>CP032246.1:35256599-40056599 GCA_005610355.1 Gossypioides kirkii
CGGGTAGTACTATAGGGGTCTTACTCTCAGCAGTGAATGACAAAGGAATGTGAAATTCAAGTTGTGAAACTGAAATCAATCAATCTTTTACTTTTGCTATTCCGTTGTAGCGGAGACTTTTTTAGTAGAATACCAAGCTGTGAGACTTCGTTCAGTGAGAATCCCAGTGTGAAAGACTTGGCAAGATTGGCTTCGTAGTGGGTACCACAACTTGGATGAACAAGTCGAAACTTCTCTTTTTGGCTATACCTCCTGTAAATCAAAACACAAGTTTAGGGGCACCCTACGGTGGGCACAAACAACGACATGGAGTTCAAATCATCTTTCTCTCTTTAACCTCTTTCCCATTACTGAAGCGAGTGTTCGGGCAGGTGGAGTGATAGCTAAGCGAGTCAGTCAACGAGCGGGATATATGAAGTGAACCAGATAGGGCCCCGGGTTCATTCCGCCTTGTTTCAAGTAACAAGATCTATTTCGAGAAAAAAGTGGGGGATTCATTAGCTAGAGCAAAGGGCTATTTCGTGAACTCGAGGACGAATGAGTATTAGTCCTGGCTTTTAAAAGCTAGTTCCTGTCCTGTCTGTGTCTGAGGGAGCAGCAAAGCCCCCGAGCGGTATAAGAGAAAGAAGTCAGTGCTGCTTTTGCTGTTACAGAATCTGCTTTTTCTAGTTCAAATAGTGTCTCACATTCAAGCCCGGAAATTCTTATTTGAATGCCCAAAGATCTGCCTTATCGAACATCTAAGACTGAGAAGACTGATGGCATTAAGGCATAAGCTGCTATCAAATCTAGCTATCCTGAAGTGACTTAAATACGAATGAATAGAAAGAGAAAGAGAATAGGCGGAGAATGCCCTGAGAGAGGGAGCTGTGAGGGAAGGGAAGCTACTTGCGTCTACTAGAACAAGTACTAGCACTATGAAAGGGAAATGTTTAATCAGGTCAATAAAGCTGAGATGCTTCTACTTCCCAAATTGCCTCTGCTGGATCATCCAAAGAGAAGACTCAGTCTTAGTGGTTTGCCAATAAGAAGGTAGAAGGCGCTTTAGCCCTTTTGCTTGCCTGAGAAATGCCCCCCTTTTGCCTATCTCACTTGTTTACAGCTCTTATGGGTATTTTAGCGCTGCTTTCACATGATGCAATATCTAGGCCTCCTAACCTGCTCTCTCGCCCAAGCCTCATAGCATTCATATTCCAAGAACTAAGTATTCCCTGCTTGCTCAGATGCGTCAATCCACCTATATGTACCCTTTTCCTCCTCGCATAAGAGCTCTAGTAGTTCTTGGTATGAGGGAACTAAGACTTTATCTAAGGTTCATTTCTATTTGCTCTCCCGCTACGCTAGTACTTAGAGACGATCTTAGCCCAGAGTGATCCCCCACTACCAAAGTGGAGACACCTTTATCTCGTCAGCTCCTTACCGCTCCGTGGGGCTACCTTCACGTCACTTCCTTGAACTCGCTTAAGGAAATCCCAAGCTCCAACACTCGAAAAGAAAAACTACACAACAACAAGGCAATGGGGCCTACAAAGCCCCATTTATACCACACTCAAAACGACAACTCAAAACACCAATTATGAACCCCCTCTCTCCCACTTCACACCTCGGAACGCACCGTTCTTATAGAGAGAAAGGCGCTTTCACATCTTCTTAACCCGAAATGGCTGGGGAGAGGAAAGGTTCCTTTTTTTTAAGGTACTCCTGAGAACAGATCCAGTGGAGACGAGGTGGGGCCTGTAGCTCAGAGGATTAGAGCACGTGGGACAGGTGAGGGAAGGAAGAAAGATCTCCGATCCAGTGGATGCTTGAAAGTGAGGTAAGCCGATCCCATGAGAAGGGTTCGAGCCGAGCTGCTTTAGCTAGTAGAAAGCGGTTAGCGCCTGTCGTAAAGGGCATTAGTTTCTGAAAGAATACCTGAAGACCGGGTTGTGACATGAAAATTTTTTCCTATTGATTTGAGTGCCGATATTATCGTTTTGTAAAATATTAAAGGTTGACAAGGTACGGTACGTCAGTTCCGGGACTATCTTGAGAAGGGGAGTTGAAGCCCGCCCCATGGAAGGTGGGATTCGAACGTCACGTCTTTAGTTGCGCCCGGAAGCGGGTAAGGTCAAGTTGTACCCGATCTACTGATCGATCGTAGACCAGTCTCGTAGTTGATTCTTCGGCTATTTTTTATTCTTCTTTAAAGGATGCACGGAGCCTGTCCCGGATTGAATCTTGTTCAGTGAAGCGAAGAAGGGTAATATTTTTACTCCTTAGAAGATTGGATTCGAGTGTCACACTCTTTAGCTCCGCCGTTAAGCGGTTAAGTAGGAAGGATAGGGCTATTGTTGTTGTAGTAGAAGCTAAAGGTTGTCAACTGATGTTCTGTTCCAGGTTTTCCAGCTTGAAAGTGAAGACGAAGCCAGCCATCCCATGGAAGATGGGCGGTGAGTAGAAAGGCTTTTAGCGCTGTGCTGCGGCATGGGCCCTTCAGCTTCTTAGGCAAACTCTTTCATAACCTTGTCCCTTGTGTCGTTGAGAGGAGTCTAAAGCCAGATAAGACCATTCCCTAAGGGACTTTTTCTTAGAAAGTCAGGCTGGTTGTCAATCAGAAGATCAGGCCAAAATCGACGATTCTAGACTGGGTTGAGACATTCTTGTCGGTCAATGTGGATTTCTTGCCTGACAGATAGCCTTTTTTTTTCTGCCGGAGGTAGTAAGTTAGCGAGAGGGGTGAAGCAGGCTAGCGATTCTACTATTACGCTCCAGTAGTAAGCTGATAGTCGCTATCTTCTCTTAGGTAGCAGCACATGGGAGTAGCAAGAATCTGCCTCCCGCATAAGATAAGAAGGGGCGAAGCGCTAGTTAGTGGGAAGAGTCCTTTCCTGGGCCCCTGGCGAGAAGACGGCTCACGGCTTGCATGTACAAGATCGTAGTGAAATCGCAGCTTCACCGCCGTTCGCGCTGATCCCGAGCAGCGTGTCAGCCGAGAGGGAACTCGGTAAAGAAATTCGGCTCGAGGGCCTCTATTTCCACAGGCTTTGTCTTTGTTTCTATAGGATCTGCTGCTCCAACCCTATCTACTTGTGATGTACCTGGGTTGGTTTGGCCTTTTACGTAATCCTTTCCGCTGATGGTTATGGGTAAACCACAGTAAAGCAGAAAGGAAAGCCCCTCGGACAACGTTTTCGTCGCCGTTAAAGCCGAGAGAGAAGTCTCTAAAGCCGCTATGGTCTGGGCTCTCGCTCACGTCGTCCGTCCGGGGACTCCATTACGCTGCTCGCCCTATTAGCCGGCGGCAACCATGGTAATTTATTAATTTCAGCCAGTCCGTAATTTGTTGAATAATAGCAGCCGGTTGAGATATTTCACCAGGAAATTCGTCTTCGGTATGGTACACATATCTATACAGTATTGCAGAGACGAGCTGGCTAGACTCTTATCGAAATTGCGTATAAAAAGATTCGTCTTGAAAGCTAGACAGACAATTTCTATTTCCCTATGGCCCATGTGATAGTGAAAGACAACATTGTCCTAGAACGGTCAAATAGAATTTGAATCTTCTATTTGACTTCCTACGGGCATCACATGATTACCATAGTATATGGAGACCTCAGTCAGCTCCCCCACCAATGAGCGGTGGTGCTTCTGTTCCAACTGAACTGGGTACAGTCAGGTGCAACCCATTGGACGCATGAGCCAATGTTCTACACACAGAAGGAGACTGCACCCACAAAATATATATATAATAAGCTATGACTAAGGAAAGACGTGAAAAAATGAAACATTTTTTTGTCCTAATTTCGATCCTTTTTTGATTCTATTTTTCATTTCTATTGATTGGTATGGATTTCAATCTCTTTCTTGTCAAACTCAAATCCATGCTTCTCACCAAATCTCTCCACTTTCTTTTTAGTAGGCTCGGGTGGTGTGGTGGAGGGCTGGTTATAGCAGTAGTTTTTACTATTTTAGATCCCGAGCTGGCTAAGATGATGGCTCCTTCGGGGGGGGCTATGGGAGCTTCCGGACCATCAACCTCAGTGGACAGCGTACCCCAAGATGAGATATGGGCGGCCCTCGACCAAAGGCCGCAGTGCCAGCACCGGCGGAAGCGACGAGCATAGACCAAGGGCCGAACAGGAATGAGGCATCCTCCTCGGGCTCGGGCAGTTGGAGGCAATATCTAAACCTCCTTCAGATAACGAGGGAAATGCCTTCGCTGCACCATCGACCGACCGAACCCCTTCGCATCCTGCCTCTGAGGGCACACACTGTCCTCCTCTGTCAAGCAGAGCCTCTACCCCGTCGTCCTCTTTTTTCAGAGGACTTTCGGACGCGGCTCCCGCACCGGAACTTGGGGAGGAAGTGCAGCAAGTGGGCCCTACTCATTCCATTTCTCAAACGGATCTATGGAATGAACTTTCCCCGTCGGCTCCAACTCCAGGTCAGGATAATCAACCGCCCCTAGTCGTCGAACAAGCAACGCCTGATCCCGCCCCACAGGAGGTTCCTTTGCGTTTGCGGGACTTTCAACATCAAGCAATAAAAAAAAGCCTTGCCACTTTGACTCCACAAAGAGAAGTCAACGACGACCAAGTAGACGCGATCATTTGTTTAAAAGAAACAATTGTCGATCGCATGGCCCAATTGGACCCCCATCCATTCTGGGCTGAGCAAAAGGACTACTTGGTCGCTAATGGAATATTAAAGAATAACAGATCCGAATATTCTATTGAAACTCTACAAAAGAACCTTTTAAAATTAACAAACGAAGGCCAAAACTCTTTTTTTTTTTAAACTTATAAAAGACAGAACTTCGAATTAGACGGCCGATTTGCTTGACAAGCTGCTCTATTTGTTAGTTATGCCTGCGTCAACAAGAAATTATCTTTTTATGTTATGTGAATCTTGTTCAGGCGGTTTGAAAAAAAAGAAACTGGAAAGAATCGCATTTCCTTACTACTATATACGAGGGCCACCAACTGTTACAGGACCTTACTACTTTCTAGTTTATCGTTTGACCCTTCATTCTTACTTCGACTACTAAGGACTTGATCTTAGGCAACCGGTGACCGCCTCTATGAGGGCGGAGCTTCCTCGATCAAGAATGCCAGCCGGGCGGCACTAGAGATGTGGAATCACGTCTTGCGCCATATGTACTGAGGAGATCATCACTCGGGAGACATGGTTACAAGCCCGGCAACCAGTTCCTTCCAATAGGTCAACCTATCCAGTCCAGATAAAATGTTGGCATACCAATCAGGGT
Organism: Gossypioides kirkii; assembly: GCA_005610355.1. Lineage (NCBI taxonomy): Eukaryota > Viridiplantae > Streptophyta > Magnoliopsida > Malvales > Malvaceae > Gossypioides > Gossypioides kirkii. The sequence goes on from CP032246.1 coordinate 35,261,851, forward strand.
TCCATCCTTCCAGTGAAGAAGGACTTGCGATAGAAGATTGGAGCGGCTTGAGCCTATACTATATAATCTACGCGTACACGATTTTAGTAGCTTCTTGAATCTAGTGCCGCATCGCGTTCTTGAGATGCAGTTCGGTTGGCCAGAGAAAGGAAGAGGTGAGTGGGTCCCTTTGCTGCCGCTTTACTTGAAGTCCAGCTTACTTCAAATGAAGGATAAGCTATCGGCCGAATGATTGAAAGACTTCTTTCTTATTATACTTCTTGGTCTTTTTTTTTTGCGACAGAACAAAACTCTCCAGCCCACATCTACGAAATTAGTTCGACCTTTCCTTTTTTTCTATGTGCGTGGATATCTTGTCAATCAAGCTATTGCCTAAGACCTTCTCTCAAAACTTCATTCCATCCTTTTCTTTTAGTCAGTAATCCTTTCTCTCCGTTGGGTCATTCTACATACGGGCTAGTCTTTTATTAGAAATTCTTCCTCTCCTTTCTTTCGGGCCATTTCCTTCGCCCTTTCTTGTTAGTGTTGGGCATCTCCCTCTCGTCCTATTGTGGTAAGTTCACCGTCAAGTCTTGGAAGTTAGGGTTTTGTAATCATTCCAATACCTCTAGTCTTGGCAGTTTCATTAAGCCATTCTGCTATCATTCTAGTTGTTAGTGAAGTGACTGCCGTTGTTGATGTTCGATCGTGTAACTGTAACAGGCACCGCAGCCAATGAATGTCATCAACTCAGAGAAAGGGAAGAAGAGTGATTATCAGCATGTAAAAAAAAACCTTGGGTCATTGGAGACCATTACTTTACGATCCGCCGTTGGACTCAGGGGTTTATCTCATCTGAAGCTACCATTGACTCGGTGGCAGCTTGGGTTCGCTTGCCAAAGATGCCACTATCATTCTATGCATCTTCTGCTTTTCAAGGTATTGGAGACTCAATTGGCAGAAGGGCTCAAATAAATAGGAAGACAAAAGCTGCTTCTCGAGGAAATTTGCTCGCCTATGTGTTGAGTTGGATCTTACTAAGACTATTTTCCCGAAAGTTTTTTCGGGGGGCGTTGGCAAGTGGTAGAGTACGAGGGTCTGCACATGCTGTCTTTCGTTGACGGGTTTTCTGGGTACAACCAAATCCAAATGGATCCTGAGCACATGACTAAGACTGCTTTCACCAGACCCTGGGGGACTTTTTGTTACACTGTCATGCCCTTCGGCCTGAAGAAAGCTGATGCTACTTACCAAAGGGCAGCCACTATTCTTTTGCATGACATAATACACAAAGAGGTCGAGGTATATGTGGATGAGATTATTATCAAGTCCCGCGAGCGAGAGGGTCATGTGCCTGCACTTAGGAAGTTCTTTGAGAGAATCCGGGAATATAAGATGAGGCTGAATCCACAGAAATGCGTATTCAGAGTGACAGCCCGTAAGCTGCTTGGGTTTATGGTTAGTCAGAGGGGTATAGAAGTTGACCCAGCTAAGATTAAAGCTATCATGGAAATGCCACCACCAAGGTCTGAAAAGGAGGAGAGAGGCTTACCTACTTTCTAAGAAGGACAGACAGGAGGGCATTGCTCCCTGGCTTGCTTACCTGGAATGGAAGACTGAAGCGCTAATGCACTGATACCAAAGAAAGATTCATTGATCGGATTGCTTTCGTCCTAAGAAGCAGAGACAGGAATTGCTACTTGAACTAGAAAGCATACTACTTATATATATATAGAATAGTTATTCATGTGCATATCACGTAGGCAAGGAAAAGATTAGTTTAAAGCCAAGTCGTCGACTGACCGATGGGATTGAGAGATTGACTGACCGATTTTTTTGTTTGAACGAATTTCGTACAATCCTGTATTTGCCCTATATGTATGTTCAAAGCTCAAACTCCCTTTCACTCTTGGGACTGCCTTTCGGTGAGCTCTTTCCCCTTAAACGCTCTATCAATCCGGGAGGGTGGCTTAAAAGCTCCTTGCGGATAAAGGCAAGAGCTAGGAAGAGACAACTTAGGTAGAATGGAATAGATTACTCTTTTTGAATAAAAAGGGATTTGACTATCTCTGAGGGAAAGAATCACTGAGCTAAGGCGGGTGGAGGGCTATGAGCTCGTTCACTCAATCCCGGAGAAACAACTCCCTTAGCCTTAGTTGGAAGCTTAACCAAAGCTAAGCTTGTAGGCTCGAATAGAAGCAGAGACAGTAATTTCAACATCGTTAGCAATCCTCCGATTAGGATCAGGAGGGAGAATAAAGTCTCCATCAAAAACAGCTCGGCACCTCCACTCCAAACCAAAATCTTCCATGCTATCGCATAGAAGGTCGTACGCCACTGGCAATCAAAACCAAACTTAAGATCCTTACAAAAAGCATTGCTACATAACCAATCCGTGAATGCCAAGGAGTGAGTAGAAGGCACTTTGATGCTCATTGGAATAAAGATGTTCCAGATCCATTTAGCAAAGTGACACTCACGCAAAACATGTAAACAATCCTAAACTGGGTGTCCACATCTAGAACAGCTGCTAGACTCTGAGAAATTCCTCTCCCAACGAATCCGGTTTGAGATACTAAGCCCAAGGTCAGACGGGTGGTCTACCCTTACAAGGTCTACCGCGGCTCAACTCCGTGGTGATCTATGAATTATGTATAGTAAGATGGGTTCCTGCTTTTGGAATTTATGTCGGAAAGAAAAAGAAGTAGGTGGGGTCACGTAGTTAGCCCCGAGAGTCCATCCCTCGGAGACGGAAGTAATTGCCCGGCTCAACTAGACTAATTTGCCATCCTGCGTAAGCTCCAACTGACTGAACGAAGAAGGCAGGAACTCGAGTTTTTTCTTGATGAATGCTTGTCGGATAGAGTGGATCGAGAAAGCTCCGCCCAAAGTGCTTTTCGTAAGCCGGTCACCGGATGGTGTAAGTCCTTCTCTTACTGTTGAAGAAAGCGAGAACGGAGAGTACTAAACTGATAGAAGACTCCCACTTGTGACTAATAGTCTATATTGTGGGGCACCTTTCAGGTTCTGGAGAAAGTGCATTCCTAGGCTAAGGAAAGGTGTGCAGGAGCGGATGACTTTCCAAGAGAGCCCTACGGCAGTGGAATCGGCCGATAAAAGAAACCTTCGCGCCTCTTTGGCTGGGAATCACAAGTGGCATAGAGATCCTTAGGAGTACGGAGCAGTTGTTACGATAGCCAGGAAAGGAAGGATTCCGTCCCACACAGAACGAACTCTACTAATGTCTCTTACTTATTCCTCCCCCTGGCCGAAGGTAAAATAAGGATCTGCTTTAAAGGGTAATAGACCGACCAGCCAGACGAGGACTGTGTTTTCGGGAACCAAGTGGCGCCTTAACTGTACCAATGAGCGGTACGGGGCTTCGGAGCGAAGGAAGAAAAATGACTGAAATGACTTTCTTTTTTGGCGAAAGCATTCCGTAAAAGTTGAGAAGAGTGCAGTAACCAAGGCCCGAAATAAATAAGTAGGGCGTCCTCAGTACTTTGGCTTCAAAAGTTTCGCTACGCACCTCAGTCCTTACTCTTTCAAGTAAGCAAGCGCTACGCCCCTTTGAAGATGGCCCATATGGGGTTCCTACTTCGCCCGCTCTAACTCTTCTTTTGCTGCCCAAGCATAGATGCAAGGCACTACTAAAGTAGGCGGAAAGAAAAGGCCTTCTAGCATTTCCACTTTCCTCAAGTTTCTCTTTCTATACGAAATATTCTAGTAGTGATTCGAGCGAGAAGGAATTCATGAGTGACTGACCATACCGCGGAGGTAGTCTACTGTTACACCTCCTCCTCATGGATAGATGGTGCCACCACGCTGTACAAGTTTCAAATTTTCTCAAATACGAATTTTCTTTATCAAGAGAGGGAGACAGCGGATGGAATTGGACTACCAGTGGGGCTAGTCAGTCTATCTACAGCTTCTGATTGAGAGATTCGAGGTTGCTTTGTCTGGTCAAAGCGATGCAATCCTTCCTTCATCTATTGGAATCGTTCTACTGCACTTCTCTTATGGCACAAGGTTTTTTCCTTGACTGATCAAGTACGGTAGACAACTGAAGACGAAAGCAGTCTGGGGAAGCTATACAATAGTAGAGAGATAACATAGACAATTTAAGGAAGAGCTCACTTTTGGCTTCCACCCGGCTTTCAAAGTAACTAGGTTGCCTTGATAGGTATAAGTATAATAATAATTATTATTATTTCCCTTGGAGGCCCTAGTCTTTCTCCTCTTTATTTCCAGTGCTAAGTGTTTCCATAAGCCATTTGGAAGGCTAACAACTATCTTTCTTCCCTTGGCCTGTTCCCTACTAACTTGCAGTCTCACTAGGCTTCTCTATCCCGTCCTACCTTTGGATAAGACCTTCCTTAATCTCGACGCTGTCCGCCCCGAGTGCAACGCTATTGATTGCTTCCGCCATTACATCCTAGCTCGGATTAAGGCCTTACCTCCTCTCGTATTGTTACTCTTCCATTTGGCTACCGATTTCGTTTTTGTTCCGCGATAGTTTTTTCTCTTTTTTTTTGTGGATTGCGTGCAGCTTGACTTCTTTCTTTCTTCCACATAGGCGGGATTCCTTGCTTGCACGCCTTTAGAGGGTGCACTCTACGACAACTTTGATGAAGAAAACAAACCTGTTGTATAGTGAGACCACCCTCCTCGGAGATGCCTCACCGGCTCGAATAAGATTCCATTCATAGCATTCTATTCGACGGTATTTAATCGAACAGAAATCTGACCTGCTAACAAGGAACCGAAAAAGTTCGCTACTTAAGGCACGGCCGGGAGTTTCCCCTTCGGATAACGAAGCACAAACTCAAACAATCATCGGGTTTTTGAGTGGTCGCGCTTGCAGTTGAGAGAAGTTGACTTGGCTTTCTGTGTGAAAGAAAAACCTTCGGACAAATTTTGAAAGTCAGTCAAAGAGGTGAATGATCCGATGGGTTGGGAGGTATACCAATCCTCAGGCTGTGTCAGCTAAGCTCCTAGGGAATAACCTAATCAATAGGTCATCCGTCGCCTCTAAGCTCGACAGTCTAAGTGCAAAATGCCATCAGGTGGCTCTTAGGGTTACCTTTGTTTGCCCTTTGTTTTACTAAATATAGGAGGTGTGTAAGTGGCTGGGAAAACTACCGTGGGGCAGTGAACATAATCAAAAATCGGCTTAGCCAATAAGCCAAGAGGGCCATCAGGTTGCACTCGGGAGACATAGGACGCTTCTCTGTCACCTTCTCCTGGTTCTCAATGAAAGCAATATTCTCATTCGAGATCTCACCCTCAAGTCAGGAGATACCTTGAGAACAGTGAACAGTGAAAGCAGAATCCTATTAAGAAGAAGGCTTTCTCTCGTCCCTTCCCATGTCCCATGGTAGGCTAAACCGGAAAGAGAGAGCAGTCGTCACATCTGCACTCTAAGTCAAGAAGTCAAGCAGCAAATATCGCTACTAATAAGATAGAAAAGAGCTACCTTTTTCTCATCCTCGGTGAACTCCCTTTCAAGACAGAAAGGCATCCACCCTTTCTATCCAAAAAAATGTCTATCAATTCCTATAAGAAGAATGTTCCTAACCTCTTGGCAGTTTTGTCGGTAACCTCTTCGACGTAAGATCCATTCTAGCGCGCAAGGCATGCGAAGAAGGGACTTGTCTCATTGAATGAAAAGGCAAAAAACCAACCTAACCTGGTAAAGAGGGTAGGTGGGTGGGGAAGGAAGTGCGAGATCCGGTCATTGAGAACAAGATATTGAAAGCTTCAAACAAGTAGTCTGCTAAGGTCTCAAAAGAGAGCTTACAGAGGCAAGCCGAAGCGGAGAATCTTTATTCCCAGAGCTTACAGAGGCATAGAGATCATGTTAAACTATCACGCATCCACCTAATAATAATTTATTGGCCCTTTTATATAGTGGGCCTAGTTTACGGCCCAAAATCTATAAATCTAACAACGTTTGATTAAAGGGTTGATTGCATGATATTTTTTTTTTGAATTTCAGGATAAAATTCAAACAACAAACATTACTAGCACGACTCAAATTCAGATCATATCTGAGACGGAAAACACCTTTAACCATCAGACCATCACATGGAACAACAAACATGACTAACACGACTCAAATTCAAATTATATTTGAGACGGAGAACACCTTCAACCATCATACCATCACATGGAACAACAAACATGACTAGCACGACTCAAATTCAGATCATATTTGAGACGGAGAACACCTTTAATTATCAGACCATCACATGAGGTTTGATTGTATGATACATCTTTAAACTGTGGTCAAAACTTGAAATTGATTCCAAATTTTGTTGTAATTTATTTTTTTAAAATATTAATATTGTGTCAATTAAACTTTAATTATTGATGTTAATCGTCTTTTTAAATATTGTAAATAGAAAAGGGTTAAGAAAATACCATATTTTCGTCGTGGGTTATGAGAAGAAAAGAAAATACAAAGCAAATATTGTGTAAATAGAAAAGGGTTAATTCCAATAAATGTTCCCAAATTATTGCTTAAAATTTTAAGTTGGTTTTTAATATTTTAATTGAGTTTTATAAAAAACTGTTAATTTTATTATCTTATAATTTTTTATTTCATGTAATTAAAATAAGTAATCTTTATTAAAGATAGGTTAAATTCTGCTATTAGTTCCTGTACTTTGTTAGAGTTGTGGATTTATTATTTATACTTTAATTTAATCAATTTTAGACCTTATATTTTTCGATCCAGTAAATTTTAGTCTTTGTACTTTTTCAAAATTTGAAATTTAGTCCTAACCCAAACAAAAACATTTAAATAGTTTGGTCAAATTCAAATATGCGTTCAATTATAGATTTGATCCATATTTTCCAATTGAATCATTTTAAGTCTCTATACTTGCCAAATTTTGAAATATCAATCTTGATGCAAAAAACAATCATTAACCTATTAACTGGATTTTAGGAACTAATATGTTGAAATAATAAGCTACAATAACATTACATATATTTTAATATGTTTGATGCAATCAAGTTTTGGAAATAGAAAACTTTATATTTTTTAAAAAATAGATCTTATTTTTATTCAAACTCATTTTTAAAATATTTTTTGTTCAAAATCTTTCCATTTTTGGAGTGGGTTTTTTGGACTAAAAGAATGACTCCACCTATCATCAGGTTTATTAAAAAATTACAAGTAAAATGAGAAACTATTCCCTCGTCATAATATTTTATTGTGTTTAACAGTTTTTCAGTGCATCCTTCAAAATTATTGAGATTTTGCATAAAGGATGAAGCAACTACAAAACTTGACCTCTCCTTGGTAGAACCAGTTCTTAGAAACCATCTTGAAGGCTTCCACCACATCTCTCTTTGTTTCAAGTGAGGGGAGCAATCATACCATGAACGATAAATCTCCTAAGCCTTGAGAAACTTAAACAAATTGAACTTTAAGTATAAGTTGGGTTCGGACTTGGTTATTTAAATAAGCTCATTTAAAGTATGGATTGATTATTTGATTTTGTAAATGAGTTTAAATCAAGTATGGATTCAAAATTAAAAATAAAATTATTATATCATGATTTAGGAGAAAGAATGATATGAAATTGTGATTCCACCTCATTCTTATTTCTTTCTAATTAGAGAATGAAACATTAGGTCTCATGATTCAAATGCATGCTTTTTTTTTTAGTTATATCAAAAAGAAAAGGAGAAAAGATTAATGGTGTTGGGGTCTTATTTGATGATCAACTGTTTCTTTTATTTTCTGTGTTTTTAGAGTTAAGAAAAAAGTGATAAATTTAGGTGGGAGGGTTAATGGATCCCGTGGTAATGGATCCCGTGACAGGCCATTTCTATCTCTTTTATGTTCTTTTTAGCCATTGCCAATTGTTATCTCTTTTCTCTTCTTCACTTCAAAGCTATTGCAGACTCAACAAATTTTAGCTCATTCAAGGCCCTCGTTACAAGTACAATATCTATGTCTTTTCCAGCTTTCACTTATTAAACTGTATTTTCCTGTGCTTGCTGTTTCATGTTGATCAATTATTATGGGTTACTGATATTTTGGATTGGCAAGACCAAAAATAATGTCGTTACAAGTACAATATCTATGTCTTTTCCAGCTTTCACTCATTCAGGGCCGTAAACAAGTAGTCCTTTAATCAAAAAGTGTTACTGATATTTTGGATTGGCAAGACCAAAAATAATGTTTGAATTATGGGTTTGGAAAAAAAAATTAGGTTAAAGTTGATTAAATTTTTATTTCAATATTCAGAGTCTAAATTTGGTTTGACTTGCTTAGCAGGAAAAAAAATGGTTTTATTCATATTTTTATAATTAATTTATACTTTTAAAATATGTCACAAATTTTCATAAATTTAAAAATTATTCCCATATTTTTACTTTTAGGAATTTAATTTTTCTATTTTTTAGATTTCAAAGTTGAGGTCTAATTGTTAACATTATTTATTACAAGATCATTTTTTTAGTTACATTGCTATCAAATGAATATTTTTTTTTAGTTACATTACTAAATTTTTAAAAATAAAAGTACATATACTAAATTTTAAATTTATAAAAAAAATACAAAGACTTATAATATATTTTAATTTCATTTTTATTAAGAACAGAATTTTTTCTTATTTTATGACATCATTATTAATTCGGAGTTATATTCAACTAACTTTTGCCCGATTATTTGAAACTAAACGCTACCCGATTATCATTCAATAACTTAAATTATTATCAGTGTTAAGTCGTTTTGTCTTCACTCATGTGTAATCTTTTCACCTTAACTCATGATTTTGTCTTAAAAAAATCTTATATAAAGCAAAGTTTTAAGTTTAAAAAAGAAAAAAAGAGATTGGTCGCAAAAGGGAGCTTTCTTTTCGTATCTTTTATGTTGTTTATCAATTCACAATGAGCTAAATTATTTATGTGATTATGAGATTTGTAGGTTAACAGTCTGATCAATGAAAGAGAGTTAAAACTTAACTTGAGAAGATAAATGTGGTTTAAATCTCTTGATTTGTGCACATGCGTTAATTCTAGGTGGAAACTAAGTTCATTGAAATTCTAAGAAGAGGTAGATTGAGAATTAGTCGCCTATTCTACTTAAGAGGTTACCCATGATTAATTTCAGGGAAAACGGCCAACTATGGACCATAGGTATGAGGTTGATAAACTATTGAACTACTTGAAGGGTTGATGAAGGTGCATTTGTGGATTTAGCACTTGGCCCAAAACTAGAGGTGCATCCATCTCATTAATTCAAGATTGAGGATGAGACATAAGTTATTAATTGTTATTTGTCATTAACCGAAGGTAATCCTTAACCACTACATGTGAATTGTAATCACAGTATTTTCGCATTTTACATTCTCATTCATTTTATTATTTATTATCTTTATTTTAGTAATTTAGTTAATTAATGGGTGATGTAATCGCCTCTCTATTTTATTTATTTAATAAGTGACGAAATTCGGATCATATAACCCTAATAATAAATCAAACAATTAGTTGAAATTATTCATATATTTTTTTTTTAAGTTTGATTCTCGAAATACTTCCTAACTATATTGTAATTATTACTCGATAACAATACTGTGCATTCGCCATTATCAAGTGAATAGTGAACATTCTTTTCAATATTTATGTTTGAACTAAATCTGTATGCACTCTTCTCTTCTCGATCAACCTCTTATAGGATCTGATTGATGTGGGTAATTTTGGTAATACTTAGGAGGTTGCTTCTGCCAAGATTGCTGACAGTAATCTCCCAAGCCACCAGGTTGGTTGTACTAGCTCTAAGCAACATAATTTTGATATTCCATGCCTGATTATTATTGATAATATCGCTCTTGCTCATAATCGTATTAGTAGTAACATATTGATTATCTTCGTACTCATATTGGTTTCGGTAAAATTGGTTACCTTACTTTAATTGACCTCGTACATTTGTTTTATCAGATATTCTAAATCGGTTAAGTCATAATTTTGCATCTAATTTTTCATAGACGGCATCGATTGTTATAACAATTAAGTTATACAAATTGTTGAAGCAAAAAATAATAATAGTTCTCGTCGTAGGTGGTATCAAAAATCATAAACAATAATGATAGTTGTTGAATAAACATTAAATGACTATTTTAAGTGAGTTTTAATTTAGTAGTTAGTAGGTGAAAGATGAAGAGTTTTTTAGTAGATGAAAGATCAAGAGTTTTTAGTAGGTGAAAGGCCAAGGGTCAAATCTTTTATGTTTTTCTTTAATAGAATTTATTTTTTCAGTTTTTAAGTATAGTGCCTAGTGTCTATAAAAAGGTTTTGTTGATTTCGTTTGTTATATACAAAAAACAAGTCTGAAGGAATATAAAAGCCGTGTGTTAATTCGATTTTCAGTTTACAAATTGGTATCAAGAGCTAATGGCGAATGTGACGAGTCAAATGCCGCTACCACGACTAACGAAGGCGAACTACGAAAACTGTAGCATACAAATGAGAGCCCTTCTCGGATCTCAAGATGCATGGGAGGTGGTCGAAGAAGGTTTCGAAGAACCAACAACTACCACAGGATATACGGTGGCTCAAACCAAAGGCGTTGAAAGAGGGGCGATTGAAGGATAAGACGGCACTATACATGTTGTTCCGAGCCGTTGACGAGTCTGGCTTTGAGAAGATTGCCGGTGCAGTTACTTCAAAAGAAGTGTGGGACATTTTAAAAAAAGTGTTCAAAATACCCGACCGGATCAAGCAAGTGCGTCTTCAAACTCTTCGTGGTGAGTTTGAGAGCATGAAGATGAAGGAGTCGGAAAGTGTATCTGACTATATCACACGTGTACAAGCTGTGGTGAACCAACTTATTCGTAATGGCGAAACATTAACCGATGCACGAGTTGTGGAGAAGATTTTGAGGTCATTAACCGATAATTTTGAGAATGTTGTGTGCGCGATAGAAGAGTCAAAGGACCTTGCAACGCTCACTGTCGACGAGCTTGCCAGTTCTCTCGAGGCACACGAATAACGTAAGAAGAAAAAGAAGGAGGAGACACTCAAGCAAGCTCTTAAAACCAAGGCATCAATTAAAGACGAAAAGGTATTCTATTCTCAAAATTTTCGAGGCAGAGGGCGTGGCCGTGAAGGTCGTGGAAATGGTCACGGTGGTCAAGGCGGTAGTCATGAAGGATACTATAAGGAGAAAGGACAGTCAAGCCAACCAAAATGGCATGGAAAAGGACGCGGTCGAGGAAGAGGCGACCGATCAAACTATTCCAACATTGAGTGCCACAAGTGTTACAAGTATGGTCACTACGCGAAGGATTGCAACTTCGAAAAATGTTATAATTGTGGTAAAGTGGGGCATTTTGCAAAAGATTGTCGAGCCGATAAAAAGGTGGGAGAAACTATCAACCTAGCCTTGGAAGATGAAGCGAATGAAGGCCTTCTCTTGATGGCTCAAAATGAAGTCAACTTCAACAATGACACTCTGTGGTGCCTCGACTCGGGCGCAAGCAACCATATGTGCAGTCACGAGTACCTATTCAAAGAGATGCAAAAGATTGAAGATGGTCATGTGTCGTTTGGAGATGCATCAAAAGTGAAGGTCAAAGGCCGAGGTACGATTTTTTACTTACAAAAGAATGGCTTGATAGGGTCAATCCAAGATGTTTATTACGTACCAGACCTCAAGACCAACATTTTGAGTATGGGGCAACTCACGGAGAAAGGTTATTCGGTATTTTTAAAAGACCGGGTGCTACACTTGAAGGACAAGCAAGGGCGTCTAATTGCTCAAGTCGAGATGAGTAGAAATCGGATGTACAAACTGAATTTGAGAAGCGTGCGAGAAAATGTTTGCGAGTCGACGTAGAAGACAAGGCATCGCTGTGGCATCTCCGCTTTGGTCACCTATATCATGGTGGTCTAAAAGAATTAGCAAAGAAGAACATGGTGCACGGGCTACCGGACATGGATTATGAGGGAAAATTCTGTGAAGAATGTGTGCTTGGCAAGCAAGCGAGAACCTCATTTCAAAAGAAGGCAGAATATCGAGCTAAATATCCTCTTGAGTTGGTTCATACCGACATATGTGGACCAATCACCCCCGAATCTTTCAGTGGTAAAAGGTATTTCATTTCCTTTATCGATGATTTCTCACGAAAAACTTGGGTTTATTTTTTGAAAGAAAAATATGAGGCATTTGAAGTGTTCAAAAAGTTCAAAGTGATGGTGGAGAAGGCAACTGGTAGACACATCAAAGTCGTACGATCCGATAGAGGTGGTGAGTATACATCGACGGCTTTCATGGAGTATTGCGAAGAGCAAGGCATAAGGAGATTTCTAACCGCACCATACTCTCCTCAACAAAATGGTGTGGCCGAGAGGAAGAACCGGACCATTCTCGACATGGTTCGATCAATGCTCAAGAGCAAGAAGATGCCAAAAGAATTCTGGGCAGAAGCCGTGCAATGTGCCATCTATGTGCAAAATCAATGTCCACATGTGAAGTTGGTAGATCAAACACCACAAGAGGCATGGAGCGGACAAAAGCTGACAGTTTCTCATTTTAAAGTGTTCGGAAGTGTAGCTTATGCACACCTACAGGATCAACATAGAACGAAGCTCGAAGACAAAAGCAAAAGGTATATTTTTATTGGGTATGATGAGAAGACAAAAGGGTACAAGCTACTCGATTCGATAAGCAAGAAGGTGATGGTGAGTCGTGATGTGCGAGTAAACGAAGTAAGCGAGTGGGACTGGAACAAATCAACAGAGGTTATCATTGAAGTTGGAGAATCATCAGTTGCTGCATCAACAAGCATACCAAAAAACTCTGAAATTACTAATGATGAAGATGAACCAAGGCAACCCAAAATGCGAAGTTTGCAAGATTTATATAATTTGACAAATGAGGTTCACCTTGTATGTCTTTTGGCAGATGTTGAAAATATCAGCTTTGAAGAAGCTTTGCGAGACAAGAAGTGGCAAACTGCTATGAACGAGGAGATTAAGGCGATTAACCGCAACAACACATGGGAGCTAGTAGAATTGCCGAAAGAAAGTCAACCTATTGGTGTTAAGTGGGTGTTCAAGAAAAAGATGAATGCTCAAGGGGAGATAGAACGGTACAAGGCGCGACTTGTTGCGAAGGGATACAAGCAAAAAGCAGGAATTGACTATGACGAGGTTTTTGCTCCTGTTGCAAGAATGGAGACAATCCGATTACTCATTTCACAGGCTGCTCAATTCAAATGGCCAATATTTCAAATGGATGTCAAGTCAGCATTCTTGAATGGTGTGCTCAAAGAAGATGTCTACATCGAACAACCAGCCGGGTACATTAAAGTCGGAGAAGAGAAGAAGGTGTTAAAATTGAAAAAGGCACTTTACGGGTTGAAACAAGCACCGCGGGCATGGAATACACGTATCGATACATATTTCAAGGAGAATGGGTTCAAGCAATGTCCTTACGAGCATGCCCTTTACGTAAAGAAGAATGGAGGTAACGTATTATTTGTTGCTCTTTATATCGATGACCTCATTTTTATGGGTAACAATGATGAGATGATAAAAGAATTTAAGGGCACAATGACACGGGAATTTGAGATGACAGATTTGGGCTTGATGAAGTTTTTTCTTGGTTTGGAGATTAAACAAGTAGAGACGGGTATTTTTGTATCACAAGAGACATATGCAAAAGAGATTTTGAAGAAGTACAAGATGGAAATTTGTAACCCGGTATCAACACCAATGGAACCAGGTGCAAAACTCTCTAAGTTTGATGGAGGAGAACGTGTCGATGCTAGTAAATACCGGAGTTTGGTAGGAAGCCTTCGCTATCTCACATGCACAAGGCCGGATCTTTCATTAAGTGTCGGTATTGTAAGTCGATTCATGGAGGAGCCAATTTATTCACATTGGAAGGCGTTAAAGCGAATCCTACGATACATCCAAGGAACGGTGTCACTCGGGTTGTTCTACTCGAAAGTAGAAGATTACAAATTGGTTGGGTACTCCGACAGTGATTGGTGCGGAGACATAGACGATCGGAAAAGCACAACGGGATATGTGTTCTTTATAGGAGATACTGCGTTTACTTGGCTTTTAAAGAAGCAACCGATTGTGACGCTCTCGACGTGTGAAGCTGAATATGTGGCAGCATCTTGGTGTGTATGTCATGCGATATGGCTTAGAAATTTGTTGAGCAAGATGGAGTTAAAGAAACTAGGTGCAACCGTGATTCAAGTTGACAACAAATCAGCAATTAAGTTGGCAAAGAACCCGGTGAACCATGAAAGAAGCAAACACATTGACGTTCGTTTTCACTTTATCCGAGATCATGTGAAGGAGGGAAGTGTGAAAGTGGTGCATGTGGCAAGTCAGGATCAAGTTGCGGATATCTTCACAAAACCGTTACCAAAAGTACTTCTCGACAAATGCAAGAAGATGATTGGCATGATGGATGGTAGAAGCATTTAAGTTTACGGGGGAGTTTTGTTGAATAAACATTAAATGACTATTTTAAGTGAGTTTTAATTTAGTAGTTAGTAGGTGAAAGATCAAGAGTTTTTTAGTAGATGAAAGATCAAGAGTTTTTAGTAGGTGAAAGGCTAAGGGTCAAATATTTTATGTTTTTCTTTAATAGAATTTATTTTTGCAGTTTTTAAGTATAGTGCCTAGTGTCTATAAAAAAAATTTGTTGATTTCGTTTGTTATATACAAAAAACAAGTCTGAAGGAATATAAAAACCGTTTGTTAATTCGATTTTCAGTTTACAATAGTTCATAATACAGCAAGATTTGTTCGAGTCGAGAGGGTGTTTGAGTAGAAAATAAGAAAGTGGGTTAACATCAAGCTTGTGTGGGTGAAATAAGTAGCAGGAGTTGTCATCTTACAACTTGCAAAAGCCTCGCTTGTTGAGTAATATATGGTTGGTATTGAAAAGATGTCGGTAAAGGATGTATTTGTTTGTCGCAGTGTTAAAAACACAACAGCTGGCAAAGGCATCGTGAGACAATACGTGGATGGGACAAGTTTTAGGGTTGTCCTATCTACACCGCCATTTTAATTACTTGGCCGATCCATCCATCGGCATGGCCTTGGTGACCCGCATTATGGGTAATATTTCTTCAGCTTTTCCTTTCCCAATCCGTTTAAACCACTAATATTGTAAAGGATCATCATACACAACACATATTGCAAACTACATCAATCTGTCAAATAAACTGCATGCACCACCAGTTGCAGAAGCTTACTAGTATTTATACGTTGACAGATATGAGCATATACTGCACTTACTTGATAAACTTATAGAACAAGTTTCTGAATTTTTTTATTATTGTATTGAATTGGATATAACCTTGCCTAACCCTAGATGTTCTCTTTTGTCTAGACAATTCTCAGATCCAGCGCTTTAAGCTGTATTCATAATGGCAAAGCAAATGCTCTTTTAATTTAATATCTTTTATGGCAAAGTAATTAATTACTATAATTTTTCTCTTCTTTTTTTTTTTCCTTTTCATCAAAATGGGAACTCAGAAGGATCATCTCACATTTTAAATGTTTTTTAAACATTAAATTATTTGGAAGGATGTATATTATTACTAATGTAGGAATACGTACGATGATTAGCAATTAGAATGATTTTTTAAAAAATCGAGAGAAAAAGATTAAGAATTAATAAAATAAGTTTGGGAGGAAGAGTACATTAAATTAACTCACAACTATCTATACTGTAACACCTCCCTCAATATGCTGAAAATGTTTTAATTATGGGGCTGAGAGGCAGAGCCGTTCCATCGGCCCCTTGATCTACTGCTAAACAATGGTCCCTGCCCTCCTTTATCCCAACTTTAAACCACTAATAAAGTGTGTTTTCTTATTAAATCCCCCATTTAAGGAGCAAACCTTTGTAGTTAAGCATATAATAATTCCAAACCCCACTCTCAAAACATCTTCTTTTTTTTTTTTTTCTTTTTTCCTTAAGCATGGGTGACTTTACTTTTCTAATGCCTCACTAATTCTTACAATTAAACTAATTTATGGTGATATTAAACGTGTCAATATTCAATCGAACTGAGTTTGTGTCCGTAATCAATCGGGTCTCAACTCAATTAGAGAATTATCAAAAAAATTATTGTATTTGTAAAGTAAGTTATATAATTATGCAAGTCTTTTTATCTTTTTATATTTTTATAAATACAAAATAAAAATCAAAAGGGACACTATGTATTTAAAGCATTTTCATTTACCACTTGAACTAATTTTTTTTGATTTTTTTGAATTTTAATAACCTATTTCTGTGTTTTAAATTTTTATATATTTATGTGTAGTAATAACATTGTTAATTTAGTGTCACAAATTAAATCAACACCAACTCAAAATTAATAATAAAATAATAATAAATTTAAATTTTATTTTAAATACATAATTTTTTGATAAAATTTCTAATTTCTTTATGTGCAATCTAAATAATGTCACCTCAATATTCGTGGATCAAAAAATGTTTGATGAACTCAAGTAATATGATTTACTACAAAAAGAAAATAACTTTAGTAATATGATTACTCCTTATTTAAATTATTTAAATGATTATGTTATAATATTATATTTTGTTTATTTGGTTATAATGTAATATTTGATTAATAGAATATAAGACTTCTTAAAAGTACATTATAACATATGTTTGAACTTTAACAACGATTTTATTGAGAGAGACAGTCACAAACCTCGAACATGAATGATAAAATGAACATAAATGATACAAAAAACAAATTTTATTATTATTTATTGCAAAATATATCATCTTTAAATAATATTTTTTTCAAAATAAAGAATAAGAAAAATTGGACACGAAAATTAGAAGAAAAAAAACACATAATCTATACTATTTATTAAGTTTTTTATTGAGTTGGTATCATTAAACTGATCTTAACTCAATTAGGGAATTACTAAAAACCATTTTATTTTCAAAGTAAGCTATACGATTATGTGGGTGTTTTTGACTTTTTATATTTTTATAGATCAATAAAAATTTGTCCATAATGAGATTTGAACCAAGTACATTGTGCATATACAATTTTCTAAAACAATTTAATTAGGGAGTTAAAAAAAACTTTTTATTTTCAAAATAAGTTATAGAATGATGTAGGTTTTTTTGTTTTATTATATTTTTATAAAAATAAAAAATTATCCATAATAAGATTTGAGCCAAGTACACCATTCATATAAAACCTTTTCATTTACCATTTGAACTAAAGTAATTTTTGTTTTTATATTAGTTTCAAATTAAAAGTTTTAGTTTTTTATTATATGTTATTTTTAAGCACGCATTTGTATTTTAAGTTTGTGATTTTCACACGCATACACATGTGATAGGATTTTTAATATTAATAATATTGTTAATTGAGTTGGTGTCACAAATTAACTCGACACTAACTCACAATTAATGAAAAAATCATAATAAATAATTGTAGTGCATTTAGTATTGATTATTTGATGTATTTATGTGGTTAAATTTCGTTTTGATTATAATTTATCTATTTTTTTATTTTAATATCATACATATTTCATAAGTTATTATTATTTAGGTTTGAACCATACATTTCTTTAATATCATATACATTTGTGCTCTAAATTTGTGATTTTCACACGCATACATGGGCCATATAATTTATTACTATTAATAAAACTCGTGATACAAATTCAGTCATGTAATGACTAATATACCCTTTATTAAATGACTGATATTATTATTTTGATTTTTTTTAACTATCTTTATTTATTATATGCCTTTTGCATTATGTTTTAGTACAAGAGTTAGGAATAAATTAATTTCAATTGAAATTATTTTGTTTATTTTGAAGAGTTCTTACTTTTTACAAGACTTATTATTCATATTTTTAATTTGGGTATATTACACTATAGGTTACCTAACTATTGTCCATTTTCTCTTTTGGTTACTCAACTATCAATATTTTTAATTTGATCACTCAACTATTGTTCCTTTTCTTTTTTGGTCACCAACTATTAATTTTTTTAATTTGATCACCCAACTAATCAAGATTGTTTTTTTATCCATTTCCTTAAATGTCATTGAATCTCTGATGGGAGGGTGACATGGCTATTAAAAATTTAATACAATAACAAATTTAGCCCTATATTGATTTAATCATATATTAAAAAATTAACTCCCAAAATTTACAAATGATGTCAAAACATTAGAGAGCAAAAGTAATTTTTCCTCTTTCCTCGTTGCTTCTTTGATGTGATCATTCCCTTGCTAACGCTTTCCCAGCAAAAGTAAGAGCATTTCAATTTGATTTTAAGCTATTTTACTCCATTTTCCTACTAGTTGCTAACATCAGCTTCGTCACTTCTTTTAGGTTCTTCATGCTCCACAAAGTCTTGATTTGGGATTTCACGAAAGCATCATGGTATTAATTTCCATGGAATTTGCTTCTTTGTCTTCATCTTTACTTTCTCTCAAAATCTTTATTTATGAAGAACTTGTATATATATATTTTCCTTGCAGAATTACCTAGTTGGAACTTGTTCATTTCATTTGCAGATGGAAGAAGCCGTAAGCAGGTTATATATTGCTTCTAATTGCTAATTTTTACGGCATCTAATAGCAAACTCTCAACATTTTAGGTACAAAGTGAATCATATGATTATACTTTTGTAAGAGCCTTCCCTTAAATACCCACAAAGGGCAGCCACTTTGATCACTGGTTTCGTTGCTGCCATGGCTTCCATTGCTCTCTAATGTTGAGTATCAAATTAAGACTATTGCAAATTTTGAGGGTTAATTCTTTAAAATCATGACTAAATCGATATAATATGTAAAAGTTGAAGGCTAAATTTGTTACTATACTGATTTTTTAACTACCACATCACCCTCCATCAGATATTCAACGACACTTAACCGAAATGAACCACAAAAAACAATCTCGATTAGTTGGATGATCAAATTAAAAAAAATTTATAGGTGGGTGACCAAAAATAAAAGTGGTAATAGTTGAGTGACCAAAAAATAAAAGGGACAATAGTTGAATGACTTGTGGTGTAGTTTACCCTTCTAATTTTAAATTTAAATTTATATTAACTATTCTTTATTTTATGTGTAACTATTGTGGCGATAGTCTGCTAGATGCTATGGAAATGTCGAAATGATTTCATCTTTAATAATAATCATAGCAATGTCGAATCCATTGTTGCTACTAGCTTAATTTGGATTGATAGTCTTGCATGCTCAAGTACAAGACATATTCATCGTGTCCAAATGGGTTCGGATGATCTTTGGAAAAGACCTGAAAGAGGATGGATCAAGTTGAATACTGATAGGGCTTTCTCGGAGGCCTTTAACTCAGCATCTATAAGAGGTTTATTTAGAGATCACAATGGTGCTTGGCTGAGTGGTTTTCTTATTCGAGTATGGAAGGATTCGATTTTTAGAACAGAGGTATGGGCTATCATTGAAGGATTAAAACTCGCATGGTCCTAAGGTTATAAACATTAGTTATTGGAATGCAATAATGCTTTAGCAATCAAAACCATCCTAGCTGGGGGACAAATCCTACTATGTTGGTCGAGCTACGCTTGATTAAGCAACTCTTACTTGGGAATTGATCGGTTCGTCTACGCTACATTCTTAGAGAGCATAACAAAGCAGCTAACAGGATGACTAAGCTTAGACAAGACGACTATGATGACTTACACATTTTTAAGGAATGCTCACGGCACATGCAAAACATTATCATGGAAGACATACAACTTTCAACTTCCATTATTAGTTAATTTATTTATGTTATCGTTGTTTTAGCTGTTCATTATTGCCAAAAAAAAAAGTGTGTTTTCCTCATATTATTAATACAATAGTAACCAAATAAGGTATAAACGTATATATGTGTCCCAATTAAATCAATGTCTATAGAGAATGATTATGATTATGGTTATCTTAAAATTATACAAACACCTCCCATTAAAAGATGTTGTTTTCCTATATTTTTACAAAATTTGATATTTAACCTCTATATTTTAAAAGTTAAAATTTCAATTTTTGTACTTTTTTTAATTTAAAAATTCTGGTCTAATCATAATTATTATCGGTAGTTTCTGTCGAAATTTGTCAACTTAATATGTTTATTTCCTATCAATCATATGACACATAATATGAAAATAGTGTAATCCACGTGTCAAGCTAATAATTTTTGACAAGAAATACTAATAATACTAGTGATTGAATTATAATTTTTAAATCAAATTTTGTTAAGGGAGCAACAACATATTTTAACCAAACAATAAATATGCTTACATTATTTTCAAAAACAAATAAATATGTTGATTAATTAATGAGATGACCACGCCCATCTTAGTACAAACTAGTTTATTATCGCACGGGATAGTTGTATATATTAATTATAATTTATTCAATTAATTTTAATCTCATGCAAAGCGTATATATTTATTAAAAATATATTCATTTACTAATTTAAAATAGATTTTAAGATTGAAAAATAAAATGATTAAAAATAGAAATTTCGGTCTTCATTTATGATATTATAATGAT
This sequence comes from Gossypioides kirkii, assembly GCA_005610355.1. Taxonomy (NCBI): domain Eukaryota; kingdom Viridiplantae; phylum Streptophyta; class Magnoliopsida; order Malvales; family Malvaceae; genus Gossypioides; species Gossypioides kirkii. The sequence goes on from CP032246.1 coordinate 35,282,384, forward strand.
TGTAAGAATCATATATGGTATTATATATATGAAACTAATTTAACAAAAATAAACATTTATATTTATATTGATTGTATGAGAAAAGAAAAAGAAAATGTGGTAAGAGAAGTCTTAGTTAAAAGTTAGGTAGAAATGTGTAAATAAATTGTAAAAAGAAAATTAAATTAAATTAGAAGTGGAATTAGATGGCCTAAGCTTTTCTGCCTTATAAAGTATTCCCGGTATATAGAGTGTGGAGGTGTAGTAAGGTTGGCGTTGCCACCTACGTAGCTTCGGCGGCGACCTCCATGGATACCGTTGCCCCCATTTAACCAATACAGACAAAATTTGTCGCATAAGTGAATAACCTTATTAAATAAAGATATTCATGACATTGGTTGCAATGGGCCACGGTATCTGTCCTAGAGGCAAATTTATTCCATTACTAAATGTTTGGACATCTTGCCTACCTCTTCTGCATTTATTTCTCCTAATTTAGAATTAGCTGAATTGGTCACACATTTGATGTATGTTTCGACCCACCCATTTTACTTGAACATCATTATCATTTTCAATTTTCATATTTATATTTAACATTTTGGTTAATTTATCCTTGGAGAGCAGAAGGAAATGAATTACAGCTTTCGTTCTACATGTTTATCTCTTTTTCCAACTTATTTCATTTCATACAAGTTAGGGTTTGCGAAACTCAGAAGGAAACAGAAAACCCAGTAAGATCCTTAAGCAATGCCGTTTTCATGTTTAAAGGAAACATAGAATCCAAGAGCCAGCCGGACAATATCAGACTTTTGAGTTCCAAGGTCAACGCAATTTATGCTATCCCTACCACATTCAAAACCATCCTCACTCAGAATTGTTTCCACTAAAGAAGAAATACTCTTTTTTCTTTTCTTATTTCCAATGCTGAAGCAGCAGCAGCAGAAGCAGAAGAAGAAGATACATGCTATACGTAACTCAGAGAAAAAGTTCAGTAAGATTACGCTTTCCTCCAGGGATTTTCATTACATTTTATAAAACTAGTACTCGCTGGTAAATAATGACGATTATAATATCATCATATAATAACAACACTATGATTTTAATCTCCTATGGATGTACCTAAAAAACTAGGATTACTCGACGGGATTTTTTTAAAAAAAACCTAAACATTGCATCTACTTTCGACTTGCTTATTTTCAACTTTGAACTTGCTCTCAAGCATTTTGAACCCTAGCTGCAAGGACGCTCATTAATTCTGGGTACTGAAAGATATCATCGAACATGTCTTGACCCACCTGTAGATGTTTCGCTGGAATTTCGTTAGCGTAATGCACCGCTGTGGTTCTATTGAAACTCTCAAACTGCTGAGGAACTGCTTGATTGTTGTAATCAACGTAAAAACCTAAAGGCTCCTTCTTCAACCCACTCAGGGACTGACCCAATGTCATTTCATTTACCGGTGGAGATATGGAATGATAAGTGCAGTTTGTGGTTGTAGCGGAATCATCTTGTTTCTTTGAGCTGGGTTTGGGAAGGAACCCTTGAATTATTTCTTGCAACAAACCAGAGTCAGAAGGCTCCTGCGGGAAGAATTCCAGATCATCAGTGGTAGGGACGACAGTTGCATGACTTGAATTGTTTTCCTTGAGAGGAAGCGTCATGGTGGAGCCAGTGAAAGAATCACATATGCTATCGCTTGCTTGTGGACTAGTGTTGTTGATTGAGGAATTCAACATGGAACCACCAGGCAAAACGCTAGAATTAGATGAAAAAGTGAAAGGAAACGATGAAGCACAAGTTCCATTGGTGAAAGAGAAATGGTCAGGAAGAGACTGATGTGGAGGCGCGTGGAGGGAGGAATTTGAAGATGAATTCAACAAGTCGCGAAATAAAATCATGTTAAGAGAAGCATTTCTTTGAGTGGAAGACCCACCGCCGGAGAAGTCACCCGCATGTGGGCTAGCAAACGGTGGCCAATTTGAAGATTGCCCGAACTGATGACGGATGCAGTTAAGATCCCTGATGGATGACTGAGACTGCTTGGAGAAGCTGAAAGGTGGAAGGAAATGGTCGTTGGCGGAGTGAGGCTCGGTGGCCGGGTAAACGAAATTGGTTCGAGCCTTGATTCCACGCATAGCTCGAGCAGCACAGTCGTAGGCGCAAGCAGCCTCCTCAGCGGTGTCGAAAGTTCCCAGCCACCGCCTCTCTTTGGACCGTGGGTCTCTTATCTCAGCAGCATAACGCCCCCAGGGCCTGCGGCGAACCCCACGGTACCTCATGGTTCCACCAGAGCCACCATTTTCTTTGAGAGAGCGCTTGTTAGTGGGGGTATTAGATGTCGTGGCGGTAACGGCAGTAGTGGTTGAGGTGGCACACTTGTTTGGATGGTCGGAAATGGAATCTCTAGGGTCAGGGTCAGGAACAAAATTGATGCCGCTTAGTGTCTTAAATGCTTCTTCCATTGGGTAAATCTAGGAGATCAGTCGAGAGAGAAGTGGGGAAGGGAACAAGGAACACTGGAGATTTGGCACCTGGAATTCGGATTGTGGTGGATGAGATGGAGCATAACACAAAGTATAAGCATATATGCTTGTATTTATAGTAAATAAATAGTGAGAGAAATCTAGAGAAAGTGACCCCTTTTTTGTTCATGCCCTTTTGCTATCCTTCCTTCTTTTTACTCCCAAAATCCAATAAAATAAATAAGGTTTTTTTATAAAAATTTATCATTGCTTCACGAAAGTTCAAACTCGGGTGAATTTTATGGGTAAATAACTCTTAACCACAAAATTTAATCAAGGGAATTCAGCTAGTAAATAAATTAAGTAAAAATCTAATCTTATTATTTACTTATATTGGACCATAAATAAATGTGGTGATTATAATATTTTAGCACTTCCCTATACTAGGCAGGGAGGACTTTATTTTAAGAACATTATTATCTGTTTGTCAAATAACTTTCAAGTACAATTTCATCTCACCAGAAGCATATTTTTTAAAATTCCATATTGCACTGTATTAATTCAGCTTTTTGTTTTAGGGTTTTTAGGATAATATCTGTCACAAATTATTAAACGTTGCTAATAATTATATACATGTCAACGTTGAATAGTGTTCACTTACTTGAATTTTTTTTTTTTAAAGTTCCTCCCATTCAAGAAATGAACAAGTTGAAGTTGGATGTCAGCCTCCGCCAGCTAAGAAGTAATTGCCTTCGTCTATTTCCGAGAGAGAATGAAACCATGGGAGGAAAAATGGGAAGAAAAAATGGTAATGGGTGTTGTCGTTTTGAGGGAAAATAGCAATCGCTTTGAATTTTGATTGATGTCGATTGAAGATTTCAATGATATTGTAGTAATTATATGTTGCTTTTTTGTTTTTTTAATTCTTCTGGGTTTGCAATGAAAACTATATAAAAGAAATGGGTTTCCGTTTATGGGTCTGAATCTACACGTCTCAATCTAACATGTAATAAAGGATCCAGGTTTTAGAGCAAGAAAGAAGATAAAGAGGTAGCTTAAGGTAAGTAGTTCAATTCTCTTTTCAAAGTAAAAATAAAAAAGAAATATTATCTGGGGAGTTGAAGAAAGTTTTAGAATATAATAAAAAAAAGGATGAGGAGGGTTCTTGTGATTGTAATTCTGAATGATTACACTGGCGGCGCTCAGAAGTTGTTCCTCCAGCTTTGGTCTGTGTTATTTTCTTTTCACCATTTTTGAGATGATTTTCCGTTGACAAATCTTTGCAAATAATTGGGTTTTCAAGGAACTGTGTTTAAGTGATGGGGTTAGGGTTTCGAAATTTAAAATTTTTATTTATGGGTCACATGGAGTTGTCTCACGTAGGGGTTAACTAGGGTCTTTAAGCCATTTGAGTTGTTTAGGCTCCTGTTGGGTTTTAGACACAGGCTAAAAGTTGTTGTGTATTTGTACCCTTTTAAGTCAGAAATTAAATAATACCCAAAAGAAAAAGCTGTCCATTATCTCATCTAATTCCCATCCTCCTTTGCCCTAACCCTAACCCCCATCTTTCAGTTTCAACTCCCCTCTACTTTATTCTGTCTTCCCATTCCTTAAATGCTTCAAGAATTATCTGTTAACTGTTAATCAAGTTCCTTTGAACCCTAAACCACTGGTTGCTATAGGACTGATCATCATAGGGAAAGGAAAAGAATGACATACATTAATTGATTGTGGAAAAGCATACCAATTCTACCTAATTCTCTATAGATTATGCCAACTAATCAATGGAAGCTTATAGTTTAGCACCATATATTAATCCATAAACTGCTCACCTTAGTATGGATATATTGCCATTAATTCAACATTAACTGATTCTTATTGCTCAAATCATAAATATACATCTCACCCATGAATTAGCTGAGCTTATTAATTGGGATCAGTAATTTTAAATTGTACATTTCATCTGGTATTTCACATGTGTCAGCTTTTTGAGTTTGTTCAATGTTATTTGGTTTGAAAAGGAAGAGAAATGTGGAGAAAATCGTATTACATAGTTTTAATATCTTGTGTAATTCATTTATTGGTCATTACCTGAATGGGTTTGCTATCACAGAGTGGAAATGACGGTATGTAAAGGTGGTGGGGGTGATGGCCCTCCCTGCAGATATGATACGAGTGTTTGGTGTTTTCTGATAAGCAAGTATTTTTAGATTAATTTGGATATAGAAACTCAGCCAATGGGTTGATCAAATTGTTAGTCACTTCGCGTATCGCAAGTGATTAAACTGGTTGTTGCCATCACGTTAGAGGGAAAATTGAAAAGAAAAGGGTGATGTTGGAACAGTAATGCATTGGCTTGGGGATGGGACACCCAAAGTAAATGACCGGAGAGGAAGAAGGGAGATGAGGCATTAAACAAGCGGCGGAGACGTACGCCAACTAGAAAATAATATTATTATTCTAAAGGTTTAAATATTAAAAAAAGCCTTTGAAGAATAATGGAGTTTTTTGTTGAAAAGTGTAATTAAGTCAGCTTTTAATCAAAAGTTAATCATCCTTGAGTTTTATAATATAATTTTTCTTTAAAATCTTTGACACTGTATTAATTTTTGACGTGAGAAGTGACATGAAAATTTTGATGTCATGATAACTAATGTAATATCTTACCTGAAAAAATATTGATGTATAAAGTTTAATTAATTCTTTTATTTATTTAAACTTAAAAATTATTAAAACATTATAGAAAAACTATAAAGTTTATTAAACACTATAAAATGTTAAAAATATATATTAAATATTAATAAATCAGACAAGAGTATCAAGAAAGAAGTATGAGAGATAATGAATTTAGTGTTTGGCAATGTCAAAATTTAAGGGTTTGGTGAAATTTCGATTTTCTTAAAATGAAAATTTTTTATTTAAATTTTTTTAATTTTTAATGGTAAAATTACATTATGATCTTCAAAATGATAAAAATTTAATTTAATTTTTTAAAAATTATAAAAATATAAATTATTAAAATGATAAAATTATATTTTTACTATAATAAAAATATACAATTTAATTTTTGCCCCGAAAAAATTTTCTAATTTTTCCCCTAATGTTCGATAGCTTGAGGTGAGTGATTAGCAATAGTTTTAGTTGATAAGAGTTGATACAATGGACATTGATAAAGATGGCTTAAGGAATGATGTAGAGTAGCATGTGAAGGAAACAAAATATTAATAGTAAACTTTTCATTAAATTTTTTTAAAAAAAATTATTAGAATTTACTAAAATATTATAAAAATTATATAAGGTGTTAAAAACTATTAAATGTTATAAAAATTTAGTTTTTGTTGGAATTTTTATATAATCCCAAAAAATCAATTAAATTCTCTAAAAATAATTAAAAAAACAATTAAGCCCTGAAAAAATAATTAAAAAATCAATTAATCTTTCACTTCAACATTTTCCACGTCATTAAATTTTTTATGTTAAATGTCATATCAATCGTCAGATCATTTATCACGTTAATATTTAACAGTCGTTAGAAAATTCAACGAAAAATTATATTACAGGAACTTGATTAATTGTTAACTTTGATTTAATTAATTACACTTTTTGACAAGGGGCTCAATTGATTTTGCAATTGTTTTTCAAGAACTTTTTGAATACTTAAAACCCATTGTAAAATAAATAAATAGAATCAATAGAGCTATCGAGTTTTTACAGCCAACATATGAGATGAGGTAAGAATTTGTAGATTTCCCCATCCTCCCTCCCTACGCACCATACAATGCCTTCTTCATTTACATGCTATCCCTTTTATTTATTATGGTCAGAAAAACTCTTTTTTATTTAATTTATAATCTAATATTTGGTTTTTCTACAAAAATATTATAATTTTAAAAAATATTTAGAGAAATATTGGTAGGCTTTAAGTTATATATAAAAAATATGGTATTTTTTTCCTCATTTAAACAGAATCCACCACGTCAGTCGATGAGTTTAGTGTACATTCATCATGTGGCATTTTTTTTTTAATTAAAAGAATAAGGATGAGTGCGCTATGAGTTCGACAATTCTCATATAAAGTTACCGAGTGAGTCTACCGATTTCTGCATAAATGTCACTCAAAATTGCAGTAGTCCCCCCATTATACTTAGTACGAGGTTGCTAAACTGTTAAACTATTTGGAGGTGTTAGGAAAGAAACAATTATGACACTTTTTTTTTTTTAACAATTTATTTTTCAGTGATGTCAAAAAGGTGGTTCAAAATTTCTCATTTTTTATATTTAAGTTCGTAAATATTATTATTTAATATTTTTGATAAAATTTAATTAAAGTTTATTCATTAAATTTTGTTAATTAAATAGTTAATTAGAGTAAAAGAACGAAATTGTAAAAATTAATCATTATAAATTTTTAAATAACCGAAAGATCAATTGAGCAATTGGACCCTTTTAAATATGAAAAACGATGGTGGTGGATAGCTAGAATCCACTAAATTGTGTTAATTGAGAGTAAAAGATAATTAAGGTATAAAAGAAAAAATAAAATAAAAAGATGAAATTTTTATCATCTTCTTCACTTAGCCGTAGCAAAAAGAAGAGAGGGTTTAGAAGCTTTCAACTTTTGACTCTTAATTCAATCGAGAATTGAATCAAATTAAAGATAATCGGAGAAAAATATAAAATTGATGATTAGTCCTTAAAGAGTGTTCGTTTGTTGATTTGCTATGTAAGTTCACATGATATGATTTTATTTAAATTGTTATATACTTGAATTATGAATTTTGTGTATGTTTAATAATAATTTGAATTGTTTGCAACTTGGTACAATGGGGGAGATATGAATTAAATCGTAAATAAATGATAAATTGAATATGATGAATAATAATTTGAGATATTTAATGAATTAATAACTTATTATGGTTGATCGAATCATGTTGGTGTGAATTTGATTAATTATCAAGATAAAAGACTAAATTGAATAAAATTGAAAATAGCATAACTCGGTGAAATTGGCTTGGAATTGAGATGAATCATGATATACTATGTATGAAATGATATTTTGATTGATGAATTGATGATATTGAAATCGATAGAATGAGAATAGAACTTAAAATGAAATTAAATTATTGGTTACCCTATTAAATGTTCGGGCAAAGTAAGATATAGTTGGCATGTCATAGGATAGTTTGAGTACGGGTTATATTTTATTATATATCGATGAGCATTGAGTGCATTTTTCTTTCGAACGTTCCGATGAGTGTTGGACACAATTATTATTATTTCGGTTAAATCGATGAGTGCTAGCCGCAATTTATTATTGCAGACGTTTCGATGAGGCATTGGGTGCCAAATCAATTTATTAGTTGGATCAATGTATCCGTTTGAATCTGGGTTAGATTAATAGAGGTATAAAATGTAAAGTTGATAATGGTATATCAATTGAATTGATATTGTGTGATAATGCTTAAGAAGGGTTATAAAATATTAATTTCGATAGTATACGAAAGATTATGCAAACCGGATATACAAGTCCAGAAGACTGATATGATAACGTGAAGAATTAATCGATTTGCTTCGAAAATTGACATGAATTTGATATTGAATTGATTAAATGTTGATTGATTGTATGAATGACATTGAAATGTTGATTATAAATGAATTGGAATGTTATATGTTTAAATTACTATATGATATGATATGATATATGTTGAACTCACCTTATTGATATATGGTTTCCTTGTTTAGGCAAACTGGTCAAGCTAGTAGCTTATCGTATTAGATTGTAAATTGAGGTAAGTTGTTGTTTAATGCCTATGGACTTACTGAGCATTCGATATGCTTACTCTATTGTTTTCTCTTTCCTTGTAGATTTTTTTTGCAGAACACATCAAGCAGATTGTACAAAGCTCACACTATCCCTCTAATCAATTGATAGCTTTTCGATATTTTTAAGTTCAAAGTTATGGCATGTAGATAGATGTCTTGATATATTTAGTATTTGTGATGTGTTTATGGTAATGAATGTGTTATATACCTATATGTGATCTAATTGTTGACTTTGCATATTATTTAAAAATGCATGAATTGGGAATTGTGATGTCTAGATGAATGAATTGATTAGTATTGTAACACCCAAAATTCGAACACCGTCGTCGGTTAGGATTTTCGATATTTTACTGTTCATTTATCACTATTCATCTTACCGTTATATTATACAATTTTATTTATTAAAATATTTCACTTCACATGTTACACATCGCCATTTAAACATAACACAATTTTGACAAAGGTAAAAATGACATTTCTAATATTTTGGGAGGCTTCTATTAGTACTTGATGGACAAGAATCGGTAGTAGCACTATCAAAAAACAATTCTAAAATGGTGCAGATTTCTACCGGTACCTGTGCTAGTTCTACCGATACAAGTATAATTTCTACCGATACATGTCATGCATCTACCGATACTAAAAACTCTAGAGAGCTATAATTCTCACCCTACAACTTTTACCAATACAAGTATGCAAACTACCGATACTCACAATTCAACTATCGATACATCTCAAGTCAATGAACAACCTCTCTTCTACCCTGTACTTCTACCGAAACATACATGAGTTCTACCGAAACAAGTATGCAAAATCTCAATATTTTATACCAAAACTAGCTCATTATCTTCATTCATACACAACTTTATTTATGCATTTAATTCAATACAAGTACATGATTTTTATGTCCATACAAGGTACTTAAAATCCACTTTCAACATTTCATCAAACATAGCAAAGTTTTTCACAAACTCATTGTACATAAGCAAAAGGTCACCTCATCCTAGTACATGTCATATAACCAAGTGATGTAAAAATCTACCAAACAACTCCGGGATAGTGTGATGCTCAAAGATGATCCGATCTCCGAACAACAAAAATTGAATCTACAAAACAATAGTAATTTCACAAGTAAGCACTTCTTAGCTTAGTAAGTTCATAAAGTTAAATAGATTCACCAACTTCAAGAGTTGTAAATCAAATCAACTGAATTGATTAAACCGTATACATTAAGGTAAGTTTCAATTCGCATTTGATACTCACGATGACACAAAGTCATCGGACCTTTAATCCGCAATGGATTTCACTTCATTCATATACTCACGATGACACATAGCCACCAGACCTTATAATTTGCAAGGGATTCATATACTCACGATGACACAGAGTCATCAGACCTCTTAATCCGTAAAGGATTCATATACTCATGATGACACTTAGTCATCGGACCTTTTCGTTTATGGCTCAAAGCCCGTTTGCCTTCCGTTTTTCCTTCATTCTTGTCTTCCACAAATCCAATTATCATTTCATCTCAATACAATAGTTTACATTACAAGAATATGCAATTTAAATTAGAATTTAACCATACGAACTTACCCGACTGGATTGCAGTTGTGAATAGATTTCAGGGACTATTCCGTTAATTTTCCTTTTTCGCGATCGGTGGCACGGTCGTAGTCTACATTCACAAATCATTCAATTTCTCGCATTAAATCACGTAGTTAATCCATTTAACACGATCTAACCCCTTTTGGTAAAATTATGATTTTACCCCTAATACTTTCCTTTTATTCAATCTAGTCCTTTTAACACAAAACATGCAAAACACTCATTTTCTCCTCAATCCATACCAGCCAAACATTTATAGTCCTTACACAAATCCATAAAAATCTATTTATTTCACAACAAGTACAACAATTTTACTATTTTAGCATTTTAGTCCTTAAACCCTAATTTCATCAAAAATCACTTTACAAAAAGATCTAACCCAAATATCATACATTCAAATATATCAAAAGCTTTCAAGAACAAGCATTTTCAACAATGGAAAGTTTCATAACATTTGATAGATTCACAAATTAATCCTTACACAAGCTAGATTAAGCTAATACGGACTCAAAAACACAGAAATTACTAAAAACGGACGAGAATCACTCACCCTATTGAAGACCCAAGCTAGCCGAATATTAAAGCTTTTCTCTTAGGGTTTTTAGGTTAAGATTAAGGAAGAAGATGAGTGAAAATCACTCAAATTTCCTTTTCTTTTGTTTTAACTCACCTAATTTAAAATTTATCAATTTGCCCTTATTAAATTAAACCAAACTTGCACTAAATAAAGACCCCAAACCGTCCATTATACCTCCTAAACGTATATTTACCATTTAAGGGCCTTTCTAAGCCATCCCTTTACAATTTAGCAAATTTAATCTATGATTCCTACTTTTTGCGACTTTTACGATTTAGTCATTTCTATTTAATTAACTATCCAAACGATAGAATTTAATAACCAAAATTTAATATGCTGCTAATGACATCATAAAAATTAAATAAATAAAATTTACGACTCGACTCATCGGATTTCGTGATCCCGAAATCACTGTTTTCGACACCACTAAAAATTAGGCTATTACAAGTATGTTTAAGTTAAGTATGACATATAAATGGTTATATTTCAAATTAAGTATGATATATAAATGGTTATGTTGGCATAAGTAAAGGCATTGTCATGTGGATAGTTAGATTGTTATGCAATGACATGATAAAGGGTATGTTTGGTCGATATGGTTGAAACATATTTGATAAATGGTTAATGGTATAAGGTGATATGTCAAAGGTATAAATTGAGTAAGTTGAAATGGTATGTTTTGTGTTAAAATTGTATGGCTTCGGAATTCCATTTTCGATGTGTGAGTCTGTCTATATTATTATTTAATATTTACAAGGTTTGTATAAAGTTTAATTAAAGTTTTGTCCATTAATTTTTCCATTTAGATGGTTAATTAGAGTACAAAGACTAAATTGTAAAAGTGGTAAAAGTTTAATCGCTATGGAATTTTAATTGGTTTAACGACCAATTAAGTAATTGAACCATTTTCTAGTGTACAAACGGTGGTGGAAGACACCTAATCTCCACTAAATTGGCTAATTACAATTAAAGTTAGTTAATTATAATTAATTATAATTTAAACTATGTATAAAAGTTAAATTAAAACAAAAAAATAAACATTTTCACTTATCTTCTTCTTAAACTGTACCTACGAGGAGAAATAAGGGTTTCATATTTTTCAATCTTTAGCCCTTCAATTGGTAAGCAATTTGAAGTCTATTTGTTGTAATTTTTATTTTTTGACGTCTTGGAAGCTTGATTTAGCTAACCCGTTAAGTAATTTGTAAAATTGTTAAAGCTTACAAAAGTTTCCATTATTTAATATTGAAGCTTCTGGTACTAAATTTTTAGATTTTAAGCTTAGATTTGAAAAAGGACTAGATTGTAAAGGTAAAATTATTAGTTTTGAACTTAGGGACTAAAATGTAATGATTTCTAATTTGGTATGAAAATTTTGAAAATATTAGAGGGCTGTAGAAGGATGGAAATGAGATTGGTTACAAAATTGAGGCTCAAATTTGAAAGTTATAACTATTTCGGTTTTAGGGACTAAATTGAATAAAATAAAAAATTTAGATAACCTTGAAGAAGTGAAATTAAACTTATTTATGGTTATAATATACTGTTAAAAGATGTTTAGAATTGATAATTTATAATGAATTATTATAATTTGAGATTTGAATCAATCGAAAGATAATCGAGAAAAAGGAGAAATTTGTAGATTAGTCCCTGACACCTTGTTTGCTAGCTATTTTTCCAGGTAAATTCATATTGAACTTGCCATGTTCTTTTATATTATGTTTTAATTGTATAATTATACTTATAAAATTATATATATATATATATATATACATGGATATGATGTACTAAAGGACTAAATTGTAAAGAATGAAATTATATGAGTATCATAAGTAGATATGATGTACTAAATTATATTGAAATATATATACATGGATAGTTTAGATGAATACGATGGCATTACAAGGAATGAAATGAATTGAATATCATAATTGAGCCCGTGTGAACTTAGCAAATGATTAGGATATGAATGGCATACCATTGGGATGAATTCAATTATGTGAGATCCAACATATGTTGTAGATTCTATAAAGCTGATGTTGGAAGCATCGAACCAAGCTAGTGTTAGAAACCCTGGTCCGAAGCTAGTGTTAACAGCCCGAATATGTCAACTTATATAAACAAATGGGTGTTGTGGTCGAGGATTAATTCGATGACTTAAGATCCATCATACATTGCGGATTCTCTAATGTAAGATCCCCACTTAAAAAATATATTTATGGTAGAAATCCTTGAATAAGTGATCTATAAATAAATAGTAGTACAAGAAATTTTGACCATTTTTAGAGGAAACTGTTAGGCATGAAAACATAGGAAATTATTAGTCGAAGCATGTGGTTAGGCTAAAAATTAGGTGTCGAGTTTAAGGATTAGATTGAATAAGTTGGGAAAGTATAAAGACTAAAGTGTAAGTATTCCATTTTTTATTTTAATGGAAAGGACTTGATGACAATATTACCATACTTAAAAAAATCAATGATTTTATGATGGCTTTTAAATGATATTTTTATTAAATTATAATTATTTAATATTTTATTTAAAATAATATTATTTTAATAAGTAATATTGTAATATATATGTCAAAGAAATATTAACATCTTTCTCCATCGTTCTTCTTATTTACGAAAGTTAGGGGGGAAAAGAAAAAAAAAATCTTTAATCATTTTCCTTCAAATTCAACCATAAGGTATGATTTTTCTTCAAAATTCATAGGTTTTGAAGCTTTGAAGCTTGTTTTACATATATGTACTAATATTTTTTTATTTTATCAATTATATTGAAAGTTGCCATTAAAAGACATTGATCGAAGCTTAGAAAATTTAAGTGAAATAGGTATATTTTTGGATAGGAAATGATTAGAAGATGAATTTTAGCTTATTAGAAGTGTGAAAAAGAAATAAAAATGGATGGAAAGTCTACTTGGTACATTCAACCATGGTGAAGGGGAAGAAGATAACTTTGGTCACTTTGAGTAACATTGGTATTAAATGATAGCTTGTGAAGCAGTGGGTATATTAGTGAAGACGGAATTGAAAACGGATAATCGAGTTGAAAAATTTGCAAATTTCATATTAGGAAACTTAAGTTGTTAACTTGATGAACCATGTATATTTAAGTTTTGTTATTATTAGTTTTAGTATTAGAATGGATAAATGACATTGTTTCGTATTGAATTGTTCTTATTGTAGCTAAAAATGAAGTGAGCATCTTGAAGGAGAAAGGTGATGAAAAGGAGCAAAGTGTTTGAAACTTCGATTTGTGCTAATATTTTATTTTCATTACATAAAACTTTTAATATTGATTTTACTATAATTAACTATATAAATTTTATTTTTATGAATTCTGAAGGAAATAATTAGTAATTAAAAAATTATGTTTTGAATTGAAAACTATGATTTCAATGAAAACATTAGTAAATTCATGATTTTGAGTTGAATTTGAATATCAAGATTTCAAATGATTGAACAAGCAAATGTATACTATGTTTTGTATTGGAAGTCTAATATTAAATTAGACGATATATGATTTGAACATGAAATGAAACTGAAATGGGAATGATATGAAAATGAAATTGAATTAAAACGGATCATGAAACTTGATTTTTACTTTGTTACACTAAATTAGAGTAAATCATATATAATTGGCATGTCTTAGAGCCTTTATATCAAAGGATTATAGAAATTTCAATGGGTTAATTTGTTTAGTTTTAAAATTTGTAAGTGATAGTGGTAAGTGGATTAGGTTTGAAGATTTTAAGTGGAATGTGGTGAGCGGTTTAAAGTTGTTGTTTGGTCCTATGCGCATATTTAGAGGTGAGTGTTCGATTGAATCAAGTGAAAAAATTCGAGTTGGCGAGTCTTATTTTATTATCTTAACTCGATTTGAATTTTTTTCGAATCGAGTTGACTGAAATGAAATTTAAGTCAAATCAAGTAAAATTGTTCGAGTTAAATTAAAAAATTAAACATGTCAAATTAAAATATTGTTACAATATAATTAATTCCATGTTAGAGCACATAAATTTGAAATAATATATATTTAAATTTTTTTCAAAGCAAAATAATAAAAAAAATGCTTTAGTATGATAAACTTGAATCATTAACTAACTTATTTAGATCCCAAAATTATTATTCTAGAAATTTTTTAATTTTTTAACTTTCTTCATATATTTTTTAGATTTTTTTTTGAAATTTTTATAATTTTTTTTAAAAAATAAAAATTTTAGATTTTTTATAAATATTTTAATTTTTTTTGTAATTTTTTAAAAACTCTTGTGCTAATTTTTTTATGAAATGAAATTTCTTAAGAAATAATTTCATTAATTAAAGTATATAAAAAGTTAATCATAAGGTGTGATGTAGTGATTGTTCATCTTATCTCTTAATAAATCACATTTCATGGCCAACCGTTTACATATTCGAAAAACATCCATAACAAAAAAGATTAATTATTACTATCAATGGTGGATGCCTTAATTACAACAACAACAAAAAAAGTACATAGATTGTTGAGAAATAATTTGCTACTCCAAAGGATGATTCTATCTTATATTTTGAATCGATAAAAATATCTTTTATTTAAAAATAATTTATGATAATTATACATTTATAAATACTTATAAATTAATAAAAATTATGATAATTGTATATTTAAAAATAATTATAATTTAATTTACAAATATTACTTAAAAAGTTTAGTTAAAATAATTATAATAGAAGTAAAAATTGAGGTAAAAAAGTTTTTATAATTACGATCATTTAAAAAGTTCTTTTTTAAACAATTTTTTTATTTTTTGCTTGATATTTTTTTTTACTAATATTAATTATATATTATTTAGAAATCATATAATCAATTTATTAACTATTATTAAGAAAATAAAATTAGGAAGGAAATGAGTTTATTTTACAATATATTAATTTTTTTTAATTTATACTAATGCTTTAATAATATGAAACATTTGTCAGTACCATATTTGAATTATCAAAAGAATTAATATATTTTAATAAAGTTTATTAGTTATTATTTTAAATTAAGATTACGTGAAGTAAAATTATATTGTAGGTTGGAAATAGTATAGATGTTTTGATTATGATTTGAAATTTATTTAATATTAATAAAAAATTTATTGATTTTAATGAATTGTTAAATAAATTAATAAATTATAATCTTATTTAACAATTCGAATAATGAATTAAAAAATTAATTAAAAATGAAATGTATAATATTAGAAACTAATCACATCATTAAAAATAAAATTATATTAATTTTTTTTTATAATATGTTATAAAATATAAATGGTAAAACATTAAATAAAAAACATACCCACAGAAGTTAAAACCCTAAGGGGGCTAACCCTAACAAACTCTGGGGCACTCTTTCTCCCTGAATCACACATTCCTTTTCGAGATCCAAAAATGCGCAGGCAACTGCTACAGGTCTACCCCCAAGCTAGCCACTACACCACTGTGAACTCCTCAACATGCATACATAGTATTATTATTAGTGAGTAAACATCCCGAAATCCCCTCTTCTTGTCGACTGGATGATGTGCAACGCGTGGCAATTATCACTGCAATACACTGCCTTTAATTCTTAAGCCAATACCCAAGTACATTCTCAAACACTCAATGCTATATTTTTGGTACATTGCCAATGAAACGAAGGTTAGATTAAGTGTGGTTAAATTTGGAACCCCAGTTGTCTGTTTGGAGGGCTAGAAAATCTTTTTGATGAGACCAGTATCAAAATTTCCTGTCGGTCGGGTCCCAGTGCCTTTTTAATCTTTTTAACCGGTTTATCCCTTTTTTATTTTTTATTTTTTTTTGAAACCATAACCAAATTGCCCTAGCTAGCTAGAAAAGTACACACGCTTGACCCTCTCTCTCATGGAATTCAGAAAAGGTTAGAGCATAGCCCTGTAATTCTACGCCATCGTCCTTAACTCCTTTGCATTGGTTACATACATCCATGCTGCTTTCTTTCACAGTTATTTTGAAACATCTAATCTCTAAAAATCCGAAACCTTTTTCAGAATGTGAGCAGATGTGAGTGGCGTCCTTATCTGTCTCTTTGGGGGTGCATGTGTAGATTTGTGAGAGAGACAGAGGGATGGTTAGCACAGCATATGGCCATGCCATGCCATGCCATGCCATGGATGTGGTGACAATTGGATAGAGACTAGAGCTAAGATGTGCGAGAGGACGTTCATGGACAGCGATTACAGTATTAACATGCACTCATCATCACTCTGACTCCAATATGGCTTGCCCTTTAAAGGGCTGCTTGTCTTTTGTTAGCATACATACACATAATATGTACTTTCCTTTTTCTTCTTCTTTTGCTGCCACAACAGGGATTTCAAAATAATAGTGCCAACCCTTTGGGGAACTCTAGTCCACACTCCACTTCACCCCCCTAACTCAAAGTTTTATCCAACCTAGCTGCCTATATATACCCCCCACCCCCCCCCCCCCTTTTCCATACCCTTTGTTTTTCTCAACGCAATAGTTGAACTGCGACCAATTTTGAGATCCAAAAAATTAGTCCCTAGTTCAGTCATTATGAGTTAGCTCATCGCATCATTCATCCATCCTACTAACAAAAGGTATTCAAGACCTCATTTTCCAGGGAAGAGCAACCGTACAAGAAGAAAACCTTTGGCAATTAACAAATATAGTTTTGAAACTCACCTTTTTCCCGATACACAATTATAAAATACGTTTAATTTACCCAATTGGGAGACGCATTGCATGATGGGTAGGTAGGTAGGTGCCTGGAGATGTATGTACCTGTATCTGTCCCAGTCTCAGTTCCTATCCATCACTTGATAACAAACAAGTTGCGGAGTCTCTTCACCATTAGGAACTTCAACTATAAATAATCAGCACGTATACAGTGGTATGATGCTAACTAGGTACCTTCCACAGTTAACACCACCCCCTAAGGCTAAAATCCCACCAAGTTTCACCTTTTCCTTTTGTTTTGCTACTTGAAACTGATGCTTTAAAATCTGTCTGTCATGCAGTTCCAACAAGCAAGATTTTAGGAGAAATTTAAAATTTTTGTAGCAAGTAGATATCAGGATGCTTGATTTATTTCTTTTTTTCAAATTTTAGTTTATGTTATAACGTATTCTATAAATTCAGCATTTTATGATCCAATAAAATGCAGTGTTAAGTAATAAAATGATGAATCATAAGGAGAGGAAGACAAGGAAGGTTAATAATGCCAAGTTGTAACATCCAAAATTTTCGGTATGACATTCAGTAGTATTGTTTAAGGATCCAACACATTGAAATTCTGATAACATTGGAAAGTAAGTAACATAGAGATTTTTTATGAAAGTAAAATTAATATTGGTGATGAAAAACAATGAAAAGAATTGAGGATGTGACAAAAAGATCAAATTGTAAATTTTAAAAAATTGGAAAATTAAAATGTAACTTTAACTAAAATAAGAAATGTAAGCAATTATTGATTATTTGGAATTAGCATAACATGGAATGTGTATTGGTATGATAAATATTTTTTTATCGTGAAAAAAATTTATTTGATGAATGCCTCAAAATTGTCAATCCAAATAACAAATCCAATGTCAAAATTGGATGAATTATTTGATGAATATAAGAAGAAGAAGGAAGCTTTAATACTTTAGTTATGCCATAAGCTCATTATTTATTTATTTTATTTGAATTGTTCTTTGTTTATGTACTTGTCCATTGGATCCCATTGTTAATTAGAGGTAAAGGCACATTTATCCGAAGTAAATCATTTTTAGAACTAACTAACTTCATATTGATATTTTTATACATATATTGGATTGATTCATATCTTTATTGTTTATTTGTAGATTATAGTTGATGGTGAATGATGGTTTTGGGTTAAGGAACTGGGTAAGAATTGTTGTTGTTATTGATTGTTATGATCATCATAAATCTAGTGAACTTATTTGTTATTTGATGTTAAATGTAGGGTTCGAGCTTTTTAGATTGTTTTTTTATTTCAGTATTGTCATGTTGGCTCTTCGTTGTAGGCTTTCAAATTGTATGTAATGTTGATAGCAGTCTTTTGTGGATTAGTAGTGATACTGGTTGGATTTCAGGTTAGTGTTTGAATCATTTAATGTCAGTTTAAATATGATTGGCAACTAAAAAAAAAAAAGCTTAAGCTCTAGTTTGATTGGTTGTTTCAAAGCAAAAAATGTTATAAAAGTTATTGGGAAAATATGACATTAAAAAAATGGGTTAAGTGGATTAGTTTGATCAATTCTTCAACTGTAATTTAATTAAATCGATTTATATATGAATCATGATTAATTAGGTTAATTTAATAAAAATGATAATGTAAAAAAAACAAAAAAAGAGGTATACCCTCCCTTGGATGCACTATGAGAGTTTTAGCTGGTTTTGAAAAAAAGAAAAGAAGCCTACATTGAGTCCTATGTGAAGTGGCATAAGGAGGATGACGTAGAAAAGGTAAATGAAGGAGATGATAGAAGCATTGATCGGATGTCTAATGTATTTGACGACGACAACAAAGTGGGACGGTATTGTTTTCTTCTCGTGAAGTTGACACGTTGCTATTCGTTTCCTTAATACGATTGTATGTATAAATGTTAAGTATTAAGAAATTGGAAGTATAGTGGACATAGAGGAGATACGCCGCCAGATCAGATGATATGCTGGTTCAAAAATAGACGGCCAGGATATTTGTTTGCAGAGATTTGTCTTTTGAAACTGACGGCATCTGGGTCCACCCCATTACTGACACGTGTTTACATTTACGCATTTCCTGCCCAGATTTGACCTTTTATGATTTAGAGACAGAAAATCAGAGGTGGTCTCATCAAGTGCTGCTGCTGCTGCTGGGTTTTTTTTTTTTGTTGAACAAAAAAACAATTAATGGGAAAGCATCTATCTAAAACCGACGGCCTGCCCTTGAAAGTGACTTGTTGATTTGAGTGCTTTACTTTTTGTTGGTTTGAAACCCCTGTAGGTTTTCGGGATTCATTCTTCTCTCTCTGTTTTTCTTATTATTTTAGTGATTAAAATTTTGATATTGGGATCGGATGAAATCTGCCATGTTCCACCTTTATATCCATCAAAGGGAAGAGCTTTCACATGGTGAGGTCGCCCCCACCTTCCTCACCCCTTAGCAACATGGAATAACATCTAAGAGTAACCTTGAGAGACCAAAGAAAAAGTTGCTAATCAGACCAATTGCGAACTCAACAATGGGTTCCAAACGAGAATGTGAAAACATGTCGAATTCAGTAAATTAAAGCATGAGGCTTTAAGATGTGCACCAGCGGATTGCGTGATGCTCTCTCTCTGTTCTAACAATTGTTCCCACGCCTTACATTCAAATGTTTTACAAAATCCCCATATTCTTTTTGCTGCAAACTGATGTTAGACCTAGCAAGCACGGGGCAAACTGCAACAGTAATAACGCCTCTCTTTGGACCTCGGAAGTGAATCCATCTCCGTCCTCTTTACCATCCCTACTCTGTTTTGATAACTACTCCACAAATTTTGTCATTACAAGAGAGGTAGCCATTGTATCATTTCAAACACACATTTATCCCGAGAGGATTCTATCATCTTCATAAACACAAATCAGGGTCAGGTTGGCATCAGAAACAAACTTAAAACACACACACACACACACACACAACAGTTGACCTATCGTAGCCACCATGCATACTCAACAAAACAAGAAAGGAAAATAAAAACATTCAACTAAATTGTCTAGTTTAAGAAAACAGCCTATTTATTTTGGAGTTAGCAGCTTAAAGGAGCCAAACCCAACAACGGCTTTGAAGCCACTATACACAAATCACATTGCGTCCATTCAGCTCCCACGTATGTATATCCGGGGTATCCTCATTATTACAGACCATATATACACAAATCTTGTAGTTGCAAAGCTACTCTTATTTGGCGACTAGAATCTCCTGAAACAGCTACACATACGACATATCCAGCACCAAGAGATTACAGTTCTTGATCCAGATACGGATCCCTAGGAGCCTTTGGCCCACTCAGGTATCCCCCAACACTTTGGGAAACCCCGGAGACAGCGTTACTCACCAATGAAGCTCCCCATGACAACCATCCCGTCTGACCTTGCTGATTACTTGCTTCAAGATTCATTCTCTTTTGCTCCTCCGTGATTATGTCGAGCCACTTTTTTGACATGTAATCTTTCACAGCGTCAGCCCCCTTATTTGCTATCTCAATTGGAGGCACTATGAGCGGATTCTGGTCCAAATTGAGCTTCACTAGTTTTCCAAGGCGGCCGAATGTGCAAGGCAGAGCTTGGATTTGGTTGTTGCTGAGATCAAGTTCCTGGAGATTAGTCAGATCACTAATAGTATCAGGAAGTTCTGTGAAGTCATTGAAATTACTACTAAGGTTCATGACTTCAAGGTTTGTCATTCTCCCAATCACTTGTGGCAAGCCATGAAGCTCATTGAAATGAGCATCAAGATACCTCAAGGACCTCATTTCACAGATTGATGATGGTAGGAAGCGGATCTTGTTCAGCTGGATTGACAGCTTTTCAAGATTTAGAAGCCCATATCCAATATTGTTCGGCAGAAATGTCAGGTTGTTAAAGCTTGCATCCAACTCGACCAGTGAACTGCAAAAGAATGAGGAACTTTTATCATTTAGGCAAAGACCATGAGCACAGTAATGGAAAGTACCAAAAGCTGCTAAGAATAGTAGGTAAAGATACACAAACCCCCTAGATAAACTGGAAAAGTCACAAATCCCCCTCTAGTTTGAAAATGCTATTTTACCCCCTTTGATATGAATAAAGGTTAGTCAGTTTGATAGTCTAATTAGTGTTGAATGCCCCAGCTACTATTTTTGCTATTTCAGCCAACCTTTTTTTTACACATTAAACACTGATTTATGCTTTAAGTAGTATTTTAGCTTTAAAATTAAGGGGCAAATTCTAAATTCTATTTAATCCTCCCTATAGCTATGAGAAAACAAAAACTTTTTCATTGAAACACTATTTCTCAAACAATAGGTCATTGCCAATCAGCCAAGGATTTCAAAGTTACTACATTGATCATACGTTCATGCATTGGCCGTGACTTATGTCACCAAATCCGGGTGCCCAAAATTTCTAGGTGTTTTTATTTTCTTCATATATTAGGAGGATTGTTCTCTCATACCCATCTCCAAATATGTGCTTGAAACAAGTACTCAAGGGAAAATGAAGAGTTGAAGTAACATAAGCCATGACCATATTTCATTCTCAAAAAAGCAGAGAACTTTTGAGTTAAATTCTCTATGGTTCAGAAACTTTTGTAGTTGCCTATAATTGACAGTTATTTGTTCTTCAATTTTTTGATAAAAAGGATCAAATGGCTCGATAATGGACCCAGATTTGGCTTTGGTCCAGTATGTAGCATCAAAGCACCCAAATTCACAACTATAATTATAAGAATATTTGAAACCACTAATCAAAATCAAGTCTCAAAATGTATAAAAATTCAAATATCTAACCTCGCTAGAAATATAACCAAAACTTTCAGTGGAATTGTTATGTGGATGTAACAGAGCCCAAATTCTTTGAATACCAAACCAAAGGGAAAGATATTTTAGAAGCACAATTAACTTGGGAAACTTTGCTCTTCAATCTAGAACGAGAGTGAGAATCACTTTGTGTATTTTCTTTTCCAATACATTTGAAGAGGAAGGCTGAACTTCTACATCAGAGAAAGAGAAGATTTTTTTTTTATGAATACAGATGTTTAGCTAGACTTTACAGCTCTTTTTTGCTCTAATGGTTTAGGGTTTAATGTGTTAAAACAGGAAGTTAGGCTGAAGTGTAGCATTGGGACTAATTAGACTAATAGACTGACAAACTCCTTTTACTGGCAAGGGGGCACGTTTGGCTTTCAAAACAGAGACGTTTTACCCTTTCCTACTTTATCAGGATTGGTTTTTGCATTTCAGTCCTGGAACAGTAATTTGAGAACAAAAGCAGTACAAGAGTGAACAAAAAATAGTATAATACCTGCATCGTGCAATGCTTTCCGGGAGGGCATTTAGCTTGTTTCCCGAGACATTGAGGATCCTCAGATTAAGTAACAAACCAACGGAGTCAGGCAGATATTGCAAATGATTGGAGGATGCATTAAGCTCCTCAAGTTTCTTTAGTCCTCCTATCGAATCAGGAATGACCTGGTTCCCAAGCACAAAAACACTAGTACATAAGCAGTGCAAATAAGCATCTACCCAACAATTTACATGAGTAAAGTAGTGAAGACCATAAGCAGCAGCTCTTTGTGCAAAACAGAAAAAATACCAATACCCTAAAAGTCTCATGAATTACGCCATGCTTTTAGAACAGGAGATAAAGCAATTTTAATTGAATAGCGAAAAAGGAAAGAATCCAAGTATTTAGTTTATCAATTGGTATAGTGTTGATCAAAGGAACCTAACGTAGCTACTATAGTTCTTAGTTTAAACATCACAGCGTTCGTAATTTCATCAAGCCTTGGTATCAATTTGGCATAAACAGGAGAAAAGATACTGAAAATAAACATATAATACCTCTATCCGGTTATTGGAAAGATTGAGATAAACCAAACCGTGAAGTTTACCAAAGGCCTCAGGCAATAGCCTCAACCGTCCTCCAGAAAGCTCAACTCTTTCAACCACCCCATTCTCAGCTTCTTTCAATATCCTCACAACATCCTCATTTACTTCATCATCGCCGCTCATTTGCTCGACAGCTGAGCAATACAGACGACCCAGATTCTCCTCCACCTCAGTCAACTGCCTCTCATAATCCTCGTGAAAGCCTTCCAATCTAAGCACGGTCTTATATATGTCGGCCTCCTGTAAGGAAGATTGGGTTTCTTGAATGTGGGCAATCTTGGAACGAGCGGCGGAGACAGCTGCTGGGTCGGGTCGAGGTCCTAGGGAGCGTAGGAGGGAATGGGTTTGGGTGACGGAGGTGGGGATGGATCGGGAAAGTGAAGCAAGGATTGATGGATCGCGTAAACGGGGGAAACGGGTGAGTAAGTCCTGGCGGATTTGGGGAGGGAGTGATGGGTAATTGATAGGATCTTGTTGGGAGAAGATGTAGGACAAAATGGGGAACTTTGAAAGATTAGGATCCATTAAGGTGATTGAAGGAAGCAGAGATGAAGAAAACAGGGTCAGGGGGAGGGGGGGAGCATTGACGTGTGAGAAGGACGAGAGAGTATTGAAGCGCAATGACTCATGGAGCTGATGAGCAGTGTCTCTGGGTTAGCACTTAGCATCGCAACGCCGAATGCCAAATGGTACTTCAGGCTTACACATGACCTGGTCTACCGCTTTCCTTTGTCCACATCATCACATTCTATACTGTGCCTTGATTGGGTTCTTAATTTCTGAGCTAACAGTGGGTTCCTAATAATGGGCTTTTCATTTATTGGTGGCTTTGGAAGGAAGGGCTTCCGGCTTCATAGAATGACCCACCATCCCCGCAATACATTTTTTCTTAATTTACGAGAAGAGGATAAAATTTTATAAAAAAACACGATTAACGCGATTTAAATCTAATTCAGCATATGAAATTTAATACATTTTATTAATATGAGTAAGGTATCAATCAGGTATAAACAATTCTACTATTAAGGTTTTAATTTTATAACCAAACTTGATTTACATAAAATAAGATAATATATTCATTGTTAATCATGATTTGATACCACTTCTAAAAACATGAAGCTTTCAATCCACAAGTCTCATTATGGATAACTATTATGCGTAGTTTTCAAATTTTTTTCAATTATGATATTCTAAAAGTCACTCTTAAGAAAGCCAATATTTATATTTAGTAAAAGGAATTCTTCAGTCCCTCTCAAATTCAAAATTAAGCAAATTAATTCTTTTAAAAAAAATTAAAACAATTTTTTTTTCAAATTTGAAAGTAAGCAACTAAGGACAATAATCACGGCATTAATATCTTCTATTAATTATACATAATTTTAATTGGTATAATAACAAATTTAATCTTTAATGTTTATATAATTTGTTAATTTGGCCTTCATTTAAAAAAATCAACAAATTCGACCTCAATATTTATGTAAATATTACAAGATAAATTTGTTAAATTAAAATTAAATTGACAATTTAAATTGCTCTAATTTTTTTTAAGAGGACCAAATTACTCAGATTTCAAAATTGGGAGATACCTTAATATTATAACAACTCAATTAATAATAATTGTATTTGTCCTCTAGTTAAAAATTTTGAACTAATCTAATATCTTTATCACATCAATTAAAATATGGTATTTATCATTATATATTTCATCACATTAAAAAAATCATTATACAATTTTAATTGACTCAAAATTTGGTATACATTATTGAACATAAAATATAAGGGTGAAATGATTGAAATACTAATTATACACAAAATTATAATAAGTTGTGTATGGTTATACGTAAATGCCACAGAAGCGTGATGAGTATTTTGAGGATTTGAGTCAGCCAGCCAGGCATACACACCCTGCCCTCTTGGTCCATTATCAACAATCAATGGCGACTTCAGACCCGGTCAGTAGACCCACCATTCTCTTTTTTTAATAATGAACCACTCCGCTCCCTGTCCAAAATTCATGCTTTCTCCATTGGCAGCCTCTGTAGTATGGTTTGTTTGATGTAATCAATCATATAATTAATACTCATGTTAGGAGGAGAAAATGAAAAGATGGGCACATGGTAGGGATAACCTTAAACCTACCTTTATCCTTATCCCCAAATCATCAAGCTCATTCATTTTTGGTTTGCTTTCATATTATCTCTCCAATATTGTATGGGACACTGACGACCCTTCCTTTGAATTAATTAAAACTCAGCTCAGCCGGAGTTGGGAGACTTTTAAAATTTAATCTAATATCTACAGTCCTCTCTCCTATATTGTACTTGTTCATATCGTGTCTTGGATTGAAGGGAACTCTTTATTCCGTTTCTGTTGTGAATATATTTTAGCTTTATTCCAACGAAATTATTGTGTATATTTAGATCCTTTGAGTGCATCTTCTTCACCGGTTAAAATACCAGCTGTCAAGGGGGGACGTGTTTTGATGGTGTTCAATAAATTCCAGTAATGACTCGATTCATCTGATTCTTCCAATGGTCCCTCCTATGCTTCCACAATTTATTGCAATTGCTACTTGGACTTTTGTTTGGTATCGGAAACCACCATTGCTTCGGTGCTTCTTATTGCCCATTTGCAAGTAAAGAGATGATCCAATCTGGCTCATAAATGAAGAAACAAACAAACAATCACTGATCAGGAGTTAACCATGGCCCATTGCTTACCACCATCATCAACAAAATATCATTTCATTCAACAAAATTATCTTCAAATGAAAACCCAAAGCACCGTTTCTTCAGAACATCCTGATTCTTCCACCCAAACCTGGACTTGATGTTATTCATGTCTTGCCCCTAATCGATAGGAAAAAAAAGAATCAAGTAAAAGCAACTTACCTTCCCCCCATTGCTAACTCAGATCAATTCAAAAATCGCCCCAATATGTATCTTCATTAACCTGCAACTTCACATAACCAAAAATAAAACTCCATCATATGTAATCATAAGGATAAAGCACTGAATATATTATATATGATATATAAAAGAAAAGTGACGACAAAAAGGAAAAAGAAGATTGGAACAAGAAAAGAAAATGTCGACATGAAAAATACGAAAGTAAAACGGACGAAGATAATGCCGGCGAAAGCGTGTGGGGCACAAATGTTAAATTATATAGGGTTGAGGATAAAGAAGATGGGACGAAAATTCTGGAACCTGACTTTGAAAAAAAAAATCTCTTGTTTTAATGATTGCGTGCAAATGGAAATTGAGCGGAACGGAACGGGACGGAGAATTGGGGGAAACTGTAAAAAGTTGAAGTGAAAAAGAATTGGACCAACAAACAATCCACGAATGGAAAAAAATTTTGGGGTTTTTTTTTGAAAAGATCCAAAACGAAAAAAGTTGAGAATTAATTAATGGCCACTCATTCATCAAAAGCAGTTCTCCTTAAAGGATTTACAGTTTCAAATACATAATCATAAAGCTAAGGTTTTTTTTCTTTTTTTTTCTATGGGTGGTATTGTTCTTTACTTGTTCTTCGCCGAGGACCATAACGGATTAATAAACTATATGATCCTTCGTTTGTATCGATCTTCTGCTATTGCCAGTGATTTCCGCTGTGAATAAGGTAAATATGGCTACGGTTGCCATGGTGAACATGGTAACCATAGTAAGGAATCATCTTCCCCGCAGATTTTCCCGAGCAAAGAGGATAGGCAACGGGAGTCCTCGAGATCTGGCGTATGCAAGAGTATCTAGGAGTGGATGTAGATGATGACTTTGAAGACGAAGCCGATGAGGAAGGCGGAGAAACGTCTTTTTTGCTGGATCTCGGCGGCGAAAGAAAGGCTCTGATCTTTAAAGAAGAGGGTGGCGACGCTACCCGATCGTATTCCTCGATGAGATTCGCGAGATCCTCATCGGAAGTGATCGAAACAAGCGCGTCTAAATCCTCTGTAGGCAACTGGCAACGTAGGCTCACCGCTGACCCATACATCTCTCCCATCTTCACCAACAGCTCTGTACCAATTACGATATACATTTATTTCATTCCTCGTCAATTCTCCAAAGCTTAAAACAGCGCCCTTTTAACTAGTCTATTTTTAAATACTAAACGCGTGGAAACAAATATATATATATATATATAAGAAAAAAGAAAACGAACAAAATACTAACCAGAGAATGGAATGGAGCGATTAACGGCGAGGACACGGGTTTCACCGCCGTAATAACGGAGTTTGCCGTCAGGGTAACGAGGGACGATTTTTCCGCCGTAACTACAGAGAAACTTAATGGTGGGTTTAGTTCCAACCATGCTTTTTGGAGAGTAGAGAAGAGGTCGGGTGATTAGATGAGAGTGGAAGGCAGAGGAGAAGGCGGCAGGGGAAGATGCTATGTTTTTTTTTGTTTGGTGGCGTCTTCAAGCCTAGGTTTGGTATTCCTGAAACCTTATTTATAGAGTTTAGGAAACGAGGGAGGGAGGGGTGAAATTGTGAAGAAGGGTCCCACTCTGCTTACGTCATAGATTCCCTTTCTTAAGGTAAAAGTTTCAATTTCTTTTCTTTTTGTTCGTTTTTCGTATTTCAAAGCTCAAAAGCTCGTTCACTTGTTTTCTTTAATGTTTGGTTCTCTATACTTGACCCGGCCCATGTCCTTTCGCCTTTCACACTCGCTTTTTTTTTTTCCCTTAAATTTATTTGTACTAAAAATATTCCCAGAATATATAAAGTTTAATTATTTACATTTTAGCTTATATAATATAATAATGTTTTAGAAGACTTTTCATTATAAGTTGGAACTGTTACACTGCAACCTAATGTTTTTAAAATAATTTTAAATAAAAATTATGGTACCTATGGAATCAAACATTAAACAAACATATTTTGGGGGCTAACGAATATGGCTTGATTTACGGACGAAGATCATGGAGACGTCTTTTGTACAACACTTTATTAAACTATCACTTTAAAAAAATATATATGTAAATTATATGTGTTAATCTGATAATCAGGATATTTATCATTTCAGATATTATATGCATTTAAATTACGGAGAAATCAGAAGAAATATGAATATTTTAACTATTATAATCCCCATCTATAATTTAAAACGACTATTTTCTAGCAGAGTTGGTAAAAGATTTGCATCTCTCCACTTAATTTTATAAATAAAAATTTAATACAGAGTATTTACCTATTATGATTTTGGATTTAATTGGAGTCAAATGTAATTCTTGAATAACAACATCTAAGATTAAAAATATATATATATTCTTTTCTTAACCAATTTTATATTTCATTTATTTTGGTTTGTGCTATTAAAACTTTAATACTTATCATTTCCATTTAATTATTCTTTTATATGATATTGAAGGTGATAATGAAATAATACAATTTAAACTGATATTAGACGAATGTTTAATGAAAATTTTAATACAAATATATCCACTTCTCAATTTATACATAGTTAATGGAAAATATATATGCATTTTTCATGAGTATTGTTGTACCAATATATGCAAATTCACAGGCTAAATCACACAAAAAGTGCTTACAAAAGTGGGCTCTTCTTTAACCACAGTGAAACAAAGAATAAAATAAGGTACAATAAAATTTGTTTATGTAGTTTGATTTCTCTACATCTACGGAATTTAACTCGGTGAGAAATATCTATTACCCCTATGATAATTTTTTCACTTTTGTATTCTAGAAATTTGGTACTCTCACAATTTAAGTTCACCCCTGTAAACTTAGCATGTAAAACCATAACATAGAGGTTTTATAATCAAATGCACTCTCACAAAAAAAAAATTGTTCTTCACTTGAACATGTTAAATGCTCTCGATTCTATTTACAATAATCTATACAAGTTTTTCAATTGTAGAGTTTTTCGAGAGTTGCTTACATAATGAGTATTTATATCAATCCCTATTAAACAATAGTTCAACAGGTGAATACAATATAATGATAACAAACAAGATAAACAAAGACTCTTGACAGCTAAATTTTCAACACTCCAATTCGATCTAACTTCCTCGATCCAAGAGATTAGATAGACATGATCCAATCTGATTCTCCAAATATGTTTTTCAAGTGATACAATTTTTATTAATGGGCTAGATACAATCCACAATAACAGCACAACCCAAAATTTTGGTTCAATAAATTGTCAATATCACAAATATAGAAACAAGTCAGTATATCGCAATACTACAAAAAGTGGGTACTTCTTCAAGCACATCTCATTCATTCCATATTTTTCAAATTTTGTCACAAGTGGTACCTAAACAATTCTTTCATTACCTACTTTCCACCAAAATCTTATATCCATTAAAAAAAAAACTCCAACCAATAATACACAACTAGGACATTTAAATTTTAAAAATAATTCTTTTATTTTCATTATTTCTTTCACATTATTTTCTCTTTATTTTTTTATGTTTCTTTCTTCTTCCTTTATAATATCTGGCAATGTCGAAAATGTTCGAAATTCATTCTCTTGAGATCAAGATATTGGTGATTAATTCTGCTTTCGAACCTTATTGCCTACTTGCTCAACCTGATGGAGTCAAAAAAGTTATTTTATCGATCAAAACCAGATTTTTTAGAACCAAACATGTTGGTCTAAGAACCAGCTGAGATATTTGTTCGAAGATAGGTGTTGAATTGATTGACCTGAAAACCAATATAGATCAATTGGTCTGAGCTAAAAAAAACAACAAAACCAATTGAACCAGTTTTCTCTATTTTTAAATAATTTTAATTTTATTTTTTATGATTTTTAATAATTTATTTAATCGAACCGAACGAACTAATCAAATTAAGAATTGGTAATTTAATTGGTTCAACCACCAATCTAATTTTTAAAACCTTGATAAAAACAATAAAGTACAAAATGCTTATACTTGTAGAAAAAACCCGAAGCCCAAAGATCACATGAAGAAGAAAGAAAAAAATATAAAGTAAAATAATACTTTTTGTCTTTTTTGTTATACGGAAAATTGTAATTTTTTTTATATAAGTAGACTTAAACTACTAACTATTAAACTAACAAAGTATCGACTTGGGAAAGGACATAATTTAGGTATCAATTTAAAGGTTAAACCTTTTTCTTAGATAGATTTAATGATTAGACTAACGGATGCATAAACTTAAGAAAAGAGGTAGTTTAGGCACCATTTGTGACAAAAAAAAAATAAGGTACCAATATGAAAAAAATGATATAAACACTTAGATAGTATTTGAAAAATCACCTAGTAATTTGATTTGGGCGTAATTGCTTATAAGTATACAAAGATGGCATGTTGATATAGAGAAAGGATTGTATGAAACAGGAATATTATCCATTTCTAATAGTTTTATGCCACATCAATAATTTCATCCTAAATTTCAGGATTTTAATTTTAATTTGATTTTTTCAGGATGAAAATGTTGAAAGTAATAATGAAAATACTGATGTGGAATAAAACTATTAGAAAAGGGATACAAATGACGTGGTGTCCTTATTTCATTCAATCCTTTTCCTGTTGATATAACCATTGTATTGGTGGGTGTTGCGAACTGAGTGTATTTAGAGCATCCAAATTACACTTTCTAATTTTTAGGTGTAGTGTGAGAATTAGAATAATTACACAGATAATTACACCAAAATCTAATTTTAAAAATTATTTTTATACAAGTTATAAAATTATATTATAAGCATGAAAATGTATGAGTGTTTGGAATAATTATAGTAAAAAGTTGATTATAGTATAAATCCTCAAAAATTACATTTTAAAAAACAATGTGTATTTTATAAAGTTATAACAAAAATATATATAATTTAGATCTTTAAAAATTTCTAAAATTATGGTAAAAAAATTATTACAAAAATAATTTACATGTTATAAAATTTTTATAATATATTTATTTATAAAAAATATAGTCAAGTATGAACATTATTTATTTATGTATCCATACTATATATTATAAAAACAATATACTTATTAATAAAAATGCTATATTTTTTTATCATAACTTAATTATAAAAATAACTTTCACGTTATGTCAAAAAATTATATAATTTATGAGAAGTGTTATGAAAATTTGAGATAATTTATAAAGTTTTTTTTATAAAGGTTATTATAAATTCTATATTATTTTTTATATATTATAAAAAATGGATATAATCTAACACATGTCTTTCTCCAAATTAAGTTTATATAAATTTTTATAATTAAAGCTACAAACTATACGACTGTGAGCCTCAATACTATAAGGTTGATGTTAATTATGTAAATAGAAAATATTTTCTTGCATCATATTGTGGGGTATGATATCATGTAAGAAAATGGTGCTAGACACAAACATTATAAACAACTAGTGAACTTTTTAATTTGAGACATTCAAGGCTTCAAAATGAAATTGGAAAGACATTTATTGATCTGAAAAACAAGGTTAGATCGCACTAACATGTTGCATTTTTCATAATTTCAATTATAGATAGAACTGAGAATACTTCGAAGAGAAAAAAAACATAAAAAAAAAACCCTTAAATTTATTTCATTCCCTCTCCCATACCTTTGTTGTTTGTTTTCCCAGGAAACATGAAAAAGTAACCAATTGTTAACAAAAAGACACAACAACTTCTACAATATTTTAATGTATTCTCTCCTCCTATATGGTTATAGATAATAGCCAGTGGTTAGTCTTTATTCTTCTTCTTTTACATCAAATTGCAAGCTTTAATTCCTTGTTTGTAATATGTAGACATGTTGTCCCAAAATCTTAAAACATACAAATAAAATAAATTAGGAGTAATTGGGTGATATTTTATTTAGTTTGTCTAATCCCAAATCTCAACCTATGCATTTTGCTCCATACATGGAACCCCTCGTATATATTATTCATCGAATTTCCAAGTCCACAAGATTTGTGTTTTTATAAATAAAACAAAATAATTTCAGAATAATATTTTTTTTATCTTTTCTATTACCAGCCACATTAATTTATTTTTTTTATTTTTAATGCCCAATATTATTCCAACCTTTTAATATTTTATAGGTTTAATATACAAACAGGGGCAAAATCCGGAATTTTTTTAGCGGTTAAAATTAAATTGTAATTTTTATGATTGCAAAAATATAATTTCATCATTTTAATAGCTTATATCTTTATAATTTTTAAAAAATTAAATCAAATTTTTATATTTTTAGACGGTCAAAGTGTAATTTTACCTTTATTAATTTAAAATTTTAAAAAATTTTAAAAACTTAAATGAAAAATTTTCTATTTTAAAAAAGGCTGAAATCCCTGCAAGCCCCCTAATTTCATCTCTATATTCAAATTGATCTCTAAATTTAACACTTCAAACTTTTTTTTACTCGTATTAATACCTAAGATTGAAAATTTATGAAAGATAGAAAATTTTGGAGACATAATGTGAACAAATAAGGGAGTGGCCGAATTGCTTGGGATTAGATTTTTCAACCCTTCCTGACTTGTTATACTTTATAAAAATAACATAGAAATTATTTATATTATATTTTAAACAATAAAACCGATAATTTAGCTCTCGGTCGAGTTCGAGAGATCTATGAATACTTTTACCCAATCAATTTTGGTCATTTTTTCTTGATTTTTTTCATTTATTTGTAGTTTTATAACATGTTAACTCTTTTTTTTATAAATATATTGAATTTTATCATTTCTTTAGATTTTAAATTTTTATAAATATTGAATGTTTTTTAAATTAGAACAATTAAATGTAATTTAATATAAATACAAAGCATAATCTAAATTTTAATAAAAAAATTTAATAATAAAAATAAAGGTTATTCTAATTTCAATGAAAAAGTCTAATAAATAATAAAAACATTTTAATCAATTAAAACATTTATTCAAATTCGAAGTTTTAAAATATTTATTCAAACACGTATCTGATTGGGTGACCGACTGATGATTACAAATCGACCGATATTTTTCCGTAACAGTGGTGGGTTTCTCTTCCTAGAATTATAATGAAAAATTAATGCCTTCCTTTAGCCGTAAGCTTGTTGGATGGTGGACAGATATGGTCCTGCACGGCGTTGGAGTCGTAATCAATCACTATACCCCTCCTGGATGATAATTTGTAAAAGAATATCCGATTTAATTTAATTGAGATTTAATATAATTATTTTTTTACAAAATAGTAAGTAATTAGCCATCTTTTAAAAATATATTATATAACGAAACAGAGATCTATGATTTGGGATGATGACATGCGATATAAAATGAATGAGAAGACACGGTTGTTTGTCGAAAAAACGTAAGATGGATAGATGGTTGGCCCGTGTTGCTATCACCCATCCCATCCCATCCCATCCCATCCCATCCCATTTAACAGATATCATGATGTAATTGGATTTTAGAGCACATTGAGCTGTGTCCCCCAATCAACTTTGAACTTCCAATTACCCCCAATAGTTTTGCATTCTGTTTTGAAAATTACAAATTACAGCCATCTTTTTCTTTTTCCTGCTAATTATAGATATCCCACACCATTTTCTTTGGATGGCGGCTTTGTGGTCCTCTTACTTCCCACATTCTCCACTTAAATTTCCCATTTTATATGTTCTTTCAACATATGTAATATTATATAAACGTTTCAAACTCGATGTAATCACTACAGCAAAACAGATTATTAATAGTGTTTTCTTAAAAACGCCGTTAAAGATCAGAACACTAGTGGCGTTTATGGGAAAAGCACCGCTAAAGGTTAAGCAATAGCGGCGTTTATAAGAAAACGCTGCTAAAGATCAGAACACTAGCGGTGTTTATGAGAAAAGCACCGCTAAAGGTTAAGCAATAGCTGTGTTTTCCCATAAACGCCGCTAATTTATTTAAATTTTATATATCTTAAATTAAATTAAATTAACTAATAATTTTTTTATTTATACTGGTGTGATTACATATAGTAGTATCTGCTCTTACTTTCTTATCCTTTTGACAACGCACACACAAGCACTTGAACCCGAGACCCATAGGATGAACAATATCTTCTTTCCAATAGAGGAATGACACATCAGATTGTGGTATATGTACTTTGAAAATGTCTAATTGTGGCACTTGAACTTTCAATTTGTATATTATCTGGTACCTTTATTTTTATAACATGTCCAATACAGTACCTATACTTTAATGCCATGCCTAAAATTGAAAATAACACAAAGATCTATAACATATTTTAATTTTTGAAATAATTTGTGTTCTATCCATTTATATAAATGGTTACTCAACTTTCATATTTTTATTTTAAACATTAAATTTAAATTTTTTGAAATTTGAAAATAGAGAAACTAAATTCCTAGAAATTAAAGTACACAGACTAAATTTTAAATTTATAAATAACACAAAGATCTATAACATATTTTATTTTTTGAAATAATTTGTGTTTTATCGATTTAAATCATCTACAATACTATTTCTAAGGTTTCACTGATGTCTGGGTGCAGATAGCTTGCTATTTCCTTTCAAGATATAAATCAAGCCACTCAAGTACCTACAATGCTAATGGTTTGTTTCTGCTTCTTGGTTTCCTGAAATCCATGTCTTCTTGATTATGATTATGATTTTCTTTTTCCAATCATAAATTCGGTATTGTCTTTTGATCAATCTATAAGTACCACTTACAACAATTTCACTAGTTTGATTTAGGTGTTATTATTCTTTTAACTGCTTATACATATAAACCTCATCTCCTACATTTGAAAAACTCATGTCTGCTTGTTGTTACGCATAATCAGTTCTATTGAGCTTTAAATTGACTAGAGTGACACATTTTCGCAAACCTGTCTTTTGAAACTATGGGGAAATTGACAATGCCACTTGATCTTATTGTGAATTGAAGATATAAGATCAGATATCAAAGCAACATGATTTGAATAAACTTTGTTAATATGGCGTCTAAGGTAAAGAAGAGGAGCTATGTACCTGTGCCATCCCTGTCTAGACCACTTCCAAATGCTAGTACAATAAGAGTTCCTTTGAACTTTAACAATTTTTGCCTCGTCTTACCTTAGATCTTTACCTATTAGTTTGATATGGGTAATGTCATTAATTGCTTTCATATTATACCTTAAATTAAATGACCGGAGTAATTGTGATTAGAATTAAATTATAACACTTTTCATATTACATCTTTAGTAATCTCAAGTTACAGGATTGTTTATATAAATATGATCAAGGACTTGACTGTTAATCATTAATACAAATGTAATCAAGAAACTTATAGATATTATGAAGACCATTATTAGATATATTATAATATAACAAGTGTATGTCAGACAAATCATTGGCCCTACACTAACAAATTCCTCCTTATATTTAATGTCATGATTGATTGGAAACTTGATAGAAATTTATTTTATGGGGCTTTCTTGTACTTTACACTTCATGAATTCAACTTAAATTTGATTGCTTGCACCTGAAACTGCAATGTAGGCGATTTATACGGAGATGCAAGCAAGGCTGTCTGCAGTTTGTCATCCTGAAGTCCATTTTAGTCGCTGTTACACTCGAATTATACGCCGAAGGAAAATATAAAGATGGGAATTTTAGTCCAAGTCAAGCATATCTATATCTTACTATCATCTATACAATCTCTTACACTGTGGCTCTGCATGCTTTGGTGTTGTTTTACATGGCATGCAGGGATCTTCAGCCATTCAATCCAGTTCCAAAGTTTATCATTATAAAATCTGTGGTTTTCTTAACCTATTGGCAGGTAAAATCTTGTGTGCCTGTTATTTCCTCGCATACTCGTGCATGCAAAAAAAAGATCTCTCATCATTTTCGTGTTATCTGTTGCAGGTTCAACTTGAAGAAGCTAACATATGAGGAAAGGAAAGCTAAGTTGATTGAACGGTTACACACCCTTAATGTCGCTGCTGGTCCTGATTCAGAGGAAGAGGATTGAATATAAGAATGCTCATTTCAAAGCACTAAAATTATTCCATGCTGTTCTTACTACACATTGCCGCTGACTGCAGTTTTATCCAAAACTGAGTTGCATTTGTTAAGGGGTTGAACTTTATTTCACTTTTTGTTTCAATTTTGTTTAGAATTTTTGTTCTTTTTTGGTAATTCGAGTGTAATTGAATTATTAGATTTTTGGATATTTAGTTTCTTGTGAAATGCAATTTTAGCCCGTCACAGGTTTCAAGTTATCTACATGTATTTACATATTCTAGCTTTGCAAGACTTCATTACTAACACTTAAAAAGGCTCGATCTTTCAAGAAATTTATGAATGTCTAAGTAAAAGTCCAATTGAAAATGAATTTGAATTTATAGGAAAAAATATTGAAAATTCGGGTTCTATATGAATTAAAATGAGCTAGTAAAATCTGTTAATGTTAGTGGCGTTTGTGCGAAAAACGCCCCTAAAGACCATGTCCTTTAGCGACGACGTTTGTGATAAAAGCGCTGCTAAAGACCATGTTCTTTAGCGGCGTTTGTTGGGGAAGCGCCGCTAAAAACCATGTTCTATAGTGGTGTTTTCCCTTAAAAACGCTGCGACTTTTACCGACGTTATCTTTAGAGGCGTAAATGTTTTAGAGGCGCTTATTAAGCCTAAAAAAAGCTGCTAAAAACCTGTTTTCTTGTAGTGAATTCAAATGATTCATGCATCATTATAAAGTGATGAATGTTGCTACACCTTCTAAGGGCCTTTTGGAAGTGTGTATGGAATGGTGTTACACTTTCTAAGACTAAGATTTTTGTTTGGTAACTAATTAGAGGAAAACTATTACTAAGGAAGCCCTAGCAAGGTGTCACATCATTTAGTGGAATACAACGAGTTGCATGTGCTATGCAAGTAAGAAATTCAATCTACTCATGATTTGTTTTTCTCTACTGATGTGTCATGGAGCATCTAACAACATTGTTACGCCTTGTGGGAGGTGGTTTGGGTCTTATCTCCAGAACTTATAGCATGTTTTGTTGCTTAGTAGGATGCTTTCCCGATTGAATTGTACAAAACACTTTGGTTTATGTTGTTATATGTTATTGTATAGTCTGTATGGCTGTGAAGGAATGAAGCCATTTTCAACTATTAGATTAAGGCTAGCTTGGTAGGTTATCAAGAAATGACTGATGATGGTATCAATAAAAAAAGACTTTTTTAGGGCCTTAATGTAACACAATTTCATCAAGGGTAAAAATGACATTTCTAATATTTTAGGGAACTTCTACTTGTACCTGATGATCAAGTACCGGTAATAGTCAAATCAATGAACAATTTTAGAACTGTGTAGAT
Source organism: Gossypioides kirkii (assembly GCA_005610355.1). Taxonomy (NCBI): domain Eukaryota; kingdom Viridiplantae; phylum Streptophyta; class Magnoliopsida; order Malvales; family Malvaceae; genus Gossypioides; species Gossypioides kirkii. Next base: position 35,319,725 of record CP032246.1, read on the forward strand.
TTCTATCGATACCTGTGCTAGTTCTATCGATACAAGTATGATTTCTACCGATACAAGTCATGCAACTACCGATACCAAAAATTTCAGAGAGCAAAAATTTTCACCTTGCAACTTCTACCAATATATGGATACCAACTACCGATACATCCATGCTAGAAACTACTGATACTTGTAATTAAACTACCGATACAACTCAAGTCAAAGAACAACCTCTCTCCTACCCTGAACTTCTACCGATACCTGTATAAGTTCTACCGAAACAAGTATGCAGCATCTCAAGAATTATGCCAAGACGCAAATTTAACATATCAAACACAAGTTATGCATTAAGTCTTCACAATACATACATAACTTCTAAGTCTTTACAAGCATCATAATATTAAGTATCTAAGTTGAACTTCATGCATTTACACAATCAAAATATCGAGATTTCAACATCTTTAATCCAACATCAAAGTTAATAACATCCTAGTACATGCCATAAGACCAAGTGATGCAAACTCTACCGACAAACTCCGTGATAGTGTGACTTCAAGAGATGACGATGATCCGATCTTCAGTCAGCAAAACGATCTACAAAACAACAACAATAATTGTGGTAAGCTTTATTGCTTAGTAAGTTCGATAGTTAAGAAATACCAACATGGTAATAAGTAACAACGACTCCATCAAGCCAACGTAATTCCATTTCTCTTTGAGTAATTTACAACTCCTCTTCCTGTTTATAACTTTCCATTACCAGTACCCGATGCTGCTCACATGAGCTGTCAAGGACTCGCAACCTATGTAGCACCCAAGCCATCGGTACGATGTCTATCTGTACTGTAAACTATTTCCTAACAATGCTGCTCACACGAGCTGTCGGGAGTATGCATAAAGCATAAGTCCCAACAATCGTAGGACCTGTAATCCATATAGGATCCATATCTTTTTTTCGAGTCACGATGATACTCACACGAGCTGTCAAGGACTCGCAACACATGCGGTACCTCAGCCATTGTGTAGGTACTATTTCAACTGCATAAAGCTTACTATCTCTTGTGTTGTCTTTCATTTCTTCAATCATCTTCAATACCGAATGCTTTCGATTTGCTGTACATTGACAATATATATACATATACAATGAATATTAAGTAATATTTACACTACGAACTTATCGGATTGGATTGCAGTTTAGGAAAGACTTCAAGGACTAATTCGCTAATTTCCCTTTTTCGTGATCGGAATCACGATCGTAGTCTACATTCACAAATCATTCAATTCTCATATTAAGTTACATGATTTAGTCATTCAACACAATTTAGTCCTTTTGGAAAAATTATGATTTTACCCCTAATAGTTTCCTTCTTATTCAATCTAGTCCTTTCAACACAAAACATGCAAAATAGCCATTCTCTCCCACAACTGACCATAGCTGAATTCTCTTGGGTATCTATCCAACCCATTCACACATTTATTTTCACAAAAATACATGTAATTTCACCATTTTCACATTTTAGTCCTTTAACCCTAATTTCATCAAAAATCACTTTGCAAAAAGATTTAACCCAAATATCAAACATTCAAATACATCAAAAGCTTTCAAGAACAAACAATTTCAACAATGGCAAGTTTTCTAACATTTGACAGATTCACAAATTAGTCCTTGCATAAGCTAGATTAAGCTAATACGGACTCAAAAACATAAAAATTACTAAAAATGATCAAGGTTTGCTTACCCAAATCAAAGCTTAAAATCTCAACAATGGAACCCTAGGTTTCCCTTTCTTTGGCCGAATGAAGGAGATGAAAATGAGAAGAAAAATGAGTTATTTTCTTCTTTTAATTTTACTTATATAACAATGGCAATTTTATAAATTTCCAAACTTTTATAATTAAATTAATTAATCATTTTAAACTTAATAAATCCCACCTATTTCACTTAAATGACATATCTTTCCACTCGCTTACTTACTATTGGCTAATTCACCTATTTGGTCCTTCTAATTAAATAATTCTACTTTTGCACCTTTTTCAATTTAGTCCTTTCTATTTAATTAACTATCTAATCGATTTAATTTTTTAAACTAGAATTTTATACGATGCTATCGACGTCATAAATATTAAAATAAATAAATTTACGACTCGACTCGTCGGAGTTGTGATCCCGAAATCACTGTTTTCAACACCACTGAAAATCAGGCTGTTACAGCATAGTTGTTACCAAACTTGAAATATCATTTGTTGTAAACAAAGTCTGTCAGTTAATGCAAAAACCACTGGATCTACACTTTAAGGCAATAAAGATAATTCTAAGATATTTGCAAGCTACTGTTGATTATGGTATTCATTTTAGGCTAGCTAAGTTGTTTTATTTAGTTGGATATGATGATGCAAATTGAGTACGAATCTTGATGATAAAAGGTCTACATCAAGTATGTGCATTTTCTTTGGAGGCAATCCTGTGACTTGGTGTTCTAAAAAGCAACAGGTGGTTTATCGTTCCACTTTAGAGGCAGAGTATAGGAGTCTTGAACATGCTACAACTGAGATTGTTTGGCTATAGTCTTTGTTACATGAGCTACAAGTTACAAGTTACATTCAATGGTAAAGCTCAACTTTGGTGTGGCAACTTAGGAGCAGTTGTAGTTTCAATTAATCTTGTTTTACACTCAAAATTTAAACATTTAGAACTTGATTTGTTTTTTGTTCTTTTAGGAAAAAGAAAATTGGTGAATGTTGAAGAAAGAGCAACAACAAAGGAGTCGATGGGTGAATATTAGAGTAATCAATTGAGCTAGTAAATATTGTTAAGTTGTTAGAATTTTGGTTAGTTAGTTAAATATGGTTGTAATCTATTTCTCTAGTTAGCTAGCTAAGTAAATCAATGTAGGATTGTTTGTTAACATTGAATAAGTTTAGCATTGGCTGACTCGTATCTATTGAGATATTAGAGTCTCTATCAACAAAATAACTAGACTTTATTTTGCTCTTCTTTTTTTCTATTTTTATTCTTTTTTACTGTGATAATCAAAACAATTAAAGAAAAAAAATTATCCTTAATATGAAGTAAAATAAGAGATTTCCTTCAAAAGAAAACATTCCTTGCATCCTTTTTTTTTTTGTAAAATAATTTTTTCTTTTACGCTCTTCTTTTATTCTCTTCCTATCACAAATCTCATTAAATTTATTTTGTGTGGACCTTTAATTGAACTTTTTTTTTACTTTCCAATTCTCCCTCAAAAGATTCTACAATTTTCAATAAATCAATACAAATTTTTTTGGGAAAATGGTGTCAAAGTGAATTTTCAGTCACTCATAGTGAAAAAGTATTGGTTAAATATTCACCATGTACCACTCTTTAATTGAATGGTGAAGGCTTTCCTAATAAGATATGGCCAACTTACTTAAGTACAACATCAAAAAATGTATTTCATCACTGTATTTTTCAATAGAAAAATAAAGGGTAATATGTTGTTTGTCCTCTGAATTTATCCAAAAATATTTAGCTGGTATTTGAATTTGTTTTTGTACTTAGTTGATATTTGAACTTGTATTTTGTCACCCAGATTAGTATCTCTGCACTAACACCTTTAGTTTATACTAACATAGAATTGATGACTAGTCATATAATGACACATCAAAGTGACATGTGATGAACATAAATTAAAAAATAAAAATATTTAATTAATATATATTAATTTAAAAATGTATAATTTTTTTGGATAATTTCAGATACCAACTAAGTACTTTTTGAACAAGTTCAAGTACGAACTACAAGTTCAAGGGACAAATTATATATTAACCCTTAAAAAATTAATGATGTTAATAGATTGAGGCAATGTTAATGACAGAATACAAATTCAAATATCGGCTAAATACAAAAAAATTAAATATTTTTAAACAAATTTAAGTTAGACTATCTATTAACCCTAAAATAAACAAGTACTTATTTAGTTTAAAATTGTATTTAATATGGGGTAGGATGTCCCTTACGTGTAAGCAATGGTTTATCAACAAGAATTCCACTAGCAACGTTAGTATAACCCCACCATCATACTTCACCTTGATTTATTCAAAAGGAACCTTTCTTGTCATTGGAGCTCATATCATAATTTTATAATTTTTTTTAACCAAAAAAGTTGTAATAGAAGTACTTAATTTTAAAAAATGGAAAATAAATATTGTTGAGTTATTTTGAATTGATTGATTATTTGATCATCAAATAAGAAAAAATTTTTTATAAAATGTAAAATCATTTGTATCATTTTAAGCATTCTAGTTTTAGTTAAAATTGTCTATTTTAAAAAAAAATAACAAGACTTTTGCCATTAGATTTCAATAATTAATTATAAGTATTAGAGTTGTGTGATCCGAATCCTATATGTTACAATCTAATTTCGTCTGGGATTTTAAGTTCAATTTCTTTTACAAAGCTTAAAAATAAAAAATCCTAAAATAAAAAAACCTAGCAGTTGTCTTTAGATGCTTGGCCATTGTTGTCCTTTGCACGAAAATCTCGAAGATTTGCAAATCTGCAAAAAAAAAATCACAAAAAAGATGTAAATTTTATGTTATAAAAAAATGAAATCAAATGTAAAAGCAAGGAATTTTTTCGAATAAGATTTAGAGATTTTTTTTTATACAACATTCAGAGAATTTTTTTTTAAGATTTACATTCAAAGAAAATTCAAAGCAAATATTGAGGTATTGATTTATATTTGTATTTCTTCTTTTTTCTTTTGAAACTAAAAAAAACAAATATAGATCTAGTTTTTTTACCTTTTGATGTTGATTCGTCTTTGACCTCTTCCGGATATGTAAGACCCATGGCTTCCTTCGGGTTTGCTCAGAGTTCATCGGAGTTCGTTTCTTTTTTATTATTATTTATATTTAGTTGATTATTTTGACATTTAATTTATTGATTTTTTTTGTTTATTTACTTATTTGTTATTTATTTTCATGTCATTTTATTATAATCTCATTTATTATTATTTATTTAATTTGCATTTATCGTTATTATCTTGTTTGTTTATTTATTTATTATCATTAAATTTTATGTTTTTTTATTTAATTGCATGTTGATTAATCTTTAATTTAATTATGTTAGATATATTTATGATTGCATTTCATATATTTATTCATTGATATTTTTATTTATTTGTATACCGTATTTTGTGCCTTTAAATTAATCACACAAAAATGGGATCCTTCCGATCCTAGGAATATGGACACTAGGCAACTGCTAGAAGACGCCTTAGGTATAACTAGTCAATAGTTGTTTGTTTTCAAAGTATTTATCTTTTATTCACAAAAAAAAAAAAAATTACATGCCTTATTGTATCTTTGACTTGATTGTTTTAGAGTTTTTTCATATTGTTTTATATACAATTATTGTTGCTTATATTATTAATTAGTTAATAGTTATTGTCATCTATTATTATGATTATATGGTTATTTTATTTACTACTATTATTTTATTTTATTGTGTTATTAATTGTGTTTATTATATTCATATATTTCTATTATTTTATTATTATAATTATAAATTATGTACATAATCATTCATTTATTTTTGTATGATATTTTAATTCTTTTTAAAAATACATAAATTATTTTTAAAAATCGAGACAATATTTTTTTTCGGGAATTTAAAAGGATCATGTCCTAACTCATTGGGTGTGATTTTTTTTCTTTGAACTAAGATAATTGAATACCTATTTAAAATTAAAAAATACGAGATTTTGAGAAAATAATTAGAAATGCTTGTTATTTTCGAAAATTCGAATTGTTGTGTCCTAACTTACTGGATGTGACTTTTTTCTCGATTAATACGAAATAACGAGCTTTCTTCGTAAAATTTAATTTTTCAAAATAAAATAAACATGTCATTCATGCATTTAAGGATCGCAATTTAAATTTTTCTCGAGTTTTTAATTTTCAACAATTAAGACGTTCGATTAGGTACCAATTTTGGGCGTGTGAGGGTGCTAATCCTTCCTCATGCGTAACTGACTTTCGAACCCGTTTTATGGTTTCAAAGACTAAAATTTTTGTTTGGAGGATTTTAAAATTTACAAAGTGATCCAATCATACCTATTTTAAAAAGATTGGTGACGACTCCATTTTCGATTTTTAGAATATAATTCGAGACTTTTTTTCAAAAAAATGATTTTGACACCATCATTTGTTAAAAAAATAAAATGCAATATCAAAATAAGAGTTGTGTGACAATGCCGCATAAATAGATTCCATATAGAACTTCACTTTTTCTAATTGACATTAATTAGAATAAGGTTTTTTAACTTTTAAATAGATGCAGTCGAAACTTTTGTTGTATTATTCGATTTTCAACATTAATAAATTTTTTTCTCTGCCCGTGATTTTTCTCGAAAGGCTTTTTCACGTAAAATCTATATATTTTTTTTCTTATTACTTTGCAATCGTTCTATTGCCATCATCGATATTTATTATAATAATAAGAAAATTAGAAGAAAAAAATTATATTACAAATAGATAATAAATTCAATCAATTATTGTAAATGAAAAGATAAAGTTTATGTAAACCTTATGATATAACAAAAACTTAAATCCTTGAAGATAAGTAGTTTTGATGCAGGTAGATCTTCTTGAGTCATTGTCCATTAGGGGTATCCTTTTTGTGCCTAACAATCTCACATGAATGTGTTTATAATTATATCTTCACAATTTCTTTACGAAAAGATACCCAATCTTGTCGAGGCTTTGATAGAGAAATGGAATGATAACGTAGCTTTTGATTTGATTTCCATGTAATCACATTATATTTTATTTAAAACGGTTTTAATGTAAATTATTCTCTAATTAAAGAATATTAAATATTTAATTTTATATGTTGATTTGATGATCAGATTATTCATTATTTTAAGTATGGTTTAGATTCGAATCGCACTAATTACGTTACTGATAGGACTTTACCTATTTCTTGTAATTCAAAAAAAAAGTTGATATATATTTTTATTTATTATCTTAATAATGCCACTAGAAACAAAGATCAATTCAAGTCATTTGATGTTAAATTATCAGTAATAATATTAAGCAATGGAAGCAACATTCGTCGAATGCCTATTTGAAGTACGGTTATCATTAAAATTCCCTAAAGGAAAGACTGTCAATTTGATGAGAACACTTCACACTTGTCATGTAATCATGGCAAAGGCATTAAGTATCATTATCAGTTTATCCCTTAATTTCAACATTATTTTTAATTTAATAATCCACTTATTTTACTTTTTTATAAACTTATATTTATAAAATAATTATAATTCATATACTTTTTATTGAATTTTTTTTATTAATTAAAAAATTAATATGACTATCAAATACCCTTAAAATTTTAAATATTAATTTTTTTTTGTTTTCACTTAAATAAATTTTTTTAATAATTTATCAAACACACCTAAAGTTTTTAATTTTTGGCAATTTTTTTTATCCAATACCCTGGATACCAAATTTAATCGAATACAAATGGACAAGATTTGAGTAGTCTGTCATGATTATCTTGAAGGGAGAGTCAACTTAAAGAAAATGTCCATTATAATGTTATACTATGTATCTATTATTTAATTGTTGAAAACAATTAATAAATTAGATTACGTGTAATAGTCTATAAAAATAAAATAAAAGACAAATATCAAAATTATATATAAATTTTGATTTAAATTGTAATGCTACATGTGAATTTTTATTATATATGATTTTATGCGTAATGTTTTTATTTGATTTTCACAAATTACTAATAATAATATCAAATTAGCATCATTTTACGTTAATATATTTCACACATAAACAATTATATTAATCCAATATAAAAGTAAATATGCATTCATTTCTTTAAATGTGTATAATTATATCAAATCAAAGTTCATGTATCAAATTGCACATTAAAACAACGTTCATGTGTAAATTTGATATTTATCCTTATAGAATTATTAAATCGTTCGATAAATTATAGTCAAAGAACATAAAATAATTTTTAAAATAATGATTTTTTAATTATTATATTATTGGAATAGAGGAGAGAGGGTGATGGGGTTTAATTCGTTTTATTCAAGTGAGAGACAAAAATTTTAATCACTACTTCAAATAAGTCTTAATAACATAAAAATGAGTTTGGGTTAACTCCTATTATCATTTAATAAATTGTTTTTTTTATTATAATTTACATCTACAAGCAATACATCTTAAAACAATAATTACAATTACATTCAAATAATATTAATCAGAATTAAATTATCATAAAACACACGAATAAACTGATAATTGGAATATATCTAAATTTAAATCAAAATAAATTTAGATAAAACTCAAACCGAAAATGTGAATTGAGACCAAACTCATGTTTCAAACATAAAGCACTCAAAAACTTTCTTTAGTTTTGTTGAATAATAATTACCACTTATATCTAAACTTTCTCTTAATTATAATAAATATATATATACATGGGTTTGGACTCATCAATATATAAGGAACATCGATTTATATATATGATATGTTCATAGAATTATTTGTTGTGTCACATATCTAGCTATAGCTTGTATTTTGAATTCAAATTCTAATTAATACCACCAAATACCAACAAGTTAATTGTAATCAAACATGGTTACCCATTTGGTTACAACTTTGTAAAAATTAAGTTACAACAACTAACATTGATATGATATAAGAAATATATTGAGAGATAATAATAGGGTGGCAGATCATGTTGTAAAAGAGATTAAAAGCGAAATGGAACAGTTAATTAATTATTCATAAAGATGCACCAAATTATGTGAGACAGTTGCTAGAAGACAATATACATTGCGCAATGCATATAATACTTATTGAAGACCATTAATAGTATTATTTAGCCTTGGCTAATATTCTATTATTTACCAAAAAAAATATTTCAAGTCACGATGTGTGGTCTCATAAGCACAATATTGATATTGTCTTCTTTGATCATCAATGATCCACAAACATTTTTCACCTTAAGGATCTCTTTCGAGTCCTTTTCACAATCATGGTACCGTTCTATCTCTCTTGTGAAAAAAAAAGTCTTTAAGTTGAATTTGGAGAGGTGCACTTTAATGTATAGGGATGTAAATTGGGCGGGGCAGAGCGGATGTGGGTGTGCTCCCTTCATATTCATTTCTGCCAAGAATTTTTATCTTCATCTTCATTTCGCGACCCGTTGCGGGTACAAAACTCAAAAATATTCCTGCCCCGTGACCCGCAAGACTAAAACCATCCTCAGCCCACCACTCACGTGGATCTCCAGACCTACCTAATCTCCACTATATTCACCCCGCGACCCACTTCATATAATATATTTATAAATATCAATTAAATAAATATAAATCAAACTTTTTTATGAAAAAAGTATGAAATATCTATCCTCTAGAGTCTCATCACATATGTGACATTATTCTAACTGAATGAGTGAGGTGTGTTAAAATTGAATGAGAAACAGTGGAGTTCTCTCTCTTTTTTTTAAAAAAAAAATTAGCAGTAACTGTTAGTTGAGTACTGTTATCAAAATTAAATTTTTATAAATGTTTAATTTTTAAATATGCTTGTTATATTATACGAGACGAATGGGGATGTGACATTTAAGTATTAGCTTTTACAAGTTTTCAAAGAATTTTGTGTTTAAGTTTTGAGAATTTTTGTTTTTGGGTTTTAAGGTTTAGTTTTTATCTCTATCTTTGTACTTTTTGTTTTTGCCGATTTAGTGAAATTATATTGCTCGTGATTTTTTATCCTCTACGGAGGAGTTTTTTCATGTAAAATTTGTATGTTCGATATTTTCAATTTCTTCGTTATTTTTCTTATTCATTGCTTACACGGATTGATACCTAACAAGAATAAATTTTACTTTATGGGAATTACGATCTTTATCAATTCTATTGAGAGAATTACTTTCCTACTAAAGGTAATAATATTGTTTCTTGTTAAATGTTTGGTTCTTGTTGTTCGAGCTCACAATCGGTGCAATTTATGGTACAAAGATAACGGAAAAACCATTCGATTGAAAGCCATGATCAATTTGAATCCGTCTCACACAAAACAAAAATACTATAAGTATCATAAATAGACTCGAGTTTAAATATTTTTAATCTTCTGTTGTAGCTATATATAAAAATATTTTCTTTAACGGAAATTTTCCTGTAAATCCATGATCAACCCCAACACGGAGACTATCATTGCACCTGGGGTTAAAATTTTCATCAAATTGAATCCTTCTTATTTCAAATTTCTGTTGTTTTACCTTTTGTTTTATCTGGCTTACATTTATTTTATTATTCTCGAAATAATTAAAATTCTCGTTTGCAGATTATTTAGTTGTGCGTATAATTAATTTTTAGTCGCAATAAATTTGAATTCTCCATACTTCCTAATTTACAAGTTTATTCTGTTTTTAACCCTAAAATCTAAATTCGGGGAAGTTGACGCGAATCAATTGTATAACTTGTATTTTAGGACAAGATTCTCAAATCTAATAAAGTTGAAGCAATAGGTAATGATACTAATTCAGTAAACAGGAACTAAGTTAAAACCTAGATTGTATCAATATTAAAAATATCAAATTCCAAACAAAATTGAAAACAGAAGAAGATGTGACAAATTGAGGGATAAACTTGTGGGCTAGATTTTAGATTTTAGATTTAAGATGAAAAAAAGGAATTGCTCTCTATTACGTGTCCTTTTCAATGGGCATTCATTCATATAAAGCCAGCATTTATCCAAAGACAGGTCCTTGGAAAGATCGATGGAGCCATGACAGATTCTACTATAATATAATATAATATATATATATATATATATATATATATATATATATATGCCCCAATAGCTAAAGATAGAAGCTGCTGCATGTCTCGTCACTGGAACATATAGTAAATTGGGTTTTTGCGTAATTTTAAAAAGATGGCGAAGCATATCTGCCTTTATCTCCTTATCCTTTTGATGAGAGAATCATGCATGCACTATCCCACATGCATTTTGCTCCTTCAATATTTGCAATTTGAGTCCTTTAGTAGGTCCCCATTTTTCCTTCCTTTTTTTTTAAAAAGCAATTCACATCTTCTGTTCCCAAAACATGGTGTTCCTCTTCGGACCTACATTCAGATAATTTGCATGTAATATTGAAATTAACACTGAGTTTGTGCTTGTAAAACATTCATAATTCAGACAAAATACTAAAACAATTGTGACTGTATTTAGCATCACCTTGTTTCTCTTTCCTTGAAGGTAAAGACGTTAATGTTTTGGCTTTCCCTTTGCGTTTGTTAGCATATAGTAAATTGGGGATAGGATATGCTGTTAGAACCCAGACCTTACATTCTATATACACGTGGAATGGGTCCCTTTTGCTACTTGTAAATCACTAAATTGGGATGTCTGACTCAGAGACCCGAGCTTTTAACACGCAACCAGACCAAGTTGGCAATGGCATACACCAGTCCATTGTAGAATGTAGTGAGCCAAGAAAAGTCGGCTGTCTTTTTCTGGGTTTTTATTTTAATATTTTCTTCTTTCAAAATTGTGTTGACGTCACACGTGTCAATCAAAAACAGGGCCCAAAGTTAAATCTATCTTTAATCTTTCCAAAGTTTTCTTGACACATAATTTTGGAATCTGAGATACCTAATTGGAACCCAGGACGGTGACCTTATTACACAACATATCTTGTGGTTGTAAAAAAGAAAAGACCTGTTCGTCATACCTAATATTCATCTGGTGTGGCCAGGTTCGACGCGCGTCGATGTTTGCCGACATTCACCCAAACCACCACATGTTTCTTCAAAGTGTTGTCTGCCTTGTTCCGCTGCTGCCCTCCGATTACAAGATTTTTTTTTTGTCTTTTGGTAACTTGTAACCGGTACAACATTTTCATGCATGTATATTTAGTTTCAAACATGTCCTTAGAATGATCCAAGGGAGAATGAATCATTCTGGTAACATTTCATGCTCTTCATCGATGTTTTGTTGCATATAACTGTTTCACAGTTGGTACAAAACATAGCAAATCCGAGGGTCTGGCGAATGGGATGAGGGGAAGGGGTGGGCATTGACTGGGGTGGTTGGGCAGTGGTGGTCCCATCAACCAGGACCACGTTTAGAGGATGGGTTCGATGTGGCAATAGCAAATAGGTTTTTAAAAAAGAAGTTAAAGTTTGGGGGCAAGTGGGGAGCTTCTTGACTTTTTGAAAGCATGAACCGAAGAACATTCTCTTGTAGATTCTACATAAAAAGAAGGGTAAACTACAAAAATAGTAACTTTTATTTACCTCAGATTACATTTTAATCACTTATGTTTGAAATGTTACGTTTTAGTCACTTATGTTAATATTTTGTTACAAAGCGATCACTACGCCGTTAAGTTCCATTATCTCCCTAACGGTAATCCTATGTGGCAGGCCAATTAGATTTTAAGTGTCAACTTGGATTTCCAAATGAAATGAGAATAAATATTTAATTAATTAAAATTTTTAAACCTTGAATCTTAATTAAAAAAACTCTAAACCCATTTTCACACACCTCTCTTCTTCATCTTCATTTTCTTTCCTTTTGATCTCAATATATTTAGTTACAAATCTGTCTCAAAGCTTGAATATTTGAAACCCATTAACCCAAAAAAACTTAACGGGAAGAAGATATTGGAATCAAAGATATCGAATCTTTGGGTTAATGGGTTTTATAGATGAAGATGAAGATGAAGAAGAGAGGTGCGTGGAAATGAGTTTAGGATTTAAAAATTTTAATTAATTATTTATTTTCATTCCATTTGAAAATCCAAGCTGGCACTTAAAATCTAGTTGAACCGCCACGTAGGATTACCGTTTGGGAGATCACGGAACTTAACGGCACAGTGGTCACTTCGTAACAAAATACTAACATAAGTGACTAAAACGTAACATCTCAAACATAAATGACTAAAATATAACCTGAGACAAACAAAATTGACTATTTTTGTAGTTTACCCTAAAAAGACCAAAAAGGTTTTATGTGGCATTCAAACGGACTTTTGGGGGTTGAACGTTGAAAACGTAAAACAGAAAACATAAATCAATGGCCCGAAGACTTGTTCTGCATACCCCAAATCCTTCAAAGCCTTTAACTTTTTCTTTTGGAATCGTTTTTTGGGTTCTGCAAATTAGAGGAATGGAGAGAGGGCGCCATTTATTCTTTTTACTTTTCTTCCTATCAGAATATATTTTGGTTTAGAGTTAACAAATCATGCAAGCAAATAACCTCTTTAATTAAAGCCCCTACGCGTTTATTTAAAACAAAACAGTATTTCAATGCCAATCAAGGTAAGCAATGGCTGGCTGCCACTGCCACTGCTACTTGGATCAACTCTAACATATTATTGCTATGTCCAAGTCTAATCTCTCCAATTGTCTTCATGTTTATTTGAATAGATATTTTTACTTATTGAAAAGATATAGATTTGTGTTGACTTTTTTTTTGCCACAATTTGACCACGTTTTCATCATTCATTCCATTAATTAAATTTTAAGCATATTTTCAATTTTCAATTTTTTATATTTCAAATTTGTGAAAGGGGAGTTATTATTAGGGCTTGCACTAAGCTGATATTAGTTGGATTGAGTCAGGTTTTTTTAATTTTTTTGAACCATTCATTATTGTTTGATTCAGTTCTCGGTTTTTTTATATTAATTGTTTATTTTTAGACTTATTTTTTGATAAAATGATCTTTGCTTTATGACTTTTGAATATTAATTGACAAAATTTCAAGGTTTTTTCCATAAATATTTTTAAAAAACAACAACCTTTCAAGAATTTTTAGATTATTTTCATTATCTTAATATAAAATATTTATTTTTATATCATAAAAATTAAATTAAATTAAATTATATATTAAATAAAAATATAATTCAATTCGGTTTCAGATCACTGCAGTTTTCGAACTTGCAACGTCCATTTCATAAATCATCCAAACACCTCGATTCAAGTCGGTTTTCAATTTTTCTTGTTAAGCCCTAATTTGAAGATTAAACCTTGAATTAAGGGAATAAAAATTCAATCACTTGCTCTTTTAGTTGTTGGAGATTCTTGTTTTTTTATACAACAAAGATTCAAACTCATATTATTTCTATGGAAAGTCAACATCCAACCCCGAAATTAAAAACTTATCAATCTATTAATTATATATATATTCAAAATTGAACGAGTATTAGTCAACTGCGTTGAATAAACTTTTCTAAAGTTTCGGATTGTTGACTTTTCATCTTTGAAACATTAAAGCTTGAATATAAACAATAGGGAAACCAGTAAACATCAGAATTGAAGACTAGCATTATGAGGTCTCTAAAAGCTGGGCTTACGGTGATTTCCCACATTTGGGTTACTGCCTGGCCTATAGTATAGTATGTATGATTCAATGATGCTGTTGGGTCCCATAAAATATGGACTTGATGTTTGTTAATATAATTATTTATTCAAAATGATTTGTTCAGATGTAGTGATTCCGAAGTTCATTAACAAATATTATATTTTGATTCTCTCTTTATTTATCTCTTTGACTCACGTTTTGGATTTGTGTTTATTTCTCTTTTTTCGTTGTTTCTTGCATTGATGTGTGATGAGTGTCGAATTCACCGAATATAATTATTCCTACGATAAATTATACAAAATAATAGTATAAGGCAGTAGGGTCGATTTCACAGGGATTGGTTGCTGTAATCTACTATTGTGTCTTCCTTTTGAACGTCGTGTCGAAAAGCGTGCCCACTACTCGTGACTGTCTCCTAACAAAAATAAAAATAAATAAGTGGGAGTTCAGAGATAAAATGTTAAACTAAAATAAAACCAAAATAAAATAAATAAAGCGAAATGAATCTTGATGCAAATAATTAATCGAGATAAAAATGAGAAAAACTATATTTAATAAGCATAGCCTCAGTCTCGATTTTCTCCGATCTTGAATCGATCCTTGAAAATTAATCTTCCCTTTTTAATCGATAAGCTGGTTATAGCGCTCGAGAACGTCCCAACTGCCAGCTTTTCCTCTAGTAGTCGGTTCTCGGTACGACCTGCAAATCGATCCTTTCCGAATTTCTAACCATGTCACACGTGCTCGCGATTTAAGATTTCAACAGCTTTGCGCTTTGAAAAGCCCAACTCGAATTAACGGCCTCAACTGCGTGGGTCGTTTAAACCGGTCTCTACCACCCTTGACGGAATCCAACTAGCCGTTTCCCACCTGGACATGCTAGTTTGTTCGCGGGAACTCGAATGCATCACGACTGACTCGACTTCCCAACTGAACGCCAACCTATCTCGATCCAACGTGCACTTTTCGAATCGAAAGTAGAATTAACTTTAAGGGATGAATTTGTACCATCCCATAAACCGAAGTGATAGCGAGTATTGATAAAAAGGTTTTTAGTACGGTTTTGTAACTCACGACTATTTTTTAACGGAGTGATAACCGGGCTAAGGCTAAAAAGAATTTAGTGACACATGATTTTAATCATGCTTGATGGATGAATGTGGTGAATTGTTTGTGATTATGAAGGATGGAAAGGGGAGGGATTAAGATAGCAATTGGACAAATTTGCAAAGGAATTAAAATGGAGATGGAAATGACAGAGAGTGAACTGACGAATTGAAAAGAAAACAAATAAATGCTCAATTGATTCTATTGCTCACAAAATCAAGTACATTTTTAATTGAACTCAAAAAACTTTATTTATACATAATTGGATTACTAAAAATAACTTGACTCCTTCAAACGAAATTTCTCATTTACTTAAAATAAATAAATTTTAGTCAATAAAATTAAGAAAATAACAAAATTCAAATATAGGCTATTGACCAATTCAACTAAAAAACATCTTTGCACTTAAGTCCTCATATTTTCTTAAATCTCAAATAAGGCAGTAGGGTCGATTTCACAGGGATTGGTTGCTGTAATTTACTCTTGTGTCTTCCTTTTAAACGTCGTGTCGAAGGGCGTGTCCACTACTCCTGACTGTCTCCTAACAAAAATAAAAATAAATAAGTGGGAGTTCAGAGATAAAATGTTAAACTAAAATAAAACCAAAATAAAATAAATAAAGCGAAATGAATCTTGATGCAAATAATTAATCGAGATAAAAATGAGAAAAACTATATTTAATAAGCTTAGCCTTAGTCTCGGTTTTCTCCGATCTTGAATCGATCCTTGAAAATTAATTTTCCCTTTTTAATCGATAAGCTGGTTATAGCGCTCGAGAACGTCCCAACTGCCAGCTTTTCCTCTAGTAGTCGGTTCTCGGTACGACCTGCAAATCGATCCTTTCAGAATTTCTAACCATGTCACACGTGCTCGCGATTTAAGATTTCAACAGCTTTGCACTTTGAAAAGCCCAACTCGAATTAACGGCCTTAACTGCGTGGGTCGTTTAAACCGGTCTCTACCACCCTTGACGGAATCCAACTAGTCGTTTCCCACCTCGACATGCCAATTTGTTCGCGGGAAGTCGAGTCAGTCGTAACTCGAATGCAGCACGACTGACTCGACTTCCCAACTGAACGCCAACCTATCTCGATCCAACGTGCACTTTTCGAATCGAAAGTAGAATTAACTTTAAGGGATGAATTTGTACCATCCTATAAACCGAAGTGATAGCGAGTACTGATAAAAAGGTTTTTAGTACGGTTTTGTAACTCACGATTATTTTTTAACGGAGTGATAACCGGGCTAAGGCTAAAAAGAATTTAGTGACACATGATTTTAATCATGCTTGATGGATGAATGTGGTGAATTGTTTGTGATTATGAAGGATGGAAAGGGGAGGGATTAAGATAGCAATTGGACAAATTTGCAAAGGAATTAAAATGGAGATGGAAATGACAGAGAGTGAACTGACGAATTGAAAAGAAAACAAATAAATGCTCAATTGATTCTATTGCTCACAAAATCAAGTACATTTTTAATTGAACCCAAAAAACTTTATTTATACACAATTAGATTATTAAAAATAACTTGACTCATTCTAAACGAAATTTCTCATTTACTTAAAATTAATAAATTTTAGTCAATAAAATTAAGAAAATAACAAAATTCAAATATAGGCTATTGACCAATTCAACTAAAAAACATCTTTGCACTTAAGTCCTCATATTTTCTTAAATCTCAATGTAGCCCATCTTTTCACATATTTCTTCAATTAAGTCCACTTTTTGCTTTCCTTTGGGTTGAACCATCATTTGTGTACCTGATAAGAAAATGTAGGAAATTAGAAGTATTTTCCTCAAAATTAATCCAAAATACACAAATAAAATTGCACAAATTATTTACTATCAATGTGCTTAAATGGTTCTATCCAAACTTCTATTAGAACATATGTTTGAACATCGAATTAAACAAAGAAAGCAAATCGAAGTTATAACAATTGCTATTAAAATGGGTTTCAAGAGTTATTTGAAGTTGATCCTGTGTTTGATTTGCAGTAATGAAATCGATTGATACTTGAGTGCAAATGTGATGAACAAGCATGTTATATGTTCGAGCTTAATTCTACCTCTTAGGGGGAGTGTTTAGCATGATGCATCTTGTTAGGGTGAGTTCTAATTTAGTTCCCTTTATTTACACTTTATTCATGTGTTGTAAGTGTTATCGTTTCCTACAATATTGTTTAAAAAAAAAAAAAAGCTAAAGAGGGAGATTGTTGGGACCTTAGTTGTCTGTTTTTGAAGTTTGATCTCATGTTTAAGCATTCCCTTCAACTACTTATTGGACACCATGTGTTTGTCGTGTCCGAACAACAACCCTTTAAACAACTATTTGAACATGTCTCCAAAACAATTAAGTGTAGTATAAAGTTGACATTTTTTTACTTTGATTTTCATGGTGTGTTACACTATTAACGAATGATTCTTTAGTCATATTTTATTATATCTTAAATGGTGTTAATCAAAATTGGAAAGAGTAGGAGGAGGAAGGATCGACAATCTTATCTCAAGCATTACCCTTACCCTTAATCTTATCATTTTCAGAGAATAAAGTGTTAAGGGTCCTTTTGAGAAGCATGTTGGGTTGATGATAAATTAGGATTTAGCCAATAGTTGTACTAGATGAATTGTTGAAAAAAATCATTCCCTGAGCAAGACTCCGTAGATGTAGGATTGATGAATCTAAACTGCGTTAACAAATATCATGTGTTGATTCTGTCTTTATTTTATTTTTTTACTCACATTTGGATTTGTATTTATTTCTCTCCTTATTTTGCCTCCTGTATTGATCTGCTTAAATGGTTCTGTCCAAACCTCTGTTTGAACATCAATTTGTACATCAAATTGAATAGAGAACAAACGGAGGTTCTAACATTTATAATTAATTAAAAATGATTTTATTAATACGGTATATTCCAATTAATTAGAATATAACCAAGTGAAAATTGAGTATCAAAAGCCTAATACCAAACCCAAATGAAATTTCCAAATAATACACATGCAATATACGGCCCATTTAAAATTTCTATAGTAATTTAACAAGCCTGTGGCCCTATACAACATATAATGGATGACCCGAAATCCTTTATTAAATTTTAGAAAGCAATAATATATACACATACATTACATTAGAAACTCTATTACATATTTGTGTTTAAAAGCAATATATAAAAAAAATAATGAAATATATAATATCAAACTAATTAATAATTACTATATTTCTACCTATTTGTACCCAATTAATCCCTCATCTACTGTGAACCTAATTGGACCCTCCATTGGGTCCTAGAGGGATTTTTCACTCTCAAAATCCTAACACACAAGTACTTTTGCATGAGCCCGTCTACTTGCCAACCTCCTTCGACATTGTCTCCCTCATTCTCCACCCTAATACTGCCATGTCATAGATTAACAACCTCAATTGCATCATAGAATAAATTCTGACATTTCTTAATTGCATTATAGAAATAAAAAATTAAAATACTCTCAAATAATATAACTTATTTTAATTACGAAAGATATTTTATAATTTTTCTAATCAAGTTAGTTTCTAATTGATTTATGACAATAACTCAATCAAAACTTTAAATAATAATATAAACATAATGCTTAATACATTCCTAAAGGGCGTGCATTTGGTTGGTTCAACTTTTTATGAAAATAATCTAATAAATCGAAAATTTTACTCTAACCAAACTAATTGAATCAAAATAATCGAACTAAATCAAAATAAATATGTAATAGGGGGGGGGGGGATAATTTAGCAACACCCAAAGACAAGGTAAGTTTGGCATCTATAGATGCTTGGTTCTTTTGTTGGGCTGCTCCTTATTAGTCTCCATTGTTGAGTTGAATCCACCCACGCAAAGGTGATTCGAGATAGCGAAAATGGGGTAAGTCTGAATTAGGTTGATGGACAATAGTTTGAAAGTCTCCGGGACTTGGTGTTGTTGAAGGTTTAATTTAAAGATCATGGAAGGCGAGGATGGTGATGGCCGAATATATTCTTTACTGAAGATGCCTATGAACGCTGGAGCTAGCTTGCAAGATTCGTATGAACACCCATGAGTAGCTCTGCCAATAGATGGCACTCACTACCGAAAGATAATTGGCAAATTGCAACATCTGTCCTTTATGAGACTCAATATCTCCCTCTCTTTTTCCCTGTCATGAATCCATCTGAATATTGTTAAAAGGGTTTTGTTTTTTTTTATCACAAGAACACAACTAATACGGTTTGTGTATGATTAAGAACAGGGAGACCAATCTTAATAAACATGCAGACAATGATTGGGCTGATGATTTAACTAATCGTGTCTCAACTACTAGCTACATTGGTTTGAATTTGGTAAGCTGTTTCTCAAGAAACAGACACAATGGCTCGATCTTCCACCGAAGCCGAGTTGCAAAAGCCACATGGGAAACATATTCTCATACCAAGGCCACTGTGACAATGTTAGTGTCATAACCCAATCTTTTATAACTAATCGTGTCTCAACTACTAGCTACATTAGTTTGAATTTGGTAAGCTGTTTTTCAAGAAACAGACACAATGGCTCGATCTTCCACCGAAGCCGAGTTGCAAAAGCCACATTGGAAACATATTCTCATACCAAGGCCACTGTGACAATGTTAGTGTCATAACCCAATCTTTTATAGCCGCATGCAGCATACTGTAGTATTATGTTCGCAATCAGGTGGAAGCCAATAAGGTCACTACCGCTCACACTCGTAGCACTGTTCAACTTGGCAATACTTTTACCAGGGCGAGGGCCTTGCTAAATCACCCAATTTGATGGGGGCGTAATACTTCAATGTATCTTGTTGCTTATTTTATTTTAATTACTAATTTCTGCTTTATCTTTCTCTTAAATTACTTTCTATTTATTTAAGAGTATTTTTTGCGAATAATTTGTAAAAAATAAAAATACAATTCACTGATCAATATGTACTTCTTTTTGTCCTCTTATATGTCCAACATAGTTTTCAAGATTTTTTATCTTTGTAATCTGTACTCTTGATTTTAGTTCTTCTTCTTTGTATTAAACAAGTTTGATTTAAGCTTAATCATTGTTCAATTTGTATCGGGAGAGAGGGTAAATATTTGCATTTCTCCTCAAAACTTCCAGATGAAACCTCTTGAATTTTGCATATGAATTAAGTTGGGATTTATCTTTATTATAATCTCTTTTGGAATTTTCCTTTTGATTTTTCTTTTGTTGGTTTGTATTGATAAAGGGTAGGATAGGGCTTTGGAAATTAATGTCAGAACACAATCTTTTACTAAAAATTATTATTTAATACAAATCATTTACCACTGATCCAATAAAAAATTCATATTTGACTTTTTCTTTTGTTACAATTATGTTCTTTACAATTACAATGGCAATTATATTTAATAATTATACTGCACAACCGAATTAATAATTGAAATATATTTAAATTTAGATTAGAATAAATCTCACTAACATCCATAAAATTTAAAATCAAAATAATAATTTTCAATTATTAATCAAATTATATTTTTTACGAAAAAGTTGAACCAACCATTAAAGTTTTAACAACATAGATATGGTAGCTTATATGGTACTACATATGTATTTCATTGTTGGCATAAATAATTTTTAAAAATAATATTTTTTTTTTGAAATTTTTTGAATTTTTAAATGATTTTTATGTTTTTCCTTGAAATAGATGTAAATTGTCATGTAAGTGTTATTAAAATTTTAAGAACTCAATTAATTTTTTTTATAAAAAATAAATTGATTAAATTTTAAATGTTGAGAATCAAAATATTTTTTTTGAAAATTAAGATTAAAAATATATACTAAATGTTAAATTTATTATTATACCAAAATATTAACCTGTGGAGATATGGAAAACGTGTTAGGAAAAAAAAGTATGTAAGAATAAATTTGATAAATTCTCATACCATTTTTACTCCTATAATTTTTGTTTAATTCTAATTTTGTTTCAGTCCAAAGATATAGAGGTGAGCAAAACTCGATTCGAATTAAAAAATTCGAAAAAAATTTCGAATTTTGAATTATTCGAATCAAGTTATTCAAGTTATTCGAGTTAAACGAATCGAGTTGAATTTTTTTCGAATTTCGAATTCGAATCGAGTTGAATTTTTAAATTCGAATAACTCGAATAATTCGAATAAACAGAATAAAATTATATTAATTTTAATTTTAAATTTATATTACCCAGACCCAATTTACTTTACCTCATTTTCCCCCAAAACCCAAATCTTTTATCTTATCCAATTTTTTCCTTAAAAGTTAAAACTCATCCATAAACTAAATCCAAATATTTTTAATTTTTTACATTTTATCTTACTCAAATATAATTTTGTTCTTACAAAAAACTCATAAACTAAATCCAAAATCAATCTTCGCTTCTTAAAAAACCCTAAATTAAATAAAAATACTTTTAAAAAATTATATAAAATTAAATAACACCAAATTAATTTTTTTAATTTAACTCGAACAAATATATTCGATTCGATTCAATTCGAATTCTATCTCACTCGACTCGATTCGTAAAAATTTCAAATTGAGTTAGGATGATGAAATAGGATTCGAAAACTCGATTAACTCAAAAAAATTTTATTCGATTCGATTCGATTTGATTCGATCGAATGCTCACCCCTACAAAGATATATAAAAAATTCAGGAAAAAAATTAAGATGTGTTAAAATAATTAAAAAAAATAAGACATGATATATATATAAAAGGAATTTATCAGAAAGATACATTATCCATCTGGATGATGTAGTTATCTGATCCCCATTTGGATATATTAGAAAATAGTGTACAATATTTTGGCTTAATTTTTATGTGAATTCTGTAGGAGGTGTATGGATGGAGTAGAATGGTAGCCTAAGAAGCCATTCCCACCACTCATTGGAATCGAAACGACCAAAGCATTCACCCCCCAATTATCCATTCCAAAAGAAAACCTCCTCTAATTCTAAATGATGCACACTCCACCAGTCTTCTTCCTCCACCACCTACTTACTTGTCTCTTCCATAGTCCATGGTTACCAACAACTCCCCTGCTTAATTCTCTCTCTTTCTTTACAACCTCTCAGCCTACTTAGTTTATTCTTTTCAGACATGACTCCCTTCTCTTGTTTACCTTGTGCCAGAAGTACCACTTCCCCTGATGCATTCCTTCTTCGGTATCCTCATCTACGTCTTCCCAAATGCCGTCTCTACGAACCTCAACTACCCAAGATAGAGAATCTTATGTTTAGGCCTTTCCAAGTTCCAACCAGGCCTTATCTCCCTATCTTGAGCTTGAGAAACTCCAGGCGCACGCACCCTTGTGCCAATATATCTTCTTTTGCTGAGGCGGGAGGTGGGAAAGAGCAAAACGATGAAGCAATCCATCTTGGAACTCGCCAAGAAGATGCTAAACCCAATCATGATTACCTGCCTGGAATGGCTCAAGCCTTTAATATATCTTCCAAAACTGCTTCTGCTATTGCTATATTCATAGCCTTTGCAGCTCTCACTCTTCCGTTTTTTATGAAGTCTTTAGGCCAAGGTGTTGGCGTGAAGACCAAGTTCTTATCATATGCCACACTTTTATTTGGGTTTTACATGGCTTGGAATATTGGAGCCAATGATGTGGCTAATGCCATGGGAACTTCAGTGGGATCAGGTGCATTGACCCTGCGTCAGGCTGTTGTAACGGCGGCCATTTTGGAGTTCTCTGGAGCATTGTTGATGGGAACTCATGTGACCGGTACAATGCAGAATGGGATCCTTGTTGCTAACATGTTTCAGGGGAAGGATACTCTACTTTTTGCTGGATTGCTCTCTTCTCTCGCTTCTGCTGGTACTTGGTTGCAGGTGCTTTTCTTTTGGCCAACTTTGTTCTCAATTTCATACTTTTGTTTATGTTTTTTGTTGTTTATCTTTGAAGACATTGAATCAATATGGTAACATCATAAACTATTTGCTAGCCTTAATTGTTAGCCTCATTGGAATGAAATTGGAGGGCATTGATCAATCTGTAAAAGTACTTGCTTGTGTTGCCTCTTGGCCCCATAGCTTTGAACATCAAATATTGGGGGGGGGGGGGGGGGGGGCGCAGCACTTTTCACTTTTAAGAGCTCTGCAACAATTGACATCGTATATGTCAATTGTATTTTCTTTCCGGTTCGGCTCCTATTAATGTCAACTCATTTGTACTTTTAACAATCATATGGAATCTCTAATTGCTCATACGAATTTGATAGGATACAGGGGGAGGAAGAGCAATTATATAGAAAATATACTTGAAGATGTTCTTAGAGGCAACTTTTTAACTATATATGGTTTCTGTTTTGTTTTATGGCCAAGCTTTGAAGCCAGTTGTTCATCTAACACTTATAAGTTAATTGCATCATCCAGTTTTTGCTTCTAGTAATTTCATAACGTATCACTAATGTATTGCCCAGGTTGCATCTTATTATGGTTGGCCAGTTTCCACCACGCACTGTATAGTAGGATCAATGGTTGGATTCGGGCTAGCATATGGTGGAGCTGGCGCTGTTTTCTGGACGTCTTTGGCAAGGGTAGCATCATCGTGGGTTATCTCACCTGTAATGGGAGCATTGGTGTCATTTCTAGTCTACAAATGCATCCGCAGAGTATGTTCTTTCTCTTTGGAATATAAACCAGCCTAGCTAGCTTCGTAAATTTGCCTGTTTCTTGAGGAAATATTTGCCTAACATCTTATGGTGCTTCATGAGGAGGCTTCAATTTCTTAAAGTTTCTTGGATCTCCCTTGTTCAGTTGTCCTTACAACGTGTTTTCTGGTTTTCTTAGTTTGTTTACAGTGCACGCAATCCGGGACAAGCAGCAGCTGCAGCGGCACCGATTGCCGTTTTTCTGGGTGTAACGGGGATTTCTTTTGCAGCCTTTCCATTAAGTAAGAGCTTTCCAATAGCTCTTGCTCAGGCTTTGGGTTGTGGAGCAGTTGGGGCAGTCCTAGTTTACAATCTTATCAGAAAACAGCTCGGTCATCTCCTTGAGAAGTCAGCTTCATCACACTCAGAGCCAGAAGAGAGTACTACTCAGACTAAAAATCTTGGCCTTCTCTCGGATGTCGCAGGGCCTAAAGGCACCCAACTGGAAATAGTTTATGGGGTCTTTGGGTACATGCAGGTATTGTCAGCTTGCTTCATGTCATTCGCCCATGGAGGAAATGATGTCTCAAATGCAATAGGGCCTCTAGCTGGTGCATTATCGATTCTTCAAGGTGGTGCCAGCAGCACTGAGATCATTATCCCAAATGATGTTCTTGCATGGGGAGGATTCGGGATTGTTGCAGGGCTTTTGATTTGGGGGTATAGAGTGATAGCAACTATCGGGAAGAAGATCACCGAACTCACTCCAACTAGAGGGTTTGCAGCTGAGTTTGCAGCTGCTTCAGTCGTTCTCTTTGCATCAAAGCTGGCATTGCCGATCTCAGCAACCCATACTTTGGTCGGAGCTGTCATGGGAGTCGGCTTTGCGAGGGGATTAAATAGTGTTCGAGCTGAGACCGTGCGAGAGATCGTGACATCCTGGGTTGTGACAATCCCGGTTGGTGCTTCTCTTGCGGTTCTCTACACATGGATCTTAACCAAACTTTTGTCATTTATTTTATGACAAATTGTTCCACAAAATTTAAACAGCTTGCTGTATGGGATTAATTCAAATAATTCACCTTTTTTTTCTCTTTCAAACTATTTTATGAATTGTTATGCCTTGTTGAGTTGGTGTGATTTCCTTAAAGTGGAAATCACTAAATATTTTGAATGCAGATATTGGAGGAATATTTGTTGGATACATTTTAAAGGATTATTCTTCAATTTCGAATAGTTTTCTTTTAGTAATAAAATCATCAATGCCTTGATGGCACAACCATATGTTGGCAACAGCGCCAGAAACCAACAGCTAAAACGAAGAATATCTTCTGCTTCGTGAGGACTTCTTTTATCTACTGATGGCATGATAATAATACCTACCACATAGGAATGGTAGTAATATCACCTGGTCTTCATATTCTAATTATCGAAAATCTATGTTACTCAAATTCAGTTGTGTGTTAAATATGTGTATGTATCTGATCTGGGTTTTAAAGTTTTTTCGTGTATTTGAAAGCTATATTTGTACTCATATCTGGGTATGTATCAAACAAGAGTAATTTAAAAAGAAAAAAAGTCGAAGCAAAGGGAAGAACAAAGTAGCTGCTGCAGCAAGATATTAGCTCAGCAGTAGTGCGCTCATCTGCCAAGCAAAGCTAGTTGTACGAGAACTAGAAAGAGCCAAAGCATTATTAACACAGGTAAGATGAGTCCAAATTGGATCTCTCGGGTAAGGGTTCATATAGAATTTGCTAAAATATTCACCTTTTGAACTCTTTTGGAAAGCTATGCAAGAAATTTGGTAGAGCTAACTCTGGATGCTTACCATTTCATTGTAAACACAAGATCCATGACAGAGCACAAAGGATGTAATTACTTAGGCACGAATTCAATCGAGAACCAAACTGGTGCAAAGAATGTTTTCCCAATAATCTTATCGAGTAGTAATCATGGCATGAAAAGCATATCTCAAAGGATAAATAATATTGAACCAGCATGCTTCTCGAAAGGGCCCTCTAACACAAAAACATGACAAATGAAAATGGTTCAATTTATTCAAGTTAATATTGAGCAATTCACTCTTTTGCATATGATTGCATAACCAAACAAGAACAGAGGAAAAAGAAGAAAAAACTTAGGAGGTAGAAAAAAGCGTCATGGAGAAAGTTCTTGTATAGAAGTTAAACTGGGTTCCCAACCAGATTCCCGCAACAATCCTGTCCTTGGGAGTGGAGGTACAAAAGGCTTCTTTACCCTTCTACTCCTTCGCAGTGAAAGTTTCGACACTCTCTCCTTTGGAACTTTAGGTACCTTGGAATGCTTGGTAACATAGAATTCTTTTGCAGAATTAACAGATTCCTCCAAGTTTTCTCCAGATATATCCCAAGTGATCCTTGCATCTGACGTATCTTCTCTACCTTCAGAAGCTTTTTTGAATTTAAGCTTCTTCCCGTGTCTATATTTCAGTTTTTCCACTGTAGAGGATGGGATAATGTAATACTTTTCGCCAGGCAACAATTTTTCTTCAGGCCATAGAAGGGACTCATCAGGATTCGTAAAAACTTCTGGACGTGCAATACACATCCCTGGATATTTATTCAGCAGATGGGATACAGGAACAGCATTTTGATACAGTTCCTCTTGCCCACCTGCATGAACTATCCTCACAGATATATCCCTTGATTGCGAGAAGTCAACTGACATCGGAGATCGTCGCGCATCTTTCTTGCTTCCAGAATCCTGGTTGCCATGCCTAACCAACCCACAGAATGCAGCACAATTCTTCAGCATAGCTTGGATCAAAAGCCGCCTGATCCAGATGTTTCATTATATTCTGTTGCATGGACCATTCTTTGTTTTAAATTGAAGTATTCTTCTGCCTTACCCGCTCTGGATGTCAGTTTGTATTTGTATGGCCGGCTTTTCAAGTTTAATATTCTCCCACAGAAATATTGATGAAACCAAGGCATTACACAAGCAAAAATGGCATTTTCTTTTGTTAAATTCCACATGAATTCCAAAGTTACCCAACTAGGTTACGAAACTAAGCCAACTAATTCTTAGATCACACCAAGCACATCCTTGTAGCAATATCATAGTCCCATAAGCCAGATATTACCTGACGCTCCAGCTTCTTTACTCTTCCACTAATCCAATTGTTATGAAGAACAAGGCAACCCTGCTTCTTGCAGGCTGATTTCACATTTTTTCTCTCCCATAGCCCCAAGTATGCACCATTCGGGAAAAGGTTTCTGTCCAAGAAATGTACGGTTAAATTTGTCTCAGGTTCCACACATGTATTATCACCCTTGCGAGTCGAACCCCCTTCACCACATAACATGTCATAGAAACTTGGCTGCTCGGTTAGGCCAGAAGTTGCAGCGTGCCTCACTACCTTTCCCATTGCTGAAATGGTGGGGGCATCAGAACGTGCAAAGTAAAAGCCAGAGTTCAAGCGTCTAGGTAAGTTTATAGGTCCTGCAAGGGAACAATATTAAGATAAAACCTAGGATGCATTTTCCATTCAGACCAACTGCTGACGTTATGCTTTCGCAGTCCTTTGATGTGGATGCTAAATACAATACAGTATTGAATTCAAAGAAATAGATAATAACCATTTTCTTCATAAACCGGACACTAGAAATAGAAAGTAGTTCATATTATCTAACTGTGGAAAGAGTTGGTTATTCACTTAAGTCTAGTAACAGTGCTAAGTGCTATGGTAATACTCACTTGTTTGGTTGTACTCATCAGACTGAGCCGCAAGAGTGGCAGGACCAAAAGAGGAAAGCAATGGCAAAGGATTTTTAAACCAGTATACATCCACATCACTCAGAAGTACATTGTATCCTAGCTTCAGTATCTTTAAAACCAATCTGGATTTCACCTTGGTTACTCGCTGAAAGCATTCTGTTCCAAAGTGGCAGTCATTAAAGCTAATATTACTTGGAGCTGATGGATCATTGAAAACAGGCAGGCCCTAGAACAAAACAGAATCCTTCATTCAGATGCATGCCGGAAAAAGGTCCCAGAAAGTTTTGGGGGAGAATGTTCAGCAAGAATTCCCAGAATATTTCAAGGACAGTAAATCATCACCATTACAGAACTTGGATTTAATGCTATTAGATCTTATATTTTGGGGACCAAAAAGAAAAAAAAAACACTTTGACTGTAGAAGAGAGAAAACAAGATCTTTAAATCATCCTATAAGGCCAATCCCTACCCAGAAGAAAATCTACAACAGATTTTATGAAGAGGCAAAGGCAATAGTTTTCTAGCAACAACTATACTTATTCTACATAAATCATGTCTTAACTTCTGATTTAGTTCCAAAATCTGTTTTCCCAGAATACAAATAGTTTTTAAAACTAAGATTAACTATAGAAGAATAAGAGGAAATACCTGCATTACGGAGAACTGATAGGTCTCATAATCAAGTGAAGAAACCAAAAAGTTTGTGATTCTGAGGCGCCTCAATCTGCAGACCCAACTCATTAACATGTCCTTATAACTATATCCAGCGACCGTGAGCACAACTGTCTTATTCTCGTCTGCAGTGACAGCAAGAAGTGACTCTAAGGAAAAGGAAAGCTTTAATGTTTTTGTGTGAACTGATCCATCTTTCAGAGAGCAACCTGATGTTTCGTTCTGCGTCTTTATAGTTCTAACAACACAAGCCAAAGTTGTCTTTGATCTCCAGCATTTTGGGATGTTTCTTTTCCATAAGATCTTCCTTTTGTAGGCATATGTATGAAGGAAATCTTCTGTAGCATTAATAAGAAGGTATTGGCCATCACATTTAACAAGTTTCATCACAGCAGAATAATTAAATCCGTGAAGAGATGATAATCCATACACTGCTGCAAGATGAGAATTGCCATCATATTCCCAACTTCCCTTTTCAATATCTGAAACATTGGAGCTCTTAACCAAACAGTTAGAATGATGCCTTGAATCCCCCAGGGCAATGTTTGAGATAGTCCAACTGGCATCAAACACGAACCTTAATCCACTAGAAAAAGCCTCATTGATTAGCCAATGGTTGTAAACTCCCTTTCCATACAGGAAAGGAGGAAGCACACCGTGATGTAAGGGCATCTCCCCATTGTTCCATGCTATCACCATTCTACTGTCACAACAACTCCACTGCCAACTTGAGCCAAGAGTATCCTGCAACTGATGAAATGGACAGTGATGTCAAATGAAGTTTTTCCCACTAGATCTCCAATTTAGATGTGGATTCTATACGTACCTCCTGAATTCTTATCCTTTTGCCATCTTTTAGCCAATGTTTGCTATCCTCATCCAGATAGAATGGGAAATTTGGAACATGTCGTGGAGAAGCAAAAAGGAGCCAATCATCATCAAGTTTATGAGCATAATTCAATGCCAACACAAAGTCAGGCAGGAGAATAGTTTCAGTATCCATAAGAACATATATGTCAGATTTAAATGCCCGTGATTTTGCCACCATGGAATGAAAGAAAGGAACCCCAAGAAACCTATATCGTCCAAAGACAGCAAAAAAAAACCTATTGAAATTGTTGTGAACCGAATTTTAATCAATGCCCAGAAAGTCACCGCTAAAATAACTCTAAAGAACTTGAGTGATATTTTCCAATCATTCTTTATACCAGTCAATGAATAAGGATATAAAGATTCCTACAAAGAAGATAAAGTAATTTCTTACGTGAAATCAATATCGGATTCAACCAAAGCCCGGGAACCAAAAGATTTGGCAAAAGAAGCAGCAGAATGGTGTTGACTAAAGAGAATGACTGAGATTTGTGGAGACAAAGCAAGCCATGACCGAATAGCTAGACTCTGTTTAGTCCCTGAGGAACCTGTAAACGGCGCCGGAGCAGTGAAAATAGTAATTTTGGGAGTGTCAAGGTCGCTAAAATTTGTGTGGCTGAAAATAGGATTCTTGGAGAGTGGCAACCTCTGCGTAGCATAAAGAGATAGAGCAATAAGGAGAACCCCAGACACCCAAACTGACCATAATCCAATCTGCAACGCCTGTATAAGTCAAAAACATCAAATTAATTAAGAGCTTGATTGCATGATATTGATGTGAAAAAAAAAAGAATGGACCTTCATTGTAGAGAAGTTATCAGATGAAGAAATGCAAGTTATTGGTGGGTTTTGGAGGTGGTAAAGGAATGATCGGATGGATAATGAAGAAAGACAAAAAGAATGGAACTTTAACAGAAAGTAGAAGCAATGAAGTGGAAGATGAAGAAAGAAAGAAAGAACGAAGGTGCACGAGGGAAGCATTTAACCACTAAGGTTGTCAGCACCAAGACGGGGAATACCCACAGGACATGTGATGTCTTGCGTCGTTAAAAGTCAAATTCCATTTCCGCAAACTGCTCGCCTTTCAACCAAATAAATCCAACTTTTTAGTTTTCTATTAAATTTGCCCCACTTCCTTAGGCTCACTGTGGGATGAAATTCATAAATACAATTAATTTTTAAGGAGATATTATTTGTCTACAACTTTTTTTCAAGAAGTTTTTCCAGAATTTATGAAATTACATGGATATTTTTGTTGATACAATTTGTACTCTTTTCCCATTTTAGTTTCTCTCGTTGTATAATCAATGTATACATACTTTCACAAAATATAATCAATATAAACAATTAGTAAAAGTAAAATTACATTTTTGACTCCCTTAAAAATAATAAAAATTTAATTTAATCCTTTTAAAATTATAAACATATAAACTATTCAAATGATAAAATTACATTTTTACTATTGTAAAAATTAAATTTTAATTTTGATCCCCTACACATTGATATCCACAGCAAATACGCCTCAATGCCATCGAATCGTGCTGACTGCTACTCAACATGCTCAAAATGTAATTGCTCAAGTCGATCTATCTGCGCTATCTGTCGCTGCTCAAGCGATCAAACCACTCGAAAATATCGTCAAGTGTGATAGAATGCGCAGCAGTAAGGTGACTCGGAGGTAGAGAGGGTCGAATCGGGTCTGCATGGCGAGGATGATCATCAGTCGAAAGCTCCTCGTGCTTATCCTGAGGATCTGAATGAGATAGTGTATATTGGTGAGGACCCATTCCGTGTAGACGCTCAATCATCCTCATATGACTCATAATTGATAATCCCTGTGGGATCATTTGTCCAATTAATATGAATGAAGAAGTTTGCTCCAAAGTGTCAAGCAGTCCAAAGTGTCTTGCCAGTCGAGTCACGTAAAAACCCATATAGATAGGGCCCTTCCTACTCCAATCAGTTTGGTGGCAACAACAGAGGGCCACAAAATAGGCGACATCAATGGGGTGTCGCGTAGCCATACTCCAAAGGAAATAAGCGTCAGACGTACCAACAACCCTCGTACTCTCCCTCCGACCGATCAGTGTATGTGCAAGGATGGCATGAATATAGCGTCGGGCTGGAGGTAAACAAGTTGCCTTTGATTGGCTTGGGTTGTACCGTGCCTCTTTCTCGACGATCTTTAACCAACAGAGTGGAGCCAAGTGATGGATGTGTAGGCAATCTCTGAAACCCCTCGGTGTTGCAGACCAAAATGAAGTATGAAAAGCATATGTCTTAGTTGCCCTGCTTCATGGACATTAGCAATTCACTAATCTGGGAATGGTATGTTATATGTGGTGCCATTGCTTAATGTGGTCGTACGTATTCAAGAAGTTACGACAAAGTTCATGGATGCAGAAGGGAAAGAATAGACATTTATTATGGAACCATTAATTGGTAATTCACTTGGTGACCATCTTATTTTGTAATTGGTATTTTGAGATCTAAACTATGTAGGTTAAAATTATTTTGAAGACGATTCTTTGATCGAGTTTTCTTTACTTTCTAGTATTATTACCTTCTAGCCTTAAGCATGAGAAATGCATGAAGTGAGTGAGGCATAAGGTTAATTTCTTGCTTGGCACCGCAGGGATTTAAGTGTTAATTTGAGGCGAGAGCTGAAACAATACATACAGCAGCGAGTGAAGAATAAGATGACTATAAAACAATAACCAAAATTTCCCACTGCAACCACAGTTGTAACTTTGAAATAAAACCGTTGCTGGCCAAGAAGGGAAGCAAGGCTGTAACTTTGATTTTATTTTCCTGCTCTTAAATGTACACCGGAAGTGAGCGTGTTGAATTCCACATGGCTAACCCAACGACGTGTTCAGGTGATTGTCATGGTTCAACTAGCTAAGCTTTTCTGCTGTCGCGAGGCAATTTGTAGGCCTCAACACTCGCTTAGCCAACAGTATTAAAAGCTGTGGTTTTTTTGTTTGTTACAACCCTTTCAACAAAAGCAAAAGAAACATGATTTACCCTGCTAAATTATACCATATTTTTAGTAACTATCCTAGATTTACTTAAATTAAATCTCGTGTTTTGGCCTGATGGTCAAGATGTTTGCTACTCTAAGTGTCACTTAAATTCAAATCATGCTAATGTTTTGCTATTAGAATTTTACCTTTCCGTTATAATTCACCAAAAAGAATCAGTAGTGAACATATTAACGGAGTAAATATGAAACTAACCTTAAGGCCCAACCCCAATCAAAATAAATCCTATCTATATATTTTCTCAAATATGAAAATAACCTCCTTTAAGCCCAACGTGATAAGGGCCAAACCCTGTTTAGATCCATAAAATCACAGAACCCCGTTGTCCGCCACACAATAAAGACTGACAAAACCCTATTTTCATTTTTCTCGTCTATCAGCCGCGCTTTCAGAAGTCCCGTTCAATCCAAGAATCTAACAATGACAACCCGTTTCAAGAAGAACCGTAAGAAGCGCGGCCACGTGAGCGCCGGTCATGGCCGTATCGGCAAGCACCGCAAGCATCCGGGGGGTCGAGGAAACGCCGGAGGTATGCACCACCATCGGATCCTCTTCGACAAGTACCACCCTGGGTATTTCGGGAAAGTGGGTATGAGGTACTTCCACAAGCTCCGCAACAAGTTCTACTGCCCCATCGTCAACATCGACAAGCTCTGGTCTCTCGTCCCACAAGACGTGAAGGCAAA
Organism: Gossypioides kirkii; assembly: GCA_005610355.1. NCBI lineage: Eukaryota > Viridiplantae > Streptophyta > Magnoliopsida > Malvales > Malvaceae > Gossypioides > Gossypioides kirkii. Next base: position 35,352,841 of record CP032246.1, read on the forward strand.
GGCCAACAAGGATTCGGCGCCGATGATCGACGTGACCCAGTTCGGGTACTTTAAGGTCTTGGGAAAAGGTGTGCTGCCCCAGAATCAACCGATGGTGGTTAAGGCTAAGTTAGTGTCTAAGACTGCTGAGAAGAAGATTAAGGAGGCTGGTGGGGCGGTTGTTCTCACTGCCTAGGTTAGGATTTTTGCTTTTGGATCTCTTATATCATCATCTAGGACTTAATTTTTGAAATGAGATTTTTCCATAACATTCTTAATTTTGCTTCAACGATATATGGTATGGTGTTTATTTACTCGTGTTTTGCTTTGTCGCATTTGCTTGATTTAAGTTAAGACGCGGAAATTATTGATACTTTACTGAGTTTGCGATTAGCTTTTCGTGCTATCTCTATCATCAGACCATTGCACATTCTGTATTACGCCCTTCATTAGTTGCATGAAAACTTTTGTACCAAATGTGGCTTCGTTTGAATCTGATCATTAAATTCAGAGGTGGTTTATGCCTGTAAACATCGTGCTCACCTTTCTGGTGGGAATAAATTCTTGGGTGGATCGTGGTTAAGATACTGAAACCAAAACCCTATCTGGAGGGTCTTGTCACTGCTACATGTTCATCTGGTAAGGTTGACGCACACACCTTTAGTTTTGTTAAAGCCCCCTTCAACTAACTATGTACTTGAAAAATAAATTCTTATTGAATTAGGGAGCTTGGGAAATCTTCTCCTTATAGTTGTCCCTGCAATCTGTAATGGGGATGGAAGCTCATTTGGGGATGGTAATGTTTGCAGCACAGTTGGACTTTCATATGCATCTTTTTCCATGGTGGTAGTGTGATATCAAATTTCAAGCTTAATTTTTATGTACAGTAAGCGTTCGGTTGCAGGAATAGTTGTTTATTCATTACAAAATAATAAAATGTTTAATTTTGTTTAATAATCAATATTGGGTAAATTATATTTTAGTCTTTTAAAGGTTTTAAAGGTAAGCAATGGTAAATTGTGTCATGTGGCATCTAATGATTGGTCCATGTATAAAAAAAATTATTTCATATTTCTGTTAGAATTTTAATGAGAATGATCAAAATGAACGAATTATATATCATGGATGCTTAAATTATAAATTTTTTATTTTAAATGTTTAAAATGAAAATATTTGATGATTGGATGATTATCTATGCAACTTACCTTACATGATAAAACATAACAGTAATAATTTCAACTTTAAAAAACCATGGTTTACAACAGTCAATGAAATAAAATGTGAGAACTTAATTTTTTTCATTATAGTAGAATGTTTTTATTATTAAAATATGTTTATTTACATGAGAATGTAATTTTTATCATAAAAATTTTAATTTTTTTAAATGTTGGATTTCTATTAAGAAAATCGGACACCGATAAAACTATTTTTTTAAAGGAAAATTTTGCAAATTCTTTTAAAAAGATAATGATTTGGTCTGCACTTTAGAAATTAGAGTAAATTCGAGTTTAAGAGTCGATTATATATGAGCAAGATATTAACAATCTCACAATGCTTAGAAATATTAGCACCTTGTTTAATACGTTTGAATAAATATTTAAATATGATCCCATAAACTTTAAGTATACATGAATTTTATTAATTGAGTAAATTTAATTTTGAAACTAAAAAAAAATAAATTTTTTTTATTTTTTTAAAAAAAATCTCTTTTGCTGATCGAATAACAAAATACGAGCCTCTTTTCCTTTCACGTTCACCTGCTGTTGCATCTGTCTAGCATCTCCACTCACTCCTTTGCGCCTCTATTGATTGCTGATGCTCAATAAAACCGTTATATACAGCAGCAACCTCGATTTGAGCTTCCTTCCAGTCAGCCAGATATCACAGTGATGTGTTTCACAATTTCACAATTTCATAACATATATAACATGTTTCAACCAAATTTCATGTCAATGATCACATATTAAGTAAATCCTATAATTTTGAACTATTTCAGTTTAGTCCATATTCCGATATTCAACTTCAATTATAGAAATGCACTTCAATTAGCTATTACCAACTCACCTCATTACCATGTAGTGCAATATTTCATGGATGTGCAATAAATAAATTGGTCCTGAATCATAGAAATACAAACTAAAATTTCGAGCTATTTGTCGACGACTTTCAATTTTCCTTTTTGCTAGACGATTCCATATCAACATTAGCTAAATAAAATCACAAAACATATAATACCATCAAAATCCATTCAAATTATAATTATTTACAACTTCAAGTATATTTTACAATTTATTCAAAGTAGTCCCTAAAACTAAGACAAGCATAACTTTCAATTTAAGGTCTTTGATTGGAATCCAATTTCACCAAAACTCATTAGGGACCTCCTATTTCTTATTCCTACTAAAATTTCATGTCAATTTGTATTTTATTCAATTTAATCCCTAATTTACAAAACTATCAATCAAGCTTTACAATATAGCCCTTTTCTTAAACTAAGCTTAATTTCTATCAATTTAACACCTAAAACTTTCAATTATAAAAAATGCATCTCATCAAAACTTCACTAATTGCTTAGATTGGTCCTTGAGTTAGCTTAATCAGGCTTCCAAGATAAAAAAAATATAAAAATCAAAGAAATATGACTAGGGACTTGCTTGCAATTGGAGCTAAAATCTTAGAAAACCCTAAAAATGGCGTTAAGCCTTCCTCTCTCTCTCTCTCTCTTTTTTTTTTTAAATTCAAGTGGAGAAGATGAAGTCTTCTCTCTTCCCACCAAAATCTAATATATATATATATATATATATATATATATATATATATATATATAGTGGGATTAACTTAATTAATTAAGTTAATTAATCTTAATCTAATTAAACAAAGCTTAATTTTCTTAAGTTATTACTTTTTCAATCCCACCATCCAATTCACGCACTTTAGCATGGTTTAATTGTTGTTTTGGATCTTTGGTTAATTGCAATTTAAGTCTCCAAGTCATTTCATAATTAAAAATCTATAGTGATTGGGTTTTACAATTTAGTCTCTAGGACTTAATTAATCACAATTTCAGCTAAATCAATTATCCAAATTTAAATTCATCAATATACTATCTCTGTAAATATTTATGGACTTGATTTACGAAAATGGGATCTCGAAACCACATTCTCCGACACCATTAAAAATCGAATCGTTATAGTAGCAATCAAGTCATCATTTGCTAAAATAGCCAACTTTAATGATATGAGGTAAACTCACAATTCTAATTACCAAGCACCAAGCACGGGGAGCTTGTTTAGGTTTTATTTAGCATTGCTTCTCAAAAGTACTTTTGAGACAAAAAGCACTTTTGAGATAAAAGCATTACTAAACAAAGTAGTTTTGAGTTTTTCAAAAGTGATTTTGACACAAAAAATGCTTTGGAAAAGTACTTTTTTGGCTAAAAAGAGATGGAGAAAATTTTAATTTTTTCTCAAAAATGCTTTTTAGCTCAAAAGCATTTTTAAAAAACATTGCTAAACTAGTCCTAAGACCATAAAGTGACTTATGAAGTTTGCAGACATGAGTAGGGTGCTCTTTATCAACAAAACTCTTGGGTTCTAACATATAAATATCTTCAGTTAAATTCCATGCAAGAATGCATTATTAACATCTAATTGAAGAATGGACCAATCATTAGAAACTACCAAAGAAAGAACAATTCTTACAATTGTATGTTTAGCCATCGGAGCAAAAGTTTCGATATAGTCAATATCGGAACGCTGACTAAACCCTTTAGCAACAAGTCGAGCCTTATATTTATTGACTGTATGATCGGGATTATATTTAATCTTGAAAATCCATTTAGAACCAACAACATTGTTAGACATCTCTCGAGGAATAAGAGAAAAAGTACCTTGAGATTTGAGTGCGCATTAATATCCTCATCCATAATGAGACGTCATATTTCACTTTTCCATGCTTGAGTACCTATTCATGGTTCCACTTCTCTTGGTTTGGCTTGCAGGTTAGTGGAATCGATTTTAGGATCAAGTTTCGGTGGTATAGGAAGAGGCTGGATGGTGTTAAGGCAAAAACGAGATATGGGTTTTCTAATAATGTTCTTTTCTCGGGTAATCATGGGATGAGAAGGTTGTGCTAAATGTTGTTTTGGTGACGTTGATGGTAGAGACGGGGAAGTGTCAAATGAAGGCCGAGGTAAATAATCTTCATGCACAATATATAATGTAGGAGATTGTGTACTTGAATCTGAAACTTGATGGCTTTTCAAGTCATTTGATGAAGGAACTACACCAAGAGAAGCATTAGTAGCTGAAAGCCCATCTAATAGATGTGCATGAGACACTTGTGGTAAAATTGAAGAAGTGGATGTTATAGGAAGAATATAGTGAGGAACCCACTCATGAAAAGACTCTTCAAAAGGACGAGTAGAATGAAGATCAAGATTAGTATATGGAAAAATATTCTCTACTACATGACAAGAAATATTAATTTTATTTGTCGACAAATCAAAACATTTGTAAAGCAGCTTGATTTAAAGCATACCCTAAAAAGATACAAGGTCTAGATCTGGATTCTAACTTGTTTCTAGAGTAGGGTTTCAACTGAGGATAACACAAATGTGTAAGGGCCATTCATGCACACCATCCTTAGGTTTTTCGGTTACTAAATGTTACCCCATGTAGTAGTCCTTCACAACAAATGAGAAAGATGAGAACTCAACAGTTACAAAATTTGAATAACATAGAACTCCGTGTGTTAGCTTGATGGTCAAAGGTGTGGTTTAGATTCGAGTCGCGCCAATCGCGTTGTTGTTAGAATTTTGCTTTCCCCTTTGTAATTCACCAAAAAGAAAATTTGAAGAACACAACTGATAAACATAAACTAAAATTTTCTTCATAGCAAAGATACAAATAACATTAGATAAATGTAAAGGCTTATAGGAAGAAAGTAGAATTATGGAACCACTATGAGTTACTTTCAAGTTATTACTATCACCAATCATAACATTATCACCACCTTCATATTCAGAATGAAGAGATAAGTTTTGAATGTTTATAGTTATGTAATGTGAAACACTCGAATCAACTAACCAATTTGAAGAACCACTAGAAGTAGATGAACATAAATGTGCTTAAGGAGCAAAAAAAAAAAGGGCAACAGTAAGCCACGAAAACACAGCTTGCAACTTACGAAATTGTTTAACAGTATGGCCAAGTTTATCACCAAGCTTACTACTAATCTGATTATTGGTCCCTTGAGGAGTAAAACAATAGAACGATGATTGTTCTAATTGTTCTGTCGAGGGTAGTTGAATCGCTTGTTTTGACCATTAGACAAACGAGACACTCGATTATTGGCATGACTACCATTATTGTTGGTACGATTGGCAAAGTTAGCAATAATCAGAATAGAAAGGGTAACATCATGTTGAAGAAGACCTTCATAATCACATAAAAGCTCTTGCAATTCCTCAAAATTCAATGGTGCTTTCCTTATTCGAAGAGTATTGGTATAGGAACGATATTTAGGTGGAATACCATGAATAACGTGAAGAGAAACATTATCCATTGTGATATTAGCGCCTGCAATATTTAGTGTAGTGACAAGATTTTTTATACGTAGCAAGTAGGCTTCCATGCTTTGAGATCCCTTTTGGTAATAGTCAAAGACTTTCAAAGAAAGAATCCAAGCATGAGAAGGATGTGAATAAATTTTTTGGAGTGTCGTCCAAATAGCAAATGAAGTGTCTGCAGATAGAACATGAGAGACAACCTCAAGAGAAAGAGAAGCAACCAAAGCACCTCGAATCAATTGATCCTGACGAAGCCAAAAAGTAGTTGGCATAAAGGGAGGTGGTACTGTGACATATGATGTGAAATCATATCCAACGAGCAAGGATCACCATTGTGTATACCATGACTGATAGTTAGAAGGGGTAAGCTTGATTGGTGCTTGAACAGAGGCATTTATTGTAAGGAGTTGTTGTGTCGAAGAAGAAGAGTCAACAATTGTAGTACATACTGTTGATGGCTGAATTTGGGTTGCTAAGGGAGTAAGAAAGGATGCGATTTGAACGGTAGGAATTCTTGTTGAATTGGGGGTGTATTAGATGCTCGGACAAATAGGGAGGGAGAAAAGTAGTCTGTTTCCATAGGAAGATTATGGAGAGATTGAGACACTACAACAGTCTTTCCAATGAGAGATAAGATTAAAAAAATGTCGTTTTGCTTTAGGCACGTGATTCCATGAAAGAGTTTAAATGAATGGGTAAAAAAACTCATAAAATATTATTTATATTACAATGGTATTTATACACAGAAATAGATAAGACGAGTAAAATTTAATTTGATTCGAAAAAATCGAAAAAAATTGAATTTTGAAATATTCGAATCGAATTAAATGAGTTAATCGAATTAATTCGATTTTTTAATTTCGAGTTCGAAGATAAACTAAATATCTAACTCTTTTACTTCCCTTCCCCTCCCAAGCCCCTCTCAAACCCTTTTATTTTCCCCCCAAAAAATTTTCTTCCCATCAAATCTCCAAAACATTTTTTTCTTCGAATTTATATCTATTATTTATATTATTGAATTAAATTTTACATTTTGTATTATTTATATTATTAAATTATTTAATCATGATAAATCTTTATCAATTTATGCTAAAATTGAATTATTGATGATGTCATAAAATATTCGTGTTAAAATTTTTCGTTGGTATCAATTTCACATTTTATCTTTAAAAATAATTTTATTAAAAAATCACATTTTTTACATTTAATATATTTTTTAATTTCAAAATACATGGTGACAAAAATTAAAAGATAATTGAAACAAATAAGTTAACCAGTGTATAAAAAATTAATAAATAAATTATGAGCGGATGAAGTTAATAACAAATTTGATTGCGGTGGATGGCAGTGATTACAAAGACTTAAATTTATTTTTTTTAATTTAACTCGAACAAATATATTCGATTTGATTTGATTCAAAATTCATTTCATTCGACTCAATTTAAGAAAAATTCAAATCGAATTAAGATGATAAAATAAGATTCATTAACTCGAAAATTTTTCATTCAATTTGATCAAACAATGAACTTTAAAAATAGATACCTCAAAACATAAAGATAAAAAGAAACACTTCTAATATCCAAGTTAGGGGGGGGGAGGGGGAGGATAATAATGGACGAATATATTTCAGTCCACGCTTTTAGGTACTGCTTGAAGTGCTTAACATTCTCTTCAATTATTATTATTTATTAACATGTTCGTCTCTTTACTGTCAACGTCACCTCCCCATTTCTTTATCCTCTCCCCCGCCATTGAAGCCTGCAATAATACACATTTACAATTCAAGTTAGATACAACAGTTCCACTTTTGCTATATATATATATATATATATATATTATTTAATTTGTCTTACCTCCTTATTCCAATTGGTTTTATAAATCATTCCTAGTAGTACACAAGTTTGGACGACTGTTCCTGTTAACATCCCACACCAAATTCCCTGCACAAGAGAATGTAAATAAAATTAAAAAGATAAGCTCTTCCAAAACAATAAACAATCAATATCAACTGCAGTACTAGACCTTAGAACCAAGTAGAAGCTTTTAAGGCCTTTGCTACGAGCCCCATATACTCTTCAAACACCAAAACCAGTAACCCAACTCATGCCTACATGTTTCTCAAGAAGTCCTACCAAAACATCCTATATATATGATATCAGCAAAAGCTCCCCCACTCAACAAAACTCCAAAAACTGGGATAAGATCCTATCAAACCAAAGGATCTCCAAACAGATAATATAGGTATTTACCAAATGAGGAGATAAGGAGATAGGTACCTTGACACCCATGTGAAGCAGGAAACCTAACGTCAGACCTAAAGGAACTCCAAACAGATAGTAACACGTAATATTTACGTATGCAACAGCAGTCTGCCATCCAGCTCCAACCGCCATTCCTATATCATACGTAAACTTATCAAATTTCCATTAAAACATAAATTGAAAAAGTATGAAAATGGATGCCGTAAAGTCAAACCTGAGAGGACAGGTTGAACATTGTTGATGGTAATGCAAAGGGCCAAGAGTGGCGTGAGGTCTATAACCAGCTCTTGAACTTGTGAATCGTTTGAAAACAAGTAGGGATAATGGTTTCTTAAGATGATAAGAATAAGGGATATCGTAAGACCAATCATAAATGAATACATCACCGCCACCAACAATGAAAATCTCGCTGATCTAGCATGCCCTGCTCCCAATTCATTTGATACCCTCACGCTGCACTTGCATTCATTTTTAATAATAATAATAATAAAGTTAATTCTGCCATTATTATTTTTTTGCATTTAATTTGTAAATAATTATAGTTTCAGTATCACCTTATAGCTGCATTCATTCCCATAGCCACCATGATTGTCCATCCCAGTATGTTCATACTGCACAATGCGGCATTCCAGATCAGTTCTTAATTACTCTAATATTTAAATGGATGTCAACAAAAAGAAATTAATTTAAACAAGAATAAAGTAAAAGTTCTTATAGAAACAAACTACAGCTAAACATAAAATTAATTTACTTTTATACCAACTATATATTTACTGGGAATTTTCATATTAAGATATTGAAAAGTTAAGAATAGAAAAATATCATGCGGTATGCATGTGTTATTGTCTGTTTGTATGACGTAACTGCGTGCGTCAGATGTGGTTCAAATTTGGGGCAATTATTAGTTGAATTGAATGCAAAGTCTTAGATGAAATCAACTGATCCGATGTCAGTCATTGTTCCTCCACATTTACTGCGTATTGCTAAATAATATATAGAATATTTAGTAAGAAACAAACACTTCCAAACAATAAGAGTGTTTAATCGATTAATATAATTAAATTAATATTAATTGAATTTTTTAATTTTTTAATATTTAATTGAATCGAAGTTTTTTCAAAAAAATTAATCGGATCAAAATATTTTGATTAATTCGGTCAGTTAATCGAATTAAATGAAATTTATATATTTTTTGTTAAAACAAGTATAAATCATATCAAAAAAATAAACAAATTGATAATGTTCATTTGATTGAATTAACCGAATTAATAATAACCTAATATATAATAATATATAATATTATTTATTAAATTCGATAATTTAATTAATTCGATTAATTACTCGATTTCAAATCAAATTAATCGTTTACCGATTTAATCAATCTCCGACAAAATTAAATCAATTAACAACCGATTAAATAAATTAAATCGATTCAAAAAATTAATTCAATTTTAATCGAAATTTAAACATACTGCATAACAAACTTCAAGTAGTGGTTAAAATGATTACTTAAAAGAAAGTGCACTCACCAGATAGACAACGCAGCCACTGATACTTCGGCGTTCTTTAGGTATCCAGCGAAAAGTATCAACGCCATGAAATACCATACCTCTAAACTGCAAATTATTTTATACATTTATTAACCATTTCTCTCTTCTTTTCCTAAACTTACTTGCAATCTAACTACATTCATTAAACAATATTTTTAAAATTTTAGTTTTCCTATTTTTTAAATTTTAGAATTTAAATTCAATGGTTAATATTGTTATATTTATTTTTTAAAAATTTATTGGTATAATAGTTTGAAATAAAAAAATAATACATATTTGATATCAATGTAACTAAAAAAATGACATTGTAATAAATTTAAATTTAACAAAATAATTTTAATATTATTAATAGTTGTACTTGAATTTTGAAATTTAAAAAGTAAAAAGATTAAAATTTTAAAAATAAAAATATATGAACAAAATTTCAATTTTACAAAAAGTATATGGTTTTCTTTACTTAGATAATACAAAAAAATAACTATGAAAATAAAATATATTGTAAATTATTTATGAAAATAATATATTTTTTACAATAAAATTAGATGACACCAACTATAAAAAATAATATTTTAATAAAAATAAATAAACCTAAAATGGGGATATATGAAATTAAAAATTATACCACAACCACCCCAAATTAAATGCACATGGCTTATTTAAAAAACTAAAAATAAGGCAATTTTTTTAAATTTAAAATATTATTTTTTAATTTATTTTTATAACTGGTGCAGCCTGTTACATTAGCTACACTCAATTTTACTGTAAAAAATATATAATTATAGTAAATAATCTACAACATACTCCATTTTTTAATTAATATTTTTTATTATTTAAATAAAAAACCTAAGAGTACCCTCCTATTTTAATCTAAAAGAAAATAATAACTACAATAAACCCGACAAGCTTGTACTGGATTGTTGATATATAAATTTAAAGCTATACCAACGTTTTCATTCCTGATGAGAAAAAATTGTATGAGATTATGATTCCATGTTATTTTTATTTTTTTTCAATAGGAGTTGAAAAAAATCAGATTTTTCATCTTGATTTTAAACTTTTTCTTCTTGAAAAAATTTAAATTCAATTAAAAATACTAAAAATCAAAAATAAAAATTCGATTTGTCATTTCTTTATTAAGAAAAAATAAAGATGACGTAGAATCACAATCTTATAAATTTTTTTCTCTATAGCTGATATAAAAATTTGAAGTGTTGGAAACTTTTTTTTTTGAGGTCATAAAGGTGAAGGAAATGTAGAAAAGATGTTAAATAAGGTTTTTTTACCTAATAATTCATAAAAATAATTAAATATCAAAATTGATTATTTGTTACAATATATTAGTTTTTTTTTTAAAAATAATTTTTATTATAACTAGTGATTATATTTATTATATTACAAAATAGTTATTTTAACTTAAGTGATAAAGTGTAAATTTTAATTTAATGATTGTAGGTTCAATTTTCACAAACATCATTTTATTTTTTTTCTCCTCCAAAAAGTAAGTTTTACTCTATTATTTGTTAAGAAAATAATATTATTTATGAGAATTGAACCCACAATCATGATGTTAATAACCACAGCCTCCCAGCTGAATTAAGACAGCCATTTTTAATATATTAAATATAATAATTAATTACATTGTAATTCGATTAGTCTGACCATGTACTGACGAGGCAAAAAGCCGTCAAATGGAGAAATGATATTGTTTCTGTCTTGTCATGTCGTGTATTGGAATTTAACAAAGGTAATAATTGAAGGTACACAAAATATTTCAAAGAAAAATGATTGACTGGTAGGTATTCAACTCACTCTTATTAATTATCAGACTAGAGGTCTAAAATTTTAAAAAAAAAATTGTACTTGTTTCATTAAAATGATTGAAATATATTTTAAAAATTTATATCAACTTTGAAACTTAGCTTTAAGTAGATTTAAATTTTTATATTAAATAAATATAATTATTTGAATATAAAATAAATAAATATAAAATATGTCAAATAAATAACAATGTTGTTAATTTATGAAAATTAAATTAAAAAATTGAAATTTAAATAAATAATTAAGTGAAACTAAAATTAAGATATCAGTCTAAAACAAGTTCACTCATTTAAAAATATTTTTAGGTAAAGGGTTTTAACTCGTTCTTAAAAATTTTATGAAACATTTCTCAAAAATAAAATCAATATAAAGAAAGATTGAAAATAGAATAATAAATTTAGGGATCTATTTTTTGAAAAGACAAAAAGACCTAATTCATTTTAAAAAAATGATTTTCAGTTTTTTTTTTTTTTCTGTTTGAAACAAAGAATCAACCCCAGGTGACTTACCAGAGCATTACTGCTGAAGCTAAAGACAATCTAAGAAAACCCCACAGATGTTGAAATGCCTTCCAAGAGAAGCCGGTCCAAGTCCGACCACAAGCGCCGCTAATTATGTACAAAAACTGAGCCACAACTATGAAAATCCACGATAGATTTAAAACAACGGCTGCACCCACTACGCCCCAACCCAGCTTTAGCATCAAGAGCCAGCTCAATACAGTGTGCAGAACCAACGCCACTCCTGCTATCACCGCCATCACCATGATCTTGCTCTGCGCCTGTAAGAACTTCGCCATCGGAAAATTGAACGCGTAAGCAAACAGTTGAGGCAACATCCATATTGCGAACATTCCGGCCGCCTTCGATATGCTTTCCGTTTGGCCTATTACCCTCAAAAATTTTGCCGCGAATATGTATAACAAGCTTAACATCAAAGCCGTTGAGTTGAGGATGACCCATGATCTTTGCATGTACACCCCTAACATATCAACCTGCCCTGCTCCAAATGCTTGGCCGCATAAAGTTTCGAGTGCACTTCCCATCCCAAGCTATTCAAGTTTTAATCAAGTATTATGTGATTACTGTTATTTGTAAGTAAGCTAACAAAACTAAAACTATTAACAAAGGAAATTTATTTTACAGATTTACCATGATGCCGAAGGAGAAACCGGCGATGACTGAATTCTCCACGGAGACGGCGGCAAGAGCTAGAGTGCCAACTTGGCCGGAAAAGACTTGAGTGATAGCGCCGAGGGAGTATCGGCAGAGAGATGTGAAGATGGCGGGGCCAGCAAGGAACCAGAGCTTCTTGGACTCCGTCAGGTATTCTCTGAAGAAGTCACGGACGCCGTTGATCGGTGGGATGTCATCAGTGCCGGCCGTGAAGGTGGTGTATGATGGTCTAGAAAGTAACTGCTCCTGGTGGTGGCTGTCCTCGCCGACTAGCCGAGGGGAAAGAAGCGGTTGCTCAGCGTTCTCCATAGCCATAGGAGATCACAAAGAGCAATCGGCCAAGATATATATATATATATTGATAATATGTTTGGCAAGAAGTATGCTTTGGTTGGAGATTGTAACTATATAAATTTATACATATGCTAATTCGAATTTAAAAATAAAATTAAATCAGGCAAATTTATGTAAATATGCTAAAAAACATTTAAAAAATTATATTTATTTTTTAAAAATTTATCGGTTTATATTATTTTTGAATTTTTTTACATAAGTTACTTATTAATTTCATCAATAATTTTTCCTACCATTATTTTTTTTCTACATATGAGCAGGATCATTTTCAATTTTTTTTGAATATACTAATGTGATTTCATGATAGTATCTGTTCATAATTTTTTAATCTTTTAAGAAGGCACACACACATTTCATACATTAGCGCTTGAATTCAAAATCCCTAAAATGAATAATATCATTTTTTTCACTGGAACCACTTATTAGGTTCAAGATCATCTCCTCCTTAAAAATGTAAAGTAAATCATATATAAAAATAAAAAATAATTTATATAAGTTTTGGACTGACAAATAATTATTTTCGACAGAATTTTAGATATATACTGAACAAAATATTTGAAAAATTATTTTATTTTTAAAAATTTATTGATTTATGCTATTTTTGAAAAGAGAAAGAAAAATATATTTTATAGAACGTATTTTCACTGTCACATAAGTGAAACGTGCCCTATAAGACTTGTTTTTAATTTGCTAAAAATTATTTTTTTTTTGCGATTGGAAATTAAAAGTGTGTAGATTTATTTTATTTTTTTCCGAGATAGACATGATTACAATTTTAAGGAATGTTTGATTTATGGTGGTGCCATGGAGCTGGGAGCCCTACAAATTTCATTTGCCATGTAAGTATGGCACCCAGGAAGTCGGATCACGTTGCAACGGAAGGTCCCAATTGGCGGTGATTATATAGTTTGGGGTTGAAGTGTAACTAGGGCTTCAAATTTACAATGGTTATGTTGTCAAATGATGGAGCATAAATTGGGCTTCAATTAATAGTGGTTATGCGGACACGACAACCAAATTTTCCTCGTCAGAGGAGAATTCTTTATAAAACCCGAACATAAGCACGAAGAAGAAAAACACAATGATGTTTTAGTATAATCAAGTATTTTGTTTTATCCATATCCATCAAAGGTGGTGGTCCCGTTATTATAACCTGTGACATAATTGGGGTGTAACAGGTTTTACTAACAAGGTCATTGCCTTTGGTGGAGATGAACAACACAAATTACTTGGTTATACTTGAAGGCCCCTATGTTTTACTTCCTCGCACTTCCGTATGGATTTCATAAAGCATGCTCCTCTGACGAGGAGAAACTAGTTGTCATGCTCGTATAACCACCGTCAACTAGGGCCCCAATTATGTTCCATCCTTTGACAACATAACTTTTATAAACTTGAAACTTTAGTTACACTTAACCTCAGATAGTATAATCACCGTCAACTTAGACCTTGAGTTGCAAAGCGATCCCGATTTCTTAGGTGATGGCTCCATACTCACACGACAACTTCAATTTGTAGGTTACTGAGCTCCATGACGTCACTTTGAACCCAAACATAACTTAAAACTATGACTATGTCTCCCTCAAAGCGAGAGAGAAATAAATCTTTAAACTTGAAATTTTCAACACACAAGAAAAATAATTAAAAAACAATTTAGAGGTGACTGAGATGTGGGTGAGTAGGGTTGAAGAAGGAGCATTTACATAGGGGATGGGGCAGGGTATAAAGGGAATTTTTTATCCCAAGAATCTCGGGTTATAGGGGCTTAAAAGCAATCACGTTGGCCTAGTTGAAAACGTGTCCTGCAGGAAGCATTTTCACTGCCATGTCAGATGAAAACGCCCCTGCAGAGAGCTTTTTTCTTTGGCCATTTCAACCAAGCAACTTGATTTCTTCTTAGCCCCTACAACTCGAGATTCCTGGGATAAACTTGATTAGGGAAAATGTAAAAATTGCAAATTCAATGACTTCAGTTTATCCACAAAATTCAGGAGAATCAAGGAGAAGAGCTAATGATTATATGGTAACTCATGCAGTGAAAACACTAACTTATTTGTTTATTCATTAATTTTTCTGTAAATTGTAATTTAATATTAATTATTGAAGTAAGATATATTACAATAAACAAGCCAAAGTTTTAATATTTTTTCAGACCTTCTAAGCAATTCTTTGCTTTCTGAAAATATTGTACTTAACAAATGGATGGAGAAAAGTTTCAATGAAAAACTAACATAAATAATTGTAAATTTTAAACCCACAATATGATATGGTACAAAGCAAACAAATTTAATAAATTTGTTTCGTATATTGTAAATAAGTGTACATTTGGGATGTAAAAAAAAAGTATACAATTTGGGAAAATTACAAAATCACATAATCATTGGCGCCCCAATTGTGTGCCACAATCGGGTGGGCGTTAGGCACTCCAAGGGTTCTGTCGTACTATTTGGGTTGGCGGCTCCTCATCAGCTTCGTGTCTTTACACGTGCACATCGGGGTTGATTGCCACAATCATCTTGTAACAGCTCGATTTTTAATAGTACCGAAATTAGTGATTTCGGGATCACAATTTCGACGAGTCGAGTCATTAAATTATTTATTTGAATATTTACGACTTCACTAGCACCGTATTAAAAGTTGGTGAGGAAATTTTAATGTTTAAATCGTTAATTAAGTAAAGTGGATTAAATTGTAAAAGGTGAGAAAGTTAGAAACTATATGTTAAAGGTATCAAATGGGTTGAGAAAGTAGATTATAAGGACTAATATGGTTACCAAAGCATAACTAAGGTTAATGGTCAAATATGGGTAAGCATTATGAGATCATTTCACTTATTATAAAGGGCAAATAGGTAAATTACCTAAATTAAACTAGTTTAATTAAAATAAAGACTAAAGAAAAGAGAGAAAATTCATATTATTTCTTTCTTCTTCTTCACAAAACCGAAACCCTAGGAAATCCATTGGAGAGAGCTTCGTTTGGCTTTGTTTCTCATTTGGGTGAGTAGACTTCGTCCGTTTTCAGTAATTTCTATGTTTTTGAGTCCGTATTAGCTTAATCTAGCTAACTCAAGGACTATTTTGAGAATCTGTAAAATGTTAAATATTTTACCATTGTTGCAAAATGCTTATTCTTAAAAGATTAAGATGGATTTGCATGATTGGTGGTTGGGTTTGATATTTTTGTAAAGTAATTTTTGATAAAATTAGGATTTAAGGACTAAAATGCTAAAATGGTGATATTGTTGTACTTGTTGTGAAATAAATGGATTTTTATGGGTTTGTATAATGATTATGAATGTTTAGCTGGTATGCATTGAGGAGGAAGGGGTATTTTGCATGTTTTGTGTTGAAAGGACTAAATTGAATAAAAAGAAAGTATTAGGGGTAAAATCATAATTTTACCAAAAAGGGTTTTGATTATGTTAAATAATTGATTGTGTGATTTAATATGAGAAATTGAATGATTTGTGAATGTAGACTACGACCGTGCCACCAATCGTGGAAAGGGAAAATTAGCAGAATAGTCCTTGGGATCCATTCACAACTGCAATCCAGACCGATAAGTTCGTATGGTTAAATTCTAACTTAAATTGCTTATTCTTATAATATGACTATTGTAGTGAGATGAAATGATAATCGAAGTTGTTGAAGACGAGTGTGAATGAACTGCGGAAAATAAACGGTTCAAGCTATAAACAAAAGGGTCCGATGACTCATCGTGAGTAAATGAATCCTTTACGGATTAGAAGTCTGATGACTAAGTGTCATCGTGAGTAAATGAATCCATGATGGATTAAAGGTCTGATGACTTAGTGTCATCGTGAGTATGAATTCCTATACGGAACAAGAGGTCCGATGACTATATGTCATCGTGAGTATTAAATAAAATGAGTTCCAATGCAGAACAAGGGTCTGATGACTTTGTGTTATCGTGAGTAATAAATGCGAGTGAAACTTACCCCAAATGAAAACAGTATTCCATTCGGTTAATTAGAATTTTACAACTCTTGAAGTTTGTTAAATTTATTTAACTTTATGTACTTATTAAGCCTTAAAGTGCTTACCTGTGGATTTGCATTTGTTTTGTAGATTCACTTTTGCTGTTTAGAGATCGGATCATCTTGAAGCATCATACTATCTCAGAGTTGTTCGGTAGACTCTTATATCACTTGGTTAATGTGGCATGTACTAGGTTGATGTTACCTTTTCTTTATACAATGAGTTTATGAAAAACCTTATTATGTTTAATGAAATGTTGGATGTAGTTCTAAGTACCTTGTATTGATATAAATATTGTATTTGTGTTGTCTTGAATGCATAGATAAAAGTTGTGCTTATAATGAAACAATGAACTTCTGTTTGGTACAATTCTATAGATTTAGCTTACTTGTTTCAGTAGAACCCATGTGTGTTTCGGTAGAAGTGCAGGGTAGGAGAGAGATTGTATACTGACTTGAGTTGTATCGGTAGTTAAATTATGAGTATCAACAGTTGTATGTACGGAAGTATCGGTAGTTTGCATGCTTATATTGGTAGAAGATACAGGATGGAAATTTAGCTCTCTAGAGTATTTAGTATCGGTAGATGCATGACATGTATCAGTAGAAATTATACTTGTATCGATAAAACTAGTATAGGTACCCGTAGAAATCTGCACTGTTTAGAATTGTTCATTGAATTGACTGCTACCGATACTTGACCATCAGGTACAGGTAGAAGTCCCCTAAAATGTTAAAAATTCCATTTTACCCTTGACAAAATAATGTTATGTTTAGATATTGTTTTAAGTTGTGAGAAATTATTTTTGAATTGAATAAAGATGTGAACAGTTGTATGTGTGTAAAAGATGAACAATATAAAATGAATAGACGACATCGAAATCCTAACAAGCAATAATACTTGGGATTTGGGTGTTACAGATCTCCTTCATCCGTCATTAAGTGCGATCGTGTCCTAGCCGCCCATTGTACACCCTTATTTGAGTCGGTGATTGCGAGTGTCAAAACCACCTCGACAACGGGGTTTCAAAAAAAATCTCTTTTTTAAAAATTTGAAAAATGTGGGAGTCGCCACCAATCTTTTATTTGGTGTGATTAGATCACCATAAAACGTTTAAAACGTTTTAAAAAGTGGGTCTTCAAAATCCAGAGAAATAGGTTCGGGAGTCGGTTACGCATGAGGAAGGATTAGCACTCTCATACGCCCAAAAATTGGTACCACATGATTATTTTTGGGTCTTGTTTTATGAAAACAATGAAAACTCGAGTAAAGTTTAAAATACGATGTTTATTTTAGAAGGTTTTGTGAAATTTCAAAGGAAATCTTTTTAAGAAAATTCGTCCCTATGTTTCGAACCTTTACAAGAACTAGAAGTCGTGTCCAACACATTAGGGCACTATATTCTGGGAGTTTCAAAATTGAAGGACGTTTCGAGAAATTTTGAAGAGAGTATTTTATCGCATGAATTATACGAAAATCACACCCAGCACGTTAGGGCATGGTGTTTCAATGTCTTCACACGAACGGACATTATTTTTTTGTCTTAAAATCCGTTGTATATAGATATATAAAGTTGAAGGATGTTTTGAAAACTTTTGAAAAGGATATCCGATTTGCATGAATTACGAAAATTACACTCAGCACGTTAGAGCACGATTTCTCGAGGTTTTCACACGAAAGGACATTGCCTCGTTTTGTTTCAAAATCACTTGTGATATATATATAGATATATGTTTTGAAATTTTGAAAATTTCGTATTGAATTAAAAATGCAATCCTCGGACACCTAGTTTAAAAGATTCAAATATGGAATACTCGTTTACTTCAATTTTCGCGGAGAATCAAAATCGTGACCAACACGTTAGGACACGGTATTCTCGGAATCTCGGAGTTAACAGGTATAAAAATCTTAAAAAAGGATATTCGACGCGTGTGAGTTATACGAAAAATCACACCCAACACGTTAAGGCATGATTTCTCGAAGCTTTCACACGAGAGGAACATTGCCTCGTCTTTAAAATTACTTTGAAAATGAGCATGTAACTTTAAGATATTGAATAGCAATTAATAAGAGAAATTAAATACGAAGCAAGATAATAAGCAAAATAAATAACATGCAAAAAATGTAAAATGCAGGTGCATAATGATTAAAATAAAGGTAAATAATGATGAAGGAAAAAAACCGACGTAATCGAGATTGAAAAAAAAACGAGACCTTTGGATACCTAGGGGCAAAATGGTAATTTTTGACTCTCGGGGCAAAAATGAAATTTCGAGGAAATTCGGGGTTAAAAATGGGATTTTGGAAGGTTCGAGGGTAAAATGGTAATTTTGTTAGAACCGGGGTTAAAAATGGGATTTTGGAAAGTTCGGGGGTAAAATGGTAATTTTTGGATATTTCGGGGTCAAAAATGGGATTTTGAAATGTTCAAGGGTAAAATGGTAATTTTTGGATGTTTCAGGATTAAAATGTAATTTTTTGAAGTTTTGAAGTCAAAATATAATTTCTGGACAGTTTAAAGACCTACAAAACAATAAAGCCAAAGAAGGGGTGACACGTGGCAGCCCCACAGGCATCCAGAAATCAAAGGACTAATTTGTAAATCTTGAAAAAATCCTGAGCCAATTGTGTAATTAAATAGAAGTTGATTTAAGGATCAAATTAAAACAAATTAAAAATAAAAGGGATCAAATTCATAAATAAGCCAAAACAGTGACATGTGGTAGCCTCTGGTGCATTCAAAATGTCAAAGGATTAAAATAAAAAGTATTTAAAATTACAGGGCCAAATTAAAATAAATTAAAAGTACAAAAATGACCAAATTAAAACAAATAAAAATGCGGAAGGACCAAAGCAGTATATATCCCTAAAATAGAAAACACGCGGATCATCCTGATTTGGGTCGGGTCAAACGGGTCGATCCATGGATATTATAAAAGCCATTTTAAGTTTTTTTTTCATTTCTTTAAAATCAAAAAGGGTGTTTTGATTTACACTTTCTTTGTTTTTTAAAACTAGATCTGCTTTCTAAACAGATCCAAAAAAAAAATTTAAAATAATTTCCAAAATCTTTATTCTTGTCCTTGTTGTTTAAAAGGTTTTGGTTGTTGTTACAGGTGTTCAACATGGTGTAATCGGCGACGACCAGAGGGTTCGAACTGCGCTCCGGCAACGACGTAGCTAGGGAAGTTTCGGCCCTTTCGAATTCTTTTTTTTATATTAAAACATTACTAATTATTATTATTATACTTATTATTACTATTATTATTACTGTTAATAATTATTATGCAATTAATACCTCTGTATTGATGCCTTTCTATTTAACGCATTTAGAAAATAGAATTAAAAATGAAAATAAAATATAACAGATGAAAAAGGGGTATTCAGTGTCTCTATTAATGTATACTCAAAAATCCAAAGGGATTAAAACGTTAAGTCATGAATGCCAGTAAGGATGCATTTAAAAAACCTGATTGCTTAAGGGCTGAGAATTTTGAATCTGTCTTGGGTCAATTCCTGGTTGCTTCGTATATCTGAAAATTGGTTCTTGAATATATTTTTATACTGAAAAGGGTTTGTATTCAAAATTTTAGAACGGGGTTTTTTGTATTTAGATTTCAAGAACTGGGTTCGTAACCCTTTGTACATATTTAAATTTGGCTTTTATAGCCATTTTTACAATCATTTCCATTTGTTTCCTTCAATTAAATGCTAGTCCTAATCCTTTCTTTTTGTAGGTCCAAGCAGTGGCGGTTGAAGCAGGTTGAAGCCGGTGGAGGCAGAGGCAACTTGGCTAGAGATGATAGCTGGTGGTGCTGACGTGTCGCCTTCTAAGTGGCTGAGATGGAGGTGGCAGCACAAGTGGGAGCTCAGCAAATTTGGGTTGAATGTACTGGGTTTGGGCTTAGGTTATTTAGAATTGGGTTAATTCATGGTGTATTTGGGCTCAATTTGGGCCTATATTTTGTAATTAGACTTTCTTTTGTAGTTGGACTTTTTAATTTATATTTATTTTAAATTTAAAATTATATTAAGTTTAAATTTTGGAAAAACTTAAACCTAAAATAAGTTTAATTTAAAACAAATTTAAATTCTATTGGGCCCGGATAAATTGGGCTTCAACAGCTGCCCCTCTTTGCTCGTTGCTATGTAACAGGAACAGAGCAAAGACCAAAAGGAAAGCCCAATTTTGTCGGGTCTCATCTCTTTGATACTCTATCTTTAATTGGTCCGCCTTTCGTTTTGTCAATCGTTCAATCTCCACTACATCCGTCTTTCCACTTCTTTGACGCGGTGGTTCCATCCTGCTTTAAGGTGATCTTCAAAAAGTCAAAATTTGCTACTATGACTTCACCCTATTCTCTTGAAAATTCAAGGTGATTGGAATTTGTCATCATAGTCTTTGAGTCACATTTCATTGACCTGGTCTTCTTCTTTGTGTCTCATCAGGAAGATGACCGCGATAATCTGTTTTAATTCGCTTCTCTGGATCTCCTCAGGAAGACGAATTTGGTCCACTTCTCTGTGTCTCATCAGGAAACTAACCTTTTTATTGCTTCGACCTGCTTCTCAGTATCTCATCAGGAAGCTGGGTTCGAAGATTTGCTTGCGTTGAGCATTGAGTTGATATTCTTCTCTGTATCTCATCAGTAAGATGACCGCCTCGCTTGTTTTGATTCGCTTATCTGGATCTCCTTAGGAAGACGAATCTGGTCTACTTCTCTGTATCTCATCAGGAAGCTAACCATTTTATTGCTTCGACCTGCTTCTCAATGTCTCATCAAGAAGCTGGATTCGAAGATTGGCTCGTGTTGAGCGTTGAGTTGGTGTTCTTCTCTGTATCTCATCAGGAAGATTACCGCCTCACTATTTTATTGAACTACTCCGTGATTAGAGTAAGGTCGATTGATGGTGATCTGCCCCAAATTTGAGGTAAAGGATCAAATAACTGTAATCTGTCCGAAAAATAGTTGTCCTTATAACTTCACGGGATCCGTCATGAATTTGTTATTTCTTGTCTTGCTTCAAGGTGTCGAGACCTATAAAATATGCTCAAATGGGCCTCTGGGTAGGCCAGTTTGTTTAGGATGCCATGCTCAAAATGAGTTGAAATGCTCCTAACTATATGTGTTCATGATTAATGTTTTATTCGTTATTAGTCGGGTTAGTATGGTTTATTGCCCATCCAAATTTTGTCCTTGATGTGTCGACCCATCTCCTTCTATGCTGATCTTGAATTGCCCATTTTCAAGTTTATTTTCCCACCGGTGATCCTGTTTCAGATCCCTATAATTTTTGAAAATTTCTAGGGTAATGCTCATGAATCTTTGTATAATTTATCAGTTCATTACTCGTTATTTAAATGCGAAATGCTTGCACAAAATAGTGTGAAAATAATGTAATATTTGAAAATTGTATTAACAAGGGAATCAAAGGAAACAACATTAGTAAAAAATGGCTAAGTACAAGAAAGGGGGCAATTTCATTGTCCTGAATATCGCCAGAAATGAGCCACTCTTGCATCGACTTGCTGAGAATCACCCTTAGCTGAGACGTGTGTCTAGAAGACCTGGAGTGCTTTATTGATGCTTCAAGTTGTAACATTTCTCTATCTCCTCGACCTGTTTTAGGTTTGAGCCGCCCTTTACGGGTTTTCAACTCAAAACTCTCCTGATTCCGAGATGCCCTTTGCGGGTTTTCATCGTGGACCTTTTTTTTTAGGTGAAGTATTTCTTTACCGAGTCTGAATTGACAGGGTTATACAGTTCCTTGCCATCCATTTCTATTAAGATGAGAGCTCCTCCCGAGAAAGCTTTCTTTACTACATAAGGTCCTTCCCAATTGGGCATCCATTTTCCATGGAAATCTTTATGTATAGGGAGTATCTTCTTCAAAACCAAATCTCCCTCACGGAACTCCCTAAGATGAACCTTTTTGTCATAAGCTCGCATCATCATTTTTTGGTACATTTGGCCGTGACGGATGGCTTTTAATCTCTTTTCCTCGATCAAATTCAGCTGATCATATCGAGCTTGGATCCATTCAGCTTCATCTAATTGGAGCTCAGTTAAGACTCGAAGAGAAGGTATTTCAACCTCAATAGGTAAGACCGCCTCCATACCGTATGCCAACGAGAACGGTGTTGCCCCAGTAGAAGTTTTGACCGAAGTTCTGTAGGCGAAGAGGGCAAAAGGCAGATTTTCGTGCCAGTCTCTATAAGTCTCAGTCATTTTTGCCACGATTTTCTTGATATTTTTATTGGCCGCCTCTACGGCTCCATTCATTTTTGGGCGGTAGGGAGTGGAATTATGATGCTTGATTTTGAATTGTTCGCAAACTTCTGCAATCGTGCTATTGTTCAAGTTCAAGGTATTGTCGGATATAATCCTCTCTGGCATTCCATACCGGCATATAATCTATTTTTTCAGGAACTTGCTGACTGCAGACTTGGTAACGTTGGCATACGAAGCTGCCTCTACCCATTTGGTGAAATAGTCGATCATCACGAAGATGAATTTATGCCCATTGGAAGCTTTCGGAGAAACTGGTCCAATGACATCCATGCCCCACATAAAGAAGGGCCAGGGCGAAGTCATGACATAGAGGTTTGATGGAGGTACATTAATCTTATCTCCATATATCTGGCATTTGTGGCATTTCCTGGCATAGTTAATGCAATCACTCTCCATGGTAGACCAGTAATACCCGAATCTCATTATCTGTTGGGCCATCATGAAACCATTGGCATGCGTCCCACAAATTCCTTCGTGAACTTCCTCTAAAATCCTCTTGGCTTCTATTGCATCAACACATCTCAATAGTACCTGGTCTTTCCTTTTTTTGTACAAGATTTCCTCGTCTAAGACATATTCACTGGCAAGTCTTCTTAATGTTCTCTTTTGTCATCTGAGGCTTGCTCGGGTATTTTAGATCTCTTACAAATTAAAGGATGTCCTGGTACCATGGGTGATCTTCCTTTTCTACTTCCTTCTCTGTCTCGATATCACAACAATGAGCGGGAGTTTCATAGATACTCATCTGAATGGGCTTCACATCTTCTGGCCTACTTTCTTTGATCATCGAGGCCAAAGTAGCGAGGGCATCAGCCATTTGATTTTCCTCTCGAACTTCGTAACCAATTCGAGAACAAGTTTGAGGTAATCCCTTAGCTTAGCATCTCTCGTTTCCCACTCTCCTTTAAGTTAATAGATTACCAATGCGGAGTCTCCATAAATCTCAAGAGTTTTAATTTCCCTTTCTATGGCTGCGCGAATTCCCATAATGCATGCTTTGTATTCAGCCATATTATTAGTGCAGTCAAAATCAAGCTTGTTGGTAAAAGGGTAATGGTCTCCCTCTGGTGATACTAAGACTGCTCCAACCCCGTTACCAATGGCGTTTGAAGCTCCATCAAAATTTAAAATCCATGGTTACCCCTTCGTGATTGCCTCTTCAGTGTTGCAACATACATTAAATCTTCATTCGGGAAATCGAAGTTTATCGGCTCATAGTCCTCTAAGGCCCTGCTGGCTAGGAAGTCTGCTATCGCACTTCCTTTTACTGCCTTCTGATTGACATAGACGATGTAAAATTCTGAGAGCAAGATTTGCCATCGAGCTATCCTTCCATTTAATGCAGCTGACTCCGTTAGGTACTTCAAAGGATCTAATTTTGAGATCAACCAAGTAGTATGGTAGAGCATGTATTGTCTTAATCTGTGTGTAGTCCAGACTAGTGCACAACATAATTTCTCAATAGGCGAATACCGAGTCTCACAATCGGTAAATTTCTTGCTCAGATAATATATCGCCCTCTCCTTTCTTTCGGATTCATTATGCTGGCCTAACACGCATCCCATGGAATCCTCAAAGACTGTTAGGTATAGTATCAAAGGCTTGTTAGGAATTGGAGGAACTAAGATAGGAGCTTTGGACAAATAATCTTTAACCTTATCGAAAGTTTCCTGGCACTTAGCATCTCACACACCTGGGTTACGCTTTCTAAGTAAGCGGAAGATAGGGTCACATTTTTCAGTCAATTGTGAGATGAACCGAGGAATGTAATTTAATCTTCCTAAGAATCCCCGCACTTCTTTTTGCGTGCTGAGTGGCGGTAGGTCTTGTATGGCTTTGACTTTGTCTGGGTCGATTTCAATTCCTCTTTTGTTGACCACAAAGCCTAACAATTTTCCTGTCGTAGCCCCGAAAGTGCACCTAGCCGGGTTCAGCTTTAGTTGATATTTCCTTAACCTTGTAAACAACTTCCTCAGGATTCTCACATGCTCTTCCTCTGTTTGGGATTTAGCTATCATGTCATCAACATAAACTTTGATTTTCTTGTGCATCATGTCATGGAACAGGGTTACCATAGCTCTCTAATAAGTTGCCCCTGCATTTTTAAGTTCAAAGGGCATCACTTTGTAGTAAAATGTTCCCCATAGCATGACGAATGTGATCTTGATCATGTCCTCATGGTCCATCTTTATCTGATAATATCCGGAGAAACCATCCATGAAGGAAAATAAAGAATGTCCCGTTATGTTATCGACCAAAGTATCGATGTGAGGTAAAGGGAAATTGACCTTTGGGCTAGCTTTATTTAAGTCTCGATAGCCCACGCACATTCGCACCTTTCCATTTTTTTATGAACAGAGACTATATTAGCTACCAATTCAGAGTATTTAACGACCTGGAGGAAACCAGCGTCAAATTGTTTCTTGACTTCTTCTTTTATTTTCAACAGCACATCCGGTCCCATTCTTCGGAGCTTTTGCTGTACAGGTCTGCATCCTTCTTTTATAGGGAGTTTGTGTACCACAATGTCAGTGCTCAAACCGGGCATATCTTGGTATGACCATGCAAAGATGTCTTGAAACTCTTTGAGCAACTCGATGAGTTTCTTTCTAGTTTCCGCAGAGATGCATGCCCCAATCTTTACTTCTTTCTTTTCATCTTCGCTCCTCAAATTAATCATTTCTACAGGGTCCGAATGAGGCAGGATTTGTTTTTCTTCATGTCCTATCATCCTAAGTAGATTAGGGGAGAGATCACAATCCTGATTTTCTTCAAAGCTCTGAAGCTCTTCTAGACACATGTCTTGCTCAAAGTGAGGTTCTAAGTTAACGTCAGAGTTACTCATGTTATTGATATTTGAGGACCTGTTGAGGGATAAAAAAGAATGATTCTGTGGTATGTATATGAGTATGTATGTATTGAAAGGATGATTAGTTGTATTTGTTGGTTATGTACGAGTGATTTATTAAGCTGAATTAAAAACGAACGAATAATTTTAGGATAGGAAATGCACTTTCATTTAAAATAACTGAATAATGAACATGAGCCTTTTACAAAAGATTCATATTGTATTCGGGCCTAAAGCAATAGGTGATTTCGAGCATTACTCTGAGGAAATTTTAAAGATTACAGGAAGTTCCTCTACGGTCCAATTATCCAGGGTGCTTCCAAGTACACACGGACCAATCCTTGATAAACTCCCTTCATTGTCTTCTTCTGATATGGCATTGATGCTCAAGTCCCTCATAATGCTCCTCCTAGAACTAATGGTTACTCGTTTTTTCCCTTGCTCTTCATTCTGGTTAATTATTTCTCCCAAAACAAAAGTCTCGTAAATGGGTGGAAAGACCATGAGTTCCCACGAGAGTTCCTTTCCAGATAGTCTGGCCCTCCTCCTCTCTTGTTTCTTTTCAATCTCTTTCCTTTTCTACTTCACATCCAGCTTATATCCTAAGCCGTAGCGATCCCATTTTTTCATCAGGGTCGGCACGTTGGTTCTCCCTTAGAGGTACTTCTCAAGTCCTTTTCCAGAGACAGCCCCTTTCCCAAGGATCATCCGTAGGCCCATTCTAGTAGTCGATGATATTACCGGCCTAGGCACCTTGCTTCCTTCCGAAATGAAGATCGTATTTACAAATTCCAGTGAACGAAATGAGCATTCTATAGCCTCTTCATCCATTCTCACATAAGGTGACTCGCTTGTTACAGAGGTAATTATTTCTTCCTCAGCATTGATGGTAATTAACCTCCCTTCATTCACTAGCTTTACCTTCTGATGTAGAGAGGAAGGTACTGCCCCAACCGAGTGGATCCATAGTCTCCCCAACAGGCAGTTATAGGTAGGCCTAATATCCATTACTAGGAAATCTATTTCATACGTGTTTGGCCCAATTTGCAGAGGTACTTCAATTTTTCCGGTTATCTTCCTTTCTGTCCCGTCAAATGCTCTTACTATGTTGTTGCATCCTTTCAAATGAGAGCTATCGATCGGTAATCTTTGTAGTGTAGCTAGTAGTAGTACATTCAATGCTGACCCATTATCTATGAGTACTCCTGGTAGCGTGTACCCTTTACAACGGGTTATGATGTGGAGGGCTTTGGTTGATCCCATTCCTCAGGACGGGATCTCGTCATCACTAAAGAAGATAAAATTATCTGCACTAATGTTGTTAACTAAGCGGTCCAACTTACATACCGATATATCATTGGTCACGTACGTCTCATTGAGTACCTTCATTAATGCATCACGATGCGCTTCTGAGCTTAAGAGCAATGATAAGATCGATATTCGTGCAGGTTGTTTATGGAGCTATTCAACCACACTGTATTCACTGTGCCTTAAGAACTTTAGGAACTCTTTCGCCTCCCTTTCAGATACTGGCTCATTGATGGATCCTTCAAGCCCAGTGACTATCTCTTCTTCAGACTCGCATATAACCACTATCCCTTTATTGATCTCTTTAGTTTTTTCGGTTGAGTCATAAATTTTGCCACTCCGGGTAATCAAGTTTACCTCATTCTTAGGTTCCCCTTCTCTGGGTACGGTCACATTGCAGTTGTAATTTCATGGAACCTTTTTACTGTCATTGTAAGGGAAGGTTGCAGGTCTTTGAATGATAATACGAGGCGTCGTCTGTCCTCTGGTTGTACTTTTTTGCGGTTTACAAATAATCACCTCCGGGTGGTTGACCGTCCCGTCTTCGAAAGCACAGACATAATTGACCTCTTCTTCTTCTTCGAAAAATTCCAACTCCTGATCGTCCTTTAATGTTTGCAGCAGGGCTTTGAACTCGTCACAATCTTGGATTTCATGCCCCTTAACAACATGAAACTCGCAGTCAGTCTCCATCATCATACACTTCTTATCATCTACAATCATCCCGACTTTGACCATTTGCTACCATACCCATCGTAGCGGAGACTTAATGTCTTCCACTCTTCTTTTAACTTTTCGTGCCTTTTCCTCCAGCACGGCATTGACCCCTTGGTTAGAATGGTTCGGCAGAGGGTTCCCAACTACATTGGGCCTAGCTTGATCTTTCAATTTCACGACCCCGAATCTTATCAAGTCCTCGACTCGCCTTTTAAAAGCTAGGCAATTTTCAATTGAGTGACCTTTCGCATCTGCGTGGTACTCACAATGAACATTCGCATCATACCCGACTGGGAACGGTGGTTCGTACGATTTCACCCTTTGAGGAGCTACCTCATGGGCGTCATACAGCATCTTGTAGAGTTCTTTGTACGACCCGAAAGTGAAGTGTATTGAATTCTTGCTCTATTTGGCCTAACACTCGGTTCCCGCCTCGGGGCGTTTTGATAATTAACTGCTGGTGCTCTAGGCTGGCCTGTCACGAAGGGTTTGGCACCACTAGGTCGGTATACACTTGTATTATTGACCTCATTATCTCTTCTTCTAGGGGCAGATCTTCTAGCGTTTTCTCCTGCCTTGATTTTACCGGCTTTAATTGCA
The DNA here is from genome assembly GCA_005610355.1 of Gossypioides kirkii. NCBI lineage: Eukaryota > Viridiplantae > Streptophyta > Magnoliopsida > Malvales > Malvaceae > Gossypioides > Gossypioides kirkii. The sequence goes on from CP032246.1 coordinate 35,381,314, forward strand.
TTCTCAATCATCTCTCCTGAGATGACCATGTCGGTGAAGCTTTTGGTGGCATTTCCCAGCAAATGATTAAGATAGGGGGCTTGAAGGGTATTGACAAACAGCATCGTGGTCTCTTTATCCGTCAACGGTGGTTGCACTTGTGTTGCCATTTCTCTCCACCGCTGTGCGTACTGTCTAAAACTTTCGTTTGACCTCTTTTTCATGTTCTGTAGCGTGAGCCTATCGGGGGCTATCTCAGTTACGTGACCGTATTGTTTCAAGAAAGCTTGTGCTAAATCTTTCCATGAACGAACTTTCGCTCGGCTCAGTTGGATATACCATCTGACCGCCGATCCGACCAAGCTATCTTGAAAACAGTGAATCAACAATTGATCATTGTGAACATGCCCTGCCATCTTTCTACAGAACAAGGTCAGATGTGTTTTTTGGCAGCTCGTTCCGTGATATTTTTCGAATTCAGGAACTTTAAACTTGGGAGGGAGAACCAAGTCTGGAACCAGACTCAGTTCTTTAGCATCCACTCCGTAAGAATTTTCAACTCCTTGTATTGCTTGAATTTTCTCCTCCAATAACCTATACTTTTCCTTCATTTGCCTAGGGAGGTCCTCTTTTATCATCTCATCAAAATCTGGGACTCCAAGGTTTGCAGTATTATCTTCTGGATTTGACCTAGATCTGACTACATAATTGGCAGGTCCTGACGTGCCTGTGGTCTGCTGTTGTGGCCTGATGGTGACATGGGCTTCTTTGGTCGGCATTTCTTATGAAGCCGAGTTGTGTATTGGTGTAAAGCCCGGAGGAACACTCGGGTCTTCGTCATCCTGAATAGCAAGGCTCTTTCCTTTGTCAGCCATGCTTTGTTTAACTTGCGCTAATTCCGTCATCAAACTCTTTTGTACCTCCGAAAATTTGTTCTTCATTTCCCTATACATTTGTGCCATTTGTTCTTGCATTTGATCTTGTATTTCTTTCTGGATTTGCTAAAGCCGTTGTTCCATGGCTTTTATTTTCTTGCGGGTATAATAATGATGCGAATTTTTAATGATGACTGGTGTTAACTGATAAATTTTTTTAATCAGGATTATTATGGAAGAATATGCAAAATATAATGTAAATGAAATGTATGCATGCAATGCAAGAAAAGGCATTGATTCCAAAATCCACTTTCCATTAGAGCAACTTCTCGAGAGAGAAAGAAATCTTTACATAAAACAGAACTTACACAAATGGTTTGGCCTTTTGTCCTAGAGTTTTAATTTATTCTAGAAGTCCAGCTAACTTCTTTCCCCACTCCGACTTGGATTCGTATTGAAAACTCAAAACATCAGCTTCGCCAGCCAACTCTTGCATGTGATCAGCAGCTTCTCTCATTTGAGTCAGTGCATTTCCCTTTATGTGATCTCTTTCCCTGACTTCTTTCTGAGCTTGGCGTGTATGCCATTCACTAGTTTCTAAATTTCTTTCCATAATCTCAAGTCTGATTTCATTGTTGTGAAGCGTGGCCTCCAATTCTTGCACTCTTTCTCTTAACTCTTATTTTTCAGCCATGCAGGCTTTGAGCTCCAGTACGGTATTTCGATTGCGGTACCTCCGTAGTGACTCTTCCAATTCCTCTATCCTAGCTTCTAAGCTGGTTATCTTAGCTCTCATTTCGGCCTTCTCGACCTGCTTTTCTAGTAACTCTCCCTTCAAGGCATTCTCGCGAGCCTGACTATCTTGGAATCTTCTCTGCCATTGTTTCGCCTGGTCCTTCTGTATCTGAATCTTCTGGCGCCATTACTCGAACGTCTTACTCGGCCCTACAATCTTCATAGACTGACGAAGCTTCTTGTAATGTTTCTTTAAGTCTTCGAGATCCTCTTCGGCATTATTTTTTCCTTTTCTTAACTTCTCAGCCTCTACTCTATGAAAGTCTACATCTAGCCCCAGCTTTATCTTATCTTCCTCCAATACCTCCATCCTTTTACCAAACTCTAAGCTTTTCTTTTCGAAATCATGTTTGAGGATGTCTAACTCTGAAAGAGCTTCTTACAGATATTCTTCTACTGAGCGAACATTTTCAGGATTGGGCGTAGGAATGTTATCATTAACCCTCTTACTCCACCACCAGTCATAGTTCGAGGTTGTTAAAGGGTTCGCACTGAACTTCTTCATTCTTTGCACCTTCTTCCACGCATTTGCCACTTCTCGGACCTTTTTCTTATAGTCATTCCCTTTATATGAAAACTCACAATGTGCTAGACCATGAGTTGCAAGGATAAACTGTCTTGTCTTGTATTGTCTCAAGACGAGCAGAGGAGCATAGCCAGTGGCACCCTAAACTCCGAGTAACGGGACCCAATCAAAGTCACCACACCGGTAAAGGACCTCATCTGGAAGAAACCAATGAGCACACCATTCAATGTCCTCGTATCGTAGATTCTGGAGAACAACCTCCCACTTTTCTTCAGCTACTTTCAATTCTCGTTGCGAAGCTACAAAATTTTTCAAAGGCGAGAAGTCAGTCAAGAAAACCTTACAAGAAAATTTCTCCACTTTTCAGAAATGGCTGTGAAACCAAACCATCAAGAGTTGTACACAACCGATAAATCTTCCTTCTCCTTCTCTTCGACAAGCACTCAACGAGCGAAGAGTTTCTGCCAAGATAGCAGGGACGGGCGTGATTCCTCTACTCAGTCGATCAAACAATACTACTACTACATCTTTCACGTGCCCCAATGCTTTCAGGAACAAGACCAACCCGTATATACTGAGGGCGAAGATGTCAAAGCGTCTTCTCATATCTGGATGTGTCACAATCAGGTCTCTCAAACTCTTCCAAGTAATGCACCTGTTATCTCCTTTTACTTTTATACGAGAAGCGACCCATTGCTCGCTCATCCCCGTTGCATTCATCAATCTCTTTAACAATGTCGGAATACTCGCGTCTTTAGAATATGCCTTATCGACTTGGATCCTTGGACATCGAATCAAAGCAGTATATTCTTCTATTGTAGGTGTCAAGTCCAAGTGTCCAAAAGTGAAGCAACTATATCCGGGGTTCCAATGTTGAGTAAAGGCTTGAAAAAGGTGCTTGTCGATCTTTACTTCCAGCAAGTAAAGTAGATCTCCATAGTCTTGATAAAACATCTGCTTCATCTCATTATTCCATTGTCTCTAAATCTCTTTCAATTCTTGCAAGTTGTTCTGAGTCACATTGATACGAGTATAGTCCCAAAATTCTGACAAATGCCCCTCTTTCAGGCTGTCGCCTTTTCCGCGTTGTTGCTCCTCAGACCATAGGCGTGTTACCATATTATCCTCTACTTTATCAAGAAATCCTTCCTCCATGATGAAACTGCCTAGTCGGTAAAACGGATTTAAATCAACACCTTTTCATATGACGATGCAAATGCGGTTGAAAGAGGCAAAACAAACATGGTTAGTAGCAGGTAATAAATAAATATAAAAAAATCAGCATACAAATATATAACACAGAACCTAAAAAATTATTTCGGGTATATGCTAACAGGGCTCGGCTTAACTCTATCTAGGGTAAGTACTTACAGCTCACTATATGTAGTTTAGGTTCTAAAGTAAAGGGTACCCAAACCAGCAGATTCCTCAATCCTCCCTCATTACAAGCTCATACGGATGAGTTCGGTTCAGGGGGACGCATTTCCCACGTGTTTGCACGAAAGTGAAAACTTCACGGAAACAAGGGTACTTTGTAATCTCGAAAGCGATCCACTATCCTGCACGGAGGTGAAGACCTCACGAAGGAGTAGTTTCCCACTTCCACTTAAAAGGGTAATAGCACAATGCATATGGATGCAAAATTACGCTAGCAATATCACAGAGTATAATGCCACACAAAAATGCCGAGGATCGCATGTTAAACAAAATCGAAGTTTAAAAGTTCTCAAAAAAGACCCGAAAATTATCAATTTTGGCTTGACTCTCTTTTAGTTTAAAAAGTCCCCAGCGGAGTCGCAAGTTGTCGAAAACACCTCGAGAACGGGGTTTCAAAAAAAAATCTCTTTTTTAAAATTTGAAAAATGTGAGAGTCGCCACCAATCTTTTATTTGGTGTGATTAGATCACCATAAAACGTTTAAAATGTTTTAAAAAGTGGGTCTTCGAAATCCAGAGAAACAGGTTCGGGAGTCGGTTACGCATGAGGAAGGATTAGCACCCTCATACGCCCAAAAATTGGTACCACATGATTATTTTCGGGTCTTGTTTTATGAAAACAATGAAAACTCGAGTAAAGTTTAAAATACGATGTTTATTTTAGAAGGTTTTGTTTAATTTCAAAGGAAATCTTTTTAAGAAAATTCGTCCCTGTGTTTCGATCCTTTACGAGAACTAGAAGTCGTGACCAACACATTAGGGCACTATATTCTCGGAGTTTCAAAATTGAAGGACGTTTCGAGAAATTTTGAAGAGAGTATTTTATCGCATGAATTATACGAAAATCACACCCAGCACGTTAGGGCATGGTGTTTCTAGGTCTTCACACGAAAGGACATTATTTTTTTGTCTTAAAATCCGTTGTATATAGATATATAAATTTGAAGGATGTTTTGAAAACTTTTGAAAAGGATATCCGATTTGCATGAATTACGAAAATTACACTCAGCACGTTAGAACACGATTTCTGGAGGTTTTCACACGAAAGGATATTGCCTCGTTTTGTTTCACTCGTGATATATATATAGATATATGTTTTGAAAACTTGAAAATTTCGTTTTGAATTTAAAATGCAATCCTCGGACACCTAGTTTAAAAGATTCAAATATGGAATACTCGTTTACTTCGATTTTCGCGAAGAATTAAAATCGTGACCAACACGTTAGGACACGGTATTCTCGGAATCTCGGAGTTAACAGGTATAAAAATCTTAAAAAAGCATATTTGACGCGTGTGAGTTATACGAAAAATCACACCCGACACGTTAGGGCATGATTTCTCGAAGCTTTCACACGAGAGGAACATTGCCTCATCTTTAAAATTACTTTGAAAATGAGCATGTAAGTTTAAGATATTGAATTGCAATTAATAAAAGAAATTAAATACGAAGCAAGATAATAAGCAATATAAATAACATGCAAAAATGTAAAATACAGGTGCATAATGATTAAAATAAATGTAAATAATGATGAAGGAAAAAAAATGACGTAATCGGGATTGAAAAAAAAACGGGATCTTTGGATACCTAGGGGCAAAATGGTAATTTTTAACTTTCGAGGGACAAAAATGAAATTTTAGGGAAATTTAGGGTTAAAAATGGGATTTTGGAAGGTTCGGGGGTAAAATGGTAATTTTTGGTGAAATCGGGGTTAAAAATGGGATTTTGGAAAGTTCGGGGGTAAAATGGTAATTTTTGGATGTTTCAAGGTCAAAATGTAATTTTTTGAGTTTTAGGGTCAAAATATAATTTCTGGACAGTTCAGAGACCTACAAAACAATAAAGCCAAAGAAGGGGTGACACGTGGCAGCCCCACAGGCATCCAGAAATCAAAAGACTAATTTGTAAATCTTGAAAAATTCTTGGGTCAATTGTGTAATTAAATAGAAGTTGATTTAAGGACCAAATTAAAACAAATTAAAAATAAAAGGGATCAAATGCATAAATAAGCCAAAACAGTGACACGTGGCAGCCTTTGGTGCATTCAAAATGTCAAAGGATTAAAATGAAAAGCATTTAAAATTACAGGGCTAAATTAAAATAAATTAAAGTACAAAAGGGACCAAATTAAAACAAATAAAAATACAGAAGGACCAAAGCAATAAATATCCCTAAAATAGAAAACACGCGGATCCTCCTGGTTCGGGTCAAGTCAAACGGGTCAGTCCATGGATATTATAAAAGCCAATTTAAGTTTTTTTTTCATTTCTTTAAAAACAAAACCCCCAAACTCCCATTTTTCTCTCCAGAGGCCAAACTCCGACCATCCCTTCCTAGGTCGTCCGTCGCGCGTCGGGTTCCACGCGCACAAGCGTGCCGCCGCTCACCGAAGCCCGACGCCATCCCTGGCCACAGATCCCCGCGCATGCGTCTGCTCCTTCTCACGCGCCGCCGGAGCCCAAAGGTATAACTCCTCTCCTTTTTCTCTTTTAAAACTTTTTATTCCGTTTTCATAGGTTTTAGATCTGAACCCCCCCTTTTATTCTTTATTCTTAAAAAATGGTGTTTTGATTTACACTTTCTTTGTTTTTAAAACTAGATTTGCTTTCTAAACAGATCCAAAAAAAAAATTTTAAATAATTTCCAAAATCTTTATTCTTGTCCTTGTTGTTTAAAAGGTTTTGGTTGTTGTTACAGGTGTTCAACATGGTGTAATTGGCGACGACCAGAGGGTTCGAACGGCGTTCTGGCAACGGCGTAGCTAGGAAAGTTTCGGCCCTTTCGAATTCTTTTTTTTATATTAAAACATTATTAATTATTATTATTATACTTATTATTACTATTATTATTACTGTTAATAATTATTATGCAATTAATACCTCTGTATTGATGCCTTTCTATTTAACGCATTTAGAAAATAGAATTAAAAATGAAAATAAAATATAACAGATGAAAAAGGGGTATTCAATGTGTCTATTAATGTATACTCAGAAATCCAAAGGGATTAAAATGTTAAGTCATGAATGCCAGTAAGTATGCATTTCAAATACCTGATTGCTTAAGGGCTGAGAATTTTGAATCTGGCTTGGGTCAATTCATGGTTGCTTCGTACATCTGAAAATTAGTTTTTGAATATTGTTTTATAATGAAAAGGGTTTGTATTCGGAATTTCAGAACGAGATTTTTTGTATTTAGATTTCAAGAACTGGGTTCGTAACCCTTTGTACAGATTTAAATTTGGCTTTTATAGCCATTTTTACAATCATTTCCATTTGTTTCCTTCAATTAAATGCTAGTCCTAATCCTTTCTTTTTGCAGGTCCAAGCAGTGGCGGTTGGAGCAGGTTGAAGCCGGTGGTGACAGAGGCAACTTGGCTGGAGATGATAGCTGGTGGTGCTGACGTGTCGCCTTCTAAGTGGCTGAGATGGAGGTGGCAGCACAAGTGGGAGCTCAGCAAATTTGGGTTGAATGTACTGGGTTTGGGCTTAGGTTATTTAGAATTGGGTTAATTCATGGTGTATTTGAGCTCAATTTGGGCCTATATTTTGTAATTGGACTTTCTTTTGTAGTTGAACTTTTTAATTTATATTTATTTTAAATTTAAAATTATATTAAGTTTAAATTTTGGAAAAACTTAAACCTAAAATAAGTTTAATTTAAAACAAATTTAAATTCTGTTGGGTCCGGATAAATTGGGCTTCAACAACGAGGATGACCCACTCGGTAGAACAACGATGTTGTGGGTGTTTGTGAGACTATCGTCGGATGACTATATGGTGTCGCATGGGTTGGTTGCGGATAAATGGTGGGAATTGTCGGTGATACCAGATGCGTTGATGTTGCTGGTGGGAGCAACATGTAATATGATAGTGGGTGGCAGTCGTACAAAATATATGATATGGTGGGGGATCCAATTTAGTCCCCCCAAACATGTGAGCCATGTATAAAAATCCTACATCTAGCATGTAACAACCCATTTTTCAGTAGTGTCGGAAACGGTGGTTCGAGGTCAAAAATCTAACGAGTGAGTCCTTAAATATTAATATTTAATATTTACGAGTCAAATATAGTATAATAATAAACATTAATTTGATATATTTATGTTATCTAGATGAATAATTAAGTCAAGTAGTTTTAGAAAATGAGGTATCGGGATCTCGTTTACATAAATTGAGCTCGTAAATATTTTTATTAAATATTTATGGAGTTGTTGTATACATGGATTGAAGTTTGGTCCAAAAATATCAAAGATTTGATAGTTAATTAATGAAAAAGGACTAAATCATGAAAGTGGTAAAAGTTTAATTTCTAGTAATTTAAAATAAATAATAAAGGACTAAGGCCTAAACTGGAAATTATACCACTAATCATTTGATTGGACGGTGGCCTAGTGATAGTAAGTAGAAAATGTGAAAAAAATTTATTTATAATTAAAATAAATAAAAACATAGGTAATAAAAATTGGTTAATGGAAAGAAAGAGAAAGACATTGTCTTCTCCAACTTCTAAACCCGATTTGAAGGAAGGAGGAAGCCATGGTTTCGGCGAAATAAAATTTTGGGGTTCAAGCTATCGATTGATCAAGAGCGGGTAGATAATTGTGGAAAAGAGAATTTTTTATTGGTCCTTGATATTGTAATTTTTGCTATTTAGTCCTGATCATCGGAAGGCTTAATTCGTTGGAATTTCGTCAGGGCATCGTTACACTATCTATTCGGCATACTGGTATTAATGGTCGTTTGGCTACGATTATAAATAACATGTATTAGGGTTAAAAAAATTATTTAAGTGAATTGACTTGTTTTGTGTTGTGTCAAGTCTATTTTTTTTTCTTGTAATAGTATTTGAAAAGATTTGTTCCTGTAGTAGTCAATAAAATATCAATAGAAGCCCTTCAAATTAAAAAAAAATTCATTTAACTTTTTATGTAATTCAAAAATATTATCTGCGGTAATGCTCATTTGCTCGAGTTTGATGATCGGATCGAGTGAGGGGTGTTACATCGCAAGTGTCCGTAGCTGACATCCGATGCACTTTCGCTTAAATTGTTTATGTACGTTTCAATAATTTGATCTTTGGACTGAGTATATAAACATAAAATTAATAATCTAAACAACTTAATTAACTATTTAAAATTAAATAGTTTAATAATTTTTTATTACCATTTGTAATTAAATGCGAGAAATATGCTTGTCATCCAATCAAATAAGTTGTTTTGTCATTTAAAAATTATAACAAATAAAATAAAATCAAAGAGAATAAAAAAAAATTAAAAAAATATTTTAGTATTGGAAATTGAAAATTGAAAATTGAAAATTGAGTATTGAGTATTTGGTTGATAAGAATGAAGTTTGGAGGAGTTTATATAGAAAAAATTTTGCCTGTTGGAATCTTTGTAACCATTGGAAAAGTTATCGTTGAAAGAAAAACGCGTCTTACAGTGAAAACGCACCCTGTAGAACACGTTTTCTTTTCTCACTCTAAAAATAATATAGATCAATAAATTTTTAAAAAAATTAACGTAATTTCTCAAATTCTTTTTCCAACATATTTACATAAATTTACCATTAAATCCACTTTATTTAAAATATTTCTTTCATTTGTACACCCATTCATATAAAATGTATAGAAAACATGAAAAGTTCTTGTTAAATGTGAATTTTAGACAGAATTATATAAATTAATTTCATGTATAGTGTTAGGTGGATTTTTATTTTTTGATTTTGTGAGAGCTTGAATATCGAAAGAGATGGTAAATTTAATAGAGTGTAAGTGTCTTGTCGAGTGTCTGAAGAGACAAATCATTCATGGTTATATGCTACAAGGCAATGGTTCAAATTCAACTACGTGTAAATGTTAAGATTTTTTTATGGTTGATCATGCACAATGCATGATCCTTCTTCTACGGCACTCGATGAACTGCATCTATTCTATTGAACACACCTCTCTTTAAACACTCCAGCTCTCAACGAAATTGGAAGATAATCAAACACCATTATTTAAAAAAGAAATATTAGGGAAGATGATGGAAAGTTTTCAAATAAAATTTAAAACATATGATAAAAGTTAAACCTGATCATGGGCTGAGTCGCCCGACCTGAAGGCCTGCTCGAAAAATAAAGAGGTTTGAATTAAAATATAGGCTCGAAAAATGGGCTTGGACAAAAAATGAGATTCATTTTCTAAATGAGTTGGGCCTTGGGTAATAGGTTTTGGCCCGAGCCAAACTCGAATAAATTAACCATTTTTAATAAAAAATTTATATTGCTATTTTTTTTGCTGTTTTTGATGTGTTTTTTGCTGTTTTAGTGCTATTTTTTGTTGTTTTGGTATCTGTTTTAGTGTTGTTTTTTGTTGTTTTGGTGCTGCTTTTGCTATTATTTTTGTTGTTGTTTTTGCTGTTGTTTTGATTGTTGTTTTTGTTATTTAGATGTTATATTTTTATGCATTTTTACTATTATTTTGCTGTCTTTTTTAATATTATCTGAATACTGTAGAACTTATATTTTATTGTTAATTTTTCTACTATTTTATTTATAACTATATTAATATAAAAAAATTAATGTATTTTAAATTTGTTTATTTTTAATGTTTGTTTTAATGTTTTTAAGTGTATTTGATATATTATATTTTTTTTAAAATTTATTTTATATATTAAAATAACCTAAAAAACATATGGATCAGGTTAGATGCGGGTTTGACTTCTATAATTCAGATCGAGATTGGACAAAATTTTAAGCCTATTTTTTGAACCGAATCGAATCCGAACTGAGCTGAACCGAATCCAAACCTAATAATTGAGACCTAAAATTTTATTGAAACTCGATCCGAACTAAACCTAACTCGATTCACAATCAACTCTAATAGAATCTCAAACCCACTTATAAAGTACACCGTTACTACACCTATTTTATGATCTAAACTCATGTTATGCATGGGATATTATAGTCTACTACAACTTTCACGTATAATTCACTGAACTCAAAAGAATATATATATAGTCATTTGCTAGAAATAACTTTAAAGTAAAAGAAAATTTAATGGGCCTAAGTTAAAGTTAATAATATATGGAGTAAAAATGGTTGGAAAATATAAACATCACATATTTAATAAAAATATTTATATGTTACTATTTATTATTATAATAGGTTAATTTAAATTAAAAGTGATTTAATTTGATTAAGGTTTATGACTTTAATTATTAATAAAGTATGGGTCAAATATTTGTAAATACTTACTAATTGACAGTGGACTGATAAGAAATTAGGACTAATGTGTCAAAATTATGTATTATAGTTATGATCTCCAAATTACATAAAAAATAACTTTTTAATATCTCATCTTTAGAAAAGAGAGAGTCACCTTTTTTATATTACTTGTGTGTTATTTTGGAATATCAAAATCTCAAGATCCATAGATTTCAAGAAATTGATAAATTCTGATACGTTTCCGCATCTAGTTTTATTCTTGATTTGTTTTTTTATAATTTGAAATGATAGATCCTGATTTATAATTTTATAAATTTTATATCAGATATTATTTTACGATTTAACAAAATTAATTTAAGCTATCAAAACTTGTATAATTACAGTTTATTTGTAGATTAATTAGATTGACTTTTGTTTGAAAAACAATTAAGATCACAAATCAATGCCATGAATATTCTTGAGGAAACGAACAAGTATTTGACAAGAAGTCAAATCTATGGTATAAACTCACAACTGTCTACAATTGTAATTCATTTTTCAAATATAAAATTTAACCTTCTAAAAGGCCAATGTTGAAAGATTAAATCATAAAAAAATTGAACATTTTTGTTACATTCAAACAAAAATAAAATAAAAACTAGATCATTCCACTTGCAAAAGAGAATAAAAAAATAAACAACACATATGAAACACATGAAAAATATATAATTGAATATAAATAGTTAAACATAACAAATATATATTTATATATACAGGGGTTGCCCCTACTTTTTTTTTTCAATTTTTATTACATTATTAGTATATTATATTATTATTTAAATTTATGATAAAATTGTGCTTTTATCTCTAATTTTTTTTAGATTTATTTTATAATTTTTTTAATTTGACACGATAAATTTAATAACACATCTAAAAACTTCATTCATTTTATTAGCTTAATTATTTATCTCTATCACATTTAAATTAATTATTGATAAAAATAAAAATAAAAGTCACATCACTACCATATTGATATAAACTTTGTACTTCACTTTTATTAAAATATGTAATATTATGTTTGTTATAAATATATTAATAATGGATGTCTATAGCCTCGTTAAATTAAGTAAAAAAATCAAAACAGGGAAACTCAAACATCAAAGTCAAAAATAATGGCGACTCTCGATGAACACTCTCTTGGGGAGCAAGATCACTTGGAACGCAACACCAAGAAGATTAAGAGTTCGTTCGGCTAAGCTTTTAGAATGGATTTTTCATTAAATAAGTCCTTTTGACTTTAAGGAATGTTGAACAAACACCATTTGCGTGTTTTTTTTACTTTAAAAACAAGCTTTTGCGCCCATTAAAAAGTTGAAATGTTCAACAGTAGCAGGCCAAACGGACTTTTAGAAAGGTTAATTATTTTTTTAGCCTCAAAATTAGACACGGGACATTAATTTCTTCTTCTTTTTTCTTCCATAATTTCTCTGCTCTCTTTTATTTCCTTCCTTCTCCTTTTTCATTTGTTGTGATTTTTCATAATTTGGTAGCCTCCTCACTCTTTCGGCAGCCTCTATCTGGCTCTAACCTGTGCACCCATCATCTCCTTCTCCGGTAAGTGCCCACATCAAAAAAGAAAATTTAAAGTCTTTTCCATTTTTAAGATTTTGTTTGTTTCTTCTCCGGTAACTTGTGGTTGTCTTCGTCGACATTTAACTTAATTAAGAAAAGGTGCTTCCTTTCCCCCTTCTTTGATGAAAAGGTTGTAATAAATAGGTTTGTTGCTTAGGGGTGTTACTAAGACCAAGTAAAGCAGAATATAACAAAGTAGCAGTAATAAGCTTTACAGAGCAGAGAATATAACCCAAATTCTCAATCATTTCAATTCCAATCCAATGAGTGACTTAAAATTTCAGTAAAAATATTTAATCAATGACACTTATTGAGGGTAGCCCAAAGAAGAATTTCCTAGCCTTTGTTTATATTGGAAACGAAGGAGACATGGAATGATTATGATGATCCTACTGTCCATATGGTGCATATAGACTTTGAGGATATTTCTTTTGCGAGTCCTAACAAGTGCAGTGAATGTTTTGTATTAATCAAATTCCCACTTTTTTGTTTATATTGGAAACGAAGTAGGATCATCATGCCATGAAAGTTTTACTACTCTCCATATGCATATAGATATGTGTAATGTAAACAAATAACTTGAAAATTTAGAGATATCAAGTTGTAATAAGTGTATATGATCTAGTAGGATTTTTTATATTCTTGCTAAAATATCATGATATTAACTAATTTGAACATTGTTTAAATGTATATTTATTACTTTATAATACTATGTCTAAAATAGACATTTCATTTCTCAAAAGCACTTTTTGATAGCAATGCTAAACAATCAAATCTTAAACCAAACTTTTCAAAATCACTTTTCCACCACACTTTTTAAAAGCACTTTTCAAAAACAATGTTAAGCTAGCCCTAAGGTTGCAGATACAATGGAAAGTCTTTCTCCTGCAACGTCATCTCGATCTTATAAGGATTCTCTGTTCAAGCCATCGATTTCCAATTATTTATTTCAAGGAGCCCATCTCGGTGGATGATGATGGAGAAAGGATTGAATGAAACTGTGATTTCATGTCATCTCTATCCCTTTCCAATGGGAGAATGACAAATCAGATTTTTCCTCCTGATTTTTCTACATGTATAACGAACTCCAGTGAGTAAGGTAGTTTTGACCTGGGACTTCTATTGATACCCTAGTCCAAACTATTGATATAACTAGACTACTACTGATACCTTAAGGACTACTACCGAAACAAGTCAAGTCAATAGACAAGTTCAACATGAAATAAATTTTATGCTCAAACATTTATATCATACTTACTACCAGTAACACCCATACTCCGTCTCTGTTGCCGAATTAAGGATTGGAGTATTACAGGTTCAATCAAAACATTTTATAAGCAAACATTAAAAAAAGTATCTAACATAACCAACTAACCCTTTTGCATCACTATGACTAACAAGATTCACATATCTTAACTTAACCTATATACATGCCACAATCCAAAAGGAGATACAAAAACTACCTAAAAGATGGATAGTGTGAGCTCTGTAGACGATCCTTCCAATTGTCTATACTGTTAACTATAAAAAAAACATGAGAAAACTAATAAGCTTACATAGCTTAGTAAGGTCATAATATTAATTCAACTTATCATATCTTAAGTATCATAATTACTTAAGGGTAATAACATTTTAAATAAGTCTCTCAGTTTTCATTATACCCAGGTTCTCGTTATATTCATTTTAACAAGAATAAGCCAACTCTATGAAACTTTCCATATCAATTCAACTAATTACTTTCAGGGGCACCATTGTGCAGTCAAAAGTACAAATGTACCATCAAGGGTACGAGTGTGCAAATAGGGGCACCTTAGTACAAACAGGGGCACGAGTGTGCAAACAGGGGTAGGAGTGTGCAAATAGGGTACTTCATCTTTTTGCATAACACAACCAAATTCAGTTTATTCATATTTAAATTTAATACAATTCACAGAACATTATTATAATTTTTTCTCAATACCACACATAATCACTTAATATTTGTAACTCCCCTAGTAATTCATTTATGCAAAATGATTTCTAATGTTCATACATAAATTAATTATCTAGCAAACCGTAATAAAATTCACAAGTAATTTATAATAAGAAATAACCCACTATAAATTTACCTCGACTCACACGCTTGTACAAAAAAAACCGACAACTAATCGTAACCTTAATCTTCCCACGATTCAAGTCTAATTGTTGTGTAACTTGATCTAAATAATAATTTCATTTAATTAAATAATTCAAAATACTCAAAATAACTAATTTGAGCTTATGATCCATTTTAAGGTAATTTTACACAATTACCCTCAACACTTTAACATTTGCACCATTAAATCCTTAAATCGAAATTCATCATTTACCACTATTCATGCAAAAACCAAACTAGCCCATTTTACTATGAGTTTATCACAGCCAAAATTTTCTACCATTCACATCATACCATTGCATTTTTCTATTTTCATAAATTGGTCCTTAAACACAAATCATCAAAAATTGCTTAACAGAACACTTATATTTGACCTTCAAACTCAAGGATTTAACAACAAAGTTCACAAATATACCTATCTCATTCATGGTTAGTCCATAAACTTCTAACAATTTCTTAAATAAATCTCCAGATTATCTAGATCAAGTTAAAAACGAACTCGAAATCATACAAATAAATAGAAAATGACCTCAAAAACTCATCCAAAGCTTGATAGGAGTTTGGCCGAAATTCCTAATGCATAAAAATGGGGTTTCACGTTTTATATAGAAAGAAGAAAGAAATTTAAAATTGGTTTCTTCGTTTTCTTGCCAAATCACCATCATTATCATTTTATTATTTAACAAATTTAAGCCATAAAAATCTCAATGGTGGTTCACCCACCGCCACTAACCTAAGCTTGGGGATAATTGCCCTTTAGTCCACCTCACTCCCTTACTTTGGTTGTTAGGTACCTTTAAATTAATAGAACTTAACTTTTGTAGCTCTTATAATTTAACTCTTTTTATTTAATTAACTATTCAATTACTTAAATTCCTTAACTAAAGTTTAATATAACTTTACTAATTGTTCATAAATATTAAATTATTAATATTTATTGATTCTCTTGTCGAAATTGTGGTCTCAAAACCACCATTTCAGACACCACTGAAATCGGGTTGTTACAATTTATTAAGTAATGTATGATATAAAATATTTTTGTTAGAGTTAAATATTATCAAATAGAAATTTCATTATTCAACTATTAACATATGCTAGTATGAAATATTTTAACCAATATTTTTAAAACCATGTTGGTGGTTGAATCGTTCAAGCCACTGATTCGTTAGATTGATCGGTTCTTTCAGTTCAATTAAATTAATCATTAAAAATTAAAAATATGTTCAATCGCTCGGTTCCCATGTCTACCCCTCTAATGGCTTTCTCTAGACTGATACCTTTTTCGATTTTGGTCTAAACGGTACGAGGAAATGATCCGGTCCAATTCAAACGACATTGATTCTGACAATTATTCTCATTATCTAACGGTTGGTCTATTGTCATGTGTTCATTTTGATATTAGGGGTTTAATTTCCAGGATGAGAAACCAATAAATAGATTTTTTTTATACATTTTCAATACTTTATAATTTTATTAAAAATATAATTAGTATAATTTATTAGAAGTTATTAGATTTTTTTAATAAATTTTTATAGTATTTAATATTTTTTTATAATTTTTATAAGTTTATATTAATTTTAATATTGTTTTATATTATTTGTGATTTTTATAATTTTTTTAATAATTTTATGTTTTTATAAAATTTTAAATATTTTAAATATGTTTTATTAATTTGATTATAAGTTTTATTTTTTTTAGTTTCTAAAAGTTTATATCAATTTTATTATTTTTTAATATTTTTAATATTTATTTATTTTTATGAAAAAATATATAGAAATAAATTGGAAGTTGCGACATGTCATTATTTAATTAATTTATCATTTTATTTTAACAGTCATTTTGATCAAAAACGAAAACTATTAACGAAAAAACTTAAATTTTTTATTAACAACAAAGCTTAATTCGGTGCGAATATAATGTAGTAACTTCATTAATTTTTTCCGTTTTTCCTTTTAAAGGTTTTTTTACCTATAACCCAATTGTTTAACAGAAGATCCTGATGTATAGGTAAAATGTACATACAAAATGGTTCATGGAACACAAGAAACAAAAAATAGAAAATTGTGAAGAGAAAAAAAGTCAAGGACATCAAATTTATAAAATAACAAGGCTTAGAATAACCATGGCTTGAGTTTGAATTTTTTTTTAATTTGATATTTAAATTTTTATTTTTATTTATTTATTTTATTTTGATATTTTTTCTTAATTCAATATTTAAGTCCTTTTGGGTTCAATTTGATAACTGAACTAGTTAAATGTCATATAAATTATCTCAAAATATAAACGGTGTTTGTTTTTTATGAGGGGAAAAATAGTTAATGTAAGACTGACAGGTGATAAATAATGTGAAATTTAATGAGAGGAAAGTTTTCATTTATTTGGAGTTTTCTTTGTTTCGTTAAATAATATGCTTAAATTTTACTTTTCATTGAAACTAATATTATTTTGATTGATAATGGCAGGAATTATTCAAGCATGCTTAAAGCATGATCAAGTCTTCACAAATCCCTCAATCCCACAAAAATATTTTGTGGAATTAGAGGAAATTTGTGTTAAAATTTTCATTTTGTGGAATTAGAGGAATTATCATTATCTTGCAACATATTCTTCCCTTCAGAGACAATGTCACCTCCCCATTTCTTTATCCTCTCCTCCGCAATTGAAGCCTGCAATCATATATATATAATTCAAGTTAGATGCAACCTTTGTAATTTTGTTCTATATCATAAAATGATTGATTGTTTAAATTTTCTTACCTCTTTGCTCCAATTGGTTCTGTAAATCATTCCTACTAGCACACAAGTTTGCACCACTGTTCCTGTTAACATCCCGCACCAAATTCCCTGGAGAATCAAATTAAATGAAGCAATTCAGTGTTTGCAGCACTCACCATTTTTATAAATTCTCTTGCACTTTCAGTAAAATACATAGAATCTAGTTAACGAGCTTCACGCCATAATTGGATGATGGAGATTGGAGGAGATACATACCTTGACACCCAGGTCAAGCGCAAAACCTAATGTGAGACCCAAAGGAACTCCAAAAATATAGTAACATGCAATGTTTACGTAGGCAACAGCAGTTTGCCATCCAGCTCCAACCGCCATTCCTGTTTGTTTATAATGTTGAAACTAATTAAGAAGCAAAGAAACATGATTAATGGTTGATTGTATGGTAAAAGAAGAAAGAAGACGAAACCTGAGAGGACAGGTTGAATGTTGTTGATGATAATGCAGAGGGCCAAGAGTGGAGTGAGGTCTATAACCATCTCTTGAACTTGTGAATCATTTGAAAACAAGTGGGGATAATCATCCCTAAAGATGATGAGGATTAGGGATATTATGATACCCACCATAGATGAAGATGTCACCGCCACCACCAATGAAAATTTCGCTGTTCTTGGATGCCCTGCTCCCAGTTCATTTGAAACTCTCACGCTGCACATTCATTCATTCAAATATTTATAAAAAATTATTAATGACTTTTTTGTCTTTAATTTGTAAATAATTAAGATGCTAATGCAGTTTAAATATCACCTTATAGCTGCATTCATTCCAAAAGCCACCATGATTGTCCAACCCAGTATGTTCAAACTGCAAAGTTCAGCATATTCTGGAGTTTTAATTCCAAATATAGACTGGAAATTTCTTATTAATATGATGAAAAGTTTAGATCGAAGGTCATGTGATGGGCAGTGACAAAACTGCGAGCGTCGAAGTTGGTGGAAATTCAGTGGTGAAATCGATCAAAGTGAGGCAATTAAGAGTCCTGATTCTCCTCGTCTGCAATGCCCACCTGACTTCCTTTGCTCCACGTTACTGAACGACGAAACCAAACGGCAACTTTGTTTTTTCTTTTGCTTTTTCTTCTATGCTTTTTATTTTAATAATTTATAGAAAATTTTTTGTATATTATTTTATTAAATATATTTTAATTGTTTGACTTTAGTGTTAAAAAATTATCAAAATTATATATTAATGACATGAAAAAATTATTAAAATATCATTAAATAATTGAAAATGAACAATAAAGTATGTGATGAGAATTGAGAAGAGTTCATAAGATAGTTTTTCCTTAACTAATGCATATAAATATCAGTTAACCATTATTTTAAATGTTGTTTTTTGTTTTTTAATTCAAAAATAAATTATGCATATATTTCTCTTTTTAAATCCATACATTATCTTAACAAGTATTAGTAGATGCTGATTAATAATTTTAAAATAAATAAATAAAGCAACAAATCAAATAGAGAACAGCCTTTATTAGAATTATTTTAAATATTTTAATCTGTAACAATTTTTAAAGAAATAAAAATATGACTATATATATACAATTTCCTCTTTAATTTACTTTAACTTCAATTAAATTGTTTAAAAAATAATCAATTAATTAAAAGAAACATAAAGGTTGAAACTTATGTAGAGTTTCTTTTTTTTTTTTTAATAATTACAGAGCTCCAAAATTTCTTGATATATAATTTGTTTCTAAGATATTGCTGTTTATGATTTTTGGCTCATTTTTTAGTTCTTCATTTTTAGTCAAAGATTATGTATTATTATGAGTTGTGACTGCATCACGCACAAACAAATTTGGTGGATAATGATAGTCTAGGAAATTTATATTTTAAAAATATTTAATTTGAATTTATACCAAAGTTCAAATCAAAGATTTAAAGTCAAAACCCAAATAAATATAATATTCATTATTTAAAACCCAAATTATAATAATACATACTCCAATCCAAATACATAAATATTAGATAATCAAATTTGCAAAATTAACTCAAATCCAGTTAAAATTTATTTTTTAAAAAATTCGAATATTACTGTTCATTTGGAGTTCAACTTGGGATAATTTAATATTTTAATGTTTATATTAAGAATCGAATATGTATTATTGTATGACTTTTAATATTTTAATATTTGATTTTTCTTTAAGTACTGGGCATTTTAATGTCTTTTTTATTTATAAAGAAAAATTCAAATTTAACAAAAAAAAACCTCAAATTTTAAACTTAAATCCAAAATAATCTTAATACAAAATCATCCAAAATCTTAAATAATTCAAATCTAACACTAATCACGATTGGAATAATTATTTAAATTTATACTTAACCTAGGTTCGATGAATCCAATGTATGATCCTACCCAAATAATCCATAGATCTGCCTATGTACAAATAGACATAGTCCAGTGCAATGATTAATTTGAAAACTTTATTTAATTAAGCATCAACCTCAACCACATGCGTTGAATCATGAAAGTAACATTCATGTTAAATACTATAGTTGATAAAGACAAGTAATACCCTACCCATCTAATCCATGTCTGCATTTACTAATGGAAATAGTCTAGTGCAATAATTAATCTGAAAAAGTATGAACTAGATGCCTTAAATCTTCAAGAAGTGACAGTTATCTTAAAATATAGTATGAACCAAAAAACAACTAGTGGTTAAAATGATTGATGATGATGATGATGATGATGAAACAAGCAGGTGCACTCACCAGATAGACAACGCATCCACAGATATATCAGCGTTCTTCAGGTATCCAGCGAAAAGTATCAATGCCATAAAATACCAGACCTCTAAACTGCAATTCATTTGTGTTAACACTTTATGCTTAAACAAAGAAGCCCAAGTGTTAGGGTGGACTTACCAGAGCATTATAGCTGAAGCGAAAGACAATCTCACAAATCCCCATAGATGTTGAAATGCATTCCAGGAGAATCCGCTCCAAGCCTGACCACAAGTGCCGCTAATTATGTACAAAAACTGAGCCACGTCTATGGCAATCCACGACGCATTCAACATAATGGCTGCACCAACTAAGCCCCAACCCAGCTTTAGCATCAACAGCCAACTAAACACACAGTGCAGAGCCAAGGCCCCTCCGGATATCACCGCCATCGCCATCATCTTGCTTTGCGCCTGTAAGAACTTCGCCATCGGGAAGTTAAACGCGTAAGCAAACAGTTGCGGTATCATCCATATTGCGAATACTCCGGCGGCCTTGGATATGCTTTCCGTTTGGCCTATTACCCTCAAAAGTGGGGCCGCGAATATGTATAACAAGCTTAACATCAAAGCCGTTGAGGTGAGGATGACCCATGATCTTTGCATGTATACCCCTAGCATATCAACTTGCCCTGCTCCATATGCTTGGCCACATAAAGTTTCGAGCGCACTTCCCATCCCAAGCTATTCAAGTTTTAATATCAAGAATTGTATTTAGTGCTGTTTTTAACTAAGCTAGCTACCCTAATGGAAGCAGAAATCTAATTTACAGATTTACCATGGCGCCGAAGCAGAAACCGGCAATGACCGAATTCTCCACGGAGACGGCGGCGAGAGCCAGAGTGCCAACTTGGCCGGAAAGTACTTGAGTGATAGCGCCGAGGGAGTATTGGCAGACGCTGGTGAAGATGGCGGGGCCAGCTAGGAACCACAGCTTCTTGGACTCAATCAGGTATTCTCTGAAGAAGTCACGGACGCTGGTGATTGGTGGGATGTCATCGGTGCCGGCGGTGAAGGTGATGTTTGATGGTCTAGAAAGGAACTGCTCCTCCTCGCCGACTAGCCGAGGGGAAAGAAGCGGTTGCTCAGCTTCCTCCATAGCCATAGGAGACGTAAAGAGCATGATTACATCAAGTCAACTTACCAGGATATATATAGACAATATCAGAAGCCGGCTTTGGTAGAGATTGCATTATTATTTAATACATTCTAATAATATAACATTTTAGTTTAAATCTAAAAACCATATAAATACAGGTCCATTTTGAAATTTTGCTTTTTTATGTTTGGGCGTTTACCTAAATCATATATTTGTTTTTTTTTTAATTATTTTAATTTATATTCAACACATGTGAATCTTATTTAAATCTATTTTAATTTAAATCCGTATAAAATTTTAATTATCAATTTAATAGTGTGATTGATTTTAGTTATAATTATTTAAATATATTATATATAGTTGTAATTGTAATTTTATGTGCAATTGTAATTAACTTGAATAATAATAAATTCACTCTGTTGAAATCTTAAACTTAATTATATGATTTTTTATTATAAATTAATTTAATTAAATTCTACTTTTCTTTTCTCTTTTTTTTTTTAAATCGATAGGTTACAACGAGGCCAAGTAGAGTAGTACTAGCACTCACATTAAGTAAAAGATCACGCTGATCTCATGGGCAACATGCTGGTAAATGATGGAATCAATCATGCATGCCCTCTCATAAACTCAAGCAACGCTCCAACTCAAAAAAAAAAAAAAATTTAGAGGGATGGAAATAAAATTATAATTTTTATGATAGTAAAGATTAAATTAAAATTTTATTATTTTAAGAAAGGTTAAAGTATAATTTTATATTTATTAATTTAAAATTTTAAAAAATTAACGGACATACAATGGCGGACCAGAATTTTTTTTTTGAGGGGACTGGTATTAAATTATATATTTTTACGATAGTACAAATTTAATTTTATCATTTTAATAGTCTATATATTTATTATTTTTAAAGGTTTAAATTAAATTTTTATTATTTTTAGGGGCGAAAGTGAAATTTTACCATTACTAAATTATAAAGGGCCTAAATTAAAAATTTACCATTTTATGGGGCTATAATATATATACAAAAGGAAAAATTATAAAAATCTTAAACTTTGGGAGCCTACTTATATTTTTGAGAAGACCATAGTATAAATTTTCAAAGGATTAAATTGAAAAAAATTAAACTTGGGGGGCATGACCCCCCTGGGCCTTAACGTGGCACCGCCACTGCAGACTTAAATGAAAATTTTTCATTTTAAAGGAGGTTGGAACCGTTGCCAACCTTACTAAATTCGACCCTGGAATGGTATCATGTGGTATCATGTGGATTGTTAAGATTTGATAAATCTGTATATTTTTTATTTAGTATTATATATTTATATATTCACATGTTTAAATCTTATTATTACCAATTCAATTAGAAAAAATACAAAATGATCATTTTATATTTAAAATAAGTTATATTAGTTGAGAACATTTTAATTTTTTATTTATAAAATAACAATAAAAAATATGTATCGAATTTGAAATCATACCAATTGCATTGGTAAAATGTTAAATTTACCACTAAATCAAAAATCCAGTTTAATATTTTTATATGTTTTGGTTTTATTATCCACACTTTATTACCTTCATCAATTATATATATAAGTATTGTTGTTGATTGAGTTGGTGTAACAAATTAACTTAATACCAACTTAGGATTGATATATTATTTAGTGCTCTTGATTAAGGGTGAGTATTCAATTGAGTCAAAAAATTTCGAGTCAATTCGAGTCGAGTTAACAAATCCTATTATTTATACTCAATGTTGCGTTTACATGGACTGATTATTTAACTATAAAAATAATATAATAGTTTTGATTTTTAACTTTAGAAAAAGTAAACATTTATCAAAACAACGTAGTTTTTCCTTTTTTTTATTCGGATTTTCAGATAACTCGAATTGTGTAGTTCATATTCGAGTTAAATCGAAAATTTTGATTTTTTATTCGAATTGATTTGAATAACTCAAATAACTCGAACTATTTAATTAAAAATTTAAATTTTTCATTGAATTTTTCGAATCGAATCGGATTTTACTTATCCCTACTCTTGATATGATGTATTAATAATGTTGTTGATTGAGTTGGTATCACAAATTAACTTGACACTAACATAGGATTTATGTAGTTATTTAATATTCTTAATATGATGTATTTATATATTTAAATTTTATTTTATTTATAATTTGATCTAATTTTTTATTTTAATATCATATATTTAAAATATTATTATTAATTAATTTCAAATTATATATTTTCTATATTATTTTTAAACATATATTTATATTTTAAATAATGAATTTTACACGCATACAAGTAGTAGTAGTAGTAATAATATATGAAGATAATTATTGATTGGAGTGTAAAAAGCATCTCTCAAACCGTCAAACGGAAAGCTACTGAAAATGAAAGACAACATTCTATATCAAACAAATTCAAGTGTTTTTATTTTTTGGGGCGACGGAAAATCAGCATTTCATGTCCAACATCTTTTATCACTTTCTAGTGGCCAATAATGCAGATGGACACAACACCCAGTCAAAGCTGTCCAGTCCGCAACAACATTAAAACCACGAGGGTTGCATGAAAAATCTACGCAGAAAATTTTGAACGTTAGGAAGTACGAATCCAAACATGTAAAACTTATTTTTCATTACCACCATGTTCAATTTTCACAATATTCTTGTCTCCAATGTTGACTGAATATTTGTTGTTAGTAGGTTTAATGAACTCAGTTAATGCAAAGAACTCGACGAACCTTAACTTTTCCACTTCTCTAGAAATCTTTAATTGAGATCCTTCTCACATGATCTTCTTTTTTCTCATCGAATACCTTCTTACTGGTAAAAAAAAGAAACTTTAATTTGTCTACTAAAAAATGGTTGCTTCTAAGGTTTTAACAACAACACTTTGTTTAGTATATCATAATGTGGAAAAAACAATTTACTCCATTTTTTTTTGGTTTTGTTCTAAAAAATTGTACTAATTTTGTTTTGGGTAAAGTACATAATTACTCACTAAACTATTATGTTGATTTTGTTTTGGTCACAAATTTTTTTTTTTTTTATTTTAATCCTCCAATTTTTCAAATTCAAATATTTTAGTCAATCTTCGTTAACTTCCGTTAAATGACTAATGGTGGTTCTAAGGTGTTATTTCTTCATTTTCCACGTAATTCAATACATATATTTGTTGGCCAACAAATAATGTGAAAAATGAGGGTTCGTTCAGCCATGGCGAAGACCTTGCACTTGCTGGCGTTAATGGGTCGAGTGAAAACAATCAAGAAAGGACAAGGAAAGTGAGTGAAGGAAAATGAGAATTTTCTCGGTAAGGTAGAGAAATTGTTAAAAGTAAGAAAGAAAAGGGAAGAAGAACGGATTACCAGAGTCTTAAACATAGAATGATGGAGAAAGACAAAAAGAAAGGAAAAAGAAGAAGAACATGACAACTACTACTAGAGAAAGCTGGCATAGGAAAATCCTCAAAAGAGGATCCAATCGTTTGGCTTGTATTACGGGTCAGCTCCAAAACCTGCCTCCTCACTCTCATGACCAGCTCGACACCAACCCTCCTTCACAGTGGCGGAACCAGAAATTTAGAGGGTCGGAATTAAATTATATATTTTTATGATAATAAAAATATAATTTCATCATTTTAATAGTCTATATCTTTATAATTTTTAAAGGGTTAAATCAAATTTTATTATTTTTGAGGGGAGCCAAAGTATAATTTTATCATTAATTACTAATTTAAAATTTTATAAATTATAAAAGACCTATTTAAAAATTTACCATTTTACAATAAGTGAACCTAATTTTATGGCACTCAATGACAATTTTTTCACTCACTTTTGTACCTTGAAGACTGATATTCTCTCCACTAAATTCACTCCTAAGAACTTTGCTTGTAAAACCTCAACAAAATATTTTACAATCAAATGCACTCTCATAAATAATATTTCTCACTTGAATAGATTAAGTACTCTTCAATCAATACAACAACCTATATGAGTCTTTCAATGATATAAAGTTTTTCGAGAGTTGCTAACATTATGAATATCTATATCAATCTCAATTAAACAATAGCAAAACCAATTGAATACAATATAATAATAACAAATAAGGTAAACAATGATTGTTGACAACTAAATCTTTAACGTTCTAATATGATCCAACTTTCTCGATCCAAATGATTAAAAAGACTCAGCCTGATTCTCCAAATCTATTTCTCCAAGTGATACGATCTTCACCGATGGACTAAATACAAACCACAATATCAGCATTACCCAAAAATTCGATTCAAAAAATTTTCAATCACCTAAATATAAAATTGTCCAATCTATCGCAATGCTTCAGGAAGTGGACGCTTCTTCAAGCAC
The DNA here is from genome assembly GCA_005610355.1 of Gossypioides kirkii. NCBI lineage: Eukaryota > Viridiplantae > Streptophyta > Magnoliopsida > Malvales > Malvaceae > Gossypioides > Gossypioides kirkii. Next base: position 35,406,860 of record CP032246.1, read on the forward strand.
ATATCAATTATTCCATATTTTTATCATATTATGTGTAGAGCTTTAAAATTTTAATGATTCTTTATTTTTTTTGTTGAATAATGATTCTTTATTTTTTTAAATAACTTTTCTGTTTAATTTAATTATATGTAATTAATTTAGTAGAGTATAAAACTTTACTTTTAGCAAAGATAGTTTATTAAATTAAAGTTGACTTGCTATTAAATTATTTTAAACATATTTAAAAGTAAAAATGACAGGAACAATTTACATAATAAAATAAAAGCAATGACATGGAATATTAAAACACTATAGTAGATCAAATTTTGATTTAAATTAACTGTTTTTCATAAACTTTAAATACTATAAACATGTGATTAAAATAATAAAAAATAACTCCATGTTATAACTTGATGGTTAAAGGTGTTCATTGTTCTAAGTATGACCTAAATTTGAGTCACGCTAATCGCGTTTGTTATTAAGGCTTTGCCCTATTATTGTAATTTACCAATAAAAAAATGTCACGAACCTCATGCGGTTGTTATATTATCAAATTAAAGAGTGAATTGGTCTTTTCTGTTTAAAATTTCATTTATTTCTATTGTTAAAATTTGACATGACCGACAGAATAACCAAACAATAACACATTTGTGTCACATGTATCTTATGTTGATATACAAAGTTCCGTTTTTAATAATAGAAATGGATAAAATTTTTAACAAAAGCACACATTTACTCTTTGACCAAACATATATGAATATGAGTAGAGAGGGCATAATGCAATCTAACTTTTTGTATAAGAATCTCCATGATTTTTTTTACGGTTACCTAAAGTGTAGAATTGAATTTGAATATTTAAAAACATTTTAAATAAAAAAATATAAGTTGATACAATTTTAAAAGGGTTTTGGTTGGCTTAATGTTTAGATGTGAGTAAACTATACTATTAGTTTTTTAATTATAGGTAAGTTTCATTTGGGTCACTTAATTAAAAAGAGTTACAATTTGGTCACTAATGTTTTTGAAATTATTATTTTTTGTCACCCAAGTGTTTAGTAGCTAACAGGAGTATTTTTTAGTTGGTACAATAACAGTTTTAGTCCTCAATTTTTATATTTTTTTTGTCAATTTGATCTTGATTTTATATAAAAATTATAAAAAAAGAAATATTTTTTAAAAAATTAGAAAATTACAAAAAAATAAAAATTGATAAAGTGAGAGAAAATGAGGTAAAATTATTTTAAACCCTCCAAATATTTTCTTTTTGTAGTATTTGTATAAAAATATCAAATACCCATTCTTTAAAAAACAGAAACATTAAGCAAAATTTAGTTCTCTAATTTTGACTTCTTTTGTTTCTTGACAAGGTTTTTCATTATAAGAAAAGAAAAGAAAATCAGAATATAATTTATTTTTACAAGTTGGGTTTTAAAAATAATTTTAATGAATTAAAATTTTGATTTGAGTCTGAAAAAGAAAATTTCATCGTATATTTTGTACTTTTTTGTTAAAGAAATGACATTAAAATTGATTTCACAAGTTTTTGTAATATTAATTCTGGAAGAAGTTATTGAATAACATAAAACTCAATTTGAAAATATTGCTAATTTGGTTTTGAGAGAGTATACTTTTGAAATTTCTAAATTTTATATTTAATTTTTTTATTGAAATACCTAGTTTTGAATTATTTATAATTTTATATAAAACCAAGGTCAATTTGATAAAAAGTATAAAAGTTGAGGACTAAAATTATTATTATACCAACTAAATATAGTGTCACCATTAGTCACTTAACGTCGAGTGACAAAAAAATTAATTTTAAAAACAATAATATTTAATTTATAACATTTTTTTAAAATTAAGTGAAAAAAAATTACCCATTAATAAGCAACTAATAATGTAATATGCATTGATTTTTTTTTTTTTTGAAAAAATGAGCAACTCAAGTAAATTATAGTAGTGAAGGTATAACTCCATTAGAGTCAAACTCAAAGTTGATAAAATTATGTGGATCTTTTTCTGGTATTAAAAATAGGATGGAATCATTTACTACCTAATAGAAACGTTATTAGAGTTAGACTGTAAAGACTGAATGTATAAACGAATTTAATCAACAACTTTAGCAGGAGCTACATGAAATGTTTGTGGACCAAACGGATAATCTTTAATTAATCTTGCCAGAATGTGGGAAGCAAAATTCGCTTCTCTTGGAATTTGTTTGATGACCACACGTCAATCACGCTTGTAGAGTTCTCGAATTCTTGAGATCAAGTCTCTATTCGTATATCCTTTGAGGCCACCAAGAATATATTTAACAGTTATAGCGCAATCAATTTCAATTATCATCGCTTTCTACTTAACATTTCATGCAAATTGAAATTCTTCGTAAATAACCCAAAATTTAGCTTATTCAACACTACATCTTCCAATATTTCTCCCAATCCCACTCATTATACTCATCCCTTGCGACGACTATCGAAAAAATAAAACTCGAAGACGAATTGCGAGCTCCATCATCATTCAATTTAAAAGAATCAATAGATGGTGAGAGCCATCTACAGTCCCTGCTTCGAATACTAAAAGATCCCCAACCTTCTCGGATCTCAACTTGATGCATCTTGCCCAGCACCACGAAGATTAGATGATATTAATTAAGTTAAAAGAAACATCCTGAAAAATCTTAACATCTCAAATTAAAATGATGTGGATTTTAGGCGCGTATGATAGAAGAAGAGTTGGGCCACAAATAAAATGTACAGCATTCATTGCATCATTATTGCTTTTTCTAACTTTAAAACTATTGAAGAATGGGTTGATTCCTTGGCACATGAGTACGCATTTACACTGGCCTTTAGCTTCAATATCTTGGGGGATGAACCCCATTTCACATCAACTCTCTCCATACTCCATATTCATGCCCATTTTTTATATTTTAGAGTGATACGCAAAATAATAAATTAGAGTTTTGAATTCCGTAAAAGTTAGAGAAAAACTTTTTAGACCCTTTAAAAGTTAGATAAAAAAAAAATTTAGGTTCTTTAAAAGTTAAAAATATTTTGTGGACCTCTTAAAAATTGGAAATTTTTTTTATCCCTTAAAAATTGAAAAAAAAAATTAGGTCTCTTTTAGCCTTGGGCCTTGGACGGTCGCACTTTCAGACGACCCTATGGTCAGGCCAGTTCATATCATAAATATTATTATATCTACCAGGATTAATGAGGAATGGAAATTGAAAACAGACTACAACATCACAATACATCTACTTATTAAAAACACTAACCACTTATTTGTAGGAGTGTGAATTCGATCGATTCAATTTTTTATATAAAAATCAAATAAATTAAACTATCTACATAAACTAAATAAATCTATTTGATTTAAAGAGTAAAATAGAATAAATCAAACTGAAAATTTTCAGTTCGATTTAGTTTTGCGATTTTTAGATTTTTTTTCTAATTGAGGTACTTATGATTTTATCTCTTTTAATTTTTTTCACATAATCGTCTTCTTTCTTCAATTTAGTATATCATATTACTTTTAATTTTATTTTTATTTCAAATTCATTATAAAAATATTAAAAATCAAATCAAACATTTTAATGAACTAAAATAATATTTATTTTCTTACATGACCCAACATACAATTTCCATGTCTTCTACTATTCTTAATGGGTATATATCAATTTGGGTTTAGATATTAATGGGTATTGGGTTTTAAAATTAATGGGTTTGGGCTTTTAAGAGTATTAAATTTTAATAGGTATTTAAATTTAAAGTTTAAATTTGAATTTGGGAATGTATATAGATTATGGGTTTTTGGCTTTATAGGTTATAACCTTAATAATTAATTCAATTTAAAATGTCAAAATAGAAAATAAATCAAATAAATAAATTAAATCAAATAGAAAAATTGATTAAATTAAAAATCGAATAAATTAAAAAAATATTCAATTTTTTCAATTCGATTCACTTCCATCATGCTACACCATCTTCATGGTTGGATAGCATTGCTTTAGGCTTTTATGTCCCAACTTTGTATCCCCCAAAGTTTATATCAATAGAGAAAAATATTGCTCTTTATTTATTTTGTTTGACGGAAAAATATTTTTCTTTCGTTCCTTCAACAACACCAATCACTTTGATTATTATTATTATTAAATAAATAAAAATCTCATAAGAGCCACACAAATGTTTCTTTAATATGTACGTGACATGTCACATGTCACTATTAAATTATTTTATTAATTATGTTAGTTTTTTATTCTTAACCGTATAAATAAACGAAATGTTAAGTAGATTTAAATTTGTGTAAAAATTATCAGTCCATTTTTTTCCTTAAAAATGCTGCTGGAATTATTTTATTAATAGCAGAATATTGCTCAGTAGATTTCCTCATGAAGGAATGTCCGAGTCAATCGTTGGAAGACTAATTAATAAAATAGTAAATAAAAAATGGATGCCATCTGTATTGGGAAGAAAAATAATCAAACACAGAAAATATAAGGAAAAAAGAAAAAAAATTTGCGTGGTCAACAATTCACAAGGCAGTCTTCTTCAAAAATTTCATCACTCTTTTTATCTTTTCTATAACATCATCGGGTCAACCGCAAAGGTTTCTTGATTCTTTTTTCTTCTTTCCAGTCTAATTTTTTTTTATATTACATTAATCATATCAATTTTTAATATATTTACTGGATATGGCTTGTCTATATTATATTTTTCATATTATTAAAAAAAATATCGGATAAAAAATGCGATTCAAACCTTCTCTTACAGTTGTATGAATTAAGATGGGGCGAAATTTTAATGTTTTGTAATTCGAAAAAATTTAAATTTAAATTAAAAATAGATGGAAAAGTATGCTTTGACCGGAAACCAGTAAAAGAAAATGAAAAGGGAAGGAAGGAATAATTTTCCATTGATGCTTCGGTTGAAGTTTGAGGCAAGTGCTTTTCACCTTCCCGGAAAATTTACCTGTAAAAAAGTTGATCAATGGACTCGTCGTCATCTTGTTTTGGTGCATTTTAATTTGTTATTATTATCATTTATTATTATCGTTGTTTTATTTCATTCACGCGCTGCGTGGAAAGTGGGATACCAATAATAGTGTAAAAAACAAACAGCACAATTCCCTAGAAGAGGAGAGGACTTCCTAAAAGAAACGTCAGCAGTAGCTAGCTAGGCTGATTGATTTTCTACTTCTTGACTCGCCCTGGACTCACCAACCGTACTAACTCATTGAGTTGATGATGGGATCGGCGGAGGAGAAAAGAATCGAGGATGAGCTGTCCTATCCGATTATGCTAGCTGAGCGTGTTCGGGCGGCGGCGGACGAGGCGGAGTCGTTTAAAGTTGATTGCGGGGAGGTGGGGAAGCTAGTAGATCGGCTTTCCCAAATGCTTCGAACCCTGGTCCGCTCCACCACCTCGGTTCAATCTCTCTACGAACGCCCGATTCGCCGGGTTGTCTCCGAGGTCTCCAAGAATCTAGAGCGGGCCCTTACCTTAGTCCGAAAGTGCAAGAGGCAGAGCATCTTGCGTCGAGTCGTGAGGATCACGAGTGCCACCGATTTTCGTAAAGTGTTGAACCTTCTGGACGCTTCCATCGGCGACATGAAGTGGCTCATGGGAGTCCTCGACACCGAGAACAACGGGACTGCCAGCGGAATCTTCCTTTCCCTCCCCCCGATCGCCAGCAACGACCCGATTATTTCCTGGGTTTGGTCTTACATCGCCACCGTCCAAATGGGCCAATTAACCGATCGAATTGAAGCCGCTAATAACCTCGCTTCCCTTGCTCGAGACAACGACCGAAACAAAAAGATAACCGTCGAAGAAGGCGGCATCCCTCCTTTGTTAAAGCTTCTCAAAGAAAGCTCCTCAGCGGATGCCCAAATCGCAGCGGCTAATGCGCTTCTTGTTTTAGCAAACGAGGAGGAAAGAGTTAGGAGTATTGTGGATGAAATGGGGGTTCCAATTGTGGTTCAAGTGTTGGGAGATGCCCCTATGAAGGTTCAAATTCCGGTAGCAAAACTGGTGGTGAGAATGGCAGAGCATGACCCGGTGGCTCAAGAGGACTTCGCCAGAGAGAATGTGATTAGGCCGTTGGTCACTTTGTTGTCGTTCGAGACTTTTGTGGAAGATTCTAAGACACATTTGGGTAAGCAAAGTATTCATTCTATAGTTCAGATTAATAAAGAAATGGAGAAGTTTTCTTCTGCTGGATCGACTTCGAGAAACTATAGTTATAGACCATATGCGAATTCCTACTCGAATTTGCATATGGAAGGGAGTAGTAGGGGAGGAAATCATAGAAAAGAAAGAGAAAATGAGAAGCCTGAAGTTAAACTTCAGTTGAAAATTAATGGTGTAGAAGCTTTATGGATGCTTGCTAAGGGCAGTGTTTCAAATAGTAGGAGGATAACTGAGACAAAAGGATTGCTTTGCTTGGCTAAATTGGTGGAGAAGGAACAAGGTGAATTGCAGTATAATTGTTTGATGGCAATAATGGAGATTACAGCTGCTGCTGAATCCAATTCCGATCTTAGACGTGCAGCTTTTAAGACGAATTCACCCGCTGCTAAGGCTGTTATTGATCAGCTATTGAGGGTGATCAAGGAATTGGATAGTCCTATATTGCAAGTTCCTGCTATTAGAGCAGTTGGCTCATTGGCAAGGACTTTCCCGGCTCGGGAAACTCGAGTGATCGGTCCTTTGGTGACACAACTTGATAATAAGGATCAAGAAGTAGCAGTGGAAGCTGCCATTGCATTGCAGAAGTTTGCATCTCCAGGGAATTTTCTCTGTATGGATCATTCAAAGTCGATAATCGAATTCAACGGTGTTCCACCTTTGATGAGATTGCTTAGATGCGGTGACAGGGCACAACTGCACGGAGTAATTCTGCTCTGCTACCTCGCTATACATGCTGGTGATAATGAGGCTTTGGAACAAGCTAGGGTTTTGAATGCCCTTGAAGGGGCAGACCGAACAGTGGTTGGGCAACATCCTGATTTGAAAGAATTGGTGACAAAGGCCATATATCAGCTCAACCTTTATCACACAGGGGTCCATCCGCAGAGGCAATTGTTTGCACCATGAATGTGCACCCAATATTTTTAAGTTATTGTTCTGCTTATGTTGGTTTGAACTTTTGGAAGGCAAGCTGAAAGGACATTCACAAATATACACATTTGGATCGGTTAGAAAAAGGAAAAGAACAAGAATAGTGTTATCAAAGTAAACAGGCTTCTGCTTAAGTAATTATACACTGATCAAAATACTTAGATGCTTTAATGCTTTTTGTCGTGGACATAAAACTGTTTGTGAATACTTTCATTTTTTGTTTTTAAGGACATTGAATTAGTGATATAATCTTCCCTGTGCTTTTCACATTACTAATGCGTCCGTAGTTGCTTCTGTGGGATTGATACACTAGAGAATATGTCACATATCAGACTTGTTTTGATTTTTTGTTGTAATCAGGTATCCACCGCTGGCCGTGAAATGTGCTCTTTTCCTATGAGCGGGATCAAACTCCCGACCGCATACTTAAAGAGATGAGGTGAGCAGTCGCCACACCGCTCACCTCATCTCATGCCTAACTTGTTTTTTCTACTGTGGATGAGCAGACTATGTTCAGAACATTGTGGTGGGTAATGGTTAAAAGTTTTTCCGGGGTCATTCATTTTCTTTTCAACTGCCTTTTGTAGTGGATTTTTACTTGGTCAACAAGATAAGGTTTTGTCCTAATCCCAGATTGTTCATATCCCTTTTTCTTTGTCCCTTCATCTGTAAAGGTATCCGATGAAGCTGTCGGGGTGTTTTAGAAACAGGTGGAGCGGGTGACCTGATGAAATAACTTTAATGGTTGGTTAGAGGAATTTCAGTTCCTCTAATGCAAGTATTTGGAACATGAATGGTTAAATCATTGGAACCAAAAGGAAAACAAACAGTGATAAAGTCTGTCATGCATCAAAGCATAAGAAAACAATCAAAAGGAAGAGGCAATTTCACAGTTATTTGAGAGTTTAGTTCAGGCTTTTATTAATGAAATCATTTAATTTATATTGTTTAGTTACTGTTAATTATTAAGAATGCTATAAACTATATGTATGATTATGCATATTTTAATGATTGGTAAATCACCAAAGAAGTTACTTGCTCCAATTTTACAAAAAAAAAAATAAAAAAAAAAATAGTATTTCATTTAATTTTTTTTTAATTTTTTAACTTATATTTTTTGTCAAAATATCTCAAAATTAATAGAAAAGTTAACATTTTTTTAATTTTACTGACGTTGCATACACATGAATTGCCATATGGATTATACATCAACGTTTAATTAATTTTTAAAAATTTTAAAAATTCAAAAAAAATTATAAATATTATTTTTAAAAGTTAAAAATCTTTAAAATTATAAAAAATATTTTTTTAAATTTTAAAAAATTAATTGAATGCTGACATCTCATTTAGTTGGGTAATTTTTTTTAGGTTTTGTGTAATTGGTTTAATTATTATTGAGTTAATGATTTAATATAAGTATTTATAATAATTATTTAACATATATAATTAATATAATTATTTTTATAACATAATATATTCAGGTCGGGCTAGATTGGGACTAAAAAAACTTGCTCAAGACCCAAATCATATAAAAAATGTGCTTTAAATTTTATCAAAATCCATTTTTCAAGCCTTATATTTTTGTTCAAACCTTCTAATTTTTTGGATAAACCTTCAAGTTTGGGCGAGCGGCTCAACCCATGAGCAAGCCTAATCTACGATATGGATGAAAATAATTATGTAGTAAATTTAAATAAAAATTTATATGGATATTCAATGTTACTTTGGTTGAAATGGTAAAATTGTGATAGTAAAATTGATGTTTAGGGTTTAAATATCATGGTTTATATTTTGTGTATTTATTTTTCTAGATTTATCAAAATATAAAGATATAAATACTTTTAAAATAATATTTGTTACTTTATAAAAAAAATATTTTTTTAATAATTTTATAACTTAAAACCCGATTAATGAGTAACACTAATTCTATTAAACATATTATAAATAAATTTTCAACATTTGAGTTGGGATGAGAAATTTTGGGCGGCAGATTTTATAGTTTATACAGAGTCCATTTGGGCTGCAAGTAAAATTTTGGCCTAATACTATAAAATATACATTTCGGCCCAAGGAAAAATGTAATCAAAATAAAAGGAAATAAATTATATATTCGATGCACTTAATTAATTTATGTTATATGTTCATTAACGAAATAATTTTAGATTTCAAAAGACCTTAGGAGAAAATAAATAAATAAATATTATCACTTCATTCATGTTTAATGTAACTGTACTTTGAGAATAATTTATATTAAGATATTACTGTATTTATCCATATCTACTTAACTTTAGTTAAATTATTTCAAAATTAAAATCTTGAAATAATACACGTTAAAAGTATATCACTGTATATGTAAGAAAAAACTATAAGCAGAAAATTCAATTTTAGAAAAAAACTGATATCAGTAACTAAAAATTAAGAAAATTGATAAAAAAAAATCATAGCAGAAAAATATAAAATTAAAAAAAAAACTTTAACCAACATATTAAAAATTAAAAGAAAAACTGAAATAAAAGATATAAGCAGAAATTAAAAATCGAAATAATTAAAATTCTTTAAAAATTTTGACTGCATTAGAAAGGAAAAAAAAGAAGAAGAAAGAATAAAAACCCTATAAAAGAAGTCAAATATAAAAGTTGAAAAAAGAAAAGCAAAAAACTATTACGTGTTTGCTTTCGCTTTCTTTTTCCAAAATTTTAATTATTAAAAATAATTTATTCAATACTTTCTTTTTGTAAAGAGGATTGTACATAAAATCCAGCCATGATCAACTGTTGTGTTCCAATACTGTGAACATGGTCATGAATCAAGGATAAAACTTCATCCGCTGAAAGAATACACACAATACTGAATGATGAACCTCACTTTATTGACTAAGACTCATACCTTAAACAAAGCATAAGCAATGCTATTTATACAACTGAAAACTATAATTAATAACCATACTAACAGACTTAACAATTACTAACTGCCTCATAACTACTTTCACATTCCCTAATGTTCCCCAACTGAGTGTCTCCTGTCTCGAGCTACTTTGAGACTCATCAAACTTACTTAAAACTCTTAATTGATGTTTAAACTTTGAACAAGCTTGCTGACAGTGGCTTAGTAAGCACATCAGCAACCTAATCTTGACTAGGAACATGTCCCACTTGAAATGTCCCTGCAGCAACCTTCTCCCTAACAAAGAAAAGATCCAACTTTACATGTTTGAACTTGGAGTGTAGGATTGGATTGGCTGCAACAGCCACTGCACCTGAGCTATCACACCACATGAAAGCTTTACCTCCAACCTTAACACGCAACTCTGTTAGCAAAGACTGCAACCAAACTATTTCAGCAATCGCATGAGCCAAGCTTCGATATTCAGCTTCAGCTGTGGAACAAGAAACCACTTGCTGCTTACGAGAACTCCAAGAAACAGGATTCCCTCCAAGAAACACACAAAACCTCGTGGTTGACCTTCTATCATCTACATCTGTTCCCCAATTCGCATCCGAAAACCCTACCAAGGACAGTTTGGAAGCAGCTGAAAAAACTAAACCATGGTCCAAGGTATTTTGCAAATACCTGAGAATCCTTTTAACAGCTTTGTAGTGTTGATCAAAAGGCTTGTGCATGAATTGACAAACCTTGTTGATTGCAAACGCAATATTTGGCCTTGTAATAACTATATATTGCAACGCCCCAACAATACTTCTATAGGTAGCAGGATCTTCAAAAGGAGACCCATCTTGAGTAGACAAATTACAAGTTGTGATCATAGGTGTGGGAGACCCTTTTGCATTCTCCATTTTGCTCTTCTTCAACAAATCAAGTATGTACTTCCTCTGACTTAGAATTAGTCCAGTAGAAGTATATGTCACCTCAATTCCCAAGAAATAGTTCAACTGTCCTAGATCTTTCAGAGAGAACTGAGCATCCAAGGAGTGCACAAACTCAGCTACAGCTTCCTTGTTGTTGCCAGTTACTATTATATCATCCACATAAACCAATACGTAAAGAACCATAGAATCAGACTGCTTAACAAACAAAAAAGTATCAGACTTTGTCATATTAAAACCAGTAGCAAGCTAAAAAACTTTCAACCTTTCAAACCAGACCCTTGAAGCTTGTTTGAGACCATAAAGTGCCTTCTTCAACTTGCACACCAATTGTTGATCACCTTCATGCTTTTCAAAACCTAGAGGTTGAACCATATAAATTTCTTCTGACAAATCCCCATTTAGGAAGGCATTGTTAATGTCCACTTGCCTGAGTTCCCAACCAAGAGTAACAGCAATAGCTAACATAACTCTGATAGTTGTTGGTTTGACTACAGGACTAAAAGTCTTTTGAAAATCAATTCTTGCTTCTTGCAAGTACCCTTTGACCACCAGCCTACCTTTGTACCTTGCAATTGAACCATCTACATTTCTCTTTAGCTTAAACACCCACTTACATCCCACTACCTTTTGATTCTTAGGCAATGAAACCAGTTCCCAAGTTTGATTTTTCAGCAAAGCACTGAATTCTTGTTAAGCAGCCTCGGTCCACTCTTTACTCTGAAAAGCTTCTTCAATAGTAACAAGTTCTCTTTCAAATAACTCAGTGCAAAACACTTTTGGCTTGAAAATCCCATTTTTCGACCTAATCATCATGGGATGAAAATTAGAAGGCCTTTGTGAAACACTTCCTTGTAAGCCACCTTGACTAGAAACTTGCACTTCTCTTTCAATAGAACCTTGTAAATTCCCTTCATTCTGACCAACAACATTATCACACTCCTCTGTAAACTCTGCTGGCAACATTGAACTAGACGAACTAGTAGCTTCACCAAAGTCAGTAGTTGGTGTAGGCACATTACCATACTTCTCTGTATAAACCAAAGGATTTGATGCTGCTGCAGTACTAACACCATTACTTCTGTTAGAAATTTCAGCTGGCAAACGAGCTGCACCATCCCTGGATGACATAATTACTGGCACATAAGTCTTCTTGTGAACTTGAGTCATATTAGAACCTTCAAACAAGCATTGAGAACCAGAAATACTAGCAAAAAAAAGCAACACTCATAAAAAACAACATGCCTAGAAAGAAAAATTCTACTAGTGTTATCAAGATATTTAAAACCCTTTTTATTTGAGTTGTATCCAACAAAAGTATACTTCTTGGACCTGAACTCCAACTTGTGTTGATTGAATGGTTTGAGATAAGAAAAACAAGCACAGGCAAAAACCTTCATCTGTGAATAATCTGGTTTGACATTAAATAACTTCTCATAGGGACTTTTACATTGCAAGACTTCAGTAGGCAATCTGTTTATCAAGTGAACAGCATGAGACCATAACCCCAAAGGCATAGAAGCTTGAGCCAGAAGTGTCAACCCAGTCTTTACTATATGTCTATGTTTTCTCTCTACTATACCATTTTGCTCAGAAGTGTGGGACAAGTAATCCTGTGCTAAATACCATTTTGAACCAACACCCTGGTGAACGACCTAAACTCACCTCCCCAATCACTCTGAAACATCTTGATTTTTCCTCCAAACTGAACTTCAACATATTTTTGAAAATGTAGAAAACACCTTAAAGTTTCTCCTCTACTCTTAAGCAAATACAACCAAGTAAATAGACTATAGACATCAACAAAAGAGATGTAATAACTATAACCATTTGACACTATGTGTGCAGGCCCCCACAAATCAGACACTATTAGCTCAAAGGGAGAATTGTAAACAGTGTTAGAAGGAGAAAAAGGTAGCTTGTAAGCCTTCCCCAATTGACAAGGTGAACAAACTTGTGGCATTGTTGTTTTATTACACAAAATATTACAACTTTGTAAGACTTGAACAAGAACATTATTACAAGGATGACCAAGTCTCTTGTGCTAAAGATCCATACTAGTAACCTGAACAGTATGTGCAGATTTGGAAGAAACTCCTGTGGACTTGAAAACTCCTTCAACTGTAGATGTTGAAACTGAGGTGTCAAACCTATACAAACCATCATGTATGTGGCCCACTAGCAACACTTTTCCTGTTTGAATGTCCTTCACAAAATAATAGAAAAGGTGAAACTCAAAATAAACCCTATTGTCTTTAGCAAACTGTCCAACAGAAATTAGATTCTTGCAAACATCTGGCACATGAAGTACATTTCTTAACTTCAGAAGCCTACTACCAGTATCAATTTCAGTGGATCCTATATTAGCAATAGAAACTGACTCACCATTCCCCATAGAAACAGTACTTGTACTTGTATATTCAGCCACATTATGAAAAGAAGAAACATCATTCGTGATGTGATTCGTAGCACCAGAATCCGGATACCAGAACTTGTTACCACCCAAGACTAAAGCAGTTTGTGCCTGTGGATCTGTATGAGTAGAAGCACAACAGTGCTGTAAAGTTGAACACTATGGAACCTGAACAAAATATTCTTGATCATTAAAATGATGATAATTAACAGCCACCTGAGAACTTGTAGCCAAATCTGTCATCCCAGAAAAATTCTCATCAAACCTGTAATAACACTTTTGCACCACATGACCAACCTTACCACATAACTGACATTGAGGCCTAAGATTAAGAAATCAGCCTCCACGACCTTTGCCACGCTGAAAAGTTTTGCCCCCTTGAAAACTAGAACCATAAGGTCGAGCATAACCATTCCTAGATTGATCATCAACTCCTCCTTTATTTTGACTTACTACATTAACTTACAAAGGAACTTTAGAAATGCACTTTGCCTTTCTTGCTTCATAATCAAGAAGCATCTCAGTCAGCAACTCCAGCGACATTGAAGTAGTAGTAGTTGCCACTGCACGAATCGCCTCATATTCAATAGAAAGACCAGCCAAGATAACCCCAACCTGTTCTTGATCTAAAAGAACATTACCAGTTACAATTAAATTATCAGTCATGGTCTTGATCTTGAAAAGATAATCTTGTATACTAAGATTTCTTTTCTTTTGAGAGTACAAAAAATGCCTCAGACTAGAGACCTTAACACTAGATTTCACAACAAACCTTCTTTCAACAGTTTGCCAAATATCAAAATTGGTACGAACATTGATCAAATATACCAGTATTTCATCAGAAATGGTTGACAACAACTAAGAAGCAAGACGCTTGTCTTGTTGCCTGTGTATCACAAAATCTGGATTATCCACCAACTGACTTTCTTTACCACGCAAGAACTGTGCTGGAGTATTCACAGTTCCTAAAACAAACCCCTCTAAATCATAACTTTCAAGAATCAAGATCACTTACTGTTTCCACAAAAGAAAATTCTTCTCACTTAGTTTGACCGTATCATGTTTAGAAAAATGTTGAATTTTCCTAGAACTTATTTCTGACACTTGTGTATGAACCTGTTCCTCAGCATCTGACCTCTAATTACTCCATTCATTTTCTTAAACAATTCCTAACGCCATAACCACTGAAAAACACCTAAAAGAACCTAGCTCTTGATACCATGAAAGAATACGCACAATACTGAATGATGAACCTCACTTTATTGACTAAGACTCATACCTTAAACAAAGCATAAGCAGTGCTATTTATACAGCTGAAAACTATAACTAATAACCATACTAACAGGCTTAACAATTACTAACTGCCTCATAACTGCTTTCACATTCCCTAATATCCGGCAGTTGTAATAGTTTATGCGGATTTATGAACCCATTCCGGGTAATGCATCCGCAACCTTGTTACCATCTCTATGGACATGGGTAATTACTATTCACCAATCAAAACTTAATATTATTTTAATAGTTTGTACCAAATCAATATCATTATCATCTACTTTCCTTATCATGAGCAATAAGAAGAACACCTAGCTGTTCGTTTCAAGGATAACCTTCCTTACACCCACCTCTCATGCTTGTTGTAATCCCTCTAAGGCACCGCAAAGCTCAGCTTCAATTGTTGAACACGTCCTTATACGGGTGTGTTGTATATATAACGATAATTTGTATGATATGTTTTGAGTATTGTATACGTGGTGTAAAGGGAAATTATTAACAGACTAGATGAAGTTAGGATTTGAGAAATAGGTTCTGTTAGATACCTTCATATGTTGTGCGAAGCTCCGGACCTTACGGAGGGGACACTACGGTATTCGAGCATCAAGGTTAGTAATGTCGAAATGGAGGAATAGGAGAATGAATAAGGAAATGGAATTCCGTTAAGATATAGCCATACAGTGTTGTTGAGTGCAACCGTGATGTGTGAAGCTCCGAGCCTTACAGGAGGGACACTTCAGAGTTCTGGCATCAAGGTTAAATGAGAAATGGAATGATATCGATTGGTCCTTTGAGAAACACTGTGATGACGATTATTAAGTTTCATAGAGCAACATCACGATGACGATTAGTAAATTTTATAGGCCGACACTGCAATAATAGTAAAGTCTTACAGGGTGACACCTTAGAAGAGGTTTAATGTATAAGACCATAGCTCGACTATGGTAGTATATAGAGTCTGTCGGGACAGTAAACATGGGGTAGTTCGTCGGACAGTAAACACAGGTAGTCCGCCAAGACAGAAAACATGGGGAAATCTACCATGACGAAAAAATGGGAAGCATAATTGGAAAGTTCATAGTTCAGGAGGGACACTGATGAAAGTAGAGTTCGCGGTGTGACTGGTGAAATAAGTCACAAGAATGAATGAGATTGGCCTGTTTGAGGAACACAAATCATCAGGTAAGGAGAGAATTTTCCAAAGGCAATGATGAATGGGTGAAAGGAACGTCTCAACCCTAGATAGGATAAAAGGAAGAGACTCATTATATCAGGAGGTGTACATCATGTTTGTGAAAACTAATCTGTTAGGGAAGCTACGAATCCCACATGGTCTAGGCAGACACATATTAGGTTGTGTTATGATGCAGTCATAAATTGGTAAGTCGACAAAAAGTCAGTCGGAAGATGGAATAGACAGATAAGAGTCTTCGTGGGAGCAAATGTCTGGTCAAGGCTGAATGGCCAGTAAAGTCTGGTAAAGAATAGTAGAACGCAGATGTCCGTTGGGATCATGAAAAACGGTAGAGATCTTGTTGATCTACCAAAGCTTACCCAAGGCCCGACCCGTTTAGAAAATGGGCATTATTTTTTACCCAAGCCCATATTTCGGGCCTATATTTTTCCTAAACCCTCTTACTTTTCGGGCGAGCCTTTCTCTACCCATGATAAGATCTACACATAAATATAAGTGTTCATGGGTTGTGTTTGGACCAAGCCTATGCATTGTAGTAATACCATGCATAGTTGCCCAAGCTCAACCCAACTTGAATATGAACCTTAAATTTTATTCAAGTCCATCCATATTTAAAATTAACTAATCCAAATTTATTTAGACTCATCCATATTATTTTTTATTTTTAAAATATAATTTTTTAATTAATATTTATTTATTAAAATATAATTTATAATATCCATATTATAGTATAATATATTTAATATTTCTTATTATACAAACTACATAATATATATAAAACGATATTATAAATTTGAAAACAAATTACATCATACCATATTTAAGCTTTGAATGTTGAATTCACTTTTAAATTTGGTAGAAATCTTCCACCTTGAATGAATGGTGTCGAAGTCAAATAGGAATTGAGAGGAAAGCAAAAATAAAAAAGTTTGGTGCCCTTTTCCTTTTTATGATGAATCATTATTAGGCATTCAATTCAAATTACAAAAGGTATAATAATTTTGTATAGAAAAATTAAAAAATGATGTTCTTCCGTCATTTCTAATTCAGGCCGAAGTTAATAGTTGGTCATGATGATCCCATGATCAGTCAATAAACTCCATTCGATTCAAAGCCCACACACTCCTCTTCACTGGTCAAAATTGCCGGGGCTGGCTTTGGCTATGCTGTCACACCCACAGTTGGTCAATTTATATTATTTTATATCACATTTAGGATTTATAATAATGATACTTTATGTTAAATAAATTTAAAATTAACATGGTGTTAAAAAAAAAATGATGAGGTGTAAGCCTGAAGTGTCCCCCACATGATGTTTTGGCAACGTAAACATCCCGCAAGATTTGTTGGGTCATTGTTGATCACAGTCACGTCCCCACACTTCACTGACTCAACCTAATATCTTGTTATTGTTCTTTATTTGCTACTTACCTTGTCCTCTTTTCCAATTATTTCATCCCACTCTCCTACTTATTGCACCTTTGCTCATGCCCCTACTCCTCTCACTATTCTATCAAGCTTGTGTACTTATGTATAAAGTATTTTTTAAAGAAAATGTCGATAAATTCAAAAATATGCGGGGATGTGTAGGTAGGGACGACAGGTCCCCCCCAAACTCGAACAAATCACATTGGTTTTGCCATGAGAAAACGACAGAGTTATGAGCTCTTCCATTCAATTTTAGCCAAATCCAGACCCAAACCCCTTTCTGACAACCAGCCATTTAAACCACAACTTTCTACAAGTGTCATCATTTAAAAGAAAAGAGCAGAGCAGGTTTTTGCTAGCGCTCTCCAACAGTATTTTAAGGCTTTTTTCAGTATTTATATAGGGTTTGGAAACGGCTTTGTGTAAGTAAAGCTGTGTTACAATTTCAAGTGGCAAAGGAATTGAATTGGGATATGATTCTTGCATTATGTTCTGGTGGATATCACGTGATGTATATATAATGGCAGTAGTAGAGATTTACACTCAGATTTCAGTACCCTACTGTATAGCTCTCTCTAACTAGGTGGCATATGCCAGGTTCAAGGCTGATCATCATTATTGATGTTCCTTTATTTACAATCGATGTAGTGTTAATTATTTAGCTCATATAGTCTTAATTCTCAGCATATTCTTGCATGATTTACCCCATTGTTCCCTTGTCTCCTCCAATGGTACAGGTGAAAACCAGGCTCAAGAAGAATGTATTACTTAAAAAAGTTTCTTTTTTCCAACACTCCATGACAAATTAGCCACCCATACTCCCATGTGGGTCTCCAATAATACCACTAAGTATTGGCCTATTGGGTTGGTTTAATTTTAATGAATAATAAACTAATCTAAAACCATGTCTCTAGATGGCAACCACAGGAGACTTGTACTCTTTGTTAAACGTGCTCAAACATGATTGCTTCAATCTCAGAGCTCTGATCCCGATAAAGCTTTGTTTAAAGTTTATAAAAGTGAAGCCCAGATTAGGTTAAGACCCCCTTGTCATTTTTTTAACTACGCCTGCACATTCTTCAGTTTTAAACAAATGGATTAACTTTTGTTTTTGACAATAAACATTCCAGCCCCATTATCCTGATTCAAAAAATAATATTTGAATAATTAGTAGCATAAAGTTTCTTTTAGAAGTAGAGATGCATATGCAAATGCAAGTGACATTGTCAATTATTGGTGGGCAGAACTTGAGGGGTTGAAAGAGTTAAATAAGGTCCATTCAAACCCTGCATAGGATTCTAATCCAAGTCTTCCCACATGTTCCTTGTCCTTTTTCTTGGGGGAGATTGAGTTATCACAAAAAGGTGAAAAGCATTACAAAGAACCTTCCCACTATCATAAGAGTCCGAGGTGGGTGGGGGGTCATCGGTCATGTTTGGTGGGGCACTCAAAAGCTAAGCTCTAAGTCTAAAGATGGGATTATGGCAGAGACCGCCCCCCCCCCTCTCTCCGGTGGGTCTTCGGGCTAAGCCTTTTGTAGGGGATTTGTCTCAGTCAACCATCTGCTGTGTAAAGCATCCGTGCAGCATCTTCCTTGCCCTTTCAAAAGGGATTTACCATTACAAAGTGGTGACGATTGCAAGTGTTGAAATTAAAGTTCAAATTTATTACAAAGATGATTTCATGAACTGGATGGATATGTCACTTTTTTTTAGGGTGAGTCTCTAGCCTTTTTTTTTTTTTGTTTACCAACTTTTGGAATAAGTTCTAACTTTGCTTAGATGTTGACATGCATGTGTCTCCCCACATGAACATGACCCATGTACAGTTTCAACTTTCAAACAAAAAGAGAGCACAAAGCAGAAGCTACAACATTAATAACAGCAGCAAGAGATCATATAAACTGGAAGAAAATTAATCCCAAATCCTCATCATTTCTTAATTGAAAACTGGATGTTTTTTTCTCTCTATTATAGATAATTAACACAACAAGCTAGAGGAAATAATTACTTACTACAGATATAGAAACTTAAAAGGTAAAAAAGGAAACCTAAGAACGAACTCAAAAGAAGTTAAATTTCCACATGTTATTTATTTATGGATTCCCTCTGTACGTGAACTTCTAGTGATCACTACAATTTAAATACCCTAAATTAGAAAAAAAAAGTAAGAGTAAGAATACAAAAAAAATGATAAACAGATGACAATAGAGGTAGAGATGCAAAAGCTATGAAGCTTTTATGCAAATTGGTCCAAGCTTGTTTTGGTGAGAGTATGAGTTAGGTGTTTAAACATGGCGTATGAAGACAGTCTCCAAATCTGGTGGAGTAAAGAACTCTCTAACACTTCCATAATTACACTTCAAAGTAGGTTTACGCTTGACTGGAGCAGGTGGACATGTGAGTATGGATGGAATCCTAGCTTCTTGTCCCGTGGGAGTGGTGGAACAGGATTCGTCTTCTTTGTCATCAGTGCTATCTTTATGTCTCTGATCATCCACTGGATGTGTGTAAATAGGCTTCAAAGGAGCTCGTAAAGAGATCCCAGCAATGACCCATTTTTTGCCTTCGGATTCTAACCCTCCATCCACTTGAGGCTTCCCTGAAACCCCCATACCTTGGATTGGATAAAAAGGCAAACCCCAAATCCAAGTTTCAAGTTTCAACTATGAATAGTGTAGCTTTAACCGGGAAGGAATAAGTAAGGGAATAAAGAAGAAAGAATAAAGATTAGGCTTTTCTCTTCTTCTTTTTTTCTCTTTTTGCGGAGAGAATCAATAGGAAAGCAGAAGGAAAGTTAAGGAATGGAAATGGAAGAAAGAGAAGAAGGGGAGGAAGAAGATGAGAGAAATTGAAATGTTGTGCAGCTAAATGAAAAGGGCTTTAAATAAACAAAAATAATAGTAGAAATTAATGGCAGTAAATTGCAAGGAGGAAGTAATAGGGGAAACGAGGGGGCAACGTTGAATGTTGTGTTTATACCAATCAGGGAGAGAGAGTGAAAGATAAAAAGAGAACCCGAGGAAACTCGTGACATGACATGAGCAAAGCCATACCCAAAACCAAACACTCACATTAAATTATTTTTTAAATTTTTTTCACTATTCCACACATTTAAATATATATTTGAATAATCATAACATAAATTTAATATTAAATCAATATAGTATATAATATTTATGATGTGAGTGATCGAAAATATTTATATTAAAAAATGTTAGAAAGAGATTTTTATAATAATTTGTTAGTTTTGTGTTCAATTTTTAAATAATTTTTTTAGTTATTTTATTTGAAGATTATATAAAAGTATGAAAAGTTTAAAATACTCTTATAATAATGTTAATTATCTCTTAAAATAACGATATTTTAGTTTTTTCATAATTGAGTTGGTGTTCAATTAACTCGTGACATCAATTCAATCGATCAATTCATATATAATATATATAGTATAATTGAGAATTTGAAAATGTTAAATAAAACTCATTTATACCATAAGCATATGATGAAACCTAAATATAAATAATCAAATACTTCTGCCTCGACCTTAACCAATAACAACAAATAAGGTAAACTAAACCTAAAGTCATTAATATTAAGTTTATGTTTTAGTTATTTAACTTTTAAAAATTATAAAATGCTCATTAAATTATTTAAAAGTTTCTATTTAAGTCACTGAATTTTTAAAATTGACGCTGTATGACTTTTTTCATTCGCATCACCTACACCAATTGAAAATATATTTTTTCTTTTTTTCTCCTACAGTTCTGTTTTTTTTTTCATGAAACAAATTTGAATATCACGAATATATGAACAAAAATCCGAACAATTTTCTTATCTGATCTTCGACACTAACCGTGAAATCAACTTGAATCTAAGTTATATTTTTTTAACTCATCACATTGATCGTCGAATTGTCATTTGGAATTTACTATCTAAACTTAAAAGGAAAAAAAATTAATAACCCACTAACATAAATAAAAAAATTTAAATATTTCAAAATGAAATCTTTCGAATAATTCAATAATAATTTTATAATTTTTTAAAATTAAGTAGCTAAAACACAAATTTATTTTATAATTTAGTGGCATGGGTACAGTTTACCCCAATAAATAATAATATCTCAGTTAAATTAAATTAAATTAAAAAAAGAAGAGACTCTGAGTGACTGACGGCAACCACAACTACTTCTATGAGTTGCCCATGAAAATAGCTGATCGCGGGAGCCTTTGTAGAAAAGATACAGTAATATTAAAAAATTGGGGTTTAGGGATTGACTTGGATTTTGGCGCCAAATTTTACGGTGCTGGATCATATGTGGGGCGATGGATCACCGATGGTTTCCCTGTTTTTATTTAATTATTATATTTTATTATATTTTATCCTCTCTTTTTTTCAAAATTTTCATTGTCTGATTTCTGGTTTTCTTATGATTGTTTGATAATTTTCTCTCTTTATTATCTTGGAGGGAGATCGGTGCCCGATCTCTTAATAATGAAAGGTATTATTATTTGAGAGAGATTCATTTTTATTTATAAAATTTATAGAATGATATTTTAATCAAACGTAGATGCATGACCATCCACCAAGAAGCAATAAATGTGAGCGTTTCACCTTTGATAAAATTTGAATCCTTGATTCATACCATATGGATCATCCATTTCAAGATGGTACTGTATACCCCAACACATGATCTATATATCATAGGTTAAGGGTTCGAATCTCACAAAAACGAGACGCTCATATAATCTCTTGATTGTTGATTGCCCGTCCACGTATTAAGATACTTCTTCCATGAACCAACCATACATGACTCTCTCCAAAACCTTGTTTAAATTTAATAATAGTACAAAGGAATAAAAAGTCAACTAGTATGACTTGATTGACAAAGATGAAGGCTCTTAATGGAGATTTTGGTAAAACTGTAGTTTATTAAGGACAAAATTTATCCCTTCTGACGAAGAAAATGTTAAAAAATAAAATAAAAGGGTGGTAAGATCATGACAGCAGTCAGCAGTGGTACTAAGGAGTATGAAGAGTCATGCATGCATTCGCACTGGTTTTAGTACACAATCCAAGTATGATGACTCAGTCCAACGCTAAGGAATTTGAGGTGTCATCAGCAAAGTTTGTGAATACAGAAAATAAAATTGAAAGAGTTTCATCTGGTTTAAACTCAATTTTAAATCCACCTAAACAATTAAACAATTTTAAAATACACCTCAACAAATAGTTAAAATAACACCTCCAAATTCAACATAAACAAATAGTTATCCAAATTCATCTTGGACATAGTTCTTTACATAATTATTAAAAAATATTTAAAACATGAAAATTTATTTAAGAATTTAAAATTTGTTAAAAAGTACATTTCTAAATGAACGTTTGTCCAGATTTGAATCCACCTAAACAATTAATTATTCAAGTTCATTTTAAATGTAATTTTTTAGATAATTAATAAAAATTTAAAAATTATGGAAAATTATTTAAATTTAATCGTATATGTTATATTTTTACATTAATGGTTTTGATAGCTATTTACATATTTGTAGCAAATTATAAGATTTATCTTATTAAAAACTTGTAAGAATAAATATCAATAAATTATTTTTAATAATAAAATATTAATTAATTAAAAAATATTTTAAATACTTTCGTATCAAATATAACTTAAAAAATCATATAATATAGTTGCCAAAATATGACAATTAAAGTGAAAATAGAGGAAACTACGTAAAAAACGAGAAGTGGAAACCCCCCCAACTGTCCAAATTCAAAGCCGTCGGGATGGGTTTCTTAATTCATGAACTCCTTCTAGTTGTATAACGGTTTGGATTTCGGTTTTCACATAAAAATTTGAATACCCATTTATCCAAACCGTAATTTTATATATTTTTATAAAATTATAAAAGGATGAATTTTAAAATTATACATAAATTTTGATTTAATGTTTAATTGTATATATGAATTTTAAATTGGTGCAATTATGAACATGAAATTTTAATTGTAGTTTAAATGTATACTTGAAATTTTAATTTTTATTCAATCATACACATTTAAATAAATAAATATATCAATTTATTTTTATATTGGATAATATAATTATTTATGTATGCAATATATAAATATAAAATAATGTTATATCAATAATTGTGTTAATATTTTACTGTTTATGTTTGGTGTGCATGACTACATCTCCCAACAATATTGTCTCCGAGATTCAAACTTAGGTCATTTCCTTAGAAATGTAATGTACCTTACCATTACACCTAACCATTTGTTGATTACTACTAATTGAGTTTTAAATTATCATTATTAACATTTTTAAGAATTATCTTTGTTTTATGTTTCTTGCACACTATTTGATAATTTTTTTCAATTATTCATAAAATCTCAATTAATATATTTATTTAAAAACTAATTTGTAAAATCTATAATTATAAATATTTATTAAAAATCTAATTAAACGTTGATTTAATCACTCTCAACTTTCATTGAATTTAATCAAATGTTAAATTATTTTTATTTTATAATGACAATAAAAGGCACCCAACTTGGAAATAGTAATAATGATAACCAAGTTTTAACAGCAATAATAATGAAAAAAATAACACAACAAATAATAAGTAAAAAAGATATGAACATTTTAATTCTTGAAAGTTTTAACAATAATAATAAATAAGCGATGAATTCTAAGAGATTGATACTGAAATTAGATTTAGAGTTGTTTTATTTAATTATAAAAAATGTAAAATAATAATAAAAGCTATATTTAAAATTTAGAAGTAATGAGTTTGATTTTGAGTTTTAAACGAATTTATATATTAGATTTAGATATTCAAAAAATATTGAGTTTTTTTTTTAAATTTTAAATGTTTTTTTTTAACTTTTCAGTGTGGAATGAAATAAATTAAAACTGAACTGAATTGATTTTTAACCGAAATTTACTCATCCTTGCAATCCCTACCTTTTCCATGGAAAAAGTTATTTTTAGTAAGTTATATCTTAAAATAAAAATTTACTCGTTCTTGTAATTTTTATTCGGTGTTGTTGACTAGAACTTACTATCAATTACTAGGTCAAATTCTATTTTGAGACCCTGTACTTTGCTTAATTTACCGATTTAATACATGTATTACAATTTGATCAACTTTAATTTTTATACTTTTTGAAATTTGAAATTTTAGTATTGACTAAACGCTAACCGTTAAATTTGTTTGCTTAATTCTGCTATTAGTCTATATTTTCCAACTGGACCGCTCTTAGTTACTATATTTTTTGAATTTCGCAATTTTGGTCTTAATGGAAACAACAATCGATAAATTTATTAATTAGTTTTTTTTTGTGAGTAATATGTGAAAATAATAAGCTGACATGATATTATACATGTGATAATATGTTTGGTGTATAAAATTTTGAAAATAATAGAACTTAATTTAATAAATTTAATAACTTCCATTCAACCAAGACTAAAATTTTAAAATTCTAAAAGTACATGGATTAAAAAAGACCAAATTAAAGTATATGTACTAAATTCACAACTTATGTAAAGTACAGGGTCTAATAGAAAATTTTGACCAAATTACTACTACTAATCCCATTTCAACAGTACTTTATTTTTCATTTTTGTTATAAAAGCTAGCGTAAATTGCCTAGTTAGTCACTCAACTTTTAGATTGCTTTCATTTTGGTCATTCAGAATGAAATTCTTACAATTTCATCCCAACTTTTAGAGCACTTTCATTTTAGTCACCCAAGCATTAAATCTCCAACAACTATTAACTGTACACACCATATCATGTTTACACTTTCATTTTGATCACCCAACTTTTAGGTTTCTTTCATTTTGGGTCATCCAATTTTTTTTAAGTATAGGGTTGGGGTAAAAAAACATCAATTAAAGTGAAAAAACGATAGAAATTAAAATAATACACAAAAATTGTTAAATTGTACTTGTTTATCCCATTGTCGAAAATTCTAAATTTTTCCTTTTTAATATTGAAAATTTAAATTTCAATACATCAAATAAATTAAATAAATTGTTAAAAATTTTCATCCATAATGTCAATTAATTTGTTACTATAATATTGAAATTAATTAAATTAATCTTTTTCAAAATTTTAAAACTTTGTTTTATGTTTCTAAATTAAAATCAACTCAAATAACTCATCTTTAATAATTGTCTATGAAAATTGTTTTTTATTATATAATCTCAAATGTTTTATATAAGCTAAAAAGAAATTAAAAAAAACCTTACAAATAATTAAATTATTTGCTTGTTCGGTAAAAAGTGATTAAAAAATATAAGTTCTGTTTGGCATGGAAGATAAAATTAATTAATTTAATTAATTGAAAAGATTTTTCTTTATTTTTAACTTAGCATGAAAGACTCAAAATTATATAATAAAAAAAAATGTGTTTGGTAAATAATTATTAAAGATGAGTTATTTAAGTTGATTTTTATTTGAAAACATGAAATAAAACTTAAAATTTTAAAAGGAGACTAAATTAATTAATTTTAATATTATAATAACAAATCGACTGACATTAAAAGTTAAATTTTTTAATAATTTATTTAATTAATTTTGATATTTTAAAATTTAAAATTTTAATATTAAAAGTTTTTTAGATCTTTTGACAAAGGATTAAACAAGTATAATTTTACAAAATTTTATGCATTATTTTGATTTCTTTCATTTTTTTCCATTTTAATGTTTTTTTATCTCGATCAATACTTTAAAAAAAAATATTTTTTTTGTGATCAAAAAAAATATTTTTTTGTGATCAAAATAAAAGCTAATGACTAAAATGAAAATATGAATGACGAAATTGGAAAGATTTATTTTTGGTGAATAATATAAAGCGCCCTTTAACTAGAAAATTTTCCCTAAAAACTATACAATCAGCTAAACAGATATGCTTAGTTGGAGGATAAACTCGTCTCACCTGCCACTCCTTCGACAAAGTAAAGGGGAATGAAAGTGACAAAAATGTACAGTATTTAGCAATTCAGATCATCACTCACCGCCTGTCAGAGCCGGGCAACATACGATCAAAATACAATCAAATTTTCAAAAACAAAACTGACAGGGAACAAATCTCAACCTCAACCTCAATGACGCATACGTTACAGCAGCATGTGTTAGCAGATTGACAGCAGATAAAGAAATAACCCATAATTCAGATTTTTCAAAAGAGACCCATAATTCAGTAGTAGAGAAAAAGGAAAGAGAAGCAGGGGTAAATCTTCAGTAGGATTTAAGTTTTACAGCTCAAGGACAAGGAGAACATGAATAAAGTTTTGCAACATGTATTATAGAGTGGTTTGCCATAGCCAATTAATAGATACATACAGTATTAAGGACTTCTAAACATGCTTCACATCCTTGAATGATTCCAGCTATCTTCATATTGAGCCATGAACTCGTCGTTGAATTTCTTGAAACTCGACATGATTTCAGGCATGTCTTCCTCAGCAGGTAGAATTGTAGTCCTCAAGTGGAAAACCCTGTTTATGGAAAGCATATAATTAGAAACACTATGTATACATACATGCATAATTTAAACTATCCGAATAAAAATAGCACCAACTGATCCATGCAAATCATCTAAGATGACCAGAGAAAACAGAAACAGATAAAACATTTTTTTTCCGGTAAGAGAAACAAGAAAGATGATTATTAAAATTAGGAAGTAATGAATATGGAGAAGTACCCTTCTTTTTGTCCGAATCCGGAACCGGGGACAGTGGAGATGCCTGTTGCTTCCAACAACTTGAGACAGTAGAAAACATCTGGGACTTTTCCTGCCTGTTTGGCAGCTTCTATAGCTTTGTGTGGTAAGCGTATTTGAGGAAAAGAATACATGGCACCTGTATGATAGCCAAGAAGAAGTGCTGAGGAGAAATCACAAAAAACAAAAGCTGTTGAGCGGCCTGTTGATAACAACGATTTACCTTCAGTGAAATTACAAACCACATTTTTGCAGCTGTTAAATCCATCAGTCATTATCCTTGCTCTTCTTCTTAATGATTCAAGGATTCCTTTGCTGCAAGTATTAAACAACATTGTTAGTTAAAGTTGAAAGGAAAAAAAAGCATTGTTCCATTCCATGGTAAAAATCAACATCCTAAAGTTCAAACCAACTTATAAGTTTCCCCAGGCACATTATTTTACCAATAACCGAAAAAAAAAACCTTTGCTCAATAGTTTCTACACCAAATTTTAGATGGTTTAAAAGGCGTTCATGTAACATGACCATTAGAGAGCTCAAAATGCAACCTCCATATTCAGTAAACCAGAAAGAAAAACGTGGATTAACCTAGTCTTTGCAAACTTTCTTAGTAGCCATACCTTTCCCTAACATATTGATCATATGAAACATCTCCAGGTTTGAGTGGGTTGACCATCAATCCCATCTGTAAAGAGAAGAGGAAGCTTACTCATCTTATGGTTAACAGAACTAGAACCGAAACATTGAATTGCTCAAATTCACAGAAAATAGGATGACATTAACTCACAAATATCTGAGCAGGAACATTAGGACTGAGGGATATTGATGCAATCTTGTATATCTCGTCAACCGTCTGTAATATAAAATCATGAAAGCAAAACAGAACTGAGCATCAGTTCAAGGATCAATATTGTGTTTGATTTCCAGAAGATGTCTATGAATGTGAATATGTAATATGGTAAAGCAATTTAGTTGTGTTTATAAATAGAAAGAATCATGATAAATTTATCCATTTGACAATCATCAAAGTTGGAAAATTACTTTTAATACCTTTGGAATTAATTTTAACATGAAAATTCAACAGCAATAATGCTAAAATTATTTTACAATGCATCATGTATTGGCATTTGGGAGACATTCTTGGCTCCCTCTGAAAAACATGAAACTCATTAGGCAAATTAAAACAATGCAAACCTTTGGAGGAATGTTGGTCATCTCAAAGTATCCCCCTCGCTGCCCACATTCACCCCAATATCCTTTAGACACAGTGTGGAAAGAAACAAGCTGGACTTCCTTGCTAATTGGAGGCCCCATATCCATCAACACCTTCCAGTGGTAAAAGGAAAAATATGCAATTAAAAAATTTGAAACTCCATGAAAAAGATTCAGATGTAGTTTGATCTAACAGCAAGATAGCATCTACCTTTCTAGAACTGATAAAGGGTCGCTCGTCCTGGTATATATTCTGTTGGTAAACCTCATCTCCAAGTAATACCAAGTTTTCTTGGTAACAAAAGTTCAATATTTCTCTTAAATTAGCTTCACTGAGACACTGACCAGTAGGGTTCCCAGGGTTAATAATTACCATTGCTCTCACCTGGTCATATACAGCATAAAAGAGATTCAGTTACCAAAACAAAAACAGGTACTGTAGTCTTAAATCCAAATGGAAAAAACTTGTAAAGTGTAACAAACAGCTTTTACAAATTTGAGCAGGGAAAATAAATTTGGGAAGTACAACTGTTTGGTGCCAGCCTAAATAAATCAAAATTTGAAGTCTCAATATGAAGAATGGGTAATTTAGTCAAATAAACTATCTATGCTTATGATTTTTAATCAGGCCTCCTTTAATCTATCAGTTCATCCAATTGAAATGTTTGCGTAGTTTCAGACCATATCCTCAAATTCTTTCGTAAACAAGAAAAACGAAAAGTATACTAACAGTTATTCCTTGAAAGCGAGCCTGTGCAACTGATTCACGAAGATTGTTTACATCCAGCCCCCAGTTTGCAGTCTCTTCTAGGTAATAAGGGACAAGTGAACCGCCAAAGAGAGATATTGTAGCCGAGTAAAGTGGATACTGTGGAACAGGAACCAAAACCTGGCAAAGCAAAATTTTGAATACAATATGACATATGGGAACGTAGTAAATCTGATTTATAAGCCAGAAGAAATGATAAGAAACAATGATAAAGATGATGAAATTATGTTCTAGCAAAATGGATGAGGAAAATATGTTACCCCATCCCCTTGACCACGGATAATACAATTCAAGATCTGCATCACACCTTTGCTGGCACCGTCAGTGAGAAATATGAGCTCTGGGTCACTGCAATTGGTAAAAGAAGCAAAGAACCACTAAGCTTACAACTTTGGAACCAAAAAGGAATTCTTTTGTAAGAAGGTGATATTAAGAGTGATAGAATCTAGATTATCACCTAGGATACCCATCACGCCTTTCAATGAATTCAGCAACCTCCTTCCTAACGCCTGGAATACCTCTGGAATCACTATATGCACCTAGATGTATGGTGAAGGAACAAACAAATGTTATTTGTATTGTAGATCTGTCCGAATTCCTTAAAATTCTGAAAACCATTTGGCACTGTTCATGGATCAGCTACAGTAAAATACTTGTAAGTAATAACTAAAATTGAAGACTAAGGTATATGAAAGAAAGGGTTAATTAAAATGTAATATTAGTACTTATTTAAAATAACAACATTCAGCAGAACATAAAAATACTTCAAAGAAATGACAAGATAAAAATTGCCAATTGTGATGCGGTGTATTGGTCGAATGTTGGGACTCTAAGTTACAGTGAACAGGAATGAAAACCTTGGCAATCTCAAATATTGAAGAGATATATGACTAAAAAATTAGTAGATTATTTAACAAGTAGACTGAAGAAAATAAAATGCAAGTCATTACACAAACAGGAGGTATTTCAGGTGGTTTAACAACAATTTTTGTATAAATAACACAGTGATATACCTAGACCACCAGAAGTCAATGAAAGATAATGTTTTGCTCTTGCAATGGCATCGGCGGGAAATATAAGTCCTACATTAGGATCATCTAGCAGAAATGGAGCTTGGCACAAAGCAACCACCTGCGGTAGCATAGATTAGTTGGTTCAGTACATACTATTAATTCCAACAGATGAAAACTTAAACACATAGAAATCATATGTATACTTGACGAGGGAAAGTCAGTGGCTTCTGTCCAAGAGCATGAGGATTGCCAACATTTGTGAAAATAATCTGCAGACATAAAAATAAAAGCAGCTAAACGAATTAACATATCCACATTATTTTTTAATAAAAAATCTAATAGTGCCATGTTTTTAGAGCTCCACTCAGTAATGACATGCAAAATAATCAACCAAAACACCAAAACATAAAAATTCTGAAAATGATTCTTATAGAGAAGCACTAGATACATGGAAGTGCATGCTCCCCAGCAAACAGTGGATTTCATATACTGCATAGAGGTTCATATAGACATTTTAATTGTGTTTGACACGAGGAATCCCTCCTTGAGAAGCTTTCGGATAAAAGATGAAAATAGAATCAAGGCAGGCATTTAACTAGGAAGCTAGTAGTCCAATCACTTAATACTCAAAAAGCACTAAATAAGTTACAATTAGAAAAATAAAAAAATAAATAATAAAAAGATATCATAAGACACAAGTACAAGCTGCATGTACTTGAATGGTAAATAAGTACTATAAGTCTAGCTCAAACTGTGATTATACTAATTATGATAAGTTTTAAAAAATATCTAAGAACAACAATATGGTTTTAAATACCCCAACATGTAGGAAATAGGCATTTACACATTCTCTGTTGATAGCAAAAGCTACAAGCACTAACATATAAAACTCTGCGGATTCAGAATAAGAAGCAGAACTGCATGCTGAAATGAAATAAGAAGAAGCAGGCAAAACATACCTTCTTCCCTTCCTTCTGAAGCTCAGAAGCTCGAAGATACAACTCACCTCTAACTGCATATTGAACTTTCTTCACGTTTTCATTCATTGTCTCATAGTCTAATGCCTTAAGACCCATGATGCCCAAGTTCCTTCCTTGAACTTACCAATATATGGACTCAGTGCTCAACCTGTAAGAGAACTTTAAAGCATAAGTCCAATTTAACGTTTTGGTTTTGCATATAAGTTTATTAGTTGGCTTTCCAGTTCCGATACGAGAGTGACAATCAGCAAAACAATTTGAACGTTATAATATAATCACTATAAATTCACTCTAATCCTAAATCTTAAAATCGGGTCTAAACATTTGAAAAGAAAAAGAAAAACATCAGCTCTAAGGTTCATATGATAGGAAAACATGCATTAATGAAAAGGATTAAAAGGAAAATCATAAAATGAAAGAGAGCTTCTTGCGATGCGATCAATGCAATTATCAGCGAATAAGGGTGCCAAGCCAGAATACTAAAAAATCCAGGCATAGAAATGCATTTAGAAGTTTGAAAACAGTCAATAATCAATGGTCTATCAACAAAATCACACGGTTAACTTATACCCAAAACCAAGAATCCGTAAAATTCAGGACCTAAACTCAATTAATCATGAATCACCAGAAAATCCGAACAGTTCACCCTTAAACTAAACAGGGAAGTGCAGAAAAGAAAAAGACTCCTTAAACGAGGCTAACCCGTGGGATGAGTGGAGTTGAAACTGATATCCCGAGGTGTGCAGAGCAAAGGGCAGGCAGAGATTGAATGTGTAGTTTATTGTGTTGAGAGTGTCAGAGACTTTTTCATGTCAGGGAAAGGCAAAATATACAAATAAAGAAATGATATATATAAAGATGTGGCAGTGTGTAAGGATTTGAAAGCAGTGGCAGCAGCAGAGCCACTGAAAAAAGGGATTTATTTTGAGAATGTGGGGATTTTGTGTTTTATCTTAAAGATCAAAACACAAAGGATAAAATTGATCGAGGAGGTGTGGTGTAGCTTCAAACTGTGAGTTACTGGTAGATAATGAACCCTTTGGGGACTCCCTCACATCTTCTTTGGACTCATGTTCAACATTGGTCGCTCTCACCAACTCCCAAGTGTGGCTCTTCTTTACAGGAATTTCTCATCTAATGGCAAATGGTAGTAGGGTAATTTGGTCAACTTTCATGAATGAATGAATTATTATGAATATTAGAGAACGTCAATCATTGTTGTATATTTATTTTTATATTGAGCATAGGGACAAAATTAAAAGCTAAACGTCTTAAGATGGATGGCGAACGTATTATAATATGGTGGTGATGATGTTGCTGCTTTATGAAATTAGGAATAACAAAATCAATAAACTTAATTGATTAACAATAAATGAATTTTTTTTTACTTGTATTGCAGTGATAATCTTAATTTGTATAAAATAATTGTTAAAGCTCTTACCGGATGTTCATTTGATACGGATTCAAATCGTGTTACCCTATCTCCATCCTTAATATAGTATAAAAGAGACAATAGATGAATATATTCTATTTATAAAATATATAGAAAAAACAATTAATCAATGACATTGGATTTGCAACTAATTTTTAGATGGTACAAAATTTTAATGCTATAAAAACAGAGATATAAAAAAGATATCTGTAAAAGACCAAAAAACTGCGAGAGGGAAGCAGGCAGTGCTTCATACAAGTTCATTCTTTTACTTCGTGCGACATCTTTATATAATTTAGGAGCCTCTTATGGGCCTTACCACTGTCAATGGCTTCTTTGGCTCTTTCCAAAGCTAGGGACACATCTTCTGCACCATCACATCCTAGTAAATGATCCACAATTCCAGCATTCAAAACAATCCGGTCATATGCCGGCCCTTTTTCACCTCGAAGAGCAGCCAAACCCAACTCGATGTTCTTTGATGCCTGATATATCATAGCAAACATGGTCATTTGACAACAGGCTTTCAAAAATAACAAACATAAGTGACTGAGGCAAAGAGTTTCATCACCACCCTTTCCGGTGGTTGGTTGGAAGGGGATATATAGAAAAGGATTTTCGAATTTTACCGATCTATCGGTTCTTGGAGTATCAGTTGGTTCAAAACCATAGTCCATTGCATTAACCTCAAGCCTGAAACTCTGACGTGATACACCTGCAACGTTAGGATATTGTTTGGCATTAAAATTCTGCAAATAATCTTATTTCCATTGGATATCCAGAAAGCTTTCGAAATGGATTAAACAAGACAAAGCTAAATACGAACCATCCACTTCACAAGCTGATTCCATGCCTACCGAACGAAAACCAGAACAATGGTTCACAGGAAGTCCTTTTGATGTGCTTGCTGATCGCAACCTAGTTGTCATTGAGAGGGAACCTTCTTCACCCTAAAATAACAGAAGTCTCAAACATCTAAGTGTTTTGTTTGGATTACTCGTTGATTTTTTCGGAATTTAAATTGAATCAAGATATCTTGAATATCATAAAGGAAAAGTCCAAATTTATTCTTTTACTCCATTACCAAATCATTTTTTAATTTAACAGGAAGTGCTAACCTTCACTACTAAACCAGAATGAACACCTCTTCTTTTCATAAGCATTAACAATGGTTCCTCATAACCTTCATG
Organism: Gossypioides kirkii; assembly: GCA_005610355.1. NCBI lineage: Eukaryota > Viridiplantae > Streptophyta > Magnoliopsida > Malvales > Malvaceae > Gossypioides > Gossypioides kirkii. The sequence goes on from CP032246.1 coordinate 35,440,418, forward strand.
ATAGAATCCAGCAACAATTGATTCCCTCCCCTTTGCCTGTTAAAGAAACACAACATTCCTTGAGAAATAAGCACACCAGTCTACATTAGGAATTTTGAGCTAGATAAAACATCCTAAAAATGTATCCACATATGTACATAATATACACAATATATTAAACTAACACCACTAACATTGCTATCAACATATACACTCACCCTAATAAATTGCTGAACCTTTTCAGTTGTTGCCAGTGATGGACGTTTCTTTATGTGCTCCCTCAACCCAATCAGTGAATATCTATGAAAATCATAAAAGATTCTTTACCTCCTTCATTCTATTATAGGAAATAAACATAACTGGTTACACCCATGATACACTAAAAAATCAAATCAAGTACAACATTTCAATGAGAAGTGAAAAACCAAAATCCTAAGACTTTTCAGTTCAATAGTGTTATGTTTCATGATAATAAACCACTTCAACCAAATAGACCACAAACTAATGGAATTCTTAAATTAAGTATCTAAGTTTTGGAGAATAGAGAAGAAAAAGAACTGCGGAATTATAACCCAAGAACAAACAATGTTAGAGATCTACTTCAGTTTTCAACTGAAATAAGATCATATGCAGAACTTCATGCAAAAGGAAATAAAATTTAAAGGTACTATGTTTTTAAACACGTTACAGTTACACATCATGACAAAGGAGAACATATAATCTGAAACAAGATTTACTTGGCAGGTGAAAAGATGTACTAAAAAATGGATTGCAAGAACAGGATAGCTTTTTCAGGAGCAATACTTGTTTGAACTTGGAACTAGATAGAAATGTTAACATTAAGTATGTTGAACCTTTATCCATTTTCTTTTCCAATTACGATTTTGTTTTATTCCCATTTTTTTTATTGCAATAGGGATTAAAAAAACTGTTAAGTAAAAGAAATACAATAGCTATATTTGGTTAGATTCCATACAAAGATGGGCGAGCTTCACGTTCACTTATGTAAGCAAAACCAACCTCCTCAGCCTGAAATAACAAAGTTCAAAGTTTCAGCAACAAAAGAGAAAACAGGAGGGAGAGGGTAGTGAAAGAGGGAGAAGAGTAAGTGAGAACCAACTTCAATAAGTTCTTTTCCTTGATCCAAGGATAAGTTTGTCTTCGCTCCCATAAACTTCAGCATTTGTTCTTCAGTTACACCCCCCTGAGAAAGGGAAGACTTCCTTATGATGAATTCAACATTAGGAGCAAGGAGTGTGCAAAACAGTACAAGCATCGACACTAGTATTTTGAAATTCAAAACAATTTTATAACAGAAAAGGATGCTATACTTTCAAACGGACTTGTACTTGGAAGATGAATTGCAGCAGTTGCAACATCAACATCTAATTCTTAATTTCCACAACTAATCATAATAGAAAAAGTGATTCACATGCCACAGGAAAACTGATTCACTTACCTTAGGTGGCATCCATTCCACACCATGAAGCAAGGAAGATTCACCATAACAGGATCTAACTGCAGCAACAAACAATGTGCTCCTAAAGTATCGTGTGTTTCCGTCATAAGGCTCACCATAATGTGTTAAGGATCTAACATCAGCAACTGGAGCAGGACCTGAATTTACTCGATAGATTAACCAGAATATAATAAGTTTCATTTTGTTGAAATATCTTTCAATGCATAACAACATTTCCAAAAATAAAATAAAAATGTAAATCACATACCAAGTTCATCATCAAATGCAAGGCAGTATGCCTTAAGTTCACGATCTGTTTCCCTGTTCATACGTTGACCAATTAAGAATGCTGAAAGCAATGATTCACTAACTCCAGTGGATTTTCCATCTTCCAATTTCAATGTGAGAACATCTTTAAGAACACCTTGGATTTCCTCATATCCTAGGTGACCCCCAGCCAAAATTTCTCTAAGTGCACCAACCAACCTCATTTCGCTCGTGTCATTCCCAACAAATTGTGGCCCTACCGCACTTCCTAATCCCATTATAGACCCTTCAGGATCAGCAATGAAGATAACATCAGGTGGTAGTGCTCGTACAAGAAGCGGCCAAAAAATTTTCATTGCACGCCTTTCTCCTTCATTCCATTGTGTTGCTTCAGGAAAAGCATTTGCACGGATTGTCATTCCAGCAAAGAACGCTCCAAGTTGTGCTTTTGAGACTTGTTCTTCATCTTTCAGTTCTCCCCTAACTGTCAATACCTGCAAAACATGTTAGTAAATAGGTCCAAGAACCAATGGTCTTGAATGAGGCATATTGAGTTGATAAAACAAACTTATCACTTAATATAGCACTACAAGGTTTTCCTTGTGGATCAAAGCCATCTACTAATTGGGACAAAACGCAGGAGATACAATGACATTCCAAAAGAATTAATGAGATACGATTATGTATCCTTATGTCATTTCTCTAAAAATTTGTTCCTAGTCATCGTATTGTCAAATACAAGCCATTGGAAAAGCTCAAAGGCTGACATATGTTAAACCTCCATTCAAATTCCAAAGTAAAAATAAATGAATTAAAAAACGCAAATCCCTTTACTAAAGCAACCTTTAGCTAAACTTATTTGTATGTGAGGTTCGGTATATTTAGCTTATTTTTTATCTCAAGCTACAATATCGATACATTATTTAATCTCACCGCCATCTCTGTTTTTAAGCTAATAGACACACCTTAATAATTGGTATTAACTGTAAGATAATTTAATTTCTGAGATAATAATAATAAAAGGAGGTCATGGTTATAAGATAGAAACGGACCTGATCTTAAAATGGTGTCCAAAACCTTAAACGTCTGTTCCTCGGAGAGCGGTCTGGTCTGAGTGGGGCCAGTACAAACCCGAGCTTGAGCTTCAAGCACCGTCTGGTTCGGCTTCGGCAACTTAGAGTTTCGATATGTTGAAGAAAGAGCCGGGTTTCTAATATCGGATTCTTTAAGCCCTAACTGCTCGATAGTTGCAGAGTCCAGAACAGCTCTCGTGGCGATGAAACGCGGTTTACGTCCGACAAAACGGTGGCGGCCATCCCTATTCAAGAAATGAAGCGAGGTCCAAGTTCGGGATGGATTAGGACTGCGAGAGTTGATTTGGATTGAAGAGAAAGAGAATGTAGGTTCTGGAGTAAGCAGCGCTCGCATTTTGAGTGATAGATTAATGTTTTTGGCCGTTGCTGTTGTTTCTCTTTTCGAGAAAAAGGCTACTTTTTAAGATGGGATTTGTGTTATTGTCTAAGGTAAACTTCAAACAAAAAAAAAAAATTTACCCAACTAAGAAGGTTGTATTTTAGTTACTTAATTATAATTTTTTTCAATTTAATCACTAAATTCATTAAGATTTGGTTTTTTAACCGCTATCTGTTGGTTTCTGTTAAATTATTAACAGAAATCTAATATAGATTTTTTTAATTGTTCACACAATTTTCATATTTCTCTTCTTTTCCTTTCTCACTCCTTTTTCTCCAAAAGTCTATCACCGTCGCACCTTGTGGCCATCTCCTATGGTCGGAGAGATGGGTGATCAAAGGCCATAGTAGAAATAATTCGTACCACCTCTAATTGACACCATCAACACAACTTCAGCTCCACCTTTAACCATCGTAATTTTTTTTTTTTGGCCAGAAACCATTGTCATTCTCTATAACAATCAAAGTAGTATTATTATTAGACCTCATCATGATTCGAATCATCTGTTCAAATTTGAAGATTTACTTGAAAAATAAGAGGATTTAAGTAAAAACATAAGTCCAGAAAATGAATTAAAAAAACTCGTTTTCTAAATGGATCGGGTGATGGGTAAGTTTGAGATTTTATTGTATTAGAACAAAACATTTATACATAGTCTATCCTATTTTCAAACTTCCATTAAAAAAAATATTTAATAATAAATTTGATTACTAACGTTTGTATGTTTTGTCAAAATGATTTTAATTGTATTTTTGAGCTTTTTTTGACCATCAACTTTTTTTTTGAGTAAATTACACCAACAGCCACCCAACTTTCAGTTTTCGAAACAAACAGTCACCTGATTTACATTTCAATCCCTCAACTTTGAAAATGTGACAAAACGGTCTTTTTTGATGTTTTTCGTCACAGACGTCACGAAACAGTGACGTGGTATGTGATGGCGTCGGAGGCCTGTGGGTTAACTACCAGTTGGCCATTGCTACTTAAACATAAGCCATATCAGCCTATTTTAGGGCATAAGAAGAAGAAGAAAAAAAAATGGATTTGTTCGGGAATAACATACATGAAGATCTGTTCCCAAATTCCAATATAAAAATTATCAGGATTTGATATAGGAAAAAGAAAAAGAAAAAAAAGAAGAAGAATCCCTCTTCTGTTTCTTGATTCTTGAACCTATATCCCATTCATTTTGATCACTTACCCCTCAGAAATCGCCTGGTTTTTTCAGAAAATGAATATTGAAATTACAGTATGAAATGAATTTACATATGCAGAAATTCAATACCATAAAATTTGATGGCTGTTTTTTTTTTATCTATGGAAGTTGTTCAATATTCTTCAACTTCACATAATCATTTCCATCTTTCTCTGCTACAATTTCAATCCTGTAACAATAACTTCCTTCTTCATCCGCCAAACAACCTATTTTGCAGCTTTTGAAGAGCATGGAGCTCACAATAGTATCAAGAACAACGAAATTGGAGTATAAGCAAGCAATTAAGACCACTTCTAAAGCCATGGAGAAACTGTTGAAATCACCACTATGATAGGCTCTGACAACGCGGTAATGGAAGAGAGCTTCAATGGCTGCTAACGCCAGATTCCGAGGCACTGCCAATGCTAAAGCAGTTGAAGCCCTTCCCTTTATTAAAACACAAGCTCTTAGAATTGCTAAATACCCACCTGATTTCTCCATCCCTGAAGAAACCAATGCTAAGTTACAAATTATAAGTGCATTGGCAAGAATTATGGAATAAAGAACAGCATCGGCAGATGACATGAAGATGAGCCAATTGGGAGACGATGAGAATCCAAACCCATCAAACAAATGGAACCCAAAGAATAAAAGACAGAAAGCTGTTGAATTTGCAGATAAAAGCACGAAGAAATTGCATATGAAAGTGGATAAGAGAGGCTTGTAAAGCGATAAAACCGAAGATAAAGAAGGTGGGGAGGTTGGGTTGTGGTGGTGGTTGAGGAGGTGAATGATGGAAGCTTTGGCTACGAGGAAGAAAGAAAGGGTGAAGGTAAGAGCAAAGATTGATGAAGAAATTGTCTGGAAAAATCTTGAAGTTGTGAACCCTGAAGAAGTCCGAGGAGGGAGGAAACTCGGCCGCCGTGAAAATGGCTTTGAGGTGGTTGTGGATTGCCGGTAGCAGAGGAGAAGAAGGGACAAAGAATTGCGAAACAAGAACCGAAAGGGAGTATGGCAAAGCAAGGATTGCAGCAGTTGCAGTGAAGTAGTGGATAGTATTGAAGGAAAGTGTAGATGGATCTTCTAATGAGGAAGGTGGTTGATTTCTCCATCGGAGATGATGAACCGCTATTAACTTCCATGGCTGATTTTAGAACTCAGAGAAGCATGGAAGCTTGTGTTTGAACCAAAGGGACTTTTCTTGTATCTACATGTCCAGTTAACTGGCCACGTCAGTTAATTAACTTGTCACGTGATCATGTCTATTAAGCCCGTTACAGAATTTGTTAATCAGTGACTGTTTTGTCACTGATCGATAACGTTAAGGATTATTTTGTCACATTTTCAAAGTTAAAAAATTGAAATGTAAATCAAGTGACTGTATATTTCGAAAAATAAAAGTTGAGTGACTGTTGTTGTAATTTATTATTTTTTTAATATTTTTTTATTAGATTTAATGAAAGTAGTTAAAAACTATTTTAATAAAATATAATTTATTATTTAAATAATCTAATAAAATAATTATATGTAAAAAATAATAATATAAATAAATAATACATTAAAATCTTTAATTTTTTCATTAAATTTGTTAAAAAATACAATTTAAAAAAAAACCTCAATGATTGATGGCAAAAAAAATTCAAAAATATTTAGAGCCATTTATTAAGCAAAAAAAAACAAAAAAAACAAAAAAAAGTTTAAGAAGTGAGAAAAATGGCGGGATCTTTAGCAGTCGTAGAAACTGATCGCCCTGAGAACGAGAAGCCAGTCTACGCCATTAAAGGCCAATGGCAAGTTCATTTCGCTCGTTTCATAGTCTATCCATCTCTACCTTCCACCTGTCCCTCACTTGTCCCTAAGAGCCGACGCGGTCGCGCGTCTTGTGGCAACTGGATCGCCACTTCTTCTCCAGCTGCTTCTCTGCAGATCATTAGTGATCTTTCTAGCTCCGAAATCATCCTCTCCGTTTGTCTAGGCGGGAAGATCCTTGTGAGTTGCTCGTTACTGATTCTTCTAGATCATAGTTTGGATTACTTTAGAATCTCGCAAGCTTTAAATTGATTTATTTGATCAATCTTTTAAGCTGATTTTCAATTTCGTTTCATTGATCGTTAAAATAATAAACAAAACGGTTTTTCATTTTATCGGCAATAAATGAGTGTTTAGCATATTAGAATCTCGCTAGCAGTTTGCTTTATTTGATCAATCTCTTAAGCAGTTTATTAATTCCGTTTGATTGAGCACTAAAACAATGAGGAAACGGAACTTTCATTTTACCAGCAACAAATTGAGTGTTAAGCAAAGGAGAACGAATACAGGTTGGGAAGCGTGTTGATTGTTAATTTCTCATAGCCAGCGTAATAATTGCTCTCGAATCTCGATCCTTCTATTTTTCGATCTCAAATTTAAATTTATATCCTCGTTTTTTCTTGGATCAATTTTGTGGAGTTTCAAGGATATTGTGTCATGCATATTCACTTGTGGATTCTTTTCATTTTCAAAGTTCACGTTTACGATGTATAACGAATGCATAAAATATGTTGATGAAAGCATACCCAAGTCTACTTTCTGGTTGTATTTGACTTGATTTGATCTCAAATTACCAGCTCAAGTTGCATATTTTTTTCCGTTTCTTTTTTGTTAACATATTGGCGGTTTGCTTAGCTCATTAATTCATGATCTTATTTCATTTGGATTTGCGTCTAAAATTGTGTTCTACTGTAATAAGGAAATTGTATTCTGTTATTTGGAGCAGGAAGAGCACTACATTTCCAAGCTGCACTTCTCTTGGCCTCAGATCCAATGCATCCCTGAAATTCCTGCTAGGGGCAGCAGAGCTGTATTTGTAAGCTACAAAGACTGTGCTGATGAGGTAAGCCTATTACAAGGATGAGCATATTTTTGCATTTCATGGCCTAACTGAAGCCGAAACTGGCAAGGAATCCTCGAGTATATTTCCTTTGCTCTTGCTTAAGAGATTTCATGGCTACCGTTGAAAGTTTTTGAATTCGTAGGAGCAAAATAGTAAAGGTCTTTACCTATTTGTAAAGTGAACTTGCAGAATATGGAAACTTCATCACACACTGGTGTAGGAGAAAAAGGTTATCAAAAACAAAAATGTGTACGGACTTTTCTAAGGAAAAAAAAAAAACTTTATCATGAATGTCCATGATATCTAAGCAATATGAATTGTTACTTTTCCTTTAAAGACAGCCTAAACAAACTTTAGTGTATTTCTTCAATGCAGCAAACTCATGGAGTTCTACCTATATTTTTGCAGATCCAGAAATTTGCTTTGCGATTTTCTACACATCATGAATCAGAATCATTCATGAATGCTGTGAAGGTGGAGATACGACCATAGAAACTGTTTATTTCTTGTAATAACTATCCAATAGCTTTGGTCTGCTGCTGGGGATCTCTCATATATATTATATATATAAAACTTGGAACTATCAGTTTGTCTCTTTTCTCAGGAGGAGTTCCAGGGTGACGCTGAAACTGAACCTTTAAACCCAGATTTTGGATCTGACTTTTCCCCGCAATCAGATTTCATATCTAGTAATGGACTTCCTTCTAGGTAGATATGAAAACTGAAATGATAATCTTACCAGTTTGTTTCTTTCAGAAGATAAACCACTGGACAATATCAAAGAACTAATGACTTAATGTTTGCAGAGCCAATCAGGAGTCGAGTGATTTGAATGGCTCGTACACTCCACAAATGTCTCCCAGCTTGAGCCATGAAATTAGACAGCATTCATTTGATCAAGATGAGACGCTTAATAACAGTTCCGAAGGCATTTTTCCACCCTTGCCCCCCAGTTTCTCATCATTACTGACCAATTGCTGTCCTACCGCTGAAAAAGGTAGATTTCTTGACCTAAATATAGGTAGCGATGTCCAGTGACTGAGTTCGTAACACATTTCCTTGAATGATGTAGCTGCTAATCAACCAACAGTGTCTCAGGAAATTGATCTCAAATCCCAAATTGTGGTAATTATTTCAAACTATTTATCTATATTTTAGTTATTACTTTCAGTATTTAGAAGGCAAAGGAGTACTTTATTACTGCATTGCTTGGCATGTATCATTTCTGAAACTGCAGCTTTTTTCTAAAATCTCTACGAGACTGTTCTTTCATTGGTAGTTCTGTTTTTTCACAGAGATACATGGAAGATTCTTCCTTCCAAGGTACCTTCTATTTCTATTTCACTTGAATTTTTCGGGGACACTGTCTCCATAAGACCATATAAACATTTCGCTAGGAAGAAATTGTTTGATACGCCTTACTGTTCCATTTGCTAAATTTCTAGAGATTATTTTTACAGATATGTTGACTAAAGTAGAGAAAATTATCAGTGAAGTTGGAGCTGACATGCTGCTGTAAGTTACCTTATCTGCTTGAGCTTTCCAACATGTAGAGGAACTCATAACATTGAATGCTCGTCTTTTTTTTCCTTTTATTAAGTGATGATGCTACTATTTCTCAATCCCTTCTATCTTCTGTTGTAAATGGGCAAATTAGCTTAACTTTAGAACAGCCTTGTAAGTTAGCGCAACCGGGCTGCTGATTTACAAGTTCTACGCCCTCTCAAACCCAAAAGTCAAATTGAAATGCCACATGGACTCTGTTTAGGCTATTGCTAAGGAAAAGCCCCACTGAAACGGCAATTCTTCAGTAAAATAAATTATGACGTAGATAGCACCTTAACCGGTCCAAATCTTGCCACTTGTCGGAAGATCTGACTGTTTGAGAAATAAATTTATGCCATTTTCGCTGGCAGCATGAATAGAATATGCCATGAATAGATAGCACCTAAATATATACACGACGGAATATGTCATGAACGTGAAGTTTAAGTAATTCTTTTTTTACCAATTGTGGCATTTTCCTCCCTATCAATTTTTATATAGGTAACAAGAGAAGGCCTCTTGTAATTTTGGGTGATTAATAAAAGCCTCTTCTGAGTTTCAAACTCTATACTTAAGCCGGCTAGTAAATATGCAAGTCTACATGTACATACATGGCTAATGGCTTAATTATATCAAGTAGTTGTTACATGCTCAGTACTCCGATTTGATGGTGCTTTTGTTTTCCTTGTGTTTGCTATAGCTAGCAAAATATGACTGCAAGTAAATTCTAGTAGAGTTTTTTCCAAGGCTGTTGGAGCATGGAAGTTTGGAAATAGAACTGCTAGTAAAATTTTAAAACCATAGTGAATAATGTAAGACCGAAAAATTTCTCCTTACTAGCTTGGGTTTAGTTTGATTTAGAATCAGTGTCATACACAAGTATATATATCAGATATGAATGTACTTTTTTTTAAAAAAATATATAAGGTTTATACCCTTGTTGGAATGTGTTGGGGATTGATCCATATAAACCACTGGCAAATGAGACTTTAACTTTTTCACTTAATGAGTAAACAAATGAGAGTACAATATGAAAAAAATAACTTAAACGTACAACCTCTACATTACTCAAAACCCCAAATATAAAGCTCAAAATCTCAATAAGCAAATCGACAAATAAAACTCTAAATCTCATAAGACTTACCACGAAACTCTCACCAAAACAGGGATATAATGGTCCTTTTAAATAGGCTTGGATTAGAGTTTTAATCATATTAAAATATTTGTAGAATAATCAGAGTGTAATTGAGAAAAACAAATCTTACTTGAAATCTAAAACGCGGATGCTAAATAAGAAAACACGTCGTAACGTTATTTTTGCCTCATCGTGATATCTCGAGTCGCATCATCGTAACGTCGTGATCTGTAAAATACGAGGGCAGACTCACAGAATGTATTTCATCAATGTTCCATAGCTGCCAATTCCTAAGTACAGTATTTGACCTCATTTCAAATTATAAAACTGAACAACAGGGAACACTCAATCACCAGAATAAAATATTCTGTTGCTAAACCAGGAAACAGACATGTCTATGGAAGGCGACTTAACCAATGTATTCCAATTCGCTTTCACTTAGCTTAGGTTAAAAAAGTCACGTCCAATAAAATAATAGTGATGCTAATATAAATATAAACCTCAGCTTATTATATGCAGTGGTTTTACATTCTATAAAAATTAGATTATGTTGGACTGAGTGACACATATTACACAAAAAAATATATTTATTAAAAGTTGACATGAAAATAAAATAATGTTTTAATATTCATACTCAAATATTATCATATGTAAATTTTTGTCGATTTATAAAAAATTAAAAATAAAACATCATTATAATAGTGTTATTTTATAAAAAAGATTTTAATAATTTTTTAATTAGATTAAAATCAATAAGATGAACTCAATTAAAAGTTTTATATAAAAAAATCATTGAATCCAAACAAAGCACCACGTATTACAGCAAGCAATGTATTTAAGCCAAGAGCAAGCGTTATCTTCTCCATTGCATTTGCTTGCTTTAGATAACATTGTTGAACACGATACAATTAAATAACTTAATATGATAGAAATACAATATAAAAAATGGTAAGCTACATTATTAGTAATTCAAATATGGATCGATTTTTGTTCCGTTAAATTAAAAATGTTACAATTTGATTTTAATATATTCAAAATTATATTTTTAATTACTTGCATGTTAAGCGACTAATTGAGATACTTTTTAATTAATATAATAATAATTTTAATCAAGGTCAAATTGACATGATTATATTGTATCACCATTCGCCATTATTTGTTGATAAAAAAAATAATTTCGAAAAAGTTAATGATGAAATTGCAACTTGATATATTGTAAGCGTCGACGAACACCCACTAAATGATAAATCCCTGACAATACTGTGGGTTCACAAATAGCAAATTTGTCGTTTCAAAAGAATCTTAAGCCTCATGTTTTTTAATAAGAAAATTAGATGGCATTCCACTTGGAAACTTTCGAACAATACCCAATGATCCAGCAAACATGTGCAGACAGAAACAAAAACAAAGTCCCTAATTCTACCTCTTCCATTTCCATGGTTTCATCTCTTCTTCTCTCTTTCATTGCAAAAACAAAAAAAAAAGGAATCTCCCATGCCCATAACCATGGTTTCGCTTTCGCATCATCTCCTTCCTTGCCTTACCCTCCCTTTATTGGTAAGTCTACTTGCTAGAATTTGTAAAGCCGATGGTATGTACCCTTTTCCTTGCGCACAGGAAATCCAGAAATGTGATGCCTTTTTATACCACACCAATACTGGTCTAGATGAAGTCGAAATCGCTTCCTACCACTCTGTTGATCCTTCCACTTTCCGCCCCATTTCCCATGGTAATAACAAGGATTACCTTATACCAGTCTCCTGTTCTTGCGGAGACATCGATAACGGCAGCCAAGCGTACTTCTATGATGTATACTATACTGTGCAAGAAGGGGACACGTTTAGGAATGTTTCAGATCGTTTTTACGATGGACAAGCTCTTGAAGTAGGAGGAGAAGAAAATAATTTTCTTACAGGAAGCAAAGTAACGATGCATCTGATGTGCGGATGCTTAGAAAGTCAGTCCACAACCGTAGTTACATATACAGTTCAGCAGGGGGATACTTTATCAAGTATGGCTACTCAGCTATCGACCAGCGTAAATGATATACAAAGCTTGAACGGAAATCTGACGAGTAACCCCAACGTTATAAAGAGTGGTTGGGTTCTATATGTGCCTGTGGCTAAAGATAGAATTCCAGCAGCGCCAAAGAGAAGTGAGTGGTGTTTCAATTCAAGATCATTCTTCTTTTTCATTTCAGACTGCTTTTTCTTTTAGCAAATCCAAATGTTAATTGTTTTGTACTAAAGTTTTACTTTTATATTTTTTTGCTTGTTTTTTTCGGTCGATTATCAGAGGGGGGAATTAAATGGACAATTATTATTGCCATATCATCGGCTGTGACATTATTTGCAACGATTGCATTGCTGATCTTTCTTGTAAGAAGGAGAAAAGCACAACAAATGAGTGAGGAAGATCCGAAACCAGTATCCAAAAGCATAAGTGCCAGGGCATTTTCATTGCAGAACTCGTTTCTCTACAAGGACAACATAGAAGGTTAGAATGACAACTAGAGTAATCCCTTTCCGGATGGGAGGAAAGTAATTTACTCATCTATACTGCATTTGCATATGCAGATGTAACAGCTTTTGAATCAGATAGACCAATGATATATAGCCCGGAGGAGATTGAAGAAGCTACAGATAATTTTGATGAAACTAAGAAAATCGGATCTGGTGGATATGGTTGCGTGTACCATGGAATACTAGGGGCAAAGGTACCAGTTTTCTTTGCTAATTTTTCTACTTGTCACTGATAATACTTTTAACCAAAAAATGCTTCATGGAAACGACTTGAACTTTCAGGAGGTTGCAATAAAGAAGATGAAATCCAGCAAATCCAAAGAGTTCTTTGCTGAACTCAAGGTCTTATGCAAGGTCCATCACATAAATGTTGTAAGTTTTACCAACCATTAACACTTTGTTTGGTGTCAAAACAGGAAGCATCATGTTTGCTAATAGCAGGGAAAATACATGTTTGTTTACTTGCAGGTTGAGCTCTTGGGATTTGCTAGTGGAGATGACCATCTCTACTTGGTTTATGAGTATGTCCAGAATGGATCACTCAATGACCATCTCCATGATCCGTTATTGAAAGGTCACCAGCCGCTCTCTTGGATTGCGAGAGCGCAAATCGCACTTGATGCAGCCAAAGGCATCGAATACATTCACGACCACACAAAAGCACGGTATGTGCATAGGGATATCAAGACAAGTAATATACTGCTTGACAAGGGTCTACGAGCAAAGGTACTAAAATGAACTCCTCTGAATTATATAAACTAGTAGACATATATATAGGCTAATCTTCTTACGACTATGAATGGAATTGTATTCCATTAGGTTGCCGATTTCGGATTAGCAAAGCTTGTCGAGAGAACAAATGAAGAAGATCTAATAGCTACACGATTGGTTGGAACTCCAGGTTACTTGCCCCCTGAGTAAGTTTTTAACTTGCTACAAAATCACTAATGAAATATTGTTTTGTTTCTTACAAAAATCTTTCCCCAGATTGACATTCTTTTTTGGGGTTGGTTTATATGGTTATATTGGAAAGATCGGTGATGGAGTTGCAAGTGACACCGAAAACCGATGTGTTTGCATTCGGGGTGGTGCTGGCGGAGCTGATAACAGGCCAACGAGCACTGGTCCGTGATAACAAGGAGCCGAACAAAATGAGATCACTGATAACAATAGTAAGTAAATTGATAATTCGATATAATAGATGAATGAAGATTGACAACTGTTAAGCTTAACGTGTTTGCTTCCTTTCATTGTGGTAAGGTGAACAACGTTTTCGAAGAAGAAAACCCAGAATCAGCTTTAGAAGAAGTGATAGATGGAAGTCTTGGAGGAAGCTATCCTATGGAGGATGTTTACAAGGTATATAAATATAACCCTAACTTCCTACGACAATCATAACATGCATTTTTTCTTTAAAAAATTTGGTTAATATTGCATTTCATATATATTTATATATTGGATGATGCATTGCAGATGGCAGAACTAGCAGAGTGGTGCTTGAGTGATGAGGCAGTAAACAGACCAGAAATGAGAGATGTTGTTTTAACTCTTTCTAAAATCGTGATGTCGTCGGTGGAGTGGGAGGCCTCACTGGGAGGGAGTAGCCAAGTTTTCAGTGGGGTTTTCAATGGAAGATGAAAACTAAATAAACTTCCATTTTACTCATTTCTCAGAAATTTTATATTCAACTGCAAATGAAAAACATAATTGTAACTTGTTCTTCATTTTATGTTCCATATAAAATTTTGTTGCGAGATTATTGTTCATGCAAAGTTGGCGAACACTTCAACTTTGGCGAACTAAAAAAATACGAATTGGGTTTGAAGAGTTTGCTTGCAAGTTTTGTTTACAAAATATTCTTTTTGAAGATTTAGTATTTTTTAGTATAATATATTTAGCATTTATTAGCATAATATATTTGACATTTATTAGTATATTTGTTATTTTTTTTCATATTTAGGAGTTTTTCTTGTTATAAATACTCATGTTACTTTGTTCAAAATATACGAGTGAAAACAATAAAAAACCTTAGCAGACAATTTGGTTGCTAAATTTATTGTTTCTTCTCTGCAATTCTTTCTTTCTTAGTATCAAAATTCCAACAAGTGATATCAGAGGTATCTTCTTAAAGCTCGTAATTGATATTTTTGAGTTACAATGACTTCCGAGAGTTTCTCATCACCTTCACCGTTTGTTTTCAATGACGAAAATTATCATATATGGGTTGTTAACATGAAGACTTAAATCAGTAAGGGTATGATAATTGTATTTCAATTCTTGAGTATATTAATGGTCGGGTAAGTCCCTTTGATCTTTATTTGGACTATTATTTGTTTATGATATGTTGTATGTTTATAACTTGTAATTAAATCATTAACAAATAATAAATTGATTTTGAAAAACTAATTTGCGAAATGTTATATGATAGTTGAAAATGATGGTTCCTAAGAATGTATATGGATATGTTACATGATTATGAGAATGTATAACTCCACACTAGGGTTCAACAAACACTATTAGATTAGGACTTAGGTTGACCAAATGGTAAGCCACTTTTGGCGGATACAATACTCCCGATTTTTTAGGTATCCACTAGCAGGTACTTCTATAAACAAACACATGGCAGACATTATCCATTATCATAGACTAGCATATGATGGTCACAAGGCACAATTACTCTGTGTGTACGCCACCTTTGCGAACTACCCCTTTATGATTGTTTATTGTGTTGTTTTACACCTCATGCAACGTTCACATTTTGTTTAACACAATTTACACCCTTTTCTCGTATACTCCATTGAGCTAGCTTTTGATCTTAGTTCAAAAGAACCATTATTCTTGTACCTTCATATCTTTCATTAGAGCCATTCAACTAATCATAACCTCCATACCTCCATCATTCCTCCTTGTATTCGACCACATGAGTGTTCCTCCATAAGGCCAGGTAGTCACCAGTCATGGTTTGCACTAGAGTGCCATACTGGAGGCAAAACATAATATTATGTACATTCTTTTCATCATCATACGTGACAATGCTTTGATACCTCTTTTCTCCATTTTGGATTCGGAGCTTGTGCACCAAGGAAGGAGTATTTATACCATGCACATGCAATACCTCTATCTCTGTTTTACTGATTGTAACCGCACATGCACCGACTCCTTCAACATATCCCTTTTGACGCAAGTAACAAGACCAAAGGTTAAGGCCACTTACCTGAATATACATGGGTAGGTTTAAACGAAATGCATATAACAGACTCAAGGTACAAAGGAACTCACCAGAAATCTTCACTCAAAGCTTTCCTACTTAACAAGTTCTTTCCCTTTAGCTTTGAGACCTTCTCCTATTTCTTTAGTTAAAACAATCAAATGACTTCTTTAAATATAAAAACAACAAAAGCTTAATGAAATACCATGAATTGATAAATGCAAATAGTTTTCGGATGGAAGTTTCCTTCCTATCCAGTATTCAAATGAAAGCCCTACTACAACTATTACATCCCCCCACACACACGCACCCACTCACACACCTACATACCCCCACACACAACCACAACCACACCCACACCCACCCCCCCCCCACACACATGTTCATATTATGCCATGATATGAATGAACCTATATGAATTCATTTTTTATGTCCCTAAAATTTTATATTTTATTCAATTTAGTCCCTAAACTCGGAATAATGATAGTTTTCGATTCCTAGCTTCGAATTAAAATCCAATTTCATATATTCTCATTAGGAATCTTATACTTTCTATTTTTAACATAATTTTATGACAAGTTTTACATTTATTCAATTTGGTCCCTAATGTAACAAGTTAACAATTAAGTTAAATTAACCTTACAATCTAGTCCTTTTCATAATCTAAACTTAAAACGCATCAATTTCAAGTCTAATTCTTTAAGAAATGAACAATGAAAACTTTCAAAAAATTTATCAAAATTATAAATTAGCACATGGGCTAGCTAAATCAAGCTCCTATGACCTCAAATCTATAAAAATTACAAGAAAATGACTTGAACTTGCTTATCTATTAATTGGTCGAATGTTTCAATGGTTTGGAAGCTTTCTTCTACTTTCTTTCTATGGTGGACAGTAAGAATGAATAAGAAAATAGTGAAATCCCACTTACCTTTGGCTTTTATACTTTGATTAATTATTAATTAAACTAGATTAATTAACTTAATCATGATTTTCTTAACATAATTAAATTTTTATTCATGCATAATGGGATATGCCATCTCCTCCACCACTCCTATTCAAAAATGATTTTATTAATATTTCGGGTCTTTGGTTAATTACTATTTAAGTTCTCAAACTTTTGGTCAATTAAAAATTTATAGCGATTAAACTTTTACAATTTAGTCCTTAAGCCTTAATTAACTATTAATTCACGCAAAATTATTGAACCAATCTTTAATATATTTTATATTATCTCCGTAAATCATGGGGTTCCAAATTCATATTTCCAAATACCATTGAAAATCAAGCTATTACAGCTAGAGTGACCAATTTGATAAATTTAATTAATAATCGTGACCAAATTAAAAAAAATTATAGCAACCAAAATAAAGACGGTCTAAATTTTTTAGAGTGAGTAATGGGGTAATTCACCCTAACCTTTTTTTTTATAGATAAATTACCCTAAATTTTTATAGGTAATGATTATTTTCAATTCTCTTGATTAGATCTGTTTGTTCCCCGAGCAACTTACCTAATTAAGTAGGCTCAACTTGATTTGGGTCAAGTTTGGAAAATCTTTTTTATATATCGAGCTGAGTTGGAATTTAATTAAAATAGTATAAAATAATTTAAATTTTAAATTTAATTCTAAAAATATATTTAATATTTAAAAAATTTTAAATAGTGAAACTCATAGATGAATCAAGTTTGATTGGCTTAAAGAAGTTCAAGACATGAAATTTTATAAGAATTGGATTGCAGTCCTATTTGAAGGTTTTTTTTTTACCTAGATAATTTAAAAAATTACGAAAATGAGACATGTTGTAGATTATTTATAAGAATGACATGTTTTTTATAGTAAAATTGGATGCCATTAATATGTTAAACGACATTAATTACAAAAATAAATTAAATAATAAAAATAAAAAATAACATTTTAATGTAAAAAAGGGGTGAAGTTAAAATGCGAGGGGCACAATTTTTTTCCTACTGACTTTTTTTTTTATGAAAAATTTAGGTTAATTGTAATATAATTTTGAATCTCGTAACTTTATTTTATGGAAATTAGAAGTTAGTCCTTTTATTATCACAATTAATAAAATCATTAATTCAACAATTTATATGTGGCAAATTAGAAAAGAACCAATGGTTCAAGCTTATATATTTTTATCAACAATTGGATTAGTTTTAATAATGTAAGAAGATTAAATTTTAACAACTTAAAATAAAGAGATTAATTTCTCAATTTTTTTATAAAGTAAAGAGATAAAAATTCATAATTGAACCTTTAAAACAAACTTAACAATACTAGACATTGCATGATTGTAGAAAACATATATGATACAGAAAAATAATAAAACATGATAAAACATAAAAATATAAACTTATCAAAATTTTCTAATTTGTCACATATAAATTGTTGAATTGATGATTTATTAATTCGTTGCATATAAATTTGATAAATAGTTAATCTTGCAGTAAGCAATTTGATGATCAAGTTTAATAGTATTAAATAATTTGACTAACTTTTTAAATTCGAAAACATATAAATATCAAATTATGATAAATTAAAATAAAAAGACTAACACATTGACGGCACCCCATTTTTATTTTAGAAAACATACTATTTTCATAAATAATTTACAACATATCCCATTTTCGTAATTAAATTTTTTGTAATATCTAGGTAAAAACACTGACCTGACCATAAACAATTTTTTATTCTTTTTGTTTTTAATAAATTAAAATAATAGAAAATAAAAATAAATTGTGAAAAAATTAAATAAAAAATGCAACCTTAATTGAAGAAAATCATAAGCTCAAAATTGTTAAAATTAAAATAATGGAAAATAACAAATAATTTGTGAAAAAAATCAAATTAAATATTTATATGAATAGCTGACACTTAAACAAAATATAAATATAATATAGTAAAAAGTAATAAAAAATATTTACAGAGAAGGTAATTGAGCTGCAGACGAATTGCTTTTGACTGCTTTTAGTTTATCATTGGGGTTTCGTTGCTTCATCCAAGCTTCTGATAAGGTGCTGGCAATATTGAATGATGATTTGAGTGGGAATAGGGTAGGGGCATAGCCGGGGATTGACAGAAGATCCGATAAAAATATTTTATTTAAATTTTTTAAAATTTTAAATTAATAAAATTAAAATTACATTTTAATTTTTTAAAAATAATAAAAATTTAATTTAATATTTTATAAATTATAAAAATATAAATTATATTTTTACTATCCTGCAAATTAAAATTTAATTTCCACCAATTTTTTCCCTGGTTCTTACCACGATTAGTAGAGACTTCTTTTATTCATCAAAACAAATATTTTTTTGGTTAAAAAATAAAATTCTACGTAGATTAGATTGTAAAATAAAGTAGCAAATGTCAAAACAACTCACAATATTGGTGCGTGATTTTCAAACGAAATAAAGCGACGTCGTTTAGAAAATGAAGTCTAAAAACATTTGGCACCGGGAAAAAGAAAAACAGGTATGGGAAGATGAAGGTTGAAGCCTTCCATTTAAAATCTGAAATAGAAAGAAAAGTAAATTAGTGTGTATGGAAAGGGCAGATCGTAACGAACATTAACAAAAAATGTTTCAGCTTCAACAAGCTCGCTCAACTTTGCACTTCCTTCATTTAGATCTTTCTTCTCGCTTCTGATTCAAATCAGATCTTAAGAAAACCGTGAACCGCACCGATCTGATCTGCAAAATTACTAGGGATTTCGTAGGGCAAATTATATAAACAAAAGAAGAAATGGCGGGGGCAGCATCTGCACTATTTCTTCTAGATATAAAGGGCCGTGTTCTGGTGTGGCGTGACTACCGTGGCGATGTCTCCGCTGCTCAAGCTGAACGCTTCTTCACCAAACTCATCGAAAAAGAGGTTTTTTTTTTCTTTCGTGCAATTTCAGATTTCGATTTGATATTTGTTTTCCGTTTAGAATAAATATATTTCTTCTCTTTGTTGCTTTAATTTTTTTTTAATTTGAATTAAGCTTAACTATACTTCGAATCAGTTTTTAAATTGACGGTGCTCAAAGTGGTTAGCGTATTATTGAATTCAGTGAACCTTTGGATTTGGTTCGCAGGGAGATCCGCAGTCGCAAGATCCAGTTGTGTATGATAATGGAGTTACGTACATGTTTATACAGCACAGCAACGTGTACTTGATGACTGCAACAAGGCAGAATTGCAATGCTGCCAGTCTTCTTTTCTTCCTTCACCGTGTAGTTGATGTAAGCCAATTCGGTAATTTTAGTTTTATGCCTTCTTTATTTTCAAATTTTCAATTGCATTAAAATTTTTTTGTAAACATTTTTTTAATGTGGTACTAATATGTGATCTCGATTCTCTATATTGATCTGAATTAATGTTTCAGGTTTTTAAGCATTATTTCGAGGAATTAGAAGAGGAATCGCTTAGGGATAACTTTGTTGTAGTGGTATGAGGAAATCAAACTTCTTCTTTTTTTTTTTTTTTTTTTCAGGATAACTAGTTCCAGCTTTGGTTGTTGGACGATATTGGTTTATTATTGTAGTAGAAGAGTTTATAATTGGCTCTTTTTTATGCATTTTCCAGTATGAGTTACTTGATGAGATTATGGATTTTGGCTACCCCCAATACACTGAAGCAAAAATACTTAGTGAGTTTATCAAGACTGATGCTTATAGGATGGAAGTTACACAGAGACCTCCAATGGCTGTTACAAATGCAGTCTCATGGCGGAGTGAAGGAATAAACTACAAGAAGAATGAAGTAGGTCACTTTTTTTATAGTTGTCGTTTTTGAGTTATTTATCAACACATTTGAGACACTAGCTTATGAAGATTTGTTCTTTAATTTCAGGTGTTTTTGGATGTGGTAGAAAGCGTGAACATACTTGTCAACAGCAATGGACAAATAATTAGGTCAGATGTTGTTGGGGCGTTGAAGATGAGAACTTATTTGAGGTGTGTTTTCTGGTTATTTGATGATATATGATATTGGTCCATCTTAAGGGAATATGCTTTAGTCAACGCAGAACTCTATCATTACTTATAGACTGTAATTGCTTATTTTCGTGAATAGGTTTAAAATGGAAATATAAAAGAGTGTCAAATGTATCAAAACTTATATTTAAACAAATATTGCATTTTAGAGAGAATGATGATACCGTGTAATTTGCAAGTTGCAATTGATATGATGAGACCTGGATTTAAAGATATATATATATATCTTTCTGCAATCTTAAAAAGAGCATTATTAATTTGGAAGTGGAAATTGGTGTCTCTACATCACAATTTCGCACCCTTGTTGACTACACCATTCATTTGAAACTTCCGGTTGCCATGTCCTTCATGCCGGTAATGCTGGAAGCTCTCAAAAGTTTGGCATGTTCTGTCTATGCTATATGATTGTAGGCAACTCAAACCTTCATACACAGACATTGTGTAAACTTGCTTTTTCTTGATAGTTATGACATCAAAAAGTATCCTTTCATTTTTGAAGTTCTATTTTAGGCTGTCTATTTATTTGGGTTCAATTATCCTTTTCAGTGGCATGCCCGAGTGTAAGCTTGGCCTAAATGATAGAGTATTGCTTGAGGCACAAGGACGAGCAACAAAGGGAAAGGCGATTGATTTGGAGGACATAAAGTTTCATCAGTACGTAACCTGACTCTCTTTTCTACTTTTACTCTGGTTTTTATATATGATTTTTCTTAAGCTTTGGGTGTACCAGCTACTGAAGTCTAATGGTGCAAATTTCCCTCTCATTAATGCTTTGTCCTAGGTGTGTTCGTCTGGCCCGATTTGAAAATGACCGAACTATATCTTTCATACCTCCTGATGGTTCCTTTGATCTCATGACATACAGACTTAGCACTCAGGTGAACCATTTTTCTTATGAATTTTCACTCCCTTTCTTTCTTCTAATTGCTTATTCTTTTGATGACTGATTTTGGTGATTATTTCTGCTTTTAGGTAAAGCCGCTCATCTGGGTGGAAGCTCAAGTTGAAAAACATTCAAGAAGCCGTGTTGAGATTATGGTAAAGGCCAGGAGTCAGTTCAAGGAGCGTAGGTATTGGGTTTTTATCCCTATTCCTACATACTCTTCTAATTTCCCTCATATCTAGGTGGGTTATTCAATGTTTAGATGACTAAGCACTGATGAAAGCATTATTGTTCTTTACAGTACTGCTACGAATGTTGAGATTATGGTGCCTGTGCCTGCTGATGCTTCCAGTCCAAATGTTCGGACATCAATGGGATCTGCAGCATATGCACCTGAAAATGATGCATTATTGTGGAAAATAAGATCTTTTCCTGGTGGGAAGGTATCATCTGCCAACTCCAAACTTATAAAATTCTCTTGCTAGCCGTGGTACTAATTATATTTTGAAATTCCAACATTAGGAGTATATGTTGAGGGCCGAGTTTACTCTTCCTAGCATAACAGATGAAGAGGCGACTCAAGAGAGAAAAGCACCTATACGTGTGAAGTTTGAGATTCCATATTTTACTGTTTCTGGGATACAGGTACGCCTTCATATGCTTTTTTTTTTTTAATTTGGTTATGCCAACTTTAACTGTTTTGTCACTCATCTGCTCTTCTGATTCTGATTGGGATACAAAATTGTAATTTCTGTTCCATAGTCTCCCTCCTTATTCTTCCTCATGCTATCAGTCAAGAACTAGAATTTCTAACTGAATTAGGGAGAACATAACCTGTTTTAACTTCCATTGCTGATATTGGTTTTCTTTTTTTATTTTGTTATGCCATCTGTAACTGTTTTGTCATTCTTCTGTTCTTCCTCATGCTGAAAGGGATACAAAAATGAAATTTCTTTTCCATAGTCTCCTTCCTTTATCTTCTTCACACTCATCAGTCAAGAACTAGAGTTTCTAACTGATTTAGGGAGAACACAACTTGTGTTAGCTTCCATGGCTAATATTTATTTATTAACATACTAACTAATATCCTTGTTTTTAAATTAACATCATAGTAATAGGGAAAAAAAAGTGAATACATCACAAATAAAGAACACCACTTTTGCACTTTGATGTGGGTTTTGTAGTCGTCTAAGAGTTAAAAGTGAAAGATAGCCCAACTATTGGCCTAAATGTTCATAAAATTCATACCCTATCCCTCCAGATAGGTATCATTAAAAGAAGGCATGTAGTTAGCTTTTCTTTATAGGATGGGTGCCTGCTTATTTTGCAATGAGTGGAAATTTATACTTAGACTTTAGAATGTCACCCCATTTAGAACAATCATGTTACAGCTAAGAGATGCCGCTTGTTAGGCCAAGTAACATGTAAGTTACTTCAAATAGCATGTAGTAGGCTGTTAAGGGCTAGTTAGGCATTTTAATTGCGGTTGGAAAATGTTTTTAAAAAGCTTGGTTTGGAAAAGTGCTTTTGAAAAGTTTTTTTGTTAATTTTAAGTGTTTGGTATCGTTGTTAAAAATTGCGATGGGAAGTTAAAATGTCCATTTTAGACATGATGTTGGGAAGTCAAAAATAAGTTAATCCAAACAATTTAACATGATATATGAAATATGCCTTTTAAATACCCTAAGTAATTAATATAAATTATTTATAAAATTTAATTTAAATACATAAATTGTATTTTAGATATTAAAATCATAAACTTCATCTTTGGATAATAATTTGGAAGCATTGATGCAGCTAAATCCTTGTAAATGGGTATGTATGTTCAAAGGCAAACCTTACCTTTGCTGAAGTATTGATTTATTATTTATGGCTACATAGTAAGTTCATTAAAGATATTATGATGGAGGAATAAATAAGGGTGTTTTGATAATTTTACTTCAAAACCCTTTAAGCCAAAAGCACCTGATCTCAGATTTTGGGTTTAGGTATAAAAGCAATTTCAAAAAGCTCTTTTGATTCCAAAAACCAAGTATTTGGCAATGCTTGTGCTGCCAATAATTGCCTTTGGCAACTCAAAAGCATTACTGAATGCAGCCTAAGTCAAATTATCCAACTGGAAATTGCATGAAACATCAAACTTTTTGAGCTATTATGCACTGTCATAAAGTGTGGTACGCTGTCTAGATTGTGTGGGGTAGTCAAGGCGGTGATGAATTGTTGATAGGTGGATAAAGTTGATTAAAGATGACAATCTAACATGACACCAGGCATGTCAAACATAAATAGACTGCTGATCAGACATTTCCTGTCTCATTCGAAGATTATTTTGTGAAAGGACTATTTGGTTAGCATGCTAGTTTTACTTGCTAGCTAGATTTCCATTATAAACATGCTAACCACACAACTTGTATAAATGCGAGTCCATCCTAGTCGCCATGGAAACCACAAATGAGATCCAATGTAAGCATCAATAATAACCGCTTGGCAGCACTATGTATGTAGATAACTCTTTGCTTTAGAAATTGCCCAGGATTAGATTATTATTGTTTCAATTTGCTAAGAAAAACAAAATAACTAAAAAAAACACATTGGGATTTCTAGCGTTTTGTGTTTCATTTGGTAATTTTTCTAATTTGCATGTTGGGGCTTTTGTAGGTTCGTTATCTGAAGATCATTGAGAAAAGTGGTTACCAGGCTCTTCCATGGGTACGGTACATTACAATGGCTGGCGAGTACGAACTAAGACTTATTTGATAGCCATTGGTTTTTAGTTGACATTTCAAATTCACCGAGTTTGAATCAATCGGGACATATGGATACAAGAAACTAGTTGGTTGATAAGTGAAGGCCCTATGAAGAGCATGCAAGTGTTTCGTCGTGAAAAATCTTTTCTTCTTCACATTATACTTTTTGTGCATTATAATTGTTTTATCTAGTAGGTGTGTAAGAGTTTTTAATCACCAGGAACCCTCTTTTCCCCCTTCCATTATCAAACTACAAATTGAAAGCTATGAAATTCTTTTTCCCTTTTTTTTGGGTTGTCAACGGTTAATTGTTTGAATGTGTCCACTCAGCACACTAGGAAATCATTGCTTAGAGCTGATTGTTTTTATGGAAAATGATTTTTCAGAAAATTATTTCTATAATCAGACATTTTTTCTTGGAATGTAGATTTTTGTACTTTGAGAAATTCTGGGTGAAAGGTTTTACGTAGTTTGGTTGTATTCCAAAAAGTTTGCGGTAATACGAAAATGATCCATCCTTACGTTTTTTATATTTATATCTTGTGACCTCACATATCAATGTCCTTTCTTACTATGAAGAATCACATTATGGCTGAAGACACTTGTGAGCTCAAGACATTGCAGTCCCGTGTCATAGGGATTATGCACTTGACACAATTAAAATATTTACCATTTACATGTCATATATATCCATGCTCTTGATATGATAGTCTATACTTATGAGGATAAGGTGTCAATATGTTGGTTAAATCTTAGGGAGTTTAGAACCAAACATGGGTGTACATTACACCTTGAGAATGACCAAGGACAATCCCTTAAAATTCTAAGAGCATTAAGATAGAAGGCCAAGTCACACTTAAGTCTCTCAACCCACTCTTGTCGTTCCTTTCTATCCAATCCTCTTCAAGTACCCAAATTTTGATCAGTCTTGCGTCTTATTGCATATTGAGTGAAATATCACAAACCAACCATATTTTTTTTCTTTGTATCAACAATTGGTGCGGTGAACATAAACTCACTTTTGACCTTCAAAATCAATCGAAAAAATGGCTTATCTCAGCAACTTCTCCAATGGCTTAAAATTTCCCAATAACCAAAATTTCCTGAAATTCCTCAGTAGCCAATGTTTCCCCATTTACCAAAATCAAATGATAAGGTCATTGGATAATCACTTACTAAGTTGCTTTCCTAATGATATATGATAAAAGAGAGTTCAATCGCAGTACTTTAGTGGAATGATTTTATGATTTTAATGTTTTAATTAATATAAGAAGAGTCGAAACTTAATTACAAGTTATTTGAGCCCTAATTATATATGTTCAATCGGTCTCTCCTCTAGCTTGATATAATCGAAAATGGATTGCATGTAGTGTTGGAAAAAAATCTAGTTTAAAAACATTTTTGTCATAGCGAAAAATTAAAAGTTTTGAAAACCGTGTCGATTTGTGATATTTATAGTAATAATTTTTTTTTCCAAAATGTACCTATGCTTTGACGAGATAGATCCTAGACATTCTCGGTTTTCAACTGAACGATCTTCTCCACTATTTTTGTACCATGAATTGCTTCGAGTGTGAGCTTGAACAATCACAAACCAAACACAGAACCATAGACGATTTATTACTTTCAGTAGGAAAGCAATTCTCTCTTAATAGAAATCGGTAGAATTATAATTCCCAGAAAATAAATTCCTACTCCTTTCTGGTAGAATAACAATATATCAAACTTCTATAAAAAAACTTGTTTAAATAACTCTATCAGTGTCATCTATTTATATAGGGAGAAATAGGAGAATCCTCCTTAAATTAGTAAAACACAAATAATATTTATTTAATAGAAAAACTAATCTTCTAGTTTAAGAGAGAGGCAACACCCCCCCCCCCTAATATGAGGGGAGATTGAGTCTCTAATATATTGGGTCCAATTATGTGTTTCTTGAATTTTTAACCTAACAATTTATAATTTAATTCAACCTAATATATATTTTTCTATTTATTAAAATAAATATTATTTATTTATTTATTTTAGACAAATTAATTTTTCAAATAAATAATTTTCTCAACTCAATTCTAATTTCATTAAAGTCATGACAACTTTACCGTAAAGAAATATATGAGGTAATATATTTAATTTTCATATTCAACGGATTCACAATTACTAATTAATTTAATTTCATTTTCTAACTTTAATTATTTAATTAAATAATAATTTAAAAATCTTAAATTAATTCTCAAAACATTTCTATACTCAATGAAAAAGCACATTCATTTACGAATGTGATCCATTTATCTAATTTTATCATTTCCATCCACTTCTGTCCATTTGGTTCTACATGCAATTTATTTATGGTTTCAACGAGCTAGTGGAGGGACTGATTGGACATATGCAATCAGGGCTCAAATGATTTATAATTAAGTTTCAGCTTTTCGCCTATTAATTATAAACTCATTTAGTTACGAAGTCATTTCATTATAGTATCGTGATTGATCTCTCCCTAATTACATACCATTACGAAAGCTTCTCATTCAATGTACGTCCAATGATATTTTCATAAGTGTGTTACCCTAATAGGATGTTTTTAATCTCTTTGAGATAATTTTTTTCTCTTAATATGATCTTATTTTATCTCATAGTAATCATTACATCTTCTTTCATGAAAAGTCAATTATTATCAAATAGTAATCAAATCATTTATCACAAAGACAAACGACCCGTGATCACATTTACTTTTCATCTATCATGTATGCCAATGAGATGATATCATTTACTCATTTCTTGGGCTATGAATACCACTATTGTGAATGATGTTATATACTGTAGAAGTTGTATAACTAATGCATCAGCTTTAGGTTCTTTATCTATTTGCACTCAGACTTTTACATATATCAAAGTATACAAGTCACACATACATAGTCAATTATCTACTCAAGATTAAGGTACGTCACACTATGTACGTCACAAGTGAATAAATTCATAAACGTATCTAGTATCTATTCTACTTTGGTCCTACCCGATATACTGTCACTCCAATTAGTCATATTTATGTCTCTATCTTTTAGGAGTCATCTGCTTCGATGCTTAAGACAAAGCATCTTCTTAATTGGACTTGATAGACAACATATTAGTCTTTCAATCGTTCACTTATGTCTAGTTAGACTAAGGACATTTTTAGATTAATATACTAATACAAATTGTATTTCTATATTACAATCAGATCATATAATACCTCTTAATATTAGTTAAATGTTAGATAACCAGTGAGCCAATAATTACTTCTATTTTGCTTTGCGTTCAAAATCAATGAAGATAATATACAAAGAGTATTAATGTAATTAATTGATAAAATTAAATGTCGACAATGAAAAAATACCGCAAAGAAAATGAGAAAAACACACACACAGATTTTACGTGGAAACTCTTTCGGGAAAAAATCACGGGCAGAGAAGAAGAAGATTCACTAATGTCGAAAATCGAATGATTACAAGAGGAGATGACTATGCCTATTTATAGGTTGAAAAACCTTATTCCAATCAACAACTAATAGAAGTAACGTAGTAAAGTTGAAACACCTTATTCTAATTAAAATAAAATAGATAACTTATTCTAATTAAAATAAACTAAAAGAAGTTTAGTTTATTTGGACTTTACTTTTATTTTATTTTACCACTGAATTTTATTTTAACAAGAATTCTAGTCATCCAATTCTAACATTAATGAATATTATTAAAATAATTTGTTAAAAAAATACAAGTATACAAAATGAATATACTACACTTAAGGCAATACATCCAATTATGTAGAATCGATAATATAGAATTAATGAAAACAATGATTAAAAGAAATGATCGCATCACTATCCGTGACCAATGTGTTTTCTAACTAAGTATAAAAGATGAATTAGAACTTAAATTAATTTTTTGAAATATTATTTAACTGATTTCAATTAAATAATTGAAGTTCGAAGTGAGAATTAAATTAATTAGTCATCATACTTTTATTGAACATGATAATTAAATATATTTTCTCGTATATTGTAATACGGTAAAGTTACCATGACTTTAACGAATTAGAATTTGATTGATAAAATAATTTAATTGGGTAAATGAATTAATAAATGTTTTGGGAAATAAAAAATAGTTATAGGGTTGGATAAATTATAAGTATTGATAAAAAATTCAAATAACACATATAATTGTACCTAATGCATGAGACGGGCTTGAGAGCTCATCCTATGTGAAAGGGGTTTGTCGTTGTCCCATAGTATTCTACATATAGTGGAATATTGTATTTTCTATTAAAATATTATTTAATTACTATTTATTCATGTAAAACTCTTGTACTTTTTTCTTATGCATAGGAACTATGGGATAACCTAAAACACACAAGAATCAATCGGTTTAGCATCCTTACTCCGTCAAAAACTAGTGACAATTTATTTACAGAATAAATTTTATTTTCTGTTGAACTCAAATTTTTTTTTATTCCCATAGAGAGAAAATTAATTTTCTCACTGAAAGCTAATCAAAGTTTTGATTTTGTGCTTTTGGCTCGCATTTTACACTTAAAGCAATTCGGGGTTCGATCGTTTGGTAAGAAATCAGAAAACTATTTAGACTGCTTCACTCAAAGCATAGATAATTATTTGATTTAGGGTTTATTATATATAGCACAAGATTTTGCTTTTTTAAAAAAAAAAATTAAACTTTCATTGTGTGATATTCGTTATTTTCTTAATTGATTTTTCCAATTATTGAAGCATAAGTAACTATAGACAAATATTCAAGCTCCTTATCCATTTTCAGTGATTGTTCTTTAAAGAGTTTAAATGAGTCTGAAATACTTTAGCATCTTTCATCTTGAACTTGTTTAATATTTTTTCAATGTAACTAGCTTGCGACAACTTCAACTCCCGACTATTCTATCTCGGATTATTCTCATCCGAAGAATTTGCTTAGTCTTTTTAAAATCTTTCATTATGAATTTAGATGCCAATTGGTCCTTCAACTTGTTGATTTCTTGCATAGTAGGTCTTGCAATGAGCATACTATCCACATAGAAAAATTGATCTTTCCTTTGAGGACTGCGGTTAGTACCGTCTAATTCTTTTGCAATGACTTCATCTCGTCTTGGATAGTTCACTCCCACTTGACCAAATCATCCACTTCCCACGCTTCATCGTAATAAATAATACTAGGAGGGAGAATAGCATCGAACAAGTTTAGGGGTTCTGCTACATTTTCTAATTTGAGTCTCAGGTGTAACCTGTTTTGCTATCGTCGGAATATTCTCTTGAAGTTCTTACTGCCCTTCAATCACATCATCCTCAGAAAATGTTCACACTTCGTGCTTGCTTTCCTACATTAGCAGACTTTAGTGTCACAGGTCGCGGATGATCTAGTCCCATGGCACTGGAACATGCTTATCTTTATAGACATCATTTTCATTGAATATTACATTTCTCCCTATTAGAATATTTTTATTCTCAGCATCCCAAAATTAGAAGCTAAAATCATTTCCACCATATCCAACGAAAAAGGACGTTCTAGTCTTGGGTTCTAGTTTATCTCTTTATCGGAGTCGATATGCAGATATGAAGCACAACAAAATATCTTTAAATGTGAGAGGTTTACTTCTTTCCCTATCCAAACTAGATGGTAGTTATTGTAACAATGCCAACGCTTGGACTTCATCAAATTAATATCCACAGAACTTAATTGACGAGTATCGTGTTGAACTCATTGATATGATCCATAAGTGAATTACCTTTAGTCATCTTTAGATTGAACAAACAGCGTATCGGATGTATCTTGTTTGACGTGGATGGCATAGCCTTTCATACATGTTTCGTAATGCGCTTATTGGCCGTGGCGGAGTCAAAAAATTATTTTTGAGATCGAAATTAAATTATATATTTTTATGATTTTTTACTATTTTAATAATCTATATTTTTATAATTTTATCATTTTTTAGGGGATCAAAGTATAACTTTATTATTATTAATTTAAAATTTTATAAATTATAAAGGATTTAAATGAGTGCCAAGGCCTGCCAGCCCTCCTGGCTACAGCACTGCTTATTGGATCAGCCGAAGTCTTTTAATTCCTGACGTTGTACACAGTTTCTAGCTAAAGTCAACTGAATAATTCCTAAGTTTTGCCTTTAGCTAGGGGAACAAAATGAAATCAGCATTAAAATGTTCCAGCAAAGCAAAACTGAGCACACACTTGCTGCAAGAGGACTCTGCCTACCCTGTATGCAGAAGTTTGCATCACAGCCAAGTCTAATACAAATTAAAACTAAATTATCGTCCAATGATCTGACTGAAAAATGAAAAGACATGTCTTCGTAGTGAGTTATTCGCATCCATTGGGAAAGATGGCAGGCCTTGTCTCCTTTGTCTCTGGAAGCAAACGAAACATGTAGAAATTATAATTGTAAACTTGTCCCCTCAATGGTACATTTTTTCGATTCTGTAAATTGCATTCTGCTTGAGTTAAAGAGGAGACAAGAGATCCCATCCCAACCGTTTATTTCACTTATGTTTTCTAAGCAGCTTTGGAAGAAGGTTCTTATAATATTGCCAGCGGCATTCAGAAAACAATGGGGGATTGGCAAGCTTAGTTGGACAGGGCAAAGTCGAGACTTTTAGCTTGGGTATGTGCTTGATTTGATGTGATATATTTAATTTGTCAAAGAACTTTTCATGCATTTAACATATAATTAAAACTAACATAGTTAAACCAGCAACATGGATGAGAAACGATCATAGATAGAATGAACTGTTTAAACCATAGAAATAAGCCCCAACCTTTTTCAGACCCACAAAAAAAGAATTCTATACCAACTCGGTATGGGGCTAAAGTCTAAATACTCGACCTATACACCTAAAGAAGAACGAAGGCTTTTGATCTTCATCACGACTAATTATTTCCATTGATGGTCCCTTTGATTGCAGACAACCTCTCCAAGAGAAGGTTAAACTCCTCATCAGGACTCAGCATGCTAATCCTTGTATAATTTGAGTCCACCCCAAAATTTGTTCCGCCCCTTGTGACTATCTTAAACTCTCTTAAGAGATTGTCACAGTTCAACCCGTCCTTGCTCTTCAACCATGCAAAGGCTGTACCAGGAAAAAGCAATCGAATTTCATAAGTTCAATGAAATGGCTGTTTTCATTATATGCCAAAATGATATGATCAGTATTTTACCAGGGCTTGGATCAGTGTATTTGCAACTGAAGTTGCAATAATCTTGAGGGTACTTAGGCAGACTAAAAACTCCATTGCGTTTAACCACTTCACGCAGCTTTTCCCATCTATCAGACATGAGCCGCTGTCCATATTCAAAGAAATTCTCCTCTTTATCAGGTGCAGAATTCTGGCAGTCGTCACTGATCACTTCGAGAATCTTGGCAGCCCGGAGTTGGGATTCTTTCGACACCCCAATACTACTCAGCTCCATGAACTTAACCATCTTGGTTGCCACTTCTATATCCTTAACGATAGCCCATCTGCAGAATAAAAAAAGCTTACAACTTAAATGATCAAAACATTTCGCAAAACAAAAACAAAAAACTTCCATCTTCTCGATTATTTCATGGCAGGAGATTCTTACCCGATGCGGGAACCAGCATGTCCAGTGGCTTTGGAGAAGGTGAAAAGCATAATATCATTATCAGCCTTACCAGTAATGGGGGTGTATTGAGGCCAATAGTAGGCTAAGTCGTGAATAAGTTTACCACCATCACGATTCACCACTGCTTCTCGAATTGCACCATCAGGATTGTTGGGCGAAGTGACCACCTCTATGTAAGCTCCATCTTTATCAAAGGAGTAAGCATCGCCTGCCCATTTGTACAGCCCTGAACGGAGGAACTCCGCTTCCTCTGGATATGACTGTGAATTCAAAGGTAAATTTTAGCAAACAGATAGTAGGCAACAAGCGGAAAAGACGAGGTAGTGGCAGCACCAGGTTTAATTTCATCTTTTAAAGAAACTAGAGACATGAAACACATGAAAATGTGCAAATCATTTAGAATATCTCCATGGTCTCCGGAAAACGTGCGTAACATGAGTAATGTCTGGCTTTTGAACCTCAAAAACCGCTTATAATATCGTGTTGAATGTTTATGGATGGGTACTTTTCCACAAACAACCATGATGGAGTCCAATCACCCATATATAAATTTGATTAAGCTTGGCCCATGAAATGTCATTTTAATCATAAACATGGTGTAGAAATTTTTAAAAAAGCCGAAAGGTGACTGGGTTTTTCACCAGACCGTGGAGAATCTGGGGTTGACCCACCACATGGTTTCAAAAGCAAGACATGTCCATGTTACCATGTTAGCTCTAAGATCCAAAAACAATGCCTTCATGCATATGTTTGATAACTAATATGTTTTTAAGAAAACATGTTTGTTCCATTGTCCCCGTTTCTTTCTCAGTAATTTGTCTATTCCACTTTTGACAACCCCTTAATGCAAACGTTTCCCAATGTCATTGAGAAATGAAACCCACTGCATTAATGGAAGATGTTCTAATGAACATGGAAACACCCCTTGGCCCGTCCCTGAACCACCCTCAATCAATAAGATAAGAACCTAATAAATCCAATACGACAACACTGATTTGACTTGACCAGGTTAAAAGAACAAAAAACAAAAAAGAAGTCAAAATCTCTCGTGTTAATCAAAATGAAGGGTTAAAATTTGTATCAAAGGGCTAACCGAGTAGAAAGGGGCGGCGGCGACAACGCTGAGGGGCTCAGTGTCAGGGTCGTAGGAAGAAGAGAGGGCGTACAGCACGGCCTGGAAAAGCTGGGTTGAGCCATTGCCTACCACGATATATCGATCGTCGTCAACCACTGCATTTCCAACGACGCAATGCAATCTCCGGATGGCACGATCGAGCTCCGGCATCAAAAACCAGCAAAAGTGTCCCGCGTTGCTGAAGTAGCTCATCAAGTTATGGCCAAAGATCACGACCGTACATTTCTCTCCCATTTTCCTCCAGTATGACTCGTACATGGTAGGATCGCCACTGTGAAAAATAGAAAATAAAACCAAATCCTATTATCACACTTTCGATTTAGCCAACAAATCTAAAATCCCTCGCAATGCATGCACCAGTGTGGGATTTTAGTGGAATACTGATTAATGTAACATTCAAAAACCCTCCCACAGAAAGGGAAAATAATAAAAGAGAGATGAAAATGATTGAAAAGAGAAACATGCAATAGCCAATGAAATCAATGCAGGCGATGGACAAACCGAGCGAAGTTGATGACACGGTCGGAGGAGAGAGTAGTGGTTGTCTTCTTAGCAGAGGTCACGACGGATTTCGTAGCTGAAACTGCCTTCTCAATACCGACCACCATCTTGGCTTCTATAAGAGTGGATGTGAAATTATACTCTTTTTTTTCCTTTAGCAAGCAAATAATGTTTTGGGGTATGATGTGGACCGAGGACGGATATGGGTTATTATATATAGGGGGACAAAATGGAAGAGCTCGATAGATGCATGAACCCTAATTCATTTAATATTGGTTTCCAATGAACATGTCGGATTCTGGTTTTTTGAGTGAATGAAACCAACGAAAAGTATGACAATGAGGCCTAAAAGGCAAAAAAATCTCGGAAATATTAATGACGATATCCAAAGGTGTACTTTCTATAATGGAGAGTTATCTCTTTTAGACTCGGTACACATCACTAAAGTTCAGATTTTTTAGTAGATTCTTCACAAAATTACAATTAATAGGCCCTATTTTTGGATAATTTTCAGTTCATTGCATTTTCATTCATGTATCCTAAATATATTTATTGCTAGATAATAATTGATTAAGTTTTAGTTTTTAAAAGAATTGGAATTCAACCTCTTATAAAAAATTTATATCCATAAATGATGATGATTAAAGTTACAATCGATGAAAAATAAAGGGATTTCCGTCCGATCGCCCGTACAACATTCATATTAATTAGAGGTGGGCATAACCTTCCATGGCAGTTACTTTTGCTTATGGAATTCTTTATTTTTCAAGGCATAATTTGGAGTTCGAGTGAGATAGTCAAAATATCGAATAGTTAGGCCAAACAATATTCTTCTACCTTTAGAGATGAATCGAACTATTGCTATGAATTTTTCTTTGGGGAAACAACAACAGGGAATTGAGTTCATATAAACATTGATGATGTTATTCAATTGGATTCAGGGATTGCTGTTGTTGGGGGAGTAGTGCGTGATGAAAATAGGGATTGGATCTTTGGGTATAATTGATATATGAGCAAATATTAATTTTTTATGTTGAACTTTGAGGTATTCTAAATGGTCTCAAGCTCATCCAACAAAGAGGACATGACAAGGTGATAATCCAATCGGATAATTTGGAGGCAGTTAGAGCCGTTTATGGAAGCATATCGAATACTTCGAACTCTACTTTGATAAGACGAATTCAACGCATTTTGTCTCAGAAAGGTCAGTGACTTCATTGCTATTAAAAACTTGGGAGGGAGGGCTCTCTTCTAGCCTAGAGCCGTTTAGGAGACTTCATTGCTATTAAAAACCTTGAAGAAAAAAAAAGAAGGGAACCAAGTTGTACCAAGATAATGCACCTTTTAGCTAATGGGTTGATGAATCCAATCTCATAGATATGCACATTAGTGGAGGTGCACTGCTTTCACTTGGTCTAATAATTGAATAGGCATCTAGGCAATCCAATAAAAGTTAGACAGGATGGTATGTAATGAGAAATGGATTGATCTCTTTTCTTCGGCCTTTGGAGTTGCTGACCCACCATCCACTCGGATCACTCTCCCATCAAGAACAACTTTTACTATAACATGCTTAAGTTCCAGCTCAAATGGACCTTGGATTAAGAATACAAAGAGCTATTTAAGGGAAATGGCTAACTACTCGTTCTCTCAACTCTTAAATCACCTTAAATGAGGAATTACAAGCCTTTCAGCATGGCTTACAAGCATGGAAACTCTAGAAGAAACATCGACTTTCTCATAAAAAAGACTTGCTTATATCCAGGAAGAACCACTCACTCCTAAATCTAAAGAAGAAGCAATGAAGATAAAACATCAACTTGATAAATTATGGAAATGGAGGAATGTCATTAGCTCCAATGCTATACAATCCAATGGTTCAATCAACGGAATTGTAAGACATGCTTCTTCCATGCCACCACCCAAAATCATAAAGGGGTAGATGCTATCCACCGGCTCAGAGGAATGGACAGAATTCAACAAGGTTCTAGTATGGAGGGTTTCTCACATTGGATTCGCCCCTATATAGATATTCTACCACCCTTTTCCACCTCCTATTTTCAGACGACTGTCTCTTCACTGTAGAAGCTAGTGAAGAAGTGTTGGAAAAAAATGGATTTTTGGAAGCTTTGAAGCATATTCCCTTTTGGTAAAGGTGGAGATTTGAATCATATCTCAATCGACGATCTTCTTATCACTTGATACAAGACTTTTCAGCAGTCCATCCAACAAAACCTTGGAGTTGCTTTCCTTGACCTAAACTGGAAGCATCTTGGCCTCCCATCTATACGGGGAAAAAACAAAACAAAAAAAAGCCTTAAGATTTTCTATTGAGAAAGTCAAATCCAAAGTGTAAAAAAGGAAATGAAGGTTACTGTTTCAAACAGCCCGTGAAGTGTTTATTAAAGTGGTGGCCTCTTCTTAGTTTTCATCATACACCATTTTGAACTACACATTTTCTTTTTGTAATGAGCTAAGCTTACTCTTTAACCCATTTTGGTGGTGGGGGCTTAGATGACGAACATGGGAAAACTCAATGGACGGACTGCTCCAAGCTTAGGAGGAAAAAGTGTGGAGGATGTATTGCTTTAAAAACTTAATCATACATCAATTCGCTTTCATTGCTAAACAGGCATCACGACTCATCAAAAACCCAAATGCCCCTTGGGTGAATTTAGGAAGGGAATATATTTTACTTTCTCTTCACCTACCCCAGCTCCCTCTTTGGCTTGGAATAGTTTGACAGAAGCTCTATCATTTCTCAACATAGGAATTCAATGGTATATCCAAAACAAGGAATGTGTTTCTATATGGGAAGAGAAATGAGTTCCAAAGCTACTAGAATGCAAAATTAGCTCACCCCCTACATGCATGGACATTTTTACAGTCAAGCATCAACTGAATAAAGTTTGGAATAAAAATTTTTAGGATTGTCTATTCGAATATCCGGTTTACTTTTCAGATTTTTGAAATTATTATTACTTTAGATTTAGAGCAATGTAGCTAAATACTTTAAATATCTATTATCCAAATTTGCATTGCTTATTCAGATATTCAAATTCATTAAATTTTTATTATAGATTTTTTTTTTTAAAATAGCGTATCTTGATTTGGATTTTTGAAAATTTGAATAATAGCGAATCCTGATTTGGATTTTTGAAAATTTAAATATCTAAAAATATTAGAAATTTTGAAATAGTCTTTCTGGAAATTCGGATTTTCAACAAACAAAGTGTTTACTTTAAATTCGAATTTGAATAGTAATATTTGGGTAATTTATAGATAATAAGAAGATTTAAATTTTTAGATAGATTTGCAAATTTGAATAATTTAAAAAGCAAAGAAAGATATTTGACCGTCTCCCCTTCTTAGATCTTCTTTGTCTCCTTTTTCAGCCAAAGGAAATTGACTCAGGGCTAGCTTAACATGATTTTTGAAAAGTGTTTTTAAAAAATTTGATTTAAGATTAAGTGTTTAATATTGTTATTTTTGAAATAAAATGATAATTTTGGACATAATATTTTAAAATAATAAATATATATTTAAATAATGTTCAAATTAATTAATATTATAATATTTTAGTATGAATACAAAAATAATTTATTATAACTTGTTGTTAATATTTTAATATATGAAACATTTAGATATTTTTAAGTAATTAATATTAATTATTTATAAAATTTATTTAGAATATATAAATTATATTTTAAATATTTAAATATTTATAATTAAATATTATTATTTTAAAAAATAATATTGTGAAATAGCGGATTCCTTCTTTCTGTACAGAGATGGAAGTAGAAGGGAAAGATTAAGCACTTTATTTAAAGAACTTGCCGAGATGTTACTCCTTCAAATGATAATTACTTTCCATGACGCAAAAGTTTGGCAGTAGGTTTTGTTAGATGTGGCGATAACAACAAAACAGTCCAACATATCCTCTGCTTTTACCCTTCCGCCCATGTTTAACTATATATGGTCTTGAGTCTGTTGGGTTCAAATCCTTTGTAAAATGGTGGTAGACTGTCATGAAGATTGTTCCCATCTTTGGTCATTGCTTGTGAACTATGAAAGGCCAGAAACATGACATTCTTCAAGGGACATGAAAAAAAAGAAAAAGAAAACCCCAATACAAGTTTGGAATAAAGCTTCCATGGATGCCACGAGTTCATGAACACATATCTCAACTCGTCTGAACCGAGACCAATAGCCCCCTCTAGATCAAGTAGTTAAAATCAACTGCAGTGCAGCCTACAAAAAGGTTAATTTATTGTACAGTGGGCATGGCAGTAATACCTAGGAACTGTCATGGATATATTTTAACTATACCCAACCTACATTGAAGAAGCTAGAATTTTTTTTAGACGGAATTAAATTATATATTTGTATAATAGTAAAAATATAATTTTTTATATTTTTATAATTTTTAAAAATTACATCAATTTTTTTAATTATTTTTGAGAGTTAAAAGTGTAATTTTTTATTATTAATTTAAAATTTTATAAATTATACAAGACCTAAATGAATTTTTTTTTATTTTAAAGAGAGCATACCATTATTAACTCTTTGACTCCGCCACTTAACATAAATTGTAAAATTAAAAAGGTATATTAATATAACCAATTAAACAATTTAACTACTTTAAAAATATATCTCCATTGCCATAATATTTATATCGACAAGAAGTTGTCTTCCCATTTTTATCTAGATAAATAACTTATGAAACCTTAAGGTTTTGTTCAAGGGCGAAATCAGATAAAAATTTTAAGCGTCAAAATTAAATTGTTTATATTTTTATAGCTTTTAAAAGATTAAATCAAAATTATATATTTTTAAGGTGATTAAAATGTAATTTTATATTTATTAATTTAAATTTAAAAGGCTAAAATGATAAAAATAACCATTTTAAGAGTTTTTGCCAACCTCTTAAATTTGCCTTTGACTTTTACTCTAAACTTATATAAAAATAGTTTAAATTCATATTCATAAATAAAAATTTTAGTTATTAGTTATTGGCGGGTGAAGATTTTGTTAGCTGATATATAAAATGTCAAAAATTAAGCTACAATAGACATATACACACTGTGTATGTAAACCGGATTATCTTCTTTGTTTTTTCTTTTGAAAGGAACTTAACATGGGATGATCAATATCTATGGATTTTTTATACATATTTTATTGATGAAGGGTAAGACTTGTGGACTTCTCACCTGGAAAGAATTTCCACATATATATTATATCTAAATTAAGTATAAAATAACATTACATTGAAGCAAATGACATTAAATTAATTTAGAATGTAAATTATAGAATTGATTAATTCATAATGTTTGTTTAAGCTTGTCGTTTACATGTCCTAATTTTGGGAGGCGAGAATTGGGCATTAGCTTCCTTCCTTGCAGTGTTCAACGCCGTGGTTTATTGCGTATTTAAACACCAAACGTGTCAATTAATTACCCATGTTTATTACGCCGTGGTTTGAGTTTTTAAGAGATATTATATTAATTTTAAGGATAATATTTAATTACATTAACTTTTTGCATGCAAAACAAGATGTAAGTAAATATTAATTCATTTATTATCTAATATTTAATTAATATTAAGTTGTATTGTATTATCGGATTATAATGTAAGAAGATAATTTATATTAGTAGATAACTTAAACAATTCGTAATCTAATCGAAATTGAGTAGATTAGTTGAAAGACTATTAAGTTGCATTACGTTGTCGGATCATAATGTAAAAAGATAATTTATATTATTAGATAGCCTAAACAGTTCGTAATCTAATTGAAATTGAGTAAATTAATTGAAAGACTATTATGTCGTCTATCAAGTCTAATTCAGGAGATATCTTGTCTTAGGCATTAAAGTGAATGACTCGCAAAACATAGAGACATATATGTCATTGTCTATATTGACAATATATCGAAAATGACCCAAGTTGAATTTTGTCCTAGATTCGTTTATGGATTTATTCACTTTTGACATTCATAGTGTAGCATACCTTAATCCTTAGTAGATAATGGGCTATGCATGTGTGACTCGTATACTTTGATATATAAATGAAAGTTTGAGTTCAAATAGATAAAAAATCGAATATGGTACATTTGGTATATGGCTTCTACATGATGTAGCACCATGCCACAGCAGTAGAGTCATAGTTCTATAAGGGTAAATGATATCTTCTCGTTGGCATTACATGATTGATAAAAAAGGAACATAGTCACGTGTCATTTGTCTTAAGACAAATTATTTAATTACTATGTGCTAATAATTGGTTTTTTTTTTATATTAGAAAGACAATGATTTAATTATTATGTGTTAGTAATTGATTTTTTCATATCGGAAGATGTATTGAAAACCGTTAGATAAAATATGATCATTTTGAGAGAACAGATTTTATCTCTAAAAATTAAAAATATCTTATGATAGTAGCACAGTTATAGCAAAATCATTAAACCAACACTTAATAAAATAACTTTCATAATGATATATAATAATAGAAAGTTGTGTTATGATGCAAATAAAATTTCGATTTCCTTTCCTAGAAAAAGGCAAATTTATAAATGCCAAAATGAGGAGTCTCCATCAAACTTTGGGACAATAGCGAATGACCAAAATAACATGTGGAAAAAGCAACAAGAGCCTAAGATAAAATATATATATATATATAATAAAACACAAAATACCTGTTTGGTAATTTATTGATAGTTGATAGCTGATTGTTTATTGTAGTGACAAGTTTGATCAATTGATTCTACTAACTGATTTGATCAATTAATTCTATTAATTATTTATTTAAAAGTGTTTGGTAAAACTTAATTGATAGTTAAAAATTGATATATTTAAAATGATAAATAAGAATATGACACATTTTATTGTTAAGTATTTTTTTTTTATAATACTTAAAACTTTTATTGGGTGAAAATATTGAAATAAAATATTATTATCGAGGAATTAAAACATCTATTATAAAAGTTAATTAGTGAATATTTTGAAATTTTTCTTAAGTTCTTTATTTGTAAATATTAACCTTGTGAAAATTGATAAATATTAATAGTGTATCAATATAATTGTAAATTATCTTCTTAGTGATAATTATGTCAGGTTCTTAGTATGTAAATTAGTGATAATTATATCACACTCTGAATAAATTTGTAAGTAGCATATTTCAATTAATATAAAGTTACATAATAAATTATTTTACACAAGTAAATTGAAAATAAATTAAAAGTACTTAAATATTCAAGAAATAGATACATATGTCATTAGGTTTGAGAGCATATGGCAAATGGAGTAATTTTTGAGTAAGCATAGTCTGATATGCCATTCCACATATCTCAATCACAATCAGTTGTGAAAAAAGTTGATCATCCTCACGCTTTTTGTTTTGGAGGTCTAAGTTAAACAAGCTCTTTCAAATCTCCCTTTACCAAACACTACAATTAAAAGGTTTGAGTATCCAATTTCTATTTGTGCCCAAATTAACTAAAAAAAACCTAAAACTCTATTTATCAAACATTCAAAAAGCAAAAGAATATGCGAGTACATCCAACAAACACAACCTTACACCATCTCACGAAATCTATACAGTCAATCGAAACAAGCTTAACCTAACGATCTCATCATCGTCTCAAGACACTTCATGATTGTTCTCTGGTCGAGGAGAGCAATGGTTATACCAAATTCAACCTTAAGTCTACCAATGTAGCTCTGTTTACATCATGGCTTGGCCATTCAAGGGCAAAGCGACTTCCTCATCTTGTCTCACCCATTCAAGTGCTCATCTATAACTCTATTTGACATAATACAAAATCAGAGTACGACAAACTAAAACCTGTATATAAAAGGGGCTTCTCTCCTGAGAAATGAACAGTGACAACCTTCATCACCACTCTTTGTCCTCTCCAAAATGAACTCCATCAAGGGGACTCAGAGTAAGATAGAGTTTTATATTTGGACGATTATAACATAATCTCTCTTAACTTGAACGGTTCTTTGCTTAAATCTAAACTAACAATAATATATGTTTTCATATTATTAAAGAATGGGAAAAGAAGAGAAAGATAGATTGTTTGCCAACACATAATATGACCAAAAATTATATTAGGCACCCATTATTTTCTTTACTGATTGTCGGCCTTAATTTCACGTGTCTGCAATAATCACAACCCATGCGCCTTTTCAGTTTTCAGATTACGTATGCATTCGTTTTTAATGAATGGTATTTAATTTTTTTTTCATACTTAAATTATTAAATCGTTATTTATTTTATTTTAATTTTTAGTTTCGTTAGAAAAATAAATAAATTATTATTTTTTAATAAAAATATTAATTAAAACATTAAATTTTTATACTTGACAATTTGCATAATAATTCACATGTATTTCACGCTTATCTTTTTTAATTTTTATAAATTTTTCATATTTTTTGAATTTTTTATAGTTTTAAAATTATTTGTTGATGTAGTATATAAGAAAATTGGTATCATGTCAGCATGAGAATCTGTGAATTGCTGTCACAACAATATAATTAAAATTTTAATATTTTAATCAATATTTTATGTAAAAAAATAATTTGACTCTTTTTTAAAAAATTAATAGTCAATTTTAACTAAAATAAAAAATAAAAACTAATTTTTAACTAATTGTTTATTATAAAAGAAATCAAATAGATTTATATTTTATAAAGGTTTAATATAACATTTGGTACTTGAACTTAACACTTTTTTTTA
Source organism: Gossypioides kirkii (assembly GCA_005610355.1). NCBI lineage: Eukaryota > Viridiplantae > Streptophyta > Magnoliopsida > Malvales > Malvaceae > Gossypioides > Gossypioides kirkii. Next base: position 35,482,701 of record CP032246.1, read on the forward strand.
ATTTGGTATTTAAACTTTTTTTGGTCCAATTTTGTACTAAAACTTGATACTTTTTCTTAATTTGGTGCCTAAACTTGACACTTTTTTTTTAAGTTGGCACTTAAACTTTTTGGGGTCCAATTTGGTACCTAAACTTGACTTTTTTTCCTAATTTGGCACCTAATCCTTTTTTAATATTATTTTGTTAAGCATAGCTCAATACATGTTTTTAACATAAATTTTATCTAAAATTGACAATATTTTTGTAACATAACAAAAAAAATTAAACACCGTTATTATTTTACGTAATTTTTATAATATTTAATAAATTTAGGTACCAAATTGAATCTAAAAAAGTTTAGATACCAAATTAGGAAAAAAAATATCAAGTTCAGATACTAAATTGGATCAAAAAAATTTAAGTATCAAATAAAAAAAAGTGTTAAATTCAGATACTAAATATTATATTAAGAATTCTAATTTCGTCGTACTCCCTTCAAACTCCTTTGACCGGTTTGATAAAAATATCTACAACTTGGTCTTGCAATGAACAAAACTCTAACTCAATTTATTCATCTTTAACCAAATTATGAATCTTATGATAGTGATCTCAATATTTTTGTTGTATGCATGAAATATTGGGTTTTTTTCACAAAGTAAATTAATCTATCTACTATGAATTTAATTACTTGATAATTTGATCTTATAGTTTTATATACGACACATAAACTCTTTGAATAAAATAATCAAATTAGCTTGATTTTTGAAATTGATTTTTTTCGATACCGATGAAAATCGAATTGTTATATTTGAGACGTTTAAAGTTATTTAATAAAAAAAGAAAATAAACCATAGAAAAATAGTGAAAAAAGAGTTTTCAATTAATGTAAGCAGTACACGAAGGTATTCGTGCTTGGATGGCGGCTCAAGATCAGCCTCATGAAAACCTTATATTCCCTGAGAAGGTTCTACCCCGTGGAAACGCTCTTTAATGGAACTTTAGCTTTAGCCGGTCGTGACCAAGAAACCACCGGTTTCGCTTGGTGGGCCGGGAATGCCCGGCTTATCAATTTATATGGTAAACTATTGGGAGCTCATGTAGCCCATGCCGGATTAATCGTATTCTGGGCCGGAGCAATGAACCTATTTGAAGTGGCTCATTTTGTCCCAGAAAAACCCATGTACGAATACCGCTTTTATCACATTTCCCTAATCAATATTTGATTATTGGAATGTGAATAAATGATTTTCTTTTTAAATTTCTTTTATAATAATTCACAAAGCTTGTATTGTATATTTTTAACCTTACGACGAAAAGAAAGCCTGAAAGGATGAAGGCCTCATTTTCAATTTCAAATAGTTGCTAGGCCGAATGGTTCATATAACAAATCAAAAGCCCAAGCTTAAGCCCAAATCTAGAAACCAAAGCCGGCTCGGCTCGGCTGGCTCCCTTAGTTACTCAGGGCGGGGGGATTCAGCAAGGGTTTTTCCTTCATTTCCCAAAATTTCTTTCACCAAATGAATCCAAAATAAATAATAAAAAGAAACCCTAAAACCCTACCCCCTTCTCACTCAACCAAATCAATGGCGTTGATGCAGCAATTGGGACGGACCAAGAATGTGACGAGAAGGTCAAACAAGTACTTAGAAGAAGCACTTTTCCACCGGCTTTTTAAGGAAGGCGGCTCGGAAATTAGCGTCCGGCAGCAGCTTAATCACTTCCTCAAGAGCTCCAAGCGTGTCTACAAATGGGAAGTAGACGAGACTCTCAAGAAGCTTCGCCACCGTAAGCTCTATTACCCTGCTCTCAAGGTTCGTATTCCTTTTTTAGATCAACGCTTGGGGTTTTTATTGCGAAATTTCTCTTATGGTCTTCTAATAGATATGAAACTTTGTTGATTTTGTTTAAGGAAGTAGTGCGAATCTTGGCCCCTTTTTATTTTTTTTTAGTTCCTTTGGATTTTGATTATTTGGTATAGTTATTTACAAACTACGATTGGCTTATTGTACAAACTACGATTTGGATTTTGATTGGTATAGTTATCATATAATTCTCCTTTTGTTGTGGAGATTGCATATGATTGTTGCTAATACTTGGTTCAGAACGTTCTTATGAATGTAGGTATCTATGTTTGATTTCAATACTTCCTAATTCAAAATGGATTATGTATGTCATTACATTTGCATTTACAGCTGTCTGAAATGATGGCGACTAAGCGGGGCATGAATAAGACTGTTAGTGATCAGGCTATCCATCTTGACTTGGTTGCCAAAGCTCAAGGGATTCCTGCTGCTGAAAATTACTTCGTCGATCTTCCTGAAGCATTGAAAAACCATCTAACTTATGGTGCCCTTCTCAACTGTTACTGTAAGGAATTGATGACTGAAAAAGCAGAAGCTCTGATGGAAAAGATGAAGGAACTTAACCTTCCTTTAAGCTCTATGTCTTATAATAGTCTCATGACTCATTACACAAAGATTGGCCAGCCTGAAAAGGTACAAGAAATTATACAGGAAATGAAATCATGTGGTGTTGTGCCAGATTCATATACATACAACGTTTGGACGAGGGCTCTGGCTGCTATGAATGATATTTCTGGGGTTGAAAGAGTTATTGAGGAAATGCAGAGAGATGCTGAGGATGCTGATGATTGGACAACATATAGCAATATAGCATCAATTTATGTTGATGCTGGCTTGGTTGAGAAGGCAGAGAAGGCACTTAAGGAATTGGAAAAGAGAAATGCCCACAGAAATCTTTCTGCTTTCCAGTTTCTAATTACATTGTATGGCCGAATGGGAAATTTGCATGAAGTTTATCGAATATGGCGTTCATTGAGGCTCTCTTTTCACAAAACAGCCAATATAAGCTATCTGAATATGATTCAGGTATTAGTTAACTTGAAAGATTTACCCGGAGCTGAGAAATGCTTTAGAGAATGGGAATCAGGTTGCTCTATATATGATATTCGGATTGCAAATGTTTTAATTGGAGCTTATGCCAAGGAGGGTTTGCTAGAAAAAGCTCTAGATATGAAGGAGAGGGCCCGTAGAAGAGGGGCGAAACCTAATGCCAAAACTTGGGAGATCTTTTTGGATTATTATTTGAAAAATGGAGACATCAAGCTGGCTGTTGATTGTGTGGCCAACGCAATTTCCACTGGCAGAGGAGATGGCAAAAAGTGGGTCCCATCATCTGAAACTATCAGGATGGTGATGCGTCATTTTGAGCAAGTGAAAGATGTTTATGGAGCCGAAGGGTTTGTAGAGATTTTAAAGAAAGCTGTAGACCATGTAGGAGAGGAAGTGCTTGAATTATTGATAAGAACTTATGCAGCTGCTGGAAGGACAAGTCCCATGATGCGTCACCGTTTGAAGATGGAAAAGGTGGAAGTGAGTGACGCAAGTAAGCAATTGCTTGAAGTGATTTCGGTTGAGTGATTTTTCTCTAATTTGTTGTTCTAAAGTTCGAATTCCTGGAGAAGTGATTTTCAATAGCTATAATTATCTGCTGTTTTTTTTTTTTATAATAAAATGCAATTGGTAATTATCGTGTTGAACCAATGCACAGTAATATAGCATGATCCATCTCAAGTTCTGTTTTGTTTGTGAGAAGATGTTGACTCATATGATATGCTATGAGATAGGATCTTTCTCTTGTTCATCTTAGTTACTGGCAATTTATACTAGATTTTCAGGTACATTATGGCAGCATGCAGTTGCTTCATTTTTATTAGACTAGGATACTGTATCATACCCTTTCTAGTCACGGTGCTATAGTTACTGCATGCTTATGTGCTTCAGCCAATTCGTGAGAGTTATGGCATTATAACTGGATCTAGAAGTGTGTATGGGTCCCTTAAATGAAGCAAGGGGAGTTTTAAAGGCAAGCTGCCATGTCCTCTTGTCTTCAAGAATCTAAAGCTCCTGTTGGATTATACCAAAAGTGGGATAAGTTGTGGTATTGTGTCCGTATCTGCCATGATGCTTGGTTTTTATCTTGGGCCACCTTAAAGGACCCCAAGAAGGCAGAAGCTTCCTTCTTAGATTCTTAATTATCTATTGGATAAATAAAGTTTCGTATTCCATCCCTTTAGAATCTCAACTTGTTTCGACTTTCCTACCATCTAGAGCCCTGCTTTAGCTTCTTGAAAACAGTCCTACACCGATGGCTTGAACCTAGTAATCTGACCCTTAGACAGGGGTGCAGAAGAGGGGCTTTTAACTTTACCAAACCACTTCTTAGCAGTTAGCACTTACCAATCGCCATGAGGTTGAAGAAAGCATCACCAAAATGAAAGGTGAGGGTATCAAACAAAGAAAGATGCATGGTTTTCAGACATTGGAAAGATATACTGATGTTGCTATGTTTTGTCAGCTTTGTGGTCCAATTGGTTAGCCATGTTCGACTCAGAGAATTTTAGTTTTTAGTGATAAGTCGGTTTCGAATTTCTAAAATGTCCATAAAAGGACCCACATTCCAATTATTCCAAGTCATCCGAAACGGGCCTTTGCAAAATTGTCCTTGTCAATACTGGTAAGCTGAATTAAAGAGGAAGCATATAGCAGCTACCAGGATACATCAACTAGATTCCATATCTGCAATTGAAAGCCTTTCCCAACTCACCTTAACAACTAACATTCCTTGCCTTGCTACTTCTATTAATTATACTATATTATATACCTTTATGTATATGTATTTGCTTGTGGTTCAAGTAAAGTTAGTATTTTCACATTTTGGTTTCAATGAATACTTGTTTTTTTATCATATAGGAGTGGACCACCAACTTTGCTTCCAAGTAAATTCTGTTTTTTCTCTCTTTTCTTTTTAGACAGAATCATTCCTTGCTGCTTTATATGAGCATTATTATTATTTTACCTGCTATTAATATTTCAACCAGTCATATAATATTTTGGTTAAAATATGCTGTTGGTCTCTATACTTGGATAAAATTTGAGATTTGACCTTCATATCTTCTTATCTTTTTAATTTAATAATCTCAATCCATGAAAATTACCACCGGCAATAATGATTGGACTAAGGTCTTTAAATTTAAAAAAGTAAAAGGATTGAATTTTTAGCTTTTAAAATGCAAAGATTAAGTTTTAAATTTTGTACAAGTATAGGGACTAACAACATATTTTGACACAACATTTTCTGTAAAGTTTTTTGAGGACCAAACTCTCGTTGAGCGAATTCTAAAAGGAAAAAAAAAACAAAAGAAGCCGAAAATTAGGTCCGATTATAAGGTGGTTTAATTCAAATGAGTTGGATTTATAAATAAAAATATTTTATTTAAGTTTGGACTATATTATATTCAAGTTTAATTTATTAATACTTTTAAATAATAAAATCAAATGAGTTGGGCTTATCAAATGATGTCTAGTGAATTTGGTTGAGTCTAAAAATGTTTTTTCAATAAACTGGTCCAATCTATGAAAAAGTTCACTAAAATTTGACCATAATGGCAAAGGATTTAAATCTACACAGTGGATTTAAAGTTTGATGTTACTATTCAGATCATAGGGAAAATAAAATGGAAATTCTCTTTGAAAATTCTCTGGACGGAAGCCTTTGTTCTGGAGAGTTACATCCCGGGGATGTTTCTATGGAGGACTTGATTCCTAAGAAAGTGAGATTTAGGGAGGAAGATAATTTCTCGAGAGTAGAGGTGATTCCAGATATGCCCGCAGTTTCTAAAGCCTCATGGAAGGACACACTGATTGGATCCTCTAACTCCGTGGTGTCTCGGATTGAAGAAAAAGAAGATGCTGAGATACTTGAGGATTATGTTCGAAGATCGATTGTCAATGGAACCCCTTCCATTGAATATTTTGATCGGATAAATCAAATACTGATCAAGAGCATGGAAACCACTGTTGTTTTGAAACTCTTGGGAAGAAACATCGGGTTTTCGGTACTCCAGAACAAAATTTTTAATTTATGAAAGCCATCATCCCATTTCCACTTAATGGATATTGAGAATGGCCATTTTTTGGCCAAGTTCCAGAGCAAACTCGACTACGATAAGGTGCTATCGGAAGGATCACGGATTATTTTTGGGCAGTACTTGACAGTTCAGCCTTGAACAGTGTCTTTCAACCCCGCACTTTCTTTCCCAAGCACGGTTATGTCCTGGATCAGATTATCGAGATTACCAAGATACTTTTATAAAAGGAATATTTCGCTGGAAATTAGAGAAACGATTGGGAAAGTTGTTAAGCTGGATTTGAACACAAACAATAAGGTCAGAGGCAGATTTGCTCGTATGACAGTTTATATTAATTTAGATAGGCCCTTAATTTCTCAGGTTATTGTCAATGGCATGGTTCAAAAAGTTGAGTATGAATTTTTACCCACCGTTCGTTTCAGGTATGGGAAATATGGTCATACCAAAGACCTGTGCTCTAATGACGCTGATGAGATGTCCACTAGAAAAACAATTCTGATGACGGATCAATTGCCGGAAAATCTAAACAAGACCGTTGAAGGAAAGGAAGAAGCTGCCGGATCTTACGAGCCATGGATGTTGGTTGAAAATCGGCAACATCGAAAATCTAGGGTTTACCTCAAATTAAACCTGATTTACAAGCCAACAAAAAGCAAGGATCAAGGTTACAGATATGGAAGGGAACGTTGCACACACAGATAATAGCCAGGATATTCGGAAAAATAAAGGGAAAGGAATATTTAGTGTTGATTCTATGCAAAAAAGTATCTGTTCGAAAAGAGGGGATTAGCATTTCTAACAATGCCAAAATTAAAAGGAAGAAAGTTGGATTTGGATCCAATCTGCCAGGTGCGCCTATGCATGCTAGGACCAATCCATTATTTAATGGTCCTAAGAATTTAGCCCAATCTAAAAATGGGCCTGACAACTTGATGGGGGATGCTGGTTCGAAGGAAGTTGTTGCTGCAACTTCAAGGTCTTCTACGAGCAAGGTTGAAATTACGGAGGGAAGGAAGATGGAAGAAGCTGCACATAGCAGAGGAGTTTCGGACCAATTGGATCGAGGAGTGACTGATTTGGAAAGCAAAAAGGCTAGAATTGCGTACTTGGACTCTCTCATCCAAGACAGTGACGATGACTACGATGATGACTCACCTGAAATTTCTCTCTTGCGCACAACCGGTGGTTCAGAGCCTTTTATACAAACCGATTAGTTTACCTCTGAAATTGTTGATGTCATTGTTTCCAAATTTACAGTTGGCTTAGACTCAAATAAGCATTCGACTATTTTGTTCCATCCTAGTCAAATGGGTCCGATCGGCGCTAGCTCTTTTGAAGATTTGGGGGTTTCTTCATTCAAAGGAAAGCCAAATTTGAGTAAGAAAAAAATGAGGGGCAGTTTAAAGATTGTTAAAATTGCCAAAATTCTTAATATTCCTACTCAAACTAAAGGTAATAAATATAAAGCGGGGCACAACACTCTGGTTCCCCTTCGCGAATCCATGAAGAAAATGGTTGAAAATATATCAACCCCGGCTACGGATGCTGTGAACTTGGAGGGTCAGAAGTTGGGTGTGCAACAACAGGTAACCCAAGGAAATACATCCAGTAATTCCTTGGTTTGGTTTTTTGTCTTCGTATTATTGCGATGAAGTTTATGAAAATTCTGGTTCTCTTAATTTATTTTAAATTTATTATGGATTTAAATCTAATTTATTTTAAATTTATTATGGATTTAAATCTAATTGTGTCTTCGTATAATTCTGGTTTTTTTGTCTTCGTATTATTGCGATGAAGGTTGTGCTAGCAACAAATTTATTAAGGCTTTTCGTGAGTATAATTCTCAATATAAGCCTGATATAGTTTGTTTATTAGAATCGAGAGTAAGTGGTAAGGTAGCCAATTCTGTCATTAGTAATTTAAATTTCCATCGTTTTCACCATATTGAAGCCACAGGATTTTCAGGAGGGATTTGGGTTGGCTGGAAAAATGATATCAACATCTCAATTGCTTTTAATCATCCCAAGTTCGTGTTGCTTCGAGTCTCTGGTAACGTTTTTTCTAACTCTATTTATATATCCTTTGTTTATGGTAGCCGGAATAAGGAGAAACGCAAGGGCCTTTGGGATGTTTTGTCTAGTGTTTTGCCTAATGATCATTTTCCTTGCATTTTAATGGGTGATTTTAACGCGATTTTGTCTCCTAATGAAAAAAAAGTATTCATTCGGTTGGTAGGTGATGTAACTGGTTTGGAAATTTTGTAGACACTTGTAAATTATAAGATTTGGGTTAGCAGCCTTTACTTGGTAGAGAGCGGGGATGTTAGAAAGACTTGACAGGGCTTTGGCAAATGATTATTGGGTATATACTTTTCCTCAATGCCTGGTGTCTCATTTACTGCGCATTAAATCCGACCACAGGCCCATCCTTCTGAAAACCAATCCAAAGGTCAGATCATCTTTTAGGAGACCTTTCAGGTTTTTAGCTAGCTGAACAAAGCATGCGTCCTTCCCGTCCTTCGTGAAAGATAAATGGCAATTTTCAGGTAGTATGGCTCTCTCACTTTCTGATTTGTCTACTCACATTAAGGAATGGAACAGGTGGTCCGTCTATGGATTTTTAGTTACCAACAAAAGGAACCTTATGAAGTCTTTCCTAAATATCCAACAAGCTTTGGACTACTGCCTTTCTAGTAGGTTGCAGCAGTTAGAGATAGATGTTCGGAATGATTTGGAGATTGTTCTAGACCATGAAGAGTTGCTGTGGAAACAAAAAGCGAGATGCGATTGGCTTCAATTTGGGGACCGAAACACTAAGTATTTTCGTAGTCGGACGATTCAGCGGAGGAAATTCAATCGTATTACTGCTCTTCGTCTTGACAATGAAGATTGGTGCTCTGATCAGAACATTCTCCAAACTGAAGTTGTGGCATTTTTTGAGAAATTATATGGTGTAGAGGATACGATATAAAGGGAGTTACCTTCGAACCTTTTTCCTCGTCTTACGGATCAGGAGGCTTAGTTCTTGGGACAAACAATGACTAATGATGAAATTAGGAAAACGATGTTTGATATGGCGCCTTTAAAAGCATTGGGAAGTGATGGTTTTCATGCGTATTTTTTTAGAGTCAATGGGATATTATTGGGAATGCCGTTTGTGAATTGGTCCTCAGTGTGTTCGCCGACAATGATATTGATGCCACCCTAAATAATACGCTGATCGTCCTTACTCCCAAAAAAGATAGTCTAGAGCACTTCAACGATTTCATACCTATCAATCTCTGTTCGATCATGTACAAGTTGGTAATGAAGGTAATAACTAATAGATTTAAATATGTATTTCCTAAACTCATTTCGCAGGAACATGCTGGATTCTATAGCTGGGCGAAACATATCCGACAATATCATTATCGCTCAAGAAGTCATCCACAGTATGAGGGCGAAGAAGAAAGGTAACAAATGGATGGCGATAAAGTTGGATTTAGAGAAGGCCTATGATAGAGTCAGTTGGGATTTTGTTGGGGTTTCGCTTCATGCTGTGGGGTTTTCAAATTTTCTTATATCAGTGATTTTGAAGGCTATATGATCTTCGACTATGCAGATTCTTTGAAATGGTGTACCTTCTCAGTAATTCAAGCCTTCTTGTGGAATTAGACAGGGATGTCTCTTATCACCTTACCTTTTGTTCTTTGTATAGAGTGGTTAGTGCGTATTATCCATGATAGAATTGCCAAAGGCGAGTGGTGTCCAATTCACCTCTCTCGTAGAGGACCTGACCTTTCTCATCTCTTTTTTGCAGATGATTTTGTCATTTTTAGCAGAGCCGACTTGGAACATGCTCAGCTCTTACAAGGAATTCTGAACCAGTTTTGTGAACTCTTTAGACATAGAATCAGTATACGGAAGAGTAATATCTATTTTTTCAAAGGGATTGAGGATGGCATTTGTACTCAGATTAGCCAACTCTTCGGTTATCAAGTAGTTCAGAATCTTTGTGTGTACTTAGGAGTACCACTTCTCCATGAGCGAGTAACGAAAAGCACCTTGAGGTTTGTTGTTGAGAAGGTTCGACGTAAACTTCAAAGCTGGGAAGCAAGGAAATTATCCATAGTTGGTAGAATCACTATAGCACAATCAGTTCTCCTTGCTATCCCTAACTATTTCATACAGTCCATGCTTATCCCTAAAGGTGTTTGTGACAAAATTGAGCGCATTGCAAGACAATTCATATGGGGATCAATTAGTGGACCGAAAAAGCTTGCTTTGGTTGGATGGGATAACATGTGTCAGCCCAGAGCTCGTGGGGGTCTTGGTTTTCATCATTTACAAGACCAAAATAATTCCTTCTTGATGAAGATTGGGTTTAATCTTATAACTAAAGATGAAGCTCTTTGGGTTAGAGTCCTCCGTTCAAAGTATGGTTGGAAGGAAAGGATCCCTCACTTAATTTCGAGAAGCCAGTGCTCACATCTATGATGCTCTATCTCAAAGGTTTAGCCCCTTTTTAGAGATCAGTTGGCGTGGTCGGTGGGCAACAGGACTAGCATTCGTTGTTGGAAGGATCATTGGATACCAGGTTTGGGCCTTTTAATTAATAATATTCCTGCTTATGCTAACCTTGATTTAGAGTGCTATTTGAAGGATATGATATTGAAGGACGATACATGGAATTTGGATCTATTTCGAATTTGGTTACCTAAGGACGTGATATTCCACATTCTTAGTGTTCCTCCCCCTCATCCTAGTGCTGGCATGGATAGAATTATCTGGGCACCTTCTACTTCTGGTAAGTTGTCTGTTCGGGGTGCTTATTTGGCTCTTAAACAAAACACATGGGATCCTAAAGAGTAGTATTGGAGTAACATTTGGAAGTACCAAGTACCTCAGAGAGTCCGTTTTTTTCTCTGGCTTGCCTACATAAAAAGAGATTACTCACAAATTTGTAGCGTACCAGATGAGGAATAAGCGGCTGTTCAGTTTGTGCTTTTTGTGGTCATGGTGAAGAAGATATCATTCATGTCCTGCCTGACTGTGTGGCTGCTAAGGAAGTGTGGACCCTTATAATCCCTAGTGATCAACAAAACAGGTTTTTCTCTAACCTTTTTAATATTTCGTTCTCTTCTAATTTGTGTTGTAATGTGCCTTTGCAGGAACATGGAACTTCTTGGGCAACTGCCTTTGGTTTAATTGTGTGGCGAATTTGGAAAAACAGAAACCTTTACATCTTTCAAAACATTACTTGGCTAACTCCTGAAATCATAAAGGCTTCTTTAAGTTAGGCTAGGCAGTACATGATTAACTTGAAAGGTGCAGGGACTCTTTCTTTCAAACCACCTCTTAAACCGATTGATAAGGGAAAGTGGATTTATCTTTTCACCGTGAAGCAGTTCAAAGAAACACTGGGAAAGCAACAGTTGGAGTGGCACGAGATGTGACCGGCAACTGGATATTGGGGTTTAATCACTTTTTGGGTACGTGTTCTCCCTTCGTAGCTGAACTTTGGGGCATTTTAGATGGTCTCCTAATTATGCTTGGAATAGGGTACAAAAAGGGGATAATTCATACTGATAACCTTGAAGTTGCAAAGGCTTTAAATGAAAATGCAAGAGATGACTTAGGGATTACAGTCCTAAGAAGAGTGCAAACACTATTACTCTCAGAAGGCCAGTGGCACATCTGTTATATTGAGAGAGGACAATGCGGTGGCGGATCGTTTGGCCAAAGTTGGCCTCTCATGGAAATCAAGTTTACAAATTTTAGACGTTCCTCCTACTGAAGTATTGGGGATCCTTCAACGGAATTTTGATCATGACAACGCTCTTTTGACTTGATGTAATTTTTAGTCTTTTATTCACCAAAAAAAAAGTTTGATGTTACTTTTAATCCGAGGTTTAATTTTTTTAATTATTCTTTGAACTGTGAAATTAATAAAACGATTGGGTCAAAATGTAAAATATATTTTTGATAAACTACTTAAAAAAATAGTTGTTTAGCCAAAAGTAAAAGTAAAGAGATAATAAAATTTATAATTTAATTTAAATATCGAGAGAAAAACAAAGCATGCATGGAATAAATAACAATAAGGTTAATAATTAGGTGATTTTAATAAGAGAGAAAATTTATTAGAATAATGATATTGTCCCTATAATAATAGCATTCATGGAACCAATTTCATAATACATTAATAATGTATAATGAAGGCCTGCCTCCATTTCCTGCTTTTTTATGCCGAAAGTATCCTAATTAATGCAAAAATAAAAGTTTATTTTTTTATATTTTATATAATCTAATATAGTATCTTATATTTTATTAATTATATACCATCTACGCACTATCATGGTTAATTAATTAACTATTAAGAAATGGAGAAAAATGAAAATGGAATAGTAAAGAGTTTAGTATATATATATATATAATTCTTTTAATTTGTACAGATCGTTTAATGATAGTTAGGAACTGTTTTTCTTTTTATCAGCACTACTTTGAATTATCAAAATAATCGATATATTTAACTGTCATATTTTAGACTCCATTCATATAATTTATGTATGTCAAATTTGATATAAATTAATTTTTTTTAATTATTAATTTTATATAATTTTTTTATATTCAATAAATATTAATATATACAGTAATTTAGATTGATATGATAAATATATTAAATTGATTCGAAAATTTACATGCATGATAAGTAAAATTATATTGATAAATTCGAATGTTAGATCGTTAAAATATTAATTGTACGATAATATATGAAAGGGTATTATAAAACTACATCAGTTTTACATCGGTGTAAATAGATCTCACCTCATTTTAATTATGATTATTAGTTATTTGTTTATTTTACATCAGTTTATGTTGTTTTTACATTGTTGTGTAATAATTATATTTAAATTATTTTATATTTTTATAATTTTTAATTTTTGATGTCATAATTCCTATTAATAAAAATTTAGAATATTGAATTAATATTATTTTAAGTTGTATAAAACTTTTTCTGTATAATTTAATGATGAGGTATACAATATTTTCTACCTGAACCTGAGGCATTGGTGAAGGAGAAAATATAGCATGTGGATTGATTAATGGATGTAATTAAAACAGTATCTCATTCGATTTAAATGCTCTACTTAATTATTTATTTGCCATCCTTGAAAATGAATTTCCACCGGATCTAATGGGGTAAACTATAAAAATAGTCACTTTTATTTGTCTTATGTTACATTTTAGTCACTTATGTTATTATTTTGTTATGAAATGATAATTCTGCCGTTAAGTTCCGTTATTTCCCTAACGGTAATCCTACATAGCAGTCTAACTAGATTTTAAGTGCCAACGGATTTTTAAATGGGATTAGAATAGATTTTTAATTAAATAAATTTAATTAATTAAAATTTTTAAACCTAAATCTTAGCTGAAAAAACCCTAAACTCATTTCCACACACTTGTCTTCTTCATCTTCATCTTCTTCTCTTTTGATTCCAACATCTTTAATTACAAATCTGTCTCAAAACTTGAATCTTTGAAACCTATTAACCCAAAAAAACTTAACGGGAAGAAGATATTGAATCTTTGGGTTAATGAGTTTTAAAGATTCAAGCTTTGAGACAAATTTGCAACTAAAGATATTGGAATCTAAAAGAAAGAAGATGAAGATAAAGATGAAGAAAAGAGGTGTGTGGAAATAGATTTAGGATTTTTTCCAGTTAAGGTTTAGGGTTTAAAAATTTTAATTAATTAAATTTATTTAATTAAAGATTTATTCTCATTCCATTTGGAAATCCAAGTTGGCACTTAAAATCCATTTGATAGGATTACCGTCAGGGAGATAACGGGAACTTAACGGCACAGTGACCACTTCGTAACAAAATACTAATATAAGTGACTAAAACGTAGCATTTAAAACATAAGTGACTAAAATGTAATCTGAGGCAAACAAAAATGACTATTTTTATAGTTTACCCGGATCTAATGTGTTCATTATTTCAGATATGATCTGAATTCGAATCACGTTAATTATGTTGCTGTTAAAATTTTACCCTCATTCTTGTAATTCAAAAAAAAAAAAAAAAACCCACTCTCTTTAAACCTTTGCATTCTTTAAAATCTTCCAATAATATTAATCAATGTTTTATGTAAATGATATTAAAAGGTGTAATTTCCATTTCAATACTTTTCGGATTATAATTAAGTTTCTTTACTTGAAAACTCGTCCTTGTTTTTTTTTTTTTTATTTGATGATTTCACAATTGAATTAATAGAAAAGCTACAGAAGCTTATTTACCTTTAGTGGCAGATTTGAAATACTAAGTATTGAAAATGGATTTGGGAATTTGGGATATTTTGGTTTAAGGGTTTATTTTTTTTATTAATTAACAAGTATTTAAAATTTTAAACTTAGAAAAAATTCAACTCATCTTTATTTTTTTTTTCACTTATTTAATTTACATCCTAATTTAAAATCTCAAATCATCAATTTAACAGCAACAATTAATGGCATGGATTTTTTTGTTTTGTACTTTTCACATATCATAAAACTATAATTGTGAAAATAAAAAAATATTTTTTTATCATTTTATTTGTGTAAGTTTTTTCTTAAAATGTGATTTTTTTTTATAATTTGTATTATTAGTATAAAATTGTTTGTACCAAAAATATAATATAAATTGTTATTTATAATTTGATTTTACTTTTTTTAATGATATTTAATTTTTTAATTAAATTAACTAAATTAGTATCACTCGATTCATAACATCAAATTTAACCAACTATTATATTATAGTATGGGTTTAATAAAAAGAGCTATTAAATACGCATGCTTAATTTTAAATTAGAGATGATAAAATTCGAATTGTTCGATGGATTTTGAATCTTTCGATTCAAATGGAATATGTATTTTTATAAAAGTAGATGTAGAGCAAGGTGGAGCGGGGTGGATCTTTTAGGATAGTAAATATGGAGCAATTATGATAATTACTTATCCCACCCGTCCTACAACATTTTAGGAAATTATAATTTAATACTTGTATATATATATAACTAATAAAAAGGTAAAAATATAATAACATATTATAAAAATCCATATAGTTTATGCTTAAATATTTTTTTGAAGAATTATATTTTAATACTTACTTAATTTTAAAAATATTAAAAATAAGTAATAAAAATGAAATTGAAGCGAAATGAGACAGGGATGGATGAATCCAACTTCTATGTGGTAGTAATTTTTAAAGTTATACATCTATAATGAAATGAGGTAGTTAGTGGAGCAAAGCATGATAAGTATTAAACGGTGATAGTAACACTAGACTAGACGCAACCTTAATAGAACATTAGAATATATAGCAAAAGCAAAAGCAAAAGAAAATATAGCAAGCACGCATTCACAACCCTAACTGTATTCACTATATTCTATCACTTTTTTCCACATATACATAAAGTCCCCAAAGGTGGTCTAATTAATGGACACCTTGTTAGTTGTAAAGAAAAAGAAAAGTTGGCTAACAAGGAAAATAATTGTAAGAATACCCCCCCCCCCAAGACCCATTATCACCCAACAATTATTAAAGAAAAAAAGAAAGGAAGGAAGATTTCAAAGTATACCCTTGATTTTAGGGGCATCTAACGTTTCTTCCAGGTCCTCCATAGTAGAAATAATTGCCCCAAACTTTATTAATTCCTCCTTGAATATCATAGCAATTCGGATGATCCGCAAGGACTCGAAGATTTGACAATGGGATCAAGTTGTTATCCCAATCCACCACCTGCAAGTTCCGGAAATAAGAGGCCTTCCCAAAGCCTTGGGCGGCGAAATGACCACTGCCCATTTCCGTTGAGGTGTGGAAGCCCCCTGCCCTTGAGTTCACTACTTCTCCCCCGAATTGAACCATGCTTGCATGATCCCTTAGATGAGTAAACAAGAAGGATGGCCAGTATCCTACCAGGACCCCTGACCCGAATTCTAGCCACCAATTCCCATGCTTCGGATCCTGCTCCAAAATACATGCATTACTTGAGTTAATTAGTATGTAAGAATGGTAACATCGTTGTTCCACAAAGTGGAGGGGCCTCTCACTGGTGAGGCCATTAAGAAGCTGTTTTTTACTTGGAAAGAATAGAATCTTATAAAGCAAAAAAGCAGTTGGGGGAAATTACGAGAGGTTAACAGTGCACGCGGGGCAAAGTGCACTTATTCACCATCAATGTTGTGCATGAATAGGGCTACCCCATTTGTCCTATTTTTTTATTATTTAATTTTAAAAACCCAGTTCAAATGAATTGGGTAAATAGTACCTTCCAAATCAAGAGGCTAATATCAAATTGACCGCCATTGTATGATGATGTTGGGGAGATTGCAGCTCCAATTGCTATTCTATTATTCGTTTGAACAAATCCTGAGCATAACAAGTTATAGCACCCTGTCGCCTGGTATGCGTCTGTCTGTCCAAACCATAATCATGCCATCTCATTAATTTCAGCTTGAAATGTTTTATCTTACATAATAACATTAAGAAAACACGAAACAAAGTTGTTTTTGAATAATTCTAGTATACTTACGGTCCAATAAGTAAAGAATCTGGGATAGTTGTCCCCATATAGTTCTGGGCTCACCTGCATTTAACCAAACAAAACCTTATTCAACCCAAATGATAATAGATAGAAGAAAAGAAAAATGAGAGGTAGTTGAGGTGTGATAATTGCCTTAAATGTGAAAACTAAATAAGTGCATAGAATTCAATGTGTACAAACAAATACTTTGCACCTTTAACTAATGCATTTAGTGTAATAATGATATAATTTTGAATGGGAAAAGAAGAAACCTGCCAGCCAGCTTCAATGGTGTTGAGATCATCGCCAAAAGAACCAGAGATGACCCACATTTGTGATAAGCTAAATTCATATTGATTAGAGACACGTGGAGTCCACACGTTTATGCTTGCTTTTGCTCCATAGTATTGATCGCCGCTCACATACCCAACTGCATGCTGTAGTGCAATTGTTCAATATGGACGCACTAAAATTAGTGTGAAAGTGAAGTGTGAATGTCTGAACCTGTTAGCCAGGTCGGGAAGGAGCCCTGAAAGCTTATTAGTTACTATAAGTAGTGGGTTTTCACTGTGAGGTTATTTTATTAGTTACCCTGAAAGATTCCATTTTCTGATCACACAACTTCTCTAGTACCATTTCATCATGCTATGTTATTTTAATATAATTTCATCAGACTTATTTTTAATAGTAATAAGAAGAAGAAGAAAAGAAAGAAAAAGGAATAAGAATTGGAGGTTTTGGAAGTAAAGATGAACAAGGAACCTACCTCATGGCCATTGCTAGTTGAGTCTCTTCTAACACGTCTTCTTGGTCTTTTTCTTCCAAATCTTCTAACAGAACTAGCCCTCAACATGTCTTCTTCACTTGTCCTTCTGATTGGAATTGTTCCTTCCGGACATGATTCTCCCGACATGCTCCACAGCTGAAAATCTTCACCCCCCATCCCATTTGGGTTAACACCACTTGGTCTCTCTGGTGGATCCTGAATTCTCAAACCCCAAAACAACCAAGTGTCAAATTCTGGATTTTGTTTTGATTTTAATGCATGGTAGTAAAATTTAGTAATAACTTACCAATGGTTTTTGTCCTTTTAATCGAGGATGATCAAAGGCTGGTTGATGATGCAGCAAAACACAATCTATAATATCACCATCTGGACTCTGCAATGCAATTAGATGAAAACAGAGCGTAAAACAGAGGAAATTGGAAACCAATGGCTAATTAAAACGACGAATAATAAGGGGTGCAAAACAAGATAAAATTGCCTGAATTGACTTGATCGGTGGCTTGTTGATCTTGTTGAGACATTCTCTTATTGTTTTCAACTTTTGCAACTCTACTTCTGGCCGGAAAGTTTGATTCTTTGCATGGAGACTACCGGTTTCCGAGGAACGGACGGGACAAAATGAAGAAGAAACAAGAAGAAAGAACACAAAGATGGGAATGATTGGAGGTGAGATGTTACAAGAGGAAGAAGCCATGTTTGAGGAAGTTGCTGGTGTCGGTTGCTGTTGAATATTGGTTTCTGTTTTTGTACATTGGTGTTGTCTTCTCCTGTGATCGAAACAGCACCATTGGCTCCTAGTTGTTTTTCCCTTTGGAAATGAGGCTCCCACCAAAGAATCCATCCAACACAACACCACCATTCTAAGTAAACTTTCTTGACTTCCTCACTCTCTCGCCACCATTTCCAATGCTCTCGAAAAACACCCAACAAATGACCCCCTCCAAAAACCCCTTCTTTCTTCTTCTTCTTCCTTCTACAGCTTCAAAATGTCTTTTTGTTTTTAGGTACTGACACCTTGGATTGACCTTCTAAGCATTTGGCTCCTTGAAAAAAGAAAATCACACAAATGGGTAGAGTTTTCTTAAAGTTCTGCCCATGTGGGTGTGGTGATATAAATACTAAGTAGTGATGAAATCATGCTTAGGGGTTTAATTATATCTTGGGAAAAAAAACGAGAAACAAGAATTTGCGGGTGGGAGGAGAGAGAGAGAGAGGTGAGGGGGTTGTGTTTCCAGTCTCCAGTACAAAGACTGGGAACTTTAGCTTTTGTGTTAATATTATAGGGAAAAAATGGGTTCAGATTTTATTGTTATATTCTTTACTTTGGTTTGTGAGGACAGATAGGGATTACGCTTGATTCTGGCCTTCTGGCCTTCCAAAGTTCTTTACTTTAACCTCTTCTCTTTCTCACTTCCCTAGATGTTCCTTGTGTCAGCTACTTGGTTCTTTATTTCTCTCCCAAGCTTACCCACCTTGATTTTCCTGGAATTCTTATTTTACTAATATTTGTAAACATTAATTACTTCCCTAACACAAAAACAAGAAAGAAAGTCATCTCTGTTGCCAATACTACAGTAATCAGCATGTGCCTTAGATGGAGGACTGCAGATATGGTGGGTCAATTCATAGTCAGTCAAACATAAATAGCAGGAAATGAAAATCATTTTAGTTCGTGACGTATATATTATTAACAAATAGCAAAGAAGGTTTTAAAGGGTGTCGTTTTGTGATGGGTGAAAGCCAAGTTAGTTAGTATGTAGGGAATGGCACGCACGCGCACTTGGATGTGGTGCACTGCGGCAGACACCCATGCAAACTTCATTCGCATGCTTTGTTTCGTTTCATTACAAAACAAGCGCCACCATCTCAATGCATGTCCCCTTCGTGTTTCTGATTTAGGGGCTCAACTTTGATTTGCTTGCTATTTCCTGCTGTGCATTCGCTATTCACAAACATTTAAAATTTGAGCATAATTATTACCTAAGCTCCAACACATATGGGTTGGACAAGGTAGCTGCTCTATACTGCTATATGTTACGTACAAGGTTATATATATGTACTAGATCGAACAATTCTAGTGACTCACACAACATTTTTTTTGAATTCATCCATTCAAAATACTAGTATTTGTAATTGCTTTTATTTGGATAAATAATTTATGGGTAAACTATATCTAAGGTCATTAAACTATTAGTAAGTTTACATTTTGGTCATTCAATTTTAAAAAGTTACAAAATGATCATTAAACTATTTGAACGTTTTCATTTAAGTCATTGGGTTGTTGAAATCGTTGATGTATGGCTTTTTTTGTTCACACCACCTGCACCCATCGAAAGCTCTCATTTCCCTAATCTTTTATAATTTAGCTTTTTTTTAATGAAACAACTTTGGTTGTCACGAATCTCCGAACCAAAATCCAAACAATTTTATTCTTTGATCTCCTACATTGGTTGTCAAATTGACTTGGATCTAATATATGTTCTTTTACTCGTTGATAGGTACTGATCCACTGTACCAATCGTCAAACAAATTTACACATTAGCCAAACTTTTATATTTTTAAAATTCTTAGAATATTTTATAAGATTAATGAATATTATATTTTTTTGATTTATTTTTACAAATTCAACTAAATTTTCACACTATATTTTCTTCACAGCTACATTTAATTTTTTTTGACACAGTAAGTTTTATTAAAAAAAATTAATATGGCTTAAATGTAAACGTTCAAAATAGTTTAAATTATATATTTTCCATCATAATGAACAAAAGACGAGAGAGATATAATATTAGTTTAAAATTATGTATTTTTAAATATTTTAATAGGAATATTTTTAGATACACAACTTAAAATTAAAATAAAATAATAAAATATTATCTCTCAATTAAGTTATTATAAAAAATAATTAAATAATTTAAAATATTTTTCATTATGGACTGTAAACCTAAAATTTTTCTCAATATTCAGTCGTGAAAATAAAAAATTTATAATTTTTTTGGTGAGAAGCCATATAAAGTTTTAAATGAATTATTATATAACACAAACAGAAGAGATAGTTTACCTTCTTTAATATATAGTAATAATATTAGATAGCATTTAAACTTATAGCCTTCTTTAATTAGTTGGATTAATTAGCCACAAACAAATATAATTAAATAGGTGGGTATTAAAGGGATGATTTGGCTTTGGCCAGCATTATTCCCCTATCTATTCTCTTTATTGGGGGCTCTGCCAATGATGCCTGCCTCATCCCCTATCTTTGTCCCTCCATTTTGTGGGATTAAATCCCTTCTTTGACTCACCCACTACCCTAACCAATTCCATGGTAATTTAATACCAATCTCTACATTCTCACCATTAAAATGAAATCAAATATTTATAGATAAAATGTAAATATTTGGTGGGATTATTTACATTTGATTTTTCTGGTGAATAATAGTGCGAGAGAATTTTAAATTATCACACATGTATATATTATGAATTGATCACATAACTTTTAAGGATATGATGAACATCATTGACCAAAAAATCAAATTGAATGATGAACATAAAACGATTAAAAAAATCACTTTAATTACAATTTTAGATCCTAAACATGCATATAATATATGGTAGATCTCACCATAATAAAAATATAGAAATTGAGTTAAATCCAAGATGCTTTTTAAGGTGCGAGGTGACAATCGAAACACAAGAAACGGATAATTTCGAAATGCATCAAAAGTTCACAAGGAAAGGCTGCTAAAGAAATATTCACTTGCTTTTTTGATGAGGGAGACATCATGCACATGGATTTTTTTTCATATATAAATGATTTTTAACTAGTAGTAATAATTAGATGAAATTGGAATAAAATTATTACAGGTCGAACATATACTAGGAAATTAGCAAGCTCAAAAAAAAAATGTTAAAATTTATTTTTACCTAAGTAGGAATGAGAATGAACAGTTTTGTTATATTAGCAATTTAGGGTTAAGGTTCTTTTTAGATTTGCATGCATGCATGCATGCCTTCTTCTGTATGACAAACGTAATTTTTGAAATGATGATCAATTCTTTTTCCAAAATAATAATAAGACTGTTAATAGTAATATTTTTTAATCCAAAAAATAAAAGCTTCATCACATCAGATATGGCAGGAATCTTGTGCTTGTCTCCGTAATGGCTGTGATACGCAGTAATACCGAAGTTAGATGAATGCATATGAATATAATATTAATTGCCTGTTTCGAGGGAGAAGATGCTGGCTGTTCTTGCTTGATTCTACCATGTGATACAATAATAATCTTCACACTAAAATTCAGTGCTACCCTTTTTCATCATCTGAAAAAATATAAAAGCTGAACCAAACCCAAAAGACGATCCAAATTGTCAAATTATTTACAGATTTTAATTACCCTTGATTTGGATACGAAAGAAATACTTCAAACTTTAACCATGTGTAGTCATCATTAATAGTGTAATAAGATTTAGATTGTTAATTAATTTAATTGTCAATGATTTATTTAGAATTATACCTGGAAATGATCAACAACCATTTAAAAATTTGGTAGAAAGTGTGAGGTTGAAAGACCTGGGCACTCATTTTGGATCATTTTTTTTTATAGTAAAAGAAATGAATTGCAAGAAACAATGATGGTGTCGCCATGTTGAGGAAGAAATGGGGTTTCCCTCGAGGAAAGAAGTGTGTCTGACATAAGGTCCACAATGTACAACTAAATACACATTTCAGAAGTGGATGCCAAAGGTCACCTTTTTTGACATTTCAGTGCCCCCTGTTTAATTGGATTGCATTGACTCAAGACTAATTGATGATGAATGAATGACATGTAATCTCACTTCACTACAATATTATTTATTTTTCGCCCCCTCATCTTCAATCTTCAGTCTTTCATTTTCTTTATTACTAAATGTACAATCCAGTCCTTATGTATTGATGTGCCAATTTCCCTTTACCTGCTGCTTTTGTCGACAGCCCATGGCCATTGCCAGATCACTCCTGCCTACTCGGCCTATGACCCATTTCTTGTTTTTGCTACGGTTTCAAATACCAGTTAAACCATATGACCACCTACTGCAATGCCTTATCTAGATATTTGCCAACAATCCACATCAACAAATTCTGTATCCATCAAACTTCAAATTTTAGGCTTATTATAAACTAATTTCAATGCAATATTAATTTTCTTATACCTGCGTCTTGCGAGTTCACTTCGTGTACTATTCATCTTCCTTGACAATATCTTTGACAATAGTTACTTTGTGAGTCTAAGGTACCTTGAAGGCCAAAATCTTTGTGAGCTCTCAACCTCGCGAGCACACATAATGGGAACCAAGCCCATGACATGAACAAAATAATTGCCACTTGTACGTCACAATGATCCATTATTGTTTTGATATGACAATTCATATTTACAAAAAAAAACATCAATAAATCGACTAAATTTTTAAAAGTGTAGAATTAATATGAGAATGACATGTGACTTCTCAAAAAGAATCAACGACATTCCTTAATAAGGCTCTAAAGAACCAAGGAATAGGACCCTTAATAAAATAAATATTTTTTTTTAATACTAACCAAATCCTTATATTGATTGTATTCGAAATGTCAAAAAAAAAAAAACAAAGGTGAACTTTTTAAGGGGAAAAACACAACAACTGAAGAAAATGTGAAAACCTCGAAAAAGGAGTTAATGAGAATGGAATGTTAGCAGAGAATGTAAGGTTTAAGTCCACAAACTTAGTGCGCACTTGGCTCACTAAAATCTCGTCTTCAGCGGAAATAAGAGACCTTTCTGATGTTGAGTTTGCTGTATTTTCTTGACTCTTGAATGTTATAAAACATAATTTATTTATTTATTTAAATAATATGTATTTAAAATTATTTATCAAAATAATATAAAATAAAAACATTTTAATAATTTTAACATCAAATTATCATCATTCATGACAATTTAAGATCCAAAATAATTTTTTGTATTTGAAATCTAGAGATGAAATATCAAATATTAATGTGATAAAAAGAATTTATCATCTTCGGATCCCAAATCACCATCAATGTTTCTGATAAATAATTTGTCATCATATTTTATTGAACATATTCTTGCAACTTAAGTCGTAATGAATTTGACATAATTTTATATTCGACGTCACCTCTATTGGATAGGTAAGATCATAAGATACTTTTATTGAGAATGCTTTACGAAATAAAATATCTTAACGTTAAGATTAGATAAAAATTAATCAAAGTATAAACTTTATCTTTTGTTCATTAGTGCGATCGGAAAAGATTTTTTATAAAATAAAGGAACAACATTTGATGTATTATCCAGAGATAAATTTCATATATCATCGATAAATAATAACATGATACATTATCATTAAATAAAATAATAATAACAATAAAAGACTTTATAAATAAATAATGATAATTTTATTTAAACATAATTAAATAATAATTAATTATAAATAGATATTCAAACCTCAAAACTTCATACTTTAAACCCTTAAATTCAATATCATTATTAATATTTAAAATATTTAATAACCGATACATCGAAGATTATTTATTATTGAATAACATCAAAATTTGAATTGGATTGTTAAACATCTTTTCCCCTTCCTCTTCCCCTTCCCCTTATTCTTATTTAAAAAATACCTTATCTTGAATGGAATAATATTAAAAATGAAAATCAGAAGAGTTTGGACGATTCAAGGAAAGATACCATGAGCATGAGGTAAAGAAATAAAATTCTCAAAAGAGAAATTAACTAAATGTTTTTTTCTAAAATTCTTTTTCTCATTATTGGCAAAAGCAATCCATTAAATCCCATAATTTTGTTTTGTTTTGATTTGTTTTTATAGAAAAAAAGTCAGGAAGAAGAACATTATTTATTTTTAAAAGAGAACACACAGAGCATTAGAATAATAGTTAAAAAGTGGAATAAAGCGAATTCCACTTAGACTTGCACATAAAAAGAAGAGAATAGAATGATGAGGAAGAGTGGTAGTTGTTTAAAGCTTTTCCTAAATTCATGAATTCAAAAACTCTCCTATCCTACTGTGACTGATACCCTTCTTTTCATTCCCTCCCTCTATTTCTGTGTAGGATATTAGTTTTTTCAAAATACAAAAAGGCTCTTCAAATGGTAGAAAAGGAGGGGTTTGAAGCATGAGACACCGATGTTGAGCAATGATTTTGTCTCTGAGAGAGAGAGAGCGCAAATGGCCAGTTTTCCCTCAACCTAAACTTAAGGTTGGAATAGCACCCTCAAAAAAGGGGTTTACAAGTACAAACCCATATCCCCATCTCCTCCAAATTGCTTAACAAAACAATGAAACCATGATTTGGGATCATAAAGTAATGGTTTGTTGGTGGTTTAGGTATGTTTGGGTCTGAAGCATGCTTGTTGAAGGCATAATATGATGGACCATCATGCAGATGATGGTGTTGGTATAACAAAGTACATGATCTGAATGACAGTCTCTTCACAGGGGGGGGGGGGCAATGATATTCAATCATGCCTCATCATTTTCATCTAAATGCACCTTGAATCACAATAAGCCCGACATGTTTCACAAAATCTTGTAGGTTCTCCTTGAATTAATCCCATGGGCCCAATTAATAGTTTTGCTTTGAACCGCTAGAGTTTGCTTGGACCTACGAAATCAGGATTGGGCCTGCCCTATCATATAAGATGATCCAGTTGGAGTGGTATGCCCATCAAAATTAACCACCAAAGCCATCTAATTATACACTCACCACCAAGTTGAATCAAAGAGAGCCAGAGATAAAGCCTTACTTTCTTTACTCTCACAAAGACAATTGATTACGTAGTTTAGAATTCTTTCCTTCATTTGTGGAGCCTTCTTCAAAGACTATTTCACTATAAATCAACAGTTAAAGCTATTTTCCATATGCATGAAATGCATGAAATGGACAAATGCAGACCCCTCAAGCATAATGCTAACCTTATATTACTGCAGAGACTTGTTTCTTTCTATTTTCATGTTTTTCTTCTCTTTCTGTGATGTCTGTCCCCTTTACTTTAATACAAAAATTATGTTTATTTAATCTTGTCAATTTTTAATAATATTTTATAATTTTTAATTTTTTAATTTTTTATTAAGACAAACGGTGGTGGATGACAAATGTAGTCCACCAATGTTGTTAATTATATTTAGTTTTAATTAATTACTAACCAAAGTATATAAGTTAAAATAAAAGAAAAACCAAACATTTTCTTGTCATCTTCTTCATTTCACGAAATAAAGAAGAGAAAGTTAGGGTTAAGAGCTTTTAAACTTTCGGGTTCAATTTGATAAGTTTAATTTAGTTTTTTTTTAATTTTTATGTTTTTGAGATCGTGGGAGCTTGATTTAGTTCATGTATCAATTTGTAGAATTTTTAAAGTTTCTAAAGTTGCCATTGATGAGTTCTTGATTAAATTGGTATTAAATGGTTAGATTCTAAGCTTAAATATGAAAAATGATTAATTTGTAAAGTGAAAATTGTTAATTTTGAACATAGAGACTAAAGTGTAAATATTTCAAAATTGGTATGAAATTTCTGTAATTATGGACATTAGATGGTCTTAAAAGGATGTAATTGAGATCGGTTTCGAAACTGAAGCTCAAATTTGAAAGATATGATAATTTTGATTTTAGGGACTAAATTAAATAAAATTCAAAACTTTAGGTAGAATTCGAATAATAAACTTGAACTGATATATGCTTATAATAGGATGATATAAGATGTGTATAATTTATAAATTAAATTGAATTATTGTTTAGATCGAGATTTAAATTAAACTGAGGATAATTGGGGAAAAGGTAAAATTAACGATTGGTCCTTGCAATTCAATTTGTTTGCGGATTTAATCAGGTAAGTTCATATGGTGTATTGTGTTTAAATTGTTATGTATTTAAAATTGTGTCAATATGCATATGTTTAGTTGAATTTGAATTGTTTACGATTTGATCTAAAAGGTGAGATTGGACAAAATTGTAAATAAATAAATGTGAACATATATGTTGAAATTTCCCTAATGAACTTACATGTTAAAGATATCGGTAGAGTTTGGGTTGAATACAAGTACATTGGCTATGGTTTGAGATGACTTTATGCAGGTGGAGAGTTTGCTTAAGGCACTATTTGAATATGTGGTTGGTTTGATCATGATAAGGTTCCAAAATGCGATATTTTGATTTTTTAGCAAAAAGTATTGATACTATGGATTGAAGTATTGATAATTTACCAAATGAACAGTATTTTAAAATGACAGGATGTCAATTTGATATCGATACTTATCTTCAAAGATTGATACTTTATAAAGGTATCGATACAAATTGACTTGTGTCCAAAATTTTGAAATCGCATAATGCCAAAATGATATCAATATCCATTTTAGAACCGATTGTTGTGTATTTTACTTGATTTTAGAAACATCGAAGCTAAAAATGGTATCAATACTTGATCCAAGTATAGATATCTATGCTCATACTTTGAAAATTTTGCAGTTTGGTCCTTTTTCACGCTTGAGTCAACTTAAGAGCTTTCATAAGCTCAATTGAGTTTTGATTTTGGCTTGTATACTGTGTTGTGAATGCATTTATGATAAGAATTGAGGATTGAATGACTTACTATTGAGATTTGAATGTGAATTGTTCCGGTAACTATGGTAGCATTTCATAACTCGGGCTCAACGACCGGACCAAGTGAGGGATGTTACATTGAAGCTATTAGAGTAAAGGTAGCAAACCTATTTAAATTTGCACCATATTCATTAATTAATGGACCTTGGTCCGTTATCCACGCATCCTTCCAAAAGTCAACTAATTGCCCACTCCTCACACTCTATATGATGCCTCGTTTATTGTAGCTCTAATTTTTACAAAGTCGCTTCCATAATGAGGAGCCATTACGACATGATAAAATCATAGGCACAAGTCCCTCCCAGTTGTATTTGGCTCGAAGCACCTGAATCTATAAGTGGTGTTCATTATGTACAAGGTGAAATCCAATTTTCATTAGAAATGACCTGTTTCAAGTCTCCCATCTTTTGGATTCTGAGACCCCCATATGAACAAGGTTAGCAGATAGTATCCCACGAGACCAGATTCATACCTTTACGTTCTTGTGTATGTCCCCAAATAAAATTTCAAATAATCTTTTCCATCTCTCCACAAACTGCATCGTATAAGTGGGAATGGTAGCTAAAGCAACTTTTGCTAATGTCCCTCTACTAGATAGCTTCTGTCGCATCCTCTGTAAAGATATGCATAAGTATCTTTTGTGACCAGTCGGTGCAATAAAGGAAACAAGTTATTTCCCTAGATTATCCACACTTTGGAATCCCAAACGATGACTTAGATTTGCTTGCACCTGATGAGAAACATTATTAGAAAAGAAAATTTGAGTATTTTGACATTTCATCTAACACAACATTCATTAATGCCATTTTATCCTGCGATGCTTCTACAAAAAGAACCGGATAGTCAGCAAAGAATGAGTGACTACTAGTCGAACCACCTCTGTTCAACCTTATAGCCTTCCAATTCCCCTTATCAACTTTGTGCAAAATAGCTTGAGCAAGCCATGCTATACAAAGTACGAATAAATAAGGTGATAACAGGTCACTTTGACGAACCCCTCGAGATGGCAAAAGTGTTTTAGACAACTCCCCATTCCAATTAACTCGCATGGACACGGTACGAACGCATTGCATAATGACTCGTTTGAATCAATCCAGAATACCCACTCCTATCTATCATATGCCTTCTAAAAATCAATCTTTATTACAACCCATCCCCTTTTTCAGACTTCTGTTTCATTGAATAAATAACTTCTTGTGCTACAATAATATTATTGGTAATGTCTCCCCAGGATAAAACTGACTTGGTTTTGATGAACCCACACTGACAAGAAGGGCTTTAACCGATTCACTATAGTTTTCAACACAATTTTGTAAAGGACAATGCAAAGACTAATAGTTATAGGATGAAGTTGCCTCAGTGTCTCTGGACAATCAAAATTTGATGAATTTACGCTATTAGTCATCGTTTCCTACATTCAATATGACCAAAAACTTCCATGTTCCATCATTGTACTTTTCTAGTAAAATTAGTAAGATTGGAATTAATATCCCTGCCACAAAACAAAACCTTTTCCAAGAAAGAATCAAAGTTCAGATGAGTTTGCCACACGACCAAGTAATGAAACAAAGGAGTTGGGGCACTTATGATATTGCATGGAACACTTAGAAGCAGAGGACGATGATCCGACCCTATGCGAGGAAGATGACAAATGATCGTTTCAGGATACTAGATGAGCCATCCGCAATTACAAAGGAAACGACCTAACCTCTGTAACAAAGAACCTCCAGACCAAGTAAACTTAGAACCATGATCCGAAAACCCATTAGCAAAAATATGTTTTTGTTTTTAATATGATAATCATTAATAATTTTAAAATAACTTTTTATAAGTAAAATTAAATGTGTGACATTAGCATTATATATAAAAAAACAATATCAATATATTGATAATCTAGTGTATAATGAGACTAACTTACATAAGGATGATAATAAAAATTAATGTTTTTAGGCACCAATAAAATTTTGCCACATAATCAAATTTTAAAGACATAAAATTATTACTATACACTCATCCATAGAGAAACTATTTTATGGAACCATCCACCCACATTATCCATGATTACATTTTAACAATTTTTCTTCGATCATTAACACAATTTTTATATTTTTTTAGCCCAAACCAAAAATAATGATTCTAAAATCTCAAACCCTAAATCCAAATTATAAAACTCAAAATCTAAATCCCAAACACTAAACCCTAGATTCTAAACCCTTGAATTTTGAGCCTGAGCCCTAAACTCGTACCTCATAACCCAAAACCCCTAAACCTTAAACTTAGACCTTAAACCTCAAAACCATGAACTATGAACCCTGAACCTAAATTTTGAACCCAAAATTCAAACTCAAACCCGAACCTTGAATCTTAAAAATTAAACCCAAATCCTAAACTTTGGGGTTTGGAATTTAAAATTTAAAATTCGAGTTCAATGTTCGAAGTTTTGGGTTTTAGGTTTTAGATTCTTCTTTGTTTTTATTTTATTTTTCAGTTCATTTTATATGTTTTGGACTTTTGTTTTCTTTTTCTGAACTTGTATTTGTTTGGACTTGTTTAACTTAATTAAATAAAAGCCCAATCTGTTTTGAATTAATTTTTTTTAATTATTTTAAATAATTTAATTAAAATTAAATTAAGTTGGAGAAAATATTAAATATAGATGAGTGTATAATAATACTTTGTTATCTTTAAAAATTTAATGATGTGATATTATTTTATTGGTGCCTAAAAATTATACTTTTTAATATGATCCTAATATAATTTATTCCCATCTATAATTTATAGATTTATTTATTTATTCTTAATTTATACGTCACAACTCAAAAGAAAATAAATATATTTTATGATTAAATTAAAAAATATTATTTTATATAAATATTAATTGTTTCTAATCAAATCGATTTGATTCAACATAAATCCCGACTCGACAAATAGTATGACTCATTTACGTTCATAACAACTTATTAATATAAAATGAGTATGATTATAATTATTTTATTAATAATATTTTTATTACCAATGTTATTGTCACGTCCCTAAAACTTGGTCCATGACATTATTGTCACTTAACTAGACTTTGGAACTATATTAAATTAGATTTTTTATTTTGAATTAATTATCAATTAATTAGTGTATAATTATATACTAATTATAATTTAATGCAATTAGTGTTACCATCAAAAGTGACGCTTGAGAGATGTGGAGTGGCAAAATTTTTTTGGGGTTATTGCTTGATGCCTTTGGAAGAACCGTAACCATTTCATTATTCAGGATGCTACCTGGAGTCCAAATGACATTATTAAGGTATGTATAGTTGGGCTAAGCAATATACCTCTCTCATTAGAAATTCTGCGATTAAATCCTAGGAATCAAACTCATGGTCGTGCGATGATGGTAACGAGGTGTGCTTGTATACAAATGGATCCATTTGAAATCAAGGAAGTTTTGCTGTGGCGGGGGCATAGTGAAATCTCGAGATGAGTAAGTTTTGCTGTGGCGGGGGCATAGTGAAATCTCGAGATGAGGAGTGGATTTTGGGTTATAATAGATATTTGAGTAATTGTTTTGTTTTCGATGCTGAGTTGTAAGACATATTTGATGGCTTAGCTCTCTTATTTGATCAAGGTTATGATAAAGTTTTAATCATATCTGATAATCTTGAGGGGGTGCAAGATATTCAGGAGAAGAGGCCAATAGGTTCTAACCCTGCTTTGGCCCGAAGAATTCAACAGCTACTAAAGTGCTTTAGCCACTGATATATTCGTTACATATCTTGAGAGGAAAACAAGGATGCAAATAGATTGGTTAAACTTGCTCACTATAGTTCATATAATGTGTGTTTGTTTGAGGTCTCCCCGCTAGGGGGGATAAGTTAGTTTTTATAACTAGATTAAGTATCTTTTCTTTTCAAAAAAAAACACTAATATTTAGTAGTATAAATATATACATTAATAAGATATTTTCATTCAAAATAACATCTAAAAAATTACTCCAAAAATTATATTTTAACATTATTTAATAGATTTTGTTTCTATCACAAAAAAAAATGATTTTCATTATTATTTGATATTCCATAGTTTTAGTATTACCTAATTTTAATAATATTTATATAGTTATGAAATATTAGGTTAAAGGCAAGGGAGTATTAAAGGAACTGTTCTTTGGAGGTGAAATCTTGACTCATTCGAACGACAAATTATTTATCTAATTACTCAAAAAAATTACTATTGGTTGTTTTCCAAAATTTTTTTTATTTTAATTACTTGGAGCTGTAGAATATGAGGGTAAGTAGCTTCTTTATTCATTTATTATGTGCTCCATCCAAACTTCCACTAATAAGAGATAATTTATATTTATTAATAAGAGCACTTTTGTTTCGCCGGTTGTTTATGAATCACAGGCTTTCCTTCTGTGGGCTGCATCTTTAAAATGTTGATCACTTTGGTCCAAAATTCCCCTAGTATAATTATTTATAGATTTGGGTGGATCATATCTAACCAGATTGGGGGGTTTCTTATGTTTTTGATTCCTAGTAACCTTCTAAAAATGGCTTATCTAATTGCTCAACTTGGGGTTATTTATTTTGCCTAATTTTTAAAATTGAATTAGGGCCTTCAATGATTAGAGAAGGACTACAATTTGGTGAGTTGCTTACATTTTTGTGAAGTGGGAGAGTGAAAGTGAGTAAACCAGAGGCCACTCATGGTTTTCATTAATTAATGGCTTGAAATCACAACTAGATTCTCTCTGTCTGCCTTACTTCACCTGTCATGGTTTGAAGTGCTCCAGGTGCCATCTCTCTTCAGAATGCTGCTGCTATATGCGTAATGTGAACTAACAGCAAAAGGATACACAAAATGGGGCCCTATTTTGGACATTATCATAGCAAATGTTTTTTTTAACACATATAATATGAACGATAAATAAATCATCACACATTTATATACAAATATCACTTCAGTAGAACAATCTCAAAATAATAATAATAATAATAAATTCACACTAATTGCAACACTAAAATAATTCAAAAAAAAAAAAAACTACCCAAAGCCCCAAGAGAATCATTACATCAATGATATATAAAAGGCCAAGTTTCAAATAATCTATCCTCTTCTCATTATCTTGAATCTATCATCATTATTATGATCTATTATGATAAAACTTTTCGAGAACTACTCCTAATAGATTTGATGACATCATTATATTGGTAAATATCATATATACGCTAGAAATGGCTAAAAATTATCTTTTTCAAAGGAAATGGACTGAATTAAATAAAAAGCATGAAAAATATGGATAAAATAAAACTACAAAATTAGTGTGGATTGAAATTAAACACAAAATAAAATTATGAAAAAAAAAAAGAAAAAGTTGTGGAAACCACAAGTCACAAATCCGAAAATGAATATCACATTGTAACATGTATGTAAGTCGCATTAGGAGATTGAAGTGTTCTGGAATTGTATATCTACTGTTCTATCTCTGCAAGCAAGTAGTTTGTAAGTAATGAGGTTTTTAGTGGGGAAAATATTAATGGCTTCGCTCTTTGACCTATGCAGTAGATAAAAGACTTAGAAACGTGCAGCGAACCAAATTTTATTGCAATATTCTAATGCAACAAGTTAAGAGTCCAAAAGTTTTAAATATGCCTACTGACCTTTTAGTGATATTTCCAGCTTCGCCTTTTGTCTTTCACATTGTTCTTACATGTTCAATGTGAAATAACGGCGAAAAAGAAAGGATAAAACCGACATTCAAGTGATATTTTGTTGGTTATATAATCCAGACCTAAGCCACTCTTGTTATACAACATCAAGCAAGATAGGAAAAAAGAAATGGAGAAGTTGCTCTTCTTGGTAGTGACAATGGCGGCTAGCATAAGTTATCTAACTGCAGGTAAGTTACTGGTTCTTTCAGCAGCTGACACCTTTGAATCCCCATCATACAGAGTGGTGCGCTTAGAATCTGATTTTGAGATAAGATTATATAAGGAACTCTCCTGGATGTCAGCACTTGTCCAAGGAACTTCCTTTCTGAACTCCACCAGAGATGGCTTCCACAGGTTTCCCTCTCCTATATTCCCATATAATTTTCTCTACTCAAGCTGGGAAGTTCATCAACTTCTCACCTTAATTTTGTTTTATTGCTTTTGGTTCAGGTTGTATCAGTATCTTCAAGGGGCAAACCTTAACTCCACCCATTTCTCCATGACTAAGCCCGTCTTAACCAGCATTAGCCCTTCGCACTACGGGTCATCGTCTTCCTCATATACCGTAAGGTATTACCTGCCTTCAGAATATAACTACAAGTCCCCTCCGCAGCCCTCCGCTGAATTGAATTTGCAATTGGACAAATGGAAGAGTCAGTGTATTGCGGTGAGAGAGTTTCCGGGTTATGCTACTGACGACAACGTGGAGAAAGAAAAAGATGCTCTGGTTTCAAGCATAACTGAACGCTTGCCAGCGTTAATGCAAGCAGTGGACCATAGCCTGTATTACAACTACAGCATTGCACAGTACAATGCTTCAAAACATCGCACTGGGCGCATAAACGAGGTATGGATAGACGTATCGGGTATCACCGCCGAGATATGTTCAGTCTAGCTATAGAAAATTGGAACTAAGAAGCCATAGCTATGTTGTAAGATAAGTGAATAATGGTGTTAAGTAGGACATAAATTTGTTGTTTCATTTTGATTTCTCATCATAGGGTTCAATAAACCAGTTTATACTAAGCACCATGATCATGATGTGAGATTGAGCTTTTCATATTTGAAAATAAAATTATTTGTATTGATTTTATATTTTTTATAAAAGGGTGACTTTTCTATTTTCAAATATTTAAATGATAATATAAAGCTAAAATTTGTTTGTTTAAATATTAAATTTTGTGTAATTCAATTTTTGGAGGTGAGATTTACTTACATATAATTAAATTAAATGAAAAGTATGATTAGTTTAATGAATAGTTTATTTTTCACCAACATTACATTGTAAATGGAGGTTCCTGTTGAAATTGATTACATCACAATTTTTTAATTAAGACCACTAACAGGTTTAGGATTTTCTCCCGAGTTAAATGCGTTCTTATTGCTAATTGTTCAATATTTTTCTTTTATCATTTAATTTCCTTTCATCTCATAATGCCTTTTTTTATTGTTTTTAAATCCATCAAAGATGCATGTAATCTTTTGAGTTTTTTTTTTGAGACATTAAGTGTTCGTATTTTTTTATTTAAATATTTTGGCCTTTCCATTTATTATTGTTAAAGTTAATAATGTTAAAGGTAAAATGTATTTTTAGTCCTTCACATTTATTTTTTTTGAATTTGGTCCTTACTCTTTAAAACTACATAAAAATTTAAAAAAAATTAAAATTTATTTTTCTTCATATTTTAAATATAAAGCATAAAAATTTAAATATATATATAATTTTTTTAAAATAAAAATATTTAAAATTCAAAAATAAAAGATCTCAAATTTTAAAATAAAAAAAATTCTCAAAATTCAAAGTTATCAAAACCAAACCGTTGGGTCGATTGGATTGGGAATTAATTGGGGTATAGATCCGTTGAAAGGTAAAAAACCAATTGACCAACAAACTAGTACAGACTAGTTAAAACAAGCTAAGAGATCGATTGAATCGATTTCAAACTAATCTGACCAATTGGTTCTCAAATTATCGATCTGATCAGTTCAAAAAAAATAAATTATTAAAAATAAAAAAATATATATTATAAAAATCGGTTCAACTACTAGTTCAATTGATTTTTTATCTTGATTCAATCAGTCCATACGAGTTGGTGGGTCATGCAACAATCCGCCCTTAGTGCATTTCTTAAGCACATTGGAGATGATCCTTGTTCACCACATAGTAATGCCATGAAATCTTGTGCAGATTTGATGAAGGAATCTGGGCATATTAATAAAGTAATGCATCAAGAAAGTTCGCATAATAGGTTACGAGTTAAGACTTTTATAGATGTTGTTCGATTGCTTGCATTTTAAGCTTGTGCTTTTAGAGGCCATGATAGACACCTGGTTCAAAAAATCGTGGTAATATTATTGAGTTTATTCAACTTTTAGCTTCCTATAATGGTGACATTAAAAATATTGTGTTGGAAAATGCTCCTAAAACCATTAAGCATGTCTCTCCTTCAATTCAAAAGTTGATTTTGCATGTTCTTTCACCTTGCTCATGTTAAAAGATATATCATCATTAACTCTTAAGAATGAAATATGTGCTATTCTCTCTCGTTATAGTCTTGATGTTCAGAATACTCGTGGTAAAGGTTACGATAGGGCTAGAAATATGCACAAAGAATGGAAAAGATTGCAAGCATTATTTCTTAATGATTGTCCTTTAGCTTATTATGTGCATTGTTTAGCTCATCACCTACAATTGGCTCTTGTTGTTACATCTAGGGAGGTACATTCTATTCACAAGTATTTTAATAATTTAAGTTTCATTATCAATTTTGATGATGCTTCTTACAAACATCATCAAAAAATATATATTGTGTTAGGTACAGTGCTCTAGGTGTATTATTTTCGTTTATGTATACTTGTAATTTTCGAAAAAATTGGTTCAATAATAATATCCAGTAATTACATTAATACCAATTTTATTTTATTCTTAGTGTTTTTGCACGAAAAACAAAATAGAATCAAATATTGACTCACTAGTTATCTAACGTTTAACTAATACTTAGTGGTATTTTGTGGTCGAATCGTAATACAGAATGCTAAGTTATATTAGTAGGTAAACCTAAACATGTCCTTAGTCTAATCAGAATTGAGCAAACCGATTGAAAGACTAATATGTCATATACCAAGTCCAACTAAAGAGATATTTTATCTTGACCATTAGAGCGGATGACCATCAAAAGACAGTGACATAAATGTGAATGACTGTACTAATAATATATTGGACAAGACCCAAGTAGAACAGATCCTAAATCTGTTTATGGATTTATTGTAACGTCCTCAACCCGATCTGATTCGTCAGATTCAAGTTTTGGATGTTACCACTATATTACGAACTCTTACTTAAACAAATCATACAAACTTTCAAAACATATACATCTTATTAAGTAATGTTGTCTAGCTGGATTTTAGTCTGGGTGCACAGTAAATAATTACAATTATAAAATAGGCCTCTTATTTGACGAGAACTTACAAGCTCTACTTGTTCTACCCCAAAATGATATTATTGGCTATGTACTACAGCCATCACAATTTGCCTACTCTACAAAGCTTATAACAATTTCATAACTTATCTACTATGCTTCTATCCGGCTCGAACACCTCACTTCTCTTTATGCATAACAGCCCAACGCACCTTTCTTTTGGCATAGCCCTGGCATCATCCCTCCTAGTGTAGTCTCGATCAACTTACTTGTGATATAAAAACACAGAGGTAAGTTCAATAGAACTTAGTAAGTAAACTCTCATTTACCTAAGTGTAACATCCGCGTTTTTGAACCCAAGTTGGAACAGTATTAGGATCGAGTCAAGGACTAAATAGAAAGTTAACCAAAATAAATTGTGAGTCATCATAGGGAATTATGGTGATTAGGAGGGGCAAAAGAGTAATTAGATGAAAGATATTTTGGAGGCAATGATTGGGGTCAAAGTGTAAAGTTGGATGGCCTAGAGACTAAAAGAGTAATTTTACCATTTTTATTAAAGAGTGATTTTTTAGTGGAAAAATCTAGAGAATTAGAGAAAGGAAATAGAATTAAAAGATGAAAATATAATCTTTTCTTCTTATCTTCAAACCGTCCATGCTTATGTTCTCCATCCAGACTTTACCTTCTATTTCATTTAAGTCCTTCCACCATTGTTAAACTCTCCAAGCTTCAAAATCTTCCTTTTTCTTTGAAATTTCTTAAAGAAAGACATAGTAGGAAGCTAGTAGTCACTTTTAATTTCTTGTAAAGTTTACTTTGGAGTGTTAAAGAGCATAAAATTTGAGTTAGAATTTTGGGATTTCAAGAACTAAGGTAAGTGATGATTAAATTTTCTTGATATACATGAATATTTTCATAATCTAGTATGAAAAATTATTGAATTTTAGTTTTTAGCTTATATGTGTTTATATGAAATTGAAAAAAAAGGAAAGAGAGAGAAGGACCAATTTGAAGAGAAAGGAAAGGAGAAGAGCAAGGAGTAAGAAGAGAGGAAATCATCTCATACCAACCTTTTGTTGTAAGTACTACAAAATTTTAAATTGAAAATTTATTCTCTTTAAAGTATATGATTTTAGTATATGATTAATTGTGATAAAAATGAGTAAAATGATATGTTTAGTTATAAGTATGGTAATTATGTGTGATTGAATGAAACATAGGGCAATGAACATGAAATAGGAAATATTCACATTAAAACAGTTTGGGCAGTAACAGTAGACAAAATTCGAAAATTTACCAAAAATTATATAAACATAATTAGAGGTTGAATTAATTATTTAATTAAATATTATTGAGTCTAGTTTTATATGGAAGAAACGGAGAAAGAAACAGAGTTGTATATTTTGAGATATATTAGTTTTTATGTAACAGGGTCAGAGTAGATTTGGGTTCTCAAGTTTTGACTTTGAAAAATCATAAAAAATGTAGAAAAATTATTAGAGACTGAAATTTATATTTCTAAATCCTTAATGAGTTTATTTTCAATAGAAATAAACAGGAACATCGTTTGATCCCTGTACTAATATATAATTAACTTTTAGTAAAGAAAGGTCGAAACTGCCAGGCAGTAGAGAATGAGCAAATTTGAAGAATTTTATGTATGAATTGGCTGAAGTAAAAATTCTAAAATTTTGATGGTAAAAATATATTTGAGTCTAGTTTCAGAAACATCAAGCGGATAATTAATTTCGAATTCTATAGCTCAAGATATAAATAATTTAGTGACTGTGACTCAAGTGGACAACTTTGTAAATTAATGTGAAAATAAAAGTAAGAAATACATGGTGATAAATATGTGAGAAACATATAAGTGTGAAAAATTTGATGATGTATTTGTGATTAATTATTATGTGAGATATATCATTTATGAGAAATTATGCTAATTGAGATTTTGCCAAAGTAGACAAATTAGAACCATTGTGATATTAGTGGCATGCCATTAAGAAACACTAACGCGCTCTCCGTTATTTTTAGCACGTATTGTGCTCTCCGATTATTAGCACGTAAAGTGCTCTCTATTTAGCACATTTGTGCTCTCTGTTTAGCACCTTGGTGCTCTCCGTTCATTTGTGCAGTGTAATGCACCTCCGTATTTGTTCCATATACCCGAAAGGTTCTATGGTAGTCTACTATGGGCTAAATTGTGAAAAGTGGGTGAAAGTGTGAATTATATCATTGTGATAAGTTGAATACTATGAGTATGAAAGGTATGAATTTTTACAAGTATGAGTATTTGTATATGTGTTAAAATGAGGTAATTTAAAGGATGAATGATTAATTATTTTGTAGTGTTTACTAAGCCTTCACCGGCTTAACGCGTTTATTTTAATGCGTAGGTACAAAAGCTACGTGAAGTTAATATCAAGCCAAGGGATCTCTCATCACATCACTCTTGGAAGACTTCAAATGTAGGTACTTAAGTTTTGAGGAAAAATGGCATATACAAATGGTACTACTTAGTGTTCCTAATGAATGGGTTTCAAATGTTGTTCTGGAACTTATTATATATATTGGATGAAATGGAATGAGATGTTTTTGGGTATGATGCAATCTATTTTCTAAAATCATAAATGAGTTATTAAGTATTTTATGGATATTATATTTGTATACTTGATTTTAATTCTCTAGCACCGTATATAATACTCCTATATCGGGTTTATATATGTGAACCGGGTGTAAGGGTGTTACACTAAGTCTCATCTGAGAACTCTTTTATCTATCTCCTTATTTCTTATTCTACAACTTAACTCTGGCAGATACATCCCTTAGATTCTATTAATTATACCATTAGTGTCACGCTTATATTTGTATTGAGGTCATATCTTGCCTTTCATATCTTCGAT
This sequence comes from Gossypioides kirkii, assembly GCA_005610355.1. Lineage (NCBI taxonomy): Eukaryota > Viridiplantae > Streptophyta > Magnoliopsida > Malvales > Malvaceae > Gossypioides > Gossypioides kirkii. The sequence continues at coordinate 35,521,647 of CP032246.1, forward strand.
ACCACTCTTTTGTTCTTCGTCTTGTTCTTTCATGATTCCTTAACCATTCCCGTTACAGAGGGCCTTTCAAACAAAATGTTCTAGGTTCGCCACATACTTTGGCGCACTTTAGCTTCTTTGTTCTTACCATTTAACTATATTGGGTTAGCCATAACACTTCTTACGAAGCTTTTCTTTCAATGTTCATCATATTTATCCTTCATTCAAAATACTCTATACTTCATTCTATCAGAGTTTTCCATGGATTCCTTTCTTTTCGTTCAGAGTCCACTACCGAGGTATTCCCTTCAAATGATTGCCACAAGGGCTATCCTTTAGACTACACTACGAAGGCATTCCTTTTTGAAGATAGCCACAAAGGCTTCCTTACTCGAAGATTTGCCAAAAAGGCAACCCTCTTCATTCAGTACTCGCCACAAGGGTTTTCCTTTCAAAGACTCACAACAAAGGCGTCCTTTACAGAGATTGTCACAAAGGTGTTTCCTTTAACAAAGATCACCACAAAGGCTTTTCTTTTTTTTTTTTGGTGTTTTAAACGATAGGGATTTGCCTAAACTCACACTTGGTGAGGTTTACCTCTCATTGCTCTAAGACACATAGAAAACCACATTAGGTAATAACCTTCCTTAAATTTTCTCATATGATGCCATAACTCACCAGCTATGGTCTTACACGATATGGTCTTTTAGTTTTTTTAATATTAAGCTCATTAATAGCTAACATCTTTGCTATTTTAGCTTTTTAAGCAGCATGTTGGAAAAATCCAGTTATGAAAATAATTTACAGTTATAGCGGAAGTTTAAAAATTTTCAAAAATCGAAAAGTTTTTTAAACGCGTCCCGACTTTTAAAATTTTAAATCGAAAATGGAGTCGCCACCAATCATTTTTTATTCGGTGTGATTGGAACACCTTCAAACATTTTAATTTGTAAAAGATAAATAGGTCTTCGAAATCCAGAAAATGAGTCCAGGAGTCAATTACGTGTGAGGAAGGATTAGCACCCTCACATGCCCAAAATTGGTACCAAATCAATTTTTAAGGGGCCTTAATTGTTGAAAATTTGAAAACTCGAGTGGAAATTAAAATGCGATCTCTAAATGCATGATTAACAAATTTAATATTATTTCGAAAGTCGAATTTCTTGAAGAAGGCTCGTTATTTTGAAAATCCCGAGAAAGGAAGTCGTGTCCAATAAATTAGGGCACAACAACTAAGATTTTCAAAAATATCAAGCATTCCGTATTTTAAAATTTCATGTTTTATTATTTTTTTAGAGAGGAAAGTATTCGAATATTTCAATTCGAAGAAAAACCGCGCCTAGTAAGTTAAGGCTCAACTTTTCAAATCGCGAAATAACGAACATAGTTTTTATTTTAAAATCATTTAATTTATTAAAACCTTAATATATTTTTTGAAAAATGAATAAATATGAATGAACAAATTAATAATTAAAATGGTAAGCCAACATGGTATTGAAAATGACAAGTAAATGTACAATGAAATAAAACAAATTAAATTGAAACAAATTAAAAAACACCAATTAAATAAAATAATATCAAACAAATAAAAGAAAGGCAATGAATAAACAATCATATATATGCATATTTAATACATAAGCTAAATAAGTAAATACGTTAATATATAAATAAATAAATATAATAAGATTGACTTAAAAATAAAAGAATCAAAATAGTGACAAGAAATTTAAAAAAGGGATTAATTTAAAGGGAAACAAAATGGAAAGGCTCAATTCAAAAACAAATAAAGTAGTATAGGGGTTAAATTTAAAAAGATTTAATAATTATAAAAAATATAAAAGGATCTAAACAAAGAAGAAAAAAAGGAAATTTTAAAATAAAGAAAGATTTAATTAAATAAAAAACAGAATACAACGGTGAAATTTATAGGAAAGAAAACTTGAGGGTTGAATTAAAACAAAACTAAAAAACGATTAAAATAAAATAAAATGAATAAAGAGGGCCAAATTTAAAAGGAAAGAAAGATTTTAAGGTTAAATTAAAACAAAAATCTAGTTTTAGGTAAAATATAAAAACAGAAAAGAAAATGGGGTCACACTCGAAAATTTTAAAAACACAGGGACCTCGTGGGAATTTTCCTAAATTCAAACATGTGTCGTCCTCACATGAGTTCCAGGCTAAAGGACTTAATTGTAAACATAATAAAATTGAATGGCAAATTTAGAAAACAAGAAAAAGAAAGGAAAAGGACCAAATCGCAAGCCTTCCAAAAGTGGAAGGACTGAGGGCGTAAATAGCCCTTTTCATGAAAACACGCGGATCCTCAGGGTCCGAATGCACAGGCAGGTCGGGTGCATTGAAACGACGTCGTTTTGGGGTAAAAACTTCCTTTCCAAAAGTACCTCATTTTGCATGGCTTTATAAGTCAATTTTTTAAAAAAAAATTATTTTCATCATTTGCTTTAAAAAACACTCTCCCTTTGTTATTTTTTTCTCTCTAGCCTCCCAATGTCCGGTCATGGGAGCCACCGTGCCCGTCTTGGACCACCGGTCGCCGACGATCGAAAAATCACCAAAAAGTCCCCTTTATCCTTTCAACCTTCTAGAACCTAGATCCGGGGTTCTTTTGCTCAAAATTCTAGCCTAAACGCCCCAAAATATCTAAAACTCATTCGGCTTTTAGGGTTTTCAAAGGGAAAATCCTTTTTCTTTGTTTTATGAGATCTCCTTCAGAACATGGGTTGTTCGAAGGACTCACAACCAAAAAAACGTACCACCCTTAATCGGGGGTGACGGCCTCAGCCATGGATGGTGGCGATGGCGCTCGGACGACACTTAGGTACGTCTCTGTTTTCTTCTTTTTCTTTTATTTTCGAAATAGAATACATACATACATGCATACATACATACATATACATATATATATATGTATGTATATATATGTATATGTATGTATGTATATATATGTATATGTATATGTATGTATGTATATGTATGAAAATAGTACATTGTTTCTAAATTTTTTTATTTCAATCCATTTGTACTTAATAAAAAAATCGAAGAGAGAAGAGAAGTTACAATTGATTTTTGTGGCTTTATATAGCCGAAATTCAAATTATTACATTTGGTATTTTTTGCTTGTCTGCTTGTTTTTGTTGTCTTGCTCTTTGTCTCTGTGTTTTTCTTGTTTTGTAAGTGCATGGCGACGATGGCAGGTGGTGACAGAGGCATGCCTGTGGTCTCGTGTCTGGTGTGGTGGTAGAGGCATGCGTCGACGTGGCAGAAGGCAAAAGGAATGAGCGACGGCAGCTTCCAAATTAGCAAATTAGGGTTTTTACACTTTTAGTGCATTTGGGCTTATTAGGTGTTGGGCTTAGCTTTGTATCAGATCATGGGTTAGGGTTTGGATGGGTTGATTTTGTAATTTAAGGCTTTGAATGTAAATGGACTTTAAACATTTTAATTTTAATTTGATTTTTTTTTGTATTTTGGGTTTTATTTTTTGGGCCTGGATAAAATTGGGCCCTACAGTGACATTTATAGAAATAAACTTTCTAGGATCCTTACCTCTTTGCAGGTAAATTTCAAGGACTAAATTTCTTAAGGGAGAGGATTATAATGACCCTATTTCTAATTGTGTTAGAAAATACAGTTTCAAAACCTTATTTTTGTAAATCGAGCCCGTAAATATTAAATAGAGATATTTACAGAGTTAGTAAATAGATGAATTAAAATTTGATTAGATAATTTAGCTGAAATTATGGTTAATTAGGATCTAGAGACTAAATTATAAAAGTTTAATTGTTATATATTTTAAATTAGGAAAAGGTTTCGAGACTTAGATAGAAATTATCCAAAGGGTCAAAATGGTTAATAAACCATTTTTAAATGTGTGTTAGTAGATGGTAATGATGTATGACATTAAACTTAAGTAATTAAATATTAATTAACTAAAACATGATCAAATTGGTTAATTATGATCAAACATGGTAGGTATAAATATGAATTACAGTTGAATATGTGAATGATGAAATATGTTGGAAATGTACATTGTAAGTGGCATTTTGGTTGAAATTGAAATTAGGGTCCGTTTGTTTAACTGAAAATGATTTCCGAAAAATGATTTTTGGAAAATGGTTTACTTTTTTGGAAAAGTTAATATTTTCTAGTGTTTGGATGAATCTGTGTAAAATATTTTCTGTTGTTTGACAGATTTTCTGAAAATATTTCATGAAAACTGTTTTAAATTAAACAAACATACATTTAAGAATTTATTGTCTTTTCATTGTTTAATTAATTTTAATTTATATCTATTAAATTTATATTTTACAGTTTTTGCATATATTAAAATGATTTATTACAAATGGTTTTTGCATACATTGTTTAGAAAATAGTGGCATTTATTACAAATTGCTAAAAAGTTAAACCATCTGCAGTTATAATCAGGTAATACAATGTTAGCATACCATGAAAGTAATGGCAAGACTTTAATTAGGTACATAATTATATATGAGGACCTTTTCATCGACAAACCAATAATAGGCTCTAAGAGAAACGATGTTCGGATGTCTCAGCTTTCCGATTGCTTCTACTTCAGTCCAAAATTCCTTAAACCTTCGAGAGCCACCTTCTCCCAATCTTCTAACAGCTAAAATAAGCCCATCATGGAGCACAACTTTGTACATGATACCAACTCCACTCTTCCCCAATACAAAAGCAGAAGCTTTAAGTAGTTCATCCAAATCAAATGCCAATTGAGTATCCGACATCACAAGATCATACTGGTTTATATTTTCTGATAAAGTTCCAACTCAACTTTCCGGAAGCATGAACATTCCTTTCCATTTCTTCCCTTATCAAACCCATCATCATGATCATCTTTATCATTATCACATACGCAAACGATTGAACAACAATAGGATAAAAGATCAATACAAACCAAGGAATTGAACTATTGAACTTATTGAATGAAAGATAGAGATTTTCAAGAGAAACCAAGCCAATCCCAAACCCATTTGGAAGTGAACCAGTGAAATTGTATTGGCTAAGATCAAGGGTCCTTAGTCTTTTGCATTGAACAATTGATGAAGGCAATGAACAATTAAAGAAATTCTAAGATAAATCCAATGTTTAAAGGTATTTAAGCTTCCCTATTTGATTTGGCAAAGCCTCGTAGAGATCAAGTTGCCTAAAACATATAAATCATGAGTTAGTGTTAACTAAGAAAACTTACTAAAATCTATATTTAAGTCAACTGATTTTTCTATTACCTTCAAGGTGATCGACTTCCCTCAATATTACCCTTTAAATCTTTGAGCAAGTCTTTGATATCTTCAAGTTGCAAATCAATATCAAACATCGAATATCTCAAGATGTCATTTTCTTTACTCTGATTCAAAAATTCTTGAAGCATCTGAATATAACATAGGATGAAGGTTAGGGACATAGTACAATGAACAACTTGAATTGTTAGTCAATTTCCCCCAAAATATTCAAGATTTAGCACTTTACCAATTGTGAGCTATCATGTTGATAACACAAAAAAAAACATATAGAAAATAACAAAATCACTTTTCACCTTCCAAGCATTTTCCAAACTTTGTTCTGTGTTGTCCGAGTTAAATTTCAATGCAAGTGAGCTGAGTAGCTCTACTTGCTGCATCAAAGCATTTATCTTTGGATCATCCTTTCTGAGAAATGTTCCTCGAGTGCTATTATCCTGAGCTGTTAAGGAATAATGGAGGAAGAGAAGATAAGGGTATATTATGAAGAAGTTTAAAGGAGAGGAGAAAACAGGATAGTTTTTAGGTAATGCAAAAACTTCTATTTGCAGGTTTGACAACAGAAATATAGTTGCCAATGCTAAGAATTATTGGCTTAAGGTGATTTACCATCGTTCGAAACCTCCTTAACATTGTTGACTAGAGATTGAACCATGACATTGTTAGCATTGTGGAGATTTTGACTCAAAACTGCAAAGGGATGTCTTAGCTGTTGATTCATCATTATTCCAAATACTCTATGTGATCTATCTTCAAAGTTGCCGTTTTCAGTAAATTCAAATGGCGATGATATAGCTGCCATAATGAAATCAGTGGAAAAAGTTACAACATTGGGTACAACACCTAACTTGAGCATTTTCCCCCAAACAGAAAACCCACAATCAATTTGACCTAAGCGACAGAAACAATTAATCAAAATGCTCAAAGTATAAACATCAGGGGAAACTCCGAAGAATTCCATCTGCTTACACATAGAAACAACAATGGCATAATGTTTCATTCGAACAATGGCTCCTAATAATTTGGTAAATTCCACAACAGAAGGCATTAGGTACTTGTGAATCATCTTATTAAACAAAAACAAAGCATCATCAACATTATCGAAACTATCATACTTTTTTGGCTTTCCCCTTGCAATCATGGAATTCTTACTTAAAGCATTGATATGGATAGCAGCAGTGTTAAAAGAAGAAGAAGAGTGGAAACCAGAAGGATTCTTTCCACCATTAACAATTAAATGAAAAATTAAAGAAGAATAAGCTTACTAATTGATATTATTCAAGTAATTGCTAGGATTGAGATGGATGGCTCGTCGAGTGAGGCAGAGGGTATGAGGAGAGTGTTCATCGGCTTTGTAGATGGCTCAAAAATAATCCATGGTTTTTCTGGGATGTGAAGAGAGAAAGATGGGAAAATGTCTTACCGAAAACAAAAGGGTAAGATATTTTTCGTAAATGAAGCTATATTTTCCCGTGCTTTGTAAAAGCTTTTACAATGAGAAATTATTTTCAGCCAAACAAACACTGTAAAAGGCTGAAAAACTTTTCCAGAAAATCTTTTACACTCAAACAAACACAAACACAGCCTTAGTGTTGATGGAAATGAATTGCTAGGTGAAGTTGGTGCCATTTTGGCCATTTTCAAAACAGAGTCTCATTGCAACAACATACTCTCAACGTCGTGACGAGACTTAATCATTGAATAACGTCACGACAAGGAATACCTGAAGTCGCGATGTCAACTCTATATTTTAAAATTTTTATAATTTGGTCCTAATTCGATCTCAGGTTAGTAACAGAGTTTTTGTAAGGTCGTATAAGACTCGAAAATGATTACATATCGTATTATACACATGTATTGCTCATATTTGGAAGTTTAATGGTTCTAAATCTAATGTAATTATCCGTAGTTGTTTTGACAATAAATGTGACATTTTATAATTCAGACTCAACGATTGAATCGGGTATCGGGGTGTTACATTCCTTCTACCCATAAGCTACCATGCAAGAAAAAGAAAGAGCGCTGTCATTTTCTTAAGCTAGCAGATTTACTATCTATGCTTTTCACTTTTATATATGTTTAGGATAAATTCAATAAAACTTTTATTAATTGATATAAAAATTAATTTAGTGTAATAAACTCTTTTCTTTTATCTCCTTTGTATTTTCCCTTCTACCCATAACCTTCAATAAAAGAAAAAGAAAGAATGTTGTCATTTTCTTAAGCTAGCAGATTTATTGTTTATTTTTTTCACTTTTATATATGTTTATAATAAATTTAATAAAACTTTTATTAATTGATATAAAAATAAAATTTATTGAGTGATAGTTATTTATTTAAGTTTAATTTTTTAAATTGGAAACATATTAATGCATTGTATTTTATTAATTATAAAAGTTAAATTTATGATATATGTATATTTAGGGACACACACAAAAAATAAATCAACATGTGTTAACATGAACCAACCTCTATAAATAAATTAAGAAATTTCTTTTTTCAAGTCTAAAGAGTAATTTAAAATTTGTTTAATAGTACAGGGACATTTAGTGAAATAATCCCTTCCTAAATGCAACACAGCCTTAAAAGAACAAAAGGACAGGTGTCAGCTTCCAAAAAAGTACGTTTACAGTATTTTTTTTATGTATTCTACATTTATATATGTTGAATTAAATTTTTTGAAATTAAATATTTTTTAATATATTAATGTGATTATATAGTAATTTTTTTTTTGACGATGCATATATTTTGTATATATAGATGTTTAAATTTGAACCTCTTAAATTAAACATTATTTTTTTATCCACTAAAATCACTCGATGAGTTTTTTAAATCAAAATTATTTATTTATTTATTAAATATATTGATATAATTACATGATAATATATATTCATATTTTCTTAATTCTTTAACAACGAACACATACCACCTTACACACAGATGCTCAAACTTAAATTTTTTAAAATAAACATCATCTTCTTTTTCACTAAAACTATTTGTTAAATTCAAATTAAATGTATGATATATTAAAATTAATTTTTATTGGATTTTTTATTCTTATATGTGTAAATTTTATTAAACATGAGCCTTACAATGTTTAAAAATCAATGAAAAATTGTTGTTAAAGAACTTTTTGATGTCAAAAATTTCAAATCAGAATTACAAATTGGTCTTGTGATTTGAATTGCAAACAAGAGCTTGAGCTAATGGCAAATTTAAACTGATTAATAAAAAGAAGTAAGAACATAATCCAAATATTCCAAGCAATTAAAGAGCAAGCAAGTCGATGGGAGGGAGAGATTCAAATCCATAATACAGTTTGCATTCAGAATATACATCATGGCAAAGCTAATTAATTTAAAAACGATATAATTAATTAATGATGTGGGATGTACATTTTATGAGAAAGCAAGCCAAGCCACCTCAGTCCTCTGAAAAGAATTGTCCCGACAGATTATCCATAACCGCGAATTGCATGCTCTCCGATGGTTTCCAGTGACGCTTTCTTTGATTTATAAACCAGTTATTGATTTGTTTCTGGTCTAGCCCCGTTGATTCCGCCAATGCTACCTTATCTGCCTCCTGTTCCATGTCACCCCACCAATATATGAAACCCTAAGCTAGTGACAGGCATGATTAAGAGATAAAAAATTGGGAAGAACTTACCGTAGGGTATGGCCATTTGTAGTGAACATTCCACCACTCCAGCAATGTTTGTCGTGCTTCTCTTGGTAGTTTCCCTTTCTTCTTCTTCTTAGAGAATTCCAACTTCAAGCTGCTAATATGACTCCCAAATCTTCGAAGCAGCCTGTCCTTTAGACCTCTATCTTCACTTTTCGCCTGCCCTTCTTGTACTTCTATTTCCCCACCACTAATGTCTTCATCTGATGATATTCCCCCTTCATCTGCCCACCAAAATATCACACAACTTCATTTGCCCAAGCATCTATGTATGGAAACATTACATCCCCACAATCTCATTAACAAATTTATTTATCACAATCTCAATAAGAAATTTATTTATTTTTACACCGCCTACTTAACCGTTCAACACATCTTTATCCTAATAAAATTAATAAAAAAATAATAAAGCTTTTTTTTTTTACAAATATGCATTAAAAATATGTGATGACAGCATGGAGAGCTGACTGTGCACTGCAACACGTTCAGACGATGGACAGTAAGCAGCAACATGGAGACCCGAAAGGCAAAGACGTGACGATTTGGGCAAAGAAAAGAAAAAAAGATCACTGTCTGGTTATGTCCATTGTCAGTCACACTCCGAGTCCAAATGGACATGACAGTACGGCCATCATATCACATAATGCATTTGCCAGGAAAGTCAAGGAGAGAGGAGAAAACTCTGCTTTTTTTCCCAAAAGGCTAAAAACCTCCCGAAAGCTACGGTCTCCAATTATTATTATCAATTATTATTTGGTGCAACATAATACCCAGCAGATCTCTCACAGAACAACCCATTACTCTGACTTGGAACTCTGGTAGTGGTATGGACCTGGACGGATACCTCATTAACCCATGTCAACCACCATTGTTGACGAGTCTTTTTTTTTTTTTTACATCAAAATTATAAAAGGACACATTTTTCTAACACCCTTTGACATATTTTCATTCAATAAAAATGGAAATAAATTATTGGGTAAATAGAAAGAAAAAGACTATAAGTTGAGGAAGCAGAAGCATGGAAACGGTGTGGGTGAAGGGAGAGAAAAAGCCTAGCCCGAATAATATGTAGAGGGGAAAAAAGGGCAGCAAGGGGTGGACCCAGTTACTGAGATATCATGCAGACACGTGTGGTGCAGGTTAATGAATGCAGAGAGAGAGAGCAAGAGAGAGACCCACCAAGGGAACACAATGTCCAATGGATATGACAAGCACCAAACCAGCGCCTGCCTGAAGATGAGTGCATTCATTCAAGAATTGAAAGAACCATCTGAATTTTCTTTTCCTTTCCATGAAAAAGCCTGATGGGGTTGACAGCGAAATCTACGGGAGTCCATGTGAAAACTCCGACCACTCCAATCGAATCCGGGGCTTTTTTGCCCCATAACAAATATGTATTTTCTTTTCAAGTAAATACGCTTTGGATTGGACCCCTATTTTAGTTGCAGTTGAACTAAATCTTTGCTTTGGGAGGGTCAATGCTAACCCAATTATGTACTAGAGGATTCCCCCCTACCAAGCTCTCTCTTGAGGATCTAATGGCCATTCAACACTTGAAGCACAGACAATAATATTTTTTGAAACTATCAACCATGTGCTTCTTAATATCAACTTACTATTCCTAGAATAATTAAATCCATCTCTATCACCATGGAACTAGCTTTCATACGGTGTCTGCTTCATCATTTTCTTTGATGAATCAACTCAATCCCCTCCAACAACTAAACATTTGTGTGTTGATTTAATCATGGCAAACAAGAACAGAAAGATCAAGATCCACAACAAGTCATGAAAACTTCAATATCATCAAAAAAGCACCAACACGAGATGATGCCGTACAACAAATGAGATATAATAACTCAATCGGCACCAATACTATTGAATAACTACTAAAATTGAGAATTCAAGAGAACCTAAAGGGATTAAGAACAATTTGGAAAATGTGTTAATAAAATTTATATATGCACACTTGATACTAGGAACAGTATTTTCACAGAAACTAAATTTATATATATGAACACTAAACAGTTCCTTTGAAACCAGTACTTGTACTTTCATGATCCAAGAATCGATCCGATCCGAATCTAATTCAAATCAAATATGAAAATGAGATCACATCTGAACAATAGATTTTCTATTTTTTAGGTTGGTTTTTTCTCTCTCTAACCCTAGGTTATCATACCTAACATTGGCAGCTGCAATAAATATCATGTATGTAACACTGCTCTCATCATGTCGATGTTACACAGCAGAATCCTTAAATGATATGTGAAATTAGTATCAGCAGCACTTCACAAGCGGTACTTGAAGAAAATATTCCACAAGAAAGAGGAACCACAGAAGGTAAATCTACCATATCATAGATTATTGCAAGAAATTTAGACCAAACCAATCACTGCTCCTCGGTGGAAGATATTTCTCTAGACAAGGTGAAAATGATTTGAACAAAGATAGCAAATCCCACAGCAAAACAGAAGCCATGGTAGGCATACATTTTAATACGATACAAACATGTGATTATACAAATAAAGTGCCCAAATCAATCCCTACTGAAGATGACACTACAAGGTTACATGTGTCTTAGTTTAATATATATATATATATATATTCTTTTCTCTCCCAAATCTTAGTTAGAGCATAAAGCAGCAAGCACAACCCACCAAAGCCGAAGAAAAATAAAATTAGATGACAGTGATTAAATAGAATGATGATAACATCATCAAAAAGGTAAATTGTACTTGAAGCAAAAACAATTATAGTTGCCAACTATCCACAAACAGAGGTATTGCAGTGATTTACAACCACCTTTTCAACTTCCACTCTTTATGCAAATATACTATAAAATAGTACACAATGCTATCACTCTCTCAAAGCATATATATATATATAATATTTAAGGCTGCTATACACAAGCCGATTGCACAAGCCTTGCCCCGTCCCCCCGTGCAAATAGAAACATTAACAGCCTTTTTTGTGATAGATTCTTGAGATTTCTAACCCCCACTCATTAAAGAAAGAATTTATTAAAGCAAAAGCAGTATCTACAACCGAGATTTTGTTCAAGCCTATCCGATTTCCAGCCATAATGACAAAAAAGCAACCATAATTTACACTAAAATAATAGATATCGATGAAACAAAAGATGGTTGCAAGTCATTAAACCTTAATACATGTCCTTTTAGGAAAGCCACCATGATCTATCCTCACATGATCTCTGAAATCTCTTAAGCAAATCAATGGTTGACAATGACAATTGCAAAAATAAAGAAAATGGAACTATATTAACTTATAATCCGAAACAACAATCGAGAAGATATAGATGTTAATATATATATATATATATATATATATATAGTACTTTACTTCAGCAACATATCAGCCAGTCTGCTGGTAGACAATTCCCAAAATTCTACACTTTCCACTATCCATATGCATAATAACTTATGCTCTATTGGAACTTGATACTCATTCAAAAAACCAGACTGGACATCATTACAAGACCATTATCATTCCACTAAAATAAGGCAAAACATCTTACTTTAAAGCAGTGGATTGAAAGCATGTAATAAAATAAACGGAATATGAATAATAAGCTTTCTTTAATGCTATTACACATCCACTTGTGTTCAGACCATTGGTGCTAATCAAAGTATGTGATAAGCTGAAGTATATACTGTTAGATTACTATGATGCGATTACTAAGACACTATATCAACAACCAATACACCCAAATCGGAAAAAAAATTCATTAAAAGTAAACACTCTTAAGAAATATGAGACAATGAGCACAGCAATAACATACACATGAAGATGCTTATTGCACTGTATGAAATTTATTAAATTAGGATATTAATATGACATTTTAACCGAAAAAATAACAAGTTAATTTACTTCCCAAAACTCAACCATCATATGATCGATCCTAACAAAAATCATGACTAATACATAAGTAGGGCATGCATATGTTTCACTAATCCAACACATCAATACACAGGTATAACAATGCCCCTTACTTCCACCACTAACTTCATCTTAAACAAATTAACAAGTGACTTGGAAATTCCAATAGTCAACATCCCCTAGAAGAAAGAAATATATAATAAGAATCTAATAGCTTTATATTCCTCGCATGATCACTTTGATTGACTTGCATGTAACCTTATAAAAATTAAAATAAAAAAGATTGGAACTCATGTGTTGAAAACAGATGAAGTACTGCATGCACCAGGACCACAGTACGGTTTACGATTTTAAAAACACAACACAATACATAAACTAAGTGATTCTCACTACCAGTTCCAGTACTTAGGCAGATATGTCTTTTTTATTTGACCAATAAACTTGGGGAAATAAGTGTAGTACCACATTTTGGTTAACTAGACTGCTTTCATCAAATTTCAAGAGGGTTAGGTGATTGGCAGTGAATCTTGTGGGCTTGACTTTCTGCCAAACCAGACATGCATTTTCAGACTCATAGGACCGAAACCTCATATACCATATCAGACCAAAGCAAATTACTTTGAGGACCAAAACAACAAGGTTAATGAGGACAATGTAGTTCCATAACTGGGGAGGGAAACAAAAAAAAACCTTTAGTCCAAACGTTCAATCAACTCAAACAATTTGGCCTTGGGCTTTTGTACTCTATTCGTAGGTTATTTGCATCTTCTAAGGCATTGCAAAAAAATAATAAAAAGAACAGTTGATGAGACATCATTATGTTCGGACCATCAAGCAAAGCAACTATTACGCATGGCATCACTGAACCCTGAAACGTCATTTCAGAATCTCAAAACACAAAAGGCGTCTATTATATTTCAGGCTTGCATTTTTATATAACACAGATAGACGAAGAAATAAGAAAAGAAATGACAAACAAAGAAGATCAGCAGGCAAATGCAGGTCTCGGGTTAACACTAATTGAATGGTTAAATGAGGGTTCATCCGTATTATCATTCGTTTTGGACAATACATATAAAAAAAAAGAAGAAATAATAAAGGCATTGCCACCACACCTGTGTTGGAAAAGATTTTTTTTTCCAGATTAGAAACACACAAAGAGATGGTTAAGAAAGCAGTAGTGGTGGGTTAAACAAGGACACGGGTCCATTTCATCTCTAGGGTTTTTAGTTGTTTGTTAGTGGTTAGTATTATTATTGACATACTCGAAACTTTGGATTATTCTTTGAGTACTGTTTGTGGCCTCCATTAGTGGGTTCTTTTGCAGAAAAGGATAGATGAGATCTATGATTTATGACTAGGAAAGGAATGGTTGTCGCTCTCTTGTGGGGTTCCAATGACCCATATTATCATATGCACCGGAAACCTACAACACTCCAAGTTTTGCCTGCTAGTAGCAGGGATGATTCATTAGAAACTTGTAGATGGGTTTTTATTAGCTCATTTAGCTGTTTGGGGTAAAAATTTCTTCGGTAAGTGGAGCAGATATAACGGGTAAGGAAAGGCAGACACAGATTTTGGAAGAGCACAAAACCCAAGAATCCAGCAAAATTTAACAAAGAACAAAAATTCATTTCAAAAGAAAGAGCATTACTGGGTCTGGGATATTGTAATACTCAGACTTCGGAAGAGAGAGAGAGAGAGAGAGAGAGAGAGAGAGAGAAGTGACTGACCAGAAGGGCCTCTAATGGAGGCACCGGTGCAGAGATTCCGAAGCTGCATTTCAATCTTGTTTAGAAAGGTGGTCGCTTCATCGAATGGCCTTGAAAGATCAGATTTGAATTTCACTAACAAATCGCAGTAAGTTTCCTGAAGAAACACACACACACAAAGTAAAGACAGCCATCAAATCACATATATAATGAAAATAGAACGGCAAAGCAAACTTAAAAAGCAAAGAGAAGGACAAGACCATGAACTCGTCGAGCTCGGGATCGGCTCCCAAGCAGATTGGCACAATATCCTGCCTGTTAACATCGTTCTCTCTCAGAATTTCATCCAATATACTCGCTATCTCCGGTGGTGCCCCAACCTAGAGTAGGGAAAAAAAGAAGAAGAAGAAGACTAAAACCTTAGTACAAAAGACCAACAAGTGAACTTATTTGCCAAGAAAATTCCAACACACACTTGATGTATATTTCATGAATTCCATCAGATATTTCCCATAAAATCATGGGAACTGATGGGGGAAGAAAGTTGGTTTAAGAAAGAGTAAGAAAAAGGGTTGGATCTTGGTAAACCAAAGATACGCAGTATAGTAAATAAAAAAGCTTCAAGTTCCCAAACCAGGACTAGCTGGAGCTAAAACCTTTTGCGTCAACCTTGGAGAATACCAAAGTAAACCCTCATTTAAGGCGGAAATTTGAAACACAAGTAACTAACAAAAGCAACTGTAGCCAAAGCTTTCTTTAAAAAAAAAAATACATATATTGAAGTGTTACTAGTCCTGCACATATCATCCACACAGTTATATAACATCATATTTAATGAAGCTAAAGAGAAAAAGTGGGGGGGAGGGGAAGAAATCTTTAAACTAGAGTAAAAACACATCTTTTCAATGGCCTGTTTGCACCATAAATAGAAAAGAGAAAGAGGGCTTTAATTGGTGTTATATATTTTGACCTTCTGGCAATCAATATAAGCTTGAAGCAAACGAGGATAAGAAGGGTGGGAAGCGATCTTGGCTTTGATGACGCATGACATGTCCTCTTCTCGTCGAATTTCAGGGGCGATGGAAGCAGCTTCGGATATGGCAGAGGCAGCAGAGATTAACTCGTCCGATCCAAACATAGGAACCCGACCCGATGAACAAAGCCAAGCATGGTAATCTGAAGGAAGGATCAAGTTTTCCAGTGACATCAACGCCTTGTCACCGTACTCCCCCGTCGCGTTGAAACCATACATTTCATCCATCACAAACTGAGATAGAGAGCGCCTTTCAACTTTCAAGGCCTAAGCGAGAAAAAGAAAATTGAAGCTGTGGGCAAAATAGAAGCTTCAGAATATTAATGATTACTGGGATAAGAAAATAGAATATGAATTTTTGGGTTTTTGTGGGTAAAGAATAATAAATAATAACTACGAGATATTTTCTTTATTTTTTAATTAAAAAATATAAATTGAAAGATTGGAATTGCTGGAATTAGAAAGGCAGAGAAGAACTTGTAGTGGTCATGGAGACTGTACATTTGTAAACCAAAAGGACAGATGCTGCACTCTGAAGCTAAGCTAAGACGAGCTGCCTTTAATTTTTCTTCTGGTTTTTGTATTGTGAATAAAAAAAAAAAGATCAAAGACAGGGAGTGTGTCTCCCCATTGAAAACAAAGTGAAGATTAGGAGCATAATCAAGTGTGTTTTTACCTCGAAGAAATAACATAGTAAAGTAATGATTATCATTACATGAAAATACCAAAACTTAGTACATGTAAAATATATGGATAACTATGAATTGGTAACTACGATAAAGTTCACCATTGAAGTTCAACAAAAAGCTGTGAATTTTTGCCCCCAACAAAGTAGGATACTGAAATTTCTAATCTTATTACCAGTACAAAGTATGCATCACTTTATAGGATACGAATTGTATAATTATTTTTAAATAAAATTACTAGAAAAAAAAAAAGAAATTCACTCCTACTACCTAGTTGGTACCACTATTTCATCAATAATGCACTCTTTTTTCATTTTAATATATATACTTTCCTCTACTAGAATACTTTACAATTTTTATAAAAATAAGAAATTAGATTTTATGGATGTGTAAGGTCTTTTTTTAAATTATTTCAACTCCTTTTCTTATTAAGTTAAAAGAAGTAAATTTTATTGGTAAAGAAAATTTTAAATAGTTGAAGGCCTTAAATTGAGATTACAACTGCCCAACAACAAATAGGCAAGGGCAAGTCAACAGCTAAAGCAAATGTACGGAACCGGGTCTTAAGGGGAAAAAACACAACTTTTTTTTCTCTAATATTTATATGTACCTATAGCTCCTATACTGTAATTCAATTTTAATAAAGTAATATGAATATTATTTACTTTTATTTTTTATATGAAAATTAAATATTCATGAAAATAAAATTTAGTATATTTAAAGGTGAGAAGGATTATAGGTAGTACTAGGTTTTGTATAAAAAAAAAAGGAATATTATTATAGTTAAAGTATAACTCTTTACAAATTTAAAATTTAGTCCCTCAAATTTTTAAATTTTAAAATTCAGATCCAAATGTTAACTTTAAATTTATTGATGTAACATTTTGAAATAAATAAAAACTCACTTGGTAGTAACGTAATTAAAAGATAACAATCAATGAACCTAAATTTAATAAAATAAGACTTCAATTCTGAAATTCGAAAAAAAAAAAAAAACTAAATTTTGAGAGTGTATAGAAACTTACATTTAATCCATCCTAGTTTTTCCATAACCGGAGAAGACAAATATGTGATCACTGTTTACTGGTAAATTTGATGGAATCTAAGTAGAAATGGGAGAGAGCCAGGAAGACATTATACATACTAAACACTTGATGGAAAGCCTGAAACACGGAGTTTCCTATGTACGTACTGTTGTCTGTGTTCATATTTGTTTAAAGAGTTATATTGGGTGCTTGAAACCCTGAAAACAGGAGTGGGGAACATCAGATTTTCATGGAAAAGGACAATACAGAAAGAGGAAGAAACGAGAAGAAATGGGTAGAAAACAACAACCCCAGTTACACAAGCATGGTCACACACGACGTTATATGCATATAGGCATATAGCAATGTCAAAATTTTCACAAAAATTTAAACACAGATATGACGACACACAATAATGAAACCTTTTTTTTTTTTAAATATATTTTGTATTAGGCATTTTCATGATATTCTTTCTTTATTCATTTTCCAATTTGAGCGCAATCGTGTTCAGATTAAGAATAGTATTCAAGTAAATTTCTCTAAAAATTGATGATTTTGAAATTTAAATTCGATCAAAATTTTTAGGCGTTTTCAATATTTTTTTTGTATATTATATCTGCTGCTTTCTCATTGAATATTAACAAGCAATTTTTTTTTCCAATTGAAGAACTTAAACATTGAAATTCATTAAAACTAAAATACCAATTGATTCTATTTTTTATATATATAAAAAACAGAGGGTTCATGGGTGGCCAGACGTGTGTAGCCATATCGAATGGCATGAAGCGCGTCTTGTGTCTGCCCCTTTTTTATGCTAACGTAAATGCTCAGTGAAAACCCAAGCAAGCAAAGCCGTATTTTGTTGTTCTACCCTCACAAATTGTTGTTTCTATCTTCTTCCTTTTTCTATTTTGTGCTTCATATATTTATTAGAGGGTTGGATTTGTATTTGTTGAGAATGCTTGATGGATTAGATGGATTAAATACAAAATGATTTTAATTTGTATTGGTATTGTTTAAAGGAATAATATTTTATATACTTTCAATACATGACTCTCGTGTATAAGGATGGCAACAAGGCGGGACGGACCTTTGCCCCACCTCGATTTTGACCTGAAACTTAATCAATTTTCCTCAACCTCGACTGTTAAAGAAAAAAATCCGTCTCGAACCCGAACTCAAAATTTAATAAGAGACTCAATTTGACCCAAATTTAATTTAATTATTTTAAAAATTTTCAAGGCAAATAAAATTATATTTTTATTTTGAAGTAAATAAGAGTTTTTTAGTTTAGACTAGACTTGATCATGGGTCGGGCCGTCCAACCCGACTCGAAGACTCACTCGAAAAATGGAAAGATTTGGATAAAAATATAAGCCCGAAAAATGGGCTTGAACAAAAAATGAGGCCCATTTTCTAAACGGGTCAGGCCTCACGTAAGAGTTTTTTGACTCGAGCCTGGCCCGAATAAAGTAATCATTTTTAATAAAAAATTATATTATTATTTTGGTGATTTTTTTACTATTTTGATTGTTGTTTTTTACTGTTTTGATGCTATTTTTTACTGTTTTGGTTGCTTTTTTTAAATTATTTTGGTGTTGTTTTTGTTTTTATTTTTATTTTTCTCTTGCTGTTATTTTTTCTGCTATTTTGATTGTTAGTTTTGTTGTTTTGATGTTATTTTTTATGTGTTTTTACTATTGTTTTGTTGTCTTTTTTAATATTATTTGAATATTGTAGAATTTATGTTTTATTGTTAATTTTTCTGCTATTTTATTTGCAACTATCTTAATATAAAAAAATTTTAATATATTTTAATTTGTTTATTTTTAATGTTTGTTTTAATGTTTTTAAGTGTATAGGATATATTATATATTTTTTAAATTTGTTGTATATAATAAAATAATGTAAAAAATTAATATGGCCTGGGTCGGGTCTGGCTCGGGTTTGACTTCCATAATTCTGATTGAACTTGGACAAAATTTTAGGCTCATTTTTTGGGGCCGACCCGAGCCCAAGCTTAGAAATTGGGCCTAAAATATTGTTGAAGCCGGCCCAAATCCGACCTGACCCTACCCACGATTAGCTCTAGTTTAAACCTAAAACTTAATATATTTATTTAAATATTGATTTGTTGAAATCAAGAACTTAATATATATATATATATATATATATGGCATTTTTTTAAATATCTCGAGATGGGTAAAGCTGATTTATCTCAAATCCGATCCAACTCAACTTATATTCGATTTTCGAAAAAAAAGAACCTAACCCTCACAAGTTGGGTAGAGTCGAAACTTGTCGGATTAGAATTTTTTTGTCATCCCTACTCGTCTATCATTAGTGAACAACATGATACATCATCTCTGAATAAAAAAAACGAGAATATAAATGATTTTGTTTAAATATAATTAAATATTAATTATAATTATTATATTTTTCTTTCAAGACAATAAAAACCCTAAACCCAAAAGAGTAAAATAATAATTATTATTTAAATAAAATTATCAGAATTTATTTATATATCTTCTATTATATTTTTATTGAATAATGAGATGTGATGTTATTATTCGATAACCGTGTACAAAACGATGCATCAAATATTCTTCTTTATTTAAATATCATAAATGAAATGAAATCAACCATCATATTAAAATTAAAATAATATATAAAGTGATTCTCTATGTTTTAGACTAAAAATTCTATCCTAAAAAAATACCAAAATAATGATATTTACGTAACATATGAGTTTAAATATAGTAGAAGGCAAATTGTAAAAAAAGGAAATCTATGAAATACATTATACTTGAAGGATAAGATTTGTATTTTCAGTAAAAGAATATCCTCATTCCTAATATATTGATTAAGTAATTAATTTTCAAAAGCTTTGTTTATGTTCTTACGGCCTAACCACACCTTTATCCTAAACATAGTGTAAAGCAAGATTAAAAGAATCTATTCTACCTTTTGGTAATTATATTCATTATAAGCTAATAACTTCATTCAGGAAAAAATAAACCATATGCATACTTAACTTAAATAAGACAAAGATTAATGTGTAGGCACAATCGTAAGCAAAAAAGAAGAAAGAAAAAAACTCAATGGTAAATTAAAATACCATAAAGAAAACTTGCAGAAATGAGGAATATTCTAAATAATTGCAATGATGTACTTGAGATTTGGGAAGAGCAATTTAAAGAAAGATTGGTATAATTTAAAAGTAGAAAGTAAGTATTTTTAGGGGTTGAGGGGAATTGTTCTGTGTTTGGCAACTAAGAAAAAAAAAAAAGATAATTTGGGTTCAAATTATATTCCAATGAGTGCCTTTAAACGGTGGCCGACATGATTCTGATTGTCTGATCCCATCCACAGCCTTGATCAATAGCATATTCATTTTATTAATCCTCCCATTATCTGCTGCATCCCAACTCACTTTACCTATATTTACACCTCCAATTTTCCACCCTTGGCTTTGCTTCTTTGATGGCTTTCTTTTAAGACTAGACTTTTTTTTTTGGTTGGATTTAGATTTAAGTATTTTTTTTAATATATTGGTATAATTACATGATAGTATTTATTTATATTTTTTTAATCTTTTGATAACGTATACACACCTTGCACACACAGACGCTCGAACCCAAATATCTTAAGATGAATATCATTCTCTTTTCCATTGGATTTGGAAAATGAATTTAGTGTATATTTAATATCTTGAGTTTAAATTAAAATTTTTATTAAAAAATAAAGATATCCTTAAGTTAATATTTATTGCTTTGTTAAATTAAATTTTTTTTTGATAATTTAATTATTGAGTTAGAGCTCAATTATAACTAACTTCAATTCGATTAAAATCTTTATATATAATTTAAATTTAAATTTATTCAATTTTACTTGAGACGATTTTTAATAAATTTAAAACTCCTACTTAAAATTAATAATAAAAAATATAAACATTAATATTTTACTACTTTTTTGGTGGAAGCAAAATATTTCCATGCCTATTTTTATGCTTCATAGAGATTAATTTTTTAAGTTTTGTGATTGGTGTTTTCAACATTACGTTAAATAAAAAAATATTTTTTGAAAAGAGATTAAATTATATTATTTTATGAGAATTAATATAATTTCATAATTTTAATAATTTATATCTTTATAAATTTTTAAGGATTATAAGAGATGGATAAGGATGCTTGAGGAGAGGGTTGGCCTCTTTTTATTGGAGGGGAAAGCCTTGTATAAGCAGGGTCGAAGCCTTAGGCCCCTATTCATAAAAGAGGATAACTTCAATTTTAACCCCCTCTTCCTAATTCTTTATTCTTTTTAATCCTTTTTAGTTTGATCCAATAATAATAATTCAGTTCTTTTAACCAAAAACAAATTAACTTCCAACTTAGAATTTTATAATTTTATTTTCGCCCTTCAAAATATTCCTAATTTCGTCCATACATACATACATACATATATATATATATATATATATATGTAAGTGATGAACTTTGCGTGAGCTCCATTAAGCTGTTGCCTATCTTCATTGGGCAGGTTGGTGGGAAGGTCATGGAATATCTTACTATGATGCGATGGAATATCACTAGACCATGCTACAAGTAATTGGTGGCAAGATTGTGAGGCTTTATTACGTATGTTGGAATGTGATTAATTAGTGGATTTTGTGTTATTCAGAAAAAAAAATTTGGGTCTGAATTAAATTGTATATTTTTACGATAATAAAAATGTAATTTCATCATTTTAATAGCATATATATTTATAATTTTTAAAGGGTTAAATCAAATTTTTATCATTTTGAGGGGGTTAAAATACAATTTTACTATTATTAATTTAAAATTTTATAAATTATAAAGGATCTAAATTGAAATTTTAGAAAAAAATTTTAAGGTGTGTGACATGGATAAGAAGAAGAGTAGAATCTTTGAAGAATTGAAATAAGCTCCCATTGTTATTGGGTTGTCAAACGTAATTGATTTGGTTTTACCCAAATCCTGAAGTAGGCAAAGCTAATGGTAAGCGTCCACCATAAGAAGTGAAACATGAAAGAGATTCAGGAAAAAGAAGTGGATTCATCCAAATTCTTGGTCATTAAGTAATTGAATTAAAGAACGAAATTGGACAAAACAAAGTATCCCATCAAAGGAATTCAACAGTTCAAGCTTTACATCCAATTACTTTTGTTATAACACAAACGTTACACAAGGTGTAAAATAATACAATAATAGCGGTTCACATCGTGGAGGGTGCGAAAAATTACTAGAATGATAATGGTTCACATTGTAAGAAAGTCATTAGAAATGGTGCTTTGAGGAAATTGAGGCTGAGTTTTAAGTAAGGTATAGAGATGTGAAATGTTTGTGTCTTTTTTTCTTATGTTGGTACTGATATGGGTTAATTATAGATAGATACGAATTCAAACAACTTTTTAGAGAGACCAAAATTGAATTATAATTTTTTTAGAGGTCGAAATATAATTTTATTATTTCGTCATTTTTTAAAAGACTAGAAAGATTATTTTTTATTTTAGGGGATAAATTATAATTTTACTATATATAAATTTATAATTTAATAATTTGTAAGGGGATTGAATCACAAATTTTTCCATTTTGGGTCTTGCCTCCTAGATTCACCCTTGTTTATATAGGGATGCTAGCTAGGCATGGATCTCAACAATTGAGTCCCTACTCTTTATTTGGGGTGATAGAATGGTGAATGTTAGTTGACGGTACTATTGGAGTTCACTTGAAAGAATTAGACAAGGCGCCCGTTAGGCTGGAGTTACGATAGATGATACGTCAGTACAGGTTGATAATCGATTATATATGGTCACCGTAGATAATATAGTAATCATACTGCTATTGCGATGTAACAGTCCGTTTTTTAATGATGTCGAAAACAGTGATTTTGGGATTACAAATCCGACGAGAAAATTTTTATAATGAATGATTAAATTAAATAAGTCAATATTAATTTTTTATGGATTTTAAATTGAGAAATTTTAATTATTGAATTAAAAGTTAGTATAAGTGGTTTAGTTCAAAAGTCAAGTAGTTTTAGAAAATGAGGTATCGAGACCTCGTTTCTGAAATTAAGAGCTGTAAATATTTACAAAGTCTTATTATATGTGAATTGAAGTTTGGTTGGGTAATTTTGATAATTAATTGCTTAATTAAGGAAAAAAGAGTAAATTGTAAAAGAGGTAAAAGTAAATTGCTATAGATTAAAAATAGTAAAGGGACCAAAATGGTAATTAAACCATGATAAAAAAGTCCAAGCGGCGGTGACATGATTACCATCCACTAACTTTTGAGTTATTGTTTTTTAGTCCTAATTAGTTTAGGACTAAATTGGAATTAAATTTGTTTAATTGAAATTTAATATAATTGAAGGACCAATTTATGAAATTGGACCCTCCTTAAGTGGCCTAATAATAGAAATGAGGTGGAAATATTTAGATTTTGGTTAAATTGCAATTAAATCCTAATTAAATGAGGATTTACTAATTAGTTTATTTTTAGTACGATCAGGAATGGTAGTTTCTAGGCCACAACTTCTATGTGTTAGACCGTAAATATTATTTATTTAATATTTTCGAGGTCATTTGCATCATATTAAAATTTGGTTGCGAAATTTTATTGTTTAGGTAGTTAATTAAGCAAAAAAGATTAAATTGAAAAAGGTGCAAAAGTTGAATTCTCTTAATTAAAGGTAGTAGATGTCAGTTGAAAAGTAAGTAAAATGGTAATACAACCATTTGTTATTTGAGTGGGCGATCTTGACTAAAATGTGGTTAAAATTAAAGTGTGAACAAATGACATATTGGTAAATTAAGTAAATAAATGGTTTAAACCAAAATTAAAAGATGAAATTAAGTCATCTTCTTCTCCAAGGAGTCGAAACTCCATTGCCAAGGGGAGAAGCCAGCCTCGGTCACTTGGGTTCTTAGATTGGATCAAGATCGTGTCTCGATCGTGGAAAAAAATTTACAAATTTACCCTTGGAGTTCACTTTAATTGCAATTTCGTTCGGTAAGTTCGTAACGTTAAATTTACATTTAAATAGTATATTATTTGTATTCTTTATGATTATTGAAGAACAGACTATGGTACGTGAAATTGATAAAGATGAAAAATAAATGAATGAAAGAGATATCAGGCTTTGAGCCGGTGATTTGAAACCGACGCGATGGCTGAGGTACCACATATGTTGCGAGCCCTCGATAGCTCATGTGAGCAGCATCGTGAGTCGGGAAATGAGAAAAGAATCCAATAATGGATTACAGGCCCTACAATGGCTGAGATTTATGCATAAGTGCATATTCTCGACAGCTCGTGTGAGTAGCATCGTTAGGGAATAGTTATATACACAGATACCATATCGATGGTTGAGGTACCGCATATGTTGCGAGTCCTCGACAGCTAGTGTGAGCAACATCGTGAGTCGAAAAAGAGATATGAATCCTAAATAGATTATAAGCCTTACGATGACCGGATTTATGCTTAAATGCATATTCTCGATAGCTCGTGTGAGCAACATCGTTAGGGGACAGTTTACAAACAGACACCGTACCAATGGTTGGGGTACTGCATACGTTGCGAGTCCTCAATAGCTCGTGTGAGCAACATCGGGTGCTGGTAACAGAAAAGTTATATAGAGGAAAGTTGGAACACCAAATATGGCTTGAGGAAGCAACAGTTCATCCTAGCTCGGTTTAGTTATAACTGCTTCATGCATATGATTGGTAATTCTGTAGACTCTTCGAACTTACTAAGCTATCAAGCTTACCAAAGATGTTATTGTTATTTTATAGATTTCTTATTGCTTGAAGATTGGATCATCTTCACGGAGTCACAATATCGCGGAGCCTATTTGGTAGTCCTTCATCACTTAGTTATATGGCATGCACTAGGATTATGTTACCCTTCAAATGTTTGATTTTGGATTGTTGGTTTCTTTTTGAACTAAACTTGCATGTTTGCTTGATGTTGTAATTAAGCAAATGTGTTTTGTAATGAGTTGACATATGAATTTAAGAACTCATGTGTTGACTGATTGTATTTTGTGTTATATGATGAAACAAGCATTGTCATGTATAGATTTTGCAAGATGAGAATTTGAATAATAGTCTTGTGTTGAATGATGGTTGATAAACTTGAGGACTTGTATGATTAATTGAATTTTGCGTACCTGTTTCGGTAGAACCCCGGCATGTATCGGTAAAAGTACAAGGTAAGAGAGATTGTTACTGACTTGAGTTGTGTCGGTAGTTTATGTACTTGTATCGGTAGAAGCTACAGGGTAGGACATCTTAGCTCTCTAGAGTTTTTAACACCGGTAGAAGCATGATTTGTTCGGTAAAAGCTTCACTTGTATCGGTAAAACTGTTATAAGTATCGGTAGAAGTCTGCACTGTTTCCTATTGTTATAGGTATCGGTAGAAGTCTATACTGTTTCCTGAATTGTTTACTAACTTACAACTACCAATACTTGTCCAACAAGTATCGGTAGAAGTCTCTTAGAATTGTGGGGATGACATTTTTACCTTTATTGAGTTGATAAACAAAGTAAGATTAACGAATTATAAATGTATATATTTTATTAAATCAAGAATCATGTTGAAATAATATTGAATAGGTAACAATTTGAAGCATGAATGCATGTGACCTCGGAACCCTAACCGACGACGGTGTTGGGTTTGGTACTATACAATGATAGTAAGAATAATTGATGTAGCTTGGATGGTATTGTGATATTATGATTGATATGGAATATAGACGTCATGATTTGTGATATGAATATTGATTCCTTCTTGCGATGTTACGACCAACAGAGAGACTTTTATCTCTCATTGCATTTATATGAAGCAATTTCCCATCTACACCTTTATATGTGGTTTATAAAAATTCTCCAAACGTACCATGTTGCCTCTAGGCAATCATTAGGGACATCTTGGGTTTATTAACATTTGCTTCTTGGATTGTAGGAAACATTAAGAGATGCCTTCTTCGAATAGATTTAAGAATTTGTGTACCCTTACATTTGAAGGTTCTCTTAGCATGGATGAATTTTAGTTAGGGACAATGACATCTCCAAGGTGTATCAATTTCTAAAAAATGCGGCCTTTTGTCCCTATAAATACAATTTGATAAAGAAAAAGCTAGAAGAATTTCCTTTTCCTCTAAGGTAGACCATTCTTGTACCTATAAGGTTTTTAGCTCCTCCTTTGATGGATTCTTTGACTAAGGACTGAGGAAGTTTCATTTAGTGAGTAACTTTTGGAGGTTTTATTTCAATGAGTGTAGTTTTAATAGTGCGACCTCAATTGAGATGACGGAGGTTCTTAACATACCTAATGTTGTTGTTCTCCCTATGTCACATGCAGTGTTGTCATAGGGTGGTGAATACCTCTTGGAGAAGTTAATGCTTGGAAAAGAGGAAAATTTTGTTGATTTAGTTCACCAATATGCGTGCGAGCATTGAAAAGCCAATGCTCCTATAACTTAAAATTTTATGGAAGACCCTGACTAGGAACTTGTGGAATCCTGTGGATGTAGTTACAATTTATCTATGGTAGGTCTTACGAAGTAGGAGGAAAGAAAATTTTAATTTATGCAAAGGAATTGTTCAATTAATCAAATTTATAACTTAACAAATCAAGTTAATTGAATTTAATATATTTTATTTATTTTAAGCATATTTATAATATATAATAGATAAATATAATAAATAATTTGTAAACTCAAACTCAACCCAATTACGTCTCATACACAAAAAATTGATTTATCGATTTAATTTATCAATATTAAGTTTATTCTATTAGGTTAATTAAGACTTTTACGAATCAATTAAATTTATGGGTTGGTTGATTAAATTGATTATTTAATTTTTTTTTTTAAATGTCCGACTATTCTCTGGCAGGGACCTGGCCCCCCTTAAAATGGAAAATTTTCCATTTAGCCTCTTAAAATTATTTTAAATTTTAAATTAATAAAGATAAAATTGTACTTTGACCCTCTTAAAATGATAAAATTTCGTTTGTTCCTTTAAAAATTACATTTACTATCCTAAAAATTACAATTTAATTTCGATCCCTCTAAAAAAAATTTTCTAGTTTCACTCCTATTACTCTCCCTTAAAAGTTACTTGGTATTAATTGTCTAAGAAAGTATGTACTTATATGCATAGGTTCTTTGGTAAAAAATTTCTATTTAAGGAGAGATTCAATTAGAAATAAAAGCAACTACGTAAAAGTTATTTACAGTGGTTATGGTCCCTCAAGTATATAACTTTGTTAATATATTTATGAATTCAACCATACTTTCATATAAAAATAAATTTAAATTGTAACAGAAAAAATATTTATTGTATTAAAAAATTCTTGAATTTTTTTTCATTTATAGTTCAATTTCAAACAAAAGATTCTATTTATAGAATCAAAAGAATATTGACACTATTAATTTTATTAAATCAAAAATAATGTTTTTTAAACCCTAAATATTTTTTTATTTGATTTTAAGGTATCTATTAGAGCGAGTCTAATAATTAATCTTCCGCATTCTATAGGCCCATTAAGCGTGGATGCTGATAACTAGTTTTAAAGCTACTCCATACCTAGGACGAGGATCGAACCCTTGACCACTAGTTAAGATAGGAGAGTTAAACCGTAAATGTTAACTCTATTCCAATTTAATTACATTTAATTCATTTTAATAGTACAAAAACTAAATTGATACATTTAATAGTAGAGAAACAAATTTGATCAAATTGCTATAATAAAGGACCTTTTAGATAAATTCACCAATTAAATTGAGTACTCAAAGTGATTTTTATTTTGGGATTATTTTATTTTGAAATATAAATGATTGTATGCTAATTTTGATTGGCACAAAAAACAATTAATTTTAACTAATTTGTCTAAAAGCATATGTGGTAACTTAATAATTTTTTAATGCTTATATGGTAATATTATAGATTTAATTTTCATGTTATACAACTTATATAATATATAAAAATAATTTTTATTATTTATAACATTAAAATCGTCCGAATTAAATGAAATTAAAATTGTAAAATTAAAATTTTAATTTATTTGGCACTTAAACATTATAAAAAAATTATTTTATTCATTTAATTTTTAATTTTTTAGCATTTAAATTTACTTTTTTTTTTATCAAAGCTTCAGAAACAATAGAAAAAAGTAACTTTTTTTTAATTTTGCTCATGTTGAATACACTTAAATTGTCATGAAGATGACATGTAAGCCTTTAATTAATTTTTAAAATTTTTAAAATTTTAAAAAAACTATTTTTAAAAATTAAAATTATAAAAATATTTTTTAAATATTTTAAAATTTAAAAAATTAATTAAATATTAATATGTCATATACGTAATAATCCATATGTATCTCACATCGGTAAAATAAACAAAGTTAACTTTTTCCATCTATTTTGAGGCTATTTAACAAAAAATACAAATTCAAGAGCTAAAAGAAACAAAAAAAATTAAATGGAGAGCTAAATTGATATTTTTTTGTAAAGTTGGAAGACTAGAAAAATTATTATGCCTATTTTAAACTTGTTTACTTTTTTATTCAAATTTTATTTTTAAACTTATTTTTATTTTCCGAACACTCCCAATAATATTAAACCTATTGACACAAGGTATCAACGGAAGTAGAGAAAGATGGGAAGGGTGTTCTGGTGAAGAAACAAAAAAAAAATCATAAGTGTTTGCAATGTTGTCCCCTAAAAATGATCTCTATAAACACATATAAAGAGATTTTTTGAATTGAATTCGATTTCGATTTCGGTTTCGAACGAGAGTATGATATATTTTATTGTTAATTATATAACAAAACTCAAGATGGAGATTCGAAGGAATAACTTAAATCTCAATCAGTTGTATAGGTTATGTAAGATGTGAGAGCAGTGGGAAGCAGCTTAGGTCCATGTTTGATTGATTGATTCAATCCATCCATTAAATTAGTGACAAAACAAGCCTTCCGCCACTCTACTCTAATC
This sequence comes from Gossypioides kirkii, assembly GCA_005610355.1. Lineage (NCBI taxonomy): Eukaryota > Viridiplantae > Streptophyta > Magnoliopsida > Malvales > Malvaceae > Gossypioides > Gossypioides kirkii. Next base: position 35,550,971 of record CP032246.1, read on the forward strand.
CCCCAACCTAACTCAACGATCATCTTACAAGCACAACCTGAACATATGTATGTAAAGAGAACATAAATGGTTGGTAAGTACCTGTGCGAGGGAGAGAGAGGTGCTTGAAACTTGCCTGTGTCTTTCAATCTCCACTTCCATAATGGTTTTTTGTTTCTGAAAGTAAAAGGGGAGCTGGTTCTTTGGCTTTGATTCACTTTAAAACACTATGGGGGTTCATTTATGTATTGGTTTGAAATTGTGATTGTGGGGGATTGGAGTTTATATATATATGCACAAGTCATGACTCCCACTGGTTTCAAGCAAAAGTCTCCATGATTGGCTTTAGAAGGGATCACAATTTTGGCCCTTCGGACTTGGATTCCAAACCTAATCCCTTTTCAATTATTTTATCATCCAAAAATATAATTCACCAAAGGGCAAAACCCGAACAACATACATGATTAACGCGATTCAAACTCAAGCCATACTTGAAGATGATAAACATTTTTAACCATCAAATCATCACATGGAATTCTTTGTATAATGACTTTGAAATACCAATGTGTGCGTTTTTATATACAAATTGATTAAAAAGGGACAGTAATCTAAAATAAATAACCCATGAATCAATAAAATAAATAGGTAACTTTCATAATTAATCACTCAAATCTTAAAATCAGTTTGATATTATTTTTCAAAAATGTTTTTGGATTAAAAAATATTTTTGAGCAAAAGTTAAAATTTTTTATTTTTACTTTTGATCAAAAAAGTGTTTTATCTCAAAAACACTCTGGAAAAACTCAAAAACATCTTGTTTAACAATATTTTTTTCTTAAAAATATTTCTGAAAAATAATGCTAAATTGGCACTTAATCTGTTTCTATCCTCATCACTTGAGTTGACAAACTGAACACTCACGTGATTTTTTTTATTGATAAAGTTATAAATTTAGTTTTTTAATTTTACAGATTTTATCAATTTAATTTTAACCAACAAATTTAATCTTCAACTTTATATATTTCGCCAATTAAGTATTCATCCTTAAATTTTTAAAAAGGAATAGTTAAATGTTCGATAAAAATACATAAATTTTCATAAAAACTAAATACAAAATTATAAAATTATTTATAAATAAATAAATACTCATTTTTTTTCTAGAATATAATAATTTAAGGGGGGAAAAAAAGAAGCAAACTTACGAAGAAGGCTTTCCCCCCTCTTTTTGCAACAGTAATAACCACCAACACAGCCACCCTCCATCGTCGTTGGCCTCTTACAATTAGCCTAAGCTTGGCATCAAAAGTTGCTGTCTCCACCATTTTCCATCATCACCAACCTAAACCCAACCTCAACAATGTCACAGCAAACCTCAAGAGTTCCATACCATCCCATCAACACAAGACCTCTCATTGAAACCCATCCCCAAAACCAAGTCCAATCGGCAATCACCCATTTCTCTAATACCAAAACCTTCTGGATTTTGGAAACCCAAGGAAAATTTGCAAAACAAAAAAATCCGGGAAATTTCTATATTAAATTCGTAGAGTTCGGGATGTTTTTCGGTGAAACAAAAGCTAGACTTGATCTAAGGAGGTCCAAAATTACCACCTGTGAAGGTTAAGGTTCACCAGCCACCGGAGACGGCGACTGACACAGTGGTCGATACGACGGTTTGTTGTCGAATTTTCATTGTTTTATGAGATAATTGCAGAGAGAAGTTAGAAAGAGAAAACTGGGGATTCGTTTATTTACAAAGATTTTTACAATTTTTGAATGTGTTTTTATTGAAAAATGAATTTTTAAATAATTTTGAAATTTGATTTTTAAGAATTAAGATTAAATTGACGTGTAAAATTAAATTTTAATTTTTTTAGGATTAGGATCAATTTGATATAATTTATAAATATTAGAAGTTAAATTTGTTATTATGACAAAAAAATTATGTCATCATTTCGTTAATAATTTAATGGAGGGGTGACAAAATATCAAATGTCGATAATACTAGTAGCTAAAGTATAATTTCCTTAAACTTGAGTGACTACAATATAAACACACTAAAAGTTGAGTAATCACCAATTTAATTTACCATTAATAAAAAGGATAATCCATTGTTATACTTTCACTTGGGTTAGACACGTGGCACTTTTCGAAGGCACCAAGTGAGTGCCTGAAGACAATTCTCTACTTCCCGTTAGTTAGATTGTCCTCAACTGCTCAACCTCTTGGACTAACCAACCAATGTGAGACTACCCGTTGATAGAGGGAACGTCCCATTTCGTCAAACTTTCCATTTACCATGGTTTGGCCACCCGTTTCCAAGAGTAAACACTTTCTTTAGAGCCCACCAAGGCCCGTCTAGCCTAACGACCTCAAACTCCCTAAGAAACGGAATGGGCCTCGCCTTGCACATTATCTCATACTTCATAATGACAATCTTCTTGTAACTACTTGTCACGTTACCACTATTAGATAAGAGAATCTACTTTATAAATACTCTACAAGATGATGAGAAATGATCTTTCTCATTAGCAACCTTAAGCACTTACTCTCTACATTCCTCACCTTCACAACAACCTTCTTCCTCCTCTTACACTTTTTCGTCTTTTTGCCTATTTAAATGAACCGATCTCCTTTACAATACCATCTTTTTCTCCTTAACTCTTTTTTTATTGAGACTTGTATCAACAACCATAAAATTATACATAAATTTTTCATTGATATGTAAATTTTGATTTCATTTAATTACTTATATTAAATTTTAATATTGATTTAATTATGTATATGAAATTATAAGTTTAATTTGATGTTTTATATATTATTTTAAATTTTTTATAAATATATTTGTTACATGTTTTTCATCATATTATGAGTGTGTTGTAATTTAATTTATGTCTCTATTAATATTAAACCCTTTATCGAGTTATTGTACAAGTTAATCGGGCATAAACTCAATTAAATAGTGAAGAAAATATCATTACTTTACAAAATAAATTATATTATTTTAAGGGTGTTTTTATCATTTTATATATTATATATAAAAGAATAGAAATATAAATACACAAAATGATATATGAACCCAAGTTTTTATAGTTTTTAACATTTATATTTTACTATTCAACCAAAACTTCATTGGTTAATTGTAATAGTCCTTTTATAAATATATTTATTACATAATTCAATTTTTAATTGACATCGTGGATATTCCATAACCTATTTTATGTTAAGCTTATAATTGAGTTGGTGTTATGAGTTAAGTAAACATCAACTTAATCAACACCAACTCAATTGAGAAAGTATTAAAAATACTTTTTTATAAGCAAAGTTATATTTGATATAAGGGTATTTTTCTTCTTTTAATCTTTTATATAAAATCAATAAAAACACAATCATAAAAAGATTTATTTCAATAAAATCATTTCAATAAAAAATTATTTGATTTTTATGCAAACTTTTAATAAAAATATTTATTGAATAATTTTTTTCACCCACATTGTGAGTACACTATAATTTAATATTAAATTAAAATTCTTATTTATACTTATTATAAAATCTTTGACTGAGTTAAAGTAATGAGTTAGTTGGGTACGAGCTTCATTAAGAAAAAATTAGTATACTTTTTTTTAAATGATAATTAATATTATTGTTTGTTGTCTTTACTTTTTCATATTTTTATATAAAATTTAAATAAAACAAATAAAAATCACATTTTCAAATATCGAAAACATATATAGTAAAATTTATATACGAATTTTTATCACTTCACCAATAATTATTGTTGAGTAAATTTTTAAAAATATATTTTTTACTCTCATTCTAGATTTAACATAACCTAATATAATGAATTCCCCATAAAATATTGCACGTGTGGTTGGGAGTAACACATTTATTTAAGAGTAAGTTTACACACATTCCTTTGTTCACAAAATCGTGCGCTTTGCCTTTGTTGTTTTTCTGGTGTTGTGACATTCCGGCACGTGTAGCAACACGAAGGGAGTGAATTGGAGATTATATTAAAGTAAAAAAAAATTAATTAATTAAAGTTATTAAAGTAGACTGCACCACTTCTTTGAGTGTTCAATGTTATGGTTGAGTTGACCTAGCTCTGCCCTACCACTCCCTTTTTCTTTCCTTTGCTTTACCCTCATTGAGAGGAAGAGAAAGAAATGGCCTAATGTAGGGGCCAATTCAGGAATTTTCTATTAGGAATATTATTTAATTTCAAATTTTAAAAAAGGATTACAACATTTTTTTATTAGTTTTCAAGTAAACTAATTAAGTGGGATTATGATATTGATTTTATTGCCAATGAAATCTCAGAGATTTTGGGTTCGAATATTAGGCTCGAGTTCTACTATCCATAATTATGATACGTCTATTTAATTTTATCATATATGGGTTTTATTCGACTTTTTTAAATTAGTGTGATTTTATTTAATTTTTCGTTCATTATGTTTTGTATTGATTAAATTCTATCTTGCAGTTGATTAAACATATACTTATATTCTACTTGTAATTATACTAGTGAAACTTCAATAAATATATTAATTTTATTAAATAATAATTAGTATTTTTTTATCAGTAAATGTTCACTTTATTAAAATCTAATCTTATTTGATTTGTTTTATTAGTAGAGGTGATAAATAAATTCGACTGACTTTAATAATTAAAATCAGTTTCTTTCGAACAAAGAAAATATTAAACCAATTTCTATAATAAAGTGAAGTACTGAATACTTTTACCGAATTAATACTATTTCCATTCACTAAAAACACTTGTAAAATATTTGTACACTTAAAATTAAATAATAATTGGAACCTAATGAGTGGCTCCAGTAGAAAAAAGAATAATATTTATTTTAATAGACTCGGGTTCGAGTATCTGTGTGTGTAAGGTGTGTATATATTGTCAAAAAATTAAGAAAGTATGAATAGATATATTATCATATGATCACACTAGTATATTAAAAAAAATTAAATAATAATTGTGAAGATGAATAGTTTGAAGAATAAATTAAATTGGAATGGCATAAAAGTAAAAGAAGAAAGTAGAGATGAATAGTTAAACAAGTTGAAAATGGACACCTGTTGGGCAACAACACCCTGAACGTTGGGAACAACAAATGATTTCTCAGGCATCTTCACCCCCCACTAGTCAACATTCCAATTACATAGTCAAACAAAAAGCTTATATATGTAATGACACCACAACCTTAAATGGTGCCTTTTCTTTTTGTTTAAGAAAGAAAGCTGTTATCATGTGGAACAACGCAAGGTGAAAGATAAAAACCCTAGTCGTTTTCAAGAGATACCAAATAAACAAAACCCTAATTTTATAGTATTTGACTTGTAATGAAAGCACAAACCACGACTGACATTAATCCACGTTCCGATTTGGACTGGAAAAAAGTTAAGGAAAAGGTCAAAATTCCAGCACTTGATTAACCTGCCATTTAAGAATAATTTATCTTGTTAGCTAACCATTGGTAAAAATTGAATATATGAAGGCCGACAATGCAATTACACATTTGATTAATGAGTTTGGAGGGATAATTTTCTTTTTCCCTTTTAGTGCTATCTTTTTAAACCTTTAATCTTTTGTCTAATTAAAGCTAGACACTAAATGCTGAAATTATCTTGCATGTTTTTTGACTTTGGAATTTATGTCATAGTATTAGTAACAAAAAATCCATACAAAGATTTTAGGTTAATGGCTCAAGTAGATTGGATCACATGAGTTGACCAGAGAAGGATTATAGTCAAAAGCCTCAATGGAACATTTTCTTTTCTTTCTTTATCTTGGGTTCTGTCTTTTGCATTATTGTTCTCCTCTTTTGTATTTAATGTTTTGGGTAAACTACACCTAAGGTCATTGCACTATGTAAGTTTACGTTTTGGTCATTCAATTTCAAAAAATTACAAAATGATCATTGAACCATTCAAAAGTTTTTATTTAAGTTACTGAGTTGTTAAGTTTTTTTTTAAAAAAAGTTCAATTAGCGAGTTCCGAACGACGAGTTAACTATCGGTACCCACTAACAAGTAGAAGAACATATTTTAGATCCAAGTCGATCTGACTGTTAATGTCGAAAATCGAAAAAGAAAACTAATTGGATTTTACTTCGTAAATTCGTGACATTCAAAATTGTTTCATGAAAAAAACTGAACTGTAGAAGAGAAAAAGAATAAGAGTTTCGATTGGTATAGACAATGCAAATAGAAAAGACCATATAATAATGATTTTAATAGCCTAGTGACTTAAATGATTTTTGAATAGCTTAATAATTATTTTGTAACTTTTTGAAGTTGAGTGACCAAAACATAAATTTTTTAATAGTTCAATGACTTAGGGGTAGCTTATCCAAATTATAGAAAAAATATATATTTTTTGTCATTATTGTCACTTCAAACTACTAAATCTTTTTAATGTTCCAAATAATTAGCCGTATATATTTCTTTTTAGTCCTTACTTTAAAAAAAAAAAGTTTATTTTTCTCAAATCTCAATGCAGCGACGTGCAAACTAATATTAAGCGGTCAACAAAGAGAGGAGAGCATTGTCGAAAGTATATATGCTTTAAACAATTTATGGAACTCAAACGGCAAAAAAGCAAAACCGACTTAATCTTTTATTAATTAAAGAGAAAATTATATAAATACGGTATCGAAATCTCATACCACATTATCATAATCTTTATGTTATGCTAATTATGTACTTATAAAAATTATTTGATCAAAATTTTCACTACAGGAAAACAGGTTTTTAGTGACATTTTTTTTGCTCTATAGCGGTGCTTATTAGTGCCGCTAAAACATGAAACACCGCTAAAACTCGCGACGTTTATGTGGGAAAATGCTGCTATAGAACATGATCTTTAGCGGCGTTTTTCTCACAAGCGCCGCTATAGAACATGATCTTTAGCGGCGCTTTTCCCATAAATATCGCTATAAAGCATGATCTTTAGCGGCATTTTTCCTACAAACACCGCTATAAAACATGGTCTTTAGCGGCTTTTTTACCACAAACGCCGCTATAGAACATGTTCTTTAGCGGCATTTTTCCCACAAACGCCATTAACATTGACAAATTTTACCAACCCATTTTAATTCATATAGGATCCAAATTTTCAACATTTTTTCCTGTAAATTCAAATCTAACCAATTTAAATCTAACCAATAACTTCAAATCTAAATGATACTATCACGAAAGAAATATGTATATAATTTAAATTAATAAATGAATAAAAAATATATTCAAAAGTAATATTGTGTATACTATTCTCACAATAAGAAAAAACAAAAGTCTAAGATAGCTGATTCTGTGATTGATTCTGCTGAAACATTTTCATCATATTTTGAAGCTGTAGCTGCAGTTCGTCATACTTTTTTTGAGACTCTGCTTCCCTCGCTGCTACCTTGGCTTCAAATTGCAGTTGAAGTTAATCATATTTTCTTTGAGCCTTTGCTTCTCTCGCTGCTGCCTTCGCTTTAATTTGCTCAACTGTGCTCGCTTGCATCTGAGCCATTTGGTCTCTTAACCTCTGAACTTCAGCTTGATCCTGATTCCCCGAAGGCATGTATCTCTGCGAGCTAGATCCAAAATATTGGGTTGAGCTAACAAAAAATCCTTGAAATCGAACCCGACCATACCTTTCAGGACCCAAAACTTCAGTAATAACTCAGTTATCAATGTCCTCCAGATTAATCGAACTATCACTTAAAGCCATCGCTTCATACTCCGCCCTCTTATCCTTTAGTTTATCTTAATAAATCAATCAAGGAGTTAGAAACGAAATATATAATCAAACAAATGCAACATAACTTGGCATTATTTGCATTATAAACGACGAATTAAACCATTATAATTAAGCATTATAAATATTTAAAATAATTCAAATTTTATTAAGTAAATATTCCATAATTTCTGCAGCTTCAGTAGTCATAGGAGATCTATCTTTCTTTCTATGTGTAATGTCAAAAAGCTGAAGGCGTCCAACCTTTTGACAATTATAATAGGAAAAATATTATTTAGTAGAAAGTAATTAATATTTGACACAATTAATAAATTCAAAATACCTCATCATCAGCTACAGAAGCAAAACTTCTCAATCCAGCTATGTGCGTGAATTTTTGTTTTTGCCTACTTGTAGTTCCAACAAGCTCACGATCCTACATTATGAAATTATTATTACGTATATAATAAATACTATAAACCGAAATAATTATAAGAGTTTGGTAGTACATAATATCTCTCCTTTCTTTGAATTCCAAAATCTAACTTGTTTTTCCCATTGGTACTTCAACATTCCCAACGGGGCATTTTGCAATTTCTCTTCGGGGTTTATATTTTTCTTAAAATATTCTTTCTTTAAAGTATTTTTATGGTTTCTTCATTTCTTTCCTAATGCTTTCTTCACATAATTATCCGAGACCTCTAAAACCAATCTCTCCTGCAAATAACACAAGTTTAGAAAGTAAATATAAATTAAAATTAAACCAAAGTATTATAAATTGCATTCACGTTATTACCTTAATATTATCGAGAGCTTGATTTTTGTTACTATCAGGCATATGATGTCATGAGTTATAGTTGATTGGCAACAGATTGGCGTGCTATAATGCCCAAGTATCCTCCCAAAAGGCGAGCTCCTGATCCAACAGGCTGACCATGACTATTTGTAGATACTTTGACACGCTCTTCATGATTTAGATTGTATAAATCTTTTAATAGTGTACTTCCTCGAGTTCTGCGCCTCTTAGAATTTTCAGCTAAAAAATTGTATATGATAATATTAGAATTTGAAACAAAAATAAAAAATAAAAGTCAACATGCATGTAAATTAAAGTTAACATTACCTTGATTTTCTACAGTTTTGACAACTGTATTCGGAACATTCGAAGATCTAATAGCAGTCTATTGATCACTATTTGTTTCTTCCGAATTTGGAGGATTTTGAATAATACTTATATCTGAAAATTTTCTTCTATGCATATTATCTGTAATACACATAAAATAGTTGAAATATTAGTAACTAATTACAACAATAATAGTAATGGATATATTTAATAAGATCAAGATTTAAATTATAATATTACATATAATTAAAAAACATAAAATCTTACTACATGATTCGTAAATATCTTCATCCACATCCTGGCGAACCCATTGAAATTATGTACTAGTACAAGGGATAGTTTCATTTAATTTTTGTTCTAGAAAAAATAAAGCTTCTGATCTTTCGTCCATGTCATCTCTACTTCCATTGCTCATGTCAAATAAGTCTCTAAGGGTGTTACAGAGTACAACGTACCAACCCTCATCAGTTGGATCTCTCGAGTAAAAAATTTGTTTGACTTAAGAAGAAAATACATATGGCTCGTCTATCAATTGTTGCCTAGTGTGAATTAATCGAGAGAAGTTCACCATTGTAAAACCAAATTGATCTTTTTTTAATTCCGCGAGCAGTATTAACATCAGCCCAATCATATCGAAATAAAACAACCTTTCGTTTGCCATAGTAATCCAACTCAATAATGTCCGTAAGATGTCCGTAATACTCCACATTTCTCTCAACAGGATTACTATCCTTAGCACTAGCATAACTTGCAATTGAAGAATTAACAACTATTCCACAATTTTGAGTCCTCCTCAATCTTTCGTGAGATTTTGTATGAAACCTGAATCCATTAATCAAGAAGGCATTATATCTTTTCACTACTCTATTCGGACCTTGGAAAAGCCATTTAACTTCTTCATTGATGTCCTTTCCACTCCAAACCTATTGAATTGAAAGTAAATTGATTAATTATAATGTTATACGAAAACATTATTATTTGTCATTGAAAGCTTCAGTTGCATACCGTCTGCCCTAACCATTCATGAAAAGATTCTGTGAATAACTTATGAATCTCTCGATGTTGTAATCTTCGGGAGCATGAACGAGATCTCAAAAGTTGCTTATACTCACAGTGTTAAAAAGTGATTAACTTGGTTAGAAAATAAACAAATAAAAAGGATGAATATTTATCAAATTCTACAACTTACTTGTGTAATGGTTCAATTGAATCGTGGTGAAAAAGAACATATCGATGTGCTTGTACCCAATATATATCATCTAACTGTACAATTTCAACTTTCCCAATTGCTTGTCCATGACTTCGAAATAGATAAGTTTTAGCTAAGCTATGATTAGTGAGCCTAGCATTTCTACTTGGTCTATTCAGTCTTGTTTCAACATCTTCTAAATATCTAGAGTAGAAAGTCATACACTACTCTGCAAAGTAATTAATTCTTCTGGATAACGCTTATTACGACAATAAGACTTCAATTTACATAGGAACCTAAACACGATATACAACATTATCAAAAGTTGTAACTAAAGGTATATTAATGAATGAATGAAAACTTTGTAAATTAATTAGCACCTCTCTATAGGATACATCCACCAATAGAAAACCGGTCCACCAAGTTTTGCTTCATGAGATAAATGGATTAGCAAATGCACCATAATAGTGAAGAACGAAGGTGGAAAGATCTTCTCCAAGTTGCATAAAGTCAAGGCGGCTCGATCCTATTCATTATCAAGTTCTTCAACATTCAAAACTTTGCCACAAATAACTTTCATTATATTGGATAGTTCAATTATACAAGACTTCATCTTTTTTGACATACAACACCGCAAAGCAACTGGCAGTAAATCTTGCATCAAGATGTGATAATCATGTGATTTTAGGGAATGTAGTCTTCGATCTTTAAGACTCACATATCGAGATATATTTGATGCATACGCATCTTGGACCTTTATATCCTCCAACACCGTGCAGAACAATTCTTTTTTTTCGACATTGTAAAAATAAAAGACGGCAACCGACATTTTCCATTCGGAAGTAATTGGGGATGAAGGTCATGCCGAATTCCCATGTCAACTAGATCAAGTCGACTCTTAAGATTGTCTTTCGATTTTCTATCAATATTGAGAATTGTCCCGATTATGTTCTCGCAAACATTCTTTTCAATATGCATGACATCAAGATTGTGTTGCAAAATGTGATGCTTCTAATAAGACAAATAAAAAAATACTTATTTTTTTCCACAAGTCCGCCTCATTAGGATCATCCTATTGATCAGATTCATCATCACTATACCGATCAACATCGCCAACATACGCCTCCCTCGGTCTTCTTTTTCTATGCATGTTGGGTGGTTAATTCATCTTACCATAACTGAAATCTATATCTTTTAACATGAACAAGATTTCAGATCCAATGGTTTGCTCAAGAGCTTTTCTGAACTCTTCAGTACCATCAATTAGAGTCCTCTGAAATCTAAATCTATGATTTCCATCTAACCACCGACGATGCCCTATATAAGAGAACTTCTTCCCATTATATAACCACTTCGAACATGTTTGCTCTGCACAACAAGGACAAGCATAACGTCTTTTGGTACTCCAACCAGATAAATTGACATAAGTCGGGAAATTATTAATAGTCCACAACAAAGCTGCACGTAAATAAAAGTTCTCCTTTCTAAAGATATCATATGTTTCAACACTCGCCCATAACTGTTTCAACTCTTTAATAAGTGGCTACATGTAAATGTCAATATCATTCCCGAGACCATTCTCTCCAAGGATAATCATAAATAAGATAAAAGAAGATTGCTTCATGCAAATCCACGGAGGCAAATTATAAGGAACAAACACTATAGGCCAAGTACTGTACGAAGTACTCATGATTTTAAATGGATTAAATCCATCAGATGCTAGCCCAAGCCTCACATTCCGAGGATCGCTTGCAAAGCTTGAAAATTTACTGTCAAATGATTTCCAAGCTAAAGAATCCGCAGGATGCCTTAATAATCTATCATCAGTTCGTCCATCATGATGCCAGCTCATAGACTCGGTTGTCGTCAATGACATGAAAAGCCTTTGAAGCCTTAGTATTAATGGAAAATATTGTAAAATCTTTACTAGCTTATTTTTTGACTATGCCTCACCTTCATCCTCATTCATATCTTCTGCATTCCTATTCATTCAACGAGATGTACTGCAAACATGACAAGACTGTTGGTTTCTCCGACCACCCCAATACAACATGCAATCATTTGGGCAACTATGAATTTTTTGTATCCTTTATCAGTTTCTTTATATCTTTGCATGAATGAAGGATTTTTGCAAACGGAAACATATCTCTCAAAAACTCTAACAGCAGCGTAAAAGAGTTTCCGGTCCATCCTCTCAAACATTTTAAGTGAAAAAGACGAATGCAGAAAGACAATTTTGAAAATTTCGATCCCTCATAAAGTTCTTCATTCATTTCATTAAGTAACTTGAAGAACTTCGTCGCTTCTCCATTTGGCTCTTCATCAGGTGCACTTGTTCCTGTTTCGGTAAAAGCATTTCCACCAATATCACAATCATCGGATGCAATAATTTCAGGTGGAAACGATTGCAAACCATGACTGTGCATATTAAATGCATCCCGCAACATACCTTCCATGTCATCTTCTCTAACATACTGATGATGAGCATTATGAGGATAATCCGGATTAATCGTTAAAGAGGTTCTACGAGGTGTACACTCTCCATGGAAAATCCATTTTTTATACCTCCGAATAAAGCCATCAACAATTAGATATTCGTAGACAACTTCACGAATATGCCAATTGTTGTTGCCACACTTCTTACACGAGCAAAGAATCATATTCTCTTGGCTTGCATTTTGAAATGCAAAATTTTGAAAAGTTTGTACTCCATTTCGATAGTCGTTGCTTGCCCTTAACAATTTCACCCAACTCTTATCCATTTCGTAGTTCTTGAAGTCTAAAGTTGACAATAAATTACGATTACTTAAGTGTTGTAAATAAATTTAAATCATGTCACTGTACTAAAATAGATAATATATATCAAGTATCAAGTATCTAATTATTTTAAAAATATATACTAGTGACAACATTTTATTTAAATCTTATTAAGAAAAATTTTAGCCTATAGTGCCATATGACACCTTTAGCCTATAGTGTTGAAAATTTTTTATGAAAGTACTTTCTTTATATCAAATTCTAGAGAATCATCAAAGTTTATTTTTTTAGTTAAATCTTACTTATATGCACATAGTTGTTATATGTTTAGATTTAGATTTAGATTTATATTCTATCATCCTAGTAGATATTGGTTACTATTTTATAATTTTTATAATTTTTTATTTTACTTGTATTATTTAAATTATATTTTAAAATTTAAAACACAATAAAATTAATTAACTATTCAGATATTAATACCTTAAAATGCATTATATTTATCAAAAGAATATGCTAAGAATCCTAATCCATTGATCATACCTGAGGTAATAAGTTGGGGAAAGAAAAAAGAAGTTTATTCTTGTTTACATTTAGATAATCAAGAGTTCCAGTTGCAACAACAGGATTTGCGAACTCACTGTAATCAACATAAGAACAGTGCTAAGCATAAAATTTAAGGAAAACAGAAAGTTTAAATTCATAAAATGCATGAAGTTTAAATTCATAAAATGCATGCTGACAAAAGAACATAAGGACCTTCAATCAAGAAAATTTAGGAGCAAAAACATATACCATAGAAACACTGTAAATAAGTGCTTGACAGACATTTTCATCCATAGGGAAGAAGATAGCAAGAACATTTAGGAGCTTAGTATAGAAAGCACTTTGCCTAAGTTGAATAATCGGTTTAACATTTAGCTTACCATCCTCAAATCATTAATTCAATTTAATCAATTCATATAATCTAAATAATATACCAACCCATTGAAAAGTAAAATCATCATTCACATAGCATAAAACTTAATCAAAATATGTACCACTAAGTTTAAAACCAAATGGTATATTCAAAATCAGTCATCATAACAATTAACTTAATCATATGTTTTACATAGTTACATAATAGTAAATCATATTACTAAGCTCCTATGGCTTCTTTACTATCGATTTTGAAGAAAGTTAATAACAAAATTACACATCCTAGGACAGTTAGAGGAAGAATTTGACAATGCAAAAGCATAAGTTGAGATGTTGATTTCAAATTTGGATGAACAAGTTCTGTTATGAGTTATATTTTCCTTTTACTCTCAATCAGCAAGAACTGGTTTCTTTTCCCACTTTAATTCCTATTTGATAATCCAAAAAATAACAGTCTTCTTAATGTGGGCACAAATTAAATGAGAGAGATCAAAAAGATATTTAACTGCAAACCCGGGTTAAGAAGTAAATTTCATATATTCACTTTATCCTATAAGCCTTGAATGTCCATAAAAAAGGTTCAAGCAAATAACTAAGTTACTAAAATAGATTAAACCAATACAACATATGAAAATGATTAATTAGATTACATACCAAAACAAGTGAGTGTTGTGACTGACTCTTGCAGTATCTTGCAACTTAAATTCAAGCCACTTATCAGCTTTCAGAGCTGTGAATATACAAGAAAATTTTTGAGTTAAGTATAATATAAATAGGATCAAAATATCACTCATGGTAGGGGAAAAAGCCAAATAGATGAAATAAAAATGATGCACAGTGTCACATGTTTATGCAGTTTGGTCCTTGAATTAGTTAAATAGATATCTTAAAAATCTCAAGGGGGGAAAGCCAAATATCACGCATGGTAAGGGAAAAAGAAAATAGAATCTGATATGTTCTATTGGTAAGGAAAGTTGAAGGTTCTACATTCATTATTGAAATTTCAGTAATAAAATACTAATTAAAATCAAAACCCAAGGAAATTTGAAACGAAATAGATCAAATTTGATAGTAGAGCTTTGAACTTGACTACTAGAGCTAACTGATTTTTTCTAAAATACCACGAAAACTCAGATAACCTAGCCCCCAAAATGAAATCCACAAACTACACTAAAATCAAACTTATCAAAATTAAACACACACAACCTTAACCTTTTACCCGTACAATTTTGCAAAGAAAAAAAAACAAATCAAACACAAACCAAATAGTAAAATTATCGAATTTTCAAAAAGAAATAACCAACCTTGCCTTGGCTCTAAGCTGGAATTCAAATAACTAGTTCAGCTTAAGGGGAAATTCTTAAATAAAAAAATAGTAAGAAGGAACGAAATGAAAAAGAGAACGGAGGAACAATGAGTTAGGGATTTAGCTTGAAAGCAAGAAAATCAAGGGAGAAGCAAAAGGATATTTGATTCCTTTGTGAAACAGCACCGTTTCAATAAAAAGTAAATAAATATGCGGTATTTATGGGAAAACACCGCTATTGCTTAACCTTTACTAGTGTTTTTCCCATAAACGCCGCTAATGCTCCTTACCTTTTGTGGCGCTTTCCCATAAACGCCGCTATTGCTCTTTACATTTTGCGGCGTTTTCCCTTAAGTGCCACTATTGCTCTTTACCTTTTACGACGCTTTTTCCATAAGCGCCGCTATTGCTTTACCTTTTGCGACGTTATGGGAAAATGCCGCTATTGCTTTATTTCATTATTTAGTGCAAATGTTAGTTTGATATCAAATTTTAAAATAAATTTTAAAAATTAAAATATATTTTAATTAAGATTTTTAAAATCAGATTAATGATCGAAATGGTAAGGTCATAATTTGACTGAATAAATTATTAAAATATATTTTAAAAATAAAAAAGTAGTAGTGGTTAACTACAAAATATCTGTAATTATTCAGATTTAATCATTTAATTCGACTTAAGTAGTAGTGAGAATTTATTTAAAATAGTTTTTGAAATAGGAAGAAAAATAAATTGAAGTAGTCCAAATTGAAAAATTAAATAATAATAAATAATTAGTATATACAAAATAAGAAAAATTAAAAAAACAATTAGAATTAAAATCTCTATCCAAAGTACAAGCAAAAGAAACTACACAAATTTCTTACTAAAATTAAGCATCTAACAGTCAAATCATACATATTAAATGCAAAACAATTAAAAAAACTAATAATCAATGTGTTTTTGTTTCGAAATATCATTGTAAAATATTTGCTGCGTGTTACTTTTAGCCTGGATATAAGCTAATAAGGTAAAGTTGAACACAATTACTAAGAATACACAATACACAACTACTACAACTGTTACAAGTGTAAGGCTTTTAAGATTGTATAATAAAATCTACTTGCTTGCCAAGACCCATATCCAATTAATGGGTAAGAAGAAGAATGCAATTTCATCAGGACCCATCTCATTTATGTTTATCCTTGAAAATGAATAGCTGTGTATGTCGTACATTGGTATTACTACTTATAAATTTAAAATTTAATGCATAACGATAGCTATGTACGTTGCACTATTGCTTATAAATTTAAATTCTAGTCTAATAATTAAGTTACTCTCTAGTTAAACTATTACATTTCAGTGCAATACTAGAATATGTAAGTTATCAACCTAACCACCATTTTCATTTCTTTTAAGACTGTACATTTTCGAAGTACATGTATCACAATGAATATTTTACAAAAGTACAAGTACCAAATTTAATTATATTTGTTATTGATTATTTGTACTTGGTCAAGGACCAATCAATAATAACAATGAGTATATGTTTAATGTTAGAGAGAGAATGACCAGCAAATATAAAATTCTAAAGTAACTAGATAAAATTGCATGAGATGTTTATTTTTCTAGTTAATTTTATTAGTAATCACAGTGTAGATTACTTTCTTGGACTAACATATTATATACGATAATTTGATTTTATGTTTTTGCAATTTACCTTTAGCAGCGTTTATGGGAAAAACGCCGCTAATGCTCTTTGCCTTTTGCGACGTTTTTTCTATAAACGTCGCAATTGCTTTACCTTTTGCGGCGTTTATGGTAAAACGCCGCTATTTCACTTTACCTTTTGCGACATTTTTCCCATAAATGCTACTATTGCTTTACCTTTTGCGGCGTTTTCGTTCCAAATGCCACTAAAATGGCCGCTAAAAACCTGTTTTGCTATAGTGCCGTGTGTTGACCTGATGATCAGAATGTTCATTGCTTCAAGTATGATTTGAATTCGAGTCGCACTAATCATTAAAACTTTATCCTCTTTTTATAATTCATAAAAAAAAACTATTAAATCAGTTTTATTCATAAAATGAGAAAATTAAAATAAAAAAACACAATGGTACCTATAATCACTTTGGGTTACTTTATACTTGTTTTTATATATTTATTCAAACAAGTTATAAATATAATTATAAATAATACTTGCTTAGAACTCAACGGGTGGCTCCAGTGGAAAAGAGAATGTTGTTTATCTTAAGAGACTCGGGTTCGAGCACCTGTGTGTACGTTGTCAAAGGATTAAGAAAATATGAACATATACTACCATGATATTACACCAATATATTTAAAAAAATAATATTTGCTATATATATATATATATATATATATATATATATATATATATTTTTTTTTTTTTTTTTTTTGATTTTTGATTTTTTATATCTTGTAATTATTTAATTTTATGTTATAGTTGTTCGGATAATTATATTGTACTTACCTTGTATTTGTATTAAATATTTTTTTTTGTTTTTAAAAGAATAATCACCTTTCAAGTTTCTCTCTATTTTCAAGTAAAATTAGAAGTATAATTGAAAATTATAATGAGGTGTTATATTTACATAAAAAAAAACAGAATATTGAACTTTTAAAAAGAAATGAATCTTAGCATAGTAATATTTTATAAAAGAATATAAAAGATAAAAACACTTTCATATTACTATGTTATTTTGTAAACATGATGAGCTTTTAGTTATTTCTCAATTGAATTGATGTTTTGTTGATTTGTGAAAATAATTCAATTAAAAGTTTAAATTAACGTTTTTAGAACTAAATTAGTAGTCGAACCAGTTAGAAAATCAGTTCGCCGATCCGATTGATTCGACTAAAAAATCATTAAACAAATAAAAAAAAACAATTCAATCATCGGTTCAATCAATTTTAACATGTTCAGTTGATTCATACCGATTTATGATTTGATATCACTTTCTGAATGGATGCCTTGACCAATTCTTAGTTCAAACATCATTAGCTTAAATAATAGTGTGTATATGTCCACTTGTATCCATATTTGTTCGACTAACTTGTCAAAACAAATTTGTAGATTGTGTTCGTTCAAGAAGTATGCAACTGATAAGTTGGAGGAACTCTTCTCTTGGATGGCACAAGTTAAACATTGAAGGCGCACGTAAATCAGTTACGAGTATGATTGCTTGTGAAGGAGTTTTACGGTATTGGAATGAGAAATGAATTGTCGGATTTTTCAAATTCATTGGTTCCTGTTCGGCATTGAAAGTGGAATTTTGAGGTGTTGCTGAAGGCTTTCGACTTGCCTGGTGGAATGGACAAAGAAAAGTTATTATTGAATTGGATAATATTGAAGTTGTTAATATGTTGAAGTAGTGCTAAGGTTGGAGAGCATAACTTGGATCAAGAAGCTCATTCGTACATAAAGAAGGAATGAAAGTGATTATACAACACGTCTACAAGAAAGGCAATAAGCTTATTGATAGCTTGGGGTCAACCGGTGCAATATTTCGTCTTTTACTCTTCACCCGATGTGGTTTTTGACTTATTATTTTCTCCTTGATAAAAACAAACTTGTAAATTACATAAAAATAAATAAATGAAGAAAACAGTAGTTTTACTATAAACATTGAAAAATTTGTACAAAATCATGAAATGAAAGATTGGAAAAGACACAGTAAAACAGTGAAGAGGAGGAAAAAAGTTGAACGCAAAACAGTGAAGCCAGATATACGTTAATTAATACTAAACTAATACAATATTTACTGAGGTGGGAGATGGCAAAGAGAACCTGAAAGAAAGAGGAGTAGACTGCATAGGGTCAAAAGTGGGGAAGATTGTACAATGACGATAGCCATTTTTGGGCCAAAAAGGTTGTGTTTTTTTCTCAGCATATTATTCCAGGAGACAAAAGGGGAAGTAGTGCAATAACATGGAAATTGGAAAGTGTGTTGTCCATCCCTAAATCAAAATCAAAATCAAAATTCCTATTATCTTCTTCACCTTTAGACCTACCCCCAGGATATGTTGTAGTGGGAGCATATTTTCTTATTTAATATCACATTTCTTTAGCTATGCTTCTGTCAAATTCATATGCTTTCGCTTTAGCCTTTTCAAAACATCTTTGCCTATTTTAGCCAGCTATTTTCAACCCTAATTTGGGACTTCCATCATTAATTATAAAACTACTTCCTAAAACCCTTATTTATAAAGTCCTTTTGATTCTATGTTTATATTATAAATATAAAAAGTAGTAATGTATTTCTTCTTTACTCATTTCAACTAACTTCGAATGTTAAACTCATCATTGTTAAAAGAATTTTGCTAATTTAAATAAGAGTAGACTCAAATGTTAGAACGAATGAACACACCTATAGTTATAAAAACAATCATGATTTATATATTTGGTATATTTCTATACTACTAATAAAGAGATTTATCAATAAAATATAAGGATAAACACAATTAATGCTTTATTAGGTTAGTGTCATTGTGAAATTATTAAAACATCTTTTTATATACAAATTAAATTAGAGTAAACTACACATTAGTCATTAAATTGTGAGTAAATATTTGTTTTGATCACTTAATTAAAAAAGTTACAATTTGATTTTTGAATTATTCAAAAGTTTTCATTTAAAGCACTGGGTTTTTTAAAATCAATCCTATATGACTTTCATTGTTCACATTGCCTACATTAATTGAAAGTTTTCTTTCCCCTTCTCTTCTACAGTTCAATTCTTTTCATGAAACAATTTTTTACGTCTCGAATCTACGAACCAAAATTCAAACGGCTTTTTCTCCGATCTCCAAAATTGGCCGGCAAATCTAATTAGATCTAAGGTATGATTTTCTAATCGTCGCTTCGAGCTCGTTGGCGGAACTTTAAAAAAAATTAAAAACCTAGTGACTTAGATAAAAACTTTTCAATAATTTAGTGACTTAAATGAAAATTTTTGAATAGTTCAGTGACCAAATTGTAACTTTTTTTAGTTAAGTGACCAATATAATTTTTATCATAACGAGATTTGAATCCAAAATACTATGCATGAACAATTAACGTTATCAAGTTAACCAAAGCATCAAGTGATTTTTATGTAAATTTTTAATAAATATATTTATTACATAATTTTTTCACCTACATCATGGGTGTGCCATAAATCTAGTAACTTATTATAACGTTGTTGACTAAATTGGTATCACGGGTTAACCGGGTACCAACTTAGTTGGAAAGAGACTGATATCCCTTTTTTAAATCATAACTAATATTATTTAGATGATGTTTTTATCTTTCCATATTTTTATGAAATCTTTAAATAAATGAACTAAAAACATCATTTTCAAGGATCAATCACGTGTTTAATAAAATTTGTATACAAGTTATTTACTACCCCACCAATAATCTTTACTGAATAAAATATTTGTTTACTTATACTATATATTAAATGGTTGATTGAGTTGGTGTTACCTATCAATTGAGTCCCAACTCAATCGTAAAGTTACTAAAAGCCCGTTACTTTTGTTAAGCAATGTATAGTTTTTTGTTGGGAAACTTTATCTATTCGGTTAAGTTCAAGAAAAATACTTGCATATAATGAAATTCAAACTAAAAAATATTATGATATTTAACATCTCAACTTTATCATTTCAACCAAAGTTATGTTTAAATTGTGTGGTATGCCATAATCTAGTATATCTATTATTTCAAGTATTTTACTGAATTGGTGTTATGAGTTAACCGAGTACTAAATTATGAAATTATTAAAATATCCTCTATTATATAAATTATGTTATATTTTTATGATGGTGTTTTTATCTTTTCTAATATAATAAATTAATTAAAAATTGATCATAATGAGATTCGAATTTTTATAACCAAATCATCAATTGATTTTTATCTGATTTTTTATTAAATATATTTGTTACATTTTTTATCCACATTATGGGTGTGTCGTAAATTTAGATAAATTTAGTATATTCTATTTATCTATCTATATAGTTAAAGGCAGATTGAGTTGGTGTCACTTATCAACTAAGTCTCAATTTAGTTAAACAATTACCCAAAATATTCTTTTTATAAAATAATAAACATTATTAAGAGGATATTTTTTTTCTTTTTAAATTATGTAAAATTTATAAAAATACGCATGATGTGATTCGAACCCACAAAATCATTTACTTTAATATGTTAACCATATCATTCCTACAAAAGTCTTATTTGTTTTTAACATTAATTTCCTATAAATATATTTGTTACATAATATTTTTCATCTGCATTGTGGGGTGACATAATCTAGTACACTGTTATAATGTGTTTTACTGAATTGGTATAACCCATTAACTTAATCCCAATTCAGATGTAAAATTATCAAAAATTTATTCCTTTTACAAAATAACAAATATATTATTTTAAAAGTATTTTTATCTATGTATTTTGATAAATCTATAAAAATACATATACATTATAAGAATGATGCCATTTGAAACCAAAACATCATAGTATTTATCATTTCAATCAAAGCGATATTTAATTTTAATATAAATTTTAATAAATTTATTATATAATTTTTTTTTCACCTATTACTCATTTATATAGTAAGTGTGTTTGGATAAAGGGTAAAACTTTGGAAAAGATAGTGAGGCCGGGGGTTCCCTTCTTAGGCTTCTCCAACTTCCCATATGGGTTTGGATGATTGGATTAAACACATTCCAGCCCACCATTTAAAACGTACACCCTGCACCTTTTTTCTTCATGGAAAAGACAAGTTATTTTCATTCAATTATTCTTAGATATTTTTCCGAATTTTAAAGGAGAAAAAGAAATCCCCAGACTTGCAGCAAGAATCCGTGTGATGTGAAAGGCAAACAGTTTTAGAGGTGCAAACCCCTGTATAAAGGTCACAAAGCCAACGTTTTATCCACATCACCGATGTGATGGTTAAAAGTAAGACAAGTTGAGCATGGTTTTACCATAAAAATCCACCACCCCCACCCCTCTTGGTGGAACGAATTCAATTTATTTTCCAAAACATTCCTCTTTTGTGTTGAAGAAGTTTTTATTGGACGAGGAGTCCCAGATTCCCCCATCACCACTTAAACCACCCTTATCCTCAATATTAATGGCCATTCCATTTGGCTCAAACGCAGAGAGGGAGGTTCACTGTCGGTTTTTATGCATAAGATCTATGAGGGAAAGACAGAGTATAGTATCCTGGGGAGGTTCGACTGCTTTTTTTCAACTGAAAACATATTGTTAACCACTCCTACAATGGCACGACTTCCTACCTTTTTGTTAATGGGAACAGTGGGGAAACAATGTTTGCTATCGCTCCAATAATTAAAATAATTTAGTCATACAAAACATAAAGGTTTAATGCATAATTTAGTCCTTCAACTATACCACTTTTTCCACTTTAGTCCTTAAAGTTTTTTCTGTCCATTTTAATCCTAACATTATCAGATGTTTTCCTTTTAAAAAAAGAAGTATCCAGCCAATCATATATTACCACGTATCATACAATAATATGATGTGATGGTTCACCATAACTGAGATCTTGTCTTCATTTCTAAAGGTACTTTGGGGGGGGGGGGGGGGGAGGACAAATATATTAAGCTACTATCATATCTATTTTTTAATTTATTCAAATCTTTCATTCAATTATTTTTCATGATTTGTAAATCTAGGTTTTGGGTTTTCTCATTTTTATTTTAAATGAAAATTTTCACCTCTTTTTTTTAATATTTAACTTTCCTATTTCAGTTTCTGAGAGCTAATTGGAGGGTATAGAAATAAGAAATTAGGACAACAAAAGAGAATGTATTTTATTGATTCATAGAAATGTTTACAATGCTTCTTTAAACTCTATATCTATACATATAAGAAGTATACAAGATATAAAACTCTATTTTTAATAAACATTAGAGTCCTAACGTATATCAAACTTATCTTAATCCCGATGGATATCCACCTAATAATAAAATATTCATAACACCCCCTCTAGTAGATAATGCGCCTCGTTAAAATCTTAATAAGTTAAAAATTCAATGAGAAAAAAAATTTTAGTGAAGAAAAAAGAGTACACATATCTATAATACGTATAACATGCTGCCTCATTAAGCTACTATCATATCTATCTTTTTAATTTACTCAAATCTTTCATTCAATTATTTTTCATGATTTGTAAATCTAGGTTTTGGGTTTTCTCATTTTTATTTCAAATGAAAATTTTCACCTCTTCTTTTTAATATTTAACTTTCCTATTTCAGTTTCTGTGAGCTAATTGGAGGGTATAGAAATAAGAAATTAGGACAACAAAAGAGAATGTATTTTATTGATTCATAGAAATGTTTACAATGCTTCTTTAAACTCTATATCTATACACATAAGAAGTATACAAGATATAAAACTCTATTTTTAATAAACATTAGAGTCCTAACGTATATCAAACTTATCTTAATCCCGATGGATATCCACCTAATAATAAAATATTCATAACATCCCCTCTAGTAGATAATGCGCCTCGTTAAAATCTTAATAAGTTAAAAATTCAATGAGAAAAAAAATTTTAGTGAAGAAAAAAGAGTACACATATCTATAATACGTATAACATGCTACCTCATTAAGCTACTATCATATCTATCTTTTTAATTTACTCAAATCTTTCATTCAATTATTTTTCATGATTTGTAAATCTAGGTTTTGGGTTTTCTCATTTTTATTTCAAATGAAAATTTTCACCTCTTCTTTTTAATATTTAATTTTCCTATTTTAGTTTCTGTGAGCTAATTGGAGGGTATAGAAATAAGAAATTAGGACAACAAAAGAGAATGTATTTTATTGATTAATAGAAATGTTTACAATGCTTCTTTAAACTCTATATCTATACACATAAGAAGTATACAAGATATAAAACTCTATTTTTAATAAACATTAGAGTCTTAACGTATATCAAACTTATCTTAATCCCGATGGACATCCACCTAATAATAAAATATTCATAACACCCCCTCTAGTAGATAATGTGCCTCGTTAAAATCTTAATAAGTTAAAAATTCAATGAGAAAAAAATTTCTAGTGAAGAAAAAAGAGTACACATATCTATAATACGTATAACATGCTGCCTCATTAAAATCTTACCGGAAAAACTCAATGGGACAAAACCTCGATTAAGATAACAAGGGTACAATGCGTAAATGACATCATATGATATCTCAAATAGCTTTTCAATTGATCACTTGAACATATTTGCTAAACATTTATATCACCATTCTTTTGAAAGTAATGAATGAATTTTTTTTTTGAAAAAATATATTTTAATCTCTTTAGGAGTTTCAACAATAATAATAGCAAACTTTGATCATTATCATTTTATACTAATGCATATGTTCAAATCTATTCATATAAATATTTAGACAAATATATTGAATAATTTCCCGAGAATTTCTATATGCTTCAAACATTGTAAATCTTTGAAAGATTTTAATATAAACTTTCAGTATATAGTGATTCATATAAAGATTGTAACGACAATTTAATGAATTGTCAGAATAATAAGATATATAAAGGTTATTTCATCCACCACAAAATAATATTATATATTTTCATAATCAACGTTAGGATTTAGCAAAACACTTTACTTTTCTTATCCCGATTTCACAAAACTACGCATTTGTGCCATCACTGGTTATATACCTTTAGATGTTTGGACGACTGATCCAAAAACTTCCCAAATTTAATTATACTTTCATTGTGTCTTTTCATTTTGGCTAATATATTCAATGTCTATAATTCTTAACAAATTTCTTCAATATCTCTTTATTTTTATCATTTCCATCGTCAACTTTAGGTACCTGAATCTCTTCTAGAATTTTAATAATTACTTATATCTTGAGTCTCTTCAGAAGCTCTTGCCTCCACTATATGACCATCTAGATTTATTATTATATTTTATGAGAATTTTCATCTTTGGAATGAATCCTACCATGTTTCAGGCATACATAACTTTTATTTATTCTAACAAATTGTTGTACTAGGACTTTGACATATTAACTGGTGTATAAGACTTGATTATTCTTGTAACAGCCCATTTTTCAGTGGTGTCGAAAACAGTGATTTTGGAACCACAAATCCGACGAGAAAATTTTATGATGAGTGTTTAAATTAAATAAGTCAATAATAATTTTATATGGAATTTTGAATTAAAGAATTTTAATTATTGAATTAAAATTTAGTATAAGTGGTTTAGTTCAAAAGTCAAGTGGTTTTAGAAAATGAGGTATCTGGACCTAGTTTCTGAAATTAAGGGCCGTAAATATTTTTATTAAATATTTAAAGAGTCTTATTATATGTGAATTGAAGTTCGATGGGGTAATTTTGATTATTACTTGCTTAATTAATGAAAAAGGATTAAATCGAAAAGGGTTAAAAGTTAATTGCTATTGATTAAAAATAAAAGGATATGATTACCTTCCACTAAATTTTGGGTTATTTATTCATTTATTCGTTTTTAGTTTAAGGCTAAATTGTAAATAAGTTTGTTTAATCGAAATTTAATACAATTGAAGGACCAATTATGAAATTTGACCCTCCTTAAATGGCTTAATAATAGAAATGAAGTGTAATTCTTTAGATTTTGGTAAATTGCTATTAAATCCTAATTAAATAAGGATTTACTAATTAGTTTATTTTTCCTATACGATCGGGAATGATGATTTTGAGGTCACGAATTTGATATGTCAGGTCATAAATATTAATTATTAATATCTACAAGGTCGTTAGTATTGTATTAGAATTTGGTTATGAAATTTAATCGTTTAAATAGTTAATTAAATGAAAAGGATTAAATCATAAAAGGTGCAAAAGTTTAATTAAAAGTATTAGGTGTCAATTGGAGGTTTAGTTGAAGCACCTAAATGGTAATTAGAACATCAATGAAAGTAGTGGATGATTTTAGAGTTGGAAATGTTGAAATTTAATGTTATAATTAAGGGTAAAAGAGTAAATTATAAAATTTAAGTAATTAAACTAAAGAAAGGTGAGAAAATCTTAATTTTCTTCTTCTTCTCCAATCTTTGGCCGAAAGAAAATTTTGGAGAACACCAAGCACATTTTGCTAGTTTTGAGCTCTAGTTTGGTGAGTGGAATCTCGCCCGTTTTTGGTGATTTTTATATTTTTGAGTTCGTATTAGCTTGATCTAGCTAACCCAAGAACTAATTTGTGATTTGTCAAATGTTATGAATTTTGCCATTGATGAATAAGCTTGTTCTTGAAAGTTTATGTGAGATTTATAAGCTTGGTTGTTAGATTTGATTATTTTGTAAAGTAGTTTTTGATGATTTTATTGTTTAAGGACTAAAATGTTAAAGTGATAAATTTGCATGGACTTAAGGTGGAATAATTGAAAAAGTGGGCTGTATTGAAGCACTATAGTATTCGACTGAACTTGATTCTGTTTAAAAATGGTTAAATTTGCAAGTTTGAGCTAAAGGACTAAATTGAATAAAAATGAAAAGTTAAGGGAAATTTTGTAAAAATACCAAAAATACTTAATTGCATCAAATGATTAAAAATTCATGTTGATTTAAATAATTTAATGAAATTATTGTAATAGATCAAGATCGTGTCTTGATCGTAAAAATTACGGATTTGCCCTTGAAGTTCACTTTAACTGCAATTTCGTCTGGTAAGTTCGTACAATAAATAGTTGATTCAATTTCTGTTTGTAAATTATTGAAATGATTTAAGTATGTTGTATTTAAATTTATTTGTTTAGTAAATATTAAATTGAGATATTGAATTAAATTGAAATGAAATTGTATTGAGGAGTATGATTAAAAGTAATAAAATGATATAGTTGAAATCAGGTGACAACGAAACGCTTAAATAATTATGTGTTGTGTTTGTTGTTATTCATGTTACGAATGAATTAATTTGGTTGATATATGACAAATAGAAATTGAACTAAATGACATGGTTAGTTAATTTGATATCTTGTCTGATAAATAAGGATTATATGGATGTTTGCTAGAAAAGGTATAATGTGATGAAAGTTAATTGAATTGGACATGGTATATGACACATATGAACTTCGTGAATATTTGGGACACAAAAGACGTGTCATTAGGGGCTATACAGTTTCGGGAGCTAGACTTGGATGTTTTACTGGCGGATAGTTCCTGTACTTGAGCCTATACTACAAATCAATCCGGTAAGTTCATATGGTTAAATTCTAGTTTGAATTTCATATTTTGTATTCTAAACCATTGTAGTGAATTGAAATAGTGATCAAGAGATGGAAGATGAGAATAAAGAAAACGAAAGGCAACGGGCTTTGAGCCGTAAATGAAAAAGGGTCCAATGACTAAGTGTCATCGTAAGTATATGAATCCTTTACGGATTATGAGGTCCGATGGCTATGTGTCATCGTGAGTATATGAATCCTTTACGAATTATGAGGTCCGGTGGCTATGTGTCATCGTGAGTATATGAATGAAATGAGATTTATTGCGGATTAAAGATCCGATGACTCCGTGTCATCGTGAGTATCAAATGCGAATCGAAACTTACCCGAATGTATACAATTTAATAAATGCAGTTGATTAGATTTTTCAACTCTTGAAGTTTGGTAAATCTATTTAACTTTATGAACTTACTAAGCTATGAAGTGCTTACCTATGAAATTGTTGTTGTTTTGTAGATTCAATTTTGCAATTCGAGGATCGGATCAACATGGAGCATCACACTATCCCGGAGTTGTTTGGTAGTTATTTCATCACTTGGTTATATTGCATGTATACTAGGATGATATTAACTTGAGATTGAACTAAAAGATGTTGAAATCCTTCTATTTCGATTGTATAAATGGCATGAAGTATGACTTAGATGCTCAGGCTTATAATGCTTGTAAGACTTAGAAGTTATGTATGTTATGTGATGTTTTAATGCATAACTTATACTGGTTGTGTTTGAGATATTAAACTTGTATCTTGGCATTACTCTTGAGATCCTGCATACTTGTTTCGGTAGAACTTATGCATGTATCGGTAGAAGTGCAAGGTAGGAGAGAGGTTGTTCTCTGACTTAGGTTGTATCGGTAGTTAAGATACAAGTATCGGTAGTTTATGGTATTGATGTATCGGTAGTAAGAATGATTGTATCGGTAGAAGTTGCAGGATAAGGATTTTTGCTCTCTGAAGTTTTTGGTATCGGTAGTTGCATGAATTATGTCGGTAGTTGTGTCACATGTATCGGTAGAATCATCTCGAGTATCGGTAGAACTCTGCAATATTTTTGAACTATTTTCTGACTTGACAACTACCGGTACATGTTCATCAAGTATCGGTAGAAGTGTCCAAAAATAATGGAAATGACCTTTTTGCCCTTGTTGAGTTGTGATTTTTAATCGATTGATGATTTATGATATGTTAAGTGTACATCTTTATTAAAATAAGACTGATTGAAATGAAAAAAAAAAGATGAACAGTGATAGATGAACAGTAGGACACCAAGATCCTAATCGGCGATGGCTTCGGGTTTTGGGTGTTACAATTCTTGCCAGTAAATACATTTGGCAGTTAACTTACAATAAAGTGAATTATGTTTTAAACTTCTGGTTTAAATTACTTTTTATGAGGATCTAGATAATGATAAAACTACCAAATCAAAATACAAATAATATCATAATTGAATCTCCAACCCTTTCAAAAAATCTAATAATACAAGGAGATTCATAATTAATATATATTCCCAACATTAATTGAATCTCCAACATTCTTTGAATACCCATTTTGTGCATTGTGATGGAGCAACTTAAACATATATTGCACATCAAAAATTCTAAAATATCGTATTTGACTCTTAACCAAAAGTCAAATGGAATGGAGATTATTGACATGACGCGTATAAGTGTTTATTCATATAAAATATCATATCTTTATACATATATACAAAAAAAATTCTAAAAAATAATTGTTTAACTACTAACCGAAGACATTTAATCAATAATTATGCTAAATCATTTTATACATAAAAGCAACAAGCTTTATATATATATTTAAACAAAAAATTATAAACAATTTTTTATAAGAAAATTTATCAAAAATTTATGTTTGATAAAATCAACAAGCTTTGTATACATAAACAATTTTTGTTCTAAAAAAATTATGTTTGAATTCACAATCAAAATATATTTAAACAAAAAACATTTGATAAGAAAAGAATATACACTCAAATATAAAACCACTTGGTATTATACTACTAGACTATTGGGTCTTAGTGAATTCTTTCGAGAATGTTTGTTAAGAATAAGATAAAAGGGTAAAGAAACAAGAAAATACAAGAGTAAAAGAGAACGTATTTTATTCATCAATAAATATATTTATAATGTTTCTCTAAAGTTAATATTTATATACATAATAAATATATAAGATATAAAATTCTACTTCTAATAAACATTAAAATTTTAATATATATTAAATTTATCTTAATTTTAACGGACATCTATTTAATAATAAAATTTTATATTATCTTTGTTTACTTGGAATTATTTAAAAATTTTAAGATTACTTTCATCTTAATTTTTATTGCACTCCAATTTCATTTTAATTTCACAAGAATCATAAACCGTTTCGCATGATATCAATTTTGCATTTTACCATCATACATGAATAATATTTAGAATATTTAAAATGATTTCAATTATTCAATAAGTATAGCATTTTCCTACATATATATATATATATGTATATCATGTAGTAATTATGAGAAAGAAACAACATAACTTTAAGCAATACTAATTTTTATTGAAATTTAGAGTTTCATAAATAATTTATATGCTTCATTTTCTTAACCTTGAATTGAATTTCAACGTATGAGAATACATTTAATACTTTATATTACAGTGAGGGTTTATTCTTAAATAAAAACTGTAAATTTTAGTATGTTATCTAACCAATATAATACCATTAAAGCAAATTTCGTTCATTATACTTTTTTAAATCAAATTTATTGAAAAAAATATTAAAATGTTTATTTATCAAAATTGTCAATAATTAATAATTTAGCCTAAATCAGTCTAACTTTCCAAGGTACCAAAATTAAAGCGTAGAATTTAAAGATAAAAGAACAACGAAAAAACAGAAAAATCATATGAAAGTAGTGCTCGTAAGTTGTTTGAGTAAATACTCTCAGTAGTATTCAATTACTATAAAAGATTACGACTGAGGGGAAGATCTCTATTTATAATTAAGTTTCTCCAAATCTAACGGTATATATTGAGTTACATCGAAAATCGAGATTAAAATCTATTTACAAGATAAGAGTCCTGAGGGATTTAAACTTTATACATCTTTATTCCTTAAGATTTACAATAATTACTCTGGTAACTCTAGTTTTACTAGAGTATTTCATTGGTCCATTAACGTTTTAACTAGATGGGCTTCTCCATATGTTTCATGAGTTGGACTAGCACAAGTGAGTCAAATAAGCCCCATTTCATCAGTTAATCTCTATGAGACGCTCTTTGCACATTCATCACGAGCTTTGATCCGCGGCCCGTGACATTTGCATGTATATAATATTGTACAATATAGTTAATTTAATTAATTTTGATTTTAATAAAATTTTAATACCCTACAAAATGCCTTTACATTTGAATGTAAGTTAATAGGTAAGATAATAAATTATTATTCTTTCTCAAACATAGAGTTGTAATAATATTAAATGCAACTTTTCAAAGCAGAAATTGAAGATATGATACATTAATAAGATTACTAATTTTTTAGGCTTAACTGTATACTAATCATTTTTTATATTTTAATTACTTTGAGTTTATATTAATTCATGTTTTTCTGATGGTACTTAAAGTTATTCATCATACAAGCTTGAATGTAATTTTATAGAAATTTTTAGTGTTAAATACCGAAGATTTAAAACATTAACTCCATTGACTACTTTTTAAAATATAAATTTTTCATGGGATTTTTTTTCATTTTTCAAGCTTTGTATTAATTAAACATTAAAAAATTTGTTCACATAATAAATATATCATATTTTAATAAGTACATATAATTAATCCGACCAATAAAAAAAGTTAGTTCTACGTATGACATGGAAAATAAAAAATGACATGAATTAATTCTATTGTTCCAAACTGGAACTGGATTAAGGATTTCACATTTTCTTCAATATGCTTGTTTTCAACCTGTTAATACATCCAAACTACACTATATTTCTCAAAGAACAAAAACTTGGTTCTTTTAGTTTTGCACATAAATATTTTTCAGTTTCGCTAAATTTCCCTTCCAGCCTTCACCACTGAAGCATATAGCAGCTCGTTCCAAGTGTCGGGTACTCCAGGCAAGCACCAATGACTGCAATCTTGAACTCTCCCTGCAGCCGTCTTATATTCTCTTCTGTAAATAGAAGGATGCCCGTCTTTCCTGTAATCTGTAAGCCTGCTTATATTCAGATAAATAACTGGAGTTTTGGTATTTTGGATAACATATTCTACAGTTCTCATTTTGGAAGGGTACTTGGTCAAGTAAGTTTCGTTCAAGATGGGTTCAGTTTCCTTGTCACATTGTCCTCCTGAGTTCCACTGGCCTCCCCTGCAAGCAATAGAATGTTAAATGTTTTACCACTCTTGTTATCTGGAAAAGATGCTTATGCATGTTAGCATGTATGAGAGAGGTCCGTACCAGAAATGTGTAACTGAATATCCCCGGAAGAACACCCGAGTTTTGTGGCTATCAACATTCTTGTCAACCCATCTGGACCATGTTGTGAGTGCCTTCTGATAAGCATTCAGGACTTTGAGTCGCGGGTAAACATAATCACCTTCTTGGTAATAGTCTTCTCTGCATGATCATAAAATGCATAAAACTTGGCATCATAGCTCTTTGTTTTTAGTTTATTTTCTCAGTTTTCTTACCTCATGATAATCATGTAGCATCAAAATTGAAGGAGTTAAATGTTGCAAACACTCAACAAATGGTCACTGATACTTACCCTTTGGAGGTTTTCTCATGGGTCCACCAATGACCAGTGTTGAATACCATGAGATCAGCATGATGATACATTGAAGTTGAAGGATTCATCAAATCCAATCTTAGTGTCTCAATCGATCTGTTTTCTCGCTTGAAAGATGATTCTTTAACAAGAAATGGGGAAGCAACAAAGTCCACAGAGCAATTATAATCCTACAAGGGCATATCAAATTATAAAATGCCTTTACAATAGGAACAACTTTGTTGGAAAACATAAGGATCTCTAGAAACTTGCCTCAAACCTGAAAGCATAAACCCCCTTCCTTTTAAAATCACTTCTTCCAGAAATTTCGTAAACTCGTTTCTTCTTCTTGACACTCCGGCGGAGGATACAAACCATAGACTCCCACATGTTCCTATTCAGTGAATCCCCAATAAAAACCAACCTTTTCCCTCTCAGTCTCTCCAGAAAATCAGTTGCATTCAGCCTGGATGGTATTGGTCACAATAAAGTTATATACATAAGTACACTGAAAACACACTGAATTCCATTCAATAGACTCTCTTCAGAGCTTCATAGTTGAAACATATCCCAATGTCCTATGAAACATCAAGCCATTCACCCATTCATACATGTGATTTACGGTTCATGGAGACTAATCTTTTCGGAGTTCTTAGCTGCCCCTCAAAAGGTTCGAACACGAGTTCTCCCTTGAGAGTGGGATGAGCCTTAACATTTTGTTGGTTGAACTGAACTTTAAACAATGGGGTCCTTTTTGTTCACATTACAGATGCAACAAAAAATGTATTATTAAAACCAATCCTTAGCCATTCTACTCCTATATCACTCCATAACAAACTTCTATGGAACTCAAAACCTATCTTTAAGTCCCCTTGCATGATGGGTGAAAAGTGGGGGAAAGCCTCTAACTAAAGATAAATGAACATCAATATAGATAATACCTTGGTAAGTTGCATCCATTTGGCTGCCATTTCCATTTAATGTAGCCTTTATCAGGCCTTCCATTGCGCTGACAATCAAAATCTTTATCAATGTAAGGACAAGAACCTGGACGATAATACGGCTTTGAATGATCATCCTTCACCCACCTACCATCAAAGAGATCACATTTCTCAGAAGAACCATTGGGTCCTTTCACAACTCGAGGATGATCATCACCACCAGGAGTGTTTCTGGTTTTATTCAATTCCACAACCTTCTTTTCTGCAACAAAATGTCCAACAACTTCCCCATTATTTGACAAATTGGTTACGTTATTAGCACCAGCAGGATTATCAACAACTATATTGGCATTCACATTTTTACCAGCCAAAGTAGCATTATTTAATGTCCTGGAGAAATTCCCTAACTGGGTCTTCTCCAAAATCACTCCACCAGTTTTGGAAACAACTGAACCATTTGCATGTTGGGCAATCTGTTGAATCCTTCCTTCCACAACATCAAAGTTTCCAGTTTTAGACCCCTCTATATCAATGTCAACCCCATCCTTCAAATCCACTCCGCCACCCTTACTTTCCTCCCAAAATTCTTGCTTTTTAGCAATCACTGAAGAACCATTGTCAACTTCTAACGTTTTTTGAGTATCCACAGTAGCATTACTAACGGAAGAAGAAGAAGAAGAAGAAGAAGAAGAAGAAGAAGAATGAAGTGAAACAGTGGCCTCGCTAACACCATAATACCCTTGGAGCAAAGATCCCACAACAGGGCCATTAAAGGAGCTGTTAAGCATAAGACCTGTGATAACAATAAGAGACGCTACCAACCCCCAACCAACCCTAGAAAACACCTTTCTCTTGGGTAACAACTGGTCCAATAAAGCATGTTTCCTCACATCCATCGAAGGAACAACCACCGAACGCTCACTTACAGTTTAAGTTGAGACTCGAGAGCCAAAAAGGTTTTTTAAAAAGATGTGAACAAATTATGTTGTGATGTAAGGTGGGAAAAAGAGAGAGCACAGTGCGTCAGTGTGGTCCGCAGATAACAAAGAAGGCGTAGACAAGGCTAACATGTGAACGATTTCATTTTTCTCTCTGCATTTATGAGAGACAATTATTCCCAGGAAAAGAACAAAAGAAAAGAAAAGAAAAGAAAAGGAAAATGTAATGAAAGTGTTGTGGGCGAAAGGCTGAAACAGGGTTGAGTTTGGTAGTTTGCCTTTGAAGGAAACAGAAACAAAAAGACGTGGGGGACTGGGGATGGAACTGTAAAACTTTTTGGATTTCGCATTTTTGTTAGTGGTGAATTGTGGAATTTACAGGCAGAGTGGAGTAAAAGGAGAGGAAAACGCCATTTTCCTTCGAGCAAAATGGGGAATTTGATAATCATAGAAAGTGAATAGAACCTTTTTTTCCAAATGTGACGTGGGACCTTCTTTACATGGAAGTCGATTATCATATGGTTTAAGAATGTTGAATTAAATTATTTAAATCATTGCTAAAAGTTCATGATAATTTTAGTAAGTATCAAAAACTAATTACTAATAGCAAATCCATTAATTAATAATAATTAGTCCCAACTCCCAACTAGTTTTATCAAGAAGAGATTTCACCACCATTGACCAAAAAACAGATCTCACCACCATTGACCAACTACTTCGATCAAAGATCGATTAATAATTTTTTTGAAATTTCGAGTATCGATTAATTCAATTTAAAATCGAATAATTAATTAAATTAATCAAACTTAATAATTAATATTATATATTATATGTATTAATTTACTGCTTACTGCTTATCTAGACGCCAACCACTGACGCACCCTCTTACACTCCTACCCAATAAAAACTCTACAATATACATTTATAAACCCAACCCAATCTTAAAAATAAAAAATAATTTAATAATTTAATTAAAAAAACCTAAAAATCCTAAAAATTAAAAATAACACATCGAGAATCCCTAACCAATATTATCTTCCAAAATTGAAATCTGTAATATGAAATCTCCCGAAATCTCTACTGCTAGTCACAATAGTTCAGCGCCCACTAAGTCACCATCATCGTTAAACGTTTGTCTACCATCAACCATCATCTTTCACAACTCAACCTAACCTAGTCACGCACCTTTGAGTTCAACTTCACTTACCACCATTTTGTTGGAAAATCGAGTTTAGAAAATGAAGCGACAAATAAATTTAAGGAGAAAACCAGAATTTTAAAATTTTTTCAAACCCACTTATAATTTAAACTAGAAAAATATTTACACATGTAAAACTCTCAAATCAATTCCCAACACTTCTTTAAACATGTTATAATCAAGATTCATCACTCAAATTATATTTATAAATATAAATGCTATAATATAGAAGATAATTCCTTATAACATAATAAAAATATTTAAGATAGATTTCATAAGTATAAAAGTTTACAAAAGCTTATGTAGATGCCATTAAAGTACTAAATCAAAAGAACAAAAACATTTGTGCACAAAAACAACAATTGTATGTTGAGCATTGAATGCCAATGATGCTAATGACATTTAAAATCACTACACAAAACATTAAGTAATTCACAAATTAATAATAATAATAATAATAATAATAATAATAATATAATATTCATTAATATAACATTCTAGTAACTCATTTTTATTATATATATAAGCTAACATTCTTGAACTCATTTTTTCCATACAATTTCCAATTTCAATTGGTTCAAATTAAAAAAAAACTTTGAAACCACTTTTCATATATTTTTTTATTTTAATCCCCTGTTTTTCAAATTTAGATATAAGATAAAATACATCGATTCGTTATCTTGGGTTGCCCAACACTGATGAATTAAAGTATATATCAGTTCGAATTGCCCGACAACGATGACTACCATAGTACTCAACAATTTGAGAATTTGAATATTATTTCTCCCACGATCCTCTAAGAATCAGGGAGTAAAAATCAATGATATACAAATCTTGATCTTATGACAAGTTAATTATATCCGAACTAATCTTTCATCGACTTACAGAGAAATCTCCAAATTCTATGTAATTGAATCATAATCCATTATCATACTTCATTATTTCTTAATCCCAATCGAATAACATACTTGATAACTATAAATGTTGTAACTAATAATTCAATTATTTAAATTATCACATGCATGTAAATGTTTCTACATTTCTAATTAGTTCAACTAATAGAACTAAACTACTTAATGGCATTATGTAATGAGTTCAAAGTATATTAGCACAAACGGAAATTTTCAATCGATCGACTCGTTTCCCTTTCCTTCTGCCTTTGAAGTGTCAATCTTGTTTTTAACTACAATTGAAAGAATTCATTACAAATACAATCATTATTCATTCTAATATCACAATCAAACATAATAATAACCTTACAATGCATGTTTTAACTATGGCTACCTAAAAGTTCTATAATCCAAAATTCGCATAACTTTCACCTCATTTAATTGTTTTCAATTTCGATTTCACTAGTATATTCACCATTCAAGCTATCCTTTAACACAAAATTAAAGTATAATCATCAACCTTTTTTACTTCGCCTTCACTAAGGTTGAATATGACAAAGTAGTTTTCCATATTTTTTTTTCATTTTCTCACTTCTAACAACTAAATAATCTTTTCTTAATCATCTTTCATCCAAAAACTAACTTATTTCTCCAAGGTTTCTTAAGTTTCCATCAATGGCAACTTTAACCATACGTGATAATTTCAAAAACCAATAGTAGATATAAGTAAATTAAGATTCAAAGATTTAAAATGTATGAAAATTTTGAAGAAAACTTATACCTTACACTTGAAAATTGAAGAAAAATTATGAAAGAAAATTTGTTCTTCTTCCTTAGCTAGGTTTGAACATAAGAAAGGCAAGATGAAGAAAATATCATATTTTCTTTACACTTTAATATAATATTACTTTAAATAAAATATTAAATATTTATTAATTAATAAAAATATCATTTAAAAGTTATCATGAAACTATTGATTTTTTTAAGTAATGGTAAAATTGTCATAAAATCCTTTCCATCAAAATAAAAATGGAATAATTGTTATTTAGTCCTTGTATTTTTTACCTTATTTAACTTAGACCCTAAACTTTTTCGGGTTTCTAGTCTATTCCAAATATCTTAGTTAATAATTCTCTACAACTTTGTATCTATCAATTTTATCTATAAACAATATCAATTTCTTATACAACCAGTTGTTTATAAATCACTTGTTCAAAGACTTCTATCATAAATATACCTTTGATAATATTACTTATAATTCAATATTAATGCAGGGACGTCACAATTCTTCTCCTGTTTAAAAATTTCGTCCTCAAAATTTACTTAAAAGGTTACAATGTATCTTTAGATTCCCAAATCGCTTCTTGCATCTTATGATTTCTTCACGATTCATTTACTAAATGAACTCGTTTATTTTTTCAATTCATTTACTTCTCTAACTTATATATGTATTGGTTCCTTTTCGTAAGGAGTAGGAATGGGAATAGAGGAGAGAATTAGAGTAAAATTAGCGCGTATGTCCCCCTGTCCAAGGTGAGAAAGGGTTTATATATGAATAGATTAAGGTGACATGTTACGGCCCTTGATTGGTCCATTCAAAGGTCCTAGCTAGATGAATAATATGATATTGCTTAAATTGTAAAGTATGTGGGTGATAAGTAATAATCGTCCCATTAGTGTAATTATTTCAACTTCTAATTTATTTTTTACTAATACTCAGTTGATAGGTGTTAATAGTTTAAGTTTACCTAAATTTTTGATTGCACATGAATAAGATAAAACATGGATGGTGGCGGGCCGAAAAGAACGCAAGCTTTTTATTTTGTTTTGTATTTCACAAGGCCTAAATACCAAACACCTGAACCTCATGTTATAATCTGATGGTTAAAAGTGTTCATCGTTTCAGATATAATTTAGATTTGAATCGTGCTAATCGTTTTCTGTTCGGACTTCGCCCTATTATTGTAATTCACAAAAATAAAAAATAAAAAAATCTACTTGCATTAAAGTTTGGACTAATTTGTTGCCATACTTGGAGTTTATTTTTTCTTTGATAATATTAAACTTGATCAGTGGCTTATCTAGGGGCTCGGACTCAGTTTCTCTAAAATGAAAATTTTTTCATTTAAATCTTTTAAAATTCTGAAAATTTAAAATTAGTAAAAGTAAAATTACACTTTGGCCTTCTCTAAAGTTGATAAATTTTAATTTAATCCTTTAAAAATTATAAAAATATATTCAAATGGTGAAATTTATATTTTTATTATCGTAAAAATTACAATTTAATTTCAGTACTTAAAAAATTCTTTTACTTCGCCCCTCGACTTGATACTATAAGGAATTTAGGATCTAATCACCCCTTTAAAATGAAGCCAGCTCCCTTTCACAGTCGATTTTAGCAATGTATTGTGATGAAAAAAAAAAGCCCATTAAAGGAAGGCAAATAGCCCACCAACAAACATAATAAACAATACAAACCTCAACTAATCATCTATACATAAAAGCATAAATTAGATTAACTAAGGAAAACTTTGTAATATAAATTAATTAGATTATAACATAAATACGATGCTCATAAAAAAAAGTATACAAAGAACCCAACAAATGGCTCTAGTGGAAAAAAAGATATTGTTCATCCTAGGGATTTCTGGTAGTACCTATGCGTGCAAGATGTGTGTATGTTGTCAAAGAGTTAAGAAAATATGAACAGATACTATCATGTAAGCACAACAATATATTAAAAAAAAGTATATAAAGAACCCAACAAATTGCTCTAGTGGAAAAAAGGATGTTGTTCATCCTAAGGATTTTTGGTTCGAGTACCCATGTGTGCAAGGTGTGTGTACGTTGTCAAAGAGTTAATAATATATGAACAGATACTACCATGTAACCACACCAATATATTAAAAATATATATATAAAAGATAAATGTAACTTTGGTTTTGAGTGATTAAAAATCAAGATGTCTTCACTTAAAATATCATAAAGTATAATTATTTTTCTAGATTTATTTTGAATTTAGATTATGCAACATTATAAAAAAAAACATTCTGATAGTTATATTTATTACTGTGTATATAAAATTAATTATTTAATCATTTTTAAATTTTTAGTTAAATTATTTTTTTGGTAAGAACAATCTTAGTCCAATTATTAATACTATTAGAGTGTGCTTGAAAAATCATTGAAAATAAATGTGTTCAACATTTAATTTTTAAATTTTGTTTGATAATATTACATTTTTACTTAATATAAAGTTTTCAACAAAAAAAAATGTTGCACATGATAAGTAGATGGTTATCACTTAACGTGAAAATTATTAAGTTAAATTTTATTTTCAAAAAACTTATTTTTGACATAAATTATTTCATCATTTTATTAAAAAATTAAAATATTTAAAATTTATCTTTAATTTTTATCTAAAAATATTCAAAATAAAATAAATAATATTTTATTTATAAGATTGAAATTATGAAATAATCAATTTTTAAAAATCAAAATTTATTATTATCAAACAAAATAATTATATTCAATGCTTAATTTTTATTAACCTATCAAACAATTTTATAATATAAATTCGATGTTTATAAAATCCATTACTAAACATGAAACACTTAAATTTCAACTTTTAATTTTTCAATTTATCAAACACACATATAATAATTTTTGTCAAAACTTGCCATCAATACACATATACAATCATAATAACCTTGGAAGCAAATAATAATGAACAAATTAGGCATATATGATAATAGCCAATTTTTTTGACTAAAAATAAAGTAAATTAACTTTGTGGATATAAGGACTAAATTTCACATTTAGTCTAAGCAAAAGTATTGTGAGTAAAGTTGATCATGGGTCAGGTTGGGTCGGGATTCAATAAAATTTTAGATCTGTTTTTTAAGTTCAGGTCCGGCCTGAAAAATGAGTCTAAAATTTTGTCTAAACTTGGCTCAAATTATAGAAGCAAAACTCGAGCCCGACCCAACCTGTATTAATTTTTTTAAATTATTTAATTATATATATCAAATTTAAAATATATAATATATCAAATACAATTAAAAATATTAAAACAAATATTAAAACAACAAACAAATTTAAAATATATTAAAAAGTCTTTATACTAAGAAGTTGCAACTAAAATAGTAGCAAAATTTACGATAAAACATAAGTTTTACAAATATCCAAATAATATTAAAAATGACAGTGAAACAATATTAAAAACGATAGTGAAACTACGATAAAAGTGACAGTGAAATAACAGGAAAACAACACCAAAACAACCGAAGACAACATCAAAACAATACTAGGAATAGCCAAAAACAACATCAAAACAAATAGGGCAATAGGGAAATGGGAATATATGAATATAAATTTTTTATTTTAAAAATAATAAATTTATTCAGGTCGGATTTAGACCGAAAAACTCTAACCCGAGACTCAGTCCATTTAGAAAATGAGTCTTATTTTTCGTTCAAATATATTTTTAGAGCTTATATTTTTACCCAAATCTTCCCACTTTCCGAACGGCTCGACCTTTAATCAAGTCTAATTATGAGCATATTTTCACTTTAAATAAAATAACTCAAAACGTTGGGTAGTATTTAGGTTTTTTTTTTATAAAAACAAAAAATAAATTTCCAAACCAAACAAATACTAAATATCCAGCATCTTTAACCACGGGAGTTAGGTGAGATGGCAAAAATCTCTCCTACTTTAACCAGTGGTTGAGGGTTCGATTCTCGCTTTGGGCATTAAGCAGCTTTAAAACTCATGGCCAGCATCTACCTCCTTAATAGACCTACAGAATGCGAAAGATTAATTACTGGACTCGTTCCAATAGATATCTTGAAAAACAAAAAAATATTTTTATATATTTTATATCCGTTTTATGATTTTAATAATGTTTTTCTTTAATTGAAGTGATTTGGTTTGATTGTAATATAAATAAAATTTAATTATTGTCTTTTATTGTTTCTACCAAAGTCATTATACATATGTATGTGTGTGCGCGCATTTTGAAGTGGATCTTATCTCCTTCAACCAACTTGTACATGTTTTGTATTAAAATGGATAACCCTAATACTTAATAGTAGAGATCGTTGTCATTAGTTGAGATATAGACATATTAGATTAACTATATATGGAATCATATAATTGTTGGCCTAACAACCCAGGATAAGTTTGAAGCAATTGCAACATGAATGGATCATTAAGGATGCGATGTGGTGCGTTTAGCTTATTTTTTGTCTAACGCTACAGTATCGACATAATATCTAATTTCATCGTCACCGCTATGTTTACACTAACTGCAGGTAAACGTACAGTCCTTTAAAACCCACCCGAATGAAGAAACTACCATTACCATTGAGTGTAGTTGTAATTTAGGTCATCAAATTCTAACCCATCAGGAGGAAATCATGTTTCCTTACCACTTCAATTTCACAAATATTCAACAAATCCAAAATTTAATTCCATTAATTACTGCATGTCTTTTATGCCCAAAAACAAGCTACCCTTAGAGTTGGTGGGATTTAGTTAATTCCGCAGTTTTCATTAGCATGATTGAATTGTTGATTGTTTTAAGACAAAACAATGGTCTCTCCATCAACATTCAATGACGCAGTAAATTTTTCTGAATTGAGGTCATCTACTTTTGACCTTCTTAACCCACGCATTGCTATTTCTTTTTCTTTTTGGTCCCTTTTTAAGTAAAAAAAAGTAATTGATTTAGTTTATGTACATCTAGTATTTCTAATAAGGTAGTGTTGGATATTTTATATTAGGAGATGAAGATTAAATTAGAAATTTTTGGAGGAGTTAAAAATAAAATGGGTAAATTACACCATTAATAAAAAATTATGAATAAGTTTTCGTTTTAGTCACTTAACTAAAAAAAAAGTTATAATTTAATCACTGAACTACTCAAATGGTTTCATTTAAGTTATTGGGCTATTAAAATCGATGTTATATGGCTTTCTCTGTTTACATTGTCTACACCAATTGAAAACTTTATTTCCCCTTCTCTTTTACAATTCTTTTTTTTTTTCATGAACAAACTTTGAATGTCATAAATCTGTTTACCAAAATTCTAACAGCGTTTTTATTTGATCTTCGAAACTAACTGTCAAATTAATTTGGATCTAACGTATGTTCTTCTACTTGTCGATGAGTATTGATCCACCATGCCAATCATCGCTTGGAGTTCACTAGCAGAATTTTTTTTAGAATAAATCTTAACAACCCAATGACTTAAATAAAAATTTTTGAATAATTAAGTGACTTAGATGAAATTTTTTTGAATAGTTCAGTGACTAATATGAAAACTTACCCATAATTTAGTGATTAATGATGTAGTTTACCCAAATAAAATTTTATCATTATGTAGTTAATAAAGTTAAAAGTATTTGTTAAGTCCCTTTATTATAGGAATTGAATCAAATTAGTCCTTCTATTATTAAATAGATTAATTTAATCTTTGTACCATTAAAAGGAATCAAATAAAATCAAATTGTAATAGAGGTAACAATTACTATTTAAAAAATTACATGAAAATAATTACTTTTATTTATAGTTCAACTTTAAATAAAAATTTTGATTTGCCAAACTACAAATACTTTCTAAATATTAATGCTATTAAATAGAAATTAACATTTTCTAAATAGTAAAATTTTACTCTATTAAAATTTAAAATTTTTTGATACAATTATTAGAATTATCTATAGTCACTCTCCAACTCTTAAATAGGATGATAATGCGCTTCAACACACTCAAACCCACGTCCCTTTCACTGGTAACAACACCGATACCAATTGAGATAAGACTCAATTGACAAAATTTAATTTAATTTAATTGTTTTAATAGTATAAGAAGTAAATTTATTCATTTTATAATATATTAATTTAATTTATTTCCTATATTATAGAGA
The DNA here is from genome assembly GCA_005610355.1 of Gossypioides kirkii. Lineage (NCBI taxonomy): Eukaryota > Viridiplantae > Streptophyta > Magnoliopsida > Malvales > Malvaceae > Gossypioides > Gossypioides kirkii. The sequence goes on from CP032246.1 coordinate 35,593,872, forward strand.
CCTAATTGATCCTTTTATAGGCTAATAACTTTCCCTAACCGAGCCTATTTTCCTTTTGATACAGCCTTTGAATTCAAACCTCAATATTTATGATTTTTATTTTCACATTTTTAGGTAAATTATCTAATTGATCAATCGATTTTTGGGCATTTTTGTTTTGGCCACCCAAATAAAAATACTTATAATTTAGTCATCTGTTAACAATCTAATTTGACACACCAAATCCCACAATAAAATACTTCCCAAGTCAAATTTCTCCACCAATAAAAAATTTATTTCATTTTGGGCCATATTTCATCATTCTTTTTCTTCTTCCCTAACCAACTTTTTTCCCTCCCTAATTTGGGTCAAGCTTAAACAAGAAATTTTGCACTTCGAGCAACTTAAACAATCCGAAAGAGAAGAAATAAAAAAAAAAATTTGTTTGAGAATTTTACTTTCATCGTTATTCTTTTTAGACGAATCGACCTAAAAACAGGCTTAGACTTAAAATTGTTTTTAAAACCAAACCTCAACCCGATCCATAAATAACTCTAATTACAACATGCTAAATGATATATAATTCATGTGTTAAACGGGAACAACGGGCTTGAGGGATATGAGTGCTTTATTAATTACTTAGACAATCTAAAGGAGAAGGAATAAAAAAGTAACCACTATAATCAAAGATGTTAAATATGATGATTCAAATGAGATTGGATCAAATAGTGAGAGTGACGATAATAGTCTTAATGATTTTATTGTTGAGGACTCCGACACTACTAATTCTGATGATAGTTGTAGTGAGTGACAATGAAAAACTTCTTTAACGGCAATATGGATGATTAAATTGCAGGTATTTTTATTTAAGTGTCCAAATTAGTGTTAGTTTTCATTGGAACCGTATTATTGGTTTAGTTCAAATTACAGTTTTTTCAATTTGTTAGATGTGATGATTCTAGAATTAAAATTAACACAATTACTTAAGAAATAAAAATAAAAACCGTAGAATAGAATGAATCGCTAAATGACGGAGATATCGTAATAACCAAACTGTTAAAATAATCATCCTGGGTATTATCCACCAATTAATTTAATAATCAAATGCAAATCATTGTAAAATCCCATTATTGACAAATACTGAAACCTACTTTCCCGGATTCCGCCGCTTTCCCCAAATCACCCAACCCCACGTCGGCGCATGTAAGCACCATCTTCTCCGCCACCCTACTCCGGTCGCTCACCGCCGCGTTCTTCAAACTCCCCCACCGGCAAATCCCTTCGCCGCCAATCTCACACATCACCAGTTCCTCAGGCTCTTGGGGATTGTATATATATAAAAAGTTACCCGTAGAACTTATTTTTATTGAATTTAAACTTGCGCCTTCTCCTTTCAGCTTTTCCACCAACTCCTTTGGCATTATCGCAATTTCTTCACGAATCTCAAATGATTTCCCCTTTAGTTCCCACACTTTGACATCTTTAACATTCTCGGAGATTCCGAGTAACCCCACCTGTATCACGTTGTCCCCGAAAATACCAATCACCGAATAGAAAATGTTCTCATCGTGACGCAAATCGAACGGTCCTGACCAAATCCTGGAAGTAGGATCGAAAGAATGCGTAACGCCGGAAACTTGTTCCATTACGTACAATGTTTTTGAACTGGCTGCGACAGAGAGCCACGCGGAAGCAGCAGAGTCTTTGAGGATTGCTGGCATGGCATCACAGGCGTCCCACCTGCGAGCGTCGAGGTCGTAGATTTCAACCGAAAGAGGGTCGTCCTCGAAATCGCATGCACCGCCGGCGATGATGACGTGGCGGCCAACCATGGCGACGACAGGGTCCATTCGCCAAACGAGGGGCGGGTCCACATGGTGCCACGTCAAGTGGAAGGGGTCGAAAGAGAAGGAGAATTTGGAGGGAGAGAGCATGTAGAGGAGGGTGGAGTTGGAGGAGGAACGGATAGCTGAGGCGTATTGGAAGGATGGGTTTTTGTTATGGATACGGAGCCAGTGGTTGGACCGTGGGTCGTAAGCGACGGAGGAGGAGGAGGCGTACGGAGGGCGTGAGTTTTGACAGTGGAGAAAGAGCCAAGGTTTGGGGCGGTTGAAGTAGCGAAGAGAGGAGAAGACGGCGTGATTCCATGATTTAGAGACGTGTCTTGCAGGGAGGAGATGGATGAGAGGAACATGAGAGAGGATGGACTCTAGGACATCTCCTCTAATATCAGCTCCTTCAGTAGTCATGGTAATGTGTGAAGTATTTTGTTGATAAGAATGAGGATCGAGGAATGTTTATAAAGGCGTGGGTAGAAATTAAACAAGTCCTGATGATTTATTTTTATAAAAAAATATTTTAATCTTTTATGTAATTTTTGTTTGAATTTGTATCTTTTGTTAAATAATTTAAAATAGATAAAAAAATTAATATTTGTTAATTTTGTTAATGTGACATAGACGTAAATTTCACATTAACAATTAATTAATTTTTTAAATTAAAAAAATAATAAAAATATTTTTTAAAATATTAAAAATTATTCAAAAATATAAAATTTAAAAAAAATTAATTTTCAAAAAATCAATTAATTTCTAACATGATATACATGTGACAATTTACATGAATGTCATATCAATAAAGTTAACAAACGTTAAAAAGACATATTGACCCAAAAATACTTAAATCCCTCCCAAAAATGCATCGCAAGTCAACTGATTATAATATAACTAGACGTGTGGGCTTGATTAAGATCCTTTAAGTGTAACATCTAAACTTGTTAACATCCATCACATAGACTTGTCATCATGTATTGAGATTTTAAGTCCACAAACAAAATTGGTCACTTCTAATTCATTGTCGCTTTGTATTAAACTCCGAAGTGCATCGTCTTGAATCTTCAATTTTTCTTCTCGAAATTTCTTCATGATAAAGTCTTGAACAAACAATTTATATTATCTAAATGAGTAATTTGATTTATGTGATAAATCTTTAAAGTCAAGTGATTTAGAAATTGAGGTATCGGGACCTTGTTTTAATGAATCGAGCCTGTAAATATTTTTATTAAATATTTACGGAATGATTATATAGGTGTATTAAAGTTTGGTAAAAAAATTTTAATGTTTAAATAATTAATTGAGTGAAAAGGCTAAATTGTAAAAGATGCAAAAGATTGTGCTTCTTGTCAAATGGGCTATATGGAATAAATGAGTGAAATAGTGGATTTGCATGTCAATATTGTCAAAGTTTATGATAGTGGAGGTTGGTGGGTTGGTGGTTGCCAAATTTGGATGTTTTTAATGGTTATATTAATAAATAGGTAATTGAAAATTAAAGAAATAAGAATTAAAGTAAAACAATCAATATATCTTCTTTTTTTAAGTCTTCCACCGAAACTCCATGGCTTTAGCCTCTTCAAGCTTGGTTTTGCTATTCCTCATGCATATAAAGAAGCATTGGACTTAAATCGAGAAAAAAGTTAAAATTTTCGGATTAGTTTTCGATTTAGTTTTAGCAACCGTTTAATTCATTTAAGTTCGTATAGGGATTAAATTGTTATTATGTGTTATATGGTATGTCATGTAACATCCCTAAAATTTATATATAATAAAAGAAGTAATAAGTTAAAATAATGTATAATTGATTTTTTTTTTGGTAAGATGAGAAAATGGTAATAAAGAGAGGATTGAGCAGTGTAAAAAAATAATAATTAAGAAGTAAGTTTTAGTATATTGATTTAAAAGTAAGAACTAAATTGTAAATATGTGAAAACTTTTTGGCTCAAATGTAAATATTCAAAATTTAGAGAATCAAAGTGTAAAAAATGAGAAAGTTGAAGGACCAAAAGTGAAAATATATCAATTTACTATAATATGGAATTGGCATGCATGGACCAAATTGAATAAGTGAAGAATCATAAGGGACTAAATCGTAATTTTTCTAAATTAAAAGATGACTCAAGGATGAAATTTTGAAAGACTAATAAGGGCAAAATGATCAATTAGCAAGAGAGAGAATTCTAGAATGTAATGATAATGTTGATGATATTTGGAGATATTTTTCATTAATTAATTAGTTAAATATTATTTTATTAATATTTTAATTATAAAAAGAAAAGAAGGATGAAGGAAATTTATCATCCTTCCAACGTGAGTAAAAGGGTGAGAAAAGAAAGTTTTTTTTTTTTTTTTGTAATTTGATCATTTTCCATGAAAACCTATCTTTTTACCCAATTTTTTTTAAAATTTCTTTAGATATTAGAGAGAGAAGATGAAGTAGAGATTCTAGAGAATATGTTCATCAATTTAAAAGCAAGAAAATAGTAGATAAAAGTGGAGAAAATGAGAAGAAAAAAGAAGGAAAGTAGTGAAGAAGAGAAATGCATGAAAATGAAGAAGAAAGGAAGAAATGCTTGACAAAGGAGGTGAGTTTCATACTAAACCTACTTGTATTTCAATAGATTGAGTTAAAATATTTTGAGTGAGATGTATGATACATGTATTTAATCTAATACTAAAAATAGAAAGTATTTGATGAAGAATAAAGGCTTAAAAGCACTAAATTAGTAAGAGAGAATGTGATTTGTATGGTGAAAAGTACTAAGATTAAGAAATTCATATGCAATCTACATATAAACATAAGTTATTAAATTACATAGTAATCAAAAGTATGGCAATTATGTGTGATTGAATAAAACATAGTGCAAAGAAACATGGAAAATGAAACATTTTCATTAAAATAGTTTGGATAGTAGTAGTGGATTAACTTTGAAAAATCACCAAAAATTATAGAAATTTAGTTAGAGGTTGAATTAAATATTTAATTAAATAATATTGAGTCTAGTTTCATATGAAAGAAACGGTGAAAGAAATGGAATTTTATATTTTGAGATATATTAGTTTTTGTGAAACAAGATCGAAATAGATTTGGGTTCCCCTATTTTGACTTTGGAAAATCATAAAAAAATTGTAAAAAAATTATTAGAGGCTGAAATTTACATTCTTAAATTCTTAATGAGTGTATTTTTATAAGAAACAAACGGAAACATCATCCGAATCCTGTACTAATAGATAATTAATTTTTAGTAAAGAAATGTCGAAACTGTCAAACAGCTGAGAAGGGGAAACTTTAAAGAATTTTCTGTACGGATTGACTAAAGTAGAAATTCTAAAATTTTTATGGTAAAAAGATATTTGAGTCTAGTTTCAAAAACATCAAGTGGATCTTAATTTTGAATTCTGTATCTCAAGATATAAATAATTTAGTGTCTATGACTCAAGTGGACAACTTTGAAATTAACACATAAGTAAATAGTGGATTTATAGATAATGTATTGTTACATATAAGCATGCTATATACTAAAAGCTAAAAATTCTAATAAATATATATTTATATACATAAAGGATGTGAATTGAAGAGGAGGAGGAGGAAAAATATATATAGTAAATGAATTTGAAATGTTTCGAAATGGTTATAAGTGATAGAATGATTAATGCATGTGAGTATATTTAAACGAATTGATAATAATAAGTGAATAAAGATTAATTGATGTGATATTGAAATCATTATTAAAATTTTATGAAGAACTAAATTGATTAGAAAATTTTAGCACATAAAGTGGGTAAACTACTTTTGAAAGTGCAAGTCCTTCAATGGTCTTATTTGTAAAACTTAAATATTTGTGTTAATTTTATAAATTTCGTTATCTTTGATTGAATATCATGTTTCTATGAGAACTTGAGATTAGAAATAGATGTAAGTGGATGATATGTAAAATGAAGTGACGATTATGACATCTGAATACGGTTTAGGTAATGAAATAAATAAAAAGTGTGAAACTTGTAGGAAAATAGAGACGACGTCATGATGATAAATTTGCCATGTCACCACGTGAAACCCATAACGTCGAGACAACGGTCCAAAATTTTTATAGACTTTACAATTTGGTCTTTGACCAATTGTGGATGTTTTAATGAGCTCCTTTAACTCATAATTAGTGCTGTCGTAAATTCAATATTTACTAAAATGAGTAAATGATCTACATCAATTAAATAATATGATAAATTGATTCTGAAATTTTTAGTAGTTGCTCCGGCAATGAATGTGACATCCCAGTGCCTTGACTTAGCGATTGGGTCGGGTATGGGGTGTTACATGTCATGTAAATAATTATGATGTTATGAATGAATTAGATTAATGATTGTTTAATATTTTGATTATGTGAATCAAAATATAATGTTAAGTAAAGGAATGACTTGATGCTTTGTTTTAAATGTATTATCATGTATTACTCATTTAATTGTATTTAACAATTAAAGTGAGTTAATGATGAGATTATGGACATGTGAATTTAATAAATAGTTTTATGATATATTATGTCCAAAATGGGAATTTCATGAAAAATTATTGAAAATGCTAATGTGAAAGTGAAGGTCACGGATAAAGTTGTGGAAAGAGAACCGTTTGAGCTTAGAGAATGCATAGGATACAAATCACATGTCATTAGGAAGTATATGTATAGGGTGTTGGTCTTGGAGGTCCTACCGATAGTTGAGATCTAGCATATATTGTGGATTCTTCACAGCTCATATGAGCAGCATCGTGTAGCTACCATCCCGTCCCACAGCTCGTGTGAGTAGGCCCACTTCACAGCTCATGTGAGCATTATTGAAAAGGAAAAGGAAAAGGAAAGGTTACATTTACATGAAAAGGTATTCCGAGTATCTGATGTTATTCGAAAAGGTTCAACGGATAAGAAAAGATCAATGGAAAGGTATGTTTAAAGACTTAAAGTTTATATGATATGGAAAGATGAATAAACATATATGATGTAACACCCCCTAACCCTAAATCATCGTCGGAACAGGGTTACAGGGTATTATCAGATATATCGGACAACTTATAAATAATAAATAAATAATTAATGAACATACTATAAAATAATCATAAAATTCCTTAATTGGACCCTCGAGACTCAAAATACGTATTAGAAGGGAATTGGGACTTGTTCTGGTGCTCCATGGATTTTTAGTAAAAAAAATTTCAAACGCATATAACCCCTTTTATAAACATCTAACCTTCCCTGCAATTTCAACCCGTAACCAAAATAATTTATACTCAAATTCACCTAAATCATAATCATTTCATTAACACATTAATTCAAGAATTAAACATTTTTAATATTATTCAAAATTTACTAATAACTTTATTCATTTTTCATTCAAACATAATGCCAAATTTTATAATATACTCTTTACCATTTTATTAAACTAATATCAAAATATAGTATATATATATATTTACAACCAACATTACGAGCATATACATGTAACCTATACAACACCTAGTACATGCCACTTTTACCAAGAGAGGAGAATTACATCACCGAGTTTATACTGAGGTCGGGATCGATCTGGATGTTGAACCAAGACCTTAATTTCTACTAACCTGCGCACGAAAACAACTGTACGCTGAGTATTTCATACTCAGTGGTATTACTATAATTCAAATTATAAATAATCAAATAGTTTTCACATAATCAATCATATAATACATGAACACATATTATCTTAATTTATACATCACTTTCATTCCATATCAATATCAAATCAATTTAACCATTTTATTCTCATTTCTCAATTTCATCACATATCACTTTATATGCCTCAATTTTTCATTTCTATTCAATTTTTCTTTTTCACATTGTTTACCCCTATTAACAAGACTCGGACCTTAGCGGATACACGAATCCAACCAAACACACCAGAATGTCACCCAGTGCCTCATCGGATAGTTCGAAGCAATAAAGTGACACCAGTGTCTCATCGGCCTACCCGAAGTAAAGTGGTACCAGTAGTACCTCATCGAATTTATCCAAAGTAAAATAATGACACCAATGTCTCATCAACTCAAGGTCGAAGTATCCCTAAACTCTTCCAATCCTATGGCATGCCAACTATATCCGACTCAGCCCGACTAGTTAATAAGGACTTTCAATTTACAATTCATAGCACTTTCAATTTCAATTTCACTTATTAAATATAAATATCTAAATAAACATTAAATAATGAATAATTTAAATTATAGTAATACAAACCCGAATTTCACGATTACTCCTCGATAACTTTCTCCTTTCCTTTTTGTGCCGATGCTTCGGGTTCTTTGCTAGCTACAAAAAAAAAAAAAAATAATTTACACTATTAATTACAACACTAATTTATAATAATAATTGAATTTCTATCCAATTTATATCTTAATTCCAATTTAATCCTAATTAACTCATTTATTTTTCTAACTCAATTCATACTTTATTTTTATTCAATTTCCTTCCATATTCTACTTAACTATCTAATGTTCATAATAAAACCCTAATTTAAAATTTCTTTCAATTTAATCCCTCTATCACAAAACTTATAGCTTCTTTTACAATTTAATCCCTTTATCAATTTTAACTTGAAATTCATTCAATTAAATCCCTAATTCAATATTTTGTTCAAATGAATTATGTTCAAAAACCTTAAAACTTCCAAGACCTCAACTTAATTTCATCAAAACTTTGTTCTAAAACTTCTAAAACATCTAATTTAAGAGAAAAGGGCTTAATTGACTTACCAATTAAAGATTAAAGCTTCAAAATCCAAATTTTTCCTTTTTCTTTTTCCTTCCCTTTTCTTTCTCCCCTGTTTCGTGAGCTTCTGTTTTGTTCTTCTTTTGTTTCTTTCTTTATTCTTTTATATATATATATATATATTAGTTAATAATAATAAAATAATACCAATTAAATAATGATTTATATTATTATATTTTAATATTAATTAATAATAAATTAAAATCAAGAAAAATCTTTAGATTTTTCTCTGTTTGCCGCCTCAATTTATGCAATAGGCATAATTGCCATTTTAGTCCCTCTTTCTTTCTTTTAATCTATAATTAGACTTTCACCCTTTATTCAATTTAGTCCTTTTTATTAATTACTCTAAATTAAATTAAATTCACCTAATCAAAGCCTAATTAAACACACTATTAAACTTATAATTACTCCTAATAATTATTTACGAACTCGGTTTACTAAGATGGAGGCTCTATAACTCACTTTTCCGGTGCCCGTGAATTTAGGTCATTACATATGAAATGTAAATGGATGATGAACTATCATGTGATGGATGAATTATGCATGGAATCCATTTATATGTTATGTTTTATGGATGCTATGTTTACTTACTATTTCTCACCATATGATTTCAATAAGTAAGTAAAGGATAATGGAAAGACATGTATAAAAACATTAATGTTATATGGAAATATGAGAATGCACATACGAAATGAAAAGAATGAGAATTTATCATATAATGGATGAAATATGATTGGAATGCATTTCTTAATACATATGATGTGTTATAGATGTTGTGTTTAATTACTAGCTATCAATTATATGAATTCAATGAAAGAATGGGTAATGGATATATGTATGTATGATGGATGGCAGATAAAGTATAAATTCTTATCATGTATGTGCCATGAGATACTTGGGATTATATGTAATGCTATGTTCACTAACCTTGTGAGGTGATGTGTATAGGAAAGAAAGTTTGACAAAAGACACGAGGAAAATAGGTTTGGTTGTTTAATTTAATATGTTCAATAAGTTTCTCTTATACGAATTTACTAAGCATTAAATGCTTACGTAATCGTTTCCTCTGTCTTGTAGATTATCAGAAAGCTCAACCGGTTGGAATGTCGTTGGAGTATCGTCACACTATCTATACGACATATTGGTATTTATGGTTATTCAATGTTATAAATGACATGCAATATGGTTGAAAGGTTATTCAAGTGGAAATGTTTCTCTTGAGTTGTGTCAAGCTTGTTGTGGTTAATAATGTAAATGTTGGTATGAAAATAATAGGTGCAATTATGGGTGAATAAGCCCTCATGCATAATCTATGGATATTAGATATCATATGGTATGATGGCATATTTTTAGAATGATTATTTTGGCATGATTGACATATGTTTAAGCTAGAACATCGAAATGTTGAATGACTCCTGACATGTATAGGAGGTTGTTTTGTTGGTATAAAGAATAAGGTGTTAAACTTGTAAATAGTTAGGTTTACCATGCTGTTGTGTGCATATTTGGTTAATTTAGTATAACTTAAGTAAGGTATGTAAGGTGTATTACACTTGCAAGTAATTTCATATGAGGTTTTATCAAGATTAGAACTTGTATGTTTAAGAGTTTATTTGATACAAATGTGGTGCCTATGATGGGCATATTGGTTGGATGTTTAAATGGGAAAATTTTTATGTAACATGGTGTCCAAAATGATGTTTTTAGGTCATGAGATTGAATGTTTAGTTATGGCATCTTGTTGAGCAATTCATATTATGAATATTCTTTGTTTAGAAAGTAATTTTGGAACCTACGGCTTGTGACACGGGCTGTCACATGGCTGTGTGCTATATATTAAGGTGCAATGCAGGTCACACGAGTAGACACATAGGTAGGGATACGGCCGTGTGGCCCATTTTCGCATAGACACACTGTCTAGCACACAGTCCCTTACACGGGCGTGTTTTGTAGGTCAGTTTGGTTGTTTGAGTATGCACATGGGAGGGTACACCTGTTGATACATGGCCATGTGACCCTACTTCGAAGGCATACACGGGCGAGCACACGGTCGTGTGCCCCTGTTTCACAAAGTTTTCTAACTTTTTCTTAAGTTTTCTAACTTGTTTCAAATCAGTTCCAAGTTGTATTTAAGTTATTCTTAAGGCTATTAAAGTATGTTTTAAAGTTGAATGTGTGAGATTATGTTGATATAGGTGAATGCATGTTTATGTTGAATTAAGATGATATTAAGAGTGTAGAAGTGTGGTTTGTCTAGTAATGCTTCTTGACCTTAATCCGGCAACGGATACGGGTTAGGGGTGTTATAATACCGTTGTGTCTTACGGGATTATTCCACCTATTCAAATAATATGTTATTTCAAAATTACAACAATGAAAAATAAAAACGATAATGATATTATCAAATGAATTTTACCATATTACGAGTGAGAATTCGTAAGGGAGTTCCACTTGGAGCGTAAAAATAGTAGTCGATACCATGCCCACGATTGAACAAGGAGCGTGTAACCGCGGATTTTTATCTTTTTTTTTGGTATCGTCTCTCGACACATTTCTCGGTAAACTGTCTTCAGCATCGTTGATCCCCAACTAAGTCATCTCGCTTCTTTCAAATCGGCTAGTAGTAGTAGCCACCTTAAATGTATCAGACTGCAAGATTTATTTGCCATTAGAAGGCCCCTCGATCAACCTCAAGATGAATGCACACGTGAATTGTTCTTTTTCAACGTCACTCGCAGATCTCTTGATAGTTTGGAAGTTGTCCTCCAACCATCTCATCTTGATCTGGTTACCCCTATCAGCACCTTCCATAGTAGTTGCTCGCATGTTGCAGTCCAATCGACACTAATCATTGGCCCCGTAATGACTTCCCCATCGACTGGTAGATCGAGTTGTAAATTAACATTCTCGAGTATAATTGTACACTCACCGCAAAAAAGATGAGATGTATGTGTCTCGAGTCTCCATCTTTCAATTAAAACACTAATAAATGGGGGATCCAATTTACCCCCCCCCCCCGAGCATGTGAGCAACGTATAAAAATCTTGCATCTCACAAGTGTCCATAAATGACTTTCGGTGCACCTTCGCTTAAATTGTTTATGTATGTTTCCAAAATCCAGTCTTCGAGCTAAATTTATAAACATAAAAAATTAAAAATCTAAATAACATAATAATTAACTATTTAAATTAAATAATTTAATAATATTTTCTTACCATTTACAATTGAACGCAAGAAATATGCTTGTCATCCAAATAAATAAGCTGATTTGCTTATGAAAAGAATAAAGTTTAGAGAAGTTTCTATATGAAATATTATGGCGGTTGGAATCTTTTTAGTTGTTGAAAATATTATTGTTAGAATAATACCGTTGAAAGGAAAATGTATTTTACAAAATACGTTTTTTTAATTTTTCCAAAACTAATATAGATAGTTAAATTTTAAAAAAACATGCATCAACCTAATTTATCAATTTTTTCCAGCATATTCTATTAAATATTCCTGTATAAATGTGTTGTATTATAGGACTTGTTTATATGTAATATAAATTCTAAAATTATTCATCAAGTTTAATAATGATTATCCCTTTAAAAAAGTTTAATAATGAGTATATTTTATGCTAAAATATAATTACTAAAAAAAAATCATGAATTGACATAAAATCAAAATATTATTAAATACAGATCACCACGATGTTGACAGTTGCTTTGTCGGCTTTGGCTGGGTTTTGTTTAATGTTTTGAGCCATATGGTCGTTTGTTCTTATTTGGGCTCGGTAATGAAAAAAGTCATATTCCTAAAATAAAGAAAAATGTATAGTAAATTCAAAATTTTAAATTTAAATAATTTAAATAAATTTTAGGCAATAGAAAATGGAGTGACAGGTGAGCGGCCTTCATGGACCAAGGTGCATCTCATTAATATTATTTTCATCATTTCCTATTTGGATTTTAATAATTTATTCTCAATTTATACTCGATATTATATCTATACTTTATTATTAATAAATTTTTTTGAATTTTTACGGGTTAATTGAATATTATTAATATATAATTTTGATAATTTTTTATATAATTTTTAAATAAAAAAATTTAAAATTAATATATTTATGAATTGAATTCGTGTTTAGTGAATTTAAAAATAAATTATTTATCGCTAATCTAATAATAATTATTGAGTAAACTTAAAAAATAACTTTTAATATAAAATGTTCTCTCTCACTAAATTTGGGTATATATATGGTCATTAACTTCATTGGTGTCACAAGTTAACTCGATATTTAATTTTTAAAATATGAAATTTTAATATTGAATTTTTTTCACTAACCTGATAACTTTTTGATGTGCGGTAGAAAAGAGATAAAACTATGATAAATAATTTGAATGCATTTAATATTCTTAATATGATGTATTTATCTATTTTTTTTTACTCACAAGTTAAATTATTTTTTATTTGAATCATATATGTTGTTGTCATTATTAATTTCAAATTTTATATTTTATGTTTCATTATATTTATTGTATATTATTTTTAAACATACATATATGTTCAAAATTTATGATTTTCGATAATTAATTTTGAATCTATAATTATTAATTTTTTTACCAAAATATCATTCTCAATTTCAACAAGATTAAACAATATATATTTTTTGCAACTATAATGTTCTATTTGACTTATTTTTAGTACTTACAACTAACTGTGTGGATTAAAAAGAAGATTATCAAAGAAAACTAACAAAAATATATAAAATGTTGGTGAATAGAAGCTTCGAAGGTATTATTATTTAGTTTAAAACTAAACGTGCAGGGTGGTTTGGTATCCATCCACGACAGAAGAACTTGGTTGACTTTGCCTTCCAGTTATATGCTTAGTTGTAATTATTCTTATTTATTAATAGAATAAAAATATGAGATCAACTTTGGCTATCCAATTAAGAAATTTTTTATATATGTGAGGTAATCTTCTCAATCATGTGATATAAGTTTAATTTATTTATTTATTATTATATAATAAATGATTTAAATCTAATTCATTCATCAAGTTGTAACTTCACTTCTATATATTATTTAGTCGCTTTTTCATTAAAATTTTCTCAACTAAATCTCTCTCCTTAAAAACTTAGTTACAAATAGAACAAGATAAATAATTTATTAACAATAAATCTATACTAAAAGTTCCTCACAATGAAAAAAAAAAAAGTGCTCTGATCTTGTACATAAAACAATAAACAAGTCTTTCTTAAATAGTCACATTTCAACTTGTCAAAACTACAATTAGTGTTAAACTTTAATCTCCTTGAATTTTTTTCAAGTATGTCTTCAATAAGGAACCAAATAATAAAGATTTTGTGATAATCTTCTTAGGAAAATGCATCTCTTCAATTAAAGAAACTTGAAAGTCTTCAAAAAGTTTGTCTTGACTTGATATTCTTCACATTTCAATCCAATAAATTGCAGCTGAAAGTCCTTCAAGATATGTATTAAAGAGTCCAAGTTTTTGGACTATGCCAACTGTTGGGTGTGGCTCTTGGTTTATTTCTTTGGGTTTTCTTTTGTAACCATTTTGGATTCTGTTGGATCACGACAATAGAAAGCCCAGTCTGAATTTCTTTAAAAAAAAAAAATAGAGTCCAATTTTTCGGTCAGAAGAATGCCAACACATATGAGAAGTTACACAACACGCCGAATGTAAGTTAAGTTGCAACCGACATTGAATCTGGCAAGTTAACTAGCATTAGTGATGTCCTGATTTGACATTTTTTTTTTGAAAAACACAATAGTGCACTCAAACAAGTTAAATATGATCTTTAACACAATATATATATATATATATATATATATATTTATTTATTTTAATCCTTCCACTTATCTATAGAATAGAACTACGAAATAAATTATTTATGAATAGAAAATTTTCTATTTTAAAAAAGTCGAATCTTGCCACTTCCGGATTTGCCACTGCCTATTAGTTGTCCCGTGACAAAATCCATTAGTTAGCACTGTAACATCTGCACTTACTCGAAACACCGATTCCTGAGTTGAGGCATTGATATTCCTGCCTTCTCCTTTTGTTACCAAAACAAAAATAGTTTATTGATTTAGTTTCTTGGAGCCTTATTACCTCCAGATTTTTATTTTCCTCAAGTGCAGAGGGAAGAATATACATGGCTTTATGAATGAAAAAGATTACTCCGGAGAAGGAATTTTAACCCTGTCTTATATACACATATATATGAATATATAATGCAAGTCGCACAATCTTTAGCTTAGGTTAAAAATCTTCTATATTTACCATGTCGACAATGGTTTCTATACAAATTCAATCATATATTTGGTGTAACTTCCTACCATGGACTCTATAGCTTGCACTTCCATGAACAATTACTTTTTTTTTTTTTTTCCCATCAAAATGAAGACACTAGATTTCTGTAACCTTCCTGCTAGCTGATAGCATCCCCGAAGTTCAACACCAGGAATCTCACTTTTCATGTCCTTTTTCAAAAGGACTCAGGGGATGACCTTGAGAAAGAAAAGGTCCTGAGTTTAATTATTAAAGCAAAGACGCCATAGCATGGGATATGCATCAACCCTACTCCCAAGTACCTGTTTCAGTCCAAGACATAAATGGAGGAGCACATTAGCAGCACATTTTTATTGAGTTCAATACAGTACTGACACGACTGATTGATCACACAAGTTGCAGTGACATTTAATAAAAGATTGAATGTGTACCATAACGGAGCATATGGCGATGATAAGTCAAGGAACGGATACGGCCACCTGCAAAGAGATAGGTACCACAATATGAGAATAAAGCATTTCACAGAAACGAGAGGTAAAATATTTGAACTATATATAAAACCGTAACATGGAAATATAAGATTACCAAAGGTTAATACAAGCATGGATGATCCATTGGAAAACAACAAATGTGCCCGTCCACAAAACAAAATATGCAATTCGAAAAAATGGGAACCGCTGCAAGTAAAAGGGAAAATTAGCTTTGTTATGTTATTGATAAGACGATGCTAGAAATGACATGCCACCAAGACAATCAAGAAAGGGAAACTTACCATGCAATTCAAAATTGTGTCACCAAGTAGGAAAACAACATTGACCGAGTGCATACAGACAATCAACTGCAGTTGACAACGTGGACGTATGTAAATCCCAGATAAAAGATGTAATACAAATAAAAGAATAGCATTTCAACTCTTCTTACATTAAAGCTAAATGGCATCAGGTGAAAACAGAGCAAAATGTTTCCTTCTTTTATATCCTAAATTACTTAATAGGATGACCGACAGATTAAGGTGCCACCGAAACTGTACATTTCCTACTTAAGACATGTGGTGATAGTAGTGAATAAGTGGAGGAATCTAATGACATTTAACCAAACATTTTGTCGAAATTTAGAAGTAACACTCTCCTAATTGTTTGAGACAGCCAACAACTTGCATGGAGTTTAGTACTCATATTGATAACAAGTAAATGTTGTATGCACGGTTTCATTGTAGGTTATCAGCCCACTATACATTACAAGAAGAAAAATGAAGGGAAATGAAAGGAAGAAGTTAGCAGCCCTAGCCATAAAGCTTTTTTGATCACCTTTCCAAGTTCATGTTGCATTGTGGCGGCGATATTTAGGCACAAATGGTCAACTACAGAATTCAATGCAGTGTCAAAAGAATCTGTGTTTCATTGCTCGTTAACTTCAGAATTCAATGCTTCATAAGGTACACTAGCTCCTACATGCAACTAGCTTAGCTAAGATCTCTCCATCTTGAAATGTATTACATTTAAGCCATTGGAGCAAAGGGGTTTAAACATATATATTTCAACAAAAGTTACGAATAAAAGAAGAAAAATCTCAGGAACACTAGAGTTTGCAGTTTCATACTTACAAAATTCAGACCGTAATCTTTGGATTTTAGGAGCGGAAAAAGAATAAACCAAAATACTGAATCAGTGAGTATTACTGCACCTGCCGAAGTCTATTGGGAAACGCCAAAAAAAAAACTAAAAATCAGGTGAAAAGGCAATAAAAATGTCACTAGAATCACAAAAGAGCAGCATTCAAGGTAAAACAAAAGTCATACAGTCAATTCACCCAGAATTTGTAAACAAAACATACCTGATAAATAATTTGGAAGGCATAAGTCCATACACCTGCTCTAGGAGGACAATAAGGTGCTCTGTGAGCATCAAAATGTTTGCACTGGTTGGACGCATTTGCAGCTTCGCCAAGAATGGGAGGCGTGTAGGAGCCTTGCTCAGAATCTAAACTTAAATGATCACCCCTATCACCACCAACTTTTCCCCAGTGTTTTTGACATCCATATACTGAGATTGCAGATCCAAACTACAATAGTAGCAGAACAAGTTATCAATGGATGATTCTCTAGCGATTTGAAACTGAGGGAGCACCACTTAAAACGAACAAATAGAGACGATAAAAAATGTCAAGAGACATACCCCAAAGTATATTGTAACCAAAGTAAATGTCCACCTGCTCAGGAACAAAAACAAAACTGTTACTGAAATGTATGTAAGTAGAAGCAAAGGAATAGGTAAGTTGTAGAGATATATCACTCACTGAGTATAAAAGTAAAAAATGCCAGTTCCATCAATGGCGACATTGGCTAGAAGTAATGCCAAAAGCATGATGAAAGCAAATACTCTAAAACTAAGCAGCCAAGCAGGGTGAATGCTTCTGAGACATGTATTCCAAGCTTCATCCTCACATAAATGCCCTGGAGCTTCTTTATCAATGTCCCTATCCTCGTTTTCTGATTTTTTCCTACCTTCAAATTTCCAGATTATAATTGCTGCCACAGCCATAATGGTTAAGATGAATAGTGCACAAAGTGAGAACCTCCAATTCAACCAGTAACTTAAGGTGGCCGTATCGGCAGTCATGACTGGCTGCCAAGTATGTGTTGAGGGTCCTGTTAAGAAACTCAATAAATTACTCCTACTCGCTCCATTGGTTATCATAATTTTCTTTATTATCAGAACAAATGATTGCCTCTCTACCCAAAAATCAACTAACTACAACATGGAAGTTCAAAAAGAGTAATTCTTTAAAATCAAATCAAAATTCAAAACCAAACAGCTGAAAGCAATGGGGCAATATTCAGCTACCAAAATAGTAAATTCTTTAAGAAGAAAAACAAAGAAAAGTCTATTTGCTTAAAAAAAGGGTAACATTTGATTGCTAGAAAAGAAAATCAAGAACCGCAATCCTGAAAGGCAGTCACATGTATATGATCAAAATTCAGGCTAATGTTATAGAATTTTGCAAAAGGCACTAGGAGGCAGACGCAGAGTGGAGGAAGGAATACTAAAACTAAAACTATAAACAACATGAAGAAGAAAAGAAAAGAAAAGAAAACATAAAATTTTAGATTAAGAAAACAGAGGTCAGATTCCTTACTTTAGATGGGTTCTTCTCATAAAGCTAAAATTGGATTAAAAATGGAAGAAAGAAGGTCGATATCAATGAAAAAGACAGATGGGGTTTTAAGGTGCTTACAATTTACGAATAAGAATGGTGAGGAATGAATTTATCGAACAAGTGAGTCCACGTTGATGATTGGAATATGCTTTGCTTCTTCTTTGTATCGTAGTTTAAGAGAGGGAAAAGATTAAAGAAAAAAACAAAAGAGTAAAGCAAAGCACAGTAGAATTTACCTTGAAGAGGAGGGAACCAGTTAATGAAGCTGGTTGAGGCAGGTAGTTGGTTGGCTGTATATTATGATATGTAATATATATTTCTATGTACTTATAATTAGAAAATAGCTACAAACGTGAACCAGCATGAAGAAGAAGCAGAAGAAGGAGAGGAAAGACAAATTGTCTGAGCAGAAACAGACAAGGATATGTGAAAAATGACGATCTGTCATCTCATTCTCAACCACAGGACTAGAGAAGTAAAGATTTTGGTTTCTTCTTTCCAATTATTTTATTCATAAATACATGTCATGGATTAGAAAATTATATCAAATTTAATTAATATATAAATAAATATGTGACCATTTTTTAATTTATTAAAAATATCATATGTTTTTTTTTCAAAAAAAATAAATAGCATATGTTTTAAGATAAATTAAAAAAAAGTCTGAGGTTGGATCACTCTGTTAGACTATTATCCTTTCTTCTTTTTATTCTATTTTTTTTCTAAATAATCCCGTTCTGTTTTTAATTAATATTTAAAAATAAATAATAAAGAGAAAAAATTGTATGAAAGTGTCATTGCACTTATTCTTATCTTTTTTTATTGGGAGAATAACATTTAATCTTTCCTCTTCATTTTTAATTTTTTTCCTTTAAAAAGAATTTAAATTCAACTAAAAATACTAAAAATGAAAAAAAAAATTCAATATGTCATTCTCTTAATGAGAAGGAATAAAGAATGACGTGAAATTATACTTTCATACATTCTCTTCTCATAAATGTAGCATATAAAGATTTTTTAAATCATTTATGAACTTCAAAAAACGAATATATCTTATAATAAAATAAAATTTAATTAACTTTACATTAATTTAGGTTAATTTTTATTAAAACTAAATATTTACCCACAAATGTTGAGAGCAGTAAAGCTTATTGCACCCCAAGTAAAAAAATAAGAGTTTGAATTTTAGAAATGATATTATTAAAAGTGTGGGGTGTGCTTTGTATTTTTGGAGAAATAGATGGTGACGTTGCGACGAAGAGGATCACGACGTCGCAACGACGCGACAATAGACATCACGATGAGGCGAAAACAACGTCATGACATCTCTTATTTAACAACCGTTTTTAAGATTTCAAGCATGACTTCTCCTCTCAGTTAGACTCTGATTATTTTAGAGATATTTTAGTATAATTAGAACTCTAATCTAAGTGAGTCATTGTATCACTGTTTTGATATGCCAATTAGAAAAAGAGCTTTTCTTTGAGGGAAACAAGATGTAATCGCATTTATACTTTTTTTGTGAGTATCCTATGAGATTTAGAGTTTTGTTTACCCATTTGCTATTTGAAATTTTGAGCTTTGTACTCGGATTTTTGGGTATTCTATGTTTAGTATTTTTAAGTTTATTTTTTATATTGTACTTTTGTTTGTTTACTCATTTAGTGAAAAACCGCAGTAGTTTTTCCCACTTTGAGAGTTTATAAAATATTTGTGTTCATTCTTCTCTACTTTTACTACTTCGTTGCATATACGAGTCGATCCCCAATAAAAATAAAAATAAACATTTAATAAATTCGGAAAGTTGACAAACCAAAATCACTACTTTCATATAATTTTCTTGACCCACGTAATATTCAATAACTGTCTACAATTTTATCAATAATTGTTGACTAATTTACAACCAAAAAATAATTGTTTACTGATTTTTTCATGTATATTTTATCAATAAATATGTAATATATTTTTATTTATTTTATCAATATTTTTTTTTGAAAATAACTGTTAGAAATTTTTATGTTATTTTTATTTTTCCTCATGTGTCATAAACTAATAATAACTAAAAAAAATTCAATTATTAAAATAATAAATTTTATATTTTAGTGTATTATTAGTTGTTTATGGATTAAATCCGTAATTAGTGTAACTAAAGATTTAATATTAAGTCATCTATCACTTTACTTATAGTTTAGTCGATTAAGGTATTATAGTATTATTAAAATAATATAATTAGGTATAACGAAAATGGTTTTTTTTTAATTTTATTAAAAGAAACTACTCAAAAATTACATAATATAATTTTTTATGAAAAAAATTTATATAAAAAGAAGTTTTTTCATATTTGAATTCGAGATTTAATGTTAATAAAGGCTTAAACAACACAACTTATATTACACTAATCACTAATTCATATCTTAATAAAAAAATTGATAAAAAAATTAATTGTAGGTAACGTAGATATTTGATAATTAACATATATAATTTATCATGATAAAATAATAAAATAAATACATAAGAATGTACAAATATAAAATATTAATCATACGTACTATACTTGAAAAAAAAAACAAATGATTAAGAGAGAGGCCATTTCTACAATTCTACAAGAATACGTACATTTTCCCTATGAAGGAAAACATGTAAAAAGATGGATATATTTAGCAGTATTTTGTACATATTAGGCTTCAAACAATAAATTTGGGGTTTAAATCAACAGCTATGCAATGCGATAGCAGGAGGAGGTTGAGTTGAGTGTATGAGAGCAAATGAAGAGGATGACACAGACATTGCCATTGCCAGACATGTAGTAATAATCACACATCGCATTCTTCCCAGCCTGTTATGGTTTAAAATAGAATTCAATTGCAGCTCAGCTGACAGCCCTTGGCTTTAATAATGTCAATATCGTTGCTGTAAATATTCAATAAGGAACCACGACAATCTCTTCCAACAACGCCAGCCACTGTTTTTGGAACATAACATGACAACCATCAAGCAAGTTTGCAGTGTAAAACCATAACCTTTTTCACATGGTAAAAGATGTCTGCATCAAAATCTCGAAATGTAAGATGATGATTGAGGAGGAAATGAAGTAAATAATGCAGTTTCGAGGAAAATGCTGCGTTTCCCACATCTATTGTGGACCATTACATCTTTCTTTTTTCCCCAAGACTGTATACTCGTACTTCTCAGCCATTTTCCCAGGATCCAAACAAACTGTCATGTTATCTGGTGAAATGTTAATAGAGTTATGCTGTCTCACTCTTAATGGCCTGAAGAAACTTCGTTTGACATGAGTTTGTCCAATTCTCTTTACAAAATGCAGATTTTTGTCCATTACGCTGTTTTTTGAAGTTACAACTTATGAATATATCAACAATGAGAATGATTGATAATCCTTGAATGTTAACCTGTGAGCCGTGAGGGTATCCCAGCTAAGCATTTTGTAGTAGTCATAGTTACAAAATTTTCAGTCTAATATCTTGATTCTAGAAATGAGAATGATTGATAATCCTTGAATGTTAACATCTCAAATTGCCTAGAGGATTTTTATTTCACATTGGCATCGGGGAGGGAAGCACATACATGTCTCATACAGCTATTTCTCCAGTAAAGAAGAGCGGCTAGTATTTACACGGGGAAGGAATTCTAACACTTGGGTACTTCAATTTCTATATATACAATGCAAGTGGGACTATCTCATGTACAAATGGAATCCTAATATTCTATATAAACTGCCTACCATTGATTCTATAGCTTGCTTGCACTTCCATGAATAACTAGTAACCCACCAAAATGAAGACACTAACTTGTATCTTCCTGCTACCTAATCCAACGTAGCAGCCGTCGGTCTTAACCTGCCTCTTTCTACGTAAATTTCCTATACAAGTCTGGGAACAACCTTGAGTAAATAACTTCCTTGAGTCTTACTACTAAAGCATAGATGCCATAGGCTGGTAAGTGCATCATTCCGACCCCTAAGTACCTGTTCAGTCCGACATAGAAGCCGAGACGGAATCATGGTTAGCAATGTATATGTGTGCGTAGCAGAACAAACGTAACAGCAGTGGTTTTGATAGAAGATTAAGTGTGTATGTACCATAACGGAGCATTAGACGGTGTCAAGTCAAGGAATGGATATGGCCACGGAAGGTTAAAATAAGCGTGGATGATCCATTGGAGTAAAACAAAAATGACGGTCCATAAGAAAAAATATGCGATTCGGAAAAATGGTAAGCGCTGCAAGGAAAAGGTAAAGATTAGCTTCGTAATTGATCGCAAGGCATGAGAAGTAAAATGCCGCTATGAGTATCGAAAAAAGTGAACTCACCAAGGTATTCAAAATTGTGTCACCAAGTAGGAAAACGACATTGGCCGAGTGCATACTTATAACAAGCATCTGCAGTTGAAATAGTTCCCAGATATAAAAGAAGAGAAACTCAACCCTCATTACACGAAAAGCTAACTGGCAACAGGTGAAAATACAGCAAAGTGTCTCCATTTTCTATAACCAAATATTTTTGACAATATTTAAGGTTTTATAGTCTCATTAGAGCCTGAGACAGTCAACAACTTTCATTGTGCTCGGTTGTAATTTGAGAACACAAAGTAAATGATGCATGCATGGTTTTTTTAGGTCATCGGCGCACTGTAATGCTGCATTGTGATAGAGATATTAAGGCCAAATGGTAAACTTCATAATTCAAATGCTCATACTTACCAACTCAAGACCGTATCTGGAAGGTATAAATGGAAAAAGAATGATCCAAAATACTAAATCAGTGAGCATCGCTGCACCCGCAGAAGCCTATTCAAAGACAGCAAATAATAAAATCATGCAGTCAATGCACCCGAAATTCGCACGACATTGGAAACTGATTTGAAGAAAAAAAAAATACCTGATAGATAATTTGAAAGGTATAAATCCATGGACCAGCTATTTTGTGGTCATCAAAATGTTGGGACTCGTTGGACGCAGCCGTAGTTTCTCCAGGAGTGGGGGTTATTTCAGTGCCTTGCTCGATATCTGAACTTACATGATCAGGGCTATCACCACGAGCTTGTGCCCAGATTTTTTGACATCCGTATATGGAGATTGCAGATCCAAACTACAACCATAGTAGAGAAGATCAACACGTTATGAAAGGATATTCTATCAATCTAAAACTGATGGAACACCGTACTTGGAAATGAACATATAGATATGATAAAAATGGTACAAGAGGCATACCAGAAAGTATGTTGTGACCAAAGTAAATGTCCACCTGTACAGACCAAAAATTCATCAATATGATATGGACGATTTATTGCAATTAGAGTTTTAGATTTATTTAACTTGTTTTATCAAGAGTTTTAGTTTTAGTTATTTTCTTTATTATATTAAGTTTTTATTTTCTTTATAAACTCTAAGTTAAGAATTCTATTAAGACTCTTTCTTTGTTATTAACAACCTATAAAAAGGTTGCCAATATGAAATAAAGGGCAAGTAATTATTCTATCAAAAGAAACGTTATTTTAAGAGGGGGTTTAGTCAAGGACGAATCTATCTTTTGAGTAACCATAGGTCGAAGTAAGGCTTCTTCCTCGTCTAAACTTGTGACTAGATCCTACATCAAGATTCTTAACAACTTGGTATTAGAGCCAGTTGTCATGGGTGACGAAAAAACTTTGACAGCCAAGCTTAAGGCTTTCATGGAACAAATGATTACAAGGCAACAAGCATTAGAGGAGCAGGTAGCAATGCTATCTCTTTCGGTCCAAAAGACAACGAAAGGAGATTCAGAAAAAAATGAAGAACAGGGCAGTAGCGGAGGCAGGAAACGAAATTCAAATTCGCAACACGGTGGGTACATGGTGCCTCGATACTCTAAAATAGAATTTCCCACTTATAATGGTGTTGGAGATCCTTTAGGGTGGCTAAAAAGATGCGAAAATTTTTTTGGCAATCAAAGAACTAATGAAGAAGATAAAGTCAGCTTAGTTTCATTCCATCTCTTAGGAGAGGCACAGCTGTGGGTCGATCAAATGGAAGAAGAGGAAGACAATCTTAATTGGGGGCGCTTCAAGGAGTGTTGTCATGTACGGTTCGGGCCACCTATGAGTAATAATCCATTGGGGGAACTTGCAAACTTGAGACAAACGGGGACTGTCGAAGAATATCAACGCCAATTCCAATCACTACTAGCAAGGATTACTGATCTTAGACCTCGACAACAGGTAGACCTTTTTACTGTCGGGTTGGTAGAGGAACTTTAAATTGATATTGAGATGCAACAACCGGGAAACCTTGGAGTTGCAATGAATATGGCTCGAGCTTTGGCACGTAAACAAAAAGTCTCTTCCAAAATGTTATCTCGAACCAATCTAAACTGGCCAACAATTACGAGCTCTGCAAAGGGAAGAGAACAACCAACAAAACCAATGGGAAATAACAGCAAAATAGATTCTTCTGCACCATTTATTAAGAAATTAACACAGGCAAAAATGGCGGAAAGAAGGGCTAAGGGGCTGTGTTATAATTGTGACGAGTCTTATTATGTGAGACACAAATGTAAAAGGTTATTTTGGATAGAAGTACCAGATGTTGAAGGTAGGCAAGATGACGATGAGATAGATGATTTTGGATAAGTTCTGCAATTTATTTTGAATTAGAGCTTGAGGACAAGCTCAACTCTGAGAGGGGGAGTAATGATATGGACGCTTTATTGCAATTAGAGTTTTAGATTTATTTAACTTGCTTTATCAAGAGTTTTAATTTTAGTTATTTTTCTTATTATATTAGGTTTTTATTTTTTTTATAAACTCTAAGTTAGGAATTCTATTAGGACTCTTTTTTTGTTATTAACAACCTATAAAAAGGCTGCCAATATGAAATAAAGGGCAAGCAATTATTCTATCAAAAGAAACGTTATTTTAAGAGGGGGTTCAGTCAAGGACGAATCTTCCTTTTCAGTAACCATAGGTCGAAGCAAGGCTTCTTCCTCGTCTAGACCTGTGACTAGATCCTACGCCAAGGTTCTTAACACAATAATAAAGATCAAAGGGAAACTCTTCAATTCAAACTCTACGGTGAGTACATAGGTTACAACATGCTGATAATAAGGAATCAAATTCAGACATTTACATGCATGTAAAGTAAAAGAAAGAGGGTAAGGTGAGAGATATATGACTCACTGAGTATAAAAGATAAATATGCCAATTCCGTCGACAATGACATTAATGACAAGCAATGTTAGAAGTGTGATGAAAGCAAACAATCTAAAAGCAAGCAGCCAAGCAGGGTGAATGGATTTGAAACATGTACTCCAAGCTTCCTCCTCATATATCACCCCTGGAGCTACCTCCTGATTTCTCGATCTTCTTCGACCTTCGTATTTGCAAATTATAATTGTTGCTAGAGCCAAATAGGCTAAGAGGAGTGATGAACAAACTAGGAACCTCCAATTCAACCAGTAACTTAAGGTGTTGGTTATGGCAGTCATGATAGGCTGCCAAGAATGTGTTGAGGATCCTGTCAAGATAACTGTAATAAAATTAATCCTACTTGCTCCATTGGTTACCATAGTTTCTTTATCAACATTCCAAATGCAGAATGTTCAAAGAACAATAATGTCTATCTACCCAAAAATCAACTTAACTAAGTACAACATGATATAGTTCAAAAAGGGTAGCTCTTAAATTCAAATAAAAACTGAAAGCAATTGAATAATCTTCAGCTGCCAAAAGAATAGTTTCTTAAAAAGGAAAAACACCGAAAATCTTTTTGATATAAAATTTAGATAATTATTATCAAAATTCAGGCTAATGTTATAGAATTTTGCAAGGAACTCTAGGAAGGAATACCATAATTTATTTTTTTTTAAATCACAAAACATAAAATTAGATTTTAAAAAAAAAACAAGATTCCATACTTTAAATGGTTCTTTCCTTAAAGCTGAGATCATATTAAAAA
The DNA here is from genome assembly GCA_005610355.1 of Gossypioides kirkii. Taxonomy (NCBI): domain Eukaryota; kingdom Viridiplantae; phylum Streptophyta; class Magnoliopsida; order Malvales; family Malvaceae; genus Gossypioides; species Gossypioides kirkii. The sequence continues at coordinate 35,619,887 of CP032246.1, forward strand.
TGGAAAAATAGAAGGTTGACAACAAAGAAAAAAGAAAGATGGGCTTTAAGGCGCTTAAAATTTACCTTTGTGTGGAAGAAATTAGTCAATGAGGCCGGCTGGGACAGAGAGGAGACTCCGGCTGGGCAGGTGGCTGGCGGTATTGGGACTTTCTGATTTCTTCAAATTTCAGACAACGAATGACAATGACAATGGTTATATAATTTATTTTTGTTATTTATTATTGAATTAATGGTTTAATTGACGAGAAACAAAGATTTCATCCGAAAAAACAGACAGTGAATTCGCAACCACAAGACAAGACAAATATTTTCTCCAAAATTCTTGGGACTTATTGTATTCACTATCCAATTATTATATATATATATAAGATAAATAATCTTACAATAAAATAATATTTTTTATCATTTACTAAGAAAGGAAAGAATTTTCAACCTCAACATGCAAAAACAAACTCGTTATTAGTTATATATACACATGCTACTTAATTTACTGGATAATTTTTGTTAAAATAACACTATTATACAACTTTAAAACTAATTAACTTTATCTTAATTTTTGTTATTTATTATACACATGCTACTAAGTGTACCATGGATAGTTTGTGCCTCAAACAAGTTTATGAAAATACAAAATGAAATTATTCTACATAAATAAGGGGTTGTATGAAACTGTAATTTCACATCATTCATATTTATTTTCAGTAGGAGAATGACAAATCAGATTATTCTCCTGATTTTTAATATTTTTAATTGGATTTAAATTTTTTCAAGAGAAAAAAATTGAAAATCAAGAACAAAAATCTAATTTGTCATTTTCCTATTGAAAATGATTGGATGACATCATTTCTCATTTTAAGACAAAATATAATAATAGCAAATCATTATTAAGGAATTCTTTTAAAAATAATTTTTATAGGCTTTATCTTATCCTTGTATTCTAATACTACAAATTTACCATTAAAGTTTTCTAAATCTTTTAATATAATACTTATATTTTTGTAAGTTAAATTTATTAAATTATTATTAAATTGGTAGAATGTGTAAAATTTAAGAAATTAATTTATTACTATGCCATTCAAAATTACGTGCAACTGACAGAAAATATTAATGTCATGATTAATTATATTTAATTGCTCACTTTCGAAATTGACAGATATTAAACTTGTTAGCTCAATGGATCAACTATATAATGACGGTAACGGAGGTTGAATTGACCTTTTAAAAGTTGTGGTGGAAGCAATTTAATTTTACAACAAAGAACACAATGATTTATAGTGGTTCAACCCCAAATGCCTACTCCACTACCTTAGCTTTTCACAACTAAGGATTTTTTTCAAATCCACTAAATTTGTATAACCTTTGAGGACTTATACCCCAAAGTCCTAAGAGATAACTCCTTAAGGTTTCTACTTAAACCTTAACTATAAACCCTCTCTCAAAAGAGAAACAAATAAGTAAACAAAGAAATAATCCTTACAAGATCAAGATGTTTGCCAATTAATCACAAATACAAAGAAGAACACTTGAACTAAATGAATACTATGAAGGCTCACAAGTGTTTACAAGAAAAGGTAAGAAAGAAATAAGCTCTCGGTTGTTTTGATTGATCTTTAGGCTTTGCACATTGCTCTTCTTAGTGCTAGACCTTTGGAAGATGATATTTATACCCTCTAAGTGAATTCCAACTGTTATGGTTGTTGGGAAAGTAATGCAGCCGTTGCAGCCATAAAAACCAACATTAAATGCAGTCTGCAGCTTAGTTGTTCCGGTAGAAGCATACTTGTATCGGTAGAACTGTAGCTGTATTAGTAGAAGAGGAGTTCTATTGATAGAAGTCCCAGGGTAGACGACTTTACAAAATATTACCGTTGGAGTCATTCTATAGGTAAGTAGAATTCCGAGGGTTTCATTTGGTATCGATAGAACCCATCAAAGTATCGATAGAAGTGTAGGGGAGGATGAATTTTAGCTACTGACTTAACTTGTTTTGATAGAAGTCTTCAAGGTATCGGTAAAACTATAGTTGTATCGGTAGAAGTCTCACTGGAGTCTTTTCCACTTAGCTTTTATTCAAAACACTTTAATTTGTTATATCAAAACATATTATCCAATAATGTTTAGTTTAACAAAACTGTTCCGCCTTTTTTGAAAGGAATCAATTTGCTCAATTTCAAAATTGAGATGAATAGTGAGATTTTTTTACCAAATTTTTATGTATCAAATATTTTTTTACCTACATTGTGGATATAGTAAAATTAAATATTTATTTTAAATATAATTATTTTTCTTAAATATGATTTTTATATATAAAATGTTTTTATAAGTGTGGCAAATTTTTATAAGAAAAAAAGGAGCTCATAAATAAATAAACTTTCAAACTTGAAAAAAAAAATTAAACCTCTCATATTTTTTGCATTCAATTAAGCATTACATTAATAAAATTGATCAAATAAATCCTGTAACTGATGTTGACCATTTGTTTTACTATTAGTATTTAACGATAATATTGACAAGGCCATTAGAAAACACCACGTCAACACTAGTTGCTCAGATAACAGTCATATCAATATGAATTTATTGATCTGACAATACCACATTAGCAAAAAATAAAAAAATAAAAAATTAAATTTATTTTTAAAATAAGTATACAATTGTCATTTATTTACCAAGATAAATATTGTACAAGTTGTTTTAAATCTGAACACCCATTTTATCTAAATATATTCTGAAATTATAAAAAGACATTAAAAAATTATAAAAAATATTAAAAAACTTCTTCTTTGTCATAAATAAGTAATGAGAATGAAACGATAGCAGCAGCGATGAAAAGAGAGGCCATATGAAGAATTCTACATAGATATGTACATTTTCTGATTTTCCTGATGAAGGAAAACGTGTAAAAAGTAAATATTTAGTAGTATTTGATATAATTATGCTTCAAACAGTAAATTTTCGATTTATTGACAAATTGAATGACTCAAATGGGATATACATTTTAAATCTACAGCTACGAAACAGAAGTAGCTTGCCGTTTAGAGACATGTATTTTTTTTTTTTTGCTACATTCTACTCAGCCCTAATGATGAAAATAATTTCAGTAGATATATATAACTACAGAAATTGCAGCTCAGCAGGCTGACCTTGGCTGACGATCTGCCCTTTTTAAACTTCATTTTGATTCCCTTCGGAGCCTTTCTGCTATCTTGTCAACAGGTAATGACCCTAGAGGGATCGATGGATCGACCTCTTCAAATGAGTCGTCATCGTAATACTTATCATCAACGATGCCATCACTGCTGTAAATATCATTTTCATCCTCAAAATCCTCATTGTAAGAACCACCTTTGAACTCTGCTGAGGAACTACCGGAAGAACCATCTTCGCTGGATAGGACTAATGCTTCACAGGAATGCTCTGTGGCCAGAGACATGCCTTCAAATTCCTCCACCTTTTCCAGAAGAGCATCCGGACCCAAAGCAAGCTCTTCCAACAACAATGCCTTGTTTGACTCAATTGCACGCCTCCAGAGGGACATCATTTTTGGGCTTGATACAACCCTTTGGGCATCAGGTGTACCACTATCATCACTAGATTTGGCTATAATGCATCAACAAACCTTTAGAACTTGAATATGCACTCATAAAAAATTCAAAACTGCAATACAATGGAACATAACAATCAAGCAAGTTATCCAGGAAATCTAGAAAAGGTGGCCCAGCAGATACCGCCCAATACTATTATTCTATTAACCTTCACCACATGGTAAAAGCAACTACGTTTACATCATTTCAAAATTTAAGAAGATAATTGAGGGTAAAGAAAAGGAAAGTAGAGAATGAACTTTCTAGGAATGCTGCTCTTCCAACATAAAATACGGGCCATTGCAGCTTTCCCAAATATTTGGACTGTAAACTCGTACATAAGAGCCTTTACCCAGAGAATCCAAAAAAATTTCCTGGTTATCTTGTCAGGCAACATAACTCGAATGCCACTAGAGTCATGCTGCACTGGCTCCTAATGACCAGATAAAACTTCCTTGATTTTAATTGAAAACCATAAATCATATAACAGCTTGGAGTGAGTTGCATAGTATATTCCTTACAAATTGCAGATTCTGTCCATGACACTGTTTGTGATAGGCCTTCCATGTAAACCTAATGACATATCTTAATATCTTGATTTTAGGACAAATTTAACCAATAGACTCCCTTGAGAACTTGTACCCGTCACATAATTATCCAGGTCAAAATCTTTACACTGTCCCTCTTAATTTTCAAAGAAAAACAGTATAAAGGACACACTAACACTCTCTGTAATGCATACCTGAATTATCTATACCACTTGAAATGTCAGCTTTAACAGGAACTAAAGTTGAAGAAGTGTCCCCATACATAGATTTCCAATCCCGTCCTCTCCACATCAAAATTTGTTCATCATCAAAAGATAATAAAACGCAAGGAACCAATTCCTGCCAAATAAGAAGAAAGGACAGGCCACAATTACTAGGCAACCCATAAAGAAATTAGTAGAATGACCAAAAAACATAACAGATATCATTCTGAACTCATATCTTGTCTGTACACTTCATGTTCTGACAAGCACCAAATATGCTTTTATAATGTTGCATTGGAGTATATTAGTTTCTCGTATTTCATATGCTTTTATATAGGATTGTTTTGATAATATTTAAGCGTCTGTCAATAAGTAGGAAGATGTATCAGTCGTGAAGATAACATTAAGAAAAAGTTCTTGATGGCATTCATACGGTTTTTGCATGAAACCAACTCAAGATCCTTTGTTATCTCACATTTTTGCATGAAACAAACGTTACGAATTAATATTCCTTTAAGTTTTTTGTATTCTCCTGGTTTTGGTTAAAGAGTCTCAAACAAGTCTTCAAGAGTGTCAAAACAATTTAGGCATTAAAACAAAGACAAATTAAAAGCCCATGAAATAGCAAAAGAATGCTATGAACCTTTAGCTTAGCACCTATCTTCTTGTAGTCACTTGGTTGCAACCCTTTGCAGTCAATCTTCACCAAAGGGTACTCTTCAAAAGCATCTCTAACATCTTTCACTAGGGAAGCATACACACCATTTTTTGCTGCAACATGAACAAAAAAAAGTTACTACTTCTAAAATAGGCAAAAGCATATGGTAAAATCTTCCTGAAAACCAAGTAACAAAAGCAAAAAATTGCCAACAAATGCAAACCATGATCAAGTAATTGTTGCCTTACCTAATGTACATATGGGCAGAAGAGATTTCCCTTTCTTCCGAAACTCATCTGCTTCAGCTTTTGTCAATCCTTCCGGAGCTTCTTGGATAAGTTTTGGATAGACTGGAGTAGCTGGTTTCCATAGCATCACTGGGTACTGTGGACGAGTACGATAGTTGTAGTTTCGTCCCCGGAAAAGATAAACAACACCGCCAACTCGATGAATGATTTTTCCTCCAGTTTTTTCCTGATGTTAAGAATAAACTTGAGAGAGAAGGAAATAAGAGGTTTGTCTATTTCCCTAAGTAAGACATGTGACATGTCCATTCAAATGCTAAAGGCAATTTTAAGATTACACTTAAAAGCTATGGTCATACACACCTATCTTAACAAAAAATTGGATGCCAACTTACTTCCAGAAGAACTTTGTTTGTTGGAGTGGATACCAACTCTACGATAGGAAACTAACTGGCTAACAGAACATGTTTCTCCTTTTGCAGCACAAATCAATCAAAATATACTGAATCTACATTCTCAAAGGAGAAAGTGTGGGAGTGCATCCTCTAAAATCACAGAAAGAGATGTAAATTCAACTGCCAAACCACCTGAATTCGACATGTGAGTAATGCAGAAGAATATTGGGTTCTTATTCCATCATTGTTACCAAAATAAAGACGACTACACGTATAAACACCCAAATGCAATGCTACACTGTTAACAAAAATAGAAATGGGAAACATGGTTCTGCAGGGTTATATACAATTCAAAAGATTGAAAGCAAAAAAGAGTGTTAAAAGACAATTACTTCAATATGACGACAAACATTATCCATGTCCACGGTGGGAACTCCCTTGCACTTGATTTTGCAAACACGACGCCGTTTCCAATGAGTGTGTATCAAATCCAACATGTTATGCGTCAATCCATCCCTCCCTAAGTCCAAAAAAAATACGAATTAATTAAAACACTAAACCCCAAATCAAAAAAACCTTCATGAAACGTCTACCATTGAAAACTCACCGAGATTAACCTGACGGTTATCAGATAATAGAGGTTTAACCAGCATCTTAATCTCCCATTTCTTCAACGGCTCTCCTAATATTTCCTCTCTCGTTTTCCCTTCCTTAGGATATTTCCCGAACGAAAAGGGGCCTGGCTTTTCCACGTATTTCACGCCTTTTGTACCTGGGGGAGGAGGGTTAAACGAATCGAAAAGCGGGATATTCTTCTTTGATTTCTTCAACGGAGCCTTCCCTGTCCATGGCCGCGGCATCGTCGGTGGAGCAAAGGGCAAATAAGCCGGCTCTCGAATAGCTATAGGCTCAGCGTTGGGCGTCTCGGAGTAACTGTACTGGAACTCGAAAGGAGCGCCGGGGAGCTTGTAGGAGACGCCGTTTTCGCCGACGATGACGCATCGATCACCGTCGGTTGAGATGACGCCCTTTTGGACGGGCTTGCGGTAATTGGAGCGGCGGTGTGGTATGGAGAGGGCGGGGTTTGAACGGGGAACGTTAGTTTTGGGATTTCGACTGCGGGGAGGAGGATATTTGGGGATAGGGATGGGAGGGGATGGAGAAGGAGTGGATGAACTGGTGTCGTTTTGGGGTGGATTTGAAGGGAGAGAAGAGAGGAGGTTGAGTCCTGGGAGTGAGGCTAGAATTGGCATTGAAAACGTAATGTTGAATTTAAGATTGTTTCAGTTTGGAGTTCAAGAGAACGGAGTGAAGTGGATAATTTCTTCCGCCTCTTCTGTTTGAAGACGAAGGCGATGGGCGAGCCAGCCAACCAGACGATTGCACTAGATATTTTTTTCCCGCGGACAAAATGAAAAACGACAGCGTTGTAGCGGCCATCAAAAATCGAGAATTCCACGTTGGATTTCATGGCTCGTTTTGCTTTTCGCAACGCATTGAAAAATGACACATCATAATCTCGAACAGATTTTAAAAAACTATCATTTCAAAATATAAAAATTTTCTTCTATTTGCGACAGTATGAGATGTTATAATTTCAAGTTCATAAATGTTTATAAAAATTTTGAACTTACCATTAAATAAATATTTAACAAATATGAATTTGAATAATAATTAATGTTATACTTGTGTGTTCCATCACACAAACACAATTTATACTATTTAAACTGTCATGGTGTTTATGTTGTATTGCAATAAAAAAAAAAAAAAAACAAGCAGAACTAGTTCTATTTAAATCCTTTAATTTGTCTGCCTCCAAAGTTCAAAGTTAAAACCATGGTCCTCATTACACAAAAACTGAGAATCACAAACAGGTAAGCGCTACTTGTTTCCTCAACTGGTCTCTGATTTCTCCAATGCTGCAACAACAAATAAGCAGAGTCAGTGGAAAACTGACACTCAATATATCCAGCACTAAAGATGCAGATAAACATGAAAAACTTAAGAGTCGATGCAAAACAAGGGCAAGAGAGATTACTGTTGTAGTTCAGAAGCTTCTCGATGAGATCGACATGAGTCATAAGCATTCTCCTACAGCAATATCGAACTAAGCCCAAAGCATCAAGAGCATCGCTGCATGCCAAACAGAAGACAATTTTATTCTCTGCAAATCAAAGGAATACTTTGGTTCATAGATCAACAGTAATAATTAAATAGGATTATAGTTCATATCAACTTGCATCATAAAATTTACCAAGTACATGTTCATTGCTCTGATACATTTCCAATAATCTATAACATTGCCAGAGGTTATACTTATGCACTCAAAGGAACAGTGAAAGCATGCAAAACATGGTTTCCGTAAGTTTCCGTAATCAGGAAAACTCCACCATAAGTTCCTAAACTTTCAGAGGACAAAACTCACAAAGACTCTTGAAGTTTCAATGTTTACATTTAGACTTGCATTTTTCGTAATGAGTTACTTACTGTCATGTATCGATGTTCAATTCCGCAAATGGCTCTAGTTCAAATAAATCAATGGGGATGCTTAACTTAACCATGTGAATGAGGAAATAAAAAGATTTGAAGAGGGTCAAAAATAATTAGCTAAGATAATTTTAAAGTAAAAATATAAAGGCAATTTAAACCCTGTACCCCCATCCCCCACCCTCAATACTGTATAAAAATAATAATTTTAAAGCTCTTGTCAGACACCCATTAGACACGGGTAAGTTCAAATCCTGTCAATTCCATTCCCCAACCCCAATATTATATAAAAAAAATAAAAAGGCAATTTGGATATAATTTGCATTTAGCTACAGCATTTCTTTCCTTACAAATACATCCCTCTAACTCCAGAACTTTCACCTTCTCTCTATCAATCAAGCATGCCATATCCTCCCATGAATTTTCATACAATGTCGATTCTCCAAGGACTAAGCATCTCCATTTTAGTGACTACAATCTTGCTTCAGAATGTTTCTAATTATGGATGTTTTGCACCACATAAATCACTAAAACATCGAATCAACCAAAATAGAAAACAGAGGAAAAACAATAAGAATTCCCAAAAAAAGAGTCTAGTACTAGCAACATTTATGCAAGAAATTGTGGTCATACAGAGCTTCTTTATCACATTTACCTAGACTTCCAATGCCTTTCAGGGTTGATAGGGCACCATATGCCCATGTTTATTCCAGCCTTATCAGTTGGCATAACCAGGTACAATGTGGAAAACAAATAAAAGCTAATGATAACAGTCTAAAGAAAACTTGGAGAAGGGTTTTTAGTTAAAAGCTCAAAGGCTACTCTCTACCACATGAATCTTTTGAGTACAAAAAGTAACTTGCAATTGAGAATTCATGATGAGTGTTTTCACCATTTGTTAGCTATTTTTCCTAGACTGATTTGTGTAAGGTGGAAAGTTGGTAATCAAACATGCAAAGGCTTTTTGCCTATTTCACCAAAAATATTATCGATTTCCATTATAAATAAAATGAACATCAATACAAAGCGTGCGTCAAATTGTACACGGCTGAAAGCTTGAGGAACCAATTCCTGACTACGAAAGCAGCAATGTTTCCGTATTTTGTGGTTAAGGAGATACAGAGTATTCCTAAAAACTAAAATCGCCCAAAAAGGATTTTTTTTTTTTTAATACAATGTCTAGACAACCCATAATCCCCCAAACCCCAAAGTGGACCCAAATAAGATTCCTTAAGTGCTCATAAAAGATTTCCATCAATCAAACACACCAGTTTTGGGCGATTTACACTGAAAACAGAATATTCATGGCAACAATGCAGTCACTTAATTGCTTCAAAACCATTAAATAAGAGAGAGATTGATGCAAACCCTTCAGTATAGTCGGCCTGGAGAAGATCAAGGTAGGTGTCCCATTTGTTACCAATAACCTGCAGATACGGAATCCATATATACAAGTTAACAGAAACAGATTCACCAAAGCCCTGAACCCACTTGAGAAGTACAAAAAATACCTTCCCGCAGGTGAAGCAACGGACTGGGATTATCATCCTGCTCGGCTAATACGTCTTTTTCTTCTTCTTCTTCTTGCTCTTGGTTTAAAGATTTGCCCTAGCTAGTTCCACCCACTGCTCCCTTATTTGCTTTGCGCGCTCTCGTCTTCTGCCCTACATGGCTTTAAGTACGGGGTTTGCAGTTTTCACGAAAATACCCTTGTTCTAAATTTGACTTGTCCAAAAGTGCCGGATATTATTCAAACTCAAAAAGTTCCGTTTAATAGTTTAAAATAAATTTACTTGATTGAAAAGTATTTAAATAGTAATTAATTTTTTTTTACTTTCACATTAATATCGTTAATTTATGTTAATATAGCATTAATAATCAATTTGGTAATGACACATGATAATCTTAAGTACGTCATCAAGTAGATATAAATTAAAATATTTTAAAAATTTTATAAATTAATAAAAATATATTTTTTACATAAAAATAAACTTGAATAAATAATTGTCTAGATACATTTGAATCTAGAGACCTATTTACTCAAATTCATTCTAAACGTAATTAATTTTTTGTTTATAAAAGAGTTTTTGAGCTATTATTATCTGTACTGTTAATAAAATCTTTGATTGAATTGGTGCCACGTGTTAATTTGACACCAACTCTATTAGGAAATTACAAAAATTATTTTTCGTATTTAAAATAAGTTATATTATTCGATGATAATTTAGTTTTTTAAATTAAAAATAATAAAAAAATGCATTTGATGCTATTTGAATCTATGTCAATTAAACTAAAAAATTATAAATTTACTATTCAACTAAAATTTTATTTTTATTGATTTATATATTTTAATTTTGTTATATACACTTTATTTTTATTAATTTATACATTTTAATTTTTGTATTTTAGAATTATGGTTTTCACTTTTCATTAGTTATTATATATTATTTTTAAACACACATTTCAAGAAAAAAATAGAAGATTTCTAGTTATTATTATTATTATTTTATAACAAAATAGAAGAAAAATATATACATATATGAATATTATCCTAATATAATGGGCTTATGGGCCTAATGGCTTGGCTCACTGGCCATCAAATGGGCTCATCCAAAAAGACAGCAAAATATTACGACTTGAAGTATACCAATAATTAACTGCCACTTGGTAAACAAAAACACGTTGGTCGCTTGTAAAACACGAAAAAGAAAAGTTGACTTGAGTGATGACTACCTCGCAGAAAAACCACTGTTATATGCTGTGTCTCCATCCTAATTTAATTCCACTTCTAATCTTAGGAATTCGGAGAAATCAAAGATGGTGGCAATTGCGTAATACATTCTGCTATTTGAAGCCACCGATTAAACCGAGGCTCGTGACACTTTCATTCAAATGAATATTTGTCGCTGAGACAAAACCCCTTTTCTATTACCAGGTAAAATTTTTATGTTCGATTGCTTTCAACTTCTGCATTTTCTTTTTGATGATGGAGAGAGAAAAAAACCCATTTCTTGATAATCTATTCCTGGGTTTTCGTGATTGTTTTAGTTATGTTGCTTTTCAAATGGACATGCTTTTGTTAACTCAATCCGGTCTTGGTTTTTGCTTTGTAAGGAAATTTTTGTTTCCTTCTGTTTTTTATTCATATTGTGATAAAGAACAAGAATATTTCTGCTCCTTTCCAACTCCCGGTTTGAATTGAACATTCTTTCAAGTGAACTACCCACCAAAGATTTGATTAATTTCTCTTAAATGGATTTGGATCCAATCACGTCTTTGATTCTGTTTGTCCAAATGTTTAGTGGTTCTTGTTGCATACTTTAGGACCGTATTCATCTTTTTTATTCTATTTTGCTATCTGATTGTGCTGGTTTATTTGCTTGCGCTTGTTATTTCATAATCGTAGGTTGAAATAGACAAGCGTTACTGATTGTGTCCACCGAAAATTGGGAACTGCATCAGTGTCCAAGACATGGGGTCTCAAGAACCAAAGGCTGTAACTATTAATGTAACCGGATTTAAGAAGTTTCAAGGGATTGCTCATAATCCCACAGAAACTATAGTTAATAACCTGAAGAATTTCGTTGAAAGCAAAGGGTTGCTGCCTGCTGGTGTTTCATTAGGGAGTTGCACTGTCCTTGAGACTGCTGGCGATGGTGCTCTTCCTGTGCTTCTCAAGGTCTTGGAATCAGGCATCTCAGGGATTGACACCAAAAAAGAACATGTTATATGGGTCAGTTCCTATTATTCAGCTTTATTCATGTCTTGAAATGTACTCCTGTCTTGTAACATGCCCGTTGATCTAATAGACCTCGATTTTATTGTGTCTTTAGCTTCACTTGGGGGTTGATGGCGGAGCACGAAAATTTTCCCTTGAACAGCAGGCTGTAAATGAAGCTTCTTTCTTTTGTCGCGATGAGCTAGGATGGCAACCAATGGTGGATCATGGATTCTCTTCTTTCAATCTTAACAAATGATTCTCTGTTACCCCATTAATATCTATATCCTTGTGTTTATTGTTTCCCTTTGGTGTCTGCAGCGACAGCCCATTCTTGCCGACGATGGGGGAATCTCCCGGAAACGACAGGTACTTTCTGATCTGTCTGTACATGTTATTTAGATTTCCTTTTACAAACCATTATATCAAAGAAACCTATGTCGTGGCTACTGTGACCTGGTATTACTTATTGAGCATCATTATTTAGTTTCAGTTACAGCTGAAATATTTAACACCATTGATGCTTTATCTTTGTCAAATATTAGATATCAGCTGTTCCCTTTCTTCCCTTTTTGGATACTGTGTTTAACATAGTGAATCTTTTGGTTCTTGAAGACGACTTGTTCCGTTGAAGCAATCTTCAAGTTCTTAAAGAACAAGGGCTATGCTGCGACGACATCCAACGATGCCGGCCTTTTTGTATGCAATTATGTCTACTATCACTCTCTCCGGTTCGCCGAACAGAAGGGTCATAAATCTCTATTTGTTCATGTTCCCCTCTTCTCGACGATCAACGAAGAGACACAGATGCAATTCGTCGCTTCTCTGTTGGAGGCCATTGCATCGACCTGCTAAACATTAAACAATTCAAATGATATATGGTTATGCTTTATATTTATGGACGTAATTCTCTGTTATCACAAACTATAAAAAATTATGAGACTTGGGAGCTTTCCCTTTGCCTCCCCACCATTGCCCTTGCTTCACCTTTGTATTTCTTGTGTGAACTGTATTTGTTAAAGTGGGCTTTATGCAATGAAATTAGCTGCATTTGAACCTTGAAAGTTTGGAAAAGTATGACAAATTATAATGGGCAAGTTGCCATTTTCTTGTTGACTGTGGTTATTGGGTCGGTCGTTTGATGTGAATGTGGTTTTGAGACGTTTACTGCAAGCAAAGTACAAAGCCCTCACGTTTATTTATCACTATCAACCAGATCTTAAGGTAAAGTTGCAATCCAATCCAAATTTTGCTTTCAAAGTGAAAAATGGAGTTTACGTTATCTCATATCCAAGAATGTTGGTTCAACTTTTTCGTGATCTACCATGATAGAAAATTCCATATCAATTTTTTTGTTTTTATCTCCATATATATTTACTGAAAGGTTTTTTTTTTAAATTGTTTGAATTGAACTGATCAATAAAAGAGGAAAGATTGAAAATTTATCTGAGCACCGATTCCATTAGAAGGGCTACATCAATATAAACTCATTGAATCAAGTTAAAAATGAATTTATCGAAAATCGGTAATCTAATCAGTTTCATCATCATAAAAACCTTGATTTGAATATCAAGTTCAGGCGGTAAAAAACAGCCCGGCCCGCAGGGATGCATCTGCCATATATTCTTATTTCTGCTAATAGCTGCTAAATTGTGTGTAGCTGGCAACATGATCAGAATGTTACGCGATCAATGAGGCTAAGTGGATTTTTGTCGGTGGTACGTACGTTGCCAATCTTGGCACAACCGAATTACAGGGCCTTTACATCATACTGTAATATAAACCCTGATCTGGGTGTTTACTACAAAAACAAAACAATTAATGAATTAATCAAATCCAGGCGTCTCGACGATGCCCAGAACCTTTTCGATCAAATGTCTATAAGAGATAGCATTACATATAATTTACTAATTACTGGGCACGGTCGATACGGGAATCCTAAGCAAGCACTGTATATTTACAAGGAAATGGTTTCGCAGGAAATCAAAGAAACTGGTCCTACATTTTCGTCTGTGATTACTGTTTGTGCGAATGAGGGGTTTTATAGAGAAGGTATTCAAGTTCATTGCAGGGTGATTTCACTTGGGTTTGGATTGAATTTGTTTATTGGGAGCTCACTTGTTAACCTTTATTTTCGTATGGGACTTGTTGATGTGGCTTGGAAGTTGTTCGATCAATTGCCTGAACGGAATTTAGCTGTATGGAATTTGCTGTTAAACGGGTTTTTGGAGCTTGGTAAAATAGAGGAATTATTTGGGTTGCACGACCAAATGAAATGGGAAGGTGTCAAGCCAAATGGACTTAGTTTTTGTTATTTAATTCGTGCTTGCTGTAATGCGAGGTTTCTGGACGAAGGAATGCAGCTGCATTGTCATGTGATTAAGGCTGGATGGGTGGAATGCAATGTTTTTGTTGCCAATGCTTTGGTGGACTTTTATTCTGCTTGTGGGAACTTCATTGATGCTAGGAAAGCGTTTTTGTTAATTCCTGTTGAAGATGTGATATCATGGAATTCCATCATTTCTGTATATGTGGAGAATGATTTGTTGTATGATGCTATTGAATTATTTAGTAGGATGCATTTCTGGGATAAAAAACCTTCAATTCGTTCCATTGTGGGGCTCTTGAATTTATCCAGTAGAAGAGAGGATATTCTGTTAGGGAGGCAAACTCACTGTTTTATAACAAAAGTAGGATTTGATTTAGGGAGTGTTCATATTCAGTCAGCGTTAATTGATATGTACGGAAAATGTGGTGAAATTGAAAGCTTTCTGTCTGTATATGAGAGGGCATCTAAGAGAACTTTGGAGTGTTGCAACTCATTAATAACCTCCTTTTTGCACTGTGGTATCACTGGCGACGTGTTTGAGATTTTTGGTTTGATGGTTGATGAAGGAATTAGGATTGATGAGGTTACTCTTTCTACGACACTAAAAGCATTATCACTGTCTACGTGGGCTAGTTTGGACAGCTGCAGACTGTTGCACTGTTGTGCTATAAAATCCGGTTATGAATCTGAGCTTGCAGTTTCATGTTCTCTTATTGATTTGTATTCAAGATGTGGACATTTTGAACTCTCCCGCAAGGTGTTTGAAGCCCTTCCTTCACCAAACATTTTCTGCTTTGCTTCTATAATCAATGGATATGCCCGAAATGGTATGGGCAATGAAAGTGTCAGCCTGTTGGAAGCAATGATCCAGAAGGGCCTAGTACCTGATAAGGTGACATTCTTATGTGTTTTAAATGGGTGCAACCATGCAGGATTACTTGAAGAAGGAAAGTTCGTGTTTAACTTGATGAAATATTATGGCATTTGCCCAGAACGACGACATTTTTCATGTATGGTAGATCTTTTAGGCCGTGCAGGCCTAGTGTATGAAGCTGAGGAGTTGCTGCAACAGGCACCGGGAGGGGGTGATTCTGTAATGTGGAGCTCATTGCTGCGAAGTTGTAGGGTCCATAAGAATGAAATAGTGGGTAAAAGAGCTGCAAGAGTCTTGATGGAGCTTTGTCAGGATAGTTTTGCCATTTATTTGCAAGTGTCAAATTTTTATTCTGAAGTTGGGGAATTTGAAGCCTCATTACAAATCAGAGAACTTGCTATGGCTAGAAAGGTGATGAGTGAGATTGGTCACAGTTCAATTGAGGTGAAGACTTACAGTTAACATGCTTTTCTTATACTGCTAAAATTTACCTCGCATAGTCATCCAGCTGAGAACTTTGGAACAATGCTTGCTCGTCTGTTCCAGCTTTATTTCCATAAAAGTAAAACCTGTTTGTGAAATCTTCATCTTCTGCTTAAATCTTCTAAAGAGCTGTTGCTTTAGCTTGAAGCCTTGGCTTGTAACTGGAAAAGGACCTTTTTCCCTCCTGATTCGCTAATTCAAGTTTCTTTTTAAGGTACTTACTGCCCCACAGATTATCCATGCATGCATGCATGGTGTTTTTTTTTTCATTTCTCAATTTATAAAATAGGGTTTACTAAATAATATAATATAATATACTTTGTTGATTCATTTATCCACTTCCCTGAGAAATATAGTGAGAGGGATTTTACATAGTCCATAAACATTTTGATTGGTGAAATGTTGCCTACTGGTTGAAGAGTAAAGCAAAAAACTTAAAAATAAATTTACCCTTGTACTTCAAGTGTGGGCATGTAGAAAATGTAGCACCTTCATCTACTTTTAAGCCAAGCCATATAGCCCACAAAGCTGCTCTTTTCCAAAACTAATCTGCATATATAAATTAAACCAGTGCCTTATTGGATTTATGCAACTCAATCAATCTTCCTACTAGAAAAAAAAGAACAAATCATGGATAAATTGTTCCTAGTTTCCTTCCTCGGTTTGCTGATCACACATGCAGTTGCCGGGAACATGTTAGTCGACAAATTCAACATACTTGGAGAGCTTGAAGACCTCGACATAGCTGAAGAAGATATGGAACTCTTTGAGAACCCATCTTGGATAAGTGAACGCGGTGGCAAGGTTCTTGTAAATGTGGATAGCTTTGGTGCGGTTGGAGATGGAGTTTCTGATGACACAGAGGTATATGCTTGAGAATTTCTTTTGAGTCCCTTGCAAATTACCTTGATGGTTATTTTAAGAAACATTGAAATTACAAGTTTTACAGATAAAGACTGCTAGGCAGTAATCAGCATTCTTGGTTTCCATGGGTGTTTGAGACATGACCCTTCTCAAGGATTAGGCAAATAGTTTTCTCTGAATATCACTTTTTACTAACTTATGTCTTTGATCTGATCTGGTAATTTAAACTTTGTGTATTACTATTTGACCAAATATGTTTTCATTGACATCAAAATAAGCTAATTTCTAATTTGATACATTGGCATTTTGTCTTTCTGCAATATTTTTATCATAGGCGTTCAGAAAAGCATGGAACACATCATGCTCTACTTCAAAATCAGTTTTCTTGGTTCCTCCTGGACGCCGATATTTAGTCAATGCTACAAGGTTTAAGGGGCCATGTGAAGATAGGTTGGTTGTTCAGGTAATATCAATGTACATCAAATTGAACTTAAAGAAATAACATCTTCATTATCCTATATCTATGTTACAGATTAAATTATTGCCAATATTGATTCTATGTTGATATCAATTTTAACTTTAGTTGCTGTAGTTTTTTCTATTTGTTATAATATTAATCATTATTGTTATTATTCAGATTGATGGAACAATAGTAGCACGAGATGAACCTAATGACTGGGACCCAAATCTTCCACGAAACTGGCTTGTTTTTACAAAGCTGAATGGAGTAGTTTTCCAAGGAAATGGAGTTATTGATGGCTCTGGCAGCAAATGGTGGGCATCTTCTTGCAAAAAGAACAAGTCAAATGTAATTCCTTAGGATTTTCTTTATAAATTCTTTCGTTCTCAAGTTACATATCAAACAAATAGAATATTAACATATTTTTTCTTCTGTTTGATTTTACTTTGGCAGCCGTGCAGAGGGGCACCAACAGTAAGGACCTTTCTCCACAATTAATAAATCAATTATGCTAAGCCATGCTTCCAATAAGCAGCATGCCGAAATTATGCAAGTGAACTATCAAATAGATCTCAAATTAGATTTAACATATGAGTTTGTTGCAGGCACTGACTATTGATTCAAGCTCATCTATTAAGGTAAAGGGTCTTACCATTCAGAACAGCCAACAGATGAATTTCGTCCTTTCCAGGTGTGAATCTGTTCGAGTATCTGAAGTACAAGTCTCCTGCCCAGGAGACAGTCCAAACACTGATGGGATCCACATAACTGGGTCAACTAACATCGTTCTTCAAGACAGCAAAATAGGAACAGGTTCTTAATCCTTGTCTTTTGTCCTTCCATGCACCTGTTTTATTGTGAAAGAATACCTTATAGAAATGATATCACCAACTATTATATATGTGCATACTGACTGGTTAATTATGGTGACCATGCATATGAAATGCAGGAGATGATTGCATCTCAATTGTTAATGCTTCATCCGGTATCAAGATGAAGAGAATATATTGTGGACCAGGACATGGAGTAAGGTGTGTTCTAGACTTCCAGTTAGAGCCTAGAAACAGCTGATTGTGTCCTCAACTACTTAGGATACAGTGTAAAATGATTCTTATATCTTTTACTTCTTCTTTGATATGAATTTGCTTCTTAGCATTGGGAGCCTTGGGAAGGATAACTCGACTGCCATTGTCACAAAGGTGGTCTTGGATACAGCACTCCTCAGGGAGACTACAAATGGTGTCAGGATTAAAACCTGGCAGGTATTTTGATGGCATATATCTTCTAAACCTAGCACCACGTATTGATAAGAATATGCATTTAGTCAGTATCAGGAAAGGAGAAAGTAAAAGACTATAAAGTGGCTTCAGTTGTCACGATACGTCGATACCTGAACAAATCAATATTATAGCACACTTAACAATTAGATGCTCTTTCTGAGTAAGTTATGAAGCCTGATATTTTCTTATTTGGGGAGGAAGAGGGAAATGAGTGCCATGGTGGGTTCAAAAAATGACTTTCTTTTCACTGAATATGTTAAACACACAATTTGGCTTCATCCCCATTCCCCCCCACCCCTCTAAAAGTTCTAATAGACAATTAGCATTTATCTCTTTGAGAATGACATGTATGTTTTTGTGGTTCTCTTATAAAGGGTGGTTCCGGTTATGTACGTGGGGTGCGTTTTGAAAATGTAAGGATGGAAAATGTTGCCAACCCCATCATTATTGATCAGTTCTACTGCGATTCACCTAAAACCTGCCAAAACCAGGTGCATTATCCAAACTCTTGCCTGTCATATCTAAATTTCTCACCGTCTTTAGATCAAATTTGCATCCTGAATCTTGCAGGAGTCTCTCAGCCAATGTGAACGTTGATCACATGAATTCTTGTTATTGTTTCTTTTTTTTTTTAGACATCAGCGGTGCAAATAAGCCAGATTATGTACCGAAACATTAGCGGGACAACAAAAAGCAAGGAAGCAATGAAATTCGCCTGCAGTGATACGACTCCCTGTAGCAATATAGTCCTCAGCAATATAAACTTAGAGAAGGAAGATGGCACCGCAGAGACCTACTGCAACTCTGCTCAAGGCTTTGGCTACGGGATCATCCATCCGTCAGCGGACTGCCTAAGTTCCAATGACAAAGGCTTTATTCTCATTGATCATAAAGAAAA
This sequence comes from Gossypioides kirkii, assembly GCA_005610355.1. Classification (NCBI taxonomy): domain Eukaryota; kingdom Viridiplantae; phylum Streptophyta; class Magnoliopsida; order Malvales; family Malvaceae; genus Gossypioides; species Gossypioides kirkii. Next base: position 35,638,912 of record CP032246.1, read on the forward strand.
TTCTGAGCTTTCTGAGCCGACCAGAGATCATATTGTTCACACCGAACTCTAAGCAACCCATATAGGCATATCAATAACACTGTTATAGTATATCACTGTACAAGTAACTTAAATAGAGCAGCAAGAGGCCCGCTAGGAGGTTTGAGGCACATGTTAAAATTTTTATGGGAAAATGCGGATGTAATTGATGTTATGCTCAAATTGCATTGAAACTAATCCACACATTAGCAAGGATATGTAAAATGCGGTTTGTATACATTGAAGAAGAAACTCAATTTAATGAAATTATGTACTAAAAAAACTTTTATTTTTTTTTACCGACTTCATCCAACATGACACAATTATATAACAAGAAGGCATACGGAAAAATAATTAAAACATGACATGGAATATGATAAGAAAAAATAACACTAACACAATATATATACACAAATGTCTCTTAATCTATATATACAAATTACGAACGACGAATTAATATATATATATTATACAAGTATAAAATATTAAAAATATACAAACATAGACTCAAATATTCATTTTTTTAAATGTCTACTATATGCATATCCAAAAAATAATCCTTGCCACCACATAAAACAAAGCTGCTAAGATCAATATCCTACTCTTTGTTTTTGTCCAGAATTTCAATTTTTTCCAGGTTTCTCATCCCCTTAGACCTTAGGTAAATTATATAATATATACATGACCTTAAAACTCAACCCATTCGACTATACATGTACATGCATGTTTGGATGTGGAAAAATACACCAGAAAACATGTTGTGACTCTAAAGAGATCGATCTAAGTGCTTGAAATAGCTGAAAATGCCAAGACAAACAAGGACCACTGACATCCAGATCGACAAATTTTCAACAAAAAAATAACACATATATAATATATTATTCTTTTAGGTGATGAATTAAATACAGGCAAAAACAGAAAAAGGAAGAAAAAAATGGAAAGTTGGTTGCTTGAAGAACCACAAACTCATAACAAAGATTGCCTTTCAGCTTTCCTCTGTTGGGCAAAGTGACAAAGTTCGTGACTTGTGGTGTAATAAAAAGGGAAAAGAAAAAGAAACCGAAAGTGGTCCATGAACTCCATGGGGAAAGGGGAAAAAAAACAAAATTTATGGTTTTTAGAATAAAAACAACATATTGATTTTGATTTTTCAAACTTGTTTGTGTGGTGCATAGCTGTTGTTTATGACTATATTTATGCTTACACGACGAGAAAAAAACAGATCATGTCTTCTGAAGCTGTCACGGTTGGAGTATTTTATGTTGTAGTAGTCTGAAGGAATATGGAAATTCGAATTTCATACTCGTTGGATGTCGAATTTTAAAGATGGCTACATAAATTAACAGCTGAATTCGGGATTGATAATTGGTTCAATATTTTTGGCATCCAGTTGGTGTCCAATCATATGGATTGGGTGATCTTGAAAGCAAAAACAATGGGTGGCGGCAAATTGGCTTCTGCAACTGAGATTATAATATTCTCCATATTTATGATCTCTGATCTCAGCCCTTAGCAGCCAATTCAAAGCATTCCACAGGGTATTTACTGGTTAGTCACGAGAGGCTGCTCTATGAACACAAGATGTATGATAATATGCTTCCACACTTTCCTCTTCCTTCCATTTAAGGTCACTCATGGTGATTTATTTTAAGGTCACAATTACAGCTCAATGGTGATTCATGTGCATTTTTAGATCATTAAATATCTTTGATGCATTCCCTTTTTTTTCATTCTGGGCAAAAAGATACTAAAATAGATTAGAAAATTTATATAACCCTAAATCAATATTTGGCATGAAATTGAGTTGAACTTGGAATGAGTGTCATTTTATTACAGTCTCGTGATCATATTATTATATTGTTGTTGGGGCGTACATGATATAAAATGTTTATGGAGCTAAGTGAAATGAAATTCATTGACTCTTATATAAACATTAAGAAAATTTAAGTGTCAAGTAGGGGACCAAATTCTCGACAAGAGAGAACATTCCAACTACATTACAACTTGCAAAACCGAATTTACATGCGTATTGAAACTTGATAGCAGACGTTGTGGGTAGGGGTGAGCAAAACTCGATTCGAATCGAAAAATTCGAAAAAAATTTCGAATTTCAAATTATTCGAATCGAGTTATTCGAGTTAAACGAATCGAGTTAATTTTTTTTTTCGAATTTCGAGTTTGAATCGAGTTTAATTTTTGAATTCGAATAAACCGAATAAAACTATATTATTTTTAATTTTAAATTTATATTACCTAAATCCAATATTCAGGCCCAATTTACTATACTCATTTTCCCTCAAAACCCAAATCATTTATCTTATCCAATTTTTTCCCCTAATATTTAAATCCCATCAACAAACTAAACTCAAATATTTTTAAACCCAAATATAATTTCATTCTTCAAAAACACTTATAAACTAAACCCAAATATTTTTAAACCCAAATATAATTTTATTCCTAAATTACACTCATAAACAACTCCTTTTCGTGTCTAAATTTATTATTCATTTTTGTTTATTGTTATTATGGTTAGGTGTACTTATTTAGTTTTTATTTGGAAAAGAAATTGAAGATATTAACTTTGTAAACCCAAAATCTATTTTTCCTTCCTAAAAAAAACCCCTAAATTAAAACCATCAAAAGAAAAAGCTTAAGCTATTCTACAATAATTTTTTGTTATTACTGTTCGTTTATTTGACTTTTGTTATGTTGTTTTTATTTTTTATTTTGTTGTTTAGAATGGTATTGCCGTGTAGGTTTTTACTGTATTTTGGACTTTTGCTTATGTTTTTTTATAATCTTGTTGTGTTATTGTTGTTACTTGGATTTATGTTGTTTACTTGAACTTTTACTTATTTTTTTTTATTATAATCTTGTTGTGTTGTCATTGTTTACTTGGATTTTTTCACTTATTTATTTCAATTTTTCGTTATATAGTCATGTTTAAAAACTTTAAATAAAAATATTTTTTTTAAAAATTACATAAAATTAAACAACACCAAATTAATTTTTTTAATTTAACTTGAACAAATATATTCGATTCGATTCGAATTCTATCTCACTCGACTCGATTCGTAAAAATTTCAAATCCAGTTAGGATGATGAAATAGAATTCGAAAACTCGATTAACTCGAAAATTTTTCATTCGATTCGATCGAATGCTCATCCCTAGTTATGGGCATTATCTCTCAGTTGTGTGTGATATATACATAAATGAGTTTGAGCAGATTACTTCACGCACGCCTTGGCCTTGGTCCCATGTGGGTTTGCATAGCCATCAGCTACCATTTCAGGCTATGTTATTCCAACTTTTTATGTCTAATATATATAGTGTTGAGTATTTTGCTCTATGTGTCTTTGGTAAGAAAAATCGGGTATTTATAATATATGATACTGTTTATCGAAGTGACGTCTTAGGTAAGTTTCATGTATGTCAACACGTATGTTATCTTAGACTTAACACGCATTCGCCGATCCACTTGTTTGACTTTGCACCCTCTACCTACGAAAATCTAGAAATATGTGAACTAAGTTTGCGAACCCCCCCTGCAAGCCGTAAACGTATCCACTTGGTAGGACCTAAGCTCGGATCGTGAGTCGATAATTCGGATTATATCCGGATTTCAGATCGATAATGGGAAATATCATAGTTATAAATATGAATGTAAATGTATCATTCTAATCTTAAAACATGGATGAGGAGAAGTCACTGAAATATTATTGTAATAATTATTTTAATGAATGAAGACAGTAGGGAAGTACAAAGGAGAAGGGGCATGGAAGGGAAGGGAAGGGAAGGGAAGGGAAGGGAAGGGAAGGGGTTTTAGGTCCGTGACATTGGTAGGTTAATGGTAGGGTATGAATTTGAAGGGTCTAGGGATGGAAACAAACCAAGTGAAGACAAAACTAGCTTTTGTCTCTCTAAATGTAAGAATCAAGAAAAGAGATCCCATCCAGCTTTCCACATAAACAGCAAAATAGAAGGGGATCTGTTCCCCCCAACTGCAATTTCACATGCACAACAACATTAACTACTACTCTTACTAATCATAAATAATGGGAGTTGCCTACCCTCTTTCTCAAAACAATAAAAACTTTATGATTCTTTTTTATTGGTCCTTTATGTAGTTATGAATATCATTAGGTTCAATATCAACAAATTCTAGAATCATCTATTTGTCAACTTTATCTTGAAATTCACTTTTCTAATTGTAAATAAAATTGCATCGAGCCTTTTGTTTTCTTTGTAATTTCCTTTCTTTCGGTTAGGATGGATGTGACATTTTGGAATGAGTGTGTGGTAAAATATGTTTAGTTTATTTTTTGTCTCACATTACAGTATTGTTACGATATTTAATCTTATCATCACCGTTGTTTTTACACTACCCACAAATAAACACGTCGCTCATCCAAACCCATCCCAAAAACTAAAATATCCTATCAATTAAGGAGTAGAAGATATATTTGTTATGATTTCTCTTGATATGGAGTTAGGCTAAAAACAGGTTGATTGGGGTTGTGGATTGAGCTTACATTGTTGAAGGTCCAGCACGAAGTGAGCTATGGGGTGTCTGCTTTGGGACACTCTCTAACACCTAAGTAATGAGAAGCTTAAGGAAATTTTAGCGAAGTAACGATCAAGTGGATAAGATTACAGAAATTAGGATGATTGGACTGATCCATTTTTACTCGTGAACAAAAGAAGATTGGCGAATCCCTCTTGTCTTTAGCCGATTGACCTAGTGGGACTATGCCAGGGCCAATTTGTTGGTCATACCGTTTGCAATTTTGCCACATATCTAAGAGATCGAAAGCTATATTTATGCCTCCGGCTGGTTTGCTACCAAATTGTCTCTTGCTTTGGAATAATGGTTTTATGAGTCACTTGGAACATTTTCAAATATTTATAGTGTTTCAATAATTATAAATAAAATTATATAATTAATCAAAAGTTATATCTTTTGGTTATTGATCAAGAGTTATGACTATTCATAATAATATTAAGTTTCTTAAATACAAAGAGTTATATCACTTGATTTTTTGACAAAAAATTATAACTCTTAAATAACATTACTTGAATAGTTATGTTTATTTAAGAGATGTTATTTGAATAATTATATCTCTTACTTTAACAGTTATATCTATATATTTAAGATATAATAGTTGAATAATTATGTTTGTCGAAATCACCTCGGGAACGAGGCTTCGAAAGAAAATCATTTTAAGTATTTTTGAAATAAGATAAAAATGGGAGTCGCCACCAATCTTTTTATTAGGTGTGATTGGATCACCATAAAACGTTTAAAACGTTAAAAAAGGTGGGTCTTCGAAATCCAAAGAAACAGGCTCGGGAGTCGGTTACGCACGAGGAAGGATTAGCACCCTCATACGCCAAAAAATTGGTACCACATGATTATTTTCGGGTCTTATTTTATGAAAACAATTAAAACTCGTGTAAAAATTTAAAATACGATGTTTATTTTAGACGGCTTCGTATAATTTCAAAAGAAGACTTTTAAGGATAATTCGCCCTCGCGTTCCGATCCTTTATGAGAATTAGAAGTCGTGTCCAACACATTAGGGCACTAAATTCTCGGAGTTTCAAAACCGCGGGACGTTTCGGGACATTTTAAAAAGAGCGTTCTATCATATGAACCATACGAAAATCACACCCAACACGTTAGGGTACGAAATTTCGAAGCTTTCACACGAAAGAAACATCGTTTCTTCTTTTGGTTATAAAGTCACTTTGTATATAATTATTAGATTTGAAGAGTATTTTGAAAGCTTTTTTTAAAAAGGATATCCGACTCGCATGAATTACGAAGATCTCACTTAACACATTAAAGTGCGATTCTTCGAAGTTCTCACACGGAAGGACGTTGCCTCATTCTTAAAGTTATTTGTGATATAGATCTATTTTCGAGAGTTTGAAAATTTCGTATTGAATTTAAAATGTAATCCTCGAACACATAGTTTTAAAGGGTTCAACTATGGAGTACTTGTTTACTTCGATTTTCACGGAGAATTAAAATCGTGACCAGCACATTAGGACACGATCTTCTCGGAATCTCGGGGTTAACGGGTATAAAAATCTTAAAAAGGATGTTCGACGTGTGTGAGTTATACGAAAAATCACACCCGACACGTTAGGGCATGATTTATCGAAGCTTTCACACGAGAGGAATATTGCCTCGTCTTTGAAAATACTTTGAAAATGAGCGTGTAAGTTTTAAGCATCGAATAGCAATTAATAAGAGAAATTGAATATGAAACAAGATAATAAGCAGATAAATAGAATGCGAAAATGTAACATGCAAATGCATAATGGTTAAAATAAATGCAAGTATTTAATGATGAAGAAAAACGATGCGATCGGGATCGAAAACGGAACCTTTGGATGCCCGGGGGCGAAATGGTAATTTTTGACTTTCGAGGGTAAAAATGTAATTTTTGGTGAAATCGGGGTCGAAGATGGGATTTTAGGAAATTCAGGGGTAAAATGGTAATTTTGGTGAAACTGGGGTTAAAATGGGATTTTGGAAAGTTTAGGGGTAAAATGGTAATTTTTGGTGAAAATCGGGGTTAAAAATGAGATTTTGGAAAGTTTGGGGGTAAAATGGTAATTTTTGGTGAAAATCGGGGTTAAAATGGGATTTTGGAAAGTTCAGAGGTAAAAGGGTAATTTTTGGTGAAATCGGGGTTAAAAATGGGATTTTGGAAAGTTTTGGGGTAAAATGGTAATTTTGGTGAAATTCGGGTTAAAAATGGGATTTTGGAAAGTTTAGGGACCTATAAAATAATAAAACCAAGAAAGGGTGACACGTGGCACCCTCACAGGCATCCAGAAGTCAAAGGACTAATCTGTAAATCTTGAAAAATTCCTGGGTCAATTTTGTAATTAAACAGAAGTTGATTTAAGGACCAAAATAAAATAAATTAAAAATAAAAGGGACTAATTACACAAATAAGCCAAAATAGTGCCACATGGCAGCTTCTGGTGCATTCAAAATGTTAAAGGATTAAATTGAAAAGTAAACAAAATTACTGGGCCAAATTAGAAATAATTAAAAGTATGAAAAGGACTAAATTAAAACAATTAAAAATTATGGAAGAACCAAACACGCAAATAAACCATTTAACGAAAACGCGCGGATCCTAGAGGCGGGTTCGGGTCTACGGGTCCTATAAATATCATTTTTAGGTTTTTTTTATTTCATTTTTTCATTTTCTTAAAATTTCAGCCACCCCTCTTCTTTTCTCTCTTCTCTCTCCTCCCTTCCCCCATTTTCCTTTGGCCGCCCATGCTCCGGCCAGGCCTTTGGCCCCTATCCGCCGCTCGTCCACAGCCACGCGTTGCCGTCGTGGGTTCCTCACCGTACTCCGACGTAACCCCGGCCCTCTCGAGTTGCACGCGCTTCAGCTCCGGTCGCCGTCCGACGCGTGTGATACGCTACGCACAGCCCACACCACCTCCATCGTCGCCGGCGTTCAAGGTAAGAGCCCCCCTTTCTTTTCTTTTGATTTTCGCTTCTAAAAAAAGTCCAATTTTCTATTCCATTTTATTTCCGACCCAGAACTGACTATTCCAGATCTGGGTTTTAAAGCATTTTCTTTTCCCATTTATTCTTGTATTTTAAAACATCTAAAAAGCACACTAATCCCAGATTTCCCTCATTTGGTGACTTTGCAGATTTGGGGTTTCGAAGTGCAAAAGCGACGGCGACGGACTCCGACTCCGACTCCGACTCTGGCGATGGTTGGACAAGGAAGGGTTGACTATCCTTTCACTTTCCTTTTTTATTATTTATTATAATATTAATTATTATTATTAATATTATGAACAAAGTTATTATTAATTTTAACAATTAATATTATAACTGCCATTAATGCTATTTAGTGCTTATTAATGATATTAACAATATTGAAATGTCTTTAATATCTATTAAAACTTAAAAGAAAACAATGAATGCTAACCAAATATTAAATGCATGCATTCACTTGTATTTGGAATCTGATAAGTTTATGATTTTAATGCATGAATGGTAGTAAACATATACTGATATTACCCGGTTGTCTTTAATGCTCGAATAGTCTGGTGTTTAATGAAGTCCTGCCTTTGTTGACTGTTTTCTTTTTGGTCGAATTTTACAATGAAAAAGGGTCTGCTTTTCGATTTCCAGAATAGGGTTCGTAACCTTTTGTACATATCCTGACTAGGCTTTTATAACCAAATACATAATCATGCAATTTTGTTTCATGCAATTTACTGCTAGTCCTAATCTCCTCTTTCTTTTTGCAGGTTCGGCAGTGGCGGTTGGGGCAGGTTGAAGCTGCAGTGCCAAAAGCAAGTTGGCTGAAGAATGTGCAATCTGGGCTGACGTGGCAGCATGTGATTGGCTGAAGTGGAGGCAACAATTTTAGCAGTCTTAGAGTCTCTAAATTTGGTTTGGGTCATTTGTAATTGGGCCTTTGGATTGTAATTGGGTTTTTTTATAATTGGGCCTCAATTTTGGGTCCTTTTTTGTAATTGGACTTGGACTTTTTAATTTTAAATTTTCATTAGATTTAAATTCATTTCAAATATTTTAAATTTAATAAATTTAAACCTAAAAAATCCAATCATTTGGGCCTGGAAAAATTGGCTTCAACAATGTCTCTTCTAAAAATGTGATTATTCAGAAACAACACTTATTGAAAGTTATGTCTTTATAGAGAGACACGAGAATTCTTATAAATATTAGTGCAATTTTTTTTATTCTTCCTTCATCTTCTACTATTCTTATATTATTCTATAAAGAATTAACGCCAAAATTCTTTATAGAAATTGATTTTCTTGTTTTACTCTACTGTACTTAAAAATTGATTGGTTGGGTTATTTTAATATTATATTGATATTATTTTATTTTATCAATTAAATAATTAGATATTTGATGAGAAAACTGTAGAATTTTCCATCATTTATCTTCCACTTTCATCCATGTACGAGGGAAACTTTTATTTTCATTCATTTTAGTCTTTTTCACCATAATCATCTAATTCAAGCTAGAAACCACCAAATTTCCATAGAAATCCTACAACATCATAGAAAGGTGATTTTTAAGTGAAGAAGGCGTATCATGTTGGAAGAGAGAGAAAATCAAACTAATGTTTGATATCAAGAGAACAAGGTATGAATATTAAGGTTTCATAATGTTTTCAAGTTAAATGTGTGACACCCTTATCCCGACACAACAATGAAACTTGAGTATATGAATATATCTTTAATTCACTAACTATTCAAAGATCTCAATAATTGAAGTTCCAACCTTTCATTAACATAAAATTTGAAAATACAATTTTTTCATACAATTATTATAAGTAAGGAGGGCTCTACCGATACATGAACTGGCAAGTATCGGTAGAACACTTGATAATTAAACAGGTGAAAATACCATAGTAACTATCGGAACGTTAAAAGTTCTACCGATACCAAGGGGTCGAGATCTATCGATACCTAAACAAGCTTCTACCGATATCCAAAACTACAGTAAGCAAAACTACTTAACATGCTAACTTCTATTGATACCTCCCTTTCAACTACCGATACTAAATTTGACAGTGAGCAAAGTTAACAATAACTATTATTTTCTATCGATACCTAGATTAGTCTACCGATACTACTCTTACAGTTCTACCGGTAGTCTAAATTCTTACTACCGAAACTAAATATGTCAGTAACTAAAGTTTCAAATTCCCCTGCATTTCTACCGACACTCAATAACAAGGTACCGACACAATACAATCTGATATCAAAAATTCGATCCCAATTTCTCTCAAGTCTAAATGTTATTCACTAAACACTATAAGCTTCTTGTTTAAACACATATTTAATCACATCAAGCTTGCATCATTCTTAAACATATTTTACAACCAATACACAAGTAATATGCTAAAATCATACTACATTTTCCAAAAATTATTCATTGTACCAAATTTACAATTACTACCTTTACATGTACATACTTCAAAAGATGCTTAGCTTTAAGTCTTAACAAAACTATTTCCCATTAAAGTACTACCCAAAACATCCTATATACATGCCACTCTTGAACCCAAAATGAGTTACTCAAAAATATACCGAGGATGATGGTGATAGTGTGCTCTTTTGACTGGATCCAATCGATGTCAAGATTCTTCGAGACCTACAATCATGAAAATTCACACACAGTAAGTCATTTAAGACTTAGTAAGTTCAACATACAAATGGAAATGTAGTTAAGGTAAACTAACGGTTATAGTTAAAAATTCAATACTTGTTGTTGGATCACTGGCATAAAGCCTATTAGGCACAAAGCCTGATAACACCGGCACAAAGCCTGATAACACCGATACAAAGCCTACTAGGCACAAAGCCTGATTTTGTACAAGCAAATCAATCCTCAAAGGATTATACATGTCAACAAAATCATTATATATGTCAACCCATATGTATATATACATCAATTCTAACATTTATAAAGTGAAATTATAAATATAAAATAATGAAATGAACTTACTTGTATAGTGACGATCGATATTTGACAATGATCACTTGACTATTTTACCCTTTCCACGTTTATCCCCCAAAGTCTCGATTTCTTGATCTAATATATATAAACAATTAAAGTAAATCAAATCCTTATTTTCTATAGCATAAAAAAATGGTATATTTTCTAAAACAAACTTCAATAACAAAAGTTTAATCATTCAAGTCCCCAAGCTAAATCTACCCTTTTAGTAACCCAAAAACCTTTCTAAACATCTCACCAACTTCATTCTCAACCATGGTAGTAACTAAACATGAAACTCACTCATGATACTTTTCACAAATGTTTATTTCTTTGCAAGATACTTACCTTATTAGATAGTCCAACCCAAAGGATCATAATTGTATAACTAATATTAAGTATAAAACATAATTTCACTTATAAGCAAAGCTTCCAAAACAACCAAATTTCCAAGCTTTTCTCGTATGGTGTTTTCGGTCAAAGAAGAAAGAAAATAAAGAAGATGATGATGTGTCCCTCTTGTTTTTATCTTCTTTTAATTTTTTTATTTCCCTTACTTAAAATAATTATAAAATAAAATTTTATAATTCCTTCCATCTTTATCCACTAACTTATAAATATAAATATATATATATATATATATTTATTAATAATAATAACTTTTATAAACTCTTACACCAAAACCCACTCACATATTATTTAATATGTTAATACCTTATACTAATTATCACTACTAATGAAATTTCTTAGCCTAAATACTTCATATGACCTTATGAGTGTAATTTACTCAATAAAATTTAATTTACTAAATGTAATTAAATTTTAAAAATCTAAACTCTCTTTACCATTGAAATCAGGCTATTACAAAATGTTCTTAAAAAGGTATAAAAATGATGTTAAAGTAAAGAATTCTAATGAAAAGTTTATGTTCTTGACATGTTATTAAAGAGAGAGACAGAAGAAGCTATTCAAGTGGCATAGAAAAGAGAAAAACGAGTGATTAAAGGTTGAAGAAAGGTAAGTACTCTTGAATTCTCTTGTCACCTAAAGATTAAAATGTAAATTTTTTGAAAGTTGTGTAAATTAGTAAAATAAAATGTAAAATAATTTTACATATTATTTTAAAAGAAAGCTTAATTGAAGTGAAATATGATAATGAAATAGACATAAAATGATGTTGAAGTGAAATTATAGTAAATATTGTATGTTCCTGTTGCTAAGCACTAAATCGTGAATTTTGTGAAATTTATGATTGAAATAAGAAAAGTAAAAGGCATATAAATTAGACATGTGAAACAAATATTAGAACAACTAGACACTTTCTTTCTTACTACATTAATTCACCTATGTACATGTTATACTCTATACCATGAAATTTATTTCATACCCCTTTTCTCCCAAGTCTTGATGATGTGATGAAATGTGTCAGGATCGCTACTTAGAATGAGAACTTATCTACACGTTGAAAAATAAAGTGTTAAGCTTGTATAAGCTTAGTAAGTACCCATGTATTCAGATCTTAACATTTGTTTGATTTTTATTTATCATTAATATTATTACTATTATAATTCATGAATACATCTTAATAGTCAATAGGTTATTCCATATTTACAAAATTCACTAATTTTATCATTTCACAGATTAACAGAATGAATTTTTTTTATATAAAAAATCACTTACCACGATTTTTTAGCCCCTGATAGACACGTTTGAACCAGATGGATACACGGAACTTATCACGATACACAAAGCACAAAAGTGTTGGAAACATGGGCACAAAAGTGGATGATATCCACAAAGCTCAACACTAGCTTAGATGGGCACTCGAATATCATTGAATTTACAATAATTAATCACAATTACTTTCATGATTTTCACGATTTAATCACACTTTCACATTTCTTTCATTCTAGTATTTATTCATTACACTTTCACGCTAGTCTACATTTTCACAATTTTCACGAACATTAAAATTTTCAACATCATTTTCTTTACACTTCCAATCCATGGCTAACCATGATATTTATTCATACTAGTATTTATTTCACGATTTCCACAATTTAGCTACACTTTTGCACTTCTTCAAATTAGTCTTCATTTTCCACTATTTAAAGAACAATTGTAATTTCATTTACAATAATCACAAAAAATTATTTAGTAAATTTTTAATTCAGAATACACCTTATATTTCGTGTTCTCTACATCATTGTCACTTATGAAACAATAACACATAAGACTTTCATATACTTTTCAATTTAGTCCTTTTCACCACAAAATTCTATATCACTTTCACATAACACTTTAATCCATTAATTCATTATAATATGAGTTTTGAACAGTAAATATGAGGTATTACATAGTTTATGAGCTTTTATTATTGTTTGGAATGATCGTGTATAGTTTTGGTATGCTTTGGAGGTGTTTGAAAATAGAATTTTTGGGTCCTCTGTCCCAAGTCTCGAGACATAAGAACTTTGAAGATAAAAAGCTACAATATCAGGATCATGTCTCGAGACAAGATAACTTTAAAGTTCTATAGTAACATGACCGTGCCTCGGGACATATAGACCTAAAATTGAAATTTTTTAATTGAGCCAAAAGAGGCTCGAAACGAGTTTGGATAATTATGTTTTAAAAAAAGTAATGTGACATTGAAAAGGGCCCAAACTATGAGTATTTTGATGTGGAACTTGTAGCATTTATTACTCGAGTTTCTCGAGTAAGAAATATTACACGCATTATGATCCGATTACATACTGCAATTTAATATTAATTAAACATTACACAATTCTTAACAATGACTTACGTAAACCAAACTACAAATAACTTAAACACAACAACTATGTGCAGCAAAAAAATCAGAATCAATTTGGAATAAAAGTAAAATCAATTTTTTATCTCTACTCAATTTTCAAAATTTTTTTAAACTTTTTAATTTAATTTAATGTTACATTAGTCACTTCATTAACAATAAAATTAAATGATTAAAATCTCACTTAAATAATTTTTTTAATGATAATGGAATTAAAATCAATGACAGACGACATGTAAACTTTAACCCCTAAAAACAGTTTGAAAAAGAGAGAAAAAAAAGTAAAAATTGTAATTTTTTTTTCCTTCTTTAATTCTCAAGCTGTATGTATAGAAAAAAATATTTGTAAATGTGTTAGAAAAATAATCCTGACATGAGTTAAATAATAAAAATTATATAAATTATTATGATATATTTAATTATATAACTGGTGTAGGCACAGTTAACTCTTCAATTATACATAAATTGAAGGTTAATGTATATATTTTCATGCATTTAAAATTTAAATTAATTTTATTTAAAAATGAAACCATTATATAAACCTTCATCATCCATTATGTTCCTATTTTTAGAAATAAGAAGAGAAAAAAAAACAAGAAATGGTGGACATTGACGGCTGTATGAGTTATTCACGAGAGGAACAAAGTTCACGAGCAATTCTTAGTAATGAATTAATTAAGTTAATAGCATGCGTGCACAAAACGACGGCTTGGAAGGCCAAAGGTCTTCTTTCCCTATCGCATTATCTCTTGCTGTCTTCTCCTAACCCAATTATTAAATCAATTGGTCTATTTGGAATATCCTCCTAATCTCCATTTTTTTTAGTTTTAATCACTTTTGTCTGTATGTGCCCGCATTTATTTAGGGTTAAATTAAAACATATTTTTTATTTATTTTTTGATTAAGCTGGACGTCTGTTGTTATTATTGTAATTAATTAAAATGAGGAAATGGTTTGTATGGGTTTGAAGACGTTGGGCAGAGGGAAGAGGGGAAGTGGCAAAGGGAAACGACAAATTTAAGCCTCAATAGAAAGACATTTTTGTTATTTTTCTAATTATTACTGGTTGATGAAAACGAGGTCTGGTTGGTTCCAAGCAACCTTACCTAAGCTTATTTTCAAATATAGATTAAATGATAAGTAATCTAGTTATGCCCTTTATTTTTAAGATCATAAATAAAAATAAGATCTTACTCCCAAACAATTCTTCCATTAATTGCTCTTTTTCCTCATTCTATTTCTTTCCGGAATGTATTTCTGTGACATTGCGTAAAGCATTTTATATTATATAAAAATGATTGTACTATATTTTTTTTTAAATTCATGGTAGGCAAAACTATGGGCGCATGGGGGTGTCCTTCAATAATTTCTGTCAAGTACTATCGACGTTGAACCTTGGATTTACAAATAATTTATTTTCTATATATTTAAAATCATCATAATTAAAATTAACAGAAGCCTTTACAAACACAACATGCCAGGTGAGACCATCAGACAGTTTGAATCAGTTGAGAGTAATATTACTATTTTATTTTAATTTAGACGTGAATTTAATTCGAGTGTTTTTTTTATTTTCTTTGGCTGAAAAAATTCGAGTGTTTATTTCATTTTATCTATTCAGTTTTTTTAAAAAAAAAAGTTTTGCATATTTTTAAAAGAAACCAAACACTACTATTCATGTTCATTAAATATAGTTTAAAAATTAAAAAAAAAGTTTTATGAAATTACCATCTTAGAAATTACAAAGTGTTTAATATTGGTACAGATGATTTATTTAAAATTTGCTATATACTTAAAAGGGAAATAATTGTTGTATTAATATTTTTAAAAAATATATTAGATACAAATATTTTATTACTCAACACTAATGAACTAAAGATTTTTGGTTTAAAAAGAAAAAAAGAAAAGGAATGGGAAAAGTGAAGCCCGTGAACGTTGCATGTGATAATGAGGAGCTGTCAAAATCAGTGGCCCTTCAGTCATCAAATGCAAATAGACCTACTCACGTGTCCCCTTTTGGCCTTCTTTTACATTATAATATTTTTTCTTAACTCCATTATTAAATTATTTAAACGCGGTGAAGGAAATCCGTCTAAAATAAAATAATAGCAACCCGACTTTAATTTTCTTCTTCTTTTTTTTTTTAGATTTGTATATAATTTTTTAAATAAAATATAATATAACCATAATGGAATAATGAAATACTTAACCAACCAATCACCATTTTTGTAAAAAATAGCAGAAAGATTGGAACGAAAGAAGAAAAAAAGATGGAAGGGAGTATATTTCTGTTGCTAGTCACATCACATTACATGGTCTTTTTGTAAAATAGTATAAAATTTCTAAATTCAAATTCTTTTCCATAATAATGTGCTTGATAATTAATTAAAACGGATAAAAAAAAAGGGTACACTTCTGTTAATAGTCACGTCTTATAACTTATGTTCCACAAAAAAATAAAAAGAAGAAATCAAATAGGCAAATTATAAATTTTTTTTAAAAAAAATGTAAAACTGTAAAAGCATTCCAGTTATGAAGAAACATGTGAAACCTGTGTTTCGAATTTTGCAAAAAATGGAGGAAACTACATTGCTTTTCATTTCTGGTCTATTTACCTATAATAGCTAGGACGATAGGTGTCGGGTATTGGAATATACAAAATAGATGGTATGTATTGGTCATCAAGAAATTGAGTGATGCACATGCATGGGACATGTACATTGGGTTATAATAATGTCTTATAATCCTATGTTTTTATAAAGGATTTGCTACCTTAAAATTTTATATGAAGTATTGCATTATGTCTTAATACTCCTCACTGCTTCGAAATCTTCTCCCTATATAAACACCAACCATCACATAATATTTTGGCTCTCAAAGCACAAGCTTCACTTCTCTGTCTTTGTCTCTCTTTACCACTCTCTGTTCTTATCTCTGTTTCTCACCTTGAGAAACTCTAAGAAAGAAGGAGGGAAAAAATGGGTGGAATTAACTTCAGAAGTCTCACATTTATGATTTTAATTGCATTTCTTGTATGGTGTTCAAGTTTTGAAACATGCATTGCTAGAAGAGGCAAGCATTGGCGGCAGAGCAGGTATGCTGCTGCACTATCTAAGAAGAAAGGAGGAAGTCGTGGTCATCGCAATTACCACAATGGAGGATCAAAGTCCAAACCTCCTCCTCCTCCCCAGTCCCACAAAGCTACTCCATCTCCTAAACCTAAAGAAGAAGTCTCCCCTTCAACTCCTTCACCCCACGGCGGTTACGGCTATGATCAGCAGTCTACCGTATTCAACGTCCTAGATTTTGGCGCTAAAGGTGATGGGAAATCTGATGATACTAAGGTGAGAATGTCAACTTCTCGTTTATGCTCAATACAATGTTCAATGTGTTGCTTAATACTAAGAATTTTCCATTTCTTAAGGAATATGGCCAAAAACACAATACTTGAAACTAATTATTTTCCCACCAAAATGGACTATGTGGATTAATTCACCATTGTTACATGAAGAGGAAGGCATTCGAAGTTCTTAAACTTCCATGCATTTTTTTGGCCATTACAGTTTGATTAAAGCTACAATAGGCAAGTTGACAGTTTTTGACTTTTTAGAAAAAGAACTTTTATGGGGCCAATGCGGTAGAAAAGTTTAAAAAATAGCTAGCAAAGCAGAACTTACTGGTTAAAATATGATCATATGAAATGCAGAACGAGCCTTTATGGAAACAAAGAAAAGCAAGTAAAAAATGTGGTAGAAACAAAAGAGAGCAGAGCACAACTAACCAAAGTTGCGCTGGGCCACTCCAAATTAAAGAATGATTCTCTTTAGGGTAGTTTAGACGTGATTGGTGCAATAATTACCATAGCAAACAGCTAACCACCATTCAACTGTTATTCTATGCCTATAGTTAATATCACGTTAGCTGCAAACCTGACTTAGTACGATGCAACGCAGGCATTTCAAGCCACATGGGCAGCTGCATGTAAAGTGGAGGCATCAACTGTTGTCGTTCCAGCCGAATTTGTGTTCCTTGTAGGACCCATTTCATTTTCTGGCCCATACTGTCAAGCAAACATCGTGTTTCAGGTAAAGCCATGTGGGATCTTAATTACTCCTTCTATATTGGCCAATGAGTCAATGACATACAGAACACTGTCAAATAAAATTGGAAAGATAACTACTAATAATAGCAGGTTGATGTCAAGTGAAATGAAACACCTGCTGCACCTTGAGATTGTTATGGTAGCAAAGAATTGAGGCTTGATCATGGCTGATGTGGCTGAATTTTTTTTTTCTCAGCTGGATGGTACAATTATTGCTCCGACTGATGCTCGATCCTGGGGAAAAGGTCTTCTACAGTGGCTTGAATTTACAAAGCTGAAAGGTATAGCAATTCAAGGAAAAGGCATCATCGATGGAAGAGGCTCAGGATGGTGGCAAGATGCTCCATATGAAGATCCCTATGATGATGAAACAAAACTCATAATTCCATTAAACAGCACAGTTCAAGGAAGGCCACCAATGCCGGTAATCACCTACTTCAGTTTCGACTTGCCCCTGGAATTTTATTTTGATTGTCTGTAAACTAATCACGTTTCTCCTATAACTTGGACAATAGGTCAGAAATGAACTCAGTGGAAAAATGCCGAGCATCAAACCAACTGTAAGGAGCACTTGAAACTATAAAAAAACCAATCATATTCCATGACCAGGCAGTCATGTGACATTTTTCTTACCTTCCGTTGTACAGGCACTTAGGTTCTATGGGAGTTTTAACGTGACAGTCACGGGCATAACAATTCAAAACAGTCCTCAATGCCATCTCAAGTTCGATAACTGCATGGGCGTTGTGGTGCACGATATTACCATCTCATCTCCTGGGGACAGTCCTAATACAGATGGAATTCACCTACAGAACTCCAATGATGTGCTAATTCATAGCAGTGATCTCGCCTGTGGTAATTATTTTAATTATCTTATTAGTAAATAAGTATTGTTGCCATAACGCATTCAGTTAAACAATGGTCAGCCGTAGGCTGAGCTCCAGCAATGAATGGGGTAAGACCTGCGGGTCAACATTTAAGGATAAAGGTGCTGAATAAGGTAGTCCTGATAGGATACTGAAAGACACGTTTCACAATCTTATCCTGCTAATGCTTTCATTCCACACATTCTCCATCACCCATAATATTTTGACAAGTAGATGTCAGCAATATCCATACTTCAAGAGTTACAGTCACTGGTCACTTGAGATGTGTCATATTCAGAAGAATGGTGTGGCATCAACCACCCAAAATAGGATTAGAGTTGAACCACGCAGATGAAAGCTTACATTTTTGTTTTATGCACTCAAGTTTTGGTTTGCCTGTCTCCACTTACAGCTCGAACTTTTTGTTTTAACCCCGTAGCCTCTTGTCCACTTTTGCTTAAAAACAGGCTCATGTTCTAATGAATTAATAAGATAATAATAGGCCCTCAGGAATCTAACGCTTCCGAAAAATGCTTAAATTGAATCAGCTCTAAGCTCAGGGATAATTGACTAGTACATAAAGACATCTATTTTTGTGTTTATACTAACCTGAGCTCTTAAAAATCTATTAATTGGTGCAGGAGATGACTGTGTTTCCATACAAACAGGATGCTCAAATGTATACATACACAATGTGAACTGTGGACCAGGGCATGGAATAAGCATTGGAAGCTTAGGAAGGGATAATACTAAAGCCTGTGTCTCAAACATCACTGTCAGGGATATCGTTATGCATAACACAATGAATGGTGTCAGAATTAAGACATGGCAGGTAACTATACAAACATCATCACTCCCCTCCCCCCCAATGATTAAAAACTCATCAAGTTTAAAACATAGCAATTAGCTTAACTGGCTTTTAATTAAACACAAAATGCATCAAAAACTTCGTACTTTAACCATAATCTATAACAGGACTAGCTTCAGGGAATATATTGCTACTTGCATAATCAAGTTCATGTGTAGTGAAAAACTATACATATATGAAAAACATGTGCTTTTTTTTGAAATTTACCTACACTTTATATCTTATCTCTTCTCTTTAATAGGTACAAAAAATCTTATCTATTACCACTTTACTAGTGATTAAAAAAAAAGTTAGTGCAATTTCCTAACATTCTAAGTTCTTTTACAACTCTAGGTTGTTAGTTTTCTTACATATAATCTCAAATCACATCTACAGGGTGGATCGGGATCTGTTCAGGGGGTTCTGTTCTCAAACATTCAAGTTTCCGAGGTCCAACTTCCAATTGTGATCGATCAGTTCTACTGCGACAAAAGGACATGTTCGAATGAAACAGCTGCAGTCGCTCTATCAGGAATCACCTATGAAAAAATAAGAGGAACATACACAGTAAAACCTGTCCACTTCGCTTGCAGTGATAGCCTTCCATGTATAGGTGTAACCTTATCTGCCATTGAACTAAAACCAGTGCAGGAACGTTATCACCTCTACGATCCATTCTGTTGGCAAACTTTCGGAGAGTTGACCACCCCTACTGTCCCCCCAATCAGTTGTTTACAGATTGGGAAGCCAACAAATAACAGAGTCCAATCTGATCATGATGTGTGCTGAGCATTAGTGTAGGTAATTCATGTGGTGCATTCGCTTGTGTGGTCGGCAGCGATCTCCTGACCCCTCACACCATTCGTTTATTAAGTGTAGAGTGTATATTTATTTAGGCCTCATCCTAGCTTATAGGCATTCTTCTTTGAATGGGATCACACCGGTTCCTAGTTTCCACTATGAGAGATTATACAAGCATGTTATCAGGTAGAGTCCAATACTGGAGTACAAGACTGTCTTGTTCATAAAGGCAGATTATTTGATTGTGAGATATTTATACAAATGCATTATCCACCAGATGTTCATCAATATATATAGACGTATTGTTCTTTGAATTTAACTAACTTGAAAGACTGTACTTCACAAGCATAAGGTTAAACGAAATTGAGCATGCACAAACTGTCCATGTCTATCTAATTAAGCAAACAAGTAAGATCAGACATTGACAAAGAACCACCCAAGAAGCAGGTATGAAGCTCAAATGACAATATTATGTTCCAAGAAACAGATTATATATCAAAAGGAACAAGCTAAGACAAAGAATAAATATCAATATAAACCAAAGATAACCATGAACTGCAATCGTAGATGACTTGATTTGTTTTCTGAATCTAATCACTCATGAATTATATTCACATTTAAACAAACAATTCAACTATAATTCAAGCCGGTAACCTAAAAAAAATCAAACAATCAATTAACAGTAAATCAAACAAGTAGAGTATTAGGGTGCCAACAGATTGATCGATAAGAAGATCGAGCGTCGTCTCCCACCTTATATCTCTCCGGATTTTCCTTCGAATCCATAGCTTCTTCTCCCCGATTCTGCAAATAAAAGCAGTGGCAGAGATCTAACAAAAAATCACTGTCGTTTTACATCAGACCGGTTCAGTAAAAAGTAAAAAATTGCAAGCTTATAGAAAACTCGATAACAAAATAATTAATTCGATTAATCGATTTTATTAAAATTATTTGGATTAAAATTAAATTGTTTTTATTTTGATTATTTTTTTTTAATTTGATTACTGTTATTAATTAAATTGAGCAAGTTGATCACTCCATAGTTAAATTTATTTATTTTATTTTTTAATTATTTTTTTTTCTTTCCCTTTCCTTGTTCTTTCTTTCTTTTTCATCTTCTTCCTTAAACCCATCTCTTCCAACATAATTAAATTGAGCAGGTTGATCACTCCATAGTTAAATTTGTTCTTTCTTTCTTTTTCATCTTCTTCCTTAAACCCATCTCTTCCAACATCTAACTCACAAAACCAATGGTAATTATCACAAATAGAAATTCAAAACGTCGGATAGAACGGGCAACCGTCAACGTCTAAAGTAGCAGTGGAAGCAATGCCGACAATGGAAATAAGCGAACCCCATATCAACAACAAATTGTGCTACGCGGTCTGCAAGGAGCAGATCGAGTTGGGGGCCAAAGTTCATTGCCACTAGATTAATCAATTGAATGATATACTCGTGGTTTTTATGGTTATATAATGGTGTTGTTGTAGCATGCTATTGTTCTAGGAATTGTAATACCCAAAACTTTGTTTCTGAAAAAAAAAATATTTCAAAGGTGAATTAAGTATTTGAGAATGAAGTATGAATGATGGGAATTTGTAAGGATTAAGTTAAAAATTTGTGACAGTTGGAGAACTAAGAGTGTAAATTTACCATCTTATGGAAGGAGGTGAAATTGAATAAATATTTTTTTATGAATGTGATATGGATACGTGGAAATGAAAAATTGAGAGAGACTAAATGAATAACGAAAGCATAGGAACTAAAACGTAATTTTTCCATTTTATGGAAGAGGGACCTAAATGCATTTTTTTTATTTTTAATTGATATTTTTTTGAATAAAATCTTTAATTGATGTTTGGAGATATAATAATGGGGTTGAAATCCCTAAGCTAGTAAGGTATAAAGTTTTGTGGAAATGCTTGGAAATTAAGAATGAAACTTGTTGAAATTTTATTGGTTGGTGGAAATTAAGGATGGTATTGTAAGAAATGAAAAATGTAGAACTTCTTTATTTTATTTTAGCATGGGACGGCAGCAGAAGCTGCAAAGAAAAATAAAGGAAAGAAAGAAAAGAAAGGGAAGAAAGAAAGAAAAAGGAAGAAAATTTTCCATCAATTTTCTTTGAAATCTATTTTAAAATCATAGCCTAACTTCTATCATAGTATCATTTTCTATCATGGAAACTAAACAGTTGGTGAAGAAACTGAAGAAAAAACTTAGAAAAGTGTTGAGAAAATAAAAGAAAAAAGGGTAAGATTTCATGATTTTTTTTCAAGATCTTTAAATTATTTGGAGGTGAAATCATTAGAGATTATATTGAAAACATGACATTAATTATGTTTAATGTATTTATGTAGGAAGAGAAGGTAGTTGGCAAAGGGAAAAAGGAAGCTTTGGATTGAAAAGGTTGAATTCATCTGAAGAAAATAGTTAGTATTTAATTGAATTTAAGTTTATTTATTTTATTTTTTTTGTTCTTGTTTAGTCGACAGCGACGTAAGTTTTAATGCTGATCGTCGACCGTCAGTATTTCTTCTCTTTAATTTTTTATATTTAGTTTTTATTTTCTTTTATATTTTGATTTTTTTCTAGTTTTTACCTGCCTTTGTGGCATACTTTTTCTCTGTCTTGTAGCACGCTTTTTCTCTGCTTTGTGGTACTCTTCTACTTTGTGGCACGTTTTTGTCTATCTTTGTGATAGATTTGCGTTCGTGGATAGTTTTCTCACAACACTCGACTCTGATTTGCGATTATCGACGGTCTTTTAGTAATTTGATCCCCTTTTGTGGTTCATTTGCCGATGCAATCAAATTTGTTTTGCGAAGCAGCCTGCAAGATTGTTGATTTCGCTCATCCTCCTACTTCGATCCTTAAGCGTGTAGGTGGATAGAGACAAGGAGTTTTGTTTCCTACTTCCTTTCTCCAATATTTCATCTCATCCCTGTGGTTGCAACTCACTAGACGTGTTTTGTTGGTCTCATGTTTCGTTTTCTATTTTTTTTAATTTCTCTTTATTTGGTTATTTTTTGCTACATTTTAATTTCGTTTGGAATGTTTTTCTATTTTAATTTCTAATAAATTTAGCCGACATATTATTCAAAAAAATTTTGTTTACCTTAATGTTTAAGAATTTAAATTTAATATGAAATAACTAAGCAATATATTAATTTGAACGTATACTATAATGAATGAAGTTTACAAGTTATGTGATTAAGTTAAATTATTGTAAGAATTACGTTTAAATAGAAGTAAGACATGAATGTGAAATTTACAAGTGAGTAATTATGATAATTGAATATATTTATGAAATGTGATATGATTATCATTATTGAGTATGGATATTGACTTTAATGGTGAATATATACATATATAAGCATATTAGTTTCGCCGAGCATGCGAGACAAGTACAAGAATTCCGCCTCTTTTAAGTGTTATTCAATAACATGTAATACTCTTGCACTTAAATTGTGTATATATGTTTCAATAATCCGATCTTCGTCTTGATTATATAAACATAAAAATTTTAAAAAATTAATAATACTAATAACTATCGAATAGAATTTTTTATTTTATTTTATTTCATTTAAAATTATATTATTCTTTATCAAATATTATATTCAATATTTAATTTTAAATAAAATATCACATATATTTTATAACTAAAATTGAACACTTAATTTTTCAATATACCAAACATAACTTTAATCTGTCAATAAAGGAAAAACTAAATCACATTTAATCATATTTATTATAACTGAATTGCTACCACCAAACCCAATTAACTTTAGATAATAGATGAGTAGGCATTAGAATTCATATATAATTTATTTTTTTCAATAACCAATTTAATTTAAGGGTGTTTAGTATTGCTTTCAAGAAATATTTTTGGGGTAAAAAATACTTTTTGGTAAAAGTATTCTTAAATAAGTTGATTTTTAAGAGAAAAAAAATGTTTATTCTAAATTAAAAATTGGCCCAAAAGCATTTTTTTAAAAAAAAATTAAAAATTTTAACTTCTTCTCAAATTTGAGAATCATTCCTAAACTAAACCTTAATAGTCAATCAATAATCTCGAGATTTCATTCATTTAACCTTTCATTAAAAGAAAAGTAAGTCACCTAAATTTCTACTTTGGTTATTCAATTATGAAAAATTATAAAATAATTATTCAATTATTACTAAATTTATTTTCTAGTCACCCAATTATTTATTTTTATCCTTTTCAGGTACTAAAATAACACAATGTGTAACTATTGAGGGATAGATTGTTTAAAATTAAGTTTAAATTGACACAATTTATAAATATTGAGGATTAAAATTAAAACTATGTTAGTTTAAAAAGTTGCCACCATTAATTAGTTGATAACAAAAAATAAAATTAGATAATTGAATAATTATTTTATAATTAGATGAATAAAAAACTTTACTAATAATTAGATGGTTATTTTGTCATTTTCATAATTAGATGATGAAAAAAAATCACTAATCTAGCTTACCTTAAAAGAAAAAAAAAAAAGGTTCGTGGAGAGCATGAACGGTGCGTTTAAGTAAACTCCCGCCAATGTTCCAAACGCAACGACTTGTACAGCAACGTTGGTACGTGACCAACATCTTATCTTATCTCATCTCTTAGCAAAGCGTCTTTTCCCAATGAAATCACTACGATCGACAGCAAAAGCCTTTCCCTCCACCAACCCAATAATATTAAATAAAAACTTCACACACTTTCAAACTCCACTTAAATTACGCAAAACCCAAATCCTCACAATCCAAAATTCAGCTTACAATGGTCAAGATTTCAGACAACAAACTCAAAGCCGTGACTAGAAGGACTGCAACGCTCTCCAACCATCTCTTGTTGCCGGTCGGTTCGGGCTCGAATTCCGGTTTGACCCGTGGTTCCATAGGTCTCTGTAATGCTTCCATGGATGATCGCTATCATAGAATCCATGGCGAAGTTGCAAGCCATGAGGTTGAGTGGAAAACTGCTTGTGATGAGTTCGGCAAAGAGTTCACCGACATTATTTATGAAAAGGCTGTTGGTGAAGGCATTGCAAAGGTCAATTAAACTTCACCCTCATTGATAACTTGTTTACCAGGGTGTTGTTCAACTTTAAAGAAATGCTTAAAATCTTTTCTTGCTATGCTTTTTTTTTTCAGATTACAATAAATAGACCGGAGAGAAGAAATGCTTTCCGTCCGCAGACGATTAAGGAGCTTATACGTGCGTTTAATGATGCCAGGGATGATAGTTCCATTGGAGTCATAATTCTCACCGGGAAGGTATTTCCCAATTTTCAGTTTTCCGCCACATCCATAAATTGACTTTTTGTCTCTTTCTATTTTTGGTTGATATAGTTGATAATCTGTTGCTATAGGGGACCAAGGCTTTTTGTAGCGGTGGTGACCAGGCGTTGCGAAAAGCAGATGGTTATGCTGATTTTGAAGATTTTGGCCGCCTTAATGTTTTAGATCTTCAGGTACAAATTTTGGTGTATTTAGTTCGTGATATCTTGCAATTTTTGCAATAATCAATCTTTGAATCCTTCTAAATCCGTTTATTTAGTAAAGTGAATATATGAGTTCCGTTAAATAATCAAATGGATAAACTATAAAAATAGTCATTTTTATTTGCTTTAGATTATATTTTAATTATTTATGTTTAAAATATTACGTTTTAGTCACTTATGTTATCATTTTATTATGAAGTGCCACTCTGTCGTTAAATTCTGTTACCTCCCTAACGACAATTCTACATTGCAGTCTTAAATGTCAATTTGGATGTCCATTTAAGATAATAATAGATTTTTAATTAAATAAATTTAATTAATTGAAAATTTTAAATTAATTACTGTTTCTCCTTTCTTTTTTTTTTAGTTTTTTTTTCATTTGACTTAAAAAACTATTGTCATCTTTATTAAATCTAAGTGTTTAGAAGGTCAGCAGTCTCATAGATGTTAATTACTGCTCCTTTTGCGTCAGCTGCTTCCCCAGAAGTCATAACTTGGCTAGAAACAAGGTCAATGTCAGTCCCACAAATTGTGATATTCTTTATCATCTGAGGAGGCTTCTTTCTGATGTGCTCCATTCGAACTATGTATGACATTCGAAGTCTCTTGCAATAACTCATTTGTCTCTTGTAACTTGAGCTTTTCTTCAGTACTAGAAGAAGCTTGATGATTTCTTGATCCATTTGCATCTCGTGATAATCTATCACTTGCTAACTGAGATGCAAAGCGAGTTATGTACTGTCGCCATCTAGAGACCATTGCAGAAGTTCTTCATACTCCTACCTTACTATGGAGATAGATGAGCCTTTTGTTACAATCTGAAACTAAAGATGCAAACTTCTCAACCTGTTCCATTGAAGGTGCAGTTCCAACCTCCACTGGAAATCTTATAAATTCAGCTTTCCCAGATGAAATAGCATCATTCATGGCTGCTAGATAAAAGTTATCCTTAATAGTCTCAGCTCTTAGATCAACAATGGTTTTAAATCCTCTGTCAACCAACCATGTCAGACCTTCCTCTGTCACTTGACCTCCCATCCAAAAGGCTATCTGACAATCTTTAGACTCTATCTCTTCTTTGGAGGTGGACAAACAAGCAGGCTGCCAATTTGCAAACAATGTCTGGCATGGATGGTCATCCTTGCGAGGAAAACCTAAATCACAACAAACATTTTTCAACCTTTGCAACCTCCTCCAAACATGCAGGATTCGAGAATCTTCAAGTGTCAATCAATAGTTTTTTCAATTAAAATGGAAAATTAAGACTTCATATTATATTTTTCTTTGGAAAATAATAAGAAGAGGGTAAAGCTCTAACAACAACGCGATTCGAACTCAAGTCACACTTAGATCAGTGAACACCCTGACCATTAGGTCAACACACGGGTTCCATATCATATGTTCTTAGTAACGTGGGTTACTAACATCGCACACTACTAAGATGAATGACACATTATATTTTTCCATCAGGCTGTCGCAATTAATCATCTTTGATTCTTTATGTATGATCCCTTCATTCTTTTTCTTTCTTGATATTTATCTATTTGCAGGTACAAATTAGGCGTCTTCCAAAACCAGTGATAGCAATGGTAATCTCTTTTTCTTCTATTTCTAAAATAATTAATGACAGTGGCTATTTTTTGTTGGATTCCATTAGTTTTCATTATTTGAATTGCTATCGTTCTTATAAATCAGGTTGCTGGTTATGCTGTTGGAGGAGGGCATGTTTTACATATGGTTTGTGATCTGACCATTGCTGCGGATAATTCTATATTTGGTCAAACTGGTCCCAAGGTGCTTACAAATCATATCTTCTGTTGCTCCAGCTTTGTTGTTTTTGTAATTTTCATCTTTGGATGGTGGAGCTGATGCTACATGCTTGTGCATTTGTTGTTAAATTTGCTGCCCTGATTAGAATTACCTGATTGCATATGCCGCAGGTGGGAAGTTTTGATGCTGGTTATGGAAGTTCCATAATGTCCCGTTTGGTAAGCAACGAGAAAGATGGAGGCTTTTATTTGGCATGATACTCGCTGTTTGTCTTACATGCAATCTGAACAGTGTGTTTGATCTGGATTCGATTAACAGGTTGGACCTAAAAAGGCACGCGAAATGTGGTTTCTTGCCAGGTTTTACACTGCCTCTGAGGCAGAGAAAATGGGGCTTGTGAATGCTGTTGTGCCGGTAAGTTGTTCTTGTATGAAGAGTGTCACTCATTCAGGCTATTCCCTCAAATAGATAAAAAGGTTAATTGTTGTGGCATATGATCTAGCTAGAGAAACTAGAGCAAGAAACAATTAAATGGTGTAGAGAGATCCTAAGAAACAGTCCAACAGCAATCAGAGTGTTAAAAGCAGCTCTTAATGCTGTTGATGATGGCCATGCTGGACTTCAGGTACCAAATAGAATCACAAGCAACCCCTTTTTTTTTAAAAAAAAAAAAAACTTGTCAATCTGAAAATTCACTCGTTTCATTTCCTCTACTTTTTTTCAGGAAGTTGGTGGAAATGCGACGCTCATATTTTATGGAACTGAAGAAGGGAACGAGGGGAAAACAGCATATGTGGAGCATAGACGCCCAGATTTCTCAAAATTTTCAAGGCGACCATAAGGTTGAGGATTGGGTGGATTTCAATGGATTCTACTTTGCAGTCTACGACATTACTTTTATTCATTTCCAAAGGAAATGCTTGCTCTTTTGTTCAATGCACCCTGGTTTGTTACATGTAAAACAATCTCATCAGCTGGTTTCTAATTGATCAATTAGCTTCTGAAATATCTCTCGGTTTGAATTTCATTTCACTATTGATATACGTACTATGGGTGGAGCAAATTTGGTGTACAACCATCTAAAAACAGTCTCGTCTTAAGAGTGCTTGCAAAAACAAATCCAAAGCGTAAACGAATCAAAGAGATAAGTATAGTGAGAATTAACACACAATTTTATCTTACTATGATACTTTTTTATCTTTTTACATTTTCAATAAAACCAATATAAAGTTTGCTTGGGATTTGAACTTATGCCACTATTATCTTTAAATTTTTTCTTTACCACTTCAATCAAACTTTTATTTTGATTTTTTTTTATATATTTTTTAATGTTATTACACAAATTATTTCACCCACCCTATTTATATATATTTATAATGCCGTTGATTGAATTTGTGTCACAGCATCTGTGCAATCTTTTTTTTATCACTTCAAGCAAAATTTTATTTTGATATTTTTATACATTTCAATGTTATTATACAAATTGTTTCACCTATATTGTTTGTATATATTAATAATATTATTTATTGAATTGATGTCATAAGTCAACTAAATACTAACTAAAGAAAAATGATAATACCATGATACACAATAGGAGTGGATTTAATATTCTTAATATGATATATTTATTTATTTAAATTTCTTTTTTATTTGTAATTTATACTTTTTTTTAGGTTTTGTACATATTGCATGTGTTTTCATTATTAATTCCAAACATTACATTTTATTATTTATTGTATGTTATTTTTAAAAACAAATATTCTAAATGCATAATTTCTACATTTATATGAATGTAATAGAATTTTTAGTATTATATAAATTTTTTTTGAATTTTAAAATTCAATCAACTAATGATGACATGTCTAGATAATTTTTGCAATTATATTTATTTTTTATTTTTTCTTACAAAGAATATAATTAACACCGGAATCAATTTTTTATTTTTGAATAATATGTTGACTGAATTTATTAGAAATTAAAATCGAGAAACATTCCAAACGAAATTAAAATGTAGCATAAAAATAACAAAACAAAGAGAAAAATAACGAAACATCAGGCCAGCAAAACACATCCAATGAGCTGCAACGAAAGTGATGAGATGAAATACTGAAGAAAGGAAGCAGAAAACAAAACTCCTTGTCTCTATCTACCTACACGCTTAAAGATCGAAGTAGGAGTGGTGAGTGAAACCAACAATATTGCAGGCTGCTTCGCAAAACAGATCTGATTGCATTGACAAACGAACCAAAAAAGGGGATCAAACCATTGAAAGACCACCGATGACCGCAAATCAGAGTCGAGCATTGCGAGAAACTATCCACAAACGCAAATCTACCACGAAAGCAGATGAAAACGTGCCATAAGGCAGAAGCGTGCCACAAGGCAGAGGAAAAGCATGCCACAAAGGCAAATAAAAACTAGGAAAAAAACAAAATATAAAAGAAAAAAAACTGAATATAAAAAGAAATGGATAGAAATACCAACGATCGACGATCAGTATTAAAGTTAATATCGTCGACAGCTAATTAAGAATAAAAGAAAAAGATAGAACGGCACAGAGAGAATATGTTTGCTTGTGAATTCTATTAGTAATCTCGGAATCAACTTTTAAATAATATAAAACTTAAATTATCCTATTTAATTTGAAAAGGACTAAAGTATTGACCACTTAATAATTTATTAACACAAATAATTAATGTGATCATAAATTATTTTTGTTTATTTAATTTTTAAATTCGGCCTAAATTAAAAGTCAAGCTTATGGATTTTTGATAGGCTCCCTAATGAATTTGAGAGAATTCTCCAGCAGGACC
Source organism: Gossypioides kirkii (assembly GCA_005610355.1). Lineage (NCBI taxonomy): Eukaryota > Viridiplantae > Streptophyta > Magnoliopsida > Malvales > Malvaceae > Gossypioides > Gossypioides kirkii. Next base: position 35,668,983 of record CP032246.1, read on the forward strand.
TAACTTATGATATTGTAGACCTTTTGATTTGATGTAATTGTATGTTTTTTATTCATAAAAAAAATTATTCAATTTATTTTGAATAGGTCAATTTACTTTCAACCCTGTACTTTTTTTTAAGGTATTTTTTTTAGAGTAGAATATTTATATTAATTCAAAGCAAAATATAAAAAGCATAATAACTAGAACAAAAATTAAATCTAAACCAATAAATTTACTTCATACATTTAGTCTTAAATGATTATGTCCATCGATGTTTGTAATTAAATTAACATCTAAATTGAAAATAGAAAGAAGATTAATAAAACGAATGTTTCACTCAATATAATTTACACATAATGAAACTATTTTTACAAACAAATAAATCGTTTTATGGACTCCCCTGCGTGCCCAAAGGAAGGTGATATGCTAAAAAAATATTTAAATCCCCAAACAATCCTAAATTAGCTACCCAAAAACAAAGCATGTAATGTTTTCAGCCATAAAAGGGCTTCCCTAATTCTCAAAAGCTTCAGCCATGCTAGGATGTAGCAGTGATCCTATAAAGCGAGCACTTAACAACTTGGGCATGAGAATAATGTAAAACAAGTGCATAGCTAATTGTATTTTCTTCCACCGATCTTGTTGCATGCACATTGCATTTGAGCCGTCCAAAAGTTTGGTCCGCGATACATTCGTGGGAATTGCTGGTGCATTATATGACTGTTTTTTGTAGAAGACTCGTCTGGATTCCTATCGACTCTGCAAAAACAATAATGACAAACGTTGTAGCGTATTTGTTCTTTCAACCCTATACTTATATTTTTCCATGTATTAATGTAGTTTGTTGTAAATATAAAAATAATGTGCTTGAAACGCGTAAAATTAGTTAATTATGTATGATCATTATTTGATACGTAAAGGTTTTTTAGACTCCACAAAAGGTAAAAAATGTAATAAGTGTCACATTTATTTATATATTTAATTTTTATATTTTTACTATATCTTATAAGATGCTTGTCACATCTTAAATTCATTTGCGGAGTAAAAAAAAATCTCAACAACCGGTAAATGTGATAATTTTCTAGAGTAATTATTTAATATACAAATAGTGAAAATTTTAACTCTACAAGTAATGTTAAATTTTTTTTTTTTTGGGTATAATGATGATTCAAATCAATGGTAATCTTAGAGAACGTGAACATTTGACTAATAGGTCATAATTTGGGTTCAACATGGTTAAAATTTTCTCACATATCTCGTTTATTTATTTTTTAAATTTTAAATACAACTTAAGATCACATGATAAAATTTTGATCTCGTTTAAGTATTAAAAAAATTCAAATGTGCTAAATAATTATCCTAAAAGTTAAAATATGTCATAAGTCTCCCTATTTTTTGTAAGTTTAGAATTTATTTCTTCTATTAATCATATTTCAAAATTCAATCAAACAACTTTGTTAAAATTATTTTGTTAAATTAAAGTTCATTTTATCTTTATTTCTTTAGTTGCATTGATACCAAGTAAAAAAATTTATTTTAAAAAATATTATACTAATAAATTTAACAATATTAATAATTGAAATTAAATTTTAAAATTTAAAATTTTAAAAATAAAAAATTGAATTCTTAAAAATAAAAATACTAAAGCTAAATTTCAAAATTTTAAAAAGTAGATATAGTTATGATAAATTTTTACCTGATACTAAAACATGGTAGGCCGGAATCGCAATTGGCAATGCAAGTATATGTTAAGCGGTAGGGACGTGTCGCTGATGGATTGGAGAAAAGGAGAAATTACACGCGGCAATTTTTATTTTCAATAAAATAATCGGGAAAAGTATCTTGTCCGGCTCACGGTGCACCCGAGGACCGGTTCTTGGCATCCTTTTCCATTCCATTTTAAACCATCCAAATATGCTTTTCTACTCCATAATTAAGTTTCTCAAAATTCTCTCTCATTCGCTTTTCTTCCGTTTGGCTCAAATTCAAATTACTCTCGCGGATCCCTCTGTGATTATCTCCAAAGGTAAATATAATACTAAAATAATATCAATAATTCAAATCTCTGTTTTGATTTTTTGGTATTCGATCTCGGAAGCGATGAATGTAAGGAACCATTTCACTGCACTTCACATGATTTTCTCACTTTGATCTTGTTGTGAGGCTTTGAGTTCATTATCGTTTTGATTTCGTTTGGTTAAGAACTATCCGTGGCTTGAATTCCTTATTTTTTGCGTTCATTTCATGGCTTGCTTGTGGAATTCTGAGAACTTTTTTTCTTTCCTTTCTGATCTGAAGATTTCTGTGATGAATATTTTAGATCTCCTGTTTATCTTTGTTTGTATATTTGAACCTTTTTTTAACTCTTGATGAGGTTTCATGGCATTGGTTTTCGCAACTCTACATCCAGATCTATTTGATTTGTTGAAATTCAGTTGTTAGCTTTTGTGTGGTTGGAAAATGATCTGTGAATTTGCATTATATTTAGGGATCAACAGGTAGAGAAGATAAATGGGGCTGTCATTCGCTAAGCTTTTCAGCCGGCTTTTTGCCAAGAAGGAGATGCGAATTTTGATGGTGGGCCTTGATGCAGCCGGTAAGACTACCATTTTGTACAAGCTCAAGCTTGGAGAGATTGTCACCACTATTCCCACCATCGGTAAGTGCTCTTATTCCAAATCCTTCAGCTTTTTTAATCTCTGCTTTAGTTTATTTTTTATAAATGTATATTAGCACCATGTTAATTCTTCTTTTCTTATGATTGCTTGCCCCTCATTTAGAAAATGTCTGTTGTCATGTGCTCCATGGCAGATATTAGCTTGCAAAGCATGTAACCATTCTGTCTTTTTTTTTTTCTCTTTTCAGAATTTATAGTTATTGGCCCTCTAGAACTTATAGTTGATCCTCGAATGCTAGATTTAATTCTAGGATTAGACCACTTGGCACATGCGCTTGTGATCCAACAGGATGCTCAACTCTGTTTATTCTACCATTACTGCTTTTATAAGATATTGGAATTTTTAAGGCCCTGTAGACGAAACATTTAGTAACCAAATGGAACCAAATTAAGCATGATTTCTAGAGCCAATAATAACTTATGTTTGACAAATCTCTATGGTTCCCATTCTGCTTTGAAAAGAATGACTTGGAAGAAATTATCCATTTGGTGGAGTCCAGCAAAAAAGGAATGAAACAATCCAAATGATTGTTCTAGAATGTTATAGTCTCAGGACCATAATGCTTATAATTCATATTGTGATTTTGTTTGGTATGTTAACTTTTTAATGTTTGTGATGCACTGATCCATGCTCATGATCTGTCTTGTGTTTTTCATTCAGGATTTAATGTGGAAACTGTGGAATATAAGAACATCAGTTTCACTGTCTGGGATGTTGGTGGTCAGGACAAGGTATAAGTGTTTTACTTTGACGTTGAGCCTTGTTATTTCTGCAATACTGGAAATAACCATTTACTTTCTGACACTTTAATAGTTATTGGATCTTTACGTATTCTGATATTTAAGTAATGGCAAAACAATAATGCCCTCCTTTTTTATGGTTAACCATGCAGATTCGTCCTTTGTGGAGGCATTACTTCCAAAATACGCAGGGTCTCATCTTCGTGGTTGACAGCAATGACAGAGACCGTGTTGTTGAGGCTAGGGATGAATTGCATAGAATGTTGAATGAGGTATGGCAGTTACTTTTAAGTGGATATCAACCTTTGATTTTATGGTCATTTTTTATGCATGTGTTTTATTGCCGTTATAACTTATAATTGGCTTTTCAATGCTATTCACTGAGTACAAAATTAAGATTTAGTAGTCATATACGTGCTAAAGGGCACCCTATTGCTCATGGCTTCTCTAGGTGGCCTAGATGCACACTCCCCTACACCCAAACCATTTCTTATCAATGATTATCTTTATATAATCTGACCCATGAGCAATTATGTGAAAATACATCCAACATAAAATGGCATGATTCTTCCATGTTATTTGATCTGTTTATTTCAAAGACCATTATCACGACTATGTGCTATTGAGCGAATGTTGTGTTGAAAGATGTCGATTCACCAAACAATATAGTCTCTGAAACTACAATTTTAGAAGCTAATAATTAAATTCAATGAAAATTATTTGCATAATTTATGCTACTGGTTTTGTTCCAAATATTTCTATTAATCAAAAGTAGTTCTTAAACTTCTTGTTTGTTAAAATAATGATATTTTACATTCTTGATATCCATGTGTATATCAAAATTATCAAATAAAAATGGATTGGTACTGAAATTTTGAAGGTAACCTTGAAAGATGAGCTGAATCTCTGTTCTTGGTTTAGTTTTGCTGGGTTTCATGGTTACTAATTTCATTTTGACTTGTTTTCAGGATGAACTGCGAGATGCTGTGTTGCTTGTATTTGCAAACAAGCAGGATCTTCCAAATGCAATGAATGCTGCTGAAATAACTGATAAGCTTGGCCTCCATTCCCTTCGACAGCGTCACTGGTAAGCTTACTCACTGAGTTTTCGTACTGCACTTTTCAATCTTATTCTTATTCATTACCACTGGTGTACCTTGGTTTTCTTTTCAGGTATATCCAGAGTACATGTGCAACATCTGGTGAGGGGCTCTATGAGGGCCTAGATTGGCTTTCCAACAATATAGCTAACAAGGTAAGAATGGATACTAGCACAAGCATCTTTATGAGACAGTTTACGTAATCTATGCATCCCTCTGGGATAAGTACATCTTTTAAGCTTGTTTGCTTAAAACCCAAACTGCTCGAGTTTGCTTGATTAACATCTTTTTAGTTGTTTACCTAGTGAAAAAAGAGTTTGATTCTCATACTCGACTTCAAACATGATTATTCATGCTTGAGCCTGAGTCAATTGAGATTTTTTTAGTGTTCATTTAAACATAAAAAGCTCGATTAGTTTTGCAAGTTACTTGAGTCAAGTCTTGAGAATATTTTAATTCAGCTCACGAGCTACTTGAATTTGACTCAACAATATACAAGTCGAATTTAAGTTTTTTGAAGTCAAATGCAAATAGCTTTGCCAGCCCGCGTCCATTTACCCTAATTGAAAGTTCCCCTCTCTTTTTTCTTATATTTGCACGCGTGTTTTGCAGGCCTGAAGCTATTAAGAAGATTTTTGCAATGTTGGAAGTTCTGGAAGCAGGGGGGAGCATTATCTCGTCTTATTATTACTATTATTCAATCATTGTCCTTTCCCCCTCATTTTTCATCTGAGACAGTCGGATTGTTGTTATGCCTTTATTTGCATTTTGTGATGAGTTAGGAACTTATGGCTATATTGTAACTAAAAAACTGGCTGGTTGGATATATAATACCGTTGGATAATTTTTCTTTCCGACTGATTTATTTTACAGTTTTTTTGGGTTTTATCCAACAGCTTTGGTTGGATTTTGATATTTGGCAACACGGTAAGTCCCTATAATGGAGTGTTTCAGAAGCGTCTCCTAGGCCTTATGCTTAAATATCGCATAATCAAAATCACAGAAACCTTTAAAAAAAAAACACTCACTGCTGTAGTTGCACCAGATGGCAACGCCCCTGATCATTTTAGGCCCTCGAAACTGCAGAATCAGAGGCCGGTTGTGATGCAGCGACCAAATAATATTAGGGTGAATTGCCCAATTGGTGCATTCTTTGGTCACCCAAAAAGATTTTTTGCAATTTCGTTATCATCATTTTTATTTTAGTCATCCAAGTGTTAAATTTTTAAAGATTATTGACTATACATACACATTATGTTCACACTTTCATTTTGGTCACCTAGAAATTAGGTGATCGAAATGAAAGTTTGAACATAATGTGTATTTTTCGTTTTGATAATCTAAAAAAAAAACATTTTTTTAGTGTTGATTTGAGTAAAAAAGAATTAACTTAAGCATTAAAATGAAAAGGCAATAGAAATTAAAATAATGTAAAAATTTTCAAATTGTACTTATTTATTCCGTTCTTGAATATTTTAATTTTATTTCAATATTAAAACGGATAAATACCAAAATTACACATGAACTTTGATACAATTTCCAATGTTGTACATCAAACTTTTTTTTTTTTGGTGAATAATGTTGTACATCAACTTTAATTTGGTGCATTTGTGTATATCAAACTTTAAATTTGGTTCATTTTTTATATGTAAATTGCTAACATGACATTTTATTATGTTAAAAAATAAAACACACAAATTTAAATTGTTTCCACCTAGATTAAGAAAATCAAATTTTGGGGAAAACAAGAAACCCTTTTTCCAAGTGTGCTTATTTTTTTAATCTATGTGGAAATAATTTAAATTTTGTGTCACATTGATAATTGAAATGTGAAAATTGAATCAAAATTAAAGTTTGATGTATACAAATTCACAAAATTAAAATGATTTATAACATTGCAAATTGTATCAAAGTAAATGTATAATTTTGGTATTATCTCATATAGAAATTTTAAATTTCAAAACATCAAAATCAATCATATAAATTGTTGAAAATTTTTCATCCTTGAATTTTCAACTGATTTGTTACTATAATATTGAAATTAATTTAATCTCTTTCTAAATTTTAAAATTTTATTTTTTGCTTCCAAATTATCCATAACGAAATTAACTCAAATAACTCATCTTCAATAATTGTCTTTAGATTATATGATCTTGAATCTTTCATACTAAACTAAAAGCAAAAAAAAAAAAATCTTTGCAAAATTAATTAATTTTTATCTTCCATGTCATACAAAATCCAATATTTTTTCCATCACATCTTTACCCAAATAAAGAACAAGTAATTAATTGTAAAGATTTTTTATTTAAAGTTAGCTTAGTATGGAAGATTCAAGATCATATAATAATTTTTTTTTAATTTTGTAGACAAATATTTAATATGAGTTATTTGAGTTGATTTTGTTAAAGATAATTGTAAAACATAAAATTTTAAATTTTAGAAAAAAGATTAAATTAATTAGGTTTATTAATTTCAATATTATAGTAACAAATTGGTTGACATTATAAGGGATAAATTTTCAATAATTTATTTAATTGATTTTTATTTTTTAAAATTTAAAGCTAAAATTAAAAAGAAAAAGAAATTTAGAATTTTTTGGCAATGGAATAAACAAGTACAATTTGATAATTTTTAAAATGTATTATTTTAGTTTTTTTTTTTACTTTAATCCTTATTTTTTTGGGTAAAGTACAAGAATGGTCATTGAACTATTTCCTCACATTCTATTTTGCCCAGTGACCATTCAATTTTTTAATTTAATCATATATGAAATTTGATGGAATTGCATATGTGAGTTTTTTTATTGGTTTAATAATAATAAAATTAACTCTATAATATTTAGATATTTTATCAATTATATCTTAAATATAATAAATTTAATAAATTTAGTCTTTAATATTTACAAAATAAAAATTTTTATTTTTAAAAGCTTGTAAATTTAAAAAAAAAAAAAAAAAGACCTAACAAGCAAAGCCTTTGTTTCTCCAGCTTCAACTGTACTAACATGTCAATTCTACAAAGAATCAACAACCAATAACCCTTATTCCCAATATATCCTCCACTTCTTTATGCGATATGCGATTCTCTTCTTTCTCAGCCCATTCGATCTAACAAGCCCACATCGGCCAACTACGACAAGAAGGTTTACCAGCCACCAAAACGGATATATGGTGACTAGGGATTTAAATTAAGATTGCGGTCACGTTTTTTGTCGCATTGCATTTATCACGGTTGGGAATACAATAGATGTTATTGCGGTCATTGCGAGTGTCGTGGTCGTGAATTTTATATTAATTAAAATCATTAAATAGTTAAAATTATATAATTTAAATTATATTATTATTTTTTTAATTTTATTGTAACGAAACAATTACGGGAATAGCGGATCGCTATTGCCGCAATTGACTGTTACCCGTTAAATTACGGCCGCGATCCATTGCTATTGATGTGATTTCGCTTCACACCGTTATTTTTGACAATAACGATTTTGGACGGTGTCGCTATCGTTATATAGCGGCCGCTATTTCGCTACCCAAATGCTATTTAAATCCCTGATGGCGACAATAATTGACAGTGCATGAAAGACGAGTGCTTCAACACCATCAAAACCTTCATCTCCAATACGAATTCATTTCTATTGATCTTTGACCCTTTGGTCCAAACCTTATCTTGTTTAAATAAAGGCCTCACGCGCAAACAAGCTTTTGATTTGCTCATTACCATCTCTGCAAGATCGAAAGGATCAAGGAGTCGATGCGCATGGTTTAGACTATGATAGGAAACAGTAGGTTGAATGTTGCCACCTTTCATCCGGTTGTGAATGTGTTGACAAAGAAGATGGAGGAGGCGTGGCTAGTGACGGATCTGATGAGAGTCGTCAGAGTTTCACCAAACATGATGACATATATTTTTTTATTGACGGCGCACTATTAAGAGTGTGTAAATTGATGGAGACGAGCATGATGGAAAATAAAGATTTAGGTGTTGATTTTTTTAATTTACAAAATCGAAAAAATTAAAAGTTTAATGATCAAAAAAATCACAACCAGTAATTTAGTGATCAAGGACCAAAATAACCTACTTTTTCAATTTTTTTCCAACATATTTAAATAAATTTATCTTTATTCTGGGACCAAGGGTCATAAGAAATTGTTGTAAATATATTGACTTATGTACTTTTTATGTTCTGGATAAACATGTGCTTATTTATGTTGCTTTATTTTTAAGTTTTTTGTGATTGTTAAATATTTTAAAATATACTTCACCGTAAATTACACTATAGATCACCTAATTATGGATTTGTTTCTTTTTTAGTCACTCAATTATATATATATTTTAAATTGGTTACTTAATTAAAAGAGATTATTATTTTTTGATTCATTACCATTAAGAGTCTGACAGGAAGATGATACGATAGTTAAAAAATTAATATAATAATAAATTTAACCCTTAATTTTTACATATTATATCGATTTAATAATTAAAAATAACCTTTAAAATTTACAAATGATCTCAATATCTATCATACCAGGAACATCAAAATTCATCGTCATAATCGATTATACAAGGCACAATCACTATTGACTAAAATGTTAAATTTTTAAACATAGCAGCTCACATGGTATTTCTCGTGTAATTTTTTAAAAATTTTATAATTTTTTTAAATATTTTTATAAATTTTAAATTATTTGTGAATGTAATATATAAAATAATTTGTGACATGTTAATATGAATACATATGAAATGTCAAGTAAATTGTCATGCCAACCTTATTAAAAAAATCAATATTTAGTCAACATTATGTTAAAAGAATAATTTGATTTTTTTAAATTAATAAATAAATTTAGCGAAAATAAAAACTAGATTCACAAAGTATATCAATGATAACTGGTAAGTACTAAATTATGCCTAAATAGGTGGCATTGGAATTTAGAACAATGTATAGTCATAACATTATTATATTCGATGCTTTTCATGTATAGTCATTTCAAGTAGTGATATTTATTTTACGCTATTTATGTAAACTTAATTATGGATCGGGCAGTTTAACTCGATCAGAAGGTTTATTCAAAAAATGATAGAATTTGAATAAAAATATAAATCTGAAAATAGGTTTGGATAAAAAATGAGATCTATTTTCTAAACAAATCGAGTCTTTAAGAGTTTTTCAGCTCGAGCCCGATCCGATCGAAATAAATTAATTATTTTAATAAATAAAAATTTGTTTTTGCTGTTCCTGGTGTTTTGGTGATGTGTTTGTTGTTGCTTTTGTTGTTTGAATTTTTTTGTGCGTTTTTACTATTATTTCGCTTCCCTTTTTAGTGTTGTTTCACTATCGTTTTTAATCTTGTTACTATTTTAGTTGCAACTATCTTTGTATCAAAAATTTTTAATGTATTTTTAATTTATTTGTTGTTTTAATATTTGTTTTAATGTTTTTAAATATATTTGATATATTATATATTTTTTAAATTTATTGTATATAATAAAATAATCTTAAAAAATTAATATGGTTTGGGCTCGAGTTTGACTTCTATAATTTAGGTCGAGTCTGGACAAAGGCCCATTTTTTGTTCGAACCCGAGCTCAAAAAACGAGCCTAAATTTTTTTTGAGGCCCAATCCACGATCAGCTCTAATTTTATGGGAACCCTACACATTTGGTTTTATCGTGTGCTATTGATATGATTGTAAATAGGCATGTTCATGGATCAGGCCATTCGGTCCAGTTCGAAGATCCGCTCGACAAGTAAGAAAGTTTGGACAAAAATATAGGTCTAAAAAATGGATTTGAAAAAAAAAGGTCTGTTCAGAAAACAAGTTGGGTCTCGAGTAAAGTTTTATGACCCAAGCCTAACCCGACCCAACCTGAATTTGCAAGAAAAAATTGTTGTTTTATTGTTGTTTTATCATTGTTTTGCTATCGTTTTCTCATTATTATATTGCTACTATTTTGTTATTATTATTTGAATATTGTATAACTCTTGTTTTATTGTTAAATTTACTATTACTTTAGATGCATTTGTTTATTAAGTTGTACCTATTTTAACGTTATTTTAAGTATAAATTTTTTTTAATGATTTTCAATTTGATGTGAAAAAATTATTTTAATATTTTTAGTGTTTTTGATGTATTATATTTTAACTTTTTTATTAGAAAATAAATACAAGCTGGGCCCAAATTTAGCATCTATAACTCGGGTTGAATTTGGGCAAAATTTTAAACTCGTATTTTTTTAATCGAGCCTATGAAATGAACCTAAAATTTTATTAAAATCCGATCCAAATTTATTCGTCTCATGAACAAATCTAATTGTAAAAATAAAAGTTTCTAGGCTGAGGTTGCTATTGAACAAGTTAAGTGATTTATTTTACCAAAAGTTTATTAATATTATGAACATTAGGCTGGCTACATGTGAGTTGCTACATGTATATATTTAGGATCAACTATAAGCATAGCATGCTCTTCTTAACTTTATTACTATAATTCCTTTATTGAATTTGATATGTCTTTTGTTTTGTTTTCAATGAATTTTGTTTATTGGATATTTCGGTTTTAAATTTCATATTTTGTTCAATTTTTGTCATTTATATATTCAATTTATTTCTACCAATTCAAAAGCACCCGATAACTTCATAATCTATTGAAATATAATTATAAGATCAGAGAGTAGTAGGTATCCAAAAATTATATATACTTCTTTATAATGGGTTAATATATCATATAATATTTAAATATTTTTTTATGTCAACTTAATATTTAAGTTTGATTTGAATATTCAGTTTGATATTTAAATAAAATGACATCACATATACTTTAATAAAAGAAACATAAGTACTTAATTGAAATAAAAAAAATTTAAATATCAAATTAAATATTGAAACTAAACTTTTGTACTTAATTGAACTTCATATATCAAATTGAAAAATCTCAAATATCATAATAGACATTGAAGTTGAACTTAAATATTAAATTAAAAAAATAATTCAAATATTAAATTGAATATTAAAATTAAATTTAAGTGCGAAATAATATGTTAATTATAAAGAGTTAATTGTGATACTAAAGAGGATTTCCGTCTATAATAACTTATAATATATATTATATAATATAAACCTAAACATGAAGTGCATATATGTTATATGTTTCAAATATCAAAGAAACTAGAACGATTCAAAAGAATCTTGTTCATCTTAAGAGTTTCGGATTAGAACACCTATGTGTGTAAAATATATGTGTTTTGTCAAAAAATTAAAAAAATATAAACAAATATTACCATCAAAGAAACCAATCTCGCACCATATTCATAGTAGAGACCATATTATTACTCCCAGCGTTGATAGTTACTGAATCTCAAGATTTTATTACATAACACACACATGATCCAAACTGCATCAACAGGACAACCAACTAGTGTGTTGATGTATACATGGACGTAATTCATGAAGCTCTAGTGCAGACCTCCCCATCACAGACCCAACCTTCTTTTGCATCAGCTTTTGTTTCTTTCTCCAGGGCACATTTGGGATGTAGATCAAAGTCACATTCTTCACAGTAGAATGACCACACTTCTCCGTGTTTGTCGCATGCGTCACAGACATAATTACTGCGACGAGTGAGCACCAGCTCATGCTCCTCATGCCGTTCATCTTTCAGTTTCTGCGGCCACCCTTTTGCCATCTCCTCAATCTGTGCCTCAATCTCCTTCAACCTCTCCTCAGTGAAAGGATAAGCATCCGCCCCATGAGCCATGACCAGACTCCTTGCCTCTTTTGTAATAGTTTTTCCAGTTGGTCCGAGTGCTACAAGCATAGGGATGCCTTGGACCTGGAATTTGCGATTCAATGATGATTTCCGAGCATCATTGAACGGAAGAGCCAACCAAGGCATTCCTGAATAATAGTCATCAAAGGAGGATTGGTCCCTGTCACTCGAAATAAAAATCACATCAAATGCATCATCCTTTTCCTTGATCTTCTTATACACTTCAACAAGGTTCGGTGTGAAAGCACGGCATGGTGGGCACCAATGGGCTGAGAAGTACAAGAGAATGGTTTTCCCCACCAAGTCATCCACCTTGACCTGAAATAGTGGATTGATTTTCACTCATATCAGCATTTTAGTTAAGACAAGTAAACATGATATAGTAAGAATTGCCAGCATCAAAGGAAACCAAACAATCATACCTTAGCCCCATCCTTCCCTAGGACAAAATCCAAATCCCCTGAAACCAGAACTGATTCCAGAGTTTGTGTTGCCTCTCTTGTTTTTTCGATTTCTTTAAGCTCCGCAAATTTTTCGGGGGTGAAGGGGTAGGCCGCAATCCCGTGTTCATCAATCGCATTGGCAGCATTAGGGTGGAGAGTTTTTCCATCTGGCCCGATAATGACAACAGTGGGAAGGGTCGAGAGCTCGAAGTACCTAGTCAATTTCTCACAGCTCTTGTCTTTCAAAGGCAATGCCAACCATGGTGCCCCAAAGCTTTGCCTGAAGGATTCCTCATCATCATCAAGCGAGATCATAACAACCTCGAATTTCTCCCCATTTTCTTTCAACTTATTATAAACTTCAGCAAGTTTTGGAGTAAAATCAGCAGATGGCTTGAATGAAGATGCTGAGAAATATATACCTACAGTCTTCCCCTCAAGTTCGGACACCGGCACCTACAATACAAATCAGGAACAGCATACAGATTAGGATAGTAAGGATGATGTGTTCAAACTCATTAGAAAAAGGCTAGAAAACCTACAAATAGCAAATCCAGTCAAGAAAGTTACCTTCCTTCCATCCGAAGTAACTACAAAGTCACGAGATCGGGAAGCCAAGATAGTTTTGATGGACTGTTCCTCCTTGGCCTTTTCTTCTAAATCATTTAATTCTTGGATCTTCTCGGATGTGAAAGGGTACCCTTCCTCTCCATACTCACGAATAATCCCAACCCCCTCTTCGGTCAAGACTTTACCATTATCATCCAAGAGCACGAGGTGAGGTATTCCCATCACCTTGAACTGCTCATCTAAGCGCTTGCGTGCCTCCGAATCAGAAAAAGGGATTGCAAGCCATGGCATCTTGGAGAAGTAAGCATTGAATGACTCTTCATCTTCATCTGCCGAGACAAAAATGACCTCGAAATCGCCTTTTGTTGAGAGCTCGGTGTACACCTCGATTAAATTTGGGGTGAATCTACGGCATGGACCGCACCAAGATGCTGAGAAATACAATCCAAGCTTCTTCCCCTTCAAACTATCGATTTTAACCTGTAAAATCAAAATTTCAAGCTTTAATCATAAAAAGAAAAAGCCTAAACGGTGACAGACCGTAATTTCCATCAATTAAAGGGGATACCCAACAAACAGCAAGTTCATATAAACCTTTTGAGTTTTAACCTAAAAGTAAAAGACTGAAAAAATCACAAAAGGAAACTTTTCTAAAAGAGCAGAAAGATATATATATCTGTAAGGGAACCAATTACCTGATCACCGTTGTTGCGTACGAGGAAATCCCTGTCTGAAGAAGAGAGAAGAGACTTAAAATCGTGACAATCACCGTTGATCGTCTCGACAACAGCGTTGTTTGCTGCCTCTGCCATTGTTGAAATTGCAAAAATGTTTTTTTTCCTTGGTTTTTTTTCTGGTTTTTGGATGCTAAGTGAATCACTTCGGCCCTCAGTAGGTAATTTATAGTGAAAATAGTTACTTTGGAGGATTCTGGAAATTTTAGAATGTTTTAATCGTGAAATGTTCCAACGTGGAAGGATGACCCCAACGACGTTGCGTCATAGTCAGGGGGTGTTTCTTTGGTGTTTCCTCTGAGACTTATTTAAAAAAGTCGGTCTTTCCTCTTTTATTTTAGAATTGATTGTCTTTTCCAAGAGTGTTAAATTTAAATAAAATAATAATTAATTAATAATACAACTATTTCTTGCTGCTCACTCCAATAACTTTTCCATTTTATTTTTTTTATTTTCTCTTCGTGATTAAGAAAAGAATAATAAAGGCATAAAATTTGAAATAAAATACATTGATTTGAGCAATAGCTGTCCTATATTGGTCCTAGTTTTAAAACAGGATCGGATGTTTGAGCCTATTCATTTGATATAAATAATTCATACTATTTAAATTTATATACTTTTTATTACTTAATTTAAATTTAAATTAAATAAAAATGATCCATGTGATATTCAAGACTTCACCTTTAATAATCCATCTTCATCCCAAAGTTAAATTAACAAATTAATAATAAATTAAATTACATCATATTGACTATATAAAAAAGAAAAATTATGTAAAATGTAAATAATTCAAATGAATTATAGTTTTTTTAAGAAGGATTTTTTTCTTTTAAGATATTATGTGACAAATTAAAAACCACTTATATTTTTATTAAAAAGCATAAGTATTATAATAAATTCATGGGGTACACATCTTCTAAAGTTTTGGACGGATGTAGGGACACATGAGCTCACTGTTCAATTCACTTCTTAGATTGCAAATTTCATTACTCCATGCGCTTTTCTACTTTCCTTAGTTACCAGGTTTGTAATTGCAAGATTTAACCTATTTTTTTAGAGAAATAAGAAATATTTATGTTCAGATTTGAATTAACTGATTTTATTATCTTAAAGTATATTTTATTTATCTCAAACAATCTTTTCTTAGCTATTTATTTTGCTCAACCGATCATTACTTATTTATTTCTATAAATCCGATCAATACAAGTTCACATTGAATACAAAACTTTACAAATTCAAAAATAACATTTAATCTTTACGTTTTGCTTAACTTTTAATTGTAAAATGTTTAAATATATATAATATTTTAAATAAAATGAAGTGCTAAATCCATCCAAATCAAGCTTAAATAAAAAAAATTAAAAAAATAAAAGTTTTTGTCTTTTCCTTTCCATGTTACTTTAAGCATGATAAGAAACCTCGAAGAATGTCTACTCCATTAGATAACTACAATACTTCATCATCGTTGACGCTATTGACCCACGACTCTTTCACCAAAAAAATATGTGTAAAAAGTAAATTGGAAACGCCTAAAGCTTACAACTATAAAGTACTTGTGTAAGGGGGAAACCAAAAGTTTTTTTTTTAAGTTATAAATTAAATTGTAATTTTTACGATAGTAAAAATATAATTTCATCATTTTAATAGTTTATATATTTATAATTTTTAATTGATTAAAATAAATTTTTATATTTTTAAGAGATTAAAATGTAATTTTAACTTTATTAATTAAAATTTTTAAAAGGCTTAAATAAAAAAAATTATTTTTAAGAGACTAAAATGTAATTACAAGTTTCCAACAAATAGAATTTAAAATTGAACTACCATAACTTTACTTAAAATTAAAAAATATTTTTTAAAAATTTATTATAAAATTTCGATGTATTAATATAAAATTATATTTTTTTTATATTTCATGCTTTAAAACATTAAAATCAATTAATTCAAATCTAAACATAAATATTTTATTTATTTAAAAAAATAAAATAAGTCTTGCAATTATAAACTCGGTAGCTAAGGAAAGTAGAAAAGCGCATAGACTAAAGAAGTCAATTGAGCAGTTAGCTCATAGATTCCTACAAAAGTTTAAAAGATGTGTATCTCATGAATTTATTTAGGGTTAATATTATTTGAGAATTACTTGTTATATATATTTTTATTTTATAAGTAGTTTTAGAAAATTCTCACATGTTTTTTTTTAATATTTTTAATATTTTATTATAATTTTATAGTACACTTATCAATCTTTAACTTATACGTGGAATCTAAAAACTTCACGAGTAGTGTATAAAATATTTTTTCATTTAATTATATTAATTATTTGACAAATAAAATTGAGATTTTACCACATGTTTTATTTATTAATTTTAAAATTTTTAAATACAAACAAAATCTCAACTGTCTTGTAAAATTAAAATTTCCTACCATCAATATATTAAGTAATTATAATTTATTATTTTTTTTAAAAAAAAGATCACATTAAAGTTAAAATGATAAAAAAAATTAAATTTTATTATCTTATATTTTGTTAATATGTATTATTTCATAATTTGTATTGTTTAATGTTAATCAAAGTTAATTTAATTTGATTAAATTAAATTAAATTAAATGCAATTATTTTAAAACAATTATTTCAAGTAAATACGAAAATATTATTATTCAATATTTGCGATTCAATTACAATGAGTTAGTGAATCTTGATCCGATAAATTTTATTAATAAAATGATTAATTGCAGTATAAGTGGTTTTTACCGAAAATCAATGGTTTTGGAGAGAAAAGTTGTGTAAACAAAAGGTAAAGAAGATTATATTACAATTAGTGGGATTTTTTTTGAGCACATAATTAATTAAAGTTAGCCTAATTACATATTTACATATTAACCCATTTTGCCCTTACCATGATCATTCATGTCACCGTGGCTAGCATTTAACAATGGGGCGGGATTATATAGCATATAAGAATTATACATGAAACTGATAGGTGGATACAAGGCATTGACCTCAAGGTATCTGCAATGGTTTGCCCTTCTTCCCTAAAATATTCTACAATTAATAGTTTTTCATGATGCCTTTTTTTTTACAATGAACAGCAGTTGAATTAAAGCTGAAGGTATAACAAAAAAAGAAAATGAGTAAAGTTGAAACATGTGCAAAGCCAGTAGGTTATGGGTTTCCAATTGTGATCACGAAAGGCACCAGCCTTCTATATTCCCTTCTTCGACCCAGGGCACAGCTATCGAGCACCCGCCCGAGGATCAAACGAGTATTTTGCAAAGCCACCTCTCTAGGTGTTGTACCTGACTCGTTGGGAACTGCTTGTGGAGCTGATGTTGAACCTACCCCGAAACCTGACCCTAAAGCATACTGTAGTGGCCCACTTCGAGCCTTAAATGAGGTCTGGGGAGCTAGCATCTTTTCATCTGTCCCATTTTCAAATGACCCAGACTCGTGCGGGTGTGAACCAGTCAATGAGCTACAGCTCTGCAATAGAGCTTCTAATACGCTTAGTGCCTCCCAACACAAAGTGCTCTCCACTAGCTGGGATACAATAGCATACATGTGTGGGCTCTGAGCCGAATCCATGGGAGTGTGCTGGAGCAATGCCTTAAGCATGAGCAATATTACTCGTTGATATTCAACTGGACCTCTCTCCAGTAGCCGTAACAAGTGTCCAAAAGCCAGAGCTGAGTGCTTAGGGAACCATTCATTGCTCAACAACGGTGAGACGCAGGCCAGGAGATTATCAATGCTTGTGATCTCATCTCCGGAGTAAGCCATGAACACAGTAGCTAATTCATCCAATGATTCTGCTCGACACCAAATTGCGATATTGGCAGCAACAGAGCAGGCTTTGTGGTGCTGTTGCTGGAGTGGTGAAGCTGGGCCCACCAATGGATCTTTGCTGAGCTGTAAGCAAAGCCAGGGAAGTAATCCTGTAATGTGCATCAGAAGCCTAGTCTCACGATCCCCAAAAATGGAGTCACACGAGTGCACTGTGATACGAGAGAGGACCTCAATGGCTACACCATGACTAACAGTGGACATGAGTCCTTTAAGAACAAGAGGCTGCACTCCTTCAAATGCAGGCAGATTGCCACTGGTTACTGGCAAGTCATAGCCCCTAGATTCCATACGCTGAAGGTCCCCAATATCACCACTATCAAGCTCATCTCGAGGCATGCTGGAAAGGAGGACATTCTCAATTGTTCTGTCCCGGAATGATAGACGGTCAATCACACGTGAGAAAAGCTCCAGAACCTGGCAGTAGACATGAACGAAATCTGTGTGCATCATTGCCACACAACCCCAAAAGAGTTGTGGGTAGAGTATTACCTTTTCTGGCTCCATGTTCTCAACCATTACTTGCAATGTCAGTAAAATTTCCATGATAAAGCCCAGAACAGGAGGTATTGGATTTCCCAAGCATCTATGTAGACAACGAAGGAGTAGCACACATGTGTCACTTGTAACACTAGGCCGTAATGCACGATATATCTGGTGAGAACGACAAGCAAGGTGTCTTGATGTGCACTCCATAGCCCATTTGAGTGCCTCAACACCCCAGGTCTCACGAAGATCTCCTTGGAAGAAGATTGCATCAACCATACTCTGAACAAGGGCAGAAAGAAGTGCAGCACTAGGAAGCTCAGTCCTTGTAACTGTAGGGTCCTCATTCTCCCACATCATGCTCCCTCGTTTTGACTGAACATACTTGATCAGACTAACAACCTGTTGCTTGTTCTCTCCATCACTGCTTTCAACCTCATACAGCTCCAAGTGCCGACCTGCAAGTGAGTATAGTAGATTAACAAGTAAATGTTGGCAGTGCTCCAGTACAATATCCTCAGAGCTGTCCATTGAAACAAATGTTACGTGAAAGAGCAGAGGTAAGTGCTCTCGAAAGTCTTCATCATTCTCATATGCAATTTCTGCGAGTAGAATCAATGCTATATCTGCACGAGTAAGTGAGTGCTGCTGGTGCCCTTGCAAAGCTGACTGAAGTTCTTTAGCACTGACACCATGCGTACCAACCGCAGAATGCAAGATATCTTCACCAGAATTTGGCGTGTCAATCAGGTAGTCTCCACTGTCGCGAGAAACATGGCGGCTCCGTAAACTTCCAGTGGAACTTCGAACCCCCATTAAAGGCCCTGACATGTTTACCAAAGCTGGAAGCAACTGACCTGACCTGCCTGCAGTTACAGGAACAATGTTCAATTCTGGGGGCATTGGACTTAGAGGGCCCGAGGCGCTTCGCCCAGTAACACCAGCAGTTCGCCAACTCAGGCTTCCACTAGTATTTCTCAATGGACCATCAAGCGAACCCCGGACAAGTAATGGTGACATATGTGGTTGGCTATCTGCAACAGATGCAATCTGGGCTGCTGCCGGCCCCTGAGAGAATTCCAAAATGAAATTTCCATTGGCATCACCCTTGTTTGCACCTGTCCCAATTGGTTCAATGCTATCTTCCAGCATCCGCTGAGATAGCTGGTAAACTAGGTGATCAATGGTGCGTTGTGGACATATACGTGCTAGATACAGGCTAACTCGCTTGGCAACCGAGAAATATGTGGCAAAAGCACCACTTATTTCGGCAGATGCATTTGAATCAAAATCTTCAATTCCTTTGGTAATCAAGAAATCTAAAACTGGACTAATGTTCCGGGGCTTGCTGGCAATTGTGCTCCAAAGCTTCTCGATTTCATCAGGAAACTGATCTCCATGCCTCCATGTCACATAATAAAGACTTTTTAATAATCTTTCACTCCAACCAGAGTCCTTAAGTTTCCAAAAGTTCAGGTTTTCGATCCATGGAGCCATACAGGTTAAAACCTGATGCTGTGCAATTATATCAACAGCATCAAGTTGTCTCTGCATTATCTCTTCACAGAGGAGTTGGCTCAATTCTGGGTGATCTTTGGCTAATTTGCATGAGAGCTTATACTGAAACTGCTGGTAGGAATCAGGGAGATTACCAACAACAGCAGCTCGATAGCTACCTGAGCCTTCCATGCCATCTTCTGCCCATTCACGGATAGAGAGCGTCTCAAGCATCTGAAGGGCATCATCACGAATTTGTCTAGATGGGTCCACTACCTTGTAGAGGATCAGGCTCAAGAGCCTCTGAATTTCACATTTTGGTATCTCTTGTCTCATGTAAACCTCAGCCAGTATGCTGAAGTAGCCATCAGCTATAGCAGGATCAGAGTAATAGCACTGAAAATCATAAAGTTAATTAGTTCCCCAAAAAGTGCAATGATTAAAGACAAAAATACAGGCAATGAAAAAGGGCAATGTGGCATTCTACAAACCAAAAGAGAAATGTGTAGGAAAAGAAGAAAACCAAAATTTATGTATACCACAGAAGCTGGGATGCAAGGAAAAACCACCGCACAGAAAGTTGCAGAAATAGGAAAAGGATTTTAAATTTTTGTTTAAATAATTATTCAATAGAAAAAACTTACCAAACTCCCCAACAAATTTTTTTTTTTTTTTTTTTGCTTAGAAGATCTGTAAATCTAGCATAGGTATCATCAGACTACAGTATTAGAAGCTTAAAATGGTTTTTTACTACTGGAATACAACAGATCCAACAATCGCAGATTCACTTCATAATTGTAATGCATTTCTTGTTTGTCAGGACAAAGGTGACGATATCAAGTAACATACCTGATCAATGCAAGCAGGAAACAGATCCAAATTTGTAAGAAGAAGATTTTTCAAAGCTAATTTTGCTAAGGCAACACGATGATGCCCACCTTTATGCCTATCATGACCAGCAGCTCCACGCCCTCCTGCGTATTTGGAATAAGACAAGGTTCTTGGGTCAACTGGCGAGTAACCATACGGGGCCTTAGGAGCAGGCTCATTGAACAAACTATTAATCCAAAATATAACCCTGCCACTCATTTTTCTTGCATTGTCATCAAAACAAGGCCCATACAATAGTGAAGCCATTGCAGTCATTGAGGCCCACTGGATTGCCTCAACTTGTTCACTCAATTCTTTGTCAAATGAAATTTTGTCCACAGAATCCTTTGATCTGTGTTGTGAAGTCTTATACCGTTCAACTTCACGTCGATAGTCACTAACACCATCCTGTCCCCATGTACTTCCTAAGTCATCACACCAAGATAGAAGAAGATCAAAAAGTTTCTTCCGGTTTCTAAGATCAAATCGCTCTGATTTTGAATCTACAAATTCAGGTGCCAGAGATCGTAAAACAGAAGCAAGTGCATAGCGTAGTGGTTGTGTTTCTTGAAAACTATCAGCAGATGCTGCTGTAATATATTTAGTTGTGTCTTCAATAAACCTCAGATAATGGCGGCGGAATACAGGCTTTCGACCCAAGAATCCTGGCCAAATATTCTCAGCAACATTTCGATAAATAGTAGCAATATGGACTCGAAGATCCTCACGGCGTGTCTGTTTTTGACTCTGCATTCAAAAGGATGAGTACAAAAATTTGAAATCAATCTATCTATTCATAAAAGAAGAATGTCTTTTATTTGTGGATTGAATGAAAATAGATTTCACCGCAAGTTGGATGGCTCTTTACCTTGGAACAGCATCACTTAAATAAAAAACCACAAAGAGGAAAAAGAATACTCTAGGTAAAATATTAAGAAAGAGGTCCAAATAATAACAGACCTCCATGATATGAACCAAATAAATATATATATATGTATGTATGCATGTATGTATGTATGGAAGCAAGTAGACAATAGAAATACCTTCCACTTTGGTTTTCCCTCTGTTTCAGAAGAAAGCTCCTCAACAAACGATGTGAGTTCACTAAACATTATCTCACAAGATTCCAGGTGTGAGTGCCCAAGAGCCATGGTGGCAGCATGCTAAATCACCAAAAGAAAACAAATCAATTTTACCACTCAAGATAGAAATGAGAGCCCTAAAGAAAAGATGCAGTATAATTATCTGAGAGACTCAGACAACTTCTATGCTCAAAAGTTCTAATGTTATGCAGGATTATAGGTTCAGGGTATACCTCTTAAAACCATGACGCCCCCCAACCCCCCAAGGAGCCAGCCCCAAGATACACCCAATCCACCAATAGACAAAGTAAGTAGAATTTTATTAAGCATTAAGTATCGGTGTAATCAGTTGAACATATATATCAGTCCGTCCATCACGTATGCATATGAGTGCATAATATCAAGTATTTTATTAGGATACATGGAAGTACTCAAACATCATTCTCTTTAATCATAAATAATAGGGTTCATCATAATATTCTCATGTTGCCTCCCATTAAGAATAAAAATAAATTAGCCCTAAGCAATTTGTTATCTATCATAAGAATCAGGAAAAAAGGGAAAGCATTTATGACACAAGTATAATGTTCAAGGCAGCCAATGAGCAACCATGAAATGGCAATATAAAAAATCCTAGGATTCTTTCAATTTCTTTGTATTCTATTAAGAGTGAATCCAGAACACCTAATTTTGGATAGATCTGACAGCACAGCTTTTGAAATTGGAAGAAAAGAATTAATGGAAGTCCAAAATTACCATCACCCTATCTCCTCTGTGCATCATCAATAATTCTTTTACATATGAAAAACCTACCAAGAAACTCTTTTCATTGTAGCCATTAACATTGATAAATCACAATCCCAGTGAAACAGTCCGAACAATTGAGAGGAGCTAATGGAACTGTATTACAAGCAAAAGCATACAGATTGCACTAAACCCAATTTCACATGTTCTAGCAGAAAAAGTGTCTCATGATTAGTGTACTAACATCATATATGCATTAAACTCAAATAAAATAGAATGAACTCATTAGCTTATACTTACAATGTGTGCTTCTGATCCAGATCTCAGAGAGGGAAAAATAAGATGGTAAAGGTCTCTGGTTGCAGATACACTCCCAGATTCCTTATTATCTGGTGGACATGAACATACAAACATTGCATACATGAGCCACTGATCCAGTTTGTTATCTACATCTTGAGACTGATTAGCTTTTCCACCTAACTCAGCAGGTGTAATATGAGCAAGACGATTCAAAACCTCCAGCCTGCCAAACCGAAACGAGTTAGAGGAGGATCGATGAATTCTTTGGTCTTAAAACTAATTAAACACAAATTTTATTTGAAAGCAAATAGTAATTAATAACTCCCTGTTTATTCCATTTGGCATCAAAGATGAATAAGAGTAAAAGCGATTTCCAACAAAAATCCATGTTCACTATACTCTACACTAACCATTTATTCTTTGGCAATTTCCTCCTTTACGAAAGCAAATTGCATAAATGCTAGATTACCCATCAAGTACCTAGCTCATTTAACGAACATGAAGCTACCATCAACTAACCACATTGAATCAGCATGTTTTTACGCTTAAAGATAAAACAATGAGAACATCCAATCAATTATATGCAAAACATAATGATCTTATAACAACACATATTACTTGGCAAAGACATGTAACAATTATTCATAATTATCTTATTGCACGTACTTTGCATCTTGAACTGAGCTTGGGCAAAGTTCAGCTGCATATTTGACGAGCTCACTAAGACACCTTGCCCACCTGTTCTTATCAGGACTCTCAAATATTATAGACTGAAGAGTCACCTCAGGAGGAATTGTATCAGATTCTCGTCTGTAATCAAACAGACGACCAGAGTCCCAGTAACAACTCTGAACTATGTCCTCCTGCAATATTTAGTTTTAAGTTCAGAATACATCACATTTCATAGAAAAGTTGAAAAGAATAATTAATATACAGGAAATCATAAGATAAATATAGCCCACCCCATGTTCTTCCAGCACATCAATTATAAATATAGGTTCGGCTTCGTATCTTATGCTATGTTCTGGCTGCTTGGAAAGTGTAAGGTCCCGTATGTCATTCCTTAAGGCACGTACACAACGCAATAACTCCAATGCTGTGTGACGAATTTGGCTATCCACGGAGCTAAGGAAGATGAGGCCAACTGCATCTATCTCCGATGCACGAAACTCAATAGCATCCCCTGATTGATGGAAAGAAGACTTCTTGAATCCAATGTTTTGCTGCACCACCTGCTTTGGATCTTGATCATCTTCTGCCAGTTTATCATCAATAAGACAAGCTCTCCAAAAACGCATAAGTTCTAACAGTCGCCCCAATGATGTTTGAATTAAAAGAGGGAATTCATCAGGTAATCGGAGAATGAAGTTGGCCATTCCTCTCATAGCTGCAAAGCGACGATGAGGAAGGTACCTAACAATCCGGTTCAGTACCTGAACTGCTTCCTCACGAACACCAGGATCAATGCTTATCCCATGTTGAGGTATTATTTCAGTTATCTTATCGCTTCGGCCAACTTCTTCAATTAGGTAAGGTATGCACTTCAGCACTGACCGGAACAAATATCCTTGAGACTTTTCTTTGGTTACAGCATCTGGAAAGCATAGAATTCAAATGTCAAGTGCCCTTGCATCCAGATAAGAGGTAAATGGATGTGAAAAGTGGAAACCTAGCATTCATAGCTGCAATAGATCTTCAACAAAGAAAACACACTACAGATGCTCCGAGTAAAAAACGTAAAACAGAGATATTTCTTTCACACAAGATAAGTACAATAATAGAATTCACACTTTCATTTAGAACACAGAATATCTTAATTCCAGCAAAATGTCCCATCGCCGGATTTATAATTGGTTCTCATTCTAATTTCGTCAACATATAGAAGAAGAATTTCTTCCAATTGCAAATAACTGGTAAAGGTTCTGGAATACAGAGAACAGAAGTCATTTAACTGAATCAATTAGCCTTTGATTATTTCAGTCTTAACACGACGTAAAATTGGCCATATCTAATATCTTCTCATGAATTATCTTGCCATCTCTACTAGAGAGTTTGAAGAAAAATAACTCCAAAGAGTAGGGGTAAACAAAATCCGATTCAATTCGAAAAACTAGAAAAATAATTCAAATTTTGAATTAAATAGTTCAAGTTATTTGAGTTAATCAAGTTATTCAGATAAACTCGCATAAAAAATTAAGTTTTTCAGTTTAACTCGAATATGAATTACACAATTCGAGTTATTCAAAAATCCGAATAAGAAAAGGCAAAACTACGTCGTTTTGATAAATGTTTACCTTTTCTGAAGTTAAAAATCAAAATCATTAAGTTAAAAGAAAAAACTACGTCGTTTTAATAAATATTTACTCATTAAGTTAAAAGGCAAAACCATTATATTGTTTATGTAGTTAAATAATCTTGTACTTTATCTACTAGTTAAACAATCGGTCCATGAAAACGCAACATTGAGTATAAATAATAGGATTCGTTAACTCGACTCGATTTGACTCGATTTTTTTTACTCGATTCGATCCGAAAAAAATTCAAATTGAGTTCGGTTGCTAAAATAAGATTCGTCACCTCGACTAACTCGAAATTTTTTGACTCGACTCAATTTAATACTCACCCTTACCAAAGAGGACCTAGAAAATGAGCAAATGGTACCTTTGACAATAGATTCAAGCTGCCTTAAATCAGCTTGGTTGGGGCACCTGATTTCAGCAAGAACAGTAGCAAAAACACTTAAGGGCATATCTTCATGCCTAACCTTTCCAAAAGAAAACAAAATTCAACTAGCTCAATCTAGCTTCATACGTGAACAAATTACTGCCTTCCATTAAACTGAGACTGTTTTCACAGACAACTCTCACAATTCAAGATTTGTACGTCTTCAGCCCAAGATTAAACGAGTAAATTCATAGAATGACAATAACAGAGCAGGGCAGGGAATTTTCATGCACACAAGTATTTTTAGCTTAAAGTTAGCCATTAAAACATTGGAATACAGGTGCTTGACTGGTCCATAAACAAATAATAATAAAATTACAAAAACTTAAGATTACTGTCCTTTTCACTTCATCTGATAAGCAGCCAAAATTCTAAGTTAATTTTAGGGATGGAATTACCTATTGTGGTCCTTGAAGAAGTCAGAAGAGCCAGGCTATATGTCCTATTGCAGGACCTTAATATTGACTCAATCGCAGCCTTTACTTTAGGTATGTAGTGACCAATATCATGACCTGCTCATACAAATAAATGGGATAGTGATTCGCGTGAAAAATGTGACAATTATTTGCATTTTAAACCAGTTATCAATTACCTTTAAATATTTCCAAGCCAACATGTTCGCTTGAAGGAGACATAACAATGGCAAGCAAAGCACGCAAACCAATAACTTTTGCTTCACTTGGGCTATCTTGCTTCAGCAATTCTAAGATCATATGGTTCATGGCAAAATCAAGGTTATGTTCTGCTATAGTCACACAGAATTCCACCAGTTTATCATGCTGTACATCTTGAGTTAGCATTCCTTTCCTCAAAACTGTTAAGAGTTGGGAAGTAACACTATCAAGGTAATCCCATATACGATTTGGGGGTTGGTTAGCTGCGTGAACACTCAAATAGAATCTCAAAACTCTATGAAGACAGTCTAAAGCCATGAAACGATGATTCTTGTCCTGCATAAATAGCACCAGATGCTTCGTTATAAGTTGAAATGGAAACTAGTAAATATGATCAGAGGTCAGGACCCGTAGAAAAGCCAAGAGGTAAAAGCTTAAGAGGAATTGTCAAAGTCAATCAGGTGACCATATGTGTGATATGTCCATTACCCAGGGCCCCAACTATATATGAAAGGAAACGTACTCGTAGAAGCTTGTAGAGTTGCTCCATGTGAGAGCTTAAGTTGCTCTGGAATATTTGTGGATCACCAAGACAGAGAAGAAGAGTCACCAAAGGATAACCAACCTAATAAAGAGAATTTTTATGTGAGAGAAAAGATAAATTTGATTTAGAGAAACATGCAAGAAAACTGAAGACAGTGTTTGATTGTCATGTCCACTAAAAACTTGAAAAATGTAAATGATATTATCATCCTAGGAACAGGATGGCAATATTATCATCCACCATTTGTGTTCAAACTTCAGTGATCAAGAAATATCATTCGAAAAAATAAGGAAGAGTATTTTTATAATAGAAATGTCACATTCTAAACTAAATATGGATAAGCATGCATTGAAACTAGGTTCATGAAAAACAAAAATAAATCATAAGTAAAAAATATAAAGGAAGAAAAGTTCTTATGGCATCTAGGCATGCTAAAGCACAGAAACTGTTGTGATCCAATATGCAGTAACTAAAATTTGATAGGACAATCATGTATCCTGAATTTGCAGTAACTAAAATTTGATAGGATAATCATGTATCCTGAATGATTACGTTTCACTCGTACTCTCAAACCTCCAGTTCTAACAGTCAAATACATTAACCAATGGTTCGTATCATTAAACATCTAATCAATTCATAGATAAAAATGTCAATAAGAAGCATGAGATGAGAGCAAGCTTAATGAGAAAAAAATTATAGGTCTCTATAATTTTCATTTTCCATTTGAAAAAGTGACAGATCACGAGAACCTATTGACTTGTTTCACATACTTGTAAAATCCTTTCTGCTGAAATGAAATAAAAAGAAATATACATGTAGTCAACCCAATTGAGAGGCTTAGTGAACTTTACTCTTTCACTTTAGCCAAGCATTGAAATTTAAAAATAACTAATTCTATACTTTCATTGTCTACCATGAACTTTGTGAGAAAGGAATAACAATATCTTTCGAATGAAATAAAAGCTACTCCACCCCAATAAACTTGTCAAATTTAGACTTTTGACTTATTATTTTACATTTATTAGTGCTTATAAAAATTTGAAAAAAAATATTTTTAACAAACTTCAAATGAAGTAGTTTTTCATATATTTTTCATAAAATTTAATTCATTAAAATATTAAAATAATAGAGGTCAAAGTTTAAAATATTTGACAGAAAGTCAATTGTGACAATTTAGTTGAGACAAAAGGAGTATGTGACTGCTCTTTACATTAGGAACTCAGAAAAAGAAAAAATCCTTAGGTTTTCTCTTCCTTTGGAAATTCATTCACGAGTTTCCTTCTGAACTTTTTTACTGCCTAATAAAAAAGAAAATCCTAAGATCAATCAATAGAAAAGTGGAATCAAAGCAAAGTTTAACAATGTAATATCTCTTTTACTAAATTACACAATTTTTATTTTATATCAAGAGCAGATTTCATTTTTGCCATTGTAAGCCCTACAAGCATTTGATTAAAGATTAGTCAGTTGATTCACCAAAAAAAAAAAAAATTAGTCAGTTGTCCTGTTCAGAATTTTGAACAATAATAAATAATATATATTTATTATGGAACTAGTAAGTGTTCCTTTTTCTCTGCCATGTAGCAAAACTACAGGCAGACCTCTATGCTTTCATTTCGAACACACCCAAAAAATTTGAAATTCCAAAGAGTAGATAAAGATGCTCTTACAGCTATATGTTTGCTCTGTTTGTCCATCCAATGCAGGAGATTCTCTCTGATTTGCCCAACAGCTTCATACCACAGAGTGAGTGCCGGCTCTACACCAGTAGGAGGCCATTGATTCTTCCCACTATCTGCAAGTGGTGCTAGGATGCTTGAAAGCATGTTGCATAGTGCATGATAAAGCTCACTTTTCCGTTTATGTGGTGCACGGGTAAGAGGGTTTGCTTTGGCCACAAAAGAGGCCGATGCATTCAATCCTCCCTCAGTCTTAACCTGGCAACAAACTAGTGTCATACACTGGCCCTCATGACATCTTTTTCTTCAAGGGAAAAAATGTATAAAAACATATCATTTCCATACCCCTAGTTTCAGGTAGCGCATGCCATTTATAATACTAAGGGTCTCACTTCTGGCAACACTACTGTCTATCCGACGAGTATTCAATTCCATGAAAAAGCGCTCAGTTACAGAACTAAATCTGTGAAAGAAAAAGAAAGAGAATGAATATGCGTATACATACAACTAGAATAAACCATAACTTGGGAGACATGTCAAAGAGCATTTAGACCTACTCATAACCAAATTTTCAGCCCTAACTTAGATCTTTAAGAAGCCAACAAATGAAAGCATCTGGAACCCATAACCTATTAGAAAACCAATTCTCTTTTGAGGGGACCAAGTACAAGTGGCACTGAAAACACTTGAAATGTTTTCTCTTGTTCTTTTTGTTTTCTTTTGCCAGAGATAAAACACACCCCTCACTAAAACAAAACTAATACAGTAATACTCATGTGGAACTTTTTATAACTAATAGTCACACGCCCTAAATCTCCCATACTTAAAATGGGTTTTAGATGTAGTAAATCCATCATAAGGGAAAGGAGAGGGTGAGAGCACAATAGCACACAAGAATGCAGAAAGGCACTAAAAAAAAGGGGAATGATATGAAGCACAAAAGGAATTTGTGGAATGATTCAGAAATTGCAAATTCGTTTGAGAAAGGACACCTAAGAACCATGAAAAATTAAATGTCCTTACTATTGTGCTTTGTTCGCAATATTGCTTTATAGATTTTCACTATACCAACATAGTTTCTCAAATGATGTCATTAGCATAGTGCTTCGGAAATAAATGAGAACAATATCATCAATAAGGCCCCAGGAAAAGAAAATAACACCATCTTTCAAAGACTATAAAAAATACCGATGGCATTCTTCAAAATCTAGCAATAGTTTATTAGCTCACAAACGTTGATCTCTTTATTTCTCAAACTAAACCATTAAAAATATTATACATATTATTTCCCTGACTAAATGACATCTGGATTCAATGTTGTAACACTTAATGAAATGCGGTGACATAAACAGAAGGAAAATGATGCATCTCCACCATTACCATGAGGAGAAAGAAAGTAACGAGTTAGCTGTGGCATTAATTTAATGATAAGAAAGATTAAGGAACCATGAATGATGCCCAACTCAGTTATTCACCACTGTATGGATTACATCAAAATAAAAATAGGTTGATACTAGAAAGCTTAACGTCTAGGAAACAAAAAAAATGACAAGGAAACAAGGAAAAGATGTTCAACTCAGTTTATTTGCCCCATAATTCCCCAGCTAGGTGAAAACCATATGTTACTTCCATGCATAGGATCCCGAGAAAAGTAACAGCTAACCAAAATGGCTCACCAAGAAACACTTCCCTTCATCAACTAATATTACCTTTCCCTTTTAGTACACGAAAGACGTATTGGACCCAAGACTACATGATAGAAGGTGGTTAACTCCTATCTCATTATCTTAAAACCCACACCAAAAATTCTCAAATTTGAGACCTCCAAGATAAATTTCAAATCTTTCACAGAAAAGGGAAAACAATCTCGAGGCTTAGCCACAAGGATTACCCATTGTAACATTATCAGTACCATTTTCTGGTCTACAGATTGTCAAAATCTAAATCTTATGCTTTCAACCAATGAAAAGGGGAAACATCATCATATGAACTGCTGTTTAAAATATCCCATCTTAAAGTAAAAAATTCAGAAACCATTATAGCAAGTATAAAATCACCAGCATTTCTGTCAAAATTTTAATGTCAACAGATAACGACACAGCTACCTGATCCGAGATAAGGCACCCAGGAGTTGAGCAACTAAGTCGAGGAGAAGACCCCGCAAATCAACTAGTGAGGGATACTCGACCTGGCTAACAACCCTGCAATAAGAATTTATTGACTTCAACCCAGTCATCCAGCATAAGTAGATTGTTCAGCAAAAAAACTATCAACCACTTTGGTATCATATATATCAACTACTATGCTAAGACTCAAAATTCAGTCCATTTTTCAAGGGCCAAGCAGTGATATTTGATGTATTTATATAATATTAAAACTTGATATAAGCCAGTCCAGACTCATCCTTAGCAGCCTTACCTGTCAGCATTAATTAGCCAATCGAAAACAAAATTTTCAAGACCAAACCAAAGCTTCTCTGAAATGAAAGCATACCTCATCATTCAGTTGTGAGAAAATAAAATAAAATTGAACAATGTAACAAACAGGGAAATGAACAAACCAGTAAGCCCTTCTTGTGGACAGCACTCAACAAAGCGAATACAAGCTGAGCAAAAAATGCACTCGACAGCAAGCTGCTCACCAGGGAAAGACAACATTCAACTCATGGTGAATTAAGCAAAAAAAAAAGAAAAAAGAAAGAGCTTCATCAAATTCAGAAAAACTAAGGCAAATATCATTTCATAGTGGTTTCTGTCTAACACTTATTTTCATTGTCATTTTGTAACTACTTTCCTTTTTCCAGGGGGAGGGGGTGGAAGGGAGTATGATCTTCACAAGCCATTGAATGTAATAAAATCTATAAGCTATTACTGCATACAAACCTTTCTTTGGAATGTAGATGCATCATTTGCGCCCTTTGGGGATTCACTGCAAGCAAGATCCCAAAGCAAAAGTAAGAAAATGAAATCTTACAATTGCAAAACAGTTAGACTCGATGACTCAGTGCTTTCATAGAGTGGCATTAACTTCTCACCAGCTTAGAGAAAACCAGAGATGATTGATTAAGGATTTTTAACTACAATTTTTCATAACAAACAACCAACCAGGATATAACCCAGATAATGAGCCCGGTTTGTTGTTTGAAATTTGATGAGATAGAAACAGTTTGAGGAGATAGAAAACCGGTAGTGTATATTAGTAGCATCTTTGCACATCAAAGAAATTATAGAAGAACGACCAATAGAAACTTCCATCTTATCGGACTTTTTAGGGCTATCAAGATACCTTCTCAACCTCTATTGTTCTCCCTTCATTATCATCAAACTAAAGTGGCTAAAAATAATGTAGCAGACAGATATTTTCAAGACATTATTGAGAACTAAAGAGCATTTGGATGAATGTTTGTATTAAGGGAAAAGAAATGGTAAAGAAGCAAATGATACAACCTTTCTCGCCATCTTAGAAGAGCTTCTAGAAGAGGAACAGGTGTGTGTCGTGCAACCATAGCCAAGGAATCTAGCACCTGCTCATAGGCAGGGTCAGATGGTCGAAGATACTGTCCATCCTGCACATACAACAGGAAAGAACATAAAATGGTATAGGCATTGATCCAGAAGGACAAAATCATCATTCATTAGTTAAAAGAAGGTAATCAAGTTTATACTTTGGTAATATGTTACTACTAAATTTGCCAAACAAACAAAACAAGAGGCAGCCTCCCACACCAACTTTCCAACTCTTGCTCCCCATCATATGTTTAAGTAGAGCTGTCAAAAGTTTACTTGAAAATAAACAACAAAGCTGTTCAAACCCAAACCAGGTAGAAACTGATTTGACCAAAGAAGTCAACAACCCAACATTGAAATTGAACTTGTTTGACTTTAGAACCAAACAATTTGGACCTGAAGTGACTTGAACCTGAGGTAACCCAAGCCAAAGCCAACCAAACCAGCCCAATTGATAATTCTATGTTTAAGCAAACTGCTACTCTTTCTAAATAGAAAAAGTATAAGCTTTCTATATCATCCTAATCTCCTTGACTTATCTTTATTTTTATTACACCAAGAACCTAAGTCCTAATAGAATATTGCTTTCTTGAATGGCAAGGCAAGAAGCCATTACTAAAGATGAATGATCAATGGATTAAATAGAGAATAGAGATGAATACAAAAACAAAAAGATGTGAGCCTCTAATCTTTTAAAAGCAAATTAAAGTGATTCAGAAATAATCTATGTTTCTAACAATGAGATGTTCAATCACCAAACGCTCGTTAAAGGTCAACACATAAGGAGAATATCTAAAAACCATGAGAAGCAAACTCGAACAGTCTCTTCTACAAAACCATGTTTGTCATAACCTTAGCAAAGTTTAGGCAGGAAGAACATCTATCAAAATTGGAAGGTTATGAATCACTCGCCAAAGTCTCTCTCTCTCTCTCTGATTTTTTTTACAACCCCCACTTGGGGCAAAATAGCTGGCTGCTGACATATCAGCAAATTCACTAACTTCATCAAACCACCAAGTCTAGTCTAAACTCACTTAAGCAAAACCAATTAGCATCAGATTTTATTCATCAACAAAGAGCAGCTCCTGATCGTTTACGTACTAAAGTATGCTATCAGATGAAGAACTCATTAATATCCAGTACACTATTTACAAAACAAAATCTAAACATGTTAACAATTTTCAATTTATAAACAAACTGCATTTCTCTTAGACCTCCTTTAATATTCAAATCCATAGAAGGTATGACACTAAATGCCACCTCACTAACATCTTTAGCATAAAAGGGCTTTCGGAATAAGAACAGAAAAACATCATATTTTAGAAGTTGAAACAAGAATAAGAAAGCACACACCTTTCCAACACATGAAATCATGATTACTATAACATTCAAGAAAATTAAACATTATGCCACACAATGATTTAATAGGAGAACAAGCGAAGGAAACCTGAGCCTGAGCTGTTTCGATTCGGCGACGAGCTAGAGGAAGAAACCGCTGCAGCAACGCATCTACAATCAACTTGGCAGCACTTCCTGCCTTCATTTTGTCTCGCATCCGTTTTCAACCTACAAATTCTCGAAACATCAAAATAAATTAGGGTTCAAAAAAGAATTACTAATAAAAATCATAGATTCCACAGGCAAAATCATATGGAAAATTGAGGGATCAACGTGAATAGAAGAAGTGGAAGTAATACCTGGAATTAGGGTTTTAACTAATAATAAGACATTGTAGTTTCCAGAGACGGAGATAGAACTCAGAGAGAATCGAGTGTCGCTCTTTATTTGGCTGATCGTGGTCGACGAAGATTTAACACTTTGAGGTGGCTAATTAGAAATTTTGGGGGATTTTTTTCAGGTTAATTACAATTACATCGTTAATTCGTTATTTAGGAAAATTCCAAAATTCTTAAATACAGTACTAGTGTTGTTTTCTTTTTTTCCCCGTTTGATATGCTTTTGGTAATTTTCTTACAAAGCACTAGTGGGTTTTCGAATCGCTTGGTTAGAAAATTAATTTATAGAAGGTGTTATGAAAAATTATATGGTTTGTAATTTTAGTTTCACATTGTTATAAAAAATAAAAATAAAATATTAATTTAAATATTTATATTCAATTATGAGTAAAATTGAAGCTAAACATTTAAATACATTAAATTAATAATATTAAATGTACTACAATTGTTAATCATGATATTATCATTAATTTTTAGTTCGAGTTAATGTATTTATGACACCAACTCAATCAATAATATTATTAGTATTAAAAATTGTACCACATGTGTATGCATATAAAAATAATATATTTAGAGATAATAGAAAAATATATTTAATATGTAGGAACTGAAATACGCAATATGTGTAAAAAAAAAAAAACTTTTGTCAACTAATACTAAAATGTGCAAAAAAATAATAAAGATAAAGCATTGATTATAGTGCAAAATTAGGTTTTATGCCATGCTAATGATATGGGTTGAAATTTTATTATTTTAATTTTTAATTGGTTTTATTAAAATGTAAAAAAATAAAACCTATCATTCTAATATTATAATTTATTTCAAACGAATAAGAGTGATTTAGTAATTTTTTGATCAAGCTTGTATCTAATTGACTCTTAACACTAATTAAGTCAACGATTCAAATAATAATAAGTATAGTTATACAATTTATTAAAGAAATAAAGTGTGTATAATAAAATTAAAATATATAGAATATTTCAAGATAAAGTTGTGGTTGAGTAATAAAATTAAAATTTTATTGATGCAAATGTTATGGGTTCAAAACAAATCTCACCTATAAATTATTTATGGGTCTTAAAAAATTTATTTTAAATACGAAAAGATATTTTCATAATTTCCCTCGAGTTGGTTTCAATTATTTTCTGACACTAACTCAATTAAGAGTTTAAAATAATAGTTTGGGTTAGTTGTAAATTTAATGATACTCGAATGGTTTTAAAATTTCAAATATAATGATAAATTGATATTTAAATAATTTAATATTAATAATAAATAAACTTGTTTTGGATCGAACTGTTCATTCGGACTTGGAGGCTTGCCTGAAATTAGGAATAGATTTTGGCAAAAAAGTAAGACTTTTTAAAATATGAAGGGATTTTTTGACATTCAAGACCTAAACTCAACTCATTTTCAAATGTCTATAATATATTATATTATCTTTTTTTATATATTATGTAATTTATAACATATAAAAATTAAACCTATAATAATATGTAATATTATAATGTAAATATTAAAAAATTTAAGATACCTATATATAAAGTTTTAATAAATGAAAAAAATATTAAATATTAAATTAAAAATATATAAATGTTTTTAAAGAAATTAAAAAATATATATGTGTAGGTATAAAATGAAATTGAGTTAATCATTTTTAAATATTGGTGAATTTAGATAAAATTTTATTCTCGTATTTGAAGTTGGGTTAAATTTAGGTAAACAAAAAATAGGTTAATATCATGCTTAAAAATGATTTAAACCCGACTTGATCCATGAATATCTTAAATGATAAATAATATTTAAATAATTTGATATTATAATACATAAAATAAATTAAAATAAGATTAAACATGAGAAGTAGAATATTCAAAATAAATGATACTAAGTAATATGTGAAAGAAGGCAATTGTAAGGTGAAAATGTGCCCTCGAAAATGAAAATATACATTGGGTTATGTACTAATAAAAATTTATTTTCGAAATTATTTAATTTATGGGAATAGATCGTTTTAAAAATTAATTATGAGTATGGATTAAAAATATAAAAATGCGTTTATGTGACGTCGTTTTCAAGGGATAAATCAGAAAAATGCTTCCATGTAAGCGTTTTTTTCTTGTGTCAAGAAAAAAAACGCCTACGTGAAAGCACTTTACAAAAAAGCACCCATATGGAAGCGTTTTTGCCCACGAGAAGGTGACCGTTGGGGAAAAACACAGGCAAAAGCGCATCTTGACACAACGAAAAAAATATTTACGTTTTTCTTATTTATCCGTTGAAAACGACGCCACATAAAACATTTTCGTGTTTTTGACCCTATTTGTAATTATTTTTCAGAATGACCCATTTCCATCAATAATTTCGGAAATGGGCCCTTAATGGTACTAAACTCATATATACTACTTTTTTCCAAGTCAGAGGACAAATAGAATCGAACCTGGAATGCTTCATCTTCTCCATTCATTATCTTCCTTCATATCCAGCACCTAAAACTAACAATGGCTGTGGCTATTGAACCAAAATTAAAATGCATTCCTGCTTCATCCAACCTCAACAAAGCATGTATAATGTGTTAGGAACCAATATACATACATAGAATAAATTTCTTAAAAAAAGGTTGATTAAGTATTAATTTAATTAACACTGGTATTATTGAAGGCTCATGATGCTTGCAGGTTGAATTAGATATTATATATTTTCAAGTGAGTATAATTAATTAAGGATTTAAGTAATTTAAATATAATTTAAGAAATATATTAAAAATTAATCTATTCCTTTAAAATTTATGATTGATCATAAGAGTAAGAATGTTACCGACCCACGATCTGAGTGGGTCTAGGTCGGATTCTACACGGTTCGTATGTTGAGCTCGCAAAATATTAAGTGTTCACAAGAGTGACTGGCATCGCGCACGGGATTGCATAAACATGTGTCAAGTCTTGAATAAAATATATGTTGACATGCATGAAACTTACCTAAAATATCACATAAAAAAAATATGACCCTGCATTTTAAAAAGACAAAAAAACATTCAACAATTCAAAAAAATGGCATTTAGAGATGGAATTAACCCTAAAACTTATAAGTTAGAAGACAACTAACCCTAGTTAGGCATCTCAATGCCTTGATAAGTGATAACCTCCTGTCATAGTTTAATGTATCCTAAGCAATGCTTCTAAATTCCAAATTAAGCAATCTCAACATCCAAAACATTGGCTTCAAAAGTTCCTTCCTCAGTTAAGATAATATAAATGATATATTCCTAATGGAATTCAAATATAACGAAAAGCTTGTAACAAACTTAAAAGATTTGATATAAAAATTTCGGTTATTATCAAATTAGAGTTTAATTTATGAACATTCTTTACTTTTTTTTCTTATAAAAAACTTCAAAAGTAGCTAATCTTACAAATTTCATACAATTCAAGCTAAAAAAAGAAACAAACTATTTGACATGAAACCTTAAACAACCCAGAAGTATAAAAGAAAGACAGGAAGGAACATGTTTGGGTTAATGTAGTAGGTCTTGCAACAGCCCTATCTTAAAGATTTCTTAATTGACAATGATGGAAGATTCTCATTATTTGGTTTGGCCGTAATTAATGTAGAACATCTCCCATCACAAAACTACAGGTTACCATGAACTCTAATCTAAATGCACAGGAAGATTGTTGGTTCTTATCTAAATGTTGAAAACACACAAATTAAAATAAAATAATTGCAATTTTAAATACAAATCCAAAACATCATTTACAATAAAAAAAAATAATGAAAGAATCGGCCTTTTGAATTTGCGAGTGGAGGAAGATTTCGACATTGATTTTCTCGCCTAAGAATACCCTCAAACATGCGTTCAAATTCTCGCTCGCTCGCTCGCTGTCGATTTCTCATCTGTCTCATCAACTAGAAGAGTTTAGAAATTAAGCAACACCAAAAATTGATTCCCTATTTAACCATGCCTAGGCTAAAAATAGCCACTATCTTCTGTTGACCACCTTTTTTTAGTTAAAATTGAATTATATTTTTTTTAAGATTAAATGTAATTTTATTAATATATTAACATATAATTTTACAATTTATTAAAAAATTAAATTATAATTTTACTATTTTGGGACAATAGAATTAATTATATATATTTTTGAGTGGTTAAAATATAATTTTATCACTTAAAAATTTATATTTTTTTATTGAATAAGCTTTAACTCATTTAGTGTAGTTGCTATTATAGCAATAAAAAAATACTTGTATTCTTACTCTCTTTTTTTTATTTAAGAATCCGGGTTATGAGGCTAAAAGTTTTAATGGGAAATATTTTCACCTTTTTTTTTTTTGTTTGGTTTATGTAAAATAGTATGGTCAACATAAAAGTTTTTTCAATCAATGTAAAATTACACCCTTATTCTCATAAAATTTCTTAACAAATTTTTTTTTCTGTAAAATATTTTTTAAATTGATAAGGCTCTATTCAAACACCCCCATACTCGACCCGAACATCAGGTCAAAGCACCGAGATGTACATTCTCTACTACATTCTTCACTTATCAAATATTTTTTATAAACTTTTATAACTTTTCAATTTAGTCCCTTTTTGTCATAAAAGTTCAATATTCACTAATTAATCATATTAAATCAAGTTTATTTGTTGTTACACTTTAATCACATAAGTTATCTCAATATCTTGTTTCACATATCAAATTTCTAT
Organism: Gossypioides kirkii; assembly: GCA_005610355.1. Lineage (NCBI taxonomy): Eukaryota > Viridiplantae > Streptophyta > Magnoliopsida > Malvales > Malvaceae > Gossypioides > Gossypioides kirkii. The sequence continues at coordinate 35,707,318 of CP032246.1, forward strand.
GCATTTCACTTCTTTTGTTTCATTGAATTTTTTCAAGTTTAACAATTTAGTCATTATCATCATAAAATTTCTATATTTTCCTACAATTTCACTTTTACAATACTTTTACATATTTTATCATCTCATAAAAAATCCATTAAACTTTTATCATAGTTTCTTTATTTACATATTAAATTGTTTCACACTTAAACTTTATACATTTTTTAATTTAGTCACTATTGTCGTGTAATTTATTTTTCACCATATAAGCACTTTAATCAAATAAATCATTATAATATCTTATTTCACATAACAAAATTTCATGCATGTCAATTCTTTTGTTTCAATTATAAATTTCACAAAATTTGCAATTTAATCCTTAACATCATGAAGATTCATTATTTACTATAGTTTCACCTTAACATCACATTGTATTCAATTCACTATTTCATTTAAACTCTTTATCATAAATCTCAAATGTATGTTAGTTTCATTGAAAACAACTTTTATGAAATACTTTTAAGAAACCTGCCAAATAATAGAAAATATTTTACACAAATTCATCCAACATCAGAAAATATTAGTTTTTTCAGAAAAATAAGTTATTTTCTAAAAAAGTAAATCATTTCCCAAAAATCGTTTTTCAAAAATTATTTTCAGTGAAATAACGGAACCTTATTATTTTGAGAGCCAAGGTCGTCTAGTGTTGCCTTGTTTGAAGGGGTTGAACTAAAAACAGAGGACTTTGGAAGAGTATTCAAAGATGTTTGCCTAGAATATTTGGATATACAAGTTTTTGGGAGGGAATTGCCCAATTGGTGCACCATCGAAGAAGCTATTTCATGATTTTCATCTACATCCATGGATATTCCCTTCACCTATGTGCTGCTTGACTTAAATTTACCCATAAAACCTTATCATTTAGAGGAGGGAAAACAAATGTGCAACACTTCTTTGGATATACCTTTAACATCACTACTTTTTAATCCAAACTTTCTTTACTAACATTCTGTTTCATCCCTTTTTTTTAAGTTTATTAGTGAATAATTTATTGTAACGATAGTTAGGGGTGTTCAAACAGATGATTCAGTTAATACCCAAACCGAATTATCATTAATCAAAATTATAAAAATTTTAATTGTTAACCGTATTGAATTTTTTTTAAAATATTTTAATCTATCGAAATAAATTCAGTTAATCTTAATTGTTAACCAAAATTTTTCCTTTTTTTTTTTTTGTTAAAATAAATTTGAAACATGAAAAAAATACCATTACAATATTATTTTTCTTTGCTTTTAATTCAAAAAAGAAGCAAAAACAACAAATAACACAATAACAATACTAATTCAAAATCATCATAACAAACACTACATTAAAAATAAAAAAGTTGGAGACTTGAGTATGAAATGAAAAAAAAAAAAATTCAAAAAAGTTAATAAGAATAGAATATGGTCGGGTGTCAAGCACCCAGATTTTGTTTTGAGTTTGGCGATGGCGAGGAAAAAAATTAGGGCTTCTTTCTTTTATTTTTCTTTTACTTTTTATTTATTCTTTTAGTTTAAAATATATAAATAAATTATGATTTTAATCCCATTATAATAATTTCTACAAATCCAATTAGTTTTAAGTCCATTGTTTAATTTTTATATTTTAAGATCTATCTAATATATTAAGTCTATAATATCTTCTTATTAATAATTTTTATTAATCAATTAATTATTCGATTTTGAAATAAATTAATTATTAATTTAAATTTTAAAATTTTTTTAATTAATTCTCGATAAAATTAAATTCGATCACCGATTGATTAACAAATATCATGAAAACCTTTACAACCAACTACCAAAACAACATGTTCCCAACAATATTTCAAGAATTGATGAAATTATTATTGTAGAAAACCTCCCAAAAATGGCATGACTTCAATTTCTTTTCCCTTTTTAATTTCATGGCCCTTTGTGGAATTGTAGAAGCCTTTATTACATCTCATACAAGGACAATCTTAATTTTTTTTATAATTTCTACAGTCTCATTTAAGCCAGTAATTTAGGAATTATTTCACTTAAGAAGACTAAGTGCATCATTTTCTTCATCAATACTTATAGATTGTATATAAACCTTATTCTAATCTTCAAAATTTTTATAATCACTGCAAACGGCTTTACTATTAATGTATTAATTGACTTAATCACTATTATCCCGGTTGGGTATTAATATATATTTGAGGGTCATCAACATAACTGGATTTACTATAGTTGTTGAGGGATCGATTCATATAAACAACGAAATAATAAAAATGAAAAATAATTAATACAAATATTTTACGTGAAAAACTCTTAAAGAGAAAAAAATCACGAGCTTTTCACTAAATGAGTAGACAAACGAGAGTACAATACGGAAAATAACCTAAACCCAAAACCCCGAACACAAAACTCAAAATCCCAAAGAGCAAATCGATAATCCATAATTACCATGAAACTCCCACAAAAACTCATATACAATTACAACTCAAAGAAAAACCCTTACTAATTGGCATAACAAAATAAGGATACAATGATCCCTTTAAATAAGCTTAAATTAGAGTTCTAATTATACTAAAATATCTTTAAAATAATTAGAATCCAACTGGAAGAAAAAATCTTGCCTGAAGTCTAAAACGCAACTACCAAATAAGAAAATATGTCATGACGTGACATATCGTCTTGTCGCAACATCGTCTCTGTTTTTTCGATTATAACATTATCGCGTCATCTCGATACTCCTCGTCCTAACGTCGAGCCTATTTTAAACCTTCTTCAATTAGTCCTCAAAACATCTTTGTAAGTACCTCCAAAAGGTACAACCCACAATAGCTTTGCAAGTTGCACAAGTTTGAAAAAATTGTATGTGTAGTTATAAAAGAAAGTAGAAATGATTCCTTGTGAAGAAAACGTGGCAAGAATATATTTAATTGAACACAACTTTTGAGATTCCATAGTGCTATTGTACCAACCTGTTAAAAATGCATTATTAATGATTAAATTACATAATTTGTTGTAAAACTCAAACCAATGAATTGTCCAAAGCCACCAAAATCAAACTCTGGCAGAATCTGCCCATTGCTACTTTGTTAAAGAAATGGAATAAAGATTGTAAATATGTCCCACCATTATTGTTTTTTTTAACCATGCAATTATTAATTTGATGGTAAGATCTTACCTTCAAAAGCAATATCTTTTAAGTGGCTTTACTTATTTAAGATCACAACCTTAATATTTTATTACACACTCAAAAACTAAAATAAGATTTATTATGCAAAAAAATAGTGCTTAGAGGAATTGAACCATCCTTTCGTGATATATCTATGGCAAAGTGCAAAGATGTAAGCAAATACTTAGCAGGGTTGTATTTAGATCGAGTAGTTTACAAAAATGTAATAAAAAGATACAAACTTAGTATAATAAAAACATCTAAATTTATAACTATTATAGGTAAATCGATACTTATGTCATGGGTAGCAGATTAAAGCTCGTGATATTGCATACAAATAGAGATCAGCAGATTAAATAAAGTTCATTTGACCCACGTGAATTGGCACAATTCGTGAAACTCATGGAGAAACAATCTACTTGAAGTTTTGATGGGGCAATGAAACACTTCAGAAAAACTAGAGTTATCAGGGTAAATAGTGTAAATCCTAAAGGAATATTGTATAGAGTTTAAATCTCTTACAACTCTCAAATGTAGATAGGCTCTAGTCTTGATTGTCGATGTAACTCATTTTGTAACGTTGGATCTAGAGGAGAGATCTCCCTTTTCATTTGTAATCATTCCATTGACAGTTAAAGAATATATTGACCGCATTTACTCAAACACTTGGTGTGCATTGCTTTCTTGTGGTTTTTCAACTCTCTTGTTGCTCTTTTCGTTTTAAGTTGCTTTCATTATATTTTTTGAGGCCTTAAAGAATTTTGATCTTTTGAGAGGTAGGTTGATTTAAGCATATTTGAAGTAAATGAATCGTCTAAAACCGCAGGATTCGTCAAACTAAAATTCTAGCCCCATGACACTTACCTATCATTCCTTAAATGGGATTGTTGGGTGCTAATGTGTACTCATTCAATTATGTGATTAGCCCTTCTATTATGCTTTACTGCATGTATTTTAATATGATCATTTTTAGTGTTTATATTTCTTAACATTTAAAATTAAAATTGACAAACAATAATAATTAAATTTATTAAGTTAAAATTTACTATTTTCAAAATATGTAAAAAAAAAATATCATCACTTATATAATGCATGCAAACTTGCTATTTCCCTATAATATTCACATTAATGTATTCAATGAATATTGTTTGAGTAAAAACTAAAATTTGAAAAAATATATACACTAACACAAGATAGAAATTGACCATATTTATGTATTTCAATGATTGAAGAGTAAACAAACGTAGCACCAGCCAAAAGCTTACTTTCTCCCTTTAACAAAGCAAATGCAACTTCCTCTTCTCAATTCTGCATTATTTTGTTATTAAAAGAACAACAAGAATATATACCTCTAGTTGTCTCTTTAATAAAGAAACTTCTTCCTTTTTATATTGAATTGAAACTAACCACACAGTATACAGATTTTATTACATAAACTCTTGTCATACACAAATTTATTGTTCTTGGTTTCCAGTGTTTTTCTCCAAAAGCCTTCTTTTGTCAACACCTGCTGCCTGGTGATCATAAACCAGAGAAGTCAAAAGAATGTCGACTCAAACACAACAACAGCCCGTTGTTGTTTACCCGACTAGTGTGTCAATGCAAGCGCCCCCATCTCATTCGGCTCACTCGGGTGGATCTTTCACGTCAGTTTTCATAGTAGTGGCAGTGATCATTGTTGCATCGGCCATATCTTGCTTTCTTGGAAGGTTCTGTAGTCGGCGCATGAATCAAAGGAAACCTTCCCCCAAGCGTAAACAACGTCGACCTGAAAAAGGCGACATCGAGTTCGGGTCCGATGGGAGGATTAATGCAAGTGACACTGCCAAACCAGGTGACCATGGTGAACCGAGCAAAGGGTTGGATATCAAAATGCCTTTAAGTGAACACGGGGATCCTGCAGGAATCGGAATGCCGGGAAATGGATATGTGAGGGAGTTCAGAGTAAGTGAACATGGGGATCCAGCAGGATTTGGAGTGCCTGGAAATGGATATCCGGAGTTGAGAATACCTGAGAATGGGATTACTGCAGGATTTAGAATGCATGGAAATGGCGATCCCATGGAATTCAGAATGCCGGGACATGGACACAACAATGGTGAAACAAAGCCTGTTGATGGAGGAGCCCTATAGGCCGGTACATGATATTTTATAGCTCAAAATGAAGAAATTCCTTGGCTTCTGATAGTTACAATATTGCACATGTATCTATTTGCTTGTATTGTTCTTATTATATGGTAAAAAAATTAAGGAAATGTATCAAAAATTTCATATCAATCAACAATCACTTTGTTCATAGTAGTAGGGAAGGTGATTGCTAAACTTGGGCTATGTCGTGTGCAGCTAGTTAGTGCTCGCCTATAACCGTGTTCACAGGGAGTTGGTTTCTATATGATGGGCTTATTTTTGCCCAGAAATTGTGTTGGGTTTGCTAATGCCTTTTTCGGTCCACTTGGTTAGCAAAATGTAAGATTTATATCTTATATCTCATAATTTTATTATAATTTTTAATGATTTTAATTTATTTTCCTTAAACCAAAACGAAAAAATAATAAAAACTAAAATTATGTAGTTCTTTGATAATTGATATGTTGTTCAAGTGCATCATAAATATATATGAGTGAACTATAAAAATGGTCATTAAATTATTGTTTTTATTTTATTTTGATCATTGAATTATTTTTATTTTTAACTTAGTCATTAAATTTTTCGAAATCAAATTTTTGGTCACTCTCCCTGCCTCCCAAGTTGATGTGAGATTTCTTATTAATCTAATAACTAATGTAACCCTCAATATTTACAAAATTTATCATTTTAACTCTAATTCTTAAAAAAAAAATTAACTTTCAAATTTAAAAAAAAAACAAACTAAATTTGGATATTCATTAAGTATGCATGGATTGAAGAAGGCTCAATATTTCCTCAACCCAACTAAAATGAAGATGCAAATTTATAAATTTTGTAAATTTTGAAGGTTTAATTTATTAAATTTTTTAGAATTTGAATTAAAATAACAAATTTTATTAATAAAATTATGGGTTAAACTGAAATTATTATGATAAAAATGATGACATATCATAATTATTATTTAATTAATTTAAATTAATTAAAGAGATAATAATTAAAATTTCATACTATCAATATAAATCCATAAAAAAAACTCATAAAAACTTTGCATAATTCTTTGAAGAAGTCCATGAACTTGAAGCAATTTTGAAGAATACCACACACGCTTTAAAGAAAATTTGTCTTCCAATCCAATTTAATCTTAAAGAAAAAACAAAAGTTGTTTCTATAGAAAGTTGACTTTCTTTCCGTTTCAATTGAAGAAAAAATGTCTAAACATATTTTAAGAGCAAATCAAATCGACATTTAAAATAATCCACATCCATTCAAAATTCAATCAAACAATATTTGTATCAAAATCAATCGAAGAGAAGAATGTATAAATTTTTTTATTTACGTAATTTTTAGAGATTACAACTTTCTTTGAACTTATCAATAAATTTTACTCTAAATTATTCAAATTAATTCTAGACTTGGAAAATTATGTGTAGAACAAAAAACCCATACGTACTTTTCTAATAAGAAAATAGTAATGGAGAAGAGGGCGCCGAAACCTTGGTTGCAACTTGGCATAAGTGAGGAATTGGTCGTTGAAATTCGAACCACCTACTCAGTCAAATTCAAAGTAAAAATAATAACAGTAGAAACGAAAAACCGATTAAATTAAAAAGGAATGTTCCATTATTATTTCAAGTTGCAACCAAATGCTAATATTTAATTCTTCCCCTTCACTTCTGTTCCTATTCATTACCTATTATTACATCAATCATTTTCTTTGCCCCTTGATTTCATTACATTTACTTCCACTTCTCTAATCAATGAAGGGTTCTCTATCTAATACTATTTCCTTCAATTTTCCTTCCAAAAGAAAAAAAAACCCCAATCAATCTCACCATCCAAATTTTTAAACAGGTTTAATTCCAAAATTAACCCTCAATGTTTCAGAGTTTTATCATTTCAGCCCTTGACTTCTTTTCAATCTCACCCACAACATTAATTTTTTTTAAATAAGACCAAAATTAATGGAAATTGTCGGTCACTCACAGGACATGATACCTTAGTTGATGACAAGATTGACATGGCATAACATTGTGGCTTCACTTGAAACTTTTTGCAACGTTGTTGATGATATTGAAATTAAAAAAAAAAAAAAGTTAAGGGGTGAAGTGAAAAAAAAATCCAAAAAGTTGATGGTGGATTCTGAAATTAAGCCTTTTAAATAATATAAATTTGAATTTATTGGCGGTTCACACCAAGATGTCAAGAGATGTTTAAGGTTGTTTGGTGGTTTTGGGAGAGGAGTAGAAAGTTCGGTAATGAGTCTAAAAGATTTGTAGGTCTTTAAAAGTGAGTCGGATTAATATGATTAGTGGAGAGAATTTATAATTCAGAACAAATCATTCAAACATTCAAAGAGAATAAATAATTGAGTCACGATAAATTTATGATACGATTAAAGAATTTGATTTCTTATTATAAAACCCCGATATAACTTGTAATGCTACCTGCATGCTGAACATACAAAAATATGTATGGGTGAAGGATGAATGAATGTAAGATGATGGTGCAATGTCTGACAAAATAACCCTCGATTACAAATAAAAACAATCTGCTACTTTTTTCACTAGTCAACAAGCTGATAGCTTATACTTTGCTTAATAAATGGATACAATTGACAAAGGAAAACCTAAATTGTGGTTGAGTTAGGATACTTACCATTTGTGCGGGCTTAAACACATTGGGCCTCCCACCTTGACTTTCAAAACGTGGAAGCAGCCGAAATCCCAATCCCACGAACCATGAAAGGACCTGGTCAACCTATTCTCTTTCTCATGTTTACACCGCCACCACCAGATTAGCTCCCTCCTTAACCTTATCCACAACAACATCCCCAAATATTATATTATTGCTTCATTTTCGTCACTTCTAGATGGGTTGGACCATAATTCGTATCTTCCAAAAGTTTTCAAACAACCCCCAAAATTAAATTTATTAAAAAAATTAACATCCAACCATTTTAATTAGCTTATCCTTAAGCTGCAACATTTTCGGTATAAAAAATTATATCTTCACTAAGAACATATGAATTGAACGCTACTGGGCAACCATTTTCTCCACTATACTTTGAACTGGTAGCAATAGCATGCTCTTGTTTCTAGTAACATTTATTTATATACATATATTTTGTCAAATATTTTTTTTTCCAAACAATATCTTAAATAGAATACTTATTCAATTATTAAGATATATTTAATAATTTTATGAATGGGTTATTTTAAACAACAAAAATAATGGCACAGTAATAGCAAAGCAAAATTTAAACTATTAACTTTTTTTTATTATATCTAACATTAAAAGGAGAGTATTAGAATTTAAATACCACTTTTAATGGTAAAGTTGAAGTTTTAAAAAAAATTTAACTCTCATGTTTAAATAAACAACCGTTTGAGTTAATTATTCAATTTAGTATTTGTAATAAAAAATTATGTTAGTAATTATTGATATAATTATCTTTATCTTATTAATTATTTTTTTACTCATAAAATTTTGGTAGCTATTTTTTAAGATAATTATTTATCTAAACAATTACTAGCATTTTGAATTAATAAATATTGGTATGCTAGTATTTTAAAAATTATGAATCGATAACTTTTTATATTGGTTAGAAAGATTCTTATTATTTTAAACATTTTATTTGCATGTCAATTAGACAATATTGACAAAGGCCAAGACATTAGGTTCTTAAGTACATAGTTTCAAGTCTCATTATGCATGTCATGTCTAGATCTCCTATCATCATGTCTGGTTGCAATGAGTGAGTTTTATATGATAATTTTGATTTATATTTGTAATTATTTGAATATGTATTTATAATAATAAAGTAAATATAAATTTAAAAAAATTATTAATAAAAAATAAGGTATAAATAACTAATATAAATCAAAATAATCAAATTGTGACAAATTTATATAAATAAAAACAATTAAAGATTTTATTTTATATAATGTTTGCTTTTACTCCTTTCAAATTTTAAATAGAAGGAAATGCGTTTTGAAATGCACGTTTTCCTAATTGTTACAGTAACAATAATGTCAATTTAATTGAGACGCAATAGGATTTGGTTTCAGTCTATTACTTTTTAATCTATTAATATTCAATACAATAATCATCACCATTCAAATGTGTAAGATACGTGTAGTATTCATTTATTAAGTGTAAAAATCAATTTATTAATGGTGATTAAAAATACGTTGAATATAAACAAATAATGAAATAGAGCCAAACTCGAATGATTTTATTAATAGTGTGAATCCTCCTATATATAGCATGTTGATTCAATATATAAACATGATTATTAACTATCACATTTAGAATAATTATTATGATTATTAATTGATTTTAAAAAATATCCTCGTGTACTCGTTAGTATAATTATATTTTAAACATAAAAGAAATTTGTAGAGCTCTCCTTAAAGAATAAAAAATAAAATTAAAGACCTAACTAAGATTAATAAACATGTGATGACTTGGAGAGAAATACACTTGTTCCTTAAGGCAAATTGGCCATTGCATCACGCATGATGCATCCCGCCACCAAATCATTTAGTTTCGGGAATTGACTAATCTTTGTTTAACAATATGTGCACATTTTAATGTAAAATGGCACATTTAATGCACCATACCTAATTGACTTCTAGACAGAAAATTAAAAAATGTTCAAATGTGGATGACCGAAGGAGCAGGTCAAACCCCAAGCTAAAATTCACCCTTCTAGATCCTCACGGGTGGAAAGCCTAACCTTACGCCAGCTCATATTAACACGTGTTACTTGTCCATCAAGCACCTACTTTGCCTGCCTACATTTGTATCCCAATAATAATTTAATTTTCTTCAATTATTAAAATATTTAATATTAATATTAATTATATAAATAAATAACAGGTACATTTTGTTAATTATGGTAAAATCATAAAAACTAATAAAGGAAATAAAAAATGTTGATTACTCCAAAAGGAAAAATAAAAGGTATTTTGGTGTTTTCTATTTTCTTGCATTTACATTATCGCTGGAAAATTATTTCCGCGTTCATATAATTTATTTGAAAAAAGAGTGGAAGTTTCGACAGTCCCTACAACCAACCACCTCCATTTAAAACCAGACAAAAGCCACATACCTCCCTATACCCACTTCTTAAATTTATTGTCTCTATATCTGCCGCGAACTTATTGAAAGGTCTTTCTGTGAGGTTCTTTTTTTTTTGGTTTTGCGATGCAAGTCATGACTTCTTCTCTGCCTTTGTCTCCCAACTTTAATGACTTCTCCGCCACCGGCAAGTTCAGCCGCGATTTCGGAGTTAAATTACAGCTTAAAGCTGACGAGGAGCCGAATATGAAACAAGAAGAGAAACTGAGTAATCAGCCGGGAATTGAAGGTGATAACGAAGACGAAGAGGAAGTGGAAGAGCAGAACGAAGAAGAGGAAGACGAAGAAGAAGAGGAGGAGGAGGAAGAGCAAGAGCAAGAGTTTTCTTTTGTTTGTTTAAATCCCGATGGATCACCGATTGCTGCGGACGATTTGTTCCAAGACGGCCAAATCCGTCCAATTTTTCCGTTATTTAACCAAGATCTCCTCCACGCCGCCGCGGACGATGCATCCGGAGATGGTGACATGGCTCAACGGGCTCCGGTGAGGAAGCTTTTCGTGGAAGATTCACCGGACGAGACGTCGTCGGAACCGGCGGGACCGTACTGCGAGTGGAGAGGTGGAAGAACCGTAACGGAAGCCTCGCCGGAAAGGTGCCGGAAGAGCAATTCCACAGGGTTTTCGAAGCTTTGGAGGTTTAGAGATTTGAAGCTTCGATGTAGTAGTGACGGCAAAGACGCGTTCGTCTTCTTAAGCCATCATTCTTCCTCTTCGTCGGTAAAAACTGAGAAGAAAAACGAGAAAGAAGAGAAGAAAGCCAAGGTGAAAGGAAGCGAAGAGACACCAAAGATGAAGAAGACACAAAAGAGCATTAAAACGGCGTCGCCCTCTGCTCACGAAAAGCTTTACGTTAAAAACAGAGCTCAAAAGGAAGGGGATAAACGGCGGTCGTATTTGCCGTATAGGCAGGTCGGGTTTTTTACCAACGTCAATGGGCTGAGCAGGAATGTCCATCCATTTTAGGTTATATTTTTTTTAAATCTTCTTAAATTTAATTAATTATATTTGCTTTGTGAATTTTGAAAGTACAGTATTTTGATTTTTTTTATGTATTCTAATTTGTCTATATAAAAAATCTTATTGAAGCAGTCCAACAATTTTAGGGCTATGGCAATTCATGAACTTTTTTAACCTATATAATTATAGAAGTAATTTTTTTTATTAGATATAAAATTTAAAGTTATAAAATATCACGAAAAGTGTTATTTAAGTCATTTAAATTTTTATTTAAATAACTATATTGTTAATTTTTTTTAAACTAAAAAAAAAAAGAATTGAATCTCAGTACTAAATTTGTACACAATTAAATTTTTGTAGTAAGTAATTCAATCTCTATATTAATGATTTGTCACTTACTATTGGTCAGCATTGTAACGAGGAAGAATGGTCGTCACGAAGACTTTGTTTTTAGTAAAATTTGAGTCATTTGGTACCTATTTCAGGTTTCCGAACAAACCAACCAACATACAACATCATATTTCACAATTACATATTTCACAATTACGTATTCCAAAACATGTATACACAACTTAGAACAAAGTAATAAGACATCAAATATTTGTCTATTCAATGCATTTCATGCATATGGCCAAAACTATATCATATTCATTTCACCATCTAATTCACTTACCATTTCATCTATTTGCCATTCTTTGCCAATGAAGTGACATGTTTAAGCTTGGGATCGTTAACCAAACAAAATCAAGCATAGCATTTCACTACCATTTGAGCATACTAACCAATTTCATTCCATTGCTTAATATCATCCATGCCAAACCATTTTGAACATGCCAATTTATGTGCCATACTTACCTTAAACATATAAGTCAAAGTATATCCATTCAGCTAGGCATCATAAATGCCAAATCATGCATTTTTAAACCATGTGTAACACCAACATCTAAATCACATATATAACAAGTTCAATACCATAATAAACTTATATATATATATAAAGACATCTATATACATGCCATAACCCTAGGGTTCAAAACGATCAAACATCTACTGAATCAGTTATAGAATAGTGTAAGCTTCGAACAATCTGGCTTGATGCGTTTCGCAAGGTGAAGATCTACAAGGGAAAGGGAAAACAAATGGGGTAAGCATATACGATGCTTAGTAAGTTCATAGGTATTAAACAAGACTTACCTTGAATTACAATTAAATACTATATGCTACCATAATTTGACATAGCTGGCTAGTCATGGCAAAACACAACATCAATAAGGTGGGTTTAACATATAATCAACTATAAGATATGTCAATCATATGCATATTCATATGCTAATACATCCCTCCACCATAACAAGGTCTCCGTAGAGACGAATATTATTCGATGATTCGTAACAAATGCTGGATTTTGGTTTAACTTGACAACCTCCGTTCAAACACATATCCCATAAAAGCACACGTAAGACCTTATTGACATTCCAATCATATCCTAACCTTTACTAAGTTCACACGGGCATCTATTACACATATCATCTTCACTTTTCAATCTAACCCAATTCTCACCTTTTGTACCAATTCACAACCAATTCAATTTACAATCAAACATACATATACATAATTCAAATACACACAATATAAGTTATAAATACCATATGAACTTACCTGACACTATCAACAAACAAATTGAATATTCAAAGACTATTCAACAATTTTGGCTTTTCCCCAATTATCTTCGGTTTGATTCAATTATTGATCTAAATAATTATTTTAGTCAATTCACCAATATCAGACATTTTCATATTATTCCATGATATGTAAGAACCTATAAAATCTCATTTTTCAAATGCCCCTTTTTTGTATTTTATTCAATTTAGTCCCTAAAACTAAAATAACAATATCTTTCAAATTTGAGCTTTGATTTCAAAATCGATTTCAATCACATCCATTATAGGCCCTCTACTATCTATTATTACTAAAATTTCACATCAATTTCATAATTTATCCACTTTAGCCTTTATGTACAAAAACTAACAATTAAATATTACAATTTAGTCCCTTTTCATATCTAGGCTTAAAATCTATCAATTTAATACCAATTTGTTCAAGAAATAAACCATGATAACTTTCAAAAACTTTAACAGTTTTACAAATTGGTACATGTGCTAACTAAATCAAGCTCCCATGACCTCAAAAATATAAAAAAAATTACAAGAAAATGATTTAATTGAACTTACCAATCAAGGGTCGAAAGTTTCAAAGCTTCAAAAAAAACTTCCTTAGGTTTTCTTTAGTTTGTTTCAGGGGAGAATAAAGAAAAAGATGAGCATTTTCCACTAATGTATGTTATTTATACTTCAACTGAAATTTGATTAGTTTAATTAACCTTGATTAACTAATTTAATCTTAATTAATTTAAGCCTTAATCACCATTAATAAAAAATGAGTGGAAAATAGTATCATCATCCACTATTTGATGTAGCAAAATAGTTTATTTATCATTTTGAACCTTTAGCTTATTAAAAATCTATAACGATAAAATTTTTACAATTTCATTCTTATATATTAATTAAATAATTAATAGATAAAATTGAAGTATCAAAATCTAATATCCTGTTACACCAACGCGTATAAAGATTTAAGATTTGTACCATAAAAAAACAATAAATCTGAATTCCAACGCGTTGAATGAATATTATGAATGCGCCTCATGCTTATCACTTAATCTCCATAACCAATGATATTAAATATCCTCTTAAAGTTTAATTACATTATTACTTTCTTTTTGAAGAAAATTACATTATTACTTAAACGATAAAAAATACAAGAAAAATTGCACACTTTAAAGGTTTTCCAAATTGAGAACGCTAAGGAAAGAGACAATTAATTAATTTAGTTTGTACGTTTATTTAAAAAAAAACAATATTCAACCATCTAGATTCAAATTTTAATATTTATAATTTTCTATTAATTATAATTTTTATATGATCAAGCTTCGAATATAGCTGCTCTATGTATATCTTTTGAATTTGTTTTTAGAATCCATATATTTTCTAATATAAAATTTGAGATATTTGTGGTAGAAATTAACGAGCAAAAAGGACAGCAAATGCCTTGAAAACGGTAAGACATAATTTATTACAGTAGACAAGGTTGTTTTGGTAGCAGTGCATTTGTCCTCTTAACCCTATAGTTTAACCTTTGTTAGGACAGAAGGTATGACAAATTTGAACAAGCTTCTCAATACTTAACATCTCTACTTTAACCCATAATATTAAAATCTTATTTTACACCAATAAAATCAATTTTATAAAGAATTTATTAAAATAATTAAGAAAGCAGTTTGTAAGAGGAAAGAATAAAAGCAAAAAGGTTTTATTTGAAACAGGAAAGGCAACTTTAGTATCAACTTATTTATATATATACATATATAAATCCTCTCAGCAGTTTATTTATTTGAAATAAAAAAGGTAACTTTTTGTTTGCTTTTGCTTTAAAAATAATGGTAAATATCTAATTGGTCATTCAATTTTTTAGAAATTTTTATTTTAATCATTCCAATAAAAAAATTGTAATTTAGTCACTACCGTTATAATAATTAAATATTTTAATTATTCAATCGTTAATTCATTAACAAAATCTGATGTGACGTTTCATATTATCATTTTTTACTTTTTTTATTCGTAAAAGAAGAGATGGTGTGGTGATCGAAAGCAAGAAGCAAAGAAAAACAGAGTGGTGTGGAGAGGAGGAAGATGATTAGTACAAAATAGCTATATGAAACGCCACATTAGACTTTTATTATTGGATTAACGGTTGAGTGATTAAAATATTTAATTATTATAACTATAATGATCACATTACAAATATTTTTATTTGGGTGACGAATATGAAAACATCCATGACCAATTAAGTACAAAAACAAATAAAATTTGAAAGAAACTAATATGAACTAACAAGAGGCGTCAAGTCTGATTATAAATTATGAAATTGGAATTATTTCTACAGCTACATACGCTTGGACTGGATTGGATATTACACGCAGCATAGGGTACAACTTTTTTTTCTTTTCTTTTTTTACAGCTAAAAAGTAAGAAAAGAAGAAAAACTGACAATGGGGGATTGATTTGATAGTTGCAAAAGAGCTGTTAGGATATTGACAACTCACAACTCCATTGTTTTGGGTTCACAGACAAAAGTGGGGTTCCCCGCCTTCCCCGTGCCCATCTCTTAACCCAACGCCGCCCATTTTCACCCATCACTCACTACGCTTTTCTTTTTCCTTTTTACACTGAGCGGACCACGTAATTTTTACACATGATATAAAATTCCAACCTAATTGTAAAATTATTGAATTATTCTCACATATACACATTAAATTATATTTTATAATGATGTTAAAATTTTTTTATATAGTAAATTAATAAAAATTTAATCAGATTTGAACTTAAAACCTCATGCATCATAAATAACTTTTATCATTGTAACCAAAACATAGATTAATTGTGTCATATATTTAGTAATATATGAAATCTAAAATTTTAATAAATATATAGTACTACAAATGTAATTATGTAAATTCAAATTATATGACATTTAACATGTAAACTTGTTATGATATTTATTGTTACCGACCCACACAATCCAAATGAGCTCAAGTCAGATCTTACATGGTTCGCACATCAAGCTCGCACGTTGAGCTCGCGATGTGGGTTCTCACGTTACTTCATAAGTGAAAGCCCATCGTATAAACGCGTGTTAAGTTTAGAGTAAAATACGTGTCAGCATACATGAAACTTACGATATCATATCTATGAATAGTAATCATATAAATACACAATTCCACTCACCTAAAAGAAAAACAAAAACACTCAATAAAACTGTAATGTCAAGAACTTTAATACATGCATATAATAGTAATAGATTTTTTAGCCAGCAATTTGTTTGGATCACCTATCAGAATTTTTCCAAAGGGAATCTTAAAATCAAACAATGATCATGGTAATAGTTTCACCATCTAGTCCATGTCCTAGACATAGAATAATGGAGTTTGCAGGCTTTTGCTATAAATTATAAGATCCCATAAAAAAAGATAAATAAAGGCCACAGAATAAGTTCTTGTTGGCATCTGTCTTTAATGAAGTCAGAACTTTAAACATTCAGCTTTCCATTATATATATACACATATATTCAAAAGCAGCGTACAATTTAACAACTACCACGATATATACAGGATACCTACAATGCAAGAAATAGGATGATCTATGAGAGAGATAAAATTAGGTGGGGGCCTAGCAACATGTCAAGGAAAAACGACAGTGTACATTATTTGCTGTCTGAATTTCAGACAGTTCAATCCGGAGTTTGGTTTAAACAATGAAATAAGGTGGGGTTTAGGCATACAATAATCATCTAATAAAGCATATTTATATGTATCAAACCGAAGCTTAGTTAAAATGGTTCATCAAATCACTTTTAAGAGGTAGCATCTAATAGACATCGGTTCATTTTAACATCTGCAATCTTTTTTCTCTCTCTAGGCTAAAACTTTCTCTGTAAAAACAAGCATATTGATCTGCAAATATAATACTATAGTTGGGGACCATATTAAAAAAAAGTGGGGATGTCAGGAACTCTCTCAAGTCTTAAGATAGCACAATTCCCTATTTCATGCATGCAATGGGCAAATGGCCGCGCAAGGAAAGGGAACCAAGAAAGAGGAACTAGGTTTTCCGTGCCCAAGGGCCGAGCCAAGCATTTCCTTTTTCAGCAAGGAGAGCAAAATAATACAAAACCGATGGCTAATGTATGATAAACATGATGATAGCTAAAACCGTGCTCCAAGAAGGTTCAATCTGTTTCTCTTCTAACAATTCATATGCTTTATCACAATACTTATTTATATCTCTAACTAAACGTACTAAAAGTTGTTCCTTTAAATACAGATGGATTATAAAGATAGAGATAATACGTAAAAAAGAAAGAGGGATGTATATGTGAAAATTAAAAGACAAATGTTTTAATAAGGGGAAGTTCATCATATCAGAATCAGAAATACAAGTTCTCTACCATTATTGATATAAGAGAAGTTTTATATAATATATAATTCTTATCTCTTACAGGCGAATTATTTGGGGGTCGAGGGAGAGGTTGTAGTCCTCCAAATCCTATCACAGCATCTGGAAGACTATGATATTAGAGTGAAATAACGATTTGTAAACAAAATGAAATGCATACATAACAAATGAAAATGTAATTTATTAAAACACATAATACGATCATTCTCATCATTATTAGAACTACAAAGACAGTAATATGCACACTTATTAAACAGCGTTTCTAATAAGCTAGATCCTGTAGTGTGGCATGCAGGTAGCACCCATTTTATTATGGACATTTTTGTATCTCAGCGCAGGTCAAAGATTTCAAACCTTAGATTTGAATTTTTGTAGACATGAGTGCAGCGTTCATATATGGGGCTCCCATCTACTGTTTCTTCGTGAGAATGAAATTGAGATCCTTTCTCTTGGCATTCTTTCAGGAGACTCATTCCATTGGGTTCAGATACTCGGAATATTCCATAACTCCTGGGGAAAAAATCAAATAATGAAAGCTCAATATTATTAACTGGATAATGATTAAACACATTCAGAAAACTTTATGCCTTTTCACTTTGATAATGAGAGTACTCTAGTTTTTCATGTAAAGATGTTACTATTAATGCTTGTCTATCGAGGCAATCCCACCTAGCATGTGATTCTAAAACTTAATATTTTGCCATCTAAAACATATAGGATTTATTTGTTTGAGAGTGTAGCTTGAGGGCTACACAGTAAGGCTGCAGCTGCACTGCAATAATGCAACAGAGATGAACTAAGTAGAAGCAAAATCAACATTCTTCAGAGTTGGCTTATACCAGCTAGATTCATATTTTACATTTTATAGAATGCAAAGAGAAGTGAATTTTTGATAAATTAATGTCAGCCCAAAACCAATTTTTGTAACAAAAGATGTGGTATAAATCATCTTTATATTGACGGCACATAACTCTTACATATAAAGGCATTCAACAGATTATCAGGCCATGGTAGGAAGTTAAATTGATTCATTAATGAGGCTAAAGGGAAGTCATGTATGTTAGAGGCCAAGCATCATAGTTAACCAGCATGATGGAAGACCAAAATAAACAAAAGTGGATGAAAAGTAAACCTAGATATGTAGATGAAGGCATTATCAGTTTATCTATGACATTATCCAAGTTGTCAACAATTGAATCATTATGTATGAGGGGCAGACCTTGAATTATCGGTAGGAGCCACAACAATGGCTAAAGCCTCAGGCACCATTACCTGAAAATAATTTGAGAATGTCATACAGTGGCAATCATCTTAATAACTGATGAGTGAAGCAACAATCATCACAACTGCATATTAAAAACGTCCATTAAGAAATTATTATTTTTGTTTCCTAAAAGATTTCTTTAAGAAATATAAGAATATGATACATAGGTTAAAATATGTTATATAAGACTGTTAGCCACAGAGGAATAAATAGATTGGAGTCTAGGATGATTTAAATACCCGATCTTTGAGTAATATTGGGTGCATAGGTGATTAACTTCATTACCTGATACGAGTATTGAGTATGGAGATCTATGGATGACATGAAACAACTCTGAGAAGGGTGTGTCTGAAAGTAAACAAGAAACATAGTACTGAGGTCAGTTTGATGGCATATTTGTAGACTCATATTTGCATTTGATGATTTTACCTATTTCTTGTAAAACCTAAGACCAAAGAAACAGAAATATTAAAGAAACTAATGAAAGAAAGGAATGAACGTACATGTATCCATCCCACTGGAAAAAGGGACTGTTCATTTTGTATGGCAAAAATTTCCTCCTCATTAATAGCTTGACACTATTGTTCATTATTGACAAGTTAACAGCAGAAAGCACTGGTGTAAGACAAAGTAAAATATTAAAGTGAATCAAGATGTTAAAATCCCTTCACACTTACAGAATTTGAAGTTGATTCCTGTTTAGGTATTATCAGAGTGGTTACATAGAAAGTTCCTTTTTCCTGTTTCATGAAGGTAAAGGAGGTAGAATTTGCAATGTTAATAATGACAAGCTAATTTTAACAGAAGACAAGTTTTTAGCCAAAAAGATTGGTAAACTAGCTTACTCAAATATAAATAAACACAAGTTTAATAAGACTGAACAAAGACAAGTACAAATAAACATTAGCAAACATTAGTTCAGATGTAGGAATCACTTCACCTAAATGATACTGTTGAAGGGATTCCTTGGTAGGCCTCAACGATCAAAAACTTTCAAGACTGGGCTTACGTTGGTTATAGGCTGAGCTTAAGTTCTAAAGATGAAAGAATACATCTAATCTATGTTACTCGGACTCAAGTGTGCGTGTTCGATACAGATATGTCTAACACAGGAATGTTCAATTTTTTCTAAATTTTTCCATGTATTTGGACTGTTACATCCCTATACCCATGTCTAGGGGTGAGTATTCGATCGAGTTGAGTCGAATCAAGTAAAAAAATTTCGAGTTAGTTGAATTAAGGAATTATATTATTTATACTCAATATTGTGTTTACATGGACTGAGTATTTAACTAGTAGATGAAGTACAAGATTTATCAAAGCGAAGTAGTTTTGCCACTTAATGGGTAAATTTATCAAAGCGAAGTACTTTTGCAACTTAATGGTTTTGACTTTTAATTTTAGAAAAGGTAAACATTTATCAAAAGGACATAGTTTTACCTTTTCTTATTCGGATTTTCGGATAACTCGAATTGTGTAATTCATATTCGAATTAAACTGAAAATCTTGATTTTTTATTCGAGTTTATCCGAATAATTCAATTAACTTGAATAACTCGAACTATTTAATTCAAAATTTGAATTTTTTATCGAGTTTTTTGAATCGAATCGGATTTTGCTCAAGAAAACGTATCAGACACGGGTACTTCAAGAAAATGAAGAGTCGGAGCAATGTAGTATCCAATTCCCCAAACTCCAAGCTAGCATAATAGCAGGCAAATAAAACAACCAAAATGACATTCCCACCTAACAAAATCTTCATAAAACCGTTTACAATGTCATGCTTCTACCAACTGCAATTATTTTTCATGAAATTGGTATGGACAAAATTATTCTATAAACATGAGGCAACAATAAAATAAAGAAGCATTTGTAGAGCAGGGGCCCTGCAAGAAAAGGACCAATTATACCAACATACTCCTCAGCCAATGATGCTAAATATCAACAAAACAACACATTGTGAACGTTAAAGAAAGAAGTCACAAGCCTTACAAGAAAAGCACCAAGAACACCACAGGTTTCCAGATCCTTCTTTGTGTTTTCCTTAGCTAGTTCCAGAAAATCCTCCATTAGTCGTGTCGACTGAGAAAAAAAAAATGAAATAGATATTATTAGGTAACCTTAAAGATATTGGATAACCTGGCAACTGTATTCTTTTTTTTTTTTTTTTGGCCCGCGGGGTGGGGGAGGGGGTTGTTCTAGAAAACCTTAAAAGGGGATTATAAAAGAAAGACAGCAAAAAAACTGTATAATTTAAGCGTGATTACTATATGAACATTCCGAAGCACCCTAGAAGCTTCCAGTTCATTGTATGACTGTTGGTCTGAATCAATTACACGTGAAACATGAGAAGTTTGACATGATTTCTCAGTGAAAGAGAGTATAGTAGAAGGAGATTGAGTGACAGCATGAACATTGAAGAGCTTGCATGTGGTGGTTGTCTGATCTGGAAACAGACAAGGTGATCCATGTCCTCTGTAGCTACTTAAAAAATCCAGTTCATTACAAGATGCCAGTCCAACTCTTTCCTCAATGACAATCCTCAAGCTGAAATCAAGGCAGGTAAATTATAAATTTAATATTGTTGATCAACAAAAAATGTTTCAGAATTAAGAAGGTAACTTTGAAACCAGATTTAAACAAGTTCATAAAAACTATACCTTTTACATTCTGTTTGAGGTATGCCACAGATTCTCTCCTATATACCAAAGTCAACAAATTAATCACCCTTTTATGTTTTAATTACATTTTGAGATAAAGAACAATTCCTTCTGATAATTCTAAATTTGTTATATTCTAGTTTCCATCCTAATTGTGAAGTACAAATAATTGATTAGACTGCTAACACTATTGATGAAGTAAGCTTAGTAAGCTTTTTCTCTAAAAGGGAAGTCATCCTACAATGCATTTCAGAATTCAAACTGCAGAAACCTCAGTGATAAAATAATGTTTAAGGTTTCTTTTGTTCCAATTGACTCAAGCAATTAAAGTTCATTAAGTTCTTGATACCTTCCAGAAGAAAGGCAGATAATGCAAATAACATTGTAACAGAACAAATGTCTATAAACTTTCATAGAACATTATTAATAGTAGTCAGAATTTTCTGCCAGTTATAAGCATTTTTCTGTCACTATTATTATTCCTTGCCAAATTATATTTTTAAAACTCAACCGCGCGGCCATCAGATGATACAAGCAGCATTCATCAAAAGCTAATGCAGTGGACTTTGTAGAGTTTTACCTTCTTCTCACCTACGTTTAAAGGGCCATAAATCTTTTGAGAGCTTGAATCTTGGACAACTATTGATTTCAAAGTTTCTCGTCCATCAACAAAATGGTACATCTGAGAGAATAAAAAAACAATAATATTTAACTTCTACATACCTGATTATACACATCATTTTCTTCACTATTCAGAGTTCAAAATAGAATCAGTAGTTTGCTGAACACAATTTAATGAGAAAGACGATCTAAATCACCATTATTGACTTTCCATATCAAGAAAAAAGAACACAATTAGTTGGTTTCATATACTGATCAGATCTTAAATCTACGCCGCCATTATCTCCTTTCCTATCTTAAAACAAGTGACAACATTAGAATTCAAACACCAATCCTCAAATAAGATTCTTTGCCATGCTGCTGTGAAGACCTTTGTTTGTAAACTGGATTGAAAAACACCACATCCATGTTACAGAACATCGAGGAGTAAGATAAATCATCAATTACTTCACTAAATTGATTGTTTTGCAACACGCCTTGGGTTGTAGAAACAAAAATAAAAAATCTGAGTTCAGTTATTTGCTTCTGCTAGTAGTGTCTTAGTTGTAAAAATAAAAAAATCAGTAAAATATGCTTTTTACCATTTGTTTTATAATATATTACAAAGCAAAACATGTAGAAGAAATGAAAAGCAAAAAGCCACTAGCTAAAGAACGAAAAGTTGATCCTTTCGTTGTTAATTCCATCAAAGAAATTAAGCCATCCATTTTGAAAACGGAAACCTTATTTTTTTAAAATTTATTTTTTGAAAGATAAAAGCTAATTTTAAAAGGAATACAGTGACAATCACCATCAACCAAAAGAGGAAGGAAAAAAATGAAAAGTTGAGAACTCATGCGACAATTAAGAATCTAAAATTTGAGGACTACAAAATAAATATTCGATAGCCGGCTTTTCATATAAAGCAGATTCTCCAGTGATTTTCAATCTTATTAAGGGAAGATGATACAGGCAAAATCCTTATAACAGAGAACCCATAACTTCCAAAAGAAAAGAAAACAGAAAAACAAAGGTTTCGAAATCTTTGTACCTGCGAATATCTGTTGTTTGGCAGCTGAGAAAATCTATCGTCTGTCATGTCATCTAACAATATCTTTTAGCCTTCGATTAATATGAAAAGAAAAAAAAAAGAAATTGAGGTTGAAGAGTGTTAGGCACACTGTTCCATGCCGCTGAAGGCTGAAACTGAAAGTTTAGAATTTTTTTAATTTCAATATTATTTATATTTATCGGAGGTGGGCCTCGGTTTAGCAAATGAATTCCTGGTTGGCGCTAATGCAACCCGGACCGGCTCAATGATAAAAACTCAATTAAAATCAAATTAATCAATCGAATCAATTTAATTCAGTTAATTAATAGATTAATTGATATAACTTAGTTAATCAATTAATTAATCAAATTAATTTAGTCGAAAGTCGATTAATGATTTTTTAAAAGTTCGATTATCGATTAATTCTATTTAAAATCGAATAATTAACCGAACTTAATAATTAATAATACGAATTATATGTAGTTTTAATTCGGTTAATTCAATCAAATGAATATTATCACTTTATTTTTTACATGTTTTATATTTGTTTTAACTAAAAAAAATATAAATTTCGATTAATTCAATAAATATTTCTGTCTAATTAATTTTTTTGAAAAAAATTTCTGTTCGATTCACTGTTAAAAGATTAAAATATTTAATTAATAATAATTCTACCGTTTGAACACAGTTAAGTATTGGAACAGACCTAATAAAATGGCACAAAATATGAAAAATAACAAATAGGAAACACTATTAATATATAAATATGTCAAAATTATTAACTTATCAAATTAAAATAAATATAATCATAAGAGGAAATACACGAACACCTAAATTGTCAAGTTTAAAAGAAATGGATGTGTTGAAATTGCTGAGAGATTAACATAAGCTAGCATGCATTGCCTACACTTTGAATTCCCAAAATATATAGTACATATTATCAAATAATGATTTTTCACGGATTTTCATATGTTTTTTAAATTCTTTTTGTAAAAAAATATATGGAAATTGCATCCACACAACATAAAAACATAATCTCCCTTGTATAACTTTTTGGAAACCATTTTTACAGATTTTGTTCTCAAAACTTCAACCCCAAAGGTGACCATTCCACCAGCAAGTACAGAAACATAAAAAGTAAACAGTTTTCTTTATGCATATCTTCAGAATCATGGATTCTTAATTTCTCATCCGGAAGCTGATCAATGATTCGGGACAAGACCCCCAACTCTTTGCAGCAGGGGAGATACCTTAAGACTGCTGAAAAGCAGCTATTTGTCGGTCCTCAGACCATACGAGCCATTTCCAGCTTCTACTCCTCTTATGTTGGTATTATTACGTTTCCACCATGGCAGTGCATTCTCTCCGTTTGGCTGAGAAAACCCTCTGTCCGGTGAGTAACCGAAGCTGTTTTGCGGTTGAGCAATCTCCCAAGGCTGTTCAAAACACAAAGAATCAAACTAAAAGTGGGAAAACTACTAATTATTGCTAAAACACCAAGATTGAATCAGAAGTTATGTATTACATATTAAGACTTCAATCCAGGTTCACTTGCGGTTGTTTTGATTCCTCACGTATATCATGTGTAAAGAGCAGTAAGCAAGATAATATGTCTATTTTTCTTCAGAATGGATTACCTTAAGTCTTGGAGTTTTATGGGGATTTGGTAATGGTTGATTAGGATTTGGAGGTGAGCCATCAGTATCCTGAAACCCGAAACAAGAAAAATAACATTGAAATCAAATCTACAGATCACATTTGTGGGGGAGTTGGTAGATTGGTACGAACCTTTATTCCAGGAGGTTTCTCCCCTCTTTGTACCTTAGCCAAGACCTGCAAAACTTGCTGATTTTAGTTGCGGAAAACATGAGAAAGCTGAAAGGAACAACAAATCGGTCAATTCCACGGGTCATTCATGCAAAGAAACCATTCACCACATTATAGTAATCTTATTTACTCAACCTTTCCTGGTCTATGAAATCTCAGAATGGACTCAAAAGTGAACCATCTTTGACGTTGGGTTGAATGATTGAATCACCTATGTAATGTAATGCTAATGAAAGGAAATTCGATCATCAAAAAGCTAAGTTGACATTTGACGATGTGGGTAAAAAAAAAAGGAATGTTATGAGCGTTAGCCCCAATGAACCACCTAAGCATTAGAAAAGAGAACTAAAAGGAAAAAGAATTACCTCCATATAGGACTTCGGATACTGGCCAGCAGAGGGTCTCGGAGGTGCAGATGAAGGCCTAACTGTAGAAGTTCCAATCATCGAAGCAAACAAACGGAGTGAAGAAAAAAATATTAAAGCCCAAATGAAGGAATAGATAGAATGAGACAACATAGTCCGGAGAAGAGCTCTGAAAGGTACCTGAACTATCAAAATTCGATATACCACTTGGTTTAAATTTCTGAATGGAAAAGGAAGAAACAAAGTCATCAGAATGGGGATGTTCGAGTAATGCAACAGTGAAATATGATAACATTATGGATTTCAAGCAGTAATCAAAGATAAGCCTTGCTAGCTTACCATTGGACCAGGGTAACCCCTTTGTACAACTGACGTCTTCAATAGATTGCTATTGCGTCCTGATTATTTCAAAGAGGAAAAAGTAAATCAAGACAAATTTGAAACATTGTTACATGTGCAAGACAAAACACAGCCAAAGCAATTGTTATTTAAATAAAAAGGGATGCGTATTCTAAGATCCATGCTTCGGGTCTAAATTATAAATGCAGGATGGGTACCCATGAGTAGTGAAAATCAACTGCCACAAGTCTAGTTTCCACGTTTAGATGTTTTTCATGCTACTTACAAACTTCCGATTACATTGAATTTCAAGTGGCAAAACACATGCTTTTGTTTCATCCTGCCATGTTAAACAACCGGCATTAACATAATACAATAACAAAAAGTTACTGAAACGGTCTGCAATACATTCTTAAATCCTAGAGATTAAATGCAAGTAATCAATAAGATTTCAGGAAGCTCAGTTATTAGACGAGAGGATTTCCAAGAAAAAGACATGCTATTTACTGAACTCGTAACAAATCCTACGGACAGTGGATTTAAATACCAAAGAGGAGTCACAAAGCTCCTAATGAGGAAGCCATATGATAGGTTAGTTACAGGACTCCACCTAAAAATAAGGATTATACCTTAAAAGAGTATATTGCACCTAAACTTATAATTATTCCAAAGATTTGGTATGTATTAATGCAATTGATAGACGTTTTCATCACTTCGGCTATGAAAAATATAGTAAAAATGGAAAGACTATTAGTTAAAAACAGATTAATAATTAGCTAGAAACATACAAGAAGCAAAAATGATAATCGAAGCATTTACAACTTGTTTATGATGATGAAGCAAAAAGAAAACAAGTGAAATGTAAACAGAGAATAAAATGTTGCATAACATAACAATACGGCCTACCATACTGTGATGTGTGCTGAATGTACTGTTCCGGGTTTTTGTGGGAATCATTCGTATCACTCTCCAGCCTCTGTACTGTTATACTCATTGACCTCAGTTCTGCTACATGGGAGCCTAATCGTCTCAATAAATCGTCGAAGTGTCTCCCCTCTAACAAAGGATAAAATTAGTGCCATTTTAAGGATGAATAGCGTAAAAGTAGAACATAATATCAAGAGAGGGTGAGCGAGATGAAAGAAACTGCCAAGAACAAGAAAAAGACCAAAGCGTCTTTTGCATAAAACATACCATCTTTCTTTGACTGCAATATTTCCAGACTTGCTTTTGCAGCATTGACGGAAGCAGCTGCCGCTGCCTTTGCAGATTCAATTGCTTCTTTTGACAAACATAATTTTGATTTTATTCCTTTATAATCATCCTCTTCAAAAACAACCTTGCTGATCCAAGACTTCAACCTGGGCAAAAAGAAATTCTAAACAGACGATAGACCATCAAATGAACCACACTGACATGCTAGGACGGAAATAAACATTCAGGGAATTTATTTACACAAGCTGTTAAAGCAAACTTGTTTTGATTACCTTTAGGAGCATGGAAGTCCCAACACCAGAAAAAATAAGTAGCACTATAGAAAAAATAGCATATGACCAGGAAAACCAGGATGGTCGAGATGCTGTAAGAATCGATGCCACTAGAGGTTGGGATGATTGTGCTGTGCCTTGTAGCTGAACACTATTGAAAGGCTTTGATTGCACATCTGTTCTTGATAATCGATAGGCATCATCAACCAAAATGTGTTTTTGATCAGGCGCTCTAGGGTATACAACTACTATGTATATTGTCGAAACTAACGAACTTGGTTAAGAAGTTATAATTATCTCATGGATGAAACATGCCAACAGAAAAGCTAAGCCATCTTTTATAATAAGAACAGACACTGAAAATATTAGTAAAAAAGGCTTAAAACATGTCACTTGTTACCTTGACTTGAGTTAATGTCCTGTCGAAATGTTACACTTGAACTTGTATCCTTCAATTTGCAAAATAGAGAAAAAAAAATTTATCACAATCTAAAAGCGGAAAGAAGAAATTACATAGAATTAGCAAAAAGATCAATGTGCTCACAGAAACACGACGAAATGCTTCATCTATCTCTTCATTTGAAAGGCCTCTTTTCTCGAGAAACAAGCGCCTCTGGCTGACTGGACTTCTTCCGACAGTTGGATGCAATAGAAACTTAACAGCCATATCCACTAGTTCCTCCCTCATTGTTTCAGTGATTCTAGATTGAAACTTTAACAACCTAAATAAATTTATGAACTTTAGATCTCTTAAAGCAATTTTATATGTTCATTGCTTCCCATCTAAGTCTCAAACCAATGACCAACTTAATCTCAATTGCCTTTGTCAAATATAATCATCATTCCATGAGCAAATGCTAATATCTAAATCTCCACAATTTCAATCTAAACAAGTACCAACGATTTAAGGGGGACAAGAAATGAGTACCCATTTTAGAATACAATGAACTGATGATTCTAAAACAATTTACATGAACTATAATGGTAATGATAATAACTAATATAGAACAGAGAAATCCCTTGTTTAACTCTTGGTTTTTGGATAATCAACCTAATTAACTTTTAAAACCAACTTCAACCCATGACAAGAGCAAAGATAAATTCGACAAAAAAAGGGGGGGGACGTATTAAATTCTATTGAAGAAAAACTAGGAGAAGTTCTTACCGTTCCTTCTGGGAAACAGAAATCTTGAATTAATTTATATACATGCGAAATTTCAAGGAAGATGATTTGTAATGGAAAATAACGGAGGGTGGTGAAATGGAAAAGCAGGGATCATAGACGCGGAACAGGGACAAAGATTTGATTAGACATGACAGTATCGTACAATGTTGTAAGGAGGGACTTGGGCTGAATTTTTGACGAACCTTCCTTTTGTTAATTTTAAATAAGATCTCTAATTGGCCCAACATCATTATTCTTTTTCTGATTCCCTTTTTTATAATTTTTTAAAAAAATTTCATTATAAATTTTAATTTAGTTATTTTTTTCGATACAATACTTACAATTATTCATAACTCTATTTTAACCCATAAATGAGAACATAATGCACTTTCGAACCTATATGCTCTTATATTAGTGATAATGTTCATACCAATCGAATTAAGACTCAATCTAATTATTTTTTTATAATTTTGGGTTCATGTAATTAAAGAAAAAGTATATATTTGAAAATCATCACTAAATATATAAATTACAAAAATTATGACACAAATAAATTTTCTTCTTTTATATATATATATATTTTATAATTTTCTTCCATAAAACAAAAGGTATGGGACTTGGTAAATGATAGGCCTTGTATAGCATGGGCTAAATAAGTTTGAAACTGAATTGCTACAATTATAGTTGTAAACTATAGCAAAATCTTGTTTTGAATAAATGAAACAATCAATTTATAAAAAAATATATATTATTTTGAATCCACATCTTTCTACACTATTAATAATATTTTTTTGGGTGAATTATAAGAGGAGGACAAACCCTAACAATAACATGATTGATGCGACTCGAACCCAAATTACATTTGAAATCATGAACATTCTTAACCATCAGGCCAACGGGATTCACTAATAACAATATTGATATTAAAATTATATTTTATATTCATATAAAATAATATTTTCACTATGATTTAAGTTATTCAATTAAAACTAAGATTTCCACTTTAAAAAATCATTGTTATTTTGATTCAGATTTTAATTATCATTTAAAAATTATTATTAGGGTGAACAAAATAAAAATATATTAATTAATAAAAATTTTAAAAAAATAAACAAACAAATTAGGAGATAAAGCGATTTTGGTTTAAAAACATTATATTTGATTTGATTTGGTAAATATTTCATTGTCCCAATATGCAGCAGAGGATAGACGGAATCGACGTTAGTGATATTGAAGCATGTTACGGCGAAACTCATTCAGAGTTTAGAATGGGATAGATGGGAAATCGGTGGCTGTCTATTCACCTGAAATTTGTGTTTTAAGGATTAGATTGACCAACCATCAACTTCCTACCATCCATTTCTCTACATTCCTTTATTTTTTTTTACACTATAGAATAGATGAAGCCCTTGTCGTCTCACATTTCACTTTCTTTATCCAATGCCCATTTACCCCCATTCGTTTTATGCATATACATTCCACCGCTGCCTTACTTTCACGACCCAAACCTGCTTTTTCCAGGAAACCAAACGCCATTCTTCCTCACCTCACTTTCAACTCTTACACGTTAGTTTTCTCTCTTCACTCCTCTTTTCATGTTATTTGGAGTCTAACAACTGGTATTGTTTATTTTATTTTATTTTTTAAAATTTGAGGATCAAGCATTAGGTAGATGTATGTATAGCTATGTTTGAAAAACAGGTGGTCGGGTTAGTTGTATTTAGACTTCAAGGTTTCCTTCCTAACTTCCACAAGTAGACAGGAAAAAGAAATTAGTATGGAACAAATAAATGTGAATTAAAATCTTTATTTCAGTGTTTTGTCGCATAAGCCTATACTCTATATTTTCTAGCAGAGCTGTTGGTGATAAGATACGGATCTTTGAATTACTTTTCATTTATTCATCTATATATCAATTGTAATTTTATCTTTTTTTTTTTTTTTTTTAATCTATTAATTTTGGATAAATATAATTAATATTATGGTTTACAGGGTGAATTGAAGCATGGCTGCAAAATTTAAAAAGTGCATGATGTTCTGTTGTTCCGCAAAGGTCTCGGTAAGATCATTTCTCATGTCTTCCAATTCCTTATATTTTCCGAATACTTACAATACAGTTCTTTTTGTTTTTACCAATTGCAAAAATGAAAAAAAATTCAATTTGATCCTACTTTTCACTCCATTTTGAGTGTAAATTAATTTATGATACCAATGTCTTAATAAGCAAGAGTGTTAAGACCTTAAAACTAAGTACGAGCTGGCAAATATATAAAAAAAACTATTTATAGTCTTTTTGGACAATAAAACTATTTATAATTTTATATATAGAAACCTTATACAGCTCATCTAGCCTTTCTTTATATATCCTTTTTCCAATTATTTTAACTTCTCTAATTAAGAAAATAAAAATTTGCATAAGTCAATGACTGCCAAGTGAATTAAAAAAATAAATCAGCGACAAGTGAAAGTGTGATTGGAATAAATTGAAATACCTCTGTTTATCATTTGAAAATTAATAGAATTAGAAATAAAAACTTTCTTATTAGATAAATAGTAATTCAAATTGAATATGCATGTAAAAATCTTAATCCGCGAATTAGAAATATTTTTAAAAAAAATTCTAATTTCGGCAGGTTAACCTTTTTTGGTGGCTAAGTTTTCTTTTTATTTTTAAAAGAAATATTTATTAAAATCGAAACCCTTAATTATCCAATGTTTCAGACCCAAAATTTGTGGGCTTCACAGGTTTTGAAAGGGTAATGAGGTCAAAATTAAATATTGAACCGAAAAAGACGTGAAAAATTTAGGCCACAAAATGGGGGTAGAAGAGAAACATAGATGCAGTGCGGATTTAATTGAAGGTGAGTAAGTGTATGGCTCAGAATTGTGTTCATTAATTAAATTCCTCCCTCACTCCCACTTGAATGTAGTGCGCGTCGGAGCAGGTTACATTGACATTTAAGGCACAACTTTGTGGATTCTTACTTAATAATCCCCAAGTTACAACATATCATAAGTATTTTTATTTTTAATTTTTTAAAATTTTAGATTTAATTATTAAAATTATTTTATTAAATAAATTCATTATAACTTTATTCTTTTAGTTCCATTGCTGTCAAGTAAATATTTTTTTTAATTTCAAAATATCACAATTGATCAATTATATTATTAACAATTTAACTTAAATTTTAAAATTTAAAAATAAAATCACTATGTTTCTATAAATAAAAATATCGAGATTAATGCCAAAGACTTAATTAATTCTCTTGATCCAAATTATTATTTAACAATTAAGAATGATTTAGTTAAAAAACATATATTAAAATTATAACTTTATGCATAATACAAAATTAATAGTATAATTTAATCAGGACTAAAATTTTAAAATTTAAAAAATATATAAATTAAAATTGATAAAATTAAAACATAGATGTTATAAATACATAATTTATATAAAATACGGGTCTAATAATTAAATTTAACCAAAAATTTTCTTTTGGATATATTTAAAAAACTTTAAAAATTTAACTTTTTTTTAAGTTTGAAATGACATATGGACTGGAGACTACCAACAAGCTTACTCGTGGACAGCCGTCTCTTTGTTCTTTTACCTTCCGGCACGCAAAACAAGACTCATTTGGCTTTTTGTCAGAGAAAGAAAACCTCTAATTTTTAAAGGGAAAAATATTTTTAAAGAAGAAAGAAAATCTGAAAATGAAGCACTTTATAGAAGTCAACCTTCCACTTCCCTTTATTTTGGTTCTTGATAACTTTCTTTTATCTTTTAAGTCGTCACTACTTTGACAAACATTTTTTTTTTATGTAATTTAATTTTAATAATTTTCCGAAATTTTACAAAAGTTTATTTAATATGCATGATAATAATATTTTATTTTTGAATTGATTATTAAATCAATTATATATTTTTTATTAATTTATAGGAGTTATGCTTGTATATAATTTTCATATCTAGAATATTATGTTAAAATTTACAACACAATTATGATAATAGTTTGGAAAGTAATTAAAATTTAGTAAATTATGACACACTCGTAATGTAAGTGAAAATTTTAAGTAATAAGTTTAATTTCCTTTTTGATATATCAATTAAATACGGTTTTGGTTAAAGTAATAAAATTGAGTTATTCAAAATTATAATTTTGGGGTTTGAATCTTATCATATACAAATACTTTTTTAGATTTTATATGAAAAAATATATCCTCAAAATAATATTGCATGCTTTACACAAATGAGTAGCTTTTGATAAATTATCTACTGAATTAAGACACAGTTGGAGAGTGACACCAATTTAATAAAAATCTTAAATATTAATATAAATATTATATATATATATATATTAACAAATTTGAAAACCTTTTAAATTAATTTACTTTATAGGAAAAACTAGAAATCTTATCATAGATGTATATGTGTGGAAATTACATATTTAGAATATAAATGTGTGTTTAAAAATGACATACAATAAATAATGTAAAAAATAGTTTGGAGTTAAATAATAATAACACATGAAATATGTATGATATTAAAATAAAAAAATTAAATTTTGAGTAAAATGAAATTTAAAGACAAAAACACATCAGATTAAAAATACTAAATTAATACAATTATTTATTATTGTTTTGTCATCAATTTTGAGTTAGTGTCGAGTTTATCTGTGACACTAACTTTAGTTAAGTGAAATGTTTAAGGTTTTGCGAACCTAATTGGCATGGGTTAAATTCTCATAATATGCATATTTTTATTGGTTTTTTAAATAAAAAAATTAAAATACCCTAAAATAATATATTTTATTTTAAATGAGAAGGGATATTAAAGTAACTTTCCTAATTGAATTGGGATTCAATTGGTGGGTGATATCAACTCAGTAAATGACTTTATAAATAGTATAAATATAATAGATGAAAGTGATAAAGTATGAATAATAAAAAAATATAATTTTTATAAACTTTAAAATTATATTTCTATATTTTTATAATGTTAAAAATGTTAGTATCTTCAGTGTAATTCTTAATACTATTAATACTATTTTTTTTAAAAATGTTTATTTCAATTATGTTTATTGAGTTTATAGTTATATATAATTATGAGAGCGTCACAATGAAAATTTATATAAAAGATAAAATTATTTAAATAAAAAATAATTTTAACTTTTAAAATATAAAAACTGAATCTCAAACTCAGTATACCAATTTTTTAGACAGTGATCGAATAAACAATTATAATTAAAGTAATCAATTTTTGTTCTCGTCACACTCGGTAATCCCACCACGTGGCAGCACTCCCACGTCGTCCAATTGGCCTTAGCCCGCCGTAACATCCGGTAGCCGTAACTCTTAATTTCGATAAGGATGCTCTCTTTCCTTTTCCTATAACAAGTCAAGCACCGTCGATCAACTAACTAAAACCCAATCAAACGGACAACACTAAATCATTCATACACCACGCAACACAGTAACTTTTCCTCCTCGTAGGCTGCCAAATTTTGCTTGCCATAAGCAAAACCAAGACAAACGCGTCCACCGCTCTGTCCGATGTAATGGAACACTTCCATTTCTTCAAAACCTAAATCATTGCACTTTGATTTAACCTTAGGTTAATTTCAATTACCGTGGTAATTAATAAAACCAGTATAAATATAGACAGCCTATCTGTAGCAGAAGCTACGAAAATAGTTGATCTCCTTGAAGAGAAAAAAAGGTGATAATCAACTTGTCAGGTAGTTGAAATATTCTCTGCTTTTTTAGTCTTTATTATCAAATTCAGAACCAGAAACAAGAATCTCATCATAAGTTTGAATTTCTTTTGAATCTGTTCTTAGCTTGTTAATCTTTGTTCTTGCGTTGATCCCGATTCAGATCACCTTCCGATTTGCTGTTCTTTTACTTTCTCTTTAAACGTTTTCTTTCGGTAGATCATGTTGGTCAATATTCATAATTGTTTTAATTTGGAGGTTTTTCTTTTTCCTTTTGAGTTAACAGAAGGAAGAAGATATGGGAAGCGAGTCATACGAGGAAGCCATTGAAGCTTTGTCGAAGCTTCTCAGGTAATTTTTAACAGTGCTGTACGTTTAACATTTCTCTCACCGATCTCCGAACCTTAAAAACCGGAAAACGATAATTTCATTTCCACCAATAATTCAATTGCCGTCCTTATCCGTTTGTTTTGACTAATGGTAAACCGTGTTTTTCATTTACCTTGTCCCCAGTTGGGGCCCAGATGAACTGTAAAACCCCGTAACGGTTTTTATTTGATGATAATGGCTTCATCCTCGGTTGCAGTGACAAAGCTGATCTCGGGAGTGTCGCCGCCGCAAAAATCAAGCAGATAACAGCCGAGTTAGAGGCAGCTGCCGATTCCACTCAGTTCGACCCGGTCAAGCGGCTCGAGACCGGTTTCCTTCACTTCAAGAAAGAAAAATTTGAGTACGTCACTGCTCTCTCTTTTCTTTTTCCTTTCATATCGCATGCCTAATCGTCTTTCCTAAAAAAAAAAAAATCAAAAAATGATAATTGTTTTACTATTTTTGTTTTTAAATATAAAAAGCAAGTGGATTTGAAAAAGGTGACAGCACATGAATTACTAATTGCAGAAAAGGGAAAAAAATTTGGTTCAATTTGTATGTTGGCTGGCTTCAGATTCCCGTGGACCTTTTTATTTTGCATTATAATTAGCTTAACTTTAATCTGTTTGTCTTTTTTTTTTTTTTGGCTCCAATTTTTTTCCAGCAAAAATCCTGATCTGTACGGTGCACTTGCCAAAGGGCAAAGTCCTAAGGTTCGTTCTGTTCTTATCATAATTGGGCAGCTTTGTTTTTTTCTTCTCGTACATAATTTACTGATAATTTCACATGGCAAATCCTGAGATTCGTTGTTTTTATTGGAAATTGGTCATTTTTGGGGTTGTAGAAATTGGTCCATTTTTCAAGTTTTTAAGTTTGAACGAATATACTTTCAAAAAATGCATGTTTGAACGAAGAATATGCTTAATATATAACTCAAGGAATTAAACGCGTCTGTGTTATAATTGCGTGCATTGCTTGACGAAATAGGACGTGTATGGCTATTATTTGCACCACTTTTTGAATGGTGGGGAGTAGCAGAAGAATGAATGATTATGGAGCAGACCGAGCTAAATATTTTATATTAAAACTAGAGAAAAAATTTTATTTTCTCTTTCAGAAAATATGCAGTATATGATTGACTAACTAAGTCCTTGGTTTGTTTATTGAAAAAAATTGTATAGTTCTTGGTATTTGCATGCTCCGACTCTCGGGTGTGCCCCTCCCACATCCTGAATTTCCAACCAGGGGAGGCTTTTATCGTCCGTAACATTGCCAGCATGGTCCCGCCCTACGACAAGGTAACCCAGATTTTGGACTTTGATGCCACCTCCCCCAGTTTATTCAAATGATGACATCCAAAAGCTTTAATTTATTCACTGCAGAAAAAATACTCTGGAGCTGGGGCGGCCATCGAATACGCTATCCTGCATCTGAAGGTGAATTAAATAATTAATACACTAGTCTTATGAGTACATTTTCACTAGTGTTTCTTTTTTTTTAAATGATGTGGATGTTGACTCATTGATGGGGGCAACATGTTCTCTAAGCCACTTTTTATATCCAACATGAATGTCCTTTTATATTTATGTGTTGGATATAGATGTTAAATACTGTATAGTATATCAATTAACAATAGTGGAGTGAAGTTCTCGTTTGCTATCTTAACTTTATGCTTTTTGGAATTGGATGTGGTTGGTTTCAAGCACAGGTGGAGAATATAGTGGTTATTGGACACAGTCGCTGTGGAGGTATCAAAGGGCTTATGTCCATCCCAGACGACGGGACCACTGCTAGGTATTGTGGCATATAATTAATACAAACCTTATATTTATAGCCATACTTTACAATTCTCTGTTTAAATGTTGCAAGTGCCGCCATTTACTTTTAAGATTAAATAGTGAAAAGGTAACTTAGTGAGTTATCAATAACTAATATAATAAGCTGATAAGTGAAATGTTCTCTCTCTGTGTGTGTATATATATTATATCACCTATAAAGGGGAATAAAGCAAAGGGAATAAAATTTTGTAAAAATTGAACCTCTAATATTCAAGCTTTTAGATCCTGGAACATGTCAAAAGTAAATGTAGATTCCTTGTCATTTTTTACCAATCAGGTTGGGATTCATTTATAGCAATCTTATTCCAAATTTGGGTAAGATGAAGTTTGGGTCTTATTAATTTATGTGGTGCAGTGATTTCATAGAACAATGGGTTAGCATCTGTACACCAGCAAAGACCAAAGTGAAATCAGAACAGAATGAGCTAAGTTTCTCAGAGCAATGCACCTACTGCGAGAAGGTTATATACATTTTTTGGTTAGTGTAGAATAAAACGTTGAATATGTGAGAGTTTTGTGAATTAAATGAAACAAAAAATGCAGGAGGCAGTGAATGTATCACTGGGGAACCTATTGACGTATCCATTTGTGAGAGAAGCAGTGGTGAAGAAAACAGTGGCCCTGAAAGGTGCACATTACGATTTCGTGAATGGGAAGTTTGACCTGTGGAATCTGGATTCAAGATTTCACCCACTTTAGCAATATGAGGATGCATGCAGCGTTTTTTTGGACTAATCAAAGCTCTTCTATTTGCTTGTAGTCAAATTAAATTCCCGCCTTCAGCTTTTATGTTTCTCCATCGTCATTGCTAATCTCAGAGAATAAAAGTAGTGTTGGTGTTCCTATTTCGGTTCCTTTTAATAATTTTCTGTGTGAAAAAAAGAAAAGAAAAAGTGTTTAATTTGTACTTTAGAAAGAAAATCTTGGGCTTAATGGAGTAGTGTTTTATCAATTTTTGTGTTAATCAAATTTTAAAGAATGGAAATCAAGTATTGAATTTAAGATTCCATTTGTTTTACTGAAAATAGTTTTCGAAAAATAATTTATTCTTTAAAAATTTAAGATTTTTTGGTGTTTGAATGAGTCTATGTAAAATATTTTCTGTCGTTTGGTACATTTTTTTGAAAATATTTTTTAAATGTTTTCAATGAAATAAACATACATTTGATATTTTCTTATCTTTTCATTGTTTAATTGAATTTATTTTATATCTATAAATTTATTTTATATTATTCTTTAAAAAACAAGGACGACATAAATACATTTGTTATAAAACAAGCACCACAATTAGAGTTTCACATGTATAATTGCATCAAATTAAAGTTCATGTATATTTTGTAATAATCAATGTCATATATAAACTTAATAATAAATAATGCTTAATTAAAACTTAATTTAAATTACATATATCACATATATTAGAGTATATATTGACATATTAAAGTTGTAAGGGATAAATGAAGCTAAGAATAAACTCATATTTATATAATTAAAATATTAATATTTTTATACTAAGTTAAAATATGTCATAAGTCCTTGTACTTTTCGTAAATTGAAAATTTAGTCCATGTACTTTTATTTTTGGGTTAGTATTACTTTTTAGATATCAAAATTTAGGTTCAGTTGTTAGCATTATTAAAAATATTTTGCTACATTCATATTCATTATAATGTTATTTTTAATTACATGAAAATCGAGTATTTTTTATTTAAAAATGTGACATCAATAAAACTGATAAAAAATTTAACAATGTTAACAATTGGATTTAATTTTGGCATAAATGCAAAATTAGCCCCTAACGTTTGGTCGTTTTGTCACTTTGGCCCTTATCATTTTTTTTGGGTTATTTTCATACACAACCTTTGTTTTTTGGTCAAATTGGTCATTTTTTAACGGTTTTGCTGACGTGGCCGTTAGTTGACTAACGGTGCTGATGTGGCAAAAAAATTTTCCACCTAGGCAAGTCCACATATGCAGCTGTTGACGTGGCACTATTTTGTCTTATATGCCACGTCAACATATAATTACTTTTTTGTTGACGTGGCATATTTTGTTTTATATGCCACGTCAGCAGTTGCATACGTGGCAGTGTCCACATGGGAAATTTTTTTGCCACGTCAGCACCGTTAGTCAATTAACGGCCACGTCAGCAAGACCGTTCAAAAATGACCAATTTGACAAAAAAAATAAAGGTTGTGTATGAAAATGACCCAAAAAAACGATAAGGGCCAAAGTGACAAAACCACCAAACGTTAGGGGCTAATTTTGCACTTATGCCTTTAATTTTCAAATCTGAAAAGTAAAAAGATTAAATTCTTGAAAATAAAAGTAATTATTATTAAAATATTAATATTGAATATTTTTCAATAATATATGAATAATATTATTTAAAATTATTATTTTTAAAAAATTTATTAAAATAAAGTTGAAATATTAAAATTTATTAAAACAATAAATTATATTAATAATTTATTATATGATTAAATATAGATAATTAAAAATATATGTTTACTAATATTGAAAATTATAATATTTTATATTAGTATTTTATTAATTTTAAATATTTTTAAAAATAAAAAAATATTATTAATATAATAAGATTAAGGTTGATTTAATTTAATTTTTATATAAAATAAAATCGAAGTTCTTTTCTTTGGAAAATGAATTGTGCTTTTCAAAAGGATAAATTATTTTATAGAAAAAAAATTTATTTTCATTTGACTTGTAATTCATCTTCTGTTGACCAAACTATTTTCTATAAAAATAAGTACAAAAAATATTTTTCGAAAATTATTTTCAGCGACAAAATGAAGCCTTTAAATTATTTAATTTAAAATAATTATAAATTTATTGTTACAAATAGAATGCATATCTGAACTAAGAAGAAGAGAAAATTTAAAAGATAAAATTCATATATGATATTCACATGATAAATTTGTTTATATTGAGTGGCTCACTGCTTTCAATTTCACTTGTAATATTTACTTTGGAAACCTCAATTTCTATTAATGTGCTCAAATTTGGCACAACAGATTTTTGTTTAGTTTTATGTTGTAGTTTATTTGAATATATATTTATATTTATATTATATTTGTAAGTGTATTGTATTTACAATAATGAAATATTAAAAATTTTAAAATTAATAAGATAGGCAAATATCTTAATAATTATATAATTTTAATTTTATTGATTAAATTAATGCTTATTTAAGTTGTGATATTAATTTCTATTAATGCTTATTTTTGTGATAATTTTGTGCTATGTCAACTTATTATTTACATATATTTATTAATTAAAAATTTGGTTAATTGATTAATGAGAGTCATTTACTTCATGATTAAAATTTCAAAATTTGCGACTTAAAATGATCCAATTGAAAAATATTAACTAAAGCTACAATTATATGTTAACATAATACTAATAATTGCATTTAAACAAATAGATTTAATAGTTACTGTTTGGATCAGGATTAAAATTTTAAAATTCGAAAAATAAATGAACTAAAATTGACCAATTTAAAATATACAGAGACTAAAATTGATTCAATTAAAGTACAAAGACTCAATCCATAATTTTTATAAAGTAGAGGGACTAATAGCTGACTTTAACCAAAACATTTGAATTTGTGTTGTTGAATTTGTCTCCACACATTTGTTGGACCACCAAGGTAAGGTCCCTCTATATAGTGACACAAGCTAATTGCTACCAACTGCCGAATGGACACAAATTGATTCTGAGTGTGACCCAACCCAACCCAACCCATAACCATTCTCTTTCTCACTCTCTGGGGTTGTAACCTTGCCATTTGGCATCTTCTGCAACCACCTTAATCATCCTTCATTGTCCTATATCGATAAGGTGACTGAGGGATAGGAGGCCAACCCCCTACTCGGCACATGTGTTCATCTTTCATTCTACCTTCAAACTATCATATATGCCGTTCTTTTAATCTTGGTTATAAAGTTTAAAAACGATTTAATACTATCACTGCTTAAATTAGCTCATGGGGCTGTCTAGAAATTTTGGGCTCTTGATATTGTGAAAGATATTCGATTTATGGACAAAGGCGAAGTTAGGGGATGAAGTATATTTTTATTTTTATTAATTTAAAATTTTAAAATTTTTAAAAAACCTAAATGAACAATTTTTCATTTTAAAGAGATCGAGATTCTTATCAATCCCTTCTAAATACGTCACTGTTTATGTGGATTTAGTTGTTTTCCTTAGTTTAAGGATAAGACTAACTAGGATATCATGGAGATATTTGTACTAAAGATCGAATTACATTTTATTCTCTCTACTAAAAAATGGATAAATTAGTATTAAAGAGTAAACTGATCTTTCTATTAAAAATTCTATCAATTTCTACGGTTAAAAAATAATCTCTATACATCAAAACAAAGTACATATGACACACCATTTATTCTTATTTAATAATAAAAATGAATAAAAATTTTAACAGAAAAAATCCGATTAGATAAAGATTGATTTATCCATTTTTTGAGTTAAGAGAGCAAAATACAATTTGACTCCTAACGCAAGGACCTCTATGCTGCTTTTAGAGACCGACTAAGTTCATGAAGGCATTTTATTTTATATCAAAACCAAAGGCCATCCTCCATTTGCATGCATTGTCGCATTTTATTTGGATACAGAAATGAAGCCTTACTAC
This sequence comes from Gossypioides kirkii, assembly GCA_005610355.1. NCBI lineage: Eukaryota > Viridiplantae > Streptophyta > Magnoliopsida > Malvales > Malvaceae > Gossypioides > Gossypioides kirkii. The sequence goes on from CP032246.1 coordinate 35,748,133, forward strand.
ATTTCAGTCTTCAATCATAACAACAAATTGACGGAAGAAGAGATAGGAAAAGTAGCTTGTGATTCTCTTAATAATGTCGCATTCATTCATATACATTGGCATTTTGGCTCTAAAACTAGTTAGGGGTTTGCAGCTTGCAATAGAAAATGGCTGTTTCCCTTTCTCTGTTCTACCTGAGTTATGGAATTGGGTGTATAACTACCTTTCCGGTCGCTCGATTTGTTTCAATGTATGAGAAAGCCTCATCAACTTGAGTAAACGGGAATGGTCCCCGGGGATCAACAACCGGCTTCACTTTCCCACTCTCTAAATACGGATTTAACTTCTTCAGAACCTCTCCCTTAGAAGTAACAACAAACCTGAAACCGGGCGGTGTGACAGCGCCAGTTAAGGCCACGACGCTGCCGCCTTCTTTCACTGCCTTCACAGCCCTATCACATTGTCCTGTAACCAAAGATGGAAACAATCAAAGCGAAGTTCAGGGCACTTGCTTGGTACTCAAGTAATCAGGTATATCCTCATTATATTTTCAAAGGGTCCCCAATGACTGAAAGTAATGATAACACACATCTAGAAAGAACAGTGTAATCTTACCAATGGCATCAAAGACTACATCGAACTTTTCTGGCAAATCTTCAAAGTTCTCCTTTGTGTAATCAATAGCCAAATCGGCACCTAAGCTCTTCAGCAACTCCACTTTTCCAGTACTGGAGGTGGCTGCAACTTTCGAAGCACCGAATACTTGTTTTGCTAACTGTGTAAATGGGAAGAAGATTACTGTAAAAACACTGGAATGCACGAGGCATAGTGTAAGAAGCTAGTAACTTTTATCCCAAGGCATAGTGTAAAAACTTTCATCCTTGATATTCGAAACGGAATTTACCATAAATCACAAAACTGAAATTTCTTTTATCCCAAGGCAGGCCAAGTTTCAAATGAAGAAGGGATGCCATACCTGAATAGCTAAGCTTCCAACACCACCAGCACCATTCAAAACAAGGATGGATTTCCCGGATGAAAAGCCGGTCCGCTCAAGACCCTCGTAGGCGGTTTCGATAGCAAGAGGCAGACCAGCAGCTTGGGCAAAATCTAGATTCTTGGGCTTTAAAGCCAACAGCTTCTCTTCAGCAGCAGTGTACTGAGCAATGGAACCGAACTGTCTCGGCCCTTCTAATGCTTTCTCATTTATGTTTCCATACACTTCATCTCCTTCCTTTAGCTCCTTCACTTGACTTCCAACTTTCACCACCACACCAGCAACATCATAGCCTGGAACAGTCTACAGGAGAACCAAGTTCAATGCTAATTCCAAATTTTACATGTTAATAAAAACAAGTTAGACCAGCAAAGCAGCAAATTTTCTACATGTAAAAGAAATATTTGGTTCATAGTTAGAATATGAGCACATCAGGACTAAAAAATATGCTTTCATTGAGAGTCGAACTCAAGACCTCCCGCTTACTAAACGGGTGCTCTAACCAACTGAGCTATGAAAGCTACAGAACAGCAACAAATTTTTAACTATATTATGTTTTAGCATTAGAAATATCAAGACATAAGTTGCATGCAAGCTTAAGTAAGCAGACAAAAGGGAGAAAAATACCGGAAGACGAGAATCGGTAGCCTTAAACTTGCCCTGCCTTCGCTTGGCATCAACGGGGTTAAGGGCAGCAGCAGCCACTTTTATCAAAACCTCATCTTCCTTCACTTCTGGAACGCTCACTTTCTCATCCAACTTCAACACATCAACACCTCCATATTCCCCGTACACCCAAGCCTTCATTTCGGTGGGAATTGCCGTCAAATTGACAGCAGGTGCAGAAGCGGCTTGAGAACTCGCACTCACCCTCAGTGGAACGTAAGCCAAAGAAGGAGATGGTGTTCCCTTCGGAGTAGAGCTGATGCTTAGTGATTTCCTTCTGGTTTCCGGGAATGCGAAGGAGAGTTTGAAAGAAAGTGGGGTTGGAGAAGGGAAAGACCGGAGATGGGGTGTGGGAAGTGTGGCTTTCATTTTTTTGGGTTCCAAAGCCTCTCCAACAGTCAGAGCCAATGCCTTATCTCTTTTTCCTATTTCTATGTTTTTTTCATCATAAAAGAATTAAAATGTTGGTATCCTTTAAAATCTGAACCACAATAATTTTTTATAAAAGAAAAAAAAAAGCCTAGAAAGTGCTAGAGTTTGATCACCAATTAATCTGACTCCAGAGATTTTAAAGATTTTTTTAAAAACTAATTATAAAAAGTTACTGTTATTGTGACAATTATGAATTGAAGGAACTGTGATTGGTGGAATTAGATATTACAAAAAAAAAGAAAACATTAAAATTTGTGCTCCAAAATGCTCCAACAGTGGTGTATCTAGGTGGTGTAGAAGTAGAATCTCATAAGGTAGTAAAGCCAACAAAAGAGATTTATGGTGAGTCAATAGAAGGTAAGTGTGTGACTCAGAATTGTATTCATTAAGCATATTCCTCCATCACTCACGTTTGTACGTAGAGACACTCAATTATAACATCAAGCCCCCTATATAATCCATTGGGGGCAATTAGTACGCAAATATTTTTTTAACTAGAAAATACTCGCATTTTTATACATACTCAAAAAAATATGTGCGGATGTTGATCATGACAGTGCTGACATAAATTTTTTTTTTTTATCTCTAACTCAATCACAAAGTTGGTGCCAACCATCCCCTCGGGGTGTCGGTATCATCTGACATTATAGATTTCAAGTTATTTTCATTATAATTTTTCAACTTTGATAATTTCGTAAATATTTATTTTTTTGGGTTAGTTGAGTAAAATAGTTTCCATAATAATAATAACCCGAAGGTTAAAATATGTTGAGGGTTTATTATTACAAATAATATAATTGTTTAGTTTTAAATGGAAATATTTTTTAATTGTGTTAACAAATACTATTTTTTAAATCGAATTTTGTTCAATCACCGACATGATTTAAAGGTTGTAAAGCGAGGAATTGTATTGTTTTTAGTGTTTTGGCATGTACATAAAAGGTTTAGGTTAATTGAGTATTACAAATATATTGACTTGTAAATTCATGTGTCATTAAAATTTATATTGACATTGAATTTAATCTTCGATTAAAGAATTGATTTGAATATGTGTAAGATTTGAATTGAGGCTTGAATGAGTTTTGAAAATATTTAAAGTGAATGAGAACTTATTACTATGTTTTGATTGTGTTTGGAAATAATTTGATTTGTTTTTAAATTGATTTTAGCTTCAGGGAACTCAAGTTTTGAAACTTAGACTCATATGTATCAGAACATATTGGACAGTAACAAAAAAGTAGCCGTTTTAAGCCAAGGTATCGAAACCTATTGATCATGTACCGGTGCCTTGCCCTTGGATAGTGCTCACTGCATTATTTTGATTGTTTGAGTTGCCCGATTCCGGACACCTCTAAGCACTCACATAAAATTTCTAAATCATTTTTAAATAATTTTAATGCATATAAAATCATATGATTTTATTAAATTGTTTTAAAGTTTGAATTCTTAAATATTCTTGAGATGTATGTTCCCATAGTATCTCTTATTTGTGCCAATCATTAGTTTTATTGAATATTTGAATTCAATATGAAATATGTAAAGTTTCTTAAAGATTGAGTTTAAGTGAAGAAATATGTAAGTACTTAATTGAATTCAAGTTAGTTTATTTTAATTTGAATATTTGAATATTTAAAATTTAATATGAAATAATTAAATAAGATATAATTAAAATTATTGAATATGTATTGAATTTGATAATGAATATGTATTTAAATGTATGTTAGTAATGTAAGAAATGATAATGTGATAATTTAGTAATTAGTAAATTTTATGAATTTAAGGATTAAATTATGGAGAGTGAAATATGTTTGGAAGGATTTTATGACGAAACCGCCTAACTTGAGAGACTTGGGCTGGCTAGCATTGGTGAATTTTCTGGCGAAGTATTTCGTCAAGCTTCACTAAGTTTGCGAATTCTTATTTCGCAGTTGGCAAGCCCCTTGTTTTGGCGAGATCATTATTTAGCGAACTATCCCACTAATAAGTTTGCCACTCATGTTTTGTGTTGCTGTAAATGTAATTGTTTATTAGAAATAGTGGTTAATGAGAACGTTTAAGTCATCTGACATTTTAGTGGAGATAACGTGTCAATAACTAGGACAACTGGAGAGTCTCGTAAGATGTGATTAATTAGTGGAAGCGTGTGTGCATGTGTGCATGATTATTGATTAGAGATTAACCTCGAGTGGGATTTTGGGCTAGAGTTAGCTATAAATAGGACAATCAATAGTGGAGAGAAGATTTTCATTTTATCTTCTCTGCTTACCTTCGTTATCATCGAAGAAAAATCCAAAGGTGTTCTTCATCGTTAACGGAAGAGCTACCTGTTAAGATTGTAAAAACTTCTTTCTTTAAGTTGTCTACTTGTAAATTCTTAAATCCTTCTTTAAGTTTTACCAGATAGAAAAGAGTTGTTGTTAGAATTGTTTAGTAGAGTTTCCATTCGAATATTGAATAAGAAGAAAACTTCTTTTCGAAAACTGTTTGTATGTTTACTGATTCTAGTTATTTTATTGAATTTTAGTTGTTCTTGTATTTAAAAGAGTCATTTGATTGTTTTTAGCCAAAGATATGAGAGAACGTCCTAGTTGTAACACCTCTCACTCGTCTCCATTATTGGATTACGGTTACGAAATGCTATAGCACATAATATAACAGCATCATGCCATATCAATTCAAATTTCTCTAAACAATAATCAATCATATAGTCAAGAAAATATGTTATTCATACAATATCGAGGTTAAATCGAACTTACTGAAGCTTTAAAAACAATTCAGAACAAAACATGGACTAATTTGAAATGTTATTCATACATGATTATGTCACCATGCCGTGTAAGTAATTGTAACCATGTGGACCTAATTATAAAACTTTACAAACATTCACATAACAAAAATACTGAATAAAAAATAAAATTTTACCGATTTACTTACCCATGTGCTTTTTTATATCATCAAAAGAAACAAAATCATAAAATAAAACACTTTTATGAATGAAAGAAATTACTTTTTTAAATTCATTCAAATTAAAACTCAATTGATATATAATATGATTAACTATAAAATATTATTTATGAAGCTAAACATAAATTTTAATACTTTTTCTATATTATATTTAGAAATTCATTCAAATTAAAACTCAATTCAACCAACATTAACGTAATTATCTATACTTGAAATATTATAAATATATTGTATTACTAATATAATTATGAAGTACGTATACGAAAGAATCCCTACAAGGATTATGTACAAGTGAGTATCTATACTAAGTAATATTCTTTATGTATATTATACTTAACGTGATTACCTAGACTTTTATTAATTATCTAAATTTTAATAAATAAATTAAATTAAAATTATATTTAAATGTAAATTTAGTAATATGGTTGAAAAACAAAAATATTCTTATTATTTAAAAGTTTTTCTAAATTCTTATTTTTATATATTATTATAAAAAATACAAGAACTTGTTATACAAATTAACATGATACATCAATTTATTATCAATTGTTAATAGTTTATTGACTGTTACGTAACAAAATAAAAAAATAGTGATCATATGATCATTTTTAAAAAAATTAATGATTAAAATATAATTTTAAAAAAATAAACGGTTAAACTTGTAATTTATCTATTTTAATTAATATTTCAAGTGAGATTAAATTCAAACTCGAATTAAAAGAAGAAACGAATTAAATTAATGATAAGAATAAAATTAAACAAAAAAATATTATTTGAAAGAAAAGAAGAATATGTGTACGGTTAGGATATGGAATCCGAAGTGAGATAAAATGAAGGGTGGATATTGACGCAAACCATTTGGCCGACTTTGACTCTGCTAACTGCTGAGTGAGTGCCTGCCCTTTCTTAAACAGATCTCTTTAATCTCTCTCTAATCTTCTATTTCTTTCGCTCTCCCACTCGGTAACTCCCAAACCCTAATTTCTTTACCCTCCTCTTTCTTTTTTTTCTTTCGTCAATATATCATTCGTTAAGCTTCTGTTTAGTTATTAGAAACGAGGACCACTGTACTCTAATTCGTTAGGCTCGATCAATTCTATTATCTGATCTGTCTGTTTTTCTATTTGGAATCTGTAATTTTAGGGTAAATTTGGGGATTTTACTGCTCTATCTAAAATTATTAAATATGTTTGGACTTATATTCTATTATTAGATCGAAGTATTGCCTTTGGATGCAAAACTTGACTGCTTTTTTTTTTTTGAACAAACTGCTTGGATCTTGAATTTTGTTAAAAATCAGTTTGAGTTTCAAATCATTTTGTTTAGCTACTTTATTTATTTATTGTTGAAAAAAAAAATTTGGAATGTAGTAAATCATATGCTGTGCTTTCCTCACCATTCTTCCTATGTTAAGAAGGCTTGTGCTTTTTGGTGTGATATTTCCTTTTGAAAGCTGGTTTATCTTGTACATTTGCTGATGTTTCATATATCTGTGCTTTCTTTTTGAAGATATTGAAATGGCGGAATCAAAGTCATTGAGAAAACCTGTTTTTACCAAGGTGGACCAACTTCGCCCTGGCACCATTGGTCACACTCTTACTGTCAAGGTTGTTAATACAAAGATGGTATTGCAGAAGGGTCGGGCTGATGGTCCTCAGGTGCGTCAAATGCGAATTGCTGAATGCTTGGTAGGAGATGAAACTGGAATGATTATCTTTACTGCTAGAAATGAACAAGGTACTTTCTTATAATCATCTCCTGATGTAGGTTTAATTTGGGTAATAGTGTTACTTTTGTTCTTGCATGAGGTTTCACTTTTCACGCATCTTACAATGTTGCATTTAATTAGCTTGTTTTCCCCTCTCTTGTGTAATTTGCTTCAATGGTCAAATTTTGTATTCTAATCTCTTTCTCTTTTAGACAAGTAATGCAAAATCGGTTTCATAGTTAAACTGCTTTTGCAATAACAACGATATCTATTCATAGGCCCTTGAGTGGTTGTTCGCACCAAATATAGTTCTCATAATTAGGTGTTTGGCGAACTTCTTCTTTAATAAGTGCCTATATGTCATCCCCAAGTATCTCCATACTTCAACTTAGTTAAGTTGCATCATATGCATAAAAAATTTACCATATGCTTGTCTTTGGGCATTGTGGATGCTGTCTTGATAATATGACAGCTATGAATGTTTTCAGGAACAACTTTTATGCATAAGGGTTCCATAATTTTAACCAAATACAGTATTTGTGAATGCATGTTCTCACACGCTTCATTGGATTAGTATCATATGACAGTCAATAATGCCACTAACATGAAGGAAAACCTTTATCACTTGAGTTAGTGATTGTGTTGCTTTATTAACTGAATATGCCATATCCAATTTGATTGGCTTTGGCCCTTACTTACCTAAAATTTTGAGTATTTTCACATGGCTATGGGTTCTAGGCTGTTCATATTTTTGCAGCACATGTTAAGTTTTGGTGCTAAAGTTCTATTTACATCTAACTGTTGCAAATATTACATTGCATTTACTGTGATTTTGAACTTCATATGGTATATTGTTGAGTTCAGAGAGATGATGCTTTAGGTGTTCTAGTGCATTCTGCTGCTTATACTTGTGATAGAATTCATTCATCTTTGGTTTTCTCATGTTTCTTACTGATGCAAAAGCCTTTTTTCTCGATTAATTTGAAGTGGGGAAGGAAATTATTTTGTTTTTGGGACTTGAATTTTATTCCAATATCCAATGAAAGCACAACGGCTATGAAGTTTTACAAGCTGGTCATTCACCCAGAAACAGCTACTAAAAACTTTACTTGACTGAATGTAACCTAGTTTTTCTACATGTCTTAAGGGAATATAAGAGAAGAAGTAACAATAGCTCTAATAGCTAACTACAACATGTAGGAATTTTCCAGATTGTCTTCTAGAGTTGCATTCATTCTGAATATGATACATATATGCAGTTCAAGCAAACCTAGGTAAGATGGGTGATATCCCTTTAAAATTGTTGATCACCTAACTAATTTCATCTGACTGGCTACTAGGTGCTATTGCAATGTTAGAGGTCTGTAAAAAATGCTTTGCCTAACTGTCTTTGAAACAACAATGTGAAGAACAAAAAAATGCTTGCACTTGTATTCATTACAAAGAATACAAATAAGTACTGAATTCAGTGTTATACATCAAGCCTTAATTCTGGAAAGTCTTCTCAAATTGTCCAATATCAAAGTGGGTTTTGGCTCATGCATAAGGAACCAAATTAACCAAACTGGGGAGTTAAATTTCATTTATGAGATCTTACATAATAGTGATAATGAATGTTTCCTTGATCATTTCAATATCCCTTGATTTGATATTATGCCTTCAATCAGATAGAAGATCAAAAAACATGGTTTCTTTGTTGGAAGATCACAGTTTTAATTATGACTAACACCCATCTTTTTATTTTGGTAGTGGACTTAATGAAAGAGGGTACTACCATAACTCTTCGCAATGCGAAAATTGACATGTTTAAAGGATCGATGAGGCTTGCCGTGGACAAGTGGGGTCGTGTTGAGGTTGCTGAACCTGCTAATTTCAATGTGAAGGAAGACAACAATCTGTCACTGATAGAGTATGAACTGGTTAATGTTGTTGAAGAGTAACCTTTTGGGACGGTGTTTGCTTTGTTTCTGTATTGTGACCCAAGAATAAAATCGACTGCAGTAAATGTGTTATTCTGATCTACGCAACATCTCGTCTTCAAAAGGCTTGTGAAGTTCACTTTTAGGAAGAAGAAATCTGGAAGCTAGTGTGTAGTACTCAAAAGTTGCTTCTTGCCTTGCAGCAAATCCTGCAGAACCTTTTGATTGCACCTCCAAACAGATGGCGGTGGCTGTAAATTTTAGAGTTAAAAACAGCTAGCTTTTAGAACTTGCTTTCTTTTGTTTAGTTCCTCGTGTTTCCTAGCAGCGAACTTGTTTTGTTCTTTGCTTTTAGATTATGCTTAAGAAGTTTTAACATTATAAAATGTATTCCTACATATGAATTATCTCTTGCTTGTGTAATCTTTCCTACATCTGGTCTAATGCTTTCTGTTATTCATCTTTGGTTCGAGAAGTGTAGTCAAACCTGACTTTTCGAGTTGCGGAATACATACAGCTATGATTCAGCCTAATATAAAGGTGCACCATTCTTTTACTTCATACTAGACGGACAAGTTCGCGCCAGCTAATCAACCACCGTGTTACCTTCCCTATTGCAAAAATTATGTTTTCATGCGGACTCCCAAATAGAAATGTGTGGAGGTAGATAAGAGTGTAATTAACAAAGCCTGCTATTTTCTGGTTCACTTCATATAATGAAGATGACAAAGTTGGTAGATTAAGGGCGGGCCGTTGCTGCTGAACCACGCTCATAGTTATAATACATCTCCAACATGCTAATTCTGAACAAAAACAAAGGTGCCATCCTATTCATATCGTATGATGGAATTCCTCTCTGCAAACAACAATAATAAAAAAAGAGGGTAGGGACCTAACGGTATCGCCATCACCTTTGTCTGCGCATAAACTATGGGACAGTGCAACCCATCCATTGTCTTTTTTATCATTTGGCATAATCATTTTTTGGTCCTGTAATTTTACAAAAAGGTCATTTTAGCTTTTATTTTATTTTCGTATCTTTTAATCTTTGAACTTGCTTTGTTTTTGTTAAATTATCTCAAAAGGAATGGAGAAGTTAACATTTGTTAGCTTTGTTGACATGGCATATATGTGGATTATCACGTGGTTGATATGTCAACATTTAATTAATTTTTTAAAAATTTAATAATATTATTTTTTTTCATAATTTTATACTTATTAAATAATTTTAATGATTTTTTTAATTTTTTTAAAAGAATTATATTTTTAAAAATTTTAAAAAATAATTAAATGTTGATGTGTCATACATGTGGCAATCTACGTGTATGTCATTTTAACAAATTGAAAATGACCACGTGTATATCACTTCAACAAAGTGAAAAATGATAACTTTTCCATTCATTTTGCGGTGATTTGACAAAAAAAAACAAATTTAGGAGCTAAAAAGACGAAAAATTAAATCAAAAGTTAAAATAATTTTTTGTGAAATTGGAGGACCAAATAAATCATTATACCTTATATTTATGATGTTCCCTGGGTAAACCACGAGGAGACAATCGCTCACATGCCGGATGTCCTTCCATGATGTATAAAGTGAAAGAAAAAGAAAAACAGTGTCTAACATGACACCAAATAGGCTGAAACGTCAAATTCAATTAGTTCTTCCACCATATATTCATGCCATTTTATATGACTCAAATTGCTTACTTTCTTCACTGTATTCATGTTTTAGTCATGTAGATGAAAGTTGAGTTTTTAGTAAATTAAAAAAAAAAAAATTTGTTCAATGCAAAAAAAAACATCTGTTGTATGTATAGAAAAAAAGCTAAATTCTCCAATAACATTAATATGATAAAGATATCAATTAAATTCCTAACTTTGGGTAAGATATTAATGAATAATATAAAATATGTTGAATTATCACAAACGAATACAATAGAATGAGAATGAATAATTTCTTGGCATTGCATGTGAGAGCACATGAGGCAATCAAGATTGAAGAGAATGTTTGGTGTTAGTGATGAACAAACATATTCTATTCTATTCAATTTCAGTGTTTACAATGACAAGTAAGATTCATTTGGTCAACTATAATGAAATTTGGATATATTATGGGCTATGATGCCCTTGGGCCAGCTTTGAAGTTGTGGAGAATCAAACAAATTGCCCAGACTCTAAAAAGAAGCAGACAAGTTTGGAGGACTGTGTTATAAATAAAACATGAATCTGGGGAGGGAGGGACTGGTATGGAACTTATCGACACTACTACAGTCATTAACTACCCATGTATGTCATGTTCCACACACATGGTTTACGACATAAAATGTGGTCCACTGCTGTCTTTAAGACTTCGAAAGGGAGTTCCAAAAACCAAACTCATGTTATACCCATGATTCTGTTTGGGTGTTAATGTCCTCCTTTTAGTTTTGCTTTAATGAATTACATGTGTCTGATTTCATTATTTTTAACTTTTTCAATATTATTTAAAGATTTGTGACAGTACCACACTTGTCGGATTTGTTAATTTCACCAATAGGAGACCAAATAATTTATAGGGGAAAATCTGGGTGGTGGAGAAAGATTGAATACAAGTGTTTCTTTGATCTTCACCTTTCTTTTTTTAAGTAAAAGTAAAATTGAAATTTTTGTATTTAAAATAATAGTGACTTTCTATTAGCTAATTGAATTGAGTTCGAATCAAAGAATCATCATTATTGAGAAGACCTTACCTTAATACAATTCTGGTCCAAATAAAATTAATTTTAAATTGTAAAATGAATGAGAACATCTGTGGTTATACAAAAAAAAAAAAATCATAAACAAAATTGGACCATATATATTATTATCATCAAATTTGTCCAAATATGTTCATATTTGTAAATAGTTAATGCAAGTTCATTTAGGCTCACCTGTATTATAATATTTTTTTAAATATATACTATTTTATTTAATATTTAGTAATTTTATTTTTTTTCTTTTACTAAAATTTTAAATATAAACAACTTTGTTGATACTATGATACAACGAGGGAAGAGAAAGTGGTGGCGACAAGGAGGATGATTCACCTGTGATTAGCGGAGAGCCAGAATTCCTAAGGAAGAGGAGTAGAAAACAAGAGGAGGGAGATGAGGAGAATAAGGGGGAGGTTGTGTGTTGTTGCAATCTAGGTTTATCGAGGAGGAAGACAACCCCCAATTTCGTGCCTTGGGATATATATATATATATATATAGACGAGGAGTATCCTACCTAGTTATGTCATGTCATCGACAATCTAGGGATAAAGTTCCCTATCGTGTACAACTTTGATTCTCCCTTTACTGAAGTAGTATGAGGTTGTTGGACCATAGTGGTCCTTTCTTAGGTAGAACACACCTGCTAATAGAGAATGACCTATATGAGGGCTCTATCTGGTGGCTAAGGATGGATGATCTTCTTGCGAGTAGAATGGAGGATGTGGTGGCTGGTCATTGAGTAATCATCCAAATGGTATAAGGTGGATGGCCATTTGTCGGTGTCTTACCGTTCAGAATGTTACTTAATAACAACCACCTGCATCCTCCATACCATTTGTGAGATGATCATTCATCCTTGGCCACCCAGTTGAGCCCTCTGATAGGCTAGCTACTATTAGTGGGTGTGCCCTCCCTAAGAGAGGACCACCTAGGGATCGCTAAAGTCTAACAACCTCATACTATCTTAGCAAAGAGAGTATCAAAGATGTACACGATAGGAAACCTTATCCCGAGATTGTCACTGAGATGACCTAACAAGGCAGGAGACTTCCCACCTTAAATATCCCAAGGCACAACATAAGAAGGTCTTGTTCTTACCTCAGTAAACCTAGATTGCAGCAGCACATGGCCTTTCCCTCATCTCCCTCCTTTTGTTTCATACTCCTCCTTAGGAATTCTGGCTTTCCGCCTATTATAGGTGAACCAACCTCCTTGTTGTCACCACCTTTTCTTCTTATCTTCTCCTTTGTTGTATCACAGTATCAACAAACTTAATAATATATTTTTAATATTTACATTAAAATATTATTTATTATCTTTCATATGATATAAATTACATAATATATAAAAGAAAAGAAAATTAAGATTATGTTTAATTATTAAAATCCAAACTCCACTCATATTCAAATTTAAATAAATAACATGTCTAGGATTTTGATGAAAAAGAAAAAGAATATAAGAGACAATCAGCTTACAGTTTTAATTAACTTGAAACCATGGTTTTTTCTGTTGTTGTAATGAAATCTCTTCGTATATAAAAAAGAAAAAGGACCCTTTTTTTTTTTAAATTAAAAAAGGCACGTGAGTAGGTGTTTAACTTCATGAACCAAAGAAAAAAAGAAGTAGGATATGAAATGGGGAGTTGGGTTGGTTTTGTATGGTAATGGGAAAGCAAGGGCTAAGAACAAAGATGGACAAAATTTGATGAACACAGGTTTTGGGGGAATGCATGTCTTTGCTGGAAACTAAACAACAAATGAATCAAAGATCGTGTTTGTGTGTGTAATAAACAAAACCCCACCTTAAATAAACTATAGGTAACCCTGTCATTGGACTCTTTTGGATATTCATAATTCATATTTTGTGTTTTATGATTATCAGTTTTAACCCAATCAATATTTTTAACATAATCATATGTTTCAAATGTAGTTTTTAAAAGAGTTTTCAGGAGATCGAGAATACAATTAAATTATATATCTGAACAATTATCAATGATAAATCAAATTATTATTGCACGGATAGACTAAGAAATAGAGTAAAGAATCAAACTACTATAGTACAAATAAATTATGAATCCAAATAATCTAGGCTATAAATTCGCTAATCGAACTAATACTCATACATTTCAATAGCTTAAGCTTGTGTAAGGTGAGTCTCGAACTTAAGTACTTGAGACCCAAGGCTTTTCCCCTTTGCCAACCATGTCCACTAACTCATTGTTCCCATTTCAGTCAAGCATTTTATTACAGATCAATTTATAAACAAATTATCTATGTTATTATTTAACTGTGTGATTAAATTGGTGTTATCCATCAATCGAGTCCTAACTCAATTGTAAAATTATCAAAACCTATTCATTTTACAAACTAAAAAATATTACTACGAAAATGTTTGGATTTTTAATTTTTTTATATAAAACCTAAAAAAATAAATGCAAATAATGAAATACGAACTTAAGACAACATGATTCTCAACATCGCAACTTTATCATTTTAACTAAAAATTCATTTCTTTATATTTTTTAATAAATTGTGTGCATGCCATAATTTAGAATATATTAATACATGGAGTGTAAAATTTAAAACAAAATGTTTGTGGAGTAGAATATATCATATTTATTTTGTAAATATGCTTTACAATTATCATGAACCACAAAAAAAAAATATTTATCTATTTTAAAATTCTTCCATTATATTTTTTGTTTGAAAAATATTTAAAAGCTTTTTTTTTTTTTGGTAGCATATATAAACTATAAGGAATGATTTTGTTTGGACATGGATAAGAGATAAAAGGATAAGTTCACATGACAATAGTTTGCTATTAGCTTTTTGTAGTTTTGTTCTTCATGAGAATATGAGATATAAGAAATTGGAATGGAAACAAATGAATGAAAATGAGTTTTTTCACTTACTTTTTATTTATTTATTAATAATAACCAAATAATGGATGGACTCTATATAGTTTTATTTTTCAATAATTTTGATGGATTATTTATACGTTTTTCCTTTCATTTTTGTGGTGAATTAATTAATTAGATTTTGACAGGCTTCTTCACGAGCCAATTTATGCTTTCACCTTCAATAGATTTATTAAATTTTGAGAACGATGGGATTATATATAACAAATACCCATTTGTTTTTACTTTATTTCTGCATATATTTTAAAAAGTATCAATACTTTTATCCACTGAATTTTAGGCATTGTTGGCAATGCAGAATGACGTGAGTTTTGAGTGTACTGAAGCGCATTATCCTTCTACTTATAGATTGAAAAAGAATTATAAATTATATTTAGCATTGTCTCAAAAAATCGATATAATTAAAACTCATAATGAAATTATTCTACAAATAATAATTAAGCGTTTTTGTGTCCGTGATAGTAAGCAAAGTTTTCAAAGTCCAACCCAAGGTGACTCAACTTCACTCCTTTTATATTTTGTACCATATTATTTGATTGTTTGAGAATTTTTACATCATTATGTGAATGAAGTTTTGGTTGAAATGATAAAATTAATTTTTTTTAATTTCACTTAAATAAATTGTGTTTGGATAAATTTATTTTTTGAAAAGGAAATTCATTAATGAAGTACAAGCTCCATCAACACAACAAAGGCTTCAATCTCAATAGAACATTATGACATGTTGACAATTGGTTCTATCACAACTCAAACACAACATGTCAGGAGTGATTGCGAGTACTTAATACAATAAGGAAATCAACCCCGGATGTTTCAAAGTGGCGAGCATAAATCGACAAAAGAACCTAGTATCCACCAAATTAGAAGGGACGACAAGCAAAACCAACCTTAAATCGCTCGCAAAAGCAAAACTACATGCATAAGCAAGACTAAAGGCGTACTACAAGAGTAGGCAAAAAATTTTTAAAAGTGAAGACTTATTAAACAATGAAAAAAACAAACAAAAAACATATAAAATTTAAGATAACACAAATCCAAATCGACTCATCAAATCATTTATTATTCTGAAATACTCTCAAAATAAAAAAAAAAGATTAAAAAGTCAACGAAGAGCCACCCACTTTCTAAAAGAAACTGTTGGTGGTGTTTCAACGATGGTAGATATATTATTATTTGTCCATCATAATTTGTGAAGACAACAAAAATATCCATAAAATATATCTGCAAACTGAAAAGAAAAAATGCACATGGAGTAAATGAGAAGAAGAAAAAAAAAGGATTGATGGGTAGGAAAAAAACGAGCGATAATTAATCCGAAAATTATTTGGATAAATTTATTATAATTAAACTAATTCATCGACCTAATTATTCAATTTAATACTTATAATAATTGATTATGATAATAATTATTAACATAAAAATTCCATGAATGGTAAAATAAAGTAAAATAAAATAAATTTATTACAAAACAAATACAATAAATGTTTTGATGAAGTGTGAAGGAATTCGAAAACTTTTTCCAAACAATTATAGTGATTTGAATATATTGCCTTAAGAGTACATAGTACAAACAATTTCTTTTACTTTATGTTATAATAATCTGAAAAAGGTGAAAATGAAATAATAAACATATGGGTTCATGAAAATTATGGGTTGGTCACGGAAAGGAACATCACACATTTAATTGATCTCATAATTATGTTTTACCTTTATACGTTCCCACATGTGGTGCAGAAGGACATTGATGAGTCTGCAAAAGCATGCATGCATGAAGAAATTAGGTTTAGGGTTTAGGTAAATTAAAATAAGTTACTTATTCATTTATTGATCTTGATTGCTTCAATTAATTATTTTAAAAATTAAAAAAATATATTTTAAAAAACCTTAATAGCTCAATTTTTCAAACTAAATCATTAGTTTATCGGCAACGACACTAACTTTTGGGTCAGTTGCTGGTTGCAACTTCTTCAACATTATTTTTCGTGGCTTTTATTTGTTTTTAATTTTAGTTCATATTATAGTGATTTTGCCCATAATTTTGTTGTTTTATTTTGTCCACATTATTTTGTAATTTTTGTTTTGTCCATTTTGTTTTTTTAAGGCATATGTGGTTTTATTTTTAATTTTTAGTTTCTAGTCATATTCTAACATATATATGAAAATTTTGTCAATGTAAAAGTATTGGCAGATCTATTAGGAAACTTTTCCGAAGGGTCTTATCATGATTGAATATAATGATGGCGGTGAATTCGAGATGATAAGGAGTAGGATGGATCATTTAAGACTTGACCTTTTGTGCATGATGGTGAGTCTCTTGAGGTTTTTGGCATTTGTTTCTCAGTTGATCGATGTTCATTGTCAACTTAATTTGATGATGGTGGGACTAGAATGCAAATTTCAACGATTTGATCAAGTTTATGCATTTTTGATTTGTTTCTAAATTATTCTAAGGTTTAGTTATTGTCACATTGTCTTTCTCTCTTTTTTTCTTGAGATTATTTTGTAGACATCACATTTTTATATTATAACAATTTATTTATCGTTTGTACATTGTGTCATGTTTTTATATTCGTTTTATTCATGGTTTCTATTAATAATAATATTTTCCTAAAAAAATCAAACAAATACATAAAATTTGAATTATTTAATCAGAATTAAACAATAATACGATTAGTTTCAATTAATTTATTACCCAATTAAACTATCTCTAAATTATAGTAATAATAAGGGTAAATTACACAAAAAATCATCTAATTATAAAAAAATTCATTTTACGCAACTAAAATAGAAAGTTTGCAATTTATGTACTTATGTTACATAATTTGGTCATTTTGGTTACTTATGTTAAAACCACAAACGACAAGCTAACGTGACAGTTAAATAATCGGTATAATAAAAAAAATTAACCCTCAACTTTTACATATTGTATCAATTTAATTATAATTTTAAAAATTTAAAGAAATATAAAAAATACATAAATGTTTTCAAAAATATAATAATAAATTTAAATATTATAAATATAATTATATTAATATTAATAAAATAAAAATCCTTTCCACACCGTCCCTCTCCCTCTCCCACTCCCCCCACCCCCACCATCATCCCTTGGTTGTAGTAGCTATACAAGACTTTGATATACACATGTAAATAAGGTTATTGAAGGTCATCGAAATTATTTCATTGTTCTTCAAAATAAGCCATGGAACAAGGAACAACTTCCCCAAAAGCATTAAACCAAGATCAACCCTCACCTGATGATGATGAGATAACTCATGAACTTTCATAATTCACTAACAAATTCGGATCCAAAAACCCATTCCTATTTAAGAGATTCGGCTTCACATTCAGTGCCGCCATGGTTGAGTTATTATGAAACCAGTTCTGGAGAAAAACATTATTAAGGTTTCCATTAATAAAAGTAGAAGCTGCTTGTTCTTTGAGACAAGCAAGTTGTGCCCGCAGATTCACCGTCCAACACTTTGATATACACATGTAAACAAGGGACGGTGATGGGGAGAGGGACGGCAGTGGGACGCTTTTTATTTTATTTAATATTAATATAATTATAGTTATTTACTATTAATATTAATATTAATATAAAATTTAAATTTATTATTATATTTAAAAACATTTATTTTTATATATTTTTAAATTTATTATTATAATTTTTTTAAAAATGTTTATGTATTTGTATATACTTCTTTAATTTTTTTTAAATTAGGATCAAATTGAGATTATTTGTAAATTTAAGGATTAATTTTTTTAAATTATGACTAAGAGTTAATATAATAAAAATTGAGGGCTAAATTTATTATTATATCGATTTTGTAACTAACACATTAACTTGTCGTTTATAATTTAACGGGAATAATCAAAATGACAAAACTATATAACACGAATACTTAAATTATAAAAAATTTGAAGTACCTAAAATAATTTTTTTATAATTAAATTACTATATGTGAAATCTATCTATCCTAATGAACTAATATTAATTGTGATAAATTGATATGTTGTTGTAGAAGTAAATATAATAATTATTTATTCAAACAAAAAATATAATAATGATTTCCAGTCCCCAATGCTCATTAAAGTTGTCAAATTTTCTTTCTCTAAATTGGGCATTAAAATTGTCAATTTTTGTATCCATAGAAAGAACCAAAGATTAGTGGTGAAGGAAAGGGATACATAGCTTTAATTTTACAAATAGTGGGATATCAATGGTTTTGGGATTTTATTCAAATTTTGCAAGTTTTAAATGATTTTAATGTCAAATCTATCGATTTATCCCTAAATATGGCATTATATTATTATCATTTGAAGGATAAATATGGTAACGATCAAAATGCATATCAAATTTGGTGATAATTTTGTACTTTTTTTTGAATCATTTCATTATAAGTTTAGATAATATCTATTATTTTTTACATAATATTTAAAATTGTTCATAGCTCTTTTCCAACTCATAATAAGAGGATAATGTACTTCAGTGCATTCAAACTCATGTCCTCCTGTATTAACAACAATGTTCATGTCAATCAAGCTAAGACTCAATTGATACCTTTGTAATGTTTTCTTTTTAACTCTCGTTTTGGGATTACTTTTCCATGAACATGACAATGTGATTCCCATGATAAAATGTGGGAAAATTACTTTTCCATATACAGTGGCAGAGCCAAAAAAAAAATTTGGGGGGCCGGAATTAAATTGAATATTTTTATGATAGTACAAATATAATTTCATCATTTTAATAGTCTATATCTTTATTATTTTTAAAAGATTAAATTAAATTTTTATCATTTTTGAGGGGGTCAAAGTGTAATTTTACCATTACTAATTTAAAATTTTATAAATTATAAAGGGCCTAAATTAAAAATTTACCATTTTAAGGGGGCTATAATGTATATACAAAGGGAAAAATTGCAAAAATCTTAAGCCTTTGGGTCATAGTATAACTTTACAATGGACTAAATTGAAAAAAATAAACTTGGCCCCCCTGAACCTTAAGGTGACTCCGCCCCTGCCCATATAGTTTGAAAAGTTAAAAAAATTTTAAGACAAAATTAATCCTATTTTATATTGGTTTAAGGTATTGGTCTACCAAAAAACTATTACCTCCTTCTTAGTACTTGATTTTCTCTATTACTTAACGGATTCTTTGCAACTAATTTTTCCCTAATTTTAGCACTTGTATTTATATGAAATACTTATTATTTTTTATAGAATACGACTAGAATTGTTCCATTTAAGTTGTATACGAACTGTGGGTTAGATCGCCCATGATTTTATATTTTTATGATTTAATTATTTATAATTTTGCTTAAAGTAATATATGAAATCAACTATTTTTTATGTTCCTATGAATTAGCTTTAACTTAAACAAAACCTGATTTCAAAGTTTTTTTTTTAATTTCCAAAATAAGTTTTATATGCGCATTATTATATTTAAAAATATATAAATAATTCAAATTTAAAATAATTTTATTTTTAATTAAAATTATAAATTAAAAAATAATTAAATTTTATTATTAAATATTTAATTCAAATATTTATTAAAAATAAGGTTTATAATAAAAATTAAATACATGAATATTATATTTTATTTAATGAGGATAAATTCATAAATTATCATTACATTTTTAGGAAAGTACTTAGTGAACCAAACGTAATAATGTAACTTCTTAGGATTTTAATCAATAACTTTCCATGTATACCAAATGTTGTAAAGTAATTTTGTCGACAATCACATTTCCAACGATCACATTCCAAAAAATTACTTTTCATTGGAATCATAACATGAAAAAATATCGAATGCTATCTAACAATATTTATACATATTAGCTTTTGAACAATGAATTCAAGTGAAGTTAACGAAGGCTTGCTCATGTCATTTACTAAACTAATTACGAGGGCATGAGTTAACATCACAAAAAGAAAATATTTTTAGTGACAGATTACAAAGTTTAATCACTGTAAATTAAAATAATTAAAATAATTATTTGTTACCATAAATACCTCCGTCGCTACTGTATTTATGATGATTGTTAAGAAGATGTTATAATTATTATTTTGTGATGATAATTTTGACACTAAAATTATTATTAATTAAAACTTTGTGTATTGATCTGATGGTTAAAGGTGTTCATTATCTCAGGTGTGACTTAGGTTAAAGTTGCGTTAGTCGCGTTACTGTTAAGATTTTACTCTTTTTTTATAATTCACAAAAAAAAATTATTAGCAATTATAACAACTTGAATGGTAACAAATATTGTATTTTTTGAAAACCAATTTTTTATGCTAAATTTGTAAGCAATTATGATAAAATTAAATGGTAATGAATATTGTAACTTTTGTGACTAAATTTCTGTCACTAAAATAAAAAACAATTGTAACAAAATTAAATAATAAGTATTGAATTTTCAACACTAAGATTGTAGAATTGTCACTATATTATTTTATAGTTACAGATGTCCCTTAACTATTTATTGTGAATAAAAATAGGCATAATGATTTATTTAACCTTCTAACTTTTTTTTATCTATTTATTTAATTGTTTATTTTTAATTCTTAAATTTGTATTTTTTGTCAAATAGCCTAAAATAGATGGAAAAATTAAGAAACATTAACTTTGTTGACATGGATATTCCCGTGAATGTCACATCAATAATTAATTAATCTTTTATTTTATTTTTATTTTTACAAAATTTTTAATAATTTTAATAACTTTCTATTTTCTTGGATTTTAAAAAGATAATTAATTATTTATGTAACATCCATGTGATAGCCCACATAAACAAAGTTAACATTCGTTAACTTTCACATCTATTTTGGGGTGATTTAAAAAAAATACAAGTTCAAAAATTAAATGAAGGACTAAAATGATATTCTTTTGTAAAATTGGAGAGATAAATAAGCCATTATGCAAAAAAAAATGTTTTTTTTGGGTGAAAAACAAATAAAAAATTACATCAAATCAATTGCTTAAAAACGCCATACGCTTTGTCTTGTTGAAGGATCTCTATTATATCATCAAGAGTAGGGGTGAGTATTTGATCGAGTCTAGTCAAATCGAGTAAAAAAATTTCGAGTTAGTCGAGTTGACGAATCCTATTTTTGCAACCGAATTCAATTTGAAATTTTTTCGAATCGAATCGAATCGAGTAAAAAAATTTCGAATCAAGTCAAGTCGAGTTAACGAATCCTATTATTTATACTCAATGTTGCGTTTTCATGGACTGATTATTTAATTAGTAAACGAAATACAAGATTATTTAACTACATAAACAATATAATGGTTTTTCCTTTTAACTTAATGGGTAAACATTTATTAAAATGACATAATTTTTCCTTTTAACTTAATGGTTTTGACTTTTAACTTTAGAAAGAGTAAATATTTATCAAAACTTCTTAAAATTATAAATTTGCACTTTCTTAAGGTTATATTTTACAACTAAGCTTTCAAGAAGAAAGTCTTAATGGAGAGTAATCTAAATTTGTGTGTGAGTATGAAGTTAGTACCCGATAAGTTTATGTGTTGAAAAATAGTGGATGAAAATGGTAGAGACAGCCTTAAATCAATACATGTTGAGTTGTAGTTCGGCAGCAAAAGGGTATTCAGCTTCTCTACATTCCTTTTGGCATCCCTAATGTAACCATATCTAACAAACCCAACTTTTCTCCCTTTTTACTGATCTTTTCTTGGCGATCAACATGATTATCACTTTTCCTTGTTTTTCGAAGGTTTAAAGATGTAAAAGGCCTTAATTTTTTTTAAAAAAAAAGCAATTAAGTTCATTTTTTTACTCATTTGGGTGCTTAAACTTTCAAAATACATCAAAAAGACCCTCAGATCTTTTTAAAAAAAGTAATTAAGCCCCCACTTTTTTTTTTGCATTCAATTGGGTACTTGAACTTTTAAAATGCATCAAAAAACTCTCAAACTTTTTAAAAAAAGCTATTAAATCCCTGCTTTTATTAAAAATTATAAAAAATTTAGATCAATAAAATCTATAAATATTATTAAATTTTAATAAAAAAATTCAAATATTAAAAATTAGAAAAAATATATAAAAATTGTAAAATTTTATAAAAATCATAAAAATTATAAAATATATAGAAATATAAAAAAATAAAATTTTGTAAAGTCCTAAGACAATTATACAAAATGTAAAGAAATATAAATTTTACAAAAAAAATTATAAAATTATCGTACGAAAAGAAGCATTCTATAATTTTTATTTTTTTTTATCATTTTTAGCTACATGTCACGTTGTGTTGCGGCACATGATGACTTTAATTGAAAAAAATAGGGGTCGTTAACTTTAACGATCAACAATTAAAGTTAATTGTTAAAGGGAATTTTTGATACATTTTATAATTTTTTTATGATTTCTATAAAATTTTACAATTTTTTTTACGGTTTTTATTAAAAAATCTAATTTTTAATAAATTTTAAAATTTTTATATTTTTATTAAAATTTAATAATTTTTCTAAAATTTATTATTTATTATTATTTGTATTTTTTTCTAATTTTTAATAAGAGCAAGGGCTTAATTGCTTTTTTGAAAAAATTTGAGTGTCTTTTTTATGCATTTTGAAAGTTCAAGTACCCAATTGAGTGAAAAAAAAAGTAAGGGCTTAATTACTTTTTTTGAAGAAGTTTGAGGGTATTTTTTTATGCATTTTGAAAGTTCAAGTACTTAATTGAGTGTAAAAAAAAAAGGAGGGATTTAATTACTTTTTTGAAAGAGTTTAAGAGCTTTTTACACTTTTTTGAAGATGTTGCGTAGCCTTTTCTCCAATGGAGTTTCGGTGGCAAGTTGTCGACGGAAACAAACGCAGCCATGTTCATGTTGCACGCCATTTAGATTGGTTGAATTAGGAGAATGATATCAACATTCATTTTTTGAGGTACATTTGAGCTTAGAAGATTGGGTTTGAAGAAAGATTTGTGTATGTTGCACGTCATGTTAGAATTGCGAGATAGATAATAATGGATAAGAGAATGATTGTGTTTTTCATTTTACGAAAAGACATGCATAATTTATGATAAGTTTTTCTTTTCGAAAACATTTTAGTATTAGAATTGCGTTTGATTAAAAAAAAACCCTCATTATTATTCTAGTATTTTAACGATATTATATTAAAAAAATAGTACCATTAGATCCTAATTTGAGCTAATTAAGCAATAATTACCATGGGATTTTTATTTTTATTTTAAAAAAAAGCTTTTATAAGCATTTATCATGTTAAAATTGCGTGATAGATAATAATGGACATGAGCATGATTGTATTTTCCATTTTACAAAAAGACATGTATAATTTATGATTGATTTTTCATTTCAAAAACATTTTAGCATTAGAATTGCGTATGATTAAAAAAAACCCTCGTTATTTTTCTAGTATTTAAACAATTTTATATTAACAAATACCATTATTTCCTAATTTGAGCTAATTAAGCAATATTTTATCATGGGATTTTTTTTTATTTAAAAGAAAAAGTATTTAAAAGTGAGTTTAGATGGATGGTAAGATACAATGCAATGTGTTTACTTTACTTTTTGTAGCACGTTACAATATCATAATAACATTTAATTTCATTGTTATTATTATTTTTATATTAATCGTAAACAAACACATCCTCCATTCAAACTTATCATTTAAAAAAAATGTGATGGAAGATTAGACAAGTGCTCATTATTTGCTTCAACGTGGTCACCGACCAAGAAGCGTTTGAAAGAAGAAAATTTGTCATGCAAAAGTAATGACCTATCAAATCAACTACAAAATACGTATGCGGCTCCGGTGGAAATTAAATTGGAGTATAGGGTTTAATTATTATATAAAAAAATTAATTCTTATTTTTAATTATAATTCCTCTTCAGAAATTAAAACGGAGAGAAAATATAATGGTAACAATTGAAAGCTTTATATTATTATATATTAATATGCTAAATTTTTTAATTTGTATTTATATTGGTAAAGGTTAGACTTTTCTATGAGTCAGGTTAAAGTTTACCTGAAAAACGAAAGATTTTGAATAAAAATATTAGCTTAAAAATGAATTTGAGAAAAAAAAACCCGTTTATAAAATGGATTTGGACTTAAGTCAAGTTTTTTTTAATTTACAAAAAGAAAAAATTTATTTTTTTACTATTTTTTACTGTTTTGCTGCTACTTTTTTGTTGTTTTCTCACTATTTTGCTATCATTTCATTATTATGTTGTAACTATTTTATTGTTATTATTAAGATATTGTATAACTCTTATTTTATTGTTAATTTTGTTACTATGTTAGAGGCATTTGCTTGTTATGTTACATTTAACTTAGTGTTATTTAAGTATATATATATAATTTATTTCAATTTATTGGAAAATATTTATTTTAATATTTTATTATTTTTGATGTATTATATTTTTTAAAAATAATATATAAAAATTAATACGACAGAGATGGGCTCAAGAGTTTAGTATTTTTATTCAGGCCGAGTAAAATTTTAGGCATATTTTTTAGATCGGGCCAAGTTTGGGCCTAGGAAACAAGCCTAAGATTTTGGTTGGGTTCTGCCCATGGACACCCCTAGTAAAAGTGTCATTGAGATTCTTGTGCTAGGAATCAGATTATATTTTACCTTTTTTACTCTGTATATTAGAGATTAAATAGCAAATTGGTTCTTTATTTTAAAATTTTCATCAATTTTTACTGTTAAAAAATCGCATGACGGACAAAATAATCATCAAACAGTACTTATAGAGATCAAATTTTAACGAATAATCAATTTGCTCTTAATACAAAAATCTCCATGATAATTTTATACCTATTTATACCATTTTATATTTTTTATTATAAAATGAGATGCGGAATGATGTAAAAAGGTTGACATGAAATGTTTGTAGAATGGGATGCCCAGTCAAAGCGGGCAGTTAATTCTCACCAATGCCACTCCACGCATACAACAAATGCAAATGTCATATCTCATTCAATCCCTCTTCTTTTATTTTCATTTCCCAAACTCCTTTATCATATGCACATGCAACTTTCATGTTCGATGGATACCTGATGGTCTCACGGAATTTTAGAGACATTTCTTTATTAAATTATATTTATTTTTTTTGAATTTCGAATTATGGAATTTTAGACTTTTTTTTATATGCGATTTTGGATCTTTGACTAAATATTATTAAGTGCGGTTTTTTATACTTTTATTATAGATTTTTAAAGAAAAATGGTTGAAGAGTCAAATATGTTCATACATAAGGATGTTTAACAAAAGGCAAATGATTAAGCTTAGTTAATTAAACGCATCCTTTAATTAAAAAAAATGAAGAAAGTGAAAGAGGAAATCAAGAATTTGTCTTGACTCATTATTAGATCTGATCATGGGCGGACCATCCGACTTGACCTGAAGGTCAATTTAAAAAATAAGAGGGTTTGAACAAAAATATAAGCTTGAAAAATGGGCTTTGACAAAAAAATGAGATCCATTTTCTAAATGGGCGAGGCCTCAAGTAAATTTTTTGGTTCAAGCCCGACCTGGCCCAACCCGAATAAATTAACCATTTTTAGTAAAAAATTTATTGTTGTTTTGGTGCTTTTTTTTGCTGTTTTGGTTGCTATTTTTTTTATTGTTTTGATATTGTGTTTTTACTGTTTTGGTTTTTTTTACTGTTTTGGTGCTATTTTTTATTATTTTGGTGTTGTTTTTATTGTTATTTTTGTTGCTATTTTTTTTTTATTTTTACTGTTGTTTTGGTTGTTATTTTAGTTGTTTGGATGTTATTTTTATGGGTTATTATTATTATTTCGCTGTCTTTTTTAATATTATTTGAATATTATAGAACTTATGTTTTAATTTTTTTACTACTTTATTTGTAACTATCTTAATATAAAGAATTTTTAATGTATTTTTACTTTGTTTATTTTTTAATGTTTGTTTTAAAGTTTTTAAGCGTATTTGATATATTATATATTTTTTAAATTTGTTGTACATAATAAAATAATTTAAAAAAATTAATAAGAGTCGGTCAGGTCGAGCTCAAGCTTTACTTCTATAATTCGGATCGGGTTTGGACAAAATTTAAGCATATTTTTTGAGCTAGCCCAAGCTTGAACCTAGCAGGTGGACTTAAAAATTTGTTGAAATCCAACCCAAACCCGAACCTGACCCAATTCAACCCACGATCAACTTTACTCATTATCAATGACACTAAAAAAGGGAAAACTAAAAGTTTAAAGAAAAATGAAGTGATTAAATAGGGAATATTCCAGAATTGGCCCTACGTGGTGGAAGGAATTACAGAAGAAGCCATTTTCACGAGCTTTGTCTCATACCGTTTCTCTCTCTCTATCCAAGATTGAATCATTTGGAGTAATATGGATTCACGAAAAAGAATATAAATTAAAGACAAAATCAACACTACCTTTGAGCCTTTGACGTCAACGTAAAAACCAAAAACCAAAAGGGCAGTTTTAAAGAAAAAAAAAAAAACTAGCAGCAAAAACCAGAAACGCGTCTAATATCCCGACCAATTAACAACGGCCTCCAGCTGTCCACGCGGCTTCTAGAGTTGCTGAATTATGATGTGCGCACCCTCCTCACTTTCATGTTTACTTAAGACCTTTTGCTGTTTCAATCACATCCCAATTTCACAAATTTAATTTTCTTTTTCTTCATTTATAATATTAAAATTCAAATTTTTATTTAAACAACATCAAATCAGTCTAATTTTATTTGGCCTCAAGTAAAATTTTTATCACTTATTCAATAAATATTCAAATTTTAACCAATGAAGGGCATTAACCTTCTAAAATAATAGCAGTTTTGATCCCTTTGAATTATTAATAATTTAATTTATATTTTTTTTAAAATTAAAATTTGTAACTATAAATTTTTATAACTTTATTTTAATATGAACACTAAATTCTTAATTTGACTTTATTTTATTTCAATAAAAAATCAATGAAACACCACTTCTCGAAAGGATTTATATTTGTTGCGTCGCATGGTAATGCCAACCCCATCAGTTAATTTTATTTATTTATTTATTTTACAAAATTAAAGATAATTATTTAATATATTTGTGGATTCTATTTTTTAAATTTTGTAAGCGAGATAAAAAAAATTTAAATGTTAATGTATCGAATAATAATTTAGATATTAAATAATAATTCAATCTCATTAAGTTCACTCATATGATTTTTTTTAAGTAACAATATATTATTTCTTTTTAATAATTATTCACTTTATATAATTTCCTATTATACTTTGAAGCAGTTATGCACTAATGATGCGTGTGTCTCTACACAACCAATGAACCACGTAATGTCAGAAAATATAATAATTGTATTTATTTTTAATGATTTTTAAAATTATTTATTAATGACATGTCTTAACACCATAAATACACTGACTACAAACTCTTATCATATTATATATTTAATGCTTGTGTATAAATTACTTAATATATACAAATAATATATTATAAAATTAAAAAATGAGTTCATCTTTATTTTTAAATATCAATATTAAAACTTAATTCATATAGGGACAAGAAAAATAAAAAATTCATTAGCTAAAACACTATAAATAAGAGGGAAAAATTGGAGAGCAATTAAATCTAAATTATCAGATTTAACAATACACCCAATTTAATTCCTTACGTTCTCACATGAAACATTAGAACAATCGACAACTAAACTAAAATATCAAATCATGAATAAAAAATCGATAACTTAACTCATATTTTAAATTAACTTATTTTTTAACTCAAATTTCAAATTTCATCCTTCTCAAAAAAAAAAAAAAACTTAATATTATTTGTTAAAATTATTCCCAAATCCAGTAGTTTTCAAATTGGGTTGGTAGCCTAATTGGACAGGTCTAATTGTCATTGTTTATAAATTAGGTTGGATTAAATGGTATCTAACCGTACAAGTTAAAAATCTTTAATAATTATTATTCTTTTTAATATAATATCATATTAATTAAACTTTATTAAATATCATCTTAATTAAAAGGTACGAGTTTGTTTAATGAGTGTCTTAAAGACATGATTAACATATAGTAAGTTATTGTTTTTGGAATTGAAATTTTTTAAGCTAACATAATTAAAATAAAGATTATACATAATATTTTATTTAGATTTAACAAGTCACCAATTCGTGCATTCATAAAGTAATATATTTTTTCCCCTAATTTACCATAAATAAAATGCATTTAATACAAATTTTTTTTTAAAATTGCATTAACTAATCTAAAAAAAAGTTGAAAATATAAAACTCATTTATGAGGAATTATATTTATAGATAATTTATTAAAATATTGAAATAAAAATTTTGTGAATAAAAAGGATGTGATTGTTGGGTTTTCTTAATCCGAAATCCACTCCCTATTGAGTTGGGTTTATAAAATACATATAATTAGTATCTAAAAAAAATAAAAAGATACTAATAATTACTATTAAAAATAATAAATATGGATAATGCCTAATTAACCTAAATAAAAGAAATAGTTGAAGTGGAGAGATTATAAACAAACCCTCCATTGTGAATTCTTCATCACTGTCTTCACTTCACTAACCATTTCTATAAGTTCTCTCCTTCACCGCAACCAAACAAAATATTAAAAACTTTTTTCTCTGAAAGAAACACTGAAAATGCTGAATCTATGGACTTTTATCTTCCTCTGCTTTCTCCATCTCTCATCCTTCAGTGTAAGCAAATCTATTGTCTTCTCCTTCTTCTTCTTCGTTAGTATATTCTGGGTACTATGCTTATCTTCTTTGTTTCTTGTACATTAAATTTTAATTCAAGGCAGTTTTTTTTTTATTCAAAGAAAATTGTAATTTTCGGACAATGCAGGTTGTGTTGGGCGGTGTCGGTGATTCGTTGGTGTCGGAGAATCCATTTACTCCAAAAGCCTCGGTGATTCGTTACTGGAACAAAGAGATCCGCCGCGAAATAACCAAAACCCATTTTCTACTCTCCAAAGTTTCACCGTTAACCGCCGTCGACTCGGCCAGTTTTTCCAAACTCGCCGCCCAAAACGACCTCGCTTCCCATCTCCCATCTTTTTGTTCCTCAGCCAAACTCTTTTGCTTCCCCGATTTATCTCCGAGTCTCGAGAAACACGCCAAAGATGCAAGGTTTGCCGTCTACTCCACCATGAATTTCTCTAATTATGGAACGGACCGACTCGCTGGAGTCGACTCGTTCAAGAACTACTCGGAAGACAGCAACATCGTCGTCGACTCGTTCCACCGATACAGTCGGGATTCGACTGGGCACAAGGAACAATTCGCCAATTACGCCAGTGAGGGCAACGTCGTCGATCAGGACTTCCACTCCTACGCCGCTTCCGCCACTGGCGGTTCCGGAAATTTCAACAACTACAACCGTGAAGTCAACAATCCCAATCTCCGTTTCTCTTCATATGGGGATGACTCCAACGGGCATGGGCAGACATTCACGCAGTACACAGATAATGCCAACGCCGGGAGCGGGCAGTCATTCTCGAGTTATGGAAAAAAGGGAAACGGCGTTCCTAACGACTTCAGTAGTTACGGAAAAGGATCCAATGTGATAGGGTCAGGATTTTCTGGTTATGGAGAAGCAGCCAATGGGGCGAATGACAGTTTCACTTCGTACGGATTCGACTCTAATGTTCCACAAAATACGTTCAAGAGTTACGGAGACGGCGGAAATGCGGCGGTCAACACTTTCTCAAGCTATCGCGATCAATCCAATGTGGGTGACGATTCTTTCCAATCTTACGCCAAAAATTCCAATGGAGAGAAAGTCGAATTTTCAAACTATGGCCAATCTATCAATGAAGGAACCGATAAATTCACAGGGTACGGCCAAGGAGCCGTGGGTCAATCCATTGGGTTCAAAATCTATGGAAGAAACAACACTTTCAAGGATTATGCAAAAAAGGAGGGCATCGTTTTCGGTAGATACAACAATGGCAGTTCCTCTGAAACTGCTCAAGTTAAGGGCAGTAGCAGTGTCGTGAATAAATGGGTGGAGCCGGGCAAATTCTTCCGGGAAAAGTTGTTGAAGCGCGGAACCGTGATGCCAATGCCGGACATTAGAGATAAAATGCCTGTAAGGTCATTTTTGCCCCGGACTATTCTTTCAAAATTACCATTTTCTTCCTCCAAGATTGATGAATTGAAGCGGATATTCCACGCGGGGGATAACTCTACACTGGAAACCGTAATGCTAGACGCTTTGAAAGAGTGCGAGCGAGCGCCGAGCCCCGGCGAGACCAAGCGATGCGTGGGGTCGGCGGAGGACATGATCGATTTCGCCACCTCGGTTCTGGGGCGGAACGTGGAGGTTCGTACGACGGAGAACATAAAAGGGTCAAAGCAAAACATAAAGATCGGAAGCGTCAGAGGAATCAACGGCGGGAAAGTAACGAAATCGGTTTCTTGCCATCAGAGTTTGTACCCGTATTTGCTTTACTATTGCCACTCGGTCCCCAAGGTCCGGGTCTATGAAGCGGATATTCTGGATCCGAAGTCACTGGAGAAGATCAATCATGGTGTTGCCATCTGTCATTTGGACACATCCAGTTGGAGTTCGAATCATGGAGCGTTCTTGGCATTGGGTTCGAGTCCGGGTCGGATCGAGGTGTGCCACTGGATTTTCGAGAGTGACATGACTTGGACCATCTCTGATTCTTAAAGCAGAAAAGCTTTTGGGTGGGTAAAAATTACTAAATTTAGTTAAGAAGAAACCATTGGCCAAGATAACTTATCCATTGGTGAAATTAAGAATTTGTCCATTTTGTTTCTTTTTTCTTTTTTCTCCGTTAATTTAAGATTATGGAATGAAATACACAAATATGAATTATTTTTTCCGAATTTTAATGCTTCTTTTCTTTTTTCTTTTTATGGTGCAATGAATCTTATCTTCCTGCAACTTTGCTGGTTTTGAAATTTTTCTTGAAAGCAAAGAAAATAGTGTTTGAATTTCTGTCACATCTACCAAATTTTGCCATCTTTTCAAGACTTGAAAGTCAAGTCTACAGTAATATTCTCCAATTGGATCATTCTAAAATTATATATTTTCGAATTTTAAAATTTTGGTCTTGACGCAAATGACAATCGAGTAATACATGTAAATAATAAACTAATATGGTATTACATATGATAATAAGTTTTGGCGCATCAGATTCTGGAATTTTTAATTTTGAAAAGTATTAGGACTAAAAATAATTAAATAAAAGTATTGGTATTAAATCCATAGCTTTTGCAAAGTACAGGGAGCAATACCAGAATTTAACCTAAAATTTAAGCTTGAAACTGAAGGTAAATAGTAATCTTGTGAATGCAGACAGAGCAACACATGGATGAAAAGCACTGATTAGCCTCAGAATCAGTCAGAAACAGAGAATGATTCGGATAAAGGCAATATTTGCTTTAACAAAATTCTTTTAGAAAAAAATTAAATAAAATATGAAGGCGAATTCTGTGTACGGGTTTTCATTTATTATTTAAAAAGTGAAATTCTTTAATTAGTTCTTGTATTTTATAAAAGTTATTGATTTAGTTTTTATATATTGATTTGGTCATTTTTAGTTTTTATATTTTTCGAATTTTAAAATTTCAGTTATCAATAAATGATAATAATTAAATTCACTAAGTTCAGTTTAGTTCTAAAATTTGATGCGGTAAATATATTATCATATGTATTATGCGTGTAAGTTTATTATTTCTACATATTACTCACTAAAAATTTAGTTACTGGATTAACAACTGTCATTTACATCAAGACTGAAATTTGAAAATCCAAAAAGTATAGGGACTTAGAAAGATCCAATTGAAGTATATGAACTAAATCCATAATTTTACGCATAGTACATGACTAATAATTAAATTTACCAAATGAATTTAATTGCTACTATTTGGGCAGGATTAAAATTTTAAAATTTAAAAAGTTTATATACTAAAGTTGACCAATTAAAAAAAGTATAAAAACTCAAATTAATCAAATTAAAATATAATGACTAAATTTATAACTTTTACAAAGTATATGAAATAATAAAAGAAGTTAATTTTCACACTTGTATTTTACCAAGTATTACAATAGTTGGGACTTTAATATCGACTCAAAGTAAAAATATCATGGGTCCTCCAATAGATTGTATTTTTTATTTAAAAATAAGTAAATTAATTTTTGTACATTAGATCGAAAGAAAATTAATTTTTTTTGTTAAAAATCTCATTCATTATTAAAAATTAGTGTGGTTAATAGAATAATCAGATAATTACACATGACATACTATGTGTACCAATTTTTAAGAACATAAATTGATGGAATTTTTAACATAAAAACCAGTTTACTATTTGATTTAACCTATAGGGACTAATTTCCATTTTTTTGAGAAGAGAAGACAAAATAAAATCCAATCTTAATACAAAAACATCCATAATATTTTTACTCTTAAAAAGAGTATCATAATATATTACCGAATTTAACAAATATATGTATACTAAAAAATATAAGATTATTTAATGCATTATATTAATACTCAATGGATCATAATTAATGTTGTTAAATGCATGGGGCAAATCTAGAGGATTGGCAGGGGGTTTCGCCCCTCTAAAATAAAAAAAAATAATTTAGCTTTTTGAAATTTTTTAAAATTTTAAATTAGTAAAAGTAAAATTATATTTTGGCCCTCCTAAAAATAATAAGATTTTGATTTAATCCTTTAAAAATTGTATTTTTACTATCATAACAATTACAATTTAATTTCGGTCGCTTAAAAAAATTTTCTTGCTTCGCCCCTGGTTAAATGTAAATCTATAGTAAAATTATTAATATAATAATTAAAAGAGAAAAAAAAATTATATCAAATTTTTTTTAACAATTCTTATTTATTTTTACAATTATTCATGATACTTTCTCATGTGTTCAATGTTATTAAAATATTTTATAAATAATTTTTAAAAATCATGATTTACT
The DNA here is from genome assembly GCA_005610355.1 of Gossypioides kirkii. Lineage (NCBI taxonomy): Eukaryota > Viridiplantae > Streptophyta > Magnoliopsida > Malvales > Malvaceae > Gossypioides > Gossypioides kirkii. The sequence goes on from CP032246.1 coordinate 35,781,424, forward strand.
ATTATCAAATAATATAATGACATGCCATACTTAGTTTTATTAATATCTTAAACAACTTTATAATATAAATATAATATTTATAAAAAAGTTAAGTAGTTAATTTATTAGCATTTAATTATTTTCATTTATAAAAAATACAACTTTGTAAATAGAATTACCATGACAAATTATACGAAATATGTGGTAACTTAAGACAAAAAAAATTAATTAAGTATCTATAAAAAATTTCAGCAAGCCATTATATACTGGTAATTTTCTTTCACAAAAACAAAAAGGTTAAAATGTGATGTTAGTCTCTATATTTGTATAGAAATTGGGATTTGGTCCTTATACTTTAAAAGTGAAAAAATCAATCCTTTTACTTTTTTTTAAATTTAAAAATCATAGTCCAATCGTTATCATTATTGGTAGGCTTGATCGAAATTTGTCAACTTAATATATATTTTTTATGTTAATCATATGCAAGTCATACGAGGATAGCCTAATCAAAATTCTAAATTGACAAATTTTGATAGAAAATATTACAATTTTAATAATTGGTCTGAGATTTTCAACTAAAAAAAATAGGAAGACTTAATTTTTTAATTTTTTAAGCACAGGAACTAAATCTTAAATTTCATCCAATATAAAGACTAAAAACATAATTCAACCAAGTAAAAATTACTTAAGGGTCTTTTCGCTGTCATAAGAATGCAATATGGCAAGTACAAGGTAAACACAAACGCAAGATTCACAATAATCACATAGCAACATTAATTTCTAAATAAAAATGCTAAAATTCTAATCAGTAATCAAGAATTTCAAGATCATAAAGACAATCAATCTTAATTTCTTCAAGGATCTATAAGTTATTATCCAATTAAGATGTTAGGGATCTCGTAAAAAATTTATATCTCAAAATCATTTCATCAATAAAATTTAAATATAGCATAAAATTAATAATCTATTACAAAAAATCCAAATCTTAATTTTCTAGATATTAACCAATAAATCTTGTACCAAAAGAAAGAGTTGCTGCCAAATTAAAGAGATTCACCTGGAACTATTGAATTATTGATCACGTATTTTGTAAAAATCCTAGAGTGCGAGAGAGAGATAATAAGAAAAAAATTGAGAGAAAAGTGATGAATGCTGAAAGAAAGTAAAAAGACTAGGGGTTTTGGATTTGGGTTTTAGTGGACGGAGAGAAATTAATTTAATTTTATATAAATAAATTATGGTTAAGACTTATACTAAGTAGAGACAAAAGATGGATTTGTGGCTAAGATAGAAATATTCCTACTAGCCTTAGCCAAGTTGGTAGATTTACATTTAATAAATTAAATCTTGCAAATCATAGACTTGTAAATCACCATTTAGTATAACTGAATCATGACATTGAACTTGTACCCAAATCTAGTTATTTGTTACTTAAATCTTTAAATCCTTCAAATATTGTCTTTACTTGGTTGACATTCTACATGACTTAATCTAATTATTTGCTACTCAAAATCTTCATAAAGATGGAAGAAAAACAATCACAATATTTAATTTAGAAAATGTCAATGTATAAGGCAAGTTGTACGATAATTTAGTTATGAGCCGTATCACTTTCAGATCAAGCCATGAGTAATCAATACTATTGTTTCTTTCGACAATTAAAATTTTTTAGTTTAGGATGGAACGAGAACAAGAGAAAAAAGACCAAATTTATTTGGAATATGATTGTTTGTAATCCAAACTAGTTTGATTGAGTTCACATGAATCAAAAGTCTTTTACAACCTGGTATGATAGGATTCCAAACACATGAATACTTAGTAATCACCTATAAATCAATTCAAAACTTACTTTTTTGAACCAAGAAATGATGTATTGCATTAATAGGTTGGTTTGTCTGCAGAGAGAGTTGGACACAAAGCTGGTTAGGTTTCGTTGAAATAAAACCTATAGGTTGTGCCTTCATTGAAGTGATCTGCTTGTGTAGCCTGGGGACTCGAGCCATAACCACCGGGGAAGAAAGCTTGGACCACACCAGACGGCAGACGGTGCAATGTCTCATGCCATTAAATTGGGTAGCTTGGAGGCCATTTATAACACCCTCCCATACTAAGAAAACCCTCATTACTCCTTTCCCAACATCATCATCATAATATGCGCCCATTATCCCCCATTTTATTTACAACCTTTCCCACTCTCCAACTACTCCATTTTTTATAATCCTTAAAATAGACAAGAAACCTGCTCAATGGAATAAATGCACCAACCCCTTTCTCTACCAGTAATCTTAATTCTCCACAAGGGCCCCATTTGGATGGTAGAACATGACATAAAAAAATGCCACTCACTCAGTCACTACCCTCCCCAGTAGAGTTGTGAAATAGTCAATGGTCAGAATTAAAAGTCAGTAATGGCGATGGATGAAGTGAATCCCAGAAATAAATAATCAAGGTAGGCGCTATGTTCACATTCTGGTGTGAAATGCATGCAAAGTTGAATCCAAGATGGTGGTAATGGTGTGAGCTGAATCGATATTTGACAAAATGGGGTCACAAATTTAGGAAGGTATTGAATAAAATGATTTATCATGACCTGTCGGCATCCCCCATTGGCCATGTCTAGAATAGTTACATGCTTTGATTAGATTCGAGGTAATAGATTCCCACGTTTCGGTCACATGTTATTTTCTCAATCATATCATCTCATATAAATTGGTTGCTGTATGGTGTGAATAACCTGAATGGGACTTAGGCACAGCACATTCGACATGGACATGTTGTGGAGTATGATACCCAGCTGACATGTTTGTGTTTGTTTTTATTATTTTTGGAAAATACTCTAAAAAGGACCAAATATTAATAATAATTTAAAATTTGTCAAAAGAGTTTGATTTTATTTTTTTTATTTCCTAACAATGGAATCGCACATGAACAAGATTGTCTACTCTATTTGTCCAACCTTAATAATAATATAAGATGGTAAACGCCTTAGACACCGACTTGGAGGTTGAGGAATTCGATGTTTTGATTCAATCTATCATCCCCCCCTTCCACAAGTAGGATGCTGGTTGGTCAATTCTGTCCATTTAGTTAAGTATATTTAGTCCAATAAAATTGATTCAACTGAGTAATGTATATTATTTTTTTCAATACTTTTCTAAATATTAAATCTAGCACATGATTCCAATTCATATAAATTTAAATTTTATTTATTTATCATGATTCTATTATAGAAAAATCATTTCTTATGATTATATTATAGAAAAATAGGTACTAAACATGTTTTTATGATTTCATTATTGAAAACAATGTTTTATTTTTTAAAATTTTATGTGAAAAACATATTATTTCATTTATAATATCATATCGAATTGTTATTTTTCACATAATACTCAAAGAAAGTCACATCATTTTAATTAACGGATTTAATGATTATCGTTTGAGTTAAAATTGAATTTTCATAATTCGAAGAGTACAAGAACCAACAATGATCATATTACAGTATAAAGATTAAATTCACAATTAACATATAGTACAATCTCATTGTTTACTCTTTTTGACGCACTGTTTTGAGCTATTCATAGTCCCTTCTCAACCCATAAATAAGAGAATAATACGTTTTAATACACTCGAATCTACATACTCCTACATTGACAACAATATCCATATGTAAATCAAATTGTCTGATTTTTTTTTTAACTTTGAATGAAACAAGTTTCCAATAAGGAGTAGATATTGAGTAGCATTGGGCCCACTTAGGCATAGATCCAGCCCACAACAACAACTACCATCTTCATTCCCCCTCCAAAAAAACAAAAAAAAGATAAGAAAAGAAAAAAACCCTGAGGTTTTAGGCTTCATCAGGGTTTTGGGGAAGCCAAAGGAAACATGGCGGCTACTTGTGGAAGAAGAACCCTAGGGTTCTCATGCTCTTCGGTCAAGACCATTTTCACCCATTTACCTTCCTCAACACCTGCTAACAATAAGCTACCCGGCCTTTTCTCTCCTAACAAAATTTCTGCTTCTCGATTCTCTCTCCGCAATCTCACTTTTTCCAGGTTTTGCTTCCATTTTCGATGTTACTGCTTCTTTTTTCTTTGTTATAAAATTTTCTGGGTATTTTGCTCTCGATTTTTGTATTACTTCTAGTGATTATTTCGAAAACGCAATTTGGAAATTTATTGCTGTTTTTCTTTTTAATTATTTTAAGTTGTGAGTACGAATTGCATGATCCGTATGTTTCAGGCTCCCAGTGGAAATGGGTGGTGCAGTAACTCTGATGCCTTTGCATAGTGCTACGGCTTCTGCTTTGTTCACTTCCTTGCTGTCTTTGCATAATCAAAGCTGGGGGTGTTTGTCAGAAGGTGATTTCTGCTGACTGTCCTTTTTTTTTTGTATGTTCTTCTTTAGCTTATTGTAGTGGCTTCTGAGTTGCGTTATAGCAGTGTACTAGTGCCCCAAATGTCTTTCATTGCTGAATAATTTGTCCTTCTCATTGAGGGAAGAAAATGTGCTCGTCACTTTAGTTTTCCCTTCGATGGATAAATAGAATGGTAGACAAATAGTTTGTATAGGTATTTGGTTTTGGAGCTGAGCTGCCAAATAGGTACACTGGACCTAGAAGCCATTTGGGTTGATCATTATAATGTACATCATTGTATGTACCTCTTCATGTTTTTTAGTTTCGCAGAGAATTAACCGATTGTAGGCCAAAGTTTGTTTAATGTTTATTTGGGAAATTATGGCTGAATTGGGGAAATGGAGACATTCACGGCTGAGTTGTGATTGCTTTCTATGAAACTCGATATGTTTCTTTAATCTTGGTAAACTATTAGAGCGGGAAGCTTAGAAAAGCTAAAAGAGCATTGTTGATGGAATTTAAAAAATATCAGTGAACTTGATTGCCTTACTTTGCACTAGTCCCTTCAAATGTTTTTGAAAGCTATTTGATTTGAGAACCATCTATTCCCAGATTATTTTAGGTTTTGCTGAAGCCGAAACCTCTAACCCTATACCCTTTTTTTGTGGTTCACATTTAAGCATTTTAAGCTCAATCATTGACCGTAAAATTCTTGTGCAACTAATTGTTGCTAGGATTGAGGAAGCTTCCTTTGCCGTATCCAATGTAATGGCTATCACTATCATTCTAATTTGCTAAGAACCATTTAGCTGTGAAGAATCCACCTTATGTTTTTCTCTAAGGGTTCTTGCCCCTCCTTAGGGAGTCTTTGATGATGAAAATTTGTTAATATCATAGTGTTGGCACTTTGTTTTCCAATCATGTTGATGCTGAGCCATATTAAAGCTCTTCCTGATCCATATTTGTGCATCCCTTTTCCTGAATAATTTCTCGGTGGCTTCTCAGCATTGGCAATAGGGTTTTGTAACACAGCTTTTAGTTCTTACAGAAATTCTTTCAGAAAAGTAAAAATATAATGCAGCTGCATTTTTTTTCTCCCTCGAGACCTAATAAAGATTTAACCAAAAAAGAAAGTTGCTATTTTCTTATCTTCAGTTTTCAATTAAAGGAGTTGACAATTGCATGCGGCTTCTAGCAGGTTGATTTTGAAAATTAAGTTTTCATTTGCTCCAATTTTCAAATTTTTATTTGAAGTTTTCAACACCCCTTGAAACAATTTTGCAGGAACAACTTCTTGCATGCATATTGAAATTAAGTAGCTTTTATTAGCATGAAATTGACAACTTTTATCAGTTTTAGTGATGAGCATTTTGAAGTAGCAAATAGTTCCATAAACTTAAATAAATATTATTTCTGTTTAGTTGGAAAATATGTTACTCTGGCTCCATTTTTCTTGAAGTATTTGTGTCCAACACTCAGTGTCTGTAAAATACTTGAACATGGGTATGGGGATATGATCTTTTAAGGCCCTACATACCTCTTTCAAACACATTGTTTGGAAGTGTATGTATCATTAGTTCCCGTTATTAGCTTTTGAATGCCTTAGCATGAGTTATTGATTGAGATGCTTATGCTGACAGGATTTGCAACTCCTCTATAGCATTGCCTATGTGCTCCTGTTGTCGATGCTGCTCGGACCTCCATCTGCAGGAGACTTTGTTACTCTGCTTGTTTTGAATCCAACATCATATTAAACCTTGAAAAGGAGAGTGGTTGTATGTCTGGTCGTCTTGCCACCATGTTGTGTAAGAAGATTCTTTTATCACTTGAAGTTTCTTGCATATCCTTAGATATTATTGATAATTTGAGAAAGAGATTTATTGAATATCTGAGTTCTACATTAGAGTTGGAATAAAAAATTCAGTAAAATTTGGGGTTAGACTCCACTTTGGCTGTCTAAAATTTTGTTTAAATTTTTTGTAATTGTCTTTTTTTTAAATGTAAAACATTAAAATATAAAAAGAATGTGTTGAAAATAATAAAAAAAGTGAGGATGATTGAGTTATTTTAGTCAAAAGTTGGTTTTTAAAATTTAAACCTTGGAAGAAAATTGGTGAAAGTGAGATGAAATGAATATATGGTCGGCGGTGAAAAACTTTTGTGAAAAGTGAGGTCCACCAATAATCAATGATCTCCTCGTGAATTAGATGATCCATTAAATGAAACTAAACTCTCAAGTTTCTTTGTTTGGTTACTAAAATAGCAAGTTCATTTATGGTATAAGCTGAAATTTTTTAAATTCTGAGGCTCGAAACACCGTACTGTGCACTTCTTATTCCATTTCTAGTATTGCAATGTCACATGTTGGAGCTGATGTAAATGTATGAAGTAAACTACACTTCTGTTCGGTACATAATCTAAGCACTGTTTTATATTATTACTTTATTTCACCCCAAACCATCTCACCACCGGTCACCTCTCACCATCACATTTTCCTTGGCTCTCTCTCAGACCCTCGACAACCATCATCAACCTAAGCTACTTTCAACTATCAGAACCGTTACGCCACTTGCAACCACCCCTCCCTTAGACCCTAAATCTAAGCTCTCTCGCCAGTTTAGCCCACCATCACCCCTAACAGACCACCACCAAGCCTCACCTTCAACCATTTTCACCACCACAGTAAAACCAATCCCCGTTATCAACCCCAAAACCAATTACCTGTATAACCCAAAAGCAGCAATAAATGCAATCAAAAAAAAAAGAAGCAAAATAAAGTTAAAAAAAAAAAAAGGAAAGAGGAGACTTATCTTGAATTTACCATGCATATGGCACTATGAGCATTTATCTTTTAATCCGGATGGTGAAAAGGATGATGCTGACAAAAGGAGCAATATACCATAAAAACAAGCCAATCTAACGCTCGACAACAATATGGTGAGAGGAGGTTATGCCGCTACTTTTATTTTAAATTTAGGAAAATCCATGATGATTTTGATGAAATTGAAGGCATTTCAAAAAGAGTATAAGAAAACGAGTTTAGAAGGTGAAGTTTGGGCTCTGTCAACCACCACGCCAATATTTAACGTTACAATCTATGTCACGTTAAACTTTCGTAATATTTTTAATATCAGATAGCATTTTAGTAACCTTTATTACAAATCGGTAACACTAATGACCAAAAAGTAATTCAATTGAGGGAGGAGTTTGAGTGTGTGGAGCCACTACTAAAGTCAATTTGGGATATATTACTTTTTAGTTGCCATAGAACAATTTGAGAAGTTCATTAAGGAATTAGAAATTGAATACATTTTGTTGAGTCGGAGATTAAAAGGGTATCACTTTCAATATTGTTATGGGTGAAAACAGTCTATTAATGCATAATACATGATGTGAGAGACACACACAATCCAATAATCTGCTTAGAAAAATACTAACTACGTAGATTGTGTAATTGTTTCAAGGGTTCTTCATCTTAATCCTTAGCTTCCTAGCTATTTGTGCTGCTTTTGGATGAACCGGTCGCCTGTTGGCATCACACTGCTCCACCTCTACCCAATTAATTACCTTTAGTATCAGTGACTGTGGAACTTTCTTCCCCTCCCCTTCCCCTTTCTTCATACCATTCTCCACTGCTTTTTCTAGGAAGTTCATGAACCAGTTCCCTGCTTCTGCTTCTATTTGCTTCCCCAGTTTTATTGTGTTGCTTAAGCTACTCGATACAGGTTTATTCTCATCGTTCTCACCGCCACATGATTCAGTGGGCAGTTTCGATGATACTTTGGGGTTGGAATTTGATCTTAGGAGCCTCTTTTGTTCACTTCTCTCCGGAAACCCTGCTATTGACTTGTACATTGCAGTTCGCCTTTTGCTTTGTTCCATTGAATTCTGCCCAATTTCGTTCAAGATTGCTGCCTCATCTTCACCATTTTTATCCTTTTTTTCAGTTTTTGTGGTTTGTGACATTCCAGTAGCTGCTTGAACGGAGGCTATCTCGCTCAAGGCCTGCACAATTTGGGCGTGAAATTCCAGAAACTGATCCAAGCATGCTGCTGGAGCATCTGGTTTTGCTGATTTGCTTAAGTTGGAAAACATCCTGCAATCACCGGCCCAAGTATATAAACTCAAAAATTATGAACATACAACAAAATTGGAAAGAAAAAAGAAACTAAAGGAAAGGAAAGGACATACTTGAGAGAGCGAACTAGATTCTCTGAGGCAGTGACATCTCTTAGTGCTTGAAGAGCAATCTTCTGAGCCGTTTCTCGTTGCTGAACAGCTTCCTGTTGAACCACGAATATCAAATTTAAGCGAAAACCCTTGACAGAATTGACTATGGTTAACATGAGTCTTAAACTCACCTTGCCCAGCATGCTAAGTTTCCCAGGCAAATTCATGGTTAGACTTTTGCTGTTATCAATGGCTGAGTTATTATCAAGCTGAGATTCTGGTTGTTGGGCAGCCGCTACCCTTCCACGCTTTAAACTTGGTGGTGGTGTTGAACTTTTCTTTTCCTGCAATGGCTGAGATTTGAATTGTATAATCAAAGACAAAAAACACCATTGAAAAAGTTAATATGGAGTAAAACATGGCAAATTTTTAAATGGAAAAAAAGGGGGGAAAAGTGTACCTACAGCTGAGATGAGAGGACTGTTTGGGATTCTAGGGTCTCGGTCGATGACACTTTTGCTCCTTGGAAACTTTGAGGCCGAAGAAGGTGCGGCACAGCTTTTTCTAAGCAAAGCTGGACTTTCTCCTTTTGTATCCACCATTTTTGCCAACAATCCCCCACCAAAAGAGCATCTTATACCACCACTAACATTTCCATCTTTCCCTACCCTTCTTATCATCGGAGACATCATGGGAGTTCTCACCAGATTAGACCGCTCTTTCACCGGAGTACATTGATCAAAATCTAAGGGTACCGGCTTTAAAACTAAAGGAGAAGAGATCTCATCAGTCCCATTAACACCCTTACCCCAAGAACCTCTTCTATGTAGCTTAGACTCTTGTTTTTGCTCACTTTTCTCCCCTTTTCTTCTTAAACCCATTAAAGGCTCGGGTGTACCAACTAAAGGATGCCTTCCAGGGAGGGGCTTTGCACCTTTAACAACAGGAACAGGAGAGCCAGGCTCCAATCTATCAACATAAACGAACTGCCCAAGTTGCATTTTGTTGCTAAGAACAAAATCATCTTGGTCTGAAGGAAGACTAACGTAAATGGAATGGGAAGAATCGGAGACCTTGATGTAAAAGCCATGCTTAGGCCAAAGGTTCTTCTCATCAAGATCAGCCGGCACAATATCAGTGACCTGCAAAAGCGAACTCCTGTGTTCACTAGTTGGCTTCACCCCAGTGTTCATCCCATTGAGTAATTTCAGCAGAATCCCAGGTGCCAACGCCGCCATAATCTCGTAATCCTGAATTGAAAGAATCTCAAGGCATAAAAGAAGTGAAAGAAAGAAGGAGAGATTGTTTTGGGGGTAGGATAAGACGTTAGCGAACGGTAAGTTTTGAGTTTGGGAAAGCAAAGGTTTTTAAATTTTGGAATTTTTGGAACGTTGGGGCAACGGTCATGTGGTGGGGCGTCTTATCATAATGATTTTTAATTATACAAATTGGGGAAAATGGTTTGCTTCCGGTTGCTCACCTCACCTGCTTTTGCTTGTGATTTGGATATTCGGTAAGGTAACCTTGTAAACGCAGCGTTTCATTTAACTCTTGAAATGGACTCGGCTTAGATGTGAATTGTTTGGATTTTCGATTTTCCCTTGCCCAAGCTATTTATTTGGACCAATAGGCTAGACCAAAATTTTGTGAATTTGGGTTGGCCCTTCTCACCTTCTTTATTTTTTTGCACAAAATTTTCTTATAGTTTGAATATAGAAATTAATAATACAAGTTTGCAACTCTCTCTTCCAGTTGTTGTTTTCCTTTTTCCTCAAGTTTCTGACAATCCCTTCCCACCGAAGTATATCCTCACTCTCTTCAAAAGTCTTTCACTTTCCTTGATTTCAATCATAGAACTTTACCCTTTTCAATTATTCTATAAGTCAACCAATCACTATCTTCTCCATTAATCTTAGAGTCGTTATATCTATTGATTACATTAGCTCTCCCCAAAATCCTCCTCTGACGTGAATGTTAAAATCAATAAAAGATTCATTCGTGCTTTCTCCACTCTTGATAACTGTTGATTGCAACTCTCTCCTCCGTCTGCGCTTTTATTTTCTCATGTTTTTTACAATCAATCACTCCGACCGAAGTAAACTTTTATTTAGTTTGTAACAATCTGTTCAAGAGTCTTTAGTTTCCCTAATTTTGATTATGGACCCTTATCATCTTCTGTTCTTTGTTGAGTCGACCCATCACTATCTTTCCCATTAATTTATGCGTCATTATCTAAAGATTTGGGCTACTTACTTAAAAAAGCCCATAAATTATGATGGTCGAATGTTAATGTACTAAGCTACCCCTCATCTCTATGGGTCATTTCATGGTTATGTTTTAAAAGTGACCCACTTGCTCTTTCGTTGTCTCCACCTCTGTGATGAATTTGATCTTTTTCCTCTCCCAACTTCATTCTTTAATCCACAGAGCAACTTGATTCAGCATCTAATATATGAATTGGTTAGAATAGCTTTTAGATAAAAATAGTCAACAATGGCAAGACATCTATGCATTCTGAAACTCTAATCATATTATATAAATATATATCATAAAAAAAAATGCGTGAGAATAAATAGAAACAGTAAGCTCTGGAATAATCTTTCAATTTCCAAATTATTTTCTTAACTATTATCCTATAATTATGGAACCCGCTATTAACATAATTTTATTATATTATATAACCTTTTAATTTAATTTAATCACATTACATAATAATTAATTTAATTTAATTATTTAGGAATCAAATATATATATAATATGTCAAAAAGGTCCTTAATAAAATGTAAAAAAAATTCAATTAAGTCCTTATATTAAATTAGTACCCAATTAACTTTTTTGGCGTTAATTAAAATAATCAATTAAACCTCTCCATTAATAGATTAATTAGATAGTGACAAGTGGCAGCTTTTGATTTAATCTAATATTTTCTCTAAAAAATTATAAAAAATTAAAAAAATTAAAAAATATATAAACATTATTAAATGTTTAAAAATATTTTAAAAATGAAAATTATATGAACTTAAAAAATTATAAATATTATAAAAATATAAAATTCTATTAAAATAAAAAAATATATTTGCAATATTTAAAATTTTATAAAAACGTATTAAAATTTTACAAAAATCGTAAAAAATATTAAAATTGATATAAACATATAAAAATTATAAATAAATCATAAAAACTTGTACTAAATTATCTTCAATATATTAAGAAAATATATTCTTCCATATATATCACCTCTCACAATTTAATTTCAATGCATCACAATATATTTACAAATTTGATCAAATATGTCTTTTATTCAAATGTCAAATATATAAAAAAATTTGTACTTTTCATGTTGGTTATAATTTTCGGAAAAGAGGTCCTCTATGGATAATTTTATTTTTGTATTAAAATTAATTTAAATCAAGCTTAATATTATTATATTAATAATAATTTTTATTTTTATTTTTAAAATATTTAAAATAATAATATAAAATATTATAACTTTCAATATTATTAAACATACATATTTAATTATTTATATTTAATCATATAATAAACAATTAATATAATTTATTATTTTAATAAATTATTTGATATTTCAATTTTATTTTAATAATAAATATTTATTACAATTATAAATATATTAATAATAAATATTTTGTAGTATAAAAGTTAAAATATGCCATAAGCTCATGTGCTCTTCGCAAATTTAGAATTTAGTCCCTTTACTTTTCATATTTGAAAATCTCTAATTATTAACGTTGTTAAATTTTTTTTTGTCAATTTGTTGATGTCATATTTTTAAATAAAAAAATAATCACTTGGTACTCATGTAATTGATGTTGTAATGAACTTGAATTTAATAAAATATTTTTAATATATGCAAAAACAATGCAAAATACAAATTTATAAATATGAAATAAACTTAATTAAATAATGAAAAGATAAAAAAAATATCAAATATATGTTTATTTCATTGAAAATAATTTTTATAAAATATTTTTAGAAAATTTGTCAAATAATAAAAAATATTTTATACAGAACTATTTAAACACAAAAAAATATTATTATTTTAAAAAGAATAAATTTCCAAAATTATTTTTAATAAAAAGCCTTAATATTATTGTTTTTTCATAAATTTAAATTTGAGACTTTCCCTAAAACAGCACTGAATTCTTTACTGGTTGATCCACACTTGATCCAACCCACGTTAGTGGCCTAATAGGTACTCTTGTGGTATTTTTAAGATGAATTTTGAGTAACAAAGCTTTTAGGGATGGAACTACATTTTGGGCAGGATGTAATGCAATTCAAGTAAATGAGAGTAGGCATAAGATGTTGAAGGCATCTTTAAGTAGTGGAGTTTAAATGTGATTAGATTTTGAGTAATCATGTTCTGCGCAGCTGCTGCATGAATTGATAGTTAATGGAAGAACTGTTTCATAATATTGGGCTCATTTATCAAAATAACTCAAAAATTTTAATTATTTACAAAAATAACTTAAATTCAAAAATATATATTAAAATGACCTGAAATAAACAGTAAAAATTGAAAAGCATCTGGTCAATGATTGGTGTCAGACATAAAAGTTTGTGTAGACAGGTGTTGGTCATGCAATGACCGACACCTGTGTATTTTTTTAATACAGTATTTTATTGAAATAGGGAAATACGAGAATTTTAAAAAAAATTTGGGGTGTCGGCCACTTTTTTTGTCAAAAAAAATTCAAAATTTTTTGGTGTTGGCCATCAAATGACAGACACCCCCTATTTCTCGAGAAAAAATTCAATTTTTTTTTGTGTTGGCCATCAAATGGCCGACACCCTCTTTTCTCGAGAAAAAATTTTCAAATTTTTTTGTTGTTGGCCATGCAATGGCCGACACCCCTTTTTCTCGAGAAAAAAATTTAAAATTTTTTTCGTGTTGGCCATCAAATGGTCGACACCCCCTTTTCTCGAGAAAAAATTTCAAATTTTTTTGGTGTCGCCCATCAAATGCCCGACACCCCCTTTTCTCAAGAAAAAATATTTTCAAATCTTTTTCGTGTTGGCCATCAAATGGCCGACACTCTTTTTTCTTGAGAAAAAAAATCAAATTTTTTTGGTGTCGGCCATCCTCTTTTCTCGAGAAAAAAATTTAAATTTTTTTTGGTGTTAACCATCAAATGGCTGACACCCCCTATTTCAAAAAAAAATTAAATTTTTTTTCTCGAGAAAGGGGGGGTGTCGGCCATTTGATAGCCCACACCAAAAAAATTTGAAATTTTTTTCTTGAGAAAAGGGGGTGTCGGCCATTGCATGGCCAACACAAAAAAAATTTAAATTTTTTTTGAAATAGGGAGTGTCAACCATTTGATGGCCAACACCAAAAAATTTTAAATTTTTTTCTCGAGATTTTTTTTCGAGAAAAAAATTGTCGGCCATTTGATGGCCAACACCAAAAAAATTTGAATTTTTTTGACAAAAAAAAGTTGTCGGCCATTGCATGACCAACATCTTAAATTTTTTTTTAAATTCTCGTATTTTCATATTTTAATAAAGTACAGTATTAAAAAAAATACACATGGCTAACACCTGTCTACACAAACTTTTATGTCTGACATCAATCATTGGTCAGGTGCTTTTCAACTTTTACTGTTCATTTCAGATCATTTTGGTGTATATTTTTGAACTTGGATTATTTTCGTAAATAATCAAAATTTTTAGGTTATTTTTGTAAAAGAACTATAATATTGAAAATGTGGTAAAAGCTGCCAACATCATGGTGCATGAACAGAACACGGCCCTCAGCCCCTCGCTAGCTCATCATGGTGCTGATACAACAGATGAGGTCTATCATCTGTTTTACTATTATTGCTGCTCTCAGCGCTCAGCTTTCTCACTAATACACGCATTAAGGGAAAACACCATGAGAACGAGATCTAGAAAGTGGGCCAATGACTTCATTTTTCTTAACAAGTCATGCCAATTAATCAAAGTTACCCTTTGTGTGCACCCATAATCTAATAATGGATGCAGTCTATAATCTTTATGTTGTCATCTGAAAGCAACACTTGCTCATGTTCCCAAGGTATTTTGGAATGGCTGTAGAGTCACAGGTTAATCTTCGAACATAAAAACAGGGTTCGTCAATGAATCATGTGCCCAGCCTCACACAACTGGATTAGGACGTAGGCATGTAAGTCCCTGTAATGAGTACGGTGTCCATATCAAATTTCTTTAAATCAGAGTGATGTGACGGTGTCTATATTGTCTTTTGTAGATTCTTTTTGGCCGAAATTAATATGTGGGTGGTTTCCTTTTGAGGGATATCAAAATTCCTTCCTATTGCATTATGTTTGACATCTAAATTAAAATAATTTTAAAATATTACCCTAAACTGGAACAAATTAGTACTTATTATTAGGTTTTTCAATTCCAATAATATAAAAATAAAAATTAATTATTCAAATAGTATACTTATGAGATTATTTATCAAAATGGTACGTTTATTATAATGTTCTATCGATGCCGCATGATAAATTAGTAGTACCAAATTAAAATGTGATGAGTTAAAATATTCAGTGACTTAATATATAAATTTTTTATTTTGATTGACATTTGGGAAAAATCTTTTAGCTCTAAAAATAATTTTACAAAATAAGTTATTTGAAAAAAATTATTTTTTAAAAAATAAATCAAATGTATTTTTAGTTGGAATAAACTTTTTTACAAAAATATTTTTTTGGTACAAAAAACTTTTAAGACTAATTGGTGAAAAAATAATAATAAACAAGAAAAGTTTATGAAGTTATTTACCCTATTTAAAGTTTGATGCCACCATACGGGATGTACCCTTAAAATTTTTTAATCAAAATGACAAATTTACATATTAAATCCTTAAATATTTTAGATCATCACATTTTAATCTGGTATTGCCAATTTATCAGGCGGCATCAACAGAACACTGTAACAAACATACCATTTTGATAAATAATCTCATAGACATACCATTTAAATTATTATTATTTTGTACTATTAGAGTAAGAAAACCCTTATTTTATTATTTATTTTAAATTTATTAAATTATATAATAATTTTATTATTTAATTTATGAAATAATATTAAGTATAATAGTTAATTTAATTATACTTTCGAACCCAATGAGTGGCTCAAATGGAAAAAAAGATGATGTTCATCTTAAGAAATCCGAGTTCAAGTGCCTATGCGTGCAAAGTGTATGTGCGTTATCAAAAGATTAAGAAAATATGAAAATATACTACCATATCAAAAATTTATTAATTGGTCAAATATGTCGATATTTTAAAATTTTAAGAAAATAGACATTTTTGAATTGAACGTACTTTCATACATATTCTCTAAAACGATTTATTTTTAAAAAATTTTAAAAAATCTATTTATATTATTAATTAACAAACTATTTCTACATATATAGATAATTTAGTCAAATATTGAAGAATTAAAGAAAAATCTCAACAATTTTTGTTACTGCAAACCTTTCATTGGCAAATTGAAAGTTCTTTAGTAAGGCGTAAGCAAAAAAGCATACGGTTTATGGATGGAAAGAAACAACAGATTACATTTTATTTTATCTTTTATTTGGTTCAGTGATTGGTTTCTTTTTTACTTATTGTCTCATCTTTCAAAATTGCGTCATGGAGAAAACGTGTTTCGGCTCCAAATAATTATATTTATTTTTCTGTTATATTATTAATGAAAGAAAAATAATATTATTTTTAAAATCTCAACACCAACATCGATTGATACGCACTGGGATACTGGGTTTACAGGAAAAAGGAATAAAATAAACTTTAAATTCAACTTCCACATTTAACTTTTAAAAAGGCTCAAGTTTTTAACATTTTTTTAGTTTCATAATAAGTAACTGCTGCCTTTAATAATTAATTCATATCTTCATTCCATTTATTTTGTTTTTATAATGAGTAAATTATTAAAATAATTACTTTTATTTATTTCAGATTATATTTTAGTTATTTATATTTGAAATATTATATTTTAATTATTTACGTTATTGTTTTGTTATGAAGTGATCACTCTATCATTAAATTTTATTATCTCTTTAACGTTTCAATTCAAATAAATTTTAAATATCAACTTAGATGTTCAGCTGTAATTGATTTAAAATTTTATTATAAAAAACAATTAAAACGTAATATTTTAAAAATAAATTATTAAAAACTAATCTTATATAAACAAAATAACTATTTTCATAATTTACTTTTTCATAATATTTAAAATATTATTTATATAATTCATTTTATTAAAATTTTATACATTGATTAATTCATATCCTATTTCTATTTTTCCTTGATCAACTACACCGGCTAGTAGCTAACTCATGGCCTTCCATCGAAAAGAGGTTGTCAATTTTATTTTTTTATATTTTAAAAATGGGAATTTATCATTCAAATTATTGGATAGTGAGTTCACGCGCTGACTCCCCGAACGTGGTAACGAATAAATTGCCTTTTTGGCGGCATCATTTTCACTTCGCCTCCACTCCAACTTCCCTGCCTGCACTTATAATAACCGGTTTCTTTCACCCTCTCGCTTGTCATCTCATACATATTCCCAACTAAGCTGTGAGTAACCATCTCTCTCTCTCTCTCTCTCTCTCTCTCTCTCTGTTTGAAACTCTAGCTGTTGGAAGAAAGTGAATTTGAGTCTCGGAGATTTTGAATTTTTCTATCCTTTTCACAGTTTCCTGAACTCTGTTTTTCCCCCGTTTGTAATTTGCGTTTCCTTGAGAGGTTCCGGCTGTGACAAGAATGGGAAAGACTGGGAACGAGGAGGTGACGAGCTTGTACTCGTTGTCCTGCCGTGATCGACGGTTCTCGAAGCACATCCATGACAACGTCCACGGCAACATCTACCTTGATCCGGTATTAGCTTCACTTCCATTTCCGAACTTGCACTCGTGTGTTTGTGTTTGTGTGTGTGTGAGAGAGAGAGAGAGATTTAGATAAGTTAAAATTTCTCAAATCGGATTTTGTTATTTAGTTTATGTCATAATAATGTTTTTCTCTGGTAAACGGTTTTTTGGATTGAGCTAGTAAACGAGATTTTAATCGGGGAGATATAAAGATGAGCTTTGGAATCTACGAAACTTATCGTAGAGACAAATCGGAAGAATATGAGATATATTAATATAATTTAGCGAGTAAAAAATTGTGAAGGAATGACGAATATATTGTACAGATTTAGATGCTTCTACTTTAGAATCTGGACACAGCTCAAATTTAATATTATTTTTCTGAAGATACGGTTGATGATCAAATTTTTTTTCTTAAGATGACTTTCTGCTTTCCTGTTAATGCAGATCTTCTTACAATTTGTTGACACAGAGCAGTTTCAGAGGCAAGCTTGATTTGATTTTTTTTATCAATATGCACATGTATTTCACTCCTTTTAAATATATAACTAGAAATTATGTTTTTGATGATTTTACTGTCTACTGCAGACTTCGCGAGCTAAAGCAACTTGGTAAGCTGAACTTTCTTACATCAGATTTTTTAGGAACTTAATCGGTTTGCTGATCTAGTTGGTTGCTTATCAGGTCTAACACACATGGTGTACCCTGGAGCTGTTCATTCTCGCTTTGAGCATTCTCTGGGAGTTTATTGGCTGGCTGGTGAAGCTGTTCATACAATTCAAGGTCACCAAGTAGGAACATGACTTCGCTGTCTGGTGGTTCTTATTCTGATCTCCCATTATATTGAGACGTTCTCCTTATTTGCATGGCATCCTTGTAGGGCTCGGAGATCAACATTGAACGTAACGATATCAAAACAGTAAAACTTGCTGGTAATCATCCTCGTTACTGATATTTTCTTTCTTTTGATCTATCTCTTATCACTGTTTCTGTATCTAACCTTTTTCTTATTTTTTCTGGTTACGTGCGTAGGACTACTGCATGATGTTGGACATGGACCATTCAGCCATCTGTTTGAGCGCGCGTTTCTTCCCCGGGTTCTTAATGGATCTGAATGGTGATTCTTACATTCAACTCTAGATATAGATTGTTAGTTTTGCCTCAGATGTAAGCACTAGGTGCATTACATTCCCGTAGTGAATAGGCAATAGATCATTATCCAAAGAATAAATTTTTGATTTGTCTCTAGGCAGTGTCTGGCTTTTTTTTTTTGTTGTTGAAGTTATTCTTGCCCTGCGAGTTTGAAGCTCTTAGATTTTTTTCTTCGTTATGTTCAACATTCAAAATTTTCAATTTGTGTTACTTTCTACTTGTTTTATAGTTCCATAGTCTGCACCGCACGTTGGACATCTAAATCTAATAAAAAAATTAAATTATTACAGTTTATATTGATCTCTCATTGCTTTAACCCTTTTTTTTTTTTCTGATTACTTGTGGGAATATATTAGGTCTCATGAGGACATGTCAGTGAAGATGATTGATTACATTGTTGATGCGCACCACATTGAAATAGATGCTACAATCCTTAACAATGTGAAGGTTGAATTATATTCTTTGAAATTTCAATTGCACTATATACATGAAAATTAGCTACATGAAATTTGAGGCTTGATATAATTTTGCCATTTCAACAGGAAATGGTACTTGCTAGCTCAGCAAATGCTTCACAAAATGTAAGCGAGCAGTTACTCGTAATTCACCTAAATCTTGTTTGTTCTTTCACATTCTCGTCCGTTTTTAATTTCAACATCATTTACCTGGCCATCACAATTTTAAAGTTCCTTTAATGTAGACTGTGAATGAAAAGCGTTTTTTGTATGACATTGTTGCAAATGGTCGAAATGGGATAGATGTTGATAAGTAAGTAATTGATTTTCCATAATTAAGTTCTATTTCTAACTTCACTGCAATTTGTGGTTTTGAAAGTAAAATCAATGATTACATTTTCGTTACAGATTTGACTATATTGTACGTGACTCTCGTGCTTGTGGCCTTGGCTGCAATTTTCAGTTTCAAAGGTAGGGATCAATGTATAATGATCCTATGATCATTTTGGTTAATACATACTCTGGTGGGATGTTAGGTTTCAAGCTAATTAAACATTTCTGCATCTGCAAAAGCGCAGAGCTTTCTAGTTTATTGAACATATTTTGTAGTCGTGCATATTCTTCATTTTCATTTTAACTTGCAGGTTAATGGAAACAATGAGAGTGATGGGTGACGAGATATGTTACCGGGCCAAGGATTGTAAGTATTTGTCCAAATTTATTATCTTCATCTAACAATTAATCTTCAACTAATATATATGTTTCTGACAGATCTGACTGTCCACAAGTTATTTGCTACTCGAGCTGATTTACATAGAACGGTTTATACGCATGCTAAAGTAAAGGTACCAAACTGCAAGTACTCTGTTTTGTTCACAACTTCAAAATGTTAGTTCTGGCGTATTTGGAGCTTTTTAATCTGAACTTTTTAACAGTAAATGCTACAAGGTGTGTACAAATAGTAAATACAATAGACTTTTGACACTTCGGCATTCTTTTTTCCTTGTTCCTCCAGGCAATAGAACTCATGGTTGTAGATGCTTTAACATTAGCAAATGGTGAATTGAGTATATCAGCCTCAATCCAAGAGCCAGCTAAATTTTGGAAGGTCTATTGAGCTTAAAGCATTATTTACACGTAATCTTCAACATTCCAACTTTTATGTCATTACTCATTAGGACTTCAATTGCCCTTTGACAACTGCAGTTGGACGATTCAATATTAAGACAAATTGAAACTTCTGATAAACAAGAGCTCAAGAAGGCCAGAGATCTGGTCCTTCGCATCCGGAGAAGAGATCTGTACCAGGTCTTCTTTTGGAAACATGATTAAGAAGCAAATAGGGTTTTCTTTCTTCAATTACGGCGTTTTTAGATTGTCCAGTTCAACAGCTGATTACATTTTGCAGTTCTGTAATGAGTTCGCTGTTCCAAAGGACAAACAAGAACATTTCAAGGACATCACTCCTCAAGATATTGTTTGTTCTCAGGTGGCAAAACAAAAAGATTTTATAATCGATTCTTTACTCAAAGATTAATATCCAACTGTCATGACAAGTAATCTTCTTATCAGAAAAATGGTGACACTCCATTGAAAGAGGAAGACATTTCTGTGAGCATTGTGAAAATCGACCTTACTCATGGGAGGAGTAACCCTCTCGAAAGGTACTTGCGGAAGAACATAATGTTTTCATTGCACTTTTTTTTCTTCCTTTTCTTGAACATTGTAACAGATTTGGTGTGGCTCTCCTTGCATGTATTTCCACATCCAGCATAAAGTTTTTCCAGGTACTAACACTTCCTACAAAATATTTCATACTTCCATATTGTTTCACCATGATGATTGCTAAGCAAAGTAGAGTTATGGTGGTAGCTGCATACTCAATTTATAAGTTGGAAAAAACCCAAAATGAAGCAAGGACCCTTAATACATTAACTAGTTGTGATTTTTGTGATGGATTCAAAATATCCATAATACTGAAATTAATTTAAGATACCGGCGATGTTATTCTTGGTCAGGATTATGAGAGTGATTACAAATTTCCGATAAGAGATGAGCGCATTAGTCACTTGCTGCCTGCATTTTGTCAAGATATGATTGTCAGAGTATACTCCAAGAAACCTGAACTGGTATGGTCATTGGTCCTAAATTGCTTATGTTTAGTTTCCACGAATAAAGAATATTACCATGATTTATATATGTATTAGTTATTATGTCTCTCTCTATATGTGTGTGTGTGTGTAGGTAGGAGCAGTTTCTAAGGCCTTTGAAAATTATCAGCTAAAGACATATGGAATGAAAGCACAGGTTCATGATACTCCTGAGAATAAGAAACGTCGGTTGTAAACAGTAATCACCCACTACCTTCATATATATACAAATACAGTACAATACTCGTTCTAGAAATGTACATTACTCTTATGGCTTGACAGTATAAATTTTCCCATACCACATTTAAATACTAAGAAACTGGATATGGTATGCGCAGGAGTAAAGTAAAAATATTTTAGGAAGTCGAAATTAAATTGTAATTTTTAAAAAATTAAATTAAAATTTTATTATTTTTAAAAGAGGTCAAAATATAATTTTATTTTTATTAATTTAAAATTATAAAAATTTAAGAACCTAAATAAAAAAAAATTCATTTTAGAAGGGCTTTGGCCCTTTCCCAGGTTTCGCCCCTGGTTATGCGTCAAAAATTTTGTAGCTTTAACCCATTTTGACCAAGGCCTCATCTCTTGTGGATCATATATGCTTACAGGTAAAAAGAAAAACATATCTGCACAAAGTTAATTGGTAGCTGTGCTATTACCGTGCATGCTCTTTTGCTTTTCTTTTTCTTCTTTATCGGGCTTTAATCATGTTAAGTTCTTACGGAAATTGTAGTACTTGGGTTTTGGTTTCTGGAAATTAATTTATGGAACCGCTCAGTAATTTATTTTTTTGAAACTCATTAATTTTGATAATCTTTCTATCACAAATACAAGAAGGTGGGATCCATTTATACAATTGTAAGACAATTTACACATTTTAATAATTTTTTATTTCAACAAATTGGGTCGAATTTAACAAGTGTAATTTTAAATATAAATTTTAATTTTGTATAGTTTTATATGTCTAATTTTCATGAATTATTAACATAATCATTTATATAATATTATTTTAGGTTTATATATTGTATACAAATATAATTATATTTATGAAATATAAGAATAAATTGATGTATTTATTTAAATATTTATGATTGAATCAAAATTAAAATTTCATGTGTATTTTTTTTTTGAATAATATGTATACTTTGAAACTACAATTATAATTTCATATATTTAATTGTATTAAATTATAGTTTATATATTAACCTACACATTAAATCAAAATTCATTTATAATTTTGAAATTTATTATACATGTGAAGTTTCAACTTGATTTTTAGGTAGTTGTTATGTCTATCATGAATACTAAAAAAAATATTTTAATAGTTAATTTTTTTTACAATATACAAATAAAAAATTATATTAATAAATATTAAATTAGTCATGCAAGCCAAGTAAAATCAACTTAACTTTACGTTAGTAAATTTTACATACATATCATTTTAGGAGTTGAAAATAGAGATCAATATTTGATCAATTGAAATTGGGTCATTTGAAGTAACCGTAGATGCGGCACATCAATGTGCTAAGCCTCAAAAATGACAAAACGAGACAATTTAAATAAATACGAGTCTCTCCATCAACTTTGAAATTATAAAAAAACAACTGAAGCTCCAATATATGTTCTTGATCTAAAATACTTTTAAAAAGGATGAATAAAAGTTATTTTGTTAACTGGTTTATTCATCCCCTTTAGTATAGGATGAAGATCCTGACGATTGTCAGAACATGGACAAAGTAATTTTTTTCATAAAGAGGATGGGAGAAAGATGAAGAGGAAAAGAAGAATAACCCTAGTTTCAAGTTCCTGTCTTTTTTATATGGGCCTCTCTATCATTTATATATTTAGGCGATTATAAAGTACGAGAAATGTGATGGATGAATCTTTTAATGAGATTTAATGATATTTGTATAACACATTTCCAAACAAAAGATTTGAAAATCATTAAACATGAAATAAATAACACTAACACTAAATATGATATAAGTAAGTGACAATAAATTTATTTTAAAGTTGATTGTTAATCATAATTTTACTTTCTTTCTTTTTCCACTAACCTCACTTTTAGGAATTTCTTTTTTTTTTCCTTAAAAATTCTGTATTTATTAACAGTAAGTAGCCTTACGTAACGTTTTTCTATAATGGAAAATTTGATGTAAATATACACTATACTAGTCATACATGACATTACAACTCGTTGGAAGAAAACAAAGGAAGCAGCAATTGGACACAGTTTTGTACAGTTCCAAATCGTCATCAGTTTCCAACCCCGAATTATAAAAGGCTGATGAAGGTGAAGGGAGCCCAACACAATATCAATTCAAAGGAAAATTTTGATCCAAGAATAGGAATATTGAGTTTGGATTAACAGTACGTTTACATGTAGTTAATATAAAAATAGCGGTGATGATAAGATTAGATACTATAATGATATTGTCACGTGAAACAAAAAGTAAATTAAACATACCGTACCATACCGTCCATTCAAACCTACACTTTCGATATCTAAAAGGTTTTTTTTTAACACATTTTATTCCATTAATCTAAAAGTTTTTAAAAAAGGATTAAAGCACCTTTGAGCTCTTTCTATTATAGAGATTGAATTAAATTAGTCATTCTATTATTAAATTGATTACTTTAATATTTATTCTGTTAAAAACAATTAAATAAATCCAAATTATAACATTTACTATATCAAAAAGGGTAAATTATAGTGGTAATTATCCAACTATAAAAAAATTTCATTTTAGGCATTCAAAATAAAAATGTTTGCAATTTAAACACTCACATTACATAGTTCAGTTATTTTGGTCACTCACGTTAAAATCACAAAAAAACAAGCTGACGTGGCAATTAAAAAATTGGTATAATAATAAATTTAGCCCTCAACTTTTACATATTATATCAATTTATTCATAACTTTAAAAAACTAGCTCTTAAAATTTATAAATTATCTCGATTTGATCCTAATTCTAAATTTTTTTAAAAATATATAAAAATACATAATATTTTTAAAAAATATAATAATAAATTGAAATCTATATTAATATTTGTATTAAATAAATATAATTATATTAATATTAGATAAAATAAAAATCCCCCCGTCCCTCCGCTCGCTCTCCTTACCACCGTCCCTTTTTTTATGGGGTAATTTTTATTTTATTTAATATTAATATATTTATATTTATTTAATACAAATATTAATATAAATTTCAATTTATTATTATATTTTTTGAAAATATTTTTATATATTTTTAAAAATATTTATGTATTTTTATATATTTTTTTGATTTTTTATAATTAAGATCAAACTGAGATCATTTGTAAATTTTGAAGGTTAAATTTTTTTAATTATGACTACATTGATATAATATGTAGAAGTTGAGTTCTAAATTTATTATTATAACGATTTTTTTAACTGTTGCGTTAGCTTGTGGTTTGTGATTTTAATATGAGTGACCAAAATGACCGAATTATGTGACATGGGTGTTTAAATTGTAAACTTTTTATTTTGGATGCCTAAAATGAATATTTTTTTATAGTTAGGTGACTATCTATGTAGTTTACCCTAAAATAGATTACATTACTTGAGGGTACTTTAGTTTTTTTTTATATATATTAAAAAACCAATCAAAATATGCATATGTAAAGATTTGAACCCAATTTAATTGAGTTAGCAAAACCTTGATTTTATCACTGAATAAAAAATTTTCATTATGCACAATTTATTACCTCCATAAATTATATATCTATACACTTCTTATCATTATTAAGCTTTTTACTGAGTTGGTGTCACGCATCAATCAAGTCCCAACTCAATTAAGGAAAAAAAACTATTTTATTTTTTAAGTAATTATGATTATGTGAGTGTTTTTGTTTTTTTTTTTTATATTTTTATAAATAAATAAAAATACTTATCCACAATGTTTGAACCCAAGATACCATGTATATAAAACTATTTAATTTACCAATTGAACTAAATCAATTTTTGCTCTTGTATGAAACTTTAATAAATATTTTTGTTGTATACATTTTTATATATTTGTGTATCTATACTATTATTTAAATCTTGATTGAGTTAGTGTCACAAGCCAATCAGGTACCAACTCGGTTAGGAAAATTATGAAAATATCATTCCATAATTAAAATAAATTATATTATTCGAGGGTATTTTAATTTTTTATCTATACTATTATTTAAGCCACTGACCGAATTAATGTCATGAATTAACTGAGCATCAACTCAATTAGAAAAATTACTAAAATATATTTCCATAATTAAATAAGTTATTTGAGAGTATTTTAATTTTTTTATTTAAAAAAATCCAAAAAAATCTAAACGTGATTAGATTAGAACCCATGCTGTTTATATTAACAAAATATTTATTACTATGCCAAAGCTTTAATCTATCATAAAATTTACATTTTAATAATATTGTGTATATTTTATTACCTCTATCAATTGTATATTTATATTGTTATTCAAGTCATTGACTAAGTTGATGTCATGAGTCAACTGGGCATCAACTCAATTAGGAAAATTTAAAAAATGTCAAAACAGTATCACACTCGATGACAACACCATGATAAACAATTGTATTCATTTAGTATTCTTACCTTAATGTATTTATGTGTTTAAATTTTGTTTTACTCACATTTTAATCTTTTTTTCATTTTAATATATTACGTATTTCATGTGTTATTATTAATTAATTTCAAACAATATATTTTATTATTTATTGTATCTTATTTTTTAACATATCATTATGTTATAAGTTCTTGGTTTCCACACGCATACACGTGTAATAGGATTTTTAACTATTAATTAGTTTCAAACCAAACATTTCGTTATTTATTATATGTTATTTTTAAATACATTTTAATTTCTAAATTAATGGTTTCCATGTGTACATAGGATTCATAACAGTATTTTAAATAAAAAGACTAAAATATCTTATTTTATAATTGTTAAAATAAATTTATTTAGATTCTTTGATTAATTGCATAATGAGTTAGTCATTTTCTTTTTATGAGATTATTTCGTAGAAATTAATTTGGAGTGATTTATTTACCGTATGTATTTTGTGTAATATGTCTTTATATTTTTCATGATTCGTATTAATAATAGTATTATTTTTAAATTAAACAAAGTAAATTACAAAAATAGACATATTCATAAATATATAGTAACAATGATTTGAAAATTACCAAATTAAATTTCAGTAAAAAAAATTTGCATATACAGGTTTTTTCCCCAATGAAAGAGCGCCATGTTAAGAGAACCGAAAAAATAATCATACTACTTCAAGCAGGAGATTTTGTCCCTTAACGTTCACGCGCTTCCTCCATTTCCTTCTCATATGTTGTCTATATAGGTTTAGGGCACTTAGATGACATTAACTGAGCATTGGATTTTGATTTGAAGTTTTATAATAAAATAAAAAAACTAAGAAATTATTTTAGAAGTAATAAAATTCTTTGAAAACCTTTACTGAATTCATCGCTTCGATCTCTTTCTAGTTCAATGGCCGAATCTCCCTCGCCTTCAGCAGCCCTAGACACCACCAATTCCCAATCTAAACCCGACTCCGATAATCCGAATCCACTACCAACACAACCCGATCCATCTCCTTCCTCTACCGTAACAACACAGCTCCAACCAAACCCTAACCCTAGCGCCCCCCTGGTATCTCCTCAACCTCCTCCCGCCGTTCCTTCCTACTCGACTCCTCCACCGCCGATCTCCGGAGCTGCCACAGCCATCCCTCCGGCGCCTCCTTCGTTCCGTCCGGTCCCGCAATTTTCGCCGTTACCGAATTTTCAAGCTCCTGGCTTGCAGCCGCCCGGCGTGAGTTCGGCTCCTGGTTCTGTTCCGCCCCCGATGATGCAGTACCAGGTGCCTGCGGGTCAGGTTCCGAATCCTGCTCTTAGACCGTTTGCTCCGATTCCAAATGGATATGCAGCGCTACCGGGAGCTGTTCCTCCGGGCACCATGCCTCCTCCGGGTGGGTTATTCCTTCCTTTTTTTAAGTGGGTGCATAATTGTGAATTCAATTCAAGGGTTGATCTTTAATCTGATTATTTGTACCATTAAGTTGATTATTGATTATTCATATGCATGTACATGTGTTTATTTATTTGCTGTATTGTTTTTTTCCCTGGTGCAATTGTTGTGAATGTGCTGATAATATGCCTTAAGTGAGGGATTGAGTAATGAGGAATTTTGGGAGTGATATAGAAAAAAGGGGCACAGATGAGATGTTTTGTCCTGTAGTGTCTTTGATTGAATACGGGTGAGAAATGTTGGAAAGGCTTCAATTCAAAATTGCTTAGAGAGACCCAGTTCTATTTGGTATGCCTTAATTGCATTTGGAGTAAGAAAAGAAATGTAGATTTTAAATATCATTTTCAAGTTTAAAACCACTTAGAATTTTAATGGTAATGTGTGAAAAAACGTGCAGACGAATTTGATAACTTCATAATTGTGTCATTTTGTTCTAAATCATGTCACACTCTGTCGTGTTCATTTTTAGTAGGCTGTATACTTTCTGGTAGTTATAAGGATAATTTCCCATTCATGGGTTTATGAATTGCCAGCAGCAGACCATGTTAACAACTGAGTGCTCCTTGGCTTTGTATTCTAAGGTATCGCAATCCTCCCAGTTACATTTTTTCTTTCTTGTTCTCTCCTCTTTGTGTTTTTTCCTGTGGCACTTGGGCTCTAACAGTTGAGATAAATCTAAATGATGAAATATGAAACTAGAATTTTGTGTTAAATAATTCATTTGCAAGCATGAGATGCTGGAAGTCTCATGTTATCCAATCTACAAATTTGTGCAATTGGTGCATGGGATAAGGCTATTAACGAATGGATGTCTAAGGTAAGTGCACTCTACACAGTCATGATTATGAATTCGATGCTATTCTCTTGATGTTTCCTTCAGGTTTGCTATTCAGCTGGTGATAGTTGCCATGCCTGTGGTGCCATCTCTTTATAGTTTTAATGTGTGGTAAAATCATTTAATTATTCTTTTAGAAGCTTTTTTCCTTGTAAGAGTGCTTAGTTACATTGAAAACATTTATCAATGTGTTTATTCTGTTAACTTGCTCTGATATGGTTGCATAGATATTTGTTTTCCGTTTATGCAGGACTTCTCCGCTATCCCTCTCCTTACCCAGCAATGATTCGGCCTGCATTCCCTCCACGTCCACCTGGAGCTATTGGTGTGATCCCAACAGTTTCACGGCCTCCTGTTCCTGGTGTTCGCCCAATTATTCCTCCTGTCATTAGACCAGCTGTTCCTAATGTTACTACAACAGAGAAACCACAAACGACAGTTTATATTGGCAAGATAGCACCAACAGTGGACAACGACTTCATGCTCTCTCTTCTTCGTGTGGGTTATTATTATTATTATTATTATTATGTGCTTTCTTTTTTTCATTTTTTAAGTAGCTTTGTTTATGTTTATCTGCGAGCTTTGGCTTTATATAATGTTATTGTTACACCTTTTTGAAGCTTTGTGGACCTGTCAAGAGTTGGAAACGCCCCTCTAATGGGACTCCAAAAGCATTTGGGCTTTGTGATTTTGAGTCTGCTGAAGGGGTTCTTCGTGCTGTACGCCTACTTAGCAAATTTAATATTGACGGACAAGAATTAGTGGTGAGTACTCTTTGTTATCCTTTTTGGTCCCCCATGATTGTCTTGAAAATTTTTTTCCGTTCTAAAATGTGATCAGGTTCAAGTCTTAATTCACTATGATTGAAAATCATGCAGGTTAAACTATTATTGCATTTCATTTACATGACAAACTGTTGAGTTGATTTTGGAAATTTAGAAATGGAATGTAATTGAACTTCCATCTTTTACTGTACGTTAAAATAAGTGTATCTTATAACCTGAATTATGTATAAAATGCAAACTATAAATTGAAGTATGATGGATGATATTTGAACATGGTACAAAACAATTGTCAATAACATTAAGGTGTAAGATAGATTTGAGCTTTTCTGGTACATATGTTTCATTATGATCTATACTCAAGCAGTGTATTGCCTAACTCCATTTTTGAATGCTCTTAGATGTTCTTTTTTCATTTTAAAATTGTTTCAAATGGTCACTTTACAGATTTGGAGAAGATAAGGAGGAGATAGGCATTGTACATAAATGTCAGTAAATGGAAGTTTTATGCTTTTTTTCCCGGGAAAATAACTTGTATTAGGTTGGTTAAATATTCTATGGAGATATGGTAGGTGAACAGATGAATTAAATGGGAGTCTTTAAGTAATATTATTCAGTCTGTGAGCTGATGCTTCTTTTTGAGTGATTTAGTTCTGCCTGTGGTTACTGTTGTCTTTCTTATCTTGTTTCAGTGATTTGATTTTGCACTGAATTGTATGATTAACAGGTAAACGTTAGTCAAGCAACAAAGGAATATCTGGAGAAGTATGTTGAAAAGAAAACTGAAAATGCAAAGAAACTAAATGAACCTCCATGTGCAGAGTCTGAGAAAGAAGGTGAAAATGCAGTAGGTGATGTGAAGAATGAATCTTCAACAACTTCTGTTGAGGATCCAAAGAAGAACAGTGACAGTGGCAACAAAGAAAATATTATGGACATTGCCAACTCTGGCATTGTCACTGATGAAGACCGTGAGGCTGATCGAGATGCTTCAGAGAAGCTTGTTGGCATGATTGAGGAGAGGTTAAAGACCAATCCTCTCCCACCACCTCCTCCACAAACTGCTCCTGATGGTTCTGGGAAATCAAATTCAGATTTGCCTGCTAAATCAAGGGATGGGAACTCTGATGTTGATTTAATGAGAAATGGTGAGTTTTTGCAGCTGCATCTTTGTGGTTTTGTTTATCTCTTTGTTGTCTTTATCATGCCATGTCATCAAAATATATATGGAAGTCCTTAAATTGTAAGGAGAATCACACTGGAGGAAATAGTGATACTAATTATTTTTCAAAGATAGGAGATTTTGATATTGAGTGCATAATTTTGCAGATGGAGCTGAAGGTAGAAATGATGATGAGACTACCAGTGAGAGCAAAGCGACAACTGAAAATGATCGACCTGAGACAAGCTCACCTGATCGTAGGTATGATAGGAGTAGAGACAGAGAGCAAGATTTTAAGAGGGACAAGGAGCGTGAAATTGAAAGATTAGAAAGAGAAACAGAGCGTGAAAGGATGAGAAAAGAGAGGGAACAGAGAAGGAAGATTGAGGAGGCAGAGCGTGAGTATGAAAAATTTCTTAGAGATTGGGAGCAAAGAGAAAAGGACAAGGAGAAGCAGAGACAGTATGAGAAGGAGAGGGAGAAAGAGAGGGAGCGCAAACGAAAGAAGGAGATTCGCTATGATGAAGAAGATGATGATGAGGAAGATTCAAGAAAAAGGCTGCGTAGGAGTGTTTTGGAGGAAAAGAGGAGGAAGAGATTGCGGGAGAAGGAGGATGACTTGGCTGATAGACTCAAAGAAGAGAAAGAAATTGCTGAGGCCAAGAAAAGGGCAGACGAGGAGCAGCTGCAACTGCAGCAGCAACGAGATGCATTAAAGCTTTTGTCTGGTCGCTTTGCAAATGGAGCCGCAAAGAATGTGTTGGCTGAAGAACCTAGCACCGAAAGCAAAGATAAGGCAGTTGAACAGCATTATGAGCGCGAATCAAGTCATGAAAACCAGATATCTGGTATTTGTTCATCTTCTCCCCTTCATTTATTCGTAGTGTTCATCTCATTTTATTTATTTTTCGGAAATGAACAACGTTTGTATATGATAGGTGATGGGAATATGCAAAATGGTTCTGTTGATGAATCAAATGCGGCCTTTGTTTCTGCATCAGATACACGGCAGAGTGGGAATGCACCGAGGAAGTTGGGTTTTGGTCTTGTTGGATCTGGAAAGCGGACTACTGTCCCATCTGTTTTCCATGAGGAGGAAGATGATGATGCACACAAGGAGAAGAAAATGAGACCCCTGGTTCCCATTGATTACTCTACTGAGGAACTGCAGGCTGTCCAACCTGGTGCACCAGCACCAAATCTGGTTGCAGCTGCTGAATTTGCAAAGCGAATATCAAATGTTAACCCTAAAGAGGAAAAGCCTGATGCAGAAAGAGAGCGAAGCAGACGTTCTTATGATAAATCTAGTAGGGATAAAGATCGTAATGATGAGGACAGTCGCAACAGAGATGAGAGCAAAGAGAAGATCCCTGATCGGGATAGAGACAGGGAACATGGACAGGATAAGGTGAAAACAACAGATAACCAGAAGCTTTTGGATGCCAAACAACTAATTGATATGATTCCAAAGACCAAGGAGGAACTATTTTCATACGAGATAAACTGGAATGTGTATGATCAGGTAATCATCTTTTCACATGTCCTCTTTCAAACTGTTAGTTTTGAGAAACATCTATCCTCTGGTCAGGATTAACTGGTTAACGAAGTGCCTAATGTTAACTTGATTATAGCAGTATAATCAATTCAACGTACAAATGCATTGCACATGTTCTTAGTCCTTGACATACACAAAACTAACGTGAATATTGCTGTATCTATATCTGTCTCCTGCATTTGTTGGAAATAATCATCTCTGGGCAGCTCTCTTCACCTTATAATTTTACTTATAATCAGTTCATTGTAAATGCAACTTATATGGTGTTCCAAAACTATAGTTTTGTAATTAAGTTATTATCTTGATCAAAATAATGAAGAAATAGAATGTTTTGTCTTCAAGGATTTTCAGAATTCTGCGATGCAGAATTGTCTTGTCTTTTCACTGTAGAAAATTGTAATTAGTCTGTATCTATATTTCCTAGACTCTGTAATTCTAAGATGGTACTCTTTTGTTTTGGTGCATTTGTACAGCATGCATTGCATGAGAGAATGAGACCCTGGATCTCAAAGAAAATTACTGAGTTTTTGGGAGAAGAAGAGAAAACACTGGTTGATTACATCGTATCGGGTACTCAGGAACATGTTAAGGCTTCCCAAATGCTGGAGCTGCTGCAGTCTATATTAGATGAAGAAGCGGAGATGTTTGTGCTTAAGATGTGGAGGATGCTGATATTTGAGATTAAAAAAGTAGAAACTGGCCTGGCTTTGCGGTCGAGATCCTGATCTAACATTCTTGTGACTCCGTGGGTCCCTGTGTTGGTGCAGGACTGAGATTTTGATTGCATGGTTATTAGTCTCCGTCGGGGTGAGTCATCGATATCTTTTCTTTTAGGCCATCTGTTATTTGAAGAACTAAAATGTAGATTGAAGTAGGGAATATAGGCTTGTTGAGTTTGTATTACTTATAAGCACAATATTAGTCAATATTAACCCGTTTTCTTTTTTTCTTCTGCTGATTTCGAACTGTTTTTTGACCGCTCTCAATGAAGAGCAGTATTGACATTACTCTCTTCCATTTTGATTCATAAGGTGGCTTTTTTCTTAGACATCCATTTTCCCATCTCGACTCTACCAAGATCAGAATTGAGATATACTTGTATGTTAAATCTAATGATTGATTTATTAAAGAATGTTAAGCAATCAGCAACTTGGGAAATGAGAATGTACAGCCTCGATCAAGATCTTTGGAGCTGAAACAAGGACCCAACATCAATTTCTGAAATTGAGAACTGTAACTGATGCCATTAATCAACCTGAATTAGACGTTGAGTGAAATAGGTTTTCATTTTTTCAATCTCTATCGAGTTAAGCAGTCTCAAAAACCTCAACTCAACACTGATTAATAGCGGGATAAACTGACGTTCTTATCAATGAACCCATGTCGTTTCTAGATTGGCATTTTGGCCCTCTGATTCAAACCTTTGTTTCATATTAGGTGCAGTTTGTAATCAAGCTTTGGGTCAACTCATTGAAGAGAAACAAGTGAGGGATATACACAATTCTCATTCTCCTTCGAGTTTCAGCTCTCTTATCTTAACCAAGCAGGATTCATTTTACTATTTTTAAAGATAATAAAATATTCCAGTATGGGCATCTGGTATCAAAGTTTTGTAATTGAGTCAATAACTTAGGAAGACAAACTATAAAATGACAATGAAAAGTGTGTTCATCCATTTCCTTTGTAATCCAAGCCGGCTACCACCAGCATTTCTTTAATCATAAAATATGGTGTTGAATTAAACTTTATTTGGACAATCTGTTAACCCTTCTTCGAATATCAGCATAGTATAAAAAATATATATATGATGCTGGAAATGTCTGTTAATCAAATTCCATTTCTTCGAAGACATTTGGCACCTTGTGTACATCCATTACTCAAGTCATTACAATACTCTCGTATAAACAATTTAACTACAGTTCACTATTATTATATAAATTTTGTTCACATTTATGATTCCAATATCATCTCTTTGGTTTCCCTGTGACACCCAGATTCCAATTTCATCTCAACATTTATTCCAAGTGAAAAAAGATTTGGTCTTTCCTTTAATGGCATAACTGCGGGCATATCATCATTTTAACCCATCCTTATTCTCAGTTCAAATGGGCATGGATTTAGCATTTTCCTTCATGAATGTCTTTGTTTTGTTTGCCACACTTGATTTTGCTTTTTCTCTGGATTCAGTAGGTAATTGCATTCTTAATATTAAAAACCCTTCCTCCACCAAGGAGCCAAATTGCGAATTAGGCAACTGGGGTGGGTTCATCAATAGCAGTTGCTGTGGAGGAGCCTTTGAACAATACCTTCTTGCACTTGGGCGGCAAGCAAGCCTTACAAATGCCATTTACTTGAATTCCACGCAACAAAGCAACTGCTTAACTGCAATGGCGAGCTTTGAGAAAGATGTATACGGCTGTGGTATTAAGAAGCTAACAAGTGGAGCCGGCGGCTGTTCAGACTATACCGTCACCGATGTTATCGATAAGCTAGGAGATAGATTCCGAAACTTACAAGAAGATTGTAAGGTGTTAGGCACCGGTCGCGGAGTGGAACAATTGTGCAATTCATGTTTGAGAAGATGGGAAGAGATTAATGGATCATCAGACTATAAACAGAAACCTGCTAGTGATGATGATGATGTATGTAGATTTGCAGCATTGGTATCCATGATAAGCAATAGGGTTGAGGATGAGAACTGGGTCTATGCAGTCCTTCAATGCCTCAGAGAAAGTGCTTTTTCCTTAGGTAATCACATTTTTCAATGTAAATTGGAATAAGATCAATGATTATAACTATGCATATGTGCTCACTTCATGATTCAATTCACTTTTATTTTATGAATCTCCTTCTTCCTTGTAACTTGCAGATGAACATGAAGGCACAGCTAATGATAATATCCATAAAAGAGGTAATCTCAACAACAACCATCAGCAGTCGGGGTTTCAAGTGTCGATGTTTCAACGTAATTATTAATCGGATGTGTATAATTTTGTTGGTCATAATAGGTTTGTGGGTTTTAATTGGTGGATTAGCAGGAGCTTTGATAATAGTAGTCATTGCTACATGGATCTGCTACAGAAAAAGGAAAGAACAAAGCCTCTCTGCTAGGGGAAAAGGTAGCTTTTCTGCAAAATTATTCAATCTGCCTAAGAACAGATTACTAATCGACATTGCTCATCGTCTTCTTCTTATTCTACAGAATCGGATTTCTCCAAGAATTCCGGCTCTCAGAAGATTTCAATCAAAGAACTTTATTCAGCAACAAACTATTTCAATGCATCTAACTTCATTGGCCAAGGCATAGCTGGTTAGACCCTAACTACAATTCAGTATTTAGGAATCTAAATCGAGTTCAAAAAGCATGAAAAAGGATTGTTTTTCGAACGCTAAACAATGTTTTCAAAGAACAACCACAGATGCATTGACACTGTAAGTCAAAGTGTAAAATAGGGTTGATGCTGATTAACATTGAGAAGCCATTGTTGTGTTTGTGTATTGCACCTAAGAACACCACTTTATGGATACGTACGACGTCCTGGGACAAAATTCTTAGAATCCTAATGTTTGACATAGAAAATAAGCACAAGAACCTTTTACTTTTAGTTCCTTCAGATGCCAATCTTGGATCCTGATTTCATTCTGTTATGACCAGGAAAAGTATACAAGGGTCTTCTCTCAAATGGTCAGTATGTTGCGATTAAGCACATCATCAATGATGGACAGATAGAAACCTTCGCGAGGGAAGTCAGAAGCCTATCTCATATCAAGCATCCAAATCTTGTAGCTTTGGTTGGCTATTGTGAGAATGAAGATGAATGCTTCCTAGTCTATGAACTGTGCCATCATGGGAACCTATCAGAGTGGCTATATGGTATGTGGAATCAAAGTGATTCTGCTTTTGTTACATAGAAAACCACTCACACAAAGATATTGAACAGGGAAGGATAAAGGTCTTTCATGGATTCAAAGACTAAAGATTGCAATTGACAGTGCAAAGGGACTCTGGTTTCTCCACACTTACCCAGAAGGCAGCATTGTTCATCGTGATATCAAGGTACATTCGAGACTAAAGGAATCTACTATCCCCTTTCCTATTTCTGTCATTAGTCTTCTCTGATCACGGTATATGATGGTGTTTTCATGTTTTGTCAGCCAACAAATATCCTAATCAACGATAAATTTCAAGCAAAACTAGCAGATTTCGGATTGTCTAAAGTTATGGACATAGGCCAATCCCATGTGAGCTCAGAAGTGAGAGGAACGTTTGGTTATGTTGATCCCGAGTACCGTAGAAACCACCATGTGAATTCCTCCGGGGATGTTTACAGTTTTGGTATAGTACTTCTTCAACTTTTGTCAGGGCAGAGGGTGCTTAATATGAATCTTCACAGACCATTGCCTCTAAGTAAAATGGTAACAACAATCTCTATCAAGTTTATATAATAGATGTCCATCCTTCCTACTACTAAGATCCCAAGCGCATTTTTGTCAGGCAAAAGTACTCACTGGGGAAGGGGACACAACCAAGTTTGCAGACCCGAAACTTAATGGGGAATACTCGTTAGAAGCTTTCGACCTTGTGCTCAAGCTAGCTTTGTCATGCATAGGGATAAAACAGGAAAGACCATCCATGGAGCAGGTGGCGTTAAGACTACAAAAAGCACTTAATATCTCAATACAAGCAAAGCCAGTTGCATTCCGTGGAAAAATTATACTAAAGCTCTAAAGAGGAGATACAAGAGACATGAGCCTTCATGTTTGTAGAGATTGTTTTAGATAAACTGCAGTAGCATAATCTTATTACTAACATGGAAAAAGGACACGTACAACACTGTTGAAGAAGTTTATACATGATACTACAATAGAAGGAATGGAATGTGTTTTACATCATTGGATTACAGTCTTGAGACCTTATTATGAACAAACCCTAAAAAAATTGAAATGCTACAATACTGTTGTTTTTCACTCAGCTTCATAAAAAAAGGCAGAAGCTGAGTGGATTAGCTCTTCAAAAAACCGAGCTAATAAAGGAAGCAAGCAATGTACACACTTATCTGTATTTACATGGAAATATTTCAGGAATAAATTGGATTACGGATTACCATACGTGAACGAATTGTTCTCGGGGAAGAACTGGAGCCACTGAAGCTGAGGAGCTGTTGTTTTCATAAAACTGGTGCAGAATCTTGATGATTGCACTGGCCTTTTTGCTAGCTCGAGATGTACCTTCACTAAGTTGGGAATACAAGGATCCCATAAGAGAAGGAATCTTCACCAAACGAGCAACCACATCTAGTCCGCCATTGACACACAGAGCCAACAGCATGGAAACGCAGTACTCCTTCCCTGTTCTTGAAGTGGAGGTATTTAAGATCCCTACTAACAATTGCAAGGCACCACGGCGTAAAATTGCGACTGTGCCATCAATTTTCTCTGCTAGAGTAGCTAAAATGGCTAGAGAATCAGTTACGAGATCTTCTCTTTCTGAATCTCTCAAAAGACTGAGCAACAGAGGAACAACCCCAGATGCAAGAACCCTCCAATGGTTCTCGGGATGCACTAGAAGCCCAAAAATAGCAACCAATGCGTTCCTCTTGCAGTGATGGTTTTCTTTCTTAACCAACTCTACTAATCCAGGAATAGCCTCAGGATTTTCACCGATCAGAACCCTGTTCTCCTCAACTGAAGCAAGATAAAACAACGTAGCAGCCGCATGTTGTTGAGCTTCAATATTAAGTCCCCTTCTTAAAACATGGACGATAAAATCCAACCCTTCATTCTCCACTATAAAACATTTGCCTTTTGAATGCTTGGAAAGATTCAAGAGAGAAGCAATGGAATTTTCTTGGGTGTTGGAATCTTCAGATAACAACAGCTTCAATAAATGCGGGATCGTGCCGGATTCAACCAAACAAGATCTGTTAAAAATGCTTGTTTTAGTAAGAACCCGAATCTCAAATGCCGCCTTGTTCATCTCTTCACCACTTCCATTAACAAGTTTGTTAATGAGAAAACCAGCCAACATCTTCATTGAACCTTCACCGGCTGAACTCCCCGCCATTACTGTCCTCGAAATATCACGATTCTTTCCCCTGGAAACGACGACTGGGATGCCGTTTTCAGCACAATATTGTTGGATCATCCCTTTCAAGACAAGATTGGGAACCAGTTCCGTACTGGTAAGCTTCTCGCCCGTCTTGGGACAAGTGGCATTCCCCGGCCTGAACCATTTTAAAATCGAACAACGGTCGTAGGTGTGGCCCGATGATAAAGTTACTGGATCCGTCATTATTTCTAACGAGATCGGACACTTGAGATCATCAACGTTGATTCCTTTAAGATCCTTGCTGATGTTGCTACACTGGCCATTGAGATGCTGACTTCCGAAGTCAACGGTGTCAAATATTACGCATCTGCAATAGCTCATGAATCCCATTAAGCTACACAGAAGCTCTAATTTTGTTTTGTTTTCTCCATTGGAAAACTCGGTTCCGATTTCTGAAGCCAAGAATTTCACTTCCTTATTACAACTGCTCCATTTATGAATCCCGAGATGGTCCAAGATCCGTCTGATTTCAATCGGATCAGGTGCGATTCCTTCCTCGAAATGGTTCAGGATCCGCATGAGATCTTTCACGGCCTTTTCATCATCCGGGTCGGGCTCGAAAGAAGCTTTCCTAACTTGCCTTATGATTAACTCAACCAAATCCTTGGCTTCATTTGACATGTTAACGGTTGAAAGCGGGAAAACATCCAGACCCGTCGCCAGGCCCCGGATCACGAGCCGGAATTGGTTCGCAGCTCGATCCGAATTCACTAGCATCCACGCTCGAGCCCCGTCGCGGGTGCAGTCTTCCAGAAGGCAACGAATCTTCTGGAAAGTCAGATGGAGCTCGGACAAGCTGAGGATGACCGGGCGAGCTAGATCCGACATCGTATCTCGGATCTCCTGGAGGAAAAGAAGAAGGTTCGCGATTTGACGAAACGTTTCCCGCGCATTTCTCTTGTTGACGGAGAAAACCTTGGATTTGTAACTGCAAATGTCTACACCAAGATCGATCAGCGAGTTTAGAAGAGTTGAAGGAGAAATGGAATCGCAAGGATGTATTGCCGGGTATGTCATAATCCGGCGATCCGACCCACTCGATTTTTGGATCATTTATCAGATATTTCAAAAAAAACAAAAACAAAGGAGATCGAAACAAAAAGTTTGATTTTGACTTTATCGTTTAGATTTTTGAGTTTGATTTTGGCTTTAGGCGTCCCCTATATATAAAAACGAAGGAGAAAGGGACTTGCGAGATGTCGGCTTCGACACGTGTAACAATTTTGGCTGTACATGGCACGTGCGGATGAGAAAGGCTACTTCGTAGATAGTTTCGAGCAGTGGATAAGCAAATGGTGCGGTGACGCGTGGTCGTAAAATACGGTACGAAGGTACACGATGAGAGGGAGCCGACATGGGATGGCTAATATAACGTGGAATTAAGCTAAAATAAATCATTTACCCCGAATGAATTATTGTGAACCTAATTATTATCATTAAAAAATTGCACCATTATTAACATTATTATATTAATAATTATTTTATTATTTAAATGTTTGATTGAGTTACCGCATACACTTATTAATCAAATTCTAATTCAATTGTAAAATTATCGAAAAAATTTTATTTTTATAAAATAAAAAACGATATTATGAAAGTATTTATATCTTTTTATATTTTTATATAAAATCTAAAAAAAATACATCATAATAAAATTTAAACTTAAACATCATGATTTTCAATATATCAACTTTACCATTTTATTTAAAGTTTAATTTTCTTTTTTTATCAATTTTTATAAATATATTTGTTGAATAATTTTTTACTCGCATCATGAGAGTGATTTTAATTATGTGTTCGACCTAATTATTAGTGTGTTCTTATTTTAGTCGTTCAGGTTCAAAAAATTTTTAGTTTAGTCACTAATGTTATTGTCAATTGATTTTTTGTTCACTCTTCCATTAAATTATTAATGAAATGCTGACGTAAACTTTTTTTGTTGGCACAATAACAAAATTAGTCCTATAATTATTACAGATTTGTTATGAATATTTTATTAGGTGGATGTCCATCAAGATTAAAATAAATTTGAAAGAAGTAAATTGAACATGATCAATATTTTATTACGTGGGAGGTCCTTGTACTATAATGACAAGATCAAATTAATCTTTCTATTATTAAATGGATTAATTTAATCAATATACTATTAAAAAAAATCAAATAAGTCTAAATTGTAACAAAATTAACATTTACTGTTTAAAAAATATCAATAATTGTTTAACATATTTAATATTATTAAAGTTTTTATGATTTTGTAAATAAAATATTTTGTTTGTAATTAAACTACAATTTAAAAAAGTAATTTTCAAGACATTTTTTATACAGTACAATGTTAATTTTATTAAACAACAAATGATATTTTTTAAACAGTAAATGTTAACTCTCTTCTAATTTAATCTTATTTGATTCTTTTTAATATTACAGAAATTAAATTAATCTATTTAATAATAGAGAAATTAATTTGATGATATTCTTAAAAGTACCTCTCAAGGATGCAAATAAATTGTTAGGGATTTAAAATTTGAACTATAAATATATTTTGAAAAAAATACAAGAATTATTTGTACAATTCATAGAATTTACAATTATGTTCAAGCGACTAAAATACTGAAAAACCAACAAAATCAAATTGCATAGAGAAATATAAGATGAATTGTCCGATTATGTGCAACTTTATCCACTTCATAAGAGATAGAAGGGTACTATTAAAAAAAACTTAGAAACTCTGAAAATTT
This sequence comes from Gossypioides kirkii, assembly GCA_005610355.1. Classification (NCBI taxonomy): domain Eukaryota; kingdom Viridiplantae; phylum Streptophyta; class Magnoliopsida; order Malvales; family Malvaceae; genus Gossypioides; species Gossypioides kirkii. The sequence goes on from CP032246.1 coordinate 35,821,812, forward strand.
TAATAATTATCAAATTTTTTGCTTATGAGAATTAAAATACCAAATAACTTTTTTTTATTTTACAATTTCTCTCTTTTACAAAAAATTCTTGCATGTATTGTAGTGCTAAACGATTTCAATACACGATACGAATTTTTATATTGGTAACGGAAAGATGAATTAGCAACAATTCATTCCAAATGAATTATATAATCTTTTTACTTTTCAATATGATGAAATTTTACGGTTTCAAAAGTAAATAAAGGCCTACAATAGTACATTTTTATTCACATTGTTTGGAGTTCATTGGAATAACGAATATTTATATTCAAGAAACATGGTATTTATATATTTCGAGCATAAGAATAAATATATCATGATATTTCAATCATTGACACTTGAAGCAAACAATCCACGCTATTTTTAACTATACTTTTATGATATTAACAATAAACTTCAAAGTAGAATGAGAATCTTGCAATAAGCCAATTTAAATGCAAAAATTATATAAGGGGTCATGAAAATTCCTGAAAGAAGTTTTTATGCTTAAGTTTTGAGAAAATTCTCCATCAGCATATTTCAATGATCATAATTGACCATCAATACGAAGAATGATTACTTGAACAAAGTTACTCTTTAAGGCAATAGGTGACAAAAATGAGACATATCAAAACTAAACTTTTTTGGATTAACTAAATCGAATTAAATTCTAATACTATTATTGCATACACAAGTAGAGAAAGAAAGGAAAAAGAGTTGTATGCTCAAAGTGAAGAGAAATGAACTGATGATTTTATTCCACATAGTTTCAACCTTTTATAAGTTTTACATTAGCTAAAAACAAATCAAAGAAAAAAAATCACAACTTTGGTAATTCTTGATACTTTGTTATTCATTTAACAAAATTCAATAATCGAATGATGAAAATATATTTTCATAAATGATGACGGATATAATAAATATAGAAAAATGAAAAGAGAAAAGATGAAAATAATAACGAGAAGTTTATAAAAATTCAAAGTAGAAAGAATAGTAGATTTCAATTGAATGTGTGTGTGTTTTTTTTTTAATTTTTTAGTAACATTTGAATAGAATATTTTATAGTTTTTATTTAGTTTTTTTTATTTAAAAAGATAATAAATATATACTAATTGAATTTTAACTCGATTGATATCGGTATTATTATTAAAGTATGAGGATGTGAGTTCTTACCTATTTGTATTGCACTTTTTCATGTTATAACCTAGTCTAAATTATTTGCGTTAATATAATTTTTTATATGTTAATTGTTGGTGTCATATTAACTTTTTAATATTGTGACTAAATCTTATACCAGAACTTTAATGCTTTTTTCTATTCTTGATGATTGCCATCAAGCCCGACTTTGAAGGTTGTTTGAGAGTGCAATCGCCCAGGATTCAAAGATAGAAGGGATCAAAAATAATAATTTTCAGCTTTTAAGGTGGGAAAAAAATTGCAAATTAAAATAAATTAATTAAACGCCTAGATCTTTCAATTTTTCACTATAATTGCTTCATCTTCTAGAATCCCACAAATTTTTTAGTTTTTATTGTATTACATTTTATATATTTTTTTAAAAGTGATTCAATTTATCATTTTAACTAGGACCCAAAAATATCAAGAAGGAACCTATGCATTGGCTAACAGGGATTTTACTCTTGGGTCTGCTTACTCTCTAGCCCTCAATTACTTCTAATAGATCTAAGCATGGTTGGTCACCCTATCAAGTCAAAATAGTACCTCTAACCATTCACAAAAATGCAGCTGCAGGCAAACAATGTGGCAGAGCTGCAAAATATAAGTGTAGTGTTGTTTCTAATCCTTTTAACTCCGAAGCAGATGAGGGTTCAATGTTGGTTTCTTTACAAGTTTAGTATTAGAATCATGTTTGATGGTTTCACAAATAATGCATGCCTTTTATACAATACAAAAGATCCAGAATCCCCTGGGTGTTTTTTGTTTTATTACCCGCTTATCTAAATGGACCAGACCTGAGGAAGCAGGGAAAGCAAAAGCTAGTGAAAGGGATCTATATCCATGCAGGGTTCTTCAAAGGAGCCACAATAGCCTTGACTTGCAAGTAATTGCTGAGACTGTGAACACTCTTTTCTCTTCCTTGTCCACTCATCTTGTACCCACCAAATGGGATGGTCGCGTCAAATACATCATAGCAGTTTATCCATACCGTTCCAACTTTCAATGCCCGGCTCAAGGTGTTAGCAGTGTCTAAGTCATTTGTAAATACACCGGCAGCCAGTCCGTATCTCGTACTATTTGCCCTCCGAATAACTTCATCTAAGTCCCTGCAATTAATCAAACATTATTAAATCACTTGAGCTTTAAAGTCATTTGTAATCACGATGAGGATGCACAAGGCAAGGTTGATTTGCTCACCTGAATTTAAGGATCGATTGAACTGGACCAAATATCTCATCCTGTGCAATCAACATATCTTCCTGGTGAAAGTTTAATCAGTTACATATGCTACCAGAGGTATACCATTCTTGCCAGTTGAAGTTGTAATTGTAAGTTTGTAATACCTTTACGTTGGCGAAAACAGTGGGCTGAATATAGAAGCCCTTGCTCCCTAACCTATCTCCTCCAGTTATAAGAGTTGCTCCACTTTCGACACCCGATCTTATGTACCTCAATATCTTTTCAAATTGTTCCGAATCAATCTGATTTAAGTATGCATTGGTATCAGTTTGGAAGAGTACAGGAGAGAACCCCAGATTATAACATCGTACGCTGATTTTCGTTGTTATTAGTATGACATAATAACTACTACATGAGGAAGTGGCTGACCATTATTTATTACCTGGGGACCTTGTTCAACTCCTGCCTTGAATGGATCACCAACGCTACGTTTCAGTGCACGTGCCTTTGCCTTCTCTATAAACTCATCATGCACATCCTCGTGTACATATGTACGAGATCCGGCACAGCAACATTGCCCCTGCAAATGGTTAATTTATAACTACAATCCATCGAAAGAATCCCAATATAGAAACTAATTTTGGTGTTACAAAAGCATTTTTACCTGATTAAAGAACAAAGCAAAGTGAGCCAGCTCAACGGCTTTGTCCACATCAGCATCCTTGCATACAATGAAAGGCGACTTTCCTCCAAGCTCCAATGTTACGGACTTAAGATTGCTTTTTGAAGCTAACTCGAGGACAATTTTTCCAGTTTCACTAGATCCTGTGAATGCAAGCTGTAAAAGAGTCATGTGATGAAATATAAATTTCATGGATTACTTGTATTCCATTCTCACAGAATATAAAGAAACAATGCCAGTGCCAGACATTAGACTGGGAACTCAGAAAAGATGAAGTGATAAGCAGGAAAAAAAAAGGCTAATAAATGTTGAATGGAACTGACTATTTCTTTTAAGAATTTAAAGTACCTTATCCACATCCATGTGACTGGCAAGAGCAGCACCAGCAGTTGGACCAAAACCTGAAACCACATTTAGAGCACCTGGAGGAAGTCCAGCCTGCGGAAACAATTCCCACTCAGAATGACTAAAAGATGAAGTTTAAATATCTTAAGAATAAATCAAGCACAACTTAGGATTTCAATGATAAATGTTACCAAACCATATACACATGAAGGAAAAACATCTAAGCTTACATTCTTAACAATATAATAACAAAAGATTTGCAGATTCACCACCATAAAGTATCTGAATTCAATGTATTTAAATTCAGTTATAAATTTATTAAAATAAGAAAGCAAAGGAAAACTAGAAGCCGGGTCTATGTTGATGATTCAATCTTTTAATAAAAGTGAGTGTACATTTGAAATTAGTAAATAAGGAATATAGTCAAGAAATTACCTCATGAAGTAGCTTGGCAGCATAAAGAGCTGACAAAGGTGTCTGCTCTGCTGACTTAAGAACGATTGTACATCCACATGCTAGGGCAGGCCCAACCTTCCAAGCAAACATGAGAAGAGGAAAATTCCATGGAATAATTTGACCAGCAACACCAATTGGTTCATGTATGGTTTGCACAAGGTGTGGACCATCAGCTGGAATTGTAAGACCATGAATCTTGTCTGCCCAACCTGAATAAACGAAAGAATATTGCCAGATATCAAACAAAATATTAGGAAATGATCTTTGGTAGTTCAAAACACCAATTGAGTGTGATTTTCAGTGACTTTACTAACCAGCATAGTACCGAATTGTTCGTGAGATCAGTGGTAGTTCAATCTTAGCAGCCTGTTCATATGGTTTTCCATTATCCCAAGTCTCAAGCGTTGCAAGTTCCTCGGTATGCTTGTCAAGGAGATCAGCAAATCGAAACAATACCTTTGATCTTTCCTGGAATATAATAGACAAAGTTTAACAGGTAGAAAATTATTTAATAAGATAGAAGAAATAATAATAACTATGAAGTTACATAAGCAGTCATCTTTGGCCAAGGTCCTGCATCAAATGCCTTGCGAGCAGCACAAACAGCTCGATCAATATCTTCAGCATCACCTTCAGCAACATGAGCAATCACATCCCCTGTCCTCGGGTCATATGTTGGAAAAGTTTTACCTGTTTTAGATTAGGGGATTTAGTGAACAAGTAGCCAAAGAATGATTATCATAACATGCCTATGTGACGCATTTATAGGCACATCAACAACAATGTACAATTGGTACATTAATATAAGGAACAAAAAGCTCACCTGATGCTGAATCAACAAAGTTCCCATTAATCAAAAGCTGAGTGTAGTGCACTTTGATGGAAGGAGTGATCGGGTTCTCAATACCAGCAGAAGTGCTGTAACCAGAAACCACTCTGCCCACCCCACAGAACCTCCCTGGAAGCAAAAGTTAAGTTCAACAATTAAGGCTAAAAACAAATATTGGAATTAATAAAGTGGAAATATCAAAAGTAAGAAGCCAACTCCCACTAAGATTTTCGGCTCTCAAACGTTCATATACCTTTCGATGCATAAAAGTACCCAATAAATTATTTGCAAAAACATAAAAAGACTACAAGGAAATGGGAAGACTATATCATGATTGTTTTTTTTTCTCCATATTTCTAGGTGTCACTCGTGAGTTGCCATAAATGCATTAATTTTCAGTTAAAAAAGAAAAACATAAACATGGATATCTTTTTGTATATATTTTTTGGGTATTTTCAAAGCTGCGTTGGGAGAGGAGGGGTTTCACCTGGTTCTCAATGGCTTATAAGAAAAGTTGGCCACTACCTTATTTGCAATGTCTTTTAGATTTTGATATTTAGACATAACTGACAAAAGTTGTCACTGCTGATAAAATTGTGAGCAAGTGTTGTAAAAATCATGAATTGAAATTTTTAGCGTTTCATATTATTGTGAAAAATGTTATAAAAAAGAATATTGAGAAAGCATATCATGTTAAAAATGATGCTTACTAAATTATTTTATCAACAATGGAATAGTTTAGTAGCATTAAAAATATAAGTAAATATGTAAGGGTAATTTATTTCAAAAACTTATTAAAAAACAATTTTCGAATTTATTTTAAACACTTTATAATTGATTCGAAATTTTAAGTATACGAAACAATTAAATAGGTATAAAGATAATTATAAACTCAAAACATATTTATTGTTTACCAACAACAAAAGTTTATTTTTCCTTTAAACATTCGCTGTAGGCTCGACTTTAGCAAGGATGAATTATGACTACGAAAAAAAGCTTTGAGTGACTAGAAAAAATGCTAACCGGGCAAAACACAGTCGTATTTATATTATTACGATTCTAGAACCAAAAAGCAAAATTGATATCAAATTCTCTTTTGACATTTTTCAAATTTGAATAATCTCTCATTCACATTTTGTTTCTTTTATTATACATAACAAAATACGTTAAAATACATTATAAAAATTGATCTGATGAATTCTAATCAGCATTTATATTTCGTTAAAATCAGATTTTAATTTTTCCATTGTTTTGCGAGAAACTTTCAATCAACTTGATATTTATAAAGCATTATAATACGTTACAAAAGTTGATCTAATCAATCTTCATCAATATTTATATTTCGTTTTTCAAAAGAAAAAGAAAAAACACTCACAAAAATTCACCAAAAAAAACTCTCACAAAACGATGAAGTAATCCATTCAAATACAAATACCTTTAGGAAGGAGGGAAGAATAAGGCAATGAACAAGAAAGCAATGAAGAAATCCTCCTAGCGGCCATCCTCGATTATCTAAGAAACGATGTGAATTTGAAGAAAACAAATCGTAATTCTAGTTATGTTTTCGCTTAACTATTTGATAAAATAGAAATGAAACCGGGAATTGGATTTAAGTAGGCGGAAGGTGAGGAAGATCGAAGTAGTGGGGACTGTAAAGCGACAGTCGGGTGACATTTCTAAGCAACTAACTTGATGCCACGTGGAGGTGTGATTTCTTTAATTAAAATCCAAAAAATTAGGGCTACAAATCTCCACAAAAGTGGCGCTCTTTTTCTCTGTTGAAAACCAGATTTGCTTTACTGCGTGTGGCGGCGTCGACGATGCGTAGGACTACGACTATTCCCATTTCGTTTAATTTTTTGGATAAGTTTGTGCACTTTACATATTTAACCCATATTTGTGTTTTTAAATTGGATATAAATAAATTAACACAATATTTTAGTTTATTTATGTTTAAACTATTACATTTTTGTTTATTTAGTATTTTTCTCTTCTAAGTATTTTTCTCTTCTAAGTATTTTAAAATTTTATTACATTAATTTGATGTGTATTAACCACATAGATTATACTTCCACTATTATTCTAAAAATTAATTAAGTATAAAATAAAGTTTCCGGAATGTTTTAAATTAAAAAAATGATGACATATTATTTTAAAAAAATTATTATAAACAAATAATTAAATTTAACCTAATAAATAATTTTGAAAAATTGTCCTGAAGTTGTAATTGTAGACATTAGTTTTTCAACACTAAAGTCTGTTATATTAAATTTGAATTAAAAAATTGTGATTTAGTCGATTTCTCTTTACGTACTAATTGATTAAAATTAGTAGAACATGTTATAATTATATATTTATCCATTAAAATAAATAATAAACATATCAAAGCTCCACATGAACAAACGTAATGCATTAAAATTGATGTCTTACTATTTGACAAGTATTAACTTGAATTTTTATAATTCCACTACTTAATGTTTCGGAATGCTTGATAGAAAATAAATGGTCATTTTTATTCCAACTCCTAAGCATTTTCGACATCCGGCGTACAATGCTACCTACCAAGGTTTGAAAATCCACTTTAAAAATGAGGGAATTTGACAAAAAATATAAATCTTAAAAATAAATTTTGACAAAAAATAAAACTCATTTTCTAAATGAACTGGACCTCAAGTAAATTTTTTTGCTCGAGTCCATCTCAAATCAGCCTAAACTTTCTTTTTTTGCTATTTTTTAATCATTGTTTTACTGTCATTTCGTTATATTATATTACTACTATTTTATTATTATCATTTGAATATTGTATAACTCTTTTATTTTATTATTAATTTCGTTATTATTTTAAAGATATTTATTTATCAAATTACAACTATCTTGTTGTTATTTAATGTATTTTTAATTTATTGAGAAATATTCATTTTAATATTTTAAATGTACTTGATATATTATATTTCTTAAATTTATTATATTTAAAAAAATTAAAAGAAGTAATACAAGCAAATAAAATCGAGTTCAGATTTAATATTTTTTTTATCTTAATTAAATTTAAACAAAATTTTAAATTCATTTTTAAGCCGAACAAGATCAATGCCCAAAAAAAAGCCCATGATAAGTTTAATCTGGCCCAACGTTTTCATGTTACAAAGTAAACCAACATTATTTTATATAAACTTCATAAAAGTAAAAGCTACATGGGATCATCACTTATGCCAAGGTCAATTTCCATAAACTGTTATTAGAAGAAAAAATTCCTATCAATAGGTTGATTATAGGAGGAAATTTTCTTCTATTTTTAAGAAAAATATTTTTATTAGAGTGAAAGAAATGAAAATAAACTTAGAGTGGAAAACAATTATTGTCATACTGTGGACGAGAACTGCGTTGAGCATCAGATCATTGCAAGGAAAATTAATTTCGGAAAATAATTTGGATGAAATACAAGGAAAATTTTGTATATTAATCGAATATGAATATTTTTGTAAGTCTGATTTGGATTCCATAAAAAAAAGTTTAAAACCCCCCATTGGATCATTAATTTAATACCTTCTTAAACATTTAACATAGTCAAATCGATATTCTATTAACTAACGTTTAACATTTCTGACCAATTTTGTTTTGATTACCCACTTAAATTTTTATGAAAATGATGACACAATCTTTTCTTAATTGGTATAATAACACATTTAATCTTCAACACTTTATATCTAACAACTTGGCCATAATTCTAAGTAAGTCAACAAATTTTATCTACATTTACAAATTCTATCAATTTAATCCTTAACAAATTTTCATCATAAATCAAAATTATGAACACAAAAAATAGCTATAATCAACTCAAATGAAATTATAAACGCAGCAAAATAGACTCGATACTCAATTCTTCACATTAAATATAATCACATTCCAATTCCTTCAATAAACTCAAATGGATATCCTGATAGAAAGTTACCAATCCACAAAAATAATAACTCAAAATATACATCCTAACCTTTTTTTTTAGTAACTAAAACATAAAATTTAAAGCTAAATTAATTATTATACCAATTTTTAAACTACAATCTCACCCTTTCGTCAAACACTTAACAATAAAAATGGACAAAAAAATACATGACTAAATTACCACTTCGAAAGTTTTAAAAGTTAAGCGACAGAAAAAAGAAACTTTAACATAATCGGATGACTTTTACTATAGTTTATCCCTTCTTATTTTAAAATTTAAATTTTCATTAATAACTGAAAATTGTGGAATAGGAAAACTTGGACTATATAATAGTTAAAAAAGTAAAATATGAAAATCATTGAAAACGTAATATGAAATATCTGCTAAAAAAACTAAAAAAGTATAATTTTAAAACTTATTATTTAGCACAACACTCCTTCACATCAAAGGCAATTATGTTGAAAACCTGCCTGTATTTTAAAGCCTCAAATCAGTAGGTTTTCATTCGAGGTTAGGGCATGTATTTTAAACTCATATTATGCATCACTCCTTTTCCGGCATAATTTTTCAGCCTAGTTCCAATATCTAGCCAAGTGTTCTAAAAGTAGTAGACAAATTGCATTAATCCCACTTTGGATAAAAAAAGGATAAGTCTGGATGCATTATACATCCTATCATACCTTATCATACATGTCCTTTGAGAAGAGAAGAGTAATGACCCTATGACACTGGTTGCTGCTGATGGTTCTCTTCAATCTTTCACCTGCTGATTGCTGCCTTCATCAATTCTTCTTTAAAAACAGGGGATTCTGGAAGATAACAGGGAAACAGTGACTGGTAGCTTACAAAGAAGGACAAATATAGCCAGCTAAGTTAACAAAACTTGTGCTTAAGTCTATAAAACTCTTATCAAATGCGTAATTACAGCATAACCAAATGTCATCTAATTAGGTGAGCTTCTTCCCTTTCTATGTCCTCTTGATCTTTGAAAATGTTCCTGTCTCTGAGAAGTAAGTACTTTGAGTTCCACTGCCAAGCTGATGTGCATGAGCTTGAGGATTTGTGAGCTCAATCCCCTGATGAACAAAAAATGCCAATCATTACCCACACAAACAAAAATATAATGTCTGTTTGACCCATGTAAAAAGAAGTTCAAACTAAGACTTTTGCCAACCCTCTCCTATTCTACATAGAAAATAGAGAAAACAATCATCACAAGTTACAGTCCTAAATTTTAGAATGACCAATGTCACATATAAACATAAAGCCAATCAGCCACATATCAGAAGTTAACCCTCTAAAGTTTGTTAAACCTCACACACATGCTACTACCTAAAAATTAAAAATATGCCATGTGCTTTCATAACCAGAAACCTGACCTTGTTCCCTCAGTCTTCCATATCTCCAGAACCCTTTCTTATAATTGAAGTCAACAATGCAAAAATGCCAACCAAAAGAAATAGTAATAACCTAAACTTTACACTATTTAGACTCCTAGATTCTAAACCCTTTCTTGCACCTAATAAAAGCCATGTACGCAAACTTCTCAAATCTTTCCTACATCAAACATGTCATAATTAAAACAACATATACTGACATCCCTTCAGCTCATGGTCAAATTAGAAGAAGCTATAAATACCTGCACAGGTGTGAATGCCAAACTTGAAGTCAGCCCAGAGGTGGCACCACTGCTTCCATAATTCTTTTCCTTGAACCTGAAATGAAGGAAAAAGAATATCACCCAGGAGATCAACATGCAAGGTTGAATTTGAGACATGAACAGCAAAAATACTAAATTAAGCTAACCAATCAAAAGGGGAAAAAAAAGAACAGGAGAACCTACTTCTTAGCAACTTTGGCTGCAAGTTTGCTCTGACCAACTGAAACACGCAGTTTGCCACTCCCAGCCTGACCAAGCATTCCATAACCTTCACCTAGTCCATCACCTAAAAACCAAAAGGTAAATGAACAGTCAGAAAACTGTGGGAAATAGGTTATGTTCTTCTTAGTTGATAAATAGATTCTAGAAACTGCTCCATGAAAGTAACTCCTCAAGAGAACATATAGAACTAGACATTTAATTAAAAAAAGGTAGTTAAGCATTATTGTATTTACATAAGCAGAGGTTACAAGCCTATTGAAGACCCAAAACATGGCTTTTGAGTTCAAGCATTATTAAAGAAAAAAAAACTAAAAATGATTCTTCAGAAATTAGAAAAATCTAAGTTCACCTAAAGAGCTTTCCTCAGGTACTCCAAATTGCATCCTGTTCGCTAGCTTCCTCATGTCTGTTATAGCATACCTGAAAATAACATATATAGATATAAGCAAAATGCACAATGCACAAACAAATAGCTGGAAAAAAAATTAAAAGAAAAAAAAAAAGAATTCAATAGTAATAAAAATAAAAGAATTACCTTTCTTTCATCTTCCTTAAGCGACGACCACCCCTCTTTTTCTTAGGTTCAGAATCAGGAACAGGAAGTGGTTTAGGCTGCTTTGCAGGAGGTGGTTCTTGCCATTTTTCAATTTTCTTATGAATTTCTTCCTTTAAGGTTTTTCCAGCATTCCCTAAAGGATCCCCTCTAGTAGAGTCTATACGTGCTGCAAGAGTTGCTTTAGAAGCCAAAAGACGGCAAGCACGACTCCTCAAAGCAGGGGGTGTAGTTTGAAAAATCTCTGTCTGTTCAATATACCCAACACGAAACTGTGATGTTGCAGTGGAAAACCCTGCAAGGGTCTTTCTCTTCGCACCAAGCAGCTGAACATTACAAGCAGGCATCTTAGCTAATGCTGAAAGACCACCAGCAGTACCCATAAGTTTAGCAGCAACAGCACTTCCAACAATAGTAGAAAGATTTGGTGCAATATATCCCATTCTACTTTCTACAAAATCAAGAACCTTCTTCTTTGCAGTATCCAGAGCCAGAGCACGATCACACGCATCAATAGTTTTCTGGAGAACATCTTCAGGAAGTGGCTTGCCACTGGTAGTTGATGCTGTAACTGAAACAACCATAATGATAGCAGAAGGCAAAAGCCCTTCCAAGTCCACAAGGGTTAAATCCATCTCATTGCCAATCTTTTTCACCACACGAGCATAATCAATTGGATGATGCACAAGCGATTCAAGCTCAGGAAACTTCAATCGGTACTTATCACGTATAAAATTATGGATAATAACAATCTCATTCTCGATATCAACCGATAGTCCATTACAGTCCACAATCAGCTGATACTCAGGATCATCTTCCAGTACCATGCCCTGATTTGATATATCAGAACCCTTCTCGAGCGCATCTTCCACTTTCTGCATTATATCAATATATCTCTGACTTTTTTGCAATTTGGAAACACTGTCCAGATCATCGTAGTTAAGCGTTTCGATATCGGCCAGGTCACCATCAATATCTTCTTCCATGTTTGCGACATCATTATTTTCTTCCTCCTGAAAGAATGATATGAACATTACGATTCAGATTAAATATCGAAAAAAAAAGGCTGAAACTCAAAATAGAAAAGGGAAGTATAGTTTCAACTCACCAGAACATCAGCTTCGTTGTCAGATAATTCATCAAGGTCCGCAAGGAATGAATCAGCTAAAGTTGCCTGAAAATTATAACCAAGTAAAAGAACACACAGTTAGATGCAATTATTTTATTGAAAGAAAAGAGTTAAAATTCCAGGAGAAAAGAAAACTAACCATCTGACGCTTTCGCGAGGAGTCTTCAACGGTTTAACCCAAAATCGAAGAGAACAAACGAAAACAAAATTTGCTAACCAGAAGAATGAAGGAACCCTAATCGGAGAAAAGAAGAGCAAATAGCGAAATCGAGTCGGCTTTTGTATGGGCTAGACATTCTATTTCTATGTTGGCCCAAAATCATTAGTTAAATTCTACTAACAATTACTCAACTTTGTTTTACTAGATAAAATAGTCACTTTGATTTTATTTCTGTTACTCAATTTTAAAAAAGTGATAAAACAATCATTTTTACTATTTTCCGTTACAAACGTAACGGCAAAGTGACGTGGCAAACAACGACTTACTTGGTGTCATTAACAATCTAGTTGGTTGATCAGTACCAATTTAAACACTCATATCAACAATAATTTAGGGTTTATACAATAGGAAAAAAAAGAAAAAGGAAAAGAAAAAAAAGAATAAACAACCCTATCAGCACTAATGTAAATCTTTTATTCTTTCTCTCAATCTCTTTGAATTCATTTCCAACCTTAAAATTTTGTAAACACTCTCCACCTTATCTTCATAATTTTTTCCCAAATCCCTTTACTTTCCCAATTTTCTCCCATATCTTCTCACATCATAACTAAAACTTTCATTTAGAGTAAATTCAAACTAAGCAAAACTCTCCATTTCCCTTTGTGAGGAAAAAATCCCAAAAAATTTCAATAAAAAAAGATATTTTTTTATAATAAATCCCAAATTCAAACTAAGAAGTCTCTTTTCCTCACATATTTTTGTAAAAATTTTCAATAAAAGAAAAATAATTTATTCTCTTTGTTTTTGGTTTCGAATTAACATACGAAAAAGCAGAACACAAAAAAACAAGCTTTATTTTGATCTTGAATGTGATGGGTTTTTGTGTTTGTGCACTGTTAAGAGTTTGGATTTCTGTGCTTTCGTTTGGCTTGGTTTTTTGTTGTAATCTATGTGTGCTCCCCTTTTTCCTTTCTTGTTTGTAGGATTTGGTTCTATGTTCTTTTTTGTTAATGTTGGAACCTTTTCTTTTTGGAGGAGGTAGCTTGATTGGGGTTTTTTGCCATTGATTGGGGGTTGATTTTAGGGTTTCTTGCCCTCCTTTTGGCTTTCAAAGATTGAGTAGCTTCCATTTTTCTGTCTTCTCCTCTGTTTTTTTTCTTTTTTTTCTTCTTCTTCAAAGATCGAGCAAGAGATTGATCAATCATCTTTTCTTTTCTTTTTGACCCTCTGACTAATTGTTCAACGTAGCAAATTAACTAGTCACATCAATTATTTAATTTGTCACATCTGCGGTCCCATTAAGACAGTAACGAAACATATTAATCAGTGACTGTTTTGTCACTTTTTTTATAACGTCAGTGACTATTGTGTCACTTTTTTAAAGTTGAGTGAGTGAAATGAAACCAATGTGACTATTTTATCCAGCAGACCAAAATTAAATGACTGTTGATATAATTTATCCAAATAATTTTTGCTTTGATCCATCTTGGTAAAAACTTCATCCTCAACTAATTATCCAAAATTTGTATATATAGATAGTATTACTAGTAATTGAATTTGTCAATATATTGCAGCATATTTTGGTGACCATTGTAGTTGGTAAGTCTCACTAAATTAAAAGTAATTTGAGTATTTTAATTACATTTTCTAATTTTTAGGTACGGTTTGAAAAGCCACTTAGTAATTAGATTAGAGTGGATTTGGGTGTAGTTGCATGTAATTACACAGGGTGGCACATTTGGATAATCATTGTAATTAGTGGTTCCCACTGAATTGGATGCAATTGGAACATTCCAATTACACTTTCCAATTCTTAAGAGGTGGGTGAGAATTAGAGTAATTACGTAGATAATTGCACCCAAATTTAATTTTTAAAAATTATTTTATTATAAGTTTAAGTTATACATTTTTAAATTATAAACATGAACATGTATAAGTGTTTGGGATGATTATGAATAAATATTATTATAACTAAAAAAATATATTATAAAAATAATTTGTGTGTTTATAGTTACAATAAAAATTATATTTTCTAAATCTTAATTTTTTTTAATATTAGGACAAAAAAATTTATTATGAAAAATAATCTAATGTTATATAAGTGTATAATATATTTATTTATAAAAAATCACGAAAAAAAAGTATAGATATAACTTATTTATGTGTCGATACTATATATTATAAAAATAATATATTTGTTCTTAAAATAATTATAAATTTATAAAATTATGACAAAAATTATATTATTTATAAAAAATATTTTGAAAGTTATTAAAGACTTTATAAAAATTATAAAGGTTAACGTAATATAACTATTATATTATTATTTTTACTTAATTTGCATATTATTATATTATCTTAAGAGATTCAAATTTGAGCATTTGTGTGTGCAAGACGTGTGTGCATTATCAAATGGTTAAAAAAATATAAATAGATACTACCAAACAAATTCAAAACAGGTTCATCACGGTAAAACAAAGTCAAACCAGATAAAAATAAAGTCTATTGCTAGTACAAAATACACAAATACACATTATAGTATCAATAGTTATGTATCATTATTATATTATAACTAGTAATACATAAAATATTAACAAATTCTTTATATTTTAATTTGTTTACAATTTTATTTTTGTTAAAACTAAATTTTGCATTGAGTTCTAAATTTTTACTATTTATACTTGGGTTAATATTTGGGCTTCAAATTTGGGACAGTGAGTTTATGTTGGGCTTGGGTATAAATAGTTTAGAATATGAATTTGGGTTAATCTTAGAAGGTAGGTATTCAAATTATAATTTCAATAACAAATTTCTAATATCTAATTTTTAATAATATAAATAAAAAAATATTCCAATTTCACTATAATAATATAGTAAATAAGATAATTTATTTTCTCGGTTTAAAAGTTGTTTCAAATTGTACTTCTATATATTATAGATATTTGTTAAGTGTTTTCTTTTATCCCCTTTACATAATGGTGTTTGATTATTTATATGATATAAGTATTGTTCAATGATATTAGGTAGGTTCCATGCATATAAACACGTATCATATTCTAGACTTAATACGTGTTTGTGCGATTTTATGTGCGAACTCACATGTGACTTCGCAGGGAAATATAGGTACCCTCCTACGAGCACTTATTATCATGCGAGCTTGATCCGCGAACTCAACCTACAAGCTCGATGTAATCTGATCCAAACTCATTCGGATTTTGGACTATAATTCAATCCGAACCCATTCGAATTTTGTATTGGTGATAACAAGTATCATAATAAGCATTATTTGTTAGATCTTGCTTTTATAATGGAGTTTGTTACATTAATAAGGTGTAAGTATCTAAAAAAATTGAAGTACTAAAGTAATTTTTTTTTAATGGGAAGTATTAAGTCATATTCGAATGACAATGGCATCGAGAAGAGATGGAAGATTATTTTAATCAATGATAAGATAATATTTTTATATTTTATTTATATTAAATTTATTTATAATTTTTTAATTTTTAAATTTCAAGAGACCAAATTTCAAAGTTGAGATTTTAATGATGTTCCGAAAGAGTTTAAAGATAAAATTTAAAAAAAAAATGCTTGTTCTATTACAAATGGAGTGTTTTAATAAATTTGAATTGTCGTGAAGGTGGTGTTTGTTGCTTTCTCATTTAATGATTCCAATGAAATGTTATTGCTGAAAAAATTATTTTACAATATTTAGTATATATTAAAAATTATTGATTAAAATCTTGAAAAAGTTCAAATAATATATTTGGTACACTCAGCACTTTCTAATGTTACTTTATAAGATAATTTTTATTAAATAAACAATAATATTAATGTGTTTTAATATTTAATAATATCTTTAACAATCTTTATTATTAGCAAATATTTGAATTAATCCAATTTTCTTACATTGTAATATTTTTCATAACTATGTTGTAGTTATTCATATGCTAGCTTGAAATTATCTTAATATTAAAAATTGATATTAATAAAAAATATATTTTAAAAAATATTTGTAACAAAAGAAAATGTAGATACTTTGAAGTTTGAAACAATGAATGGAGTTGTAAAGACTAGAGAACAGGAGAAGAGACAACAGTTGTAAGTTAATACCTTTGGAAAAGTAACTCCCCCACCATATATTATGATAATCATTTTTTATTAATTATGGGAAAGTAACTTTCGAAAATATATTACATCTCAAGCAAAGTAAATTAACTTTTACATATCAAATGATGAAATTATATTCTAACTAATTAAATTCTTTGATAATTTTTTATCTTATCAAACCTTCTTTAAATTACTATATTATTGTTAATGAAAAAACTTCTCAAATCTAAGAAAATATATTGTTAAAAATCCAATAATATATATATATATATATTTTTTTTTTCTTTTGTTTGATATTATGGATGTGATTATTAATTTGAAATAAGTTGTTTCAATGGAAAAATTAAACAGTAGCTCTTCTCTGTCACCTCTCACGTTAGCGACTTAAGTGTCTGAGCTGCTTGGATTTCTTTAAGGGCCTATTATATTTTTAAAATTTGCTTTCTGAGCCTTCTTGAGCCAATCAAAGTTCCAAAAGAAAAAGAAAAAAAAATCTAAATGGCAGAACTGCAATAAATTGAACCGACGGCCATAGGAAAAGAATAATAGAGGAGAGGCAAGGCAATCAATCAATGTTGAGGGACCCGCTCTCCTATTTGCCGACCAAAAAAAAAGAAGAATAAAGGACAGTAGTCAGTGGATGAGTTGGTTGCTAAGCTTTGGTGGTGGGGGATGGATATATCATTTGACATTGTCAGAGTCGGTCGTCGTGGAAACTTACTACTTTCGAATCATAATTAAAACAAAATCAGCATCAACAACAGTTGCATGGCAAATGGATCACCTCTACTTCCTTTTCTTGCGTGTGTTTCACCTGACTCCAATTTCTTGGAAGCTCATCATTTTAATTTGATGATGGGTGTGAAAACCCCCATGCCAAATTACGCCGCCCACGTAAGCTCATCCATCCATCCATCACCTTCCTTCTTTTTGGGATTTTGACCAGACACCAACGCTTCTTTTCACAATCTGTATACGTGGAATATTATTATTATTGTTATTAGGTACACTACCTACTTGAACTCTTTTATTTTGGTTATCTAAAAAAACATCTTTTCAATTTAATCATTATTGTTAAAGAAATTAAAAGGGGATTTTTGAATGACCAAAATGAAATAGCCTGAAAAGTTAAAGTGACGAACAAAGTAATTTACCTTTGTTGTTACGGTAGATTCAGTTCAACTTTCTTCTTGCTTGCTTACCACACCTCAAATGTTCGCTTTCCAGACCTAGTTGGCTATGTGTAAAACAATATACTTTACCAAATAATAAAAGAGAGCAATAAGCTGTACACGTTGATATTTGCTACCTTATATTATATGTACAAATATCTATAGTGTGAAATCCGTGTCACCCATGCCCCATGCTTTACGAAAATTAAAGTTTACCGCATATATTCTATTTCTTTTCTCAAAAAAGAAAAAAGTTCTCAAAAAATAAAAACCATATCTTAGAATTAAAAGAAAAACTACCTCATTTGGTTATTTGATATTAATACAAGAATATTTTCATAGATATTAAAATACTTAGTATGAATTATAAACCTGAAATTACAAGAATGAGTAAAAGTCAAATAAAAAAAAACCAAAAAGTTTTTGATATTTTTTTTGTGTCATGAGATCTTCTATTAAAAAAAAATGAACCAATAAGTTCCGAACAAATCTTATAAAAGTCACGACAAAACTCAAAAATCTTAAACCTAATTACGTGAAGAGAGCAAATCTATTTGTAACATACCGTTAGGGGAGAAGCTAATTTTTTAAAAAAAAAAATTAAATTATATATTTTTATGATAATAATTTTTAAATAATTAAATCAAATTTTTATAAAAAAATTTAAATTTAAATTTATTATTATTAATTTAAAATTTTATAAATTATAAAAAAATTTAAATAGAATTTTTTTATTTAAGGTGGTACGGCCTACCAGCCGATGGCTTATCCTCTGCATACCGCCATTGCGGAGTAAGGACGGAAAGCCTCGCCTATTTGAGCCACCATGAACCCGTGATGCATAAAGTCCCTCACTCCGATGCAATGAACAGTTGATTAATCAATATAGAATGGTTTTCCCCTCTCAAAAAATATTGTTCATTTAACATTTATATCACATTAATATTTTAAAAATTAACATGTTTTTCTAAATAAAATAACGGGGAAAAAAATCGAAAATGCAGTAGGAAGTTGAATTGTCAGATTAGACGTTGGCCCGATTCAAGTTGCCCAAATGAGATCATTTTCATACTCGTCAATTTAGATCTGCCATGTTTGGTATCTGTATCTATCTATCTATCTATTTATTAAAAAAAATACAACACAAAAAATAATTCAAATAATTAAAATTCATTAACATTACAAAACAGCGATATTCACTATCCTGCACTTTCTGACAATTATCCAAACACATCTTTAAAGTTAATTTATGTCAATTGCCTATGAATTATTTTATTTCTCCCTTAAATTGAAAAAGAAAATTCCACCAAACTTAAAGCTAGAAAAATAATTGAAATTTCCATAGAAATTAACATGATTATTTTTTTTCATTCTATTTCGAATAGAAATATTTAAAAAAAATTATTTTAGCTCTTCATTTAATTTTTCGTCTCTTTTGATCTTTGAATTTATATTTTTATCAAATAACCTCAAATAGATGAAAAATTAATATTTATTAATTTTACTGACATGACATACATGTATATTATTATTTAGATGACACAACAAAATTAAAAAAATATTAACTCTTTTATTTATTTTAAAGTAATTTAAAAAAATATAAATTTAAATATTAAATATTAAAAAAATTAATTTTTTATGAAGCTGGAAAACAAAAAAGTGATTATGCTTTCAAATAAAGAAAGAATGGTTCCATTGTGATAAACTCGAAATATTCTCTGCCCGTTATCCTATATATTTTTTTTGGACGAATATTGTAATTTATTCTTAAGACATTAGCTTACGCATTGAAGCATCTCGAGGCTGCCTATTTTGTTCCTATTCTCCTAAGCTTATATATATATATTAACTTCATATTTTTAAATAAAAAATATTATTATTTTTTAATTTTAGTCTTACAATTAATATAAGTTAAAAAAATTACAAAAATTAATTTTAATTCAAGAACCGTCTTATACTTGGTCCTTTACATGTTTTAAATTTAATTATTCATTAATTTAAAGTTTTTGGATGTTTTAGTTGTTGAATTCATTGTAATGCTTTAATTAGTTTTTCAAGTGTCGTAAATTTTGATTATGTTTATATGATGTTTTAGGAATTATTGAATATTTAGGCAATCAAGGGAAAGGTGGTTTTGGTTCTTTTATTTGTTTTGCCTTCCATGTTTGTTTATGCATTGATATTTTTCAATAGATTTTTTATTTTTTATTTTTGAAACTTCTCTCGTGTTTTGTTCTTTTCCAAAAGAATATAATCCGGTTTTTTTTTTGTTTTCTTATTTTCATGTTTGGATTTTCTTTAGTTTAAGTGTTTTACGTAAACAAATCTCATTTGTCCAGAAAAGACATGGACTTTGACAAAGATGATACAACTATAAAGAATTGGCCTTTCTAAAATTTACCATCATTATTTTTAAATGAAAATAGACTTCATATGACTTAAAAGTTGCAATTATGTGACACTTAACATCTAATTTAATATCATATCATATTTTGTTGCTGATGCAATTCAAACTTAATTCTTATTAATCAATTTAAAAATATAAATTTTTTAGATTTTTTTTTTATAAAAATTTCGAGAATATTTTCTTTAGTTTCATTGAAACTCACTTGTAATTTAAACTTGACAGATATTTCAATACACAAATAAAACTTTAAAATCAATTCCCAAAACTTCTTCATACATATCATAATCAAGATTCTATCACTTAAATTACATCTAAAATCACTACATAAAACATTAAGTAATTCACAAATTAAAAGAATAATGATAATAATAAAAATAGAATAAAAATATTCATTAATATAACCTTCTAATAACTCAATTTTTATTATATATATAAGCTAACATTATTGAACTCGTTTTTTCATACAATTTCTAATTCCAAGTAGTTTAAATTTATAAATAACTTCGAAATCACTTTTCATATTTCTTTCATTTTAGTCTCACGTTTTTCAAATATAGACATAAAATCAAATACATGAATCCGCTAACCTGGGTTGCCCAACAATGACGACTTAAAATATATGTTACCTTGAGTTACCTAGCAATGATGACTATCATAGTACTCGCCCCTCTGGAAATTTGAGTATTGTTTCTCCCTCGACCTTTTCGGTAAGTAAAATCAATGATACACAAACTTTGATCCTATGGTATGTTAAATATATTCGAACTAACCTTTCATCGATTTACGGGGAAATCTCCAAATTGTATATAATCAAATCATAATCCATTATCATACTTCATTATTTCATAATCTTAATCGAATAACATATTTGATAACGATAACATGTAACTACTAATTCAATTATTTAAATTATCAAGTGTGTGCGCACACACACATATATAAATATAAGTGTTTCTACATTACTAATTTGTTCTAATATCATAATCAAACCAAATTATAAGCTTACAATGCATGTTTTAACTATGGCTACCTAAAGGCTTCATAATTCAAAATTTGCGTAACTTTCACCTCACTTAATCGTTTTCATTTCCAATTTCACCAATATTTTCTTCTCAAGCTATCATTGAACACAAAAATTAAAGCAACGTCAACATTTTCTGTCTCCCCTTTAAAAATTTCATCCTCGAAATTTACTTGAAAAGAGATTCAAATATTGTACTCGCATTGTATCTTAAGGTTCTCAAGTCACTTCTTTTAGCTTATGATTTCTCCACAATACTTTTCCTAAAGGAACTCATTTATTTCTCAATTCTTTTACTTCTCTAGATAATATTTGTATTGGTTCCTCTTCATAACACAAATCAGATCGAACCTCAATATTTTCTACTAAGACTACATGTGATGGATCCGATCTATATCTTCGACACATTGATATATGAAACACGTCATGAATTTAGTCCAATTCCAGTGGCAAGGCTAACCGATAAGCAATTGATCTGAACTTTTTTAATAATTTCATACGGTCCAATAAACCTTGAACTTTTTTAAGAATATTTTATCTCCTACTTCATATTCAACTTTTCTTTAATTAATCAAACTTTTTCTTTTGTTTCTTGTATCAATTCTGGACCAATTATTTTCTTCTCATCTAGCTCAGTCTAACACAAAGTGGTGTGACATTTACGATCATACAAAGCTTCATACTATACCATCTAAATACTTGATTTATATGCAAACTCTGCAAGTGGTATATATTATTCCCAATCATTTTCAAAATCAATGATGTAGGCCCGTAGCATATCTTCTAATATATGAATCACACGTTTTGACTAACCATTTATTTGAGGATGAAATATTGTACTAATATTTGTTTTGGTACCAAGTGACTTATGTAACAGCTCGATTTTCAGTGGTGTTAGAAACAATTATTTCGGGATCACAAATCTGACAAGTTGAGTCATAAATTTATTTATTTAAATATTTATGACTTCTTTAGCATCATATTAAAATTTGGGTTATGAAATTTTAATGTTTAGATAGTTAATTGAGTAGAAAGGATTAATTTGTAAAAATTGTAAAAGTAGAATTGCCTAATTAGAAGGACCAAATGAGCAAATTAGCCAAACGTATTTAATGGGTGGATTAGCATGAGTTATATTAATTATAAATAGGTTTAATTAAGACTAAAAAGGGTTAATTAAAGCTTAATGATGAAAGTCTTAAAAATTACAAAATTACCATTATTATATATATATTAAATTAAAAAAATTAAGTGAAAATTTTATCATTCTCACTTCATCTTCTTCCTCCATTCGGCTAAGAGAGAAAGAAATTAGGGTTTTTAAATTCAAACTTCGAGCTTTGATTTGGGTAAGCAAACCTTGAGCGTTTTTAGTAATTTTTATATTTTCGAATCCGTATTAGCTTAATCTAGCTTATGTAAGGATTAATTTGTAAATCTGTCAAATGTTGTGTAACTTGCCATTGTTGAAAATGCTTGTTCTTGAAAGCTTTGAATATATTTGAGTGTTTAATGTTTGGGTTTGATCTTTTTGTAAAGTGATTTTTGATGAAATTAAGGTTTAAGGACTAAAATGTTAAAATTGTCATATTGTTATACTTGTTCTGAAATAAATGGGTTTGCATGGATTTGTATGAGGACTATGAGTGTTCGGCTGGTATGGGTTCAGGAGAAAATGGGTATTTTGCATGCTTTGTATTAAAATAACTAAATTGAATAAAGAAAGTATTAGAGGTAAAATTGTAATTTTACCAAAAGGGGTTTGATTGTGTTAAATGAATTGATTGTGTGATTTAATGCAATGAATTGAATGATTTGTGAATGTAGACTACGACCGTGCCACCGATCGTAGAAAAGGAAAATTAGCGGAACAGTCCCTAAAATCTATTCACAACTACAATCCAGTCCAGTAAGTTCGTATGGTTAAATTCTAATTTAAATTTTATATTCTTGTATGGTAAACCATTGTAGTGAGATGAAATGATGGTCGGAAGTGTGAAAGACGAGAATAATGAAAAAAGAAAGGCAACGGCTTTGAGCCATAAATGAAAAGGGTCCAATGACTAAGTGTCATTGTGAGTATATGAATCCTTTACGGATTATGAGCTCCGATGACTATTTGTCATCGTGAGTGTATGATTCCTTTATGGAACAAGAGGTCCGATGATTATGTGTCATCATGAGTATTAAATGAAATGAATCCCATTGCAGATTAAGGGTTCGATGGATTTGTGTCATCATGAGTATTAAATGCGAGTTGAAACTTACCTCGGATAAATACAGTTATTCTATTCGGTTAATTAGATTTTTACAACTCTTGAAGTTTGATTAATCTATTTAACTTTATGAACTTACTAACTTAAAGTGCTTACATGTGGATTTGCTATTGTTTTGTAGATTCAGGTTTGCTGTTCGGAGATCAGATCATCTTGGAGCATCACACTATCCCGGAGTTGGTCGGTAGTTATCACATTACTTGGTTATATGACATGTACTAGGATGATATTTTCTTTCATTTTTATATTAGAAACGATAAACCTTGTTATAATGATTGTGATTATGCATGAAGTGTAATTTGGATATGAGTTTAAGATACTTTGTAAAGACTTATGTATTTAGTATGTTGTATGTTGACCTAATGTATGAGTTGAGTGTTAAACTTGTGTTTTAACATAATCCCTTAAATTCTGTATACTTGTTCCAATAGAACTCACGCATGTATCAGTAGAAGTACAGGGTAGTAGAGAGGTTGTTCACTGACTTGAGTTGTATCGATAGTTGAATTGTGAGTATCGGTAGTTATGTGTATAGATGTATCGATAGTTTGCATACTTGTATCAATAGAAGTTGTAGGGTGAGAATTATATCTCTCTGGAGTTTTTAGTATTGGTAGATGCATGTCTTGTATATGTAGAAATTATACTTGTAATAGTAGAACTAGCACAGATACTGGTAGAAATCTGCACAGTTTCAGAATTGTTTATTGACAGGGCTACTACCGATACTTGACTATTAGGTACCGGTAAAAGTCTCTCAAAATATTGGAAATGCCATTTTTACCCTTGTTGAATTATGTTTATGTTTAAATGACAATATGTAACATGTGAAGTGGAATACTTTAATAAATCAAGTTATATTATATAATGATAAGATGAACAGTGATAAAAGAACAGTAAAACACCGAAAATCCTAACCAACGACGGTGTTCGAATTTTGAGTGTTATATTTAGTGGTATCAAAGCCTATGATTTAACCGTTTCTTGGACTGTATTGATTGTGTTTGATGATTTAAAAGTACATGCCATATGAACCTGTGATAGTGTGATATGGATGATTCCGATCTAACTATGATTTTTGCAGATAAATACAATATGCCTGACTCTGAAAAAGATGAAACTAATGAGGTAAACAGTAATATTCCAACTAATGACTCTGGGGCTAGTCACAGTGCATCAATATTATCAATGATAAAAAATGAAGAAAAGAATATGTTCTTTGGTTTTATGGGGCAGTGGTTCACGGAATTCATGAGAAATAATCCGATGGCACCACCCTTTACGCCTCCTGTCACACAGCCATGTGCTCGATCGATAGCACCCTAAATAGGCCTCTACCACCTCCAGTAGTAGAATCGAGGTATCGTATCCCTACAGATAGAGTTAGAAAATATAGAACTGAAGACTTTCGAGGAAGCGTAGAAGACGATCCTTCCAGAACTTAATACTAGTTAGAGAATATGCTGAGAGTTTTGAATGAAATGGTTTGTCCTGCGGAAGACTATGTAATGTGTGTCGCGTCACTATTGAAAGATGAGGCTTACAATTGGTGGGCTATGATTGTGGCAATGATGCCTAAAAATGAAGTTGCTTGAGATTTCTTTCAAACGGAATTTAAGAAGAAATATGTCAGCAAATGATACTTGGATAAGAAGAAAGAATTTCTAGAACTGAGACAGAGAAATAAAACAGTGGCAAAATATGAACGAGAATTTGTACAGCTTAGCAAGTATGCCAGAGAAGTTGTTCAGACTGATGAAGCCCTGTGTGTCCATTTCGAAGAGGAGCTAAACAACGAGATCAAAATGATAGCGGGTGATTCTGAAATTCGACCGTTGGTAATTTTAGCAGACAAAGCTTAAAAGACGAAAGAAATCTAGAACAGCAAGAGATAGAGAGAAAGGAGGGTTCAAAAATTTAGAAAGAAGAATATAGCCTGGACTTTCTTCATGCTATCGCCAAAGAGATTCAGAGAAAAGGCTAGTCGGGGGTCAGTTTCTTCAAGATTTTTGAGAAAGAGTAAATCGAGGCCATCGAAATCTGAATTTCAGAACAGACCCGTAGACAGTGTAACTAGCATTCGTAATATGCCTACTCCAATATGTGAGTATTGTAAGAGGAGCCATGTATGTGAGTATCGTAAGATGAAAGAGACATCCTATCGATGCGAAAGTGCATATCATTTTCTGAGGAACTGCCCAATTAGATCTGAATCCAAGGAGGAACATAGTGTAAAACCTCCTGCTACACAACAAAAGAGTAGACGTTCGGGGCAGAGTAGCAGTACAGATGGAAACCGTGGAGATAACAGGGATAGTGTAGCCAGATCTGAGGCTCGAACACTTGCACGGACTTATGTCATTCGAGCCCGAGAAGAGGCTACCACTCCCAATGTTGTAACTGGTATATTTTATCTTTTTAATGATATTGTATGTGCACTAATTGATCCGGGGTCGACTCATTCATATATTTGTACTGCATTAGCTACTGAAAAGAAATTGTCTGTTGAGTCGACTGAGTTTGACGTACAAGTCACAAACTCATTGGATCATAGTGTCAATATTAATCTGGTATGTCATAAGTATCCACTGAGAATTCAGAGCTGTAAGTTCCCTGCTGAATTGATGCTTTTACCATTCACTAAATTCGATGTAATTTTGGGAATGGACTGGTTAACTAAGCTTGACGTAGTGGTTAATTGTAAACGAAGACGGATTGACTTGAAACGACTGACAGAGAAAGTAATCACAATTAAGTCTGAAAAATTGGATAGTGGCATCAGAGTAATCTCGGCTTTATCGGCATAGAATATGGTTTGTAAAGGTTGCGAAGCATTTTTGGCTTATATATTGGACACTCGGGGTGTAAGAACAGGGTTAGAGTAGGTACCGATTATCAAGGAATTTACAAATGTGTTTCTAGAGAAGTTTCATGTGTACTGCCGATCAGAGAAGTAGAGTTCGACATTGATTTAGTAACAGGTACCGCACCGATTTCGATTCTACCGTAAAATGGCACCTACTGAATTGAAAGAGTTAAAGGCGCAGTTACAAGAGTTGTTAAACAGAAGTTTTATCTGACCGAGCATATCGCTTTGGGGCGCACTGATATTGTTTGTGAAGAAGAAGAATGGTTCGATGAGAATATGTATAGACTACAGATAGTTAAATAAGGTAACAATCAAGAATAAATATCCGTAGCCTCGTATTGATGAGTTGTTTGATCAGTTGAAAGGTGTGATTGTCTTCTCTAAAATAAATCTCCGATCGGGTTATTATCAGATGCGGGTGAAGGATCGTGATATGCAAAAAACAACATTCAAAACTCGATACGAACATTATGAGTTTCTAGTAATACCGTTTAGGTTAACTAACACTCCGACAGTATTCATGGATTTAATTAATAGAGTCTTTAAACCCTAACTGGATAGATTCATAGTGGTATTCATTGATGATATATTGATTTATTCCAGGACGGAGGCAGAGTATGTTCAACATCTGAGGGAAGTTTTGCAAGTATTACGAGAAAAGCAGTTGTATGCGAAGTTCAGCAAGTATGAGTTCTGGCTACAGGAAGTAGGATTTGTGGGTTATGTGGTATCATTGGAAGGGATTCAGATCGATCCAAGTAAAAGTATCGGCTATTCTCGATTGAAAAATACCTAAGAATGTTTTTGAGGTACGTAGCTTTCTGGGATTAGTAGGTTATTATCGTCGATTCGTGAGAAACTTCTCCATCATAGCCTCGTCGAGGACGAAATTGCTACAGAAGAACATCCATTTTGTATGATCAAAAAAGTGTCAGCAGAGCTTCAATCAGTTAAAGAAATTGTTAACTGAAGCTTCGGTATTAACACAACCTGAAACGGGTAAAGAGTTTATCGTGTATGGTAATATGTCTCTGAATGGTTTGGGTTGTGTGTTGATGTAAGCTAGAAAAGTGGTAGCTTGTGCCTCTCGATAATTAAAGCCTCATGAACAGATTTATCCAACCCAAGACCTAGAGTTGGCTGCAATTGTGTTCGCTTTGAAAATTTGATTGTATTATTTATACGGTGAGAGGTGTCATATATTCACAGATCATAAAAGTTTAAGGTATCTGATGACTCAGAAGTAATTGAACTTGAGGCAACGTCAGTGGTTAGAATTACTGAAAGACTTTGATTTGGTAATAGAATACCATCCAAGAAAGGCTAATGTTATTGCTGATGCTCTGAGCTAGAAGTCATTGATTGCATTGAGAGCAATGAATACTCATTTGTCACTTGAGGGTAATGGTTCTATTACAGCTGAACTTCGGACGAAACTGTTATATTTATAGTGGATACAAGAGTTGCAGGAGGATGACTCAAAGCTTAAGGCTAAGAAGGAATAGATGCGGAATGGCGCAACTACTGGATTTACTATTGACGATGATGGTATGTTGTATTTTTGAGGTAGAGTGTACATTCCTGATAATTCTAGCTTAAGACGGGACATTCTGTCGGAGGCCCACAGCAGTACTTACTCCATTCATCTGGGTAGTGTGAAAATGTATAACGACCTGAAGAAGATGTATTGGTGGTCGGCTATGAAATGAGAAAGCTCAGAGTTCGTGACTAGTTGTTTGGTGTGTCAGGAAGTAAAAGCTGAACACCAGGTACCGTCTAGACTGTTACAGCCTATTACCATTCTCGAGTGGAAATGGGAATGGGCCACGATAGATTTTGTTACAGGAATACCTGTGACACCGAGGAAGAGAGACTCAATCTGGGTTATAGTGGACAGACTGACGAAATCGGCTCACTTTATTCCTACCCGAGTGGACTTCCCACTAGAGAAGCTGGCTGCATTGTATGTATCTAAGATAGTATGACTACATAGAGTATCAGCATCCATTATCTCTAAAAGAGATCCACGTTTCACCTCAATATTTTGGGGTAAGTTGCATGAAGCTTTAGGAACCAGACTAAATTTTAATATTGCATATCATCTGCAAACTGATGGTCAGTCAGAACGGGTGATACAGATCCTTGAAGATATGCTACGATGCTGTATACTGAATTTGAGGGTAGCTGGGAAAGGTATCTACCATTGGTGGAGTTTGCGTATAACAACAGCTATCATACTAGTATTAAAATGGCCCCGTTCGAAGCATTATACGGTAGCAAATGTATAACACCTTTGTATTGGTCAGAGTTGAGTGAACATAATTTAGTTGGAGTTGACTTGATTTAAGAGACCGAAGATAAAGTATGGGTGATTCGCGATTGCCTGAAAGCAGCGTCTGATCTGCAGAAGTCTTATGTAGATCTTAAAAGGAAAGATGTAGAATTTGCAGTGGGAGAACGAGTCTTCTTGAGAGTTTCACCTTGAAAGAAAGTACTAAGATTCGGCAGAAAAGGAAAGCTAAGCCCATGATTTATCGGGCCCTACGAGATCATTGAACGAGTTGGTCTTGTAGCTCTAGCTTTATCATCGAAACTAAAGATTCATAATGTATTTCACATTTCGATGCTGAGACGGTATAGATCGGATCCTTCTCATGTGATTACACCTTGTGAGGTTAAGATACAGCTGGATTTGTTGTATTTAGAAGAACCGATTAAGATTTTGGCTCGCGAGGTAAAGGAGTTGCGAAACATAATGGTACCATTAGCAAACGTATTATGGAATAGACACGAGCTTGAAGAAGCTACATGGGAGACAAAAGCTTCGATGAAATCACAGTACCCTAACCTGTTCACTGGTAAGAAATTTAGGGACGAAATTTCCCTAAGAAGGAGAGTTGTATCAACCCGATTTTCAGTAGTGTCGAAAACAATGATTTTGGGATCACAAATCTGATAAGTCGAGTCGTAAAATTATTTATTTAAATATTTATGACTTTGTTAGCATTGTATTAAAATTTAGGTTATGAAATTTAAATGTTTAGATAGTTAATTGAGTAGGAAGGATTAATTTGTAAAAGGTGCAAAAATAGAGTTGGCTCATTAGAAGGACCAAATGAGCAAATTAGACAAAGGCATTTTAGTGGGTGGATTAGCATGAGTTATATTAATTATAAATAAGTTTAATTAAGACTAAAAAGGGTTAATTAAAGCTTAATGATAAAAGTCTTAAAAATTACAAAATTGCCATTAGCATATATATTAAATTAAAAAAATTTTAAGTGAAAATTTTATCATTTTCACTTCATCTTTTTTCCTCCATTCAGCTAAGAGTGAAAGAAATTAGGGTTTTTAAATTCAAACTTTGAGCTTTGATTTGGGTAAGCAAACCTTGAGCATTTTTAGTTAATTTTTATGCTTTCGAGTCTGTATTAGCTTAATCTAGCTTATGCAAGGACTAATTTGTGAATCTGTCAAATGTTGTGTAGCTTGATATTGTTGAAAATGCTTGTTCTTGAAAGCTTTTAGTTCTTGAAGGCTTTTAATATATTTGGGTGTTTGATGCTTGGGTTAGATCTTTTTGTAAAGTGATTTTTGATGAAATTAGAGTTTAAGGACTAAAATGTTAAAATGGTAATATTGTTATACTTGTTGTGAAATAATTGGGTTTGCATGGATTTGTATGAGGACTATGAGTGTTTGGCTGGTATGGGTTGATAAAATGGGTATTATACATGTTTTATGTTGAAAGGACTCAATTGAATAAAAAAAGAAAGTATTAGGGCTAAAACAAAATTTTACCAAAAAGGGTTTGATTGTGTTAAATGAATTGATTGTGTGATTTAATGCGAGGAATTGAATGATTTGTGAATGTAGACTACGATCGTGCCACCGATCGTGGAAAAGAAAAATTAGTGTAATAGTCTCTAGAATCCATTCACAACTCCAATCCAGTCCGGTAATTCGTATGGTTAAATTCTAATTTAAATTGCATATTCTTATATTGTAAACCATTGTAGTGAGATAAAATGATGTTTGGAAGTGTGGAAGATGAGAATAAAAGAAAAAGAAAGGCAACGACTTTGAGCCGTAAATGAAAAAGGTCTGATAACTAAGTGTAATCGTGAGTATATGAATCCTTTACGGATTATGAGGTCCGATGACTATGTGTCATCATGAGTATATGAATCCTTTACAGATTATGAGGTCCGATGACTATGTGTCATCGTGAGTGTATGATTCCTTTACAGAACAAGAGGTCCGATGACTATGTGTCATTATGAGTATTAAATGAAATGAATCCCATTGCAGATTAAGGGTCCGATGGCTTTGTGTCATCATGAGTATTAAATGCGAGTTGAAACTTATCTCGGATGAATACAGTTATTCCATTCGGTTAATTAGATTTTTACAACTCTTAAAGTTTGATAAATTCATTTAACTTTATGAACTTACTAAGCCTTTAAGTGCCTACCTGTGGATTTGTTATTGTTTTGTAGATTCAAATTTGCTGTTTGGAGATTGGATCATCTTGGAGCATCACACTATCCCCGAGTTGTTTGGTAGTTATTACATTACTTGGTTATATGACATGTACTAGGATGATAATTTCTTTCGTTTTTATATTAGAAACGATAAACTTTGTTATGATGATTGTGATTATGCATAAAGTGTAATTTGGATATGAGTTTAAGATACTTTGTAAAGACTTAGGTATTTAGTATGTTGTATGTTGACCTAATGTATGAGTTGAGTGTTAAATTTGTGTTTTAACATAATCCTTGAGATTCTGTAGACTTGTTTCGGTAGAACTCACGCATGTATCAGTAGAAGAACAGGGTAAGAGAGAGGTTGTTCACTGACTTGAGTTGTATCGGTAGTTGAATTGTGAGTATCGGTAGTTATGTGTATATATGTATCGGTAATTTGCATACTTGTATCGGTAGGAGTTGTAGGGTGAGAATTATATCTCTTTGGAATTTTTAGTATCGGTAGATGCATGACTTGTATCGGTGGAAATTATACTTGTATCGGTAGAACTAGCATAGGTACCGATAGAAATCTGCACAATTTTAGAATTATTTTCTGACAGGGCTACTACCGATACTTGACCATCAGGTACCGGTAGAAGTCCCCCAAAATATTAGAAATGCCATTTTTATCCTTGTTGAATTGTGTTTATGTTTAAATGACAATATGTAAAATGTGTAGTGGAATACTTTAATAAATAAAGTTATATTATATAATGATAAGATGAACAGTGATAAATGAATAGTAAAACAACGAAAATCCTAATCGACGACGGTGTTTGGATTTTGGGTGTTACAACTCATGTAACTTCTTCCAACATCTTACAATAAATCAATAATTACTATTAAAAATAATAGACATTGGCATACCATGTAATCTTATAATCTTAGCTATATCTAATTCTACAAACTTATATGTTGACCAATCTGTTCTCACAGGTAGAAAATGAGTTGACATTGTCAATCAATCAACTATAACCTATGTTGCATTGTGCTTCTTTCAAGTGAGAGGTAAGACAATAACAAAATTTATAGTTATTTTGTCCCACTTCCACTCAAGAATTGTTATAGACTGAAGCAATTTCATTGGAACATAATGCGCCTCTTTTACTATCTGACAAGTTAAACACTTAGGAACATATTTTGTGATCTCTTTTTCCATACCTGGTCACCAATATAATTCTCGTAAGTCTTGATACTTCTTGGTACTTCCTAGGTGTATAGCAAATGGATTGTTATACGCCTCTCGAAGTATCTCATTTTCAAATCAATATTGTTCGAAACATAAATTTTATTATGAAATCTCACACAACCATTGTACAGTTAATTATTTATAAATCACTTATTCAATGACTCTTACCATAAATATAAATTTGATAATACTACTTATAATTTAATATTAATGTGGGGATGTTACATATCAACTTTCATTTGAAATCACACGGATATGGCCAACATCCACAAAGCAAATGCAACACCATTATAGTAGTAAGAACCACAATAGATGTTAGAGCTTGAAATGATATTTGAAAAATACTTTAGCTTGCCTTTATTCAAGTTACTTTCGAAATAGATGTTGTAACAAGTTTTTTCAATAGAGTTGTTTAGCAAATTAAATAAGGGAGTAAAAGAATAACGAAAGACCATAATTCTTAATGCAATTTGGTTTAAACAATCATATCTCTACGGAGCCTTGCTTAGTGAATGAATACACTAAATAATTTTCTTGGTACAACAATTAATTAATTGCAGCCTCAATGTTGCACAATTGTTTGCACTCACTCTCCTCAAATAACCTTTCTTACAAGTATAACCTCTCCAACAAAAAAACACACAAAGTATTCCCCAAAAAATAAAAATAAACATTCTTCAACAAATGAAGCACACAAAATCTTATAAATGATAAAAAGTTAAAAATTACACAAAAGGAACTAGATTAATCATCAACATACTCCCCCTAGCCATATGAATCATCAATTATCAAGCATGCTCAAACTTTTCATCAGCAATAATCATGCATAAGCAGAAAGTATGAAGCAATCATCACATCTTGAAGATAATAATCTTCAAATAGCTAATAGAACAATCATATACTAGTCAACGGAATTATAACATCATAACAACAAAAATCAACTTCAAAATGATAACTTAAAAAACTAAATAAGCATAACCACAACACCAAATTCAAAATATTGTCATTTCCTGCTATTAACTTTAACTCTTCGTCCTTTTTGGAAAAAAATGCTAAAGAAACTTCGACTACCATGTCATTTTCTCTAAGTCATAAATAAATTTAGCAAATATGGCCCTCTTGACATTGTGTTGCACCTTTAATAGTTGAGCAAGGGTTTCTTTCGCTTCATCATTATAAATATGATCTTAATCCGTCTAAAAGTCCGTTGAGGTATAAACATACCTTCACTTGTACTTTCTGTTACAACTTAATCTTCAACAAAAATCGGATCAACATTAGCTTGAGTGATCTGCTTTAAACATCTTCGTTATTAGTCGAATAATGTTCTTTTCTAGTGTCATGATCATGTTTGACCATATCTTTAATAATTATATCAATAATCTTCTGATATTAACATTGATGAAATTCAAATCAACATTCAAATGAAAATACAAACATTAGCCTTTTGAGATGTTTCCAAATCTTGTTGGAAAAAAGTTGTTGAATCAAATGTTGTTACAAGTTTTTTAGCAGAGTTGTTTTGCAAGTTAAATAAGAGAGTAAAAAAATTGAGAGACCAAAATTCTTGATGTAGTTTGGATTAAACAATTTTACCTCTACAAAGCCTTACTAAGAGATGAATCATCTAAATATTTTTCGGTACAACAATTGATTTAATCTCAATCTACCCAATACTAACTGGATACTTGTCGTCTTAATGTTGCCTAATAGTGTACACTCACTCATCCTTAAATAACCTCACTTACAAGTATAACCTCTCCAAAAATACTTGAAGTAACAAAGTATGAAAAACTCAACAAAATACTCCCTAGAAATATAAATGAGCACTCCCAAAAAACCACACTTAAACAATTATTTTTAGTTATCTTATATAAGTTACATTCTACACATTTTATCACATGAAGATAACCCTTTCATCCACTTGATTTTCAAATTTAAAATATGTTAGATAAATGTTGAGTTTTGAAATTATCAATTATCATGTGGCCCTTGAACTTAGCTAGATAAAGTCTAGACAATTTTGAATTCTTCCTTATTCTCCAAAGTTTCCTACTCATAAATAGACTATTCTAAGATATCATTTAGTCATCTTTTTACAACAAAACATGCATTTCTTTGTAATACTTTATTTTTTGTCCCATCTTGATTTAGGTTCTTTAAAAAATGATAATATTATATTTCTCCTTCATTTCTTGCATCTTTACCCTTAACCTTCTTAATCATTCAACTTCTTACAATGCATAATAAAGGAAGATGAAGGTTTTAAATAAACTTTGACTATTCCATATCACTTCGATAATCATGTTTTATTTTTATCATATTTGTTTTACTTTCTATTATCGGTCCACAACCCGAATGGGTCTGGATCGGATTCTACACGGATCGCATTCTGAGCTCGCAAATCGAACTCGCATGATGTTAAGTATTCATACATGTGTGGGCGAACTCAAGATGAGAAGGTGCGAAGCCACTTCGAGTATTCACGTGTTAACCTTTTGATTAAGTATATGTCATCATGCATGAACACTTACCTAATATATCACATCTATGAACAACGATCGGATCATGTAAATACATAAAATTAACTTATCTAAGTACACAAAAAAAAAACTCAACAATATTATATCAATAATTTATAAAAGTAAATAAAATACATCCCCGTGACCAAATAAAACAGTAAAGATGATAAGATTGAAGTCTAGAATCCCATATATTCCAACCCACATGCAAAGCAATTTAGAGTTTCTATATTTTGAGAAGGCAACAAATAAATAAAAGAGAAAGGGAAATCTAACAAATATCGCCATCATCCACCAACAGTAGCTTTATTACGCCTAGATATTACCCAGCTTTTCACACTGACATAAAGCAAATTAATATTTATTATTAAATAAAAACTTTCATTGATAATCCCAACAAAACATGATTTCATCCCAATCCCAACCCTAATTGAGAACCTTATCATTTATTATCATTGTTCTACTAATAATACTAGTCATGATTTTGTTTATTTTATTAAATTTTACTAATTATTAAATTTGAAAAAATCTTTATTACTCAGAATCCAACTCGACATTATTAAAAATTAGTTTTCGTTCATTTAAATTCATAAAAGTGAAGAATTTTACATAAATATTTTTGTAATAGTTTAATAATTGAAGAATTGCAGCAAAGAGAATTTTATAAAAAGTATTTTCCAATATTAATTATTAATTAAGTAAAAAACAAAAAAAAAAGAAGGAAGAAAATCACAACTTCACAAGTCACAATCCCAGTCCACACCGAAAGACGCGTCGTTTGCAAGCAGATTCTTTGTAATCCATATATGACGATATAAATTGAAATTTTGATTTTTCTTCCTCAATTACTCTTTTTTCTGCTTTTTAGTTTATGTTATATGAATATTATTTGGCGAAGGGCTAAACAGCCCAGCCCTTAGAGCAACAGGCGTCTGGATGCTACTATAAAGCAAGACCAAAGACCAAGATAGTGTGGCCTCTTTTTCTCTTTCAGTGACCTGTATCCAGCCAACCCAAGATTTTCTATTTTCCGATTCTTTTTTAGGTCTTTTTTCCCAATTTTTTTGTATTTCTAAAACAGAAAGAAATAGGTGTCTCAATGGCAGAAGAGAGCGGTGCCCCTGTAAGTTGTGCTGATTTGCCCGTTAAAAGGCCCAGAGAAGACGAAGAAAACGGGGTCTCTTCTGCTGCTGCTGCTGTTGCTGTTGCCATGGAAATGGAAGCTGATACCAATAATACTTCCAAGGAAGCTGATGGGATTTCCTCTGTTATTCCTGGATGGTTCTCTGAGATTAGCCCAATGTGGCCTGGTTCGTTTTTCAACTCTCCTAATTCCCCATTATTTCTCCTAATCTTTTCTTTACGTTTCCTTTTGGAGAAAAAATGTAAAGCGTTGTTTTTTTTTTCCTTTCTCTGCTTCGATTCCAAAGAGGGCTTTTTTCTTAAATCTGGGTTTTTTTTTCCTTTCTGATTTTCGATGTATGTTTTAACCTGTGTATATTTTTTTTATGGTTATTGATTTGTTTTAGATTTTGGTTGAGCAAGTTTCTGTGTTTTTTATTTGGCTTTCAACTGATTTGAATGAAAAAAAAATTATTTTATTGTGCTTATTTTAATTGTGTAAGATATTGGTTCCATCTAAGGGCGATACTGATTTTGATAGAATTCATGGGTTGGGTTCATTTGAACTTGTTTATCATCAGGTTCAACTTCGTCCCCCCTTTTATTCGTCATTTCTGATGTGCGTTCTTATCTGATATTTTCTGTTTTTGGCTTTTCTTTAGGGGGAAAAAGGGTTCTCAAATGGTCCCATCTCCCATATTGAGGATGTTATTACTTTGCACATCTCATGTAACTTGGTTGTCATTTCTGCTTGTGTAGTGGGTCTGTTTGTGATTCTTTATAGTGAAAAATAAAAAGGAAAAAAAAGCTTCATTTTTCTATGTCTAACTACTAGTTAGCTACATTTTCATTGAATGTTAAGCTTTTACGCTTCTTTGTGTACATTTGCTTGTTTATATGATTGATATCTCGAAGTGCATACTGCTTGCATGTTGTAACTTATGTGTATTTTTCTTATTTGGGAGTGTGTACTATTAGTTTAATAGTGACGTCAGATCTATATTCATTCATAATTCAATGTGTTAATCCATTGCTGTCCATCTTGGTTCTTGGATTTATGGGTTCTTTCTTAGTGGTTATTGTGAAAATTGTGGAGTATGAGGCTGGTGTTACTTTTGCAAGTTAGGGTCTTTTTAGTGTGCATGGGGGTTTCCATGCTGTAGGCTTTGTAAGTTTATTGAAATTAAGAAATATGTAAGGGAGGAAGTAGCATAATAATTCACTGAAACAATTGATTCTTTTTATTTAGTATCTGAGAAGAAAAATATCTTTAGTGGCTCTGTTTTATATGAAATATGCAGGAGAGGCGCATTCCTTAAAGGTTGAAAAGGTCTTGTTTCAAGGGAAGTCTGATTACCAGAATGTTATGATCTTTCAGGTATTTCATGGTCCCATTTTATCTTGCTTCTTTTTTCTCCCTGTTTAGTTTCTTTTAAAATTTTAATTACCAGAATGCCATGGTCTTTCAGGTATTTCACGGTCCATTTTATCTTTCTTCTTTTTTCTCCCTGTTTAGTTTCTTTAAAAATTTTAATTTTTGAAGCATGGTACTCTTGCAGTCATCAACATATGGGAAGGTTCTTGTTTTGGATGGTGTGATTCAGCTTACAGAGAGAGATGAATGTGCATATCAAGAAATGATCACTCACCTTCCACTTTGCTCCATTCCAAATCCTAAGAAGGTATTTCAGCTACTATATTACTGATTATATCAAGAGCTGTTTTCTACCCGATTTGCTTGTCTCAGTAAACATTTGAAGTGAACTCCATCCATGTTTTAGATTCATTAAGGCTTGGATGGATATTAAGGTAGTCCTCATTTTTGACATTTAGCTGCAAGAGAATGACTGAAGAAAATGCTTAATTTTCGTTAATGACTGAAGAAAATGCTTAATTTTCGTTAAGTATAGTGAAGGGGCCATAAAATATTACTGAGATCCACTGGAAATGATTTTGTTTATTGTTTTGACTCGATATTTGGATTATTTTTAATTTTATTAGTTTTTGGTGAATGTGGTTTTTCCTATCTGCTGTTTTACTTGTTCTTCTCTCTTTTTCCTGAAGGAATCTCCCTCATATAGAAATGAAAACCAATAAAATTTAAAGAATACAAAGTGCTGATATGTACCAGCAACGAACTATTTGTGTTCAATAGTTTTGGGTGAAAGTTGAACGTGCTTTAGTTATAATCTGTTTCCATTTAATGTGGCTTCTCTTGGGAGCTTGCTTTTAATGGTATTGTACCAAATACCAAATGGATTGACAGGCACCTGTTGTCTTCTTCAATTCCCACTTACCTGTTTCTTTCACCAGGTTTTGGTCATTGGCGGTGGTGATGGTGGAGTTCTCCGGGAAGTTTCTCGTCATTCTTCTGTTGAGCAGATTGACATATGTGAAATTGACAAGATGGTCGTTGATGTTAGTAATCTCGTTCTTGCTTTCAACACATTCTTTATGATTCACAATTAGTTGCAATTGATTGATGGAAAGTGGGTAAAGTTACTTTTAGATTCAATGTATTAATGCATAGGAAATTGTTCTGCAAACTTACAAGTTTGCAATTTCAGCAAGTCCAACTGTCTAGGAACGTCCAACCATCCTTTGGTGAAACCTTGTTGTAATAATGATATGCACTTTTTTGTGCCAGGTTTCTAAACAATATTTTCCTGATGTAGCTGTTGGTTATGATGATCCCCGTGTGAAACTTCATATTGGTGATGGTATGGTGAACTTGTTTTGTTTTTGGGTGTGTTTTTATACTCTATTGCATGATATCAATCATTAATGTCCATTTGTGTTTCAGGAGTTGCATTTTTGAAGGCTGTTCCAGAAGGTACTTATGATGCAATTATTGTGGATTCTTCTGATCCTATAGGTAATGCTTTTTGGTGGAAATTTAGTATTGTTTTTCTTTGTTATTAATTGTAATATTTAATATTTGAGAATTGGGTCATTGTTTGACATCTCAGGTCCTGCACAAGAACTCTTTGAGAAGCCCTTTTTTGAGTCTGTGTCAAGGGCTCTTCGTCCAGGAGGAGTCGTCTGCACTCAGGCAGAAAGTATCTGGCTACATATGCACATCATTGAGGATATTGTAGCAAACTGCCGTCAAATCTTCAAAGGCTCTGTTAACTATGCATGGACTACAGTTCCTACATACCCAAGGCATATACTAATGACCTTTCCTTCACCTTGTGACAAACTGCTTCGTTCTTATTTAATTGTTTCACCCCACTCCCTATATTTTCTGTGTTGATTTATGTTGTTACTACCCTCTAAAGCAATGGAGGTTTTCCTTATGCTACTGCATCATAATGTGGTGCATTCCATTGTGTTTGCATGACTTTGGTTTACTATTAGACAAGTTGCCAAAAGCTGCGTATCATTGACTTTATTTATTTCATTACAGTGGTGTGATTGGTTTTATGCTTTGCTCAACTGAGGGGCCTCCTGTTGAGTTCAAGCATCCGGTGAATCCTATAGACAAAGATGAGAACTGCTGCAAATCAAAACGACCCCTTAAGTTTTACAACTCTGAGGTGAAACTTTGCTCCACTCTAAATCCTTTATAATCGTGTGAAAATAATAATGCTTGGTCACATATTTAACCCTTTTCCAGAAGTCTTAAAATCTTATTTTGAAACCCTTGTACATTTGCTTGTTTATGATTGCAGATTCATTCGGCTGCGTTCTGTTTACCATCCTTTGCAAAGAAGGTGATTGAATCAAAACCTTAAGGGTGGAAATTTTGAAGTTTTAGAACAAAATTCTAGTTATTGAGCATTAGTTATCATCCTTTGCTTTGATGGCCCAATGTAGCAATGAACCTTGGATTTGGAAATTTAGATAATGCACTTTTTTTTTTTGTCTCGCTTAGGAAGAGAATTTGAGGTAATGGTTGTGGAAGGATATATGTCCACAAGGGATAATGTGGTCATTTAGCTGAGACATAAATGGCTGTTTCTTGCAATCGTTTATCAGATTCACATGTTTGTGTTATTAGTATCATTTTTGCAATATATTGTCATGGATATTTAAGATCATTCAGCTGTTGTTTGACTTTCACACAGTGTTTGTGTTTTTGGAAGTACGTATGCTTTGAAGGTTGTGCATTTTCATGTCTTGGGAAAATAAGAGCCCCCTTACAGCTGAATAACGTACTTAGGATCTCCAGTATATTTGCCAATAACTCTATGCTGATCCATCCATCCCAACATATTAGCTTCTGCTCACCTCATTTGCATTTTAGTATTACTCACAGAAGTTTGGACCCTCTCATTGCACCCCCAAACTTTATGGTTGTCAATGTCAAACACCTCTTCTTATATACACACACCCCCCCCTGTAATATATCCTCAGCGAGAGAGACCATGCTGTTAAGCAAAGGTCAAAGTCGTAACGTATTTGGGGCTTTGCGTGGAGACGACTTGGACTCTTGGGGAGACCCAAAGAGTGGCAGAGTATGCCGTGTGTTGTTGACTTTGGGTATTCTCTCATAATGAACACCCCCACTATACCCCACACAGAAAATGAAAGATAATTGAAAGGAAATTAAGCAGAATGATGTGGTAGAGGTGGCTTTTTTACACACTTCTCTCCATCATTGTCATTTAGTATTTCTAACTTCACTTTCAACATTTTGTGCAATCAAAGAAAGTTAACCATTCCATCAAATTTGCCTAACAAATTAACAAAATGTGTTAGGAAGTGAAACTGCTATGCTTCACCTCTTAAGGAACTTAAACGATAATGTTGTCTGCTACACAGAATACTTTGATAAAGACTTAGCTATCAAGCACTATTAGCCTAACCTGGTTGTTGGTACAATGTGAAACCACCAGCTAATAAAAGAACAGGCTCAGGGACCAAAAATAAGGCCATAGGTGGGGTCATCTCCCTCCTCTCTTCTCATTCTCTAGAATTTTATTTCCTTACTTTCTCCATTTAAAAGTTCCTGCACTCGTTTAAGCATCAAAAAGAGCATCTCAAAGCACAAGCTTCGTTGCCCTCAAAATTACCTTCTTTTGCAAGGATCTAAGAGCATCCGGGCCCATTTCCAGATCTTATCCTTCAAACATAAACCAACACCATGAACAAGTTATACTTTCTAATGCTGTTCATCATAAAACAGCAGATCTTATCATTGCTTTAACGCATCATCGTCATGTCTTTGAACCTGAATAATATATATATATATATAGAAATATGAGGTTGTTTCTGTTATAATCATTCGTAACGGTGGCTTAGTACGAACACAAACAACAACAAAGCTGAAATGCTATCCAACAGAACAAGTTATAAAAACAGATCATCGAGAAATAGTAACTTATAAAGGCACCAAAATCTCCTCAATCACAAAGTTGGAAAAGACTGTCTTGTATCTAGGAACCAAAACCTAATATATTTAATATAACTTTTTAAAAAAAAAAAAAAGGATGGTTTCAAGATATAGATACTTACTTTGATGTATAACTTATAGATGTTTAGTTGTGACTAAGTTGATGTATATATTTTAAATATTTTTTTAATAAAAATCTATCTCATAAGTATTAACTAAAGCACTAACCATCATTATCATTAATCACATACTAAACTAAGTATATATTACGTTTAAGCTAAGTTTGGGTACTTACTCCACTCATTCGGCCCCCCTTGGAGTTTACTAACACTTTGTCACTAAAATTAGCAATAGGCATGATGCAAGCTATAATCGAAAATGAAATTAACATAAAAGTAAATGAATTTTAAAAAAAAAAAAAATTGTTGATTCATTCCACAAATGAATTCCCGAAGCAAATTGCTATCGAAACCGGGTAAAAAAAAAAAAGAAATTGAAAACCGAAAACAACTATTCTCCGCCTCTTTACACCAAAAAAAAAAAAAAAAACATTCTCCGCCTCTTCTTTTAATTTAAGGCTTTTAATTGGATTAATTGATTACTCATTCTAAATAATTTAATTTAAAAATTAATTTACTCGTTAATATCGTGTTTAAATTCATAATTTATATTACATAATTTGTTATAGTGAGTATTTTAAAAATGAAATGTTTCTGTTTTCTTTTTTTAAAAAAACTGTGATTCTCTCTTTTTTGAATATGGAATATCAGAAAAGTTAACTATTTATAATTTGAGAACGATAATTGTAATATATAACTTTTGTACATAAATTTTAATTTCTAATTAATTAAGGGCAATCATTTTATGAGCATAAATTAAATTAAGTGAGGTGTTTATGAGTCAAACTCAATTAAATTTAAGTGAAATCATGTATCATACTAGCACAATCCATACTTACCAAACTCAATTCCGCTTAAAATATGAAAACAAATTTTACCCAAACTAAATTATATTTATAAATAATTCACTTAAAGAATGCCTATATTCTTCAAAAAAATTTAAAAACATAAATTTTAATAATTCCATTTTACTAATTAATAATTTTTATATAGTTTGTTGATTAAAGTTCTAAACATAAATTCTACTATTATAATATAATACATTTTCATATGAGATGAATTAGATAACGTAACATACAAAGTTAAATTAATGTATTATAATACATTTTTATATAGCCCAAACAATACTTTCAATATACCTAATTCTCTTATCCTAACTTATTTTTCAAGCTAATTTTTTTCTAAACCTCTCAAATATCACATCAGA
The DNA here is from genome assembly GCA_005610355.1 of Gossypioides kirkii. Taxonomy (NCBI): domain Eukaryota; kingdom Viridiplantae; phylum Streptophyta; class Magnoliopsida; order Malvales; family Malvaceae; genus Gossypioides; species Gossypioides kirkii. Next base: position 35,864,045 of record CP032246.1, read on the forward strand.
CTAAGATCAATAGCTCATGCCATGAACAGTTCTACCCATGAATAGCCTTTTCATATTAAAAATATTTCAAAAAATAATCTCAAAATAGGTCATTTTGGGGGAAAATATTTAAAAAAATGAAAAATGTCTAAATAAAATTATACACTGTTAAAGCCAATAGAAAAAAAATTAATTCTAAGAATCATTTACCTATACAATTACAAACATTGAATTTTTTGAATTGAAGTATATTAAATAACTTCATTTCAAAAATCTTTTAAATTTTAAAAAAAATTCATATTCCCTAACCAACCAACCTCTTATCAAATCAGAAATAAAGATAGTTTAAATCAAGGTCAGAGAAACAATATAAAAACTTTGATGGCAATGATTCTAATTTTGTTTTCTGGCGTGTAACCAAAAATCTATCTGGCTTGATCTGCATAAGAAATTAGAAGAGCTTTGTTGCAGATGCATGCACCAACACAAGGTCGCAACCAAAATCCGATAGTTACTACTAGCGATTCGATACGATGCGAATTCAACATGTAACTCAAGCTTCTACAATATGCAGGGAGCGATGACTAAGTAGATCAACTGATTCAAGTGGTGCACTAAGATGCATTAAAATGGCCAAAGGATTGGATGCTCTGCCCTTACTTCCAAATCTCACACCTCAACACAAAACATATAAAATCCTTCAGATAAATAAACTTACAATAGCAAAGTAACTGAGCTAAATTTTAAACATAAAAAGTTAACAATATAATAAGTAGATAATCATATAAAGTAAGAAACAGGACCTCCAAGTTTCATACGATGAAGACGGTAAGCAAGCTACCGCAGAAGGGGGTCCAAGGAACCCTAACACTTTGCAGAGTGGAAGCCGGGCAAAACCACCAGCTCTAACAACCTAACCGTCACAAAACGAACACAAGTAACCTAAATCCTTTTTTGCTCACTGAACCTATTTTAACTATAGTATTTGAATATTTGTTTGCCATAGATGTTGTCATTTCAGATTTTGCTTCAGAACCCACTTTAATCTCTGCAAAGGAATTTAAGCAAAAGCATATCAGACTGGATAAACCTGAAAGTATCATAAATGAGATTCCTGGCTGTTCAATTAATTAAGTTCACATGACTTTACCCATTTGTATAAGGTGAATCACGACGAGAATAACGATGTGGAGGCGACCTGCTGTAACTCCGACCACGACGAGGTGATACGCTGCGGCGCCGAGGAGATCTTCCTCCATGTGGACTATAGCTCCTGCCACAAGATTAAAAGAATTTATGTGCCACATAAAATAGCAAGAAATTTTGTCTCAGTATCCTCCATATTCTTGTTGAGAGGACCAATCAGTAGAAGCCAAATCAAGTTTAATTAAAATAAAAACACTCATCAAATCCATTCAAATCAAAAGATATATGCTTCTTGTCAGTATAATAAAAAACCAGTTGGATATATAGGTAAACACAGTCCTAAATTGACAGACATTGTTTTTGCATAAATATGAATTCTAGTCTCTAAGTTTCAAAAAGGGGAAAGGGGTTTTTTGAATAGCATAGTAATGTACCATCACTTTGTATAGGCTCCTTTACAAAAAAGGATAACAGTAGGAGCTACACTCCTCTACACACTCCAACAAAGAGAGAGAAAGAAAAGGAATCCTTAAACCCACCTGCGCCCATACCCATAACTTGGACTCCTACGGCGACGAGGACTGGGGCTTCGACGCCGGCCACTTCCCAGGCCTCGTGATCCATAACGTGAGCGACATTCACGAGCAAAGTGACCAGGTTCACCACACTCATAACACTTTAAATCCTCACCCCCACCACGGCGCCCACCACGGCCTCCACCACCTTTTGAATTATGAGAAAGTTCCACACGCCAACCATTTTTTCCTTCATTGAGAAAAAGGATATAGTTAGAAATTTCTAGAAATGGTCAATAAAGCAACATAGATCAGAAATGTCATTTGAATCTAAGGAACCAAAAGAACTAAGAGCCAAACGCGCAAACTTAGAATTATTTTTTTGGAATAAACAGTCAGATTACACCAAACCACTAAAGCAACTGGCTGCAGACAACCAGTAAACAATAGCAACTTCTTGAAATATAAAAGAAAATCATTGAATTACTTAAACCGGTTAGGAGATCTCTCTAACATTCAAATGAAAGCTCATCGCTCACCAAATTAGAAGCATATGCAGCACATAACTGAGGGCAACATAAATAATCATGCAAAAACTAATGAATATGACCACTTTTATAAAGGTATTTGGGTAGAGAACCAACATAATTCAAGCATGTAAGAGTAATGCAACAAATGAAAGAAATAAACACTAGAAAAAAGAGTATACCCACCATCCAGTTCACGAATTGCATCAATAGCATCCCTGCGATCATCAAACTCAATAAACGCATACCCAGGAGGCCTTCGAGCTACCCATACGCTGGATTCATTGCATCAAAACATAAATCAATCAATAGCACAAACAGCATTTTTTATTATTTTTTTATTTTATAGCTTGTTTCAAATGGAAGAAAGCAAGACTTTATCTTGTATGATTTGACGAGCAAACTAAATAATCAATTAAAGTTAGCAAAACCTGACAATCTTCAGAGTGGCAAATAAACTTAACCCAAAAAAACCCAGGTCTCTATCAAAATCCACTTTTTCCCCTTCATTCACAGAAAAATAAAAATACCTGCGGAGAACGCCGAAAATCCTAAACTCATCTTCGAGATCCCTCTCAGTGACCCGAGGATCCAAATTCCCAACATAGACCCGAGACATTCTCGTAAAATCACAGCGCACCTTAAACGATAATAAATTAATTAGGAAAAATCACAAAAAGGGAAAATCTAATGGTTTTGAATAGCCATCAAAACTCGTTATAGAGACATCATAGAAAAATTAGGGGTTTTGCAGAAAATTATCGAAGGAATCGAAATTATAGACGGAGAAGATGATAGAGAGTAGGGGTTAGGTTACCTTGAGGAAATTTCTGTAGGGTTTGCAGGATAGAAGAAAGAGAGATGAAAATTCGATTGATCAACTTGGTTCTGCGGTAGCTAATCCTAAAACCCTCGAACAATAAACAACCCTAAAAAAATTTCAGCTGAAAATGAGAAGGTTCTGCTTTGCTAGTTAATATTGTACAATATTGGGCCTATATTGAATTCCTATAATATTGGGCCTCTAAAATCCAATGGAAAAGTACGTTTAGTGTTGTACAAATTTTATGTTGGAAACAATTCTAACTTTAGGACAGTGATACAAAGGCTTATATTGAATTTCTATCTTCGGTGTGTTAATTCGATTGGTATAAATATTTTTATCAGTGTGAAAAGATATGAGTTTGAGTATACTGAAGTATAGAGGAATTATGGGTAGTTCTGAGCATTTTATATAAAAAAAACAGATATAATCAAAACCTATAATGAGATTGTTCCAAAATAAAAATTTCTATCTTCATTTATATCGAGTTTGGTATAATAAAAAAATTTAACTTTCAACATTTGTAAATTCTGTCATTTTGATCATGATTCTAATAATTCAATAAATTTATCATCATTAGATAAAAAAATAGAATAAAGATCAAATTTATAAAATGTGTTAATGTTGAAAGCTATATTTGTTATTTTTTTAAAATTAGAAATTTTTTTGACAAAATATATAAGCTTTAATGGCTATTATACCAATAAAAATAAAATAAATTGATGAAAAATGTGAAAAGCATGATTAATGGTTTTTAATTGTTGACTTTTTGAAATTGAGAAGAGCTAAATTTTTATCTAATGGTCAGAACTCAGAAGATCAAAGACCTTACCAGCCTAGAGATTTCGATCCTACATTCCAAAAGTTGCACTACATTGATAAGAATCAACCCCTACCAAGCATCAACACACCCAACTTACATAACAAAACGCTTGCTAAAGAAAATTGCTCTCCAAACATGTCAAAGCATCTGTATATCTATTCTTTTCTTTGAATACCTGCTTCATCACTTTCTTACTACTAATTACACTGATGAAATTTCTATCTAAACTCATAGTCCTAATCATGAGTCGGGTTGATGCAAAATTTTAGATCCTGATCTAGTTCGGCTCAAGAAATGAATTTAAAATTTTATTTAAATCCGATCTAGATTAAAAATGTTAAATTTGAGTTTGATTCGGTCCGTCCGTATTAATTTTTTTAGATTATTTTTTATATAAAAATAAATTTTAAAAAATAATACATCAAATACACTAAAAAATATTAAAATAAAATATTTCTTGACAAATTAAAAATACATTAAAAATATTTGTATTTAAATAACACTAAGATATAGTTACAACTTAACATGCAAATATCTCTAAAATAGTAGTAAAATTAATAATAAAATATGAGTTATATAATATTTAAACAATAACAAATAATAACGAAATGGTAACAAAACAACAATAAAATAATTGATTTGGGCCGGATGGATCAAGCCTGAACTAAAAATTCTACACGAGACTCAGCCCATTTAAAAAGAAAATTTTATTTTTTGTTTAATCTCATTTTAGACTTATATTTTTATCTAAATCTCTCACTTTTCGGAAGGATTTTGAGCTTTAGCGAATGATCTGGCTCATGTATGCTTTCAATGAAGCGATAATCCATTCCCTTCAATGATTTCCGATGAGACTTCCGGCTCCTATCTTGCTCATGTTGCTTATGGAAGATTCATCCCAATTCAATTTTAACCAATCAAATGCAGGTGTAGTCCATGTAACTCCCACTACTCAAGGTGTTGGCACTCTCCTTTGGGGGTTTGCAAAAGCAAAACACTCATCAGCTTTTTCCATTGTTGTTTTTGGATTCGTATCACTAGATTGGATTTCCTTCAATACCAGTGAATTTATTATCAACCAAAATTCACGAAGCATGAAGGAGAAAACAAAGTTCCAAGGAGTCATGTGCTGCCGGAGCCATATTTTCGAGTTGGCATTCACTTCCAGCCATTCTTTCCGGTCCTGATTTGAATGAATAGCAATTTAATTGCATCCTTAACTTTTCCATGTCAGCAAGTTAATGACATTGTTAATTTTTTTATGGTAAACTAATTATTAGTCATTCAATTTTCAAGGCGTTTTCATTTTGATCATCTAAATAAAAAACTTTATAATTTAATCACCGCCATGCTTTTGTGTTAGTCGCTAAAACATTAAATCCCCTAACGGCAGTTATTTGGCCCAGCACTCTTGATCTTCTTCTTCCTTAATCCATTTTTTTTCCCACTAGATTGACAATTCCAAGAGTGACGCCATATCCAGAGACACACCCCTTTCTCTTAGCTTCCTCATGCAGCATGCACGAGACCGAGAATGAATCTCGACTGGTTTCCTGATGATAAAGCCATTTTAACCAGCTTCCAATCCAAATATCAACATGACAATAACTTAAAAAAAAGAATAATTTTTTTTGCGCTAAGCTACAAACAAACTAACGAATCCATAGACTATTAATAGATTATTATTATAAAAGCGATCAAAGTTGATTGGCAATGGAGATCTTGTTGACTTCATCTGCATCGAGCCAAACCTTTCATTCTCCACACTATAGAATGCTCTCCGAGAGTTGTTTTTGGAGCTTAAGCGAACTCGTCTCTCCATCTTTTTCTCTCTTTCCCTCTCTCTGTCCCTCCCTCCTTCTCTCCCTCCCTTTGTTGTGCACCTAACTGCTGTTAGCAAAGAAAGATAAGAAAGAAATGGCTTGGAGAAAAATTTTGATTCAGGAAGAAGAATATGAACAGTGATGGGTCAAAAATAATAAAAAATGATGACTAATCAGCTGTCCTTAGAGATTTAAGGTCTGGAGGACCAAAATGAAAGTCTCCGGTGACTAAATTTAAAAATAATTTTGGACAATCAAAATAAATACACCCTAAAACTTGGGTGACCAAATAAACAATTTACCTTAAATTTTATCATTAAAATTGTATATACAGCTTGTTTGTTTGTTTTGTTGGGCTGGGCTTGCGGATTTGGGCTTCTTATTGGCATGTAACCCTCATTCTTCAATGCTTAAAAAAACCTCATGTTGGCTTTTACTGAGTTATAAAAGTTGTGATTGATTTATACGGATTTGAAGATTTTTTTTTAGTATATTAGTGTGATTATATAATAGTATCTGTTCATATTTTTTTAATTTTTTGGTAAGATACACACACAGATATTCGAACCCGAGACTCCTAAAATGAATAATATTTTCTTTTCTACTAAACCACTTGTTAAATTCCGAATTTGAAGATTTTTAAGCATTCTCACGTCATAATTATGATAATCTAAAGGTCGATTTTTGAAGCACGCTGCTTATGCTTACTACTAATAATAATTTTTTTCCTCTTTTCTATTCAAAAATAATAATATTTTTAGTCAGAGTTTAATGTTACAAATCAACAATAATTAATTATTTAATTAATTTCATCACATACCTGGTAACTCGGCTCTCTCCATGGAATTAAATCGTCAAAAATCTTAGGTAGAAAATAAAAGAAAATGGATGCGTGAAAGATACGATATGGAACATTCTTAGCTAAAATGGGACCCATCCAATGGGTTTTGGATAGGGATGAAATGGGGCCCGCCTTTTGCATCGATCAGCCAATCCGCGGAATGCGGCGACCAGATAATATTGGGCCCCACGCATTTGGTTCGAAAATTTTAGGAGTGAGTAAGGTTGCCCCAACCCAACACTTCTCCCTTTTTCTTCTCACGTGGTTACCACGTGTCGCGGGGGGATAACTAAGATAAACCCACGATCCTCCCGTATTGAGGTCAACGTGGACGGATGATGAATTAGGCCCCACTTCGTGTTTTGGTCGTTTGCGAGGATACGATGGCGGGAGTGTTACACGTGTTCCATGTCCGTACTGGGTAGTGGGTGGAAGTTGGGACGATACGACGGAACGCTGTGGAATTTAAATTTCTTTTTCCTTTTCTCTTAAGGAGTAAAATAAGAAGTTGTTATTATTTCTTCTAAATTAAAACAAGGCTCTCTGTTTAAATAAATTACGATAATGCTACTTCCGTTTTTTCCCACACTCATAATATACTTCAAATTAATCCAAAACGTAATTGGAGTGGCAAATTTTAATATACATTAATAATTAGATTACAGATTTTAATTTAAAATAATACATCGAAAGATATCGATGGCACACATCACTATATAAATAAAAAAACGATATATTTACTGATATAATATGATTTTTAATTTTTTGTGAATTACAAGAGAAGATAAAATTTTAGCAATAATAAAATTAACGTAACTTGAACTTAAAACGTACTTGAAACAATGATTACCCTAATCATTCAGTCAACACACGAAATTTATTAATAAATAAAATATTTGTTTAAAAAAACAACACATGAGGTTGATTAATGAATAAAATCAAGTTATGTATAACCTAACTTGCTGTTGTGAACCATATTTATATTTAGAAGTTAGGTTGGTATACCCAACAAAAAACTTCGAGAACTAAAAAGTAAATTTATCATATATCCAGAATTTAGGTAAGATTTTTTACAATTGTCTTTTTTTGGGGGGGGTTGATTAAGATAGTATATATTTGACTTTATTCTTTTTATAAATTTTAATAATATAAAATATTTTTAAAACTAAAATTATAAATCCACGTGTGTATTAGTATATTTGTGTATTGTATCAGATTGAAAATGATTATATTTTTAAAAAAATTATTTAAAAGTCTATTCAATTTGTCCATTTAAGTTCATTTTCAGAATTATTGCTAAAACGTTTATTGTTTATTTAATTATTTAGTGCTTTAACACGCGGAAACGTTCAATTATTGTAAATATTCAATAATTTCAAATTTAAAACAAAGTTAAACATTTATTTTTTATTTAATTATTTAGTGCTTTAACACATGTAAACGTACAATTATTATAAATATTAAAATAAGTTCATGACATAAAAACAAGGTTAAAGTATATTTAAAACCGAGTTTTTTTATCTAAATAATACAAAAAAAATTATTAATCACCAAATTGGTATCCCCAAATTATTATTTACCAAAATGGTATGTTTAGTTAAGTGGAGGGACACTAAGTGGCGGCACCAGGGGGTTTTTTTGACACGTATTTTTTTTATATATTTAAAAATAAAAAAATATTATTTTATTAGTGGAGGGACTTAAAGTGGCGGCACTCAAGAGTTTTTTATAGAAAAATACGAGAAAAAAATACCTGACACCAGTGGAGGAACACCAAGTGGCGGCACCAATAGAGGAATATCAAGTGGCGGCACTAAGAGGTGTTTTGCCACTTGGCAGCACCTCATTGTGCCGTGTGTGTGTGTGTTTATTTTATTTTAATTGTGAAAATTAATTTGGGTGGTTGGGAATTTTTAGGGTTTGTGATAAAAATAAAATAAAATAAAATTTTTGTTATAAAATAGGAAAGGGGGGAGCAAAAAACGGGGAAAGAAAGAAAGAAAGAAAGAAAGAAGGAGAGGAAAGAAAGAAGAAGGAAAGAAAGGTAATGTGTTTATTTTTAAATTTATTTCAGTATGATATTTTTTAAAATCGTATTTTATTTATTTATTAAAATTTTATTTAATTTTTAACAGATTTATTGAAGATGGATACTCAATTTTTTGTATGCATTTATTTTGATGGAGTAATTTTGAGAACATCGGTTGGATGTATATTTGATTGTCGGGAACAAATAGGAATGAGATTTCGTCGAAATATCTCGGTTGATGATATGAAAGCAAGGATTAGTGCAAAAAATTTTAGACGTTGTGGGAGAAGGATCTCGAAACTTTTCTACAAGTTTCTAGTTTCGACAGATCTCATCAAATTCACCGAGATGGAACTTGTAGACGATGAAGACGTGGAGACAATGATCGCTCTTTATTGTTCGAATCAAAGTGACCCCCAAATGTACCAGTTCAATTGTTTGCCAAGTTAGTTGATGTGGAACCTGTACAAAATGAAGATCCAACTCCATTAGAAAATGAAGATTCAACTCCGTGTATGGTGGTTCCAGTATCGTACATTAAAAGTCAATCAATCGTACGTGGGGTAGATATCGATCTTAATGCTGTTGTGCCCGAGAATGATGCAGATCAAGATGATAGATATGATAGTAGTATTCCTTCTGATAATGAAGTCGATATTGATAGTGATCCGGATGTGGATGAGGTCCCAGATGATATTGACGATGAAAGGGCGAATGACGATGAAAATCCAGTCCAAAATCCATTTACACATATTGTGATGCACAATAATTCTCCTGGGGTACACATGTCGCTTATAAACCCCGATGTGACACATGCCGAGTTCGCGGAGTACCCTGAAATAGTACCTGCTCACCGATTGGCCGTAGCAGCAGATTGTGAAGAGTTGTTTGTGGGTAAAAAATTTGAATCCAAGGAAGAGTGCATATTTGCTATTAAGCGATATAGCATGAATGTGTCGATAGACTACAAAGTCGCAGTGTCTAAACCGACATTGTATATTAGAGAGTGCTGGAAGTCGACGGAAGGTTGCAAGTGGCGGGTGCGAGCTGCATTTATCCAGAAGTCGCAGATGTAGGAGATAAGAAAAATTGATGGGCCTCACACATGCAGTTCAACACGTTTGTCAGAAGATCACCGGAAACTTGATTCCAGAATCATCTGCACACATATCATGCCAACGGTTAAGGACGATCCGACTATCAAGGTTTCTACATTGATTGTGGACATGCAATCACGATTCCATTATCGAGTTTCGTATCGAAAAGCATGGATTGCGAAACAGATGGCAATGGAACAATTGTTCGTTGATTGGGATGCATCATACAATGAGCTGCAATGATGGATAGCCGCAATGCGATAGTACATGCTGGAGACTACGATTGAGTTGGTGACACGACCTTATTATGGCTCAGATAACAACATACAACCGGGAAAAAGAATTATTTAGTATATATTTTGGATGTTTGATCCTTGCGTTCGAGCTTTTCCTCATTACAAGCCATTTGTTCAGGTAGATGAGACATGACTATACGGAAAATATATGCAGATCCTACTAATTGCGGTGGCTTAAGACGGGTATCAAAACGTACTCCCGATAGCATTCGCTATTGTGGACAAAGAAGACATGAAATCCTGAGAGTTCTTTTTGAGAAACCTGCGGAGGTATGTAATTCATAACGATAATATTTGCATCATCTCCGATAGAGGGAAGGGTATTATTGCGGCCATTAGACGTACTGATGTACCATGGAAATCGGTTTACTGCAGCCGACACATTGCGACTAACTTCCAACAAGAATATAAGAATACAGACTAGCAGAGACGACTTGTGAAAATGGGTAAAAAATTAAGTTTCAAATTATATATTTAATATTTTAATTTTAGACTGTAACTTATATTTTCTTAATACTCCTACAGCGTACGAGCTAGAGCCACACCGATTCCGGCAAAGAATGACCAAACTTGAGCGTGACATGGAAGGTCAAACGAACAAGCCTCTACGTGAGTGGTTGGGTACCATGGAACCGTGGCAATGGTCTCAAAGTTTTGATGATGGGTATCGATATGGTCAAATGACGACCAACCTGACAGAGTCGATTAACGGCGTGTTCAAGAGAATACGACATCTTCCGATTTCATCCGTGTTCTCTGCTACGTTCTATAAGCTGGCTACCTTGATGCCAGTAATAGGGATACGACAATCGATCAGATAAACGCCGGACACGTATTTGTCGAAGCTGTCAGGAATGCAATGGATGCAAACAGTCAAACTGCGAGGACGATGAATGTTGAAATATATTCACGACAGTTTCAATGATTTCAAGTTACTGAGACCATTGGGCGTCGAACTGGTATCCCACCTAGGTCATACGGGGTTGATCTCCAAAGCAGACAATGCGATTGTAGGAGGTTCGATACACTTCGTTATCCCTGTGCGCATGTCGTTGCAGCTTGTGCTAAAGTGTCGCTTAATGTTGAACAGTTCATCGACCCCGTTTACACTCTCCACCGTACGTTACGTATTTGGGAAAACGAGTTCCCCGTCCTGCCTGACTTGTCTACATGGGAGGTACCTCCGACGACTTTCGAGCTTATCCCGAACAAAGGTTTACGAAGGAATCCGAAAGGTCGTCCTCATATCGCCAGAATCCGCAACGAAATGGACATCATGGAGAAAAAAGACAGCGGTAAGCTGTGTGGACTGTGTAGGGTAACTGGGCATACTCGACGTAATTGCCCTCAACGAACCTATAATATTGGTCAGTCATCCGGATCGAGTAGGGCTTAAGCTATTTGTATTGGACATTTTTCATTTGAAATTAATTAAGTTTATGAATGAATTTGAAATTAATTATGTTCAACATTTGTATTTAATTAATAATTTTTATATTTGTAAATTGGTTTTGAAATTAGGGATAAGGATTTTTAATTTAAGGTTTTGGATCCTAATGTTTAAAATTATCACAACCTCGAAATTTTTCATTTATTGTCTCTATTTGTGGTTTTTTAAAAATGTTTCATGTATATGATTTGTGGTTTTAGGGTTTAATATTATGAAATATAAATAAATGATCAAATAGGTTAAAATTCATCATTATAATTCATCAATAGTCAAATTTAAACACTATTAGATACAACCCTAGTATCCATGATTAGATGGTGTGGTTCTCGGGGTATATTTTCGTGGTGGCCGCGTCTACGTCGAGATTGCTCGTCAAGCTCATTGTTATCATTAGGGTCTAATTGCCCCGGAGGAGTAGAGTATTGCCCGGGAGGAGTCAAGTATTGCGGTCCACTTACTACTACTACTACTAACAACAAAATAAAATTACTAACTAATTTTTTTAAACATTATTAAATTTTAAATCAATAAATATAAACAATGTTTTTTACTTACTACTACTACTAACAACAAAATAAAATTACTAACTAGCAAAATTTAAACATTATTAAATTTTAAATCAATAAATATGAACAATATTTTTTACTTACTACTACTAACAACAAAATAAAATTACTAACTAGCAAAATTAAATTAAAGTAAATTAATAATAACATAATAACGAAACTTACATTTCTTTTTCTCCTCTTAATTTACTCAACTATAACAATATTAAATAACAAATCAATTAAAAGTTAAATTAAAGAAAACAAAAAACTTAAAATAAACAAATTAACTAACCAATTAAAATATTTTAAAATTAACCAAACTTAAAATATTCATTAAACTTACCTTTCTTCCATTCCTCTTAATTTACTCTTTTAATCTACCTATTAAACAAATAAAATTATAATAACAAATCAATCACATTACTACTACTAACTAACAAATTAAAATATTTTAAAATTAAATTTAAAAATAAACACATTACATTTTTTTCTTTTTCCTTCTTCCCCTTCTTCTCCTTCTTCCTTCTTCTTTCTTTCTCTTTTTTCTTTTTTTTTTCCACTCAATTTTCGTTGGTCCCCCCTTCCCCTCTCCCTCTATTTTATAACAAAAAAATTATTTTATTTAATTTTTTACCAACCAAAGATCCCCAACCACTTAAATTAAATTTCATCTCTTAAAAAACCCACCCAAACACACACACACGGCACAATGGGGTGCTGTCAAGTGATAAAACACCCCTTAGTGTCGCCACTTGATATTCCTCCATTGGTGCCGCCACTTGGTGTTCCTCCACTGGTGTCAAGTATTTTTTTCTCATATTTTTCTGTAAAAAACCTTTGAGTGCCGCCACTTTAAGTCCCTCCACTAATAAAATAATATTTTTTTATTTTTAAATATATATAAAAAAACAAGTGTCAAAAAAACCCCTGGTGCCGCGATTTAGTGTCCCTCCACTTAACTAAATATACCATTTTGATAAATAATAATTTGGGGATACCAATTTGGTGATTAATAATTTTTTTGTATTATTTAAGTAAAAAAACCTTTAAAATTTATTTTAATTCTTGTACAAAAAATTACTTTCGATTAATTTTTATACATAAAAAATTTATTCAAATCATGACATCATTACAGTTTCTCATTAAGTTACAATTAATTTAAACGAGATATATAATACTCAATTAATTTACACATAGTTCAACTTGATCTATAAAAAAATTTCAACCATCCTTCAAAAAAAACACATAAATTTTGAATTATTATGTGATTGAAAATTTTGTTAAATTTATATTTTTTTCAATCACACAATAATTAAAAAACACATTGATTTTTTTGGAGGGAGATGAATTTTTTGTGTGTGTCTCTTAATTGGAAACAATTCGAGTAAAATTAATTTATTATGTATTTTATATAATATTGTTGTCAAATGTGACATTAAAATATAATTAAAATTGCAAAAAAAATTATATACATATGAAGAACCTTAATAATGTGAAATGAAATTATTATTATTTTTTGCATAAATATTGATATTTTGGTTGAGTAATACATTATATTGTGGGGGATAGGGTAGGGGCCAACTATTATTTAGGTAAAGAAGCAAGAAACACGAGGGGTGAGCGAAGACAAGAAGGTGTTTTTTTTTTTTTTTTGTTAGAGATATTAATAAAGTGGATAAGGTTAAGGTACAACTAAATGCAAATGCTTATCCAAATTTGCCAGCTACCATAACTCAATCGGCGTGCTGTCTGGGGTCATATTCGTCCCCAAGTCAATTTAACTCTCCCCTTTTTTTATTTTTTTAAGGTTTTGAAAAAAAAGAAATTAAACAAATAAAATATATACTAAAATTGAAGCCAGCCAAACGCGTAGCAAGGACAGGAGTTAACTGGCTGGCTGCCTGTAATTTATTAGCTCACAGCTCATCTCATCCTATTCCAACTTCCAACTTCTATAACCGATTATTTATTTTTAATTAATTAATGGCCTTGTTTTACTTTAGTATAACCCTTTGCCATCCCTCGTATTTACAATAATATCCTTCTCCAGTTTTTTTGTACTGTTCCTGGAATATTCCATTCCTCTCTCAAGTCAAATTTCAATTATATTATTCTCCTTTTTTTGTTGTAAAATAAATACAACGACTAGATGCAATTTACTTAAAAATAAAATTAATTATTAGGGAAAAAAAAGGTGATTGGAAGAATATGGTGTGAAGGTTGTTTTTTTGACCTGTCGGCCGGTGCATGCACGCACCCCATTTTTGCTTTAAAAAAGTGTGATTTTTTCGTATTAGAAAGTATGTACCTACAATTTATTTAGCTAAATTAGAGTATCTAGAATATTCTCTTAGTATGTTCTGAAATTTATAGTTTTTTTTATGAATTACAGTAAAATCCTAACAATAACATGATCAGTAATAATTAAATCAAAATAATTTTTTTGTGTCAAAATTAAATTGGCATATTTTTTCGATAGTACAAATGTAATTTCATCATTTTAATAGTTTATATTTTAATTATTTTTAAAGGGTTAAATTAAATTTTTATCATTTTTGAGAGAGCCAAAATGTAATTTTATCATTATTAAATTATAATTTTATAAATTATAAAGAGTATAAATTAAAATTTTACCATTTAAAGGGGCTATAATATATATACAAAGGGAAAATTGTAAAAATCTTAAACCTTGAGGGCCTACATATATTTTTGGGGATCATAGTATAAATTTACAAAACACTAAATTGAAAAAATTTAAACTTTGACCCGTGGGCCTCAATGTGGCTCTACTACTGACGATCAACGTTATTTGAATCCAGATTATATTTGGAGCGGTGAATACTCTCACTATCAAGTTAATACACAAAGTTCGATATATTCAAAAATTTATATTATTTTTTTAGTGTTTGAGTTATTATATCGAAAGAGAAAAAAAAATTAGACGTGATAATTTAATTCCTAAATAAATACATTTAAAATTAAATATTATAATAAATTATAGCAATGCGCATAGGATAATGTAAATTATTTTACCTGATCACTAGAATAAGTAGGGCTTTGTTGGACAATTTGGACTAGGAGTTTAAGACAAAATTAAAATAAAGGATTAGATGCTATCTTAATTAAATAAGTATACAAAACAAAGCCAAAGAAAACGTGTACTGGAGGATAATTTTCTTTATTCAATGCCCAATTTTATAGTTTGTTTTGGTTAATCAACCCACCTCCTACTCATCCAAGAGAGAGGATAATTATCTTCATTTTCTTATAATTATTACTTAACCTTGTCAATGATTGTGGATCTTGTTTTTAATTGACAAAAGTTACTGAGTACAATCACAATTACAAATATAAATTATACACGTCTTGATAGTGATTTTTTTAAGCAAAAATGAAAACAAGATTATGTGGCAAGCTTTTATGTTTGATAAGTGGCATTATATTTATATGGCACATGTGCTGATTGAGTATTAGTTCGATTGGTATGAATATTGTTATCAATATAGGATGATGTGGGTTCGAATACGCTAAAATGCATTATCCTCTTATTTATAAGTTGAGTAGAATCTATGAGTAATTTTAGGCATTATGTCAAAAAAAATAGATATAATCAAATTATAAAAAAAAATTATATGGCATATGTTCATTTAATGAGTAAACATTTTTTTATGAGTTTCTTTTTTTTTTTGAATAAACATCAGATTAGGCTTATATATTATTAAGAGAGAGAAAGAAGGAAATATAGATGAGACTGACCCAAACAAGCTTGGGACCAATCCGTTTATAACACAAGCACAAAACTAAAATAGATAAGAAATATAATAAATGAAAAACAAAATTGAAACAAACAATTAAAGCTTCGACAAAAATACCCAATCAGAAGAAAAGGTGAACAGCCAAACAGTGAAAACACTTAATGCCATAGACCGTTCCTTATCAAAGAAGGCGAAGAGATCAAAACCAAAATATCCTCAGTAGCATTCCTCACCTAAAACAGAAAACACCAGAAGCTCAAGCACTACGAGCAACAGATTCAGCCTCTCCAAATGCTCGATTACGAAAAGGATCCGAACGATTTAGGTAACACTCCCTTCCACCTTTTAAAGGATCTGAAGCTAAAGTATGGGTTAGGGTATTCATAGATATTGGAACAAAATGGAAATGAATCTTAAGAAAATGCTTCTTTAAACAATGAATATCAAAGATATAAGCATGAAGAAGAGATTTATCAATCGAATCTGCCTGACATTTTTTATGATAGTTAAAGCATCGCCCTCTATTGAAACCTCCTGCAAACCCTGAACAACTCCTAGACTTACGGCACGATGGCAAGCAAGAGCCTCCGCTTCGAAAGCATTCGAAACTCGGTCAAATATCTTCGAATCCTTCAACAGAATCTTCTCATGAATATCACGAACAATAACCCCAAAAGTCGATCTAGCTGTTGTTGAATCAAACACCATGTCAAAGCTGACCCGAAAAGGTAAAGGCTCACCCCAGACCATATTTGTACTTTTATTCATATTAAGAGGAGCTGTAGATTTTATTGCTTGAATTTCAGCTAAGTAAGATGTAACGAACCTAGCAATAGCGCAACTACTGTTAAATTTTTGTTCATGGATTCTAATATTCATATCCCACCAGATTGCCCAAATCCCACAAGCAATCAATAAACGCTGAGGGCCAGAACTATTATCGAATATCCAGATAAGCCACTGATCCATATCCAAGCTGTTATTATTTTGACAAATAGAGAAAAGTTGTAATTCTGACCAAATCTCCACTGAAACAGGGCATCACCGGAACAAGTGATCAACTGACTCTTCTTCGCAACCACAACGAGGACAGAATGTATCCTGGAGTAACCGCTTCGTGTGTAAATTCACCTTTGTTGGAAGAAAATTCCAAGACAGCTTCCACGTAGTCATATTGACCTTAGTAGGGATGTTTAAGCCCCAAAGCATTTTATAAAAGGGTCTGTAATTATTTTGTAGATCGGTTCAGTTAGCCTATAAACTATTACAAGATTCCAAAGCTCTCTTCACCCTAAACCAGCATATCAATAGATACATTTTGAGCCAAAGGGATACTACAAATTCGAGTAGCATCGACAGCAACAAAGGTATGGTGAATCAACTCAACCTTCCATTCTCTCAAAGTTTGATCAATTAGATATTCCACTTTAACATCACACAAATGAGGAATAGCACTAGACAACTTAAAATTAATATTGCTTGGAATCCATGCATCACCATTAATCAAAATCTTATCACCTGAACCTACTCTCCAGTAACTCCCTCTAGAAAGAACACCTCTAGTTCCCCGTATACTTTTCCAAATAAAAGACGAATTATTACCTAAAAGGGCATGTAGGAAATCCACACTCAGGAAATACTTGCACTTAAGAACTCTCGTCACAAGAGAAATAGTATTTGTTTAAAATTCCCCAACCCTATTTGGCAAGCATAGCAATATTAAAATTTCCCATATCACGAAAACCAAGCCTTCCCTTTTCCTTAAGGTTGCAAAGCTGGTTCCAAGTACACCAGTGGATACCCTTCCGACCTTTTCCTTTTTCCACCAATATTTGGCAAAAATCCCTTCAATTTCATTGCAAAAAGAACAAGGAAGAAGAAAACATGACATGAGATATATGGGGATAACTTGGAGAACGACCTTTATAAAAATTTCTTTACCCCCGAGGAAAAGCATCCTCGTGCTCCAACTCTCAATACGAGTACAAATTATATCCTTTAAATACTAAAAAGAAGCATTCTTTCCTTTACCAACCAATGTAGGTAAACCAAGATATTTTTCCATGCAAAAAGACTCCCGAATTTTTAGAATATCAAAAACCTCCTTTTTAGCATCAGAATCAGTATTAGAACTATAAAAAGCAGTGTATTTATCAAAATTCACCTTTTGTCTAGAACAAGTCTCGTACTCTTGGAGAATCGTCTTTAGAACTGTGGCATCCTTAGCTATTGCACACCCAAACAGAACACTGTCATTAACAAACAACAAATGGGATAACCGAGGCTTATTTTTACTTGCTCGAACACCTTTGATATCTCCCTTAGTCATCACCATACACGATAAAGCTGACAATCTCTCACTGCACAATAAGAACAAAAAGGGACTAAGAGGATCCCCTTGCCTCAAGCCCCTAAATAGATTAAAAGAATTTCCCCTCATACCATTAACCAAAACTGAATAAGAAATAGAAGTAATGCATCTCATAATCAACTCAACCCAACCAATATCAAAACCCATTCGCAACATGATGCATATTAACAAAGGCCACTCAGCCTTATCATAGGCTTTGACCATATCCAATTTCAATGCCATATAACCCGTGCGACCCAAACTTTTTTAATGTAAAAATCCATGATGCAATGAAAATTCTCAGTTGGAATGTCCGGGGATTGGAGAATCCTCGGGCAATCAGGAATATTCGATAAATATTGAAATCTCATAGTCTCTAGATTATCTTCATGATGGAGACGAAGATCAATTCGAAGCGTATGGAGAGAATTCGAAAATTTTATGGTTTTGGATGTAGTATTGAAGTGGGTTTTGATGGTTCGGGTGCGGGTTTGGTATTGGCTTAGAAGGAACATATTATTGTCAAGTTATGTAGTTATTTTGAACATCATATTGATGTTTTGGTTACTGAGGAAGGGGGGATTGTCGTTAGCGTCTAACGGGATTCTATGGTACGCCCGTTACACATGAGAGACGGTTCACTTGGGATCTACTTCGTCGACTGGGTCTTGATCAACTTGGGCAGGATTCTAGTGTCCTTTGGATGGTGTGCGAGGACTTTAATGAAGTCTTTTATTCGTTTAAAAAAAAGAGGTCTACCTCAAGAAGAATCACGTATGATCCCTTTTAAAGAAGTGTTAGCGGATTGTGGGTTATCCGATGTTGGCTATAAGGGAGCGTGGTTTACTTGAGAAAGGGGCAACCTTCCGGAGACGAACATTCGTGAGCGACTCGTCTGAGGTGTGGTTAACGACGCCTGGTTAGATTGTTTTTCGAATACCCAGGTCACACATCTTGTCCATTCTTACTCTGACCATTGCCCCTTATTAATTTCTGATGTCCAATCTAGTAATGTTCGTGGGGAGCGAAAGTTTCGTTTTGAAAAGTGGTGGACGTTGGAGCCTTCTCTTGAACATGAAATTTATCATCTTTGAGGTTTGGCGCATGGTTCTTTGTTTGAGAAGTTGGCTTTTTTAAAGAATGGGCTATTACGGTGGGAAAAAATATTCTTAATAAACATCATGATCTAAAGCGTAGCCTTATCAAAAAATTGGGAGATTTGATGGAAGAAGAGAGGACTGATACTGTTTTAGCTGAGTTTATTGATACTAAATTACAGCTAAATTTGAAAGTTGAAAAAGATGAAGTCTTCTGGGAGCAGCGAGCAAGGAATAATTGGCTATGTTTGGGCGATAAAAATACATCTTTTTTTCACAGAGTGGCTACTGCTCGGAAAAGAAGTAATACAATTCATAGTTTGGAGGGGGAGGATGGTTCGGTGGTTCATAAAAGGGAGGAAATGGAAGAGTTGGCAACTTCTTTTTTTCAAAATTTGTTTTCTTCAAATGGGGTGGGTGACGAAGCCACCTATTGACGAGTGTTCCTATTTACATTAATTCAAAGATGAATCAGTAATTGCTGCTACCTTCTTCAAAAGAGGAAATTGATGTAAAAGTTCATACGTAACAAGAACGTTATCAGTAATAAGGCGACCTGGTACAAAGGCGCACTGAATAGGATCAATACAAATATCAATAAGAGCGCCCAATACAAACTCATACACATCTTCTTTAACAATATTCCAATATCTTTGAAAGAAAAAAAGAGGATACCCATCAAAACCGAGAGCTTTGGAGGGACCCATTGACTTCAAAGCACAAACAATTTAATCATTTAAATCCATGTAAAAGTTCATACGCAACAAGAACATTATCAGTAATTAGGCGACCTGGTACAAAGGCGCACTGAACAGGATCAATACAAACATCAATAATCGATTGTAATGATTAAGTATATTATACTCATTATGACAACAATTAGAGAATTTAGTTAAAAAATAATGAAATAATTCTTAAATGTATTAAATTAACTGTTTTTTTAGTGACGGGACTAAACTAAAATTCTTGGAACTTCTGTATTAATTAAAAATATATTCAATAATATCAAATACAAGTTCACTTATTAAATAATTTAAAATAAAAAAAACAAATAAAGAGAAATTTGAATGAAAATAATATCTGAGTAATTTAAGGAAATTTAAATGATTTCACATTTTTATCATATAAAATAGTGAACTTGCATAAAAACTTGTCAATAGACAACCTCATGCATGAAGAAGCTCGACTCCATGGCCTCACTAGAAGCGCGATATAATTTTACATAAACATCATGTCACCCTAAATGAACTTACAGAATTTGCAAAAGATAAATAAAAAAGGGTTCCTAATGACATTCTAGGCTTGGCAAACACCTTGTCTACTCCCTTTGGTTCAACCCAATAGTACTCTGGTGTGACATCCGTCACCCCATCATGATACTTGTGGAGTAGGGAATTTAGTTGCTAGAACCCATGTTGGAGATTTCGAGGGAAGATAGTTCCGGAGACGATAGTAAACTTTGAGGCACGGATGACGCTTTCCAAAGAGAATTATTTGCCCCCACACAAAGTTGCTAAAGGGTTAAGACAAAGGTCCTCCCGGGATACAACGAAGTTTTGAATTACTTTTGATTAGCAAAATCACAGAATTCCCTAACTCTTATTCTAATTTCTGAAAATTTTAATTAATTGCAAAAGAAAAAGTGTTAATTGTTGTGAGCATCATAGTCCATCTATTTATATGCAATCAATGGACACTTTTTGAAGAGTCACAACCCTTTCAAATTGGATGGACACCTTTTGAAGAGTCACAACCCTTTTCATATTGGACATACCTCTTGGAAGAGATTTGTCCCATGTCCATTGGATGATAAGTCATCATTTTTTCAATTAAATTTGAAAGATCATCACTTTTAATTTGCAATCTATATATTTTCAACAATCCCCCACTAGATTGCTAATTCCAGAAAATAAGTACACAACGATTAAGCATAAAGAAAGGTGTCCGCAGATTGAACCTTTTTTTAGTGCAAATTTCTCAAAGTATCAAAAAAGTGAATGGTGGCTAGTCGCTTGAACCATCACTCTTAAATTCAATACCGAAAAAATTTCACACATAATCGTAAAGAAATAGAGTAAGAGTTTAATTGTTTTAAGACCGTTATGGCCATGTGCTTATCCTGTTTCATGAACATGTACGAGATAAACCATAAATAAAATCTCGTTGAAACGGCACCACTTCATGTCCATATAGGTGGATTTCATGACAATTAATGTCCATCCATTAAAAGTAAAACTCATCCTCCTAAAATATAATCACTAAATTATAATTTTTAGTGCACATTGTCATTCGATAACTTGTTATTACCCTTTGAAACTTGAAACTAACTTTTGGCTAGAAAAAGGTAGGGTTTCCATTATAAATGACTCAATTAGAATGGTTTTAATCCCATCTTAGTGGTGGTGCTTTTAACTAAATCCCTTGATAAACTTTTTGTCAGTGGATCCGCTAAATTGTCAATTGACTTAACATAAGTAACAGTTATCACACCGTCCCTAATTAATTGTCTCACATACTCATGTCTCAAACTTATATATTAGACTTTCCATTGTACACCTTATTATTCGCTCGAGACATGGTTGATTCACTATCACAATATACGGAAATGACGAACCTATGTTGTGGCCACAATTTTATATTTAGCAATAGATTTCTTAGCCATTCCGCTTCCTTGCCTGTAGCCACTAAGGCTATAAACTCAACCTCCATAGTTGAATGTGAGATGCAAGTTTGTTTCTTGGAGGCCCAACTAATGGCTCCACCTCCGATTGTAAAATCCATCCAGATGTGGACTTATTGTCACTTAAACTTGTAATCCAACTTGCATCCGAGTAACCTTTTAGTACCGCAGGATAATCACTATAGAATAATCCTAAATTTTTTGTTTTCTTAAGATAACCAAAAATCTTACTAATTCCTTTCCAATGATCGGTACCAAGATAATTTGTAAATCTTGCCAATTTGCACACAGCAAATGCGGTATCGGGTCTAGTGCAATGCATTGCATACATTAGACTTCCAATTACGCCTGGCATACTCAAGTTGCGCTATAGCCCTACCTTTATTCTCACTTAACTTGAAGTTCGAATCGTATGGAGTGTTCGAATCCTTTATATTCAAGTGTTTGAACTTTTCCAATACTTTCTCGATGTAGTGAGATTGGCTTAATTTAAAGCCCCTTTCATGCTTTTTTACCTTTATACCAAGAATTGTATCTACCTCGTTAAGATCTTTCATCTTAAAATTCGAGGCTAGATACTCTTTGGTCTCACGAACACCTTCCATGTTTGTCCCAAAAATCAACAAATCATCTACATATAGGCAAATAATTACACCGTATCTATCGGTGAATTTAGTGTAAATACATTTATCCGCACTATTATGTAAAAAACCATATGACAAAATAACAGAATCAAATTTCTCATGCCACTGTTTAGGGGCTTATTTTAAACCATATAATGATTTGATCAACTTACACACCTTGTGTTCATTCTCAAGAAGCACAAAGCCTTCTGGTTGTTCCATGTAAACTTCTTCTTCGAAATCACCATTCAAAAAAGCCGTCTTATCGTCCATTTGATGTACATGTAACTTATGAATGGATGCAAGTGCTATAAGAATTTGAATGGAGGTCATCCTAGCCACTGATGCATAGGTGTCAAAATAATCTAGGCCTTCTTTTTACCTAAATCCTTTAACCACCAACCTAGCCTTAAAGATTGGAGAACTCCCTATTGGAGTGTTCTTCCTCTTAAACACCCATTTACACCCAATAAGCTTTGATCTTTGAGGAAGATCAACTAGAATCCAAGTATTATTGGACAATATTAAATCCATTTCATCATTGATCGCCTCTTTCCAAAATGTCGCATCCTTAGAAGTCATGGCTTCACCATAGGATTGTGGATCACTATCCACATTAAACATTATGGGGATCTTCTTAATTACGGATTCTCTATTTCCCTCAACAAGGAATGCTAGAGATTGTGAGGAAATGAAATCGGGACCAAAGTCTTTTACTTTTCTCACTCTTTGACTTTTCCTTGGTTCCATATCCTTATTGTCACAAAGACTTCGTTTGGTTTGATCACTTGAGATCATTGGTTGATATTTTTTTTCAGAATCTGTTGAATTATCGAAAAATTTATTTTCAATGAATACAACATCTCTTGTTTCAATTATAGTATTTGACACTAAGTCAAGAACACGATATGCTTTAGAATGTTGGGCATATCCAACGAATGCACCTTTGATGGCTCTTGGGCCTAACTTTGTTCTCCGTTGGTCGGGAACTCTGTAGTAAGCCAAACACCCTCACACTTTGAAATAATATAAGTTTGACATCCAACCCTTCCATAACTCATATGGAGATCCTTTGAATTTTCTCGATGGTATTCTGTTAAGGATATAACACGCGGTCAATAATGCTTCACCTCATAAATTATATGGAAGTTTAGCATTTAACAAGATCGAGTTAACCATATCCACTAAAGTACGGTTCTTTCTTTCGGCCAAACCATTTTGTTGCGGAGTATAAGGCGTAGAACACTCATGTACCACACCTTATTCCTCACAAAATACATTAAATTCATTTGAAAAATATTCACCATCTCTATCACTACGAAGCACTTTGATTTTCTTACTAAACATATTCTCAACCTCGTTTTTAAAACGTTTAAACATATCAAAAGCCTCGTCTTTACTTTTCACGAGATACACATAAGTAAATCTAGAAAAATCATCTATAAAAGTGATAAAATATCGTTTTCCACCTCTTGTTAGAGTTCCATTTAATTCACAAACATCTGAATGAATTAAATCTAACACTTGTGAATTCCTTTCACACTTATTAGGAAATGGCTTCTTGGTAATTTTTGATAGAATATAAATTTCACATTTATCCATAAATTCATCATTACTTAGATTGATATAACCATTCTTTTGCATATATTATAAAGTTTTAAAATTAAAATGTGCTAAACGTGCATGCCACAAAGAATAAAACTCAACAATATAAGCAAAAGAATTGACTTTATTTATATCAATGCTCAACTTGAACATACCCTCATTACAATATCCTTTTCCTACATATATATCACCCTTAAGCAAAACAAACTTATCGAATTCCAAGATAACCTTGAACCCCTTGTTACACAGAAGATTCACAGACACTAAATTCTTTCTCACATCAGGAACATGCAACACATTGGTCAAAGTCAATTTCTTCCCAGATATGAAGTTGAGTTCCACCGTCCCTTGACCGAGCACCTTAACCGATTGATTGTTGCCCATAAGCACTTCACGGTTTACCACTAATTAATAATTCTTGAATTGTTGTCGATCATTACACACATGGACAGTGGCACCAGAGTCAAGCCACCAATTATGAGACTTATTAGTCATGGCTATGTTAAGTTCGGTAATCATACCAATCTACAAATTCTCAACCCCATCTGTAACCATGGCCACTAAGTTTATATCCTCCACCATATTGGCTTTGGAAGTTATGGTATCTTGCTTCTTTTTGAGAAGTTTACAATCTTTAATGTAGTGTCCTTTCTTATTGCAATTATAGCAATTACGAGTTTTTTTCTTCTTGTTTTGCATGTCATTGGTCTCGAATGTGACCTTTATCTTACCATTTCGAGAGTCATTGGATTCGCTCACATGGTTCACTTTAGAATTTTGGGGAAGATACACTGTATCATGCTTTTGAGTTTCCTCTTCAATGTGTAAATGCCTAAGTATTTTCTCCACAGTGAAGTCCTCTGCCATATGCAGAAGTGTCTTCCGATAATTGTTCCAAGATGAGGGCAATTTTGAGATGATAGCCCCGACTTGTAACATTTCCGGAATAACAACTTTCAAATCACGAAGTCTGCTTACAAGGACTTGTAATTCATGGACTTGATCCATGATCGGGATACTGTCAAGCATTTTGAATTCAAAATATTTCATCATTAAAAATTTATCGGTACCTTGTCGCTCGGTGTTGTATTTCTCTTCAAGAGCTTTTCATATTTTCACCGGGGATTGTATCGACATGTAAAGATCATACAATCGATCGGACAATGTGTTAAGAATGTGTCACGACATGTGAAATTGTCTTCCTCACGCTTTTTCTTGAGTTCAGCCACTTTCACAATTTCCTCAGAATTTGCATTAGAGGCAAGATCTTCCACGGCTTGTAAGTTTGGATCTAGAACGTATGCCACATTCAAGACAGTAGGAAGGAACAACATCTTATCCATCCAACGATTGAAGTTTGAGCCATCAAATTGGTCAAGTTTCACAAACTCTTGATTCATCACTTTGAATGCGGTGGTAGCCTCCGTCCCATCTTCAAAAATAGTTCTCTTTGATTGTTAAAGATTTCGAGGGAAGATAGTTTCAGAGATGATAGTAAACTTCGAGGCACGAATGACGCTTTCCAAAGAGAACTATTTGCCCCCACACAAAGTTGCTAGAGGGTTAAGACAAAGGTCCTCCGGGGATACAACGAAGTTTTGAATTACTTTTTATTAGCAAAATCACAGAATTCCTTAACTCTTATTCTAATTTCTGAAAATTGTAATTGATTGTAAAAGGAAAAATGTTAATTGTTGTGAGCATCATAGTCCATCTATTTATATGCAATCAATGGAAACCTTTTGAAGAGTCACAACCCCTTCAAATTGGATGGACACCTTTTGAAGAGTCACAACTGTTTTCATATTGGACATACCTCTTGAAAGAGACTTGTCTCATATCCATTAGATGATAAGTCATCATTTTTTCAATTAAATTTGAAAGATCATAATTTTTAATTTGCAATCTATATATTTTCAAGAACCCACATTCGACCATCTTCCCTTCATAATTACCCCTTGAGCACTAAGGTAAAAAGAGGCCAACCATACAACATATGCTCTGTAAGAGCTAACCCCAAACTAATTCAAATCATCAATCTTAACAACTCTTTACACTATTCACGATGTGAACTGCCTTTACTCTCGCGTCTCTCTACTGTCCCTCACCTTGTGAATTGCCCTTGGTGGATCATTAAACATCTTGTATAACTTTAGTGTTATAACTATTTATAATCACTAATTTTTTATGATTTAATTGATTCACGAGTATTGTAATAGATATTAAATTTATCTTAAACCTTAATTCTTTAAAATTGTTTTTAATTTTATATTGTAATAAACATAATTTTACTTATAAAATTTTTAATACTAACTTCTAATGTCACAAATGTTACATTCTTTTAAATCGTCAAATTATTAAATGATGATTAGTTTAGTTTATACTAAAAGTAAATTAATTTTGAAAAATAATTAATACATAAATTTGTTAAAATAATACATAATTTTGGGATTATTTAAAAAATAAATAAAAATATTTACACTAAATTAATGATCACATTTAACAATAACAGTTAAAAATAATTATTAAAATTAATTTTTTTTAAAACAAATTCACAAAACATTTTCATATGCACCAAAATAATAATAGATAAATTAAAAAAAATGAAAATTAAGATTGTTTGCTTCCCGAGTATAAACAACTTACAATTTATTTTAAAAATAATATTATAATATTATATTACCATATTATCAATTAAAATAATATTTCATCTCTCTCCAATGTCATATTTTTGAAATATGATTCTAGATTGTTTCTTTAAAAAACCATTGCTTTAATGCTAGCTCTATTCTTTTCTATATAATTCTAACTTATCATTGCTATGAATCTCTATTTTTTGTATATATTATTATTTTTTATATGTTACATGATTGAACATGTCTAATATACTGAATACTATTTATAAAACTATATTTAAATTTTAATTAATATATAAATCTAATACTAATTAAACGATAATTAAAATGTTTAGAGTTATATTAAATTACATTCATATAGTTATATTAAATTATTAGCTTTATTTTACATAAATAAAATTATCACAACTTTTTTAAAAATAAAAAATGTAAAAATAATTTATATTTATTTTTAACTAATAATTGAAAATTAAAATAATTACAATTTGCACAAATTTTTTTATATTTTATACTTAAATTTTTATTGAAGTAATAATTTTATTTTAAAATAAATAATTATTTGGTACATTTATGATAAAAAAATTTAACTCCGTAAGTAAGTTAAGATTTTAACACGTATCTTTAAATTATATTTAAAAAAAACACGTGACAAAATTTAAACCATACTCATAGAATAAAAAAATTTCAATGAAAATTTATTATAATTTTTTTATAAAATGTATAATTATCACATCATCTATTTTACGTGAATAATTATACATAGTAAAAATTTAAAATATTTGAAGGGCTAAAATAAGAGGTTGAAAAGGTAGAAGACCGCTCACTCTTTACTTTAGTAAAAAGATCTGCCAAATTCTCACTTGATCGAATCTATTGAACATTGATATCTCCATACTTTTGTAGATCATGAGTTAAAATTTTTTTTGGTGATATATGTTTTGTTCTATCACGCTTAATATATCCTTCCTTAAGTTGTGCAATGCAAGCTGTAGTATCTTCATATAAAACTGTTGGAACTTCTTTTTCAGAGCATAAACCGCAATCTTTTCGTATGTGATGAATTACAAACCATAGCCATACACATTCACGACTAACCTCATGGATTGCCAAAATCTCAGCATGATTAAAAGAAGTAGCAACAATTATTTGTTTCATAGAGTGCCAAGAAATTGCAGTACCACTATATGTGAAAACATAATCAGTTTGTGATCGAGCATTGTGAGGATCAGATAAGTACCCTGCATCTACAAAACCAACTAATTCTGTTTTGGGTAGGTTAGGGAAAAATAAACTCATATCTCTTGTACCTTGAAGATAACGAAAAACATGCTTAACTCCATTCCAATGTCTTCGGGTTGGATAAGAGCTAAATCTTGCTAATAAGTTGACAGCAAATGATATATCAGGTCGTGTATTACTAGCAAGATACATCAATGGACCGATAGCACTAAAATATGGTACTTCAAGACCAAGAAAATCTTCATCATTTTCTCGAGGACGAAAAGGGTCTTTATTTACATCAAGTGACCTAACAACCATTGGGGTGCTCAAAGGATGTGCGTTATGCATTTAAAATCTTCTTAGCACTTTTTCTATATATGCTGTTTGATGCACAAGGATTCCATTCTTTAGGTGCTCAATTTGTAACCCTAGACAAAATCTTCTCTTTCCAAGGCTTTTCATAAGCACTCCATTGCCACTAAAATCTCTTCAGGAGTCCCAATAATATTTAGAACATCAACATACACAACAATTATAACAAATCTTGATCCAAATTTCTTTATAAAAATGCATGGGGAAATAGGGTCATTCTTATAGCCTTCCCTTAATAAGTATTCACTAAAGAGATTATACCACATGCGCCCAGATTGTTTCAATCCAAAAAGGGATCTGTTTAATTTGATTGAGTAATGTTCTCGAGAACCTGAATTAACTGCTTCTGGCAGATTAAAACCTTCTGGGAGTTTCATGTAAATGTTATTATCAAGTGGGCCATATAAATAGGCTGTAACTACATCCATTAGGCGTAAATCAAACCCTTTTCTTATTGCCAGACTAATCAAGAACTGAAAAGTAGTTGCATCCACCACAGGAGAATATGTCTCTTCATAATCAATACCAGGTCTTTGTGAAAATCCTTGTGCAACTAGACGTGCTTTATATCTCACAATTTCTCCCTTTTCATTTCTCTTTCTCACAAAAAACCTATTTATATCCCACAAGTTTTACACCTTCAGGTGTACGAACTACATGTCCGAATACATCTCTCTTTGCAAGAGATTTTAATTCCATCTCAATTGCTTCTTTCTATTTTGGCCAATTGTCTCTTTGTCTACATTCATCAATTGACATTGGTTCATGATCAATATTGTCATTCAAAATATCTAGTGCTATATTGCATGCAAATATGTCATCGACGTCGATTTGATTTCGGTTCCACTTAATTCTTGACATGACATAATTTGTTGATATCTCATCATTATCAGGTACCTGAGATTTTTCTTGAACTGTAATCATATCTAAAATCTCTTCTAGAGATCATTTTAAAGTCATTTTTTT
The DNA here is from genome assembly GCA_005610355.1 of Gossypioides kirkii. Taxonomy (NCBI): domain Eukaryota; kingdom Viridiplantae; phylum Streptophyta; class Magnoliopsida; order Malvales; family Malvaceae; genus Gossypioides; species Gossypioides kirkii. The sequence goes on from CP032246.1 coordinate 35,893,247, forward strand.
CTCGATCTGACCATCTATTTTCGCTCATTTTTTTTTGAGGATTTTTATCTTTGGAATCGATTGGTCTACCATGCTTTAAACGTGCTTTAGACTCACTAGCAACTAGAGTTTGTCCTTCAGGAACATCAATTTTGATTGGAGCATTTATAGCTGGTATATGTGATTTTGTCACTCTTTTTAGATCAGTAAATGCGTCTGGCAATTGATTTGCCAAACTTTGTAAATGAATTATCCTCTGAACCTCTAATTCACATTGTTGCGTACGAGGATCAAGATGTGACAATGATAATTCATTCCAATCTATTTCTTTTTCCAGCTGTTTATTTTGTCCCCCTAACATTGGGAAAACTCATTAAAATGACAGTCAGCAAATTGAGCCGTAAATAAATTCTTCGTTGATGGCTTAAGATATTTAATTATTGATGGAGATTCATATCCAACATATATTCCTAACCTCCTTTGAAGACCCATCTTAGAGCGTTGTGGTGGAGCAATCGGAACATATATAGCACATCCAAAAATTCTTAGATGGGAAATATTTGGTTCATGGCCAAAAACCATTTGTAACGGGGAGAACTTATGATAACTTGTTGGCCTGACTCGAATTAGTGATGCTGTATGTAGTATGGTATGTCCCCAAGCAAAAATTGGAAGTTTGGACTCCATAAGTAATAGCCTTGCAATCAATTGAAGACGTTTGATTAGTGATTCAGCAAGACCATTTTGTGTATGAACATGTGCTACAGGATGTTCAACACTTATTCCAATAGACATACAAAAATCAGTAAAAGCTTGGGAAGTAAATTCAACAGCATTATCAAGACGAATTGTCTTGATAGGGAAATCTGGAAATTGTGCTCGTAATTTGATCAACTGAGCAAGTAACCTCGCAAATGTTATATTCCGAGTTGATAACAAGGATACATGTGACCATCGAATCGAAGCATCGAGTAAAACCATAAAATATCTAAATGGTCCACATGGAGGGTGTATTGGTCGACATATATCACATTGTATCCGTTCTAGAAAAGAGGTAGATTCATAATTTATCTTGACTGGTGATGGCCGAATGATTAATTTGCCTTGAGAGCAAGCATCACATGAAAAATTATTAGCTTGAACAATCTACTGGCTCATTAATGTCCACATGAATTGTCAATAATTTTTCGCATCATAATTGAACCGGGATGGCCTAATTGGTCATGCCAAATGACAAAATCATCAATAAACTTCTGATTTATTATAACATGTGTTACAATTATACTAATTCTTGTGTAGTACAAACCAGAGGAGAATGTAAACAATTTTTCCAAAATGATTTTATTTCCTTGAATCATACTCGTAATTTGGAGATATTCATTACTCCCTTCACTTATTGTCTCAATATGATATCCATTATAGCGAATATCTTTAAAACTCAACAAATTTCTTTGAGACTAAGGTGAGTATAACGCATCATTAATTTGGAACTTTGTTCCTCTAGGCAACAATATATTTGCTCTTCCGGAGCCTTTTATAATTTTGGTACTACTAGTTATAGTACTCACACTAGCTTTTTGCATTGTCAAATGAGAAAAATATTTCTTATTCTTAAGTATAGTATGAGTAGTTGCACTGTCTGCTAAGCACAAGTCTTCATTATTTATCGCTAATTGAATTTGAGAGGTATTCATATTCTTCAAAGAAAAATAAATAAGTGTCACATAAATTTTCAAAATATTTAAAATATTTATAAATAGTTTAAAACATAATATAGCAACCATGTTGCTTAAAATTTATTCTTTAAAACTATAATAATAAAATTAAAAGATCAATATCAATTATTCCCTTCAGGGGTGGTGAAGAAATCAACAGCTTCCAAATGAGTTGTACCAACGAAGCCATAATCATCTTTGCCATCTTCACAAACAAAATTTGTTTCTATTTTCTTCCCTTTATCCTTTAATGATTGTTGATATAGTTCTACAAGATGTTTTGGTGTACGACAGGTACGAGACAATGGTTTTTACCTCCACAACGATAATACAAACTTTCAACTTTCCCACTTGTTTTTTTTTTGTCATTCTTTCCATCCTTATGATCCCACTTCTAATGGGTATTTCTGAAATGACCATCTTGTTCACGTCCACGTCCTCGATTGCGACCACGGCAATGTCCTCGACCACGACTACTAGTGTGGCCTTTAACCTTTCTATTATATGATATCACATTCACTTCAGAGAATGGAGTAGAAACAATTGGTCGTGACTCATGATTTTTCATTAACAGCTCATTATTTTGCTCAACCACAAGAAGACAATATATTAAATTAGAATATTTCTTAAAACCTTTTTCACGATATTGTGTCTGCAGGACAACATTGTTTGCATGAAATGTGGAGTATGTTTTTTCTAACATATCTTCATAAGTTATGTTCTCTCCACATAATTTCAATTGAGAAGTGATTCGAAACATAGCCGAATTATATTCACTCACAGATTTAAAATCTTGCAATCTCAAATACAGTCAGTCATAATGAGCTTTAGGAAGTATTACGGTTTTCTGGTGGTCATATCTTTCTTTTAGACTATTTCAAAGGACAAGTGAATTTTTAACAGTCAAATATTCAGTTTTTAGTCCCTCGTGGAGGTGATGGCGAAGAAATATCATAGCTTTAGCCTTATCTTGACTAGATGATTCATTTCCTTCAATAATAGTTTTACCAAGACCTTTTGCATTTAAATGTATTCCAGCATCTAAAATCTAGGATAAATAATTCTTTCCAGTAATATCAAGAGCCACAAATTCAAGTTTTGCAAGGTTCAATATTGATGATATAACTACAATATAAATTTAATATAAATATAAGTAGTCCTTTAACGAACTTTCAAGTAAACATAAGTAATCCCTTAAGAAAAACTAGCAAGCATAATATAACAGAAAAATACATAAATAATTATAACAATTTAATCATAAAATAAATTATACATAATTTGGCTATATTAGAAGTTTTAGCAAATTACAAGATTAGTGAAACCCTTTTAAAATCATAAGAACAATAATGATGAGCATCATGATAAAATGAACAAATTATAAACATAAGAACAATAATGATGAACATCATGATAAAATATATCACATACCTTGATTCAAACTAACGAAAATGCAAGACTCTTGGATTAATATAAGCGCTCGTGCTGATAACGTGTTATAAAATAATAATAATGATGTAAAGAACACAAGAATAATAGATGAGAATAAGAAGAGAATTTGTAATGTATTCTATATATTTCATCCATTTTACAAGTAGAATACTCCATTATATATATAGGGAGATTGAACTTTTCATATTCTAAGACATAAATAGTAAATAGGAGTTACAAGAATATGAAAAGTTAAAGAAGATGGAAGGTTAAAGATTAAAAGAGATTAAAAAAAGATGGAAGATTAAAGCTCAAAGTAAATTAAGGAAGATGAAAGATTAAAACCCTTATTGAGTTTATATAAAACAGGAATTTAGGACAAATTATATATTTAAAAAAAGGGAAAGAAGGTAGGGGAATGGATAAAGGGCATTTATGTAAAAACGCGAGAGCTTAGTTCAAAAAAAGAAGAAGTGAAAACCATGGTTAAAAAAGTAACCCAGGTAAAGACGGCAACTTCGATATTATCCTATTTGCAAATGGCAATATAATAATGAATAATTAATAAATAAATAACAAAACTGTATATAATTTCTTTTTCTCCAAATTTTTATTATTCACGCTTTGATTCATTCATTCATTCATTCCAGCACATCTTCCATTTTCTTCTTCTTCCTTCTTTCCTCACGCCTTCCCCTTCTCTTTCTACTTTATCTTCTTCAACTTTAACGAACTTTCCCATTTTCTTTCGAAACCCAGAAATCAGCCGCTCCTCCGCCGTAATTTTTTTTTCAACCGCCGTGACGTGCAAGTAAGTATCTCCTTTTCGAAGTCTATTGTTTTTGCACCGTCTTTTTGTTTTACGGCTTCTATTGTTGTTTGATCTACTGCTAAGTTGACTCACAATTGGTTTCTTCCGCTTTTGTTTATCTCTTGTTCGGTCGCATAGCAAATGCGGGAGAAATAAACCAAATCAATGTTTCTTCTTCTTCTTCTTCTTCTTTAAATCGTTTATTTTGGTTATTTTGAACTGAGGAATCGGATAGCCTTGAATTTTTTCGGTACTTAAATTAATTTTAATTAATAATAAGATAAAATGAAATTATATGAGTTATTAAAAAACAATTGTCCTGCTGAGATTCTTGGCGTGTAACTTTTTCCATGAACTTTGTTATTACTTTTTTGGATATATTGTTTTAGTATATTAATTTTCTTTTAGTGCGGGTTGTGACTCCAGATTTTCATTTTTGTTGTTTGATTTCGTTTTTTTAAAAGAATAAAAAATATTTATTTATTTATTTATTTTTGCGGCAAAAATTACCTGTGATAAAAGTAAGGTTTCGGATCTTGTTTTAGCTAAGAATAAGAAAGACTACAAATTAAGGTTTCTTTTTTTTTTTCCCTGAGAGTACAAATTAAATATTCTTGAGGCTTCTTTTGTACTAATTGTTACATTATTTTTATTATTACTATTTTTTGCTGTATCCGTCAACACTGAATAATAGTTCTAGATGAAAATGCAAACCATTGAGAGAATGTTTTGAAAAATATTTGACAAGTGAAAACTATAGAAAAAATTATAATTACTCTTATTTGAGGTCCAAATAGTTGCAAGAATCATGGTGTTTGATCCCCTCTATATTGCTTCATTGATAGATTTGGTTGATTAATGTGAACCAGCTCAACTGATTTATAAACATCGTTATGTCTGCAGATCTGCGAACATTTTAATCGAAACAATTTCTTGTTGTGAGGGTTTTGTTTGTATGCTTTCATGGCTTCAAGATCATGTGCAAATTTTTTACACTTAGCCTCAGGGAATCTACTTGATATTCCTCAAACTCCAAGAGGTCTTCCTCGGGTAATGACTGTTCCTGGGATTATCTCTGATATCGACTCTTGTAGCAGTAATGATGGGGATTCAGATGCTGCTTCATCTGGTTGTAGGGAACGCAAAATTATAGTGGCTAATATGTTACCTTTGCATGCTAAAAGAGATGGTGAAACTTCGAAATGGCGCTTCAGCTGGGATGAGGATGCACTTTTACTACATCTAAAGGATGGGTTTTCTCCCGAAACGGAGGTTGTATACGTAGGATCTCTCAAGGTTGATGTAGATGTGAATGAGCAGGAAGAAGTTGCCCAAAAGCTGTTAGAAGATTTCAATTGCGTCCCTACATTTCTACCTCATGATTTGCAGAAGAAGTTTTATCTTGGCTTCTGCAAACAGCATTTGTGGCCTCTTTTTCATTACATGCTGCCGATGTGTCCTGACCATGGCGACCGGTTTGACCGTATTTTATGGCAGGCATATGTTTCTGCTAATAAAATATTTGCCGACAAGGTTATGGAAGTAATCAATCCAGATGATGATTATGTCTGGGTTCATGATTATCATTTGATGGTTCTTCCCACATTTTTGAGGAAGCACCTAAATAGAATCAAGCTTGGTTTTTTCCTCCACAGCCCGTTCCCTTCATCAGAAATATATCGAACATTGCCTGTCCGGGATGAAATTCTGAGGGGACTACTGAATTGCGATCTAATTGGTTTTCATACGTTTGATTATGCACGACATTTCTTGTCTTGCTGCAGTAGAATGCTGGGTCTTGATTATGAATCTAAAAGAGGGCATATTGGTCTTGATTACTTTGGTCGCACGGTTTTTATTAAAATTCTACCTGTAGGAGTTCATATGGGTAGACTTGAATCAGTCTTGAATCTTTCCTCTACTGCTGCCAGTGTCAAAGAGATTCAGAAACAGTTTGAAGGGAAAAAATTGATTCTTGGCATAGATGATATGGATATTTTCAAAGGCATCAGTCTTAAACTACTGGCTGTGGAACAGCTCTTACAGCAGCACCCAGACCTGCAGGGTAACATAGTCCTGGTTCAGATTGTGAATCCTGCAAGGGGCTTTGGAAAGGATGTCCAGGAAGCTAAGAAGGAGACTTATATGACTGCTAAAAAGATCAATGAGGTTTATGGTTCTCCCAATTATCAGCCAGTGATTTTGATTGATCGCCCTGTTCCCCGTTATGAGAAATCGGCTTATTATGCGCTAGCAGAATGTTGCATAGTAAATGCTGTGAGGGATGGAATGAACCTTGTTCCTTACAAGTATATTGTTTGTCGGCAGGGAACTCCTGGCATGGATGAGGCACTGGGTGTAAAGCCAGAATCTCCACGGACAAGCATGCTTGTTGTTTCTGAGTTCATTGGTTGCTCACCGTCTTTAAGTGGAGCGATTAGGGTAAATCCGTGGGATATTGATGCTGTGGCTGAGGCTTTAAATACAGCTATTACCATGCCTGAGTCAGAGAAGCAATTGCGACATGAGAAACACTACCGTTATGTCAGTACTCATGATGTGGCATATTGGGCTCGCAGCTTTGCGATGGACTTGGATAGAGCATGCCAGGATCACTATAGTAAACGTTGCTGGGGTATTGGTTTGGGCCTAAGTTTCAGAGTTGTGTCTCTTTCACCTAGTTTTAGGAGGCTAGCTATCGATCACATTTGTTCGGCATATAGACGAACAAATAGAAGAGCAATATTCCTGGACTATGATGGCACTCTTGTTCCTGAAGCTTCCATTATCAAAACTCCTAGCCCTGAGGTTATCTCTATCGTTAAGACCCTCTGTGATGATCCTAAGAACACCGTGTTTATTGTTAGTGGGAGAGGGAGAGATTCGCTTAGTGATTGGCTTGCTCCATGTGAGAAGCTGGGGATAGCCGCTGAACACGGGTACTTCATAAGGTAGGTGTAATCTAATGTGTTTAATATTTGGTTAGTAGTGATTCTAAATGTTGTAAAATAAACCGAGTTCATTTTCCTTTCTCCTTCTGTAGATGGAGTAAAGACTCCGAATGGGAAACCAGCCCTGTTGGTGCTGACCTTGAATGGAAAAAGATTGTGGAACCTGTTATGAGCCTGTATAGAGAGGCAACTGATGGCTCCAGCATAGAGACCAAGGTGAGTGGTTTGGTGTGGCACCATCAAGATGCAGACCCTGATTTCGGATCATGCCAAGCCAAGGAATTGTTGGATCATTTGGAAAGTGTTCTCGCAAATGAACCAGCGGTTGTCCATAGAGGTCAGCATATTGTTGAAGTTAAGCCACAGGTATGACAAAAGTGACTCCTCCTTTCTCATATTAAATATGTGTAATATAGTTGAACCAAGTTTTCTCATCATGCTTTCTGGTTTAGGGAGTAAGCAAAGGGCTGGTAGCAGAAAAAGTTTTGTCGAGAATGGTCAGTGGTGGGAAGCCACCTGATTTCGTGATGTGTGTTGGTGATGATAAATCTGATGAAGATATGTTTCAGAGCATATTAACTTCAGTTTCTAATCCATCCTTGCCTGTGGCTCCGGAAATCTTTGCATGCACGGTTGGGCGAAAGCCTAGCAAAGCTAGGTATTACCTCGATGACACTGCAGATGTTTTAAAGTTACTTAAAGGCCTTGCAACTGCTACAATTTCAAAGCCTAGGTGCCTGCCTGAAATTAAGGTATCTTTCGAGAGTAATGCTTGACACAAACAGGGTGGCCAGCGTAAATTTACCAGTTCTATAAGTTGGGAGTGTCCGATTTGCTTCAAGAGATTCCCTTGAATGAGAAAAACTTTGTTCATAACTCATCCGAATCGTGGTTGGCACTTGCGGGCAGGAGCCGAAATGCTAAGATTAACTGCGAGAGAGAGGAATTGATATTATTATTGTAAATGACGATAGGGGAATTATGAATTTTTCTGGTGCTGGCGGAAACTACATGGGTGGGAGGGGGGGGGGGTGGATGAGTTTTTAATTCTCACTTTGTTTATAATGGTATTACTGATTAGAGGCACGTTTGACTTGTATAGATACGTTGCTTTCCAATACAAATCACCAATTTGATTTTCAAGAAGATTTCGCTATTATTTTTGGTTCTTTGTTTGGAGATTAGCAAAAGAAAGAGGCTCTAATGGTCTTGTAAAGCTGAGGACTTGACAGTTGGTATTGGTGATTCCTAGTATAACGGAGGTGGAGTGGAGTTGGTCAAATTTTAGTGCAAGGCAAGGAAAAATATATGTGCTGTTTGGGTCTACAGGCCGAAGAAAAAATCTTACATTTTGGAGCGGCATTGTAGGAGCCTAGTCCTTTTAAGGCGTTAACCTGAGGAGAAAGCGACTTGGGCCTTATTATTATTATCATCATTATTATTATAAATGGATATAAGTAATGAAAAAAATGAATCAATGATTATAAAAATAAAAGTAATGAAAAAAATAGGCGAAGATAAATAATGGATATAAGTTGAAAAAAATTAACTTACTAGTATATCCTTATAAATGTATATTATTTATTTTATAATTTGAAAAAAGAAAAACCTAAACTATACTACATATGAATAAGCACTTATACTTCTTTTACACCTAAATAATTTCTCAGCTTTTGATTTTGACCTAAGTAAGTTATGTTAAAAAACTTGGTTATAAATTAAAGCACTTAAATAAATAGTTTTTTTACACTAAATAAAAAGTTTATTTTATTATTAAAAAAGATAAAACTTATTTAAATAAATTGGTAAGATATGAGACTTGTAGTCGGTAAGGTTGGTTTTTCCTTATTTACTGGATGAGTACAAATATTTTTGAAATATTTAAATAGAAATTTGTTTTAAAATATTAAAAAGACATTAAGAAATTTTATGCTACTATTGTCATTATATCTTTTAATTTGTTCATTTGGTAGGGTTGAAGATAACCTTAATGGCCTTGAAATAATCCTTCTTTAGTCTGTCCCCGTCAATCATCTAAATTAATGACATCATTATTTTGAAATACCATAAAGTTTATGCATTAAATTTATAATATTAGTGCGACTTTCATCATTCACGTTTTTAAATTTTTCATATGCAAATTATTTATAGATTAGTTAAATCAATTTGAGTATATTTGAGTTGGGTTGATTATTGAATATCGATTTTTGTGATTGTTGATTTTGATTGGAATTGTTAATTCAATTAAGTTAGTTACTGAGTATTATATAATTATCGTATCAATTAGATTTTTTCATCAATCTAGCTATTTACTTGCACGCTAAATGTCAGTTCAAATCTTCTGTGAAATGTATATAAAACACGTGAATTAAATTGTAAATGCATGTGTACCTATTAAAAAAATATTAAGATTTTACACGCTGAAAAGAAAGAACGAAAGAACCTTCTTAGACATTTTTTGGTATTATCTATTTTTCAACATATGTATTTATAATTTAATTCACGTATTTTGTATATACTCCACATTAAATCTAAGCTAGCATTTAATACATATTGATATTTTGAAAACTTAATTAAAATATTTTGAAACTTAAAAACTAATTTAAAGTACCAATAATAATTTGAAGATGTTTCGTTAAATTAAAAATGATAATATTTTAATGTTAAATAATTTTTATTTAATTTAAATTCTAAACCATATCCATACCACTAAAACATTAAACAGTTTGATAAAGACTCTAAACAAGTATATGCAAGTTCGATCATGATAAGTTTTTAAAGATACGAAGTTAACTTTATTTAGGACAGACTCATCCTTGAATATCTTTGCATATGAATGAATTAATTGATAAAATATTTTTGTATATTTTGTGCTTTCAATTTATATTTTTTTTTACTAGGAATGCTTTGAATGATTTCATTTGGGATTATGAAGTAGTGACATTCTCCAATGGTGTTACAATGCATTTGGTCCTGTACACTTTTCTCCCTCGTTTTCACCAAATCATTTTATCTTGAAAAGACCACTCGAAGGTAATACCATCCGATTTTTAGCTTTTGTAGATATTTTCATCACCATAACAAAAGCCATATAAATAATTTATTAAAATGACAAGTTCCTATAAATACCATCATTCAAGAGAAACTTGATCCATACTTCTCGAATATCAATTGAAGCAATTTTTTCCAAAGTTCTCATGGAATAGCAGAATCGATCATATGGAAGTATGTCTCGTATTTCAATCAAAATAGTGTGTGACGTCGCAATGAGAAAAGGTTTTCCGTCTTGACGAGCAGCCGACGTCACGACGAAAAGAGAGCCCTCGTCCCGACAACCAAACGTCACATCACGACATGGTTACGTTTTCCTCAAGTTTCTCGATTTTCTTTTTTCAATTAAATTCTATTTTAGTTTCACATTTAAACTCTGGTTAATCTAGGGATATTTTAGTCATAAATGCTACGAATTTCAACCTATAAACAGGTTTTAGTTACTCTAGGTTTAACACAACAAAAAAATTCAAGTTATACCAAGAGTATAGGGAGTTGGACCGACCCCTAAAATAAAATTTTTTTTATTTAAATTTTTTAAAATTTTAAATTAATAAACATAAAATTATACTTCAACCTCCTAAAAATAATAAAAATTTAATTTAATTTTTTAAAAATTATAAAAATATAAATTATTTAAATAATAAATTATATTTTTAATATCATAAAAAATACAATTTACCCTAAAATAATTTTTTTAAACATATTAATGTAATTATATGATAATATCTGTTCATATTTTTTTAACCCTTTGACAATACCCATATAATTGCTTGAACCTGAAACTCCTAAAACGAATAATATTTTTTTTTACTGAAATCACTTGTTAAGTTCTACCCTAAAATAAATTTTTAACTTCGTTCATGAATAGAACACCAAATTAAAAAATATTTAGTTAATATTATATTAAACAAAATTAAACAGCGAAGCCTAGTTGTAATGGTGGGGGTTTAAAACTTGGCTGCAGAGACGTTATTTAATTGCTACAAACAAATCTCTCTAACTGCCCAATGAAATCCTGCCATGTCACGTTCCACCAATAAATAGGCCGAATATCCCCCTTGCAAATTTAACCCAATATTTACGACTGACTGACTGTGCTTACAAATGCCAATTTGACCGCCTTGCTCCCATTTTTCTCAAGTAGAAAAAAAGACCCCGTTTTCTCGGTCTCTCAGATCCAATTCTCCGTTTCTTGCTCTTTCTTAGATCTCCGAATTCCAGCATTTGGATCTTCACTTCCACACTCTTTAAGCTTGCTAAAAGAGAAAAAAACCGTACGGTTTAGTTCTGAATACTGCTATTTTGGTGATCGATTTAATCGCAGCTTTTGGTTTAGTTTCTATTCCATCTGTTTCGACCTCTCTACTAAAGTTTGTTACCTTAATACGATCATGAATCTTTTTTCTTCCGGTACTCGTCTAAGGTGAGCACCAATTCCTACTGTTACCCATTTCTTCTTTTACTTCTACTTTTTCCTTTTAATTTGAAGATCAGATCAACAACTCATGAGTTTGTTTATTTGAGTGGACTGGAGTTGTGATTAAAATTTAAAAGAGCTGGTTTTTTTTTTCTTTTTTGAATACTGTGATCGGAATTTCGGGAGTTCAGTTGTGGTTTGTGCAACTTAAAAGATGATTGCGTATGTATTTAGAGCTAAGTGTAATCTGTTAGCCTTTTTGGGGTTTCCATAATTTGGTTCTTCTGATTATCTTTTGTTTTCCTTTTTATTATCTCGAGTTAGTTGCAACTTGCAACTATTAGTGAAATTGTAGAAATGTGTCATACCCATTTAATAATTGGTTTGAAAGTAGCTTGATCTTCTTTTTTTGAAATGTTGATAATATTAAATGATGCACCAAATGGCATTGTTGTTAGTAGGTACTATTGAATAGATGGCAACTAAAACGTTGACTGGTTTGGTCACGCAAGTCTTACTGTCTCTAGTCATGCATTATCTGTAGCATCGTTAAGGCATCCACAAAGGTGCGCATGAACCCTGCGCCTTAACACTAGATAGCAAACAAAAGTGCCTCGAACCCTTTTAGGTGAGGTGCATGCCTGGTGCACCCAGACACACTTTTTGTAAAATGACAGGCTTAGAAAATGCACATGTAGTTTGTATGCATATTAATTGAAAATGATTTAAACTTACTTCTCCAATGCAGGGACATGATACGGGCTATACGTGCATGCAAAACTGCAGCAGAAGAACGTGCTGTTGTAGGGAAAGAGTGTGCTGCTATTCGTGCTTCAATTAATGAAGATGATCAAGATTATAGGCACCGTAACCTGGCAAAACTCATGTTCATTCAGATGCTTGGATATCCTACTCATTTTGGCCAAATGGAGTGCTTGAAGTTGATTGCATCTGCTGGATTTCCAGAGAAGAGGATGGGATATCTTGGTCTTATGTTGCTTCTTGATGAAAGACAAGAAGTTCTCATGTTGGTTACAAACTCATTAAAGCAGTATCTTTTGCGTGGATTCTTCTCAAGCTTATTTTGTTCCCATTTCCTTTTCCTTATATCATTTCTGTTCTGGGTTAATAGTGTTGTGCCTGATAGGGTTGTATTACAAGTGTAAAAATAAGAAAATGGAGAGATTTGCTTTACTTGCAGGAACCTTAACTTATATGCGGAGATCTGAACCATTCAAACCAGTACATTGTAGGACTTGCTCTTTGTGCACTGGGTAATATTTGTTCAGCAGATATGGCCTGTGATCTTGTGCCGGAAGTAGAAAGATTGCTGCAGTTTCGAGATCCAAATATCAGGAAGAAAGTAAGTGTGTCCTATTCTTTACTCAAAGATATGTTCATCACATATAGATGTGAAGTAAAGAAGGAAAATGGAGGCCACTGGACTCCAGAATTTTTGAATTTCTTATGCTTAATGCTGAGTATCCCTCTTAAATGATAACTTCTCAGTCCTCTTCTGCAGGAGCAGGAAAGTTTTGGGTTATTCTGTTGAGCACTTCAAATATTTCTGTTTGTGCCCTTTATTTCTTTGCAACAATGCGTTTGTAATTTTGTCAATTAAAAGGTTAAAAGTGTAAACTGATGATTAAGTACTGGATACTGCATAACTGAGATGCCAACTGTATAGTGTGATATTCGTTCAATGATACTCTGCACCATTCATATGGCAGCTACTTTTATCAAATCTGGATGTTTTTTCTGCCTATGTTTCTTAACCAGAAGAATTTGCAGCATACAATCATTCAAGGGAAAAATGCTAACGTATTGAAACTATTAAGTCTGATGTGTGACTCCAAGAAAGTCAACTTCAGTTTTCTTGTTTTCGATGGGGAGGGAAAGACATCTAATGATCATTGCCAACCATTCTATGATGTCATTTTTCAAGGTTCTAAATTGGTTCATCTGCAATATCACTTTTCTATTGGAGGATTGATTGAATTAAACAGGCCTCCCACTTCCACATCCCTCCCCTCCTGCCTGTGTGCGCAAAGTGGCTTCGGTTATGAATTCTCATAATGTGCATTTGTTGATAATTTTTAGGTTATATATATGTCAATTTCTTCAGTGATCTGACTGCAATCTTTAAGAGCTCTTTGACTCTTGTTGTAGGCAGCATTGTGCTCCATACGGATCATAAAGAAAGTTCCAGACCTGGCTGAAAACTTTATCAATTGTGCTGCTTCCCTACTTAAAGAAAAGCATCATGGGGTCCTGATAACAGGAGTTCAACTTTGTGCAGATCTATGTAAAGTCAGTTCAGAAGCCCTTGAATACTTTAGAAAGGTAAACTTGTCTTGACCTTATAAGCACAACAGCTCATAGCTATAGCATCTGACAGACACTCTATGGAGCTTGTGAATTATTTGCTTTACTTGTCCGCTCCTGTATAAAATTGTAAATTTTTAGTACCTGCTTTGGTATTTTTTGGAGCATCCAATGCGAGCAGAGCTGTCTACTTTACCACCAGTCCTTCTGTTCTGTTTCTGGAAGAAGAGTAGTTATGATAAAAAGGATTGAAAGGATCAAGCTTACCGGTGTTTTTTCTAAACAGTTGGTTACTATTTCCTTCAATTTATACTAAGATCTTCAGGCTCATTTTTCAATTTGTTTTCTATAGGATTTATGAACTTCTTAGACCTGTGGAGTTGAGCAAAAATAGGGCTCCTTTATCATTTAAATATTGGGTTGAACCATATTTTTAATTTTTGAGGAGAAGAAAGTTTTCAAAAATGGATAATGCACTCAGTTTTGTGATTTTGATAGTAGCTTATTTTATAATTATTGCAGAAGTGCACAGAAGGTTTGGTCAGAACTCTGAGGGATATAGTAAACAGTCCCTATTCACCTGAGTATGACATTTCTGGCATCACTGATCCTTACCTTCATATAAGATTACTTAAGCTTTTGCGGATATTGGGCCTGGGAGATGCTGGTGCCAGTGACCGTATGACTGACATACTTGCCCAGGTCAGTTGTGATGTTTTTTCCATGACCTATCATTTTTCTTAATATGTCCAAAGTCCTGAAAATGTTTTCTGGAAAATAAATCTGACATTCCACTCTATTATTGCTTTTGCTCATTAATAAATCTTAATGAAATTACTCGTAGTATGTTAGTTGACAAGATGGAATACTATATTGGGTAGTTCGGATATTGCTTCTAAAGCTGATTTCTGCCAGTGAAATTAGAAACGAAAAATGTTTTGGATAACTCCTTTCATGGTTTCCGGCAATATTTCATTGCTTAATGAGGTTAAGGTTTTTTTATTTTACTTTTCTTGTATTTTCTTTCCTTAGGTGGCAACAAAAACCGAGTCAAATAAAAATGCAGGAAATGCTATTCTTTATGAATGTGTTGAAACCATCATGAGCATTGAAGATGATGGTGGCTTACGTGTGCTTGCTATAAATATCTTGGGGAAATTCTTGTCTAATCGTGACAATAATATCAGGTATTTTCTTTGAAATCTTATTTTGATTTTTTCATTTCCCTTTCTACATATTTCTTGGTCTACTATATTGTGCAACTGAATCTCTCCTGTATTCCAGATATGTTGCATTAAACATGCTTATGAAGGCTACGACATTGGATGCTCAAGCAGTGCAGAGGCACAGGGCAACAATTTTGGACTGTGTAAAGGTATCTGAAGATATTTAATTTTGTTTCTGATGATTCTCAATTGGCTTCTGATGAAAGTTCTTGTTCAAGCAGTACCCAAGGGGTTTGCTTTTTCTTTCCTTTTGTCTATCCAAAGTATCTGGTCCTGTGTTTTATTTGTTCTTGGCTAACACCGTACGGGAGGGAATTAAAAACTCTTTTATCACTTGCTAAAGCAGCGATGAAAGTTTCTCTCTTTAGGTATCACTTGATCTCTTATTTTTTCCCTTAAGGATAAAGACCCTGTTGTTGTCTCTCTCTCTTCTCATTATTTTTTATTTAGGGAACCCTCTAGTTGTCTTACATGTGATGTGACTGTTATGATTTCTTTTGTGGTTGGTTGTTCTTCTTGCCCTTTGCTTGATAAATAGACAGATTCGTTGTGATTTTATTTTAGGAGATATAAGAATTCTCACAACCATCCCTTGGGCTTGGGTCAGGGTTAGGTTGGATGATGAACTGGGTAGATATCCTTGGTACTCTGAACAATAAAAAATAGTTTCCAGCATTTTTTTCATTGCTTTTGATGTGGAATCTGATCTGATTCTGAAGAGCCGTTTTCAAAAAGTGAGTTTTCTCATGTGCAACTGAAAAGTTTTTTATCTGACATTTCCTTGTCCAGGATTCAGATGCTTCAATTCGGAAAAGGGCACTTGAACTCTTGTACTTGCTGGTGAATGAAAACAATGTAAAGCCCTTGATAAAAGAGCTAATTGAATATTTAGAAGTAAGCGATCAAGAATTTAAGGGAGATCTTACTGCCAAGATTTGCACCCTTGTTGAAAAGTATGTTGTACTATTTGTTAGTTACATGAGAAGTGCTACTTCAACAGTTCTTTTGTATTCTATTATCTTCTGTAATTGTCATCTTTATGCTTTCTCTTCTTGCCTCAGTAATTTCATGTATGCATCTGTGCTTGTATGTTGCTGTATATGCTGAGTATACTCCTTTGTCCAACCTCAATTTTTACAACCGTTTAAAATGATTGGTTATTTCTACTGCAGAAAGCAGTTATTGCACACAACCCATTTGATATAGTAAATTTTAATAAATTGCTTAGATTAATAGATGCTCCTTCTATCATTTCATTATATTGGATGGTATGTTCTTCTGGTCTATCAAAAAATTTTCTGTTGACCGAGGATATGCTGAAAGACTAATTTGGAATTACTTTGTAACGTTCTGTTGTCTATTAACAATTATATTTATCCCTCAGGTTTTCCTCAGAGAAGATTTGGTACATTGATCAAATGCTCAAGGTTCTTTCTGAGGTATGTGTTGTCTTTCATAGAATCACCATATGATTGGAATAAAAATGTTTCATTTGTCATATTCCACTTAATTCATTGCTGTCCAAAACTCTCTTTTGCTACTGTATTGTTTATTCTTTGAGTCTCATCCATCTCAGTCTTTGCTCCTAGTAGGTGTTTCTGAACATTATGTTTTCTAAAAACTTGTTTATCACATTACCTATGTTATTTCAATCTTTGATTAATGATCATGCAATGTTTTGTGTGTGAGTACACGACATAATGTTGTAAGACATCAAGCCACCACAGTCAGTAAATTGTTAAGGACTACTGTCGGATCCCGAAAGGTGGTCAATGGTTTTTGGACCTGAAGCATAATAGAAAAGCTAACACTTTCCTGAGACAAATTGGTATTTAGTCACTGATTACTGCATGTAGAAACCATATGAAGGCAACAATTTACCAAAAAGTGTGGAACTGAGGTGTTTAGTCAGTAATGGTTCATCTTACAGTGTACTATAATTGCACTTCGCTATGTGTCAATGTTTTTGCATTTTTTGATGAGTTTCAATAAAAAAATAGGATAATGGCCACCAACATTCAAGCAACTAATCAAATGCTTGTTCTTTTACCTTTTCCTGATGCATGAATCTCCTTGATCTGCTGGATGTGTACACCTTTTTTATATCACAAAATATTTAGTAGTGAAAAAGGGAGGTTAATTTTTTCCCATTTTTGGGTATAATGATACTTTTTTTTTCTTTATCTTCTTGGCTCTTTCAACGTTTCTATTATATTATTTGTTCCAAGAATGCTAACGTTTATCCTTTGCTTAATAGGCTGGAAATTTTATGAAAGATGAAGTCTGGCATGCCCTTATTGTTGTCATATCTAATGCTTCTGACTTCCATGGATATACGGTCAGGGCACTATACAGAGCATTCCAAACGTCAACAGAACAGGTATTCTTTGTTTTTCTCAGTAATAAGGCGACCTGGTACAAAGGCGCACTGAATAGGATCAATACAACATCAATAAGAACGCCATTGTTACTTTGATACAAACTCATACACATCTTTTTTGACAATATTCCAATATCTTTTAAAGAAGAAAAAAAGAGGAGATACCTATCAAAATCGGGAGCTTTGGAGGGACCCATTAACTTCAAAGCACCAACAATTTAATCATTTAATCATTTAAATCCATGTAAAAACCTGTTCGTACGCAGTAAAAAATCATTATCAGTAATAAGGTGACCTGGTATAAAAGCGCACTGAACAGGATCGATAAAAACATCAATAATCGATTGTAATGATTAAATATATTATACTCATTATGACAACAATTAGAGAATTTAGTTAAAAAATAATGAAATAATTCTTAAATGTATTAAATTAACTGTTTTTTTTAGTGACGGGACTAAACTAAAATTCTTGGAACTTCTGTATTAATTAAAATATATTCAATAATATTAAATGCAACTTCACTTATTAAATAATTTAAAATAAGAAAACAAATAAAGAGAAATTTGAATGAAAATAATATTTGAGTAATTTAAGGAAATTTAAATGATTTCACATTTTTATCATATAAAATAGTGAACTAGCATAAAAACTTGTCAACAGATAACCTCATGCATGGAGAAGCTCGACTCCATGGCCTCACTAGAAGCGCGACATAATTTTATATAAACATCATGTCACCCTAAACGAACTTACAGAATTTGCAAAAAAATATATAAAAAAGGGTTCCTAATGACATTTTAGGCTTGGCAAACACCTTGTCTACTCCCTTTGGTTCAACCCAATAGTACTCTGATGTGACATCCGTCACCCTATCATGATACTTGTGGAGTAGGGAATTTAGTGGCTAGAACCCACATTCGGCCATCTTCCCTTCATAAATACCCCTTGAGCACCAAGGTAAAAAGAGGCCAACCATACAACATATGCTCTGTAAGAGCTAACCCCAAACTAATTCAAATCATCAATCTTAACAACTCTTTACACTATTCACGATGTGAATTGCCTTCACTCTAGCGTCTTTCTACTGTCCCTCACTTTGTGAATTGCCCTTGGTGTATCATTAAACATCTTGTATAACTTTAGTGTTATAACTATTTATAATCACTAATTTTTTATGATTTAATTGATTCACGAGTATTGTAATAGATATTAAATTTATCTTAAACTTTGATTCTTTAAAATTGTTTTTAATTTTATATTGTAATAAACATAATTTTAATTATAAAATTTTTAATACTGATTTTTAATGTCACACACGTTACATTCTTTTAAATCTTTAAATTATTAAATGATGATTAGTTTAGTTTATACTAAAAGTAAATTAATTTTGAAAAATAATTAATACATAAAATTATTAAAATAATATATAATTTTGGGATTATTTAAAAAAAAATAAAAAAATATTTACACTAAATTAATGATCACATTTAACAATAACAGTTAAAAATAATTATTAAAATTTAAAAAAAAATTTCAAAACAAATTCACAAAACATTTTTCATATGCATCAAAATAATAATGGATAAATTAAAAAAATGAAAATTAAGATTGTTTGCCTCCAGTATAAACAACTTACAATTTATTTTAAAATAATATTATAATATTATATTACCACATTATCAATTAAAATAATATTTCATCTCTCTCCAATGTCATCATTGTTGAAATATGATTCTAGATTGTTTCTTTAAAAAACCATTGCTTTAATGCTAGCTCTATTATTTTCTATATAATTCTAACTTATCATTGCTATGAATCTTTATTTTTTGTATATGTTATCTTTTTTATATGCTACATGATTGAACATGCCTAATATACTAAATGTTATTTATAAAACTATATTTAGATTTTAATTAATATATAAATCTAATACTAATTAAACGATAATTAAAATGTTTAGAGTTATATTAAATTACATTCATATAGTTATATTAAATTATTAGCTTTATTTTACATAAATAAAATTATCATAACTTTTTTAAAAATTAAAAATATAAAAATAATTTATTTTTATTTTTAACTAATAATTGTAAATTAAAATAATTACAATTTGCACAAATTTTTTTATATTTTATACTTAAATTTTTATTGAAGTAATAACTCTATTTTAAATTAAATAATTATTTGGTACATTGATGATAAAAAGTTTTAACTCCGTAAGTAAGTTAAGATTTTAACACGTATCTTTAAATTATATTAAAAAAAACACATGAGAAAATTTAAGCCATGCTCATAGAATAAAAAATTTTCAATGAAAAATTATTATATTTTTTTTCTAAATTGTATAATTATCACATCTTCTATTTTACGTGAATAATTATACAGAGTAAAAATATAAAATATTTGAAGGGCTAAAATAAGAGGTTGAAAAGGTAGAAGACCACTCACTCTTTACTTTAGTAAAAAGATTTACCAAATTCTCTCTTGATCGAATCTATTGAACATTGATATCTCCATTCTTTTGTAAATCATGAGTGAAGAAAAATTTTGGTGATATATGTTTTGTTCTATCACCCTTAATATTTCTTCCTTAATTTGTGCAATGCAAGCTGTATTATCTTCATATAAAATTATTGGAACTTTTTTTTTAGAGCATAAACCGCAATCTTTTCGTATGTGATGAATTACAAACCTTATCCATACACATTCACGACTAGCCTCATGGATTGCCAAAATCTCAGCATGATTAGAAGAAGAGCAGCAATTATTTGTTTCATAGAGCGCCAAGAAATTACAGTACCACCATATGTGAAAACATAACCAGTTTGTGATTGAGCATTGTGAGGATCAGATAAGTACCCTGCATCTACAAAACCAACTAATTCTGTTTTGGGTAGGTTAGGGAAAAATAAACCCATATCTCTTGTACCTTGAAGATAATGAAAAACATGCTTAACTCCATTCCAATGTCTTCGGGTTGGATAAGAGCTAAATCTTGCTAATAAGTTGACAGCAAATGATATATCAGGTCGTGTATGACTAGCAAGATACATCAATGCACCGATAGCACTCAAATATGGTACTTCAAGACCAAGAAAATCTTCATCATTTTCTCGAGGACGAAAAAGGTCTTTATTTACATCAAGTGACCTAACAATCATTGGGGTGCTCAAAGGATGTGCGTTATGCATTTAAAATCTTCTTAGCACTTTTTCTATATATGTTGTTTGATGCACAAGGATTTCATTCTTTAGGTGCTCAATTTGTAACCTTAGACAAAATCTTGTCTTTCCAAGGCCTTCCATTTCAAATTCTTTCTTTAAGCACTCCATTGTCACTAAAATCTCTTCAGGAGTCCCAATAATATTTAGATCATCAACATACACAGCAATTATAACAAATCTTAATCCAAATTTCTTTATAAAATGCATGGGGAAATAGGCTCATTCTTATAGTCTTCCCTTAATAAGTATTCACTAAAGTGATTATACCACATGCGCCTAGATTGTTTCAATCCATAAAAGGATCTGTTTAATTTGATTGAGTAATGTTCTCGAGAACCTGAATTAACTACTTCTGGCAGATTAAAATCTTCTGAGAGTTTCATGTAAATATTATTATCAAGTGGGCCATATAAATAGGCTGTAATTACATCCATTAGGCGTAAATGAAACCCTTTTCTTATTGCCAGACTAATCAAGAACCGAAAAGTAGTTGCATCCACCACAAGAGAATATGTCTCTTTATAATCAATACCAGGCCTTTGTGAAAATCCTTGTGCAACTAGACGTGCTTTATATCTCACAATTTCTCCCTTTTCATTTCTATTTCTCACCAAAAACTCATTTATATCCCACAGGTTTTGCACCTTCAGGTGTAAGAACTACATGTCCGAATACATCTCTCTTTGCAAGAGATTTTAATTCTATCTGAATTGCTTCTTTCCATTCTGACCAATTGTCTCTTTGTCTACATTCATTAATTGACATTGGTTCGTGATCTATATTGTCATTCAAAATATCTAGTGCTACATTGCATGCAAATATGTCATAGATGTCGATTTGATTTCGGTTCCACTTAATTCTTGACATGACATAATTTGTTGATATCTCATCATTATCAGGTACCTGAGATTTTTCTTGAGCTCTAATCATATCTAAAATCTCTTTTGGAGATCCTTTTAAAGTCATTTTTTTCTAGATCTGACCATCTATTTTTGCTCCTTTTCTTTTTCGAGGATTTTTATCTTTGGAATCGATTGGTCTACCATGTTTTAAACGCGCTTTAGACTCACTAGCAACTAGAGTTTGTCCTTCAGGGACATCAAGTTTGATTGGAGCATTTACAACTGCTATATGTGATTTTCTCACTCTTTTTAGATTAGTAAATGCGTCTGGCAATTGATTTGCTAAACTTTGTAAATGAATTATCCTTTGGACCTCTAATTCACATTGTTGCATACGAGGATCAAGAAGTGATAATGATAATTCATTCCAATCTATTTCTTTTTCCAGTTGTTTATTTTCTCCCCTAACATTGAGAAAATTGACTCATTAAAATGACAGTCAGCAAATCGAGCCGTAAATAAATTCCCCGTTGATGGCTCAAGATATTTAATTATTGATGGAGATTCATATCCAACATATATTCTTAACCTCCTTTGAAGACCCATCTTAGAGCGTTGTGGTGGAGCAATCGGAACATATACATCACATCCAAAAATGCTTAGATGGGAAATATTTGGTTCCTGACCAAAAACCATTTGTAACGGAGAGAACTTATGATAACTTGTTGGCCTGACTCGAATTAATGATACTGCATGTAGTATGGCATGTTCCTAAGCATAAATTGGAAGTTTGGACTTCATAAGTAATAGCCTTGCAATCAATTGAAGACGTTTGATTAGTGATTCAGCAAGACCATTTTGTGTATGAACATGTGCTACAGGATGTTCAACACTTATTCCAATAGACATACAAAAATCAGTAAAAGCTTGGGAAGTAAATTCACCAACATTATCAAGACGAATTGCCTTGATAGGGAAATCTGGAAATTGTGCTCGTAATTTGTTCAACTGAGCAAGTAACCTCGCAAATGTCATATTTCGAGTTGATAACAAGGATACATGTGACCATCTAGTCGAAGCATCGAGTAAAACCATAAAATATCTAAATGGTCCACATAGAGGGTGTATTGGTCCACATATATCACCTTGTATCCGTTCTAGAAAAGAGCTAGATTCATAATTTATCTTGGCTAGTGATGGCCGAATGATTAATTTGCCTTGAGAGCAAGCATCACATGAAAAATTATTAGCTTGAAGAATCTGCTGGCTCTTCAATGAACGTCTACATGAATTGTCAATAATTTTTCGCATCATAATTGAACCGGGATAGCCTAATCTGTCATGCCAAATGACAAAATCATCAATAAACTTCTGATTTATTATAGCATGTGTTTCAATTGTACTAATTCTTGTGTAGTACAAACCAGAAGAGAATGCAAACAATTTCTCCAAAATGATTTTATTTCCTTGAATTATACTCGTAATTTGGAGATATTCATTACTCCCGTCACTTATTGTCTCAATATGATATCCATTATAGCGAATATCTTTAAAACTCAACAAATTTCTTTGAGACTTAAGTGAGTATAACGCATCATTAATTTGGAACTTTGTTCCTCTAGGCAACAATATGTTTGCTCTTCCGGAGCCTTCTATGATTTTGGTACTACCAGATATAGTACTCACACTAGCTTTTTGCATTGTCAAATGGGAAAAATATTTCTTATTCTTAAGTATAGTATGAGTAGTTGCACTGTCGGCTAAGCATAAGTCTTCACAATTTATCGCTAATTGAATTTGAGAGGTATTCATATTCTTCAAAGAAAAACAAATAAATGTCACATAAATTTTCAAAATATTTAAAATATTTATAAATAGTTTAAAACATAACCATGTTGCTTAAAATTTATTCTTTAAAACTATAATAATAAAATTAAAAGATCAATATCAATTATTCCCTTCAGAGGTGGTAAAGAAATCAGTAGCTTCCAAATGAGTTGTACCAACGAAGCCATAATCATCTTTACCATCTTCACAAACAAAATTTGTTTCTATTTTCTTCTCTTTATCCTTTAATTATTGTTGATATAGTTCTACAAGATGCTTTGGTGTACGACAGGTACGAGACCAATGGTTTTTACCTCCATAACGATAACACAAACTTTTCACTTTCCCAGTTGTATTTTTATCATTCTTTCCATCCTTATGATCCCACTTCTAGTGGGTATTTCTGAAATGACCATATTGTTCACGTCCACGTCCTCGATCGCAACCACGACCATGACCACGGCCATGTCCTCGACCACGACTACTAGTGTGACCTTTAACCTTTCTATTATATGATGTCACATTCACTTCAGGGAATGGAGTAGAACCAGTTGATTGTGACTCATGATTTTTCATTAATAGCTCATTATTTTGCTCAGCCACAAGAAGACAATATATTAATTTAGAATATTTCTTAAAACCTTTTTCACGATATTGTGTCTGCAGGACAACATTGTTTACATGAAATGTGGAGTATGTTTTTTCTAACATATCTTCATCAGTTATGTTCTCTCCACATAATTTCAATTGATAAGTGATTCGAAACATAACCGAATTATATTCACTTACAGATTTAAAATCTTGCAATCTCAAATGTAGCCAGTCATAACGAGCTTTAGGAAGTATTACGATTTTTTGGTGGTCATATCTTTCTTTTAGACTATTCCAAAGGACAAGTAGATCTTTAACAGTCAAATATTCAGTTTTTAGTCCCTCGTGGAGGTAATGGCGAAGAAATATCATAGCTTTAGCCTTATCTTGACTAGATGCTTCATTTCCCTCAATAATAGTTTCACCAAGACCTTTTGCATCTAAATGTATTTCAACATCTAAAATCTAGGATAAATAATTCTTTCCAGTAATATCAAGAGCCACAAATTTCAAGTTTTGCAAGGTTCGACATTGATGATATAACTACAATATAAATTTAATATAAATATAAGTAGTCCTTTAACGAACTTTCAAGTAAACATAAGTAATCTCTTAACAAAAACTTGCAAGCATAATATAACAGAAAAATACATAAATAATTATAACAATTTAATCATAAAATAAATTACACATAATTTGGCTATGTTAGAAGTTTTAGCAAATTACAAGATTAGTGAAACCCTTGTAAAATCATAAGAACAATAATGATGAGCATCATGATAAAATGAACAAATTATAAACATAAGAACAATAATGATGAACACCATGATAAAATATATCACATACCTTAATCCAAACTAATGAAAATGCAAGACTCTTGGATTAATATAAGCGCTCGTGCTGATAATGTGTTATAAAATAATAATAATGATGTAAAGAACACAATAATAATAGATGAGAATAAGAAGAGAATTTGTAATGTATTCTATATATTTCATCCATTTTACAAGTAGAATACTCCATTATATATTTAGGGAGAAAGAAGATGGAATGTTAAAAATGGAGGGAGATTAAGAAAGATGAAAAGTTAAAGGTCAAAGGAAGTTAAGAAATATGGAAGGTTAAAAGATGAAAGGTTGAACATTCATAATATTCATAATAAAATTAAGATTGTTTGCTTCCCAAAGTATAAACAACTTACAATTTATTTTTAAAATAATATTATAATATTATATTACCACATTATCAATTGAAATAATATTTCATCAAAGTTAAAGACTAAAAAATCCCTCCCCAAACCGTGCTTGCATTTTTCATTGCACACGGCTTTCTCTATGTATCCATCTAAAACCCTGTTTATTCCCTAAACAGGACTCTAAAAAAAAAGCGGAATACTCGGCCAATCCCCTCTTATTCTTACTGCCTGAACATTTAATACTAGAAATGAATAAATTCGTTTGTTATCTCTTCATCATTTCGGAAAATTCCCATTTTTATTGTAATTGAATTTACAATAATTTCATAACCAATCATGAATGATTGACCAGAGCATTGATACAAATAATATCCAAATACCAAATTCGTCCCCTATCGAACTTTCGCAAAGCAAAAAAACCTCTTGGGAAGATCAAAGAAAAAACATGTTCTTCTTCCGTTTCCGTAAAGAATTCTTCCAACAATTCCGAACCTTCTTTTCTATATAATTCTAATTTATCATTGCTATGAATCTCTATTTGTTGTATATGTTTTTTTTTAATATACTGATGTGATTATATTGTAGTATCTATTCATACTTTTTTAACCCTTTGACAAGACACACACTTTGCACACACAGGTGCTCGAACTCGGGACTCCTAGGATGAACAACATCCTTTTTTCCACTGGAACCACTTGTTGGGTTCTTTGTATATGTTATTTTTTATATGCTACATTGTTGTATATGTTATTTTTTTTATATGCTACATGATTGAACATGCCTAATATACTGAATGCTATTTATAAAACTATATTTAAATTTTAATTAATATATAAATCTAATACTAATTAAATGATAATTAAAATGTTTAGAGTTATATTAAATTACATTCATATAGTTATATTAAATTATTAGCTTTATTTTACATAAATAAAATTATCACAACTTGTTTAAAAATTAAAAATATAAAAATAATTTATATTTATTTTTAACTAATAATTGTAAATTAAAATAATTACAATTTGCACAAATGTTTTATATTTTATACTTAAATTTTTATTAAAATAATAACTCTATTCTAAAATAAATAATTATTTGATACATTGATGATAAAAAATTTTAACTCCGTAAATAAATTAAGATTTTAACACGCATCTTTAAATTATATTTAAAAAAAACACGTGATAAAATTTAAACTATGCTCATAGAATAAAATGTTTTCAATGAAAAATTATTATATTTTTTATAAAATGTATAATTATCACATCTTCTATTTTATGAGAATAATTATACAGAGTAAAAATATAAAATATTTGAAGGGCTAAAATAAGAGGTTGAAAAGGCAGAAGACCACTCACTCTTTACTTTTTATATTTCCCCAAAAAGAAATAATATTAGAATTGAAAAAACGAAGCACGAGGAAAAGATCGGTGCATTCTATAATCTATCTCGTAATATAGAATAGTCAATAAGCAAAATGAGTTTCGGCCACTCAAATAATTTCATAAATCAATTCTAAAATATTTCTCCACTCAAAAGATAAAAGGAGAAAATGAAATTCAAATGCGCCACTACTTCATTTAAAAAATGAATTAATGTATGTTAAATTGGATAATAAAAATCTCTAAATTTAAAAAATTATTTTTATTGGAATTTTTGTATATTAACTATATTATTTACTGGATCAATTATATATTTAATAGAATACTAATGTTTCTTTTTAGATAAATAGAATAATAAAGTTGAAAATATCAAAATTCGTTTCCGAAGATATTAGCTATCAACATTTATAATATTTCCTTTTCGGTGTGTTCAATATCTATGTTGATTTCTTTCTTTTTATCTAAAAGTTTTAAGTAATTTATTAATTAATTATACATTTTTATTAGATTCTCAAATATATTAAAAGGAAAGGAAAGTAAGGGATTTGTTTGAATAATTCTTTTTTTAATAAAAGAAAGTAAAGATTTTTTTCCATGTAAGGAAATGTCGAGGAAAAAACAGTAAAAAAAAAAAAGATTTAAAAAATAATAATTTTTTTATAGAATTTATTTCGTAAAATAAATGTAAAATTAAATTTTTTTTAAATATATTGATATGATTATATGATATTATTTATTCATATTTTTTAATCTTTTAATAATACATATAAATATTTCATACATAAACGTTCGAACTTGAAATTTCTAAAACGAAAAATATCATTTTTTTTACTGAAATTATTTATTGAGTTTATATAAAACAGGAATTTAGGACAAATTATATATTTAAAAAAAGGGAAAGAAGGTAGGGGAATGGATAAAGTGCCTTTATGGTAAAAACGCGAGAGCTTAGTTCAAAAAAAGAAGAAGTGAAAACCATGGTTAAAAAAGTAACCCAGGTAAAGACGGCAACTTCGATATTATCCTATTTGCAAATGGCAATATAATAATGAATAATTAATAAATAAATAACAAAACTGTATATAATTTCTTTTTCTCCAAATTTTATTATTCACGCTTTGATTCATTCATTCATTCATTCCAGCACATCTTCCATTTTCTTCTTCTTCCTTCTTTCCTCACGCCTTCCCCTTCTCTTTCTACTTTATCTTCTTCAACTTTAACGAACTTTCCCATTTTCTTTCGAAACCCAGAAATCAGCCTCTCCTCCGCCGTAAATTTTTTTCAACCGCCGTGACGTGCAAGTAAGTATCTCCTTCTCGAATTCTATTGTTTTTGCACCGTCTTTTTGTTTTACGGCTTCTATTGTTGTTTGATCTACTGCTAAGTTGACTCACAATTAGTTTCTTCCGCTTTTGTTTATCTCTTGTTTGGTCGCATAGCAAATGCGGGAGAAATAAACCAAATCAATGTTTCTTCTTCTTTAAATCGTTTATTTTGGTTATGTTGAACTGAGGAATCGGATAGCCTTGAATTTTTTCGGTACTTAAATTAATTTTAATTAATAATAAGATAAAATGAAATTATATGAGTTATTAAAAAACAATTGTCCTGCTGAGATTCTTGGCGTGTAACTTTTTCCATGAACTTTGTTATTACTTTTTGGATATATTGTTTTAGTATATTAATTTTCTTTTAGTGCGGGTTGTGACTCCAGATTTTCATTTTTGTTGTTTGATTTCGTTTTTTTAAAAGAATAAAAAAAATATTTATTTATTTATTTATTTTTGCGGCAAAAATTACCTGTGATAAAAGTAAGGTTTCGGATCTTGTTTTAGCTAAGAATAAGAAAGACTACAAATTAAGGTTTCTTTTTTTTTTTCCCTGAGAGTACAAATTAAATATTCTTGAGGCTTCTTTTGTACTAATTGTTACATTATTTTTATTATTACTATTTTTTGCTGTATCCGTCAACACTGAATAATAGTTCTAGATGAAAATGCAAACCATTGAGAGAATGTTTTGAAAAATATTTGACAAGTGAAAACTATAGAAAAAATTATAATTACTCTTATTTGAGGTCCAAATAGTTGCAAGAATCATGGTGTTTGATCCCCTCTATATTGCTTCATTGATAGATTTGGTTGATTAATGTGAACCAGCTCAACTGATTTATAAACATCGTTATGTCTGCAGATCTGCGAACATTTTAATCGAAACAATTTCTTGTTGTGAGGGTTTTGTTTGTATGCTTTCATGGCTTCAAGATCATGTGCAAATTTTTTACACTTAGCCTCAGGGAATCTACTTGATATTCCTCAAACTCCAAGAGGTCTTCCTCGGGTAATGACTGTTCCTGGGATTATCTCTGATATCGACTCTTGTAGCAGTAATGATGGGGATTCAGATGCTGCTTCATCTGGTTGTAGGGAACGCAAAATTATAGTGGCTAATATGTTACCTTTGCATGCTAAAAGAGATGGTGAAACTTCGAAATGGCGCTTCAGCTGGGATGAGGATGCACTTTTACTACATCTAAAGGATGGGTTTTCTCCCGAAACGGAGGTTGTATACATAGGATCTCTCAAGGTTGATGTAGATGTGAATGAGCAGGAAGAAGTTGCCCAAAAGCTGTTAGAAGATTTCAATTGCGTCCCTACATTTCTACCTCATGATTTGCAGAAGAAGTTTTATCTTGGCTTCTGCAAACAGCATTTGTGGCCTCTTTTTCATTACATGCTGCCGATGTGTCCTGACCATGGCGATCGGTTTGACCGTATATTATGGCAGGCATATGTTTCTGCTAATAAAATATTTGCCGACAAGGTTATGGAAGTAATCAATCCAGATGATGATTATGTCTGGGTTCATGATTATCATTTGATGGTTCTTCCCACATTTTTGAGGAAGCACCTAAATAGAATCAAGCTTGGTTTTTTCCTCCACAGCCCGTTCCCTTCATCAGAAATATATCGAACATTGCCTGTCCGGGATGAAATTCTGAGGGGACTACTGAATTGCGATCTAATTGGTTTTCATACGTTTGATTATGCACGACATTTCTTGTCTTGCTGCAGTAGAATGCTGGGTCTTGATTATGAATCTAAAAGAGGGCATATTGGTCTTGATTACTTTGGTCGCACGGTTTTTATTAAAATTCTACCTGTAGGAGTTCATATGGGTAGACTTGAATCAGTCTTGAATCTTTCCTCTACTGCTGCCAGTGTCAAAGAGATTCAGAAACAGTTTGAAGGGAAAAAATTGATTCTTGGCATAGATGATATGGATATTTTCAAAGGCATCAGTCTTAAACTACTGGCTGTGGAACAGCTCTTACAGCAGCACCCAGACCTGCAGGGTAAAGTAGTCCTGGTTCAGATTGTGAATCCTGCAAGGGGCTTTGGAAAGGATGTCCAGGAAGCTAAGAAGGAGACTTATATGACTGCTAAAAAGATCAATGAGGTTTATGGTTCTCCCAATTATCAGCCAGTGATTTTGATTGATCGCCCTGTTCCCCGTTATGAGAAATCAGCTTATTATGCGCTAGCAGAATGTTGCATAGTAAATGCTGTGAGGGATGGAATGAACCTTGTTCCTTACAAGTATATTGTTTGTCGGCAGGGAACTCCTGGCATGGATGAGGCACTGGGTGTAAAGCCAGAATCTCCACGGACAAGCATGCTTGTTGTTTCTGAGTTCATTGGTTGCTCACCGTCTTTAAGTGGAGCGATTAGGGTAAATCCGTGGGATATTGATGCTGTGGCTGAGGCTTTAAATACAGCTATTACCATGCCTGAGTCAGAGAAGCAATTGCGACATGAGAAACACTACCGTTATGTCAGTACTCATGATGTGGCATATTGGGCTCGCAGCTTTGCGATGGACTTGGATAGAGCATGCCAGGATCACTATAGTAAACGTTGCTGGGGTATTGGTTTGGGCCTAAGTTTCAGAGTTGTGTCTCTTTCACCTAGTTTTAGGAGGCTAGCTATCGATCACATTTGTTCGGCATATAGACGAACAAATAGAAGAGCAATATTCCTGAACTATGATGGCACTCTTGTTCCTGAAGCTTCCATTAACAAAACTCCTAGCCCTGAGGTTATCTCTATCATTAAGACCCTTTGTGATGATCCTAAGAACACCGTGTTTATTGTTAGTGGGAGAGGGAGAGCTTCGCTTAGTGATTGGCTTGCTCCATGTGAGAAGCTGGGGATAGCCGCTGAACACGGGTACTTCATAAGGTAGGTGTAATCTAATGTGTTTAATATTTGGCTAGTAGTGATTCTAAATGTTGTAAAATAAACCGAGTTCATTTTCCTTTCTCCTTCTGTAGATGGAGTAAAGACTCCGAATGGGAAACCAGCCCTGTTGGTGCTGACCTTGAATGGAAAAAGATTGTGGAACCTGTTATGAGCCTGTATAGAGAGGCAACTGATGGCTCCAGCATAGAGACCAAGGTGAGTGGTTTGGTGTGGCACCATCAAGATGCAGACCCTGACTTCGGATCATGCCAAGCCAAGGAATTGTTGGATCATTTGGAAAGTGTTCTCACAAATGAACCAGCGGTTGTCCATAGAGGTCAGCATATTGTTGAAGTTAAGCCACAGGTATGACAAAAGTGATTCCTCCTTTCTCATATTAAATATGTGTAATATAGTTGAACCAAGTTTTCTCATCATGCTTTCTGGTTTAGGGAGTAAGCAAAGGGCTGGTAGCAGAAAAAGTTTTGTCGAGAATGGTCAGTGGTGGGAAGCCACCTGATTTCGTGATGTGTGTTGGTGATGATAAATCTGATGAAGATATGTTTCAGAGCATATTAACTTCAGTTTCTAATCCATCCTTGCCTGTGGCTCCGGAAATCTTTGCATGCACGGTTGGGCGAAAGCCTAGCAAAGCTAGGTATTACCTCGATGACACTGCAGATGTTTTAAAGTTACTTAAAGGCCTTGCAACTGCTACAATTTCAAAGCCTAGGTGCCTGCCTGAGATTAAGGTATCTTTCGAGAGTAATGCTTGACACAAACAGGGTGGTCAGCGTAAATTTACCAGTTCTATAAGTTGGGAGTGTCCGATTTGCTTCAAGAGATTCCCTTGAATGAGAAAAACTTTGTTCATAACTCATCCGAATCGTGGTTGGCACTTGCGGGCAGGAGCCGAAATGCTAAGATTAACTGCGAGAGAGAGGAATTGATATTATTATTGTAAATGACGATAGGGGAATTATGAATTTTTCTGGTGCTGGCGGAAACTACATGGGTGGGGGGGGGGGTGGATGAGTTCTTAGTTCTCACTTTGTTTATAATGGTATTACTGATTAGAGGCACGTTTGACTTGTATAGATGCGTTGCTTTCCAATACAAATCGCCAATTTGATTTTCAAGAAGATTTCGCTATTATTTTTGGTTCTTTGTTTGGAGATTAGCAAAAGAAAGAGGCTCTAATGGTCTTGTAAAGCTGAGGACTTGACAGTTGGTATTGGTGATTCCTAGTATAACGGAGGTGGAGTGGAGTTGGTCAAATTTTAGTGCAAGGCAAGGAAAAATATATGTGCTGTTTGGGTCTACAGGCCGAAGAAAAAATCTTACATTTTGGAGCGGCATTGTAGGAGCCTAGTCCTTTTAAGGCGTTAACCTGAGGAGAAAGCGACTTGGGCCTTATTATTATTATCATCATTATTATTATAAATGGATATAAGTAATGAAAAAAATGAATTAATGATTATAAAAATAAAAGTAATGAAAAAAATAGGCGAAGATAAATAATGGATATAAGTTGAAAAAAATTAACTTACTAGTATATCCTTATAAATGTATATTATTTATTTTATAATTTGAAAAAAGAAAAACCTAAACTATACTACATATGAATAAGCACTTATACTTCTTTTACACCTAAATAATTTCTCAGCTTTTGATTTTGACCTAAGTAAGTTATGTTAAAAAACTTGGTTATAAATTAAAGCACTTAAATAAATAGTTTTTTTACACTAAATAAAAAGTTTATTTTATTATTAAAAAAGATAAAACTTATTTAAATAAATCGGTAAGATATGAGACTTGTAGTCGGTAAGGTTGGTTTTTCCTTATTTACTGGATGAGTACAAATATTTTTGAAATATTTAAATAGAAATTTGTTTTAAAATATTAAAAAGACATTAAGAAATTTTATGCTACTATTGTCATTATATCTTTTAATTTGTTCATTTGGTAGGGTTGAAGATAACCTTAATGGCCTTGAAATAATCCTTCTTTAGTCTGTCCCCGTCAATCATCTAAATTAATGACATCATCATTTTGAAATGTCATAAAGTTTATGCATTAAATTTATAATATTAGTGCGACTTTCATCATTCACGTTTTTAAATTTTTCATATGCAAATTATTTATAGATTAGTTAAATCGATTTGAGCATATTTGAGTTGGGTTGATTATTGAATATCGATTTTTGTGATTGTTGATTTTGATTGGAGTTGTTAATTCAATTAAGTTAGTTACTGAGTATTATATAATTATCGTATCAATTAGATTTTTTCATCAATCTAGCTATTTACTTGCACGCTAAATGTCAGTTCAAATCTTCTGTGAAATGTATATAAAACACGTGAATTAAATTGTAAATGCATGTGTACCTATTAAAAAAATATTAAGATTTTACACGCTGAAAAGAAAGAACGAAAGAACCTTCTTAGACATTTTTTTGTATTATCTATTTTTCAACATATGTATTTATAATTTAATTCACGTATTTTGTATATACTCCACATTAAATCTAAGCTAGCATTTAATACATATTGATATTTTGAAAACTTAATTAAAATATTTTGAAACTTAAAAACTAATTTAAAGTACCAATAATAATTTGAAGATGTTTCGTTAAATTAAAAATTATAATATTTTAATGTTAAATAATTTTTATTTAATTTAAATTCTAAACCATATCCATACCACTAAAACATTAAACAGTTTGATAAAGACTCTAAATAAGTATATGCAAGTTCGACCACGATAAAAGTTTTTAAAGATACGAAGTTAACTCTATTTAGGACAGACTCATCCTTGAATATCTTTGCATATGAATGAATTAATTGATAAAATATTTTTATATATTTTGTGCTTTCAATTTATATTTTTTTTTACTAGGAATGCTTTGAATGATTTCATTTGGGATTATGAAGTAGTGACATTCTCCAATGGTGTTACAATGCATTTGGTCTTGTACACTTTTCTCCCTCGTTTTCACCAAATCATTTTATCTTGAAAAGACCACTCGAAGGTAATACCATCCGATTTCTAGCTTTTGTAGATATTTTCATCACCATAACAAAAGCCATATAAATAATTTATTAAAATGACAAGTTCCTATAAATACCATCATTCAAGAGAAACTTGATCCATACTTCTCGAATATCAATTGAAGCAATTTTTCCCAAAGTTCTCATGGAATAGCAGAATCGATCATATGGAAGTATGTCTCGCATTTCAATCAAAATAGTGTGTGACGTCGCAATGAGAAAAGGTTTTCCGTCTTGACGAGCAGTCGACGTCACGACGAAAAGAGAGCCCTCGTCCCGACAACCAAACGTCACATCACGACATGGTTACGTTTTCCTCAAGTTTCTCGATTTTCTTTTTTCAATTAAATTCTATTTTAGTTTCACATTTAAACTCTGGTTAACCTAGGGATATTTTAGTCATAAATGCTACGAATTTCAGCCTATAAACAGGTTTTAGTTACTCTAGGTTTAACACAAGAAAAAAATATTAAGATTGAGAGAATTCTGTTCTTTGAGTTTGAAGGGTTTTTCTTTTGAAGTTTCGGGTTTTTTTGTTTTGATTCTCTCTATCTCTTGTACTCTTTTCTATTTAGTAAAATGATCTTTTGCTTGTGATTTTTTATCCTCTTCGAAAGAGTTTTTTTACGTAAAATTTATTTGTTCGATTTTATACTTTATTTACTTGTTTGCTGTATACATAGGTTAATTCTCAACAAACCATTCATTCATATCATTTTCTTATTGTCATCCTCCTTCATGGCCGATGTGCCTAAGGGAAAAAAAAATCTCTCATGTTTGAAGCTAAAAGGTTACTTGATTTAGAATGCTAAAACAACATTAACGAGATTTGGAACCAAAGAGGCTCAACTCTTCAACAGCAAACCTTATGGACCATTTGGAAACCACAAAAAAATACTTGGAACTAGTGGAATAGTTATAAGTTGAGTGACTTGAAGAGGGAGATTGAGGAACTACCCAAATGCATCGCCACTATACAAGAATCCCTACTTTCAATGGATTCCAAGGTTGAAAATATTCTCTTAAAGAAACAACTTGACCTTCTTTGGCAAATGGAATTACACCGTTGGCACCAATGATCCCATGTTAAATGGCTCAATTATGGACACCATAACACGAGACTTTTCCATGCCTTCACCGTTCAACGTCGATGATCAAACGTCATTAGGGGACTTAAGAACAATAATGGTGAATGGGTTCAAAATTTTAAAAACCTTAGAAATCTCATTGTTGAACGCCAAGGAATAAGAATTCTAGGTCACACGATGGATGAAACAGTTGTTAAAAAAACTGTCATATACGATATGAACAACTCACTCAAAATGGATATTACGGGTAAGGAAATCAAAGAAGCAATTTTTGATTTAGGCTCGTTCATAGCATCTGGTCTGGACGAATTCTCGAGAATCTTTATCAACGTTTTTGGGATTTGGACTAATGTTTTTTTCCTTCATTTTTGATAAAGTTGAAGAAATAGGTGAACTGGAAGGATAATGGATCAATCAGAGGTGCCCAAAACTTTACCATCTCATTTATGTTGAAGAATGTTTAACCTTTTCAAGGGCATGCCGAAGGAACATCCATACTATTATGGATGGCCTTAATTTGTTCTAATATGTTCCTAGCCAAACTAATAATTTTAACAAAGCAACCATCTTTTTCTTCCCTAACATTGTTAAAAAAGACAGAATTGTTTGCTTTTGTCTTAGGAATCCATCACATGGACCCATCTTTAAAGTATCTCGGTCTCCCTTTTATTGGGGTAGAGGCAAAGTAGTGGCTTCACCATTATTGGAGATATGATATCATTTCAAATTCAAGGATGGAAAGGGAATTTCCTATCAATTGCAGGAAAAGAAATTCTCATCAAAGCTGTTGTGCTGGGAATGCCATGTACATCATGCAATGCTTTAACATTCCATCTACATCTTGCAATGTACTTAATGTCATTCTTAACCACTTTTGGTGGGGAGGAACTGACCCCTCTAAAAAAGAGTTCATTGGATGTCTGGGGAAAAATTATCTACCCAAAATAGAGGTGTTCATGGGTCGAGTCAGGTCGGGCCTAAGCATGATATTAATATATTTTATGCTTGTCCAAGCTCGATTTGATCCGAAATCTGAATCTAAAATTTTGTCTAAACCCTTCCATATTTATAAAAGATTAATCTAAACCTATTTTAGACCCGCCCATATTAGTTTTTAATTTCTTTAAAAAATGTTTATATTGTTTTATTTTAATATTTTTTCCTTTTGCTCAAATGTTTTTATTTTTCCCTTTTGCTCTCCATTGCAAGCCTCAGGGAGTAAATCATGCTATTGCACTAAATAATATGCTCAAATTTTAGTTTTTATTAAGGTTGAGATTACTTTGATTGTTATTGGTAAGAGTGATTTGGAAGGGATCACATGCTTAAAGCGTGGTTTGATTTACAAAGCCCTTAATTCCATAAAAATATTGTCATTATAAAAGGTAATTCATGTTACAAACTTGCAGGGTTCCAAAGATATGTTGGTAGGGGAACGATGTTGAATGTCGAGCTATGAACGATCTTGAATGGTTTAGACATTGTGCATGCTAGAGGATATAAGAAGGTGATATTGGAGACGAACTGCAAGTAGGCAATGAATCTGATTAACGAGGGACTAAACTCCATGCCTTCAATAACTATTGTTAGGAAACTAGTTTTGAAGATGCAAGAATTCAATTTGTGCACAGAGAAGGCACTAGTGTTGCTGATTAGCTAGCCAAATCGTGTGCTTCAATGGATGGTATCTTAGCTATTTTTAATTCTCTCTCGGACTATGCTAGAAAATTGTTAGAAGACGACATGCTAGTGTTATAATTATTGTGTTAAAGCACATTGACGCCCCTTTATTTATCAAAAAAAATATTGAAGAAAAAAATTAGAGTTTTTAAAACCCAAAATAAAAGAAATTCACTAGGTGAAATGTAAAATTTTAAATAAAAAATAAATAAAATTTAAAGTAATTGAACATTTAAAATATAAAAAATTCCATGTTATTTGTCATATATCGATCATACATTTTGAATATTATTGCTACTTCATAAAACAAACATTGTTAGTATATTGATGTAATTTTATATATCGTTGAATAAGTTTAAGTGCTAAATTAGAGAAAACATAAGCACTAAATTAAACAAAGATAATTAGTTATTAAATTAAGGAAAAAATTCAAGTTATACCAAAAGTATAGGGAGTTAGACCAACCCTTAAAATGAAAATTTTTTTATTTAGATTTTTTAAAATTTTAAATTAATAAACATAAAATTATACTTCAACCTCCTAAAAATAATAAAAATTAGATTTAATTTTTTAAAAATTATAAAAATATAAATTATTTAAATAATAAATTATATTTTTAATATCATAAAAAATACAATTTACCCTAAAATAATTTTTTTTGAATATATTGGTGTGATTATATGATAATATCTGTTCATACTTTTTTAACCCTTTGACAACGCACATACAATTACTCGAACCCGAAACTCCTAAGATGAATAACATTTTTTTTACTGAAACCACTTATTAAGTTCTACCCTAAAATAAATTTTTAACTTCGTTCATGAATAGAAACACCAAATTAAAAAAATATTTAGTTAATATTATATTAAACAAAATTAAACAGCGAAGCCTAGTTGTAATGGTGGGGGTTTAAAACTTGGCTGCAGAGACGTTATTTAATTGCTACAAACAAATCTCTCTAACTGCCCAATGAAATCCTGCCATGTCACGTTCCACCAATAAATAGGCCGAATATCCCCCTTGCAAATTTAACCCAATATTTACGACTGACTGACTGTGCTTACAAATGCCAATTTGACCGCTCTGCTCCCATTTTTCTCAAGTAGAAAAAAAGGGACTCCGTTTTCTCGGTCTCTCAGATCCAATTCTCCGTTTCTTGCTCTTTCTTAGATCTCCGAATTCCAGCATTTGGATCTTCACTTTCACACTCTTTAAGCTTGCTAAAGGAGAAAAAAACAGTACGGTTTAGTTCTGAATACTGCTATTTTGGTGATCGATTTAATCGCAGCATTTGGTTTAGTTTCTATTCCATCTGTTTCGACCTCTCTACTAAAGTTTGTTACCTTAATACGATCATGAATCCTTTTTCTTCCGGTACTCGTCTAAGGTGAGCACCAATTCCTACTGTTACCCATTTCTTCTTTTACTTCTACTTTTTCCTTTTAATTTGAAGATCAGATCAACAACTCATGAGTTTGTTTATTTGAGTGGACTGGAGTTGTGATTAAAATTTAAAAGAGCTGGTTTTTTTTTTCTTTTTTGAATACTGTGATCGGAATTTCGGGAGTTCAGTTGTGGTTTGTGCAACTTAAAAGATGATTGCGTATGTATTTAGAGCTAAGTGTAATCTGTTAGCCTTTTTGGGGTTTCCATAATTTGGTTCTTCTGATTATCTTTTGTTTTCCTTTTTATTATCTCGAGTTAGTTGCAACTTGCAACTATTAGTGAAATTGTAGAAATGTGTCATACCCATTTAATAATTGGTTTGAAAGTAGCTTGATCTTCTTTTTTTGAAATGTTGATAATATTAAATGATGCACCAAATGGCATTGTTGTTAGGAGGTACTATTAAATAGATGGCAATTAAAACGTTGACTGGTTTGGTCACTCAAGTCTTACTGTCTCTAGTCATGCATTATCTGTAGCATCGTTAAGGCATCCACAAAGGTGCGCATGCGCCCTGCGCCTTAACACTAGATAGCAAACAAAAGTGCCTCGAACCCTTTTAGGTGAGGTGCATGCCTGGTGCACCTAGACACACTTTTTGTAAAATGACAGGCTTAGAAAATGCACATGTAGTTTGTATGCATATTAATTGAAAATGATTTAAACTTACTTCTCCAATGCAGGGACATGATACGGGCTATACGTGCATGCAAAACTGCAGCAGAAGAACGTGCTGTTGTAAGGAAAGAGTGTGCTGCTATTCGTGCTTCAATTAATGAAGATGATCAAGATTATAGGCACCGTAACCTGGCAAAACTCATGTTCATTCAGATGCTTGGATATCCTACTCATTTTGGCCAAATGGAGTGCTTGAAGTTGATTGCATCTGCTGGATTTCCAGAGAAGAGGATGGGATATCTTGGTCTTATGTTGCTTCTTGATGAAAGACAAGAAGTTCTCATGTTGGTTACAAACTCATTAAAGCAGTATCTTTTGCGTGGATTCTTCTCAAGCTTATTTTGTTCCCATTTCCTTTTCCTTATATCATTTCTGTTCTGGGTTAATAGTGTTGTGCCTGATAGGGTTGTATTATAAGTGTAAAAATAAGAAAATGGAGAGATTTGCTTTACTTGCAGGAACCTTAACTTATATGCAGAGATCTGAACCATTCAAACCAGTACATTGTAGGACTTGCTCTTTGTGCACTGGGTAATATTTGTTCAGCAGAAATGGCCCGTGATCTTGCACCTGAAGTAGAAAGATTGCTGCAGTTTCGAGATCCAAATATCAGGAAGAAAGTAAGTGTGTCCTATTCTTTACTCAAAGATATGTTCATCACATATAGATGTGAAGTAAAGAAGGAAAATGGAGGCCACTGGACTCCAGAATTTTTGAATTTCTTATGCTTAATGCTGAGTATCCCTCTTAAATGATAACTTCTCAGTCCTCTTCTGCAGGAGCAGGAAAGTTTTGGGTTATTCTGTTGAGCACTTCAAATATTTCTGTTTGTGCCCTTTATTTCTTTGCAACAATGCGTTTGTAATTTTGTCAATTAAAAGGTTAAAAGTGTAAACTGATGATTAAGTACTGGATACTGCATAACTGAGATGCCAACTGTATAGTGTGATATTCGTTCAATGATACTCTGCACCATTCATATGGCAGCTACTTTTATCAAATCTGGATGTTTTTTCTGCCTATGTTTCTTAACCAGAAGAATTTGCAGCATACAATCATTCAAGGGAAAAATGCTAACGTATTGAAACTATTAAGTCTGATGTGTGACTCCAAGAAAGTCAACTTCAGTTTTCTTGTTTTCGATGGGGAGGGAAAGACATCTAATGATCATTGCCAACCATTCTATGATGTCATTTTTCAAGGTTCTAAATTGGTTCATCTGCAATATCACTTTTCTATTGGAGGATTGATTGAATTAAACAGGCCTCCCACTTCCACATCCCTCCCCTCCTGCCTGTGTGCGCAAAGTGGCTTCGGTTATGAATTCTCATAATGTGCATTTGTTGATAATTTTTAGGTTATATATATGTCAATTTCTTCAGTGATCTGACTGCAATCTTTAAGAGCTCTTTGACTCTTGTTGTAGGCAGCATTGTGCTCCATACGGATCATAAAGAAAGTTCCAGACCTGGCTGAAAACTTTATCAATTGTGCTGCTTCCCTACTTAAAGAAAAGCATCATGGGGTCCTGATAACAGGAGTTCAACTTTGTGCAGATCTATGTAAAGTCAGTTCAGAAGCCCTTGAATACTTTAGAAAGGTAAACTTGTCTTGACCTTATAAGCACAACAGCTCATAGCTATAGCATCTGACAGACACTCTATGGAGCTTGTGAATTATTTGCTTTACTTGTCCGCTCCTGTATAAAATTGTAAATTTTTAGTACCTGCTTTGGTATTTTTTGGAGCATCCAATGCGAGCAGAGCTGTCTACTTTACCACCAGTCCTTCTGTTCTGTTTCTGGAAGAAGAGTAGTTATGATAAAAAGGATTGAAAGGATCAAGCTTACCGGTGTTTTTCTAAACAGTTGGTTACTATTTCCTTCAATTTATACTAAGATCTTCAGGCTCATTTTTCAATTTGTTTTCTATAGGATTTATGAACTTCTTAGACCTGTGGAGTTGAGCAAAAATAGGGCTCCTTTATCATTTAAATATTGGGTTGAACCATATTTTTAATTTTTGAGGAGAAGAAAGTTTTCAAAAATGGATAATGCACTCAGTTTTGTGATTTTGATAGTAGCTTATTTTATAATTATTGCAGAAGTGCACAGAAGGTTTGGTCAGAACTCTGAGGGATATAGTAAACAGTCCCTATTCACCTGAGTATGACATTTCTGGCATCACTGATCCTTACCTTCATATAAGATTACTTAAGCTTTTGCGGATATTGGGCCTGGGAGATGCTGGTGCCAGTGACCGTATGACTGACATACTTGCCCAGGTCAGTTGTGATGTTTTTTCCATGACCTATCATTTTTCTTAATATGTCCAAAGTCCTGAAAATGTTTTCTGGAAAATAAATCTGACATTCCACTCTATTATTGCTTTTGCTCATTAATAAATCTTAATGAAATTACTCGTAGTATGTTAGTTGACAAGATGGAATACTATATTGGGTAGTTCGGATATTGCTTCTAAAGCTGATTTCTGCCAGTGAAATTAGAAACGAAAAATGTTTTGGATAACTCCTTTCATGGTTTCCGGCAATATTTCATTGCTTAATGAGGTTAAGGTTTTTTTATTTTACTTTTCTTGTATTTTCTTTCCTTAGGTGGCAACAAAAACCGAGTCAAATAAAAATGCAGGAAATGCTATTCTTTATGAATGTGTTGAAACCATCATGAGCATTGAAGATGATGGTGGCTTACGTGTGCTTGCTATAAATATCTTGGGGAAATTCTTGTCTAATCGTGACAATAATATCAGGTATTTTCTTTGAAATCTTATTTTGATTTTTTCATTTCCCTTTCTACATATTTCTTGGTCTACTATATTGTGCAACTGAATCTCTCCTGTATTCCAGATATGTTGCATTAAACATGCTTATGAAGGCTACGACATTGGATGCTCAAGCAGTGCAGAGGCACAGGGCAACAATTTTGGACTGTGTAAAGGTATCTGAAGATATTTAATTTTGTTTCTGATGATTCTCAATTGGCTTCTGATGAAAGTTCTTGTTCAAGCAGTACCCAAGGGGTTTGCTTTTTCTTTCCTTTTGTCTATCCAAAGTATCTGGTCCTGTGTTTTATTTGTTCTTGGCTAACACCGTACGGGAGGGAATTAAAAACTCTTTTATCACTTGCTAAAGCAGCGATGAAAGTTTCTCTCTTTAGGTATCACTTGATCTCTTATTTTTTCCCTTAAGGATAAAGACCCTGTTGTTGTCTCTCTCTCTTCTCATTATTTTTTATTTAGGGAACCCTCTAGTTGTCTTACATGTGATGTGACTGTTATGATTTCTTTTGTGGTTGGTTGTTCTTCTTGCCCTTTGCTTGATAAATAGACAGATTCGTTGTGATTTTATTTTAGGAGATATAAGAATTCTCACAACCATCCCTTGGGCTTGGGTCAGGGTTAGGTTGGATGATGAACTGGGTAGATATCCTTGGTACTCTGAACAATAAAAAATAGTTTCCAGCATTTTTTTCATTGCTTTTGATGTGGAATCTGATCTGATTCTGAAGAGCCGTTTTCAAAAAGTGAGTTTTCTCATGTGCAACTGAAAAGTTTTTTATCTGACATTTCCTTGTCCAGGATTCAGATGCTTCAATTCGGAAAAGGGCACTTGAACTCTTGTACTTGCTGGTGAATGAAAACAATGTAAAGCCCTTGATAAAAGAGCTAATTGAATATTTGGAAGCAAGCGATCAAGAATTTAAGGGAGATCTTACTGCCAAGATTTGCACCCTTGTTGAAAAGTATGTTGTACTATTTGTTAGTTACATGAGAAGTGCTACTTCAACAGTTCTTTTGTATTCTATTATCTTCTGTAATTGTCATCTTTATGCTTTCTCTTCTTGCCTCAGTAATTTCATGTATGCATCTGTGCTTGTATGTTGCTGTATATGCTGAGTATA
Organism: Gossypioides kirkii; assembly: GCA_005610355.1. NCBI lineage: Eukaryota > Viridiplantae > Streptophyta > Magnoliopsida > Malvales > Malvaceae > Gossypioides > Gossypioides kirkii. The sequence goes on from CP032246.1 coordinate 35,935,705, forward strand.
CTCCTTTGTCCAACCTTCCTTTGTCCAACCTCAATTTTTACAACCGTTTAAAATGATTGGTTATTTCTACTGCAGAAAGCAGTTATTGCACACAACCCATTTGATATAGTAAATTTTAATAAATTGCTTAGATTAATAGATGCTCCTTCTATCATTTCATTATATTGGATGGTATGTTCTTCTGGTATATCAAAAAATTTTCTGTTGACCGAGGATATGCTGAAAGACTAATTTGGAATTACTTTGTAACGTTCTGTTGTCAATTAACAATTATATTTATCCCTCAGGTTTTCCTCAGAGAAGATTTGGTACATTGATCAAATGCTCAAGGTTCTTTCTGAGGTATGTGTTGTCTTTCATAGAATCACCATATGATTGGAATAAAAATGTTTCATTTGTCATATTCCACGTAATTCATTGCTGTCCAAAACTCTCTTTTGCTACTGTATTGTTTATTCTTTGAGTCTCATCCATCTCAGTCTTTGCTCCTAGTAGGTGTTTCTGAACATTATGTTTTCTAAAAACTTGTTTATCACATTACCTATGTTATTTCAATCTTTGATTAATGATCATGCAATGTTTTGTGTGTGAGTACACGACATAATGTTGTAAGACATCAAGCCACCACAGTCAGTAAATTGTTAAGGACTACTGTCGGATCTAGAAAGGTGGTCAATGGTTTTTGGACCTGAAGCATAATAGAAAAGCTAACACTTTCCTGAGACAAATTGGTATTTAGTCACTGATTACTGCATGTAGAAACCATATGAAGGCAACAATTTACCAAAAAGTGTGGAACTGAGGTGTTTAGTCAGTAATGGTTCATCTTACAGTGTACTATAATTGCACTTCGCTATGTGTCAATGTTTTTGCATTTTTTGATGAGTTTCAATAAAAAAATGGGATAATGGCCACCAACATTCAAGCAACTAATCAAATGCTTGTTCTTTTACCTTTTCCTGATGCATGAATCTCCTTGATCTGCTGGATGTGTACTCCTTTTTTATATCACAAAATATTTAGTAGTGAAAAAGGGAGGTTAATTTTTTCCCATTTTTGGGTATAATGATACTTTTTTTTTCTTTATCTTCTTGGCTCTTTCAACGTTTCTATTATATTATTTGTTCCAAGAATACTAACGTTTATCCTTTGCTTAATAGGCTGGAAATTTTATGAAAGATGAAGTCTGGCATGCCCTTATTGTTGTCATATCTAATGCTTCTGACCTCCATGGATATACGGTCAGGGCACTATACAGAGCATTCCAAACGTCAACAGAACAGGTATTCTTTGTTTTTCTCATGGTGGATTTTATATATCTAAATTTAATATGCTTATCTACTTAATTATTCAAATGCACATTGATATTTTATCAGGAAACTCTTGTTCGAGTGGCAGTTTGGTGTATTGGTGAATATGGTGATATGTTGGTGAATAATGTTGGGATGCTTGATATTGAAGACCCAATAACTGTAAGTGTATCCTTATTCATGAAATTGTTTACATGCTAGTCTTTAGTCATGTTGCACTTCTATATCTCAAGAAAAAAGGTAAAAACAGCCAGGCTGGGGGAAGCTTCTATCTGAAGAATGTTGATTAGGACCTTTTCTGCAAAGATTTTCATTACTTTGATGCTTATCCTGTGTGCTATCAAATTGAATTCAAGTAACTTGTAGTAAAGAACATGCAACTATTTTCGCTTTTTTTTTTTGGCTTTCATCAAATACTGAATTTTCTAGGTTTTTCTTGTGGAATTTCAATTTTAGTGGTAATTAACAATCAAATAAATTTTAGCTAGCTAATTATAAATCTATTTTACAGATTAATCAAAGTATTCTTGACCAAGTATGGCATTGATTTTGGGTTACGGGTAATGTGATTTTGCAGATGTAGAAATAGGCAAGGAACCATTCAATTCCCCTTTTGACAAGGCATTGTAAAGTACCGTCTAATTTTATTCAAAGCATCTTGTCTAGGTATTTTTATGTTTTTTCCGGTTGAAATATTTTGAGTTTGCTTTTAATCAGATGTATTAATGTGTGTTAAGCAATGTAGTTCTTTGTCAGTCTAATTAGATTCTTAACATGATAAATTCGTTACAATTCTCAAACTAATTAGATTCTTAACATGATATATGCTGAGCTGAAAGTTCTCCATGTCTGGATCCTTTTCTCTTTTCAGTGTCTGCATTAATGAATGCTTTTCGAAAAGTTTTCAGTTAAATTTATTTCCTAAGCAGGTAACAGAGTGTGATGCTGTGGATGCTATAGAGGTTGCTATTAAGCGTCATACTTCAGATCTCACTACTAAAGCAATGGCTCTGATTGCTCTGTTAAAGCTCTCTTCTCGTTTTCCTTCTTGTTCAGAGTATGTTGATGCTTGCCAACCTGCATATTATCATTTATCTCACACATCTTCGCACAATTATATGTTTCTACCTGCTTCTTACCTCATCCTGTGGGTTAAAAAGAACCTTTTATATGCATAACACAATCTCAGTTGAATTTATTTCTTGGCAAATTAGTTTGACGTCCTAATTATTGTGGAGTTCTTTCATGAAGTAATTGAAAATTTTCTTATTTGTTTATATGACATGAAAAAGATAATAAATTTTCATGGATTTCTATCTCAGGAGGATTAAGGGTATAATTGTCCAAAATAAAGGAAACCTTGTGCTTGAGCTGCAGCAGCGATCTATAGAATTTAATCGTATTCTTCAGAAGCATCAAAACATTAGGTATATGATTAAAAACTTGTTTTGTAATTTTACCTCGTTACTTTCATTAGAGGGTTTCCTGCATCATAGCATAGTTGTGAATTACAAAGTTGTTGAATGAATTTGTACAGATCTGCATTGGTTGAAAGGATGCCAGTTTTGGATGAGGCGACTTTCACCGGAGGGAGAGCTGGCTCCTTGCCAACAGCTATTTCAACCTCTTCTGGAGCACCCTCTAATCTTCCAAATGGAATTACTAAACCCGCTACAGCTCCTATTCCAGATTTACTTGACCTGAGTTCAGACGATGTCCCTGCACCTAGCTCTTCTGGTGGTGATTTTCTACAGGATCTTTTCGGTGTTGATTTGTCATCAACTCCTGCACCATCAGGTTAGTTGCTGTGCATAGTGTTGTATATTTAAGGAATATTTGAGGAGTGAAATTAGTTTTTCAAGCATGCGCTTGTGTTTTGAAATTCCTTGATATTCCACCTTCTTAGTTTTTTTGGCAGCGTGATGCTAACAGTAGCATTTTCACAGTAATAAGTCAGTTGAACCCAAATGTGTATTTTATCTCTTTAATTTATCTTTACTTGTTGAGAGTTAATTATTTATATCTGACAATAACCATAGTGGACAATAGTTCAGGCAAACACCTGTTGATTGAAATTAGTGGTTTCTAAACATTTGGACTCAAACCAACTTCTTGAACTTCGATAGAAGTACATAATAGAGTTAATTTTAAATTTTATTTCTTTAATCACAAGTATAATGGGTGTGATGATATGGTTATGTTGCATAGTTACTTAATTTGGCAGTTTTTAGAGTGTAACAATGTTAAAGAAAAATAAGCATCTCCTAGTCATTGCTTTTACTGCCTTCCTTCTCCATTAGCGAACTCTGTATTGCATAGGCATAAAAATGTTTTAATGTTTCATTCGCGGTTAAAAGTGTACTATTTTCAATTCCAAATCTCTTCTTTCCTGTAGTTGAAAGAGTTTGATTTTATTTTTGATTGGTAGGCACTGGTAAGCCTCCAAAAGCTAGTACAGATGTTTTGTTGGATCTTTTGTCAATCGGAACGGCGCTTCCTGTGCAAACCCGCTCATCTGCATCTGACATATTATCCTCCAGTCAAGATGACAAAGCCCCATTTGCAAATTTTAATGGGCTTGCATCACTTTCCTCACTTTCTGCAGATGCCACTCCTGCAAACGCTGCTCCAATGATGGATTTATTGGATGGGCTTGGCCCTGGTCCTCAAAAACCTGGTAAGTTTTAATAGGTTTCGGAATCTGTTCGACTGATTTGGTAGCCTTTTAGTTGCCAAAGGTGTTATAGTCTTCTTTTCCGTGGGCAGAGGAAAATGGTCAAGCTTATCCATCTTTAGTTGCATACGAGAGCAGCTCCGTAAGAGTGATGTTCAACTTTTCAAAGCAACCAGGGAACCCTCAAACAACGTTGATCCAGGCTACTTTTACAAATTTGTCATCTAATGTTTACAATGATTTCCTTTTCCAGGCGGCAGTTCCAAAGGTAACTCAAGATGTTTGCTTATCGAGTTTGCTTTTACTCTCTATACTTCTAGTAAAAAAATAATTGGGTTTCAGTGCCATCTGTTAGAGGTGTAATCTTTATTCTTATATTGTTCGCTCCTGCTGCCTTTTATTTATCATAGGTTCATGTGAAAATAAAAAAAACTTTGCGGTTTGTGAACTAAAGCCTGTCCTCACTAATAGTTCTTTATTTTCTGGGGATACTTGAATTTTTTACTAAAAATAACCATTGAATTTCTATTTATTACATTGGGTTTTGCATGCTTCTCCTTTTAATATGTACTTTGCTGCTTTTATGCAGTTTCTTCTGTTGCACATGGATCCAGCTAGCAGCAACACTTTGCCTGCAAGCGCTGATGGATCCATCACACAAAATTTGAAGGTCACTAATAGCCAACATGGGAAGGTATGTTTACTGAGTCTTATTAATGTTTATGCTATGGATTCTGAATCTGAGACCTTAGCAAGAGAAAGCTTAGTATACTATCTAATATATCTAGTTGTTCTAATTAATTAAAGTTGCTGTAGGGAACTGATATGTTGCTCTCTGATCTAACTTCCATACTGAGGCAGCCATCCTTCACTTAAAGTTTTTTGGGCTGCTATTCTTCCATTTTATGATTTAAAGTGTTTTTGAACTTCTAAGTAGCAGCTGCAGATTTTGTTTCCGGCATCATGCTTAAATGATATGCTTGCATGTAGTAGTTCCATTATAGCCAAGAATTTCAATTCATGTGCAATTTATTTTTCGCATCTTTATGGAGGAGGCAGGTGGTTTTTAGGCTTTGGGTGACAATTTATTTCCATGAATTTTAGGTTTTGTCTGTAACCTCTTAACAATTAATTTGCCCTTGGCCTTGCTACCTATGTTTGGAAAGAAATTCTTAGTGTGGTATGCAACCATTTAGCTTATTTATTTTTACGTTAAATCAGTCATTTATGTATTTTATTTCCAGAAATCGTTGGTCATGCGCGTAAGGATAGCTTACAAGACGAACAACAAAGATGTTTTGGAAGAAAGACAAATAAACAATTTCCCCCAAAATTTGTGAGGTTGGTTCATCCACGGATATGTGTACCATATATTCATGTTTTTCCTTTTCTTTCGTATCTTGTTTTACCTCTGAGAAGCTTCATAGCACCATTTGTAGTATGCTAGTGCAATCATTTGTTGACAAATTCTCATTTTTAGGTGATCTTATGTATATTACTATAAACCTCTTTCGGTACGGAATTGTGGGAGGAATAGAATGTTTGGCTTAAAATACACAAGAAACTGGAATGTGTTATATTTGGAATTACACGGTGAAGGTGTGCTGTTTCTGCAATTTGAGCACGGTATTATTTATGGAACTCATTCTTACCTTGTTATTATCGGAGGGAACATTATCTTTTATATCTGTTCCATTAGGTTTTAATCTTAATTGCTAATACGATGTTTTTCATTCCATTCTTAGAGCTTGCTTATCAAACTCTAAAAAGAGGAAAATCTGGAATTTAACCTTTGATTCTTGTAATTACCTTCAAAGTAGGGTACAATGTATTTGATTTCAGATTATAGTATCGCAACTTTTATTTCCAAGCCTCAAATTGCGACTTGGACTTCCTTTTGAGAAAAGGGAATATAGGAAAGCTAGAGTGTACTGCCCATATATAAATATATAAATATTCTTATGTAAATATCAAAGTATTTCTAATTACTTGTATAACATGGCAGCTCTCGAGCTGGCAAAAGTTTTTTGTTTTGAATTACTAGACTTTTTCACATTAATTTTCCTAGAGTTTTGTGATTTTTTTTCTCGATTTCAAATGAATACTACTACAAATAAAAAATGGGACAGAAGTGTTTTTATTATAAATATAAAATTTATTAGAGAAGTGAAGAATGCAATGAGCATTTCAAAATGTAAATCCCCATTGCAATATTGTTGATTTTAAATGCACATGGGATGCCTTTTATCTCCCCAAAGCATGTGGCAGATGCTGCTACTCTTTAAGAACACTAACTTGAGCTTCAAGACTCAAATGGGGTTGGCTCTCCAGGTGGTTAAAATAATAAGTGTAAATTGAAATGAGGGTGAGCAGAGTGGTTAAAAATGTGACAGAAGAAACCTTGGATTCTTCCATCAATATCTCAATAATGCATGCTGTCGGTTTGTCTTTGTAACTGTAACTTTGAGCATGTAAAAAGATTGATTTGGATTGCTATGTACTTTTGACTTACGTGCTTCTCTCTCATAGAGTTGGTATTACCATGATCACTTGGCTTACCAAATCCCCCGTCATGCCTGCCACTCTAGCATTGCTCATGCCATCACTTTTGTTTTGACTTTGGGCTCAATCAAATAGCTGTCATCTTTGGCTCCAGCTCCTGCACTTCTTCATCTAAGTCTAAGTCAAGCCTCGCATGCCTATCTAATAATGTTTGTGATGAACAAGACAACATTCAAGGACTCCAGCAGTTTTGTCTTCTCTAATCATATCATATGAAGGGTGAAAAGGAAAATAAGTTCTAGAAATTTTTTTCCTTCTTTTAAAATCCCACCGGATGCAAGTTCAAAATAATCAAAACCCAATCCGAATACCAAAATGTTAGAAAAAAAAAAAGAAAAAAGAATCCATGCATTTAACCTTTACTGAAAAAGTATGCGGAGGGAGGAGTAAAAAACAATTTCAAGTTTCAAGAAAGGTTCAACCCAACCCTGTGCTATCAGCTTATCAACATGTGTGGATTAAATGAAGTTTCTACTCTTAATGAAATTTAATTATAGGGTAAGCTTGGGATCTGAACTTTAATTAGAGTAAGATAAAACAGTGTTAAGACCCCACCATCCACTGACTTATGTCTGATGTCAACTTTTCATATAATGGTTACACTCACTAGAGTCCTTCAGACCACTTTTTTGGGATCCCACCGTCCTCATCATTCATACCAAGCAAAAAAGGGTCCTCTTACAACTTCAATTCAATGGACTTCATCATTCATCGTAAATAAATAAATAAATAAAAAGCCTCATATTTACTCTTTTTTCTTTTCTTTTTTTTCTGTATTATTCTCTTCTGGTACACAGTGCTGGCAGAGGGAGAAGAAAAAGGCATCACTTTATCAACAATTGAATGTGTGCATTTCACAGGATGAAAACAAATGTTTTTAAGATTAGGCACCACATGGAATTTTACCTCAAAGACAGTAATTGCCATTTGCCATAAAGTAAGAACATAAAGAGGCATAGATCACAGAAGTTGCATTGCACTTGCAATTGCACTAGTAAAGAATTCAAATTTCTTTGAAAGAAAAGTGAAAGTAAAAACTAAAAGGAAAGGGCTTTAAATAAAAAGATTCGTTGAATATATATTACCAAGGTGAAGTACAAAGGAACAATAACTACCTTAGGTAACCTGAGCTCTACTATCAGTCCATGGCAAACCAACAGTAACAGAGGAAGAGCCTATGGTATCTGAAGTTCTTAGGAATTTACCTTTCTTAGACGATTGCCAGATCTTGGATACAGAAAAGCTTTCACCTTTACTTGTCAAGTTAATCCTTTTTCCCTTAAGATCACCATCATTTGATGAATTCCCATTTTGTCCAATTCTTCCCTTCACAAGCTTCATACTAGCAGTACCATTGCCACCTCTAGAAGGGCAAAGAGCTACCTGCAACTCATCAGCGACCACATATTGGAATGACCCCATTGAGTAACATCTCCTTGCATCCAAATTACTGCTACTGGTCTCCCCTTCTCTTAATACACCTCCTCCACCTCCTACTTCTCCTCCACTTCCATCATTTGAACTTCTAAATTTGCCTAGTCTCACAGAAAACACCCTCTTTCCAATGTCATTCTCTGCAGTTTTTGGGCCAAGAGACACCCCACTTCCTCCATTGCTTGATAACATGTTTTCTTCCCTTGGATATTCCAAATCAAAAACTGGGTTTTCAATTGGAAGCCCAGATGTGAAAAGGGTCCCTCTACAAAGAGGGCAAGTAGAGTTAGACATCAACCATGTGTCTATACAGTCTATATGGAAAGCATGACTACACATAGGAAGCAATCTCAACTTATCTTGTTCCAAGAATTCACAAAGACAAACCGCACAATCAAATGGCTCTTTCAACCCCCTTATTTCCTTATATAGAAACACAGGTAGAGCATCTATGAAAGCTTGATCCAGACCCGAATCATGAAGATGGAAGAGTTGTTGCAACTGCCTTTGGAAAGCATCAGACCCTGACATTTCTGGGTATCTGTTGGATTCTGATACAGATGAGGGAGACCTATGCTTCATAAGAAATCTGACAAGCAAGTGAAGAAGGCCAGATATGAAAAATATAACAGCCAGAATAACAATGATGAACAAAACAGCAGGGCTTATTTTACTAGCTGAAGATGATGACGAAAGGGAGTTTGGCTGTTTTTGGTTATCATTACTGTAGGACAATGGAGGAGAGGAAAAAGAAGAAGAAGAAGAAGGAGAAGAAAGTAGAGAGTGAGGATGGTAACTCAAACCACCATCTTTTAGCTTGATTTGAGATTGCATCCAAGACATTTTAGGAAATGGGCATGCTAGAAGCACCTGTTTCTTCAACTTTCTTGAACCAAAACTAACTACAGTCACCTATACCGAACCCAAGAAACTAAAATGAACAAGCAATGGGCACATTATTTCTTGCACCTACAACAAAACCCCAGCTCAGTCACCCAATGAGGTTTGGCAAAAATCTAATCTTAGACTAAAGATTTACAAGTAAGAGGATTGCTTAGGTAGAAGACTTGGTAATAATGAATAAAAAAAAGGGAACTAGCTCGTAATTGGTGTAACAAGAACAAGAACAAGAACAACAACAGGCACTCTTCTAAGTTTGTAACACTTGTAACTGAGTCAAGGTTTTAGTTGACCTACCTCAGGAATTAGAAACTCTGGCATTACGGAACCCCATATTTAATAAGTTGATCCGATGATTGTTGCAGTGAACCCCATTTTAGTCCTGTTGGAGTTTCCAATTCCCTTTACATTTGCTATGTCATAGAGAAGGATGGAGGGAAGGTGCGGCAGGTAAGCTTCTAAAAAAGTGAAAGGATTAGAGGACAGAAGTATCAAGGGCCGTTTTGTCATTTAGTCTGATTTGGGGTCATTCCTATTTTCCTTTTCTTTTAGATATTTTAATCTCTGAATATTACGTAATTAAGCTCTCTTGAATCCGCCATTTTGAAAAATCATTTAACAATATTGGTATTAGGGATGGCAAGAATTTTTTTTTTACTTGCACTGATCCATAGATCCCTCGGTGATAGAGATCCATGGGCCTTGGCTCCTACTCTATTTTTTTTTATTCCCTTTGGGACAAATTACACTTAAAATTATTAAATTATAAGTAAATTTATGTTTTGGTCACTTAGCTTAAAAAAGTTATAAAATACTATTAAATTATTTGAAAGTTTTCATTTAAGTCATTAGATTGTTAAATTGTTGATGTATGGCCTTCTTTGTTCACATCTCCTATATCAATCGAAAGCTTTTTTTTCCCATCTTTTTTATAGTTCAATTTTTTTTCATGAAATAGCTTTGAATGACACGAATTTACGAATCAAAATTCACAACTTTCTTCTTTGATATCCAACATTGACCGTTAGATCAACTTGAAACTAAGGTATGTATATTCTTCTACACATTGATGGAGATTGATTCACCATACTGATCGTCAATTGGAACTCACTAGTTCCCCCATCTCTTCTATAGTTCAATTTTTTTTTCATGAAATAGCTTTGAATGACATGAATTTGTGAACCAAAATTCACAACTTTCTTCTTTGATCTCCAACATTGACCGTTAGATCAACTTGAAACTAAGGTATATTCTTCTACATATTGATGGAGATTGATTCACCATATTGATTGTCAATTGGAACTCACTAGTTGGACTTTTTTATTTAAAAAAAAAAACTTAACAATCCAATGAGTTAAATAAAAACATTTGAATAATTCAATGACCATTTTGTAACTTTTTTAAAATTAAGTGATCAAAACATAAATTTACTAATAATTTAATGACCTTTAATGTAATTTACTTTTATAATTAATATAAATTTTTACATAAATTTTACTTTTGACCCGAACAATTTATAATTTTATCTCAGCTCTTTTAATAAAATATTCATATGTTAATATTAATCCGACTTTTATACCTTCCATGTTGACATTGACCTGGCTCAATTATATTTAAAAATTTAATATATAAACTAACCTCCCAAAAAAAAAATTACTCGGTTTCAACTCATTCCATCTCAAGATATTCAATAATTCTTGTTGAAACAAGGTGTGTTGCAATGAATTGAGTGGCACTTGACAGTGCCAACTATAATTTATGTACAATTCATTTTTCAATGGTGTCGAAAGCATTAATTTTGGAATCACAAATTTGAAGAATGAATCCTTAAATATTATTATTTAATATTTACGAGTCAATTATAATATTATATTTAATTTTAGTTTAATAGTTTTTTCAAATTGAACAAATAGTTAAGTACAAGTGGTTTGTCCCTAAAGTCAAGTGATTTTGAAAAATAAAGTATCGAGACATCGTTTCTGTAAAATGAACCCATAAATATTTTTATTAAATTTACGAAATTATTAGATACGTGTATTGAAATTTGGTAAAAAAATTTTAATGTTTAGATAATTAATTTAGTAAAAGAGACTAAATCGTAAAAACTGCAAAAATTAATCGCTATTAGTTTATAAAGGTTAAATGGGTTTAAATGAATTGTTGGATGATTTTAATTGGGAAATATGCCATATTTATTGATGTTTTGACGGTTTATAAGTGATTTGTGTATAAAAAATAATATGTTATATTATAATTCAATAATGTTAAAAGGTAATAAAACAAAAATAAAATAAGTGGCCATTTTATTCACTTTCTTCAATCTTTCTTCAGCGAAAAACCATTTGTGAAGAACACTAAAGCTTCGGCCAAGGTTAATTCAATTGCATGGTATGCATTTTTAATTCATTTTTAGTTATTTTATATTTTGATATTGTTGTAGCTTAATTTAGTTAACTTAAGAATTAATTCGTAAAACTGTTAAATGTTTTGAGTTATGTCATTGATGAATTTGTGATGTTTTTGAAGTTTGATGATAGATTTATAAGCTTGATAGTTAAATATGACTATTTTGTAAAGTGGTTTTGGTTTATTTTAAAGTTTAAGAACTAAGTTGTTAAAATAATAAAGTTACAAGAAATTCTTGTGAAAATTTGATAAATATGGGCTGTATAGGGACTATATAAAATTTGACTAGCATTGATTTGGTTAAATTATGATAGATTTGAAAGTTTCAGATTTAGGGATTAAATTGAATAAAAAGTAAAAAATTAGGATAAAAGTGTATTGCCTTAGTGGCGAGTATCTGTTAGCCATTTTCGTGGCAAGATCTGAAATTATGTTTGAAGCATTGTGCGACATAGTTTTCTCTACAGATACCTGATATATGGATCTGCTAAGGTTTCGTTAGAATAGAAAATTCAATAGGCTCGAAGATATGAGTAATATAAGTATCTGTCAAGCCAAAGTATTTCCATGTTAAGTATAGAGGTTAACTGGTTCCTACAGTATCCATCAAATATAGGTATCTCTTGTTATGTAATGTAATGTTTTGGAATTTATTGAATGTCTTAAAATATTGCATCCATTAGAATTGGTTTCTTTTGGGTGGATTCAAGATATGATCTAATAAGTAATCTAATAGTTATTAGAACCAGTATGAGAATTCGCCAAAATTAAGATCAGTATGAAATTCAACTTAATAGGTACGTTAGTTTTACTACTCGTCAAGAGAAGTGTTTGTTAGTACACATCTTGGGAAAAATATTATATGTCTAATTGAAGGGGATTTCGTCAATGGTAGGCTTTGTATAAATATTCTTCTGAGAAATACCTTTGATGATCTAAGAATGAATAAGATCTATATCGATTGGTATAGCTCAAATCAATCAATGAGTGAGTTTAGAGTTGATGAGTTAAGTTTTAAAGCTGAAATATAGGTATATATTTGAAATTATGAAAGTATTCGTCAAAGACAAAGATGTGATCTAGAATCTTGTAGATGAAAATTTTGACTAGAAAAGGTCCCAAGGTATTCTGTATTAAACTCACTATATTTTTATGTTGTAAGTTCCTTCATACGAATGAGTGCGCCCAGAGGGACCAAGCCAAGAGTTTGCCCAGGTTGCTATCAGAGTTACAGAATTAGGCATACATGGGACACCATAAGAGTATAGTTTGTAGTCCACTATGCCACTTAGAGTATGTGTTAATAATATCATATGTGTTTTTGAACTTTGATGTAATTATAGTATATACATTTTTATTTTAATAACCATCAAAAGAAATAAGAAGTATGTTATGAGTACTTGTACGCTGACAGTTTGAGCTTTTACCTAAGTGTTTTTGTGTAATAACATCCAAGATTCGGATCCGGTAATTCGGGTCGAGTTGAGGGTATTACAAGAAAGGTTTGAAAGGAAAATGAAAATGTAGAGTTATGCCTCACATTTTTCGACTTTTCTTTTCCCAATTATACTCTGTTTTTAATTACCCACTTAAATTCTAATTAGTGTAGGTTATTTTAATATATTTGACCGATAAATTTAGCCTACAAATAGGCCATTTTTCCACCCTAGTTAGATAACCCATTACACATTTAGGTATTAGCTTTTATAAGTTTTTGGAGAATTTTGTTTTTATGTTTTGAGGGTTCTTATTTTGGGTTCAAGGTTTTAGTTTTATCTCCATCTTTTGTACTACTTGTTTTTGTCATTTTAGTAAAATTATCTTTGCCCGTGATTTTTTATCCTCTTCGGAGGGGTTTTTCCACGTAAAATATTTATGTTCGATCTTTTCAATTTGTTCGTTGCTTAACTGAGTTTATCCCTAACAAACTGGTATCAGATTTCCGTATTTAACCCATTCAGAGATGGCAACAACAAGGTTTGATATTAATAAGTTTAATGACATCACAAATTTCAATCTGTGACAAGTTTAGATGACGACAATTCTAATTTAGAACGATCTTGAAAGGCTTAAACAACAAAATGGTACCTAAACTATACTAGTTTTCTCAAATTGGTACCTAAACATTTTTTTTGTTAGAACTAGTACCTAAACTATTAAACTGTTACACATTTTACCCTAACTATTAGTCCCGTTAAAAAAAATTTAGCCAATCATAATTTACCACGTAGATCCCTATTTATTTTACCCATTTTCTTATATTTTCTTTTCATCAAACAATTTTTACTAGATTTTCTTACATTTTCTCATCAACCAAACATCCAAAAAGTTTTACCATTTTATCATTTTCAAGCTTCAATTACTTCTCATCTTCAAGCTTTTCCTTTTCCTTTTTTTTCCTTAAATATTTTAAATTACTATGAAGGTATGAGCTATGTTTTAGTGGAGAGAAAATGGTGAAAGCTACAGTAGCGTCTCAAGCACATGAAGCGGATACAGAGAAGTCTTAAAATCACCACTCACATTCCTCAAATGGTGAAAAGAACGACTCTAAGAACACCCTGATAGATGTTTTCAGATGGTCTCGATGTAAGAAGCCCCTTCCCCAAAAAGTCATACGTTCAATTGGAATTCCCTTGCCACTTGAGCATGTAGAGGTACTTCCCGTTTCAGAATTTACTTCCTTGGCAACTCATGTTTCTTTGCAGCATTTCCCATTTTAGCATCTTCCATTGTAAATTACCCTTTGAGATATTACCATAAAGCCAATATGAATAAAATGCTCGAATTTGCAGTAAAAGCACATGCACATGTTCTTATGAAGGAGTAAAAAGTTAGTGTTTTGAAATAATATATTTTGAAGTGTTGAATACTAATAATGTTTTAATGATTATTACAATTTAGTCAACCCAATTTACTCATTTTGAAGATGAGAAGCAGTTAAAGCTTGAAAATGATAAAATGGTGGAAGTTTTTTGGGTGTTTGGTTGATGAGAAAATGTAAGAAAATCTAATAAAAATTGTTTGATGAGAAGAAAATGGGTAAAATAAATAGAGATCTACGTGGGAAGTTATGATTGGCTGAATTTTTTCTAACGGGATTAACAGTTGGGGTAAAATGGGTAACGGTTTAATAGTTTAGGTACTAGTTTTGACCAAAAAAAAGATTAGGTATCAATTTGGGAAAACTAATATAGTTTAGATACCATTTTGTTGTTTAAGCCATCTTGAAAAGATCCTTACATAGAAAAAGCTTGCAGACATGGATAAATCAAAATGAGATAGGTTGGATAAAAAAGCTCTATCCGTGATTCAATTATGTTTAACTAATAATGTGTTACAGGAGGTTTTAATGGAGAAAACGACAGAGAAAATGACATTCACCTTATGGAAAAAATTAGAAACCATCTACGTGACAAAGTTTTTGGTTAATTGATTGCTGTTGAAACAACGTCTATACACGTTTTGCATGGATAAATGAGCACATTAGAGGTCGCATCAGTCAATTTATTACTCTTTTAAATGATTTAAAAAATATTGAGGTCCAGATTGACATGAAGATCAAATTATGCTATTATTGTTCTCTTTACCCCATTCATACAAGTCTTTCAGGGAGACCCTAATTTATGGCAGAGATAACCTCTCATTCAAGGATGTGAAGAGTCATTTGTTGAGCAAAGACAAACTTGACAATGAATTTAGTCTAGATAGCAAGCCAGATAGGCAAGCCTCGAGTTTGGTAGCATCAAGGAAGTGAGACAAGACATGTCACTATTGTAAGAAGTTAGGTTACATCAAGACATATTGTTATAAGCTGCGAAATAAAAGAGTTGCTAAGAGCAATGAGGAAGATTTAATTGGTGCTAATTTGGCCAATGACAAGGGTGATGACTTATTGTTGGTGTCAACAAGTGAAAGCTCCGAGTTTATGTCCGAGTGGATATTGTATTTGGGGTGTTTTTTCCACATGTGTCCCAAAAAGGATTGATTCTCCACATATAGTTCAGTTTTAGGTGAAATTGTGTGCATAAGGAATTATTCACCCAGTAAGGTAATCAATATTGGTACGGTTAAAATCAAGATGCACGACGGGATAATTAGGACACTGTCAGATATCAAACATGTGTCCGACTAAAAGAAAAATCTTATCTCTTTAGGAAATTTGGACTAAAGGGTTGTAGAATAACATCAAGTCAAGCGACATTAAGGTATTCTGTGGGGCTCTCGTTTGGATGAAAGGTAAAAAGATTGACATTTTTTAGGTTTTGGAAGGGTCAACGGTGATTAATGAAACATGACGTTCCTTGTTTGTTAAGGAGTCGAAGTCGACTCGTTTGAAGCGAAAACAACTTGGTCATAGGAGGAAAAAAGGCATGACTATTTCGTATAAGAGAGATTCTCTTTGGATGCATGTTTTGAAAAGATAGGGCATTGCATTCGTAGAAATCAGACCTAGGTCAATTTCGATTTGGTAGGGTACAAGTTGAAGAATAGAAGACTTCCAACTTCTAAGCACAACTTCGACTAAGTTAATATCTTGCATAGTTCAAAATAAGTCCGTAACGGGCTTTGGCAAAGAAGGCGTTGTGAAGATACGAGTCAAGGTGGAGATTTTTGGAGTCTCACATATTTTTACTTTTCTTCCCCTAGTTAAACTCTGTTTTTATTTTTTCACTTAAACTCTGATTAGTGTAGGTTATTTTAATATTAGTTTTCCACTTAAAGTCTAATTAGTGTGGTTTATTTTAATCTTATTTGAACTACGAATTTAGCTTATAAACAGGCCTTTTTTTACCTTATAAAGATAATCCATTACACATTACAAGCTTTCAAAGAATTTTGTGTTTATTTTTTTAGGGTTTTTATTTTAGGTTTTGGGGTTTAATTTTCTCTCTATTTTTTGTACTCTTCGTTTTTGTCAATTTAATAAAATTATCTTTACTCGTGATTTTTTATTCTCTTCGAAGAGATTTTTTTACATAAAATATTTATGTTCAATCTTTTTAATTTTTTCATTATTTTACTTGTTTGTTGCTCTATTGGGTTTATCATCATCAAAAAATGAAAGAGGGAGAGGGGGAATTTTTCAAAAAAAAAGAAAGAAAACATTTTATTTCTCCAAACACCTTTTATAGAAAATAGAGGGATTAATTAGCATTAAATAGAAAAGTTATTTTTTATAAGAATTTATGTTTGCATGCTAAAACGTTTTATTTTCTTAAGTATTTTTTTATTTTCCGTAAAAAATATTTTTCATAAGAAAATATAAAAAAATTATTCCTTACGAACATGCTTTATATGTTTGCAATTTACACATTAGAAAATAATTAGCGGTTTGATATGATTGAATTTAATATATTAATTAAATATAATAAGAACAAATTTATCAGGATAAAGCATGCCAAAATTAATGCGTGATGTAAAATAAAAATTAATTATTGTTAATAATTTGCAATATTTAATGAATAGGTTAATCAATATTTTTTTCTAATTATTGGCTGACGTGATAAAGTGGTGACGCTAATGAGATTGGCATCACCCATGTTCACAGTTTATTTTAAGTCAATTACGTACTTAATTGAAAAAATAAGTCATTTTTTTAAATAATAAAAAAATTAAATCATTTTGATAAAAAATCAAATTTTATGAAGTAAATGTGAATTACTACACGAATTGCCACCCTAATGCTATTAAAATTTCATGATCTAGTCAACTTTTCCATCTAGAAATATACAATTGAACTAAATTTTGAAGATTGAGAAACAAAATAAACCAATAAAAAATAAAACCAAAAAAATAAAAAGAATATGAATAGATACTAAAAGCTAAAAATATCACTCTTTTTTTTTTTCAAAATTTATATCAACACAACCTAAAAACTAATTACAAGGAGAAAGCAAAACCTTAACAATAACGTAATTGACACAACTCAAATTCAGGCCAACACACAAGATTTTAAGTTTTGTATTAAACATGTTGAAGGTTGGGGTTATTCCAATTAAAACATTCATAATAAAAGTAATATTAATAATTAAATTTAATTATAAAAATATGTAAAATATTAAAAATAGATTATTCCAATCTCTTTAAACTTTATCTAAATAAACTATTCTTTGAAAATTTATAAGTACAACCAAAGTATAAATATAAATATGCGTTCGAAGCAACCAAAGAGTATAGAATCAAATTAATACAACACAAACAGAAAATTAAAAATAATATATAATTAAATATTTACCATACAAACAGATTAAACACTAATCAAGACTAAAACTATTTAATTGAAGTAAAATCCATACATAATAATACATGGTAAACTAGTGAAGTAAAACTCATACATAACAATACATGGTGGGACTCAAAAAATCAATACATATAATTTGCATAATGAATCTTGAATCTTGATACTCAAAATTCAAAACTTTCACTTTTGCCAACCATACCAAAACCTCATTAGTTTACCCAAATGAGAGATCTAAAAATTTCGACTCAGAGTAATTAACACCTCTACGAGGCATGCAGGCAAAAGTGGTAAGCAGGGACAGGCCGAGCTTGGATTTTAACGTATTGTGTAGTAATTTTATGGCTCAGATTTGGAAGTTTGTTGGTGTTGAACGGCCGAAAAGGACCCTACAACTTTTCTGCAGTTAATTTGAGAGTGGAGACCTGCCGGCATCATGCCTGCCTATGTCCTACGCCACGCCCATCAAATTCGTACTGTAATTTTCAGTTTTCGCACATAAAATGAGATTGGGCCACTCCCTCAAAATTATACGATTCTCTAAAGATCCACGCCATTTGCCAGCCCACTATATCGATAGACAAAATGTATATATACATTTTCTAATTTGTTAATAAAATTTATATTAGATACATATGCAATTATATTTTAATTACATAAGTATAAATGTGATTATATATGTAAATATAAATTTTAATATTTTTACTAGATTCAATAATTTAATAGATGTTATTATAAAAAGAATAAAAAAATCAAGCGAAAAAGAAAAAAATTTAAAATGTTGATTTATGTTATGAATATTTCATTATTAAGTGGATGTTTATCTTAGCAGCCCTTCCATTTTGTAGGGTATAACAATCTGCTTTAACGTTACCTAATTTCTTACAATAGCGACACTTTTTTTCTCGTTTCTTTGATGTTACCAAAACGAAAGTTTGCCTTTTTGTCTTGCTATTTGAACCAAATTACTGTCGAGTTTATCTTTACTCAACAAATAACCCTTCACATCCTCGTATAAGAGTTTGTCTCTGCCATAAATTAGGATCACTTTAAAAGACTTGTATGAAGGGAGTAAATAACACAATAATAGCATAACCTGATCTTAATCATCAATCTTAACCTTAACATTCTTTAATCATTCAAAAGAGTAATGGATTGACAGATGTGATCTCTAATGTAACATCCGTGTTCTTGAACCGGATTTGGAACAATGTTAGTGTAGAAATAAGAATTAGAATATGTAAAGAAAGTAAGAAAGGTTTGGAGAAATTAAAGATGTATTAGTAAAGGTGAGAAAATAGGAAGGACTAAATAGTAATTTATCCAAATTGAATTATGAGTCATCATGGGAATTAGATTGATTAAGTAGGGGCAAAAGAGTATTTTGGTGGAAGATATTTTTGGAGGCAAAGTTTTGGGCTAAAGTGTAAAGTTGGAATGTCCAAGGACTAAAAGTGCAATTTTACCATTTTTCTTAAGTAAGATATTTTAAGTGAAAATTCTAGAGAATTTGAGAGAATAAAAAGTGGTTAAAAAGATGAAAATATCATCTTTTTCATTAAGTAGCCGTCCATGCCCTTTTCTTCCATTTCCAACTTTTGCTTTTATACCAAATAGGTCCTTCCATCATTTTTAAGTCCTCCAACCTCCAAAATCTCCTATTTTCTTTGAAATTTCTGAAAGAGAAGTATAAAAGGGGGTTATTAGACACCTCAAACTTCTTATAGAATTCATTTTGAGGTGTTAGAGAGCATAGGGACTAAATTGAGAAATTTTGAATTCAAGGGTTAAGGTAAGAAATGGTTAAATTCTCATGACACACATGTATTTTACTGTTATTTAGCATGAAAATTATTGAATTATAGCTTATATCTTATATGTGTTTATGTGAAATTGAAGAAAAAGAGAAGAGAGACAAGGATCAAATTGAAGACAAAGGAAAAGAATAGAGCAAGGGGTAAAAGAGAGGAAATTCAGCCTTTTTATTGTAAGTACTACAAGAATTTTAGTTTATAGTCTATTCTTCATAATATATTTGAATTTTTAGCATGGAAATTATTGTTTAATTATGTGTTATAAAGATGATTAAGTGAGGTTAGTGTAATAAAACATGAGAAAGAAAATGTTTTCATTGAAACAGATTGGACAGAATCAGAGGGTTAACTTTGAAAATTCACTAAAAATTGTGTATACTTATTTAAGGGTCTAATTATATATGTAATTAAAGCTTATGGTGTGTAGTTTCATATGGAAGAAACATTGAATTAAATGGATCTGTATATTCTGAGTTATAACTGATTTTGTGTAACAAGGTTAGAGCAGATACGAGTTCCCCTGTTCTGACTTTGAAAAATTATAGAAAAATGTATAAAAATAAATAGAGTTTGAAATTTACATGGATAAATACTTAATGAGTTTATTTTCAAAAGAAACAGACATGAACATCATTTTATCTTTGTACAAAAAGATAGATAATTTTTAGTGAAGAAAGGTCGAAACTGTCAGGCAGCAGATAAGGGGTAAATTGAAAGAATTTACTGTATAAATTAGATAAAGTAAAAATTCTGGAAATTTTATGGTAAAAATATGATTGAGTATAGTTTCAGAAGCATCAAACGGATTATAATTTTGAATTCTGTAGCTCAAGATATAAATAATTTAGTGAATATGATGCAGGTGGACAGCTTTGAAAATTAATGTGAAAATAAAAGTAAGAGGTATATGATGATGAATATGTGAGAAAAATATTATGTGTTTAATTATAATTGTTGATTATATGACTAAATGGGATGTTGTGGAAGCATTTGAGAAAATAAAGGTGAGAAATACATGATTATGTATATGTGAAGAGAAATGTAAATGTGATGTATAAGTTGTGGATAATGATGTTAAATGAGATTGTGCCCATGTAGACGAATTAGAACCGTTGTGATATTAGTGGCATGCCATTAAGGAACGTTAGCGCGCTTACTATTCAGCACTGTGTGTGCTTTTGTTTCCCAGCACTATGTGTGCTTCTAATCAGCACTGTGTGTGCTTCTGTTTCCCCAGCAGTTATGTACTTCTGTTAAGTACTTTGGTACTTTCTGTTAGTTCCGTTTATCAGATGGGTTCTATGAAAGTCTACAATGGGCTAAAATGAGGAAAAAAAAAAGAATCAAAGTATGAAATGTGTCATGGTGGTAAGTTATATGATACAAGTGAGTAAAAGTAAAAGCTTATAAGTAAGAGTATTTACATGATTTTACATTACTTTTGTAGTGCTTACTAAGCCTTCACCGGCTTAACGCGTTTGTTTCAACGCGTAGTTACAAAGTTATAAGGAGTAAAGTCGAGTTCAGGGACCTCTCATCACATCACATCATCCTTTGGAGGACTCCAAATATAGGTATTTATTTTAAAGGAAATGGCATGTACAATGGTATTTGCATGAGTCCCTAATGAGTGAGAAAAATGTTATCTCGAATGTTATGAATTATGAAAGAAAATGATTAGTATACGATATTTTGACTCGAATGGTCTTAAAAGACATCGGATTTTAAAAGAAAATTTTCTGTTACTAGACTTTCTGTGCCGTATGTAATGTAATGTTTCTATATTGGGTTTATACGTATAAATCGAGTATAGGGGTATTACATCTAAGTAACTCACCTTCGTTCATGCGAAACGTAAATAGACGTTGTTTCAACTCTAAACGGTTAGCTAGAGATTTAGTCACATAAAGAGTTTTTAACCTTTTTCACAAGACAGATAAGGTCTTCTTCATCAATACCTTTTGCAATACTCTATTCGCAAGGCACAACTGAATTGCAAATAGGATCTTTTCATCAAGCTCTTCTCATTTTGTCTGATCTAGATTCTTAATCTTTTTCTCAATAACGACCTTTTTCAAGCCAGTCTGAACTAGAATTGTCATCATTCGAACTTGACACAGATTAAAACATGTGACACCTTCGAACTCTTCAATGTCAAACATTGTTGCTGCCATCTCTAAATGAACTGATATACGAAAATTGAACTAGCTCTGATAATAATCGACCCGATTAAGTAACAAACAAATATAAATAGCGAAAGAAATTGAGAAATTAAACACACAAATTTAACGTGGAAAAACCCCTCCGAAGAGGATAAAAAACCACGAGAAAAGATATTTTTACTATAATAGCAAAAGAACGAAAAGTACAAAAGATGGAGATAAAAACCTAAATCTCGAAAACCCAAAAACAAAGAACCCTCAAAACGTAAATACAAAATTCTCCAAGAGTGTTAGGAGTTCTAATCTCTAATGGGTGTATTTTCTAAAGTTATAAAAGAGTCTATTTATAGGCTAAATTCCTAGGTCAAATAATAATAAAATAATCTAGACTAATAAGAGTTTGATTGAAACAAATAAATAGAGCTTAACTGAAAGATTATTTCTCAAATTTGACTGAAATATGAGTCATACTCAACAAGGACTCTAATATTTATTAGAAGTAGAGTTTTATATTAAATATTTTTTTTTGTCTATAAATATACATTGAAAAATCGTTGTACACATCCCTATTGATCAACATATTTTTTTGAGGTATGAATGTGATTATAATTTTATTTGTTTAAAATCGAATTAAATTATTTAGATTATTAAATATCGATGGATTCATAAAGTTTTTTAATGAACCTTCATAATATATTATATTTAAATGATGATTTATATATATATATATATTTAAAGAATCTCTAGAGACGTTTAGAAGTTTGCCTTATTAGATATGTTGCATCTCCAAAGTGAATGCAAGCATAAATTCTTTTAATAATAGTGGCATAATAATAATTCTTCAAAAGGCAGAGATAACTTAAGTTATCAATGTGATACTAAAGATCATTGGTCATATATCTATCGTTTGCCTAAATATTTTGTTTAAAATCTGTTAATTTTGTTTGAGGAAGAAAATATGTCTCGTTGTAATATAACAATGAATACTTATAGGTAAAAAGTATTTATCTTAATTGGTATTGAAATAAACCAATACTAATGCAATATTTGGTAGAACAAAATTAGTTAAAAATCTAGAAGAGCTAATTATTTACTAGTTCAAAATTAGTTGAAAGTTCTAGAAGTGCTAATTATTTACTAGTTCAAAATTAGTTGAAAGTTCTAGAAGAGCTAATTATTTGAGAAGAGCTAATTATTGGTAAAACAAAATTAGTTGAAAGCTTTAGAAGAGCTAATATATTAATATTTGAAGGAACAAACTTCGTGATGTTAATGCATAATCATATATAGGGGTGAGCAAAATCCGATTCGATTCGAAAAACTCGATAAAAAATTTAAATTTTGAATTAAATAGTTCGAGTTATTTGAGTTAATTGAGTTATTCAAATCAACTCGAATAAAAAATTAAGTTTTTCAGTTTAACTCGGATACAACTTACACAATTCGAGTTATCCAAAAATCCAAATAAGAAAAGGTAAAACTACGTTGTTTTGATAACTATTTACCCTTTCTAAAGTTAAAAGTCAAAACCATTAAGTTAAAATGTAAAATTATGTCATTTTGATAAATGTTTACCAATTAAGTTAAAAGGCAAAACCATTATATTGTTTATATAGTTAAATAATATTGTACTTCGTTTACTAGTTAAATAATCGGTCCATATAAACGCAACATTGAGTATAAATAATAGGATTCATTAACTCGACTCGACTCGATTCGAAATTTTTTGACTCGATTCGATTCGATTCGAAAAAATTTCAAATTGAATTCGGTTGCAAAAATAGGATTCGTCAACTCGACTAACTCGAAATTTTTTGACTCGATTCGACTCTACTCGATCAAATACTCACCCCTAATCATATAGAGGCATTCACTATAATGGATCTTATATTGAGATTGTGAATGAGAAAAATATGATATTTGTATGAATCACTCTTGTTATGAATATTTACTTGTATTTATTTTGAAAAGGATAAAAAAAAGATTGAGTTATTGAATTATATTTATCACTCTTGTAGTTAAATTGAATTGACAACGATTATCTCTGTGATCTTTTTTCATCATGTAACATCCCAGATGATAATAATAATAATAATAATAATAATAATAATTCAAATCTTATCTTTTATTAACTTTTTATAAAATTAAAATTCAATATTTTTTATCATCTTATTCTAATTTAAAATAATAATTTATCTTTTTTTTTTCAAAATTCAAATAAAATTAAAATTCAAACAAACCTTTATATTATTTTTGTAGTTAAGTAAATTACTGACCTATTATTTTTACTCATGAAAGTACTTGATTTTAATATTAAAATGATAATATTTTTAAAATTTTAAATTAATTTGTACTTAATATTGATTTGAATTTAATGAGAATTAATTAAAAAATAATGTTTTTTAAACGTAAAATAAAATAATATTTCTGAATTTTTTGAAAATACACACTTAATATTCTTTTGAACGTTTTGAATACTCTTTTAAATTTTATCTTGATGTTAAAAATGTATATAATTTCTTGCACTGACAATAAATAAGATAAAAGTCTAAAATTTAAATTTTTTTTATTTTAATATCAAAATCAAGGCTTTTATGGTAAAAAAAGAGAGTAGGTTATGGGTTTATTTTATTACAAAAATAGTTTAAGGATTTGTTTAAATGAAGTGAAGTAATTTAAGGATTCTTTTAGTATAGAGTAAACTACATTAGTAATTATTCAAGTATTTTTTTTGTCATCCAACTATGAAAAGTTATAAAATAGTCATTCAACTATGAAAAGTTACAAAATGGCCATTCAACTATTCAATTTTGTCTTTCTTGGTCATCCAACTATTTTGGATTTTGGATGTTTCTATTTTTACATTAACAAGTTGGTGACAAAAAAAAAAGAGACAATTTAATAGTTAGGTAATTGTTGTGTAAGTTTTCATAATTGAGTGATCGTTTTGTAACTTTCAATAATTGAATAACCAAAAAAAAATTTATTAATAGTTGGATGACCATTTTGTAACATTTCATAGTTGGATGACTGATTATTTTTTTACTCAGCCCATAAAAGAATTTCTAATAGTTTGAATAACTATTTTGTATATTTTCATAGTTGAGTAATAAAAAAAAGAATAATTGGGTGACCACTACCATAATTTACACTTTAGTATATTAATAAAAAATGATCTTAATTCAAATATAGAATGAGAGAGATCTAAATGAACAGAAAATGAAAAAAAAAATTACAATGAAACAATTGACAGAATGAAGTAATTAAAAAAAAAAAAGTTCCTAAGACCCAGCTCGAAACTAAAAGAGAAAGAAGGTTAGGTTTTTTAAATGTCAGCAGTAAAAATAATAGAAATCAACCTCGTTGCAAATAAATCCAATTAGCTTAAAATATACCAAACAAGCAAACATAGAACTCTGTTATTAGAAAATAGAAATTTCAATTACTCATCGATGTAGTGGCTTCTAAGAAAATATGTCAAAAATAAAACTAAACATAGTTAAGAATTGCATTTAGCAGAGAATCGTTTAAGCAGATAAAGAAAATGAAAAGAACAGTTCATAAGAGTTAAGAAAGAGAAATTTATACATTTCCATGAATAGTAAATAGTGGGTTTATTTTTCTTCATGTTGAGATTGAATTTAAGAATGAGTTTTGATGTTTTATATTTTTGTTTTAGGCTGGGGATTTCGGTTATTTACGTTCTGCAAAGCTAAAAGAAAAAGAAAAAAAATCAACTTCTTAGGAGAAAAACCATAACATTCAAATATAAGAAAGAAAAAGGAAGAGAGTACATTTGTACATGGCAAGGCAGCAAATGCCATCTAAATTCTATATTATATATAATCTAAATGAATATTTGAATATTAATGTGGATTGAATTATTGGAGTGTTTAGTTAACATCATTCAATCTTTAAATAACTTTTACCTTTACCCTTATAAAAAGAAAAAAGAGAGATTAAATTGAGGGTTGGTGAATCTTGGAAATAGCTTGCAGAAGATTAAGTTGTAAGCGCAAATGCAGTATATAATCTGCCGTCCTCACGAACAGGCGATCCGGTTGCATCCGTTTCCCTCCCGGAATTAGCTTTTGCAACCTTTTGATCTTCATTCTAACTGATCGACCACCGGTGCTGCCTCCGCCACTGCAAGCAGTCCGCCTCCTCCTCCATTTCACCATAGAAAACTCTTTGCACCTCCTTGGCTCCGTATGTTTCATAAGGAAATGTGTATAAAAACGCGGGGAGGAAGGAAGGAAGTGAGTCTTTATTTTCTTGGGTTTGTGTTGAAAGGAATGAAAAGTTATGATTGATGTAACGAAAAAAAAATGGAAGGGGAGAGAGGTATAAATGATGGGAAGAAGAGATATGGAAGGGGCCATGTGAGCCGAGTCTTGATGTTCCTTTCGGCTCTTACGACATGAATCATAAATATTCTCTTTTATTTTCATAAAAATATTAAAAATATGGACAGTGTATGTTTCTGTTTCTGTCACACGTTCTCTCTAGTTTGTCGTTTTATGGACGTGGGCTTGTGGTGGGCCCCAATAAATGCTTACCTTTCAACTGACCGACGCACCTATCTCACTCCTCTCAACCCCATTTTTGCCTCTACCATCACTAATCTTTTATTCAGAATTTAGTTATACAATCCAACTCCTTTTGCTTTATATTTTACTTTATCTATAATAAATACTTTATTGTATATGAAATGATAATTCTTTAATAATCTTGGATGAGAAACGTATATTGATGGCAGTACATACATGCTGTACCAGTACGAATCATGATGTAGATTTTATATGCATATAGGTAGTGGCGGTGAAAGATGGCAATAAATCATGTGCCTTGTCCTGGAGGTCGAGGAGGGGTAACATAACATGCTGGCTGGCTATCAAACACCGTCCCATGGCTGCTCGCTAAGTTCCAATTGATTCGTTGGAAATGAAAATGGCCTCTTCCCGTCATTCTTTCTATGCATTTAATGTCAAGAACAGAGAAAAACGTGTACTCTTGCAAAAATATTAATCATTTCTCTCCACAATAAATATCAATATCAAACCAACATTATATGTGAAATAATTAATATACGCGTCATGCAAAAGTTTTCAATTTGTTTTAGGAAATGCATAATGATTTTTTTTTTCACATGTGCGATGTTCATAGATATGATTCATATGTAAACCATTAATACAGATATGTGTTCTGCTGGCTTCATATCGTCCATACAGTAATATGTATATGCATGGAGTTTATAACTTCTGCATCAATATATATGGTGAATCATCTTTATAGGACAATGCTTCTTAATTCTGACGGATACGTCTTTATAGAAATATGTCCTTGAAAATGAGTCATCAATATTGCTTTTATTGAATTTAATTACAAACATTTTATCAAATGCATATCAATTTTCACATTTATTTAAATTTGGGTGTATATATTGATAAGTGTTATTTTTTAAAGGGTTAAATCAAGTTTTTATTATTTTTAAAAAGTTAATATATATTTTTATCATTATTAATTTAAAATTTTATAAATTATAAAAATTTTAAATTAAATTTTTACCATTTTAGAGAATTATGACTCCTGTATCTCTATTAAATTTCGCCGCTAATAGATATAAGTGGGAGGGACCGAGGAGTTTGAACATAAAATGGTAACCCATATATGCAGATTAAAGCAACAAATGAAAGAGAAAATGGGATTAATTTAATTTGATGGTTGGATGTATAAATAATCTGATGACATGTAAGGGGTTGCATGGATGACGATGATATGATATGGCGAGGGGGGCAATTCCCTCCATCATCCCACAAACTGTTTGTTGCATACTCACCACGTGGATTGCCAACTCATTGATCTTGACCATTCATTACTTATACATTAATTATTTCTTGTTGAATATATGGATAAAAATATCATTTAGGCTTTTATATTATAAGTCAAATTATATTTTATTTTTTTATTTAAAATAATAATAATTTAATACATGCACATTAGATCAAAAGAGTAAATCAGTCATTTTGTTAAAAAAATCATCCATTCTTGCTGTTAAATACATCAGAACAAGGTACACATAGCACGTCGCTTTTAACAGAAAAGATTAATTTACTCAATAATCTAATGTATAAGGACTAATTTACTCATTTTTTGCATAGAGAGAATAATTTCCCATTTCCTCAATTTGTTCCAAAATTGTTCCCATTGTATCCTCTAGATGATATTTTTTTTTAAAATATTGATGCAATTACATGGTAATATCTAGTCATACTTTTTTAACCCTTTGATAATGCACACACATCTTGCATACATAGGTGCTTGAACCCAAGACCCCTAGGATGAATAATATCCTTTTTTTCACTGGAGCCACTTGTTGGGTTCATCTTCTAGATGATATTGAATTACTTTTTCTTTTTGAAAGAAAATGATATTGAATTATATTATGGGTTAATATTTGATACACCATTAGTATATAAATCTCATGCATCATCATTGAACCGCATTAAGCCACCTTACAATGAGTAAAATAATTAAGATTTTAGGACTTATAAATAAATATAGATAAGTTTATTTAATTATAATTTTTTTCTCAACTTCTTTCCGATGTATAGACAGAGCAAAAATTTTCCAAACCACAACATTAGTGGTTCTAAGGTGATTGAAAATTAGTGAAATATTTTTAAATTGAACCAAAAAATCCCAAAAACAAAAACCTAATTTAGAGAAGTTTTGCTACATCAATATATAGGAAAAGGCTTGAGAAAAAAATTATAATTAACTAATCTTATAAGTATATATTTATAAGTCCTTAGATATGTTATTATTTTAATCATTGATGAGATGATTTAATGTAATTTTTTGATAATACATAAAATTTATACATCGATAATGCATTAAATATTATTTTTTATATTATTTAAT
Source organism: Gossypioides kirkii (assembly GCA_005610355.1). NCBI lineage: Eukaryota > Viridiplantae > Streptophyta > Magnoliopsida > Malvales > Malvaceae > Gossypioides > Gossypioides kirkii. The sequence continues at coordinate 35,964,132 of CP032246.1, forward strand.
ACAACTTTTAATCATTATTCAACATTATGATTTTATAATTCATTGATGGATGTTTATGAATAATTTTCTATCATAATTATTGAAAAGTAGTCAACACAAGTATAATGAATAGGATCTCAACCCATTTTTTTTGGGATGTCCAAGCAAAAATGGAATTAAATTTTACAAATATGATTAAAAGAAATTAGATATAAGAATTGCTAAGTTATTTAAATTCAATCTGACTATAAATATGAATATATATTTAATATAATTATAGTTGAAAATTTTAGAATTTCTTCTATTGTTAGAAGATTTTACATCTTCAATACAAAGAGAAAATTTTATAATTACAGTCAACTTTTTTTTTTTTTATAAAAGTCTCACTTATTTGTTGAGATTTTGTCTTTTATAGAGAGGTAGTTGTTATACATTTATAACAACATACTATAATCCACCTAAAATAATATGCTTTTATAGAAAGATAATTATTATAAATCTATCGTAGAATTTATATTGTGAATTTTCTTAAAAGAAAGTGAGAATTATGTTAAAAAAAAGAAGGTTAAAGTACTAAAAAAACCTTTCAGAAATAATTTGAAAATCAATTAGATCCCTAGTTGAAAAGTGCAATCAATTGGATCCTTAATAAAAAAATAGCGATTAATTACGTTCTACAAATTGTCATTTTTGATAAAGCCCTTGACGGAAACATGGCAATAGATATGAAAATTTTAATTTTAATGCATAAAAATTAATCTTTTCGAATTGAAAAGACAAAAAAAGAAAAAATGAAAGAGATGTGTTTGTTAATTTAAACTTATGAATTTTTTAAAAATTTTATTTTCTTTCCTTCAACTTTTCAACTCTACTCATCAATGGATGAAAAAAATATTTTTTTTTCATTTTTCCACCTCTACTACCAAATATACCTATTGAACGAAAAATGATGTTTTTCATCCTTTTAATTTTTTATCTCTTCATTTTCCGTATTTCTAGTTAAGAATGGAAGATTTGATTTTAGAATAAACTAGTTTAGGCAAAGTTACTCCAGTTTTACGAATTGCTCAGACTTTTTTTAAGATTTTTTGTTTGGCGAGGCTTTTACTTTTTTTTAATTTATTAAATTTTATGTGGTGTCACATCATATCGACACCATTACTTTTTTCATTAACCAACAAGTAATTGGACTTGAAAATAAAACAATGTAAATAAAATTGTTCCAAAAAATAAAAATTAAATAGTTGAAAAATATAAACATTGAAGGTAATTTTTGTTAGTATGTCAATTTTTTATTATAAATTTATTTAAAGCATATTTATATAAACCTTGACATTTTAATAAATTTTTATGTAAATTTTACAGATTCTTGTATTCTATCATCTTATTTATTTTGTGTTGGTCGTATTTTAATTATTTTTACCATATTGTGTTTGTATGACATAAATATAATGATTTTTCGTAAAAAAAAAAAATCAATGCTAACTGATTGACATATTCTAATAACTCAAATTTATTGTAAATTTTATTTTTCTTTACTCTTTTATCATTTAAAATTATTATAAAATATCATTTTAATAAATTTGATATCATGTCCACAACAACGCGTGGGCTATATATTTAGTAAATAATTTAAAAATGAAGGATCTATATATAACATAATTAATTTTCGAGTTTATAATTTGTAAAATTATAGAAAGTTGTACAACATACATATATCATTTGCTTCTCCAATATAACCACTATTATATGCAATAACTGAGATATTTTTATCTTTAAACCACAAAATATCTTATGTCTCCAAAAAAATAAAAACTACAAAATATCTTGCAGCGTATAAAATAATAATTAGTATAATTTCTGTATGTTGATTTAATAATCAAGGTGTTCATCATTTCATATATGATTTGATTTTGAAACTTGTAAGCTAAAATTTTTTTTTCCCTAAAATTAAACATACCTCGGATATTTTATCGAGGAAAGTAATGTTACATCACAATCCAATAATTTTTGTGCTATATTATTGGCCAACACACAGTGAGTCTGGGTGTGCAAGATTATGTATCTTAATTGAAACACATTGCATGTTTGGGGTCCCTAGGCCACTAAATGGAAAACAAACCTCTCCCCATCTTCATTCCTTTTGCTTCTTAAAGCTGGAAAGAAATGAAAAAGTAAAACTATCCCTCCAAAATATTTTGCTGTTCACAACTGAAAGAGTCCCCCATGTTACCATAACCCTCTATCACTAAGGATTTTGTACACAAAATAAATCCTTAATCATAAACCAGCTAGGGGTGCATATGACTACTTGATACAGGTTTCTGCATTATTTCTACTTACTCCACTAATTCTTGCGCTTTAAATGGAGTTGTAATTTGATTCAATAATTACATATATATGCATAGAAAAGGACAAGTGGGGATCGGAGAAGTTCAACTGGGTTAAGCTATACTCCATTTGTTATACTCTTTTGGACTGTGACACGTGATAGAACAGTAAGCTACTTGGAGAATGTCCCACCGCCTGTTACTAGCCAATCACCAAGGGACTGATGGTCCTGAAGGCTTGACCCTGGTCAACTTTCCGCCTTACCCGAATGGACCATTCCCGCGAGGCAAACAATCACCTGTTCTCTTGTTCATAACGTGGTTCCTTAGGTTACCAAACTTCACGTTGGTCTACCCACTCTACTTCAGGGATCATACCGAATTACCATATGCGTCCCATCACAATCATATTTACCATATGTCTTTCAATGATGGTCTAATAATAGACCCGTCACGTTAATGTCACTTAACATTAAACCTCCTCCGAAGTGATGAAAAAAGGATCAATCCTCAATCTAGTCCTCTTACTACCTCCAACATAATCCTTTGCTATCCTAACCTCCTTCCTTGTTTTAATCTTCGACTCTCCGTTCAGACTGAATGAACCAACCTCCACTAACATCACCTCTCCCTCCTTCGTGTTTCCTCCCTTATTAATTCCATACATCAACACCATTATTTTTTTTACATTCATTATTATTTTGACGCAAATTTAATCAAGGTCTTAGATATATTAACGGATAAAGGGGTGATTTATTGACTTGGTGTGAACAAGGGGGAAATGATGGACAATTGGCTCCGCAGATTGGTGTCCTTTTGGGTGAGTTGACCAAGTAAGGGCTAGGTGGTGGGGCAATGAATGTGGTGAAATGAGTGAGTGAGGTGGTGAGGGTCTGGTTGGGTTTGAGCTGGATCTAGTGGTGGGAACCAATTTCACATGCTTGCACATGATGTCTTAACTTAGTTACCCTCCCAACTTCATCAACTTTTTCTCATTTCTATTCACTATTTTGATGAGTGGCCACTGCGCTATCTCCAAGGTAAGGATTTTAGACATTAACACCACGTTTGGTTCGTTATAATAAAATAAAATTATAATAAAATAAGATTGTAATGGGATAGAACTATAATCAGTAATTCAGTTGTTTGATTGAATGGAATGAAATAGAGTTGTAATAGTATTCTTGTGTTTGGTTGAATAGAATGGTGCTGTAATAACATAAAAAAAAGGCTTAAATAACTAAAATACCCTTACCAGAATTTTTTAAGTAAATGATCATTGTTATTAAATTTTAATAAGATTATTATTAAATATAATTTAATAAAAATAATAAATAATTTAATTATATTTTAACATAATTATTATTAAATACAATTTAATAAAATAATATCTAATTTAATAACATTTTTAATATAATTATTATTAAAAATGAATTAGTAAAAATCATAATATATAATATTAGAAAAATAATATATAACCTACTTTATTAGTTTTAAACTACAATGCATATATAATGTGCTTAAATATCATTAGCGAAACAAATAATTTAATTATCTTCTAAACTAAAAAGTAAATGATTAGAAGTAATAAATAGCTTAAGAATTATATTTTACATTCAAACATAATGTTCATGCATTAACAAAGAGTTACATGATGCCATTAGCTTATATGTCATAATTTATATGTTAAATTTTATAGTATAAAAAAGGTTCCAACATTGTGCAAGTCGACTATACAAGCAACCAACGCAACATCTTCTTATGGAACTCGTTTCCTTTTGGCTCCTCGAGAATTTTGGAAAGAAGCAATTGGCTCAAGCAGCCCTAGCAAAACATGACATAGTTCCTTTCTTCTAGCTCACTTTGTTACTCTTTAAGATTACCAAAAATATGACATCATTACATCCTATTAATATCAAATCTTGATATCATAATATTCTATAGAACTTTCCGATTTTAAGCATTACGTGGATGTTAGCTACAAATTCTACAAACAAAAGAATATAGATAAGTGACATCAGACATCAAGAGCATTAACTCAATTTAACAAGAATTTGGTGAGTAAAATGAACCCATAAGCTAATTAGGATTCTTGGTGTAAAGTCATAAATTGCTACTAAATTATTCTTCATAATTTGCAGAGGTATAATAATAGCTGAAAATTTTACAAGTCCAAGCACAATTATCAAAGCAACCAAAAAAAGGTTTAGATATATACCTGCTTAAGAGGAAAAAGGTATAGTCCTCGAGGCCAATCTCACAAAGCCGCCATTATAAATTGCAAACAATAGTGACCAGCAAAATAAGACTAGAGCAAACGGAGAAAATTTCGAGTCAAATTTTTGTTTCTATGAAGCTTATGCTTAAATATTATAACAATTGGACTTACCTTTTGATGCATTGCTATGGCTGCATCAGAGACATCATTTTTTAAGACCACTTTCGAGACCCTTTACAATTATTTGTCTTAAAGTGCTCAAGAAAAGCGTTGTCTTGATTAAATCCAAAACACTACTTGGCTCTGCTGCAGCATCCAGACTCTGAAAATATAAATATGCAATAGAGAAATTAGGCAAATGCAACAAAAGTTAATCACTTAGAAATGATTTGCAATAACACCAAAGCATTTTTCTACTAGCTTAAAAAGTTTCATTTGTAGTACAACAATAAGCCGTTTTAGTTTTACACTACATGGGATTGGCTACATGGATCAAAACCATTAATTCTACTCCTACAAAAATGCACTAAATCAAAACTGCGAGCAGATAACAACAACCTACCTTTTGCATTTTAGAAATGCTGCAAGAGCTGAAACGACTCGCTCATCCAAGGATTTTCTAAAAACACAAGAACATTGTATACCTATTTTCGTAACTTAGGCACAAGAACATTAACATACCTATTTTCAGCTACAACAATAGTATGATCTAAAACCAAGACAACAAAGATGGGACCACTTGCTACTTCAATTCTTATGATCAAGTTCTAGCAATTGTTAATTCAATTCCTACCGAACCAAAGGCAAGAAAAAGAAAGGGAAAGGGAAAGGTTCTACAAGTATGGTTTTGACTATGGAAGTTTTTGCATAGCATAACATCTGCTTAAAGTCTAGTACTCAAGGATATACACAATAATCCAGCAGTAAAACTGTGAACAAAGGATAATGAAGTTTCTCTTACTGTGACCATAATCTTGAGCATTTTGTTTCAGTTTAAAAATGACCAATGACTAAATCAATTTAAAACCACTTTTCCATAGATGTAAGCAAAGTGCAATTTGAGCATTTGACAAATGAATAATTTCCTAATCCACTATGTACTAACCAAAAAGATCATGTACAATAAACATAACCAAACAAATATCATCATTCATTGGTATCATTAAAGAGTTTGCCAGGCAGAACAGGAGAAGGTAAAAAAAATAAAATGATTTTGCCATTTCCTGCAAGTGCTGATGGGGCTGGCAATGGAAAAGACGATCAAAGAAGCATTCAAAAACATATGATTAAATATTTGCAGTAGCTCAAATGCTTGGAAGTAAGTGAATGCAAATGCATGCAAGAGATAATATCAATGGAGAAGATGATCAAAGAAGCATTCAAAAACAAACGATTAGTTTGCTTCCCTCGATTGAACTCCTTCAAATTGAAAGATCTTCAGAAACACATTGGATTTTGCCATGAAGATTATACTGTTGACTTCCCAGCCTTAAAGATTGTTGAGATAGAAAACTGTACAGAATTGAAGGCATTCATCCATAAATCTATCGACAAAGATGCCCCTACTGATGGAGTTTTGTTCAATGAAAAGGTACCAGAGACCCAAAATAAAAAACACAAAAAAATGGAAACATAATTACATATAAATGAATCCCAAATCATTCAAATTGGAAACCAAGAAACATAGAAGAAATCGAATGTTTAGCTTACCTGGAATGGATTTGGATTTTCTTTTAAATAAATTGAAACCTTCAATGGAGCCTGGAAAGAAGCAGAAATGGCGATAACTAGGCGCAGGCAAGGCAACCAAGAAGAGAAATAAATTAGTAGGAAATCAAGCTTCTGCCGATGAAGATAAAAGAAACAAAAGAGAGAAGTCTGAAAGAGATGAGTGAGGGTAAAATTAGAGAGGCTAAACAACAAATGGAAATTCTGTGGGGAGGGAAGGGAATAGAAACGAGTTTTTTTTTCTGCATAAGGTTGTAATGGAATACACCTGTAATAGGTATTCCATTCAACTAAACAAAGGATTGTGGTGGGCTCATTGAATTGACTTGTAATGGCTATTCCATTACACTCAACCAAACATAGTGTAATTATCGGTCCACTCAACTCTAACTCCACTCCCTCCTTAGCTATTTTGTTCCACTTATGATTAGCCATATCTTTGTCATTGGCTAGCTAGTGACTAATAGCGTCCAAATCGTTCCATTTATTGGGAAATTGTGTCTTCAGGTAATCGATCAAGATATGTTTTGGTTCCAAATACATTGAATTTTGTGTCAACTTCTAATTAAGTATAGAGTTGGAGCGTTTAAATACAATTTTGAGTTTTATAGATAAAAAATAGCATTAAGATAGCTTATTTTCCATTAGATATTTGAGTTTGATTTTGCATTTAATTGGAATTCAATATTATTATTAAATATTAAAAATTTTTGAGTTAAGATAAAAATAACTTTCAATGAAATCAAATCATTATTAGAAATTAGAGATGTTTTAGATCGAACCATATAAGGACACAAGATTTTTTTAAAACTTTCAAACTTAGATTAATCAATTTAAAAAGTTCATATCCTTTACTTTTCACCTTGACTTAATACATTACAGCCACCATTAGTCCAACCATGATTTGATAATGTCACTACACAATCACCTTCTTCTCTTCACAGGTCGTTAAGTGGCACTAAACCACCAATATGGATAAAAGAATTTGTTTACTCAAATCAATTCTCCTCCTCTTTACCATTATGCAAAGGTTAGCACCCAATCTCCATTTCTATTTCTTCTTGTGATTTACCTCTTGGTTTAAAAGCTTTCCTTACTTCCACATCACCATTATTGAACCCAAGACTTATCATGAAGCCATGAAACTAGAAATTCAAGCATTAAAAGCCAATAATCATTTTGTTACTCCCTGGAAACACACCCATTGGTTATATAAAGTCAAATATCAATCCAATGGAAAAATTGAAAGGTTCAAAGCCTGTTTGGTGGCCTATAACAAAAGAGAGGGGTTGATTATTAGGATACATTCTCTCTTGTTGCTATATAGATTCACTATTAAGACTGCTATTGCAACCACAACCATCCATGATTGGCCCATATATATCAGAAGGATTGTACAATTCCTTTCAACATGGCAATTTGCATAAGCAGATGTACATGGAACTTCATGTGGGACTTTCCTATAGGGGACAGGTGTATGTCAATATGGCAATTCCTATAGGTGGCTGCTCAATCTTCAGCATAAGCTGAGTATAGGATTATGGAAATAAAAACAACAAAATTTGTGGCTTTTTGGATTGTTAGAAGAAATTAGAGTTGAAAGTTTGCAACTTTGAAAATTGCAACAAACCCTGTGTGTCCCTCACCATCTGCATTTTATCATCACCACAGCCATATAATTTCCATCATATAACCCTCAACTTTCACAACAATCACCCCAGTCATAAAAAGAAAAAAATCCTCACTTTCAAATATTGCCTTAAATAGAAACCCCTAGTGAAATCAAATCCAAGTTTACCAAAATACATCACGTTGTATCAAAAGAAGAACTTGGAACCTACAACAATGCTAGAATTATAAAAAAACCATCAGAAAAGCGAAGAAAAAACGTAAAAGAGAAAAGAAGGAAAAACCGAAGCATGACCGTGCAAGGCTCGTCTAAGACTTGATTCAGTAGGGTACAAGAGCTCTGCCATGGTACCACTCTATTATATATATATAATCTTGAAATCTACTATCACATTCATAAATGTTGAATTTATCCATCCCCACCGCTCTTCGTTTCAAGGTATTTATAATATTTTCAATCTTTTTAAAGGCAAGTAAATGTTTAATCATAACAAAAAGTAAGCCTAAACTTTATAACACACATTTACCCTTTTAATAGTTATATGCAAGGGAAAAAATGATAATTTCATATATCAGAATAAGACGAGATAAATAATTATAATAATCGCTTTATACTCACGGTCTAAAAATCCTCTATCATGATCCGTATCTGTTTCTCAAAAATAAATCCATTTCATCTAAAATTGACGAATTTGAAATCTATTAGACAATCCGAATAGGCATCGATTCTTATGTCAGCAGCAACTAAAGTGTAGTTAAGCAAAGCACTTTCTGGAAAGGGAGAAAAGGTTTCTCAAAAAGGGTTAATGAAATGAAATCAAAGCTATAGGCTTCTTCAGGGAAAGAGAATTAAACCGCTGTTGGGACTCAAGCCCTTCCATTTTGAACCCATAATTTTTGGGCCAAAGTCTAAGCCAACCTATGATAATCATTGAGTTGATTGATTTAAAAAAGATCATTGGGTTAAGATTTATTTCCATGTGTCCTTCCCATCGTGGCTCAGCAATCAGCATGCTTCTCAAGTCTTTAATTATGACTCTTAAGATGGTCTAAATGTTATTTCCTTTTTACCACTAAATTTGTTATAATCTTAATGATCAAAACTTTCCATTTTTGATTTTATTCTTAATAAAAATTTGAAAAAGTATATTATAAATATTTAAAATAATTGAAGTTAAAGTTAAAAAATTTTGACTTCAAAAATATCAATTGTTACATTTTTATTCGGAAGGAGAATAATGTTTTTTATTAGCAATTTAGTCTCTGTACTCTTATTTTTAAGAATTTAGTATTACTTTCAGATTTTAAAATTTAGGTTAAACTGTTAACCCTGTTAAAATTATTTTATTGAATTTAGGTTATTACAATGCTATTTTTTAATTACATTGCTAACAAGTGATTTTTTTATTTCAAAATATTATATCAACCAATTTAACAAAAAAAAAACAGTGCTAATAATTGGACCTAAAATTTACAATCTGAAAAATATAAAGATCAAATTCCTAGATATAAAAGTATAGGACTAAATTTTAAATTTGTGAAGAGTACAAAAACCTATGATATATTTTAACCTTTTTATTATCACTAATGACATTGATGTGACCATTGCTATTATTAATTTACTAGTATGTTTCTAATCTACATTCCCCTTGAGTTAATTATTTATTTGGGTCAAATTATATATTACATTTTTTGAATTCTAAAATATGACCCAAACCCTTACACTCTTCATATATTAGAAATTTAATCATCCTATTTTTATTTTTAAGAATTTAATTTCTATTTTTTTGAATTGGTTTAAATATAAAATTGGTATCTGAACTTGTTCACTTCTCCCAAATTGATACTTAAGGTGTTTTCTTCCAGATTGGCACTCGAACTTTTTTCTGTGAATGTAAGATTCATATTGAGGAATATTGATTTCTTTAAGCGAACTTAAGATGTCATCTTTCACATGTCTAGTGATTCTTTCTTGGTTAATATGACCAAGTCTCAAATGCCAAAGGTACGCCACATTAGATTGAAAAGTTTTAAGTTTTTTATTTCGATATTTCAATCTCAAGCAGTGTGTACATCTTTGATTTGATAAAATAGAAATTATTTGGCATCCATCCATTATAGATAAGATTGTGATTTCTAAATATTGCAACTCCATTATTTTCTTTTTAGTAAAACAAAAACTAAAAAGACTCAAATTAATCTTACAATATCAAAAGCACCATTTGTTTTATCTCTATCAATGAGATTTAATAATTTCGCAGGAGCTGTTGTCAACACGTTGATGCCTACCATATCGGCAGAAACCAATTTAGCAATCCTATCAACAACACAATTAGCCTTCCTTGGGATGTGTTTAACCACCCAATACTCTTTATGTTGTAGTAGCTTTTGGATTCGCCTCAGCAGAGTGGTGGTTGAAATAGCTGAAGTGTCCGTTCTTATTGCTTGGACTACCTTGAGATTATCTGTATGGATCAAAATTCTCTCCAATCTTCGTTCTTTTATAAGGGTAAGGCCATCCAAAATACCCCAAAGTTCGACATCAAAGACAGAGCAAGTTCCCAAGAAGTGATTAAAACCCATAATCCATTCCCAAGATGGTTTCTCACCACTCCACCAATGAACACATATCCTGTAGATAAATTATCAGCATCGTTAATATGCAAATGAAATCAGTTATCTGAAGAAGGATACCTATTAATGGGAGCGTTTCGTCAATTCAGATCTTCTTTATATGTAGACTAGAATTGTCTCGCCCAAGTAATAGAGAATTTAACAATCTTTGAAGCTTTCCACGTAAGGCCCTGGAAGACTAAAAGATTCATATTCTTCCAAATGCACCACAGAATGATGCAAAATAAGATATCTCTCGATCTCACTGGTTAACCTATGACTAATCAATTGGTTCCCAACAAGATATCTCGATATCACTTGCCTAGATATTCCCTTAGGGTCGTCAAACCTAAGTTTTTAGGTTCATTCAAAATTAGTCCAATTTATTACAATTTGGTTCTTCATTCAAAAATCAACTCATCACATCTCCATCAGCCAACCCACTTTAAAGCTTAGTTACTCATGTGAAAAACAAAGCTAATGAACATGAAAATGAAAAACATGGAAGCCGTTGAAGAAAATCTTAAGAAAAATACAAAAGTTTGAATTTTTATGCAAAGAAACTTAGAGGAAATATAAAGAGAAGCATACAACATAAACATCAAAAGTAAAAAAACATAAAAGGAACAAACTTTAACAGATTTAAAGTAAAGGAAACTGAAATGCATTAAACTAAAGCTAAAAATGTCATTACAACCAAGGTACAGGGACTAAAAGTGAAAATAAATCTAAACTATAGTGTTAACTAACTACAAGAACACTAAAAACAAGAAGAAAGTGTAGTAAAATAAACTCTAAAACTATGAAAGAAGAAGAGAAAATAGAAACCCTAGAAAAAGTGCATAAAAACTAAGAGAAAAGTAAAGTTAAACTAGTATAATGTGGCCTTCTTTTTGTTTCAGCCAAATTTTGGTCGATATAAGCAGTTATTTTGACCCAATTTTGTTACCAAAAATACCCTTGAACGGTCCTTCAATGATTGGTGCTTCGATTGGACAAATACTACCCTTTGTGTAATTTTTTGTCCTCTCACGATGTGGATATCGCGATAGTCATGGGATGGGTGTTGCGACATCGTCAGCAGTCTTGAAATGAGGGATTGCCAAAGCAGGTGGATGTTGCAATATCCTACAGTGGATATCGCGACATCACCGTGTGAAGTCTCCATCCTTGGGGCCTATTAGAGGTATCAAGATTCCAAAGGTAGGATATTGCAATACCCTCTCCTTTGGTGAAGTTCTTGCTCGATTCCGACCCTCGACATGTCTCTATAGCACTCAATCATATGTTAGGATCCCCAACGACATTATTAGCCAATCTGGGTCTCAAAAACAAAAAATAAAAACAAGGCATTTACACTTATTAACTAAAAACTTAAAAATTACGAAAAATTATAAAAAAAGACACTACTTTGCTCGAAAACAAGCTCTTCCAGTGTAACGGGGAAGCCTAATTTGTCATATCAAATTACGGTAGATCAACGCCCGACAAAAATGCCACAACTTGGGTTCCAACACAATCAACTTTAGCAAAGGCACTTAATTTTTTTTGTCAATAAGGACTCAATTGAGTGAAAATTTTCGACGAAAATTTAATTAATTTTTTTTATTTTTAATGAATTTATTTTACCTTAAACTTATAATTTATAATTAATATAAATAAAGGGCAGGGTTTTTGAAAAGCTAAATGCTATAATTTTTAGTTTTTTTCATTTAACTTTAAAAGACAATTTAGAAAACTATTTAGGCTTGAAAAATGATGGTTTATTCTTGCTTACGCGTAAAAAAATTAATATGTCAAATTTATTTATCTTTAACTCATACTTTGTCTCAAGAATAAAATGTTAAAGAATTAATTAAAAAAAAATATTATCAACCTCGCGTGTTTAAAAGTGTTCATTACTTTAGATGTAATCTAGATTTTAATCACACCAATCGTATTGTTGTTAGGATTTTACGTCCATTTATAATTCACCAAAAAAAAAATTATTATCGTGATTATTTCTTTAACTATCTCCTTACACAGTAATGATGGCTTTTATATTTCTGATACTCTTTCTTATTATATGAAGTTTCCTCTCTTGGCAATATTTACCTCTCATTTAGTTGGCATTAATTTTGAAAGAATTGAAGTATGATTCTTATCATATAAATATGCATCATAACATACGGTATTCAGTGAAGGGTGCTTAATCATCTCAAGAATCATATATTAAGGAATTATATATATGAAGGGATCGATATGGAAGATGAAGATTCATGATAGTATATACTAGCTTGGAGTCTACGGCTAAACAAAGCTTCAACAGGAAAGAAAGCTGTTATACTTTAGTAGAAATTAACACCCCAATGATGGCCTAACTGAAACATTAGAGAAATCAATGCACCGATCCATGCAAAATCTACATATAAGAACTGGGCTATATGATATATAAAGATACTCCAAATATCACTCGCTATATATCAAAATCCATTGTTGGGCCTGCCGTTTGGTTACATTGAGAGGTGTTGATGATACTGTTGTTGGCGACGATATGCAGAAAAGGAGGTGCTGCTTTCACCCATATCTTGTTCAGGCTTATACTCTTCATCAATTTCTTCTTTTGCCACTTTCTCCATCCCAATGTATTCCACTGGCCTTTGCGATGATAGGAACTGTGACTGTGGCTGAGACTCGCAGTAGCCGGAAGAAGCTTGCGGTGGTACAACTGATGGAAGCTTGGAAAGAAGGGCTTCAAGGCTGCTCATGGAAGGTGTTATTTTCATGGGCTGATTGAAGTGGTCGTAGAATTCAGGTGGTGGCGGTGGTGCAATTGTTGTCCCTGCTGGGAAATGCACCCATGCTTCTGGTGTGCCATAGGCATCTTCTTTGAAAGGGTAAGCAGAAGATGAGGGGTGGGGCAAGAGTACTCCAGGAATGCTTTCTATGTAGCTGAATTTCTTTCTCAGTAGAACTACATAACTAAGGTCTTCAATTACCTTTGGGTGACATAAATGAGAAAGAAAATGGAGATATATATGGTACTGTCAGGTGCATCATGATAGCAAACCAAATTGTGTGCTGAATGAACTTTAGAGAGAGAGAGAGAGAGAGAGAGAGAGAGAGAGAGATAACCTTGTGAACAGCTCCTAGTTGCACAACACCTTCTCTAACTGCAATCAAGGCGATGGTCTGAAAAGATGTTTAATTCAAAGCAGGTAATTAGATCTACCTTAATTCTTGAGAGTTTTGTGATGTTGATATTGTGGTATACCTTTATTCCGGCCTGAAACTGTGCTTCCCATGTCCTAGGATGCTATTGAAAACAAAGAAGATTTTGTGAGAAACAAGAGGAACCTGTAATCACCAAAGGGTGTAACTGTAAGCATGGATTGGACGGGAAAACATGTATGCTTACTGAGTCTGCAGAGTTATGCCATGCTGACAAGAAGTTGATTTCCTGCTCATTTGGTTCTTTGTATATCCACTTGTGACTGTGATCTGCAGCCACTTTTCCTATCAAACTGGCCATGTTAACAGTTAAAAGGTCAGTTTACTTGAAATTAATATTACCAATTACCTAATAGCTTATATAAATTCTTACCCTTCTCCATAGTTGTAGATTTCATGTGACATCTTAAAGAAAAGCTCTGGTTGCAGTCCTTGATAGTGTTGAAACTCACTGCTGCCATGGACTGAGGAACCATGACAGTCTCCGGAGTTGATTTCAGCAGCTGAGGCAGCAAAGTTGCAGAAACCATCTTCCCAAACTAATATCCTGCAATTTGTTCAATATCAACTGTAAGTAAGTTATCAAATATGCATGACATATTGTTTTCCATAAAGAAATAAGAAACTGAAAACCTATACCAGTTTCTCCTGTTTCCTCTTGACCTGTCATAAGCTCCTTGACCATCCCATCTATGATAAAAGTAATGGAAAAACAATTATGTCTCAAAAGGCATGAGAAAACCATAAATTAGTGAGAGATTATGACATTTGTGTGTTGTTTATCCATTGAATGAGTCAGATATGTTAGATCCTTTATCTTGGAAGAAAAGGAAACCTACTGCAGTACCCCTAAGGAGAAAGAAAAAGGAAAGCAGTATTAGTGTGTTTGTGTAATTTGGCTTTATGCTTAGCTTCCTTACTTGGGAGGTGGATAGTTTCTAGGTAAGATCCTCCAAAAGACTGCATAAACCCATTGAGAGTTCTCATGAATGCACAAGCTTCTTAGTGTGTGTTGAAGGAGATGAGTAACAGCTAATGGACTGAGATGTTCCTCCATCAAATTTCTTCACACTTTCTTTTAGACCCTCTCTTTCATTCTTTTCTTTTTTTTTTCCCTCCTCTCTACCGATATATCTTTCCTTAAAAGAAGGGAGAAGCCAGCATCTTAACCTCCTTTATATAAGCAAACCAACATGGAAATGTCACATTTATACCTCTCTCTCTCTCTTTCTCTCTCTCTGTTACTGTATTGCATTTAATCATGCTTTAAATTTTACCAAAATGATTTTATGAGGCCCCACGATTTGCCCTTCTCGGTTCCCAACGGTTCTCCTTTATCAATCAACCCTCCGTTTTAAAAACACCCCTCTTGTCCTGGTTGTATTTTCTCTTTCTACTCTTATCCCAATAATGAAAATACCACTCTCAAACACAGACCAACCTTATTCTTCTTATGCTAACATCATGAGTTTTGCCCCATTTCTGAGTATTTCTCTGAGGACCCATACATACATATCTCTCTTTCTATTCAACCCCAATGTTTTTTTTTCATTACCTATCTGACACATCTAGGTATAACCACTCATTTCAGTCCCAGGAACAACACTTACATTTCCGCCATCTCTATTTATTCACTCTCAGTGTCGAGCTGCTACGATCCATTGATTTCTTGAGTATTTACATCTCTATTTCTTGAGTATTTTTAAATGTTCATTTAGGTTACTTCTCTCACTCCCCCCCCCCCTCTCTCTCTCACTCTTTTCCCCCACGCCATTCTTTATCGCCATCATTTTGGTGCTTCCAAGTGTCCCTCTATATGGGGCATATCAACAACCAAATATGATCACACTTATTACTTTGCTACTACATATATGAATGCAAGATTAAGAAGGCTTGATTTAATATCAAAGATGTTCATGTATGTCTTGTGCATTTATTATATGTATTCTTGAATCTTAACTTGTATTCATGAATGAAAAGGAAGAAAGTGTGAGAGTTATAATTGATGAGATTTTAGGTTGTGATTGTGATATTTTATGATAGAATTGTCAAATTTTGCTGCCAATCTCAATCCACATATGATGAGAATACGCATGGTTGATGCACTACGCCTGCATGACTTCTCAAATTGTCAAAGGTATGGCATTACCTGCCACATTCTTATAACATGAAAGTATGTACAGATGGTGAGCATCAAAAAAACAAAGGACCCCACACTCGGAAGTGCTAGAGCACAAAAATCACATGATTCTATTCATTTCTTGACAGATTCAATAAGTGGTCTGTTTGACTAGCTTGAGAGATGGAGACATTTTGTTGTAAATGCTGATGGATGGATGGATCACCTGGGAGGCTGTCAAGAAGAGGTCCTAAGGAAAGGGGTTTGATCATGTAAATGTAATACAGGGGTGTTTAAGAATAAAACAAATGAGTTGCAGCAATTAATATGGTAAATTGATCATCAGGGGGGAGAGCTGCTTTACAAACAGTTTTGTACACTTTGACATACACGGATATTGATGCAAAGATGTATGAGAGAACCAGTGTACTTTCTACTAGTAAGATTTTCATTAGTTTTGGGTCCTTTGGGATCTTTCTCTTTCTCTCTCTCTCTCTCTCGTCTGCAGCTACATGATGACTAAAAGGAGCTTTCAGTGCTTTCAATTCACCTTCCTGACACCAAGAAAGTTTTGACAGATAATTATACTCTTGTCTTTGACCGTCTGTTTATGACAAAATGAGATCATTAACCCTGTAATTATCCTCCAATTCACCGCATTAATTATCATCAACCAACCGGCATTTCTCCCCCCCCCCCCCCCCCCCATTTTTTTTTCTTTGATAGCGACAGGCATGACTATCTTCATCTTCATATAGTTAAATACATTCAGAATCCTGTTAGACTCCTCCGAACGTAAAACAGTTGTTGTTTAAAGTTGTGTAGGTCGTAAATGTACGGTCGCTTTGGCAAGGTGAAAACAGCAGTGTTGGGGACAGCCTCTGATGACTTGATGTCAGCAAAAGCCCAAGTGAAACTAGCTTGGATTTTACTGATATAATAAGAGGGGATTACTCTAGAGGCCATATTTTATTTAAAGCGATTTTTCTCCCTCTTACTTTTATACCAGTATATATGATATTATATTTCACCTTTTTCTTTTATTGTTGAATTGTTTGTGGAATAGTATTTTGGGAAGAAGCTTAATAAGTATGGGAGACAAGAGTGGCACAAGAGTCTTGGTCAAGATAACAGGTGTTGAAGTACCCCATCCCTTTCTTCCATTGAGGAAATGGAATCTCTGCTCTCCCCATCCTTCCCAATGTCCCAATTTGCATTAAAAAAAAACCCACTATTTCAATTCTAAGAAACAACCAAAACAAGCAATAAATAAAGACTGAAATTGTTTATACATGAATATGACAATGAAACACAATCCAATATTGCATACTTGAAAGCAGCCAAATATCCCTATCCTCCCACAATTCTTGCCTTGATGTTTTATGAAAATGAAGTTGGTATAGAATTAATTTGATATTTGGATTTGGAATGTTGGATTTGTACATCATATAATAATATTAGAGGTACAGGTTTTGAGAAACATGGGGTTATTGTTAGAAAGGGGGTTGGATGTTTGGTATGTATGATGTCCAAAGATCTAAATTTCAGTGTTTCTTGAAGTGATGAAATATCTTATCATCTAAACGGAACACTTTGTTTTCTACCTTTGTTCATCCATATAATAATAATAATAATACTCCAAATATTACTATATTCATTTAATCCACATTTCCCGACATGGGGGGCTTTTGTCCAGGGAGGAGAAAACCTGCCACATCTTCCCAATCAATTGTGAATGATGCATGCATCTTCATCTTCTATCTTCATGCATGCCATGCTTATGTGCCCACATGTTATGCCATGTTCTCCTTACTAATTAATGTGCCATTTTCCCCCCTACCCCAAAACCATTTTGTTATCCCAAAAATGCAATTTGCCTTTAATCTCTACAGTTTCTCATTCTAAACCTAGGGTTTTAATACAGTTTATTAGTCCAATCATTTTAAGCCATAAATATCCGAGTTAAAACCTCCAACCAAAGCTATTGCTAAAGTAAACTTCATGTGTTTGCCTAATAATTAGAGTGTTCACCGTCTCAGTTTGATTTGAGTTCGAGTCGCTTGTTGTTAGAGCATTTCTCTTCTCTTATAATTCACAAAAAAAAAAAAAAAAGCTAGTGCTGAAGTACCTACCCATATCACCACCATCATCAATACTTATTTTAAATGTTTTACTAAGTTGGTATCATAAGTCAACAAGGCACCAAATCAATTATAAAATTATTAAAATATCCTTTTATATATATATTAAATTATATTTTTATGAGATGTTTTTTTTATATGATAAATCAATAAAATTTTAATTATAATAAGATTTAAATTCGAAACATTGTGCATGGTAAACAATTGACTTTACTATTATAATCAAATCATCAACTGACTTTTAAGTAAAATTTTAATAAATATATTTTTTATATAATTTTTCACCCATATTATGGGTATGCCATAAATTTAATTATTATTAAGCCTCTAATTAAATTGGCATCAAAAGTCAACTGGACACAATCGTAGTTAAAAAATTAATTGTATAATTATAATCTAATTTAATGTTTTAAGTTACAATTAATTATTTATATCAATAATTTCAATCAAAATATATCATTACGGGTATTCAATTCAATTTAATATCACGCTACGAATATGATGGATTTGACCACGGAGTTTATGGGGAAACCTAGACAAAGTTTGATGGGGAAGTGGATTTTGCCTAACTCTAACTCCTTGAATACGTTCATGGTGAATTTTTTTTAAAAGGTTTGGGAGAACTTTTTGAGAATACATCTGTTGTGCGCTTCATGTTTAATGAGCATTCTCAAGATGATGGTCATTCGTTTAGCTTATTATACGATTATAATAAAATATATAATAATTCAATTCAAGATTCGACTTAATGATCCGATTTGAAATATCTATAATTTAAATAGTTCCAAAACAGAAAAAGACTCATTTTTATTATTTTATTCCTCTCTTTTTCTGAATAAGAACTCTTCTCCATTCTTTATTATATGATTTTGGCGTTTTATTAACTTTCCGATTAATTTTATCATTTCGGTTTTTAATAAAATTTTAATTTTTAGCTGAGAAAAAGAAACTTTTAACTTAAAAAAGCTCTCAGACATGCTTTATTGATTTTTTTTTTATATTATTGTGACATTGTGCAAAATGTGAAAAAAAAAAAAAAAAACCTTAATTATGGTTTGATGTTTGGTGAGCAGAGGTACAAGATCCTGAGGTCATCTCTGGCTGTTATCTTAACAACCAGTATTAGTGGAAACAACATTGAAAAGCAGCTGTATTCCATGACATGAAAATTGCTTTTTATTAGCTACCTCTCTAACCAGTTGTTGGATAAGGAGCAATGCAAAATAATTGATCTCTATTTTCAATGCGCAAACCAACGTATCTACATTCACGTTTTACATGATTAGGGATATGCCCTACAGCAACTTGAGAAATTATAAATTAAGAGATAAGTCCCCCTAAAAATGGAGAGAAATTTATATTGGTTGGTTGGTTGGGTTATTCGTTTATGTCCAAAAATTTATCTTAAATTTGAGTAAAAATATTAGACTCGAAAAACAAATTTCATTTTGAAATATAGATTAAATTTAGGCTTAAACATTCAAAGTCTAAACCCAACTTAACCCAATTGATTTTTATACATTATGTAATTTATAATACAAATTAAATCTATAATAATATAAAATACTATAATGTGTAAACATTAAAAATAGATGTTAAGTTGCTTATAACGAAAATTTTAATAAATTTAAAATAGCATAAATATTTTTTAAAAAAATTAAACAATAATATTAGTGAACCTAATGGGTTTAGACAAAATTTGATGAGGTTCGTATTTTGAACTAAACCAAAATTTAATAAACATAAAATATATTAATATTATACATAAACTTACTCTAACCTGACTTTACCCACGAACTCCTCCAGAGAAAATAGATAGAGATTTCTTTTGATCCAATGTTTCTTATTGAATTTCAATTATTTTTAAGTTATATCGGGTTAGATTTTAAACAACCCAAAACTCTTCTTATTTGGGTAATTATTAAAGGTTTTTCTAGACACAAAAACCATATCATCTCCCTTCTCCTTTCCAAATATTTTAATGATAATTTTTTTATTTAGTAATAAATTTTAAAGTTATACATGAATTTTAAATTAATATGTAGTTGATATGAACTTTGATTTGTAATTTTAATTGTAGTTCAAATGTATATATGAAATTTTAATTTTGATTTAATCGTAAATGAATATATTAATTTATTTTATATTAAATAAATATAATTATATACATATACAATTTATAAACATAAAATAATTTTTATATCAATTATAAATATTTAATAAAATCATTTAAATTTTCCCCTTTATTTAAAACAGTGAAACTTAAAATTGAAAAGAAAAAAAAGTGAAAATTTTCACCACTGAAATTTGAGTTTTGTAAGAGGGGGAAGTGAATCTTGGTCAAATCCATCAAAGCCACTGGGAATTCTAGCTTTCCAACACAGAGAAAGACTCCAAGACATCACGTGAAGCATCGTGGTCACTATCTAGGAGCTAGAAAAAACTTGTGTACCCACCTAACTAAATTATAAACATTAAACAATAAAGAAATTTTGATATAAAGAGAAGAGACTGAAAGAAAGACAGTCCCTTTTAGGCACTTTCTCTTAACCTTTTCAGCACCGTAAAAAAACTCATATTTCCTTCTCTTTTTATTTAAAGAAAATTAATTTAAAACTTCAGTAACCCTTGACTTCCTGCCCACACCCAACTTTTGCTTATCATCAATGTAGGAAAAAGGCTCCCTTATACAATATTGTACCATATGAACTAGCATCACTTATATGTATATGCTCTCATTACAATGCATAATTTATACTTTGATACAATATTCATATATATATATATATATATATATGTATGTTCCCACCCCAAAGTTGGGAGAAGATTTTGGCTTAAATTTTTTATTTTCCATGCTGAAGAAATGGAAAGTGATTGGTCGACTTTTAAGATCACCGACTAGAGTAGTCAATCTATTGGACGATGTAGATGATGGTCCAACTACTCTTATTGTGGATACAGATGTTCAACGCAAGATCTTCTCATTGGAGCTTGTAAAGATTTGGCCATCCTCCTCCCTCACACCTTCTACTTCACTATCATCATCCATCAACATCACAAAAATAAAGTTATCTATGACCAAACAACAAGAAAAGAAAAAAAGGAACAGTTCATGTTTAGGGTTTTTAAACCTCATTTCTTAAGCAGAACCCTTTTTGGATCACGTACTTATAATGCAAGATTGACCACTTTTTAAGTGACATTTAAGAGGTAAAGTGGAAGCTATGGGAAACCAAAAATAAATCTTAAATGACATTGATGGAGCCATGCAAATGTGGCTGTTTGATGTGATTATGGAGGATAAGCAGCCAATTAAACTGTCCCTAATCATAAGAAAGCTTCATTTGAGAGGAGTGAGAAAAAAGGGCTATATGATTGCAGTTGCACCACTTGGGTGGGCTAGCTTTTGATGATGCTAGCTTCTTTAACCAACAGAGTACTGAAAGCGACTCACAATCATGGAGAGATTGAATAGGCATCTAAAGCCCCTTGGTTGAGGACAACACGACTGAGATTTCATGTAAGGGGACTATGGAGATAGAGACATTTGATCAATCAACCAGAAAGTGACCCCCCACCCCTCTGAATTACCTTCTCCTACACAATGCATTACCTTTCTTTTCCCACACATGCACCAACGCATAAACACGCGCCAATAGACACAGACTACATAATATATATATATATATATACACACTGACGTGGGGTAACTATTTATAAATTGACATATAAAAAAGTCCGTTGAGAAGCTTAAAAAGTACTAACAAAACTGTGACACCATATTGCATATTCTCCCTAACTACCAACCATAGTATGTCTGCGAATTATTCATCATTTTTTTACCCTTAAGATGTCCCCAACAATGTCATTTCAATGCCAAACAATAGCACTTACTCCTCTGCCATTTTTTTCCTTTCATTTCTTTACAGAAGGGCTTGCACATGGGGGCATGGCCACAATGTAGGCAAGATGCTCTTTGCTCTCTCTTCTCAAAGCCAGAAAAAAAGAAAAGGCAGGAATATATTGGAATTGGGTATTGGATTTTCCATGTTCATACACATTTTGATTTCTATTGGATGATGGGTCTGTTTAGATTCTTTTCTCCCTTCCATCAAAGAAAATCAGGCCCACAAATTGTCAAGCGGGGGTCCTCTATTGGCTATTGATGATTATGATGACGTTTCTCCACTCTTATTAGGTGATAAACATGGTACCATATTACAGTAGTTCCCTCACCGGGTTCGTACCCCAGGATATGCTTATCCAATTCGGCTGGTAAGTTTGTGGACCCATTGGCCCAAACCTGGACCCCCCACTATCCTTTCCTTCTAAGCCCCAAATTCCTTAACCAGCAAAGCAAATCCCAACCCTTCCCCTCCCTTTTCCTGTCCAACTTATGGGCTGCTTTTACGACTATGATTCATTGACATTGGTAGGTAACATAATTTTTTTTACAATGGTTTTGGTTGCTTGCCGGGGGCCATAATTTTCTTCTTCTTTTTTCTTCTCAATCTAATATCATTCCCACCATTGAACTTTATTCTACTTTCCAGCACATTGAACACACATCAAGAGATTGGTAAATCAAGCTTTTAACCGAAAACATGCATTTGGGGTACTTTTTTCAAGTTAAAAAAAAAAAAAGAGAAAGGGGGACGTTATTTCTCATGAGCCGGCTAGTTGAAACATTGCTATTATCATACTTATAGCTCAATACAGAAATTGAATAGAATCATGTAGTGTCAAAAGAGTTAGGCAAATTCGAAAGTTTAAAAAGGGGGGACCTACTTCACAAGAAAAGCAGAAGGGGACCTACAACCCCCCCCCCCCCCACCCCCAGCTTTAATGCAGGAGCAGAGGCTCCCTTTTCTTTTGTTTCCCTATGCTTCCTTTTATTTGCATTGGTCACTGAAGAGCAAATGGAAACCTACCCAATAGACTCATAATATTAAACACCATAAATAAAAAATTTAATATAAATAAATAAATTGTGATATGAGGATGTTACCATTAGTCTATAACTAATGGATTTCAAAAGAATCCCATGTGATGATCAAGGTATTTACCGTCTCAAATGTGATTTGAGTTCGAATCACGTTAATTGTATTTGTTATTCGGATTTTACCCTGCTCTTATAATTCACACAAAAAAAAAAAACTTAATCAACCCCTAATTT
Organism: Gossypioides kirkii; assembly: GCA_005610355.1. Lineage (NCBI taxonomy): Eukaryota > Viridiplantae > Streptophyta > Magnoliopsida > Malvales > Malvaceae > Gossypioides > Gossypioides kirkii. Next base: position 35,987,275 of record CP032246.1, read on the forward strand.
TACTTACAAAGTCTAAAGGAGGTGGATCAAACACACGTTGTACTTTCCTACAGCAACATCCTTCAATTCATGGCTCACTCTCGGTGCATGTGACTTCCACGAGTTCGATGGTGACGCTTGCCATAGGGAAATGCTAATCGACAATCCCTACTCCAAACTTTGACGTTAATTGAACCTACCAGGCTACGTTACTAGCTTGTATTGGAAAACAATAAAGTAGTGTATTATTAGGACAGATATGATTTAATGGGCTAGACATGGGGGTAGCAAAAGCAATAGATAGATTAGGCAACTATCTTTTTTTTTCCATCAAATTGCTTAATTAGTTTCTTCATGTTTCTATTCATTACTCATTCTAACTTTGGCTTCAAACATCCCCATCTTATCCTCTAATGTCAAGCCATGTTAGGCAATTGTAAATCTTAAACATCAAATGAGTAAAGTCTGTAACATATTGTTAGGTAGACATTCCTTACACTTCCTTATCAACCCCCCTCGCCCCCCCAAAAAAGCATTCCTTACATAACTATAATTCTTTGACATTGAGAACATTTTCTCAATTTAGTCCTTTTATCTACCTTGATAATTCTCTTAAACTTCATTCACTGAAGCATTGGAATTCATCTTGGTGCTTAAACTCTGATGCCACTCAAATTCATTTTGTTGTCCCATAAGACTTATCACCATGTTCCAAACAAGTTAGAAAGCTACCTAGTCACTTAAGCGAAAAGATAGCAACAATTTGAATCCATAGGTGGGGAATGATAGTTATGTCTCTACCTCACTATAAAAAATACAATCCATATATCCTTTTCTATCATTGTTAGCATACAGCACCATCGTTAGACATCACTATTGGATTGATGTGTACAATCCACTGACATCTCCAAACTTCCTAGAAAACCCATTCATGAACATGCAGTCTGGTTTGTGGAGCATGCGGCCCCATATCTAATACTGCTAAGTTCATGGTTGGCATGCCAACAAATTATTATCAAATTTCAATGGGGAATTTTGTTGGATTTGTACGTCTCTCATAGACACACTCGCATATAAAATGTAATATCCTATACCCGGTTTGGACGGTAAGATCAAATCTAAGATGTTACATTAACCTTTCATATTAAAACCAAATTTTTAATGCATAGAAATCATTACTTAGTTAAGTCTTGAAAACTAACAAACATCCGAAAACGTAATTAAATCTGGAAAGCGTAAAATATAGCAACGCAGAACAAAATACAAACATAAACATATATTAAATCAAATAGAAGACTAAGCTCCTCTCTTGTCGGCCCTATCAAATCTAGAAGTCTCCTGAAATTCATTTGATTCAATTAGCGACTTATAATTTAACACGTAGCAAAAACAAACCTAACTTATTTATGAATAGTTCAATATTCATCAATCAGATAAGATGTGTCGCTACAGTCTCAGATTCAGAACAGTCTAGATACATGATAGATCAGATACATATACAGATAAAGATATCAATGCAAATACAGATGCAGTAATCCTCTCCCTATCCGCTACACATCATCTTCGTCCAACCCAACACACCAAATAGGTATATAATACCCATCCAACCTTATACACCCCATAGTGTCTGTATGACACATTTCAGTGTTTGCAGTCTCACTGTCAATGCAGATACAGTTATGGGTTGTTTAACCACCAAATCAGTACAGAGCACTTCATCTCATAATTCCCAACCCAAGCAAATGTAGAGTTCAGATGGCAAATATGTATAATTCATGTAAAGCTATGATCCAGCAGTTCAGATATATCAGAGTATTGATATTAAGAATAACCATCACATACAGATATCTAGAATTTGTTTAAAATCATGATATAGCAAATTATACAGTTCAATTCAGTTCATACATATCCTACGAACGATCTACATTCGGCTCACACAACAACTACAGTTTAAACAAAAATTTCAGTTCTCAGGCTCACACGCCCGTGTGACTCCACACGGTCGTGTGAGCGCCCGTGTGACTCCACACGGTCGTGTGAGCACCCGTGTGTCCATATCTTCAAAACAGTGAGTTACACGACCTAGACACACGCCCGTGTGCCTCACACAGTATGAAATACGTCCATGTCTCCTGCTTGTGTGGTCCCAATGCACAAATAGTGAGTTATGCGGTATGAACAGACGCCCGTGTGACCACTGCACCTTAAATCTCACACACTGTCTAGCACACGCCCGCGTGGCACACCCGTGTGTCTCAAAATCAGAAAACATTGAGTTATACGGTCCACCACATGGCCTAGCACACATTGTTAGGCATATAAAATATTCAAAAAACAGTTTGGATTATGATTCAGTAGCAGATTTTTCTGCATTTTAAATTCATAAATTTGTTGTATAAATAGATGGCTTGACAATTTAATAAATCACGATTTCAACAAGTTCTTTAATATTTTCAGTTCTAGAATACCTACAGTTCTATCGGGCTCCCTTGTCTTGCGGCCCGATCATCATCCCTTGTATTTATTGACCTGAATTGACATCCTACACATTTAAATAGCTCATTGGTCACTCATGAGGCCTGAGTCAACCTTACGGGACATCGAAATAGCAAAAATTGTGTAAAAACGCTCATTTTATTAATATTTAGTTTCTAACCTACTAATACTAAAAATACAATAATTAATTATAAAATGTCTAGAAAACAAGCTCGTTAATTGTCAAAATGTACTTAAACTACTACTATAATTGGCGGCAAGTCAATAAGGCGGAACTAATAATGGAGGGTACTATGGAAGTTATAGAGGTGACAATATAGGTGGACGAGAAACACATGGATGTGGCAATCAATCATATGGTAGAGAAAAGAGATCATGTAGCAATAACTGAATAAGAATAAAAAGGTGGAATTAATCTATCATAGGATGAAGGATCAGTTAGTAGATATTTTTACGTAACTGTTGTACATGGACATATTCCATAAACTTAAAGAAAAATTTGGGATGAAAAGCTCGATTTGAAGAAGAGAATTGAAATCAAATCAACTTTTAAATTCCGCAAAACATAGAGATAAGGAATTCGCAATTCATAGGCAAAAACAAGGTGGCAAGAAATTAATTTGCAAGGGGTTTACAAAGAGAGTGTCGCATAATCGAAAGATCCATAAAAAATAATAATGGATAAGTATGGCAACAAGGATTAGCTTGATAAGATAGTTTATTAAGCCATATATACTAGTTTAGACGTGTATTGTGTGTATAAGTGAGTAAGAAAAGCTTAAGGTGAGTGAGATATAAAAAAAAAGTGTGCGCGTGTACGAGTGAAAGGAATAGTGCAAGTGAGTTGGTATATATAACAAACAGCAGATTCCATGTATGTAAACACGTGCTCTATTCTAATCTAAACATTTGCTTACATGATTTCAAGCTCATGTAATCTCGCAATACGGAGAAGAGTTTGAGCTCACAACATACGAACTTACCCCACGAGCTTAATTCTTGAGTCAAGCCTACGAGCTTAATCTTGATCTACGATATTATCTTACGAGCTCATCAGGATCCGATCTAAGCTCAATTGGACCCATCATGATAATCATCCTAACAAGTTTTTATTGCTACTTTGAAATAAAGAAAAATAGCAATCATGAAGCTATTTTTAAAAAAAAGAAAATGCTATAACATGATGCATAAATTGAGTACTCATAAGTTAATAAAATGCAGCGTATGCACTATGCAGTAATGAAAATATACAGTTTTCAGATGCTTCAAAACTTTAAACTAACGACCACTCTCACAATTTTAAAAACATGGATGTAAGCATATATAGGTTGATACTGATAAACAAAATATCTGAGCACATGATATTAATTACTTAGATTCAACTTATTAGGTAAGTTAATAAAAATCAGATTTTTTTTAGCAAAGCTTTTGCATTCATTTCTATCTGTCTGTTAGCACCAATTAATTGTATCTATATGCCTGTCAATTTTAATTTCCATTCTCTAGGTAGACAATAACAGTACTAACGAGTAACCAACTTATGGGTGTACTTATTTAAGGGCAAGCACTGCAAATCACATCGGTAAAACCAGGGAATGAACAGTAAAATTAGGATGGACATCGGCCCACAAGGGACCATATATCTTATACCCTCGTCACTGTAATTACCACGAGTAGAGCTACAATAATAATATAATTCACTTCCGAATTTGTCTCTGATCGGAAAAAGTACTGCTCTCCTGAGGTTTCTTGCAAACAGTAACATCAGCACTGATATATTAATTAGCTTGAAAAGACAGACATGGATCCAACATGTCCCATACATCTCCACTTGTTTTCTTACACTAACTACATGGTTTTTTTATGTTTTGGGTTGGAGTTTTTTGGTTGAATATTCAGTCTTGGCTTGGGATTTGAAGCTCAGGCTTAAATTTACGTGCAGTCCTGGTTTTTTCAAGTGGACCAGATGAAGAAAGAAAGGAAATTAAGGAAGGGAGTTTGTAGGACAAAATGTTAGTGAATTTGATATTGAGTAAAGCAGAAATATAGGTCTGATTGATGTTCGTGTTTCATCTGCCTCTGCTTATTAATTTGTTTGACTTTTTCAGTACCACTAAAGGCTGATCCCAACCAACCGACTTTACGAAATTAAGTTACCAAGTTCAATTAAACATCAAGTCCCACTCCCTTTTCTCCATTTAACTACATCTAATAATATTCGTTTGCATATGTATATTATGCATGTATGTGCATGCATGAACATGTAGAAGTATTTACACTCACTAACAATTTTTTTTTTTTATTTTCTGATGAAAATTGGTTGTTCTGCAACTGTTGTTAGAGCTAAGCATGCGAGCCGCAAAAGAAACACGTATATATGATAGTGGGAAAATAAAAGCAGCCAAGTCGGCCCAATTGTTAAGGAGAAGACAAAACTTCAAATAATTGACCTCTTTTTAACCTATGCTTGGACGTAGTCTCGTGTCTTAAATTATAATGGAAAGAAATACTGCAGCGTGCCAATACTTTGAAATACTGCAATCTTATGTCACTTTCGTGTGGCTGGAAAAGTGAACCTTTTTCGTAATCGATCGTTTAAATGGTGACAATCCATAGCAGCTGACCTGGAAACACAAATGAACTTGGGAATTTCTCGAGTGTGTGCGTAGAGTTCAAACACCTGGACCACTTTAAAGTTGAAAATGGTAATATATTTGGTCCAGCGCCTACTGCCTAAAAAGGGAAGAGCACTCAGAACCTAAAGGGACTAACTACGATGACCTAGATCTGCCCTATATTCATGCAAATATCAAGATCAAAATATATGTTAAAACTTCCATAAGTTGCATTTCAGAGGTGAAGTCACTTGAATGTGTTGTATCTGTTACAATAGTTGCATTTCAAAGTTCCTTAACATGTTTAAGGTAAAAGATAAACCTTGTCAGTTGTCTTGTTTTGGTTTTCCCCATTTTCAAAACCCATCTAGCTGGCAAAAATACAAGGTCGATATCAACTACGGTCACAATCAAGGTTTCTTGATACCGCACTCATTGCTTTTTTGTCAGACGAGAAGATCATGTAAAGGCATAAGGCGAAAATTTTTCCATTCTCCATTATTAGCTCATTCCATCTCTATCAACCATCAAGTTGCATTTGACTAATGGCTTCAGAACATTCATTGCATCATGTTACCTCAACAACTCCACTACCTTGATAAAGTCTAACCTCAACCACACTTGAACTTGGCTATGCAACACAAAATTCAATTTCGTAATGTTTTGTGGCTGAATTATGACACTGCTATCAACCTACCATCATTCATTACTTCCAGGTTGTTTGCACGTTATCCGTGCATTACCATTAGTTAAAGCTTTCTTCTGGGGAAACAGAAAGTCTCAAAATAATGAACAACAATTAATGTAGTTGATATAGCAGCAGGTGACAGGAATGTTAAATGCCTAAAGGGCTGGCTAATGGATTGCTGTTTCTTCGAATATGTTATTCTTTGAAATGATGACTTCACAATGCAACAATAAATATATTGGTTTACTAGGCTCCCACTATGCTTGCCTTGGCGGTCACATTGTTGGAAGATATGATGTTAGAGAATCTAAAACACGTATTCCCATAAACATCCTGCTCCATCCCACACCAGCTTTGGGGAGAACGCCTGCAAATCAATTCACGTCACGTAAAACATGGGCGAAACTGACATCACACATATCAAATGATCCATGGCGTTGAAAATTTCCGAAAGCCTCCAAGGCCTGTCCTGTCGTCAGAGCAACGAGAAACCACTGTGAATGAGTCGGATCCATATTCCGTCTTGGTAAACTACTGCAACGCAACTTTACCAGCGTGAGTTTTCCGTCATATTAGAGTCAGCCACACCAAATGGACCTGAAAATAACAGCATTTAATTTATATATTAAAGTATCAAAGCAAAGAATCACCTATTCTAGCAGGTTTAACCCTTGTTCTCCACTTAGCTTGCTGTTGCTTCTGCTAACCTATCATCATCTATCTACTATTTCACCCAATACTTCAGGGTTTACTACCGTCATTGTTTTTCATTTTTCCTCCTACCAATTTACCCTCTACATACAAATAATAAATAAAGAATTACTTGTAAACATATATTCATCATATTTTGGCCACTAAAGTCGTCTCTATTTTCCAAGGAAATTATCACCCATACTCATTCTCTATTCCTTACTTGTTTGATTGTTATTCCCTTTTCTCAAAAAAATATGTCTAAAGTTCTAATGTCAATGTTAAATAATCAAGTTTCAATATATGAACTGCCAAATTGAGTGTTTTCTTCTTTTTCAGTTGTTTGAAATAGATTAGAGAACTTATACTCTTGAAATAATAAATTTACTATTTAAAAAAATATTATTGAACTCTCATGTTTGGTTTGATTATCAAAAGTTGTTCACTCATAAAACCCATCAAAATTCGAGTCTTTAAAAAAAATAAGTGATAAACTTTTTATTTGAGCAACTCTCTTTGAGCGTAGTACTTGTATTAGCTGCTTCAACCACGGGGGAAAGTAGAGGCCACCAAAACATGTGCTTACCGAATGAATAAATTAAAATTCATCATATTCAGTTCACTTAGTTTAGTTTGTTGGATTTTGATTTTATCTGGATACAGGGGCAGCGGAAGGGGAGGCAGGGGCCGGCTCCTAAAATTGAAATTTTGTATTTTTCCCCCTTAAAATATATAAAATTATAAATTAATAATGGTAAACTTATATTTTGACCTTAAAAAAATAAAATTTTGATTTAATCTATTAAAATATTAAAAATATATTAACTAATGCAATAGTGAAATTTCATTTTAACTCTTATCAAAATTTATAACTTAATTCCGGCGTCCTGTCTAATAATTTCATTTTAATATGGTTATTTAGTCAATTTAAAAGATAGATAAACGATATTTTTTTATTCCGTTCACATTTGTTTTATTGATCCTTTCAAAATTGTCGTCACTAAAATTTAAAGTTCAAATCCACATCTCCTCTTAAAACTTTGCAATCCAATGTTTATTGGACATTATGATCATTATATTTATTGAAATACTCTCAAGTCTGATTTATTTCCGTTAAGGTAGTTCCATTTTCCTCTCATTAAAATTATTCGATTTCATTGAATGTTTCTTTAGTAACTTTAAGGAGGGCCCAATACAACAAGATTAATTGGGCCAAGCCTATGGATCAGCCCAATTTTAGATTTTGAAACTGATACTGCAAACTCTCCCTTTCATATTGGGTCTAATCCATCCCTTCCATAATCTTATTGGGTTATTTCATTCGAGTTATATATTTTAAAAACCCTTAAATTATGATAACTGGTACGATTCTCTCGCTCCGTATTGAGTTAATTATTTGTTTGTATCAAATCATGGAATACAAATTTGAAAGTTAAAATATAGCCTAATCTCACTTAAAAAATTTATATATAACCACATAATATTTTAATAAAAAATAATGATATTAACTATTTAGACTAATTAATAACATTATAAAAACACATGGGCCAAATTATATTAAAAATTAAAGTGTTGTAGTTAATTCTCAATTTTAGGCATAATAGAGGGATCAAAATTAAAATTTAATCTTTTTTTAAAATTGTAAAAAAAAGGGTAAGATTGACGCAAACCAAAATGAAATAGGAAACAATGTGTCAGTATGTAAGACTTTTAGGGTATTCGAATTATATATAACAACGTAATGTTTTAATTGAAAAATTAATAATATTAACTATTTGGATTAATTAATAACACTAAAAAATAAAGGGACCAATATATATTGAAAATTAAAATATAAAGATTAAATTTCAAATTTAGACATATTAGAAGGGCCAAAACTAAAATAAAATGCAAAAAATACAAAGGAAGAAATATAACTTAAAAAAAGGGACCAAAATTGTAATTTAACCATTCTTAACATAATGTAAAAAGAGTGAGAGAGAAAGCAAGAATGGCTGGACACTTGTCAAAGAAGGACCTAGTAGAATGCAAAAAAATAAAAGAAAGGGAGAAATATAACCTTAAAAAAATAGAGAGACCAAAGTTGCAATTTAATCATTCTCAACATGATGTAAAATAAAAGAAGAAAGGCATTAATAGCTCGACATGTGTCAAAGAAGGAAGATCTTTTGACCCTTCCTTTTATATATAAATATATTATTTGATAAAAAATATATATATAAATTTAAATGAGAAATTATAATTTTTTTCTTAAATAAACTCTTTTTCTCTAAGCTATACTTATAAAAACTTTTATTTTAATTTCTTGGTATTTTGTGATGGCATGCAATTTAAATTAATAAATTACATGAAAAATAATTGTTTGGATAGACACATAAGTAGAAATACTTTTTTTTTTATCCTTTTTTTAATTTTATCATGATAGCAAAAGATTGACATAAATCTATTACTATACACTCAAGTATAGTTTATCAAATTTACTTTAACAATTTATCATTTGACATTAGAGGTGTTGATGGGCTATGCCCATTTTTAAATGGTTAGCACAATTTTTTTTAAAAATTTTTTCATATTATTTTTTATTTTTGAAAAATATTTATATTATTTTTAGTTTAATATTAATAATTTTATATAAGTTTTCATTTATTAAAATTACATACATGCAATTTAATATTTTCTTAATATATTTAAATTATAGTATCATATATTATTATAGATATAACTTTTATGTGCTATAAACTACACAATATAATATATTACAATATTAAAAAATGAATTGAGATTGGGCCTGAGCCCATATCTTAAATGAGCCTAGTTTTTTGTTCAAGTTCATATTTTTAATATAATATTTATGTGCAAACCTTCTCAAATTTCGAACGAATCTTCGAACTTGAACAGATAACGTAACCCTTGAATAAGTCTAATTGCCATACATTAAAATCAAATCTAAATGACTAAATGTTAAATGGCTATAACTTAAAATGATCCGACTTGAAAAACCCAACCCTCAAACCTAAAACCAAAATGACCCGTACTTGAGATGACTCGAATCTAAGATTAACACAACCTAAAATAATCTCAAACCCATAATTTTAGATAAAAAATGACTTACTTGACTCAAATAAATAAATAAACAAATAAACATTTAATTGTTTTGAACGGAAGTCATCTTGAAAAATAAACAAATTTTTGTGTAAGAGAGAATGTGTTATTCTGTAAGCTTGCGTGAAAAAGAAAAGAAGGATAACAGATCAGCCGCAAATGTAATTAACGTAAATACCAGTAGTGTAGGGTTAAGCAAAACACTTATTATAAAAGTTATGGTGAGGCACAGTTAGGGAGATAATATTGGGGCAGAAGAATTTCGTTCCATTAACTGTAGGGAGAATAGGGTTGAGCTTGAGTTGTACTCTGCTGACTGCTGACAGTGGGCTTGTGAGGGTTTGTTTGTACATTTTGATGATATTGTTAAGACTTGTTTCACTATATGACATGAACCAAGCACTGACTATCAGGGTAAGCTCCCCAAATTCAGCTTCTTAATTCCCTGTTCTCCCTATTCTTTTTTCCCAACATATATAATACAAGTTCAGTTACTGATACCACCCGGAGAACAGGACCCTCATATACAAATTCAGCCACATTTTACTCACAAACAGGGATTTAAATTGCGGTTGCGGCCGCGTTTTCGATCGCGTTACGTTTATCGCGGTTGCGGACATAACGGATGCTATTGCGGTCACTACGGATATCGCGGTCGTGAATTTTATATTAACTAAAATCATTAAATATATAAAATCATATAATTTAAATTAAATTATTTTTTTTAATTTCATCGTAACGGAATAATAGCGGGAATAGCGAACTGCTATTACCGCAATTGGCCGTTACCCGTTAAATTACGGCCACGATCCACCGCTATTGGTGTGATTCCGCTTCACACCTCTATTTTCGGTAATAGCGGTTTCGGACGGTGCCGCTACCGCTATATAGCGGCCGCTATTCCGCTATCGGACCGTTATTTAAATCCCTGCTCACAAATACCAAATAGTAGAGTAGAATATAGCCAACAACAGAAAATATTATCCATGTCTCAAAGCACTTTATACAGGGATATATGTATGTTTTGCTTTCTTTTTTACGCTTCCCACAAAAGAAATCTATTGCTTTTGAAGCCCTTTTTTTTTTTTTCTTTAGGAAAGAACCCTGTATTTGCATGAAGAAATCTGAGTGGACATTGTCACACCAAAATCAAGATTCCTTCTTATTAGGAAATGGCTTCTGTTTATGCAAGTACTGCTCGTCGGTGAGGAAGGTGAGTAGGATGGCCGCTTCGTTGTCTGTAATTCATAGAGCGACAACATTAGATGTGGATGACATCTTACATACGTACATTTTATACTATTAGTCGTTATAAATTATATGGATGCCAACAAAACTGTTTGTGTTGGGACATAAAACCGAAATATGACTCTCCTTCTTGGTAAGTAGCATGGACGATTTCAACCAATAATTACCATTATTATTTTACGATTTTGATTCTTTTTTCCTTCATCATTGCCATGGCTTATAAAAGTTCTAGTACTGTTTTGCTATATATATCCAAGAATGAAGGGAGTTAGTAATTGGAACTTGGTTATATCAGTCATCACTCTACGGTGTGATTGGAGGACTAGTTGTCACTGCTGACTGATTCTAATATATATCAAGATAGGTGGATAACTTCAGCAATACAGTTCTTATATGAAAGCACTGGCTTGCTCAAAAGTCAAAACCCCTAAAAACTTCTCAACAAGTTACCAATTGCTCTAAAGCAATTGTGAAACGGAGGAGTGGTGGTGTGATGTTAGTTCACCTAAACATAAATATCTCTAATGAAGAAAATTGAAATCATAAGAGAATATTTATTTATTTATTTTTGTGTAAAAATAAATTATTGTTGTTGCAAGTCTCAATAAAAAAGGAGTGGCGTGTAAAGGATATCAATTCACCTAAACATGCAAAGAGTCAAAGAAGTACAAAAGGAGGAAGCAGGTTGCTAAATATAGAGGCTAAGAAGGCTAAATGCAGAATATGAGTGCTTAGGGTTTTCTTATAGGGAAGAAGATCTCTTTCTTTTTGAATTATAGGGTGTTTATAAGGGTTTTCTTATCATGGATCGTATGTGAAAGAGTATGAGATTATTATGCTCAGATCAACTCTAGTGATTCATGAAGAGACTGTTCACAATTAAAGAAATGTTTACATTGAAAAATGGATGACCTGATCAATGTGAGCAGATAATTAATTTTGAGTGATTGAGCGATAGAATGATAATACAGAGAATTGAGCGGTGAAAGGTTGTCTTCAAGCGAACACCACCTGTCAACTAAAGTTGTCTTTTTTATTCAAACATTAACACAATAATTTTAGGTCCAGAGCTGAGATTAAGCTATTTAAGTGTATGGTGCGTCTGAATAGTGGCCACCAAATTAGGCTCCACCATACGGTACATGATGTCATGGACGTGGCATATTTGAAAAATCCAATTCTTCCCCCTTCCCTGCTTTTTCTTACTTAACCTCTCTTTTTCTATATGTCAGGAAAGTGATCCCTTTTTATCTTCCGCTTCCAACACCGAATCACAATCTCCAAAGCAAAAGTCACCCTGAGATTAGAGAGGATAACATAATGTGGGAAAAAAGTGTTACTGCAATCATGGTTGCAACAGAATTCTTAGAGGTGGGCTTAAACACTGTAAATAAAGCTGCCATGAACAAAGGACTCAGTGATTTCGTATTAGTATTTTACTCGAACGTTCTTGGCATCTTCATGCTTGCCCCATGCATTATCATCTTCTACAGGTAATAAATTAATTCCATATATATGTTATATACTGTTTTCAGCTTCTTGGGTAGCAATGGAAATTGAAATTTGAAATGATGACAGTAAAAGAAGCCCACCAGTGCTTACATGGTCTACCATCTGCAAAATTTTGCTTCTAGGCGTTCTCAGGTACGTTTTCCGTGGACTTTGAAATAGAGATAAAAGAAAGGTGGAGATGGGGGGATGATGAGAAATTGCTAATCAACATGGGTTTCAGTTATGGAGGACAGATATGCACATATATTGGAATAGGATATGGAAATCCAACTCTGGCATCCGCCATGGCTGATCTTACTCCAGCCTTCACTTTCATCTTCTCCATCATCTCTCGGTGCGCTCTTGTTTCTGTTCATTCAGTTTCATTTTTATATCACCATCATTTACCTAGATAAGCCTTTACCTGTGGCTTCCTCTTCTTACTTTTACTTTTCAGTGGGCTATAAAAATGCAACTTAAAAGCATGTTAGTTGGTTGTCTGGTACTGGTGTTTCAAGGGTCCCTTCACTCATGAGATAAGATAATAATGGCATTGGGCGAATAGAATACACTTGCTCATTGTGGGTCAATTTGTCCGAAGCTCGGTTCGAAAAATTAAAGGATTTGAATAAATATGAAGTTTATAAAATGAGTTTGGGTAAAACTTAAGATCTGTTTTTTACATGGGTCAAGTCTTAGACAAAATTTTTGATCTATTTCGAATCGGATCAGATTTAAAAAAATATAAAATATGTTAATATCATGTTTAAGTTCGGCCCGAATCTAATCCAACTTGACTCATGAACATCTCTGATCTCACTGTAGGAGTAAACTCAATCTAGTGAAAAGTTATTTTACAAAAATAACCTTTTTTTTCTTTTTTTAATATTTAGTATTAAAACTATTATATGTCATAAATATTATTTTAATACTTTTTATTATTTATTTAATTTCATTCATACTAAATAAATTATAATTTTAACATACATTTATAGATTTTAAAATAATATTTATAATGGTCATTTTTTTTTGTCACCGCGATTGAATCCAAACAAATATACTTGAATTTCACTATTACAATACTTTATATAACGGTTACAATAATTAATCTCATTATTATTATTTTTTTTTCTTCAGTAGTGGTAATCTTATAAATGATTCAAAGGACGCATAAACCTAATAATTTGCAAGCAAAATTGTGGCTTATATTTTATGTAGACTAGAATTTGATAAATATAGGTAAAAGTATTATGAAGGCTTGTACTAAAAATCAAATTACATTTTGGCCTTTATATTAAAATTGGACAAATTAATCCTTGCAAGTTAGATTAAGGAACAAATTGATCCTCTGTTACAAAATTTCATCTTTTTTTATTGTTAAAGATTTGTTTTTGTATATAAATATAAGGTACACGTGGCATGTCACATGTTATTTTCTGATTTTGTCAGTCATACAAGTTTTTAACAATACAAAGGGATGAAATTTTTAACAGAAATGATCAATTTATTTTTTTATTTAAAATATAAAAACTAATTTATTCATTTTTTTGAAAAGAAATAAAATACAATTTAACTCATAAACACCGCAAACGATTTGAAATGGTGTCTGTAGGATGGAAAAGCTGGACTTAGGGATCAAAAGCAGCCAGGCCAAGGCTTTAGGAACTTTGGTATCAATCACGGGGGCATTTGTTGTGACTTTATACAAAGGATTTCCACTCACCACTTCTCCATGGAAGTACAGCTTCCTTCACCAAATTCTTGGGATTCCTCACTCAAACTGGATCATTGGCGGCTTTTTCCTAGCCTCTCATAGTGTTATCTTCGCAATTATTCTTAATGTTCAGGTACACACACCCCTAATGAATACACAATGATCAACCATTCGGTTTTTCATGAATAATTAGCTGGTAACACTCATTTTGCAGACATGGATAATAAGGGGATACCCAGCAGAGATGCTAGTAACACTCATTTGCAGCATCATTGTGGTCATCCTATCCTCAGTTGTCTCTTTGATGGTAGAGAAGGACCCAAATGCTTGGAAAATTGGGTTTAATATGGAATTAATAGCTACCGTATACACAGTAAGCATAGACTGGAATAAAAATACTCGACAAACTCAATAGTTAGGCCTAGATAGAAACTTGATGATGCACCTCTTGACTTGTAGGCAGCTTTCGCAGTAGCATTTCGAAGTGTGGTTCACAAATGGGCGTTGCGGAAGAAAGGCCCTATCTACGTTTCCATGTTTAAGCCACTTGAGATGGTCATTGCTCTTGCTATGGGGATCGCCTTTCTAGGTGACAAACTTTATCTTGGAAGGTCAGTGCAAGTTTTTCATTGCAGTAAATAAATAAAAATAAAAATCAATATAGGCGTTATTAAGCTTTGAATTGGATATGTGCGGGTGCAGTTTGCTAGGAGCAGCGATAATAGCCATTGGATTTTATGCTGTGATTTGGGGGCAAGCTCAAGAAGAGAAAATGGTCCATGACGCACAATCCTCAAAGAAAGATCCTTTACTCGCAAATACTACGCATACCTTAGTGGTATAGTGATTTTTGGGGACAAAATAGAAAAGGAGTTGTGATTCAGATTTTCTATTTACCCTCATTTCTCAAAATAAAGTCTCCTAGAAAAATTGTGATTCAGATTTTCATTACCTACAGTCTTGGGTCGGAAGGTTTCTCGTTTCTTTTTTCAATTGAAACAGAATATGCAGGAAAAGGACTCAATTTTTCAATTCAAAATCTCCAAAACAAGAAGTAATAATGTTAGTAGTTTGCGATGTTAATAATCTCACATTGCTAATATATTTTCTTATTGCTAACATATTTAAAATATAAAGAATTTTAAATAAATAATTTTTTTTATATTTTGGGTAATTGAGTTACGTGTCTAACTCATTGGATAAGTGGCCTTATTGGGCTTTGTTTACATATTTATAGGCTCAAAAGACAAGCACTTGGGTCACCTAAGCTTTTAAGTTCATGGTGCAAATAATTTTTATATATTATATTATATTTTTATTTTTTTGAAGTGATAATATATTTTTTATTTGCATCTAAAAATATTTATTTGAATAAAAAATTTCAAAAAAACTCGTAACGAATAAACATAATTTTTCTGAAAAGCGTAACTTGTGTCACAAGTTACTTGCTAAATTACATATTCTTTGATGAAAAAATATAATATGTCTATATAAAATTCAATAATGCTATTGTCACTATTCTATATTTTGGTTTTAAGACATGTCGTATCTTAGATACAGAATTAAAAGCTTTAATGATAGCGAATTACGCTTCAAATCTATTCTTTATTTCCCTCAAATTTTCTTTCTTGCACCACAAGTTCATGGCTGCATGGGTAATGTGAGTAGTCTTGTTTAAGAGGCTAATGCGAGGCTGAGAGATCCTGTTTACGGGTGCACTCTCAGCTTTGCAACAGCAAGTTCAATCTTTAAAAGCTGAAATAAATGGAGTGAGGGATGAGATAATAAGATACAAGTGTTGAGAAGCTGATCTTATACCTTCTTCACATGTAGCCTCGCTCTCTTCTGGGACTCTTTCAATTGCTGCACCACCATCATCACCACCCCACACATACTGCCACCGCCTCCTACCTCTTCTTGTTCCATGTATACCCAACCCATCACTGCAGACTATAGAACCATATCAAATGAAAATGATTCTTTCAATTTGGATAACAAGTACCATCTGGACAACTGAAATTAAAACATCCCATATTTGTTTCCTTATTATGAAGCAAATGAAATTAAAAAAAGATGAGTATTAATTCTTGTTTCATTGCTTTGTCATATTGACTTACACAATTATTACTGTGTAAGCCTGCTCCACAGTTGAATTCCATATATGCCCTTACCTATAAGTGTTGGTTGACATGTTTCTTTCTTCTACATTAGTTTCTTTGATATATACATATAATTATATTAAGTTGCTTGTTTTCCTCTTTTGTTTACTGTTTTCTCTGATGAATAATATGGACACTACCATAGGGAGAATGGATGGAAAATACTCTATAGTGAGAAGAATAAATTGCAATTTTTCCAATACATCCTTCTAGTAAAACCAACTTAGCATTTCTTTTGGCATCTTTTTGGAGCTGCACATTATCTCTTTACATTTGTTCTTAATCTCGTAGTTGTAGCAGAAGGCATATCCTGAATTCTTTGCATCTATGACTGTTTTATATGTAGGATAGCATTGAAGGTTGAATTAAGAGCTGAAAAGCCCTTCTGACAGGGTTTTGGATTAGATTAAATTTAACTGAGCAGGCAGCATTGATCATTTATGGTAATCAACTTGCATCATGATTTAATCTATCACAAGGTATGACAAGTATCCATATTTAATTATTTGTTTTTGTCATTCAGATATATGTTGTCAGAATGGATTACATCAGGTTGGTATCGAAGGTCGGTCTGAGTTAGTCATATATTAACATTGCTCGTGTTTCATCTTGTCATGTATATATAATCAAATTTGAAATGCCCCATTCTATCTGTCCCCTGATACTTTCTAATCTACAGTGGCTTTTGTAATAATAAAAGCCAATAATGACAATAGAACGATCGCAATGCAATAAGAAAAGAAAATTAAAAACACACATTCTTTTGGGAAAAATCACAGACCAAGGATGAGAAAATTCACTATTGTTGAAAATAGAATAATACAATAGAAGCATCAACTACATCTATTTAAAAGTTGAAAAACTTTATTCTAATCAATGTCAAATAAAAAAAGTGTAGTTCTATACAGATTTTACTTGTGCAGCATGGTTCGTATTGTGAGGGTTCTGCCCCGCCACCCCCAGTTGCAATCCCAATCCTTCGGCGCCCTTACAGATCTTACAAAAGATGGGATTCAGGTTAGACAACTATAACAACTATCTCTTGTCTTCTCACCTTAATTTATAGGCCAGAAGACAATGTATAAGGTTACTTCAAACATGGTCCGGTGCCTCCCAAGTTTGAGAGGACAGCTTGAATACCTAAGTTATTTATCCTTTCAAACCACAGAAGCGCACTTTAAGAGTCTGCCATATTCTTTAGAATTATAGTTTCTTTGTCAACGCATTGATAATCTATATGTTTTCTCCTATAATGAGTCATCCAAATCCTTGACGGTTTCCCAGCTTCAGTACCTGAAGGGCTGACAAAGTCCAATAGAAACAATGTGAATGCATAACATGTTATTTTCTGTAATATAGGGACATGGATATGGCAGGCACGATCATGGATATGAGCGTTGCATACATGTGCAGTCTGCAGTAGACTCTCAGAAGAGTTATGTAGAGAAAGCCCTAGTCTTGCTTCAGCTACACGTTAGGGTAAGTGCAGTGCATCAAAAATCAAGCCATTCGTTCGTATTAGTCTCATGTGCACTGGGGTTTGATAGGTAGATCAAATTTTCAAAGGTTGTGGAAAGAGATAAGCTATATAGATTCTGGAAAAGGAACATGATGGGAATTGAAGGGTTACAAAATGGACGTCCTTATCTCTGTCGCACGGGTGCAAATAGATTCAAATAATTAGTTAATGCTGTTGATGTATGTTTGGCACATCACACATTCTGTCTGGTATTATTGCAAGGGAGTGCCTATGACCATTTGACTTAGCTATGATTCGTTCCTGCTTTAAAAAATCTAGAAAAGGTTTTGTTGACATAGTGAATGAAAACATCATGCTTTCCTTTTCTTTTTCTAATTTATTCTCTTTAATTCAATGGCAATATATGACTAAGCATGTTTCATAGCTCATGCTTCTCTCCAAAAAAACCCATTCTTAATAATCTGGAGTTCGAAAGTTTGCTCATGTCAATCTGAGCTCAATTCAAGCTTGAAAGAAACCGAAGCACGAATTGATTTGAGTCCGAGTTTGAGATAATTCTTATCCAAAATTTAAAAAACTCAAATTTATAACTAATTAGACATTAATAATTAATTTAATAATAAGATAATATTTAAAATAAAATAAATAAATAAATTATCATTATTTAATTTATAAAAATATATTTATAAATATTATATAATTATATTAACAATTTGTTAACAATAAAAGTAACTAATAATAAATATTTATGATAAAATATAAATTAAAATAAATTTTAAAAGTATTATTTATAAATATAAGATATTTTTAATACAATCATTCATTAATCATATATTTTTATAATTTTTTTTACATATTTTTATGATTTTATATAATTTTTATTGATTTATAATGATTTTTATATAAAATATTTGTTTTCGTCACATGGTACAATTTTAGTGTGCCACATGGTGAAAAAAGCTTGAAAAAATGGCTAAGATTTGCTTCGTAAGATTAGTTTAACTGTAAAAGAATATAATTGATTGTAATTTTAATGTTTAAAGGCTCAATTATGATAAAAAAAGTATCGCTTATTAAGTGGGAAGATGTTTGTAGACCTATGGACTCAGGGGGTCTTGGTATTCGAAGATTACAAGACTAAAATAAGCTTTTTCTTATGAAGTTGGGTTACCAGTTGGTTTCTAATAAGGACGGATTGTGGGTGCCGTTACTTAGGAACAAGTATAATGTGCATGGAGTGATTCCTAAAATTTTATACCGCAGTAATTGTTCTTTCGTATGGCGTTCTATCGCGAATGTGTGGAGTAAAGTGAAACAGGGGCTTGTTTGGACGGTTAATGATGGCACTTTAGTGAATTTCTGGAATGATAGATGGATACGTGACTTGGCTCCTTTAAAAGATTATTTCATTGGTATGACTCCTGTTGATGAGACGATTCGAGTGTGTGATGTGGTGACTGCTGAAGGGGTTTGGAATTCACGCTGGTTACAGTCAGTTTTGCCTAGAGATGTTGTGCTTCGAATACAAGCTCATACCCCGCAACAAAGTGAATTTGGTCTTGACCATATTAGCTAGAAATGGATGGTTTTGGGGAAGTTTTCAATGCGTGAGTCTTACAAGAATACTAGTAGAAGTAGTACAACTAATCTATTTGCGCATGATAATTTAAAATGGAAGCTGCAGGTTCCTCAGAGAGTAAGAACATTTCTATGGGTACTTGCTAGGAACAAGATCTTAACAAATGAGGAATGACACCGTCGAGGTATGTCTTCTTTCCCTTGCTGTGAACAATGTGGTGCATCTCTCGAGTCTTCAATTCATGTGGTTCGAGACTGTGTATTCGCTCTATCTATCTGGAAGTCGTTGGTGCCTAGGAATCTTTGGTCAATGTTTTTTAACAGCAGTGTGGCAGATTGGTTGCACTGGAATTTTCTTAATAAAGGCATGCTCAAGGTAGAGGATGGGGATTGGTCAGCTTTGTTCTCAATTCTACTTTGGTTCCTGTGGAAGCAACGCAATGATTTTATTTTTAACAATGGCAGCAGTAATAGTTATGATATTAGTGCAGCAGCATTAGCATGGACACGTTCTTATGGTTGCAGATCGAAAATGGATAAATTAGCTTGTTTCTCCAAAACAAAAGACGGATGGCAAAGACCAGAGCCAGGCTGGATAACAATTAATTCTGATGGGGCAGTTTCACAGGACAATACCAAGGCATCAGTTGGAGGTGTTACGCGAAATTCGAATGGAGAATGGGTAGCAGGTTTTAGCATGGTTACAGGAATTGCGGAGATTTATCAAGTTAAAGCTCGAGCAATTATTGAGGGATTAAAACTAGTTTGGATGAAGGGTATTAGGCAAGTTGAAGTAAACTATGATAATGTCATGCTTATTGTTACCATCCGAAATGGATTTGCTAGTTTAAGCAATGTTCTTGAGGTTCGGGCAATACATGATTGGTGTACTAAAGATTGGCTAGTAAGGTTCCGACATGTCTCGCGCGATAACAATAAGGTGATGGATCGATTGACGGCAACGGCAATGAGAAGTTTGAATAAAGTGATTATCTACCAAGATCCGTCTCAGAGTATCATATCTTTACTAGAGGAAGATAATCGTTTTTTTACTTAATGCTTTAAATCCTGCTTTACACTCCTAAACATTAGATGTGTTTATTTGTACCCAAAAAAAACAAAAGGCTCAATTAAGTGTAAAAAAAAGTCCAAAAACTTAATTGATTTTTTTGAAAAAAAAGTATAGGGGCGTTTAAGACATGAAAAAAATGAAATGTTTTCTAATTAAGAAAAAAATTCCAATGCTAGAAACGATTTGGATTAATTGTCCACTTGTATGGATTTAATTGGCTTAAATAGACACATTGGAATTTTATTTAACAGAAATTGTCAAAGGACTAATTTGAGTGACAGAATAAAAGTAGAAGAGGACAAAGTGACCGGAATAATAGTAAAAGAGCTAAAGTGAGAATCTCCCTATAGTATAGGAGCAAAAATGATAATAAGCCTTTTTTTTTATACAATTCTTACTTCTACCTATAATCGCTTTCAAACTTTAGATTGAAAAAAAAAAAAACATAAACGCACTCAAAATTACGTTTTCTTAATTGTTTCAAAGCAACAGTGTCAACTGAGCAAATACTCAGTCCACATGATTTGGTTTTATTGGTAAATTGATTTATTGCTTTAAAAGTTTAATTTATCATTTTATATGGATAAACTTTATATTTTGTATTACCAGCTTCTAACATCACATTTAATATTTAATTAGTTTTTTAAATATTTTATTTTTAATTATAATAATTAGTGTAAAATAATATTTATTATTTGAATTATTTGATATAATTAAAATATATTAACTTTTCAATTCAAATACTAATTAAAACATTTTTAACATATTCAACATACAATATAATTTTATTTTAGGTAATTAATTCAAAGTAAAATTATTTAAAATAAAAATTAATTAACATAATTAACTCTAATATTAATTAAATGATGATTAAAACACTTAAAATTTTATTCAAGTAAAACTCTATTTTATTTCAATATAATTAGCATAACTTTTGTTTAGTCAAAATTTTTTAAACTAATACTTGTAAATTATAATACAACATTTTTCTATTGTTTATATTTAGAATTATATTGAAGTAATAACTCTATTTTAATATTATGCATATTAAAATAAAAATGTATAAAATTATAAAAATGAAAGTTTTGGTTGAGTGATAAACTTAAAATTTTATTAATTAAATTGACATTGGTTCAAATCTTGTTATATGTATTTTTTGTTGGTTTTTGGTCAAATAAAAAAATTAAAGTACCCTCAAATTACTCATATAATCGTATAATTTATTTTGAAAATAAAATTATTTTTCTATAATCTCCTTATTGAGTTGAGTGTGACAAGCTAAATATAATATCTAATTAATAATATTGGACATATGAAAGCAAAGCAATTTGACAAGTTTAATACATAATTTTTTTTATTAAGAATGTTGAATATTTTCCATTTCTATAAAATTTGAATTTAAATTCCTAAATTTACTTTAAAATTTGAAAATATTTATTATCCACATTAAATTTAAGTATTATTATTTGAATTAAGCTAACCGTGGAATATCTGAATCTATTAAATATCTGCATTTAGTAAGTATAAGATTATTCGTTAAATGAAATTTTAAAGGGTAAAGTGAAAGATAAATTCAAATATTAGAATGTAAATTTGTTATTTACAAAAGTAATATAAATTTAAATTATGAATATTTGAAAGTTAATAACCGCATTTGCTTTGGATCTAGTGTAGATAATAATTAAAATATATGAGTTTAAATATTATCTAAATTTACAGAATTCAAATATTATCTTAATTTTGATTAATATAATAATTCTTAGGTATAAAAAAATTAGTTTTTTATTTATTTTTTACTTTTTTTAATCTTTAAATTTATGTTTTTTTTATCAAATCACCTTAAATTGAATGGAAAATTTAACTTTTTAAACTTTCCTAACATGGCATACACGTGAATGACACGTCAACGATTAATTAATTTTTTAAAATTTTAAAAAATTAATTAAACGCTAACATATCATCCAAGTGGCAATTTACACGTCAACAAAATTAATAAATATTAATTTTTTTATTTATTTTAAGTACTAAAAAAATAAAAAATAAAATAAAAAATTTATAGAGTCATTATACTTTTTTCTGCTTTTCATGTATGGATAACTGATATACCAAACATAAAACAAGACGCATACATAAAATATCTAATTTAGCAGCGCGGTCGCTTCCTTAGTGAGTAAAGTAGACTAAACCACCTTATCAAGCATTTGTAAGCTAATGAATAACTTATACTGCGTAATTTTTTAGAGTGAGTTTAGATGCTGTGTTTTTATTTGTGGTTAGTGTAAAAATATGAATGATGGTAAGATTAGATTAAATAAATTAATTATTAATTAGAATAAATCACTGTTATTTTTATATTAATAGTAAATAAATTTATCATAAAATTTAAATTTAAAATATCATACGTAATAAATAATTAACTTTGACCATTATATGTATAGTATGAATTTTAATAATATTTAATTTTCACCTGTGCCATAAATCTAAATCCATGTAAACATAAGATTGTTGGGTTCGAATGTAGAGCCTCGGCCTGTAGGATGAATCATACAGATTTGGATGAGAAGTTTGAGGCAAGTGGATGGGTGGGTATGCTTATTGTAATGCATTTAAGGTAGGGCCATGGTGAATGTGGACCATAAACTTCAACCATAAAATCAAAAACAATTAAGATTATGGCCCGTAGTTAACTAATGATTCATATTTTAAAGATTAACAACATTACTAATTTCCTAATGGTGTGACATAATTATTGATGACGAATTAGAAGAAAACACATAGCCAACTTTTTTAGTTTAAACAAATAGAAAATAAAATTTAAAAAAGGAGAAAACATATAGCCTCTGGTTGGAGGTGGAATCAAAGAACTATTTAACCGAGTCGCTTTTTCACTTCCAAAGTAGCTTCACCCTTCTTCCAAGGGCTACTCTGTGGCTGTGGTTGCCTTCTCCTCATAAATTAAAGTCTTTTCTTTCTTTATAAATACCATCCCCACACACAGAGTCCCAGAAGAACAAGTGAACAACTTGACTTTATGATCAGAGGCTAGCTGGCTTCATTACCTCTCCTTGTTATTTGTTTTGTTTTTGTTATTTATCGGCCACACCAGAGCAGATGGTTGCAGAGACGAGGAGAGAGAGAATGATTGAAGTGGCACCGTTTGCGGTGATGCTCATAATGGAGGGTTGCACCATAGCATTGACGATATTGGCCAAAACAGCCTTAACGGCTGGGATCAGCCCTTCTGTTTTTGTGGTGTATACCAATGCTGTTGGCTCCATCCTCCTACTCCCTTTTTCCTTCCTTTATCATCGTGGGGAAAGGTGTGTCTGTGTCTCCCTCTCTAGGACGTATGCATATGCTTTATTTTCCATTAACCCACTTCTTCACCCTTGTTTCTTTCTCATTAATTGCAGAATAGAACAATCGCTCTTCACCTTCCCACTCCTCTTTCGTATTTTTTTCATGGGTTTAACAGGGTACTTTTCTCTTCTTTTCTAATGTTCCTGCTGCTACAAATTGTCGAAGCTATTTTCAAAGTGAAGATTGATTTTTTTTTTTTTATATCGTGGTGTTGATTTGAAGGGTTGCAATCTCTCAGAACCTTGCATTTCTGGGGTTAAGCTACAGTTCACCAATCGTTGTATGCGCAATGGGCCTCTTGATGCCTACCATTTCCTTCTTGCTTTCCATCATTCTCAGGTTCTTAACTTTCTCCCTACCATCTCCATTTTTCTTTCCTTTTTGTTTTAATTTGTCTATTTCTGTTTTTTTTTTTTAAATTTAAAAAATGAAGTGAGAAAACATATTTAATATTCAAAGCTGACAAGTACAAACTGAATAGAGTTACGTAGATCCTTTTTCTTTTTGGTTCAAAATACAGATATCTACGGATTCACCCATGCATGATTCATGATAATGATATACTTAGAATATTGAATGGTATCTACACTATTATTTTAAGGTGAGCTGGCTTAGTGTTCAGTTGCGGACGCAAGTGGGTTCGCATGTTTCCCAAACTCCTTAAAATTTATAAAAAAAATATAAATTATTAAAATGATAAAATTACATTTTTATAATCATAAAAATATATAAATTAATTCTGTCCTAAAAAAATTTCTGACTCTACCACTGTTAGTGTTACTTATCCATTGTGTATCGTGTTTTAGATAAGTTGAAAAATTACTAAAAATATTATTATGAGAATATTTTTATTATTTTATATTTTATATAAAATTCACTTAATAAAGTGAATTTAAAATTTAAAAAGAAAATTGATTTTATTGAAAATGGTTTCTGAAAAATGATTTGTGTAAAATATTTTCTATTGTTTGACAGATTTTTTAAAAATATTTCATAAAAGATGTTTTCAATATTATTCAAAATTTACTAATAACTTTATTCATTTTTCATTCAAACATAATGCCAAATTTTATAATATACTCTTTACCATTTTATTAAACTAATATCAAAATATAGTATATATATATATTTCTACAAGCATATACATGTAACCTATACAAAACTTAGTACATGCCACTTTTATCAAAAGAGGAGAATTACATCTCCGAGTTTATACTGATGTTAGGATTTATCTGGATGCTGAACTAGGACCTTAATTTTTACTAATCTGCGCACGGAAACAACCGTACGCTGAGTATTTCATACTCAGTGGTATTACTATAATTCAAATTATAAATAACCAAATAAATTTCACATAATCAATCATATAATACATGAACACATATTATCTTAATATATGCACCACTTGCTTTCCATATCAATATCAAATCAATTTAACCATTTCATTCTCATTTCTCAATTTCATCACATATCACTTTATATGCCTCAATTTTTCATTTCTATTCAGTTTTTCTTTTTCACATTGTTTACCTCTATTAACAAGACTCGAACCTTGGTGAATACAAGGATCCAACTAAACACACCAGAATGGCACCCAGTGTCTCATCAGATAATTCGAAGCAATAAAGTGACACCCAGTGTCTCATCGACCTAGCCGAAGTAAAGTGGTACCCAGTGCCTCATCGAATCTATCCGAAGTAAAATAATAACACCTAGTATCTCATCGACTCAAGGTCGAAGTATTCCTGAACTCTTCAAATCCTATGGCATGCCAACTATATCCGACTCAGCCCGACTAGTTAATAAAGACTTTCAATTTACAATTCATATCACTTTCAATTTTAATTTTACGTATTAAATATAAATATCGAAATAAACATTAAATAATGAATAATTTAAATTATAGTAATACAAACTCGGATTTAGCGATTACTCCTCGATAACTTTCTCCTTTCCTTTTTGTGTCGATGCTTCGGGTTCTTTGCTAGCTACAAAAAAAAAAATTTAAACTATTAATTACAACACTAATTTATAATAATAATAATAATTGAATTTCTATCCAATTTATACCTTAATTCCAATTTAATCCTAATTGACTCATTTATTTATTATTTATTATTTTTTTAACTCAATTCATACTTTATTTTTATTCAATTTCCTTCCATATTCTACTTAACTATCTAATGTTCATAATAAAACCCTAATTTAAAATTTCTTTCAATTTAATCCCTCTATCACAAAACTTATATCTTCTTTTACAATTTAATCTCTTTATCAATGCTAACTTGAAATTCATTCAATTAAATCCCTAATTCACTATTTTGTTCAACATGAACTATGTTCAATATCCTTAAAACTTCCAAGACCTCAACTTAATTTCGTCAAAACTTTATTCTAAAACTTCTAAAACATCTAATTTGAGAGAAAAGGGCTTAATTGACTTACCAATTAAAGATTAAAGCTTCAAAATCCTAGTTTTCTCTTTTTCTTTTTCCTTGCCTTTTCTCCCTTCTATTTTCGTTTGAGCTTCTGTTATGTTCTTCTATTCCTTCTTTTGTTTCTTTTTCTTTTCTTTATTCTTTTATATATTATATATATTAATTAGTAATAATATTAATAAATTATAAATGCCTATTTACTTAAATAATAAGTAAATTAATAAATTTTACAAATGTACAAATATAATTTTTACATATATATATATTTTATTATCATACATTTGGCTTTAATTTATATATATATATTTCATTAATCTAATAAAATAATACCAATTAAATATTAATTTATATTATTATATTCTAAAATTAATTAATAATTTAAATCATGAAAATGATTTGCGGCATCAAATTATGCAATAGGCATAATTACTATTTTAGTCCCTCTTTCTTTCTTTTAATCTATAATTAGGCTTTTACTCCTTATTCAATTTAGTCCTTTTTACTAATTACTCTAAATTAAACTAAATTCACCTAATCAAAGCCTAATTAAACACACTACTAAACTCATAATTACTCCTAATAATTATTTACGAACTCGGTGTACTAAGACGAAGGCCCTATAACTCACTTTTTCGGTGCTCGTGAATTTAGGTCATTACAATAAGAAAATTTGTTTTTGATGAATTAAATTGTAGAATAGTAAAAATTTGGATTTTAGGAACTAAATCATAAAAAATATAAAATTATAATATAAGGGTCTGTTTTCTTCGACAGTGAAGAGAGCTTCCCCTTTGCTACTCTGAAAGCTTCTTTTTTATTTTTTCGAAAATGAAGACAATGAACAGAGCCTTATCAGTTTGAAAAATGTCTTATGGAAAAAAATTAGTAAAATATTTTCCTTAAAAAAGTCTTGATTTTACCCTTTTTTTTGAGAATGATTTCCTTTGGCAATTTGTTTTCTACCAAACAAACATCATAAAACGATGAAAATATTCTACGGAAAATATTTTACATGCAAACAGACGAACCCTAAATTATCATTTATTTTTTATATGATCTTTTATTAAATTATCCAAAATGTGATTACGTTTTAATCTAATAATTGATCAATGAAATAACCTATCACTTTCATTAGGGGTGAGCATTCAATCGAATCGAGTAAAAAAATTTCAAGTCAATCGAGTTGACGAGTCCTATTTTATCATCCTAACTCAATTTGAATTTTTTCCGAAACGGGTCGAGCAAAATAAAATTCGAGATGAGTCAAATCGGGTGAAATTGTTTGAGTTAACTTAAAAAATTAAACATCTCAAATTAAAATCTTGTTACAGTATAACTAATTACATGTTAAAGCATGTAAATTTAAAACCCTATATATTTGAAAATTTTTCAAAGCAAAATAATAATAAAAAATAAGATACTTTAGTATGATAAACTTGAATAATTAATTAACTTATTTATGTCCCAAAATTATATTTTAGAATTTTTTAAAATTTTAACTTTCTTTATATTTTTTTAGAATTTTATTAAAATTTTCTATAATTTTTAAAAATATAAAATTTGAAATTTTTATAAATATTTTAAATTTTAAAAATTATTTTGAATTATTTTGTAATTTTTGTTGAGAAAGGGACTAATTTGCTCATTTTTAAATTGACACAGATCAAAGGGGTATTTGCACAAATCTATTATTCGAATTGTAAAGTTTGACTCGAACTCAAAATTTGAATTATTTATTTGAGTTGACTCAAATAATTCAAATAATTCAAAAAATCAATTTAATTAACTCAAAACTTATTTATTTTATATATTTTTAAATAGAATCGAGTTTTACTCAATATCACTACAATTGAAAGAGTAGAGGAAGTGAAGACCACGGCCCATTGGACTCAATGGTTAGTAACTGTTAAAATTTCAAATATTGTAAGAAGGAAGGTCAAAATCCTTGGGGCCATTGTGGTGGGATGCTTAGGAAAAAAGAAAGACCGTCTATAGGAAATCTTATTCAGTGTTGGCTGAAATTTCATAATTATCACAGGACGGCAAGGCTGGATTGGAGAAGCTCAAGCGGCCAAGCCAAAATGATTGGAACTTTTATATCAATTGCAGGTGCAATTTTTGTAGAACTTTACAAAGGCCCGTTTATACGACCATCACCTGTTTCACTTGACCATCACCTTCAAGTTATACCAAAACTTTTTGTTTTCTACTCGACGCCAGATCGTTGGGTTCTTGGGGGTATTTTGCTTGCGGCTGCTACCATGTCGATTTCAGTATGGAATATTGTTCAGGTACAAGGATTCGGTCCACAAATAAACGCATCTCAGTATTTGGTTTTGCCTTGAAACCTTGTCCTCCTTCGATCATTCAAAAACAATACAACTTTTTTCTTTCTCAGATGGGAACCGTCAGACAATACCCACAAGTGATGAAAGTGGCCTCATCTTATAGCTTAGTTGGGACTATCCAGTGCCTGGTTTTTTCTTTGATCATTGAAGGTGACCTAGATGCATGGAAACTGAAACGCAAGCGGGATCTCCTACTCATTATTGTGACAGTAAGACCCCCCCCCCACCCCACAAAACAAAAAAAAAAACCTGAAATTTGGCTAACACCAAACGTTACAAGCTAAAGAAAAATAGTGACTAATAGATTCCATAATGATGGTTATAGGGAGTATTTGGGAGTATGATCCGTAGCAACGTTCATTTAGCATGCACGAGAATGAAAGGCCCTTTTTATGTGCCTATGTTCAAGCCCTTTGGGATAGTCTTTGCAACAGTTTTCGGAACCGGTTTCTTTACAAACAGTCTTCATTACGGAAGGTAATTAAAATCTTTCTCCCTTTTCTCTTACCTTTCAAATCTTTATATGTTGTTGACACAAAACGTTGTACAGTGTGATAGGTACAATAATGGTAGGAACGGGATATTATGCTGTGATGTGGGGACAAATCAGGGAAGAGGAACTTCGTAAAGACCGTGAAGTTGAAAAAGTGGGTGATATTTCAGACCTCAAGACCCCTCTGTTGCAGGGAAACGAAGATGCCCAAGTCTAGAGCCAGGCCAAGCAACCTCTACAACTATTGTTGAAATAAAAAATCAAGTGGAAAGTGTCCCTTTTTTTCTTTTATAAAAAAGAAGGATTCAGCAGCAAGTGGCCTGGCCTGTCAAACCAGAAGGTGCTGTGATTTTGTAGAAGCCCCCCTTCCATTACATGTATATACATTTGATAGGATGGCCTTTCACTGTAAAATGTAAATCTTCTTGCTGTGTTTTCCCCCCTACTTGTTGGAGGTTTGAGAACAGATTCTTAAGTTTTAAATGGCTCTGTCATATGTGGTTTCTGTCATTCCGTGTGAATAAAAAACTGTGAAAAAGTTGACAAAAATCGTATATGTTGTACTTATGTATTGGAGTGTTTGAAACAGCTATGGTGTTGTACTGTTGTTTGAAGGTGTCTTTAATATGTATGTTTAACTGCTCATGTAATTATCTCTTGTTTGCTTTATTTTTCTTTTTTATTCTTTTACCTTTTTGAATCCAGTGTGCAACATAGGTTAACAGACAATATAGAGGAAATTAAGAAAACCCATGGCAGTACATAAATTAATATTGAAAATACAAAGCAACAGAATTACTTTGCAGCAAGAAGTCACCACTCAGCAAGATGAACTAATTACTCTGAAGTGGGATCCTTGCATGTTATTTTATTACTAATAAAACATAAGAGAACCCATTAAAAAGGGCTAGGTGAATGCATGGCATGGCCTGGCTTGGCCTCTCTAAGCCTTGCCGTGAAGATAGTCATCGATCTCCTTAAAGTTCTTCACTGCAAATTCCTTAATGACGCTTGGATCAGGGATCTCTTCACTTGCCTTCTCAAACTCACAGGACCATTTAAGCAAGCTGGACTCTCCCTTGGGAATCACAATGATCTTGCCAATGAAAGTCTTGTAGTATTTCAGGAGATCCCCATCAATGATGCTGTAAACATATTTCTTCTCAGCTTCATCCACTGATTCAATTCTCTCTTTTGATACCTTAACGATTGGAGACCCTACCATGAAGCAAACAAAAATGCAAAAAAAAAAAAAAAAAAATCAATTTGAAGTCCAACCTTTAGGCACATTTGCATCAATGAATGCCTCGTATTGAATTTAAATTTTAGTTACCTTCGGCATAGTTAATGAGACGAACAGATCCAGGGGCCTTGCCATCGCCTTCTAGCACTTGAATGCTCTTGTAATCATGGGACAAGGCTTGAGGGAAAATCGTGGTGGAGTCCCTAATGGTTCCCCACACTTTTTCTGCAGGAGACTTGAGCTCGAAATCCACATGAAGCTGCCCACTGGAAGCCATTGCTGTATTTGCTACTGTGTATATGCTAAAAGGAAGAAAGAGGCAGAAAGGTGAGTGACATACACCTGGTAGCATAGATGTGTACATATAGTAGCAGAAGAGATAAGGGTTTCTAAATGTCGCATTAAATATCTTTGGTACAGCTTCAACTGCCCATTCGGAGGCACAAGCAAGCACCTAGCGAGGGTGATGGTCGGGGCCCATTATTTGTGGCGTTCACCGATGCAATTTCAAAGCTAGTCGGTGAAGCAATAACTAATGGATCGTCATTTCAACGGGTTAACCATAAAAAAGCAATAAAATGTATTTGAAAAATATAATTTTCTATCTTAAAACATAACATGCTAATAAGAATGCAAACATATAATATATTTTATAATTAAAAATATTTTTTATTAATAAAAATGGCTTATGATGAATGCAAGTCTTTTGGATATATAGAGTTTTGTTATCAGCAAATTTTATTCAATGTTGTCGGTGCACCATCCTACTTGATTTGATTCAATGATGAACAAATTAATTACTTGAGGCAGTGTACAAATTTATTACTCTAACAAGAAAGTAATATATAAAAATATTATTAAAAAACAATATATAAAAATATATAACTTCAGCATTATTGAAAGCGGTTGGCACATAATCAATTAGTCGCTAAATTAGGGAGTAGTTTTTATTACGTCGACAATAGTCGTATTGAATTTATATTTGTTGATATAGGATATCAGCGAGGTTAAAGAAATTAGAGGAAAGTATGGTAACGATGTTGGAAAAAGAGGAGCGAATGGCATCGAGGAAGATCAATTCACCTACGCCAGGCTAAGACTCAAAAAAGTAGGAGGGTGGAGGGGAGAATTGAGAGGAGAGGATGATGGTTTGACATTTTAGGCTTTGCTGGAAGGAAAGGAGAGACCCATTTTCAATGATGTGCTTTGAGGGTATTTATAGGAGAGATGATATATTCTGATTGGTCCCTTCTTGAAGAGGATGCACTTGTTAATAACCGATGGTTTAATTGGGGGAGAGGATTTTCTATTTAATTATTTTTTAATTGTTTTGGGGGTGAAAATGAAAAGTCTCTCTTCAAAATAAAAAAAAAGCTGAATCGTTATTCTGAAAATTATATTTAATTCTTATAGAATAAATTTTTTTCTATTTTTGGATAAAATAACGATATTTGAAAGTTGTGTAAATAATCTTATCGGTGACATCTATTTATAAAAAGAGAAGATTAAATCCTTATTGAATTGTACAAGTTTATTTCAACTAGAAAAATGAACTCTTGGACTAAGTAGGAGTATAAGGGGCGACAATCCTAGTTAATAATATTAGGGTTTATCGTCCAACTGTAACAACCCGTTTTTTAGTGGTTTTAGAATCTTAATTTTAATATTCAAGTTCGTAAACATTATTATTTAATATTTATGGGGTTAATATAGAGGTTACTTATAACACCCCTTACCCGATTCGATCGCCGAACCCAATCAAGAAGGTGTTACAACAATTTGATAGTTAATATTTACCCAAATAAAACAGTGTTCAATCATTTAACTTATAATCATACATACATTTAAGCATACTAAAATTTTAACTTTTAGTAGGGAGCTAATTGTGAAGTTTGAGTATAATATAAGGTGTAGTTTATAAAATTTAAGATTTTAAACATACTTCTCGAAACTGATGATTGGTATCGATACCTTATGAAAAATCGGTACCAAAACTCTATTCTATTTTCCATGCAGAATCAGTGGTATCGATAATATTCTATCGGTATCGGTATTTTATGGAAAATATCGGTATCTATAATAAAATTGATACTAACTTGGTATTCTATTAAATTTTAGAGTTTTTGCTTACGAATAAATATCAATACCAAGACAAAATTATCGATACCTCGAGTAAATTTAGTAAAACTTATTTTTCAAAGTCGCAATTTTTACCTAGTCTCCAAATGAATCAGAGACTAACATAAAGACATCTAGAAAACATGTCAAATTCGAACCTACACCAACATCAACAAATCTAATTTCTAATCAATGAATCACCCTAAATACCTCCTACTTAGACATTTGTTGCGGATTCAAAAATACAAGTAACACAGGTTTAGCTCGAACAAGTAACCTGATGTCGTTTTAAAGGTTTAGCTCTGGTGGGTAACCTTACATGTATATTTTTTGTTTGGCAAAGCAATCGAATTTGTCAATAAAAGTTTAGCCCAAATTGATAACCCGACATGAATATATGTTTAGCTCACACGAGCATTTCGTATACCGAAGATATTTGTGACACAGGTTTAGCTCGAACGAGTAATCTGATGTCAATTTAAAGGTTTAGCTTAGACGGATAACCTGACATGTATATATTTTCAGCTCGGACAAGCAATTGATTTATCAAGGATATCTGGGACACAAGTTTCGCCTAGATTAGTAACCTAATGTTGTTTTAAAAGTTTAACCCGGATGGGTAACTTGACATGTGTATATATATTCAACTTGAATGAAGAACTGAGGTAATAAAATACACTTGTGTATGATATGAGTTTGATATATAAATGATTAAATGTTGAATTAAACTTGAATGTTGATTTGGAGTAATGACATGAATTGGGTTGATATATCATTGATATTGCTATAAGATTTGAATTCATGATAAAGCTCACCTTATCGTTGTTGTTGTGATTTGTCATGCTCAAAAAAATCCTTCACCCGCGTTTCCCTAAACTACAAACATTTTTTCTATATATAAAAAAACCCTTTACATACTAATCGAGAAAATATGTTAACCAAAATCAATGGAAGAATTTGGCTTTGATGAAAGAAAGTGTTTTTGTGATTGATAAGGTTTCGATAAAAGAAAAGTCAGAAAAGCAAATCACTTTTAATCGGGTTTTTTTCATAAAAAAATAAATAATTGATGAAAAAAACTTATAATTCACGCATTTCCAAATTCCCATTTTTTATTTATTAAAACTAATTTATGTTAAGTCGTTATGGTAATCTGTCATTATCTAACGGCATGCTACTCACGTTAATACAATCTTCTTCTCGTACGTATTTGCAAAATCTTGCTTCAAGATTTGGCGTCATGATTCAATTGTCAACTCCCTTCTCTTGTTTTGTCCTTAAAATGAAATTTAGAAAAGCATGTCTGTAAGTTTGTTCTGAACAATATCCTTTTGTGTTAGAATTTTGGGTGTTTTAAAAAGAACCCCTTTTCATCATATAATATATATATCGGTACCAAGAATGCCGACATGCAAGAAAGAATTGGTGTCTTAGACCCCACATTGCTGTTAACAATGAAATAATAAATATGGACCAATCTCTTACCCTGTCATTTTCATAACGTTTTGAATTTCTAAGATGGTGAGAGCCGATGGTTTGGCAGAAATTAATCATAGACAAGTCTGGCACTAAAACGGATGTATGAAAGCACCCTCTCAACACCCCACCCTCAGTTTCTCCTTTTCAAAAGCTAATCAACTTGAATGGAGGGAGGGAGGGAGGGAGGGAGGGAAAGATAGTAATAGCAACAGTAGCTTCAATTTCAAAACCAACTTCATCTGCTTTTTCTTTTCCTTCAAGTACTACATCTCTCTTTCTAACTGATATATGTTGGTTGGAAAAAATGGTGTTGAGTACTCTTTAAATCTAACTCCACTTGCTCCATACGTGTTCCTGTACTATCTAACCTCTTTTTCAGGCAAATCCTCAGAACCATTTCCTTTTCTTTATATTGTTTCAAGCGTCCACTTAATCAAAGAAGTAGCCTAAGTCTTGATCTTTTCATGTGTTGTCTTCATTTATTTTATGACACCTAGCTATTTCTCATAACTCCACAAGGGCCATGCAACTAGACTCTTGTTCCATTTGTCTGTCAATTCAATCATCAAGCACTGGTATAATAATGCCTTTCCGGTTAGTCTCGGCATGGAACAAGCGCCGCAGAAGCTACAACCAGGATCATACTGACCCTTGTATTTTGTTTTCCTTCATGTGATAACCATTTTATCCTTTTGCAGTGATGGGGCTTTTAAAGTTCCAACATATTAAACTACCTACTTTTCAGGGATTTACAAACCTGCAGAGTACTGGGAACTTGAAGATCAAAAACCCCGGCCAACAAAACGGTGCCATGGATCATCAGTTTTCACACTCAAGGAGATGAAGGAGGCAACAAGCTCTTTCAGTGATGAGAATCTGCTTGGTAAAGGAGGATTTGGCCGAGTCTACAAGGGTACTCTACGATCAGGAGAGGTATTCATAATTTTCTGTGTTTGTTTAGGCATGGCATGCTTGTTCGATGAATGAGTTCTGCTACTTCAATAACTCAGTCACATCATCTCTATCTACTTTAATTCCTCTGATGAAACATCTATATTATAGACAGTAATATAGCAAAGAGTGATGGAAATATACAAATGTTCTCTTTCTGTAT
The DNA here is from genome assembly GCA_005610355.1 of Gossypioides kirkii. Classification (NCBI taxonomy): domain Eukaryota; kingdom Viridiplantae; phylum Streptophyta; class Magnoliopsida; order Malvales; family Malvaceae; genus Gossypioides; species Gossypioides kirkii. Next base: position 36,022,180 of record CP032246.1, read on the forward strand.
TCTGAAGGTTGTTGCAATCAAGAAAATGGAGCTGCCACCACTCAAAGAAGCTGAAGGAGAACGTGAGTTCCGTGTAGAAGTTGATATCTTGAGCAGACTTGACCATCCAAACCTTGTTTCGTTGATAGGTTATTGTGCAGATGGGAAGCATCGGTTTCTAGTCTACGAATACATGCAAAAAGGGAATCTGCAAGATCACTTAAATGGTTGGTTTCCACTCAAAATCCGTTTCTAACCAAGTCTCTTGTCCAATTAACATCCATCAATAACTGCTGAATAGGTATTAGTGAGAAGAAAATAGATTGGCCTTCAAGGCTCAAAGTGGCAATTGGTGCAGCCAGAGGACTTGCTTATCTCCATTCTAGTTCTGATGGAAGAATTCCAATAGTTCACAGAGATTTCAAGTCCACAAATGTTCTTCTAAACACCAACTTCGAAGCAAAGGTAAGGAATTTAGGTACTTTTTCATCAAGGGTTCACATTATACATTCCTAACTAAAACTCATTTTGCTACTCATCACAGATATCTGACTTCGGACTAGCCAAACTGATGCCAGAGGGCCAGGAGACTGATGTGACTGCCAGAGTTCTTGGCACATTTGGCTATTTTGATCCCGAGTATACATCAGTATGCATCCTCATGTCTTAATAACTTTCCTTACATTAATTACATGATTTTTATACTCATGTCCGAAGATTTTCAATATTGTCTTATCAGATTCTCTGATTTTCAACGTATGTTAAAACTGTTAAGCTTCATGCATTCTAAGAATCCTAGGTGCTAGGGCATTCTAAATTTATGAACTTTTCTAGGTCAAATTTTTCCATATATGTTTTTCTTTGAGACTTTTAGAGTTGTTTTTTGGTTCACTGTGTCAAACACATAGCTAAACATGACCCAAAAATCCAACAAAGCTATACAATAAGACTTCTATAGGAGTTTGTAAAATGCAAACAGATCACTATTGTGATAATTCCTAACAAAAAGTATTGGTAAGTCTGAAATATTAGAAAGAACTTTAATAAGCAAACAGCTCATTCTTTAACCTTCAATAAAATAATTTTAGATGTCAGATTTTCTTCAACTAAACTAGATTAGCAATAGCAAGCATGATCTTTGGTTTTTCATTCATCTTCTCTTGTGACAGACAGGAAAATTAACTTTAAAAAGTGATGTTTATGCATTCGGAGTGGTTCTTCTAGAGCTTTTGACGGGACGCAGAGCTGTGGACTTAAACCAGGGACCAAATGACCGAAACCTTGTACTTCAGGTATGTCATAACAGCTCCTCATTCAAAGAGACTATGGTTCTAAAGTTTCGAGGACTTGCAACATATTAGTTAGTGGGTGGTCCATGTTTCAGGTTAGGCACATTCTGAATGACAGAAAGAAATTACGAAAGGTGATTGACCCAGAGATGGCTCGAAGTTCATACACCATTGAATCTATAGCTATGTTTGCAAACCTGGCATCACGCTGTGTCCGTGTTGTGTGCAGACACAGGCCCTCAATGTCAGAATGTCTGAAAGAACTCCAACTGATTTTCTGTACAAATGCAAAAGGCCTAGGGCATGGCTTTTAGGATGGGTTGAGAAATGTGGATCTTTCACCAGCTGTGAAAATTAAAATCCTATCAACAATAAGGACACTCCAAATTATGAAAAAACACTATTACCAGGGCAATTGAGTAAAGTACATGAAAAAATAAGGTATTTCAGTTATCTATGAGTCAAAACAAAAGAAAATTTAGTAGGACCACGTTGAAAGTGATTACAGGGTAAGGAAACTATTGGAGAACTGAAACTTTTTAAGAGAGAATATTTCCTCAGTACGTTTAGTTCTAGTCTAGCATCACCAGTTTGTTTGGTGTTGCTAATTCTATGCATTATACATTGTATAGACACAGTTCTTTAGAAAGAATTCTGCACCAAAATAAAAAAATGTAAACAAATAGTGGTCTTTAATTTCATTTGCACCAACAATGACAAAAGCACATAGAAAGACATTTCGTTTTCTCCCTTTCCTGATCATAAGTTCATGCTCAAGAACACGTAAACAAAGCAGGAGAGAGGAAGTGCATTAGAAGTTTGTTTAAGAGCTAAGACAATAACTTGACAGAAAATGACAAAAGCAATGGATATGCTGGATGCAATTTACCTTTCAAGTGTGCTCTACCATGCACATGATAAACTGAACACAAGGAGATATTGTAAGTAGCCATCAAGTTCCTAGTACGAAATCCACCCAAATGGATGATCCTAGCAAGCTTGTTGAACTCCATTAGGGACTATGAAAAGAGACAATGCAGAAGAAAAGATACAAGAACTAAATCATCTCAAAGCAACAAAAATTGACAGGTTTACAACAGTAACAGTAGAAGAGGAGGTGAGAGTTTCATTAAACATGATAAACATAAAGGTATCGTGTACGACTTGAACTGCTCGTAGCTCAAAAGGCTATGATTACAGTATGATTGCAACTTATATGTTTATGAGGGGAGTTCCTCACCGGATTCTGACATATCTGGTTCTGGGAAACTGTTAGATACAGGGAGTTTCTTGCACATCAAGTGCTTACGTCTCTGTAATGTCAACAAGATAAAGATACTATCTGTCTGAATAACATTGTATCCTGCTTTTATGTACATGTTGAATGGAGCCTCATCGATCATTCTGCAATGCAAATAAACCTCTTTTGAAGAAGTCATTTGGGATATTAACTCCTCACTTGCTTTGAGAAGATGCCAACCAATGCCCCTCCTAAATGATTCAAATGCAAACACCAACAATTTAATTAAATTAAAAAAAAACTTTTTTTTTTTAAAACTGAACACGCTGTGCAGAGAAAATATCTTTATAATTACAATTCACGAGAGCAATTAAAGTACAAAGGATTGGAGCAACCATTCAGTATAGCAAATATCATTGGGCAGCACAGAATTAGTCAGCCTCTTGATGCCATTCTCAAACTAGAAAATTTTGAATTTGCAGATTAATAAGGATTCATGGAACTAAGAAAAATCAAGCATTGAGCGATACTTTTAGAACTATTAACAATAAAATCATACAAAAAAGGGTTAAATTTAAAGAATCTAGTAGCTTGTCTATTAAATTTAAATTCCATCTATGTAAAATTCCATCACAAATTAAATGGAAGAGATCTGAATTACCATTACAACATTATTCAATCAATATCATTCCCAGATTTAGCAAATTGTAAAATTTGTATTCTGTGCCTCAAATTCTTTTCCATTTTTAGAGCCAAGGAACAGGCCATTGTACAAAGATGTGAAAAAACTGACAAAGGAAAAACTCAACCTGCAATGAGAGCTTGTTGACTACAAGAGTAACTTTTTACATAATGGCTTGAACATTACAAATACCACATTGTCTTTCAATTGGTGGTTAACCTACCAATAATCTTTGACCCTACTATTGTGCAGCCACCATTATCCGTATGAACAACTCAACTTGGACTAAATTGAACACTATAACTAAGACACTTTAGTCATAATATGGTTTTAACATTACAAATCCTACATCATGTCATAATTCCGTCCACTAGTATCCACCCAATAAAGAATACACAAAAGTAGAAGGAAAAACAAATGAAACCCTTTACCTTCTAAGCTCCTTTGTGACAGTCATGTTACAAATATATGGAGAATTCCTGGGAGGTGTAGGTGTAGGAGGAGAAGCGTTAGCACCCCTTTTGTCAAAGCAAACCTCCACTGTTCCAGCCAGTTCCTCACCTCTCTTCCCACCTTCCTCTCTATAGAACCCAACAAGAGTGACAGCATGTGGCATCGAAGCTCTCCTCTCAATCAAATACTGTTTCACGAAGAACCTCAACAAAGCCTCGTATTGCAAGGACATGAACATTGATTCAGCGAATGACAAAGCCAACAACCCGACAGTCATTTCCATCTCCTCAATCCTCATGACCCGAACCCACAACGACCCAGATTCCAACTCTTGAAGATAAACGAAAGACTCCAAAGCTTTGAGCTTTTCAAGCTCTTCATTGGTTAAAACAAGGCTTCCCCTAAATGATTCATCGAGAAAGGAGTAGTAGTGAACTGGAGTGACGGAGTTGGTGGAGGAAGAAGAAGGGAGACAACACTTGAAAGTGTAACGATGGAGTTTGCAGACACAAAGGAGAGGGTTTCTAGATGAAAGAAAGGGTACCCTTTTGATGGGATTAAATTCGATTTGTAAGCGTGGCTGTTGTTGAGGATCTAAGTAAGGAGACAGCTTAAGTGGTGATGGTGGTGCTGCTATTGCCATAGAAATTGTTTTAACTTATTTGAGATCAAAATCAGTTGATGATGAGATAAATTTGGGAAGCATCATCGAATAATTTATCAAGGTAAAATCTGTTAACTGAATGTCTTCCTCTTTTCGTTGGTGAGAATTGTCTTTATTTACGATTTTGTGAACTGGCGAAGTGACGGAAGAACACAAATAGATAGGCAGTCTGATCGGTTGAGGGCAAACAAAATCCAACCATGTTTGTCTCAAGGCACGTGTTGTATTATTCCTCCAATGTGTACTACAAAGACCATATAATGGGTCGGATTGGATTCGGGTAGTATCGATATCAAAATGTATGTTTGTTTTTAGGTTTGGAACTTAAAATTATGTTTAATCTCGATTAGATAAAAAAATATTAAATTCAAGTTCGATTTGGTCAGTCCTTTTTAAAATTTTTATATTTTTTATATAAAAACAAATTTAAAAAATATAATACATCAAATCCACTAAAAATATTAAAATAAATATTTTTCAACAAATTGAAAACAAATTAAAAAATCTTTACACTTAAATAACTCTACCATAATTGCATCTTAGCAAGTAAATGTTTTTAAAATAGTAACAAATCTGACGAGTTATGCAATATCCAAACAATAACAACAAAAATAATAATAATATAATAGCAAAATGACTATCCGTTTACTTATTTTTTGTTCAAGCCCATTTTTCGAACATATATTTGTTGTCAAACCTTTCCACTTTTTAGACGGACCTTCGAGCTTCGACAAGTAACTCGTCCCATTATCAAATCTAATTGTAAATTAAATCTTCATTTCTTAAAATTTTTAAAATTATTTTTATTCTATTTGATTCTTTTATTTTTATTTTCTTTATTTACTCAAAATAATTACACACTCAACTCTCTCTACAACAATTACCATCTATTACAACATTTCGTTATAACAATTAATTTTTTAATAAAACCTATTTTTTATACTTTATTTCAACCCTCTGTAACAAATTTTTGCTTATTATAATAACATCCATAGTTGTAATCTTAATTAAAATATTTTTTTTAATCGATATAATAATACATTTAGTTTTCAATACTTATATATTCTATTGATTTGATCTTAATTTTAAATAATTTAATAAATTTAACCCTTATTTAAAAATTCTATTAATCATGTTTTATTAAATGAAAATAATATTTAATAAGTGACATTAAATATATCGATTCAATAATTAGAAAGCTTTTGCCTTTTTTACCTGGTCTGCTTTGTGCGCATGACAGGAAGCACTACTGTGAGAACCAAAACGGGATGGGCGAAAGCACTAATGATGCGAATGCCAAGCCCTTTGCCTTTTAGTTTGTGGGTGAAATACTGAAATCATTTCACCACATGTTAGAACCTTGTCCCACTTTCTTCCTATTCAAGCTTAGGTAAAAAAGTTAAGTTTCTTTGGATACCTCTAACTTTTAATTTTGATTTGAAAGACATAGACGCATCAACAAGGTTCATCTCCTAAAGTAAATTTTGAGGGTGTTAGGTGGGTAGTAAGTTCAGTCATTAACCACACTCTTCCCTTTCTGCTTGCTAATGAAGCTGAAAGACATGACCCCAAACAAAATTGCTTGTTTTCAGAAAGAAATATACACCACAAATACAACAGCAATGCAAAATGAAAACAAAACCCACAATCTGGTATCTGTATTCCCTCACTCCTCTCTCCTTGATACAGTACTCCATCTCCTAATCACTTCTAACAGTATCTGATTCCATGTATCTATAGGACCTGGAAGACACCAATGTACACAGTCGTTCTGAACATGTTCTTGAACGCCATTAGTGAACGGAAATGGATACATGTAAGGCCCGGGATGACCATCTGGTCTCATTAATGATAATTTGGTCACATCCAATGTCTCTAGTCTCAATCCTTTGAATTGCTTAGCATTTACTTTAGCAGCTTCCATTTCTTCAATGGCAATTGATCTCAGATTTGCATCCATTCCTTCAACCATCTTTTCTCCTTCCTCGTAAGGCTTCGTCTTGGGACAAGCACCTGCCTTATCCCATTCACCTTCAAAATGGGAAGGTGAAAAAGAGGTTAAAAACACATCAATTCCATTACCATCAGTCGACTTCCTTTCAGTTATTGCCTTGAGTGCGGTCTTTATGGCCTTCCTCATCACACCATAAAATCCAATCTCAGTGTGGTTTAGTCCAGGGCAGTAATGGCAACCTAAAACTGAACCACCCTCATAATACACTGCTGGATGAAGAAACCAATGCCCTATTGAGAGTACAACCATATCTATATGCTCTAAATCAGATCCCCACCTCTCATCAACAACATCTACATACAGTTCATTATGATCTGGGCCAGTTTTTGATTTCTCAACACCTTTAACCAGAAATGGTGACCAATAAACTGATACAGTAATGTTATGAGAGGCAAGATGCCATCTACGAAACTTGTTATCCTCGCCATTTTTGTAAACCAGGTTAGGATAGGAGGCAGTGGCTAGCATGCAAAGAAGTGATTCCAATTGGTTCCTAGCCATAGAGTCACCAACAAAAGCTATATGCTTGTTACTGAGGAGGTTGAAGAAAGTGTTGGGATCAAACCTTGGGAGATTGCATTGGCTTGGTTGCCATCTCCAGTAAAGGTAACCCAAGTCAGGTCTCCCGTGTGTGATGCAATTTTGACCTTCCTTAATTGTACCACAGGTTGTGCCATTGTACAAAGGCCCCATCTTGTCATGTACCCATCTGCCATAGGTGTAGTTACATGGAGTTTCATTAGCTATTTCCTCTTCTGCAAATAGGCAAAAACAAAAACTTGTTTAATAATAACACCCATATTTAAAACAAGTAAAAATAAAAGAACATAAGTCAAGAAAAGGTAAAAAAGTCTGACAACTTTTGTATTTTACTCTATGTACCTCTAGAGAAGGATGAAGGAGGAGGTGAAGAAGAAGAAGTGATGTGGATGATGCGGTTGGGGTGAGGAAGCTGATCTGAGGTGGATAGAGGAGAAGGAAAAGGGTGAAAGTAGAAGCGAAAAACAGCTATGGGGAGGAGAGCATAAAGAACATAGGGCAACAACTTCCTGGAGAGCGAACGAGAGTGAGATTGGCCTTTGAGTGGACTTGTTACACCCATTTTTTACACACACTCCTCTTCACCTGTGTTTTCTGGGTTTCTCTAAGCTATGGCCACTGTGGAGGTCAACTCACAAAAGTGTTCTTGAACTAGCGGCCGGAGAGAGAGAGGGAGAAATTGTAATAATAAAAGAAGCTTATGACTTTGTGCAGAGGCGGGGGGGTGGTGTTCCAGTAACATCGAAAGAATCTTATATCAATCTACGATTATTATAAATGTGAGTTGCACAACAATATCCAGCTAGCGGGAGATTGTTGTTTACCTTTGTCATGTCTCCCTGTCTTATAAAAAAAAAAAACCTAAACATGTTCCTCCATGAAAAACCGAGCATGTTTATCCTAATTAATAGTGTCAAAATTCCAAAATCACCCTTCTATTAAAAGGCAAAATCATTTGGTTTACAAGGGTAAAAGCTAGAAATAAAAAAAATTCCGGAACATGGGTATAGCAATAACAGCCAAATGTCGTCTTTTTTTTCCTTCTTGTAGCTAAATGATTTGTATTACCATTCAAATGAATGAAATGATAAAACGATATACTTACAGCAAGCTGCTCTTCTTACACACATTTAATGTAATGTCCTCCCTTAATTGGTTGGCATAAATCTCAAAAATTCAAGGATTCAGATTTCACTTTTCCAACCTAATCCACCGGTGATCACATTATAAGGTGGATTTACATTGCAAGCGGTGATTAATTAAGCATATGATAGAGGACGGTGACACCACAACCCATAAACGTGATCTTAAGCAAACGCATACAGTAATGCCTTTTTCTTTCCATCACATCCCACCTAAAACCCATCATACATACCTGGTCCCGGACAAGGATTTTGAACCAGAACGAGAGGGATGGGTTATTATTATATTATTAAATAATTATTTCTATTAAAATATACTTACACAATGAATGCAGATTATTATCTGACATTTTGGATTTATATCATTTACTTAAATTGATAAAACTGGAGTTTAACAAAACTGTTAGCCACAGATGATTTCATCTAAAATCCAATTTTTTAAACAAAATTTTTTTCTCGAAACTCCAATTTTCTTTTTTCAATTTTTAATTCTGAAAAGGAAAAAAAGAAAGCCTGGCAGAGGCGGAAGGGGCGTGTGCTAATCGGCTGGTGATAAAGTGAGATGCATTGAATCTTGTATAACTACTACCACTACTTTTCATGAATTTGATTATTCCGTATAATACTTATTTTCCATTCCATAAATGATTGAATTGATGGCATATAAACTAATAATGAATTAATTAAAATCTATAATCCATTCAACCGAATCGGTGGATCATCAGTCCCAAGTTGATTAAAATTTTGTTTGAAAGTTGAGTTTTAAGTCTCTTTACTAATAAAAAAAATTAATTAAATCTAATTTTACAATACAAAGATTTCTCAAGTATTTTAATATACTTTAAATTTATTTAAATTAAAAACAAACAAAAAGAAAATTACCGTTTGATTAATTTAAAATATTAAATAAATTTTAATTTGACTAACGATGAAATATTTTAAAATTTTAGTTAATATAGTTAATGATAATTCAATTTAATTATTAATCAAACTCGCGAGTTGAATACAACTACAACAAGAGAGAAAACCCATGTAATTAGAAGGGAAAGCATTGCTCTTAGTTCTCTTAGCTAACCTATTCAATGCTTTGTTTCTTCCCTAAAAACATGATTAAACTTGAAACTTGGACAAGAGGCAAGCAACATATGAATGTCCATCTTTGACTTCCTATGGAACATCATTAACACCATTGAAGGTATTACTGAGCCTCGACTTATTTGATTTCACGATTTTTAATTATCATTTTTTAGTTTTTATAAATTCAAACTGTTGGCGATCAACCCATATAAACAATGAAATAAAAAAAAGTAGAAAAGATCGAACGCATAAATTTTACATGGAAGAAAACCTTTTCGAAAAGGATAAAAATTATAGGTCTTTTTTTCTACAGGCCTCTTCACGGGTTGAACTCAATCTTTGCAAAATGTCAATCAAGCTCAAACCGTGTCGATTAACTTTAACATGTTTTTACTAAGTAAAAGTTTAATTGTAAAGCACCTTTATTTATGCAATTGATTTCCAAAATTGTCAAAATCAAGATTATTTATGCAATTTATCCCCCACACACCAACAATAACTTGGATCTAGTCTAATATATTGTCGATCCATATAATTACATATCTATATTTTTATCTTGGGAGTCAATCATGCTTCGATAACTAAGACAAGTTATTTTTCTATTTTGACCTTTTATACAAAATAAAAATCTTAACATGAATTACTTATTCATCTTGACTCTATGGATTACATATTAATATAAGTTAGCTTCAACATTATAAAACAATTTTTATGATGTAATTTGATATTAATTAAATCTTTGAAAGTTAATGAATCAATATAAAATAAAACAATGAATAACATGTGAATACTTAACAGTGCGCATCTCCCATCTCTCGCGTTTTGCCAAAAGAGAGAGTCCTCAATTTGCGGCATTTCCACAGGGAGTCACTCGAATGGCTTCGACTTCCCGTTAGGTGAAGAGTTGTTGTAGAAGATGCATTTGCCAACACCTCTTGTCCTCATCAATTAATTCATGGACCATTGAAACCGATGTATCTTAGGTCTGAAATCTTAAAATTCTCGATTTTAAGCGCCTTGCATTCTAAAAATATCAAATAATCTTGGGTTATTTTTAATTAATGAGGGTCTTAAATATCGTTGGAACTTGTGGCTGATGTGATGAGGGAGCAGATTCAATGTTAAAAACATATTGGCTCTCGCAATCTGAGAGGTGGCATTAGATCTAAATCTGGAGGAATAATGATGTGGCCTTGGTAAGGACAATATTTTCTGGTCCAATACTCACTCGTTTACAAATCCTAACACGTTTTTCTTCTCATACTTCGTTTCATTGTAGCTAATTATTAAAACCCAATCAGACTAATGTATGTTTCGGCCACCGACACTAAATTAGAACTTCTTTTATACCAAAATAGTTGTAGTTTAAGATAGAGAAAACAAAATAAATTATATATGTTTAGATCTAAGTTTTAGCTTTATTATTGTTGATATAAAAAATGTGATGAGAAGATGGACGCTTAACCTATTGAAGGTTTTTTTAAAATATTGAAAGTAAAATTTAACTAAAAAATAGAGATTAAGTTGATAAAAAGACAGGCTTAATCTTAGTTGGATTAAGCATGGGGTGAGGTTAAATGACCATTTAGCCTCCAAAATTGAACAACATTTTAAACACGCATTCTGATTAGGATTAATATATACTTTGCCCCTTCATTTGTATTTAATTGATGTTTAAATTTGTATTTCATTAATTAGATTGATATATCCGCATTAACACCGTTAGTTTGTGCTGACATGGTACTACTAGTCAATCTAGCGGTACCACATAGCAGTCTCTTTGTATGCAACATGGCAAGCTTTAATTTAAAATTTTAAAAATATTTAAAATATAAATTAATAAAAAAAATTCAAGTTTTTCACATCAAGAATGAACCTCAACATCCAATTTCATTCTAGATATGTTTTCAGTAATTTATATATTTTTAATATCAAGAATTAACCTAGGCAAATGGTTGTCCAGATACAAATATCTCGACAAACATTTTCTCAAATTAATTCTAGATGTGCTTTTAGTAATTGATATATTTTTATTTTTAATTTATGCTCACCAAGTGGCACATTGAGAGACTACCTCATGACACCATTGGATTAGCTACCATTGTGTCATGCATCGCCCGTTCCTTGACCTAAACAACACAATCCCGTGCAGCACCATGACTACTCTTAGCCATGATAAACCTTTCTCGTAACCTTTTTTCGTGAACTATCTTAGTTCCCATCAATGCCTTGTCCCACGTTTGGCCCTCGTGCTCGTAAGAGGTCTCAAGCATCATCCCCATCGATGATCTTAAGCATCTACAACCATCACAGTCCAAGTTGTAAGGTATCTTGGCTCAAAGTTGGTACGTTGGATATACGACTTTTGCAGTATGTTGTATCATTCACAATAGTGAAATTCATAGCCCAAGACTAGGTAAATGATTTCCACTCATTGGCATTATATGATAAATGAAAAGTAAACATGATCATGGGTCGTTTGTCTTTGTGATGAATGACTTAATTACTATATGATAATAATTGACTTTTTATGAAGGAAGATGTAATAATTATCGTAAGATAAAATAAAATTATATTGGGAGAACGGATTTATCCCAAAGAGATTAATGATATCTTTTGAGGGTAATACACTTATGACGAGATCATTGGACGAGCAATGATCGAGTAGTTTTCGTAATGATATGTAATTGGCGAGAGCTCAATCGCGATACCATAATCACATATATTCAATTAGTCCCTTCGCTAGCTCGTTGAAACCATAAATGAATTGCATGATGAATAAAATGAACAGAAATGAATTAAATAATTAAAGTTCGAAGATGAAATTTGATAAGTATTTCATTTGATTACTATTTTATCCTTAATTACTCCTTAATAATTAGTTCATGTTGCTGATCTAGACGTTTTTGTGCGTTTTCTATGCATGACTTCAGTTCTGGAAACTGCACTTAAAAGGCAAAGTTTTGCAGTTTTATTTTTTGGAATCAAGGCTGGGCTAGTGGGCATGACTTTGGGCATGAGAGTCTGACATGACGTCCAGTCAGCAGCTTCCAAAAGGTCTAGTCAGCAAGGATGGATGAGCAGATCAGCTGCATTTTAAATTCAAAATTAGAAATTATCTTTTGTTTTTAGGATTTAATTTAAATATTTTCCAGAATTATCTTTTATTATTTTTATGTTATTTTTAGGGGTTTGGAGAACTATAAATACCTCATTGGGGTAAACTAGAAAGACATCTCATTATTAGTTTTGTTCTTATTTTCTAAGTTCTATAGAAAAAAAATTTCTCTACATTTCATTTTTAAGTTTTTATTTTCTAAAAAAATATTGAGTATAATTTCTTCCATAATCATACTCGGCTAATTTTCCAAAAAGCCAAAAACTAAAGCAACGACTCAATTCCAATCGTGAGAATTGAAAAGCACTTTATATCTTCGGATATATTTCTCAAATTTATGCAAACTTGGATTGGCAATCGACCTTTCCTTTAAAAATCCTTACACTTTCAAGTTCAAAAAGGCCCGTTAGTTTGAAGGTTATTTCGATTTATAGTTGGAAAGAAGGATCGGCTTGTAGCACATTCGACTTCCTGTGAACACACTTAGCGGTGGTCCGCTAAAGGAAATTAAGATCGGATTCGATTCTCATTGAGACAACATAGTCCGAGTCGGGTTTTTCCAAATTTTAAACTGTTTTATTCTAATGGCGATAGTCGTTGTTAGTCTAGCCAGAAAACTGAAATTCAAAAATTGATTTTGAATTTTCGCTTTACCGGAGAGAAAAACAAGTTACAAGGGTTGGGCCTTGTTGACTGTAACCGACATTTATCCGGAGTAACATATTATTCGATGATCGGTTGAAAATGAGTCAAAGCGAAGCCTGAGGCTGATACCTAAACTAAGTTTCTTCTTAAATTTACTTTCGTTAAATTTTTAGATTTAAATTTTCATTTCTTCATTTTACTTTAATTAAACTCTTTCGATCAAAACCCCCCATTTTTATCCCATTTCGCCCAAATCAAGAACTAAAAACCTTCTACATCAGAATTTCCTAAGTCCTTGTGGATCGATCTTCTCTTTACTACGCTATTTAATTATTTCTTTTGAGATTAAGGATAATTATTTTAACAGTATACGATGCTTGTCAAAATTCAATTAATTGGTCATTATGAAATTCGTTGAATGTAGAAATTAAATAAATTTTCTCATAGATTTTTTATGTTAAAGTTGTTATGATTTTAACAAAATTAAAATTTGATCAAGAAAATTATTTAATTGAAAATTTAATTTATTTAATTAACTTAATAAATATTGTCTATCTTGAGAAGTAAAAAAAATATGTACCAAGTTGGATTAAATTATAAAGTGCTAAGTTAAAAATTCAAGAAGCACTTGGATCCAATATAGAAGAAACCTGAATCTCCATCATAACACATAAGAGGAGAAGCACACCTTAGTAGCCCATCTCTCCATTAGTTCAATTAGGAAATTAATTTTTTTTATTAAATAGGTATTAAATGCATTTACTAATTTAACTAGGATCTCACTCTCCCTATAAGTGGATGACATTAGTAGGATTAAAAACACAGTATGTTTTTATATAACTTTAAGATATTATTATTTTCCAAAAAGTAGTGGAAATTTATTTTCTAGAATAAATTATATTTTATGGGAATAATAATTTTACTGGTTTCTATTGAGAGAGACATTTACTTACCCACTGAAAGTAAAAAAAATATTTTTGGTTCTATATTTGATTCGAATTTGTTTGAGTCCACACTTGAAATAGTTTGTGATACGAGAATAACGGAGAAGATTGTTTGGTTGAAAGTCGGGAATGAAAAAGATCCGTCTCGCTCAAAGCACAAGTATATTTTTGAAAAAATTTATTGCTATAAATATTATAAACAGACTCGATTTTCAAAATTTGTATTTCTACTATGATAGAAAGCCGTTTTCGAACAAGAGTTTTTTTAACACATAATTGCCTAGATTTCATCTAAAAATTCGTTATAAGTTACTAATTTTTTGAGCTTGAAAATTAGCAACTTGATTTAATTGTCTTTAATAAAATTTACCTCATCCGTATCAAATACATTTTATTAGTTTGCTTATTTACTTATGTTTTATTTAACGATATATTTTAAAAATTTTAAAAATTAATTAATTACTAAAGTGAAATTCAAGTGTATGTTATGTGAATAAAATTAATAAATGTTAAACTTTTTCATTGATTAAATGATTTGACAAATAACAATAAATTTAAAGATTAAAAGAATTAAGTAATTAAATTAAGATCTAAAATAATTTTTTATAAAATCGAAATACATAAGATATTCTGGCAATTAAGAAAACTTGGAAGAAAAGTTATTGACCTTGTTAAAAGCGTTTCTGTTAATTGATATGATGTGTAATAAATATTTTGTTTTTTTAATAGGTACATACTGAATCGAACATCGGCAGGAACAGGAACATAGAAACTGACTAGTAAGGTTTTTTTGAACCATGCTGTCCATGCAGACACTGCAAGCAAGACGACATTTAACAATCTCTGATGTAAAATGACGCGCAATGAGACAGGACGTTTTCTTCCGGTGTTTGATAAACCCCAAAAGCCAAACGAAAAGGACTCCTCGGAATTCAGAACCATAAGAGCAAACACTGCAACGCAACGAAATTTATAGTAATAATAAATAAATAAAACTTAACCATGTCTTTCCAATCTATACTCAAAGCAAAATGTGTTGCAACTTCATCGCTTTTTGAATTTCCATACACCATTAACCAATCATATATTGAAGGCCATTACTCAGACAAAGAGAGGATGCAAGGCATAAAGTTTATTACATCCCAGCTTTGAGCTTACATTGACGTGAGAAAAGAGGGTTTTTTTTTTCTATTCCTTCTGGCTTGGTGTCAGCAGCTTTATTCAAATTTGAACGTTTTTTTTCTCTTTTATATACTAAATAATAATTAGTGGGGGAATCTGAAGTAGCTTTGGTAAAGATGATGGCTGGCGGAGATGCTTTTATCATGTAGGTTGTGGAAGACTTTATCTTTACGTGATCAAAAGAAAATGAAAAAGAATTGTTAGAAAATCAAAAAGAAATCAAGGCAAAGAAAGAGATTCCTTTGGTTCACACTTCACACACAGACAGAGAGGAATTTTTGCCTTTATTCTTGTTCGCACTTCACGCCTTTTCTCTCATTCTCTTTTATCTTATGATCCCTTCTTTCTCCCCAAGTTGATCTCCTGTCATAGGATAGGTGTACAATAAGAACGCACCACCTTAGGCCTTAAGGCTTAACCTCATCCCCATTTCAGTACTTAAATGCATTTTTCTGGCGTTCCCCTTTTATGCAATGACACTTTCTTTATATATTGAGAAGATAGTTCTTTCACTGTTAATGCTTACCTTCTTGTAACTCCATTTGTCTTTCTTCTTATTTTTCACTGTCATCCCAGTGCAGTTCTCACCACCTTTCTGGTTTTCAGATTCTTTTGTTTTAACTTCTGTTGCTGGTTTTCAAAGATTTTCTATTAGGAGTTGTTTTTTTAGCTTGAAGCTTAGAGAAAGTTTTGGTTTTTAAGGAAGGTCTGAACTAAGAAAAAGGGAAGAGAAAAAAATGGCAGGAGGAGGGGGTGGTGGTGGAGGTGGTGGTGGCGGAGGAGCTGCACCACCACCAAAGCAAGATGAATTACAGCCGCATCCAGTTAAGGAGCAGCTGCCTGGGGTTGCTTATTGCATTACTAGTCCTCCTCCTTGGCGTGAGTTTCCATCAATTCAAAAATCTTTTATCTTGATTCCTTATCGTTGGTTATTAATCCCAACCTCGCCACCTTTCCAATGTTTCAATATAAAATGATGTTAATTCTCATTTAGTTACAATATTCCTCGTACATTCAAGTTTGGTATTGGAATGTCTATGTGATAACTGTATGTGGGTTTGTATCTCATTGCATTTGCAGCTGAGGCTATAGTATTGGGATTTCAACATTACTTGGTGATGCTTGGGACAACTGTTCTCATACCAACCTCTTTAGTTCCTCAGATGGGAGGTGGAAATGTATGCTTGACACAGAGACAGTAACAGTCAATTAGTTTTCTTCATGCTTGTCGTTTCTTTTATGTGGATCTCGTCAGAAGATTTGCATGTTGTTTACCTGTAAGTACGATTCTTTGCATCAGGAAGAGAAAGCAAAGATGATTCAGACATTGCTATTTGTGGCTGGGGTGAACACATTGCTTCAAACATTGTTTGGTACCCGTTTACCAGCAGTGATTGGAGGTTCCTATACCTATATGCCAACCACCATTTCCATCATCTTGGCTGGCCGCTATACTGACATTGTAAATCCTCAAGAGGTAGCTTCACTAAGACCCTATAGTTTTGTTCTTTTTCTCGTAACTTATGTTAACAGAATCCCAGAATTGAATGGATCCTCTATTGAGTATGCAGAAATTTGAGAAGATAATGCGAGGAATCCAAGGTGCCCTCATTGTTGCCTCGACCCTTCAGATTGTCCTCGGTTTTAGTGGCCTTTGGCGTAATGTTGCAAGGTGAGTATGATGTTGGTTAAATAATCTTTTATAAGCACCTTTTTGGGCTTTTCTTGTTATATTTAATTGGTTGAATGCAGGGTCCAAGTCTATTAGACTAGTGTGGTTAATCGTTGTATCTTTCAATGCTTTTGTAGGTTCTTAAGTCCTCTGTCAGCTGTTCCCCTGGTTGCTCTCTCTGGCTTTGGACTCTATGAGTTTGGATTTCCTGTGGTATGGCATCAACATCTTTTGTTTGGAGCATTTGTTATAAAATTGATTCATCATTCTCTCTCATTTTCACTTCCTGGTTATTACTTTTGCAGCTTGCCAAATGCATAGAGATAGGGTTACCAGAGATCATTCTTCTCTTAGTTTTTTCACAGGTAATTTAGATTTTCTGAAGCAGTAGTGACATAAACAGATGGTTAATGCTTGACCATAGAAGAAAATGTTTTTGAATTGTAACAATCACCTGGATGAGGATCTTGTTTTGGCAGTATATACCTCATATTACACGTGGGGAGCGGCAAGTGTTTGACCGCTGTGCTGTCATAATCTCAGTTGTGATTGTGTGGATATATGCTCACCTGCTGACTGTTGGTGGAGCATATAAGAACAGTGGACCAAAAACTCAAATAAGCTGCCGGACTGATCGCGCTGGGATTATAGGTGCTTCTCCTTGGTAAGGCTCTTTCTTTCTTCGTTCTTATCCTGATATTGACCCTAGATAAAAGGATTGCATTTTCACTCTTAATCTCAGCTTGAATGCGTAAAATTAGTTTTATTATCTCAGGCATCTATTATTCTTGAGATGGAATACTTTGCGGAAAAGACATACTCAATAGTTGAACATCAGGTGCCACGTTGAACTTATTAGCATCACAATAGCCAAGCCTACTCTTCATATGTCTCAAAATTCATTGAACTGCTTTCGAATGAGGTTTCTTTGAATTTTGCATGTAGCAACTCATAATAAAAATTAGGAGTGATTTCGATTCAGTTCGGTCAGGTTTTTTAGATTTTTTGAACTATTTATCATAATTTGGTTCGGTTCAATTTGATTTTCTGTTTTTTCAAATTATTTTTTTGTTTTGATTTTTTAGACTTATTTTGATAAAAATGAACTTTGTTTTATGGTTTTTGAATATTATTTGACAAAATTTCAAGATTTTTTCATAAATATTTTTAAAAAAATAAATAAAATTTCAAGAACTTTTAAATTATTTTCACTATTTTAATAAAAATATTTATTGTATATTATAAAAATTAAAATTAATTAAATAAAATATAAAATTTGGTTCTATTTCAGGTAACCACGATTTTTGAACTTGTATTCTATAAACCGTCCAAATACTTTGGTACGAGTTAGTTTTCGATTTGGTTGATTTTTTTGCTTAGCTCTAATAAAAACCACAAAAGAAATAGCTGATCTTGTTAAACTTAAGTAGGCATGACTACTTATACTTATACGCCCGGCCTTGGAGGTGTAATCGCTCAGGACCCTACAAAATATTGTTTTCTAGTTTTTAAGGTACCCAAACAAATATTTTTATCAACTTTTAAGGGCCCCAAAAAAATTATTTTAATTTTTAAGGGCTCAAATTTTTTTTACCAACTTTTAAGATACCTCAAATTTTTTTTTTTCAACTTTTAAAAAACTTAAAACTCTCATTTTATTGTTTTGCTTAGGGCCAAAAATATAAAAAAAAATATATACTATTTGTATATATTCAAATATTGTAGAACAAACAAAACAACATAGCCAGAAGATGTTACTTATGCTACTAAAAGAATATTTTTTTTTCATACTTAGCACATGGTATACATTTCGAAGTGGCACTTCGATATCATTATTTTGAGGAAAACTATTGTGTTACCAATATATATTATTGGTAACTTAAGTTATTTGTTGTTAACATAGTACGGTTTTCCTCATGTTTTTGATAAATTTTATGGTTTCTCTTTATCACCTGTCATATGATTTGAGCAATCCGAATCAATGATCCAACTATTTTTATAAACAATTTTATCAAATGTGTTACTGTAAGAGCTAGATTTTCCTCTTCTATAGCAAACAATGCTTTTACATCCCATTCTTCTTCATTATTAGAAGTAACAACATTACTCTACACAAACTTTTTCTTCCACTAGCAAGCTTTTGTCATGCCACCTTTTTTTTTTCTCACAATTGCAACACTTCCCTTCAAACTTTTAATTGTTATGGTTTTTCAAACCTCCCCCTTCACTAGGTCTCCTTTCACCTTCATAACCTTTTAGATTTTCATCATTTTTCTTGAACCCACCATTGTCACACTGCTTGAAATTCCCTCTGCCTTTATTGGCTTAGAGTGCCTCTTTTTATTCTTTAGCGAGACTCATCTCATTTGTTGAGATGACTAATTTTGTCATCCTTGTACAACAATAACAACAAAACTCCTAAATTTTGGCTTCAGACTATGGATTATGACTCGTCTCATCATAGTATCACCAATAGGAGCTTTTGAATCCAACTTTAAAACCTCTTGACATAGTGACTTTACTTTATGAAAGTATGGTGTCATCATCATATTTCCTTGCCCCACTCGAACAACTCACTCTCTAGAAGTTGGAGCTTCATATGGTCCATTTTAGAGAGTAGCTTGGTGAATGTATCCCAAGGTTTTGACATATCGGATGAGCTCTAGCACATCTTTCTCGATTATTGTTTTCAAAGAAAACATTTCTTGCTTGCCTATATGACAAGACTGTTGAATTTTTTAGTCATAATGATTATTTAATGGCAAGTGTAGCATATAATGTGTTCGTAAAAGTGAATGGAGAAGAACTAAGTATCATGTTACTCTATGTGGATGATTTAATCATCATAAGAAATTAGGTTAAATTTTGCTATTAGTCCTTGTACTTTTCAAAAGTGTGGATTTAACCCATATATTTTAATTTGAACAATTTTAGTCTATGTACTTTTCAAATTTTGAAAATTTAGTATTAACCTAAATAGTGACAGTTAAATCCGTTCAATTAAATTCATTTACTAGTCATGACTATGCGTATAGTTGTAGATTTAGTCCATACTCTCCAATTGGATCATTCTAAGTCCCTATACTTTTCAAAATTTGAAATTTTACTCTTGATGCAAATAACAGGTTTTAATCCATTAACTGGATTTTTAGTGAGTAATATGTGAAAATAATAAGCTAACATGGCATTGCATATATAATGATATGTTTGTCGTATTGCATTTTGTAAATAGCAGAACTTAACTGAATGAATTTTACTATTATAATTTGGTGAGTACTGAAATTTTAAGTTTCAAAAGTACAAGAAGTAACAGAAAATTTTAACTTAGGAAATTATCAGGAAGAAATTCTTCAAACTAAGATGAATTTATCAATTCGCTTCCATATTAAAGAACTTGGACAATTCAAACACTTCCTTAGTCTAAAGGTTGATGACACTAAAAAAATAATCTTTTTCATATTAAAAAATAAGTAGAAACATATTAAGAAAGAAGATCGAGTTGTAATCTTTTTCATAAGAGGCTTGTGTGGCAACAAACTCTTGGAAGCTGGTCTTAAGAGAGTGTGTTGACATAGATTACTCTGTATAGAATGATGATGCTTATTTAATTGATTATTTCCCTATCTTACTGTACTACATTTCATGAACAGGATAAGAGTTCCATATCCTTTTCAATGGGGAGCTCCCACATTCGATGCAGGAGAAGCTTTTGCTATGATGGCGGCTTCATTTGTTGCTTTAGTAGAGGTTTGCTTCTCATGTTTATAATCTTGATATCCATTTCTAAAATTTTTGTTTATCATGTCTATCTTATGTCTGATACAGTTGCACCATACGATTACAGTTTGTATAGTAAATATTCTATGATAATTTAATTGATTAGGTTGCTCCTGCTACTATCTTAAACCTCAATGCAATCTGGGTGTATAAGATGATACTGTCTGCAAAATTTGAAAGATTTCATTTTCTTAGCTACTGCATATAATCGTTTAGTGTGAAGTGTTCATTGCTGTAATGTTCTTATGATTAAACAGTCTACTGGTACCTTCCTTGCTGTTGCAAGATATGCAAGTGCAACTCCAATGCCCCCCTCCATTCTTAGCCGTGGTATCGGTTGGCAGGTAAAAATAAACTGATAAAATTTCTGTGCAAATTGCTATGACTTTTTAACATGACGAGTATAGTATATATTTGGCTTGTTTTGCTTCAATCCTAGGGTATTGGCATTCTCTTTTCTGGGATATTTGGAACTGGGAATGGGTCATCTGTTTCAGTGTAAGATTCTTTCCTGTGGCACACAATAAAACAATATTTGTTCATCTAACTCCTTTGTGAACTGTGGCAGCGAGAATGGTGGTTTGTTGGCAATGACACGTGTCGGAAGTAGAAGAGTTGTCCAGATATCTGCAGGGTTCATGATCTTCTTCTCCATCCTTGGTCAGTTTCAAGTGCCAATCTCTCTCTGTCTTTCTCTGATCTGTCTCACTCAGTTAATCATATTTGTATACATGCACTGCTAATCAGGAAAATTCGGAGCTGTTTTCGCTTCAATTCCAGCTCCAATCGTTGCAGCTTTATATTGTCTTTTCTTTGGATACGTTGGTAAGTTCGGTTGGAATCAAGCTATATACCATTACTGTTCCATTCAAGATATCCATAATTCAACAATTTGTGCTAATTGCGTGGCTCAGGTTCAGGGGGTATCAGCTTGCTTCAATTCTGTAACTTAAACAACTTCAAAATAAAGTTTATATTAGGTTTCTCTGTTTTCATGGGACTATCAATACCACAGTACTTCAACGAGTACACAGCAATTAACGGTTTCGGTCCAGTTCACACCGGCGCCAGATGGGTAACTATCTGTTTCCCTTTTACCCCATTTTTACAACTCTAGCAGAAAACATAGTTATGCCTGCTCCTTTCTGCAGTTCAATGACATGATAAACGTGCCATTCTCATCCGAAGCATTTGTCGCGGGTTCATTGGCAATGTTTCTCGATGTGACGTTGCACGGGAAAGACAATGCGACTAAGAGGGAACGTGGCATGCACTTGTGGGAGAAGTTCAAATCATTTAAAAAAGATGCAAGAAGTGAGGAGTTCTATGCCCTGCCTTTCAATCTCAACAAGTTCTTCCCATCAGTGTGAAGTTGGACACAGCGTATAAGCTTGATGCTCAAGCCATGGATGCAACCTCAATACTACGCTTCCATCACTAGAACCTTCCATCTTTGCCCATTTTCACCAACTCTCAACTCCATGATGAAAAACAAACATACGCTGGTGCAAAGTAGTGCAAACAAATATGTTCATTCAGTGGTACTTCCATATCCCCTTAAATCCCAAAATGCTGAATGCTATTACATTACAACTCACAAGCAGATTATTTAGGACATCTTACATAACGTAGTGCTTATGTCCATTATTGGACTTTTGCTGAGGCCCAATGAACCATCTTCAAACTCTACCATCCTTCAGATTATTGGGTTCAAATTTATTTGTAGTTTTCTCCTGCGGGTCAATATTTGATGTTTGGTTTTTCCCATTCGCATCATCTTGTCGCCAACATAGCTTTCATATGCATATATATGGAGTGTAGTCATATCTGATACAGACAGAACATATATGAATGCTTAAGAAAAAGTTGAGATTGTAGGATGAGCAGCTTGGATTATTTGAAGATGCGATCCCAGTCTTTTTCTGACAGCCTATTAAGAGGAGACAAGTGGGAAAGACAGAAGGGTGAGGACCATTGTTCCCCCACAATTCTAGGAACTGCTCATTTGGCCAAAGAATATAAGGTCATTCATCCATGGTACCATAAAGTATAAACACAATTAAAGCTCCAATAATTTCTCCGGTTTCCTTAATCTCTAGTCTCTTGCCTACATTAAATTCAAAACCCAATTTCTGAATTTGTTTATTGATATTGGTAGACTGTTAACTTTTTAGCCGCATTCAGATCCTAACAAGTCATAGCAATTCTTATGTGGGGAAAAAACTTTCCAAAAAACATGCTAAAACAATCTCATATGAACTGGCTACATAGTTGCAGATTACAAATTTCCCTTTCCCAGCTATTAAAGAAACAACTAAATAGTCGTGCTAAAACCCCGTCTTCCTAATTATTATAATAAGAAAGTTGCCATTTGAATTAAGACTCCATCTTAAACTATATATTTAAAAAAAAAAAGGTCATTTGTATGTATGTTTTGCATGGTAGGACCAGACTTATCTAGTTGTTTTTTTCCGGCTGTCTAAATTTGATGATTACTTGCAATGTTTCTCTAAGGCACTAATTCGTTTTCCGACACTCTTTTGAGCTAGTTGACATGTTGTACTCACTTTGATCAACATAATGTACAAACTTTTTACTAGCTAATTCCAAATCATGAGAAAAGAACTCATTCTGTATTTTATTTGTGTTTTAGAAAAAAAAAGGGACAACCTCCGTTGTTTGATTTGATACAATTAAGAAGAAGAAGGTGACAAGCAGACCACCATGCATCCTGTCGTGTCAATTCCTGATTTCTCATCACAGTCGGCATTATGTGGTTAGCCACTTAGCCTAACAATTTCAATAATTCATATTCCTCATTCCAAATGCATGCAAAGGAACAATACAATGGCAACCATCAGTCATCAAAAAAGGGATGTAGAAAAGAAATTAATAAAATAAAACAGAAAAAGGTGCATGGAGATATGTTTTTCGAACATGCATGAATTTGGGTGTTAACGTCAATCGAATGTGTGTTTCTTTGTTTGGGGGAAAACAATAAAAGTTAAGAGACAAAATGGCAGTGGGGTTGCAATAGCAAAAGAAGTAAATGACTAACCTTAAACCTTTCATTGTATTCAATCATGTATATATTATTATAATGTCACGATGATGGAGTTAATATCAATGTTGTTGAAATTTTATTATGGTGTTTCACTTTGTGACAGCAGTTATAGTTCTTGCTCGTGTCCAGACAAACCCAGAGGTGCTGCCAGTAGATACCGCCTACATCCCAGACAAACCCTAGATTAATATATTACAGTTCTTGCTTCCACGAAAATCAAATTTCAAAGGCTTAATTTATTGTTAAATTTGACTAAAGCCCAGTTGAGTGCAGTTTTTGTTGGAGGCTTAATTTATTTTTTAAAAATTATTTTACAAGGAATTTTTAGCATTTATGTCGAAATAAATTTATAAAAAATTTATTTAACAATTGAATCTTATTTTTAATTATTTAACAAGGACTTTTAACATTTACGTCAAAATATATTTATAAAATATTTATTTAACAATTGAATCCGAATTAAAGTGATAAAGCATTTATCGTTTAAATTTTAACAATTTTGGGCTCAATCTTTACACATTTGATTTTTTATTGTTTTATTTAAACATTTCATATAAAAATAGTAAAAGATAAAACACCACTATATTAATATTCATTACTTTTTTAAATATGATTTTTGAATAATTTCATTGATCGAGTTAACTCATGATATCAACTTAAACAATCACAATTCATATAGTATAGATTTAAAATTTAAAATTAAGTTAACTTTGATTAAATTCAAAATCGAACTGAGCTAAGAGATAAAACTCTTATTTTCATTTTCCACAAAATTCAAACATGAAACTGCTCGACCTAAGTGACATAATAATGGTACAATGGTTATTGCATGGGCAAATAATTAGCGTTGATAGTTTGAAATTTTCTTAAAACTTATTACTTGCCACTTGCCATAAGGTCAGTTTATCCTTATTTTGATTTGGAAAAGGTTTTCAATTTTGTTATTATTGCATTAAACCTTATATCATAAATATATTAATTATTTTTAAAATTTAAAAAAATTATAAATTTTCAAAAATAATATAATTAAGAATTAAAATACAATATACACCCAAAAAAAAATTAAAATACAATAATATATATGTTTAATTTTAAAATCTTGATAATTGATATTAGAATGATTTTCATTTGTATATAATAATGTAAAAAAGAAAAAACCTAGCAGAAATGATTCCAAAATTAAAAAGATTTTATTACCAAATTAAATAATTAAATTAAATTAATTCCAAAAATAGATAAAAACATTTTTTATTGTGATTAATAGTGGGTTTTAATTATTATTTGAATATTTTTAAATGTTGACATGTCAATCAAGGAGATTCACCAATTGTTGCAATATAAATATCGATTGTTTCTATTTTATATGAGTATATATGAAAAGGATTCACTTTTATTGATGTAAAATAGTGTAAAGTTTAAGTAATTTTACGATATTTTCTAATTTTTTATACATTAATATTTTAACAATTAAATCTTCATATATTTTTTTTTGTATAAAAAAGCCAGCAATTGCGATTACACTAAGAGACTAAGTAGAAAATAAACTAGGAACAGCACTGTTCTGCTGCAGGAGTTGCCGAACAGGCAAGGGAGGATCTTGAAAAAACTGCAGCATTAAATCAGTAGAAACTGTCAACTTTGTCATGTCATCTGCAACCTTGTTAAGGTTTTTGGATACGTGCTTGAGACGACCTTCCAATTCCTCTGTATAATCTGATGAAGATGATGAACTTCCACAAAGTCACTGTTGCTCCCTCCACCACCTAACAGCAGATTCACTAAAAGAGCATTGTCACTCTCTACTTCGATTTGTCTGTAACCTTTGTTCCATGCTAAGAGCAATCCTTCGAGCATTCCACGTGCTTCTACTTTAAAGATTATGCATGTCAAGTTTGACATAAATTAAAAAATTTTAACTATTAGTTTTATGTAAAAAAAAAATCCACCATTATATATATATACACACACAATATTTTAGATTAATATGATAAAAATATCGGATCGAATTAAAATTTTACATGCATAACAAGTACAAACATATCGATAAGTTCAATAGTTTGATTGTGAAACTATTAATTGTACAAAAAAATTGCAGAAAGGTATAAAATAATTTAAATTTTACATTGATGTAAGTGAATCAATCTCTCTATATATAAACATTTATAAATAAAACAAGGTAGAAAAGTATTTTTAAGAAACTTATAGTTGGTGATAGATGTGTTCATTGGTCGGGTCGAGCTAGGTTTTGGTCGGGCCTAAGCATGATATTAACATACTTTATGTTTGTCCAAATCCGATTCGAATATGAGTTTAAATTTTTGTCTAAACTCATTTATATTTGTAAATGGTTAATTTAAATTCATTTTAGGTTCACTCATATTATTTTTAATTTAATAGTTAATAATTTTATATATAGTTATATTAACATTTTTTAATTTTTACATTATAAATAAGAAAAACTTATGTTTTATATTTTTTATTTGTTACAAATTACATAATATAAAACATTACAAACTTAAAAATGAGTCTAGATGAGTCGGGCTTGGATATTAAATGTTCAAGCCTAAGTTCGATCCATATTTTAAACAAATCTAAATTTTTTCCCATACCAATTTTTCAAACTTATTATTTTTGTCTAAACTTTCTCAAATTTCAAACGAATCTTTAAGTTTAGAAGAATAATTCGACCCATGAACAGATTTAATTAGTGATGAATTCTCATAATAAACAGTGGCTATGTTAGTTGTGTTACATATCAACATGTTTGCCTGTTATAATAAAGTGAATCTAATTTTTTTATTGATAAGTTTTATTTATAATTTTTTTTAAATTTGATCGTATTCTATATATAAAATGTTTACATCGCTATCATCATTGCCACGTGACACAATCATAAATTATTGTGATCAAAATTTAATGTAGTAAAAAAAAAGTAACATAATAATGGATGAAAAAAATTGAAGAACCAGTCCAGGGAAAAAAAACATTAAATATCAAATGGGACGGAATGCCAACTTGAGGAGCCAAAAATGTATTTTAGCCTAACAATAATTATATAATATTGGTTTAAACCAAATTACTTCTTTGTTCGACATTTGACACCATCAAAATTTGCCATGTATATATTTTGTTCACAGTTAATTGATGGAATTTTTTTTTAAAAATAACTGAAAAAAAAGTTGTTCAATGTAATTATATTTAAGGCTAAATAAGATCTATAGGTTGATTTTAATAATTAATTAAGTTTTTAGGCTGTTTCTTGTAAACATCGAATTATGTGATCAAAACCTCCAAAAAAAATTACGTTAGGCTGTGACTAAGGCGTCGTATCTGTCGGGCGGATTGGAGTGGCTAGAGAAATAGTTCTTGCTAGTATAGTGAGAGTGGTAGAGTTGGAGGCTAGAGGGGCTTTTAGGGCCTTTACCACTTGTTGCAAGGTGGGGAGAAGAACACTTGCATATTACAGTTGAGCTCCAACAGCAATAGAGCCAAAGTGAGGGGCCTATGTAAAGCTCAAGTCAATAGACACACCTGAGATAGGTGGTATGGAGGTGTTGAGTGGAATGGAAGAGCTGACTTGGTCAGCTAAATCGTTGATTTGGTTGGCTTGATCAGCTGGGGTGATTGAGAAGTCATGTTGTTCAAGCTCATGCACCAATTGTCGTTATTGTGTTCAACAAGGGGAGAGTACAGAAAAGAGTAAAACGGTTGTTGAGAAGGCCGAATGACCCGATCATGGCAGAGAGCCAGAGGTTATGAATAATGGAAGTGGAGAGAGTTTAAAGGCCATTTTTTTATTATAAAAAGGAGATAACATAATTTTTCCCTTTAACTTGGGAACTAGATCCATTTTCGTCATTTAACATGATTAGATTGGTCGTTTGAATTGATTAAACTGAGAATCGACTGATATATTGATCCATAAAAAGGGTTGAACCGA
Organism: Gossypioides kirkii; assembly: GCA_005610355.1. Classification (NCBI taxonomy): domain Eukaryota; kingdom Viridiplantae; phylum Streptophyta; class Magnoliopsida; order Malvales; family Malvaceae; genus Gossypioides; species Gossypioides kirkii. The sequence continues at coordinate 36,049,602 of CP032246.1, forward strand.
TTAGATTGAAAATTACTTGAAATTGGTAAAAATAGAAAACTAGGATAATAACCTATAATTGAACCGATTTAATATTTTTATTTTTTAAAAAATTTATAAATTTTAATAATTTATTCAATTATTATTGGTTTAGTAATTGAATCGATAAAATCAATTGAATCGAGAATATAATCAGATCGGTTTGACCTGTTTGAACATTGTATGTGACATTTTAAAATTATATTATGTCGTCACCTGAAATTTTATATTATTTTTTTTAATTTTCAGTTAATGATGTAGTACAATATTAGAGTGCTGATGCCATCAAACTTTCATATTTTTCAGATTTAGGAAAAAAAGGATTTTTTTCATTTTTTTTCAGTAATTAGCAGAGCATCGGAAGGGAATTATTTGATTAGATATCACTCTGCGTTTACTTGAATTACATTGGAGTTGCCAACTTTTCTAAAATTTGTGCTTACTGTTTCAGTATTCCATACCAAAAAAGAGGGTGCTTTTTAAGTGTCTAGCCTCACTTTTGCTTCATATATGAATTAATAATGAAGTGATAAAAAATGGTTAAAATACTATAAATTTTGAAATTAGTTTTTGTATTTTTATTTTCAGAAATTTAATTATTTTATTTTTAAAATTTAAATTTAATTATTATTATTATTATTATTATTATTAAATTTGTTGATATGATAATTTGAAATAAAAAAACTCACTTCATAATAATGTATTAAAAACATGACATTGTAATGAATTTAATAACAAAATAAATTTAATATTATTAATAATTTAATCTAAATTTTGAAATTTAAAAAATTAAAATTTTAAAAATAAAAATACTAAAATTAAATTTTAATTTTAATTTTAAATTTATGAAAATTACATTTTTTTTAAAAAGAAATTTCAACATCAAAATTTACCTTATATTCGGTTCCATCTTGAGCATCTCCTACTTTTCTTTTTCTTTTATAAAAGATTTTGATAAATATATTTTAGAACAACCGGATAAGGATGACAGGTGGTTCAAGAGATTCAAAGTTTTGCTTTTGTTTTGGTAAAAATTAATGAAAAAAATATTATTTGGTATAAGAATTTAACTTTAATATTTAATTTGATATCTAAATTTTTTTAATTGGGTATTTGAGTTTAGTTTCATGTTTAATTTGGTATTTAAATCAAATAACCCATTAAATATCTTACACATTTAGTAAAATAACACATGTGCTTAATTGAGAAAAAAATAAAGTTCAAGTGTTAAATTGAACACCGAAATTAAAATCGAATACTTAAATGGGACAAAAAAAAGTTTTAATATCAAATTTAAAAAAATTCATATACCAAAATGAACCTTTAAACATATTAAATTATACATCAAAATTAAATTCAAATATCAAATAATATATTGTGGGATTAAAAAAAGCAAGCAGCATTGGGATTGGGGATTTGGACGAAAGCCTAAAGGGTGAAGACCTAAGGAGCTAGGCACAACCATGATACGGTGGTGGGGTTGTCATTGTCCAGCCATGCCAAAAGGAATCACCATGGCATCACACGCATGCTTAGTACATAGCAGTAGCACTTACCCTTACTTAGGCTTAGGGTTATGCTTCTTACCACAAAATTTTACCACTACATCCAAGAGGCATTGGGTTAGACATATTTTATATACATATTCAACCCTTGACCCCGTCGACCTATGCCTACTACTACTTCCCAAACTCGTAACACTGTTTCTCCACGTGGAGGTCGTGCCGCTTTCCGAGGCCTAGTGCCGGTGCTCCTTCGTCATGCCCTAAAGTCATCAATGTATATTCTAACATTAAGCTAGTAACAATCATAATCTAATAACAGCCCCCTTTTTTATTTTTTATTATCTTATATTGATATAATTATGCGGTTTTTGAAATGAGGGACGGCCTGCTTCACCCAGTCTCTTATTTGTATACATGCATACGTAGGGTGGTGGGGAGAGCTGTATAGAAAAAGACTGCTGCTGTTTTAGTTTTTTACTTAACCTCATCCCTCATCCCTCATCCCTCCTTTCTTCTTTTTATCTTTCATTTCAGTCTTGAACTGAGAGAGATGGGGAACTGTCAAGCTATAGATGCTGCGGCGTTGGTGATACAACATCCATGTGGGAGGATAGAGAGGTTCTATTGGCCTATTCTTGCAAGTGAAGTGATGAGAATGAATCCAGGCCATTACGTTTCGGTCATCATACCATTGCCTCCCTCTGAGGACGCCAACCAAGACGACAAGGCCGTACGCTTCACTCGTGTCAAGCTTCTTCGTCCTTCTGATACTCTCGCCCTTGGCCATGCTTATCGCCTTGTCACTTCTCAGGGTATGTGTCGTATTATTATTTTTCACAAGATTATGAGATTTTTCCACTCCCCCCCCCCCCTCCTGATTATATATTGCTTGCTTGTATATGTGTTCTGCTGCAGAGGTTATGGAGGTTCTAAAGGAAAAGAAATATGCAAAAACGACAAGGCAACACCTGGAATCAAGTGAAAAGTTGCAGCATGAACAAGGGAATAACCGAAGTTCAGAGTCCTACCAAGTATGTCTCCATTCGCCACATCCTTAGGCTTTATCATTACTAGTTCATAGATTTTAGTATTTCAGAATCTGGTATGGAGACAATGACCTCATACGAATATATAAGCTAGCCTTCTAGGCTAGAACGAATTCATAAAGTTCATCAACCCAAAAGGATAGTACTTAAAAGATCTGATGAAGTTCACGAATCCTTAACAAATAAATTGAAAAAAATTTCATGTTTCATTTAAATCTAGCATTCTCATTCATATTCCTAAATACATGGGCGCTTATTTTCTAACAGTCTCAGGTGAAAAAACATGAAAGACGACGCCCAAGGACAGCGCCTGCCAACAATGCTGCAACGAGTTCAAAGTCATGGCAGCCTTCATTACAGAGCATCTCTGAGTTTGGAAGCTAATAGTGTTTGTTTTCGGATTTTATTGTAAAGATAAGATTGGGTTTGGAGTGGCAATAAACTACAATTTCAGTAGGAACCCCCCAAAAACTATATAAAACTATAAATTCACCCAAAGGAATGAAGATGGAAACTTAGATTTATTATTTGCAATCACAGCTTCCCAAATTGAAATATGAGTTCAGAAGAGCACGTTGTATCATGTAGCTGATAACAAGTCAAGTCTTTCAATCAACATTTTATACAAAATATTATAAGCTTGATGAGTTACTACAGTACAAACAGGATGATAATATGAAAGAAAATGCTTATGAATTATGATGAGAAAATCACTTGGGCGAGGGCGAGGGCGAGTTTTGGGCCGATGCCCTTGCAGCCATAGGTGCTCCAAGTTATGTTAGTCTAACTCTTCATTTCTTTCAAGGACCCATACTGAAATTTTAAAAAATAATAAATAAATGAAAAACATTTTCGTATCCTAGGCTCAACCCCAAGTCCGGATAACATAGGCTCTAGGTTTCTTCTTCTCTAAGCAACAATGAACATACCGGTGAAAGGCTCCACCCACAATGTCCCAAGTCGTCCATATTCACTGCGCAAGAAATTGTAGAAGTGAGCTTCACAAAAATTTATATACTCGTATCAAAACTTAAATCTTCTGTAGGTAGAACCTAATACAGGAAGAAATTGTAACCTTCAAATACTCATATTTAGAGAAATCCTAACATTGGCCAAACATTCACAGAAACAAGAATGTGACAGAAGGGTGATTAGTTATTGTCATGCCAGATATTTGGTTTTGGGTCAATTATTGAATTGAGGTATTTAGAAGAGGACATTGTTGATAAAGGCTAGAAAACAATCAAAACAAGGCAATTAGAAAATGATCTGGATTGAAAAGTTTGAATAAAGGGGTGTGATGTAAGCAGCACTCTCAAACTGTTGTATGATCCTAAGGCTGTAGGATTTAAGCAAGGCTTAATTAGTGACTGTGATCACTTTTTTCCCCTTCAAAATCCAAACATGCACGTTTGGATGGAAGCCAAAGGAAATCAAGCAATGGTGGGTGATAATAGTGATGTTTTTATGCTTGTTGCATCTCTTGCAAAGTACTTGAATTCTAGTCAGTTTGCAGAAAAAGGAAAGACAAAACTCTGTCAAGCTTTCCCTTCTCCAAATAGTCTAAGAACATGTTTCTGGTCAAGAAAGTTCTCGAGGATAACCCTTCCTAGAATGAAAACATAATTTACATCATTATTTCCTTAACTAGTTATTTTATGTAAGCCATTTTTTAAACAGGCTTTTTGTGTTTCTTTTCGGATAAGGATTATTTAAGTTTGGAGATACAAGTACGAATTAGAGTTTATAACACTGTGCAACGAGACTAATCAATGTCATCCGCACCCCTCACCCCTTCAAATATTTAGCATAAAAATTTGAGAGAAATAGGATGAGATGAATGAAGCTAGAATGGATGGTTCTGACTTTTGAGATGAAAACAGGTTCAGCTAGCTTAGTTGAATGAAATGGTGGTTTGACTCATCACCAAACCTGTCTTTACTCTTAGATAACTTTAGAAAAGTTCACTTCTAAATTTAGAGACGATTGATACTAATAATTTTATTGAAAAATTAATGATATTAATCATTTGGACTAATTATTCCAAGTTTTTAATTGCATGGTGGCAGGCACCCACATGCCAATGTCCACTTTCATGATATGGGTACTTGAAGAACAAGATAGATGCAAACTAGAATTTTCAGTTCCTAAAGCATAAACTCATCAAGGACCATTAGTAAGCAGTACTTGGCACACAAATCAAAGTTGCACCTACAAGAAACTATTGAATAAACGAAAAGCTTGAAGCTCAAAATCATATTTGCTATAAGCCATTAAATTTGATCTTACTAATGTAAATAAAGAATTTAATGGGTACCTTCATCTTCATCTTCATCTTCATCATCACTCCCTTGAAGGAAATCATCAGCCAAGGGACCATCATCATCAAAATCAGACACTTGTTCATCCCCATCCAATAAGTCACTTGTTCATCTCCATCCAATAAGTCATCTAAAATACACTTGTAATTTATTAATAATTTAATGATATTGAGTGTAATTTATCTTTTTCATAAATGTCAAGCAGTACTTTATCAAGGTAAAGTGAAAGTAAATGTTATCAAGTTTCATTTTGTAGGTTAAATTAGGAGTGAGTAAAACTTGATTCAAATCGAAAAATTTGAAAAAAATTTCGAATTTCGAATTATTCGAATCGAGTTATTTGAGTTAAACGAATCGAGTTGAATTTTTTTTCGAATTTCGAGTTCGAATCGAGTTTAATTTTTGAATTCAAATTATTCGAATAATTCGAATAAACTGAATAATACTATATTATTTTTAATTTTAAATTTATATTACCCAAACTCAATATTCAGGCCCAATTTACTATACTTATTTTCTCTCAAAACCCAAACCATTTATCTTACCCAATTTTTTCCCCTAATATTTAAAACCCATCAACAAACTAAATTCAAATATTTTTAAACCCAAATATAATTTTATTCCTAAATAACACTCATAAACAACTCCTTTTCATGTCTAAATTTACTGTTACTTTTTGTTTATTGTTATTATGGTTAGGTGTACTTATTTAATTTTTATTTGGAAAAGAAATTAAAGATATTAACTTTGTAAACCCAAAATTTATTTTTTCCTAAAAAAAAACCTAAATTAAAACCCTCAAAAGAAGAAGTTTAAGCTATTCTACAATAATTTTGTGTTATTACTGTTCGTTTATTTGACTTTTGTTGTATTGTTTTTATTTTTTGTTTTGTTGTTTGGAATGGTGTTGTCGTGTAGGTTTTTACTGTATTTTGGACTTTTGCTTATGTTTTTTTATAATCTTGTTGTGTTATTGTTGTTACTTGGATTTATGATGTTTACTTGAACTTTTACTTATTTTTTTTATTATAATATTATTGTGTTGTCATTGTTTACTTGGATTTTTTCACTTATTTATTTCAATTTTTCGTTGTATAGTCATATTTAAAAACTTTAAATAAAAATATTTTTTTTTAAAATTACATAAAATTAAACAACACCAAATTAATTTTTTTTAATTTAACTCGAATAAATATATTCGATCCGATTCGATTCAATTCGATTCGAATTCTATCTCACTCGACTCGATTCGTAAAAAATTCAAATCGAGTTAGGATGATGAAATAGGATTCTAAAACTCGATTAACTCGAAAATTTTTCATTCGATTCGATTCGATCGAATGCTCATCCCAAGGTTAAATAGAAGTGTTCATGGCCAAGTCAAGTCGGGTCGGGTCTAAGCATGATATTAATATACTTTTGTTTGCCCAAATCCGATCCAATAAAAAATATGGGCCTAAAATTTTACCCAAACTGACACATATTTGCAAAATACTAACCTAAGCCCATTTTAGATCCGTCCATATTTTTTTAATTTTTTAAATATTTTATTTTATTTTATTTTAATATTTAATAATTTTATACATTTTTTATTTATTAGAATTTTTTATATAGTCATATTAATATTATTTTAATATTTACATTAGAGTAGTATTATACATTTAGAATAGGTTTATTTTTTAAATGTGTTCTAAACTACATAACATATAAAAATAACATAATATAAAATATTATAAACTTAAAAATAGGTTGAGTCAGGCCGAACTCGGGTTCGAATGTTCAAGCTCGAGTCCGACTCATATTTTAGACAAGCTTAATTTTTTGCGTAGGCCCATTTTTCGGACCTAATATTTTTATCCAAACTCTCCTAAATTTCAAACGGGCCTTTGGGCTTGGATTAATATCCCGATTTATGGACAGGTCTAGGGTTAAAGGATTAAATTAAAAAAATTCACTTTAGGCCCATTCAAGTTTGAGTTGATTTGTAATTGTAATAAGTTGAGCCCAATTAGAGAGTTGTTATTGGAAGTCTGTCAAAACCAGTTGCCCCATTTTCATAGAGATCGCTTGTGTTGTGCTTCATAACTCCCAACAAAACCACCCAAATCTATAACTTCTACTCCTGTTTTCTGCATAATCAGAACGAAACTCTCCATTTTACCTAAATGACTGTAATTTTTGTATATACACTCACACTAAAAATTATGATTAAAAATATTCATTATCTGTATAATAAAAAAAAATTAACTATGTATTCATATCATATTCATCAATCTCCTATACATGCAGATAACCCTAGTCAACGTATGGCCTTAATGAGAGAAAAAAAAAAAAAAAAGAGTAGACAGCAAATTACAATGACAGAGTATTAAGTTGTGAATTTAATTATGAAATGGGGCTGCTGGTTAAAACAAAGTCAATTTTAATAGCACTAGCAGGACGAAGCCTTTAAACAAATTTCTAAAGTATGTTGAAAAGGGTGTTTTGTAAATGGAGGGACCAATGTGTTAATTAACTCTCTTTCCTTTTAAAAGAAAGAAAAATCTTAGCAACTGGATTGGTTTTCCAAAGCCGTCATTCTTTTTTTACCCAAATAATTAATCAAGTTGGGAAAAGTTCATTGGAATACCCATTCATCAACTATTGTGTTCCACAATCAACACGTTTCCATTGATTCAACCTTTTGGGCTGTTTGGGTGTTGCAAATGACAAATTCTAAAGCCGAATGCTTTACTTTGTTGACAGCAATGGATCAAAAGCTATGGGTGTATTAATTTATATCTGGTCTCCATTCTCCAGCTTTATTTATCACAAGATTTTGCAATATATATGATGAAGATCCATACTAGTAATATCTTACTTCTCCATGCTCCTTTATCTCCCTTGTCGTGGAGTTGGAATATTTTGTGAGGTGGGATTTTGAGTTGGATTGCACTTCCTATATCAGATATTTTCTCACGCTTTAACCATATGCACATTGTTTAGATCAGATGAGACAAGTCAGACCAAAAGTATTTGCATTAACCTTATATCATATCTATATCAAATTAAAGTTAACTTTACATACTGGTGCTATGCTAGCTTAGTTGATAATTTGGGTTTGAAAAATTAAACCAACAATCTCCATGCATGTATAGGGCTTTCGGCTGAACAGCTGTTGCTTTTCTACGCTGTTTTCCTGATTTTTTGGGGTGATGCATGTCCCTCAGCTTTCACGTTGTGTGACTTGAGCTAAAACTGTGATTCATTGCAAAAGGCGTCCTTGCATTGAATGGTGATGATTGAATGGAAGACTCTTTTGTCTCTCCCTCCACACTTTGTAAATGGGGGGGGTGCAGGCAGGCTGCCACTATGACAAAAGCTACATAAAGAGCATGTTTGAGAACTGTAACAGACGCTCCCTCGAGAGTAGCCACCCGTAACCATCCACCCATCCCCTTTCACCTTTCTTTTAATTCCAATGGCATCCAAAGATAGTATAATTGTGAGTTGGAAAGCTAAAAACTGGGCCTCTGCGCCACTCCACCTCTACCAACACAAACCTATCTTTATCTATATGTATATGTACCTTTACTCCATGGTCTACTCATATATACGCATTTCCATGGCATGAAGTACTGAATAGATATATGTGGCGGTCCATGTTCAAATAATTAAAGAGACAAAATATGGATTTCATCCGACGTACAGAGTGAGGGGTACATATGTATATATATGAAGAATATATAATATTTACACCTTTTTCTTTCTCTTAAACTCACCAACTGGTTACTGAGGTGGGATGGGGACAAGTTGGCTTTTCTTGAAGTGCCCAATGGAGAGGAGAAACATGGCAGTGTCTTGAATTCAGCAGTAAATCATAAGCATATCTGAGAAATTTGAGCATATCATTCTAGCTTTTCAAGTCTTTTAACAAAATGGGGGTCCAATATGAACTTTTACAGAGAACCCCACGAGGTTGTTTTTACAACGAAAAATCCACATTTCAAAAGGCTCAACTTTAGGGTCCTCCAATTTTGTCATTCCCATGTTCTAAAGTAGAAAATGCTCAACACTAACACAAAAGAGTTGGTAAAAGAGCTAGATTCTGCACCCTACACACCCCCTCACTTTTCATATATAGGGAAGTGAAAGAAATTTTGGCTTTTGGCCTTATACTTTGGATTCCTCACTTTAAACATCATTTTTGAAAAAATAAATAGGGTGTGTGGGCATGGTTTTCCCCCATCTTTCTATCTAAGTGCAAAGATAAGGAGGATGTGCTTAGTTGGAGGCTATTTACCCCTTTCCTCATTTTCATTAATTATTACAACCTAATTTATGTCCTTTTTAACTCTTTGATTAAATGAAGAAACTTATATTTTTATGGCCCTAAAAAAAACAATAATTTAAATAGAACCCTTTGAATATAAAACTTTTAACTTTAATCCCTCAAAATTAAATAAAAAAGAAATGAAGGGTGGTTAGGGAAACTCCCATATCATAAGGCATAAATAAAATGGTGTCGATAATGGTGGGAACCTGTTGCTCACAAAATCCAAATCCCCTTTCGTTGTTTCCGCTCGTTAAAAGCTTCCTCCCAAACACCGAAACGTCACGTCCTTATCACTGCCCCTACTTGATGGTTACGTTTATACGCTCCACCCCATCATCATCATGCATGCGTCGTTCCAAACCCCCCCCCCCCCAATTCAATAAAATAATATATATATATATATAACACTGTTTAGTACTCCTACTCAATATTCCCCTATACTTGCCTAAAGGGATATTTTGTAGTACCGCCATTCCTCTTTACATACACCTACTTTACAATCTAATCTATGGTAATGGAAAATTAAATTAAATCAATTAGGCTATTTCTTTAACTGATAATTACGTCATTCTATTCCGACACCTTGGCCTATTATCTGTCCCTTTTATATCCTAAAGCTATAGATTAATCCAAACATGTGGCTTAACCAGCACGGGGTGGGCTGTTGGGGGATTAATGAAATCAAATGTTAGCATTTAGTTTTAATGTGACCTTTTTAGTAGGGAAGATGATGTCTTTTTTTTTTTTTTGGGGGGGGGGGGGGGTTGTTGATATTATCTTCATGGCTCCCACTTGGCTGCACTAATGAGAAAACACCAAATCTCATTAATCGATTGGAGAATCCCTGGATTTTACTAAAGGATTCGTCATCATTCTATTACCCAAATGGATTCTGACACGTTTGATTATCAGATTCATGGAACAAGTAAAATCAGAAAGCCTTTCTTGGGTAAAGCTTGTTAGGACTGTAATTAAAAAGTAATTAAATAAATTTGGAAGACTTGATGATCAAATTAATTAAATACCTTGGATTTGTTATGTGATGAGAGTGGTTCGTGGTCCTTGATATATATATATGGGGAAGAATATAGATGTCAGAAGCTAACTGCGAACAGGTCCAAGAGAGTTGGATAAAATAGTACCGATGAATAATTGTCACCTAGTGTCGGATTTCCTTTCGCCGTGGTCCATGGACACATATGTAAATAATACTTTTAATGTCAATAATCGAGTTGGAGAACAAGGGCAGGGATGTGAATGGGAGGAAGCATGGTTAAGGAGTGAGAATACCACGTGTCTGGATTGGAGTGGAGGTGATGATAAGGTTATAAAAGCAATTTGCGTGATGATTGGTTGAGTTGGCCTAAGATGCATGGTTAGGTTGTTACGCACCACCCTTCCTTTATAGGGTTATTGTTGTAATCTTACTCCATGCAAAGGTAATGTACCCTATGTCGGGCAAAATGAGAACTTCTTTGGCGGACTGTTTTCTCATATATATGTCATGTTACCATAAAACTTATTTGTAGATGAAAAAGGAGCTTGCTTTTTTCAACCTCTTTGCCTCATCTCACTTGTATCATGCACCCATGTCATAAATAAAGAGGCTTTCTAACCATACATGTAGATGGTACTTGGGATGGGATAATTCATTCAGAAACCCCAGTAAAAATTAAAGATGAAGGAGCTATTTAAAATGTTTGAGGATGACACAACACTCAACAGTTGGGTGATATTTCAGAATGGAGGAGAGGAAACCAGCTTGCCATTTTCATGGGGCGCTCAACAGTGCCAATCCCCAATTAGGACCGGGAACTGGGGGTCGTGTTCATGAATTGAACCCTCTTTATTTCCTGCGGGACCAAGTTCTAGTCCCTTCACTCACTGTCTCAGTTCATGCCTCCACTAAATTCCAGTCATTCAATTCAAGTTTCTTCCACTTTGGCCAAACATATGAAATTCAATTTTCTTTTGCTACAGTTACACTATAAAACCCATGGGAAAACTACAAATTATGTAATGTCAATCACGGGCGGTGCACAGGAAATGAAAATATTGAAATGAAAGAAAAAAGAAATAAAGAGATTATAATACTAAATAATGAGTTTTATTTATTCACGAATTGAATACACCAAAGCTCAAAAAGGCCCCAAAGACCTTTCGTATATGTTTAGACCAAAAACTGGTCATGAAAGAGGTTTTCCTTCTCCTCGGAGGAAATTTGTTTTTGTAGAAAAAAATAAAATAATTAAAAAAGGAAAAATATATGCACACGTGTACACCACCGGATACAATCCGGTAATAGGTTAGGCCAAGGCCATTAAGAAAGAAAGGAAATGAACAAAAAAAAAACAGGAGGCATTTCCCGCCAAAAAAGCACACATACACACGTGCGTGCCACACATGCCAAACGCGTGAACACACAATCCACTCAGAAAAAAAAAAACCCAAATTTATTGTTCCTTTGGTTTTGATATTGAATTGGTATCATCAGTGCATGGAGATGAGAAGCTTGACTTTAAACAATCTTCATGACCACACAAAACAGCTCAAACTTCAACGTTGAACCCGTAAATCCGCCAAAACCATCTCAGAAAATTTTCTCTGCCTTGCTTTCGGCTCTGGTTAAGGGACCCGCCATCTCCTCCCCACCCTTTCATATGTTCGTTCAACAATCAAGTCTTCTAGCCTTTCACACCTCATGACTTCCTCTAAATATTAAACATGCTTTTCTTTTCCCTAACTTTCTCTCACCAATATATTTATGTAACAAACCAACACCCCCACTCCCTTGGGAATCTGCAAAGCCAGCCACCCCACCCACCATTATATTTAATCCATCTCCAAACTCTTTCTTACATGCACATATTTATATAGTTATACTATAGAATCTACATCACTCTCCAAGGTCAATTTACTCTCAAAACCCTGACCCTCCAACCAATATATATATTGAGGTTTATAGACAACTAGGGCCACCCTTTTTCCTTTCCTTTCTCCCCCTTATTTATTGTTTATTTATTATTTCCCCTTCTCCCCTTACTTGGAGTTTCTGTCATCAACCACCCTCAAGCAGTTATTTAATTTTCTCCTTTTGTATGAAGGTGATGAAGAAGATGAGGAAGATGAGTCACTGGACCTCATTCTGCCTCGGATTGATACTCGAAGCTGAGGTAACATCTTGGGTGGTTTCCTCCTGGCATTGTCAACCACAAGCTCTTGCATTAACCTGTAGCAGCTAAGTATTTTGTCCTGCAAATATTTGGATATTTTCCCAAATTGGCATACGAGTTTCTAATTCAACTAAGACTCACATTTTTTTTTACACATAATTAAGTGAACTTACCTTGCTCAGTCCATCACACCATGACTCAGCATGTTCAGGATTAAAAAGAGACAAGTTTGGTATCTCATTGGCTGCACAAAGTATCGCTGCAGCAGCAATGCTTGATGGCCGATACTCTAGAAAGCTCGCCTCTGTTGGCAATAGAAATGGATTATTATAACTCCTTTTTTTCTTATCGTATATGCATGTATATAAGCAAGTTTCCAAATACAAAAGTTGGCTTATATATGCACGTATTTATATCAACCGACAGAGAGAGAAATAATACCTTTGATATTGGATAAAATAATATCGGTTGCCCTTGAAATCAAAAAGCCGAGAAAAGTTCCTGTTGGATCGAGCTTGCATGCAAAGAAATCAATGAAACTGAATGGTGTTACTGATCGCAGTCTCCAATCCAATACCGTTAGCACAAGCAGTTCCATTCTTTGAATGGTTTTTGGTTCAAATATATATTTCGCTCCCTCTACCTGCTTATACACATGCACCATTTTGTTGAAATTACACTAATCTATGGAATTACAAAAAATCATATTATATTTACAGGCAAAAAAAGAAGAAGCAATATTAATATACCTGTAGATCTAAAAGAGATAGAACTAGAGGTTCCTCCATCTTAGCCGCTAACGACAAGCAAGCAGTAGATAAAAGTTGCAATGGCCACCCACTAGCTTGCTGAATAGTAAAAGGAACTCCGTTAATTTTTTAAAAAAATTTAAATACCTTTAATTTTTTTTAACAGTAATGCATGACACTATTTGATTAAAAAAATTGAAGCTCGCTTTGATTTTAATTTATTACTGAGTTACTCATGTCCTTTTCAATTTTTCATCGTTGTTGAAAAGTAAAACATAATCGCATCAAACAGTAATCACTCAAATTCCGCCAACATAAATTTGTGATCCACTAAATAATCCTTCCTTAATAAGTTTTAGTGAAAGAAAGAAAAGCTCACCGGCAAGCGGCGGGAATACAAAAACCGATCCAAGTAGTTGACGGAAAGATAAGCCGTTAAAGGCTGCAAATTGTAATATGCTTGTACCTGCAAACAAACAAAAAGGACATATGATATTAGCATTACTGGAAAAAGTTAAATCGAAAAAGTTGAAAGTAACAGCCGCCAATCAACTATTCAGCCCCGTCCATTGAACGGCTGTTGTGAGATCTTTTTTATTTTTGTTAAAATTTTAACAAGAATTGACTTGGTGCATTTTAGCAGAACCGTGAAACTTTTAACTAAAGTGTGCCACTGGTATTATTGTAAAATCGTGTAACAGAGATAGTTTGAACAGTAAAGTCAGTTACAGTTTACCTTTAGAATCCATGCAACCGATTCTTCTCGAGCCGACGCGTCAAGAGATTGACACTGAAACCGAGCAAGGTAATCAAATCCGGGGACGAAGTTTGTCTCATCTTCAATAAAGCCATCGATGCTGGACTCCTCGATGCAGGACGCCTGAGAGTCCAGCTCCGACGAGCATGCCGGCGACTCGCCGGATAACACCTCATCGGAATCCTCGGCGCAGAGTAAGTCCGTGAAGCGATCGGAACATGATAACGACATATTGACAGTGGTTTTGATGATACTAACGATGACGGCAATCCTAGCCGCTCAAGCTTCCTCATTATCTCGCCATAGCCACCAGTAGGTTTAGTAATCCCCGATGTCGAAACAAAGCAACGGAGATAATCTTTTAAAACGGGTGCCGGTGTGAGACGGATATAGAGGAGGAGGAGGAGGAGGAGGAGGAGGGAGACGGAGAGAAGGAGGAATGGTTTTGGGTTTAAAGTTGTTGATAGTTGAATTGTATCTGTTGGCTTGGGTTGGGACTTGGGATATAAAATCTGAGGATTTTTATTAATTTTATATATTTTTTAATTTTAGGTTTTGATTGGGGGGTAGGATTTTCCCGGGAAACGGGATTCCATTTTTGGAGGGTACTAATGACGAGGTTTTGTTTGTTGGCGTTTTAAAGGTACGGGAGTTATTATTACCACCAGTTCTATGATGATTAACACTAAATGACGTGTATAAATGTTCTTTCTAATTACCTCCCTCCCATCTAACTATGGAATAAATCGACAACGTTGAGAGGGTCGAACATAAATTCTAAATTAGTTATAAAAAATTAAAAAATATTATTATTTAAATGAAAAAATTAAAGGATAACTAGTTTTTGGTTAAATAAATGAGATGAGAAAATTATAATAATAAACTTGAAATTTGAAGACGTATCGTTTATTCTTTTAAAAAGTATGAAACATGTTTTTTTCTAATAAAATAAAAATACTATTTAGAATTAAGTAATTATTTTAGTTATAATATTTATGTAGATTCATCACCAACTCCTTTTAAATTATTTATATGTGGTTGTAACAGAATAGTGAGTTTCCAGTTGAAAATACGGAAAAAATTAGTTATAATATCCACCGCCAGTTCTCCATAACAGTGGATCAGCTCAGTAGTGTTATTTAGGCTGGTCCGGCTTGGCTTAGCTTTATCACCTCTCCTTGTTTGTATTGTACCATCCAACTTTTGCTTGTAATGGTGACTAAAATTTAATTTTGAGTTAAATGAATTGAATTATTCAAATTATTTAAGTAAATTATAATAATTCGATTTGAGTTTTAAATTCGAGTCAAGTTGAATTTCACAATTTAAAAAACTCAAATAATTCGAATAATAGATTGATATAAATATTCTTTTGGTCCCTATCAACTTTGAAAATAAAACAATTTAATTCATCTCAACAAAAATTATAAAAAAAATTCAAATAATTTTCAAAAATTCAAAATATTTATGAAATTTTCAAAATTTATATTTTTAAAAAAATTTATAAAATTTTATAAAAATGTTAAAAATTTTTAAAATAATAATTTTGGGACCTAATTAATGATTCAAATTTTGTCTTACTCAAGTATCTTATTTTTTTAATTATTTTTGTGGAGTTATACCTCGCATTTTTCATCTTTTCTTCTCCCAGACAGATAATATTTTTATTAGACATGTTTAATTTTTTTAATTTAACTCAAACAATTTCACTCGATTCAACTTGACTCGAATTTTATTTCACTCAATTCGATTGGAAAAAAAATCAAATTGAATTAGGATGATAAAATAGGACACGTGAACTCGATTAACTCGAAATTTTTTCACTTGATTCGATCAAACGTTAACCCCTACTTGCTTGCACTTGTGGCTAATAAGCTCCAGTTTTGCAGCTTAACTTTCACATTTTTACTCCTTTTCACAACATTTTGACACTTAGTTGTTTCTTGCTGCCTTTACCAATTTCAACACAATGGTGTACATATTCATTTCCTTTGTAATGGTAAAAAGGATGTATATAGGTACAAGAAAAATATCTGGATTGAAAGTGATGGTAGTATAAAACTACTGGATTATAAAATGGGGGATTTGAGTGGCAATGGCAATGGGCATTGATTCAAAATGATGATGGGAAAGTGAAAACATGTTACAATTTCCATATGCCAATGACAATTATGTTGAAATCTTTGCATTGCTATCATTATTACTGAATCCCAGTTTTATAATATACATATATATATTATATTGTGGCACCATGTGCAATATGAAAACCACCTACTCACTCCACCCCACCATTCAAGTTTTGTGTGCAGCAATACTTGAAACCCCAGAACCATTTTCAACTTTCTAGGGCTCTCCTTCCATGTTGTCTAATTTCCACAATTTTCCCTTCAAAACCAACACCAAACAATCAATCTACCTATATCACCAATTAACCTTTTTCATTCTAAGAAAATGAAAATTTCTTTTAATAAATGCTGTTTAGGATTTGTTTTAATAAATATTATCGGGATAAGTTTGGGAAATTTATAATCAGGCCTTGATTTTGGGTTAATTTTACTCAACCTTACTTAATAACATATTTATGCATTGATTTATGTATATGGCCTTTTTTTTTTAAAATATTGGATTATGAAAACAAATGACATTTATTTATGGGTAAACTACATTAATAGTTACCCAATTATTAGTAAAAAAAAATTCAATCATTAATTATAAAAAATTATAAAATAGTCACTAAATTATTCTATTTTACCTTTTTTTATCACCCAACTATCTTGGATTTTTGGAAGTTCAAAAAAGACAAAATTGAATAATTTGGGATCATTTTGTAACTTTTCATAATTAAGTAACCAAAAAGAAATTTACTAATAGTTGGGTGATCATATTTGTAACTTTTTATCTTTTAATGACTAAATTTTTTGTTTACTAATAATTGGGTGACTACTAGTGTAATTTACTCTTTATATATTTACTCGCATAAATTTCGTTTATTATGGTACCCAGATAAAAAGGACTGCATGTTAGTTATATACTTGAATATTTCACAAATTTCATCACTTTTTTTAACATTAATCTCATTTTAAGTTCTTATCATATTTACTCTTCTTGATACAATGCCTAGAACTATTTATAATCCCTCCCTAACTCTTCAAGAGGAGAATAATATGATTCAACGTACTCAAATCAACGTTTTTCTGCACTAACAATAATACCAATATAAATCGAACTAAAATTTAATCGAGGAAGGAAATTAATATAAAAGTAATAGAAGGGTAAGAGAATGAGAAGGGAAGTGCAGTTATGTATGGTTTGAAATGGAAATTGAAAAAGGTAATGTATAGTTTGTGAAAGGATATAAAGTGAAGTGTGCCGCCCTTACTCCAATTATCACTCATCTATTGTACGTGGAATGATTTAACATCTTCATTCATCTAGCAATATAACAGCTGTACACTATATACAAATAGAGGTGATTGATTCCAATCAACCTTACAATTATTTTTATTTTAAAAATATAATTATTTTATTTAAATATTTAGTAATTACGTATAAAAAATTATTTTTATCTTAATTAGTAATAAAACTATAAATTAAACTATTGAATATAAAAAAATTGAAAGGATTTATTTTGAAAATATAACTTGCGAAATATCATTAAAATATATATATAAAAGAAGGCGAAAAGATTTATGTTACAATTTTCTCTCCAAACATAGTTTTTTTTCTTGCCACATGTCAATTTTTTATAATGTGAACATATTAGAAACTTAACAATCTTGTAATATATATGATATATATGATTTTTTTATTAAATTTCTAACCATAAAAAATTTTAATGTATTTTTTATTATTTATATTATAACATTGTATATTTAATTTTTCATATGACATAAATTACATAATATATAAAATAAAAATAATAATATATCATAAACTTGAAATAGATCACGCAGAACTCAAGATTTGAGTATCAGAATCCAAGCATAGTTCATATTTTAAATGAGTCTATTTTTTTATTCAAACTCATTTTAAAGTCAAATATTTTTTATTCAAACCTTTTTATATTCTAGACAAACCTTTGTACTTGGATTGATAATTTTGCCATCATTATAATTTTTTTTTCAAAAGAATGTAATTTAAAATAGAAAAAATAGGTTAAATTAATAGAAAAAATTGAAACATTGAACTTATCAAAATGTTTTTTTTAATGATTCATGTTTGTATGAATTAACATAATAAAACTTGAATTTTCAATAAAACATTATGTTAAATGTAAGAAAATAATCGATGCTCATTATTGTTGTCTAAAATATATCTCATATGTGATATTCAATCTCTAAATTAACTGTAATCTTAAAAATGAAAAAAACAAAACAGAACACTTTTATCCATTATTTTTCATTCTCTCTATGAAATAATTATACCAATATCTGGGGGAACAAAAATAGGAATTAGGTTTCTTAGATTCTCTAAAACGGGCCATGCATATAAAATAATTGGGGATTAGCTTTGTCACTATACACAACCCTGAATTATTTGATCATTGCAAACATAAATTTTTAATAATGGCATGCTTTGATTCAATGTTTCTGCATTAAATTGCATTAATATATATTGAACAAAATATATTGTGGGGTGTATTTCGAATTTATCGAACTGTTTTTAGGTATTTAATAAATATAGGAGCGAAATAGGCACGACGTCACGACGTGGAGGACACTGACGTCATGATGAGGGGTGACATCATGTAGAGGGATGTCGAAACGTCGTGATGATGCGACTTGTTCTTTTATTAACAGAAAGGGCAACATTGTGACGAGCATGCATGGGACGTCACGATGACACAACGTATTCCTCAAGTAATATAATCGTGTTTTGACAGGCAAGCAAGAAGGCAATTAAAGATGCAATACTACAAATATTTTCTTTTGAGGGTGACAAGATGTTGTCGTAGATGAATTTTCGTGGTAATTATGAAGAGAATTTTGTACCCCTTTTGAGAGAACTCTATGAGAGTTAGGGCTTTGTTTTCGAGGTTTTGATTTGTACATTTAATATATTTAAGTTTATTTTCTCCATATTGTACTCTCATTTGTTTACTCATTTAGTGAAAAGTTGAAGCCTCTTTTGCTCGTGGCTTTAATCCCTTTAGAAGAGTTTTCCATGCAAAATTTATGTTCGATCTTCTCTACCTTTTTTATTTCATTGTTTATACAGGTCGATCCTAATAAACTAGTATCAGAGCTTGGTTCAGATTCCACAATCAACCCGTTCAGAGATGGCAATAAGGAGATACTATATAAAAAAGTTCGATGGGATCATAAATTTCAGTTTATAGCAAGTTTAGATGACGATAATTTTGGTTCAGAACGATCAAAAGAAGGTCGTTATAGGGCAAAAGTCTGCGGATACAAATCAGTCAAAATGGGATGAAGTTAATAAGAAGGCTCTGTCAACAATTCAATTGTACCTCACAAACAATGTGTTGCAAAAGGTGCTTACAGAGAAAACAACAACAGCCTTATGGAGAAAATTAGTAACCCTATACATGACAAGTATCTGACTAATCAATTGGTGTTGAAACAACGCCTATACACGTTTTGTTTGGATGAAGGTGAGCACCTTAATGGTCACATAAGTCAATTAGTTACTTTCTTGAACGATTCGAAGAATGTCGAGGTTAATATAGATTATGAAGATCAGGTTACACTATTATTGTACTCTTTGCCCCTTTCATATAAGTCTTTCAAAGAGACCCTGATTTACTGTAAAGATAAACTCTTATTTGAGGATATGAAGGAAAACTTGTTGAGCAAAAATAAACTCGATAATGAGTTTGGCTTAGATAGCAAGTTAGATAAACAAACCTCGATTTTGGTGGTGAGAAGCAAGACTAGATCAAAATCGAGGAATCGAGACAATACATGTGGCTGCTGCAATAAGTTAAGTTACATTAAAGCAGAGTGTTATAAGCTGCAAAATAAGAACAAGAGAGTTGTTGAGAGCAATGAGAGAGCGGTAGCCAATGCTAGTGTGGCCGAAGACAAAGGTGATAATTGGTTGTTGGTGCCTACAATAAAAAGGTCTGAACTTGCGTCCATGTGGATTCTGGATTCGGAGTTCTCTTTTCATATGTGTCCAAACAAGGACTTGTTCTCCACATATAGTCCAATTGAAGATGAAGTTGTGCTTATGGGTAATAAATCACCATGTAAGATAATCGATATTAACAACATTCAAATTAGGATGCACGAGGAATCATTAGGGCATTGTTAGATGTCAGGCATGTGCCTGACTTGAAAAAGAATATCATCTCCCTAGGAAATTTAGACTCGAAGGGTTATAGGATCACAATCAAGTCAAGCGACATTGAGGTATCCCGTGGATCTTTTTCTAATGAGAGGTTGAAAGACCAATAGTCATTATGTCTTGCAGGGTTCAACGATGACTAGGAAAGCAGCAATTTCCTCATCTATCAAGGAGTCGGTTTCGACTCATTTGAGGCATAAACAACTTGGTCATATAAGCCAAAAATGTATGATCGTTTTGAATAAGAGAGGTTCTCTTCCGGGTGCAGTAGTTGGAAAGATAGAGCATTATGTTTATGGGAAACAGACATGAGTCAAATTTGATTTGGCAGTTCAAAAAACTAAAAGTCTTCTAGTTTCAAAGTTCAAACACTACTTGACTCTATTAATATCCTGCAAATATCAAGTTAGGCCCGTGACGAGAGTTTGAAAAGAAGGCGTGTTAAATACGAGTTAAGGTGGAGATTTGTAGAGTGTGTCTCGCATTTTTAGGCACTTTTAAGCCCTTATCGCAATACCAAAATCAGCTGACGACGTAACGATGAGAAGCTTCCCGACGTTGTGACGATGCATATGGGGACATCTTTTCAGCCTATCAAAGGGGCCATAGTAACCATAGAACTGATATTCTTCATATATTCATCACATTAAATTTAGATAGAAGATTAAGAGAGTGCTTTGAGAGAGCTTTAAGGGATTTTCGTATTTTAGTCAGAGAGCTTTGTTTTCGAGGCTTAGGGTTTGTTTTTGGTTATCTTCATCTTTTACGCTTTTAGGTTTTTTGTTCATTTAATGAAGTCTTCTTTGTCCGTGGTTGTTTATCCTTTACACTGGAAGAGTTTTTCCACATAAATATTTGTGTTCAATTTTCTATATTCATTCTTGCTCGTTGCATATACGAGTCGATCCCCTACACATATCATAAAATTTTATCAAGCATTTATAACCATATAAAGTCAATTTAAATTATTTTTTATGTGAAAAAATGTTTGCATTTTTAATATATATGTTTGTATTTTTATTTTTGTGTTTGATAATGTGATTGGAGGGAAGAAAATCAAACTTGTTGAAATCTTGTAGTATTTATTAGACTAATGACATTGTTGGAGACTATTAAATTTGTTTTGCTTTCGACCCATTCTGTCATATTAAATGGTTTATGTATTATTTGCTGAGCATAAACCTATGACCTAAGGCTTACGTAGTTATTATATCTTTATTTTTCTTTTGAGTAAATTCATCAATCAAAAAATATTTTTAAAGTGAATTGAATATTATTCGTATTCTTTTTCTTATTTATAAAAAAAAATATTTTGAAAAGTATGCAAAATGAAAAGCAAAATAAATCAAATATATGTTCATGAACATATTTAATTTTTTGTAATATATAAATATATAATTACATATATAAATGTCGTCAAGCTCGCTCTTTATATTTTTGGGGCCTGAAATAATAAATCGAACTTCTTTTAAAAAAAATTATAAAATGTAGTATAATAAAAATTGAAAATTTTTTGGATCTTAAAATATTTATGGTGAAAAATTGAAATCTTAAATATTTAATTAACTTATTTTAGTTTGTATTTTTTTTATAAAAAACTGAAAAAATCTGTGTTTTTTTATCTTTCTACCCTTAATCGAATACACTCTCAAACAACTCCAATACAAAACGTAAATGTCTCAAAAGTATTGTACAGAGAGAGTATATGTATGTAAAGGCAGAAGCATTGAATAAGGTAGTTGCTAAATGTTACTTTAAGTCCTACTTTGAACCAGATGTACCCATGGATCATAATTACCTATTGACTACTTGAATTCACACTCAACCAGATATATTGTAGTGGAAGAATTGTGTATATATAATTCTTATTCCACATTAAATTTGGGGACAATGGCTCCTAGTCCTAATCCTAGTCCTAGTCCTAGTCCCAGAGCTGGCATCATCATATTTATGTTTTCGTCAATACCTAATTATGAAGAAAAACAAAATAGAGAGAACAGAAAAGGACTAAGGAAACTCCAAACCCAGATAAAGTTATTAATCTGCTTTTCGTTTAAATTTATTAATAAATCCCAAATTGATCCTGCTTAATTTAAAGCTTGTGAAACAAGCAGATTTGGTTTCAAAAAGTAAAGATTAAGGAACAGCAAATTAGGACTTTGGATGCTCACATTTCTTAACTTAAATTAAATTGTTAATGCTTGGTTAGGTAGAGTTTAAATATAAAACTATAAGATTTAACCAATAGATATGATAATTTTTTGAATAAACATTTTTAATTTATATTTATTTTGGGTTCATGTTTAAGATTTATAATTATTTTTTTCAATCACTTGTTGATGAATTAAGTCCGAATTATTGCTCGATTTGATAAGATAAATATGTGA
Source organism: Gossypioides kirkii (assembly GCA_005610355.1). Lineage (NCBI taxonomy): Eukaryota > Viridiplantae > Streptophyta > Magnoliopsida > Malvales > Malvaceae > Gossypioides > Gossypioides kirkii. The sequence goes on from CP032246.1 coordinate 36,072,182, forward strand.
ATAAATCAACCAAATATGTTGTTAATAGAAAATGTTAAGAGATATATTGAAATGATAATATCACTAGTAGTACCAAAAAAGGCATTAAATTATTAAGTATTAGACATTTTAGAGGTGTGGGGGTAAAACGGAAGAAAAAATAGATCCTTGACAAAGATATTGTGTGTCTATTTTGAAGTGTTAAATCTCAAACTGTTTGTCTGATTAGAGAGCCTCTTTCCATCAACATCATGGTAGTATCTGTTAATATTTTCTTAATACTTTGATAATGCACACACACTTTACACATATAAGTATTCGAATCCGGAATTCATAAGATGAACAAAATCCTCTTTTCCACTGGAATCCGTTGCTGGATTCACATGTGGTTAATTGTTAATATAAACTAATTTATCATTTTTTTTAAATAAAAAATTAAAATACAATTCAATTTAATATAAAAACTTTCATGATATTTTTACCAACTTTTAACCATAATTCTCTTAATTAGAGTATTAACTTGACTTTTTTCCCACCATCTATTGTCCGACTGCAATATTTTTCCTTCATTTGTTCCAAACTCTCACAAAATCAATTTAATTCGATTTAAGAGACATCAATGTAATAATATGTTTTATGTAATAAATAATGTGATTAATTGAGTTGGGATTATAAATAAATTTGATATTAATTTTTTTTTATAATTATATTTTTAATATCAAATGTTTCTTTTCTTATTAATGTCAAATAGAATTGCTTCTATTTAATATATTTAATTGTATTCTTTCTCTAAACGTACAATAAATTAATCGGGCATAAATTTTTCAATTTTATAATTTTAAAATTAAATAATCAAATAGTGTTTATTTCATTTTATTAAATTAAATATTTTATTTTTTAAACTAGTCCTGATTGGTTGCATAAATATATATGCATCCCGAAATTCTAATACCGTGATTTGTCCGTGGCATATTTATTTTTACTCACTTAAATTCCGATTCGATGCATTTTTATCAAATTTTATAGGTTAATTTGAACTTTTTTTAAAATCAATTATTTCTTTTCGAATTTTTTACATTCAATTGAATCATTAACTTAATTAAATTAATTAAATAAATCATTTGATTGTAATTAATTATTATTATTTAACATCAAAGATGACATAACCATTAATAGATATTACGTACATGTCAATATCAATTGTTGACGTGACAATGCTAATAAGCAAAAAATAAAAAGTAAACACAATAAATCTGTGCCGATTGTTAACGTGACAATGCTAGTAAACAAAACATAAAAAAAGATCAAAAAATATATTTTTAAATTATTTTTAAAATAAACACATAATGAATCAAGATAATGATTGTCTAGGATCACTTGAGCCTGGACATCAATTTATTTATATTTATTCTAGAATTATAAAAAAAAAGCATAAAATTATTATAAAAATTATTTTACTAATAATTAAAAATTAGAAGAATATTATAAATTAAATAAAAATCATAAAATTTTCCTCTTTTTAGTTAAATTATTTGACTAATATAACTTTTACAAATTGAAAAAAGAGGGGAAAAAATATAACTAAAAATATTTTTAATCTTGATTTTATAAATAAGTTGTTGAGGTTCGTTTTTTAATTTAAAATAAAAAAATAATAAATTATTTTTTATAAAATTTATAAAATTTTAATTAATTTTTAATATTTTTATAAATTTAAAAAATAGAATTTTAATGATTTGTTATAATTTTTATTTTTGTAAGTTGGAAATAGACATGCTTAGATCACATTGTATGTAATTTCATGCTACACATCCATATTTGATCTATGTCATTTGGTTATGTTAATATATATTACTAGGGATGGATTTAATTACAATATATGTAACAAAAGTCGCATTGGTTCTATGTTAGCATGGTTAATGGACGAGATTGTTCGGAATAACTTTTGGGTATGATAGTAAGATTTTAAGCTCATGAGGTTATATAATGACATGTAATTATAGAGTAATTATTATACATATATATAATCCAAGTGAGAGATTGTTGGAAAAAATATAGACATTACATATATAATAAGAATAACTAAATGTTATTATTTACTATCATAAAAAGGATCAACCAAATTAAAAGTGATCAAATTTGGTTAAAGCTTATATGGTGATGTTCAAGGAACTAACTAAAAATTTGACTAAGTCAAATGTACTTATCAATTAATTGTATAACTACAGTGAGCAAATATATCGTTTTCATGAAGATTAAAAGTACTAGTAATTATTGTCTTTCTATTATTTAATCGAATAATTCGAATGATCAATTAAAAACTAAAATTAACTAAATTATTTAACTAATGTACACGAAAAAAAACAAAACACGAAAATAATCGATTAACAACCATGAAATGAAAAATACACATAAAAAAATTCACCTAGATTATATCTGTCACTATCAATTTAAATTACACAATCTTTTACTCAATAACTTGATCCATAAAAACCCCTAAATTATGTAAATATCTATTTCGAGCATCTGAGTAATTGACTCTAGGTTGATTAATTGAAATTTCTTTCTAATTAAAACTCTTATTATCGCATTAAATCATACTATGAATTCTCCTATTAGATTTGACTCTAATTTGATAGATTTATGTCATCCTATTTTTAGGATTGTATGCAACTTCACTCAAATAGATAATATCTACTCTTTAACAAGGTTTAATCAATCACCGATTTAAGCACATCAAACATGGATCAATAATCTAGAAATATTAAACCAATAAATGAGAACATGTAATTGAGAACAATAACTAAGTATTTATTGCGTAAAACAAAAAGCAAACAACAAAATCCATCATAGGGTTCATCTCACCTAGGTGTTTAGAAAATTAGTTCGTGTTTGAAAATAAAAAAACATTCAAGATACAGTATACCCGAAAGAAATAAAGAAACTCATGATAACTTCCTAAGAAATCAACAGTGAATCTAATCTTGACAAAAATTTGTCTCCAAGTCGGCTTCAATGATGTTTTTCGAGTTGTTGTCTTGAATATTTTGTGACGGCTATATCATATTTTCTTATTTTTGTCATATACATGTCTTAGAATGCCCAAAAACCTAAAAATCGTGATTTTTCGCTGTTCAGTGCGTAATTTCGTGAAATCGTCACGGCCTACCACACGCTCATGTGGATCACACGGCCGTGTGGCTCTTGTAGCTTGTTCTGACGCTCTTATTTTCGCTCATTTTGCTCTCAAGTGCTCTATTAAGCATTAAAATATGAATTTAAAGGATTAGTAATATAAAATTCACAATTAACATCGAATAATCACCCAAAAACGCACTAAGAATGAAGTTAAAATATGTTACTTTTAGCACTTATCATTGAGCTTTAATTATTAAATAAAGTATGAGTTAAATATGTGTAGATACTTTAGTAACTAATTTATAATTGATGATTGGCTAATTAAAAATTAAAGTTATAATGCAAAAGTATATTAGGGGTATCGTGATATCCACTTGTCAAGGAGCACCTCGTTTCAAGATTGACGATGATATTGCGATATCACTGTCGTAAAGGGACAAAAAATGATGCCAGAGGTAATGTTTGTCCAACCGAAGAACCAATCAGAGTAGGCCCGTTTAAGGGCATTTTGGTCACAAAATAGGGTAAAAAATTGCTTCTAAATCAACCAATTTTGGTTGAGGAGAGAGGATACACACATTAGCTTTAGTTTTAGCTTAGTTTTCTCTTAGGTTTTCTTCTCCATTTTTAGGTTTCTTAGTTTCCAATTTCCTTAGCTGTAAAAGACTTTACCTTTTATATTTCTTAATCTTCATTTCACCATTAAATGCTCATCTCTACTTTTTTTCAAGTTTTATAGCTTAAAAATCTATATTTTCATATTTTTCTCAAGCTTTATGTTCATGTTTGTTATGTTCCTTTCTTTCATGATTATTAGCTTAGTTTTTAGCATGGGTAACTAAACTCAAAAAGGGTTGGTTGATGAAGATATGAAGTAAGCCGATTTTTGGATGTGGGATTATGTTGAAAATAAATTGGATTAAATCGAATAAACTTAAAAATTTAATATAGAGGATTGAAGCTCATAAGGGAAAATCTAGATAATTAAGACCGAGAAGAGGTCTTATTGGGCACCAAATTGATAAGTCCCGGATTAGCCTATGAGGTTGAGAGATAAACCAAACTAATTTATCTAATTTGGAAAAGCTAAGGTCGAGAGGTAAAACGAAACCACTTTAGAAGTTTAAGCAATTTAGATCCCTAATTTGGAGTATAGTGAACCACATAGAAATCAATTAACCGCCATTTTTTATTCATTGGTTACTTTTGTAATTTTACAATTTAGTCATTATTTTAATTAGTGGTAAATTAGTGTAATTATTCTAGATTTTTTAGATTTTTATACTATAGTGTTTAGTGATTAGTTAGTTAGACTTTATATTTTGCATGTTTGTCACTAGAATTTGCTCAATCGTCGACTTTCTTAGATTCGATCCTTGGAGTACTCCGTACCCCGTTGTACAAATATATTAGAATTGATCTATCACACTTGCAAACACCGCACGATAGTATAGTTTTAGATCATTTGTAGTCTTTAGTTGTTGATTTATCTCTCGATTCTGACGTTAGCGCGTCGCGCGCCGAAAAGCGATCAACAGTACATCGAATAAAACCCAAGTAGAATAAAACCTAAATTTGTTTATGGATTTATTCACTTGTGACTTTTATAGTGTAGCATACCTTAATCTTGAATGGATGATGAATTATGTATGCGTGACTCATTTACTATGAGTTCAAATAGATAAGAAACAAAAAGTTGGTGTGTTGGGTATACGACTTCTACAATATGCAGCATCATTCACAATAGTGGAATTTATATCTCAAGACATGGGTAAATTATACTTTCTCGTTGGCATTTTATGATATATGAAAAGTAAACGTGACTATTGGCCGTTTGTCTTTGTGATGAATAACTTAATTACTATTTGATGGTAATTGAATTTTCATAAAGAAAGATGTAATGGTTAACATAAGATAAAATAGGACTATATTGGGAGAGCAGATTTATCCTAAAAAAATTAAGAATATCCTATGAGGGTAACACACTTATGACAAGGTCATTAGAAGAGTACTTAATGAGTAGCTTTCGTAATAAATCATTTATGGCTTTGTGAATAACAATTCTATTAGTTTCTATTAAGAAAGAATTACCTTCCTACTGAAAGTAATAAATCATTTCTGGTTTTTTATTTGATTCGTGATTGTTTAAGCCCACACTCGAAACAATTCATGGTACTAGCATAGCAGAGAAGGTCATTCAGTTGAAACTCAGGAACGTTAAAGACCCATCTCGCATTAAGCACAAGTACTTTTCAGAAAAGGTTTATTGCTATAAAATATCATAAACTGACTCAATTTTCAAAATTTTAATTTTTCGTTGCGACTAAAAACTATTTTCAAATCAGATTTTTTCCAATAATAAGATCATTATATCTTAGTCAACAACAAATGTACGAATGTATAGCTTCGCTGAAATGAGGATATATTAGTGGAGAATGAATGAATCATATTTCTTTTAAGTTTTTCTTCCTAATGTGTCCAAATAATGATTTCACAAATCCCTTCATCAAAGCATTCCCTACTTTGAAAGCTTGTGTAAAAGATTATACGCATAATGACAAAATTAGCCCTTAATTTTTGGGGGTTTTGTCACTTTGGTTCTTACTTTTTTTTGGCTCATTTTCATACATAGTCTTTTTTTTGTCAAATTGATCATTTTTTAACGGTCTTGCTAACGTGTCCGTTAAGAGACTAACGGTGCTGACGTGACAATTTTTTCCAAGCTGGATGCGTCAACGTAAGCATCTGCTGACGTGACACATAAGACAAAAATATGCCACGTCAGCAAATGATTTTAAATTTATTAAAATTATTTTTTAAAATATAAAAATTTTAAATTATTTTTTGAAATAATAAAATTATTAAATTATTTTAATTTCCAATTTGATCATCTTCTTCATCATCATTTTAATTTTCAGATTTTCTTACATTTTACCATCAACCAAACACTCAAATTTCAAACACAAACCCATCAATCTTTCCTTTCCCAAGACCCAATCATAGTTCAAAATCAAGTGCAATCCCATCCCACACTAAAAAAAACAGCAGAACAACATCAAAATAAGAACAACAAAACAAGAAAAAGCCATGGTGCTCATATTTTGCTGCTAAGTAACTCTCCAATGGAAAAAATGGATTGACCAACCCATTAAAAAATATCCTGCATCTAGAAAGATATTATTTGGTACAAAGAAACTTTCAGGCAGAACTTGGGCTAGACTTTGATTGGGCAATGGTAAGTCGATTCGCTTTTGGGATGATGTTTGATCGTGCCACTCTCTCAGAGATGCATGCTATAATTTATCGCTCTTTCTTTTTCAATTAAAGCAAACCCTAAAAAACTTCTAAATTTAATCTCATATAACAAGGAAAGCTAACACTAGATTTTGAAACAAAATTTAAGGTTTTGAAAAGAATGATAAAAAAATGATACTTTTGAAGGAAAGAAAGAAAAGGGAAAAGAGGGTTCAAAGCTTCCATCTTCATGTTTCTTTGGGTTTTCATAGAATGTCTCTTTACTTTTAAGAAAAATTTCAATGAAGGCAAAGGTGTAATTTTTAAATCCATCATAATAATTTTTTTAAACTCAAAGAAACAAATGAAGAAGGGGAAGGGAAAGGGAAAAAAAACCTAGAAAGAGGGATGGTGATGATTATAATTTTAAAATAATTTTAATAATTTTATATTTTAAAAAATAAATTAATTTTAAAATAAATTTAATAATTTTATATTTTAAAAAATAATTTTAATAATTCTAAAATCATTTACTGACGTGACATATTTTTGTCTTATATGCTACGTTAGTAGATGCTTACGTGGATGCGTCCAGCTGGAAAAAAAATTGTCATGTCAGCGCTGTTAGTTCCTTAATGGCCACGTCAGCAAGACCATTAAAAAATGATCAATTTGGCTAAAAAAATTATATATGAAAGTGAGTAAAAAAAAACGATAAGGGTCAAAATGATAAAACACTCAAACGTTAAGAACTAATTTTACCATTATACCAAGATTATAATGCACAAGTAATGTTGTCATGAGAGAAAGTGAAAGAAATGTTGCACTATTTTTCTTATTTAATCAAAGTTGGATTTTTTTTATAAAGATTTTAAATTATTTAATATTTTAATTTTATTTTAATAATAAATTTTAAAAATAATAATTCTAAATAATATTCTTCAAATATTATTAAAAATATTTAATATTAATATTTTAGTAATAAATATTTATTACAATTATAAATATAATAATAATAAATTTTTTGTAGTATAAAGGTTAAAATATGTCATAAGTTTATGTACTCTTCACAAATTTATAATTTAGTCTCTATAGTTTTATTGTTAAAAATTTAGACCCTCTACTTTTCAGATTTGAAAATTAAGTTTAATTGTTGACATTGTTAAATTTTTTTCTCAATTTTGTTGATGTCACATTTTTAAATAAAAAATACTCACTTGATCGTCTTGTAACTCAAAAACGACGTTGTAATGAACCTGAATTTGATAAAATATTTTTAATATATGCAAAAACAATGTAAAAAATAAATTTATAGATATAAAATAAATTCAATTTAAGAATGGAAAAATAAGAAAATATCAAATGTATGTCTGTTTAATTGAAAACAGCTTTTATGAAATATTTTCAAGAAAGCTGTCAAACAACAGAAAAATTTTACAAATATTCATCCAAACAACATAAAATATTAACTTTTTCAAAAAAGTAAATTATTTTTCGAAAACTATTTTCAGTGAAACAAACGGACCCTAAATGTCAAATTTAAGTTATAATAAATGTTTAATGTATGGAATAATAATTGATACACGGTCAATGGAGTGTTTAGACTCCACCATTAGGTCAAGAGGTTGACAAAAGTCCTATAAGAATATGATAAAATAATTTTAAAAAAAAAATATATGACAATTTTTTAATACTGTTATTGAAATAAAAAAAAAGTACATTGTGAGTACACCAAATAATAACCCTTAACGTATTATTTAAAATTAAGTACTAAGATTATTCGATAAATATAAATTTTAAATTTTAAATTTTTTTATTTTACATTATTATCATTTATTTTTCTATTTTTTTAATATATTCGTGTAATTACATGGTAGTATCTGTTCATACTTTCTTAATCCTTTGACAAGACAAACACAGGTGCTCGAACCCGAGTCTCCTAAAATGAACAACATCCTCTTAACCACTGGAAGTACTCGTTAAGTTCTATTATCCTTTATTTTAAACATTAAACATTATTTTAAACAGTTAAATTTTAAATCACTTTACATTAATTACGTAATATTTGTAGTAAGTTATAAATATATTTTTTTGGTAATATAAGGAAAGCTTTAAGCTAAATTACAATAAGGCTAAGTAGGCATTTTGAAATGTCCTATAGAATAATACATATCTTCATCTAATAGACTCTTTATTCTCAAAAGTGAGTCTCCATGAATGACTGGATGCTCCACTATGCCAGAAGCCTCCTTAGCAAGTCGATCAATCATTTTATTATTCTCTCGTAATATGTGACGAAATTTTGCTTCTCAATCTTTGTTGTAAGTCATATTAATGAATATAAAAATTTTAACAATATGAAAAATAAATATTATATCGAGAATAAAAACGAATTGGAGGTTCATGTTTCATAGAATATTTTTTTTGAACAAAAAAACAAATTAAAGAAAATTGGGAGAAGATGTATAGTGCTTAAAAGTTAGAGTTAGAGTTAGTATTATAGGACATTGTTAACCCCTTAACACTTCTTGTGAAATTTAAAAGCTCGAGTGACAGTGTGCCAAATATTTATCCTAACAGATAATATAGCTTAACGGTTAACAAAATTTGATTCGACTCAAAAAAATAAAAAATTTTCGAATTTTGAATTATTTGAGTTAATCAAATTAACTCGATTTTTTTAATTTCGAGTTCGGATCAAATTTAATTTTCAAATTTAAATAACTCGAATAAACCAAATACCGAACTATTTTACTTACCTTCCCAACCCCAACCCCTCTCAAACCATTTTACTTTTCCCCTAAAAAAGTTTACTTCCCTTAAATTCCAATTTTTTTTCCTCTAAACCCCCAAAACTATTTTTCTTTTGCTTTTTTTTCAAAACTTTTACTTTCCCAAACCCCCTAAACTTTTTTTTTCGAATTTATGTTTACTATTTATATTATTGAATTAAATTTTACATTTTGTACTGTTTATATTATTGAATTGTTTAATCATGCTAAATCTTTATTAATTTATGTTAAAATTGAAATATTGATGATGCCATAAAATATTTGTGTTAAAAGTTTTTATTGGTATCAATTTAACATTTTATATTTCAAATAAATTTTATTAAAAAATCACATTTTTACATTTAATATATTTTTTAATTTCAAAATAAATTATGATAAGAATCAGAAGATAAATGAAGCAACTAAGCAAACAAAAAAGTTAACCCATGTCTAAAATATTAATAAATAAATTATGAGAGTATGAAATTAATAACAAATTTGATTACGGTGGGTGACAGTGGCTACAAGGACCTAAAGTCATTTTTTAAAAAAAATTTAACTCAAACAAATATATTCGATTCGAATTTCATCTCACTCGACTTGATTCGAGAAAATTTTAAATCGAGTTAAGATGATAAAATAAAATTCGTCAACTCGATTAACTCAAATTTTTTTCATTCAATTTGATCGAATGCTCACCTCTAATATAGCCTAAAAAAAAAGAATTGAACATATTCTCTAATAAGTGATAAGTATTAAGTAGTCTCCCTCTACTTATTATTTCCAAACATATTTTAAAAACAACTCATATATTTATGAGATAAACTTATTGATTATTTATCGACACAACTTGATCAGCAACCAATAAATTTATCTCATTTATTTATATTTGATTTGGTAAGTTTGATGACTATCATTTACTCTATCTTATACATGGAGTGATTGAAGTGAATGAGAAAATATAAGCACAGGAATTGCATTCTTTATTTCTCTTGATTCTTCTTCCTGGTGATAGAAATTGGGGTGGTGCCAAAAGAGTTTTATTTCTTTTTAGACAAGATAGAAATCGGACCCTTGATGGTGATATGTAAGAGTAAGGCCTTAGGATTCTGGTACCTGTTCCTATCTAAGACTATTTCAGCACACAATATTCATATATAGGTCCCATAAACTCCCTTTGGGACTTTGGTCGGTCGAATCGCCTAACCACAATGAACCAACACTGTTGAATTTCTGTTCTCAATACCTTTTACTCTTCCAACCAATTTCAAAGTACAGATAATGATCCAAATTTGTCAAATATGATGATCCCACTAATTAGGTTTAGCTTATTGGTTTTTCTTAATAAAAAAAACCAAAGTTGTATTTTTAATATCAAGCCCACCTTTCCTTAGGCAGCCTATAAAGTTGGGTAGCTTTCATTGTTTTAATTAAACTAATATATGTTATCTACAACTCGACCATAATGAGTCTGTGAAGTGGCTACATAAGTTAGCTTACTTTTCCAACTTAGTATGTGTATTTAAATGGTTCACCATACCCAATTATTGAGGGTATACTGAGCATGTGACTACATACTTTATCCCCACAAATTTTCAACTCCCAAGACCTGTGCCTGATATAAATCCAAGAAATGAATAGCATAATAAATATTATCGTGGTAAATTATTAGGAAAAGCATTTCCATTTTTGGGATCCAAGTACATATTCATGTCCTCTTCAATCTTCTACCTTGTCTTCTTGATTTGTCGACATCATATATATGCAGGAGTGAATGCCATGACCTTCTACCTAAACGATCAACAAAATTTCAAGTAGGAATTGTGCATAAATCAAGGCATTTTAATAGCTGTATTCATCAAAATTGTAACCTCAACCACCTTGTTGGATAAATGGAAGCTGAATGCGAAGAAGATCAGTCATTTTGTGAGAAGCCAGGCTTCGCCATTTTCTTAATTTGACTGAACTCTGCATCCTTTTAATGCACAATATAAAAACCTGTCAACCACCCGATTGGGACCAACTTGTCTCACAGTCACACAATGCTGGCACAAGTTTCAAACCTCTTAATTTTGAATTGAAACAGCCATGTCAAATCAAACCCAATATATACATTTTTTTATAAAAAGAAATATTCCAGGCCTTGATTTGAGGGTACCATTTCCCCATATATCTTCTTTTTCAAAATCCAACCAATTACTACAATCAGTTAAATATTCTAGGCCTTGATGCACATTTTGAATAGGCCTTTGTTGTAGAATAACATTATTAAAAATACCACCAAATATGAAGCATCCCAATCCTTAAACAAGCTGAAGGTACCAAATGCCAACATCCATGGAACAACGCCCTCCACTGTCTATTCCATCCCACCCACCAAACTCCAAATCAAGAACGGTATGGACAGTTCCATCAAAGAGAAAAAAGAAGAGTGGTATGGACACTAAACTACTGGGGTCTACTAACCAGCCTAGCATTTCTGGTTTTGTCTACTAAAACATCCTTTGTCCAATTGATTTCTTAGGGTTTGCCACTTCATTTGTTTCTTAGTTTTTAACATCTAATAAAAAAAAGTAAGGCAAGATATGGAGCATATCCAGTAGGAATGGACGTCAAGGTGTGTGTCCCCTTGTAGCAGCGTTTTACGTCTGAGTTTAGGGTTTTTTTTGGACAAACATCATATACCATTCACAAAGATTAGGTAGCATCTTTACTTAGGGTCTACAATGAAATGAATAATGAGAAAATGGGCCTTGCACTAAGACACAAGTAGGCTAGCCTGCCCTCAACTTGGGTTTTGCTAGCAGCATGTGGACACCGACTGCATGTGCTCCTCCTACTAATATCTACTACTGCTGTCAGCTACCCATCCCATCTTTACGGTAAGCTATATAATTCATCACTCAATTATGTTTACTAATCTATTTTGGTTAGTCAACTTCAAAAATTTTCATGTTTTTGATTATAAGCCGTTTAATTAATAATAAAAAGTATGTTTTTAATTGGTATAATAACACATTTAGTTTTTAATATTTATATATTCTATCAATTTGATCCTAAATGATTTATTATTTCAATAAATTTAACCTTTCATATTTACAAATTTTATCAATTTCATCCTCAAACTTCTTAACTAAAGCTTTTAGTTTTTAAAATAAAGGTATTCCACATCTATAAATTTGTAAATCCCCCCCCCCAAAAAAAAACTTCTCCAATAAAACAAATGGTAAGAGGCTCTATATCAGTATCGAACTAATCCAATAATACTTTTTTTTCCTAATTTACAATACTCAAACATAAAATTTTAGATATTAAAATTTTCATCAATTAATGATTTGTAAGCAATACAAGAGATATCTCAAGAAAACAAAGACACCCTTTTATATCCCATTCAATAAAATATACTCGTGCAATGCACGGACTAAATGTGTGTATCAATTAAAATATATTTAATCATTTTTTAATATACATATATGGATTTTTGAGTGTTTTTTTTAGGATAAATTACATCGATAGCTATCCAACTATTAATAAATTAAAAATAATTTAATATTTTAAATTTTAAATTTAAATTTTAAACTATGTAAATAAAATAATTTCAACATAGATTAATAAAAATTAAAAGTTAAAAACAATTTAAAACAGGTTTTTAAAAGAATTAACCAAATTTTAGAAGCATTTTTTTTAAAAAGATGTTTATTACAAATAGATTTCATAAATAAAAAATGGATAAATCTTAAAATTATACATGAACTTTAATTTAATGTGCAATTGTATACTTGAACTTTAATTTGGTACAATTATACACGTGAAACTCTAATTGTAATTCAAATATATATGTGAAACTTTAATTTTAATTTAATCATGCACATTTAAAGAAATAAATACATATATTGGATAAATCTAATTATTTATGTATGCAATATATAAACATAAAATGATGTTATATCAATAATTGTGTTAATAATTTACAATAATTGGATCAAATCAAAATTTCATGTATAAAATTGTAAAAAATTAAAATTCATGTATACAGTTGCACATTATACAATTGCACATTAAACCATTGTTCATGTATAGCTTTGAAATTTATCCCATAAAAAAATAATAGATTTTATACACACTTTTCATATATGTTTAATCTAGGAAATTATATATACCGTATATATAACAATGATTTAAAGCATTAATTTTATCAAATAAGATATTGAAGTACAAAATATATAAAATGATTTTTGAGCTTAAAAAAAAGCTTTTATGTCGGAATCTTTGTCGATGATTGATTTTGTGGCCGGATTGAACAACTTTGGTTCCAACCTTGGAATTGGTAGAGCAACGAAGAAAGTTCACACTCGTGCGGATTTATATTTGGATTTTGATGATCCCATGGTGGATAGCAATGGTCAGAAAATTCCATCTGGAATGCCTAAGGCATCTTACAAGTCGACTTTGATGGGGGATGAATCTGATAATATGTAGGAGGAAGACTAAGAGGATCAATTCTCTTTTCTAAATGAGGATGTTATCACCGAGAAAATTGAAGGTGTACCTTCAATTAAGTTTTCTGACAGGGTATTGGAATTTATTCGAAAACGAATGGCAAAAACGATGGTGGTTAAGTTACTTGGGGGAAGGATCGATTTTAAAGCTTTGCTAAATAAAATCACCATCCTTTGGCAGCCTTGAGGGAGATTTCAGTTAATGGATTTAGAAAACGAATTCTATCTGGTTAGATTTCAGAATGAAAGTGACTTTACCAAGGTGTTGACTTCAAGACCATGGGTTATATTTGGTCAATATTTATCTGTTCGCCCATGGACAGAAGATTTCTCGACGGCTTAGAGTGGGTTGGAGTCGCAGGTGGTATGGATTAGACTTCTAGGTCTTTCGGAAGGCTATTACTCAGATTGTCTTTTGAGAGCAATTGGGCAAATGACTGGCCCCGTTGTGAAACTTGATGCTCATACAGATAGGGGGCAAAGGGGCCGATTTGCTCGGCTGGCGGTTACCATTGACTTGCGAAGGCCCTTAGTCTCGAAAATTTGGATAAATGGTAAACTGCAGCGGGTGGAATATGAGGAGCATTCACATATTTATTGCTTCTCTTGTGGGATGGCTGGCTATAGTGCCGATGGTTGTATAGGTTTATCGGTGATCGATTCTGTGGGGGTTTCGGAGGTGGCTCAAAATGTTCAAGGGCCTTCGAGGTTGGAGAAGAGGGTTTCAGAGGAGCAAATTGAGGAGTGGATGGTGGTGGAGAAACGGAAGGGGCATTCTCGGGGTATCGGTAAAGGGTGAATCGTCGGAGGTTCGAGCTTTCATGGAGGTTCTAGATTTTCGACTTTGATTGAGGAAGGGGATCAAGAAATTGACGTGAATCAAGGGACTGTAAATGTGGAGATTGGAGAATCTGTTGCATTGATGGAAATTAGAGGCAGGGTAGGGTAACATCAAGTGACTAAACAAGTTAAAGCGAAACAGGCTGATGAGGGTTTCAATAAGAAAAAAGAGTTTAGGGTGTCTGGGCTCAATAGTAAATCTGGTACAACTCTTAAGGTGTTAAAGCCTAATGTGGGCAGATTGGGTTTGGAGCAAAATGTTTCTTTGGGTTTCAAAGGGGGTGTTTCATTAGGGACAAAAAATGATGCTTTGGACAAAGGGAAAGGGGTGGCTTATAAATCGATTCAAATTCTAACAAATTAAATAATGGATCTCATGCAACGGTTAAAATATTGGACAGCTTTAAAGGTGCGAGTAAGAGCAACAAAGAAAATTTTGTTTTTGTGTTTGGTGCAGCTAGTGGGCCAAATGTAAATAAACAGGATGGTATGTTGAGGGGCACTCTTAAGCAAGGGAAACCACCGGATGGTGTGGTGGACTTGGGGGCAACTATGGCTAATTTAATAGGAGAACTTGATTCTGTTTTGGAAGGCAATATGACAGTAAAGGAAAAAAATACTACGGTGGATGTCATGACTATTAATGTTGCTAATGATGCTCCGAATATTGATGCATAAGGAGGTCGGGTATGTGTCCAACTCTTATTTTATTTCTATGAATACTAAAATTATGGTGTGAAATTGTCAAGGAACGGATCATCCTTGTTTCCATAATATGATCAAAGAGTATCGCAAAGAGTTTTCTCCGGAGGTGCTTTGTTTGATTGAAACTCGAATAAGTGAGAGTCGAGCGGATAGTATAATTGCTAAGTTGGGATACTGTAATTCGTTTCAGATAGAAGCAAATGGCTTTGCTGGGGGGATTTGGTTATGTTGGTCAACGGATGTGTGTGTGGATATTCTTCAAATCCATCCTCAAGTAGTGCACATGTTAATGCGAGATGTGCAGCTTTCAAGGAGTTTTTATGCTTCGTTTGTTTATGCTAGTCCACAGGGTGTAATGCGCAAAGAGCTTTAGACTGTGCTTTCTTTTGTATCATCTAAGATTGATGGTTCTTGGATTATTATTGGGGATTTTAACTGTATTTTGGATAGCTCTGAGCAGTTAGGAGGTGCGTCAATTCCTCATGTTGGCAGCTACAAGTTTCAAGAGTTTATTTTTGATAATGCTCTAAAGGATCTTGATGCTATTGGGGCTCGTTTCACGTGGCACAGAGGAGGTCTTTCACAGAGGTTAGATAGGGCTCTTTGTAACATTGAGTGGGAATCTTTTGCCCCTGATTGCTCCGTTAGGAACCTCCATCGGCTTAAGTCGGATCATCATCCAATTCTCATTTCTTTACAATCAAAAACTTGTAGAGGTGATAGAATTTTTCGTTGCATTGCGAGTTGGATGTTGCATAAGGATTTTAGCGTCTTGGTCAAAGGTAATTGGTAGTTAGAGAAATAGGTTGTGGAGAATTTTGAGGGATTTAAAAAGGCGGTCACCACTTGGAATAAACAAGTTTATGGTAATATTTTGAGAAGAAGAGACGATTAATTACTGAGTTGAAAAAGTACAATGAATTTTGGAGTTTCAGTTATCTCAAGCTTCGTTGCAAAGAGAGGCTACCTTGAGATATAAAATTGAGGAAGTTTTGATTTATGAGGAGTTATTGTGGATTCAAAAGTCTTGTGCAGATTGGCTTCAGCATGAGGATCGTAATACTGCATATTTTCATAGTCGTACACTTACTAGACGAAAAAAAAATAGAATTGAAGGATTGATGATTGGTGATAAGTGGTGTTTTGAAGGAGTTATATTGCAACAACATGTGCAGGATTTTTTTTAAAAGTCTTTACACTATAAAGTACATGGTTCAATGTACTTTACAGTCACAACAACGATTTCCTTTATTACCGTCCCTTGTGATTTCTCGTCTTGGTTGTATGGTAACGGATGAGGAGGTGAGGAAAGCGGTTATTGGAATGAACCCTTTGAAAGTCCTTGGGGTGAATGGGTTTCAAGCTCGTTTTTTTCAATCATAGTGGGAGTTAGTGGGCCCATCGGTTTGTAATTTTGTACGAAGCAGCTTGGGTGCGGGGATTTTGGATTCAATTTTGAATAAAAATCTCCTTGTTCTAATTTCAAAGATCCAAAACCCGAAAAGTGTCACTCAGTTTAGACCGATAAGTCTTTGTACGGTGTTATATAAAATACTAACAAAGACAATTGTGAATAGATTGAGGCCTTATATGATGCCTTTAATAAATACCAATCAGTCGAGTTTCATATCGGGGCGGGATATTGCTGATAATATAATCGTGGCTGAGGAGGTGATCCACTCTTTCAAATCCTTCCATAGAAAGAAGCAGAGTATAGTTATGAAGATCGATCTTGAAAAAGCTTATGACAGAATCAGTTGAGTTTTCCTTCAAGATACTTTATTGGTTTCAGGTTTGCTAGATGATTTGATACGAGTCATTATGAATTATGTTTCGTCTGCTTTTTTTTAAATATTATGGAATGGTAGTGTGACAGACAGTTTTATTCCTTTACGTGGAGTGCGTCAAAGAGATCCTTTATCTCCGTATTTATTCATTCTCTGCATGGAGCGGTTGAGACATTTGATTGGAGATGCTGTTATGAATGGGAGTTGGAAGCCTCTGGCTTTGTTTAGACAGAGGCCTTTTATCTCACATTTGTTTTTTGCAGATGATCTCATGTTGTTTGTGAGGCAAATATGGAACAGACGGTTGTAATTGACAACATCTTGAAGACTTTTTGTTGTTTCTCTATACAGAAGGTGAATGTATCTAAAATATAACCATTAATTCATGAAAGAGTTGGTGTTGGTACATTTGATTTCATTGTTAACAAGGTTAGATAGAAATTATCGGGTTGCAATGCGAAAAAGTTGTCGATTACAGGTCATATCACTTTGGCTCGTTTTGTGTTGTTATCCATTCTGAATTATTTTATGACTACAGTTAAAGTGTCTGTCTTTGTTTGCATGGCTATTGAAAAACTCGCTCGTAATTTCATTTGGGGTTCTTCGACCGGTCAAAGGAGGCTAACTGTTGTATCTTGGGAAAATTATTGTCAACCGATTGATAAAGGCAGGTTGGGGTTGAGGAAGTTGAGTGACCAGAATAGAATTTTTTTGCTTAAATTAGGCTTTCGTTTCCTTGCCAATCCTGATGCTCTTTGGGTAAATGTCCTTCGAAAGAAGTACAATATACAGGAAATGTTGCCCATGTCTATTTTGTGTAGTAATGGCTTCTATATTTGGCGCTCCCTTTCCAGAATTTGGCCCGAAGTAGTGTCCAATGTTTATTGGTCGATTGGTGATGGTATGCACGTAAATTTTTGGAATGACCATTGGGTTCAACAACTTGGCAAATTGAGTGATTATTGCCTTACACCGGCTAATATGGATCATTCTATTAGGATGTGCGATTTGGTCAACCATGCGGGGTTGTGGGATTGGGAACGACTCAAGGTTTTACTCTCAAGTTCTATTTTACATCACATTGAAGCGGTCTTGGCCCTTTTTGAAGGAGCTGGCCCGACTGTTTTGCTTGGAAATAGAGGGATCATGGTGGGTTTTCCTCGTCCTTAACTTATAAGAATTTGTTCGCTCATAATGTTATAAGTTCGACAGTTTGAAAGTTGATTTGGTCAGTCAAGGCTCCTTAAAGGGTTCGGGTTTTCCTATGGTTATTGTAGCAAAGGTTGCTTACGAATAATGAGAGGCTTAGGCGACATATGAAGGAGGAAGGGTTTTGTTCTGGTTGTGGGGTGCATATTGAATCGGCAATCCATATCTTACGAGAGTGCTCCTTTGCGAGAAAAATTTGGCAAGCTGTACTACCACGGCATATCCACCAGGTTTTCTTTTCTTTACCTATGACCGATTGGTTGCAATGGAATTTACTTGATAAAAGTCAATTGTCCAAAGATGATGTGTCATGGCAGACACTGTTTGTGGTTATTTGTTGGTTACTTTGGAAGTCTAAAAATGAGGCTGTATTCTTGAACAACCATAGAGATTCCATTTCGATCATTGCTACAGGTTATACGTGGGCTCGTAGCTATCATGCTCTATTTGCTAAAGTTTCCTTGATGCCTTTGAATCGTAGTTTTTCGAAATGGGTTTGTCCGACGCCGGGGTGAGTGAAGCTTAACTCGGATAGAGCAGTTTCGATGGACAGAGCCTCTATTAGTGGGGTGATTCGGGATACACAAGTAGATTGGCAATAGGGTTATCACTTACACTTTGGTTCTAAGTCGGTTTTCAAAGTGGAGGCACGAGCTTTGCTAGACGGTCTGAATCTAGCATGGGACAAGGGTTATCGGAAGATTGAAGCGGAACACTTAGTAGTCTGGTAGAAATGCGATTGTTACACCAAATGGTTCGACGTCAATGGGAAGTTCGAATTTGTCACATACCCAGGTCATTGAACAGAGTTGCGGATCACATGGCAAAACTTCATATGCCATCGAATGGTGTGTTTCGAGTTTTTTACATACCCCCGTCTTCAACAATTAGTTTATTGGCTGATGATCGCAGGGAATCCTTATGTTAGCATGTCTTAATTTGGTATTCGCTTAATGCTGTTTATTTCTACCAAAAAAAAATATAAAATGATTTAAACTTAATTATAGTATCAATCATAAAATATATTTTAATTGATACATACAATCAAATCCGTGCATAAATTAATTAATATATCTAACTATTAGGATAAATTGCATGAGTTAGATGTGTGCATCAATTAAATGTGTTTTTTTTTTTGGTTTTACAAATCTATAGATGTGGGATGCTTATATTTTAAAAGTTGAAAGTTTTTGTTATGAATTTTGATGATCAAATTGATAGAATTTGTAAATATAAATGGTTAGATTTATTTAATTATTTAGAATTAAAATCAAATTGATAAAATATGTAATTATTGAAGACTAAATGTGTAATTATATCAGTTAGAGAAAGACTTCCCCTTAACATTTCACATTTTTTGAGGATTCGATACCACATTTTTAGATAAGTTTGAAGCTGTTGTTGAATCTTCCTTCTCGTGTCTAAGCATTAGTGACCAAGTAAATATGCAATGTTTTTGAGAAGCCACATGTAGTTAGGCTGATGATTAAAATAGGCTTCAATGTCAACTCCCAATTTAGATTGCTTAAAAATTATAACTTTCATCCTGAGATTACCATTTGATTATAGGTGTGTTTGGATATAATTGTTAGAAATTATAGTTATTAGATTACTAATTCTAACATATTATAATTACAAGAATCATTTCTTAATATTATATTTGATAGTTTCTTTAATGTTAATTATTCACATAATTGTTCCAATTTCAGCCTTTCACTTAAGAATGGGAGAGTGTAAATTTAATTAAACCCACCAATTATAATGGTTAATTAAACATGCCACAGATATATCCAAATTCAATTATTGGATGACTTTTCAAACATATTTTATATTCTCTTTCAAACACAAGCAATTGCATTGTTGGTAAAAATTTTTTTAACTCCATAAATAGGAATTAAATTATCATACAAAGACGAAGCCAAATTTTTTTAAGAGGATCGAAATTAAATTACGATAGTCGAAATGCGATTTGTATTGATTTTTAGATGGCAAGTGGAAGGTGTTTTATGGGACCAAACCCATGAACAAATGGGCATCATAGGAGCCCAAACTAATTGAAGAATTAGGCTTAGGTGTTCCAAGAACAGTTGGGTAAGTTTGGGGAACTCTAACTATTCATGGACGATCGGAATAGATCAATTTATTCTTATTGGTCTTTAGGTGATTTAAGGGGATTTATTTAGTAAATATTTTAGAGTTCTTTTTCATTGAATAACTTGTATTTCGGCCTAGAAATAGGGTTACGGCGCCCATTGAATGGAAATTATTATTTGAGGTTATTTTGTTTTTTTCTTTGTGAGAATCAAAGAGCCCTTTTAGAGTATTCTTTCGAAGTTTGTTATTTTTTCTAGGCTCTTGGATTTGCAGAGTTTTTGTTTATTGAAGATTTTAGTCTTCAAAGTATAACACTCAAAGTTTTCAAGGGTATTTCTCTTTAGGGTTTCATAGGGAAATTATTGCTCCATTATTGGCATTTTTGGGAGCAAGTCTTCCAAGAACACTTTGTATCCATTTGCTTTTTATTTTGTGTTATTTGTTTATTTTCTTAATTCGATTTTGTGTTTTCTATTAGATTTGAGTTCATCCATTTGGGGTTTTACTCAATTCGAAAAAATCATCTTCATTCCTTTAGTGGAATGCAACATCAACAAGCCCAATTCCTTTCTTTGGTCTCTTTGAGTTTATTTGGTGGTAAACAGATTTGTAGGCGCCCAAAATCAAGTCTTACAAGGCAAGTTACCTTCATCATTTTTCATTCTTTCAATTTATTATTGTTCTCATTCTTTCACTTTATTCTTGTTCTTTGAATTATAAATCTAACTTATTAATAAGCGGATTGAAAACTTAGTGGATTGATAAACAGAACTCCATTTATCATTTCTTCTTTAAACCACCCGGAACCCATTTTCTCCGTCACTCTCCGGCGTGAATATCAGCAGAAGGAGGCTACTTCCAGTTCGTCTCTGTTTCCAGCTCCTGCATTGGTAACGGTATGCTTTAAATATATATATATCTCACTCCTTGGCCCTTTCCCTTTTTTGTCTTTGGCTTTCTTTCTCAGTTTCCTACCTAGGGTTTATTTTGCTCCTTTAGCTATTGCAATGAAAGTCTCCATTGCTAAAAAAGCAGATAAAAAATTATTCTTTTTTTGGGGGGAGGGCTTATCAATAGAAATGATTAAACACTAAATGCTACAAGCAATTCAGTATATCTAGAAATTTAGGCACTGCAATATTGATAGTTATGTGCTTTTTAGAGTTCTATGAAATGACATAATAATTGTAATGCAAATAACATTGTAATCTTTTAAATTTAGATACTGTGTTTCTTCGTTTCGCTGTTCTGTTAACTTTGACATGTTATTGTTCTTTTGGAGTAGATATGTGATCCTCCGGTCAGTGTCATCAAAGGCTACTCTGTTACAAAGGAAACTGAAATATGTCTGTCTTCCTGTGGGCTTAAGAATGCTCTCTACACTATTAGAGCTGCAGATGTGAAAGAGGATCTTTTTTGGAGCGCTCATGCCCCCTTTCCAGGTGAGACCTTGAGCATGAACCTTATGCATACTGCAAATTTGCTGTTTAAAATTAAATTAAATTAAATTAACGGGTAACGGGTAACGGGTAACGGGTAACGGGTAACGGGTAACGGGGAACGGGGAACGGGGAACGGGGAACGGGGAACGGGGAACGGGGAACGGGGAACGGGGAACGGGGAACGGGGAACGGGGAACGGGGAACGGGGAACGGGGAACGGGGAACGGGGAACGGGGAACGGGGAACGGGGAACGGGGAACGGGGAACGGGGAACGGGGAACGGGGAACGGGGAACGGGGAACGGGGAACGGGGAACGGGGAACGGGGAACGGGGAACGGGGAACGGGGAACGGGGAACGGGGAACGGGGAACGGGGAACGGGGAACGGGGAACGGGGAACGGGGAACGGGGAACGGGGAACGGGGAACGGGGAACGGGGAACGGGGAACGGGGAACGGGGAACGGGGAACGGGGAACGGGAACGGGGAACGGGGAAACGGGGAACGGGGAACGGGGAACGGGGAACGGGGAACGGGGAACGGGGAACGGGGAACGGGGAGGGTTTCCTGTGAGAGAGAGAAGGGTGTCTGAATTAATTTTCCAAGATTAAGTGATGCTTTTTTGCTCTGAAAATAGGCTTTGATGTCTGTACTTGTCTTTATGGCATGGTGCATCAAAAGGAAATCCTGGGCCTGCTGGTGCAGGAGCTGTATTGAAAACTGATGCAGGAAACGTGGTATGCAATTAACCATTTAGAAATTAGACCTTTTCCACACGTAAATCTTTCTATAATATGCTATTTGAATAGATCTGCAAATTGCGCGAGGGTTTGGGCATAGCAACCAATAATGCTGCTGAATATCGCTCCGTCATTTTAGGGTTGAAACATGCTCTTAGAAAAGGTTATACAAACATTCGTATTCGAGGAGACTCGAAGCTCGTTTGTATGCAGGTAATCCAACTTTCTATCTGTTTATTGTTGCTTTGTTGATGTTAATTTTCTCAGAAAGAAAAATCTGGATGATAATGTTGGAACTAGGTTAATGCTTCAGCACAAATGGAGTAAAGCTACCCAATCTGTTATTGGACTTCAATTTCAGACGGCGTACCCATTGCAATAGCTTTGGCAAGCTAGCTGACTCATTTTAGGGCCCCATTTGTTTTCTATTAGATGTTTTGAGTTTTAGCCTTCGGGGAATTGTTTCCTTAGCAACTTGGTTCTGCATGGAAGCACCGTCTCTTCTCCCTTTTTCCTAAAAACTTTCAAAACAAGAAAGCTTTATAATTTTCCTTCTTAACTTGGTTCTACAAGGGATGAGTATTTAATCTGATTAATGGACTTTCCTATTAGAATGCACACATGTTCTTTACCTCTGTCATGCTTCCTAAATCCAATCTTTTGCCCCCCAAAATAAGAAAATCTTTTCTCTTTTGGCTGGTCTGTCACTTGGGACAAACTAAATTGTCTCTGGGAAAATTATAGCTCAACTGTTGCTATTCCTGGGCTTCAATAAGGGCTTAAATTTTGGTTGACCAAAAAGATAATAATAGTGCCTAAATCTTGGAGCTATGTTGTTTATTTTCATTTTATTGAAGTATTATCATTTCAAGTTAAGGAGCTTAGCTTCTGTTTTGTTCTGGTATTCTTACAACTACTATTTCCTTGAACAGCTGCAGGGTTTATGGAAAGTCAAACATGAGCACATGTCTGAGTTTTGTGAGCAAGCAATGAAACTGAAGGATAAGTTTCTTTCATTTCAGATCAATCACGTTTTAAGGACATGACTAATTTTTATACTTGATTGCAAGGTAATGGGCAAAATTTCTTTTTTCTTGTGACTACTATGGCCTCTTTGTTGTGCCATCATTGTTAGGTCTTTATGATGTTTTTAAAGTTTGGATCATAGCTTGCATCTACAATTTTCTTTTTACTTATATTTAAGCTCTTTTATGGAGTGCATGCTTTGGCTATTGTACCAGCATTTTGGCTGGAAGCCTGTAAAATAGAAACTGATGGCTGATGTTTGTTTTCAATGCCATTTGTATTTCTCCTGGATAACGCAGAATGAAAAATGAGACCTTGTAAATAATTTGCAGTGTTAAAACATCATCTTTGATCAGTCTTACCAATAGTTCTCAAGTCTCAAATCTAAAAAACCTCAGACCAGCCTTTGAAATAATGTTATTTTACTGTTCTTTCTTTCCTTTCATTGTGTATTCTAATTTAGTCAAACCAATTGCTCTGGAAATGCATTCTCATGAATAAGATCTTTTGGTCCCCCTTTTGTCTTTTTATTGCATTGCATGATTTTAACCTTTCTTGCTCACCTCTGAAAGGAACTGAATGGCGAGGCTGATGCTGAGGCGAACTTGGCTGTCAAACTTGCTGGTGAGGTTTGGCTTTAACCATTTTGGTGTTTATCATAATCAATTCAATGGTGGATGTTTATGAGATCTTTCTAACCCTTGCAGAAGGTAAAATCCAAGAGGAGTTGGCCGAAGTCATTGATTGTGCTGGCAGAAGTTTTCTGGTTTGTTATAGAATATATTTATAAAACACAAATGAGGTCAAGGATTTTGTCACTCTTTGGCTAAAATTTTGGTGTTGTATAGGTGCAAAATTTTGCATTAAACCCCAGAAGATCATGTTATTGTTGGCCCTCAAGCTCAGCTCTGCAAAGGAATTTTAGTTTTGTTTGTGGCAGAGGCATGATAATGAGGGTATCATATTCTAATGGCATAGATTTTGGTTTTATTTTAAACCCTTATTCTACAGATTGTTGTGGGAACCTAAAATCATCTACAGTGAAGGGAAGGGAGTGAGTTCATTCTGAGAAATCCATTAAGGTCTAGATACTCTTCAGTGTCAGTTTGTATGTCTCTTCACCACTCCAGGTTTCCATTTTATCCCAATGTAGAAAGTTTAGGGTGAAATTGTTCAGGATTGAACCCATGCTCATGCTTTTATAGGACTTTGATATTCTTTATTTCCTCTTTAAGGGGAACTCATTGAAGTTCATGATTCCTGTAATTTTCTGATATTGCTTCTTTTTCTTTTTATTATCTTTTGCCTGATTTAGAAATTTAGATATAGACTCGATCAATTATGTATACCATAACCATTATTTTATACAAATGTGCGAAGACTAGCTTATAAACACTGCAGTATTCTGATTCCACATATGCCATGGCACAACGGCTAAGAATTAAGGCTAGGGATGGAATTTTTGCTGTACTTGTAGAAAGATTAAAAAATTGAAAGATTTTTTTTTTGGTAAACTACACTATTTGTAAGTTTATGTTTTGATCACTTAAAGTTACAAAATAATTATTAAATTATTCGAAAGTTAAGTCATTGAATTATTTTAAAATTTTATTGAAGTCATTGGACTATTAAGTTTTTTTAAAAGGTTTAATTAAGGGCTTTCAAGCAATAATTTAATGATTGGTACGTGGATTAATATTTATTGACAATAGAATAATATATTTTAGATTCATGTTGGTTTGATGGTTGGAGATCAAAGAAGAAGGTTTAGGTTTTGATTTGTAGATTTGGTTTGATGGTTGGAGATCAAAGAAGAAGGTTTAGGTTTTGATTTGTAGATTTGTGATGTTCAAACGATTTTATGAATAAAAAAATAGATTTTCATTAGATACATGTACTAGATTAGATTAAAAAATAATGTTGATATCATATTAGAAAAAATTTTCAAACTTGAACACCAAATGATATTTTAAGCTATTTTTAAAAGTTTATAAGTACAATTAAGGTACAAATACAAATACATATTTAAGCAATTACAAATTGTAAAATCAAATTATTATAGTAGAAATGGACTGAGAATCAAAACAAAAATGAAAAAATCAAGCATTTAAGGCACAAGTAAAATAAGAACCGGAACAATTAAAATTAAAATTAATTGATTGAACTAAAATTTATACATGACAATTATACATGGTAAAATTGAAAACCCATATATATAATTGGAGCATATTTATATTTGGTTGGGCCGGAATTTCAGTCATTATATCCGACGGCTAACACCAGCCTGCTTTCACATGCCGACTTGGAAGCCAGAAAGGAACCATGTATGCGTGCTCATCTGAAATACAACTCATTTTCAATTACCAAAAATGTAATCAAAATCAAATCAAAGAAAAAATTGAATTGAATTCAACTCCAAAAAGTTTAAGTGTTTGATGCTTCATAAACGGGAAATTATGGCAATGTTGATGAAAAGAATTGCAAACCTCACCAAAACCCCAGCTAAACCCTCCCCTCCTTTCTCTTTAAAAAAAGTATTAATATTCCCCCCCCGTTCCCTTTCTTCTGCTTCAGAGAAAATCCTCGCCGGCACTGCCATTGATGTCGCCGATATTTCTGGAGAAAGCGATCTGGTGTTCTCAGACCCACCTGTATCAGCCACCGTCAAGCCTCTTTTGCCCGATCTCCTTCAACCACGTGTCGTCATCTATGATGGGGTCTGCCATCTTTGCCACCGAGGTTTTTTTCTTTTCTCTGTTTCCCCTCTTTTACTTTTTCGCATTCTTTGATGAAAAATTGAATGTTTTCCAGGGATTGGGTTTTGTTTACCTTCCAAGTCTTTTCTTACTTTTCTTTTTCCTGTTGTTTTTGTCATTTCGAAGGGGTTAAGTGGGTGATTAAAGCGGACAAACACAGGAAGATCAAGTTCTGCTGTGTGCAGTCAAAGGCTGCTGAACCATACTTGAGAGTTTGCGGTGTTGATCGAGAGGATGTTCTTCGTCGTTTTGTGTTCATTGAAGGCCTTGGTCTTTATCATCAAGGTTCCACAGGTTAGTTTTCTCACCATTTATTTTGCTTCCAAATGAAAGCCTTCCTCTTTGCAGTCTTTCATTTCACTTTAAATTATGTTATGGATTTTGTGTTGGGTTTGTCCTGGACATTGATGTTCAATGCCTTTTCTCTAGTTCTTTGGTTGTACCATTATATGCCATGGAGAAATTATTGTTTGAAACTTTAGGAATTCTTTTGCATTTGTTTGCAGTCTGGAAGACCACTTATGAGAACTCCAAATGGCTTTTAGGTTACTAAAGATTTCCTGTTTAATGTGATGCACTTGGACCTGATGCGATGAAATGAACAATATTTCCATGAAAAAAGCTTCTAAAAACTAAATGCCTGCTGAAGTTAATTTCTTGGTGGTTATCAGATTGAGAATTTTTTTTTGGTGAATAACAACTTACGAAACTAAGTTGCATTATTAGACTATGAAGTACAATTGCTTGTTGTATGTCTATTTTCTGCCATCTGAAATTGATTGTTCTGCAGCTGCATTGAGAGTGCTATCATACTTGCCACTTCCCTACTCCACTTTAAGTGCATTCTTGATAATTCCAACTCCATTGAGGGATGCAGTTTATGATTTCGTTGCCAAGCGGCGTTATGACTGGTTTGGGAAGAGTGAAGACTGCCTAGTTTTGCAAGAGAGTGAGCTCTTGGAGCGATTCATTGATAGGGAAGAAATGATGGATCGTAATCGTAATCGTAATCGATCGAATTAGTAACTCGGATTCCCTTAAATACAATTAGACAAGTTCAGTTTATGGCAGATGTCCATTGTTAACTGTTTCTTAGTAGGATGCAAAATGTATAGCAGTAAATGTTTTCCACCTGGTTGCATAGATTGCGAAGCTCAATTTCTTATTAAGTAATCTAAATACCTCCTGGTTGGTCATGTAATCATGTTTTAGTTATTCTCTGTTTCTGATGTGAGCAATTTGGAGCAACATGGTTTTTTCATACTAATCCAAAGAACAAGTTTAAGTTCTCTGAACAACCAAGAGATAACAGAGATGAACTTGTTTTTGTATTCAAATTTGTGAGGCAGTGATACAACAGTTTCTACTTAAAAATCAACAGCTTAAAATTGCAAAATTGTCTATGCATCATATTCTGGTCATGAATATCTGATACAAAGCTTCCTCAAAACTACATACGATTACAAAACCGGCTCAGACAACGAATCACAATGACACAATCTCGAAAGGAAGCACGGTAAGAATAAAAGTTATTTTCAGTACCTGAACTAGCTCTTACAACATACATTCCTGATATAAGGAGGTTTTTTGATTCTATGTTAATTGGTACCAGTCCATTCTTTCCAGTCCTTGTCTACGTGATCTTGAGCCCATTTAACTGCAGCACGTGCAGCTTGCGGTCCTCCAGGCAACCCACGCTCATTTATAGTATCAGCCATGTCAATGAAAGGTATGACCAAGAGTGTCCCAGGACCACCATATTCAGTATGTAAGAAAGTACTAAATATCTGCTCAGAATAAACCAGAAACAACATAATTTGGGTGCTTGTCTAATTAGCTAGATCACCACAACAATATGAAATGTTTATTCCATTATTGCATACCAATTAGAAGCACTGGTTTAATATATTGTTCTTTGCCACTAAGAACAAAGGACTTGTTTTCCGTTTATTCTTCCAACAATCAGTCTCTGATAACAGCAACAAAACACAAACAGGACGTCTTTTCTTTCATTATTTATTCCCCTTTATGGATAAGCTATTCCATTTGTTTAAACTCTTTTGCATACATACCTAGGTTTTCTGTTTACGCAGATATTATCTAACTAAACAACTGACACACAGTTATCTCTATTTTAATGAATTCTGCTCATGAATGACAAACAGCAAAGGGGTTATTACTGCCCTCTGACGCTGTGCGAACAAAGTACATGAATCCCCAGAGTACCATTTTTAATATAGCGTCTGTTCATGGCATCTCTAGAGTGTGCTACCTAAGGTAATTGTAACCAAGTTTAGGATTGAATGAAATGACACCATTCGATTCACTAGAATTTATCAAGCATTCTGCCTGTTCCTTGATACATACAAACATGTTCAAGTGGCATTATCCACGGAATATATTCTTTGGTTAATTGTAAACAAATATATGCCAAATAGTTCAGGAATGCATACTTAGAGATCCTTATGAAACAGTGTGTTTTTTCAATGCGACGCCGGTACTAAGATTAACTTCATC
Source organism: Gossypioides kirkii (assembly GCA_005610355.1). NCBI lineage: Eukaryota > Viridiplantae > Streptophyta > Magnoliopsida > Malvales > Malvaceae > Gossypioides > Gossypioides kirkii. The sequence continues at coordinate 36,100,918 of CP032246.1, forward strand.
TTCTTCCTTTTCTTTAGGACAATGGGCTACCTATGACTGAGTGTGCTCTATATGATCCAACTGTTATTACCATACTAGCTATGAGACAAAGGAATATGAGAGGAAAAAGGTCAAAAGATTGATGGTGAGCTTATATTCCACCTTTTTCTAAAAAAAATTGTTAGGTTTTCCCAGACAACCACATAATTAGACCAATTGACACTATTTTAAATAGGTTCTGAAAAACCAAGCCCTTCTCATTCATAATAATCTCATTAGAAGTTCAAAGTTCAAACCTTGTGATAAAATTGTTGTTTTAGTTTCTTTAGCAAGTGTCATCGTGATAATTATGAATAGGATGTCATATTCTGAAATAAGAGAGATTCAATAACGCGTAATCTTCAATATCCACTCAAACAACAATCATACGCACGCCCCACCAACAATCAAAATAAGAAAGAGGACTACCTCGGTGCAGATTCCTACAACTTCTTCAATCGAGTCTCCATACTTATCCTTCTTGGACAGTTTGTTGAGCAGATGCGACCTAAATTTATCCGTTTCCTGAAGTACCATAGATGAAAAAAACAAACCCAACAAGTGAATTATCCGTCAACATAAAGTCATACCCGAGATATTGGAAGGCAACCGGATGCTAAAGGGAAGAGAGGAAGGAAGGGGAACTTACAGCATCAGCGAATTCGGGAATTGGGTTAGGGAATTTGTACTCGGCAGCTTTGCAAATGAAGGTGGTGGAGGAGAAAGAGAGCGAATTGGGTGTGGGGGCTTTGCTAGTTAAAGAAGAAGTGAAGGAGGTTTTGAATGCAAAGGAAGGAGAAATTGGAGTGAATGAATATGAAGAAGAAAAGGAGAAGAAGGGAGTGGGGGGAGAAGAAAAGGAGGGAAGAGAGCGAAGCGTGGAGGAGAGAAGAGCTTTGCTCAATGAACCCATCTCTTTCTGCTCTCTCTTATCTTCTTTTCTTCTTCTACTACCCAAAGGGGGTTTAACGTTTATCCTAAAACCCCCATGCTTTTTATTTTTAGTTTTTTACTGCTGAATGGCGTTTACAGTTTAAAAAAGAAAAAGGTTAAAATCTGCCACAAGTCCCTGTACTTTTTGAAAATTGAGAATTTAATCTTATATTTTTATTTAGTCTCTTTCATTTTCAGATTTCAAAATTCAGATTTAATTATTAACATTATCATTATTTTTGTTAAATTTAAGTTAAATTTAAAAAAATAACTGTTAATAGTTGAACATGAATTTTAAAATATAAAAAGTAAAAATATTAAATTTTTATTCTTAAAATTTTATTTTATTTTTACAAAATATTACTAAATTTTATAATAATTTATTTGGTTTATTAATGCATTATGTAATTACAACAATTTATATAAGTAAGCAATAGATTATATAAATTACATAAAGCATTAATAAATTATATAAATTTAATAATAATTTGTGTAACACAATTTAGCCAAAATATTACCTAATTACACAAATAATTATAAATACACACATTTTCTTAAAATTTTTACACTTTGGAAGATAACAAATGATGGCTAAAGAAGGCTTAAGCAGCGGTGAAGAGGATTAAACCCTAAACCCTGGTCTCCTCCTCTCTTCCTCCCAGTTTTAAAGCCCCAGAAAAATAGAAAAAGCTTATCTCAACAGTGGCAATGATTTTACGTCGCTCCACTGCGATGCTCCATTCCTTCAGTTTGTCAACCACCACCCCAAAACTCCTCTCTCATTTCAGTCCCTCCTTTTTTCTCTCTACTTCTGCACTATCTCCTCGAATCCGAATTTGGCTCAATCAGTCCTACACCCGCCGAACCAGGGCCTTCGGTAGCGCCGTTGTTACCGCCTCTTCTCCAAAGAACACTGGGACGGATACCTTCTTTGCTGAAGACACTGTTTCCTGGCAGTCTCTTGGCTTATCTGATCGCATCTCTCAAGCTCTCTCTAATGCCGGTTTCGACAGGCCCTCCCTCGTTCAGGTGCTTTACCTTCTTCTTTTGATGAATTCATATCTGTTCCTTGTGATTTAAGCTACATTTCTCGTTAATTTTGCTGTTCAACTTCTTCTTAAAGAACAAAATGATTGGTATTTACTTTAGGGTTGGACTGGCTCTTTACTTATTTGTTTTCGTTTAATCAATTTTGATGCTACCGACAGTAAAAGAGCAAAATCTGAAAGGGGCAGAACAAATTTTTTTACATCTATATATTTTATTATTCTAAACGTATTACCGAAAACAACAAGCAAAATGCATATATCATTTAGTACTCAATATATTTGAGTTCGACATGGAGTTTTAGTTTACTGAGGCCAATAGTTAGTTTATCACCCTCGTTTTCTTTTTTTTTTTTTATTCGACCTTCTCACTTTTAACTGGTGGCTTTTAGTGTTTATTGAAAAACTTTCCCTTATGCATTACAGGCAACCTGCATGCCATCTATTCTCTCCGGAAAAGATGTAGTAATTGCAGCAGAAACTGGTAGTGGTAAAACATATGGTTATCTAGTTCCTCTGATTGATAAGCTCTATGGTGCTCGGCATGATGCGGACAATGATTTGGAGAAAGCTACTGGTTCTTCACATACCTTCTCCATTGTTCTTTGCCCAAATGTATTGCTCTGTGAACAAGTGGTTCGAATGGCTAATGATCTTTCAGGCGATGATGGTAGACCACTTCTCAGAGTTGCAGCGGTGTGTGGTCGACAGGTATTTTTGTGAATAGCAACACATTTCTCTTTGGCGTTGGTAGTATTCATGGTTTTTAATGTTATTGGAACTTAGAGGGTGCTTTAAAATTTTTTTTCAGGTGCATGTATATATCTGGCATTGTTCTTTTTTTATTGATAAAATCTGATGGTCACAAATATGTCCCTTTACTACAGGGGTGGCCAGTGAATGAACCAGATGTTATTGTGTCAACACCAGTTGCTCTTTTGAACAATATAGACCCCAAAAAACATCATCGTTCAGATTTCATTCGTGCTGTAAAGTATGTGGTATGTTTTCTTACTCATTACTTTATATTCCTTTTGGTTATTTGGGAAACTACAAGGCCTTTTTTTTTAAAGAAAAAGTGTGTTTACAATAATTGGCAGGTTTTTGATGAAGCAGATATGCTCCTTTCTGGGGGCTTTGAGAATCATGTTATTCGTCTTATACACATGCTCCGTTTTGATGAAAAGCTGTTGTCTCGGGTGAATAAGGCTGGACCTGAGGATCCTGTAGAACTGAGTTCTGATTCTGTGTCACACTTTGACTTCGAGGGTGAGGAAGACATGCAAAATGAATCCATCTCAGAAGCTGAGGAAATGTCTGAGGGTGATCTTGATGCTGAGGACTTGATGGAAGAAACTCAAACTTCACCTGTCAAGAGAAAAGACTGGAGGAGAGTGAGAAAAAATTATGAACGAAGTAAGCAGTACATATTTGTTGCCGCAACCCTTCCGGTTAACGGAAAGAAAACTGCTGGTGCAGTGTTGAAAAAGATGTTTCCAGATGCCAACTGGGTTAGTGGAAGCTACCTCCATCAACACAACCCTAGGTGCTAAATTCTTATACTATTTTTCCCCTTTCCGTGGATAAACGGTGCTGCATTTAGTTATGGTTATTAGAATTGTTTAGAGGCCAAGTTATATTTATCTCTTTCTCATATTTTATTGTTTTAAGCTTGTCACTTCTCATGTTGATCAGTTTTGCTCCAAAATCATCTGTGCTTGTTATCACCAAGGAAAAAGAACTTAGAGATTTGTGATATCATTTTTCTTATGCATGGAGAACTAGGTTAGACCCGGCAATGTGTATCCATTTTGTTTGCGTATTCTGTTGTGCCATAATCATATTTAGGGTATTTTATATTTACATAAATTTTGATACTTTAATAGCTCGTATTATCTACACTCTAAAACATTCGTACATTCATTGTCTTGTTCGTGTCATGTTTTAGTTATTTTTTCCATATCGTGTTTAATATTGTCAAGTCTAATTTAGGATATATCACAAATTACCTGATTAAAACTGCAGCTGTCGAACGCCCAACCGTAGTATAGAAGCCACTATAATCATTTTAAAATAACATTTATTTCCTTTTGTCTGTTCATGTCTTTAAACTTTAAGGGCTTCTGACTCTTGAATCTTGATTGCCAAAAAGATGCTTTTAATTAGCTTTGGACAAAGGAAATGTTGATAATAAAAATAATTGACGTATAGGTGAAACAAACTCCTAAGTTGTATGTTTCTTTGATAAGTTGATCTGTTGTAGTTCGTAGATTTAGACATTGATAGCACCGACTCTCTGTTGGCGAGCATTGTCGATGAGCTAGGGAATGTAGGGACTCCTGGGAGTCTATGCTGAAACAGTTAAGTCATATTGAATTTAGTAGGTTAGATATGGTGTCATTTATTGTGTTTCTTATAATAAAGATTCAGGACAGGACTTGTTAATTTGTCTGAAATGCTGAAACAATTAATATTTTAGGATCCAATATCTTGATAGTTTGACATTTGGAAAAACAGCTTACCCTAGAATCCAGCCTCTTCTTGTATGGTTTATTCTATGGCATGATTTTCAGCTCCTTTATGCCTCTTGAGTTAATTGTGTATCTGCCTTTGTCACAATCACAAATAATCATTTCAATCCCTTAACTCATGTTATATTCAATGCAATATTAGCTTTGTTAGTGATTTGTTTTTCTTTTCCAATTTCAGATTGAAGGAGAAATGGATTGAAGTCACAACTGACAATCAGGTTGATGCACTAATAGAGGCTGTAAAGCAATTTGGCTCAAAAGCATCGGATCATGGTGCTGGTGTTAGCCGAACCATGGTGTTTGGTAACACTGTTGAGGCTGTTGAAGCAGTGACTAATATACTGCAGAGGACTGGGATTGAGTGTTACCGTTACCATACAGGCCTCTCTCTGGCAGAACGTGCCAAGTCCTTAGATGATTTCCGAGCGAAAGGTGGAATTTTTGTGTGCACGGATGCTGCTGCTCGTGGTGTTGACATTCCAAATGTTTCACATGTCATCCAGGTGATTCATTTTTACTAAATCAATTTTATAGAGGTAAAATTATGCTCATGATAAATGAATAATCTTGCAACATGTAGCTCCTTTTATATGTAAGTAGGAGAATTAAATAAACTGTGTATTGTGTAACAATAATAGTAAAAGTGACAGGAGAATAATTTCACCAAGGCTTATTTTGGTAGGGAGGATGGAAAATAGATGGAAAACCTTCAGTAGTACTTGGAACTCATAACCACATTTGCTATTTTATAGCTGAACTTTGGATTAAAGTTTCACTTCCTTTCTCCTTTCCACCCTTCTACCAAACTTACGTAGGGTTTAATGAAAAATTGACTAAAACTACATAAATGTATTGTCATTTCTATGTGAAGGAATTTATTGATTGTAACACCTTGATCAAGTTTTGCTTTAGAAAAGCAGGTTCCCAGTTAGAGTGATCTGGCTGTATCCTGACTTCGGCAACTTTCTTTTTCCAAGTCTTTTCTCAATTTACTGACAAACAGATAGCTGGTCAGATTTGCTGAACCAGATAATGAAACAATAATCTAAATGACAATAGACATGCATACATGTCACACGGGCATAACTAATGCAAGAAATATAAATTTTGAAGCAGCTTGGTACTATGGAATATAGGAAGAAAAAGCATCTATACTTCTTCATACTTCTGTGCAATCACCTCTGAGGAGTAATATAGACCACAAGGAAATCATTCCTATTAGAAGAGAAATACGTAAATAATATTGGTAGGGACTAATCTGTGTCAAGTAGTAAACTTTTCCTGTTGCTGTTGGTTGACCAGTGACTATTGAGTACTGAAATTATTATAAGTTTTTGACTAGTGAAATATCTAATTTATGGAGCTAATCATCTGAAATATTGCGTTCTTTCAGGCAGACTTTGCCACTTCTGCAGTAGATTTCTTGCATCGGGTTGGTCGTACAGCACGGGCTGGTCAATTTGGAGTTGTTACCAGCCTCTACAATGAATCCAACCGAGATCTTGTTAACGCAATCCGTGCAGCTGGGAAGCTGGGTCAGCCTGTGGTAATTCAAAAAGCTTGCACTTTAGTTTTAGCTAAATTGACAATTCTGCACTCCTTAATCCCGGATGAGATGATAATCCTCTTCTGGTTCCCTCCTCCAGTGTTCTCTCTCCATCTTCTTTTCTTTATTTTCTTATCCTGAATAAATGCATAAGGCCATCAAAGATTAGGAAATCTTGTTATACAAATCAAATTCCATATGCTTGTTTATGACTTGCACTTTCTTGAGCAATGACTAAAATGTTATTTGTTGGCTATAGGAAGCAGCATTTAGCAGGAAAAGAAGTTTCCGGAACAAGCTTAAAAAGAGAGGTAGAGTTTGTGTTTGGATTTTACTAGCCAAAAATTCCACTTAATGGATTATATACTGTATCTCAAAATTTTGATATTTTTGTTTTATTTAACAGGTTCAAACAAAGCGGGAGACATATCAACTGCTGAATTGATGGTGTAAGACATGGTACTGAAAGGAGAATAGTTAGCCACTAATCTTGTATCATTATCACCCAAGTGAGTTTTTTTTTGTTCCTTAAAGGTATGGTATTAAATATTTTAGAGAACAAATGCACCATTCTGAAAGAGTTCTCCGACTCCCCTTGCTCTCTGCACAAACACAAGCGCCCACACACACACAAAGAAAATTGAACAATGAAAAAGAAAAAGAAAAAGGAAAAGAAAAGAAGAGGAGCAGACAGATTCTCTGTTTCCATCAAGTTCACCTGTCTCGCACTCTTGGACTTCATCAGGGTTATAGCTTCTTTAACTTATTGGAAAGACTGTGCAAGACAAATGCCATCTTATGATAAGTTGGATGTTCTTTATGGAAGGAGATGGGATTATTAATGGTCTATATGAAATGGATATGGCCGGCCCTTCCTAATTAGTTCTATTCCATACGTTCCATAATTTTGTCCACCAAACATGTTAAGGGATCAATTGCGAGTATCATCTGTTTTTTTTATGGGTATTGCATTCTCATCTACCGTAGCTTGCATTGGAATGTATAGAAGCCCCAATTGTTGTTTGGGCATGTAACTGCACTGTGCCAAGGTTGTAGGAAGCCTCATCCTTGGGGGGATGACATGAGGTTTCTTCTTGTTGATTCACGTACATCAAAACCCGCATCAGCTAGTCCTTGCAACTCAGTCTGATGGCTTGTAAACTAAAGGTCTTTTTTAGGCCAGACCGAGTTGTGGAAGCTTCTTTACATGTTGAAATTGGAAAAACAGTTCACGTATAATGGAGACAGTTCCATAATTTCTAATAATATTTCTGGCCTTCAGAACTAGTATACATTTGTATAGGATTTATACACCGACGGTGCATTAAATATTAATCCTATTTCTAAATCCTTCAATAATTTTTATTCTTCATCAATGACAATGAATCGCATCTATAAACTAATAGTAGATCAAATATGAGAAAATAATATAATATGTATATTTAAATTTTCATTGTTTTATCTATCTTATCAAGGAAAGCTTAAAGTAAAAAGACAAATTAGGGCAATAGATTTCAACGATTGAAGCAACCCAGCAGCTGCCATGGTCCTTGATCTTAACGAAGCAGCACGGCCTTCACCAATATAAATGTATTAGTCAACAATGAACCACCTACCTCATATCACAATCAATCACTAATTAAGACAAAGATGGGTTGTTTGATCAAAGCTACTGTTTGGTCAACCTGTTTTGCCGCATTAATCATTGCAATAGCAGCTCAAACGGACATGCCACCTGGCATGGTGATGCCACCAGGCTCCGTCATGCCCCGGCGCCCACGCCCAATAGAAGCGACCACCTTGTATCTCCATCTTTGGTGCTTGGATCCCTTGCTTTCATGGTTTCAATTTTTGTTGTCAACCTGAGAGCCTGACCATCCTCTCTCTCTCGCTCTCTCTATATGCATACATACATAAATGTTTGGTATTTCGATGTTCATGCTTTTTTTAATGTTGTTGGTGTCTCCATCTATTGCTACGCCGGTTTGTAATACATTTCTGTCTCTTAAATTACTATCTATGACATAAATTTTCTTTCTTTCTTTTTTCCTAGATTGAGGGAGAATATTAGATTAAACATTTCACAAGTGCAACGTTTATTAAAAAAATTCATAGAATCAAAATATGACAATAAGGTCATGCATAATATGGGAAAATTGCAAATATTTTCTGCACATTTCTGGTTCAAAAGCATAAAATTAATTTTGTTCTGAATGGCTTCGGATAAGACATAATTAATCACCTAAGAATGATCATGGGATATTGAGAAACCACGACCACCCTTGATGTCCCGGAATTCAAAATTTAAAAATTCAAAAAAATTATAAAAATATTTTCAGAATTAAAATCATTAAAAAAGTATAAAAACTATTAAAAAAATTTTAAATACTTTTTAAAATTTTAAAAATTAATTAATGTTGACATGTCGTTCACATAGCAATCCACGTGTATGTCATGTCAACAAAGTTAACAAATGTTAATTTTTTCATCCATTTTGAGGTGATTTGACAAAAAAAATATAATTTCATGAGTTAAAAGAAACGAAAAATTAAATGAATGGTTAAAATGATTTTTTTTAAAATTAGAGAGCTAAAAATTTCATTATCCAAAAAAATCACTATTTTTTCTTCAAAAGAGTTTAAGAAAAAAGTTTTAAAATATATAAACTAATAAAAAAATTTCATTTTTTTCATGTAAAGAGTGAATCGGACCAATGTTCTCTAGATACATCTAAATTTGGATAACCATTTGTCTAGATTGCGTGTTTTTAATAATTTTATATATTTTAATTTGTTTTTATAAAATATTACGTTATTTATATTATTATTATTATTAGTGTTATATTTAAATTAAAAAATACATAAAATTTTAGAAAATTTTAAAATATATAAATTAATAAAAAAGTATAAATTCATGTATTTTTTTAGTAATTTTATATATCTATATATTTTTGTAAATTTCAGTTTATATATATTATAAATTTTTATTTTTTGTAAATCTATAAAATCTATATTATATTTTTTATATTTTCAAAATATTATAGGCTCTTTATAAATTTTTAATTTATATATATAACTTTATGATTTACATAATTTTCAAAATAATTATAACCTAAAAAACTGATATTTTATAAAACAAATTAAAATATAAAATTACTTAAAAAAATACGTCTAGAATGAATCTAGACAGATGATATTCTAAGAAACTACCACCTGTCATCATCGTATTGATTATCAATACCACATTAGCATAAATTAACGATATTAGTGTGGAAATGCTAAACCATATGATTGAATACAAGTTTAAGTACTAACTAAGTCCAAAAAAATTATATGTCAAATAAGTGCAAATAGATAAGTTCAAGGGTAAAATATATATTAACCCAAATTAAAACTTGTTAATGTGAAATGATTTAATTTGATTAGTCTGGTTTAATTTAATTTAGGGTAAACTATAAAAATAATCACTTTTGTTTACCTCAGGTTATATTTTATTTACTTATGTTTAAAATGTTACGTTTTAGTCACTTATGTTATTATTTTATTACGAAGTGATCATTCTGTTGTTAAGTTCCGTTATTTTCCTAACGGTAATCCTACGTGGCAGTCCAACTAGATTTTAAGTGCCAACTTGGATTTTCAAATGGGATGAGAATAGACTTTTAATTAAATAAACTTAATTAATTAAAAATTTTAAACCAAAACCTTAGCTGAAAAAATCCTAATCTCATTTCCACACACCTCTCTTCTCCATCTTTATCTTCTTCCTTTTTTATTCCAATGTCTTTAGTTACAAATCTGTCCCAAAGTTTGAATTTTTGAAGCCCATTAATCCAAAGAAACATACGTTTGTAACTAATGATTCAAAGATTTAAACTTTGAGACAGATTTGTAACTAAAGACGTTAAAATTAAAATGGAAGAAGATGAAGATGAAGAAGAGAGGCGTGTGGAAATGAATTTAGGATTTAAAAATTTTAATTAATTAAATTTATTTAATTAAAGATCTATTCCCATTCCATTTGGAAATTCAAGTTGGCACTTAAAATTTAGTTGGGCTGACACCTAAAATTACCGTTAAGGAGATAACGAAACTTAACGATAGAATGATCACTTTATAACAAAATAATAACATAAGTGACTAAAACGTAATATTTCAAACATAAGTGACTAAAATGTAACTTGAGGCAAACAAAAGTGATTATTTTTGTAGTTTACCCTTTAATTTATTTTAAAATTGTCAATTATGAAAATTATTATTATTTCATTAATTATTAATTAAAGAGATCAAATTAATCGGTTCTTTTAGTTTTATTTTAAATATATTGATATAATAATTTAAAATTATATAATAGAAAATATATAAATAATTTTGTTAATGCGGTTTTACTAATTGATTAATACTTAAAATGGTGAACACTTTAATCATCAGATCAACACATAAAATTATTTATTACTCCAAAATTTTAATATATAAATTAATTGCTCTTTTAAAATCTGGAACTCATCCAATTGCAGGATCTTAAAATGGTTTGACTTTTACATAAATAACGTTGCTTTATCATATGAATGCAGCCAACCATTCGTACTTACCTTTGACACTTTCAAATGGCTTAATGACAACTTTGATCCCTAACATTTGCATATTTTGTTAAAATGGTCCTAATTATATTTTTCAATTTTTTTTGGCCATCAATTTTTGTTTTTATTCTTTCAATTTGTTTTTTTAACAGATTTAATAAAAATTCCGAAAAAAGTTAATGGAGATTTGAAGAAATATTGGAACCTTACATTTATTCATTAAATCTATTTAAAAAAAACAAATTGAAAAAAAATAAAAGTTAATGGTAAAAAAAAAGCTCAGAAATATAATTAGGACTGTTTCGACAAAATATGTTAAGGTTAGACAATGAATTGGTTATTTTGAAGTCTGAGTTGTCAGTAATTGTCCGATATTTATTCAATCCAAACAATACTTAAGAGATTAAACTTGGATGAACCATCGAAGTACAATTGGAAGCAAAAGATAGTACAGTTCTGACTTCTTGCCATTACGAACATGCATTGCTGCCTAACCTAATAATCTATTGAGTTCAACCCCAGAAGCAGTCAACTAATTATATCTATTTAAATCCATCCGCCAAGACATTGTTGCTCCAGGCTTTGGAATTGAAAATATGGCATCTGCGGTTACAACAGTCATCTTTGCTGCATGTTTGGGGTTGCTGATCATGGTTGTTTCCGCTCATGAGGGCCACGACCACACACCTGGAATGGCCATGTCTCCGGGACCGGCGGCCACTAATATGGGCAACATCTTGGCTCCAACTGCAGTGATGGGGGTATTCCTTGCTTTGATTGTCGCAGTTTTGGGTCCTTTAACACAATAATATTGAATATTGCAGTGTTGTCTCGGATTTCTGAGCTGCTCTGATAAATGTTTTTCATATATTGCTTCTCACTCCGCTTACCTTTCCATTTATGAGAATTTCATGGGTTACACTTTTTTTTCAAATTGTTATTCTACTTTTTAATTCGACTTCTTTTTTGGTGAATTTTAATTCGACTTTCATTAAGAAACAAATGCATCATCATCATCATCATCATCATCATCCAAACAAGCGTACAATATATGAAATACTACTCAACTCTGATGTGATATTCTTATTTCATTATTAACCAGAATAGTTGGGATTTTAAATGTTTTTTAATATTAAAATTTAACAAATTCGTCGACTGATATTAAATCAATTAATTGTAATTACTTAAAAAAAAATCATCAATAACAATTTTATTTAAAAATAAAAATTAAATGCAGATAAGAAGAAACTACTCTTGATAAAAACTAAAAACTAAACCAACTCAACAAATAACTTTATTTTTTTCCTCAAAGCACAATTTGTATTTATTTAATTTATCGTATTTTTTTTCTGTGTCAAAATCTAATTCTGATCATAAAGGGTAATGTGTGTATATATTTCGAGAGAGATACGTACATAAAAAAAATCGATTTTTTTTTATTTCACGCCTTCCTCTAAACCATTTTTCCTCTCTAAATAAATGAAGGGCAAAACACTCAAACAATAACTATCCATTTGAATCAAACAAGTATAAGTAGGTGAAATGTTCCTTTGATCAAAATTATGCTACTTTTTTTTTATGTACATAAATAAAACAATAGAGAGGATAATACAATGTTCGGTTCTAAACAGCAATTTAGCAAACCTTGATAGGATTTGACCCCCCCAAAAAAGAGAAATAGAATTAGATAGGATTAAGTGTTGCATATGCTGAGATTTTACATTCCAAACCTATTGGATGCCTCCTTTTAAAGCACAAGTTACATTATCCAAGTCCATTGAAGCTTTTTTCCTGTTGAAAGCCCAAAGTTTTTGCCGTGGTTGTTATGGGGTCACGTAAACTCAATGCAGTTCCACTGTGAATCTTTGGCTAATGGAACCACCTGCAATGTGAATGATACCCATATATTTACATTAAATGAGGATTGTATGATGGAATAACCTCGTTTGGCCGACCAATGGTGCCCCTCGATGTTATTTTAAAAGTCAAAATAACTACACTCGAGAATCTAATGGTTTTGTTTCCTTGAAACTATATTTTGTTGACTTATTACTGAATCTCATCTTACCTTAGTTGGCTTCTTCTAATACTATGCCACAACAACATTCTTCATACTACATAACCACACTACGATAAGTAATCATCTTTAAAGTTGAGAGAATATTTAGTACTGGTGAGGGATGTCGATAGGGCAGGTTTGGGCAGGGAGTGTATTCTACCTCCTCGTCCTGTACCCTGATAAGTCCACAGTGTTGATCAATGGGGGAATCTTACAAGTGCTCTTGTTGAGAACAAGTGGATAAATTACAAATAAGACCCCAAGAGAGGAAAAAAAACAAAAAGGAAAAGGAAGAAGAAAGAATTTTACAATAACAATGAGTTGCTGTCATCCTTGACGTGCTGAAGAAATGGTTAACTTCTATCTTAACCATCTTCTTCACATCATGATCAACGCACAAATGTTGAACCAATGCAATAAATGATGGGTGCAGAAACTGATGATTTGTAATTTGTAGACCCAAAAGTTGCAGATTTCTTTATCCTGATATAACATTTGGCACGGTTTAAGCAATCATAACTGTTCATCAAAAAAGGGCGGCAATTATCAAATCCCATACTGTACCTGTTCAGCATGGCTGCTTTCTCTTGTCAATTTTTAAGTGGATATTATACCATCTCTTCTTCTTAGTTCTATCCCTCGTAGAATGTTTCCTGTCTCTCACTTCACCTTCTTTGGCCTCCCTGGAGACACCCTTACTCCTGTTCCTACTTGAACTTCTCTTACTTGGAGGAACCATCGTGTAGGAAGCATGAATCTCATTCCTTAGTTTGAGAAGCTCATCAATCTGCAAAACCCGCATATAGGATTTGTCCAAGAAATTTATCCATTCACCTATGAATTTCAATTCTCACCGAGCTTAACTCATAATTCCCACAAGTTAATCTCACCTCTTGCATCTCCTTTGTGTATCTGGTTGTCATCTCGGTAAATTGTGCCAGGACCTGCAGCAATCAACATGAATATCAACAAGAACAAAAGTTTAATACTGGCACAGACGCCACATTTGTGGAAGCTGATACCTCTCTGTATTCAGTTTCAAACTTTGACAGTTCCACCCTTTTGGAGAGAATCTCAGCTTCCACAGCTCTAAGGTTCTCTTTTCCCTCTATGAAAGGGGCCGTACAAATAGCTTCTATAGTGTAGCTTACACTCTTGAAAAAGTTGTCACCTAGAAAAAATGGTAGTGAGTTTCATCCATGCATGCGAATCAACTAACATGAGATTTGAAGGGCAAGGTAACGAAGGAAAAACCATAAACAGCAAAAAAATGTGTGCCCGGTTTTAATTCAGTTATTTCACATGGTTGAAATCCATCCAGTTTTTTGAAGAAAGCTGTATCTGGATCCTTTGCAGCAGCAACCTGCAGTGAGGCATGTCAAAACCAGATTAAGGATGACAACAAGATCAAACTTCAACTTGAAGCCCAACTATGTCATATTTGTAAATAGTCACTCACTGAGTTGACTGTTTGATCCAAGCGATAGACAGGGAAGCCAAGAAAATACATTCCAGCAGATGTAACTTTGCCTATTTTTGCACTGTCCTCCTACACCAAAAAGAAACAAACTTACCTTCAACAGACAGTTAAGTAACATATGCACGATTTAAAATGAGGCCCGAGAGCTTAAAGTTTTAAACAACTATGCTACTAAGGCTTCAGATAAAAAAAGAAATTTCTTATCAGAAGCACCACAAGAGATCACAGCAAAGCCATGTCCCAGACAAACAAAGTATATTGACATTTTATTACTGCATGAAAAGCACCAAACAGTTCTAAGAAAGAAAAAGAAGGTAAGAGGAAATGAATAAACACATGAAGTGAGAAAAAGACAAAGGATAGGATTACAAGTTTCTGAAGATAAATATGGTATGACAATCTGTTACAGTGACCAAAACCCAAGACAGTTTTGCCTAATTCTCCACAATGTTCTGAAAGGGGATAGGTGGAGCAAATAACAGAAGAGATAATTATACACAAACGTAAGAGAGATGTGTTTTACAGAATTCTCTTCTGTTTAATTAAACAGAAGAGATAAGGGGAAAGGCCAAAAGTTCTATGAGTTGTGAGCTTGCTTTGCGCAAACCTGCTCTCTGGAAACTTGTCCTATTAATTTATAAAAAATCAACTGTTGTGTCTAGAGATGCTTTTTCTTTACTCAATATTGTCAAGGGAGAAGACCTAAAATTGTTCTAGAATTAACTTTACATAGCAGTTTATGAAACAGAAAATCTACATGTTATGCAGAAACAGAACAGAGGAGCATTGAATTTGGAGATTATAAGACTTAGTTAAGGCTGTGAATGAACAGAACATTCAATGAACAGTTTGGTTTTTGTTTGTTTTTGTTCGTTTATTAAGCTAAATAAATGAATATGAACAAGATTTTGAGGCTCATTTATTAAACAAACTGAAAACAAACAAAGTTTGCTCAGTTCATCTATGTTCATGAACAAGCTCGTGTTTGTTAGCATAAAGCTCATTTAATAAATCATTTAAAGCTCGTTTATTGTTCCAATATATATATACGTTTATTTATTGTTGGTTTGTTTATTATTACATTGTTCGTGAACATATTCGTTTAACTTAAGTGAACGAACACAAACAAAAATTTTGAAATTCTTAACAAACACAAACAAACTTAAAAATAAACAAACGAACATGAAAAGAGGTCCATTCGTTCAAGCTCGATTCATTTACAGCCCCAGATTTAGTGATAGTTTATCTGAAGAAACTTGCTACGCAACAGTACACAAAAAGTGCATAACTCAAAAACTTTAAGGCTTTGCTTGGTATGAAGAATGGAAAAAATGAAGATGGAAAATTTGTTAATCAAATAGTTAAGATCCATAACTACTTTCCTACTTCATAACTTAAGCATTAAATTAACAAATTTTACATCCTTATCCTT
Source organism: Gossypioides kirkii (assembly GCA_005610355.1). Lineage (NCBI taxonomy): Eukaryota > Viridiplantae > Streptophyta > Magnoliopsida > Malvales > Malvaceae > Gossypioides > Gossypioides kirkii. The sequence continues at coordinate 36,116,542 of CP032246.1, forward strand.
CATACCAAGTAGAGCCTAAAAAGAGAAAGGGGAAGGAAGGGACCACATTACCTGCAGAGCAAGGCTTAATCCACCATTCTCTTCCAGATCAAAATACAATAGCTGCATAAAACCAATCAATTAAGAAAACAATGAGTAGTTATTGATCCACCAGAAAAGAATAAAAGATTATGCTTCATTTTTTTTTTCGTGTCTCCTGGTATACCAGACAATTAGTTAGTGAAGTGTTCTTTTTTCAGTCCAGTCAACACAAATACATAAGAAAAGCATATATAGTATAAAAGTAGTATATGATTTTATTTCAAAATATTTTGAAAGGGGAACAAGCCCAATATGATTGTCCATTGGATCTCAATAAAGTAGGCAGCTCTTAGCAATTCATGCAACAAAAATTCAGGAGCAAAAAATGTTATAAGGATCCCGAAAGCATAAATTATTTTAATACAAGGGTTTCAATAGAACTCAAATGAAACACTACCAGACTTGCTTGTAAACATTTCCCTAGCCTGAAAATTAAAACTACAGAAAGAAAACACAAGCACATGCCTCAATAAAATTACCAAGAACAAAGATGTATCTATCTATTCATTGGTACTTAACTAAATACAGTCAATTGACCATGAAAGAGATGAAATACCAGCTCCAGCATTAATCCTCTGGGACTTAAAGTAAACGCTTCAAATGTTCTCAATAAATCAAATCTTATATCCAAAATCAAAGAAGCACTCACAGGGCATGGTTTCTTTCTTTTATGGTGGAGAGAAGGGGAACCTTTCTTAAATTTCTTAATGTGATGTAAAGGAATGTACTCTTACTGTTTAAATCCCTTTTCTTAAAAAATGTTGTGGCTACTTAATTTCTACTGTTACCACATATTGCCAAAGACTCAAAATGGATACAGTTCAACTTTTGTTCATTGGTATGGTAATAATGAAATCAATCTCAGTTTCTATCAATGTCAACCACCCCAACCCCCACCAAAAAAAAAAAGGTCTGCATATGCAGATGCTGTTGAATCAACCAGTTTCTAACTCATTGTATATCTACCTTGAACTTGCTTTTATCAGATGATTGTACTCGGCAAACAAACCCATCTCTTGCTTCCTCTTCTGTTATTTTGACAGAGTAGAAGTGAGCACATTGTTTTTCAACCTGTAAAGGTCCAATAAGTTCAGTGACTGCATAAAAATCAGTATAAAGCACTAGCAAAGAACAGGAATCTAATCACCTCACCTTCCTAGAAACAGGTTGCCCCAGAAGAAGTGGCTGAATAGTGACCGCACCATTAAGTGCCTCCTCCAAGACAGTCGCAGATACAGTGGTCTTAATAGGCACACCAAGTTTACTATGTATAGGAATTAGTTAAATACATACCCAATGCATAGCACTCATAAAGGCACGGAAGAGTTGGAAATGTTAAATAATATAAAAGGAGTTACCTAAAAAGTGCAGCAAACATGGTGTTCACAGCCCCCAAGCTTGAAAGATCTAGTTCCAATTCTTGGTTATCAGCTTCAACAGCCTGTTGAAAGGAAAGAACATCATGATCGACAAAACTCCATGATTCATCAATAAAATCAAGTTTATGGTGCACGATGGTGTTAACAAGTGGAAGCATGGAACAACTGACTTCTTAACAGCCTCTGTGTACAACCTGAATGAGTGAAACAGTGAGAAAGTTGCAGATAACGATGATACTCCGACTCTTCATTTTCTCTAGAATACCCGTGTTTGACACATATTCGAACTAGGAATAGGATTATAACCATGGAAGTCGATAACATTCTGGTCCAAAACTAGTACCAAGTAATTTAAGTTCCATTTCGGTCAAAATTTTGGAGTGTCCAGTTTGTTTCAACCAATACTTACCAGTGCATATTGTTGGTACGAAATTTTTAATTTCAATTGTCCTAACCATTTTCTTTTTATAATTACATTATAAAATAAAATATACTATATTAAATTAAGTTATTATACTTAATTAAGAATTTTAAAATTTATATTTGCATAAACACATATTTGTACATATGCAATTCAGATATACTTGGAATATAAATATAATATACATTTTCTTAAGAAAGTAGTTATAAGACTATAAATATATATAACGAAATATCTAAAAAATATTAATAAACCCGAAACGATACATCAAAACACACCAACATAGGTAGATACTAGTACCAGAAAAAAAATTATACGTCCACTGATTCAATACTGACAACCTTGGTTATAGTCCTCCAAAAACATGAAATATTTAAAAAAAAAAAAAAAAAACATTGATCATACCTGTGTCAGACAGATATCCCTATCTAAAACTTACCCAGGAGTCCAAGTAACATGGGCAGATAACCATTAGCCTAAAAGTACTTCAGACATTAACCGCATGAATGCATATCTCACCTCAAAACCAGCTGTATCATACTGGTGTCTTTTATCTGGATCAGACAAGATATTGTAAGAAAATGTGACCTCCTTGAACATATCAGCTGCAACAGGATCATTTCCATTCTTATCAGGATGGTACCTGAAATAGCACAAGATTAGCATCTATCCCTAACCAACCTAAATAAAGCAGGAGTATAATAGGAGCTTAACTTGTACAATAGAAAGAAATAAACAACATGCCAATAATGAATGAATCCAACTATCTCAGAAGTAGTCAAAGTCCTGAATAGTATGTCCCAAATCAGATTTTTCATTGTCTAACAACTCTTTGCCTAAGTGAAAGTGTGAAACCGTCAAGGGAAAATAAACAAATCTTTAGGTTCATGTTGGAAATGAGCCCCTCCCAAGGTGCACAATTACCTTCGTCCTTGGAATACTTTTGGCAATTGTTTATCTGTTTGTTTGACCGGTTTTTTTAGATAACTAACTAGTTATCATAACCAGTGCTATTGCCCCATCCTTGAACTCGTTACAAAATAGAACCCCTACGCTGAACTATCAAATGGATAAATACCCGATTCAACAATCTGATGTCTGGTAAAGTCCTCGACAGCTACTTGCTCTTTAATGATACAATGACTCTCCTACACCCTAACAATAGAAGGCAAAGCCGCCAAACCAAATCCCAGACACTCATCAAGCTCTAATAGTCATTCCCAATTTGACTTCCAGATTAAAGTCCTAAATACTTATTCTCCCAGTATACTCCATGTATGCGTGTGAGTTTAAGCCATAATTAACCAATAATTATCACTATGCTCAAATTAGTGAACCCTGATCTATTCTATAGTAACTGCTAAAAACTTTCAAGAAAAAAGACCGAGAGTTTTAAGCATTTCAAAACTTTTTTTTTTTTTTGTAGAAATAAACATTTCAAAACTTTCAACTTATAAATTGAAAATTTAAACATACTTGAGAGCCATTTTTCGATACGCGCTCTTGATTTCCTGATCCGTAGAGTTCCTCGAGACTCCAAGCACTTCATAGGGATCTCGACGAAGATGTTCCGCCATTCCGTCGTTTTTCTCCGACTTGGATCGGTGTGGCGGCATTTTTAAATAACACCACAAAAAAATACGATTAGGGAATTCTCTTCTCGGTTTAGTTTTTCCTCTCAGGAACCCTAAAAATCCAAAACTTGAAATAAATTCTAAAACCAAATGAAAATTATTTTCCTTTTGGTATCCACCTCATTTCAGCTAACTACAACATTTTTTCGGGTTAAGGAAGGCAAAAAGAAAAGAAAAATAAAATGACTCAGGTGCATTGAGAAGAGCAGAGAGATAGAAGAAACTCCATGGTACCTCCAAGCTGAAGCTCCGGAGGAGAGAGTGTTAAAGAGAGGACACAACGAGGGCGAAATTTTGGAGGGGAAATGAGGTGAAATGGTAATATTTCTTTCTTTTTCTTCGTTTTGTAACTTTTACGAGAAAATTTATTGAGAAATCAAATCCTACCATTAGGATTAGATTTCATTTTTATTGGAATTCAGTTTTTGTATTTACTTTTATTTAATTTGTTTAGTTAACAATTGTACTTATGTAAATTGAATTAATTTTTTTATTCCAATAAAATAATTTTCTTTAATCAGTTTTATTTTTATAATATTATTTAAAATATATTATATATTTTACAAATTAATTAATCAAATGAAAAAATCGAATTTTTAACCATTCATTCAAATAAAATTTTTTTTACCATCGTGCTTAACTTAAATATTTTAAAATCACTTCGAGTGAATTTTTTTATCATAAGTAGAAAAAGTTATTCAATTTTGAATTCAAAAATTTTTGTCCATAAAGATTTTTTTTTTGAAAAGTCAATAAAAATAAAAAAAATCAACTCATTTGTCATTAAAAATTAATTAAAATGTACTTGTAGAGAAATCTAAAATACACCTTATTAGCATTTAACTTTATTTGACTCGGCTTAAATATAGACATGATTTGATCTAAGGAACTCCATTATGCGGAAGCAGTGGGTGGTGCGATGGATAGAGGCGGAGGTGATTGGTTAGGGGCGGGTTTTTGAAAACTTGAAGGAAAATGTTTAACTTTTACAGGGATTGGGAAATTATTTTTCAAAAAAAGAAAAAAGCAGGAATGGGAAAAGGTCGGACCTTGATTGGCATAATCAAAGATGAAAGGGTAACCACACTTGACAAATCCCAATATAGAAATAATTAATTAATTTGCAAATGGGTCCCAACCTTCTACTTTTTGCAAATTTTAATTTTATAATATTTTAATTGAGTTTTGAATATCTAAAAACTAAGGAAATGAAAGGAAGGAAAGATTAAGAAAAATTTAAAAAAATCCTTAAACTATAATGAATAAATAAATCTTTAAACTACAATAACTTATTTAAATAAACTCTTATAATTTTTTTTTTATCTAAATAAGCCCTTCAATTATAATGATTTATTTAAATAAATTTTTAAATCTGGTTGATATTTTTATAATTTTCATAGATTTTTAAGGACCACATATTAAATTATGGATTTAAAAATTTAAAGATATATTTCAAGTTACATCGATACTTAATTTTTTTTAAAAATATTAGGTAAAAATAATATAATAAATTACACTTATTTTAAAATCATATATTTATATTATTGATTTTTTACTGCCACTAGATTTGTGATAAAATTTGAAAAGAAAGACAAAAACACATGGATAGCTTGAATTTATTTCTTAAGCTTAAATCTTATATAGAGTATATTTAAAACACATTAATTAAAATTTAAAGACGTTTATATTTATGGCATGAATAGTTTGAATTTATATTTTAGTCCTCCTAATTTGTTTTTGGCACTCTCCATGTATATTTTGTAATTTATGTTAGGGTTCGTAGTTATCTCTTCCAATAATATCATTTTTAATGTTCAAACCAATATTTTTTTTTGGAGTGTAATATATCTTATTATGTTACTCAACACTTATTAATAATCGTCCTAAATTTTTATAAAATTATTTACTTTTTGATATAATTACAAGTGTCTCCATCTGTTTTACCATTCAAAATTAATCTTATTCGAGTCGGGATAGTATTAAGATAAATCCCTTACAACAATCACACTTTAAGATTTAAATTCAATTTAAATACTTGATAAATAAATTTATTTTTACTCCTTCCAACCACTTGCGAATCCAAAATGAAAAAAGAAAGTTATTTATTTGTTTTAATAGTGTTTTAAAAGCAGTAACAAATATTCTTTGAGTACAAAATTATATTTGATTGGATAGAATTTGGTGGATATAGAATGAAAACACAGAATAAAGTTGGAAAGGTGAAAAAGTGGTGAGTTTTCCATTTTTTCCCTTAAAAGTAAAATTTACACCCAAGAAAGGAATTGATGCAAAATAAATAAAGAAATACAAACATCACAAAATTTGCCTTTTTAATAACCTTCCTTTTTAATGTTAACCACAAAATTGTTTTGTCCACTCAATATCGACACAATATCAACCTTTTTTTAGTAAACTTTGGTACGAATATTATGAATGATTATTTTAATGCTTTTAAAAAAATTGTTCCTTGCTTGATCTCTTTAGGTATCATATTTATTTATGGTATTATTTAAAAAAACTAAATTAAAAATATTGAAGTTATTAGTCACTTATGTAGATGGAATATTGGTCTCTAAGAGATATATACGGTAAAAGTATCACTGAAATTTTTATATTAAGAGTTAAATTGTATTTTATTTTATATATTAAATCAAACAGTAAAATTATTTTTTCTGTTAAAATTTTTATTTATTTGTATTATTAAAAACTGACGTGACTGATAAAATAACTCGATAATGGCACTTAACGTGCCATGTATACCTCATATTGATATATAATACCCTACTTTTAACACCAAAAATGGAACAAAGTGACTAATTTAATTAAACGTACAATGAGTAAAATGTAATCTTCCTTGATACTACCCATAATCTATTCTCACCTGTAAATAAAAGAATAAACGTGCTTGAACTCATGTTCTTTTATTCAGACAATAATATTGATATTAACCGAATTAAAATTTAATTATTGCGATATGGATTTGAAATGATGAAATTTGTCCTGTTTTATGATTAGCAAAGCTTTGAATTTGAATGTGACGAGGGGTGTAAGTAATTTGGACCACCAAAATTTCTATTCACGTGCTGATTTATGAAACTGGTAGTCTAATCCAATTATTGGCTCTACCCTTTTCCATTATATACACCAACTACTTGTTATCTTTTAACATACGGCAGAGGCAATGATGTGGGTATCTTTTATATAAAGTTCATTGTTGCAGACCCTTTGAACTAATTTTCTAAATTTAAATATTTATTTAATATTTGAAAAGATATTAACGAAAATTAAATTCAATGAGTTGCTCCAGTGGTAAAGAGGATATTATTCATATTAGGAGACCTGAATTCAAGTACTTGAATGTTTAAAGTGTATGTCTTGTCAAAGAGTTAAAAAAATATGAACATATACTATTATGTAATCACACCAATATATTTCAATCGGCATCGGAGGGGATGACTTGAGCAAAGAATTCCTTGTTGCTAAGCCTTAAACTAGAATTGAGCAATTAACAGCAGTGCTGCCATTGACTGCTTCTGCTTCTGCCTTGTTTTTAGATTTTATCAATCATTTTGTTGGACATGTGCATGCTTTACCACTTACCAAATGACTTGTCTTTCAAAGCTGTCGATATTCTGCACAAAACAATTTAATATCTTTGCAGGTCATTCAAAAAAAGTTACCTGGTAATGAAAAGGTTACATATATAAAATATTTGGAACAGTTAAAGGCTTTAAATCACAAGTCAGAATTTCAGACTCATATTAAACTAACATGGTGGGATTTGTTCAGATAGAAATGCCCCTGACTCATCTACCTGAACCATTGCATATGTGCCTCAGATGGTCAGAAATTACCTTCTTGGATAATTTCCCCATGTATGCACTACTGAGCTGGATAGTCCTAGAGCTCAACCCATGGTGCCAATGCTTTTCCTGCTCTCAGATCTATCCTACAAAGCCAATTGATGTTTTATGGTTCTTTTTAAATATCTTGAATGAACCCAAACTATTATTTCACTTGATCAGGGTATTGCCACTTCGAGTATGGAAACAAGTGATGGGTAACCTCTCCCTGCATATTGTTTGGAAGTTGTCCCAGATATGATGACAAACACTATGTTGTTTAGGCACGACATCCATAGAAACTCTAAATATATACAAATACAATTATATTCATTAATAGAAATAATGAATTTCATTGGATGCGAATACATCAACACACCTCTTCACTAGCTTGTTGATAGTTTCTACTTTTATCTAAGTAAGATATTATATATATCAACATATTTTTATCTTTTATTAAGAGAGAACTTCTATGGTTGGAAGGAATGGATGCTAATCACAACATATGTATTCATGTTTATGTTTGTAGAAGTAAGAAATAACTATTTATTTCATCGATTGATTCTTGAACCACCTTGCAATTATGTATCTCTTAGATAGCTCATCACCTAACAATTGATCACACTCACACTTCACATCAATGCTACTAGCTTCGATTATTGCCTAGTTGTTAATTGGAAGGCTAGTTATAAAATGGTATTTTTTGGTGTTATAGTCGCTTCCCAACATGAAAAATGAAATGTAAGCGTTTTTGGATAGATAGAAACTAAAACCTTGTGATGTTTGCTCGTAGACGATGACCTTGTTCATACAAATTATGTTAAGCATGAACTACTCGATCTTCTTGCTGCTCAAAACTCACAAAAAAAAAAATACTTGCTCATAATCTTAAAAACATTTTCAATAAAATTACAAATTTTTAAAAAATGAGTTGGAAATTTTACTGTATTGACAGCATAGTTTGCTACATGTTCTTCCTGAAATCTTAATGCGACCATTCCCCCCTAAAAAAAAACCACGTAACAAGTTTCTTTTAGAGAATTCAAGAGAATTTTCAATGGGAGGAGAAGAGAATTGGGCGGGTATTTATAAGGAGAAAATAGACTCCTATGGCGATTTACTTGGTTGTCTTAAATGGGTTGGTTGAGCTAACATGTAAATAATTCCTTAATCAAACTTCACAAACATAAACTTGATGATCATGGGAGTCGAGGTAATGTTGATTGACCTTTTCGGTGCTTCCCTTTTAAACATGTAAGACAAAATTTTGTAGTGATTTAACAGAACACTGAACTCGACAATCATAAGTGTTAAGTTATCTAAAACAAAAAGTGTTTTAAAAAACAACTTTGATTCGTGATTTTCAAATTCACAAGCCTCATTCCTCCAAATTGTAAAAGTATATCCCATTTTTTCTTTTATCCTCTCTATAATGTATGAATATTTGGAGTTTGGAGCAAAAGAAAGAAAATATTAAAATTTGAAGTGTTTCTGGGTTTCTTTTCTAAGTTCTCTCAAATTCTCCTTTGGGTCTGTTTTTTTTTTTTGGTTTTTTCTGCAGACTTTAAGCTTTTCTGGCTTTGTTTTGAATTAAGAATGAGATTGATTTTAATTTTGAAGAAGAAGAAGAATAAAAAAATTCACATAAGCATATCAGGAGTAAGAAAACAGTCCATGTCAGCATTCATTTACACTTAATAATTGAATGTAAAAAAATGGAAAAAAAAATATTTTTAATTAAATAATCGTTCTTTAGGTCAATGCTCAATTTTTAATGCCGGATTATGAGTTAGGATAGATTAGTTTTGTTTTAAGATCGAGGATATCACCGAATGATAATTCAAAATGATTATTTGGAAGCAATTACAATTCTTTAAAACATTCCAATGAAAGATTCAGGTGGTGCTCTGATCAGACGTATCCAATGCCTCTTAGCACATGATTGGAACTGACGATTCCAAACAATGTTCCAAGCGAGGCGAACAAAGCAATGGATGGTATGGCTAAATTGGACGTACCCAACCCAGTTTCCATCTTCAAAACGTGCATCTATAACCTTATTCTTCAGTTCAAGGGCCCACATGCCACATGGATCCACGGGTGCCCAAAACTTTCCGTTAACCTCTACAAAATTCGTTGAACTCCAGAGCCCAAATTTTCACACATCCATTTCCCAATTCTTTTCATATTTCAAATAGTCAAATTTCAATAAAATATATTGCACATTAAAAAAAGAAAATCATGTCTATTCTTTGATCATAATAATATAATAAGGTATTTGTAGAAGTTACGCTAGGTAGCTACACATATATGTTAAAAGGAAAAAGTTAAATGGAAAAACAAACCGATTATAAGAAGTAGGATATGGAATAAAATACAAGCATGATTGGTTTAGAATGAGTTAATTACTCAATTCAACATTTGAACATAAATTTATTCAAATTTCAGAATTGGTTCAATAGGCCATTCTTTCTTGTTCGTATTACAAATTTTATATTCTATTTAATTGATTGCATACTATGTAGTATCATATGGATATATCTAGCGTGATTTTCTTTCTTTCTTTTATATATAATTTATATATGTTAGCCAAAGTATAAACTGCAATTTGGCAAATGATTTGTTTATTTAAATTATTGATGAATAGGTGGGGTATGCAATTATCTACCCATCTCCTTCACGCATCTAATATTATATAGTTGGGCTGCTGAACCAAATAAATCTATTTTATTTGAGTAAATCTAATTATCCATTTAGTAACTCATTCCGAGTAACTTGTTTCTTTATTTATTTATTTATTTTTTATTACCTTCTAAACATATGAGGTCATGGGAAATATGTTTTTGTTTTATAATCGATATTAATACATACATATAATAAAAGACAAGAAGCATGTTTTGTGTGCATCAGTTGTATAACCATCATGTTTTAAAAATTCAAATAAGCTCAACACCAAATGCAATAAAATCAATGGGAAAATATGAGGGATTAAAAGAAAATGTTAGTACAAGATTTAGTGGAGGAGGTTTCATACGGAGGGGTTGGTTTCAAGGCTTTCTTTGATGAGTTTGGGGGGGTGTCGGGTGTAAAATGATATTTTGGAGTGATATAATTAATGAAAAGGATTTTTATCCAAGATACCATTTTACACTCAAGTTTTATTTATTTATTTGTTTTTACTACTAAAAAATAATTGTACAAAGAGACTTACTTGGTGGTAACGGAATTGTATTATGAACAGCATACTGATGTTTATGTAAGAATCAGGTTTTTATGCATTCATTTAAACTACCTCAAAAACACAAACCACATATAGATCCCCTAACCTTGAGTATATGGTGAATCATTGACCAATAAAGCCAAAAGATAAAACAATTTGGAAAAATAGTAGGAACAGTTGGAAAATAAAATGGAATGTGTAACTTGTTTTGTAAGAAACAGGAGACAAGTCAGTTAAAAAATGTAAAAATTGTACATAATGTACCAAACATAAATATTGAATGGATAAGTTGTCTACTGATTAACGACAAATCTGTATTTTGTAACAATTAATTAAAAGGTAGCCATGTAGTTCAATGGTAGATAACCCTTTAAATAAAAACTTGTTTGATCGGCTAAAGGCTCGGTCATTCCTAACAAAGACCAGCTTGCAGGTAATGTGTTGTTGAATCCTTGGACAACTGGTACCAGTTATCGGGAAATCAGGGCAACCCACCAGAAAAACACTGCAATTTTCTGCAATATCTTATTGCTAACTCTCCTAAAAACAAGTGCCTGCAAGTTGTTGTATATTGACAATTCTGAATTCCATATGGATTTTAGCTTGTTGGAGAATCGAATTTTGGAGTACTAGGGTTCCACCTTAAACTTTTCTACCACCAATCTTATTGCTTGGTTCTTTGTCTGTATACTGGCATTCTCAACCTGGGTTTTCCTTCAATATGTAATTCGTTAGCTCTCTGCTTCGGTACATGTGTCAAAAGTACATACACCAAGTGTTATGTATGGACTTTCATTGTCATAAAATGGAGATATATAACATGGCTTGAACATGGATTCGTCGATACAATAATATATGATATTAACAATCCATGCAAGGCATGACAATCATTTTTTTTTTCTTTATAATACTTTTTCATCCAATACAATAAATTTCTTCTAAAAACTATGAAATTTAAAAAAAAAAATACAAAGAAAGAAGAACTTTCATCTTATATTCAATCGTGTCCAGGTTTGTTTCGATTGTGTCCAAGCAAATCTTTACCGTGTATGTTTCTTTTTTGATGTCTTGCCCTGCAATTCCGGATCTGTATATGGCGCCGTATTGAAAGTGGCTTTTGTCGGATATGAATTTAACACGGGTAGTGACGAATTGCATGCTGTGTATGTCCTCCTTAGTTCATATGTATGTGCTATATACCACCTCCAGAGGAACTCTGTATCGTAGATTGCTGCAAACCAAGGCCTAATTGAAGATCCAAGGATTTACAGCTTTGCTTTGATGGAGTGGAAGAAGAAGGCTTGAAAACAGGCCTGTTATCCCTTGATCTGTCACCTTGTATTAACGTGAACATGGATGAATCTCGTTGGAAAGGAATCATTTCAGACGGCAGGCTGTCCAAATTCGATGCATGAGAGCCATTAAAATGGCTATCTTGCTCGAATTGACTGAAGCTTATTTGAGATTCTTCGTAAGGAGTGAAATCAGCAGCAGCATAAGCGGGAGGATCATAGTACCATGGAGAGCCGAAACCAAGACTGTTCTGAAAAGGTTGAAGATAACAATTGAGGCTGGCCCTCTTGGCTTGAAGTTGCAGTCTTTTCTTCTTCATCCTCTCTTTCTTGTGCGCATTTTGATGACCTCCAAGCGCCTGTGAGTTGGCGAATTCCTTGAAACAATATTGGCACTCGAATTTCTTGTCGTCGGCCTCTGCCGTCGAGCTTTTCTCCTTGGCTGTACAAGGAATGGTGTTGGATGAATTCACACTTTCATCACCTTCACCACAAACTTTCATGGAGTCGCCATTGCTGTTGCTTGGGTTGAGCTCAAACCCGAAGAGTCTAAGCTTTTTCTCGACAGAGAATCCAGCTTGAGAATAACCATTTTCGCAATCACATGCATCTTTTCCATCTCTCTTGAAATTGAGGAAAGTATTGATGTATCTATGAGCCTATGAATATGAATTGTTTGGTTTGTCTACCTTTATATAGTAACTCTCCAATCTCTAAGGTTTCCAACAATTCAAAGCATCTTAAAGTGGAATAGTTTTATAATAATCATGAACAGCACAAACGTAAAAATGGGTCAATAAGAAAATAAAAAAAGAAAAAGTCAGATCAGAGAAGCCGTCTGATTCAATAAAATTGAAAAATTTTGCTATGGATTTATAAAAACAAAAACAAAGGTGTCCATTTTGTAGTAGATATACACTTGAACTTTCTCAATCAAATTGGATTCAGTGTATTAATTTTTAAGGATGAATTCTGTGGTCTGTAAACCAATATTAAATTAGATAAAGACAATCAATTATGGAAGCACTTGCACATTTAAAACAAATATTCCGTTCTCAATGAGAAGATTAAAGTTACTATTAGAATAATCTCTAATTTAACATAAAGTCAAAGAAAGGAGGGGACGTAATCTTCATGGTAGGAAGGGGTTGTAGCTTTTCAAGATATCCCAAATCCTCTACTGTTCTTAAACCCCCATAATATCCAAATGCTTCTTTTATTAAACTTTAAATCCAACTAATCTCTCAGTGGATTCATCATGCATTAATTAATAATGCTCTACCTCATCTCCAAGCTTATCAATAAATAAATTAGCAGCACTTAGTAATCGTTAGAGGTGTTTATGGGTCGGACTTGAAATTTGGGCTTGATTTTTTTTTTTAAATCTGTTCATATTTGTAAAAATTTAATCCAAATTTATTTTTGTTCAAACCCATTTTTGGATCTAATATTTTTATTCAAATTTTTTTAAATTTCGAGATCAACCCACAAACAGATTTAGTAACTACTTATAATTTTGGGATTGATCTGAAAATTTTCACAACTAAATCATTTAACAATTACACAAAAAATTATAAAAATGGAATCGAATTCAAGATTAATTTAATCATCACTCTGTTCATAATTGGTAATATATATATAACACTTTTATAATAGAATAGGTATGGTTAAATCTATCACATATATTTAAATAAAGCATGAATAGTGTTGAGTTTCTGATGAAGGTTCCCTTTAATTACTAATAATCATTCTCCACCCACAAAGGTATTTTATTTTAGTTTTAGAAAAAAAGAAATAAAAGAAAGGGGGGGTGATATGTCTAAATTGACCAAGTTTAGAGAAAGGGATTAAAATATGAAGAGTAGTTCGCTAAACAAAGGAATATAAAGAAGTGGGGAATGATGTAAGCATATATAGTATAGGATAGTATAGTATAGTGAATAGGGGTCTTGGATGAGATCTGGGCATATCTTCTTAGAGCAGGGAAAGCCTATATTTTATAGCAAAAGCATATGTTTTCAGGTGAATCAAGTCATCAACCCTATTACAATATAAAAAGCATTTGTGTTGGACAGTTGTTGTGGGTTTGGACCCCACTTTGTGTAGCTTTAGGGACAATTTTAGAAACTGTAGTAGATTGTGTTGTTATTTCAATGTCTCCATTGCTTCTTCCTCTTTCATTGGTCGAACAAGTCCACCAATAGATCTCTCTCATGCTACCCAGATCCCCACTTCTTTATTTCTTTTCTCCAAGCCTATTCAAATTACTTTCTTGCTTTTGGACATAGGCATGCTTTCATTGATTCCTCTATCCTATTATTTGTATAGAGATTGTCAATATTGTACCAAAAGTATATAAATTTGTTATATAATTATAATAAAAATAGCCCGATTCGAGATTTGATCCTATATAATAAAATTTTACAGATATCTCAAAAAAAATTTTTTTTTTTTTTTTTTTATTTTCACGTCTGTTAATCCAATGTATCAATAAAATTACTAATTAATTCAATTTATTGAGATTTAAATTAAGTTAAATAATTTCGTATGATGTTGGTATTACTTTTATATTAAATTGTGGGTGTTTTAAATTAGTTGTCATAAAGCATTTTGAGTATCCTAACATGTGGAATAAACTGAGGGCATTGTGAAGGAAAATGGGTTATGGTGGCAAAGTGGGTGGGTTGGTTGATTGATTGATTTCAGCTGGTTTCAATTCCCCTGCTTTGATTGAGGATCAAAAGGTGGCCCACCCCTCCCAAATTCCTGTTTCCATCCAATCTTCTCTTCTAGACAACTCCAAAAAGCGTTTAATTATCTTTGAACAAACTCACAGAGAATGCCAAGATTGACTAAGGCAAACCTTGAATACATAAAATATCCCTAATATTTAAGTTGATTTAACAAATACTTGAGCTACATATGATATTATTAATTTCCAATGTGTTTCCACCACTCAATTGACTATTTTGATGCAAAAGCTAAGCTCACTTTGAGGAAGTTGATAATGTCGGTTGCACCATCTTGGAGAAGGGACTGGTGGCTTAAAGTGGAAACTTCCCAGTAATGGAAGAGAAAGAGGGAAGCTGAGGGAACTGAGGCTAATGGTGGAGAATTGCAGGTGTGGAAAGCACTAGGAAATTCATCCAGCTGGTGGAATACTTGAACGAACATGTAACATATGCTATACCCATTTTTCAACTTTACTGTTATTTGTAAACTTAGGAAAGAAATAATATCAAATGACAAGTTGAAACAACAGTGAAAGCAATAAATTAATGATAAAGCAGCCACCAAACATAATATAATACACAGGAATTTCACATGTTGATTGTTTACTATATATATCAAAGCAGGAAAATGGTGATAAAGACATGGCAAACTGTGATTGCTGGTTGTTGCAACATTAATAGTTGAGGGTTATACATTCATGGAGGTACTAAATCATCACTTCCAAATTAGTGGAGCCAACATTCATTCCTAATAATAACCTTCCTGCAATCTTTAGCTTACATGTAATTATATGATAACGCTGGTGGTGGAGCCACTTTTTATGTTCATGAAAAATTAATCAAAATCTATTAAGTATGGGTCAACTGATCCAAAAGGCTTCAAAGTGATTTTCAAAGACCAACACTATAGGATCAAAGGTCCAGCTTGTTAGGAGATGTTCAGAGTCATGATGAGAATGCAAAAACTTGTCTTTGGACCGATGGAGAATAAGCAGGTCAGTATGGTAAGCAAACCAGGTTGCCATTTCCTAAGACTACTTGGAGAGCAACTCAGAAGCTATAGCTCGTACATACAGATTTGTCTGTGCCTTAAAGAACACCTGCTGCCTTAATTGATGATTTAACTAGAATGTGTTGGATTTCCTTTTTGAAATTCAAGTCGGAAGCAGTTGCAAGATTCTCAAGTTTAAGGCATTAGATGATGGCAAGGACTATACATCAGAACAATTTAATCTATTTTGTAAAGAGGTTGGTATTGAACACCAACTTTCTACCCCACACTCCACAGCAAAATGGAGTCGATGAAAGAAAGAATAGATCCATCTTGGAGATGACCATGTGCATGTTGCATGAAGAAGAATTATCAAAGAAATTTTTGGGTTGAGGCTGGAATCACTACTATATTTCTTCAAAATAGGCTTTCCACTAGAGAAGTGAAGGATCAGACTCCATTCAAGGCTTAGTATAAGTATAAACCTTCTTTGAAATTTCTTAAAGTATTTGGGTTTTGTACTTTACCTATGTGCCTCCTTGGCCAAATTCTAATGATCTGATGGATGAACCTCTTGTCAAAGGTACATGGTTGCTATCTAATTTCTATCAAAAGTGCAATGTTGCTGTATATGAACTTGCAGAGTATGATGAGGTAGAAAAGGATAAAAATGTATAGCTGCGATGTAGGAGCTATCCATGATTGAAAAAAATATGACTTTAGAGTTAGAACCGAATGTTGATGACTCTTTCAATAAGCACAAAGTCATGCACGTAATTATCACGTCCTGAATGCATAACAGACGTCAGACATATGTGAGATAAAATCTCATAAATATGCAAGGTTAACACTAAGTAACAAAGCTTGATTAAATCAAAACATTTAACATAAAAATCATAGTTATAATTTCATAAAAACAATTATAAAATTTTGTTTTGAAAATAAGCTTCGAAATATGTAGAAATTAAGAAATCTTAAAATACAACTTAAAACTTTTAATGGTCTAGTAGTACCGAAAATCCAACACTTTGAAATGTCTTGAAAGTTGTAAAGAAATGCAATAATAATTTTAATTATCACCCCTAAATTTTTTCACAATCACGAACAAAATCAGAATATGTAAAAATATTAAAAGAGTCAGGGAGTTTAACTACTAACTAGCATTTCCTTGGTTGGGTAGGAAAACATTTAGGCTAAATATTTTATTATGTAATTGCAAAATTTATGCCTAATCCATGATAACATTATTCCAAACATATTTCATATCAAAGAAATAATGAAGACAAATTAATAATTTCTAGATTTACTAGTAGATAAAAATAAACTCTCTTTTGTTTTAAAATTCGTGATCAGCATCCACCCTTTAATAAATCTATAAAATACGAAAAAATTATTACTGAACTCACTCCAATATATATATATTAAGAAATAAAATAAAAAAGAAAACTCCCTTATTATCGTTATGAAACCCTTAACAAAATGCAGAGAAAAAGAGTAAGTTTTAAAAGATGTTTATTTTATTTTTTACTTTTTTTTCAGTAAAATTGAGATAAAAAAATTTAAGTATTAAGTAAGAAAAAATATATATTTTAAGAGTCAAATCATCATTAAATCTTTAATAAAATCATTTTTTATCTAGAAAGTAAGTAAATCAAATTTAATAATATATATATATATATAAAAAAGAAAATTCAACAAATTATCTCTATAATTTTTTTTTACAATAATAAGTCTAAATATAAATAATTAATCCCTATATTACAGACAAATCATAAAATAGATTAATGAGAAAAATTAAATAACTAAATAAACAAGAAAATAAAAAAAAGACTAAAATCAATAAATTAATCAAGAAAATTAACTCGTTTCAATGTTTGCAATTAACTCTGGATTGGAATTTTAGGATGGATTAGCTATCGATTAACCAGTTATCACCTCTCGACCTTAAACTAATTAATCGATTGATTGATACTTGCTTATATCCCAACCTCACTTCCTCAACCAAGATAAACTATAATTTACTTGGCTAGACTTATCTCTCTTTCTCGTCTAACTTATGATTACTTTCTAGGATTGTCAAGTCTAGGATTTAAGAACACGTATTTATACAAACTAATCCTCTTGAAAACCTTAAATCCTCCGTTAATCAGATCCTCAACCACTTGTTAATCTCCCTTAAAGGATTTAGCCACTTGTATTGTTCATAATCTCTAACTCAATTGAATAAATCATGTAAAGAACACGATTGAATCAAAAGAGAAACGAGATTAGAATAATCATTGATTACTATCGATGAGGAAAGGAGTAATAAATCTCTCAATCGAAATAATGAAATATAACGATTGCAAAGAGAAAATAAAATGAATACTTCAATAATATAAATAAACTCTTGATTGAAATCAACTCCAAGAAGAAAAACAAAGAGTTTAGAAAAGCTGAAAGAAAATTAAGTTTAATGTTATTCCTAATCTATGAGGGTTTTGAAGGCATCTCAAACGACTTAATTACATCAAACCCCTAAATCTTATTTATAGGGTTGTTGACAATCCAAATTAGGTCTTCGACACATCTTATGTCTTTGTATAAAGTCGATTGTGCGGATGAATATAGCCTTGATATCCTTGGCATCACGTCAACCTATGTTGTGCCATAGGCCTTGCATGGCGCGACACAGCGAGCAAATTATACCTTGCTTGGTTCGTTTCACGCTTGACGTCCCGGGAAGCTTGTGCATCACTCGTCCCTTGCTCCCACGTCAATTGGGCTTATAAATCTTCATCCTACACACTCAGTTTAACATATTAGAATTACCTAAGACTCATGCCGACCTAATAAGTCACAACACTCACAAAATGTGTTAAAAAATACTATTTTACTAATATTTAATCCTAAGTACTAAATACCGAAAACTTAATATAAAATACTAAATAGCTTAGAAAACAAGCTCCTTAAGTGCGAAAATAAACCGGACTAACTACTACATTTAACAGTAGGTCATCTTGCAAACTTTCTCCATGTGTCTAAATTGCTTACAGGCTCTGCATTATATGTTTGGTCTGAAAGAGCAATACTTCTTCAAATGAGTAGTCTTTTTGCTATGAGAGCATTGTGGATATTTCTTTTTTCCACCATCTCTCTTTGACTTCTCTGTCTTATCTGACCAGGTTTTCTTTCCTCTATTGTTTGAGGAGCTCGAGCTTTCCCTTTTCTTTTTTTTGAAAAGCTCTCTCAATATGCTCCTCATGCTTTATTACTCTCCTCTGTTCTTGAGCATATAGGGCAAATATCAACTCCAATAGAGAGATTGCATATAGGTCTCTCGAATATTCAAAAGAGGATATTTTTTACCTATACCTCTCAAAGGAGGATCATTTGATATGGTTACATGACAGCAAGGGAGAGTTTTCGGTTAAGAAAATGACGAAATTATTGATGGAATCGAAGGAGTTAGATTTCGAATTTGATAAACTATGGAAAATCAAGGTGCCACCGAGGCTTAGGAGGTTTCTCTGGTTATTAGCTATGGGAAGGCTTCATACTTATCCGTTTCTGCAAAGGAGAGGCATCCAATTTCAGGATATGAGGAAGCTTTGTCCATGGTGTAGTAGAGATGAGGAATGTGTTGACCATCTATTTTTACCTGTTATTTTGTGAGGGGTCTTTGGAAAAGAATTTTTGATTGGTGGGAGATGAGATGGGCACTGGTGGGTGGTTTTTTGGAGTTCTTCAACATGTGTAACAAAGTGCTTTTTGCAGGGGTGTTAAAAAGTTTGTGGTTTATTTCTATTTCAGTTGCATGCTGATCTATTTGGTTGGCAAGGAACGAGGTTGTTTTCAACCATAAAATTACTCAAATGGAGACATTAATCTTTCAAACGAAATTGAGAGTATTGATGTGGGTAAGAGCGGTAAACAATGAAGTGATTGTGTCTGAAAGTTTATGGTGGTTTTGCCCTCTTAAATGTAGAAATATATATAGTCAGCATGGAAGATTGCAGGTGGGGTAGTAGGCACCCTCCAAAAGGATGGTTGAAGTTTAATGCCAGTGGAGTGATTATTGAGGGTAAAGCAGGTGGTGGAGGTGTGCTAAGGGACGAAGATGGAGTGGCAAGAGCCTTGTTTTCAGGCTCGTGTGTGGCTAACGAGAGTGAGGTAGCAGAATTGACAGCAATAGGGGTTACACTAGCGATAGTTGACAGTATGGGGTGGGGGTCGGTGTATCCATTAGTAGTGGAAGTAGGCTCTATTATAGTGTTTAACTAGCTGAAAAGATATGAGTTGAGGCCGGCAAAGCTTTAACATCTCTTTGCTGATATTATGAAACGTTCACATCTGTCATTTGGTAGAGCTGGTCATAATGAGAACGAAATGGCGAATGCATTGGCAGTTTCAAGGATTACTCGATCAGAGACTTTTTGAACATGGTGGTGAAGGGGATTGTAGATTTTTTCTGATTGTTATGATTTATGTTGTTTTGTTTTCTTGTATCAGTGTGCTTTTGTTTTATTAGCTGCTGCTGCAATTTTGACTACTTTGGCAGCATGAGGCTGCCCTGTTTTGGGAGAATTAGGGTTGTTCTTGTATAATCTTTTATCGAATGAGCAAAAAAAAGTGTTGTGATTACCTTGTCAACTACTGATAAGTGTCAAAAGTAGTAACATGTTTTAGTCTTATTCTTAATGCGTTTTTGGATGATTAATTTATTTAAAATAATGAATTTTATGTTCATAATTCTTTAAATTCATGTTTCTATACTTAGGAAAGCATTTGGGAGTGAAAGGAGCAAAAAACAAGCGAAAACCGAACAAAAAGAACAGATTGTAGGAGCCACACGAGCTGGACACATGGTCATGGACTAAATCGAAGATAAAAAGGAAAATTTGGGGCAAAAGTGTGAATGTGGAAGAGTTAGGAAGAGATTTATTGGACATAAGACTTTATTTTAAATTTAAACTTTATTTTTTAGAATTAATATTTAGGATTATTATTATTATATTATTTATATTTATCTTTTAGGTTTTATAATTTAGAGTTTAATTTGGATCCAATTAGAGAATTATTATTTAGATTTAATTCAAATTATCTTTTTAGAATTTAATTTTAGAATTTAATTTGGATCCAACTAGAATTTTTTCATGTATTATAAATAGGGGATAGAGTGATATGAGAGGACACTTCTAATTTTCTACAAAATCCTCCATTCCTCAAACCCTAGCTATCAAATATTATTGAAGAAACAACTGAAGAAACACTATAAAAGCCATCTTTGAAGCAGATCTCCACAAAGATTGAAGACCTCTTTCTAAATTCTTTTGATTTTATTATGAGTTTTTCTTCATCTTGTGGTAATATTATTTTTGAGATGTTTCCATTTATTAGCATGAACTAAATTCCTAAATACCTAGGGGAGATGAACCCTAGGATGAATTTTGTCATTTGATTTCTAATTTTACGCAATAAATACTTAGATTTTGTTCACAATTATATGTGCTTAATTCTTGATTTAATATTTTTGAGATATTAATTCTATTTGATGTGCTTAAATAAGAGGAGGAATAGACCTTGTTTAATAGTAGATCTAGCATAAATGAGTGGAGTTGCATGCAATCCTAGAAATAGGACGACATAAATATACCAGATTAGAGTCAAATCTAATAGGGAAATCCATAGATTGAATTAATGCAACAATAGGGTTTTAATTAGAAAAAAAATTCAATTAATCAACCTAGAGTCAGTCGCTTTTATGCTTGAATAGAGGTATTAGCATAATTTAGAGATTTCTACGGATCAAAATACTAAGTGAATAAATTGCTTAATTCAGAATGATAATGGCAGGTGAAATCTAGGTGGAGTTTTTCCTGGGTATTGTTTGCTTCTTGGTATAAAAACACTTATTATTTCTTACTTCAATCTTTGTCGCATTTTTAGCTTATTAATTTAATTAAATTAGTTTAAAACAATCACTTTATTCGATCGGTTAGATAATACTTCAATCTTTGTCGCACTTTGAGCTTATTAATTTAGTTAAATTAGTTTAAAACAATCACTTTATTTGATCGGTTAGATAATAGAAAGACAACTATTACTAGTACTTTTTAACTTCGTGGGAACGATATCTGTGCTCACCGTAACTATACTATTAATTGATATGTGCACTTACCTTAGTCATATTTTTAGTTAGTTTCGACTGCATTAACTACCTTGCTATCAAGAAATTGATCTCCAAGCAATCTTATGTTGTTTACAACAACCATGATTTTGTCATAATACTGTTTGACAATCTCAGACTCCTTCATCTTTAGGTTTTCAAAATCCCTCCTCAAGTTGATAATTTGCTACTGCCTTGTCTTGTTTGTGCCTTGAAACTCTTTTTCAGCTTATCCCAAGTTTACTTTGGAGTCTTACAAGTCATGATCCTAGTAAAATATCATATCAAAAACACCATTCTGAAGACATGACATTGCCTTGAATTTCTTAGCGCGATCATCACTATGTTACCTAATCTGTGCTATTGTCAAATTAACTCTCAACGGTGGTAACTCTACATTTGTATTCACAACCTCCCATAGGTCATAAGCTTGTAGGTAGGTCTTCATCTTAACTACCCAAATATGTGGTGAAGGAGGTGTAAAATTAGTTGAAGACATTTTAATAACAACGACAAAGAAACAGAGGTTGTTCTTTCTTCCTTAACAAAAGAAAGGCCTCAAAGATGATTGGCTCTAGATACCAATTGTTAGGTTTTTTTTTAATTTAAGAAAAAAAAAAGGACAGATCAAATTAGCTATCAAATGTGACTTGCTATTTTCATACTTATCTCATAATTTACATACAAAGTACAACTTTAAATAGGAAAAATATTACCAACTACAACTTGACAAGTTGGCAAGTCTAGATACATGTAATTACTCATTGGCTGATTTTTGTCTAATCAATACCGTTCAAATTATCCTATCAAATTAAAGATAAATAAAAAATTAATCTAACAGCTTTTCCAAACAAGTTGATAGCTTGTTAGCTTGTATCAAAAACTTCAAGATTGTACGCATTTCTTAGGCTACATCAATTAGCAAGACAACTCGCGTCTTATGTATCCGCAAGTCTTGTTCGTAGTTGGACAGTCCTCTAGATAGTACGCCAATGCTTATCTGCTCGATAGCTCACCAATTGACAATCCGCCATTCTTTTTGCATTTAGCTTGCTCGTCAGATAACTCACACCAACGTTGTCCTCCAAATGTACGAGCTATTGCATGAATAACCATCTCACAACAAGATCCATTGACCAAAACAATCACCCATGCCAAAGAAACAGACTCCTATATCCAAGCAACCAATCTCCTCCATCACATTGAAAAGGAACTTCCACTACAGCAAAACAGGTCATTAGCGGCACTTTTCGCGGTGTTTGGAAATAAAGCGCCGCAAAAGGTAAAGCATTAGCGGCGCTTTTCTTAATGCGCCGCAAAATGTAAAGCATTAGCGGCGCTTAACAAAAGCGCCGCTAAAGGTCAGGTAATTAGCGGCGCTATAACCACAAGCACCGCTAAAGGTTAGGTAATTAGCGGCGCTTTATCACAAGCGCCGCTAAAGGTCAGGTAATTAGCGGCGCTTTCTCAAATGCGCCGCTAAAGGTAGGGTAATTAGCGGCGCTTTCCTCAAGCGCCGCTAAAGGTCAGGTCATTAGCGGCGCTTTCCTTAAAGCGCCGCTAAAGGTAGGATCATTTAGCGGTGCTTTCATTTAAGCGCCGCTAAAGTTCGGGTCATTAGCGGCGCTTATATATAAAGCGCCGCTAAAGGTCAGGTCATTAGCGGCGCTTTTATAATAAGCGTCACTAAAGGTGTGAATTAGCGGCGCTTTCCCATAAGCGCCGCTAATGTATTTAAATTTTATATATCTTAAAATTAAATTAAAATATCTATAACTTTACTTTCTACTAAAATATGTTATACGAAAATCCCTAAAATTCCCCTAAAACCACCACGGTCAGTAGTTCGGATTCTCACTGTCAAAGCAAGCGGTGGCACTGGCACCGGCACCGACATCGGCGACTCATTCACCTCAGTTCTTATCGGTCAGATTCTTTCTAGTCTCCCCGTTCATTCTCCTTTCGATCTTACCGTTCTGCCTCCTCTTTCAGATTCACTAAGGTATTCTTCGATTTAAGCTTTAACCTCCTTGGATTTTTTGGGTTTAGGGTTAATTTTTATGGGTATTGATTTTTTGTTCATTTGATTATTGGAGGTTCTTTCAGCGTAAAGATAGATTCTTAGTTCTACTTTCTTTTTGTTTCAACTTACCAGCTCTTTAGGAGCCTTTTGGGGGGATAAATCTCATATAGATATTCATTCAGTATTTGATAAATTAGTTTCAACTTTCTAGCCAACAGAGATAATTAAGTTTCTTTATTTTGTTTCTTGTTAACATATTTAGTCCGTGTGTAGAGTCTAAATTGATGTCTAGTATCGACTCCTTCCTCGTTTTCAAACATCCGTCTATATTTCTTTATTTCTGGCTCCTAATTTGCTGCATCTGGTTTGTTGTTTATAATTCATTTAAAGGCTCAAAGGTTCCCTTGTAAGATATTGAGACATCCTGAATTTTGTTGAATTTGCATGCTCACTTGCATCTTAGATTGATGGATTGCAGCACTGGACTGCATGTGTGGCTATCCTTCTCTTTTTCGTGCTGTTTTGTCCTGTGTTCATAATACCGTTACAATTTTATCGATTTCTGAAGTTGCATTATGGTAGAAATAATTCATTGAGGATTAACTTTGTCTTTTCTGGTTGAAGTGCTGATTGTGTGATTCCTCATGGCAACAATTTTCTTGTTTGCACTCTTTGTCTAGTTTCCACTATGTGAGAACATCTTTGGCAATAGCATTAATAACCCAAAATCCCTTTTTTCTTGGTTGATCTGTATTTGATTTTCTCTTTTTGTGCTAGGTTTATATTAAAAATGAAAGAGACACAATTGGCTAATGAATAAACAAATAAAATTTATTTAGATTATTCACCAAAAAAAAATATTTTGATTATGTCCGATATCAACATAACATGAACTGAAAACTTAACTTACAGCCTTTCATGCTACTCATTTGATTATCATTGGTACGAGGTATTTTCAAATTTGCCTAGACAATTTGGAAGTTCAAGATCATGCTTGTAGTAGGAGAGGTTTTGTAGTAAAAAGAGTTGGATTGGGTGTTGGTGAATCCGCATTGGATTAGCATGTTACCTCAGAATTTCGAAGGCAGTGGTAGAAGATTCGTTACAGTATGTTCTCCCAGCTGAGGCTCGGGAAAATTTGGTAAAGGAAATTACTAATGAGGAGATTAAAGATGCTATATTTGAGCAAGGTAATAACAAGGCTCTAGGCCTTGATGGATATTCATCCGTATTTTCCAAAGCAGCTTGGTCTATTGTTCAGCAAGATTTCATTGTAAGATACTTCTTCCAAACATAAAAAATTCTCCCTGCTTTCCAAAGCAGCTTAGTCTAAGGCTATGGTAGAAGTATCCTCTCTCCCAGATGTGCTCTTAAGATCGATCTTCAAAAAGCCTTTAATTCTCTTAATTGGGAGTGTTTACTTGTTGTTCTAGATGCTAAAGGAATGCCAAAACAGTTTATTGGTTGGATTGAAGCATGGATCACCACACCTAGATTTTCTATTTCTTTTAATGGTGGTTTAATTGAATTTTTTTAAGGTAGCAAGGGGCTATACGAACTTTGTTGCAAGGAGATGGAAACAAGAGTTCACTTGTTCTATGGATGTAATTTCTGACAGATAGTTTGGAAAAGTATCCTTGATCTCTATCATATTCAGAATCAGAAGGATGTTATGGACAAAATCAAGAACTTCAATGGGCTTGAACCAAGTTGAAAGAGAAGAGTTTACTTACTGTATCTTGAAACTAGCTTGTATTTCTTTTGTTTATTTGGTTTGGAAGGAAAGGAACCAAAGGAAATTTAGGGGACTGTCTAGTAATGAGCAACTAATTGTTATAAATGTAAAAAGAGTTGTCCAAATTAGATTACAGGGTAGAGGGTATATTTTTTTTGTCAATCAGTATTTCATTCAAAGCAAGAGAAAAAATCAAGTCACCAATACAAAGCAACCAAGAAAGAACAGAAACCAGAAAACTTAAATAAGTATCCTTTTATATTAAGTTAAAAGATTTAATTATTTAATTATATTAAAGTAAATAAGTATATTAATTTAAAAGATATAATTATTTAATTGTATTAAACTAAATAATTATATTAAATTATTTAATCATGTTTAATTATGTATTTAATTATAAACACTATCGATTAATTAAATATTTAAGTTAAAAGATTTAATTATTTAATTATATTAAAGTAAATAATTATATTAAGTTAAAAGATTTAATTATTTAATTATATTAAAGTAACTAATTATATTAAATTAAAAGATTTAATTATTTAATTATATTAAAGTAAATAAGTATATTAAATTAAATATTTAATTATTTAATTATATTAAAGTAAATAAGTATATTAATTTAAAAGATATAATTATTTAATTGTATTAAACTAAATAATTATATTAAATTATTTAATCATGTTTAATTATGTATTTAATTATAAACACTACCGATTAATTAAATATTTAAGTTAAAAGATTTAATTATTTATTTATATTAAAGTAACTAATTATATCAAGTTGAAAGATTTAATTATTTAATTATATTAAAGTATCCTTTTATATTAAGTTAAAAGATTTAATTATTTAATTATATTAAAGTTAATAAGTATATTAAATTAATTATTTAATTATTTAATTATATTAAAGTAAATAATTATATTAAATTATTTAATTGTATTTAATTAACTATTTAACTTAAAATGTGGTCGTAAATAATTATATATAATTATTTAAGCTTATTTAATTATTTAATTGAAAAGATTTAATTATTTAATTATATTAAATTAAATATTTAATTATTTAATTAATAAAAACAGGCCAATATTTAAGTAAAATGTTGTCACAAATATAAAGGATTTAAAGTATAATATATATAATTATTTAAGCTTATAAGCGCCGCTATAGACCTAAAAAAGCGCCGCTAAAAACTGTTTTCCTGTAGTGTTCCATTAAAGACTATCATTCGCCATCTTTAAGACACATCCTCCATCATTGCACCTTCTTTTCTTCATGCTGTCCACTACTTCATTTGCAAGTAAAAATCCATTGAGAATTTGTCTACCTCCAATAAAAGTTGTTTGGGTATCGCTTATAAGAAAATCAACGACTCCTCTTAGCATTCTAGCCAAAAAAATTTTGCAATAAGTTTATAACGGGAAGAGACCAAACTAATCTGTTGATATTTGGATTTTCTTCCTTCGAGATGAGCAGCAGGAACGTAGAATTAATAGCTTTATCAATTCTGCCTCACAAAGAGCAGCAGATCCTCCTTGATGATAGCCCACGAATGTCTGAAAAAGTTGAAATCGTACCCATCGGGCCTTGAGGCTTTGATTCATCACAATCCCATATTTCTTCTTTGATTTCCTGAATAGATACCATATGTTCAAGCTCCTTTGCCTGCTATTTTTGCAATTTCCTAAAACCCAACCGCTTAATAAAAGGTCTTTCCCAATCATCATTTGAAAAATGCTTTCTAAAATACTCCCCCACCACTTCTCAGCCCCTCAATGACAACTCTTTTAGCTCGGAGCCTCGCTTTGCACTGGAAAAGTTTTCGAGATCCATTTGACTCCAGATTTCTGCTTCCATAAAACCTCACGTGCATGGAGCAATCTCCACAAATCACCCATTGTAGACTTCCTTCTAATACAGTTGGACTCTGAAAGGAGGCCACAATCACCTTCGGTATCCAGATTCTCGATCTCAGCTTCTACTTCCAAGATTCTTTGAGTTATATGACAACTTAAAAC
The DNA here is from genome assembly GCA_005610355.1 of Gossypioides kirkii. Classification (NCBI taxonomy): domain Eukaryota; kingdom Viridiplantae; phylum Streptophyta; class Magnoliopsida; order Malvales; family Malvaceae; genus Gossypioides; species Gossypioides kirkii. Next base: position 36,144,058 of record CP032246.1, read on the forward strand.
TGGTGATATATATGGTAATAACTTTTGAGTTAAAAGTTGCACCGAAATTTATAACTATTGTCCCATTGTGCTTAACTCAAATTATACAAATCAGCATCAAGGACCCAAGTTTTAGTCAACCAAAGCAAACAAAAGCTAATTAATCTTACTCTCCTTTCTCTTTATCTCCAAACTAGGATCTTTTTTACACGGAAAAGGAAATATTCCTTAACTTGGGCACATGCATGATTAATCATAGGGTCCCTTAAAACAGTTGCCAATTTGTAATTTAATAGTGATATTAGTAGGCCTAAAGGAAGGGGAGGAAAGAAAATGATCATTGACCAAAAAGGCTAACAGTTAAAACAGAAGGTGAGGTGAAGTCAACCTATTACATACAATCCGCATTTAAGCAAGGGATACAGACAAAATATGCCATATTCATTGCATTTGGAGTTCTACAGACAAAAAATGCACAGGAAACCCCATAAAAGGAAGAAGCAAAATTATGAAAAGGAAGAAAGTAGCTTTCAAAAAAACAAAGTAATGCCCTTCATTTGATAGGTCAATACTGCAATGGCAATTAATGTATACTTATGTCACCAATAAATATTGGATGCGAAAGTAAAATACATTATAGACTGAGAACATAAATTCGAATGTTGAAAATAAAATTGTTGAAAGAAATAATCACAAATCTCAAAAATAAACTATATTACGTACTTATAGAACACCGAATATATATTTATGCCATTCATTAACTCGGTTATTACATTGGCATAAATATAAAATAATATAATCCAGTTACATATCCATAAATATAGAGTAATCGTGATCTACATTCAGAAGATAAAATATTGCAAAAATGATAAATTTAAATGGGTTAGAGACAATAAAAAAGATCATAGGGAATAAACATATTCAAATCACAGAAATGATAGCGTATAGATATTCATAACCCTAACTGAAGAGATCGATGCAGTAGAGTATATGAAATATATAAAATCTGTGTAATAAAATTGCTAAAAAAGAGAACAGTAGTTCAACTGCTCATCTGATCAAAGAGCAATATTTATTGTCATATAAATTGAAATACATATATATAAAAGCAGAAAGAAATTACAGTACTTAAGAATTGTTATAATATTCAACACAGAGAGAGAGAGAGAGAGAGAGAGAGAGAGAGAGAGAGAGAGAGAGGGAGAGGGAGAGGGAGAGGGAGAGAGGTATGATCAAACACATACATGGTATACAATATTAACTCAAACCATCTTCAATCACCTAAACCAAAGTCAAACAAAGTCTGCTTTGGAGCATAGATAAGATCTCAGATGCTGTAAAATCAAAGAAAAATCCATACAGAAAAATAAAGGAAACAGCTCCCCAAACATGTGCAGCGGTAAATATATGGTATAGTATTAGGTTTTAGTTGATATGTAGCATACAAATCGGACCATGATGCTTCATTTCCCCAAGAAAGAAGAGAAAAGAAGAAAAGATGAAGTAAAATGAAAAGGCCTTGGTTCATTGATGAAGAAAAGAGAGAACCCTTAACTCAGTGAAGAAGGCATGCAGATGGAGGAGGTAGGGTTTCGTTTCTTCTTCTTGAGAGAACCCATCTTCTTCATCTAAATTCTCTTCTTCCTGGGCTTTTTTCTTCTTCTGCTTCCTTTTCTTGGTGTTGGGAGCTGGGTTGGGTAAGGCGGTGGGTTTTGTGCGGTTGGTAGATCGCAAAACATGGAGTGGCGATGATGAAAGCTAAGGGTTAATGATGAGAGGAAGCAGAGGGGAGAGGACATGATGATTGCTGCACCTTTTTTTTTTTGGGGGGGTTTGAATTGAAGATAGATAGAGAGATAAATATGACAAAGATTAGCGTGTTTAATTAGTTTTTTAGCAGAGAGGTTTTGTGCTTTGTTTCCTTGTTTCACATGGAGATAATTATCATGGACACCACCCAAACTACCTTTTTTTTAACCTAACAGTTTGAAATCTCTCTACAATCTGCATTTAACTTTTTCTTACTTAAAAAAAATTAAAAGTTATTAATTGTTAAAAATATAAATAATTAAAATATATAAATAATTTTAAAATAAAATAAACTAAAAGACATAAGAATATTATATATATATATATATATATTTTCATTATATACTGGTGTGATTACATATTAATATCTGTTCATATTTTCTTAACTCTTTGACAACGCACATACATATTGCACACAGAGGTGTTCAAACTCGAGTCTCATAAGATGAACAACATCCTCTTTACCACTGGAGCCACTCATTAGGTTCAAATTCTTTTATTTTATGAAATTATTAAAAATATGTATAATAGAAAATTTTAAATTATTTTATTTTATGAAATTATTAAAAATATGTGAATTTGTAATTTCATTTAATAAAATATTAATATGTATCATATATATTTTTATAAATTTTTAATTAATTATATAATTATTTTAAATTATTTTTTATATTAAATGATAAATATTTTTAATTTTTATAGTTAATTAATTTCATTATAACATGTGAAGTATTATTTTTTATAAATAATGAAACCATATTTGGATAGAATTTTAAAATATCTACTTTATATTTTTAAAGCATGAGTATCTTTTTTCAAAAAAAAAAAACATTTTTTTCTCACCGTGGAACCACCGGAGCTGTTTCCTGTCGTCAAAAAAGTAGCAGCAGTGGATTTTGGAATTTTTTATTGCAATCCAAACGATTGCTTCAGTGCGTTTGATAGGGAAATGAGGCTGAAGGGCCCTTTCACTTGATAAAAATAATTGGTGTTACTATCCACAAAGAGTAATGTAAATTTTTTTAAAAAATATATTCTAATTTTTAAATGAAATTATTTTATTTAAAACAAACAAACAAATATTATTTAAAATTAATTATGTTAAGTGACACATTTTGTTAATAAAAAAGTAAATTTTAATAATATTAAGTATAATTGAAAATATTAAAACTAATAATCCGTATTTTATTTGGTATTTTGTAAATAATAAATTATTTTTTATTGATATTAAATATTATTGAAAATATTAAACTTAATAATTTGTATTTTATTTGAGGCGGGTAATTTTCAAAAATTAGAAGGCAAATTCTTGCCCCCAAATGAAAAATTGCTTTTTTGATTCATTTATAAATGATAAAATTAAAAAATAATATATGATAAAATTACAATTTGACGCTCTAAAATGAATGAAATGATTTCTATTTATTTCTTTTAAAAATGATAAAATTATAAATTAATACATGATAAAATTTTAAAAAAATTATTATTTAATTTCGACTCCTGAAAATATTTTTTTAGCTTCGCCTTGGAGATTACCACCACATTTTTAGTAAAATGTTTAGTGAAGCCAACGTGTCAATACAATGTTGTTTAAATTTTTAGTGTGTACCAAATATTGCAATGGTTTTTTTAATATACTGATATGATTACATAGTAATATCTGTTCATACTTTCTTAACCTTTTGACAACACACATACACCTTACACATACAAGTGCTCGAACCCGGGACCCCTAGGATGAACAACATCCTCTTTTCCACTGGAACCACTTATTGAGTTCAAATATTGCAATGTTTATTTATCTGACAATCACATTCTTAGTATTTACATTATCAAATTTTTAGTGTTTTTAGGACGTGGTAACCTTTTTTGTAGGGAAAAAAAAATAGGGAATGTGAATTAGAATAAGGTGACTAATAATTCTAGTCCCTAGAATTACGCCATGAATGTGTTAAAAAATGTAGGTAGTAAGGATAATTGAAAACCAAAATGTACCACAGCCTAATTTTAACTACTCCCTACTAATTAGAAACACATTTTCCTGGTGATTTGGACTTTTGGATTTCAATGGCTCCATAACCTCTATAAAAATACCATATTATATAACCTCAATAAAATGATAGCAAATATAATGTTCAAACTTTTTTCAAATAATTTTTATAACATACATATTTGATTTCACCAAGTGCTTAGGGATTAGTAAAATTAGATCCGATTTAAAAAAATAAAATAAAAATTTAAATTGAGTTATTCGAGTTTCGAGTTTAAATCTAGTTGAATTTTACAATTCGAATAACAAATTGGTGTAAATATACTTTTGATCCCTGTTAATTTTGAAAATGAGCAAATTGATCTTTCTCTCAACAAAACTTACAAAATAATTTTCAAAATATTAATTTATAAAAATTCTAAAATTTATATATTTTTTAAAAATTTTAAAAAATTTCTAAAAAAATATATAAAGAAAGTTAAATTTTTAAAATTTTTTAAAATAATAATTTTGAGACCTAAATAAGTTAATTAATATTCAAGTTTATCATACTAATTTTTTTTTCATTATTTTGCTTTGAAAAAATTTCAAATATATATGATTTCAAAATTATATACTTTTACATGAAATTAGTTATATCGTAAGAAGATTTTAAATTGACATATTCAATTTTTTTAATTTCACTCGACTCGATTCGAATTTTTTTTGAATCATGTTAGAATAATAAAATAAAATTCATCAGTTCGATTCAATTGAAAATTAATCCCTTAGAGGTATTTATGCTGATACAGGGCTTATATGACTAGCTTTGATGAAGTCCTGTTAACTGGAATTATGGTTTAAATTTGAGAAGCCATTTCACATATTTCAAAGATATAGGAGGATATATTGGTAATGGGGTAGGGAAGATTCCTCTCCTTTTGTAGGATCATAAGATTTGGACCGCAATAAATGAATTTACATACAATGAAGAGTTCTTTTTTGTTTCAATAGTGAAGGTGAGATGCGCAAATGCATATTGATATTATTAAAAATATTAATTGAGTAGGGCAAGTTAGATAATATAAAGCATACCAATAATGTAACGATGATGAATTTGACAATATTTATTTTTGTTTCGTTTTATAATTTATAAAATTTTAAATTATTAATAGTAAAATTATATTTGGAGAATTGATAAAAATTTAATTTAATCTTTTAAAAATTATAAAGTTATACGGTAAAATTATTTTTTTATTACCATAAAAATATATAATTTAATTCCAGTCCCCCTAAAAAATGTTTTGACTTCGCCCTTGATTTCTACTCATTAAAATTCGATGGAAAACACATATCTATTTGATATATACACAATTGAGATATGATAAAATAATTGCAACAATAGTTATTAAGATTAAAAAAGCTTATATTTTACTTTTTTTACACAATTGAGATATGATAAAATGATTGCAACAATAGTTATTGAGATTTAGAAAGCATAAATTTTGATGAAAGGGATATGGTTACGCTTGGAATCTTGAAAATTAATCAATGTGGACCTAGTTGAGTACGTGTTGAATGTTGATGTTAAACCTGAAATTGTCCCCCCAGGCCCTTGCTAGGTTGCACTGTTTTGTTTTTGTCAGGCAAGATCATTTCTCTGCATTTTTACTTACAGCTGGTGCTTCTCGGTGTACCAATATAATTAATTAAGATTTCTCACTTTAAAATGTCATGAAATTACTCAAGATTAATTTGTAAAACACACATAAACTCCCATGATGATGATGATCATTGTTGATGGAGATCTAGATCACTTCGAGCTGAGTTCATGTAAGGCAACGAGAGCTATGGTGAAAATGTAGATAAACTTGCTAGTTTCAGGTTAAATTGTTTTGGGGGTGGGGGAATGTAAGCAATCATGTGATTATTGGGGTTCGACATGTTGGGGGCTCTATCTTTTAACTCCCATGCAAAGATTTCGTGAGGCAGCATGATGACATGAGGCATTGGATTCTTCATTGGTCAACACAGCATTCATTGTTGTCTTTTGTCCATGCTTGCACCTTAAACCAGATTAGCTTAAAAACGAATCCACATCACGAAATTTCAAACCTATATTGATTAAAGCTTAGAAGGTGATTACGATAGAGAACATGATTGTGGGTTGAAATTCCAGGAAATAAATATTAAGAGAGAGAAAAAGAAAAATGATGTCCAATGTATTTAGTAGTGAATGAAGACAAACTCGCAAGCTCCCAAATCATCTTAAACAAACCATATATTCTAGTTAGCGTTGTTTAAGAATTGTTTTTAACTTTTTAGTAAAGAAGTTCACAAACATTGATGATAAAGTGGGGAATGAATCGACATTTTAATCCATTTCTTCATAACTTTATGTTTGACCCTCGTAAAGTTAGGCACTTTAAATGGACTCTACTTTTACAAAATTCTCTCTTTTCCTCCAGTTTCTTCTCTGTGTTCAATATCAGCATTTTTAACCCTTTCATTTCTCTTTTATCACAGTACCCCATGGCAACTGTTGTTGAAATTTCTCTTTTATCAACTGTTACAAACCGGCATATGATTTCACAACCGAGAAGTGGTTCTGTCATTTCAAACAGAAAAAAGAATGATCATAAACAAACAGCGATGGTCTTTTGGGGTGGAAGCACAATCCTTCTGAAAATTATGAGAGCTTGTGTCCTGGGCGTGGTTAAAAATTTTGAGAGGGGGATTGTTTCGGAAAAACAGGATGACGTAAACCCGTTTTCTCCACCACAGTAATGATTATGACTCCATTTTGTGGGACAAACAGAGTCGTGAACTTTGGGATGAAATAAACTCTTTTATCCTTTATGCTCCACCGCCAACAAATCCACCAGCCTTTTACCCAACTTACCTGACCTGCAACCCCAACATTCTTCAAAGTAAATTAAACAAGAAAGAATTTTCTTGAAAAGTTGAAATCCGAGGACCCCCCACAACCTAAGGAGGAGGAAATGTTGGGTGAAAAAGAGCAATAAATCAGTGTTGCATTAAAACAAAAAGTCGAAACCACTGTATAAAGTTGACCCAAAACATGGCTTTTTACAAAAATGACTCAAAACTTTTGATTATTTACAAAAATAACCCACTTTGAAAATTATGTACTTAAATGATTCATTTTGAACAGTAGTAAACATCGATGAGAGACTTAACATGTAAATAGATCAAATGAGTTTATTTTTTAAAAGAGTTTATTTTTGTTATTCTTATATTTGTTAAGGACTATTTAAATTTAATTTTAAAAGAGAACAGACCAAACATGCAAATAGACAAAAAGGTTAACAGAATTTAATTGGTGGGGCCGGAGAATGGCTCCAGCACTTTTTCCATCCAATTAAAAAGGGTAATTGCTTCATCAAGTCCCTGATATTTTAATAGATGTCATACTTTTAAAACTATAATTATTATAATTATTATATTTACTCTAATGATTTATTTATTAGTATACTAATTATGATTATAAGTATAACTATAGTTGGTGATACAATCATTTTTTATGAATTATTATAATTATATGTTATAAATACAATGAATTAAATTGTTACAAACAAAACTTATTAATACGTAATCTTTAGTTGCATGGACTTTTTATTTAAATATTCCACATGCAATTATCATTTATACCTTTTAAATTTATGTTTGTAGAGTCCTTTACTATGCATGTGTTATATTTTTTGAATAAGATAATAGAAATATATATATAGTCACATGTGCTTTATTTTATTAGAGGGGGCTTTCGAAGAATTAGGAGGGTTAAACCCTAGAGAAGAAGAAAAGAGGATAAGGAAGGAGAAATCAGCTCAAAATCTCAACATTTAAGGTGAGTTTTATGTTGTTTTGTGATATTTTCATGTTTTGGGTTGTTTTTAATAAAACCTATGTATTGTGATCCATTTGTTGGTTTATAATTTTTTCAGTGATTCTCTGGTGAGTTTCCGATGGCATTGTTGGTTTTTGAGAGATTTGGGTAGCTAAATTTGAAGATTTTTAAATTATTTATTGTTGCTTATTCTAATCGAATTGTAGGTGATTTTTGTATTATGAAATGTGCTCTTTCATTGGTATGTTCTCCTAACCAAATTAAGTTCTGTGTTAAAAGAACTAAGCTCCCAAAGTAGTCTACTTGAAACTAAAAATCTAGAAATTCTGACTAAGTTGTGACGGTTTTCAAAGTTTTGAGCCCCAAATCTTAGTTTTTTGATATTTGTTTTTGATGAATCAAGAGATTCCATGTTTTAGTATTACATTTGAAATTTAAATTAATATTTTTAAAGCCACCAAACTCGAAAGAGTTTAGAGCTTTAATGATTTAAAATGAGCTAAATAATCATGAAAATTTCAAAATATAGAATACAAAAAATTTCGATTTCATTTCGTTTTAATATTATTGTTACCCAAATTACATATTATTAAGTTAAACATCATATTAAATTAATTTTTAATTTTTTGCTTTTCACATATATATTACAAAGCTGTACACTTACCATTCTTATTTAATTGCTCGGGTGATTGCCACACAACCAAAATGTCTTGGAATCACCAATGGAGATTATAAGTTAAGTTTATAATTTCAGGGTTAGATTTTGATTTGTGTAAATTTTAGTCTTCTAGGATATTTGCATATTCGTTGCTCAAGTCTCAATTTGGTTAATCATTTAAGCGGCTCAATATTTCTTCGATTTTAAAATTTTTGAAAGCTCAACCTTGAATGATTTACATGATTTATTTAATATGTGATTTTGTCCATGTTTCATGAAAAATCGAGTTTAGCATGCAAGTCTTGAATCACTCTTATGTTAACGTTAACGAAACATATACTTTCATATCTAAATCTTATCATATAATCTATTTTTGAGAAAATTGTTTTGGAATTATATCTTTGGTACACATATGCTATTGAATATTGTTTTAGTAACACATATGTTATTGAAGTATGTTTCGGTATATATATATATATGGAACATATTTTGAGAAATACTCTTTTGGAAATATATTTTTGTATGTGGAATATGTTTCGTATAAGTTAAGACACATTAAAGATAATTCCATCCTAATACACTATGTGTTTCGTATAAGTATGTTAATTTTTAAAAAACTGAAAATTTTGGATTAAGTATTAGTTTATAATATCGTAGATCTGAGCTCTACAGGTTTAGTTGAGAATGTAAAAATCAACACTCTTTTCAATTCTAAGACACATGATAAATAATTTTGATACAAAGGTTGATCTTTTGATTTTAAACAAAAGAGTTTAATTCATAATTATGTTGTAAAAAATGAAAACTATATATATGAATTAATGTTGCTGGAAGCAAAATGTAACTAAGTAATTGTTGTAATATTTTTTTTATTATAAATTTGATAACGTCATTTTAGCAATGGACTAGGCTTGAAGATAATTTTTAGAGGAAGGTGGGTTTGAATTTAAGAGGTGTGTGTTCTTTCAAGAAAAATGTGAGCTTTGGGGCATCGAAACTTGTGCTTCGGAACAAGTTTAGATGCTTAAGTTAGCAGAGGAGAAGTTGGATAAGGAAGCAAAAAAGTTTAGGCTACTGGTAAGGTTGGAAATGTAGATAGATGGGAATGAGTTGTAGGTGGGTATTTATACATGGTGTCTGGGCTATTCAACAGGTTTTCCAAAGATTATTCATTAGCCAGCCATCTAACCATGTTGGCGTGGTAGTCTACCTTGTGACTAATTTTTGGTCTTGCAACCTAGGTTACTAAGGGTTCTTTTTTTAAAAGGGTGATGATCCTATCAACTGTTTGTTATCTCAAGTGGCTGGCTCTTTGGCCACTAATAGGACAAGCTAGGTGCTTGGGGCCTTTTAGGCCTAAGTTTTCTTCAAGTTGTAGCATGCTTTAGAAATAGGTTATGGCCATGTTCATAAGTTGGTATAGCAATTGTCTCCCCCTTAAGTTGGAGGCTGGTTATAAAGTGGCCAAGCGAGGACCTGATTGACATCACTTAAGTTTTAGTTAACCAGCTTCTTATGGCATATATGGCTGACATAATTCTAAGCGGTGACTCCTCAGCAGAGATTGATGATTTGGTTCAACAACTTCATACCCAGTTTTCTTTGAAAGATATAGGTGAACTCAACTATTTCTTAGGTGTGGAGGTTCACAAGACAACAACGGGTCTTTTTCTCAATCAGAAGAAGTATGTCCTAGATCTTCTTAACAGAACACATATGTTCGACGCATCTTCTACACCTACTCCTACAGTTGGGACTCCAAAGTTGACAGCTTTTGCTGTTATGTCCTTTGAAGATGGTTAGATGTACATAAGTGTCATAGTGCTCTTGCTCGAACAGACTTGGCTTACTCAGTCAACAAGCTGAGTCAATATATGAACTCTCCCCTTGACACTCACTGGAAGGTTGTGAAGAGAGTTCTTAGATACCTCAAGGGTACCTTAGAGTATGGATTGTACTATCCAAAGGGTGAATGTGCACTTGCATTCTGTACTGATGCTGAGTAGGAATCTATTGTTGAAGACTAGCGCTCTACTTCAGGTTATTGTGTGTACCTAGGAAACAATCCTATTGTTTGGAGCTCAAAAAATCAGAGTGTAGTCTCAATGTCCTCTTCAGAAGCTGAGTATCGCAGCTTAGCCAATTCAGTCTCCGAGGTGATATGGGTTCAACAATTGCTTTTACAATGACAAGGATATCTACTGTTTGGAGCGATAACACCTCAACAGTATCAATGGCTGCCAATCTCACTCACTCACCATGCTCGGATTAAGCATGTAGAAATTGACTTGCACTTTGTTAAGGGAATGTGCTTGATGGGAAGCTGCAGGTGAATTTTATTCCCTCAGAGGAGCAAATTGTTTATGTACTAACTAAGCCTATTACAGCAGCTACATTCTCTAGCCTCAGACATAAGCTTAGAGTACTTTCGTTTACGGCAGTGGTTGATTGTCAACAAGATTCAGACTATGAGCTATTGAGTCTGTTGAGTTGGTTAGTTGTTCCAACAGCTGAACTGTTTTCAGTTAGTGCAGCTGGTCAGTTGAAGTTAGTTACTAGTAGTTATGTTAGTTGAGTTCATGTCTGTTTGTCATTAATATGATTCTCTTTATTTTCCTCTACTTTCTCAGCATCCAAACAGTTTTTTTCATTTTCTAAGCTTGTTTTAACAGTTGTTAACGTCAGAAATGTTTGATCAGTTAGATAGCTTTGATTCCAGTTATTTATCTACTTAAGAAAGAAAAGCTGCCAGCCAGATTAGACTTGTTTAATATTCCATGGTTAGTAATTCAGAAATTAAACAACCAGATTATATGATAGCATAAGTCAAATATGAACTCTGGAAAAGAATATTAAATTCGCCAAGTGTTTTCGAAGAGCTATCTCTACCCATGCATATTTATTAGTGTTGGTGGTGGTTCTCATCTTTGTGTGTCTATCTCACGTCATACATACGACTGTAATTTAGCAATACCTTACTCCAATGAGGAGAATGTGCCTTTTTCCATGTACATAATAATGTTCATCAACGTGGCAGCAGAAAACTCCATGTATTTACACACATCTAATGTGTTAAATGAGATTTAAGAGAATAACTTCCCCAAAAATTAAGATTTTTAAGTATCAATAAAATGTTGTCATATATTATCAAATTTTAAAGACATAAAATTATTACTATATATATACTCATTCATAGATAAATTATTTTATGGATCCTTTCCACCACATTATTCATGGGCTCTTTTTAATTATTTAATGACATTTCAATTTTTTTTGTATGTCAATGACACATAATTTTGGTAATTTTTTTACCCTGAACACTGAATCTAGAATCTCAATCTTAAATCTTAAACCCTAAATCTTAAACCCAAACTCATAACTCATAACCCCAAACCCTTAAACATTGAACCTCAAACTCTAATTTTTTTACCCAGAACACTGAATCTAGAATCCCAATCTTAAACCTTAAACCCTAAATCTTAAACCCAAACTCATAACTCATAACCCCAAACCCTTAAACATTGAACCTCAAACTCGTAACACCGAACCCTTGAACCTTAAGCTTGAACCTCAAATTTCAAACCCTAAACTACAAGGTTCAAGGTTCAAGGTTCAGGATTTGAATTTAAGGTTTGAGGTTTAGGGTAAAATAATTACAAAATTATGTGTCAATGACATGAAAAATTGCACAAAAAATTACTATTTTTTTTAAAATTGGTTGCACAAAAATAAAAAAAAATATTAACTTACGGAAAAAAACAAAATAACTAAAATTTGTAAAAGAAGAAAATATGGTTGTTTTAATTTAAAATTTTAATTATTTTAAGTAAATTAAGTTAAATTAAGTTGGAGAAGATACGAGGAGTGTATAATAATATTTTATTTTCTTTAAAATTTTTAGTATATAAAAATTATATTTTTTTAAGATAATTCTAATATAATTTATTCTCGAGATGTAATTATGATAAATTTATGTAGAAGGTGAATTATAGGTTGATAATCTTAATTTCTGTAAGGAAGATTCTTTACCCTGTTTTCCCGAAGTTACTTCTCAGTTATCTTTACTTTTAACATTAAAAAGTAACAAGAGTTTGTGGAGGATTAAGTGCTGGTTCAATAAACTAAGGCCTAGTGGATGACTTTTAACCAAACTGACCCACTTGCAATTAATTAAGAGGAAAAAATCTCCACAATAGATCATGGAATTATATATTTTAATGGAAAACTTAATAATAAACAATAGAAATTATGTGATTAGTACCAACAAGGTTAGTAAAACATTTTTTATATTTTTTTAGATTTCCTTTTACTGTATTAAAATAATGATCTAAATTACTTTTGAATGACTTTTGTAGCACTCTAGATATTTCAAGGACCATTTCGAACATCCGTCCAAAATCATAAAAAAAAAGTAGGCACAACATAGAAATTAACCAGATGAGTATGGTTTATCTGATGACATTTAATTATTACTGCTATTTTTGTTTAATGCCCCATGCATAAGAAGCCAATCACTTAATTTTAATTCTTGTTGAACCATAATTGGTCTTTAATCCAGATTTGATGTTTTGATATACGATCCTATATATCATTTCATAAACTACTGAATGACATGATGAATTCATATCGGATGCTCAGTAATGGAAGGCATCATGTCATTCACTTTTTCTATTTCTGTCCTATGCATTTGGAACAGTAGCACAACATGCATATTGGGGTTGATCTATGAGCTCGTTTTTGCCTTAAATTTTTTGTTTGACCAAACCTTATATGAGAGAAATTGAAATTGTTTTAAACAGTAAAGCGTTGACCTTCGGCTTCGCCATCCCTTGCAGGAAGATCAATGAGAGGTTAAGTATATGCATGAGTTCATTAGGGAAGGTCAGATTTTGGAAGCCCTTTCAAGTTTTTAATGCTGTTAGGTCTCCTGTCATACTATGATGCTGACAAAAGTTGAAACACTTGGGACAGCAATTTTCAACCTCAGTGATTTTCAATGAATAATTCTTGATTAGACTTTCCTTATTATTGAAAGTGTTTGTCTGCATTTCTTCAGAGTTTATGAATTTTTTTAAGGAATACATTAACTCATCTGAGATCAAATTCCCAACACAACACTAGAATATCGATGCTTATATATATACAATTAAATTTGTATTTTTGTAAAAAGCTATTGAATCTTGTATACGCTTATGTACATCACAAACAAAAGGGAAACTGAAAGATGAATATCATAAAACTGAAGCTGAAACTTGCCACACCTTAATATCATAGTCCAAACTCCCACTGCAGACCATATAAGTAATAGTTTCAGAAGCACCTTCTTCTTCTTCTTCTTCTTCTTCAGTATTTGTATTACATGTCAAGCATTTAACTGGCCTTGTGTGCCCTTCCAAAACTGCCAAGCAACAATAGCTTTTGTCGATTCCTCTCCTCCAAATCCTCATTGTTTTATCTGCTGATCCGCTGCATATCAAATCCGTCACAACCGCCAAGCACAAGATTGCCTTGGTGTGACCTCTAAGTGCACCCAACAACACCATCCGCCACTCACCGTCGCCTCCCTCGCTTTCTCTTTCCCAAACCAGAATCGATCTGTCGCATGCACCGGAATAAAGTACGGTCCCATCGTTACTAAGAGCTAAAGCATTAACGGCTGATTTGTGTTTCTCCAGTGTTAAGACCAGCGAATGTTTGTTTTTACCTGCATGCTTCTTCCATACCTTAATCCTCTTGTCTGCTGAACCTGTATGAACAATTCCATCTCTAGACAATACTATGGCATTAATGGCATCATCATGCGCGTTTTGCACTGATTCCAAACACTTGAAATCCGATGTCCGCCAGATTTTGAATGTCCGATCCCACGACGCAGAGTAAAGGAGAGAGCAATCTGTTGATATTGCCAGAGCAGATACTGTATCAACGTGATGTATCCATGTGCATTTCTTGTGACGCCGGACCTGCACGTAATTCTTTTCCGAGAAGCATCTTAGGAAACGATCGTTCAACGTTGGGAGAGTAGCTAAACATTTATACTTGTGATGTACGTCGTTATGAATTTTCCAGACCCGGATTTTGTTATCTTGGTGGGCACTGATAAGCTTATCTCCTAAAACCACTAGAGACTTAACTGCACTGTTGCTAGTAGCCACCACAATGTTATTAGTTCGATCACCTTGCTCGGAAGAATCCAGCCTCCATGCTCGTATCTCACCATTTGAAGAGCCACCATATAGGACCTTCCCGGCAAGAGCGAGTGTGAAGACATAGGAGTGGTTTTTAAGGGTGGCTATGCACTTATGGTGGATGGCTGGGGTCTTTTCATCATGTCGGTGAGATGTTGAAGCAAGGGAAGGAACCGATGGTAAACTTGGTTGAGAGGAGATGGAAGGGGTTGATGATTCCGAATGAAGATGATGGGAGGCAGACTGAGACTCGTCGTTTCTGTGGCAAGACAACTGACATGGAAGAATCCCCATAAATCATCAAAGCTGAACAAAACAAGGAACAGTTAATAAGCTTATATGATGAGGGTGGTTAGGTTGATGTCAACATCTTCATAGATGCATCACCATGATGGTAGGCTCATTATGCAAAACATGGCAGCAGAAAAACAAAAAGAGAGCGAGCCAGCGAGGTATATGCTTGGGGTAGGGAGAAGTTGGCATAAAGATGAGTAAGTAATAGGAGAGCAATGCCCTGTTATTGAGAAAGAACCAGATGCTTCCATTAAATAGTTAGAAATGAAGTTTTGGAATTTAATACTCTTTGCTTTAGTTATCGGTTGTTAGGAGCAGCTCACATGAATTGTCAATCCATTCTAGGGACCAGAAATTAAGCTCATTGGGTTCCACCATTGAAATAATATATCTAATGCATTTAACTCATGTTTGTAAGTGTGTGTTCTAACCACTGCTGATGTACGCCCTCGTCTTCTATTGGGATGTGTCCTTTTAAAAGGAGATTTCTGGATAAGTTTACACAGGGACTATCTTTGAATGATGAAAATAAATAAAGTCAAATGAGATTAAAACCTAATGAAGCAAATGTATACAGAATATTAGAATATATTGAAATACGCAAAGTCTGTTTCCTAAGCCAAAATGCAAAATTAGTGAAACATATATCTTGAATGGATTCAACAGTCCCACAATGCTCCTTATTCCATCTCCTAAGCAAGTCTTAAGTGTTCCTCAACTTAGCTACAATCCAACATCACACAACTCTTTCAATTTAAGTGAAGAGAGCAAGAGGGGACCATGTCGGGCCACCTAGCTCTCAGACCAAAACACCATTAACTATAGAAACATAACAAAATATAAGGGAAAAGTTTAAATTATTGGAGCCACCTGTCATCTTTGTTTTATCTGTACACAGAGTAGGTAAAACATCAATTAAGTATCACAATCAAACCCAACTTCATTTCACTATTTTAATAGGATTTTATGATGAATCACTATTAAATTAAATCAGAAACTATGATTGATTTATTTTAACGATCAACATGATCAATGATGAAAATCATTAATAAAAAAATTTAATGATTATTTTAATTAATGATAGAATTTTAATTGAGTACAAATTTAATACCGAAGTTTAATTAATTTTTTAGCATTTTCTGAAGGGAATTTTTTATATATAAGCAATATTAAAAATTTAGCTAAAATTATAAGCCAGGTTAAGACCGTCAATACTTGGGCTGAGACTTACTGCTTTCCCTTTTATCCTTGTTTGGCCCACCACTCAAGTTCAAAGCTTGTTGACTCCTTTGACTTCCCTTTGCACTAGTCGATTTCTCATTCGACTTTCCATTTCCAACCAAAAATTCCTCTTCAATTGACGCAACTTCCCTATATTTATCCAATGCTGCGAATCTGCATGTTGTAAATAATTCCCCGCCATCATCTCCCTTATTTTTTTTCCTTTCCTTATTTGTACTCTGCCATCAATATTTATTTTTGAGATCAAGGGCTTATTCATATTGACACACACAACCATGCAAGCCTATCTCCCACGCATCCCATTGTTGGTATTGTGGTCAATTTTGATGACTTCTCCAATGACTTGGAAGTAATGTATTCATGCTGCTACACACCTACCCCTTTTGTCATAATATCAACTATATGTTGAGATATGCTGAGTTTCAATCAGTTTTTCTTGATTTTTTTTAATAAAGTGACAATCTATTTCGATATGCTTACTTCTGTCATGATATACTAGGTTTGATGCTATCTCAAGGCTACTTGATTATCACAGTGAAGCTTGATAGGGTTTTGATCAAATATCCACACTATTTCTATAACTGTTACTGTCGTACTTCTATATTCTGCTTTGTCAAATGATATAGACACAACCTTTGCTCTTTTTTCTTTTCTTTTTTTTATTTCTAAGATAGAAGGGACTCTCCCATCTTTATAAGAAAACCAGAATCGATCTCCATGCTACCCAATTTAAGTCACAATATGCTATTAAGTCTGGAGAACTTGAAGCTAATAGTAGGATTCCCTGTCCAGGATTTCTTGAGTGTTGCTTGTAATGTGCCTGCTTTGGTTGTTGCATGAATTGACTCAAAAACATTGCATACCATATAAGATGTTGGGCCTTGTATTGGTTGGGTATAAAATCTTTTTAATTAGTCTTTTGTATGAAGTAACATCTTCTAATAACTCATCTTCATTTCTAATCTGCAGACAATGATCGTATTCTTCTGTTGTCACCTTCTTGTATTTGTTCTAGAGGTGTTGCAACTAGTTTAGCCCCCCCGCCCCCTAAACCTATTTCTAAAATCAGCTCCCATGCATACTTTCTTTAACTTAGAACAATTCCTTCTTCCGACCTTGCTACTTCAATGCCAAGGAAGAATTTGACTTAGAACCGGGAACTTATCCATATATCGATCCAGATATAAGTATTGAATTGGTTTCTAAATAAATTGCTCAAAATGGGCCAAAAAAAAAAGTAGAAAATCGAAACAAAAAATTAATAGTGGAATCGGTCCTATAATATTTTTTTTAAAAAAATTATGATTGTTTAATTATTTATTTAATTATTATTGAATTGATGATCGAATAAATTGAACCAAAAACAAATAATTTGACATGTTTATCATCAGTCCAATTATTAAAATATTGAGGAGAATGTATTGAGCTTCGGACAATAATATAGCAAGTAATGTATTGAGCTGCTCTGTCTACTACAAATTGCATAGGGTAGCATTTGTGAATAAGGAATTTAGAATTTGGATTTTAAAAGTAGTGTAAATTGAGTACTAGACTATTTAGGAATTTAGTATTTAAGATAACTTTTCAAATTAATGGATTTATTAAATGTCTGAATTTGAAAATTTTAAAGTATTTTTAAAATTGATAAATTAATATTTTTATATTTTTTTAATATATATTATATTGAATCTTAATTAATGAAAAAAATTATATAAAACTGTAATTTCATTTTATTTTTATATTTTTCGATAAAAAAATAATAAATCAGATTTTTTTACCTAAAAACACAGTACTTAAAAAAACCACATCTTAAAAGCAAATTCTACTCATCAAAAAATACTACATTTTTCTGTACTTTGCAGGATTAGGTTCACATCTATAAATCTCACTAGATTGACCATAAAATATATCAAAACCCACCATTTTATCCGCAATAGGAAGTGGAATCTAGATTGCAATAATTTAGTTTTCACGTGTCACGCCACGTCCATCCCTGTCGTCTTCCTCGTGTTTGCTACCCAAACAAGATCCCCAGTAGAACAAATCTCTATTTACATTGCTAACCAAACAGCAGCAACTTTGAGTTGTTGAAGGAACCTACTAGAGTCCTACACCAGCACTGTAAAGCAGATGGATGGCTGCTTGGAGGCATCCCTTTACCCTTTGAGTATTCCAGAATACGTTTTGGGTTGCAGTAGCAGGCGAATGCCGCTTTTGGGTTTCGGCACTGCTGCTTCTCCGCCCGTCGGATCACAACTCACCAAGACCGCCATTCTCCAAGCCATTGAACTTGGTTACCGGCACTTTGATACAGCATGTTTATACGGGACAGAGCAGCCACTGGGTGAAGCAATTCTAGAAGCAATTGCAGTTGGGTTAATTAAATCTAGAGATGAACTGTTCATCACTTCCAAGCTCTGGTGCAGTGATGCCCATGGGGAACTTGTCCTTCCTGCCCTTCAGAGGAGCTTAAAGTAAAACACTACCACTCTACCACCTTATATTTCCTCTTTAATTACTGCCTTTGGTAATTGTATAAACTGTTTGTCCTGCAGAAATCTGAGGTTGGAGTATCTTGATCTCTTTCTCATTCACTGGCCAGTAAGTTCAAAGCCAGGGATTTATGAGTTTCCCATAAAGCAGGAAGATTTCCTGGCGATGGATTTCGAGGCAGTATGGAAAGCTATGGAAGATTGTCAAAGGCTTGGTCTCACAAAGTCTATTGGTGTTAGCAATTTTTCCTGTAAAAAGTTGGGTGACATCCTTGCCTTTGCTAAAATCCCTCCAGCTGTTAACCAGGTAAGAAGTCTCCCTTTCTCAAGCCGACTCCAAGCTGCTTTCAACTTTGAATAGCAATAAGGAAGTTGTTCTTAATGTTTTGCAAGGTGGAACTGAACCCACTGTGGCAACAAAAGAAGCTAAGAGAGTTTTGCAAGGCTAATGGTATCCTGTTGACTGCTTATGCTCCACTGGGAGCCCAAGGTACCATTTGGGGCAGCAATAGAGTTTTGGAGTGTGAATTGCTCAAGGAAATCGCTAAGCAAAAAGGGAAGACAGTTGCGCAGGTGCATTTTGCTCTTTTTGTTTCCTCCGTTATGTTATGAAAAATGCTGATGAGTGCATCCAAAAACAGATTTGTTTGAGATGGGCCTACGAACAAGGGATCAGCATATTAGTGAAGAGCTTCAACAAGGACAGGATGAAAAGCAACCTTGAGATATTCAACTGGTCATTGAGTCAAGAGGATGTGAAAAAGATCAATGACATCCCGCAAAGCAGGCTTTGTAGTGGACAAGATTACATCTCCAAATATGGGCCTTTCAAGACTACACAGGAACTTTGGGATGGAGAAATTTGATTTAAGCTTCTATTTGGATGCATGCGAAATCTGATTCTGGTATGACGTATGTTAAAGATCCTAAGCTGGCTAATTGTATTTATGATGCAGCACCAACCGAAGGAGAAATTTGATTTAAGCTTCTATTTGGATGCATGCGAAATCTGATTCTGGTATGACGTATGTTAAAGATCCTAAGCTGGCTAATTGTATTTATGATGCAGCACCAACCGAAGGAGAAAACTGGAAGCTAGTTCATGAAAAACCTTAAAAAACATACGACTTTGCTAAGAAAATAGAAAACAAGAAGAGTTTCTTTTTCCTCGTCGGGAGAGAATTAAAAAAATACTCTCTGAGTTCAATTATAAAGAAAGTGAAATTATTTGGTATAGCATACTAACTTATTATGAGATAGTAACTAAAAAATCAATAAAATGATAAACTATAGATTTCCATAAATAGTAAACTTTGGTATAAATAATAAATTTATAAAAATACTACTCAATCAATTATCACCCTCCTATAAAATGTAATTTTTTTAGGTAAATTATACCAACAGCTACTCAATTTTAATGTCATTGACAAAACATTGATGTCATTGAAAAAACAGTTACTCTGTTTTCAATTCAATCACTCAACTTTCGAAAAATAACAAATCATCTCACATCATTGAACTGCGAAAAATCATGATTTTTAGGTTTTTCGAATATTTTAAGATGTACATATGACAAAAATAAAAAGATAGGAGGGAGTCGTCATAGAATATTCAAGAAAATAATTCGAAAAACACCATTGAAGTTGATTTTAAAGCAGATTTCTATCAAGATTGAAGATTCGCAGTTGATTTCTTATAAAGTAATCATGAGTTTTTTTTTAGTTTTTTCGGTTATATTGTATATTGGATTTTTTATTTTCAAGCATGAACTAATTTTCTAAATACCTAGAGAGATGAACCTTATGATGGATTTTGTCGTTTAATTTTTATTTTACATAATAAATACTTTGTATATTATTCTCAATTATGTGTATTTAATTCTTGGTTTGATAGTTTTAGATTATTAATCCATGTTTGATGTGCTTAAATCGAAAGTTGAATTAACATTATTTAAGAGTATATCTTTCATAATTGAGTAGAGTTGCATGCAATCTTAGAAATAAGACGACATAAATCTACTAGATTAGAGTCAAATCTAACAAGAGAATTCATAGCACGAGTTAATGCAATAATAGGGGTTTTAATTTCAATTAATCATCCTAGAATCAGTTACTTTTATGCTCAAAAGAGATATTAGTATAATTTAAGAATTTCTACGAATCAAGATACTAAGAAATTGCGTGGTTTAGATTGATAAGAACAAATGAAATTTAGGTGAATTCTTTCATGGGGATTGTTTCTCTTCTTGGTTGTTAATCGATTATTTTCCTGTTTTGTTTTTGTCATGTCTATTAGTTAACTAATTGAGTTCATTTTAATTTTTTAATCAATCACTCGAATTATTTGATTAAATAATAAAAAAACAATAATAATACTTTTAATTTTTGTGAGAACGATATCTTTTTTCACCATAATTATATTATTAATTGATAGTAATATTTGTCTTAATCAAAAATTTTAAGTTAATTTCGTCAACATCAATTTATGCTAAAATGTGGTTGGAATTTTTGTTTGGAAAATAAGTTCATTTCATTTATTATATTATGATTTTATAAAAGAGAATTTTTAGATATCAACTGCAAATTTATTATTTCAATATTAAGGATAACGCATTTCTCATGGTACCATTTTATTAACCGGTGCCGTGAGAGCGTTGATACTTTCCTCATGCGAAATTATATTCGAATGCAATATTCATTTCTCAAACAAAAAAATTATCTTCTTAATAAATTTTAATTGATATAAAATTTTTATTAAATTGATATATTTTTAGGTGATTAATCACATCTAATAAAAAATTGATGATAATTTCATGTTTTTATTTAAGTTCGTTTAACGGATCTAAAAATAATTATGATTAGTGCGACATAAATTACTGAACTCGAAATCATAAGTTTTCAGATATCTCTTAAAAAAATGTATTCTAAAAATAATTTTAGTATATATTGATTTTGAAAAATAAAAAATTATAGCATCTTCAAATAAAAAACCAATGAAAGAGAACTCAACGAGTGGTTCCAGTGATAAAGAGGATGTTGTTCATCCTAGGAGATTAAGGTTTGAGCACCTGTGTGTGCCTTGTCAAAAGTAAAACTATTATATTATTTATATAGTTAAATAATATTGTACTTCGTCTACTAGTTAAATAATCGATCCATATAAATGCAACATTGAGTATAAATAATAGAATTCGTCAATTCAACTAACTCAAAATTTTTTAACTCGATTCAACTCAACTCAATCGAATACTCATCCCTACCAGTATATTAAAAAAAACCAACTAAAAAAAAAGCTCAGTCTAAAAAAGACACCCTTTCAGAGATAAACCGGATTGAGAGGAGACTTGGCCGTACCCCAACCCCTAATTTTTTTTTGAAAAACAACATTAGCCTTTAAAATCTTTTAATTAAAATTTTTAAAATTTTCATTAAATCTTCTAAATTTTTTTAAAAATATCAATTTAAAAAAAAATTAAAATTCTCAATGAGCTTTTGAAAATACTAAAGTTTTAATTAGACTATCAAAATTTTTATAAAATTCTCATTAAATCCTTTTATTTTTGAAATTTTTACTTAAACCCCTTAAATTTTAATACCAACGTCCGCGTCTGCACCTTTTGTTGAAGCTCTTCCTTCTTTTGTTGTTCTTTTAGGATTTCAAGTTTACTTTATTTTTAATTAATTTTCTTTGGAAATACTATTAAGTAACCATTAAAATAGTATATTAAGAGCGAGTTTGGATAAATTGTGTTTATCTATGATTAGTGTAAAAATATTGGTGATAATAAAATTAAATATTATAATAATATTATAGTGTGAAACAAAAAATAAATTAAATACATCGCAATTCAACGTCCTTCCAAACCTTCTCTAACTATAAATATAAATATAACGTAGCGTGGAAGTGTCTAGAACCATATGAAAATATTGAGTTGGATATTTAAGTGTCTAAAACCATTCTAGCCATTGAATTCACCCAGTGGGGTTGGATATTTAACTTTTATAAATGATGTAAACTAATTTTAAATTTGATATGGGCATTGGATTTAGGATTTTTGGATTGGATTGGATATTTAATTATTTGGATTTGGACATTGATGAGTATCGTATTTTAGTAATTAAAATATATGTTGGTTTATGTCGTTTGTTGGGTTTATTAGGGTGTAAATATAAAATAGTGTTTTATGAATAATGATATTAATTATTTATAAAATTGAATTAAATTAAAATATTAAATATAAAATTATAAAAATACAGGACAAAAATTTATTTGGAGTTGATTTCTATAAATGGAATGGAAGTGACCTTTGTTGACATTACTACCATAGATATAAAATTAGCAGGAAGAAGTTAAACCTCCTGAACTTGATTCATTCCGTGAAACCAATTTTTGATTTGTGGAAAAACCTCGGGTAACCAATTAAGCAGATGGGCAGTAGTTGTGTGGCAACAAGTTTTAGGATTCCGGAACAGGTTTTGAAGTCAGGTGGGCGGCGGATGCAGATCTTGGGTTTCGGCACCGCAGCCTACCCGCTGGTAACACCGGAAGTTGCAAAGCAGGCGATTCTCCAAGCAATCGAGCTTGGTTATCGGCATTTCGATACAGCTTATATTTACGGATCGGAACAGCCGCTTGGTGAAGCAATCGTAGAAGCAATTTCGCTTGGCTTAATTAAATCTCGAGACGAGTTGTTCATCACTACCAAGCTCTGGTGCAGCGATGCTTATGGAGAACTTGTTCTTCCTGAGCTTCGCAGGAGCTTGCAGTAAGTTATATATATATATATATATATATATTTTTTTTTTTTTTTTTTTTTCTTTTTCTAATTTCAAATTAACATTTCCTCACCCTGGATAGACGCCACATTTTCTTTTTCTAATTTCAAATTAATATTTCCTCACCCTGGATAGACACTGTGGCCACTGACATGGTAAATTGTGGCTAAAGTTTAAACTGTTTCTACTGTAGAAATCTTTGTGGCTAAAGTTGTGGCTAAAGTTTAAACTGTTTCTACTATAGAAATCTCAAGATGGAGTATGTGGATCTCTATCTTGTTCACTGGCCTTTAAGCTTAAAACGAGGGAGATACGAATTCTCAATAAGGAAGGAAGAGATTAGCCCCATGGATTTCGGATCCGTATGGACAGCCATGGAAGATTGCCAGAGGCTTGGCCTTACAAAGTCCATTGGGGTAAGCAATTTTTCCTGCAAAAAACTAGCTGACATACTTGCCTTGGCAAAGATCCCTCCTACTGTTAATCAGGTAAAACTCTCCCTTTTTCTCTCTGAATCCAGTACACACCTAGCATAGTAGCATTCACTTTGGTTTCAACGTTGGGGTATATAGTGACGAAGTTGCAATTTTTTTCCTGCAAGGTGGAATTCAACCCCCTGTGGAACCAAAAGAAGCTAAGGGAGTATTGCAAAGCAAATGGGGTCCTTCTCATAGGTTACTCCCCATTGGGAGCCAATGGGACACTTTGGGGCAGCAGTAGAGTTCTGGAGAATGAGGTGCTCAAGGAAATAGCGGAGGCTAAAGGGAAGACAGTTGCTCAGGTAAGGTGCTTGTTGTTTCCTTTAAAACCAAAGGTAGCTATTTCGGAATTATAGATAGAAATTAGTCTGATTTATTAATCCACAAACAGATATGTTTGAGATGGGCATTTGAAGAAGGTGTGGGTGTAATCGTGAAGAGCTTCAATGTTGAGAGGATGAAGCAAAACCTTGAGATATTGGATTGGTCATTGAGCGAGGAGGAGCGTAAAAGGATCGGTGACCTCCCACAAAGCAGGGGTTGCACCGGAGATTTGTTTGTCTCTAAAAACGGAACTTTCAAGACAATCGAGGAGTTTTGGGATGGGGAAGTTTGATTACATTTTCATCCTAAAAAATAGCCTTGAAGATCTTTGCTTGAATTAAGTTTCAATATGCATCTTTTAAGATATCTAAATACATTTATTATGTATTAATTGGTGTATTTTTATTAGGGTAAACGGTCACTCTAAAATACGATTTGTCCTATTTTAATCATTTTAATTTTTTTTTAATTTAATCACTCTAATTAAAATAATTATTTAAACTAGTAACTACCATTAAAAATTTTGTTAATTCACTCTCAAATTGATAATATGATAATATTAGCCAATTAAATGACGACGGGTGACCCTTTTTCTTATTAAAGCTCAGGGACTCCTATGCAATTAATTCAAAACACTCCCCGTTCAAGGCCATCTCAAAGTTACTTGTCCTTCACCATTTTCTCAACAGTCTCTGTACTCAACGATGAGAATAAGACGTTTAGTATCTTCATAGTTAGTTCTCAAGCCAGATATCCTGAGATACTAGCAGCTTTCGTATAAAGCAGCGATTACTGAGTCTCCCTTGGAAAACACCATTTCTATCAAGTCTATTGTGACCCTAAAGAAAGGCCATTGGTAGTACATGGCTTGAAGCATTTGGAGATTCTTCTTATCCTGGTCAACCGCATGCTTAACAACTGCCCCAAAGCCAAGCCAAGCCAAGCCACACAGGCAAATGAAATATTGTTTGAGTCCACGCAAAGATCCAAGAGATTGGCCGGAGAGTTTCAATGCCTCCACTTGGCTTTCCTTTTTATGGAGATGGACGACTGCCAATATGCGTGCATCATGGCGATAAACCACTAATCTTCCTCTGTCCACCATATATTAAATTCTTATATGAAAAGCACATTATAAAAGCCTTAAGATTGTCAGGAAAAAAATAATAGGGAGAATTGAAACCAAAAAAAATAAAACAACTTAAGACAAAAAAGCCCTCAATATTTCAAACTGAATAATTAAAATGACTAATGGAAAAGTTATTTATATAAACATCTAAAATGTGATACTCTTTCATATGAACATATCTTTTCATAAAATTATGTTGTTTTACCAAATAACTTTACATAAAGTTACGTCTTTATAAGATAACTTTACTTATAAAAGTTACGTCTTTACAACACAATTATTCATTAATAATTATAATTTATTGAACTTTTCTAAATAATAAAATATTATTACCTACCACTACACACTATGATGGTATATATAATATTTCTTAATTTGATCTTAAGAAATCAACACACCCATTACACGCAAAATATATATATTCTTTTATTAAAGAAGGTTGAAATCAATATTTAAGATATCATTTATCAATATGCTCTTCCATTCATCTTTCACTATTTGGTATATTCTTAATATTATCTTCACATAATAAGGAAGCCTTCAGATATCCACCTTCAGTGAAATATTATTGACACAACAAGCAATATCTCAAGTTTTTGTATAAAATTTCGAAACATTTGATTAACTAAACGTGGGAGTGCATAAAAGTAAGTATATATAAAATATAATCACTCTTAAAACAAAATGTCCAATTCCATGACATTCTTGTGCTTTGCAAATATAATAATTCAAGTACATCACTGCCTTTACTAATAGACACTATTTTTAAATTTTAAATGAATACACCACATTCTCATATTTAATCAAATGAAACAATAGAACAAATAAATATCATTGTCCCATTGGAAGGACACAACTTTTAAGCTTATGAATTCCCAATTTGAGAGTGATTTTATTATACAGCATACATATTTTATTTATTATTATTAATTAATTTCAAATCATATATATCTTTATTTATTATATATTATTTTTAAACACGCATTTACGTTTTAATCTATGATTTTCACACAAATACACATGTGATAATATTTTTAGTATTAATAATGTATTTGATTGAGTTTGTGTCACATGTTAACTTGACATCACCTCATAAACAATTTAATCTAACTTTTTTTTCTAATTTTAAAATCATAAATATTTCGTATGTTATTGTTAATTATTTTCAAATCATACGTTTTATTATTTATTGTATGTTATTTTTAAACACATGTTTGTGTTTTATATTTATAGTTCTCACACGCATGCGTGTGTGATAGGATTTCTAGAATTGATAATGTTGTTAATTGAGTTTGTGTCACAAATCAACTCTACACTAACTCGTGATTGATGATAACACCATGATAAATAATTGTAATGCATTTAGTATTCTTAATCTGATGTTAGATATATTTTTAATTTTTGTTTTACTCACAATTTAATCTATTTTTTATTTTAATATCGTACATATTTCATGATTATTATGATTAATTAATTTCAAACCATACATTTTTTTATTTATTGTGTATTATTTTTAAACATATATTTGTATTCAAGATGCGTGGTTTTCACACACATACGTGTGTGATAGAATTTCATGTCCTTTGCAATGTTTTTTTTTTTTTACACGGTTACCATGTGAGGATTTAAAAAAATTTTAAAATGTCACTCCAACGAATTTAACAAAAGTATTTAATCATGTTAACAATTGAATTTGAATTTTTAAATTCTAAATATAGAAAGACTAAATTTTTAAAAATAAAATTATGAAGATTAAATTCTAAATGCACAAAAAATAAAAGGACTTGAAGTATATTTTAACCTTTAAATTTTACTTTATAAATTAGTAAAAAAAAACAATTAACTCAACGCGAAGCCCGTTAGGAAATCATACTAGTAATTATAAATGAAAGGAAGGTCCTTAATTGATACGTGTGGTGTTTTTAATTAGTTTCAATTTTAGTATCTCTATTATGCTTAAATTTGCAATTTATTTTTATATTTTAATTTTAGACATAATTTGATCTCTAAACTTGTTGTGACGTCATTAGTTAATTCAAATAATTAATATTATTAATTTTTTTAATTAAAATAATTATAAATAAAAGGAAGGTGACCTTTTCAATTGACATGTGTCTCACCTAATTGTTGGTGTTTTTAACATTATAAAAATAGTTAAATTTTAATTTTGTCCCTTTATTATTCTTAAATTTGAATTTTTATGCATTAATTTTTAACATGATTTGATGTCTATATTTTTATAATTTTATTAGTTAATCCAAATAATTAATATTGTTAATTTTCCAATTAAAATGTTACGTAACTTTCAATTTCTTTTGGGTTTGCCTTACCTTTTTCGTATTATAAGACAATAGTCAAATTTCAGTTGTGGACCCTCTACTATGTTGAAACTTGAGATTTAATTTATATACTTTAATTTTTTTTACATAATTTGGTCCCTCTACTTTTTCAATGCCATTAGTTAGTTTAAATAGTCAATATTATTAACTATTTCAATTAGAATGCCGAAGTCAATTTTTCTCAATAACATTATTCTAAGAAAAAAAATTTATTTAACATGACAAAGATGGTTTTAAGAAAAACAAAAAATCCACTTAGCATTTTCAACGTTATTTTTATGTTACATAACTACCAAATGAATTATTTTTAAATTTTGAAATGACACTTGAGAATTTAAGAGAATAATTTTATCGGTGGTAACAAATTGGACTTGAACTTTAAAATTCAAAAGGTAAATGAACTAAATCTTGAAAATAATAGCAGAGGATTAAATTCTACCTGTATGAAGTGAATAGGGACTTGGAGTATCTTTTAACTTTTAAATTTCTATTTTATAATTCAGCCAAGAAAATTTAACTCAACACGAAGTGTGAGTTGGAATATATACTAATAATAATAATAATTAAAGGTTGAGATCATGTGAATCCCATGCGCTGGCCTGAATGTTAGGGTCACCACCTCAAATGTGCTCTGAGCTCTAGTCGCGCTAGTCACATTTCTATTAGGTCCTTATCCTCCTCTTGTAATTAGTTCTTTATATCTTAGATTAAAAAGTAAACTGGTTATTTGTAATAAAAAATTTAATCAATTCTATTGTTAAATACTGATGTGATGGGCAAAATAACTCAATAGTTACATGTGGTGTGCTATGAGCACATCATTATGACGTACAAGGATCATTTTTAATGGTGAAAATAAATTAAATTAAAAAACAAAAGTTTGTTCTTTTATCTAATTATAGGGATTAATTTATACCTATTTTTTTAAGTAGAGGATATAAAAAGCAATTTGATTACTAATATAACAACTTCCATGAAAATTTTATTATTTTTTATATTTTTTGAAATAAAATTTAATTAGGTTAAAAGATTATTTAAGCACAACTAAAATTTAAAATCTTATTCGAATATAGGAATAACTTAAAACCTTTTTTTTAATTATTAATATATCAAAATTTATAAGGTATAAAATACTTCAAATACGATTATCACTTGAAAAAATGTATAGAAACAACACAAATTAATTGATCTAATGTTAGCTTAAGTAGGTAAAAAATGTATATCTTATTTATTTTAATTTAGAAAAACGATATTCAATGGTATTAATTAAGTTGATATTTATTAAAAATATTTTATTTTTTATTAATTTTTTAAAACAAAGATTTAATTAATACTCTATTTTGATATTAATTAATGATGTAATACTCGTATAATAATTACAAATATATGTTTAAAATCATGAATAATATAAATCCAAATCCTCAAGCCCAAAAATATATATGTTGTTAAATAAGGGAGAGGGAAGAGTCGCGAAAGCCCGAAATGTTAGCAAAAGGAAAACACAAACCCAAAGAAAAAAGAAAAACAAATGGCCCATGCAGGTTTCGAACCTGCGACCTTCGCGTTATTAGCACGACGCTCTAACCAACTGAGCTAATAGGCCTGTTGTTATCTAGCTTTTAGTAAAATTTTAAATCTATTTTGGAAGAAGTCTAAGTTCAACCCGTCATCGGAAATTGTGTATCGACATTTAAAAACAATATATGTATTAGAATATTAAATTTATCCCAATAAATTACTCCAATTTATTTTGTGACTTTTATTAGAAGTTGAAAATATACTATATGTAGATTTGTGTTTACTGTTTTTAAATATGAGTGTTGAATTCAATCAATTGACAAAAATCGAATTAAACAAGTTAATGAGTCCTATTTTATTTATTAAATTCAATTTAAAATTTTTACAAATTAATTTAAGTGAAGTGAAATTTGAATTGAATAAAATCGAATAAGTTTATTGAAAATTTTATATTAGAGTTATTTTAAAAAAATATTGTTGATATTATTCTTAATGTTGAAATATGGTACATCAATTCATATGTACCGCATTGGTTATGCACCTGGGTTGCAACTGGTTGGGGGTGGCCTAGTGTAGGGGTGTTCAAACGGTTAATCGAATCAAATTAGTATTAAATGAAAATTTTTAATTTTTTAATTGTTAATCGAATCAAATTTTTTTAAAAAAATTAATCAAATCGAAATATTTCGGTTAGTTCATTCGATTAATTGATTAACTGAAATTTATATTTTTTTTTGTTAAAACAAGTATAAAACATATAAAAAAAAATTGATAATGTTCATTTGACCGAATTAATAATAGCCTAATACATATAATATATAATATTATTTATTAAGTTCGATTAGTTTGATTAATTACTCGATTTCGAATCGAATTAATCGTTAAACGAAATTTTAAAAAAACCTTTAACCAACTTCTGACCGAATTAAATCGATTAACCAACCGATTAACCGAATTAAATCGATTCGATCAATTAATTCAATTTTTATCTAAAATTTGAATACCCTACCCTAGTGAAGTTCTCCAGCTGCTACAACAGGACTTGTCCAATGTATATGTTGGTGGGAATGATTAGTTTGCTTCGCTCAACTTGTGCTTGAGCATACCTTTGTAATAAAAAAGGATTCGGATATTCGAGACTTCCAGCTGTTTATATTACGGTCTATCTATATTCAAACCATCTCTCTCTTGCATTTAAAAAAATGGTTAAATATCAACTTTAGTCCCTCAGATATGTTTAATTTTGAGATTTAATTTATATACTTTGATTTTTAATATATCTTGGCTTCTGTACTTTTATAATGTTTTTAATTAGTCATAATAGTTCCAATTAAACATCATGTGATTATATATAATTTGAATATCGTAAAAACCTTAAAAACTAACACGTAACTTCCCATTTCTTTTAAATTTGCACCATTTTTTTATATTACAAGACAATGGTCAAATTTAATTTTTGTCCTCTAGACTATGCTGAAACTTGAGATTTAATCTATAACTTTAATTTTTGACATAATTTGTTTCATCTACTTTTATAATATCATTAGTTAGTTTGAAATGTTACTATTGTTAATTATTTCAATTAAAATGTTTACGTCAATTTTTTCAAGAACATTATTCTAGTAGAACAAAATTATTTTATTGCGACGATTTACGAATGAATGTTTTTTTAGAAAAAATTTGAATAAACATTTTCGATAGTATTTTGATTGTTATATAACTATCAAGAGAATATAAAATCAAAATTCCATACAAAAATAATAATAGAAAATTTTTAATAGTGATAATAATTGCACTTGAATTTTTAAATTTAAAAAATAAAAAACTATATCCCTGAAAATAAAAATAACGTGGACTAAATTTTAAAAGTACAAATTATATAGAGATTTAGACTTAAAATATTAAAAAGTTATTTGAGTTCCAACTCATTTATAAATTTTGTATTTAAATAATATTTTTTAAGTAATAAAATAATAAATGAATAACAATAACATCTAAGAATTTGTATCTCCTAATATCAAATAAAATAATATTTTTATATAAAAATAATACATCTAAATTTAAAAATAAAATATTCAAATGCACCAAACCAAATGGTTAACAAATTCACAATCATCAAATTCTATCCACAAAAACTTACACACCAAAAGAAAAAAGAAAGATACAATTTTTTGACGTACAATAATACAAGATAGAAATCAAAATAATAGCTTGTTAGGCATGAATGACCTTGCTACTACAGGCTTCGCCAGTCTACCGACATTATTTAGAGGTGAAGATGGGCTGGTCCTAGGTGGTTTGGCGCGGCACTTGTCTAAATGTTTGGATGCTACAAGGGAGAAGGTTTATGCTTGTCACGTCCCTAAAACTTGAATCTTGGAGCGTGCGGCCTTAGACGCTTTTCGATCACGCAACGCCTAAGTAAGCCTGAAACTTGATAAAGCTAAAGTGCTTAGATCCTAGCGGAAGCAAAAGAACTCTGAAAGAAAAGGCAAAGCAAAAAGACAAGGAAGAAATTTGAGTGAATGCTCTGTATATTCCTCAAAAGTGAAGTCAAGTCAAGTCAAGTGACAAATAAGGTGGGGGTAAGCCTCTATTTATAGTTGAAGCCCCCTACATCCAACGGTTAGGATTAAAGTACATCGACGGTTGAGATACAGCTATAAGAGTTTTACAAAGATATGGAAAGGTATCAAAAAGGAATATTCCTAAGTATATGCCACTTCCCTTATCTTCTTTTGAAAGGCTCTTCAAACCCAAGTGTTGGGCTAACTGGTGATAGGCCCAAAATGCTCTGGAGTGCTTCTTGGGCAGCTTGACACGAGCTGGTCTCGGGCCTCGATGCGCGGTCCGTGACATTCTCCCCCACTGAATCTAGTGACGCCCTCGTCACTCGGCTAGCATGGTAACCATCCACTTGGTCCTTGAATTGCCACAGGCCCTCGGCTAGTTCCCAACTCCCCTCACTGTCGGGAAGTCCCTTCCACTGCACAAAATATTCGTGCCTAGGCCGGTAACCTGGTCGTCGAATAACTCTCTCGGCTTGGATCTCTCGAACCTCGTTCTCATAGGAGATCTTCACTCCGACTTGCGCTCGGTGTGATTTGCCTCGATCCGGATCTGACTCATCTTGATGGTAAGGCTTGAGTAAGCTAACATGGAACACTGGATGAGCTCGAATGGTCGGTGGCAACTCCAATCGATAGGCCATGGTGCCTATCCGCTTCACAACTTGAAATGGACCCTCATATCTTCGCACAAGCCCTTTGTGCACGGTTGGGTTGCGCAAGATTCCTGTCAATTTGGCAAGGACAAAATCACCAACCTGGAAATTCACGTCCCTACGCTTTTGATCCGCCCACTTCTTGGTCCGCTTCCCTGCCTTGTGTAAACAAGCTCGGGCTAAGTCGTGATGCTCTTGCCACTCTGTGGCAAACTTGTGTGCTGCTGGATTCGGCCCCTCATACTTGGTAACAACCGTGTTGGGTGTAAGCGGTTGTTGCCCGGTCACGATCTCGAACGGACTTTGGTTTGTGGCCTCACTCCGTTGCAAGTTGTAAGAAAATTGAGCCACATCCAAGAGCTTTGGCCAGTCGCGCTGCGTTGCACTCACATATTGCCTCAAATAGATCTCCAAGAGTGCATTCACTCGCTCAGTGTGCCCATCGATTTGGGGGTGGACGCTCGTTGAAAAATTCAAGCTTGATCCCATTAGCTTGAATAACTAAGTCCAAAATCTCCGCGTGAATCGTGTGTCCCTATCACTGATAATCGTCTTTGGCACTCCCCAATACTTAACCACGTGCTTGAGGAAAAGACGAGCTGCCTCCTCGGCTGGACACACCTTAGACGCTGAAATGAACGTCCCATACTTCGAAAACCTGTCAACAACAACCATAATACTCGACAGGCCGTCAGTGTTAGGCAAACCGATAATAAAGTCCATAGAAACACTTTCCCATGGTCGCTCGGGAATGGGCAATGGCTGCAACAGTCCCGCCGGCTTCTTCATCTCTATCTTGTCCTGTTGGCACACAAGACAAGTCTTTGGTTCATCTCCTTCGGCTATACGAACCTTATAATATCCGGACCTCAAATCCAACTTGGTGAACCATCTTGTACCACCAAGTTGATCGAACAAGTCTGCAATAAGCGGGATCGGGTACTTGTTCTTCACTGTGAGCTTGTTCAAAGCTCGATAGTCGATACACATTCGAAGCGTCCCATCATGCTTCTTCTGAAATAGTACCGGTGCACCAAAGGATGCCTTGGATGGTCGGATATATCCTGCATCTAGGAGTTCTTTCAACTGTCTGTGTAACTCCTCTAACTCGGGTGGAGCCATTCGGTAAGGGGCTCTAGCGGGTGGCTCCACATTCGGCACGAGTTCAATCTTGTGATCCACCTCTCTCTTTGGTGGCAAGCTTTTGGGCAATTGGGTAGGCATCACATCACGAAATTCTGCCAACACTTGTCCCACTTCTTCTTGAACCTTGACGGACTTGAAAGGTTGCTCATCAACCAACGCAGCTAAGTAAGTTGGTTCCTCCTTGCGCACCCCCTTACTAAACTGGATGGCTGATATCATCTTGGCTCCAATTCCAGCCTCTCGGGTTGTCGGCACAATGCATTGATGTTTCGGATCCAAAATACACAAACAATCGGTAAAGGGAACAGGGAACGCATTAACCCGATCAAGAAAATTAAGTCTAATTACGAAATCAAAGTCATCAAGAGGGATTACCTTGATGTTTTCCTTACCGGTCCAACCTCCAAGGTCTATCATGACTCCTTTTGCCACTCCCGAAATCGGAGCCTCTTTGAAATTGACGGTTTTAATAAACCCACTTGCCTTCTCAACACGAAGGTCAAGTCTCTTGACAGCCCGCTCGGACACAAATAATTTTGAGGCACCTGTGTCCACTAGAGCGCTCATCTTTTGGCCTGCCACGGTGATGTCAACAAACATCAGTCCCTTCTTCTTACGACCCTTCTTAACCTCCATGGAGCTCATAATGGAGTTAATCTTAAGAGCCTCCTTCTCCTCAGCATCCTTCCCTTGGATGGCAGCGGCTTTTTGAGGGCAGTTCCTAGCCAAGTGTTTGCCTCCACAAGTGTAGCACTTGAAAGGCTCATTGTTCTTTTCCCACGGCTTGTGAAGCTTGAAATTACCACTTGTTGGCTTCTCAGACCCCTTCTTGGCTGGTCTTTCCTTGTCTCCCCCACCATTGCCTTTGGATTTTGGCTTTGGTTTGGTAGACTCGGACCTTTGAATCTCGAACTCAGCAATGGACTCAGCTGCGGACAAGGCTTTGGAAAGCTCTTCAACCCCCCTCCGCTTCAACTCCATTTTGGCCTATCGTTGAAGTCCATCCATAAAGGCAAAGAATCCTTCCTCTTCGCCCAACTTTGGGATCTGAAGCTTAAGCTCGGTGAATTCCTTGACATAGTCTCGAATCGAGCTAGTATGCTTAAGTTGTCGTAACTTTGCTCGGGCTTCTAGTTGCGCATTCTTGGGGTAGAACTGTTCCTTGAACTCAGATTGGAACTCGCTCCATGTTGCAATGGGAATTTCTCCATTCTCCATCTCGGAGCACCTATGTCGCCACCATAAAAGCGCGATATCAGTCAAATAGACAGAAGCAGTGTTTACCTTTGTTGCTTCGTCCCTGATCCCCAAGGCTCGAAAGTACTGCTCCATGGCCCAAATGAAATTCTCTACATCTTGGGCTGATCGTGTCCCCGTAAACATTTTCGGCTTTGGAACATCGACCCTCGATGTGGGTGATGATGATTCTGCTATCATGCCATTCTTCATGGCTCTCTTGTAAATGGCTAGCTCACTCTTGAGATCCTCGATCTCCTCTACCAACTCGGCTTTAGTAGCCTTCCCTGCTACTTCAAGGGAATTGTCCCGTTGGTCTAACTTCTCATACATGTCATTGAGAAATTCTTGAACCGCAACCATCACTTCTTCTTTAAGGGAGTGAAACGGTTCTGTCTCGTCTTGGGCCTCCTTGACTTCCTTCATGGAATCTTTAAGTCTAGCGACCCTTCTCTCCAAGGTTGAAACAATGTCCCTGGAACTCTCTCTCTTCTTCTTCTCAGCAGCAGCACGAGTCTCTCGTTCAGTTGCTGGAACTTCGCTTGCGTTTTGTGGTGCCATCTCTCTCACTCGAACAGGCTCGGATACCACTTGTCACGTCCCTAAAACTTGAATCTTGGAGCATGTGGCCTTAGACGCTTTTCGATCACGCAACGCCTAAGTAAGCCTGAAACTTGATCAAAGCTAAAGTGCTTAGATCCTAGCGGAAGCAAAAGAACTCTGAAAGAAAAGGCAAAGCAAAAAGACAAGGAAGAAATTTGAGTGAATGCTCTGTATATTCCTCAAAAGTGAAGTCAAGTCAAGTCAAGTGACAAATGAGGTGGGGGTAAGCCTCTATTTATAGTTGAAGCCCCCTACATCCAACGGTTGGGATTAAAGTACATCGACGGTTGAGATACAGCTATAAGAGTTTTACAAAGATATGGAAAGGTATCAAAAAGGAATATTCCTAAGTATATGCCACTTCCCTTATCTTCTTTTGAAAGGCTCTTCAAACCCAAGTGTTGGGCTAACTGGTGATAGGCCCAAAATGCTCCGGAGTGCTTCTTGGGCAGCTTGACACGAGCTGGTCTCGGGCCTCGATGCGCGGTCCATGACACTATGCATGAGACTTGGTTTTGTCCAAGAGATGGGCTTCATGGATACTATTATTGAGACAAATTGTTTTTTTTTTGTCTCTAAATTCTCAAATATTATTTTAGACTTGACACATTTGGGTCTTTTTGTTAATGAAGCCCATTTAATGTTTTCTTGCTTGTGCTCTTTTCATTTTCGATATGCTCCTAGATCGATTAATGCAGTGGCTGATCGCATTAGTTGTATGAGTTTAAATAATGTAAATGAAACTCGGTTTGGTGTGGACTATCCCCACTAGCTACATGATCTTGTAATTGCGATCGCTTTACGAATTTATGAAGTTGCGGGATGGCTTCTCCTTTCAAAAAAATATTGTCCAATCGAAATTTGTGTAACACGCAAGTCAATCACCTCTAATAGACAAACTATTCTGATTGAACATTCATTACTTTAATATTACTCTCTTCTATTATTTTTTTCTCTTTTTCCTCCCCATTCCACATCCTATAAGTGCATATGTATATTTATACGAATATTTATAACTTTTGATGTAACATGCTTATATACAACATTAATTATGTTTTCACTAATTATATATTTTTAGCAAGACTATCCACTAGAGTAGCAATCACTAAATTATTTATATCTTGACTTATAGAATTCGATATTAAGATCCGTTTTTTTATTTTTGAAGCTAGACACAATTAAATTTGTACCATAAAATTTCAGAATTTCTACACAGGTAAATTAATACAGTTTATTCTTTAAATCCTCCCATGTTTTGCTGCTAGGCAGCTTTGACCCTTCTTCACTATAATTTTATTAACTTTCAGCAAAAGACTTGTATTAATTTTCCTTTTATTTTCCTTGAAAATAAACTAATTAGGCTTTTATTCATATAAACTTCATATCCTAAACATTTTTTTATAATTTATAATGATTTTTTAAAGTTAGAACAAGGAAACTCGAAATCAATCTGACATTGTCTCACAAAAATTATTATATATCACAATCTAAAATTCCATTGCTTACACCATTTCTTCTATGAAAAACTAGACTCGATAGGATTTAATTCCATATTTTATTCAACCTCTAATTCGATTTCTACATTTTTGGTGAATTTTCAAAGTTTAGTTACATGTGTCTTTCAAAAACTATTTTAGCAGAAACATTTTCTTTCTCGTGACTCTTTTGCACTAACTTTCATCTAATCACATGTATTTATTATACTTTTAGTTAATGTCCAAATTAATTACTTATATTTATATGTTGATAACATATTCATTTCTTTACCTTAATACATGTCGTAATTATAAATCATATTCACTCACTCACTTGAAAACTTGGTGCCTCTTCTTGTCATATGTTTTCAATACTTTCTATCTCTAATGTATAAATTAAAATACACATATTATATTTTTCATTCACAATATATTTAACTAAACTCATTGAAATACAAATAAGGTTAATTTGAAAACTTACCTCTTTCAACAAATTTTTTTTCTCTTTTGCTTCTCTTCCTTTTCTTTCTCAACTTCACTACCCTTCTCTTTCCATCTATTTTTCTTCACTTTCATATACTACTTTTTTAACACCCCCATACCCAACCAATCGCTGAGTCAAGGCACTGGGATGTCACATTCGTTGTCGGAGTAACTACTAAAAATTTCAGAATCAATTTATCATATTATTTAATTAATATAGATCATTTACTCATTTTAGTAAATATTGAATTTATGACAACACTAATTATGAGTTAAAGGAGCTCATTAAAGCATCCACAATTGGTCAAAGACCAAATTGTAAAGTCTATAAAAATTTTGGATTGTCGTCGCGACGTTGGGGGTTTCACGTTGTGACATGGCAAATTTGTCATCACGACGTCGTTTCCATTTTCCTACAAGTTCTACACTTTTTATTTATTTATTTATTTCATTACCTAAACCGTATTCAGATGTCATAATCGCCACTTCATTTTACATATCATCCACTTACATCTATTTCTAATCTCAAGTCCTCATAGAAACATGATATTCAATCAAAGATAACGAAATTTATAAAATTAACACAAATATTTAAGTTTTACAAATAAGACCATTGGAGGACTTGCACTTTCAAAAGTAAATTACCCACTTTATGTATATTTCATATTTATTTCTAAATCTTGTCAATCAATTTAATTCTTCATAAAATTTTAATAATGATTTCAATATCAAATCAATTAACCATTATTCACTTATTATTTTCAATTCGTTTAAATATACTCACATGTATTAATTATTACATCAATTATAACCATTTCGAATTCATCTACTATATATATTTTTCCTCCTCCTCCTCTCCATTCCACATCCTTTATGTATATATATATTTATTAGAATTTTTAGCTTTTAGTATATAGCATGCTTATATGTAACAATACATTATCTATAATTCCACTATTTACTTATGTGTTAATTTCAATGTTGTCCACTTGAGTCATAGTCACTAAATTATTTATATTTTGAGTTACAAAATTCAAAATTAAGATCTGTTTTTGAAACTAGACTCAAATATATTTTTCCATAAAAATTTCAGAATTTCTACTTTAGTCAATCAGTACAGAAAATTCTTCAAAGTTTCCCCTTCTCTACTGCTTCATAGTTTCAACCTTTTTTTACTAAAAATTAATTATCTATTAGTACAGGGTTCGGATGATGTTTCCGTTTGTTTCTCTTGAAAATAGACTCATTAAGAATTTAATCATATAAATTTCAGTCTCTAATAATTTTTTTTTACAATTTTTTATGATTTTTCAAAGTCAGAATAGGGGAACCCGAATCTACTCCGATCTTGTTTCACAAAAACTAATATATCTCAAAATATACAATCTCTGTTTTTTCACCGTTTCTTTCATATGAAACTAAATAAGATTTAATTACATATTTAATTCAACCTCTAATTAAATTTCTATAATTTTTGCTGAATTTTCAAAGTTAATTCATTACCACTGTCCAAACTGTTTTAATAAAAATGTTTCATTTTCCATGTTTCTTTGCACTATGTTTCATTCAATCACACATAATTGCCATACTTTGATTACTATGCAATTTAATCACTTATGTTTAGGTGTAGGTTACATATTCATTTATTAATTTTAGTACTTTTCACCATACAAATCAAATTCTCTCTTACCAATTTAGTGTTTTTAAATCTTTATTCTTCATCAAATACTTTTTATTTCTAATATTAGATTAAATACATGTATCATACATCTCACTCAAATATTTTAACTAAATCTATTGAAATACAAGTAGGTTCAGTATGAAACTTACCTCCTTTGTCAAGAATTTCTTCTTTTCTTCTTCATTTTCATGCATTTCATTTCTTTGCCACTTTCCTTCCTTTTTCTTCTCATTTTCTCCACTTTCATCTACTATTTTCTTGCTTCTAAATTGATGAACATATTCTCTAGAATCTCTACTTAATATTATCTCTCTAATATCTAAGGAAATTTTTAAAAAAATTGGGTAAAAAGATAGGTTTTCATGGAAAAGGACCAAATTACAAAAAAAAAAAAGAAAAAGAAAACTTTCTTTTCTCACCATTTTATTCACGGTGGAAGGATTATAAATTTCCTTCATCCTTCCTTTCTTTTTTTATTACCATTTTCTAAATAAAATAATAATAAATATTTAAGTAAAATATTAATAAAATAATATTTAACTAATTAATTAATGAAAAAATATCTCCAAATATCAACATTATCATTACATTCTAGAATTCTCCCTCTTTCTAATTGATCATTTTGCCCTTATTGGTCTTTCAAAATTCCATCCTTGAGTCATCACTTAATTTGGAAAATTTTTGATTTAGTCCCTCAGGATTCTTCACTTATTCAATTTGGTCCCTGCATGCCAATTCCATATCATAAAAAATTGGTGTATTTTCACTTTTGGTCCTTCAACTTTCTCATTTTTACACTTTGATTCTCTAATTTTTGAATATTTACACTTGAACCAAAAACTTTTCACATATTTACGATTTAGTCCTTACTTTTAAATCAATATACTAAAACCTACTTCTTAATTATTATTATTTTTACACTCCTCAATCCTCTCTTTTATATCATTTTCTCATCTTCCCAAAAAAATCAAGTATACATTATTCAACTTATTACTTCTTTTATTATATATAAATTTTAGGGATGTTACAAATTTCTTGCTTTTAAGTCGATGAACATACTCTCTAAGATCTTTACTTCCATTTTTCTATTTTATGCTCATAAAAATTCTTATAATTTTGAGGTGAAATAGTGAAATTGAATAACCAAAGATCAAATTAGAAAAAAAAGAAATGTTTTTTCCCTCCATATGCCACTCACTTTGGGGAGACAAAGGTGAAGAAAATTCTTCATCTTTCCTCCCTATTATAATACCATTTTATTATTAAAATATTATCAAAATACCTAATTTATTTATTATTAATATATTATTTAAAAATTACCAACACCATTATTACAATCCAATGCCCATTTTTTTTTTTGGAAGAATCCGATGCCTATATTTTATACTTCAAGGCTAAGTAAATTAATGGTCATAATTCATCCATATATTCAATGGCATTTTGGTAATTTTCTCAAAATGATTTATTTATTATTTTCTAAATGACCTTTTGGCCCCTGGTCAAATTTTATATTTTCATTTATGTCCTTTTCAATTTTGATTATTTTCACTTTTAATCCTTCAACTTTTTGAATTTACATTTTAACCTCTCAATTTTTGAATATTCACACTTTGACCCCATCACTTTTTACTTTTTCATGACTTAGTCAATACCTCAAATTTACCTCACAATATAATACTATATATTTTATATTATTTTATTACTTTATAAACTATTTAATTATTTTTGAACCTTTTCCATTATCCAATACATTTTTTTATTAACATTGATGTACTTTATTCCATTACTCAATAATTCAATTATACACTTTCTGAATAAAACACTTTACAAATTTAGAATGCTGACTTTAGGGGCATTACATTTCTCCCTCCCTAAATAAAATTTTATACTCAAAATTTTCTTAACTTTGAGAATTATAAATTTCATTATTTCTAATAATATGATTTCAAATTATAATTTATTTAATTGAATTTCTTTTTTCTTTTTTCTCTAACGTCCTTTATCATTTACTTTCTTTATATCTTA
The DNA here is from genome assembly GCA_005610355.1 of Gossypioides kirkii. Classification (NCBI taxonomy): domain Eukaryota; kingdom Viridiplantae; phylum Streptophyta; class Magnoliopsida; order Malvales; family Malvaceae; genus Gossypioides; species Gossypioides kirkii. The sequence continues at coordinate 36,184,993 of CP032246.1, forward strand.
TTTCACTAAAAATCTATCTCATATTATTTTTCTATCAAGGGGGTTTTGAGAATGTTACATAATTGTTCTTGGGTTGCTTGTTCATGTCAATTCAAGTTTGCTAGTTGAGAATTTCGAGTTAAGTCATCTCAAAATTAAATTATTTCAAGTTACTTTTTTAAAATAATTTTGGATTTAGTTAATTTTGAGTTCATATAATTTTGAGTTTGAATCATTTTTTGTTCTAATCACTTTTATATTTGGATTAACTGAATTTGAGTTGTTTATTTTTTATAATTAAATCAAATCAGATTGAGTATAAATTCAAATTGAATATTTCAATTAAACTTAAAATTGAACTTTTCATGTAAATGATTCGTGAATCAATTTAATAAAAGTTAATTGAAATTTTTTCTAAAAAGGGAAAGAATTTTTTTTAAAGGCTTAAATGTTCAATTTAGCCTCGAACTATGTATGTTTTCCTATTTTGTTACTAATTTTTTTTGTCCTAGATTGATACTTAAATTATCATTTTGTTACCCGGTTCATTTCTTTTTGTAATAGTATTAAAAAATCGATAGTTACATGGCGTCAATCAAAATATATCACGTGACAATAAAGTTTTTTTTAAAAATAAAAACATTGACCCATCATTGATCGCGCTAATTAGCGTTGATCATCGTTGATCACCCATGTGGCACTATTAAAACTCACCACATCACCCTTTTTTTATTTTTAATATTATATATAAAACATTGTTTAAAATATAAATAAATCATATATAATATATAAATATTCAATTTTTTAAAAAATATTATATAAAAATTGGAAAATATCTAAAAAATTAAAAAGCAATTAAATTTTAAAAAATGCAAAAAAAAAACTTAATTTTTCAAAAATATATTCTTAATAATTTGTCATAAAATTTATTTTTTTCAAAAGCTCTAAATTCTATAAATTTAAAACACTATATCTATTTTTAAAAAAAATTCAAAACAATATATCTAAATTTCCAAAATAGGCAACGTTCAACCAAAAAATATAGAAAATTTTGAATTTTTAGATATTTAGATATATTTTTCAATTTTTATATAATATTTTGATTTTTAAAATTTATATTTATATATTTAAAAATTTTGTAAAATTTTTATTTTTTTAATTATCATATATTTTATATGAATTTTTACATTTTTTAACAATATATTATATATAATATTAAAAAAAATGATGTGACGCGTCCTAACAATACTAAGTGGATGGTAAATGGTTCGTGAACGATAGTCAACCTCAGTTAAATAGTGGTCAACAAAGATTAACGATGGAAAAACACTTAATAACTTTCGGTGAGTGATGGGTCAATATTTTTATTTTAAATAAATTTAACTGTCACATAACATATTTTAATTTATTAAATGTACTATGTGCTACATTTAACACTACTATAAAAGAAATGATAGCTTTAAGTACTAATCTGAAAAAAAGATAGATACCAAAATAAACAAATCCAACGTGGCCGCATTAAGCCTTTGAAAAAACAACACCGAATCATTTAAGATTTAATGCCTTAAATTCAGTAATCAAGTTAGAATTTTCTTTTTGGGAAGGTTTGAGTCTATTTCTCGCCGGCAAGTTTTCCATCCAAAGAAATTGACTACCTCAGGCTCTCTCATCATCCATATTCACGTATAGAGTTGAAGCAAATGAAGATATTTTTTTTCTTCCTTTTTGATTTGTTAAAAAGAATATGGGGAGTATTCCAGATCGTGTTTTGAGGTGGAGTGGGCAAAGAATGCCGGTTGTGGGATTTGGCACCGCATCGGAGATAGTTGAAGGATTAGACTTTTTTACTGTCACAAAACAAGCTGTTCTTCAAGCAATCAAACTGGGGTATAGGCACTTCGATACAGCTTCTCTGTATGGGTCAGAGCAGCCTTTGGGTGAAGCAATTGTTGAAGCACTCTCGCTTGGCTTAATCAAATCTCGAGACGAGCTCTTCATCACTTCCAAGCTGTGGTGCACCCAAGCTTATGGAGATCTTGTTCTTCCTGCTCTCAAGACAAGCTTACAGTAAAATCAAATATTTGTTTCCCCTTTTTTGTTTTTTCTATCTTTTGTTGAGCTGAAGACAAAGAATGGTTGTTGAAGTGCAGGAATCTGAAGTTGGACTATCTCGATCTTTATCTCATTCATTGGCCTATATGCTTAAAACAAAGGAACGAAGGGGTGTCAGGGGGTAAGATATACGATCTATTCCCCATGGATTTCAGTTCCGTATGGCCCGCCATGGAAGATTGCCAGAGGCTTGGGCTCACCAAATCCATCGGTCTTAGCAATTTTACCTGCAAAAAGGTGGCATATATTTTGTCAATCGCAAAGATCCCTCCGGTTGTTAATCAAGTAACTCTTTCTCTCTCTGACACACAGTTAGCCTTCAATTTTGTTTGAGTTTTGAAGTATTTGTGAGACCGAAGGTGAAGCTATTTCAATGTTTTGAAGGTGGAAATGAACCCTCTGTGGCAACAAAAGAAGCTGAAAGACTTCTGCCATGGAAATGGGATTCTTTTGCAAGCTTACTCTCCATTGGGTGCCATAGGAACAAAGTGGGGCAGCAATAGAGTTATGGAGTGTGAGGTGCTCAAGGAAATCGCCAAAGTAAAAGGGAAGACCGTGGCTCAGGTGCGTTTTTCATCCAGAAAACAGAAGCAAAATTAGCTTCGTCTTTTTCTGTTTTAGGAAATTTAGATGAAAGTTGAGTACTAAAATACTAAACCAAAAACCAGGTATGTCTAAAATGGGCATATGAGGAAGGGGTGATTGTAATAGTGAAGAGTTTCAACGCAGAGAGAATGAAGCAAAACCTTGAGATACTGGATTGGTCATTGAGTGAGGATGAGCTGAAAATGATCCAACACATCCCACAAAGCCGAGGCATCCAGGCAGAAGATTTCGTCTCCGAAAACGGTCCTTTCAAGACACTGGAGGAACTTTGGGATGGAGAAATTTGATTTGGTATGCAATATTTCCACACAATTGTTTCCTGTCTTCCTTTTCCATGTTACTTTTACTTCCACCTTCCACTTTCCTTTACTCAATGATTACTCGATGTTCTCTTATCTTTTATGAAATCCGCGACTGCTTCCGCCATTGTTTGAATATGCAAAGAATATCAAAAAAAAGAAGAGGTTTTCTCATTTTATATATTCAACTCTAAAATCCCAATAGGACCGATCAAGGTATGAATTATCACTGCTACTGCTCATGAATTATCACACCAGATAGTAGCTTGACCATCAATAATAACTTGTAATTCAGCCAACAAGGACTCAAGCCAGATGATTTCAATTGTAGCATGAGCTAAGCCCCTATACTCGACTTCCGCAGTGGAACGAGAGACAACTTGCTACTTCTTTGAACCCCCACGACACTGGATTACCTCCTAGAAAGACACAAAAACCTGTTGTGGACCTCCTGTCATCCAAATCAGTTCCCCAATTAGCATCAGAGTATCCCACTAGAGATAAACGAGAGGCAGCATGAAGGTGATACCATAATCAAGAGTGCCTTGTAGATACCTTAGGATCCTTTTAACTGCCTTAAGATGTTGATCAAGTGGCTTATGCATAAACTTACACACTTAGTTAAGAGCAAAAGTAATATCTGGTCGAGTAATAACAATGTATTGCAGAGCACCTACAATGCTCCTCTAGTCAGAATCATTTTCAACAGGACTACCACAATGAGCTGCCTAAGTGCAAGAAGTGAGCATGGAGTGGGAAAGGCATTTGAATGATCCATATTGCATTTCTTCAACCACTCCAGGAGGTATTTCCTTTGACTCAAAAACAGTACACTAGAAGTATAAGACACTTCAATGCCTAAGAAGAAATGCAGCTGCCCCAAGTCCTTCAGTGAAAATTGTAAATCCAATGACTTGAAAAAAGCATCCACATAAGCTAACTGATTCCCTGTGATAATGATGTCATCAACATAAACTAACACTTACAAAACCAATGGCAACCAAGTACTCCATGAGCTTGTGAAACCAAGAATGTAATAGTCGAGGAAAGTTACTTTATAATATTTAGTATATATTAAAAATTATTGGTTGAAATCTCCAGAAAGTTACATTAACATGTATCAAATGTAATGGTACTTTATAAAATTATCCTTATTAATAATAGATAATATTAGTGTATTTCAATAAATTTCATTATTAACAAATATTTGAATTAATTGACAAAATATGGTTTGTTCTCAAATCCATTACATGTAAATTTTATATTAACTCAAGATTGTGAAGATGTAAAATTTGAAAAATTTTCATCATTACGTACTGGTATAAATTCAAGTGTATTCATATCTAGCATATATGGTTTGAAAATATCTTGATATTAAAATTTCTTATGAATGAGAAAACTATATTCTAAAAATATTTATTGCAAAAGAAATTAGGGGTGTGTGTTTGGTCAATTCTATCGATTTGATTTTTTTATTGTCATAATTGAATAAATCGAATTTTAAAGGATAACTGAAATAATCGAATAGAATTTCATTGATTCGATTCAGTTCAATTTTATCAGTTTTTGTTGTTTTTTATCTTTTAGATTTAAAAAAATTAAATTATTTATGCATTATATTTATGTATATACATTAAAGTAATTATAAAATTGGAATTATAATTATTAATTTGGGCTTGAGTTTTATTTTTTATATTTGAGTTTTATTCAAAAAAAATCAGTTTTATTCAGTTTAGATTGTCAAAACCGAAATCAAATCAAATTATCCATTTAAACTGAAATAAGTAAAAGAATAAATCGAAAATCAATATAATCGAATTTTTATTTATTATTCAGTTTAATAAATATTTTGTACACTAAAATAAATACATTCATTTAATCTTAAATATAAATGAACCCAACAAGTGGTTTTAGTGAAAAAAAAAGGATGATGTTCATTCTAGGAGTTCCGGATTTGAGCACTTGTGTGTGCAAGGTGTGTGTGCCTTGTCAAAAAATTTGAAATATGAACAGATACTACCATGTAATCACACCAATATATATATAAATAAAAGAAAGGGTAAACTACAAAAATAATCACTTTTGTTTGCCTCAGGTTATAATTTAGTCACTTATATTTGAAATGTTACGTTTTAGTCACTTATGTTATTATTTTGTTACGAAATGATCACTCTGCCGTTAAGTTCCGTTATCTCCCTAACGGTAATCCTACATGGTAGTCCAACTAGATTTTAAGTGCCAACTTGGATTTCCAAATGGGATTAGAATAGATTTTTAATTAAATAAATTTAATTAATTAAAATTTTTAAACCTAAATCTTAGCTGAAAAAATCCTAAATTCATTTCCACACACTAGTCTTCTTTTTCTTCATCTTCATCTTCTTCTCTTTTGATTCCAACATCTTTAATTATAAATCTGTCTCAAAACTTGAATATTTGAAACCCATTAACCCAAAGAAACTTAACGGGAAGAAGATATTGAATCTTTGGGTTAATGGATTTTAAAAATTCAAACTTTGAGACAGATTTGTAACTAAAGATATTGGAATCAAAAAGGAAGAAGATGAATATGAAGATGAAGAAGAGGGGTCTGTAGAAATGAGTTTAGGATTTTTTCAGTTAAGATTTAAGGTTTAAAAATTTTAATTAATTAAATTTATTTAATTAAAGATTTATTCTCATTCCATTTGGAAATTCAAGTTAGCACTTAAAATCTAGTTGGACTGCCACGTAAGATTACCGTTAGGGAGATAACGGAACTTAACGACACAGTGACCACTTCATAACAAAATACTAACATAAGTGACTAAAACGTAACATTTCAAATATGAGTGATTAAAATATAATTGGAGACAAATAAAAGTGACTACTTTTGTAGTTTACCCTAAAAAAAAGCTAATTTTTCCTGGAACTTTCCTACCAAATATTAAGGAAATCCTTTTCTATTATTTGTCAGAAACTAACTATAAAAAATAATAAATTCCAAAACCCTGTGAAGATTGTTGTTAGGTAGATCCAAAAATTAGCCAAAAGCTGCGTTTAACATTGAGAAAACTAGAGTAACGCCGCGAAGCGGAATATCTTCAGATTGGGGAATGGGGTCAACATCTTTCGGTATTCCAGAGCATAGGTTTGGTTCCAGTGGCGAGAAAATGCCAATTTTGGGGTTCGGAACGGCAATCTTCCCACCCGTAGGAGCTGAAGCTACAAAAATGGCAATCCTCCAATCAATCAAACTTGGTTATAGGCATTTTGATAAGGCTGCCAAGTACGGGTCAGAGCAGCCATTGGGTGAAGCAATTCAAGAAGCAATTTCGATTGGATTAATCCAATCTCGAGACGAGCTCTTCATCACTACTAAGCTATGGTGCGGCGATGCTCATGGAGACCTTGTTGTCCCTGCCCTCAAGAGAAGCTTACAGTAAAAACAATTACACATGATGATCAGTCTGATTCTCATATAATCAATCATGTAAGTTTTTCTTGTCTAAGACATTAATGATTGGCTGCAGGAATCTTAAGTTGGAGTACCTGGACCTCTTTCTGATTCACTGGCCTGTCAGCTGTAAACCCGGGACTTATGAATTCCCAATAAAGGAGGAAAACTTCCTTCCTATGGATTTCAGTTCTGTATGGGCAGCCATGGAAGAATGTCAGCGGCTTAACCTCACAAAATCATTGGTGTCAGCAATTTTTCCTGCAAAAAGCTGACTGACATCCTCGCCATAGCAAACATCCCTCCCGCTGTTAACCAGGTAACACTCTCAATTTGGTTTTGGATTTTGGAATAACAATGTTAGCGAAGTTGTGAAAAAGAAGATAGTTTTGCAATCTGAATAGATAATATATTTACAGACCAATTCCTGAGTAAATTGGCATTTGGTGACTGAAGCGAAGAAAACTCTCGTAAGCAATCCTGCAATGGAAACTGTAGCAACTCAATTGAAGCTCGCCCTTATAGCTATATCTTTGCTTTTCTTGCCTTTTCTTCAAGCAACTGATTTCAAATATTGCGGTCTGTTTTCTTCTTTCTGCTACATTGTTGTTGGGTTATTGTCCTTTACTTGAAATACCTACTAGGGAACTCATATGTCAGTCCTTACATTCTTAATTTCTTTTCCCCTTTTTATCTGTGTAAAATTTCACTTTGGTTAGAAATGATAAAAATTCGTCTCCCTAAAAGATTTTTCTGCCTTGGCCCCTAATGTTTTGAAAGGTGGAAATGAACCCAATGTGGCAGCAGAAGAAGCTAAGAGAGTTTTGCCGAGCCAATGGGATCTTTTTGACTGCTTACTCCCCATTGGGAGCCAATGGAACCTTTTGGGGCAGTGATAGAGTGTTGGAGTGTGAGGTGCTTAAAGAAATTGGCAAGGCCAAAGGGAAAACGGCTGCTCAGGTACCTTTTTTCCCCAGTTTGTGACACTATTGTTTTTTTGAGTATGAGGAATTAAATTAATCTTAAAAACATTCCAAAAACAGGTATCTCTGAGATGGATATATGAACAAGGGGTTGGTGTGATTGTGAAGAGTTTCAACGGTGAGAGAATGAAGCAAAACCGTGGGATATTTGACTGGTCTCTGAATGAGGATGAGTTGAAAAGGATCGATGAGCTCCCACAAAGCAGAGGTGTCACTGGAGTGGCTTACACCTCCAAATATGGACCCTTTAGAACAGTTGAGGATATTTGGGATGGGGAAATGTAATTTGATCATAAATTCTCAGGTAAGATTTGTTCGGTTCACCAATGCTCAACACTGGATTGAATAAGATAGACGCCCTTCTTTTTCTTTTATTTTGACAGTGATTTGTGAGAAATGCAATGCATAACTTTTTATTAAAGAGCCTAAAACCTTGAACGTGCATGCATATTATAGTTGATAGACGTTGATGTTTATACGTATAATTGTTGCCACTGTTTAACGGAATTACCCAACACTTGGGTTTAGAACAGGGGGTCCAATGAAATAAAGTCCAATTTTATTTTACTTGATTGACGAATTTAACAGTTTTAATCGAATTACCCATCAGTTTTATTATTTTTTGATGCCGCCTCCAAATTTCTGTAAAAAAAAAAAATTTGGTGCCAACTCACCCAGCAGTAATTTTTTTTTAATTTTTCGGTGCCACCATTTCAGATGGAATCATTAAAATTAATAAAAAAAATCTCTCCTTGATCCCTATTCCCAAATCAATTTGGCTTTTATTTCATTTTTAAGGTTATTAACTTTTTAAAATGAGTTAAATTATTTGTTTTAATAGAAATGCTTATTAAAATAACACTCAATATTTTTAGAATCGAGCACGGACACCTCTTATTTAAAAGTTTTGATTCGATTTTAAATTTAATTTGAATATAATATAATTATTGAATAACAAAAAATTGCAATAAGTCCTTATACTTCTTGAAAAAAAAATTTAATCTTTATTTTTTATTTTCAAGAATTTAATTTTTTAAATTTTAGATTTCAAAATTCAAGTGTAACGGTTAACGATGTTATTTTTTTTGGTTAAATTTAAGTTTATTACAACGTTATTTTATAGTAACATTACTATCAAGTGAGTTTTTTCTCTTCTTATTTTAAAATGTCCATAATAAACTTAAATTGGGAGATCTAAGTACATCACGTTTACAGGGAGGATAATGAAGCTGCTGATGCGATGACAAAATTGACAAGGGTGTTATCACTTGGTGCTCATAGGTTTGATGTTGCCACCTGTTGCTTTGGAGAAATTTATTTATGATAACAATAGTCATGTAGCTTTATCTACATTGGTTGTGATGTAATTTCCTTCACAATAAAAACAAATTTTACAAAATGCAAGCGACAGCTTATATACCTCGTACAAAACTACAACCACTAAAACCTTATTTTAACTAAAACACAATTTGTAATTATCCATTGGTAGTCTTCTCTTCTTCCAAATCTTTGAATTTCTTGAAGGAGTAAGAACATAACGCCATTACATCAAAGGATAAATAAGGTTCAGGAGTTCATGCAAAACAAGAAAACCTAAGAATTTAATTATTGCCCGGATGAATTTAATACACTCAATTTTAACAGTTACCAAAGTTCTATTAACATAAGATAACCATGCATACTATCTAGCATTATTAAACTATCACAACCATCACAGAGAGATCCTTTTACTAATGCATCAGCAAATGTCAAGATTGAAAAGTGAATTTTACAAGATTACCTTGGTTTATATTCTCCTTTCATGTAAGACCCCCCATATGCTCGCATGAAAATAATGAAATCCGCTGAATCAGTGTATAATTGAGAGCAAAGCAGTTCACATAGCAAATAGGAAGCAATTGGAATAGCAAGGAAGATGCAGTGGACTGTCTTCCACCACCATTGGCTGCCTGAATGGATTTAACTGAATCTACAGGACATAAGCATCGCATGAATCATTAAATTAAGCAAATAAATCTACAGGAGAGAGAAAGTGTGAAGAGATATTAAGCAGCAATGTAAAATTACAGGAAGCCTGGGAGGCTGTTTTGTAACAGTATTTATGCAGCAAGCTGCAAGATTACAAGCTTCTTCACAATAATCAGAAAATACTGCAGGGACATTTATCTCCTTTATTAGTTCCTGAAATGTTCATTAGAAAACCAAAATTAAGGGGAAAAATCCTGGAATACTCGAGCAACAGCATAAACATAAAAGCTTTGAGTTTTCCTAGAAACACAAAGCGACACTTGTAGAAAACATTATGAATCATGAAGTGAGAAAAAACAAATCTAAAGGGCATACTGAAGACATACTATAGTGGGCAACCAACTTGCATAAGCTGCAACGCCAGCATTTGGAGCAATAACTAAGTGTGGGAGGGAATCCTGTTACACAATAGAGATTCTTAGGAAATTGCATTAGGCTGAGCCAAGCACACAAGACATCTCCCAAAATGAAAAGCTTTAGAGGGACAGAAAGAAGGTAAAGGAAAAACAGACCTTAGATATATCTAAGAAACGGTCATGATAGTATCCTCTATGTAGTTGCAGTGTCACTGCAGAAGATGTATGACCTGTACTGCAGCTGGTGTTCTCATTATTATATCTGCAATCACAATCTTGCTCAATGCAATGAGCATAGTGGTGCAGATCAATCTTATCACCATCCCTATGCATTAAATGGAAACAGGAAGCTTCAGCAATGCCCAGCACAAGTTAGAATTAAACCACCAATCATAAAAAGTTGGGTCATTTAGAAGAACAGCATAAGATCAAAGACCAGTTCCTAATACAGACCTTACAAATGCAAAAATCAATCCTAAGGGAAAAAGATTTAACAGTTTGAAGGAGTAAAAGAAAAAGCCTATCTATGAAAGGGTATTTAACAGAGCAACCTGACCAGCACCAAAGTCAACAAGACAATTAAGACTAACCAGTGTCATGTCATGAAATGGAATTATATGCAAGATGACGATTTGATTGATTCCCATCCAAACCAAGTAGTTTGCACTTACAGTAAAGAGAAACCAAAAGTACAAGTTCTGCAAAAACTAAAGGTAAGACGAACCTATGATGTGGAACTGCAGGTCCAATAAGCTCAATTTGAACAAAAACCCCAGGAAAGAGTGCACCTAATTCTCCAAAGACAGCAAGTTGAAGGAGCTCCTTCTCAGGTCCTTTGAAAGTACAAATAAAAGAAACACTTAAATTTAGATAACCATATTAAGACTACATAAAGAAACCACCGAGAAGTTAAGGAAAAATTAAAATAAAATAAAATAAAATTTGTCCATATAAGAAAAGACTGATTTACACGAAAAAAAAAGGCTACACAAGCATGCATAGACATATATAAAAAAAGAATAGCTTGCTCCCTTTTGATTCACCATTACTTAACTAAAGTATCTACTCTTTTCTTTTATCAGCAATTAGTTTCCAGCAAGTGCATAGCTGATTGAACACCTAGATGCTAGCGCACAGAAATTACAAACAGATAGCATTTCAAATTACAACAAAGGGGGATTTAAAAGCTAAAGATCATAGTGTACCAAGATAGTGTATGCGCAGTTTACTGATTTCAGAGGTCAAGCTTCCCAATCCAGCAAGTTGTATTGCATGATACACTGTAAGTGGCTGAGACAAAAAAAAATAAAATTGAACAGATATATATTTAGTGGTAATGTCCACAAGCTAGTAGACATCTACAAAGTATAACATTTCCTCAAGTATGCATCTGGATTCGATGACAATGATTCTAATTTCTTTTGACTAAGTTTCTGACTTTACTCTTCAAGAAAAATTGTATTTGGATTATATTTGAGCAGAAAACAGAAATCAAGGTTTTGGATTTCAGACTAGGGATGTTTCTTAGCATCGTATCATATATTTCTGGACAGATGAAAAGTAAAGCACCATAGAATTGAAAGATTATTAATCATAAACTAAAGAAACCATTAAAATATCATCCCCTTTTTCCACCATAGAAGAAAGGAATTGCAGGTAAAAGATGTACCATAAACACCAGTTGATGATTAGAATGACAAAGTATTAACTCAGAACTGATTCTATAGCATATAACAACATCTCATACCCAGTGGAGCAGCAAAGAAACAGGTGATTGTAATGGTATGCACCTCCATTCATAGTAATCCTTCCAACTGCACAATGCTTTTGCTATTGGAGATGAAGGCCCTGCACTATTACAAGGTTAATTCTAGAAGCATTCATTAGGGCAAACCAGAAGGTTGGAAGTCTAGAAGCAAAAGTGATACCACGACATGGGCACAATAGATTTGAGAGATTCCACGTATCACTTTCAAGCCTGCAAACAAAGTTGAAAGTGACCATAATTTTCATCTGAAATGCCAAAAGCATCAACTAGCTTAATCAAAAACTTCTGTTATTCAAGTAACAAATTTGCAATTGAATCGCAGCTTGGAGAACTGAATAAATATATAAAGGCAAAATACATCCACTTAACACTTTCACAATCAAATTCCTGATTTTGCAAAGGCTTACACTATCATCACTGAAGAGTGAAGAATCGGGAGATTGAAGAAAACCTGGAATTTCCAAAGGGTGAAACCGATGCACAACAACAGCATTCACAAACCCACATCCCCACTTGATGAATGCCCCTCTTTCTCAAGAAGGAACACCTGCTCTCTTGCTTTTCACTAATCTACCAAAACAAATCAGGCAACCAAGTCAATTAAGTCTAATATAAGCTTAAATGCAATGTTTCATCAAACCCCTTTTTTGCAAGCAAGGTGACAGTTACCTGAACCGTAGATTCTTGGGAAAACGTGAAAGGAAAATCATTCAACAAATCTAAGGTCTTCATTTGCTGCTCTAACCTTTCACACTCTTCTCTATGTACCTTCCAGTGAGAAATCTAGGAGCAATTATATTACAATTAGAAACAAGCTTACGTAGAGATAACATTGCAGATAACATGTTGAACTTTATTCATTTGTTTTTTTCCTTTTACTTAGAAATTAAAGAACCTGATGAGAAGCAGAGCAATAAGAAACGGCTCCACAGCGACCGCAACGCTTTCTAGCGGGGCCTAAGCACCGAGTTCCACTCCCCTTCCCGGCACACTCCATGAATCAGACTTCAGCTGTTTTCTGCCACTTCTCCAATTGGGAAAACTGAAGTTCATCATATTCATATGGACAACGAATTCCGGTTTGGGCTTCTTGATTGGTGGTCCATTTACAAAATAATGCCAGCCTACTCTACCAACGAGTTGTTGGACTTCCACGTATCCAGAAGTTAGAAAGCAGGGTTGGAAAAAGAAAATCGAAACATATCCGAACTGTCGTCTTTGGACGATTTTTGATTCACAAGTTATCAAAATCAGCCCCTTGAAAGGGTTTTGGTCTCAACTCTTTGCACAAATAATTGGTAAAAACGTATGATGTTATATTGAATCGGATTGAATCAACCAATAACCAGTAAGTGAAAGAACAAAACAACATTGAAAATCAGAAAAAATCCAAATTTTAACAGGAAAGTCTGATTTTTTTTATTAGATTTTAAGTCTTTCACTGAAAACCCAATTTAATTTTAACACATTTTTACCTAATTTAATTCATTTATGCAATAAGAAATATTAAAAGTTCCAAACTAAACATTCTAGTATTAGACTCAGAGTTCAAGAGCATTGTCAAGATTAGTACTTTATCATGTAAGCTTTCTGGAGTGGAATGTGTTGAGTATCATTAGAATTGAATAAGATTTTTACTTTATGCATATGCTTGCAATGATATTATCAGACCCCAAGTGTTTGAAGATTAAATCTCGTGATTTCAATGTGTCGATCAAGTGTTGGGAACAAAAGCTTCAATCTTAAAAGCAAAGAAACATATTTTCCCCCTAGGTTTAATCATCTTCTTTTCCACATCATCAACCCCATGAAGTTAAAATACCAGAACAAAATCCCCAAACCAGAAATGGATGGCAGTGAAAATGCACAATCGATTCCGTTTTGAAGTAATTTCCGATTCCAATCTACGAGAATTGCCTGTAATATCAAAGGTGTTGTTGGTCATTAGCTTTCAGAAGCAGCTTACAAACGAGCTCGTAAATACAGTGTCTTTATCCCACATCACTGAGATATAACATGATGAGGCAAGAAGCTGCTTATAAAAGAAGCGGGTTTGGAATTTAGAAAGCATACCTTTCTCGGCCTTTTGGCTAAGATCAAGTGTAGTATCTGTTCTTATCAGTTTAATATCTGATACGTGGGTCATTGGCCCACATGATATTAAATTTATTTTTTAAGGGGGAGGGTCCACTACAGTAGCTTGCTACTGGGTCTCTCGAGCGTCGCCCTAGCGTTGCACTATAGCTTGGGCCTGGCGCACCCCACCCAATTCTAGTTTAAAGCTTTTATTTGTGTGATTTTAAGGAGTTGAAAGTTTCAGCTGGACTTGGAAAAAATTAATTAATATACTATAAAATCATATTTTAAGAAAATTGATTATTACTTATGTTAAACTTATTTTACCGTTATATTAAATTAATTATTTTTCCGCCATCTAATTATTACATTAAGTAATCTTTATCCAATATAATATCTGTTAGCTGTAAATATTATATTAGTAAAAAATACTGTCTAAATGCCTACACTATTGACCATAATAATTCATAAAATATATATAATAAAATAAATTAGAACTAATGTCAAAATTGACCAATAATTGTTGTTTTTTAATTTACTTTTTTTAAGAGATTTAATGAGAATATTTTACTATTTAAATAACTCGATAAGATAATTATAGTTAGAAAATAATAAAATAAATTATATATTAAATTTTAAAAAAATTAATTCAAAGAAAATAAACGTATTCAATTAGGATCATTTTGATAAAAACATATAAATGTTAGTGGTCAAATTTATCATTAAGATTATAATTTAACTAAACTAGTTTGTGATGTACCATTAATCACGTTTATAAATTAAATTATATTAAATACAAAATTGTCTAATTTAAATTATAATTAAAATTAAATAAAAATAATATACAAACTATTGGACTTTTTTTTTATATTCAAGTTGAGGCGAGGGTGATGCTTGAGGGTTCTCATTTAGCATGGGATAGAGGATTAAAGAAAGTGGAGCTTGAGTGCGACAATAACTTGTTAGTTGAGCCCATTCTCACAAGTGATGCTGCTACGAGTGGGATGGTTGAATTTTGGATGATACAGGATATGCTTGACAGTTTTTGGGTTGTTCATTTGCGTCACATTTCTCATTCTCAAAATGCGGTGGCGGAATGCTTAGCTAAATTGGTTCACTCCACATTGGCACGTCTTATTGTGATGGAGGTACCTCCTCAGTCAGTTCGTGAACTTCTCTTGAGAGACTCCTACATGTCGGGTTTACAATAATCTAGTGTTTCGTTTTGGTTGATTTTATTTTATTGAAAAAAAACTATTGGAAATTTTTAATTTTATAAATGTATTTGTTTGAAGAAACTAGAAAATATTTGAAATAAATTTGGCCATAAACAATAAATACTACCAATTAACAAATTAATACTACACTTACAATGATGAAATTGTCAAAAGTACAATTAAATACTACCAAGTAAAAAATTAATACTATAAGTACAATTAAGGAGCTGAATATTTAATTAAAATATTTGTTTACATCGATTGAATTAAAAATATATTTTTAACAATCTTTGTTTGCATTTATAAGTACCATTTCCACGGCATCTGAAAGTTTCTGGAAACTCAACCAAAATAAAAATTAAAGTCCCCCCTGCTTTTATTATTATTATTTTTTCCAATTTGGCCTTTTCTTTTTGTTCAACTCGCATGGATAATTTGGTGAAATGGCAGACACACAAAAAATTTATCTTTTATGCTTGACATTAATTATTGAGATAGAATTTGAGGGAATATCGGCCATCATATAATTTTTTTTAAAATTTTATTGTTCATTTTAAGTTATTTTGATATATATTTTTCAATTTTGGTCATTTATATAAAAAACTCCTTAAAGTTAGGGGTGAGCAAAATTCAATTCAATTCGAAAAATTGAATTTTGAGTTAATTAAATCGAGTTATTCGAGTCAACTCGAATAAAAAATTCGAGTTCGAGTCGAGTTGAATTTTACAATTCGAATAACTCAAATAATTCGAAAAACAAATTTGTGTAAATACTCCTTTAATCCCTATCGATTTTGGAAATGAACAAATTGGTATCTTAACAAAAATAAAAAAAATTTAAAAAATTTATAAAAATTCTAAAATTTAATTATTTTTTTAAAAAATAGTCAAAGAATATATAAATAAAATAAAATTTTAAAAATATTCTAAAATGATAATTTTGGGCTGGATAGAATTTGGGACTTTAGGGAAGATGGAGTGATGCTTGGCTGTTGGGTTATTACCCATTTCTTGGTCATATTTTACCACAATTAATACAAGGTGTGATTTGAATATTGTTGTCTAGAGATTTTACTAAGCTCTTAATCATTAAAATTATATGATAATTTTAAAAAATTTAACCTTAAATTTTTAGGACGATACACTGAGAAATTGTCCAATTTGGATGTTAAGGGGGGGAGCTGGATTTGGATATATTGAATAAGCCTCATAGCTTGAGGTTAAATGCTCTCTTTGGTATATCTTGTCCACTTTGATCAATTTTTCTATTAATGAATGTGTGTTTTTTTTTTTAAATGCACAGTGAAAATACATGCAAATTAATTTGAACGGCAATATTATTATTTGATGCACGTAATTGATTGCACCTCTATATATATTTGGCCAAAGCACCTGAATACATGTTTAGTTGAACATGTTTTAATATATGTTTAGTATATCTGCACGGAAATATTTTTTATTAATAACAAGGGAATATATGTTTTGTTGAAACATGTTTATGTTATTGTTGTTTTGTAATATATTTACATATATTTGTTAAACATGTTCAAGTTATGATATGTCTATAAGAATGAATATTGGGATATTAAAAAAAATGAAATTTATAAGATTAAAATCATAATTTATTAATAGTAGTTAATTAATTATTATTTTTACTTCATTTGTGAAAATAATATGATTTTATTAGAAAAAGATAAATCTAATAGATAATTAAAAATTAAAAAATAAATAGAAGAAAACATAGTTGTGTTAGTTGCCGCAATTTTAATGTGTATCTTATTATATATTATATATTTATAATATAAATTAATAGTTGATATTCAAGCAATGTATTTTTTTTTATTTCACAAACAACTTTAAAAAATTATTATGTATTTTGTTTTATAAATATCTTTTAAATATTTTACTATGTTTTTATAGGACACTTGTCAATCTCGGATCTTGCTTATGGAATCTAAAAACTCCATTGATAATATGCCAAATATTATTTCATATAATATATGATATATTATATTAAATTATATAAATTTATTGTTTATAAAATTTTATTTATAGAATAAAAAGTGATTTATTATAAAAATAATTAAATTTAAAACTAATGAATTTTTAAAAAAAATTTAGTCAATGAAAAACAATACTTCAAACATAAAGTAATTGAACTTAAACTTTAACATTTTATTTAAATTCATTTAACAAAAGTGTTTTAACAAAATCAATTTATTTATTTATTAGTGTGTTAAATCTCCTTAGCAAATGAATTTGTTTATTTAAATATTTAAATAAAATAATTTATAAATGTGATAAATTTTATAAATGATAAACATATATTATTCAATGCTAATTTAATAATATAGTGAATAATAAAAGGTGTTTTTTTGTTGATTCAAATATCTCTCAAAGCTAATATTTTTTATATGCACGAGTGTTTGAAGTCATATGCATTGCAGGTGACATTACATGCTTTTTATTTATTGAATAATATATTTTAGTTCATATAATCAATGTAAAATCGTATATTACAAAATAATAAACATAAATAAAATATATAAACATTTTTAATTAAAATATTATAATAATAAAAGAATTTCAAATCATAATTATAAGATTTGTATATATTAAAAAAATATGAATATACTCTAAATTAATAGTCTTCTCTAATTCATAAATAATGTGAAATTACTATATTTTAAGAATTTTTGTATATAAAATATATCGTTTAGTATTATATTTATAATCTATATATATAAGCATGAGTTTAGAAAATCTTTTTACATATACGGGCGTTTAGGTGGGCATGCTTTCAGTTCATTTTTCTAACATGTTATTGAAACACGTTTTGTAGAAAGCGTTTTCACTCTCCCAATTTCAACTCTTGTCACCTTCTCACTCACCCATTAGATACCTTGAGAACCCTGGGAAAATATTTTCTAAACATTTCGTGTCAACCTCCTCCTACTGTAAACTACAGGTGATCAAAACTCGATTTGACTTGAAAAAATTAGAAAAAAATATATGAACTTGTGCGCATTGGTCAAATCGAGTAATTAGAGTATCGATTTTGAATCGAAATTTGTAACACCCTAAACCCGATTTAAAAGTTTTGATCGAATCTAGCGTAGTTACATTAACACCTTGAAAATTGATTTTGCGTTTAGATATTTTTAGTTATCGATGACTTAAGTAAAAACCAAAATGAATGAAAGTCAGTTTCAAACCCGAAATATATAGTCATAGTTAACTCAGTACAAAACAATTCGAGCTCCCGTACGCAGTCCGATTCCATGTCAGATATCTACCTGAACAGACAAGACAATTGGTGAGCTACCAATCTCAGTATATAGCCAAAATCAAATACATTTAAATCGTAATAACATAGGTAAACTTAATGACATTTACACAACCGGTACCGAATAATTTCAAAGTATCGCAGAGTTGTCAAATTACGAATCAAAGGAATCCTACGTGAAGTTGGACTCAATATCATTCACATATCAATAAATAGACACAACACATGACAACTAAAGCAAAGACAATTTCAGTTCAGTCACATAATTGAAGGTCAAACAATACGAATTCAAGATTTCAGTATAGAAATAATACAGATACAATTACAGATACAATCATGTCAGAGATACAGTTACAGATGTAGACATGATACAGATACCGTTACAAATGCAGACGTGATACCCCCATCCGTTATACGCCATCTCCGTCTAACCCAACACCATATAGTATCGGTATGACATGTTGCAGTGTTTATAGTGTCACTGCTAGTTAAGTGGTAACCTTGCAGTGTTTATAGTGTCACTGCAGGTTCAGTTATAATGTTACAGTGTTTACAGTGCCACTACCGGGTCAATTATAATATTGCAGTGTTTACAGTGTCACTACCAACTCAGTAAATATTCTCAAGTGACTTAACCACTGAATCAGTTCAGTTCAGTTACTTCCTTCACTTCACAGTCCCAACCCATGCAAATGCCGAAAATATATGACAAATATGTATAATCTACCAATAGACGTGATCATACAATTCAATTATAACAGTGTGCTGACATTATTTGTAATCATTTCGTACAGTTATCCATATACCACATATCCTTAATCAAAATAGTAACATAGAAGCATACCTGTATGCTTAACAGAACACGAGTCGTACCTGAACGAAATGCACACTATAACGCATCCAACCAAAAGCACATTACACATTATCAAATCGCTATTAAGTTTCTTATATCAATGTAACGTACATACATATAGCACATTGTACACTAACAAATCGCAAATATCAAGTTTATAGCTTACTACAGACCATGTGTCTTAAAACTATGTAATCACACCAATGTGTCAACCCATGCGTCAGCCCACACCTTGACACACACTCGTGTGCCAGCCCGTGTGCTTCTAAACAGTATAGACACACACCCTAACACACGTCCATGTGCCAGCCCGTGTGCCTCCAAACAGTTTACACACACACCCTAACACACCTTGTGTGCCTTCAAACAGCCCCGTTCTGACGGGAAAAACGCAAAAAAAACATAAGAATTCTACAGGGGTTTGTATACCCACCTATTACACGACAATATAGAAGCAACCAATCATGTTCCCGAAAACTAAAATGCACAAACGGAACCAAAAACACTATTATTTCCGATAATAACTAATTTATACATAACTTGGTTTCATCAAACCCTTCAATGCAAAACTACCAACTTGAACTCTATTACCTTCGCGCATAGAGACCAATTTATAGATTAAGAGTGCTAGGGGAGATCCTACTCTCGAGACCGTCTCCTAAACCTTGACAATCAAGTACAACAGAAGAAATTAGCACAAATTAAGAACAATTCCCAAACTTACCAAAAAGAAAATATTAATTAACATAACAACACTCAACGAAAATCAAGATGATTCCAATACAACGAAGTTACACACCTTACAGTTTCACTAGCTAAAGTAATAAGCACAAACGGTCACCAGTATTCACTGGAGGAAGAACATAGAGCAAAAATAAAAAAAGAAGGAAAAAAAAACCTTGTGAGGATAAGAACGAACGAACATAAAAGAACAGAAGTTATTTAGTTAACTTAAAAATCAGTTTTTCGGAGAAGAACAAAAATATATTTCCTCACGAATACGCAGAGATTCGAACACATGACCTAAAAAATAGAAAGATACTTAACCATTAAACCACTAGACTCATAATTAACATCAATTGATCGCAATATCTTGTAATTCACATAATCAAAGGTGAAGGTTTAATAAGTGATTGAAACAAAAAGGAAAATTTTCAAGGCACAAGATTCGAATCTAAAACCTCACACTCACAAGCAGTACAATTAACTATTGAACCAAATTAATCCGCTTGTCAAAATTTTTTAAAATCTAGCTCCAAAAATTGAGAGATAACTACTCACGGTTCTAGGAACCCGATTTCTTCTAACTCGATTTTTGGGATGTTACAAAATTAAATTTTACAATTCAAATATTGCGAATAACATATTGGTGTAAATACAATTGATATAAATACACTTTTAGTACCTGTCAATTTTGAAAATTATACCAAATTAGTCTCAAAATAATGACAAAAAATTCAGAGTACTTTTAAATTTTTAAAAAATAATAATTAATTTTAAAACTCCAAATATTTATAATAATTCTAAAAAAATTCTAAAGAATAAGTAAATATTAAAAATTAAAAAAATCCTAAATTCTAACTCTAAAATGAAAAAACCCTAAAGGAACCGTGGAGAGAGAAAGAAAATGTGTACAGCTAGATGCGCTTTACTGTTAAAACAAAAAAGCGTGACCAGTTAAAAGCGCATTTCTACCAAATCTACTAAAAGCGCATCTAATTGAATGTATTTTCCTTCTCTATCTCCGAAATTGACCTAATTTAATACAATGTAATATAATTTGCTTTAGCTTCTCTAAACTTTGCTCCTCTCCAAAAAAAAAGAATTTCATAATAGCTGGAATTTTATCTTTTTTAAGATTACAATCATATTAACAATTATCATCAAAATTAATTAGGGATACATCTCAAAATTATACATGAACTTTGATTTAATATACAATTGTATACATGAATTTTAATTTGTTGCAATTATACACGTAAAACTCTAATTGTGGTTCAAATGTATACTTGAAAATTTAATTTTGATTTAATCATACACATTTAAAGAAATAAATATATCAATTTATTTTTATATTGGATTAATATAATTATTCATGTATGCAATATATAAACATAAAGTGATGTTATATTAATAATTGTGTTACTAATTTACAAGAATTTAATCAAATCAAAATTTCATATATAAAATTACATAAAATCAAAGTTCATGTATACAATTACACATTGAACCATAGTTCATGTATAATATTGGGATTTATACCAAATTAATTATTAAAAATATGAATTAAATAGTTAATTCAATTCTAACTCTCACATACATGATCTATAGATGTAAGATTTAAACATGAAATTTGAAGATTTCCAAGAACGCAATCTTGCCATTAAAATTAAGCCAATACCTTATTAACCAAAATTTGATCATTTCAATGTAGTCCAATTCATTATAAATGTCTTTTCATATTTGAAAATATTAATAAATTTAACAATTAAATTTTGATTCAATAATAAAATTAAAATCTTGAAAACATTCAAGTTTTAGGTTGAAGTATCACATTATATACATATGTATTAGTTATTTGCACACTAATATCTATTGACACCAATATTTCTCAATTTCACACCTGCAAACTCTTTGTTTTGAATCATCAACAAGTGTGTAAGTTATTGGGAAATCAATCATCATTAACATCAGCGAATAGCAATGTGTGATGGCCATACCCATTTTCTGAAAACCATGTGCCATCCTTCACACACCCACGCAACATTTTTAGCTATGTAATTGATTAATACATATATGAAAAGGACAGACACTCCGAAAACAAGAACAACAAAACAATGGTAACTACCATCTTTTTCCAAGTTAAATAATCCCATAACTTTCAGTTATATTCATTGCAGCAAACTAGATAAGCTTTTGTTCATTTCATTATACTGATCCCATCAATAGATGTAATCAGATTTTTTCATATTCATGTTTTAGTCTTCTATAAATTTGTGTTACCTTTGTTTATATTTATGTGCCATAATTTATATATAAATTACAAGGTCATGTCTAAATAAATAATTTATTACTCGAATTTCGTGTTGATTTGGTGATTAAAATATTCATCAGATCTGAATTCGAGTCGCACTAATATCAATTCAAGCAATCTTGAATATCATATAATTTCAATCACTTTTGGTAAGATTCCCTTCCTCTAATCCACAAAATAATACATTAGTCTTCAACTTCCTTTTTGAATATATTTTATGTTCACATTGACCATTATATTGAGTGGCCATGAGCAGTCAAGTTACCAAATATATCCCCTAATCAGCGACCTTAATTAGTTGCTAAAGTTATATCCCGTAAAACTCGACAACCTTCCCCCTAATCAAAACAAAATCACATGCGAATATTGTAACAGGCTTACAGTTTTGTAAGAAATAGAAATTTAATTAAACGGAAGAATCGCGTTTAGTGATTAGGCTCCAATTTATTAGAAAGATGCAAATAACGCAGTTGTTGAGTGGGGGAAGATGACGAGAAAAACGCGTTTATCTCTTTGTCGGTTCATTTCGTTTCTCACTTGTTGCCAAAAGAGTAAAAAGCAAGGGAATTTGATTGAAGCGTGTGTTCCGCGGGATTTCAATCTTGGAAAACGGGAATACGTCGGTCCATGAAAATGATTGTAAAACTTCTTTCTTTTCGGCTATACTTTAACACTCAACTTCCAACAACTTCAGTATCATGATTGTCAATGGAAAGAATATTAAAGGATTAGAGATAGTATTCGATTGAGTCGAGCTTAATAAGTTAAAAAATTTTAAGTTAATCGAGTTGATGGATCTTATTTTAGTAATCGAATTCAATTTAAAATTTTTTCGAGTCGTGTCAAAAAGTTTCGAGTTAAGTCGAGTCGAGTTAACGAATACTTAATATTGCGCTTACAAGGACCGATTATTTAACTAGTAGAGAAAGTACAAAATTATTTAACTACATAAACAATATAATGGTTTTGCCCTTTAATTTAATTGTTTTCACTTTTAATTTTAGAAAAAGCAAACATTTATTAAAACGACATAGTTTTGCCTTTTTCTTATTCGGATTTTGGGATAACTCTAATTGTGTAATTCATATTCGAGTTAAATCGAAAATTTTGATTTTTTATTTGGGTTTATTTAAATAACTCGAACTATTTAATTTAAAATTTGAATTTTTTATAGAGCTTTTTGAATCGAATTAGATTTTGCTCACCCCTACTTTAGATGAGTATTTACTTCCACTGCGATGCGTTCATTTTTCTTTTGTCTCACGTCACAGTATCTAACCTCACAAATCGAATCGGATTTTGATCACCCCTACTTTAGATAAGTGTTTATTTCCAGTGCGGTGCGTTTAGTTTTTTTTTCTTGCTCTACAATATCTAATCTCATCGTCACCGTTGTTTTTACAATAACTTTAGGTAAACGAACCGCCCATCCAAAGGGGCCCTAAATCATTTTCATTTGGTTAAAATCTTATGTAAGTCTCTTTACTATTAAAAAAAGGGTAAATTACACCAACAGTCACTCAACTTTGATATGGGGAAACAAATAGTTACCTGATTTACATTTCAGTCACTCAACTTTGAAAATGTGACAAAACAGTCATTTTTTCATGTTTTCAGTCATCGGCGTTGGTGGAGTGTGAAAAACGTCCAGCTGGCCGGTTACATTTAACACAATAGTCACTCAACTTTGAAAATGTAACAAAACAATCACTAACGTTATCGAAAAGTGACAAAACAGTTACTGATTAATAGTTTCTGTTAGGGACTTAACGAGAACGATGACATTAACCAAAATAACCCTAAACCAAAATATGTGAATAATAAATCAAACAAAAATTTAAATAACCCTAAATCCCAAACAGTAGCAATTAAAATCCAATCAAAATAGAAATAATCCTAAATCGAAAATGAAAATCAGAATCCAAATAAAAAATAACAATCAACATCGAAATCAAATTCGAATAAACACAAAATAACCCTAAATACAAATATCCCATAACCCAAAACAATAATAGAAACATACCTGTTACATCTATTGTATCAACATTGACATTTTCTCGTCCATTCACCATCGTCACTGAGAATGGTTTGCCTTTAATCCCCAAATAGTCACTGATTTCAATCAATTTCTAACCTAGATCAATTTTAAAATCTATTTTTTAACCTTAAATCATGAGAGAACCAAACATTTCTCCCTATTCTTTAATTAGATTCTAAACAATCTGATTTTAGGGTTAAACAACATAACTCATCTGATTTCAGTGACTGTTTTGTCACATTTTCAAAATTGAGTGATTGTTGTGTTAAATGTAACCGACCAGCTGGACGTTTTCCATACTCCACCAACGCCGTCAACTGCCATGTCACTGTTTCGTGACGTCTATGACGGAAAATGTAAAAATGGACTGTTTTGTCACATTTTCAAAGTTGAGTGACTGAAATGTAAACCATATAACATCCCTAAAATTTATATATAATAAAAGAAGTAATAAGTTGGAAATAATGTATAATTGATTTTTTTTATTGTAAGATGAGAAAATGATATAAAAGAGAGGATTGAGGAGTGTAAAAAATAATAATAATAATTGAGAAGTATGTTTAAGTATATTGATTTAAAAGTAAGAACTAAATTGTAAATATGTGAAAAGTTTTTAGCTCAAGTGTAAATATTCAAAATTTAGAGGATAAAAGTGTAAAAATGAGAAAGTTAAAGGACCAAAAGTGAAAATATACCAATTTACTATGATATGGAATTGGCATGTAGGGACCAAATTGAATAAGTGAATAATCATGAGGGACTATATCGTAATTTTTCTAAATTAAGTGATGACTCAAGGATAGAATTTTGAAAGACCAATAAGGGCAAAATAATCAATTAGCAAGAGGGAGAATTCTAGAATGTAATGATAATGTTGATGATATTTGGAGATATTTTTCATTAATTAATTAGTTAAATATTGTTTAATTAATATTTCACTTAAATATTTATTATTATTTTATTTAGAAAATGGTAGTATAAAAAAAAGGAAGGATGAAGGAAATTTATCATCCTTCCAACGTGAGTAAAAGGGTGAGAAAAAGAAGTTTTTTTTTTTGCAATTTGGTCCTTTTCCATGAAAACCTATCTTTTTACCTAATTTTTTTTTAAAATTTTCTTAGATATTAGAGAGAGAAGATGAAGTAGAGATTCTAGAGAATATGTACATCAATTTAGAAGCAAGAAAATAGTAGATGAAAGTGGAGAAAATGAGAAGAAAAAGGAAGGAAAGTGGTGAAGAAGATAAATGCATGAAAATGAAGAAGAAAGGAAGAAATTCTTGACAAAGGAGGTAAATTTCATTCTAAACCTACTTTTATTTCAATCGATTGAGTTAAAATATTTTGAGTAAGATGTGTGATACATGTATTTAATCTAATACTAGAAATAGAAAGTATTTGATGAAGAATAAAGGCTTAAACACACTAAATTGGTAAGGGAGAATGTGATTTGTATGGTGAAAAGTACTAAGATTAAGAAATGAATATGTAATCTACACACAAACATAAGTGATTAAATTGCATAGTAATCAAAAGTATGGTAATTATGTGTGATTGAGTGAAACATAGTGCAAAGAAACATGGAAAAGGAAACATTTTCATTAAAACAGTTTGGACAGTAGCAGTGGATTAACTTTGAAAATTCACCAAAAATTATATAAATTTAGTTAGAGGTTGAATTAAATATGTAATTAAATATTATTGAGTCTAGTTTCATATGGGAGAAACGGTGAAAGAAACGGAATTGTATATTTTGAGATATATTAGTTTTTGTGAAACAAGGTCAGAGTAGATTCAAGTTCCGCTATTCTGACTTTGGAAAATCATAAGAAAATTTTTAAAAAATGATTAGAGGCTGAAATTTATATGCTTAAATTCTTAATGAGTCTATTTTCAAGAGAAACAAACAGAAACATCATCCGAACCCTGTACTAATAGATAATTAATTTTTAGTAAAAAAATGTCAAAACTGTCAAGCAGCAGAAAAGGGGAAACTTTGAAGAATTTTCTGTACGAATTGGCTAAACTAGAAATTCTGAAATTTTTATGGTAAATATATATTTGAGTCTAGTTTCAAAAACATCAAGAGGATCTTAATTTCGAATTCTGCAGCCAAGATATAAATAATTTAGTGACTATGACTCAAGTGGACAGCTTTGAAATTAACACATAAGTAAATAATAGAATTATAGATAATGTATTGTTACATATAAGCATGCTATATACTAAAAGCTAAAAATTCTAATAAATATATATATATACATAAAGGATGTGGAATGGAGATGAGGAGGAGGAAAAATATATATAGTAGATGAATTTGAAATGTTTCGAAATGATTATAAGTGATGTAATGATTAATACATGTAAGTATATTTAAACGAATTGATAATAATAAGTAAATAATGGTTAATTGATGTGATATTGAAATCATTATTAAAAATTTATGAAGAATTAAATTGATTGGCAAAGTTTAGAAATAAATATGAAATATACATAAAGTGGGTAAACTACTTTTGAAAGTGCAAGTTCTCCAGTTGTGAAATACAGTTCGATTTGAGCCTTACTTGATATTGTGGTCATGTATGATTTGGAGCTTGATCAGCTAGATGTAAAAACAACGTTCTTGCATGGAGAACTTGAGGAAGATATTTACATGCATTAACCAGAGGGCTTTATAGTCTCAGAAAAGGAGGACTATGTTTGCTTGTTGAAAAAGTGCCTTTATGGTTTGAAACAGTCACCAGGGCAATGGTACAAGAGGTTTGATTCTTTTATGACTACCCATGATTTCAAAAGAAGCAGTTTTGATAGTTGTGTTTATTTTAAGAAAAACGGTGATGATTTTTTTGTGTATCTACTCCTTTATGTTGATGACATGTTGATAGCAACAAAAGATAAACAAGAGATAAGAAAGGTTAAAGCCCAACTTAGTGAAGAATTTGAGATGAAAGATTTGGGAGCAGCAAAGAAGATGCTTGGGATGGAGATTCTTAGATATAGAAAGGCATGTAAGTTGTACCTAAGTCAGAAAGGGTACATTGAGAAAGTTCTTTGCAGGTTCAATATGCAGAGTGTCAAGTTTGTTAATACTCCATTAGCAGCCCACTTCAGACTTTCTTCGGCTTTGTCTCCATAGTCATATGATGAGATTAATTACATGTCACGTGTTCCATATTCTAGTGCAGTGGGTTCTCTAATGTATGCTATGGTTTGCTTACGTCCAGATTTATCATATGCAATCAGTGCAGTTAGTAGATACATGACAAATCCTAGTAAAGAACACTGGAAAGTAGTTCAGTGGATTTTGAGATACTTACGAGTTGCCACTGATGTTTGCTTACAGCTTGGAAGAACTAGAGATGGAGTCATTGGGTATGTTGATGCTGATTTTACTAGAGACCTAAATAGGAGAAGATATCTTACAGGGTATGTCTTTACAATTGGGGGTTGTGCAATTAGTTGGAAAGCTACTTTGCAAACTACAATTGCTTTGTCTACCACTGAAGCTGAGTACATGGCGATTACCGAGGCTAGTAAAGAAGCTATTTGGTTAAAAGGACTCTTTTGGTGAATTTAATAAAGATCTTCAGATTGGTACAATATTTTGTGACAGTCAAAGTGTCATTTTCCTTACGAAAGATCAAATGTTTCATGAGAGAACAAAGCACATTGATGTTCGGTATCATTTTGTGCGTGATATTATTGCTCGTGGAGATGTTGTTGTGAGCAAAGTTAGTACTCATGAAAATCCTGCAGATATAATGACTAAGTCACTTCCCATAACCAAGTTTGAGTATTGCTTGGACTTGGTTGGTGTTCATTGTTGAAGAATACCCCTCAAGGGGTTTTGTGGAAGAGGTGGAGAACTTGTTCGTAGTGAGTTCTTGTTCGTAGAGAATTCTTGTCAAGGTGGAGATTGTTATAATTGGGTGACTAGAATTCTTATTAAAATAAAATACAGTGGCAAAATAAAATAAAAGTAAAGTCCAAATAAACTAGACTTTTTTAATTTTATTTTAATTAGAATAAGTCATCTATTTTATTTTAATTAGAATAAGGTTTTTCAACCTTACTACGTTACTTCTATTAGTTGTTGATTGGAATAAGGTTTTTCAACCTATAAATAGGCGTAGTCATCTCCTCTTGTAATTATTCGATTTTTGACATTAGTGAATCTTCTTCACCTCTGCCCGTGGTTTTTTCCCGAAAGGGTTTTCACGTAAAATCTGTGTTTTTTTCCCCGTTTTCTTTGCGATATTTCTTCATTGTCGACATTTAATTTTATCAGTGATAATATATTTTGGAGTAAAGACTATAAGTTATATATTTAATTTAAATGATTTTATGTTTTGAAAAAAAAATAAGTATATTAGTGAAAAACTATGTGAAAAAATGTTATTAAAAATTATTTAAATTGTACATATATAAAAATGGTAAGATTGAACTCAATTGAGTACTAAGCTATTCACATAGCTTAATGCATTTATTTTAAACGCGTAGGAGATAGATAAGTTTTGAAAAGAATTGAGGATTGCTACTTCAATTTGGATCACATCACTTCTCAACCTTCAAATTCAAGCCTTTTGGTATATATATATTGGACTTTAGTTTGACATGTACTTTAGTTTATTAGTAAAAAAAAATATGAATTATGTATGAATAATAATGCTTTGTGTTATAAGTTACCTTGATTCTAATGAAACAAGAATATATATATATAAATAAGTAGTGAGTTTAGTATTAAAATGAAATAATGTATTAAATAATAAAAATTTACTTTTATTATATTAAATAAAATAAACATAAAAAGCATTATACTCTTTCTATTCTACTAAATTTGTCACATTTTAAATTTTAAATTTGAAAAATAATTATAAAACTTTTAATAAAGTAGTTTTTAAAAATATTTTCGTTAGTGTAATTAACTAAAATATTTAAAATAATTGAGATGAAAGTTTTAAAAAAGTTCACCTAAAAAATATCAATTGTGACATTTTAATTGGGACATTGGGAGTACTATATTTTAACGTTATGCAATTAAAATTGTTGAGGTTGGATTATTCTATCGTATTGATATAATTTATATTTGTTCACTTTCGATTTAATTTGAAAAATAAGTCTTAAATTTTGTTCAAATCCTTTTTATATTTGTAAATTTTAAATCCATTCATTTTTTAAACATAATAATTTAGATATTTTTTTTCGTATGATCAATGTATTATTCATGTTTTTTTACTGTTCATAAATATTAATCTTTTCAAGATTCATAGATTCTCTTCCCAATAAAATTGTTTATAGGCTTGAACGTGAGTTTTCTTGTTGTCCCTAGAAGTGCAATGTACTTTAACACTGCACCCAATACTTGATAAATATAAATAACTTATCATAATTTAATGTGTACATTATAATATTATAGATTATTATAGATTTTTTTTTCTATGACATAAATTACATAATATATAATATAAAATAGTTAACAACCAACACCTCTTTCCTTCTATTATAATGTAAGCTTTGATTGTAAAATTGCTTATCAATAAAATAATAGTTTAAATATATCAAAAGTTTTTGTTCTCTTTCAAAATTTAAAATTTAATACACATATTTTTTTTGTCGTTAAGATGGTTGATTTAGCTGTTATTTAAATATATATTATTTTCTATATATTATTTGAATTAAATAATGATGCCAACTATAAATCAATTTGAATTAAATTTAAATATACCGTTTAAAGTTTTTTTTTTTCAAAATACACTATGAAAATTTTAAGACTAAATTTACTACCTTTGTTTTTTTTTTTTTTTGTCAAAAATGGGTATTTTTTATATAAAATTCTTTTAATATAGTGTATTTTAAACAAAAATATATATTAAATATAATCTTAACCAATTCCAAGTTTGTATCATTATTGAGAAATTATTTTATATTAATATTTTACATACTTTATAATTAAGTTTATACTAAAATGTTTTTGATATATAATTAATCTAATTGAAAATAAAAAAGAAGTGTTCAAGTTTGATTTAATATAGATCGAACGAATAATACAAAGTTTGAAGAGACATTATTATCATTCATAGAGTAAATTAATAGACTTATTCATGGGTCAAGTAATCCACCCGGTTTTATAGGCGTAGCCCAATTTGGCTTGAGCTCGGACAATGTTTTTTTATGTCTTGAGCCTAATTAGAGGAGCCTACCCGTTTTCAGTTTAAATAATAAAAGTATTTTTAAAATTTAATTTAATTATAATATATATGTAACATTAATAAAAATATTTTTAATATTTAATTAAAAATTGAATAATATTGATTGAATCTTAACTCAATTGACATGGACAATATAATTGGACTATGCAAATTCGGTCAATTGACTATGCAAATTCATTGTTAAATGTACATCTCTTGTATATTTATGATTAAAAAAAATCTTATATAAAAACATGTTTTACCCTAAAATTAATATTAGTAGCAACTAATTCCTAAACAATTAGAATTACTGAGAATATTTTATTTTAATGTTTGTTTACTTTTTTCTTTCAATCTAGATTGTATACTCCACTACATTGCGATTTAAATTTAATTAAAATAAAATTTTCAGTCATATTGCATAATTTTAAATTAAAATATTATTTTATGAAAATAAATTTAGAATTAAATTAAGATAAATTATGAGATTATTTGAGATTAAAAATATGATGTGATAGAATTAAAACATGACATATCATTCAATGTGTGGATAAATCGCTTCATAATATAATTTTAAAATAAAATAATAAATTAAGTATTAAAATATATTTATCTGTATACAATTACTATGATAAATTATATTAATGATTATTGAAAAGCACCTAATCATGTCAAAAATTAAATAGAAGGATAAAATCTCAAACTTGAGTGCAATATAGGGATCAAAACTGAAGTTTGACCATTGTTATATATATATTTTTTTTAAAAAGTAAAGGGATTAAAATTGAAATAGGACCATCATCTTATAATGTAAAAAAAGAGAGAGAACAACATAACATGTGTCCTTGGAGGTATCAAATTATGTTAAAAATTAAATATAAAAATTAAATCTCAAATTTTAACGTAGCATAGAGACCGAAACTGAAGTTTGACCATTATTATATAAACTAAGTAAAGTAAACGGATCATAATTGCAATTGAACCATTATAATATAAGGAAGAAAAAGCAGAACACATTTATAATTTATAGATATAGATAAAATTCAAATTTAAGTATAATAAAAGGGTTAAAATTGAAATTAAACTATTTTGTTAAAATGAAATAAAGAAAAGAAAAGGATGACGGTGTCCACGTGTCATTAGGGTTAAGAAAGTATGAATAGATACTACCATATATTCACACCAGTATATTCAAAAAAATATATATATTCATCAATCTAACTAGGAGTGAGCAAAATTTAATTCGATTCGAAAATTTTGATAAAAAATTAAAATTTTGAATTAAATAATTCGAGTTATTCGGATCAACTCGAACGAGAAAATCAAATTTTTCGGTTTAACCCGAATATAAATTACACAATTCAATTATCCGAAAATCCGAATAAGAAAATGTAAAACTACATCGTTTTGATAAATGTTTATCAATTAACTTTACTTATATAGTTAGATAATAATACAACATTGAGTATAAATAATAAGATTTATTAACTCGACTCGACTTGACTCAAATTTTTTTAACTAAATTAAAAAAACTCAAATTAAATTCGATTACTAAAATAAAATTCATCAACTAGATTAATTTTAATTTTTTTAAATTAATTTGATTTGAGTCACCCGTAAATTCAGCACCCCTTCCAAGACTTCAAGTACCTTGAAGGACCAATCAGTGTGAGAAAAATAACTACCATTTCTGGTTTTTCTCGATTATAAATACATTTTTACAAAATTCAGCTTTGTTCAAGGACAAGTCAACATTGAATTCATGATAGTCAAAATAATCCACAATTTGAGTATTCAAATTTTGGCATTAAAAAAAAAAAGATACGAGATGACTTCTTCAGACTTTTGCGGCTTCAACCTATCAGCCCCCACAAACCTACCAAGCAATAAAATTAAATTTATTTATTTAGGTATTTGCATTCATATTCTTTTATATATTTATATTATAATCATATTTATGCATAAAATATTGCACATTTATATAACTTTTTTATATACTAATAAATTGTAATTGTTCCATATATCGTATCATAATCATATTTCTATTTCCTTCATCATATTTAACCATACAAACATATTTTAAGAAAAAAAATTATTATTATAACTAGAAGACATTCATAAAAACCAATTACATATAATAAAACATAAATTTGGATACTCAAAAATTCAATTAACTAAAATATATGTTTTAATGAACAATATTTAAGCTAATATTACCAAATTTAAATACAAAAGAATAGAAGGAAATGAAAAAGATTTGTAGGTATTGAGATTTGAGTGAAGAGTAAGAGCGCGTTTGCAATCTGCCAACCACTACGATTACATAAAGATGAAGTCAAATGAGATTAGAGTAGATTACATAATTGGGTGAGCCACTCCCCCATTATCATTTTTGATTGAATAAATAAATGTGCAATTTGACTTTCCTATTTCTAAATTAATAATGCTCTGTTTTACCCCATCCATCCCAATTTACAATGATTACCAGATTCTTAAATATTCCATTTTTTTTTCACATCTATATTTTACTCCTTCAACTTTCTATTATTTACTCAGTCAATTCTTCTGAAAGGGTAAACAGTCACTTTTTTTTCTTTTTTAAATATAAAATTAAAAATTCATATGGATACATCTTAAAACTATACATGAATTATTATTTAATATGTAACTGTATACATGAATTTTAATTTTGTGCATTTTTATCCATGAAATTTTGATTTGATCCAATTATTGTAAATTATTGATATAACATCATTTTGTGTTTATATATTGCATACATAAATAATTATATTTATTCAATATAAAAATAAATTGATGTATTTATTTCTTTAAACTTGTATGATTAAATCAAAATTAAAATTTCAAGTAAACATTTGAATCACAATTAAAGTTTCATGTGTATAATTGTACTAAATTAAAATTCATATATACAATTGTATATTAAATCAAAGTTTATGTATAATTTTAAAAAAAGAAAAATATAAAATTACATAATCTGAAATCTAATACTTAACATTTGAAAAGCTTTTATTTGAGTATATTTGATTTTTATTTGATCAATTTAAAATGTTTTGACACTTATTTGATCATTTTGAAAGGTTTGATTCTAATATGAATAATTCTTAAAAAATTTAGACCCAATTTAAATATGTTTAATAAGAGAATACAAATTTAAATCTTGAAAATAATATTGTTAAAAAGGATAATCATAAATTTCGAACATTAATCGTATAACTAATATGGATGATAATAAAAAATGTTGAGTATATTTTAAAAGAAAATCGAAACCGAAGCCTAATTTTATAATATTGAAAAGTGAATTAATCGATAATGAATTTAATGCTTCTTTAAATAAAGTTTCAGATTTGAGTATAATGAATATAAAAATAATTTTAGATAACTTGGCTGTCTATTTAAAGATTCTATACAACTTAACTTGGAAAATATTTGAAACTTATCGAGAAAAATGAGTAAAATTTACAATTCGTTGAATAACAAATAATTTGTAATAAAAAATTAAAATTAAAAGGCAAAATTAAAGAAAAATCCCTACCGCTAGCCCCTGAAAAAGAAAAATATAATTGTGGGCGGCCAGTGAGGGACCGAATGGAAAACGAGTAACTACTCTGTTGAAAGTGTCAACGCCTAGTTTACCAAATCCAAAAAAGCACCACCACCAAGCCAAAAACAAAGGAAAAACCAATGGAATAAATTATTTCATTTCATTTCTCCAAATTAACCACATCGAAACATTTATTCTCTTCTGATTCCCCCCCCCCCCCACCCCCCTCACTATCCCAACTCTTTCATGGCTGTCATGTTTCAGACATTGATTTCTCTCAACCTGTTGGTTGTGTTTTTCTTCTCTGTCTTACCTTTCTCTTCTTCCCAATCTTCTCCTCAAAATATTGAAGTTTTCTTCCCTACTCAGACTCCACCGCCACCTCCACCAATACCACCAGAGTCACCACCGCCACCTCCACTGCCACTGCCACTGCCACCATCATCATCATCTTCATCTTCAGGGAATGACGACAATAGTACTATTGCAAAGGCAGTCGCTGCGACAGCTGGAAGCACTATTGTTATTGCCGCAGTATTCTTCTTTTGCATTAGAAGATATGTTCTTGCTCAGCGCAAAAGCGAGAGAGTTGGGGATAGTTCCCAAGGAGGTCAGCCGAGGGTTCCACCAGATGAGTTCGCTAGAGTTAATGGCAACATAAAGGGTTTAATTGTAGATGAAAACGGTTTGGATGTTCTTTATTGGAGACAGCTTCAAAACGGAGATAACAAAACTGGGTTCCGCCAGGAGGTTCTGAATGTTCCAAAGGATGAAGAAGAAGGTGGTGGTGGAATGGTTAGAAAAGGAAGTCGAAGCAAGAAGGTAGAGCTTGCCAATGAAATTCCTTTGCTTCGTGGGAAATCTTCAACATCCCACCTTCCACCTCCTGATGATGACGATTCAAGTGAAAATATGGGTCCTTTAACTCCTCCACGTTCCTCTCATGCGATTGTGTTAAAAGCTGTCGAGAAAAGAGAAGCTCCTGTTCAATCCAAATTTGTGCCTCCACCACCTCCATTACCGATTCAAAGCAATAAAAGTCTAGTGACACCTCAGCCTCCACCTCCACCGCCTCCACCTAATAGAACTCCAGCGCTACCGCCGCCACCGGTTCCAGCGAAAGGCCCTGCTCCGCCACCACCGCCACCTTCTAATAAAGTGGGTGGTTCAACTACGTCCTTGAAACCTCCGCCAGCAGCCAGAGATAAGTCCAGTACGGGTAAACCAGGGGAGTCTTCTGGAGATTGTGAGAATAATCAGGTGAAATTGAAGCCATTGCACTGGGATAAGGTGAACAAGAAAAATGCTGATCATTCCATGGTGTGGGACAAAATCAATGGCGGGTCTTTTAAGTAAGTTTTCAGTTTCACTATTTCTCGAACACTTAAGCCAACTTTGTTCTTTTCTGAACAAAAAGCGACGCTTTTTTTTTTTTTAAATACTGATTATGTCTCTCTTTTTTCAATTGATTCTTCAGGTTTGATGATGATCTTATGGAAGCTTTATTTGGATATGTAGCAACAAATAGGAAATCCCCTACTAGTGATAGTAGCTCAAAGAACACGACGAGTGTTAATAAGGGCACACCAGCACAAATCACGGTTCTGGATGCTCGAAAATCACAGAACATAGCAATTGTGCTCAAATCTCTAGCTCTCTCTCGTAGAGAACTCCTTGATGCCCTCAATGAAGGCCAAGGTCTTGAAGCAGATACTCTTGAAAAGCTCATGAGAATTGCCCCCACTGAAGAAGAACAGTCCCAAATCCTTGATTTTGATGGTGATCCAACAAGACTTGCTGATGCTGATTCCTTTCTGTTTCACATTTTAAAAGCTCTTCCCTCAGCCTTCACACGCATTAATGCCATGCAGTTTAGATCAAACTATGACTTGGAAATTCTCCACATGAAGGAGTCTTTACAAGCTCTAGAATTAGGGTGCAAGGAGCTTCGTTCTCAACGACTGTTTATGAAACTCCTCGAAGCAATACTCAAGGCCGGTAATCGCATGAATGCCGGAACTGCCAGAGGCAATGCTCAAGCCTTTAACCTTACGTCACTGCTTAAGCTCTCCGACGTTAAAAGCACCGATGGAAAGACTACTCTACTTCACTTTGTGGTGGAAGAAGTAGTCCGGTCCGAGGGAAAGAAATGCTTTATCAGCAGAAGTCATAGCCTGACCCGCAGCAGCAGCCGAAGCAGCAGTAGCATCTCTGGCAATTCGACATCAAAAGAGGATAGAGAGAAGGAATATGTAACGCTGGGATTACCAGTGGTAGGAGGCCTCAGTGCTGAGTTCACCAACGTGGAGAAAGCAGCCGCCATAGATTTCAAAATATTTTCAGGCACTTGCTCGGCTCTTGCTGCTCGTGTAGCAGAAATCAAGCAGCTTGTATTGCAATGTATGGCTGATGGGAAAGGGGGATTCGTGCAAGAAATGAAAGGGTTTATCGATGATGCCGAAGAGGAACTGAAGGTTATAAGAGAAGAGCAAAAAAGAGTGATGGATGTTGTAAAAAGAACAACAGAGTATTATCAAGCAGGGGCTTCTAAGGATCCTTTCCAAGTATTCGTTATAGTTAAGGACTTCCTAGCCATGGTCGACCAAGTCTGCGTCGAAATAGCTAGGAACCAACAAAAGAGGAAGTCATCAACTGCAAATTATGGATCACAATCACCAAATTTACAAGAATCAAGAACCAAAATGAGGTTCCCGGTATTGCCAGCAAATTTCATGGCAGACAAGTCCAGGAGCAATTCTAGCAATTCGGACGCAGATTCGTGAACATGAACAGATATTCATCGGAAAGGCAATGTACATAGACATCATACGAAAGATGTAGATTTGGAACAAGTACAGAAAATTTGTTTTTTTGAATTCTTCCATTTGTTTTGTACTAACTTTTGATCAAGTGGTAAATAATATTTGAGTCCCATTTTCTGATTCGAGCTTGTTCCATTGAGTGAGCACTGGAAAAGATCATGCATTGCTGAAATTAGACAGCATACAACACTGATTTTGATAGGGAAAATTCTACCATTAACCAAAGTTCCACAAGAAATTAGTGCCAACATTCACAGTATCTTCTTCACAACTACCAAGAAAAAAAATGTTACATCATCTTTTGAATGGGTATTTGTTGATGATTTTAATGGAAAATGGAAATAATAATAACAATGACCGAGTATCCCATTGCACATTGCTTATAAGTATAGGTTTGAGACTCTGTCGCATTGTGTCTTGCAAGTAGACACGCAATAACAGCCATCACACCTTTTTGCTTGTGAATTGGGCAATTTTACCCCCTCATACAAGAACAAGCCATTAGAAAGGGTAGCTATTGTCCTGTATGACAAGTTGTCGTTCTCAAATAAGAAGAATTGTTTCTTCCTTAAATGAAAGCACCAGGAAATGTATGTGAACCAAGGCTATTATTTTGTTAGTACAAAGGAGTCTCGAAACATGTTGAACATCACCTCTAAAGAACGATTACATGAACCAATTAGGCATAAGTGCAAAATTAGCCCCTAACGTTTGGTGGTTTTGTCACTTTAGCCCCTATCGTTTTTTTTGGATCATTTTCATATACAACGTTTGTTTTTTTTGTCAAATTAATCATTTTTAACGGTTTTGCTGACGTGGCCGTTAAAGAGTTAACGATGCTGACGTGGAATTTTTTTTCCAACTGAATTAGTACACATAAGCATATGCTGACGTGGCATATAAGACAAAAATGTCACGTCAGCAAAAAAATTTAAAGTAAAAACATAAATTAAATTAAAAAACAATAAAATATTTACCCAAAGTTAAAAGAATTAAGAAAAGTAAAAATTATAGGAAGTCAAAATCTCCAGAAAAGCTTGTGATAACAACAAGAAGCTAAACCATCTCCATCTCCATCTCCATCTCCAACCGCTACGAGAAAAGGAACGCCGGAGAGGCAGAAGTCGACGGAGACAACGACTCCATGACTGGAAGCGTGGATTGCACCGACGAGAGGAATGAACAGCAGAGGACAGCTATTGCCAATTTGTGGTCCTGTTCGGCCTGCATCACTGAGTAAGCTCGGGGCGTCCTTGACTTCATCTCTTTTGAGGGGAATGAGTCCCTCTAGAGTGAGGAATGGGTTGGATGGTAGTTTGAGTCGATTTTGAGCTTTTTTGGTGATGTTATTAAGATGGGTAAGATTGGGGAGAACAAGGTTTCGACAGTAAAAATCCTAAAGAGAAAAAATGTGAAAGAACCAAAATCCAAAACCTCTCACATCACATTATTAGCTGATATACTAAAAGAAACCCAGATCAAAGCTTAGTCAGTGATTGGGTTGTTGAAGGAATGGGTTTTGGCTCATGAAATTGTTTAACTAAAAAAGAAACTATACTTTTTTTTTCTGGGGATTTGAATTGATTGGCGAAGGAGGCTAATTTGGCTGAGTGTGGGAAGTGGATGGGGAATGGGACAAGGAAAGCGGATGCTCGTGTCTTTGATGGGTTAGATGCATCCATGGCTGAACCTTGGTTGGCTGCCCATGGAGAAGGAGAGCAAATTTTATTGTTTTTCAATTTAATTTATGTTTTAACTTTAATTTTGTATTTTTGTTTTATATGCCACGTCAGCATATGCTTATGTGTACTAATCCAGTTGAAAAAAAAAATTCACGTCAGCATCGTTATCTCTTTAACGGCCACGTCAGTAAGACGTTAAAAAAATGATTAATTTGACAAAAAAAATAAACGTTGTGTATGAAAATGATCCAAAAAAAACGATAAGGACCAAAATGACAAAACCACCAAATATTAGAGGCTAATTTTGCACTTATGCCAACCAATTAAGCTGAACACCAGTTTCGAATCTAGGGGATTATGCCTACCTAAAATACATTATATATAATATATATTCTTAATATTATAACTTGCCCTTGCAGTCTTCTCAAACAGGACACCTTAATTGTCATAACCCAAAGCTTCAAGCAATATGCCATATTTATTAAATCCAAACCAAACTACTCTAATTATAATAACGAAAATGAATCCAATGAAAAGTAAAAAAAATTAGGCAAGAAAATGAGAAGTTGGAACTAACTATGACTTATTATGCAATTTCTAAAGAATTATTTAATCGATCCAAGTGCCAAACTTAGATGTTGGGTAATGAAATTAGACAGCGATGGTGCCAACCCACCACTTTTAATTTTTCACTTAATCATTTCATTTTTATCATTCCTTTGGGAGTTTGGTGCGTGTCAAATAATATTATATGACATCATCTCATCATGACCAAGCTCTATATCTCATGTCTATATTTCAGTGGAAGAACATCAAAGGAATGCATTGCCATTTGTGACACTTATTAGTTCCCAGATTGGTTGCTAAATGCTAAATCTCCCATCAATTATCAAAAGATAGCGACTTCTAGTTTTTTCGTTCTTCTCTCTTTTTTCCACATCGTGAAAGAAGGGTGGTTGTGTGTGTCACAACCATGGTACTGTCATGATAGCTACAAGGTAACATAACTTCGATCTAAAAACGACAGGCGTTGGATTTTTGCCAACGGCCTAAAGCTGGACGATGGTGGTCAGCAGTAGGCAGGGAATACCAACAAAGAAACAAAAATGGCTGGTATTTGGTGATGGTACACCATTGACTCGGTGTTGCGTTGCCCTTGAGATGCTGCAGTTGCCACTGTCCATAACAGAAACTGTAGGAAAGTCAACTCAGAATATGAACACTTGAACAAAAATAGCGTTTCTGTCATGCCCGAAAACTCAAGCTGATGATACGGTTTTGTGTTTGACCTGTCAGTCTCTCCTGCCACGGTCTATATTTTAATACTATGACCATGATTTCAGTACTTCTCTACGGTAGTTGAGCAGGATCTGATTTCAGTAAGGCTGTCAAATTATATGTACCTTGCTCATAAAAAAGAATCCATGAACATCTTCAGATTGTTCAACCGACTGTTTCGGATGGTTGCATGTTCCTGGGTCGTTTATGGAAGTTGGAACCTGAAACAAGCTCGAGTTGATCTCAGCTGTTAAACAAGACTGTAAGTTTTATTGGCTGACCTTTTCGTGTAACAAAATCATAGAAATCGATCTCAAACACTGAGAAGTACAGTTTGAAGGCTGGGAACTTGAAATTGATTCACACTCAATTGTCGAGCAGGATTCGGTACATAAACACGCATTCCGTGGTGTTCTTTTTATCCACATTTATACATACTACAACATGCTTTGCTACTACTATATGACAACGGAAGAAACAGTTCACTGAAACCGGAAAAGCCTCAAACTGTTCTATATCTCCTAGACGAACGTAGCAGCTTGATGACAAGATTGACGTATTCAGATAAACGGCATGTGACTCATCAACGACAGATGCTATATGGGGTAACTGATAAAGCCAGTACTATCATGGCATGTGTCCTCAATGAAAAACATGCCTTCAGAATTCAGATAGACCTTTTTTTTTTTTTTGGCCCAGCAATGTAGTTAGCCTCCAAAGCTGGTGTACTTCTTATGCTTCCGTCTTTTCCAATTGTTTTTCATTTTTAAAAAATTCTTGATATTTCCTCCCACTAGTTGTAGATGAAGCCCAATTCATTTACCCGAGGAAGCCAGGTTGCCGATGGATGTCACTCTTGGAACCTATCTGTGAAATTACAGATAAGAAACAGTAATGTTACGATTGAGGGACCCTTAGTTATAACAAATTTTGCATGACGATTTGATGGATTAAATTACTCAAGGATATATCACATAAAATGACTGCAATACTTTAAAGGAAAGTTCCAGTACAACTTACAATGATTTAAAATTGATATGATGAGGTTAAGACTTAAGAGCAAGAGCTAATTAATGGTACTCAGTTTATCCTACAATACACATGATGGTGCACACCACCAGACCAACATGAAGCCTAAAACAGCAGAGCAATAAAACGACAACCATCACTACTTCTACCAGAACTGACAATGACTTGGCACCAGTAGTTCCTCAACTTGAAAGTAAAGTATACTATCACAGTTTGTTATTAGGATCAGGCCTGTACTTTACTTTAACTGCAGTGCTTAATGTGGAAAGGCTTTTAATTTCAATTCTTTTACGGGTTGTCTAGAGAGAGGACATTAAAAAGGCTCCATAATCATACTATTGAATCTACTTTGTAGGTGCTAAAGCACATTAAACAGGACATTCGTTTCAGGCTGGCTGGTTTGCACCATATAGCTGCTGATTTTCTCAAAAGGAACTTATGTAATAATTGATGTTTGAATGACTCATATTAGCTTAAAGTTATCACCTAATCTGTTTGATGGCAGTACACTTGTAGCAGTTCAACTGCTTTTCTTCGTATGACAGAACTGCTAAAATCCAAAAAGAAATAAATAATTGAAGAGCAAACTTGTGAAAATTTTGGCATTGACAAAATAATTGTTGATCAAAGAGAAAGGAAAATTTATGGTGCTCAATACATATGCCTAAGCAGGTGATGGAAAAAGTATGCTTTAAGATGATTGGCATTGAAAGTTTCATTTTGTATCACAATCAAACTACATGAAGTCCGAAACAAGGAAACAACAGTAGGAAATACCTTGTCGAGAGGACTTTTTGATGTTCTCTGTCCATGATAAAAACCAGGCAGTGGTGTAGCTTTAAAATTAAGGCTCTGCCTTAACTTTTTGATCTCTGCATCTTTGTTATCCTGTACCAATCACATAGTGTTCAGCAATGCCCATTGTCTAAATTAGGCAATCATATGCCAAAAATTTCTTTTTCTTACAATCCAACAACCAAACAGCCATTTAAATATCTCCATCTTATGTCATGTTTGATTCATTACAATACTTCATGAGCATGTGCATCTGTCTCAAGTGGATGGAAAGACATTGTTAACAAAGAAAATTAATGGTACCTTTGATTTTGTTTGGAGATTTTTCCTCTCTGCTTCCCTTTCATTGGATTTTCCTTCCAGTTTCTTGGAGAGCTGAAATAAAGGATATGAGATGCTTAGATTATAACTAAAGACGAACAATGTACATCAGTGGCTAAACAAATTGAGTATGTGTTACAAAAGGGAAGAGCAAGGAGGACTCTTCATTGCGCACCTCCTTTCTTCTCTCAGGTCTTTCATCACTTTTCAAGCCAGAATAAGATGGAGCAGCCTTAGCATTCTTTTTCTCCATACTACTAACTTTAGAAGACCTGCATTAATGCAAGATGGATGCTTTAGCCAAGGGCATAACTTCTGCTTATAATTATTGGAAGTAATATCTTAAGGATTATTTGGAGCTCCTCTGAAAGAAACTGAGAAACTGAAAGTATGAATTTAAGGCCATGAAGAAGCTAATTGTGCTTGAAGTAAATGAGTTTTCTAACAGGAATGTTCCTTTGAAGTGGTATGTTCTGAATCTGATTGGCTAAATATCAGTGACCCAACAATTAAAAACTTTTTGATGTTCAATCCCCACTTCCTTTTTTTCCTTGACCCCCACAACTCCTTTTTCCTTTTTGCCTTTTTTACTTTCAGCCTTATAAAAGAAAGAAAAAAGGATTGACAGAAATGACAAAAAGCTTGATAATGCTATGATAATGTGTACTTCAGCTGGAGAAAAGAAAAGGAAACAGAAATAGAAGAAAACGAATGAGTGAACCCATTAAACATAACGATAAGTATCATTTCAGAAGTTAAAAAATGAAAATGACAATTAAATAGTACATTAGCCAACTCTTATATATAGATGATATATATATATATAAAACAATTAATTGTACCATGTTTATGGCTAACATTATGCAAATCCACCAATGAAGGCATGTAGGCATTTGTCATCTAAAATCTTTCAACTTAGTACTTAGAAGCTTACCCTCCGTTCTCCTTTTGCGGAGTCGTCAAAGTGGAAACCCTTGATTCTCTCCCCTTTGTAGGCACCTGCAAGAAAAATTGAAACAAAAGATCCATGAATGTGAATTATGTAGTAATAGAGATGTCAGGTAGACCTTAAGAATTAAAAATTCAAAGATAATAACATAGTACCGGTTTTGCTGCTGGAGATTGTTCCTGACTGGAAGGTTTCAGTTGATTGTAATTACTCTGAAATGTTTTAAATGCTCGCTTGACGATGTCCTTATCTCCCATTTTCTCCATAATTAAAGATTTCCTTGTTGCAGAAATGATAGATGGGCCAGAACTCGAGGGACCTAAACTAATGGACATGTGCAAGGATCTAGGAGCCAATTTCTTGCTTTGCTCCACGGATGGATTCTTGGTCTTGGGTGAAGAATAAGATAATGTAGTTCCAGTTTTTGGACGTGTTCTAGAAGCAGATGACGTAGTAGGTGTTAGTGTTTGCTTTGATGTTCTAGATGTAGAAACTTGTGGTGTTTTAGTCACAGGGGAGGCATGTTTCTTCTTTATCCTCGAATCATTCCTCTCCTTATTCACCGCCGTGATCTAGACAATCAAAATGAAAGAAACAAGTATCACATGTCAGCAGCAAATTCACTTGAGTAAAGCTTTTAGAACACACAAATCATTTCAAAAAACATGATAATGATAATGATGAACTAACCTCATGAGATTTTGCAGATTGACCCAATTTTAAGTTTTTAACTTTGATCTTTGGAGTGTTTTCTATGACATTCTCTGATCTATGTGATAACTCCTTCACATCTTGAGACCCCTTTGAAAGAGTTTCCATTTCTTCTTCTGGAGCAGTTTCTTCTGGTTTGTTTAACCCAGGACTTTCCACTATGCTACCCATTATTTCCTGTTTCTCTTCACTTTGCACTGTGCTATCTATTTTCTGTTTCAATTCCTCAACCCATGAATTTTGACATGGTGTTGCAATTTGAGGCTCCTCCTCATTCACCAAGTTAGATTCTTGCTTATACTCTTCATCAGAGCATTGATGAACCAGATCTCCAGCATTGTGATAGTGGGATGAAGTTTCCATAGGCTTGTCTTGAGCCAGTAGCTCAGCTTTTCTAGCAGCAATCTTCTTGTAATGTTCTTCAAAGAAAGCCTTTTTCTGAGCAACTGATCCAGGAGTTGCACACTTCTCAACGTCTTCCAAGTACTTGTTTGGGGAGAAAGTTGACCATTTCTCCCATGAAAGTGAATCATTCTCAAATCTACCAAACGAGACTGACACTTCAAGCTCTGGATTTGAAGAACCCATTCCCTTGATCTATTTACATCACATTTAAAACCAACAAAAATTGTAAACATATTCTCAAGCTACAAACAGAATGACAACTCATATCTACACCCAGAAACAAAAGAGAAAGGGGGGGGGGGGTTGAAATTCAATCAATAATCAACAACAAATAGAATTAAATTCAGGAAACAATAATAGAAGGTGCAGTAAAAAAAACAAAGGGACCAACTTTTTAGCAGATCAGAAGGACAAAGTGTGTACCTTAACTTCTTCACTTGAAGCCTCAACTGTTATGGATTCACCCATTAAATTCTCAAAAAAAAACCAAGAAACAAACTTGAATTCACCACAAAGCTAACACATCAAGAGTGGCAGCTGGCATGGGCCGACCCTCATTTGTTCATTTCCATTGGATCACACACTGAAAGGACCCAAAGAAGAAGAAATCCAAGATAAAGACAAAAGAAACCTCGAATAAAATGAATATGAGAAAGTATGAAGAAAAGAATAATGGAAGGCATGTGCTCTTGTCTGTATAATTTAAGCTTTCATTCACACTCCTCCTACTATTATCAGATTCATCTTTTCAATGGAGAACTTTGTCTGTTTCTTGTACTAGTGGAAAGTCCCAAACTAAAAAAAAAAAAAGAAAACTCAATCATGAAACCAAAAAAACAAACAAAACCCAAAGAAACAAATGGGTAATCAAAAAACTAATCCATTTCCATTCCCAAATATCATTTACCTTTGCAACTTTTTAATAGCATATTAACATGGTATGATTACTACAGCTTTTAAGTACTAACATGAGATATGACAG
The DNA here is from genome assembly GCA_005610355.1 of Gossypioides kirkii. Classification (NCBI taxonomy): domain Eukaryota; kingdom Viridiplantae; phylum Streptophyta; class Magnoliopsida; order Malvales; family Malvaceae; genus Gossypioides; species Gossypioides kirkii. The sequence goes on from CP032246.1 coordinate 36,229,787, forward strand.
TTTGGCTAAAAGGTTAGCTGGGGTAATAATTATGGCTTAAACAGAAATGTTGGGCACATTGAGTAAAAAAAAAGGGGGAGAGAAATAGCAACAAAATCTGCCCAAAATTTCAATGACAGTTCTGCAAACAATGAAAAGGAGAAATCAGTCAAAATCTGATGAGATGAGAGGAGGGATGGAAAATGAAAAACACAAGAGATAGGTTAAAGAAAAAGGGTCCACATTGGAAAGTAGTGAAGTAAAGACTAATGAATAGATAAGGGAGAAGGAAACCAACAACTTGCTTTTGCTGAATTAAATATCGCAACTCACATGTCTGCCTTGAACGACAGTTGTGGTTGTGGTTGTGGTGGTGGATTGTGGACCCTTGGATTCTTCAGTTTTGTTCAACTATGACGATGTATTGCCATTGCTCCTCTGCCACATTATTCATAAATTGATAGATTTTTTTTTCTTTTTTCATAAAAATAAGATACTTAAATATCTTTATTCCCAAACCACAAAATTGTCTCTATTTTTTTTTCTTCAAGTTACCTAATTTATCCATTGTCCCTTCCTTCTCTTAGAACAATACAGACAATGCAGAACAATAATGGCGTTGTTACACAAAGTATTACAAAATCTTTGAGTAATAATGCAACTGGTGCGTTCAAATTCATAATTTTATAGTTACAAGTACTCTGAACTCCAGCATTTGACCTATCATGAAGGGTGTTTATTATATCCTCAAAGTCTTGGAATTGATATTTAGACCGATGCGTATGTGTTTTTTAACGCTAGAATTTAGTATATATTTGTACTATTATAAAATGTAATTTTCATCCTTTTGTTTCATAAAATAAAGCATTGTTTTCCTATGTCAGCATTTAATAATCATATTAGCTTTTGAGATCACCCCAACATTGTTTTCTTTCTTTTGCTTTTTTGCCCATTCAACTCCAAACTATTGCAAGGTGTTATATTCTTATTCGGGTAGCAAGTTAAGAAGATGCTTAAATAGTAAGTTTGTCACCTGTAAATTGGGAGGTCATTTATGAGCTTACCTTTTCGAGATGATTATTCAGGAAATGAATGACTTTTTTTTATTGAGAAGATGAAGTTGATAGTCATCAAACATCACGTGAAAAATGAAATTGTATTTAAAATAAAAAAAGTAATATTAAAAATTATGATTTTTTAATTTAAATTTTATTAAACACATTTTTTTAGTTTTTACATTATTTTATATTTTTTTTTATAATTACTTAATTAAATTGAGATTCAATTGAAGGATAACATCAACTTAGTAAGCCTTTTAATATAACACTAGATTTTGTGGTAAACACGATATGAGTGAAAGAAAAAAACATAATATTAAAATAAAATTTATAAAAAATAATAATTGGGTTATAGGTGAAATAAACATTTTTTAGACTTTGGTTTTATTATTAGAGATTGTATTTTTAGTTGTTTTATTTAAACATTTCCTAAAAAAATAGTAAAAGATGAAAATATAATTATATTAATATTAAATTTTTATTAAAATAAAGTTTTTAAGTTATTTTCTAATTGAGTTTGTGTCTGTTGAAATATGACTCCTATTTCAGTAAAATTTGAGAAATAATTTTTCAGTTAAATTGATTAGTTTAGATTATTTTATTATTATTTAACCTAAAAATTTAACCTATTTAATAGGCTTTTTTACAACCTTAGAAAATACACCCATTAGGGATTATAACTCATAACATTTTTGGAGAATTTTGTATTTACGTTTTAAGGGTTCTTTGCTTTCGAGTTTTTTGGGTTTAGTTTTTATCTCCATCTTTTGTACTTTTTGTTCTTTTGCCATTATAGTAAAATTTCTTTACCCGTGGTTTTTTATCCTCTTGAAGGGTTTTTTCACGTTAAATTTGTGTGTTCAATTTTTCAATTTCTTCCGCTATTTTTTTCTTGTTCATTGCTTAATCAAGCCGATCCCCAACAGTGTCAATTTGACTTGTGATAATAAAACACTTTGGTTAAAATATACTCTTTATATATTTGGAATTTAATCCCTCTAGTTTAATTTTCAAGAATTCAATCATTTTACTTGTTAGATTTAAAAATTCAAGTTCAATTGGTAACACTATTAAAAATATTTTTCTAAATTTGGCAACCTAAAATTATACTCACTTGATAGTCATGAAAGAAAAAAAATGACGTTGTAATAGACTTGAATTTAATGGAAGAATTTTGACAGTATTAATAATTAGATGTTGTAGAACCCAATGAGTGGCTCCAATGGTAAAGAGGATGTTGTTCATCCTAGGAGACCCGGATTCGACCACCTATGTGTGTTTTGTCAAAGGATTAAAAAAGTAATAAACAAATACTATTACCATGTAATCACATCAATATATTAAAAAAAAATTTAAATGTTGTAATAGACTTAAATTACAAGTATTTACATTTTAACCGAACATTTTGTATTGTCTTTTTCCAGTCAATTTTGAAGACATATATAATCCTTGTCCCTAGGGGAACTTAAGTTCAACTCCTCTCTGACTTGCCTTGATTCCTCCTCCTCTAATGCCTCTTAAGCTACTCAATCTCCACTAGTCCGGAAATGGAAATAAAAACTTCCACTTCCACAGTCAGCATCACTGTCTGAATTCCACTATATATATACCCTCTACCTGCTGATTGAAATTCCATCTCCATCTCCATTCCATAAACAAAAAACTTATAACAAGGTTTAAGTCAACCTGAAAATGTGTCGTTTATTTCTTCAACTATTCATAGCTTTGACTCTCCTACCGGGCCTTGCTAAACCAGACCCTGACCCACTTCAAGACTACTGCATTGCAGACACTGAATCCCCTTTATACCTCAATGGTGCACCCTGTCTCAACCCAACTCTGGCTCTTTCCTCCCACTTCACCACCTCGGCTCTGGCCAAACCCGGTGACACCAAGGCCAACCAATTCGGCTTCAGTGTCACCCTCACCACCCTTGCAAATTTGCCTGGAATTAACACCATGGGCCTAACCATGGCCCGTGTGGACATAGCAGGTAACGGCCTTGTTCCGCCCCATTCCCACCCTCGGGCCTCCGAAGTCACCATTTGTCTTCAGGGTGTTATCCTTGTGGGCTTTGTGGATACCTCTAACCGCTTATTCACTCAAAAACTTGAGCCCGGTGACTCCTTCGTTTTCCCCAGAGGACTCATCCATTTTCTGTACAACATGGAGGCAAAGAAGCCTGCTTTGGCTATCTCTGGGCTCAGCAGCCAAAACCCAGGCGCACAAATAGCTTCAAGGGCCGCTTTCGTGTCCAATCCACCCATTCCCGAAGTTGTTTTGGAAAAGGCATTTCAAATTAGCCCCAGGAAGTTGCCCAGATACGCAAAAACCTTGGCGGCTGACCTATGTCATTGTGTGTTTTTCATTTCTTTTTTTTTCTTTTTTTTGAAATGGGATCGTTGCATTTTATTATTTGATTCTTTCCTTTGATCATGATGTAGGAAAACAAATGGTAGTTCAAGTCTTTATTCACATAAAATAGACCTTCCAACGGTCGTATAATTCTGTATTATTATTATCAACATGATTAGTTTTTTAAAAAATAAAATAATCAAGCAGGTGTGAATGATTTGTTTATTATGGTTGCTTGTAAAGGGAGCTTAACAAATAATCTATGTTTGAATTGAAACTAAAGAATTCAAGTAGAGGCATTTAGCCATTTTACCAGTTAAAAGTTGCGTGTTCATCTGTATCATATTCTGGAAAGAAGTGTTCAAATAGGGTAAAAATGTAGTAAAACCCAATCCGTTATTTCCAGATTTGATTCTTTGAATTGTGGTTTCCCATGTTAAGGATTTTAAGTGTTAGGTGTGAAGAAGCATGTGATGATATGGCAAATCACAATTGGATTGGAAACTACGAAAATCAATCAAAACACCCATGTTAGGCTTTCTGGGAAATCCTAAACCAGAATAACAAAAATGACGTTAGCTAAAATGGATTGATTGGAGGAGAAACTCATTGACAAATTCCACAAAATGAAATTACTAGAACAGTGTTATGTCAATTCAACAATGGCATCGAGAATCTATTTAGAGTTTTATAACGACGCGTGCTGATGTTGAAAAAGAAGACGATTTCCCTCATCAAATTAAAAAAGATAAATGTGAAAATGGTTTATTGCGGCAACAGGTTTGAGCAATCCACATGTAAATTATTTGAGTCGAGTGAGAGTGCGTCCCAACAACGTCCCGTGAACAGCTGACATTTCACTAATGCACAAAAATGTTGCAGTCTTCTGGTATCTTCTCAGCTTTTTCTTAAATCCAACTTCAATCTTATCTTCCCTTATAATCATCGTTAAACACATTGATATGATTCAATTAAACCAACCACACTGACACCCATTTCATTTTCTTTTCCTTTTCCAAAAGAGAACCCCTCAAATGTAAAGCACAAGGGAAATGGAAAATGAATCAATGAACAACTCAACGTTATTCCTCTCTCCATAATTACATACAAAGGAATCAACCCAATCAAAAATTGTTCCACCCTTATCTGATGAATGAAACGAATTGATATTTGGTACTCATATGCGAGCACAAAAAAAAAAAAAAAATTCAGTTCGTATACAGCTGAGCTTTTCTATCAAAAGAATCAGTCATCATTTCTGTAACAATGTAAAAATTTAAAACAAAGAAGAAGAAAAAAGAAGAGAGAAAAATAATCATGACAAATAACTGGAAAATCCCAAGAAAATTGAAGAAGGAAAAGAAGAGCGATCTTTGATTAAACTGCCCTTGTACAGATCGTAGGGTTTCCAAAGATGATCAAGCGGACAGGGGTTTCTGGCATCAAGTCGAACCCAGGGTTTCCCTTTCCCACTCCAATGCAACAAACTCACCGGACCCGTATGCAACGACCGACATGAACCTCTTACATTGTCTCCACCAAGTCCATGTTGGTTCCATTTATGATCAATGGCTTCCACATTCCCAGCAAATACTAGCAAAAACGGAGGCAACGAACCCAATTCGTAAATCCTTCGTTTCCTCTGTATTTCCATCCAATTCTCGATTCTTTTCCTGTAATTCCCTTCTCTCCACCGAACCAAATCCATCACCATAACCCCCGTGTTGAAATAACACGGCCTTCTCGAATGGAAAACCCGGGAAAGAACTGGGTCGGACCAGAACCCGTCCGTGAAATACTTGGTGAAGTTGGCATGGCAGTATTCGGGTGCGCCGATGACGCGTGAGTTTGTGAGGGTTGTGTTCCAGAGTTTGTGAATGTCGTCGACGACGACCAAGTCCGAGTCGAGATAAATGACTCGGTCAACGCAGAGATCTAGGATGTCTCCGAGGTAATTTCGAGCGTAGTTGAGTGGGTTTTCCAGGGCTTGGCGGATTGAAGATGAGATTAAGTTGATTACCGTGTCTTCCCGGAATATGTAGATTTTGAAGTTGAGTGAAGGAAACGTGGATCGTACGAGTTTGCTCAACACTCTTGGACTCGCCGGGTCGAACTCGGCCGCAATGAAGTGGAAGAAGACGTTTTCCGGACACGAAGCATGCCGGAGGACAGAGTGGACGGCGGCAATCGAACCACGCAAGTATTCCGAGTCTAACGTCATCGCCACATGGACTAAATCCGGGTCGCACGACGAAACAACTTCTTTATTGACAGAAACCGGACATTCCACTCCGTTACGGTAATCCGGTGCCTCCGAGAATCCAAACCCGGGCCCGGACCCATCTCCTCCACCGATAGTCCGAATCCCAACAGAAAACGTCACCGTTAGAAAGAAATGAAGAAGTAAAACGGCGGCCGCAGCATGGAAAATGGAACGCATTATCGTTAAAAAGAAGAACAGAAGAAGAAAAAGACAGAGTCCTGCTCTGTTCTAAGATTATTAGATGATTGGTGAAAGGGATATGGTCGTAAAGATAACGCGGAGCTTTCAAGAGTGCGTGTTTCAATACAAAGCGAAACGCGGTTTATTGATGAAAAAGAAATGGGAATAAAAGGAAAGAGCCCAAAAAATGAGAGTGGGGAAGGGGGAGGGGGTGGGGGTGGGGGAGGTTTTTCGCCGGCTCTTCCCTGTTTCTTTCCTTAAAGGAATAACAGATGAACAGAGAGGGTGCGAGCTTTGAGTTGTCCTTTAAATGACAAGAATAACTGTTGATTTAAGGAGGGAGTTAATTGAATCTGATCGTGGGAGATTTCCTTTTTATTTTTGAATTATAGTTTTATTTTATTCGACACCAATTTTGATTTTAAAAAATAAAAATTTATTCGTTTTAAATTTATACCAACTTCAAACAAAGTACAAATATTCTAGATTTTAACTTGATTCTTGCATTATAAATTTAACAAATTCCAAACCTTAAGAGGAATAATACAGAACAAATACAAACATCCTTTAAAATATTATAAACAAAATAATTTTTTTTTCTCTTAATCCAAAACATCCCTTTAACTTCATAATTAAGTTAATTATTTTGCCAATAAGCATTTGAGTGGTTGGTTAAGGTAGAGTTTCATATTCAAAGTCTCATTTGGTACATTTGCAATAAAATTTTTAACTAGGTACACTTAATTTTAAATTTAATTCTTAAAATAAAAAAATAACAACAAGAAATAAAATGACCCAAATTTTAAAAAGTAATCAATTTAATTTCTTTAAAATAAAAAAAATCTGTTAATTCAATCCAATTGTAAGTCTAACACATTGAAAAAATAATTTTTTCGAGCTTTGATTTGCTTTGTCAATGACGGCCAACTCAAGCTACAAAAAATTGAATTAATTATGCTAGGAGCGAAAGCAATATTTTTTAGGATTGTCTAATTTAAAAATAAACAGAATTTAAATATATATTCTTGCTTTTATTTTCTAATTTACACATTGTATATTAAATTATATTTTCCTGTAAAAAAATGGGATGAAAATTAGGTAATGTATAAATATTGAGAGTTAAATTTTAAAATTTAAGGTTAAATTGACACAATGTATAAGCATCAAGAGCTAAATTTGTTATTATGTCAATTTTAAAAGTTGCAATGTTATCTTTTCGTTAACCATTTAACAACGGGTGGCTAAGAAAGAAAATTTTGAGTAGTTAGGTGATTTTATTACTTTACATAATTGAGTGATCAAAAAAAAACTTAGTGATAGTTGGATGACTATCAGTATAGTTTACCCTTTTTTGTATGTGCTAAATTTGATCATTAATCTTTTTTAAAAAAAAACAAATTGTTTTTCTTTAACGAAAATGCTAACTAAAACATTAATTTTTTAATGATATTGGCATGACAACCCGCGTGTTAGTCCATTTGTGCTTCACACTAACATGATAATATTTATCTTATATATCAGGTCAAAAAATATTTTGTAATTATAAAATATGTAAAAAAAATAAAAAAACACATGAAGCACACATGGATTGCCTTGCAGGCTCTTGCCATGTTTAAAAATTTAACGTTTTAATTAATATTTCTGCTAAAAAATCAAATCGACTCCTTTTAAAAAATTAGTGATTAAATTAAGCTATTTTTTAAATAACTAAAAACTAAAAATAATTAAAAAAAATAAGAGTCAAATTGACAAAAAAATTATAACATTAAAGGCTAAATTTATCGTATTAAAATATCAATTTTTTTTTATGTATATACTTAATTTTCTTTTAAACATCTTCGTAAGTTGTGGAGTCAAATATGAATTAAATAGTTTTCTTTATAAAATATCAAAAATATTTTTATGCATATTCTTGTTAAATAATAAAAATAATATTTATTTATAAGTAGTTGAGTTGGGACGTGTTTACTTTGTGGAATGCCTGCTGAGCCAAGTCAACTCTGGCCTCAAATAATTTTTTATTGCATTTCCTAATAGAAGTATCCTTATTTAGCATATTATTGTAATGTTATGTTTGAATCTCCACATTAGTTCACTTTAGACACAACTCAGAATAGTTCAACCTTTTTTATACTAATTCCGAGATTACTTAACCCAAATGCACAACCCTTAACTCGCTTATACGTGAAAAAAGTTAGGGCAATTTCATTATTTTTCTCTAAACTTAATTTAAAATTACATTTCAATTATTTAACTTTTCAAAAATTACATGTTAGTGAACGTTAACAAATCATTATATTTTTCTCACTTATCCTTTAATTATCGTCAAGAGAATAACATGACACGTTAATTTAATGTTTAATTATTAATTCAATCCTTGAACTATAATGGTAGTTAATGTGCTAGTTTTTTTTAATTATTTATAATATATTTAATATATTTATAAATTTTAATTATTTCATAATTTATTTATTTGTTTGCTAAGATATTTTGAGCTTTTTTAATTATTGTTAAGAAAAAAATTTAAAATCAAAATGATATTTTAGTTATAGTTTAGGGATCAAATTAGTAATTAACCATTTATTAATGTGTCATGTCATCTTTTTAACGTTAGTTAATGGATATGTGATAAAAATGTAACAATTTGATAACGTTAGTGATTGTTATATAATTTTTGAAAGTTGAGTAATTGAAATGTAATTTTAAATAAAATTTAAGAGTAATTAATGTAGTTTACACAAAAAATTAACTATTAATATGTTAAAATGAACTCATACGTGTCATGTTATATGCAAAAATCATAAAAACATATATATAATACAAAAGTTAATGAAAATTAGGGTAAACTATAAAAATAGTCACTTTTATTTACCTCAGGTTACACTTTAGTCATTTATGTTTGAAATGTTACATTTTAGTCACTTACGTTATCGTGTTATAACATTTTAGTTACTGAGCCGTTAATTGTCGGTAACAGTATAATGGTAAGCTGACGTGGTACGTTAAATCATCATTTCAAATAAAAATTTTAGGTTAATTTATACAATCGGTTCTCATATTTTTTCGTTTCGAGTAATTTAATTTTTTCTTTTATGTTCTTTTAACTTTCTTTTATTTTCCATTCTTTTTTGCTTCTCTCTCTGCTTTCCTCCCTTTTCCATTTTTTTAACATAGTTTTTCCACGTTTTCCATTTATTAAAATTAGTTCCTATACTTTTATTTTTTTGAACAATTTAATTTTTTTGAGTGAGGCGAGCTTGTGGACTAATTTTAACAAATGAAAAACATAGAAAAAACTACGTTAAAAGAATGAAGAATAGAGTAAAATAGAGGGAGAAGAAGAAGAGAATGAAAAATAATAATAATAAAAGAAAGTTAAAAGAATATAAAAGAAAAAAAATAAATTGCTCAAAATGAAAAAATATAGAGATCGATTGTATAATTTAACCTAAAATTTTTGTTTGAAATAATAATTTAACATTCCACATCAGCTTTCCATTACATCATTAACGACAACCAGTGACTAAAATGTTACGACACGATAACGTAAGTGACTAAAACGTAAAATTTCAAACATAAATAATGAAAATATAATTTGAGACAAACAAATGTGATTGTTTTGATAGTTTATCTTAAAAATTATTACGTTAAACTAGATCCCAAATATGTGTATAAATATTATAAGCTGTGGAACAAATTAAATTTTTCTATACAAAATCAACAATTTAAATCATGTGCATTTAATTTTAATATAAAGAAGTAAAATCTATGTTTAATATATTACTGTACTAATTTTGAAAAAATACAATAGTTATATTTCCTTACAAATAAAAATTGTTAAAAGATTTCTAACATTTAATATGATTATAAAATTTGCTTAATTAATATATTGTTTATACAATAATATAATATTAAAGCCAAATTAGGAATTTTATTCATGTTTTTTCATACATTAGATAATTCTTTTATTTTTTTATAATAATCTTAAAGTGTGATTTTAGGATAATGCTAGCAAAATCTCTTATAATAAAAATAACACAAATTTTTATCTAAGATAATAGTAAAATAATTCTTATCAACAATCCTTAATTTAGTATAAAAAATTTCTATGTTTAGAGATAATCTTTTAACATCCCTACTTTTATTCCAATTATTAGCCAAACAAATCAAATAATCTTTCAATCATATCTATAAATATGAAATCATTTTGTTAAGCATTATTTTCATCAATATCATTAAGCACTATTTTACATTCCTCGAAAGTTAACCCAACTTATGGTTAAACATGTTAAAATTTGAGTTATTTCTCGATTCTCTTCGAATACCTGTTATAACTTTTTATGAATTTAAAACATATCAAATCTGGAATTCAACGAGTGGTTTTAATGAAAAAGAGGATGATGTTCATTTAAGAGACTCGGGTTCGAGTACCTGTGTGTGCAGGGTGTGTGTGCCTTATCAAAAGGTTAAGAAAGTATGAACATATACTATCATGTAATTACATCAGTATATTAAAAAAACATATCAAATCTAATATATTTAAAAGTTTTAAATTATTTTTTTTCAATATAACATTAGAGGAAAGGGATATGAGTAACATGGTTCGGGTTCATGTCAAACAAGTGTAACATAAATTTTTTGAAAAATCGATAAAGAAAAGCTTGTAACATAAATAAAATAATATGAGGTACAGAGGCGGATCCTCACCAAGACTTAGGGGCCTTGACCCCTCAAAGTTTTGAAAATTTTAATTATATGCTTAAAATTTTTTGAAAACTTTGATTAGGCCTCTCAAATTTTTTGAAAATTATTATTAAACTTTTGAATTTTTTTTATAAATTTCAATTAGATTGTTCAATTTTTTTTTTTGTAAATTTTCATAAAATCTCTAAATTTTTTATAATTTTATTTACATCTACCAAAATTTTTGAAAAATCTCACTAAAACTTTCAAAGTTTTTAAAAATTTTAATTAAATTCCTAAACTTAATGTGAAGGGTTATGAATATTATTAACATCCATAAAAATGGATATTTTGAAAAATGATATAAAAAGGAAGGAATAAATAAAAGTAGTAAAGTTGGTGAGTCCCGTTGGATTAGCATATTAATTATGGCAAAATCTACGTGGTTGAGTATCCCGGAGGTGCCAGGCTGAGCATGGGCCTGCCACTAATAGCCTGACAGCTACGCACCCAAAGCATTCCAGCTGGTTGATGCCTAATTTCATTCATCGTGGCTGGCATTCCCCCATGTGATCACGTGCTCCCTTCCTCCTTTTATTTTTATTTTCTCATTTCTTGTCTTCTCATTGGACTACAACCATACAATTTGGGTTTTTTTTTCTTTTGTTTACGAGATTTAATTAAGCTTTTTCACTTTCCAAAAATGTGATATGCTTGCAATACATGTGCTGCAAATTTTCATATAAGTTGGACTGATTATTTAAGCAATTTCAACTATATTAAAATATTTACTTCTTTTTCATGATTGCCACTGATTTTATTAGCTGTTCCAACTTTCTGTTTAGAAATTTTTTAATTTAATTTTTCAGATGAGAGGTTTTTTTTTTTAATTATTTTTCTCTTTTCACACTATAAAGTTCTCATATAAAAAATCTCAGTTGATGATTTAATTGGTTTAATAAGGTGGAAACTGGAACTTTTAGATTTTAATTTTATTTAATTTAGTAGTTATAATAATTGATTTTGATAATAACATTTGATACGATGGTAAGAAGTATTTTAACCTAAAAAAATAAAATTCTCATAGTGCATGGATTCAAAATTAATATATTGTTGAATCCCATATGATGGTTTGACGATCAAGAGTATTTATTGTTTTAGATATGGTTTGGGTTCAAATCGCGTTTGTCACGTTTGTTGTTTTGGCTTTGTCTTATTATTGTAATTAACAAAAAAAAATGCATTGTTGATTTTTTTTAATTTCATTTTTTATTAAATACATTCAAAATTAACTTGTTGAGTTAATGTACCATTTGGCATATGAGTTTGGTTTTAAGGTTTAATTTGATATTTGAGTGCTGTCCCAATTTGGTATCTAAGCCAAACGACACCAAATGGCCCGATGAATATTTGGCATACGTGCTCTAGTAAAAAAAACATAGGTACTTAATTGGGACAAAGGAAAAAATTGATACTAAATTAGGATAAAAAATTCTCAAGTATCAAATTGAGAAATTTTAATACCAACATGAATATTGAAACTAAGCTCAAGTACCAAATTAAGATAAAAAAAACTAAAATACTAAATTGAACATTAAAACCTAATTTAAGTACCAAATAATATATTAACCCAAACTTATTTTCATTTAAAAAAATTGACATGAAAATCATGTCACCTTATTATGAAAAGAAGTAAGTACAAATTTGTCATATATGTGTAAAGTAAAGTAAGAAAGCAAAAGAAAAGTAAAGAGTTTTGGTATATTATTGAGTAATAAAATTCTGAATTAGAAGGTAACATGTGTTAGTTTACAATTTGCGAAATTAAATCTCAATTTTGATTATACCAACAAAAAGTCCCAACTTTTTCTTCATGGGTTTTAGTAACAAATTCTTTAATGTCTATTAATGTATTATTTATGATAAATAACATTGTATTAATGAATAATAATCTTAATAGCTTATCCAAATAGGAATGGTTGGATGATATCGATTTGATTTGGTTAGATTTTTGGATTTTTTGAATCGTTTATTGTATGATTCGATTCTAAATTTTTGTCATATTAATTTTTTGTTTTATTTAATAAAAATGAGTTTTATTTTATGATTTTTTGGATATTATTTGATAAAGTTTTGAAATATTTTTTTATAAATATTTCAAAAAAAATGTTTGCAAGTAAATAAAAAATAATCAATAACTTTTATATGATAGTTTTTTGAAAATATTTTTTATATAGAACTTTTAAGTTATTTTCGTTATTTTAAATATAAAAGATTTTTATATTATTAAAAATTAAAATTAATTACAAATTAAATAAAAATAAAACTCAGTTCGATTTTAGGTAAGTTCACTTTTTTAACTTGCATTTTACAAACCAATAGAACACTTCGATTCGGACTAATTTTCGAGTTTTTTTACTCAACCCTAAATGGTTTCCCCTTTTCCAAATTTGACTTTATTTTTATATTTCTTGTCTAGACTCTATTCCAAATTCAATTTATATAAAATTCCACCCAAAAAAAAGGAAAAATTACACAATTTGATTTGCTCCAAAAATTACTATATTATTTTATTTTTACAAGATTAAATGAAATACATATTATAAAATTTCATAAAAATATATAATATAAGAAAATAGTTCATGTTATAAAGTCTTACATAAATTTTAATTAAAATATATAAAATAATTATAAATTTTAAAAAATAGATAGCTTTTTTCGAAAAGAACAATACAGATTTAATTTAAACTCGAACCCAAATTTCTTATTTGAGATTTCATTCCACCCCAAACTCGACATTGTAAAAAAAAAAATGACACTTTCAAGTGGGATTGAGTTAAAACTTAGTTGAGTTGGAGTTCCCTATCTCCAAATGCAAAGAGAAGGGAAGAATAATGAATGGTTGAGTGGGGATGAAGAGTGAGATTTCTTGGAGAAGGGTCAAAGAAGCCAATGTCCTTAGAAATCGGAATCTTATCCAACTTTACTTATATTTGAGGCTTAAATTTGACTTAAAAGCTTCCTTTTTTATTCTCACAAGTCAAAAAATGAAGCATAAATTAGTCATTCCACCACAAAGACCCAACACTGAAGTCTTTGGCATGGAAACAAGATAAAACATTTTTACTTGAATTTTCAAGGCATAGTCCAATTGTATAACATAAATCTATATTTTGTGATATATGTTAACACTTAACAGTTTGTATTGTGCAGATTTTAACACATTCATATTGTTTTCATTTAATTATTTTTTTTCAATTCATGTTGTGTTCTAATTTCTCTTATAGTTAATTTAGAGAATAATTTAATTATATAATTAGAGTAAAATCAAAGGAAACTAATAAGGATAAAGAATGGGGTTTGGTTGGTCGGTGCACATTTGTTTATCAACTGTGAATTGAAAAGGTAAAGAGAAATGGTATTAAAATGGAGAATCAGAGCAGCGCAGGCAAGTTGTAAATAAAAAAAAGGAGGGGTTTATTTGATCAAAAAGACCTCGTGAACCAAGCAATTAAAAGTTGCAACCTCCAACAACAATTTTGATTGTCTACTTCCTCAAATCTAAACACTAAATCACGGCCATTTCAATTAAAAGTTAGCAAATAAACAATGGGGATTTTGCAGGGTCTGTGAGAGAGCAATGTAATATCTAGGCTAAAATCTCATGTCCTCACCTGTTGAATAATGTAACAGACAGCAATGGAGACAAACTTAAAAGTTGATTAGAGTGAGAAAGATGGTGTATTTTAATTGCACGTGTGGGTCTGGTCTGGTCAGGTAAAAAAAAACCAAGTGTTTGGTAGCTGATTATTATAAAGAAGGTTAATAAGGGATTAATTAATGTGTGGTTTATTAAAAAATTATTGGAAGATGGGGAGGTTGGGAAAGTAGGTGTACTTATATATTGTATTGGCATAGGATACCCTGAGCTTGTCTTTATGGCAGAAGCCAAGCGAAGCCGGAAGTGAGCAGAGTTGCAGTGATAAAGTAAAAAAATATTCAATTTTGGGGGAGTGAATAATGCTTATGGGAGGAGGTGATGGCATATCCAATGCAGAAAGTGGCTGACTTCAATACTACCGACACAGTGGGTAAGAAAATGATGTGGTCTAAGGCTGCCTTGGTTGGGTAGAGGTTCACTGTGTGGGGGCATCCTCTCCTGCTCTGCTCCTACCACTTGGTCTTTGGGGGATGGAAGACACGAGAGTGAGAGTACGCCTAAGACCAAAGGCTTTCCATTCGTGAGTCTTGTGAATGATTAAAAAGTAAATAAAGAATAAATGTGATCATTTTGTTTAGCATATTTCAAATTTAAGCTAGCCCGTGAACGCAGGCGGCTTCCTTTCTCTGTCTGCCGTTTCATGGTTTTCACATGGTTTCTTCACGGTATGTGTTGGATTGAAGGATATAAAGGTTGCCTTGAAATTTCAAATGTAAATGGTTCTTACATGAGAAAATGCAGCAGTTATGAGGACTAAGATAAGGCCACCAAACCTCAGTGGTTCCCAGCAATGCTTTGATGATCATCCCTAATCTTAGTTAGCAATGGTGGAAATGGACTACAAAAAAGGCACATATCAATCCATTAATCAATCGCCAGACGGGTCATATCCTCCGCAGTGTGGTCCAAAGCAGGTGGCAGGCAAAACTAGGAGGAACCCAACCCAAGACATTTCAGCCTAAGTTATCAACAAAAATATATAGAATGAACACTCAACCACCATTTGGATCGATAAATGCTAGCATTAAAGCTGCTCTGCATTTCAAGAAATGAATATCAAGGTATTGCTGTGAGCAAAACACCAATTTAATCATAGGATTGTAAAACCATGGGCCGGTTAACCCACAATTCCTACACAATTTAAATGGAACAATTCTGCCCCGTAATTTTTACGGAAAATAATCAAGTATTCCGTACAAATACAAGTGCTAAGTCATATTTGTAACTTGGAAGAGCTGGTTACCCTCTTTTGGTTCTTTATTCTTCTTTCTTCCAAGGTTGAGGGTGGTAAAACTCAAAAAAAAGAATGAAGACGTTCCAACAAAATCCCAATTTATGGAAGTGTAGCTCTTACTTCTTTCCTATCTGCTCCAAATGACTGCAGTTAAAAGAACAAATAAAATCCTGTTAGAATCGTCACAAAACGGAAAAAAACAGTTGCCATAGTTGTAAATGTATGAGGAAACATCCAATTGCTTATATATGTATAAACACAATATGCATATTGGGTTTGAAAATGTCATGTGTCATTTAGTCCAGTGAAGTTTTCTCATCTATAGGCACTATTAATAGATGTCCTAAAGTCAATCGGCTTGGCTAAGCATATTCAATAAATACAAACCTATCACTTTTACTTTTATCTTCATGTTAGTGACATACATGACTGACAATCATGTATTAATAATGTAGATCAAGCCATGAAACACAATAGCCTTGAAATCTCTTTTCAAACGACAAATCCAGTTTTGACTTCAACTGCCAATATGAACTTGTTCAGGCAATGCTGTGTGCAGTCAGAAAGTATGTTTTACTTTCAGCACTCCTAGAATAGATGTAATATGCCCCTTCCCTTGTGCTTTCCTTCTTTTTGGAATAGTTGACGGCTTTCCTACAAAGTGTTTTTGATACTGGCCTAGCCTCTCTTGAGGTTTTAGTTCATTTCCGTAGGATGCAATCCTAGTTGGTTTTGCAAAAGCAGAGTTTTCATCTTAGCTTGTATACATCTGCTGAAGGCACTAGATCCTGTGGTAAACCTATGTTTCTCCAATCTTACACCGGAAAAAGTTTTAACACAAACAAGAAAAGAAAGCCGACCTCTTTACCATTTAGGAGATCAAGCGGGCAAGGAATGTGTTTTAATCAAGTTAAAATCCCCTAAGTGGACGGACAAGGTAGCCCATGAATGATGTGAGTTTTAACCAGCTTAAAACTCTTACTCACCTTGTCATCCAGAGTATTAATTCAAACACTCTAAGCTGCACGTAGGATTGCCACATTCAATGCCTTGAACAATAGAGCATTTTACTCTTAGGAGGGTGTGTTTAATAAATCATTGAAAATGAAAATTTCAACAGTTAATTTTTTAATTATGTTTGAACAATAGAACATTAATGCCTTGATTAAGCAACAAAAGTATCTTATTTTTAAGTCATGGTTCCTACCTATGATATTCAACTTTATTGTCAAAGCACCTAGGATCATTGATGGATAGCTAAACAAACTTAATCATAGAAGTCAAAACTGAAAGGGATCAACATAACATTTTTCCCACTGACATAGAAGCCTACTAGCTTTCATCAGGTAATTTCTTGCCCATTTTTGGACAACTTGGTAAGAATGAAGAATGGGCTAACAAATAGATTAGTTTGGATTAACAAAATTTTCAAAATAGCAAATCACTACATTTGAAGGATAACAATCTTATCCGATAGCAATGTTACTTGATGGTGACATTTAACAAATAGGACAAAGTAAGGTACATTTCCAAAGATGGTGACAAACAAAGAACATGCATTAGGTAAATATTCATACCTCAACACCCAAACCTTTTGCGTACACATTTGTGAAGAGCTCAGAAGATTCAGGCAGTGGATTTTCCTGGAATAAAAAAAAGAGAGGAACAAAACCCAATGTTGTAAACGTTCTTTCCATATATGCTGACAACTAGGCAAAATTTCTAAATAATAATATAATTAAAAAATAAATACAGATAAACTTCAATATAATCATTTAAAATGATAAACACAAAATTAAAATGAAATCAGCAAAAAATGTATTACCTTAGCTTGAGCAATTGTATCATCTACCTCTTTTCTTATTTCCTTCTCAATGTCCTGACAATTTTTTCCAAAGACTTTCATATATCTATCACTATAAACAAGTCTAACGATATTTCCAAGCATATAGCTTCATAAATGAATTTTAGTTAAAAATACCTTCAACTCTTTCTCAGTAGCTAGGTCATGAGACAATATCAGCTTCCTAATTCTTTCAATTGGATCACGCTCCTGGAAACATCACATCTAGAATATCAGTGTTGGATTAACTTGGTTAAAATACAACATGAAATATCTAACATCTAACAAATGAATCCCTGAAAAGGCAACGTGATTGAAAATCAACCTGTCTAACACCAGTAATCTCATCACGAGTTCTATAGGTGCTTCCAGGATCAGACATGGAATGACCGTGATACCTATAAGTGTCCATTTCAAGAATCTGCATACAGGCACAACAAACTAACATAATTTATTATGCAATAAAATATAGAAAATAGCATGAGGTTTCACAAGGCAATAGCACCATAAAAATATTTCTCATCAACTAATTAGATAAATTGCAAATCTACAATCCTTCCATCAATCCCAACCCAATTATCATGACTAATAAAGACCACGAAATTAGGATTTATATATACTTAAGCACTTGTAGAATGAAGTTTCCACAACTTTAAACTCATGTCAATTACAGAAGTACCTATAAAAATCATTTTAGTGATAATTTACAGCATCTTCTTGTACCTTATATGTCATAACAATATATATTATGATGATGATTATGATGGCATATAAGACAAAAAAGCACAGGCATATAAAATGGTGTCTTCACTAAAGCAAGCATTTATTTTTGTACCTCGCACTTGAAGCACTACAAGGGTTCTAACACATAGACTGCACTTTCGCTTTATATGTGGCAATGAAAAGTGAAAAAAAAAAAAAACAGCTTTTGCCTCATATTACTATTATCTAGGCCATTAGATTTTCACTGAAAACATCTTTTCATCAAATATAAGCAAAAAAGCAAACTTATCAGCTACCCAGTGATTGCCATACCATTATATCCTTAGGGCATGATCAGCGCAACTATCAATACCAAGCAACTGATACTGGAGATTCACGAGTCCCTTAAAGCTTGTGTAACATAAATGGATGCTCATCATTTCTATAAAAGTTAGGAAGCTATGATTACCCTGGACTACAAATTTTCAGAAGATTTCTGAAGCATCTTTAAAGCCATGAAAATTTCTCAACTTCCTTTTTGTGTGGATTTTCTTTTTGGGAGGGGGAGGGGTGTTGGAGAGAGAGGGGAAGAAGGGATAAATTTATCAAGCAAATGGTTCCAATGTAATTCTGGAAAAGCTCTATCCTTTCCAATGCATCTGAAGTACTATTCATCTAGAACCAGATATAATCAAAATGAGGGTAAAAAGTAGATGATTCTTCAAAATTTCAAGGCCACAGTTGAGATCAGTAAGTTAAAGGAGCTTTAGAATTTTCCTCTAAGCCTATATAGGTAGGATTTGTACACTGCTAAAATAGAAAGCTTATACTTTTGTATGTCTAAAGATAACAATTTAAGTGGATAACTATAAGCTTTTAGGTTGGACAGCCTAGCTCCATATAAAATTCAAGACTCAAAGCTTGGCTGAGCTTCATTTTTATGCTTGAGCTCTGCTCGCAAAAGTTACTTGAGCAGCTATAGGTCAGCTTGATAGCCTCAACTAGTCTAAGTGACTTTCCTCGATTCAAACAACAATACTTAGAACTTCATCTAATACATGAATCCAAGATTCTCAAAATTAAAATCTGAAACTATGAACCTAAGTAAAGCTATGAATAGACAGCTCACAACACAAGATAAAAAATATAAAATACAGAAAAAAAGGAATTCAACAATCGCCTAAAATGAATAATTCCCCAAAGATCCACATCAACTAATAATGCAGCAGCAACAATATAAATAAATATAATCAATTATTTTAAGCTAACAGTAAAATTATATAGCACATAACGGATGAAAGAATAAATCAAAATGAAAGTTAAAAATTAAAAACAGAGCTGTATTTATGCAACTGATATGCGTCCAATTGCAAGGTAAGGGACTTGGATCCCACGTAGGAAATTATGAGATTTCCTTTAGGGGTTTATATGGACCTACCCAAAAGCTAACTAATGAGGTTGGAGAGCCTAGGTCCATATAAACCTCATAAGGAAATCCCATAATTTCCCAACTGGGTTCCAAGTCTCATTCCTTGCAATTGGGCACATAAGCAAATTAAGAAAGATCCATAGGAGAACTCAATTTTGGAGTTTGAAAGAGGCAATAAATGCAGAGAATAATCATTAGAATTGCATTTTTTGAAAGCTTGTCTCTTTTACTTGGAGAGTTGGGCTTTCTGTATATAGGTTGGTAACATTGTAAATACCAAAACATAACTAAGTATTTTTGTTATTTACTTAGATACGTATAATATATATTAAAGAAACGAAAGGCTTGAGTGAGTTTACAAGACTCTCAATCAAGAACTAAATGGCTTAAATTCAGCTTGACAATAAACGAATAAAATTATGCACAAAGTCAAGTCAATAGCCAACTCGCTTACACCTCTAATGTAGAGCCAAAAAGCTTTAACAGCTACAAAATAAAAAATATTCCAACTTCCTAATATAACTTATCAGCTTCAAAAGAGACTTCAGGTAATGATTCGACCATTGAGAGAAATGAAATAACAAATAACATATCACCTAATCCACTTTTCAAATCTCACCAAGTATATTCTAATTTGTAGCAAAAAATGATCATATTCTTCAATAGTTCAATTGCCATTTCATCTAATATTTCACCAAGTCACTTATTTAAATATCTAAATAACTAAAGAAATAGAAAGTTGCTTGTTTCACTTTACCTTATGCTATCCAAATTACTACATATCCATATACACAAACACACACATATAAGCTTCATCTCCTTGTCAGCTCCCCTCTAAAGAATCCAAACATGCTAATATTCTTAAAATGGGACAGAATCAAATTGCTAGAAAAACAGCAGCAAAAGACTCAGGCCCATCCCAAAGGTAACAAGTGTTTTGCATAGTCTAGTCCATTATGTGCAAATCTCTTGTATTTTAGTACTTATGCAATCTAGTCTCAAGGAGTGACCTTCCAATCTTAAGGCTTTGGATGCAATACAACCCTTAATATTGCATTATACATCAAGATAAAATATCACACTACAAAATTTATAGATCTATGTCTTGAGTATCACAAGCATAAAACAGTTTGAAACAAGCACAATATTCCCAACAAAGGGCTGTATTCTGTCGCTTGCTGCTCAAATGTTGTAAATCAAATATTGATTAATCAGAAAAAGCTTCAAAATGAAGCATGTATCTCTCAGTCACAGTGTAGAAGAGAAACAATAACATATTCTATGAGTCTACTAACTGTAGAGGTGACTAGTAGAATTAGCTGACAAGGTTAAGCATGTAAAATCGGGAATAGAATGTGTTAGATATAATTATGGAGTTTGTTCAAGCATGATCAATCACGTAGCAGGGGATTTGATTCTCTAACAGCTTTAGGAATAAGGAAGATAACACAAGTTACACAAACACTAAAATGAGTGACGAAGAAAATCAAAGTTTTCTCAAGTTGATGTGGTAGATTCACACCTCTAAATAAGGAAGAATTAGTATGTGGAAAATGGCCAGAAAATGAGCACAATAAAAGGTTATTAAAAAAAAAAAATGAAAAACAGTTAATAGCTGGATGAAAAAACTTACAATTGGTCCATTCTTCAAAGCATGTTCTTTGGCAAACGTGCAAGCTTGCTTCACAGCAAGAGCATCCATTCCATCCACCTAGAAGATATGAAACACATAACAAATAGAATTGAAGTTAAAAAGTTCATCAATGTCTACCGTCTGGAGAAAAGGAATTTTAAGCATGCATTATCCTAAGACATGTATTCTCAAAAAAAATTACGCTTCTTAAGCTGAACAGGAAGGTTGTTACTTTAAAGTTCTGCTAGAAGGCATTCTTTTTGCATCAATGCCTTACATCTTAGAAGAAAACAAACTTAAATGTTAAGAACCGATAGTATAAGCAGGAAAAAGCCCTTGAGATTCTGCTTTTCTGAAACTTCATTTAAACGTTTAGTTTCTAATATAAAAGGATAAGAGAACAAAACAACAATATAAAATCAGCAGAAGAAGCATCTCACATGGCCCAAAATCACAACTATCACAGTTTTTTACCATCCCCTAATCACTCTTACGACATCTACTGGTCATAGTCACTTCGACATCACATACATATAAATCCACATTCACTTAATAATCATAATAACAATACTAAAGAACCAACAAATTATAACCAGTATTTATCTCTCAGCCAACCAAGTCTCACCTTCAAACCAGGAGCATAATCCCCACGTTTGTAGTAAGCAGGACTCTTTGCGGCTCTCCACTCAGCCGTCCCCATACCATCTGTTACATCAAATAAATAAAGTCCACAAAAATTTAATAGTCCAATAAGATTTCATTTCAATTCAAATTGCTCACAATGATTATTCTCGCAGACCAAAATTGCAGGCAGATCCCAAAGTGCAGAGATATTCAAAGCCTCAAACAACTGCCCTTGATTAGCAGCCCCATCACCATATAAAGCAAATGTGACCGCTTCGTCTTTAGAATACTTTTGGGCAAACGCCAAGCCACATCCTAAAGGAACCTGGGCTCCGACAATCCCGTGACCGCCATAGAAATTTGAATCCTTCTTGTAAAAATGCATCGAACCTCCCTTGCCCCTAGAACATCCAGCCTGGCGTCCCATCAGCTCGGCGAAAACTTCCAGCAGGGTCCCACCGCGAGCGACGAACGTGCAGTGGTCACGATAGGCGGTTATGATACAGTCCTTTTTAGTTATGGCAGCTTCCATGCCGACGGCGACGGCTTCTTGGCCGTCGTACAAGTGGCAGAAACCGCGGATGAGCTTGGCCTTGTAGAGTGAATCGGCAGCGATCTCCATCCGACGCATCAGCGCCATGTCCCGGAAGAAGGTGAGGAGCTCCTTGGCATTGGTCTGGACGGAGCGTGAGGGTGTGTCGCACTGGTGAGAGGTGAAAGGAACGGAGGTCTCCACAGTTATGGGAGTGGTGTCGGTGGAGATCGGGCGGCGGAGGGAGATGGCAGAGCAGAGGGGTTTCAGGAGATCGGCGGAGCGTGAAGAAGAAGAAGAAGAGGCGAGCCGCGATAGAGCCATGCCCACCGTCGTATTAAGAGATGGCGGTTGATCCGATCTAAAGAGAGAGCGAAGAAAAAGGAAAGCGAATAATGGAGTTTGGTATGTTGGTGGAGCTATGCGGAGAGGAATTAAATATTCTCTGTTGTACGGCGAAATTTTCAACTCTTCTCTTCTTACTCACTGCCCTGCTGCTTCTATATAATTACGTTTTAAAAATATAATCCTTAAATTAAATACTAAAAATATATCTATTCAATCAATTAGGTTGCTTTTCTAATTATTTAAAAATACTATTAAGTAAATGAAAAAAATATTATTGAATAAGGAAAAGTTAAGATTGAAAAGTAGATATAAATAATAGTGGTTCAATTTGACGGTAACCTTTGATGCTGTTGATTGGCCAGGACAAGGAAAAAAACAACCCAACCTTAGATGATGTTGACTTGTAGCTGCAATGTGTTTGGGTAAAGGAATTGGTGCGGCACTGCATACGGGGTTGGTGGCTTGGCGGGCTGCTCAATTCTTTGTTCTTATCACCTAACACTCTGAATAAATTGCCTATTTTATTATTCGCTGCCTAAATTAGACAACGCACTCGCATGGCAACATATATTTCTTGATTGTAACTCATTCAATTTAAGGAATAACTATTAACACTAGTTTTTATACATACCTGGAATTAACGACTAATTGATATATTTATATAATTATTACAAAGGTGAAATAATTGTAATAATTAAAAGAGGAAATATAGACAATAGTGTGAACACTTCAAATGCCTAGAAGGGCCAAAAATGGAATGAGATAAGACAAGGATATGTTAACAGTGAGGTGAAGATGAAGATAGAATGAAGGCAAGGAGTACGAAGCTTGGGAGGAGATTGTAGTTCCGTGGAGAAAGTTTAGAGAATGAGAGGGAGAGAGTCTATGTGAGCTGTATGTGTGACTTTTTTATAGTGAGTAATAAATTTAACTCTATGTCTTAAGATTGTTAATGTGAAAGTCTGATTTGATATCATTAGTAGTGACGATGATGTGACATTTTAAGATAAGATAGCAATCAATTATTTCAAATCTTCACGTAATCTTCACATAATTTTAGCGGTTCGTCGAATTAGAATTTACGAATTAATCAAGATTCGCGTGTGTTCAACTTTTTATGGATACATGATTAAGTTCGCAAATTACGTTGTAAGATCCGCAAAACCTGTTATATAAAGTATAACAATTGTCCCCAAACGAGTAAAAATTATAAAGTGACATTCACGAGCTTGTTAGGAAATCAGTATAAATATATTTCCCTTGTATATGAGAAATTTAACTTTAAAATTTGAATTTTAAATAACCGAAACTATTAATTTCATTAAATTTATGGCGGGTATGTGCACATTCATATACATTTAATGATAAAATTTGTGGAACGTGCAAATTTTTACGACATATTCAATGGGTTTCCCATGAAACCATCATTATTTTAATATTTAAATACATGTGTTGTGCTTCAATTGGAGCACTTTCTGCGTAGAGATAACCGTGTATGCATGGGCGCGTGATAACATAGTAATGTTTTTAGTTTCACTTTACTCTTGTTGAAATATGGCTTTGAGACTGATTAGTGTTCCAATCGAGAGTGAAGAGTTTGTGTGTTGTACATCGTTGGAGGAAATGTGCAACCTGTTAGCATGTAGAGGGGTTACCTGTTTCAACAATTGTAAATACAAAATTGAGATTCTGACGGGAAAGCATCGGCTGAGTGAGATGGAAAACCATATTGCTGCCTTTGTATGTATTTGAAGCAGGTTTTCATTTCCCTCTACACCCCTTTTTTGTCGAAATGTTGAATTCATGTGGAGTAGCCTCTGAGCAGTTGATGGGTTCTTTTTTGTGGATCTTGACAGCATATTTTATGGATTGTTAGTTACGTGGAGAAGTTGCGTTTGTAAATGTTTTTAGAAGGATATATATATATATATGGGGTAACCCTTACTAGTGAAACAAATCAAAAAGGGTTTGTAATGTTTACTACTCAAAGGGGAAAGAAATTAAAGTCATTGTTGACAATACCATCAGCAACTTGCGTTTGATGAAGGAGTACTTGGGATTTTCCTTTCCCTTTAGCTTGGGTGAAACTATCACACCTGGAAATGTTAAAGGTTTGGTATAACGAAAATTCCCAGTATTTAATTAGAAATTTTTTTATTTAAGCGAGTTTCAGTGTGATTATGAGAATCTTGCGGATTAACTGGTAAATAGTTAGAATTCAAGTTTAGTTTCGTTACATTAGAACTAGGAGTTTTCTTTTAGTGCGAAACATTATGATTAAGGGTATTAATAGCATTGATTAACTTGAGATTGAGGGAAACGGTAGTGGAAAGATTATATAATGGAAGGATTCCTTCATTCTGATATTCATTTTCTTTAGTATGTTAGGCACATACAATACATTTTGAAGCTTGAGTTCTTTGTCAAAAGCCAGCTTCAAGATTACAATACTCTTCCCTTTGATCTTGGAAGTTGCAATGTTGCCCATATAAAGTTTCTCCCTTTTGTCATAAGGCTCCATCTCATGAAAAGGAGTTTTTGTCGTAACAGATATGACGTGTGGCACCAGTATCAAACCACCATTTTCTCGAATTTGAGTCAACCATGTTGACTTTAGAAATCACAACACATAAGTCCATATCTTCCACATCATTGGTGGGGGTTCTTAAACATGCACTCTCATATTGTCTTTTTAATTAAGACGTTGATAAATTTTCTTTTCTTTGATGTCACAATTTAAAACCACAATAAAAGTCACAATTAATAATAAACAAAAAATTTAAGTCATTCAATAATTTCTAAGTGGGTTCACAGACATATATATATATTCCACACATGGTATTTAATCAATGTGGGATCTAAGCTTTTCATTTCCTGGACATTAGTCACAAGTGGCTTGCTTTAAGCATCAATTTCTCATTCATCACTCAATCATTTTTAGCATATGATATACCGTTGTAAAGATCCCATGGAGTAGAATATAAATTCATAATTTTATGATTCAACTCTCTACCTTTAATAATCGAAAATATGCCTCAAAATTTTCAAAAAATCCATTTTTTTCAACAATATTTTTAGGTATTGCGTTAGGGGTTTTGAATCCGTTAATGATTTTGTTATTCCATATAAATTTGTGAAAGCTCTAACAAAATATCATCATCTCAAATGAGTACCAAATACCCTAAACCAAATAGCAAAGCTAGTCACGTATGACAAAATCTCTGACCAAATATTAAATGATTTCTAACGAATACCAAAAATACTAACCAAATATCAAATATCCTTTCGTTTACATAGTTGTTCTAATGCATGCCAACATATCCAGCATAATTCCAAAACTTCTAACTACTACATAAATGTATCCCATTATCTATATCGGTTACCAATATCTCTAATCAAAAACTAAAATTTCTAACTAATAAAGTCATCATTTTCTTCTTCCCTCATCTGCCAAAAAAATAATAATAATAATCTCAACCCTTTTTCTAGGGGCCAATGCTTATGAAAATATAATGTTTACTAAACTAAAAAATGTTTCAATACTACTCTCCTCTTCTTCCTTTCTTTTTTTAGATTCTAAACCAACACTCATAAAAATTCCTTGCAATATCTCCCAAAATTTTACTAACGTCAATATCTCACCATGCAATATTCCTAAATGATGAAAATCCAATCACAAAAATGAAAATAAGTACGAATACATCTGCCTCAAAAGTTAAAAACCATTTTCAAGAGGGGGAATTGCTCACATCTCATGCATATTTTGATATTTGTCATAATATTGTGAATCTAATCGATACATATTTTGGTGTTCGTTACAAAATTTTGTATCCCTTAAATTTTTGGGTATTCATCAACAATTTTTTGAATCGGTTTATATATACAAATTTTCTATTGGTTTTCCAAATTTTTTAACATTTTAATCTATTATTAATCGTGCTTTTAGTTAGACATTTCCATATAACAATACAAATTTTGTTATGGGTTTAAAAATATATTAATTTCTATTTAATTTATTTAAAACCTATGTAAAATATTTAAATTTCAATTTTTAAAATGTTTTTAAAACAAATTTAATTTTCTATATAAAACGGTTACCACTTGATACAAAATTATTTAAAATGTTTTTAAATTGTAATTTTAAAAATGTTTTAGAATATTTTTGAAATAATATTTTAAATAATACATTATATCATATTTTTAATATGTTTTTTTATATACACATAAAATTCTATTAATTTACAATATAATTATTCAAATTATAAAAAGGGTGAGAAAC
Organism: Gossypioides kirkii; assembly: GCA_005610355.1. NCBI lineage: Eukaryota > Viridiplantae > Streptophyta > Magnoliopsida > Malvales > Malvaceae > Gossypioides > Gossypioides kirkii. The sequence continues at coordinate 36,256,650 of CP032246.1, forward strand.
TAGAAATATTGTTATACGTTGGGAATATTGCTATACAGTAGATTTTTGTTAACGGTAAAAAAAGATTGAATCTAAGAATGGAGATCCACATGCACCAAACATGCGTCAGAAATTATGACAAACCTTTGAAAATATTACTATCAACTTACCACCGATTGAATAGGTAAAACGTTTTCCTATTTTGATTTTTCAGAACTCACAGCAAAGCCTCTCGTTTTCATAAAAATGGTTTATCAACTTCAACAATCAAATGAGAAATGTTTAAATCGCGCGCTTGCTAAGATTAGAGCCCGGGATACCGATGCAATCCTACTATCATCCAATGACCATCGTGATTTCAAATAACAGTAAGCGCAGCAGGAAAATTCCATTTGACAGCAATGAAGAAGGGATGAATCAATTCTTTAATTTTCCCAACAATAGCAAAAGAAGGAGGGATGAATCAATCAGGAAAAGATCTTTTGTTCAAAAACCTGGGCAGTAGAGTTTAAGGTTTAGGGAAAACATCAAATTCATTTAATGAAGCTTTCATTTAACAAAATCTATGATCTAAAACAACAATAAAAGTTTAAAATTCAGTACCTTAATTAGTAGTCGAGGGTTCGATCTTTGTCTTGGGTATGGAACAGCTTTAAAACTCGTGGCCAGTATCCACCCTCTTAATGGATTAGTTACTGAACTCGTTCCGATAGATACCTTGAGAAAAAAAAAACAACAATCAAAGTTTAAAAGAGGTACACAATGATATGATAAATAAGTTAGTTAGGACTTTCAATTATCAATTTGATTATAATATTTTATATGAATAGAAAAGTTATAACTTTTTTATTTTATATTTACTTTTTTATATACAACATGTGATAAATCGAAACTCAAAATTAATTACAAGTGTGTAATTTTTTATTATTTTAATTGGTAGTTTTATTTATTTTTCAAATGGATTAATATAGAGATATTAATATAGAGATACTTGAATTTGGTAATTTACACTTACTTGATACTTAAATTTTATTTTACCTAATTGGTACTTAAACTTAAAAATTGTAAGCCAACTTTGTACCTTAACTAACACTGTTAAAATACACTGTAGCTTTTTTTGGCCACATTTCAAAATGTTAGGCTACCACATGTCACCATGATATTTGTCATTTATGCCAAGTTAGCATATTTTAATAGTGTTAGTTAGATACCTAAAAAAAAAATTCAGTTAGCTTATGGTTTCTAAATTTAAATACTAGTTAGGTCCAAAAAAAGTTAAGGTATCAAGTAGGTACAAATTATCAAGCTTAGATACTTTCGTATATATTAACCCTTTCTAAATACTAGGGCTTTAAAGTAATTATCTAAGGTGTGCTTTGGATCAGCTTGATTCTATTTGTAGATCAATTTACTTGTGATGTTTATTGTGTGCTAAACTTTAATCTTAAGTAAAGGAGGGTTTGGATGGGTGGTGTATTTACCTGCGATTAGTGTAAAAATAGCGGTAGCGGTGAGATTAAATACTGTAACGATATTATAACGTGAGACAAAAAATAAACTAAATGTACCGCACCATCCCACCCATCCAAACCCACCCTAATTATATGGTTTTTGATGTGCTGTTGACTAAAGCGTTTTCGAAGTAGTAAGCAAGTAAGTCCATCCGTTGGGTGTGCAACTCATGTTTAGTGCAAATTTGCTTATAGATATGAAATCATGGCTCTTAGTGAGAGCCAAGGATTTCCTCTTAAAGGTATTATATGGCTTATGTAAATAGAACTCAACTCAGGGTCATGTCAAAGTGACTTAAATTATTTAGTGAGTTAATGATTATTTAAATTATGATGTATATATATATATATATATCATAGTATTTTAAGAAAAAATTATTAAAGTTGGTGAATGAATAAAACTTGAAGCGATTACAAGTGCTTTATGAAGATTACATACATATGACAAGATCAATGGACAAAATTTTTCTGTTAACTTTTGTAACGATATATAATAGAAAGTTTAGTCTTGGACCCTTAATGGTACAACACCAAGACTAAGAACAATGTGGTCGATAGATGTAAAGTTGAAATTCAAATGCATAGGTTATTGTATCCCAATTTATTTATTTCTATTGGTCTCTCTACCAGTTTAATATGATTCTTAACAGTTTGTGTTTAACTTGAACGCTTAGGTAAAATCATTAACGATTGATTAAATAGAAATGAATCACTAGATTTATTTATCGAAGTAATAGGTATTTTCTCAATTTAATGATTAATTTAATATAAGATTAATAATCATTTCAAACATTTATGTAATTGAATAAATATTTATTTTAGATTAAATGATGAATTTGAAGTGAAACATTAGATTGTCTAAATATCTGAAATGAAATGAACTTAAACTATGTTGCACATATCAGGATTTTAATGGGCTAAAATAGAATTTTTGTAAATTATTTTGATGTATTAAATTAAAGTTAATTGATAGTTCAAAATAAACATGTGACCCAGATTAACCCTAATAAGGTCAACTAGGGTCGACCATATGGTGAAGGGAAGCTATTTGCGGAGCTGGTAAGCTTATGCTGCCTATGGGAGGCATAATTTGTGGCAGTTAGGACACTAGGATCGACTGGCCAGCTATTTTCAATTTAAGACTGTTATTTCAATTAATATTAAACCTCTCTACTTAACTCTCTATAAGTTTGCAATATTGGCATACATCCTGGTTGCTAAACATGAACAGAGTCGCTTTGAAATTGTTTTCTTTACGATTCTTTTAGGAATGTTTGTATTTGTGTTCGGTACGATGCTTATCCACAAAAACATTGAGAGGAAAATTGAAAACCCCAAAGTCACCTGCATGATTTTTTTTTAGACAAGACCATTCAATGTACAGCTGGAAAACGGGAAGTTGTTTCATCAATCGACGAGCTTCTGCCGCCATAGCGTCTAACGATACAATATTATTTGTGCACTTAAGACCGTGTGTTGGCCAACAAGGGTGCCATTTTCCAGTGAATGTGATGTTGATGGTGACCGTTTTAACCAGCAGCATTATCAGGATGAAAAACAACCGACGGGGTAGCTTTAAACAGCCATCCAATGGGTTTTACCTTGTTACCGAGATGATGTTGCACAGCTCCATATTTCCTTTGAATCCGATCAGGATGCAGTACAATCATCAACATCCATTGTTTAGGTTGAAGAGCATTACGCGTGCCTGCAATAGCTGGTAACGTTGTGGTGGCAGGTTTGAAAGCCCGTTAGGCAGAAGACACTAACTTGTGCCCGCGGTCAACAACTCCACCCACTTCAATGATTTAAGCTTCTCTTTGACAGTTTTTTTTTTTAATGTTAGAGAGAACTCAACAAACCCCCATCACCTCCCGCTTCAATTTTGGTTTACATCCCTCTACTCAGGTCAGAACCACGATATTTAACCTTCAATTTACTATCCAGAACAAATCTTCTAAACTCTCTCTAATTCCACTATGATTTTTCATGTAAATAATGTGAAATCCAAATCCATTATTCCAAATATACAAAAATACAACAGACATTTACATATGTAACTATTTTTAAAATTTTATATTATGCTTTTTAAAAATAACATAATAAATTCAGCCATTCAACCAATTTAAACATCCTACAAATATTATTGAGTAATATTCGAATATAAATAAATAAAAGAAGTGGAGGATTTCAGATATTCGATCGATCCGCTGAAGGATCAGCCAGATGTCTCATTCTGATTTTTACAAGTGTAAAGCTGATAGATAAGCACGTCAAAAACAATATTAATAATAATAATAATAACAAAAGCGAAACAAATAAGGAAAAAAGAAGAGAAATAATAATATGAATGGATAATGAACATTTATGTCGAGTATTACACCAGAACAAGATATCATATTACCCTCCTATGTACAGTAGACGACTGTGGTTCAAAATACCACCACCAACTTACAAAGATTGAACTACATTTCTTTTTAGCCCTCAATCTATTTCTTTATTTCCTTGGTCATCATCATATATGATAGTACATTGAACCATGATTTCTTTTCAAAATTAATAAAATAAAAAAGGTTTCCACTTCCTCTCTGCCATTATCAACTCTTTCACCCGCTCCCCCTAACGCCTGTGTTTGTATGTAATTAATGCATGACCTAACTGACAAAACACACAGATATCTGAAGCCACATATGTCGGACGCTGTTTCATTTTTCTTAATTTTATTTAATTCAAAAGGGGAAATTATGCTTCATTATTGTCCTTTAATTCAGAGCAAACAGAACTTAACAGCAAATGGATACAGACGTACCATATCTACTTATGCCATGGAAGTATATGCTAGAAGCAATCTTTGATATCTTTGTTGCCTCCGTAGCCTAATTGAATTCCCATTTGAAACCGTTGCCCGGTTTTGGCATTGGCTGTTCTGATGCAAGGCTGATTTCCGTTTCACTCTGAACAAAAAATCTTCCGTGTCCAAAACATAAGACACCTACCAGGTACCAATTCCACTCAATTAACTAATCATATACATATATTGACAAGAAAATGCAACCTTAAGGAAAATTAGTAAATTTCACCAAGCAGAAGGAATTTCTAATGGGATTATACCTTGGAAGAATTGCAAGCAATCTTGCACTCCAAACCATTAACCACTTTGAGTCCTTCTGTTGTCTGGCATGTTGAAGAGAGCTCATCACCACCCGCACATTTGCGTACATTCCTGCAAACACCATACTTAAATATCATGTTAACTTCAAGGACCATATATATGTCAACAACCACGTCTATAGTCATTATTAGTCAACATACCTCTTCAAGAATATTCCAGGCTTCTCTTTTTCCCTGGGAACAACTGAGAGAAAGTCATTGTGCAAATACGCTGCAAAATTAGGGTCCATGGAAACAGCTGTCACTTCAGGCTTATCATGTCCATAGTCCATAAGCTGGATGGAAAGACAAGTTGGAGTTGATGACTGCAAACATAAAATATAAGATGCAGAGTGCATGTAAGAGTTCTATATCACACAGATCAAATAAATCATCAATCTTTGAAAAAGAAGACTTACACATTCAATTCGATATATATTCTCATCATGAAGGAGAACACGAGCATTTTCATGATAAACAACATCAAATCTTCTAGACCTCCTCGATTTCTCATATGCATATAGTTGAAGAAGCTTATTGTCCATTTCATCACTTACAATGGCTTGAAGCTGAGGCAAGCACCACAAAGATGAAAAAGTTAAGGTCAAGACCACGTAGGGAAAGAAGGGGGGAAGTTAGGGGAAAACAATAGCATTACCTGTTTGACAATTTTATATATCAGCTTATCCAATGTGAATAGAACGTACGACTGAGTTCCAATGATGGCTCGGCAATCATCCTCAAATTTTGTATTATCAGAAGAGCCATCGAGTAAATTGTAAAGTGCACTCATGAACCTGTATCATAAAAGAGTTTAAAGGAAACAAGTACTGACCACTTTTAAACATCTGCCTGCAACAACAGAAGTTAAATTATATTACCTGGCATAGAGATCAGTAGGACTAGGATCACTAGAAGCCCTCCATTTCCTATCTGCAGATGATGAATTAATCTTTGCTGATTGTATTCTCTCATACAATGTCTGTCAAAATTTTGCAAAGGGATTACTGAGTTGATGAGCAAACTATACAAGAAATATCCATTAAGATCAGTTAAATATTAGTACTTCAACAAAATGCTACTTACACGGTGAAGCCTAAAAAGCACGTAAAATGAGTCATTTCCATAGAAAACTTGTGAATCCTTCTTGTTCTCATGTAATGCTGAAGGGACGTACTTTGCAAGGGGCTTTACAGTTAGCAGGAAACGTTCTGAAAATGGTAACAATGTAACATCAGCTTCCGCATCATGGGCATCAGCCATCCCTTCAGCCTCCCCTTCACTCTCCACTTTATTATCATGTTCATCATGATCAATATCTTCCTCTTGCTCCTCCCTCGATTCACCTTCGCCAGAATCACTTCCAAAAACCTCACCATTCTCAGAAGCATTCTCACTATCCTCTGATGTCCTCTGAGCACTTTCATCGCCTTCATCATCAGCATCAGCATCATTCTCTCCCCCAGCCTCCCCACGGCACACTTCCTCCTCTCCATGTCTCTGGTATGGTCTGTTTGCTGCACCTTCCTTCACCTTAAGGGCAGTCTCCAAACTAGCTTCTCCATAATCAGCAAAATTGTCTTCCTCAAAATCCCCATTTGGGGATAGTTCACCTTCTTCCCTTTCAACTTTAAGTTGTGCAACAGATTCTTCATTATACCTGTGGTTTTTAGAGCCTTCTGTCATCATCCCATTTCCAGATATGATTGGCCTAGAACAACCGCCACCCTGCAGTATATGTATATTTTAGCTCAATTTGAAAGTAAGATTACTACTGGAAAAATTCAAAACTTAAAATTTTCTTCCCACTGTCTGTGAATTGTGTCAAGCTGAACTGTCCAATCACAGAAAATATGTAGGCTAATGTTTTATTTTTATACACATCTCCCATAAACAATAATAGATAATTATAAAAGATACAATCACAAAGTCCCATGGCAGACACTTCATTAAAAACCAAAAACCAATAGCAGGAGATGAGTCAATAGCATACAACATCTAAATCGATAAACCTTATAGATTGATTAAATATCCAAATGGTCAACTGAAAGTACAGTTTGTTTAGTTACAATATCAGATCATGAAAGAGTATCAATTGCTGGGGACATATTTTAGAGAGCAATAGTGAAGCAAAGGAAATAACTTGTTCACCATCTCAGAGATGAACTCAAACTGACAGCCAAATGAATATTGCCCATACCTCTGATGAAGGTAAATTTTCGTTATTTGACTTTAATTCAAGTCCACCCTCAACAGCAGCATTTCCAGCTCTAGAAGGAGTAGCAATAAGACCTAGCAACAAAATATATCCCAGCATTCTAGTTAACTGTTTAGGAAAATTGAAAAAATCAATAGCATAACTAGCTTGACATTAAAAAGGAACAACTTTAGAGGTGAAAACAAACCTGAAGCATTCTCAATGCTAGTTCTTCCATTGCTTTGCTCCACTCGCACAATAAGAGATGCATTTGAAGCGACCAACCGCTCACTGGTACTAGCTTGTTTACTGACCCCTACTTTTTCATCACCATTAGCTGGACTAACCTGCATTCTCTCTTGTTGAGGAGCATCACAGGAAGATACATTCTTATGACCAACACTGTCTATATCAGCAGAACCATCTTGCTTGACACCATTATCCCCATTCAGCAACCAAGACCTACAAGAACTTGATTGCTCAGGTGGAATACTTTCATCTTCATGTCTGGAAGGATTTGAATGTTTGGAATTCATGGCAACACCAGCACCACCAGGGCTCCCTTCACTCTCACCAACGCTAGCACTACCATTTTTGACACTGTTGTTTTTAGCCTTCACAACATCTTCAGTGTCCTCTGCTCCCTGAGGACGGCAAGGAACCCCAAGCATAGGTTCCATGAAGGTAGTCCATATTTTAATTACTTTATCCAATTGTTCAGTTGTACACATTTCTCCACAGGAATATTTGATGAGCTGATAAAGATCTTCATGAATTTCAGGATCGGGGTACTCAAACTTCAAATTGGGAATAATAGGCCGTCTGTTTCCAGCAGCAATAGCAAGAAGCACATCATCTTCTTTGCGCTTCTTCTCGCTGATTTCTTTGATCTCAGCCAACAGAGCTGTACCAAATATGAAAAAAGGACGATGAAAACAGTTCAAGGAAGATAAATGTTATACAATTGTTTCAGTTAAAAGAACAAATTATAGAATAATCAAAAGAATAAAGTATACAAAGCAATTTTCAATTAGTAAATTTCCATTATAATATTTTAAAATTACTAATTTTGTCCAAAATAAATCCCCGGGGGGGGGGGGGGGGATTCAGAAAGAGATGCTATATTAAATCAATCAACTATGCAAGTTACTTCCCGGAGCATGGAAAAGGGGAAACATCAAGTCATTGATAAATGAAGTTTTCAAGACCAGCTTCAATTAATATGATAGTCCACTGTCAGTTGGCATCACTTCATGGTAAATTTCAAAGACTTGTTTATTAAAAGTTAAAATCACATTGCATAAATATATATAAAATATACAACACAATATAGTCATCCTGGACATCAATGTATTCAACTATCAAGCTCTATATCCTTTTTGCTCATTAAAAGGAGAAAGCTAGAGATACCTTTAGTGCTTAAGTTCTTGGAGTCCTGCTGCTTAAAATAGAAGCTACGGTGGTCAAGCGATTTATGATAATTCTTAGCATAAATTTCAGCCCAAACTTTATTAAAATCAGAACGACATCTAGCCCACTCCTCTTGTTTCTGCTTCAAGCGGGTTAAAATAACTGGCAAAGCAAGATGGGCATTCTTCCTTAAAACATCCATCACATCAAGTCCATGGTCACCATATAAACGTTCAATGCACCTAAGATTCAGAGCTGCAGTGACAGTCATAAGAGAATAGTCATCAGGAAAAAAAAAACGAAAGGGCGTGCTATACAATTCACTAGCAGATATTTTATTCATTGTTAGTCAGCTTCTAACCTGTGAAGTGCTCCTCGATGCGAATTGGACTGTCTAGTTTGATGATATTATTGTTAATCTTTTCTAATAGTTCTTCTACTCGCTTGGTTGTTGCATTCACCGACTCTAACAACATATCCAGTTCAAACCTGACAACATAAAATAAAGATATTAGAAATTACTGATTAATTATAAGTGAAGACAAATATATTTTGAGTGATTAATAGTGCCAAGAAGGGATGTAAAGTTGAAGAAGGCATGCAAACACAAATTAATTTCATACAGTTAACAAAGGTGTAAAATGGTTGTGAAATTATGTGCATGCACCACGGACTAGATGAAAGGTAAATTTACAACAAAAGCTTAGGTGGAGGCACAAATGCAAAGCCCAAATAGAGCTAAAGTGAAATAAAAACACCCATGTATAATAAGGAAAAACACGGGAATTATAAAATCAACAGCTGATTGAAGGTCCAACCTATCATCTTCACATCGAAATAAGCTTTCTTCATACTGGTTTTTGCGCATGTGTTTGAAAGAGTAGTCCTCACTCCCAGAAGTGACAGAAACCCAATGATCATTGAGAACTTCAGAACCTAGCTCCGTTCTCTGGCTTGCAGAAGGTATTGGGTACTGCAAGGCATTGGACAATCACAGTAAGTAATAACAGAATCAATATATCTTCCTGATCAAGATAACAAGGTTGAGTATAAAGCAAAAACTGCATACATTCTTTGGAAGAAGTCGATAACTAGGAGTGCACCGTTCACAATTGGAAAGGTCAAGTTCATTAATGGGTTTTCCAAAGTATTTATTATCCTTGCTGGAGAATAAAGAAACCTTGTGACCTGCATCTTTATTGGCAAAGGAGCTTCTGTCATGTCTATCCCTTTCCCGGGTTTCACGGTCTCTAATTTTGACCCCATTATCCCTTTCACGATCTCTATCTCTGTCTTCCATCTTAACTGATCTAGGTAACTGCCCTTCATTCCGCAAGTACTCTGCAAGCATAATAACTTGCTAAGAATATATTTAAGTACAATCAAAAGTATAGGTCAGTTCAGTTTAACTACAATGCTCGACTAGTTCTGTTCAACATGAATCTATAGTGGATGTTAAGAGTTAAGACTGTAACAGTGATTACTTTGCTTTTTATAAACCAAAAGGAAACCTTGACTGAAGTTGATAAGAGAACAGATAGTAGTACTTACTTTCACTAACAAAATCCGCAAGCAAGCCCTCTGTATAATAATAGATTTGATTAGTCAACAATGACACTGCAGGATTATATAAAACCAACTTAAAACTTTTTTGCAGATACGTACCATTCTTCTCGCAATGCATCAAAAACTTATTAAAACCATCCATCACATCTGGGTATCTTCCAAGTAAATCATTCACCTAACAAGAAAGAGTTACCACAAGGCACTAAGTTACTAATTTTATTTCAGTCATGTCCCTAACCAAGCAGTTTTCATATGTATATATGCACATATATATGTATGTGCGTATTTACATGAATTATATTAAAAATCGGTGACACCAAATTATGATTTTTGGGGGCACAAAATGTTCTGATGTTGAATCTCTGCAAATTGCATGGGTCAATTCAAAAAAATGCGGGAATGCCTTGAGCTCTTTCAGTTGAAAAACATAATAAAACTTCTAGTGTTCCAACTAAAATATGTAAGACTACATGAACCCCTCCAACAAACTAAAACAATTAAGATAAACTATAAGAATTCCTCATGTGAGCTGATGAAGAAATTAGTAAATTACAAACAAATGATGTCTGTTAACCATACCAAAGATTGCAATTCCGTGCGTGAGATTACTTCATTGCTATAGAGATGAAGGCACCTCAAAAATTCCTGATAATGATCAGGATTTCGTAATTTCTCCTTCACTTTATCACAGAAAGCAAACTCCTGATTATAAACACCTGATATGGGATTCAGTCAGTCAAAGAAAAAACATGTCAAGGAAAATCAAAAGGCAATTATTAACATTTCAAAATTTTACAATGCCAGATTTTCAACAAGAAACACATGCAGATGAAAGTTGCCGTAAAATGATAACATCCAATCAGGAAAAGCATAGCCATTCACACAAAAGAAATATCCCTTATAGTACTTCCAGGAAAAGAAAGCAGACACAAAGGAATTTAATGAAGATTAAATTCGTCCATAGCATGATAGCAGACCCCAGAAGAAAAATTCTAAATTAATATGAGGTTAAAATTATATTGTATAGCAGTATAGGATAGAAATGTCCTACAGAAAGATAAGCACCTATTTATGTTTTATTATTGTCAGCCATAGCTTTTCCTATAATGTTCAACTGAGAAGCAGAAAACTCACTTTTCATTGCATTTTTATCATCATATGCAGAACCATCCCCCCCAACTTGCTGCAATTGTTCCACACCTGATTCTTCACTTCTACGAGCAGGTTTTCCGTTCCGTTTATGTGGAAACCGCATGTTGAAGTCTCTGTTTCCATCAATTTCAAAATCTCGATCATCCTGTTCTCGATCTCTTCTATCTCTGTCTTCTGTCTTGTCCCTTTCTTTTTCACCACGCCTTCTTTGATCTTTTTCAGCTTTTGTCATAACTCTATCATGATCAGGATCAGCACGTTCCATGCTAAGGTCACAGTCACCAAGCAGAGCTGTACTCCTATCTTTCTGCCAGATATTCTCATAAATCAAATGTTAGCTTGATTGCTGATAAGTAATCAGAAGTGACTTAAGGATTAGGCTAAAAGAAACCTTGTCAGGAGGCACTGCACACATTCCAGGCATAGCAGAGCTCCTCTCTCGGGGTATAGAGTTTCTACCAGTGGAAGCATAATGATTAGAGGCTGTCGCTGAGGTATCAGGCAGAAAATGAGTGAATTCTAAAAGCAGATCTGGATGGTCTCGGAAAAGAGCAGCAACCTATAATGAAATATAGTTTCTGATCAACAAAATCCAACAACCTAGGCAGCACACAATTCCCATTCAAATAGGGAAGACAGAGAAAGGAAGGGAAATATAACTTAACATACCTCCTGGTAGACCTCAGTGATAGACTTATTTTCTTTTCTATACATGTTCAAAATGTCTAAAAATGATTTGTAAACATGGTCATCACCCTGAAACCTTGTCTGCAAAAATCCAATAATGAGATCAGATATTTTGCAGCTATCTCATAAAATTCAGCAATGCACAAATTCTACCTTAATTTTGTTCACAAAATTAATAGCTTCTTCAAACTCCACAGGCTTCTTTTGAGGAGGTTGTTCATCCTCCAATGGGAGGGTGATCTCATAACCTTTGGGCAAAAAGGTATTGAAACCCAAAATTAGGTCTCGATACCCTTTAAATAACTCCTTTACCCTGGCTATGACACCCGCAGTATCAATTCTACATTCAGCCACCATTAAAGCAAGTCACAAATTGCTTCCTACAAACATTATGAGTAAAGAGCAAAACTTCAGAAAAAAGCTGATAATGATCAAACCTTTGAGCCTTGAAGTCTTTCATTACTTCAAGGAAGTCGTCATATTTCTCCCTCTTTTCTTGAAATATATCTTTAACTGCCTTGAGATATGCCAATGCATCATTTGTCGTAAGTTTCTGGGTAGCTCCTGTCCCTCCCGCCATTTGCTGTTGCCCAGAGCTTCATCATAGAAAAACATAATACATCATAAGATCAAAGATCTCCAGCAAATCATCACATATTTTTCCAAGTGGAATTTAAATATATATCCAATACACATGTGTATATATATCATTATCACCTTAAAAAGTATATCAACAGCTAGGGTCATTTAACCTTTCTACGCACAAATAAAACCATATCTTAATACTACACAGGCTCTTCACAGATGAAAAATTGGAAACTTGCCCATCTGGAAAAGAAAGAATATTACTATTTTTTGCTATCTCCAAACATCTTTAGAGAAAATGAAATATTTCCAACCAGAACTTTAGGGAAAAAAACATATCTTTTCGTCAAAGGTCAAAGATAATTCACAATTATAAAAGAGGCCAAGCTTATTTAAACTACGATTAAACAAGCAAAAACACTAATCAAATCTACTAAACTAAACAAGCGAAAGAAAAACGACAGTAATTGACCTGTAACGATTTCAAACTTAATCTCATTGTAGCTTTCATAATGAAAACACGAAATTGGACCCAAAAATAATCAATATACAAAGAAGATAAAAAAAAATTTACCCTTCTCCTCGAGAAGAAACCACAGGTCTTTTAAGTTGGGAGCCGCCGATGTAAACCTCATCTCTAGACCGCTTCATCCCTTTTCTTTTTTCCAATCAAAATAGAAGTTCTTTTCCAACCTTTTTCTTTATTTTCACCAACAAATCATGCTTTGAACTTTGATTTATCTCCAAACAGAAATTCCTACAATAAAAAACACGAAGATGAAAAAAAAAACACAGTTATTTAAACCAAAAAATTAAACACAAAGCAGATCTCAAAACCAAACATAAAATCACCAAAAGAATAAAATTCTTTTTTTTCTTGTATCTCCTCACCTCCCCAACAGATCATCACCGAAAAGAATTTTACAAGTAAGTTTACATTACTTGCAGATAAAGGCACGCTAAATGAAACAGAAAACCGAAATATTACTTCCGTCTTCTCACACAAAAAAAAAAAAAAAATGGCTAAATTATACGGATTAAAACAAAAAAAAAATTCAGTGTTCTTAAGCAAACTCTGCAAAGAACGACAACAACAACAAAAAGGAGTTGTATATTTCAGATCGAAGGATTCTCGTGATTGTAGCAAAGACGTTGAAGAGAGGGGATTTTACGATAATTAAAATTTATTTATTTTTATTTAATATTTTTGGCTTTGGAGAAACAGTGTTGTTTGTTGTTGATGTAAAATTTTTGAAGAGAGGAAAAGAGCTGAAGATTTGTGATTTATTTATAGAATGGGAAGTGCGCGATGGATATAAATTGCTCTCTCATTCCTACTATGAAGAGGAGAAAAGGAGGAATGGGGAGGATAGCCAATTACACGCCCGCTAGCCGGTTGCTTTCGTTTTGGTTTACCGGTTATCGTCGGTTAGTGTTAGAAGGGTAATTCTATTTTTCATCAATACAAGAAAAATTAGGGATTTCTAAGACACAATTTTTTTTAAAAAAAAATCCCAAACTGTCCGTAATCTTTTTAAAATATATATGTGTATTAACATATTCAAATATATGTCTTTATAATTATTACAATAATTGGATTATGTTAATTAATCACAAATATGCATATATTTTTAATTCCTTCACGGAAATTTTAATAATTTAATAATTTCTGTTGTTTTAATCATAGTTTTTTAAAATTATAATTATACATTTTACAACTGGAAAATAAAGGCCAAAATAAAACACGGTCTCAGGTTATGAAATCTTAAGCATCGAGAAAGCAGGGTGGCAGCTTCAATCAATAATAGGGTTAAAAGATTGTATAGGGGAAATAAGGGTAAAAGGGTAATTTGAATGGAGTTGAAATTAGGGTTAGGGATTGGGAAGGAAACGGGTACACTTGAGCAAACGATGGCAATGTTCATGTTTTTCTGCGTTGGAGAGTTTTTTTTCTTTTCTTTTCTATTTTTGGATTATGTTAACAATCATGCTTTGGAAAAATAAGGGATAAAGAGTTAAATTGATTAATCCATATCATAAAAAAAATGGATTAGACAAAACATTAAAAGTTTTTCTTACATTGAGAAAGTAAATGGATTCGATAAAAAACATTAAAAGAATTTCTTACATGGATTGGAGAAAGTTTTTTTTTTTTTTTAGTTAATTGATGGTTTGTGTTAATACGACTTGCAAAAGGATAAGGTGCGAAGGGAGCAGTTTGAAAATTGAAGAAGTGAAAACCAATGGGCTGGTGACTAAAATATGATCAATACATAAAGTGAGGGCTAAGCCCAAGGTTCAACCACCATTGCTGACCCAAGTTAAGCTGGCCTTGTCGGTTCGGCTCTTTGCAATGTACAGGAGATCTACTTATATTAGTTTTTTTATTAATTAGAATTTAAGCAATTTAATTCCAACCATCAGAATTTGTATTATATTCGTATATATCATAACACATTTAGCTTTTCATTATTTTAGCACTTTATTTAAATTTTTCGTTTTTTTTAATTTTTAAATTTATATTTTTTATCAAATCATTTTAAAATTCATGATTTTAATTTTTTTAATAAATTAATTAATTTTTATTTGTTAACCTTTTCATACATTTTAAAGCGATTTAACAAAAAAAAATTGCAAGTTAAAGAATTACAAAATACAATAATTATAAATGAAAAATTAAAATAATTTTTTATGAAATTGAACAATTAAATAAATCATTATGCTTATAAATAATGCCAATAATAAGTAAACTTAAAAAATCAAATTATTTATTTAACGAATTAAAAGCAAATACAATCCAAATTAAAACTAATAAATTATACTTAATTGAACTAAAGCTAACATACATCGTAAGACTTAAAAACCTAATTTTATAATTGAATTGATAATTATTTTTCTTTTTGGTTTGATAAAAAATTTTGGTGAATAATTGAATTAAATTGATAAATTTTGATGCTGAATACTTAGGATTTGGAATCTCGCCTTCACTAATTAAATTAAGACGTAATTGAATTGAACCAAACAAGTGGCTTTAGTGGAAAAGAGGATGTTCATCTTAGGGATCTCGAGTTCGAGCGCCTGTATGTGCAAGATATGTGTGCGTTGTCAAAAGGTTAAAAAAATATAAACAGATACTACCATATAATCATACCAACATATTAAAAAAAAACGTAATTGAATTTGTATGACAATAACACTCGTATTAAATGATCATATATTTCAAAGAACCTTATCATTAAATTTGCCGTTCAAACTCAAACTTCGACTGATCTTTTATAATTCAATATATGGAAGGTTATACAAGTGGCACATCCACAAACCAAACCTTTTTTTTTTTTTTTTGCGCATTTTAGTAAATGGTCTATGCTTAAATATGAAATTTAATTTTTATATTTTAAATTTTAACATCTTTATGTTTTTAGAATATTATTATTTCATCCAAATAATTAATATTTTTAACTTTTCAATTAAATAATACATAATTATGCATAATTGAAATATCCTAAGAATCATAGAGACTAATATGCGGCTTTCATTTGTAAGAAAATAATCAAATTTTAATTTTAATATCTGGATTATGTTAGAAATTTAATATTACTTTATTCTTTTTACATAATTTGATCTGTCGAAATGTTTTTGAAACGCATTCCAATTTTTAATTTTAAAATTGAAAATGTAAGTCGCTACCAATTTTTTATTCGGTGTTATTGGATCACCACAAAACATTTAAAATTCGTTTTGGAAAATGTTTTGCTCTTCGAAATCCAGAAAATGGGTTCGGGAGTCGGTTATGTGGGAGGAAGGATTAGCACCCTCACACGCCCAAAATTGGTACCACGTTGATTATTTTAAGGTCTTGTTTGTAAAATTTTGAAAACTTGAGTGAAGTTTTAAAATATGATCCTTAAATGCATAAGTTACTTTGATGTATAGAAATCAATTTTCATTTGGAAGTCTCGCTATTTCGAAGTGATCGAGGAAGAAAGTCACGTCCAGTGAGTTAGGACATAACGTTTCGAGATCTGAAAATAACGAGCTTTCCTTCGTTGTAGTTTTTAAACATTGAAAAGGGTATTCGATTATTACGGTTCGAAGAAAAATCGCGCCTAGTAAGTTAAGGCACAAATTTTCAAAACCCGAAATAAAAGAATATTGCCTCGATTTTAAATATTTGTATTTTTTGGAGAAAATAAAAAAAAAGACTTTAATAAAAATATAGAGATAAAAATGAGTATGCAAATTAAATATGAATTATGCAATTGACAATAAAGTTAAATAACACGAAGAATGAATGATTATACGAATGAATAAATATACGAAAATAAATATAAAAAAATAAAATACGAATCAGGAATCAAAATAAATGAGAAAATACAAGATTAATCAAAAATTCAAAAAAAAGTTAAAATTTTATATACGAAAGTCGAAGAAAGAAAGAAAAAAGGGATCGAAAATGAAGTTTCAAAGAGTTAGGGATTAAAATATAATTTTGAAAAGTTTAGGGGAAAAAATGTAATTTTAGGGAAGTTTGGGGTAAAAATATGATTTTTGAAAAGTTTGGGGCAAAATGTAATTTTGGGAAAGTTCCGGAAAAATTGTAAATTTTGAGAAGTTCAAGGGTAAAAATGTGATTTTTAGAAGTTTGGGGCAAAATGAAATTTTTGAGAAGTTTGAGGGTAAAATGTGATTTTTGAAAGTTTAAGGGCAAAAATAAAATTTTTGAAAAGTTTAGGGTTAAAATGTAATTTTAGGAAATTTTGGGTTCAAAATGGGATTTTTAAAGAAAATAGGGGCTTTTTGTGAAATAAGCCCCAAAAACATGCCACTTGGTAGCTTCTCAGAACTCTAAAAGTTAAAGGACTAAAGTGAAAATTATTTAAAATTTTTGGACACATTTAAAAATAAATCAAAATTTGAATTAAGGATGAAATTAAAACAAAATAAAAAAAGGAATGACCAATTGCACAAATAAACCAAAAATGGACACGCGGTAGCTCCCTGAACTTCAAAAAGGCTAAAGGACTAAATTGAAAATGAAATAAGATTATGGGTAAATTTAAAATTAATCAAAAGTTTAAAAAGGATGAGATAGTAAATTTTAAAAAAAGAGGAAGGATCAAATGGGTAAATAAACATTTTTCAAAAACACGCGGATCCCGAGGAATCCGCATGGGTCGGGTCGAAGCTCCTGAAATGGCGTCGTTTTGCACTTAGAGTACTGACGCCAAAACGGCGTCGTTCCATTGTGCTATTTAAACCAAATTTTAAAAAAAAAATTAATTTTCTTTCATTTCTTTTCAAAAAAAATTATTTTTTCTCTTTTATTCTCAAGTCTTCTCCTCAGGTAGGCCAAGGGTCTAGCGACTGGTCGCGTCTCTGTCGCAGGAGCCGCCATCCGCGGTGGTTTGTTAAGCAAAATCACCCTTTTTTATTCTTTTTTAAAAAAAACAACATATCCAGACTTAGATCCGTATTTGAAATCTTTTTTTAAAAAAATACGTTCGATTCTTCTTTTTTATTTGTGCTTTTAAAAAACTCAGATCTTGATCTAAATCCAGATCTTAAAAAAAAGTTTTAATCTTTTTTTCCTTTTTGTTTAAATTTAAAATCCGTTTTTATTATTATCTTAAAAAAAAAACTTAGGTATGATTTCCCCTTTTTTGATTTTTAATCTGCTTTCGTGCTTTTTTATTAATGATTTTCGTTACAGATCCGTGAGTGTTGGACTCTCTCATGAGTATGAGCGGACTCGAAAGGACTCCAGGGTGGTCGACGACGACGCTTCAAATCTAGATAAAGTCCCTTTAACTCCTTTTTTTATTATTAATTATTATTTTAAAAAAATATTTATTATACTTAATGTACATTAAATGCTTGCTTGAAAATAATAAATGACATTAGTAATATAATAAGTAAATGTATTAATGCTTTTTAAAATATAAACAGTTTGAAGTTCGAATGGTCAATACTGAACAAAAATCTATTGAAATGGTATATCTTAAGGACCTGATATCTGAATGCTTGCTTCTAATATTGATTGCTTTGAATGCTCTATATGTATTGATCTTTTTGAATGTTTGAAGGTCTGTCTTTTTGTATTGATTTTAAAATGAAGAGTGTCTCCCCCCTTTACAATTTGATTTAGAATCGGCTTTTAAAGTTTATATTCAATCATTTTGTTTTGTCTTTTACAACTTAATTACTTGTCTTTTCCTTCTTTGCAGGTTCGGCTTGCAGTGGTGCAACTTGCTGGTGGTGCTGTTGACGTGGTAGCACGTGAGTAGGCAAGGATGGAGGCGATAGGAGCAAGTGGTTTAGGCATTAGGGTTTTGAAAATCTTTGTAAAATCGGACTTGGGTAGTGTTTAGGTCTTTTGTGATTGGGCTTGGAATCCTTGGGTTTAAACTTTTTAAATTTAAATAAATTTAAATTTAAAAATGTATTGGACATTTAAAAATTTAAAGTAAATTTAAATTTAAAATTTATTTATTTATTTTTTGAGTTTGGGTTCATTTGGGTCTTGAGTTAGGCCCGGTCAAAATTGGGCTTCAACATGATTTTTTCACTTTTATAATGCCATTAGTTATTCTAAATAGTTAATATGCTAATGCTAATTTTTTTAAGAACACTATTATAACAAAAAAATTGTTTTTTACCATAACAAGTTCGAATGGGTATTTTTAAGAAAAATTTTAATCAATATTTTCAATATTATTTTTATTGTTACGTGACTATCAAGTGAATATATCTTTTTAATTTTAAAATTTTAATAGAAGAATTTTAACAATGGTAGTTAGGGGTTTAAAAAATACCAGACACGTTGACCTAGTAAAAAAATAAATTGGTATTTTTTATTTTTTTAAAAAAATTTCGGGTCGGTACTCGACCCGCTGTTTTTTACGAATTCACGAGTCAAGCCCAGGCTGCAATTTCTAAATTCTACTGGTGCCCGACTCAGTTACCTATGTGCACTTGTATTTTTTTATTTTTAAATTATTTACCATTTTTTTAATTAAAACTTAAACTGATTCTCAATTTATAGTAAAGGAAAATTTGCTAGCATTGGAGAATATGGAAGAAGGTTAGTTTTCGATTTCAAATTTATTATTTTTATTTTGTAAATTTATTTTTATAGTTTAGATATTTAAATCTTTATATTTTTAAACATACATTGTTGTTGTATATTTGAAAATTATAAATTGTATGATTTGTAAAAAATTACACAAATTTAATCCAAGTACCCTGTGACCCGATTATTATGGGTATTCGGTATTCAAGGGTCGGGTCATGGGCTGACATTTGTAATACCTGAAAATTCGAGTACTCGGCTATGAACACCCTTAGTGGTAATAGACCTGATCATAGGTCGAGCCACTCGCCTAGACCCAAACGCCTACCCAAACAGTGGGATGGTTTGGGTAAAAATATAGACCCAAAAAATAGACTTATACAAAAAAAATAAAGCTTTTTTCTAAACGAACTGAGTCTCGGGTACGATTTTCTTTGGCCCAAGCTCGACCCGACCCGACCCGAATCAGCCTAAACTTTCTGTTATGTTATTGTTTGTTGCTATTTTACTGTCATTTCGCTATTATTGCCACTATTTTATTGTTATTGTTTGGATATTGTATAACTCTTATTTTATTATTAATTTTGCTACTATTTTAGAGATATTTACTTGCTAAACTGCAACTATCTTAGTGTTATATTATTATTCAAGTATAAATATTTTTAATGTATTTTCAATTTGTTAGGACCTCAATTTTTAAATCCAAAAACCAAAAGATTATATTCCTAAAAATAAAAGTAGGGACTAAATTTCAAATGTAAGAGGTGTGTAAGGACTTAGAGCATGTTTTAACTTCCAAATTTTTACTTTAAAAATTGACACGAACAAATAACCAACCCAACGCGAAGCGTAGGTTGAGAATAGACCTGATCATGGGTCGGGTCGAGTTTGAATCGGGTCGATGCCAAATATTAGACCCATTTTTCATGCTTGGGCTTGACCTAAAAAATGGGCCTAAAATTTTTGCCAAGTCCAATCCAAATAAAAAAATGTTAAACCCGAGCTTGACTCGATCCGCATTAATTTTTATATTATTTTTATATAAAAATAAATTTTAAAATATAATACATCAAATATACTAAAACCATTAAAATAAAATTTTCACAACAAATTGAAAATACATTAAAAAAATCTTTACACTTAAATAACAGTAACATAGTTGCAACTTAGCAAGCAAAATGATAGCAAAACAATAGAAAAATGGTGGCAAAACAATAGCAAAATTTTTTAGGCAGATTCAGGCTAAGTCAATCCCAGGCAAAAAAATCTTATCCAAAGCTTGACCCTTTTAAAAAAATAGGTCTTTTTTTTTGTCCAAGTTCATTTTTCGAGTTTATATTTTTACCTAAATCCTCCCACTTTTCGTGCGGGTTTTTCGGCATAAACAAGTGACCCAATCCATGATCAGGTTTAATTGAGAACCATACTAGCATATATAATAAGGATGATTATTTGATATATTAGTAGTAGAGTTTTTTTTAATGTCACAGGCGAAATTAAAAAAACCTCTATTTGTCCTTAATTGATATTTAAAATTAATAAATAAATGAGATTCATGGTGGCTTTATAACTTTGCTTTTAAAATTAAGTCCATATACTCTTCATGAATTTGAAATTTAATCTTTGTATTTTTACTTTTAGGAAATTAGTTTATCTACTTTTCAAATTTTAAATTTCAGGTCTAACTGTTAAAACTGACAAAATTATTTTTTTTAAATTCAGATTCATTAGAACATCAATTTTTTAGTTACATTATTATGAAGTGAATTAGGGCGAACCCAAGGGGGTTGGCAGGGGCCCTGGCCTCCTAAAATGAAAAAAAAAAATTCTTTTAGGCCCTTTAAAATTTTTTAAATTTAAATTAATAAAAATAAAATAACACTTTACCCACTAAAAATAATAAAATTTTGATTTAATCCTTTAAAATTTACATACTATCATAAAACTTATAATTTAATTTCGACCCTCCCAAAAAATATTTTTGGCTTCGTCCTTGAAGTGAATTTTTTTTCATTTCAAAATACCATACTAACAAATTTAACAATTGGACTTGAATTTTGAAATTTAAAAAATAAAGGGATTAAATTCTTAAAAATACAAATACAGGGTCTAAATTCCTAAAAATAAAATATAGTTACTGAATTTTAAATATGTGAAGAGTATAAGGACCCAAAGCATATTTTAACCCATATAATAGTATGTTTTGCTGAATATTTTATGACGATGATTATGTATTGCCTTGAGTCAAAGACCTAAAACATATAGATGGAGGAAACTATTGCAACCAAAAGCAAAATCGGCTTTTCAGTTGATAAAGCTGCACCCTGCAATCTCAAGTAAGCAGCAACATTGCCCTTCCTTGGGTTCGCTGCTACTCTGTGGCTTCAGTTTGGTATAAAATTAGGCAGCGAAACCTTCGTTGAGATAACTATAAATGACTCAAAAAGCTTAAATGAGAGGGGTTTTTTTTGTGCATCTTCATTTTAATTTTTAATTTTTTATTCATTAAAAATTTTAAAATTATATTCATGTTCATTTTTTTCTGTTTTACTTTTATTAATATTTTTTTCATTTAAGTTAATCAACATTAAATCAATGTATCACAAATGTTGGACAATTATATTTGGGAACATACTTATAATCGTATAATCACACATGTTCAAGATTAAAATAAAATATGTTTTTGGATGGTAAAAGAAAAAAAAAACCCCAAGTAAATTACAATTAAACCTAAGTTCTCATTTGAAATTGAAATCAAAATTTCATGCTTACAATACAGTTCTCTTGTCATTGAGTCAAGAGGTTGTTAGAAACTATATATATTAGATATAAAATAATAAAACGTATATATTAGTGACAATTAGATTATAAAATAAAATGATAATAGTTAAATAATAAATAAGTTTTTTATATAATATTAAAAGCAATGAATGAAATAATACGATTTGAATTTGTATCAAACAAATATCTGGTAACAATTTTATCCACTGCTTCATTCAAGTCAAAATAAATAATAAACAAGCTTTAAACTAATTATTAATATTTTTTAAATAAACTATAAAAGGATTCATAAATAAGTAAACATAAGCAAGATAATATGCGTTGGATCTTTATTTTTTTAATTTGATAAATGAAGCGATGATAATTTATTTACGTACGACATGTCAAAAGGGCCTTTGATTTTCACCACCTAAACCTTGGCAATAAATATACTAAGTGGGAATTGGCAAACAAAGTGACGTCACTGTCTCCTTCTCAATATGCACAGCCAAGCATTTATAGGAAGTGCTCTAAAGAATTCAACTACGGAAGGTTTTGGTTTGTTTATTTTTTGCATTTAGTTTTTTTTTTATGTTAATTACACTAAAAATCTCTAAGCTATGATTAAATTTTAAATTTAAAAAATATCTAATTGATTCCCAAACTATCCACCAACCATTTCAACAACTTTGCTATTATATGTGTGGTAGTGACATGTGTCACCATTTAAGTGCAACACATGTCTATTTTTGAACTTTTCTTATTTATTTTTCTTTTCGTTATTCCTTCTTTTCTATATAATAGAAAATCAAATTAAAATAATTTATTCTATACTTAAAATATAAATAATTATAATATTATTTAATTATATTAGTTTAATAAAATATTTTTAATTTTTTCTTTTACATCTATTAGAAATCATATTTTATAAATAATTTATAAAATATTAAACTAATTTATATTTATTTAAAAAAATTGTTCTTTCTTCTATTTTTTTCTTTTTATGTATTTTCTGGTAACATTTTTGTCCTTTAAACTAAAGACCATAACGATAAATTTTAGTGGCTTATAGAAGTACTTAAAACGTACATTTTTAATTCTTATATTTGTTATCACTTTTTGTCTGTTTATAAATAAATAAATATAATATTTTCTATTAATTGAAATAATTTTTTTAAAAATAAAAATAAATGTTTTCTAAATTAAATAAGGTAAATAAAATTTTATTCCATAAATAATTTATGTTTTACATAATTATTTTATTCGTAAATAGAAAAAGAATAAACTAATATAAATGAATATATTTTAATTAATTTTTTACTAAAATTATTTTAAATTAGTATATATATATATATATATCTCTTTTGTTTTATGTATTTATTTATGTAAAGAAAAATAAATAAAATTAGATTTATTTGAATTCAAATAAATAATTTTTAATTAATTGTAAATTTTAAAATTAATTTATTTATAACATAAAATATTGTTTGTTTTTGTTAAAATTATTTATAATGAACAAAAGAAAAAAAGTTGCAAAAAAAGATAACTTGCTTTACAACTAGATGGTGGCATAAGTAGGGGTGTTCAAACGGTTAACAGAATCAAATTAGTATTAATCGAATTAATTAAAAATTTTAATCTTTTAACCGTTAACTGAATCAAATTTTTTCAAAAAAAATAACCGAACCGAAATATTTCAGTTAATTTGATCGGTTAACCAAATTATCCGAATTAAAATTATACATAATTTGTAGTATTAATTATTATTAACTTCAGTTAATTTGATTATTTACTCGATTGCAGACCGAATTAACCGATAATTAAACTTCCAAAAAAATTATTAACCGATCTCCGATCAAATTAGATCGATTCGATTAGTTAATTTGGTTTTAATCCAAATTTAAACACCCCTAAACACAAATACACAATTGAAGTACAGAGAGGAAACCTTCCCTTTATAAAAACCCAAAAGAACGATGAAGAATGAACTTTTCATCTTCAACCCTGAGCAATATCCTTATCACAGTTTTCTTTCTTTATCTTCACAATTTCCTCTGTCTCACTCCCTTACTTTTCCGAACCGACTTCCATTTTAACACCATCAGATTCTCTTTCTTATCTATTCTCTTATTGAATACTTGCATCAACAAAGCTTGAATCGGTTAAAATTATCCAATAGGCTTTATTTGTGGACACATATTTTTGTATCAACAATTTTTGTGGGCTTTATGTGGCAATAGTCTTTTGCTGTATTAGGGGGTCGGCCTACATTGGCTGGTGTTGTCTTTTTCTGGGTTTTTTTTATTAATTAATAAAATTAAAAGTGTAATTATTATAAACTAAAATCATTTCAACAGTGGTTCGTATTTACTAAGCTTTAGTTTGGTTAAAAGTTAATGGGCTTTTTGTATTCGCCTTTGAGGGCACAATACTTAGTGAAAATAACATTTGTCACATAATTCATGTGAAATGTATTTTTTGAGTTAATCATTTTTATGCTTTGGGTTTTAAATTATTATTGTAATTAGGCACAAGAAAACGAACTCGAAAGCACGTACGATTCGACAGACAACAAAGTCGTGAAAGATTTAGAAAATGAGTCGTCAAGACTCGAGGAAACCTCCATAGAAGACAAAGGACGGAAAAAATATTAATCCGAAACAGACCTCGTCTTACAAGTATAATGGCCGGAAACCGGCATACAGACGAAGCCCGGGGAAGAAACGGGATTGGTGACCAGCTGTTCCACGGTCAAACAACTGGTCACCCTAACTAAACTACTGACTTAAAGCCTAAAATAACTACACTTGCTTAGATCTCCTATCGGAGATCTGAGCAGGCCACTGGCGATGTAGAACACGACTAAGGGCGACTCTCTTGAACTTGAAACCACCGATGACGTCTTTCTTCTACCTGGAGGGAACACGGAAGCAGAAGATATCTAAAAGGTTGCTGGAGAAAATGCAGCACAAGCTCCAAAACTTAGTCGACCGATAACAAGGGGGTCGAGGGACCAAACGAGACAGCCAAACGTACAGTTATTGAAGAGGAGAGGGAGATGTATCAAACCCCTACCGTCATGGTTAGAGAAGTCACTGTAATCAGCAGCTACATAGGAGAGCAAAACGAGAGAGAAAATGTTTCTGTCCAACCCAAACTAAGTGAATTTTCATGACGAGTGTGACAATCTAGGGATATTATATGGTTAACGGTGGGAAAAAATATGATTCAATCTTAGTGGCAAAGCTGGTTAACTTTTAGGATAGAAATATAAATTTTTGAGGATAAAGGTTAGAAATTATATGTTGAATTATTAATTTTAAAATTACAAATATAATTATATCATTTTCTCTTATTGTAGTTAAATTAAAATATACACCCAACGCTTACTTAACAACTTGTATTTTAGTTAAATTAAAATTGAGCCTTTTGTTTAAAAAATATTGAATATAATGATAAAATACGTTACATTATCAAAAAAAAAAAATCAAATATTGAAGAAAACATTATTGAGAAAAATAGTTATGAATTCTGAACATATATAATAAGATAAAGGTGGAGAATATTAAAAAAAGATCCGAGCTTTTTGCCTTAATCTTTTATTAATTACCTATTGTTGTTTTACTCAGCTTTAGATTGACTTAAATTGGGTTTAGTAATTAACTCAAATTTAATATTTTATATTAATTCATTTTAATAGGTAAAAGTATTATGGAGTTATTTAAATTGGATTTTATCTTCTCTATTTGAAATGGGTAAATTAGTCTCTATATATATTAGATTAAAGAGCAAACTGATCATTTTGTTAAAAATTTTATTCATTTTTACTATTAAAAATTAGTTTTTTTTGTCAGTATGAGGTATACGTGGCATATCATGTATAACTGTCTAGTTATTCCATTTGTCACAACAACTTTTAATAGTATAAATAGATAAATTTTAAAAAAATTGATGGGTGTCGAATCCACCAAATATAATTATTCCTACGATAAATAATACAGAATAGTAGTATAAAATAGTAGGGTCGATTCAACAGGGACTGGTTACTGTAATCTACTCTCCTGTCTTTCTCTTGAACGTCGTGTCGAAAGGTGTGCCCACGACTCGTGACTGTCTCCAAACAAAAATAAAAATAAATAAGTGAGGGTTAAGAGATAAAATGTTAAACTAAAATAAAACCAAAATAAAATAAATAAAGTGAAATGAATCTTGATGCAAATAATTAATCGAGATAAAAATGAGAAAAATATATTTAATAAGTTTAGCCCCAGCTTCGGTTTTCTCCGATCTTGAATCGATTCTTGAAAATTAATCTTCCCTTTTTAATCGATAAGTTGATTATAGTGCTCGAGAATGTTCCAACCGCCAACTTTTTCTCTAGTAGCTGATTCCGGTACAACCTGCAAATCGACCCTTGCCGAATTTCTAACCACGTCGCATGTGCTCGCGATTTAAGATTTCAACAGCTTTGCGCTCTGAAAAGCCCAACTCGAATTAATGGCCTCAACCGCGTGGGTCGTTTAAATCCGGTCTCTACCACCCTTGACGGAATCCAACTAGTGTTTCCCACCTGGACACGCCAATTTGTTCGTGGGAACTCGAATGCAGCACGGCCGACTCGACTTCCCAACTGTACGCCAACCGATCTTGATCCAATGTGCACTTTTCGAATCGAAAGTAGAATTAACTTTAAGGGATGAATTCGTACTATCTCATAAACCGGAGTGATAGCGAGTACCGATAAAAAAGTTTTTAGCACGGTTTCGTAACTCACGATTATTTTTTAACAGAGTGATAATTGGACTAAAGCTAAAAAGAATTTAGTGACACATGATTTTAATCATGTTTTATGGATGAATGTGGTGAATTGTTTGTGATTATGAAGGATGGAAAGGGGAGAAATTAAGATAGCAATTGGACAAATTTGCAAAGGAATTAAAATGGAGATGAAAATGAGAGAGAGTAAACTTACGAATTGAAAAAAAAAAAAACAAATAAATGCTCAATTGCTTCTATTGCTCACAAAAATCAAGTGTATTTTAATTGAACCCAAAAAACTTTATTTATACACAATTGGGTTATTAAAAATAGCTTGACTCCTTCTAAACGAAATTACCCATTTGCTTAAAATAAATAAATTTAGTCAAAATAAAATTAAGAAAATAACAACTTTGAATATAATTTAATCAAAATAAAATTAAGAAAATAACAACTTTGAATAAGCTTATTTGACCATTTCAACTAAGAATTTATTTGCAATTAAGCCCTCAATATCCTCTAAATTCGAATATAGCCCATCTCTTCACACATGTCTTCAATTTAGGTGAAGAAACATCAATTTGTGTACCTGATAAAAAAAATGTAAGAAATTAAAAATACTTTCCTCAAAATTAATTCAAAATACACAAATAAATTACTTAAATAATTTATTTATCAAAAATTTATCTGAATTTTTAATAAAAAATGAAATACAATTTTACTCTTAATTCAATGACTTTCATAATATTTTTACCCGTTTTAATCTAGTTTCATCTGAATTAACTCAATTCTACAATTTTACCTGGTCACGTTTGAGTTCAATCTTCGGTTTCTGGGTCTAAGTTTGTCACTCGAGCTTTAGACCCCCAAGCCCGTTCCAACACTTTACTCCACCGCATCATATTTGGATCATCTTAATTGAGTTTAGCCCAACGGTGTCGTATACTATTTCTTAATTATTTTGAAATGGTGATAATGAAAATTTTAAATCTCTAAATAATTGCAAATTCATTTCTTAACAAGCTTATTTAGGATTGTCATTTGGATCCCCACTTTAGTTTTCGTTCTTTTTTTTCTTTTCACTTTGGTATATGAACTTAGCAATTAAATTCATTTTTGTTTCTAAATTTGAATTTCATTAAAATTTAATTATGTAACTAGTATATTGATCTAAATAAAGGGGTTGAATCGATTGAATTGAAAGTTGCTTGGAACTGGTAAAAATCGAAAATTGGGACAAAAACGAGTAGTTGAACCGATTTAATAATGTTTTTATTTTTTAAATTTTTTATGAATTTTTAATTAATTATTTAATCATTATTGGTCTAACAATTGAACTGATTAAATCGATTGAATTGGAAACTATGGTCTAATCGGTTCACTAATCCAACTATTAGAACATCATATGTGACACTCTAAGATTGTATAATGTCATCACCTAAAAAATTATATAATTTTTTTAAGTTTAAAGTGATGATATGTTATAATCTTAAAATGTCAGGTTATCAGACTTTTTTCAAGTTGAAGAACTAAATAAATCTAATTACAAAATTAGGGTGAAAAATTGTAGTCTCTTTGAAAAAAAAACCTTTAGTTAAACTTAAGATTTATTAGAAAAAAAACGTTTCAATCACTACAATCGAATAACATTAATTCTCATTATTCAAGGAGCTTTTATACTCATGTTTGCTTGTACCCTTTGGATCATTTGGAAATCTACAAACAAGTTCATGTTCAATCCTGTGGGTGTCCTCAAAAGGATCAATGATTTCTATTTGTTTGTTCTGACCTTCCTCCGACCACCCGACGAAGGGTCTCAAAATCTCTTGACACCGAAAGTCCAACTCCTCATTGGACTCTTTGCTTAAACATTATCCATGACAATCAAAACGGCATGATAAGTGGAGTTGCAATCGCACAGGGACCTAGTGGCTCTCAACTAGCAAACTTCAGGCTAGAATTCTTATTCTGTGTTCTATTCTTCTGATTCTCAAAGCTCACAATGTCACTTCTTGTAGACTTCTTGATAATGATAAAAAATGGGTCAACATTATCCTTGGGTGCACCATTGCAGGATGAAAGCTCCGGCCGACTTTTGAAGCCATTTGTCACCTCCTCCATTCTATCTCTATCCATCAATGGATCACGAACAACCTGCAACTCAGAAAAGAAATTAAACAATGGGCACCATGTGCATTCAAAGTTTTCACTAGCTTCTCCTGCCCCTAGTTTCTTTCTAAAATATAATAATACCAAAATCCACCACTAATTTTAAAATTCGAGATTCAAACCCGACACTCCGAGTAGAGATGATAAGAGTAGCTAAGCTAAGCTATCCATTGGAATCGGATAGCACTAACCCACCAAATCCGCCCAAAAAACCTATCACACTATGGCACAGTGTATGTATATCATGATTAATTTCGACCTTTTTAAGAATTTCACTTTATAAATTAAAAAAAAAAAAACTACAAAAATGACTTAACTTCAAAATTAATTATGGGAATGATATGATTTTTACTGTAAAATTAGATGTTGTCATTTTCTCAAGCGACATCACCTTAAAAATCTTCCAATCATTTTTTAATCATTACAAAAAATAAACAAATAATTTTTTTGGTGTCGCCTGACAAATTAATGACACCAAACTTAAACATAAAAGTACAAAACTATCATAGACGTAAAAATGTCATTTATGAATGAACCCCAACCTCGTTTCCACCCCTTCAAGTAACCTCATTCACATCACATGCCTTGTTCATCTCCAATTTAAAAGTTACGGTAATTCCCAACATTCTCTATTACACTCAACATTCTATGACACAATATATAGTTTTCTCTTTCAGAAAAAATTCGTTTGATTCTGTGTAATCGATTTTAATTTTAGTTTATTTTGTAATTACATATATTCAATTCAATTTCCAGCTTATAAGTTAAATTTATATACCTATATATTCTCATGCTGAAACCTGCACAAGCCATGCTCATTTTCTTTTCTTTTTCCTTTCATTTTATAAAAATTGTTTATTTTCAGTTTTTGTCCTTCCAATATGTTCAATTTGAAATTTAATCCTCGTATTTTAATTTTTAACATAATTTTATCTCTATATTTTATTAATTTAAATAGTTAATACCGTTAACTTTTAAATTAAAATGTTATGTGGTTATATATAATTTGAAAGTGAATTTTTAAATCTAAAAAGTAGAGCGATTGAATTCTTTGAAAATAAAAGTAAGAGGATTGAATTCCAAATGGTTGTTTGAACTAGATTGGATCAACTAGGTATTGGTCCGGAGAGAGGCATCAAACCAGTTGACTTGTGAACCGATAGGAACCAGTTGAATTAAGCTAAAATTTGATTAAACTGATTTTTTATTTTTAAATATTTTTTATGAGTTTTAATAATTTATTCAATCGACCGTATGAACCAATGACCTGATCAGTTCAACCACCAATCCGATTTTAAAAATCTTGCTTAGAGTATATTCTAATTCAAATTTTTACTCTATAATTTGACACAAATAAATAATCAACATAGTGCAATGCATGAGCGAACCGTACTAGTGTTATACTTATTTAAGTCCAATTGGGTTTCTCAATTTTAATATTCAATAATATAAAGATAAATATTTCACCTTTTTTATCATATAAATATTTCACTTTTAAATTACAAAAATAAATAAAAATGAACGTACTCGAATTGGTAAAGTTTTGTTTTACATTAATCATAATTTAAAAGAAAAGGAACTGAATTATTATTTAGAATTAATTGTATTAAACATCCTAAATTTTGATACTTTTATTTTAAATCAGTCTTCAAACTTCACATTTTCAAATTATTAATGAGGTTAGTTATTAAAATTATGAATTAATTGTTAAATGAGATATCAGATCTTATGTAACATAATTTAAAACGAAAATTTTAAGGAAAAATAAATATTATAAAAATGAATGTAGAAAAAAAAATTGGTTTTGAGATTTTTGAAATAGTTACATAAACTATGGTTCACTTTTCTTTTCTTTTTCTAATTTTACTTTATTTTTAGTTTTTAATTTTAAAAATTAGGCGATCATATTTTTTTTTATTTTATATCATGTCACATAAAATTCTAGAATCTTTTAATGGTTAAATTAATGGTTTTAATAATGAAAAAACTTAGATTAATTTAACATGAATACATTAAAGATATAATTAAAACATTTTAAAATTTAAAAAATAAATTAGAATGAGTTTGAATCCATTATTTGTAGAAAAGCATGAAATAATAAACTTCCTTAGTATGGGATTAGATAGACGATGCGTTTATCTATGGTTAGTGTAAAAAAAACGGTGACAGAAAAATTAAATACTGTAATAATACGAAAACGTAAAATAAAAAAAACCTAAATATATTACATCGTCTATCAAAATCCACACTTAATAAAGATGATATCAAGGAATTAAGAAACGTGAATATTTGCGATAAAAGGATGGCTATATTATATACCATCTGATTATGAAACAGTGGAGTACAGATGTAAAAGTTGTTCATATCCCTCATGTCAGAGGTGACCCAATCAGATCATATAACACCAACAACAACCTCCACCATGTTTGATTCTTGATCTCAAATGTGTATATTATTAAAATAATTTCTTCAATCATTGCCTCTTCCATTGTTTCAAAGAGAGATTCAAATAGTTACTTTGATATTAGATAAATTATGAGTATGGAATCTAAGCATGATTTACAACCCTCAAGCAATAGCCTCTTTTGGACTTGTAGAGTCAAACTAGCATTGGGTCTATTGGTATATATAATTCTTGCTTACAATGTAGGACTGCAAAGGTTCTGGAATAACGTCTCACCTTTGTTTTCATTATTAGATAAATTAAGGAAATTAATGAGGTAAGAGGCACCAAAAGAATCAAAAAAGGGGGAACCAAAAGAGTGATAAAGCGTCTCAATCATCAAATCTGCATTAGTTGGGGAGTTCCTTGCCTTACCTAATTAAATCACACCCACCTTTTTTTTATACAATAAAATAGAAATTAAGCCATCTTATTCTCCACTCTTTTTCTTTCACTACAATCCACCCCTTTTGTTTAATCCAATTGCCTGCACTTTTAAGCTTTACTACCTGATTTATCTTTGGTAATGAAAATAAAAGTAGCGCAGTAGAGATGAAGCCAAAAACCCAGTGTATGAATGATTAATGTATTGCAGATTCCATGTGGGGAATTATTATTTAGGGTTTTATGATAGCGTCGTGACTTAGCCGCCCCGTACGTTAATACTCATGGACCCACCCTGCGACTCTTCCAGCTCTACGACATGTTCATCACGTTCACCAATCATCTCGATTACAATGGCTGCTCAATAACCTTCATATACTTGGGTTTAGGGTTACCCTGGGAAACAGTGGCTTACTTGTAGATGAAGGGGGACAATGATAATAACTGCACACTCCCTAATAAACTCAATGATATTCTGTCGTTTTTAGACCAGACCAGCTATAACTTTCAAATATTGCAACTAAATACACAGATTCCACACTGCTTTGCCTTAGCTTTCTCATATCAATGTATTGGATTTTCTAGTTGGAGCTAATAATTTAAGAGACAATACTTTGCAAGCTCAATTTCTATATATCTATAATGCAACAGCTGGCTTTATTTGGCTGAGAAAACGAGTGTGAAGTTCCATAAATTTGCTGATCATTTCGTAACACAGTCGCCATTAATAAATAATAAACCCAAAAGAGGGAGTGCCACTTGGCGTGGTGGTGGCCAATGAAAGAATGTTTTTGTGGGTTGTCCCCTGATAACCTCTTTATATCTTTGTTGGGTTTCATCATCCACAACAATGGAGGTACATGTGAAACTGTCTCCTAATCAGGAAAATACACATGGAGGACATGCAATAAGTGAGCAATGAAGAAAATTCGATGGTTTTGGTCGCAATTTTCGACTTGGCATGTGGAAGGGCAAATCCAAGGACAAGCTTGATTGATGAGTTTGCCTCTTGGTCAAACAACAGTGCACTCAGTCATTAGAGATGGACAGTTGGCCATTCGGCCCCATGCACTGCCCATCCATATTTAACTCCTTTTATTTAACGTTTCCCTTCGCTTAATTGCCATTCAGTCTGTCAAATAATAATTGTGGTAGAATGTAAGACCCAATCTGTTCATCATCGGTTCATAATTTCTAGGCAATTACTACTAGGTTTTCTACTACAATCCCATTTTATTTGGTTATTAACTTCTTTCATTAGTGGTGGATTTGAATGAGCAATGCATTTATTCATGGTTAGCATAAAAATAGCAATAATGATATTATAACATGAGATAAAGAGTAAACTAAACGCAACGTACTGCACCGCACCGCACTGTACCACACCGCTCATCCAAACTCATCCTAAGTCAATCTTGATTTAGTGGTAACTTCATTGTGTTGAGTAGCATAGGATATTAGGTTAAAACCTTGGCATTTCCACCTTTATCCCTAATTATATAAAAAAAAATTCTAATTATGTATTTAATTCTTGCATTTTCAGCACATTTGAAATTTATTTCTTTTACTTTTAATTTAAAATATTTAATACTTATTTACTAAATTAAAAAATCAAGTCTTGAATTTCATAAATATTGAATTATATTATAAATTTTTTTGATATATTAGTAAAAATTAAACACTAAATATAATTATTTTGTTTGATAATAATAAATCTTGATTTTTGAAAATTCATTATTTCATAATTTTAATCTTATTGTTAATATGGTATTATTTTTATTTTGAATAGTTTTGGATAAAAGTTAAAGATCAAATTATATTTTATCTTTAATAAAATGAGGAAATATTTTATTTCAAAAATAAAATTTTGGAAAATAAAATCTAACTTAATATTTCCTACAATAAGTAGCTATTTATTTACTTATCATATTCAATACTTTTTGTTGAAAATTCTATATTAAGGGCTTGTTTGATAGACTTTTGAGAAAATTAAATAAATTGAAAATTAGTATTTTCAATGATTTAATTTTTTACACATATTTGATAATCTAAAATAAAATAATTTGTTAGAATTTTTTTTTATAAAAAGTATGAAAAATAATAGGTAAATAAGAGCTACTTATCACTTAATGGAGAATATCTTTAATTAATTCAATTTTATTTTATTTATTTTAATATTATATTATCCTATAAAAATTTTACGTTCAAAATTTGATTTTTTTTAGAATAAAGTAAAATATTTAAAAATTAAGGATAAAATGTAGAATTGATCTTTTTTAATATTTTAAATCTATATTTACCAAACAATTTTATTATATTCAGTAATTAATTTTAAGTAATATATCAAATAATTTTATACCTTAAATTCAATACTTAAAATTTTCAACACTTGATCAACATTTAATTTTTCAGTTTATCAAATAAGTAAAAAGTTAAAATAGTTATCAAAAAATATAAAATCAAATGTTAAAATTTTTCATTTTCAATCAAATGAAAACTTTTAATGGTTTATGAAATATATCCTTAATCTCTCGAGTAGCCAATATTAATTCTGACTTTGGGATAATAAGTTTCTTTCAACATTTTTTAAAGGTAGAGTAAAAGTTGATATATATATTTACATTATTTTTCCATGGGTTTAAATTGGTCATGAGATCGAATTTTTATTTTAAAATTTCACATAAATCGATTTAATATAATTTCTTTTATCAATTGGACAATATTAAAAGAAAAAGATTAAATTTTAAATATCCAAAAAGTACAAGGACTGAAAGTAAAATTGGACAAAAGAAAACCTCCTTTCATTAGAGAATTTAGGCGGATTTTATCAAAATATCATTTAGAAATAGTGTGTTGAAATTATTTTTAACCACACCAGAAAGATTGGGGTGTGTTTGAACTTTAAACTAACACGTTTTTAAGTAGTGTGTTGATTTTCACTTTGAAACTAGACGGCGGTTTAAAAGATGAATCTAAATAATCTCATGTACTTGATCTGATGATCAGAATGTTCATTATCTTAAATGTGATTTGAGTTTGAATTGCATTAATTATATTATTATTAAGATTTTATTCTCCTCTTATAACTCAAAAAAAAATAAAATCTAAAGCCACCAAATTACAAATTTATTAGGCATGTTTCCTATACATTAAATTGGGATGAAAGAAAGATGTTAGGATTTAGCTTAAAATAGGTCATTTATTCAAAAAAAAAATTTAAAATATATCATAAGTTCATGTAATTTTTTTAAAAGTTTGGAAGTTAGTTATTGTATTTTTATTTTCAATGATTTAGTCTCTTTATTTTTTATAACAAAATTTATATTCAATTGTTAACCTTATTTGGTTTGTTGGGGTGACATTTTGAAATTTAAAAAAAAACTCATTTGATAATCATATAACTAAAAAATAACGTTTGTAATAAATTTAAATTTAAATTTAACAAAAAAATTTAACAATATTAACCATTTAACTTGAACTTTGAAAATTTAAAAAATAAAAAGACTAAATTTACAAAATAAAAGTATAAAAATTAAATTTTAAGTTTTCGAAGAATATAGAAACTTATGAAATGTTTTAACTTAAAAATTTATCTTTTTTTAATATACTAGTGTGATTGCATGATAGTATCTGTTTATATTTTCTTAACCCTTTGATAACGCACGCACAAGTGCTCGAATCCGAAACCCTTAAGATGAACAACATCCTCTTTTTCACTGGAGTCACTTGTTGGGTTCAAAACTTTATCCTCTTTTAAATGAATGGTAAAATTAAAAGTAATATTACAGTAAAATTAATTATTGTAATATTATAGCATTGAGATTTAAATCAATTATAAGATAATTTGGATTCCAAAGTAGAGTTAACTCCAATCAAGATTTTAGGCTTTCGTGAGATTGAAACGTCTCCTTGGAGGTGTCCCAAACATGTCCATACGAAGATATGTTTTAATTGAATAGCATTTTGCTCTTGAAATTTCAAAGTGTGAGAGGCTTTAAAGTTTTTAACTATGATTTTTAGAATTGAATTGGATTGGTTGTTCAGATTAATTAAATAGAGAATCAATTAGGATATCAATTTGAAATAAAAAAATTACATTGATTGATTCGTGAATAAGTACGAATTGATTAAACCAATTCTTTGTTTTTTTATTTTTTATTTTTTATAATTTTTTAATAATTTATTCAATTGAACTAAACAAATCAGTTTAACCGATTGAACTGATAGGATCGAAAAATGATGGTCTAATTAGTTTGACCACTTGAATGGTTTTGATATGAAGGAAGGGATGTTGTTGAAGAAAATAAAGAAGAAAAATGGAGAAGCTTTATAATGGGATTTTAGTAATGGTGATGGTGTTTCTTCTTCTTTGTCCTCTTCACTCGACGACGAAGGTACCCGTTTTTTTCCTTCTCTGGGTGGTTTGGCATGTAAATATAGCTTTGGAGATTTTTGCTTATTTGTTTGTTGACGTATTTGGAAATTTTAGTCTATAATGCCGCTCTATAAGCTTGATACAATGTGTTTGAGAACTGAAATCATTAAAGAGATAAACTACTAACTTGCTTCCCACCGTTTGATTTCCGTGATCATCTTCCTTGATGCTTCCTCATCCTCATCAACTTCGTTGCTGCACTAGATTTATGTCTTCATTTTAGAGAATGGATCACAAAAAAAATTACCGATGTCACCTGACATATTGATGGCACCTAAATTTTTTTTAAAAAATTTGTCGGTGAGGCTTGAATGATCGACGACACCCATTAAAAAAATTATTTTTTTACTTCCTTTTTCTCCTCCTTGAGTTTTCATATTTTTAACAAGTATTTTTAAAAATATATTGGTATCACCTAACACAGTAACGACACCTAAAAAAAATATTTTTTAAAGTGTTAATGATTGAATCATCATTGAGAGATAATATCATCAGTGTATCAGACAACATTTACTATCACTGTAAAAAAAGCCGAGAAGTAGCCTAATGCCCCTTACCTTTGAATAAGTTTACTTTACTTTTATATTTCATTCTTGGAATTTTGTGAAAAAAAAGTTAATATTTTAAAAATAAAAAATTATAGTTTCTAGATCTAAAATCAAGCCAAAAAAGAAAATGGGATTTGCTATTTTGTAATTGGTTGAGCATAGATCTTTTATAACAACCATATCAAAATGCAATATTTTCATATCTAAAAATAAGACAAATTCTCTTACATTTTCCTTATTTTTTGGGATATAATAACTAAAACTTTTTTTTTCTCTCAAGTTCTGCAACTATCGCTACAAGTTGTTCAACTTTTCCCTTTGTCAAATCATTGAGAACTTTGTTTAATAAATTTTAATCCCAAATATTATAATGTCTTTTACCAATAAGAAAAAAGGCATATTAAATGTCAACAATATTTTTTTTATAATAATCCTTTCTTTTTCCCTCCAAACTTTTAGATAAAAAAAAACTCTCAGATTTTGTTCAATAATTCAGCCACTCATTTAAAACTATTCTGATTTTGCAGAAATTTTCCACTGCCACAAGTTTTACTTAAATCAACAAGATAAAATTTGCAGTGTATATTCTTTGCAAAGTTCTGTTTGGCATCTTTTGTTTTTCCCCCTCTTTTGTCTTCATAATTATTTTTTGTGATTATTATGGTGTTAAAAATTTCGATCTCATTTTAAGTATGAAGTAAATTTAAAATTTCTGATTAGTATTTATTTTATTAATGGATTTACAGAATGTGAATGATTAGTTATTGAGTTTCTTTCGATAAATATTTTGAAAAAGAAAAAAACCCAAATTAATTAAATATCTTAAATGATTAGTCACAAATTTGAATGGTCTGTCTAATTCGATAGTTTAAGTTGGCTTTGAGCTAACTTGGGCATAAATTTTTTTAATACTGGATCCGCTCAACCTAATCTAAATTCAAATTAAATAAGTTTGAAATTAATTTTATACAAATTTAATTATAAAACTATAAGTATTATTATAAAATTATATTTTAATAAATTTTGAAACCGTGAAATAAATCATTTGAATGTATTAGGCAAGGCTAAAACTTGAAAACTTTCAAAATCAAATCGAGATTTGGTTCAACCCGACCCATTAATAGCTCCAAGTTTTCAGTCGAAAGCATTATTATGTTTTAGGCAAAGAAACTTTTTGTTATGCATTTTTGTGAATAACTTACTATGAATGGACTGAATTGCAAAGGTTTTCTTTTTTAATTCTTTTGGGATGGTAGAACACTAATAATTCAATGCAAAAGTTGATATAATTACAGGTTCCATCACAATGTTTGAAAAAGTAATAGTTTTTCTTCCAGAGAAAATTGGTTTGAAACAAGTCATAGATATTCACTAATTCATAGCAAAAAAGTAAACCTTTTTCAACTCATCTGATTAAATCCCCAAACCCCAATGTTTATTCATATATTGTAGAACTAAATAAAATGGATTTAAGTTTGCATTTTAGCGTACTCGAATCTACACCCTCTTGTATTAGCAACAGTGCTCATGCCGATTGAGTTTTTCGGCATCATTTTCAATAATTACATTAATTAACATATATGATAATTGCAGTTAGCTTGCCTGTTACAAAATAATTGATATTAAGTATTCATATATTTGCATTATCTTCATGTTCTAAATTAAGAGAAATTCATAACAGCATAAGGCCAAGAAGTGCCAACAATTTTATCATTGATATCATGAAATTAAAAAAAGAAAATCACATGGAATAGATCTAAATTAATATTTGAGTAATATTATTCTTATCCATTCCCTTTAAATTAGGGGAAAGGCCATTACTTGATATATATAATTACTTCTTCTCCAGGTTGTTGTCTCCATGCTTACATATATCATCATTTTTATCCCCAATTACACTTAATTCACGGGGTGGATCACCACCATCTCTATTCTTTTCTTTTCACTTCAGGTAATTTTAGAAAAGAAAAGGAAATTTAAGAATATGAAGCGTAAATTTTGCAGAAAGCAAATATGGAGATAATGGATAGGGTGTTAACGACAAGAAAAAAATTCAGTGGGTCCTTTGTTTCAAACCCCAAAATTAGTGGGGTTTAAACGTAAACTTCCTCCCCATAATCATGATTATCACATCACATGCGTCTCCCCTTTTCACTCCTTAATTACTATTGAATGGATAAATAATTTGATGAAAAATATTTCTTTACTTCTTTAATACCAATACTTACCGTTTCTATAAGTAATTTATGTAATATTTTCATGTTATATATGGAGTGTGTTGAGTAATTTACTCTGTGTTTTATTAATGAGAGCATTCAGATATTTATACATAATATCGTTGTTTATTGATTTGACCTCACTGTTTATAGGATTGACATTCTGAATGGGACTTGGACATGCTGGACACGTGTTTTGCTTTGAATAGCTTGCTAGACCTCACGATCTCTCACATGTGAACTCCTTAGTTATAAGCGTATTGAGACCGCAAACTTCCCTCGGCTCGTACGAGCTCCTCTCGCCGCCCTCTCGTTGTACGCCTCGCACACACGTCCATCTAATGGGACTTGATCGGATCGTGGGTAGACGACCTGAATCTCATCTGGATTTCGGGTTGATGATCACTGGTATATAATAGAGTGTATTTAAAGGTGGTAGATCTAGAAAGTATTGTGCCCATCCACCCCATACTAAGAGTCACGTGATGGGACTGTTGAATTCAGAACTTTGAACCATTCTTGTCTCCATTATTCTTTGGCTCCTCACATGCTCTACATTTCATTCACCTAAGCTCTGCTTCCCCTACTAATCCTAGATTTACTTTTAAATTTTAACCCTAAATCCATGTAGCAGAACATGTCCGTCACGTGGGTGTTCCATTAAATTTTAATTTGGATAACTTAATTAAGGTTTTTGTTTATATATAACGGGATTTAAGTAAGTCAAAATAGTTAGAGTTGGGATGTTCATGTTACCATGTGTGCTCTAATCAAACTAAACCCTCCTTTATTTTATTTTATAGAATTGATCATGAAAGTAACGTATTAATTACTATTTTTGGGGGGCAAGAAATGTATTAATTGTTGAAGGATCCTGGCATATTTTGAGCCTGTACAGATACTCACAGTCTAGTAGTAGTTGGTATTATTCTCAATAATTAATGATATATGCGTCGTACATATATAGCTGGCATGGGCAACTACTCTTGTCCATGTGATCTTTGACTACAGCAAACTACGATCTAAATCTTATTTATTTCTTACTCTCAATTCTAATCCTAATAACAATTTTAAATAAAATTTTCATTTTTGTACATTAAATTAAAACATATATATATATATATATATTTTTTTTTTTATGTTTTCTTCCTAACCTTAAAAATGTGTATTTCATCTGAAGTGAAAATTTGTAATCTATTTCTTAAACCCGTGAAGCTGAGTCGTAGATATTAATAATTAATGTAATGGATAAAAGATGCAGTATGATCGTGTGATCCGGTCTTATTGGTTGAATATTTAGGTCCGTTTCATATTGGCGTCGGCGCTAATATATATATTAGATGCCCATCCTGTCCTGCCGCAATTTCCTAGAATTTCACCGCCAATTCCAGTTTCCTCTCGAATGCTGCTGCAAGTGTTAGACTCAAAGTTAGAAGGGGAAGGCATCGCGGATATCAAAGCTTAGCCATAAACAACAATGTCTTTCAAGAATCGGTCACCGCAAAGTCCTCAACAGCAACTGCACGATCTCAAACAACGCGTTTTCACTTGCCTTAACAAACTGGCCGACCGCGACACTCTCGCTCTCGCTTCCGCTGAGCTCGAGTCCATCGCTCGGAACCTGACTATCGATTGCATCTCACCCTTCCTCAACTGCCTTCACAATACCGACTCGTCTGCCAAGTCTCCCGTTCGGAGGCAATGCGTAATCCTTTTGACTTTGATGTCCCAGTCGCACGGTAACGTCTTATCTCCCCACCTTTCTAAGATGATTTCCACCCTTGCTCGCCGCCTCCGTGACCCAGACTCTGCAGTCCGGTCCGCTTGTGTCGAGGCAACGACCGCTATGTCGTCTCACATCACGAAGCCTCCATTTTCTGTTTTGTCCAAGCCTTTGATCGAAATGCTCGTGGTGGAGCAAGACGTTAACTCGCAGATCGGTGCGGCGATGTGTTTGTCCGCGGCGATCGAGGCGGCGCCGGATCCCGAGACGGAGCAGCTTAAGAAGGTGTTGCCGAAGTTGGGGAAGTTAGTGAGGAGCGAGAGTTTCAAAGCGAAAGCGGCGGTGTTTGGAGTGATTGGAAGCGTCGCTAGTGTTGGCGGTGCCGGAAGTAAAGGAGCCCTGGATTGGTTTGTGCCATGCGCGGTGGAGTCTTTGAGTAGTGAAGATTGGGGAACGAGAAAGGCGGCGGCGGAGGCGTTAGGGAAGGTGGCTATGGCGGAGAAAGAACTGGCAGCTGAGTATAAAGCGGCGTGTGTGACCGCTCTTGGCAATAAGAGGTTTGATAAGGTGCATCCATTTGTATCTTTGCTCATTAATCATTTAATAATGTATATTTTTCCCCGATAAGGAAATTAGAGGAAAAAAAACATTGCTCATCATTTTTGATAAATTTTGTTGTTACAGATAAAGATTGTCCGAGAAACCATGAATCGTAGTTTGGATTTATGGAAGGATGTTCCTGGAGTTTGTGAGGAAGTCTCCACCACTTCTCAATCTGACTCATCTTCAATAGGTATGATGTATGGTTCAATTTTTGTTTAGCTTGTGATTGTCTCCTCTTTTGAAATTAATCATTGTCCAAGCCCAAAAATGTTATACTATACTGGGTATACTTGTTTTCTATTCGTTTTTGGGATAAGGAGCAAAAATTTTATCCTTGTTCAATGCGAGTGATCAATTTTTTCACTTTGAAACTGAGAAAATTTAAGGGTTGCTATTATTGCGCTGCTGTAAAACATTTATGCTCGGTAACTACTCCTGCAAACTATTTGTTTTCATCATTTATGATTGTGTGCTTTGATCGTGGCAGCAGATAATGGTAGCGTTGGATGCTTTACTTCAGTTACCAAAAGTATGAATGATGTTGGTTTTAGAACTCCCCATTCAAAAAAAGTAGTCCCCACGAGCAGGTCCCCTCCATCTGATGCCTCGCCTGCATCCACTGCCAAGAAAGAGACTCCCCTGAAAAGTAATAATAGCAACAGTAACACTCGTAGGCTGGACCGCTCAAAATCCTCTGATTGGAAGATTGGAACTGTTCAGCCAAAGTCTTTGTTTTCTGAGGCCTCTGGTGATTACAATATCAGAAGGAGTGTATCCTTTGGCAAGGCCCATGACGAAAAAGTGCAGAAATTTGGCGGTTTGAGGTCTCGGTCTCAGGTTCTTCCTTTTCATGATGAGGAGAATTTAGATGTTACTGATAAAAATGCTGCTCTAGATGTCGATGAGAATCCCAAAGACATCGAGGATCTGTGTTTGATCCGTGAACAACTTGCTCAGATTGAAGATCAGCAGTCCAATCTATTGAACCTCCTCCAGGTAGTTTACAAAGCTGAATATCCTCTTTCTCTTTCTTCACATAGTTTGTTTTCTTGTACCTACCAGGTAAAGCTTTATATAAATGTATTATTGTTCTTTGGAAGCTACTGGTTTTCAATTGTGTTCGACTTAAGGTTATGCCGTGAATTCCTTTGTTATGGTATTTGTGATAATGCTTAATTCTTTCTGAAATTCTTTTGAAATTCTATCATTTGGAGTTTATTTACAATGGTTTTTCTGTATTTGATTATAGAAATTCATAGGGAGCTCCCAAAGTGGGATCAATTCTCTAGAGACACGCGTAAATGGCCTGGAGATGGCTCTGGATGAAATATCATATGACTTGGCCAATTCAAGTGGCAGAATTCCGAACATGGATTCTACAGATAACACATGTTGCAAGCTGCCTGGTGCTGAATTTTTGAGTCCCAAGTTCTGGAGGAAAACTGAAAGTCGGTTTTCTACTTCAAGGTTACCTTCTTCGGGGCACATGCTTTTGCTAAATGCAGTACATAACGCACATGATAAAGATTCTGGTGGTGAAATGTATAAGCCAGCATATAACCGAGGATATCAGCGTCAAGGTGGAAGTGGATTTGTTATGAACCCAGTGGGTGATGCTGGCAGTGACATAAGAGATAATTCAGGGTTTTCAAAGAACACCATTCAAAATGCTGAGAGGTTCCAGGTTGGCAATGCTAGTGCTTCTGATGGGACTTCCCTGGTTAGTTGTACAGCTCCAACGAACCTTAGCAGCAGGTAATGGAATTTCACTGTAAATTGTCTTGTACTTCCTTATAATATTGTTGTTATAATTATAATTCCGTAGCCAGGTCAGCAGCTGCTCTTTAAATTTGCTATAGTTCATGACTGCCTAGAACGTTTCATTCACTTGAGTCAGTTATGTGAAGTGGTAATAAGAACTTGAATGATGGTCTAACTAGTCAGATCATTGGGTTATTTCAAGTGTTTTTAACAATACTAGTGGAAACATGTGTTCTTTCATGTACCAATTTCATCTTTATCTATCTGCAAGATGAAAAAAATAAAAACAAAGAGCGTTTGATTCACCAAGTCAATTGTTTGATCTTGCCTCACGTTTAATTTTTTTTTCCAGATTTTGAGCTTAACTTGGATTGAAGTTGGGGGGTGTTTGAAGAAGCAGCTGAAGCTAGCGGAGAAGCACTTTGGAGAAAGGAGGTTGAAGATGAAATGATACGATAAAATCGTAGATCATGTAATGATGAGGTGCAGCATTCTGGGTTGTTACAGGAGATAGTAGATTTTACTTTTGATTCCATGAGTAAATTAACTGCAAATGCCAATGGCTGACTTTGGCGCAAGGCAGGCACAGAATTTATGGTGTTCCAACTCCCCCTCACTGATTGGGTTTGCAGTTGAGGCGGAGGTCTCTTCCGTGTACAGAGAGACATCGTGCATCTCGTTTTTATCTGTTCTTGTTACTAGTTCTTGTGTACTGCATATAAAATTTGAATCCTGGGCCATCAAGTTTTTCATCAATTGAACCCCCAAGAAAAGAAAAGAAAAGAAAAAGCACTTCTCGTGTTGTATTATGTGACACGAAAATTCAATGCGGATTTAGAGTTAATAATGTAAAATATCCGAATTTAAGGATGAGTTTATAAAGCATAGAGCAATATAAATGCAATTATGCAGCGTGAATCGGCAACTCTAATTACTAGGGATGGCAGAAGAGCCTGACAGGTTACGAAACCCATCTGATAAAGATTGGATTTCTTTTCTAAAATTGGTTCCAGGACGGATTATTCTAGAATGGGTCGGTGTGCGTTTAGGAGAAAGTTGCACTGTTTTGGGATTATGAGAAATTTGCATTGTATTGATATTTGTAAGCTTCCAAAAATATAATTAGCGGTCGTATAGTTAAAAACAAGATAATTAACTGTTATTATTAGCCAATCCACCTCTCTTTAACC
This sequence comes from Gossypioides kirkii, assembly GCA_005610355.1. Taxonomy (NCBI): domain Eukaryota; kingdom Viridiplantae; phylum Streptophyta; class Magnoliopsida; order Malvales; family Malvaceae; genus Gossypioides; species Gossypioides kirkii. The sequence goes on from CP032246.1 coordinate 36,300,946, forward strand.
ATTTCTATTACACGCTCCACCGCCGTCCATTAACAAAAAAAAAAAAAAAAAAATCATCAAAGGGTTTGTTTCGAGTGTTTTTTATTATTTACTTTTTTTTATATATATATGTGTAATATTATGATTTTTAATTTTTATTTTTTATATAATGTTTAGAATTATTTTTATGAGTAAAATTTGATTCAATTTGAAAAACTCGATAAAAATTCAAATTTTAAATTAAATAGTTGGAGTTAATCGAATTATTCGGATCAACTAGAAAAAAAATTTAAAATTTTTAATTTAACATGAATATGAATTATACAATTCGAGTTATCCGAAAATCTCAATAAGAAAACTATGTCATTTGATAAATGTTTACTATTTTATACTTAAAAGTTAAAATCATTAAGATAAAAAGGCAAAACTAAGTTGATTTTAATAAATGTTTACCCATCAACCTTACTCATGTAGTTAAATAATCTTGTATTTTGTCTACTAGATAAATAATTTCTCCGTGTAAATGTAATATTGAGTATAAATAATATGATTCATTAACTCAACTCGACTTGACTCAAATTTTTTTGACTCGATTCGGAAAAAATTCAAATTTAGTTCGATTACTAAAATAGGATTCATAAATTAGACTAACTCGAATTTTTTGGACTCGATTTGACTCGACTCTATTGAATGCCCATTCCTACCAATAGCTCCTCTCCAATCCTTAAATAAGAGGATAGTTAACTTAAAATGTATTGAATGCCCATTCCTACCAATAGCTCATCTCCAATCCTTAAATAAGAAGATAGTGAACTCAAAATGTATTTAAATCACGTCTTTTTACATTGACAATAATACTGATATGAATTGAATTAAGATTGATTCAGCTTATTTTGAGTGTTGCAAAGCTTCGTCTGCTTTTTTTTTCTTTTTAATATTAATTTCTGTAAGGACTTTTTTCCGACAGGGATAATTTGTGTTCTCAAATAAGCAATAGCAGAAGAAATCACACCTCGCTAAGTTTTGTCTTCAAAACATGTAATCTACCACCTTTGGGCTTTTGGAATGAACATTAGATTTAGCTTCAGTTTCATGCATACAGCCCATTTGCAACCCAATAAATGTTCAAATCTTATACAATTCTTTTTTTTTTAATCTTTTAGGTCTATTTCACGATCCATGTTTAGAATTTTTAATTATTTTTAACAATAATATCTTCCTCAATTCTTGAATTTATGTTTTTTTAGAACATAATTTATCAATCATATATAAAACTAAAATTTATTAAAAAGACACGTGTAGGCTAAAAAGTATATATATTTTATAAATCAATAGTGGGGACATGGCACTAGCAGACGTGACAATTTGGCAGCACATTGCCATTTGGGAGAGTGGGTACATAGCAGGCTGACTATAGAAAGAAACATTGTTTTGATTAAATGGTGGATTTCAACCTCCAGACTTTACACCATTAATTCCATTGCCATCTTTACTACTTCATTCCATTTAATCCCATCATTAATCAATTTAACGAGTAGTTCTAGTGAAAAAGAGGATGATATTCATCCTAAAAATCTCGGGTTCGAGCATCAGTATGTACAAAGTATGTGTGCTTTATCAAAAGATTAAGAAAATATGAACAGATACTACCAACATTCAAAAAAAAAAAATCCGATTAGTGAAAGAATATCCACTTATTTACATATTGTAATATTTTAGTCACTAAGCTGTTGATTGTCATTAACAGTGTAATAATAAGTAGATGACAAGTAAAATCATCGTTTCAAACAAAAATTATAGGTTAAATTATACAATTGATACCTATGTATTTTCATTTTGAGCAATTTAATTTTCATTCTCTTCTACTTCTCTCTCTTTTTTCTTAAAATTTTCGTTTTAAATGATGAGTGAATGTGCCACGTACCGTTAACAACAATTAACGCTCAACGATTAAAATGTTACAACACGATAACATAAGTAACTAAAACATAACATTTTAAACATAAATAACTAAAATATAACATAAGGTAAATAAAATTGACTATTTTGATAATTTACCCTTTACTTTTTAATAAAAAGAGGCTTTTACGCCAAGGGATTCTCCCATCATATCATATGTTTTTGGTTTGTCTACGTTTGCGTTTCTTAGTGCTACAAACGACATTCGGTCCCATTAAAGAAAAGTTAATAGTTTATTACGTTGGATTTAATAGTAATTAATCGAAGGAGACAGAGGGAAAGTCTAGAAAATATTAATATAGTAACAATCTGTGACTTTCACTTCACTCACATCTTCTCCAGGCCCCAACACTGGGCCTCTCAATTTACTAAATGGACTCAGCCCAACCTTAAATTATGCCAAAAATCAACTCTTTTTTTTTCAATTTGCAACTTGCAAATGTCTGCATCCCCTTTGATCATCCAAAAATTAAAAAAGAGTTTAAAATCTGCATATAATCAATGTATTTGTCAAATTTAGGAATTTAGTTTTTTTTTAAATTTCAAAATTTAAGTTAAATTATCATTGTTAATTTTTGATTTAATATAATATTTGGTATCTGAATTTGATACTTTTTAAATTTAGTATTTAATTTTTTTGTCCAATTTAATAATTAAACTTGACATTTTTTCTTAATTTGGTACTTAAACTTGACACCTTTTTTAAGTTGATAATTAAACTTTTGGGTCCAATTTGGTACCTGAATTTGACTCTTTTTTCCTAATCTAGTACATAATCCTTTTTTAATATTAATTCGTTAAGCATAACTCAACACCTATTTTTAACATTAATTTTCTCTAAAACTAACAATATTTTTATAGCATAATAAAAAAAATTTCAACACCGTTATTGTTTTGTGTAATTTTTATAATATTTAATAAATTTAGATACCAAATTGAATTTAAAAAAAGCTTATGTACAAAATTAGGAAAAAAATGCCAAGTTCAAGTATCAAATTGGATCCAAAAAAAGTTTAGGTATCAAATTAGAAAAAATTGTCAAGTTCAGGAATCAAATTGGGTAAAAAAAAGTTCAAGTACTAAATTAGGAAAAAGTGTCAAGTTCAGGTACCAAATATTATATTGAACCTTAATTTTTTTGTTAAAATATTTTTTTTAATTAGACTGCCAAGTGAATAATATATATTTTTATTTCAAAATATCACAATAAAAAATAATAAAGAAAATAAAAATATTAGTAATTGGACTTGAATATTTAAATTTGAAAAATATAAAACTAAATTAGTAATTTTCGAAAAATATAGTGTGTATTGGAACATTTTAACTAGAAAAAAGCAAACGGGTTTGCCGTTATTCAAGACGTTGAAACTTAAAACACAAGGATAATATTACGTTATAATGAGCAGAGGACCGAAGGTTAAGTTAATAAAAAAAAGAAAGGGGTATGGTTTGGTATCGGTTGTTATTAAAAGGAAGCCCACACTTGATCGGGTTTTTTTATTAAAATAGTATTAAAAAAAATTTATATACTAAATTAGTACTCCAATCCTATTATTTATTAAAATGATATATTTAATTAAGTGGAAGGTTATCAAATGACGGCACTAGTGAGTTTTTCTGACACAAATTTTTTTATTTTTATTATATTTATATATTAAAAAATAAAAAAATAATATTATATTAGTGGAGGGCTATTAAATGGAGGCATTACATGGGAAAAAATAAAAAATAATATTATATTAATAGAGGGTTATCAAACAACGGCACCACAGGGAAAAAAATAAAAAATAATATTATATTAGTGGAGGGTTATCAAATGGCGGCATTACAGAGAAAAATTATACAAAATATAAGAAAAAATACTTGAACATTAAAAAATTATATAAAATACACAAAAAATTAAATAACAAATCAATTAAAAATAACTTAAAAATTAAATAAAAAATAAAAATATTAAATAACAAATAAATTAAAAATTAAATTTACTCAACTAAATAAAAACATTAAATAACAAATCAATTAAAAATTAAATAACAAATAAAAACATTAAATAACAAATCAATTAAAAATAACTTAAAATTAAATAACAAATAAAAATATTAAATAACAAATCAATTAAAAATTAAATTTACTCAATTAAATAAAAACATTAAATAACAAATCAATTAAAAATTAAATTAAACAAAACAAATAACTTAAAACAATAAATACTAAACAAAATATAACTTTAAATTACCAATAAAATATTTACATTTACCTTTCTTTTAACCTTTTACTCTTTTAATCAACCTACTAAACAAATAAAATTATAATAACAAATTAATCACATTAAATAATAAAATTAAAATTATTACTACTAACTAACAAATTAAATAATTTTAAAAATAAATTTCATAATAAACACAAAACCAAATTACTACATTTCTCTCATTCGTTATTTTTTTCATGTATTTTGTATAATTTTTCAGTGTTCAAGTATTTTTTTTTGTGTATTTTGTATAATTTTTCCTTGTAGTGCCGTCATTTGATAACCTTCCATTAATATAATATTATTTTTTTATTTTTTAATATATAAATGTAAAAAAATTCATGTTAAAAAACTCTGGAGTGCCGCCATTTGATAATTCTCCACTAATATAATATTATTTTTTAATATATAAATATAATAAAAGAATTAAAAAAATTATGTCAGAAAAACCTACTAGTGCCGCCATTTGATAATCCATCACCTAACTAAACATACCATTTTAATAAATAATGGGTGGGATTGGAGTACTATTTTGATTAATAATTTTTTTTAATACTATTTTAGTAAAAAAACCCCACTTGACCCAAAACTTGGCACCATGTTATTTGTCTTGAATCTTTCCCTATCACCATCCCATATCTCATAATCTTGATGTTGATCTGCTTCCTCATGCAAATGAAATTAGGTATTCCCACGTAATACGGTGTCGCTTTATACCTAATTCTAAATCTATTTACAAGAGTCTTAAGTAGAGTATTGTATTATTATCATTTATAAGACAACAAGGAAAAGGCTACTAAAATAGGAAAAGACAAAGGCGAACATGAAATTTTCAACTGGCAGTCAAAAAAGCTAAAACAACAGCGACAGCAGCAGCAGCAGCAGCTGCTGGGCTGATTTGAGCTTAGCTACTCCTTTCTTTTCCTTCCCCTCCTTTTTTTTTCCCTCTCTCTTTCTTTGTCTCCAAACAGTCAAATGTCAGCTGCCTATTTCTATCATCTCCATCTTCCTCTTCCTCCATTTTGTTTCCTCTTCTAACCGCCATCTCTCATCTCTGTAAACAAGGGAAAAAGAAACCCTAACTCTAACGCAGAGCATCAGGCGGCGCGGCAGCTCGGCCATGAAGAAGAACATTCTCATTTTGGCGACATCCTCGCTTTTGCTCTTTCATTTCTTGCTCTCTTTTGCCATCGAAGATGACATCGCCTGTCTCGAAGGACTGAAGAACTCCCTTACTGGCGCCGACTCCCCTCTTTCCACCTGGAGCTTCAGCAACCGCTCATCCACCTCTGTTTGCCAGCTCACCGGCGTTTCGTGCTGGAATGAGAAGGAAAACCGAATCATTAGCCTCCACCTCCCTTCCATGAAGCTGTCGGGTCAGCTACCGGACTCTTTGAAGTACTGTCGGAGCCTCCAGATTCTAGATCTTTCTAACAACTCTCTCTCCGGTCCCATTCCTAGCGATATATGCTCTTGGCTTCCTTACCTCGTTCATCTCGATCTCTCTGGTAACCTTTTCTCTGGTTCCATCCCTCTTCAGATTGTCGACTGTAAGTTCCTAAACGACCTCGTTTTATCCGATAACAAATTGTCTGGTTCGATCCCTTACGAGCTAGCTCGGTTGGACCGCCTTAAACGGTTTTCCGTTGCCGGTAACGACTTGTCTGGCTCCATCCCCTCTGATCTAGCCAGATTCGGGGAAGATGGTTTTGATGGTAACCATGGACTTTGTGGGAAACCCTTGTCAAAATGCGGTGGATTGAACGCTAAAAATCTGGGAATTATCATAATAGCTGGTGTGACTGGCGCCGCAGTTTCGTTAATCGTCGGTTTCGCCATTTGGTGGTGGTTCTTTCTCCGAGCCGGCGCAGGCGAAAAGAGAAAGAAAAGTTACGATGTGGAGGGCAAAGATGGTAGTAGTTGGATTGAACTGCTGAAATCTCATAAGCTTGTTCAAGTATCGTTATTCCAAAAGCCAATAAACAAGATTAAATTGGCGGATTTAATGGTGGCAACGAACAATTTCGATGCGGAGAACGCAGTTATTTCGACCAGGACTGGAGTTTCCTACATGGCGGTGTTGCCGGACGGCTCTGCCTTGGCGATTAAGAGGTTAAGCACTTGTAAGCTTAGTGAGAAACAGTTTAGGTCAGAAATGAATAGGTTAGGACAGCTTAGGCATCCAAATTTGGTTCCGCTCTTAGGGTATTGTGTTGTGGAAGAAGAGAGGCTTTTGGTTTATAAGCATATGCCTAATGGGACATTGTATTCTCAGTTGCATGGAGGAAATCTTATTGGTTTTGGGAATGGGAAGTTTGAGATTTTGGATTGGTCAACTAGGCTTAAGATTGGCGTTGGTGTTGCTAGAGGCTTAGCTTGGCTTCACCATGGATGCCAACCTCCGTATGTTCATCAGTATTTTAGTTCCAATGTCGTGCTTCTTGATGATGATCTCGATGCTCGAATAGCTGATTTTGGTCTAGCAAGATTGATGGGGTCTCGTGATTCGAATGACAGTTCATTTATGAATGGGGATTTAGGGGAGTTCGGATATGTGGCTCCTGAGTATTCTAGTACCATGGTTGCTTCCTTGAAAGGGGATGTTTATAGTCTTGGGGTAGTGTTGTTGGAACTGGTCACGGGTCAAAAACCGATCGGAGTTAGCAATGCAGAGGAAGGGTTTAAGGGGAATTTGGTGGACTGGGTTAATCAATTGTTCAGCACTGGTCGAAGCAAGGATGCTGTTGACAAAGCATTGTTAGGAAAAGGGTGTGATGATGAAATGATGCAGTTTCTGAGAGTTGCTTGTACTTGTGTGGTGCCTAGGCCAAAGGACAGACCTTCTATGTACCAGGTTTATGAATCGCTGAAGAGCATGGGTGAGAAACATGGTGCCTTGGAACAGTATGATGAATTTCCGTTGATCTTCGGGAAACAACAAGATCATGATAATTAGGAGAGAACCCTTGTTTGGGGGGAATGAGATGATGAAGCAGCAGCTGAAAGAAGGGAACCTTTTTATCTTCTATTTTGTGGTTTTGAGATTTGGACATGTATATCTGCATTGGTGTATGGTATCTTCTTTTTAAAGGCATTTTCTGCAACTGGTATGATTTCCGCTTGAACAGGATTCCTTGTTTAAATGGTACTTTGTTGGAGAATTCTGTAAATTACATGAAGCATCATCACGCACTGTAGTGATCACTAGCTTCAATGCAGTTGAAAAAAATTTCTTTTATCATTCTCATTCTCGTAATGCTTTCAGCCATTTGAATTCCTGCGAGCTTTAAGTTTCATTTTTTTCAGAGGGTACGTATTGGCATGGATAATTAGAGTAACTCAGGTTACAGCATGCTGCTGAAATGAAATCTGAATAATATTTTTACGTTTCGCTTTCTTTGTCTGTTATTATTATTATTATTTTCAAAGGAAGACAAAGGAAAGGGAAGTTTGAGTATTTGTTGGGTGGAAGTTTGGAAAGATTTGGGTCAACGTAACGTCATGGTAGCGAGAGACGTTCCATAACGTAAAAGGCGCAGGCCAAAGTAATTAAATACAAGCAGTGATCTTTGTCTCTAAAAAGAAAAAAAGAAGAATATTTCAGGACGTCAAGCTTGTAATTACAATAAAATAAATATTTAGTGCAATAGAATATGGAGAGAGTGTAATATTATTATACCCAAAGACAAAGAGTTGATCATCAATCAAGTCATCCACCACCACCAAAAGGCTTTTTGAGAGTTTAGAATTTAGCTTTTTGAAAGCAGAAAAGATTGATGAGTTTCATTGAATCCCCAAAAGTTAGATGAATAACACAACGTTTTCTCGTGATGATAATAACTACAGTCGGGATGGGATGGTCAACGTTATCTTCAGCTTTAGGTTGGGAGATGGGACCATGAAATGCTGGTGCTTTATTGAACCAAAGCTGGTGCAGGGCAAGTGGGGTTTAGTTTGTAATATGTGAATCTGATGGCTAATCTTTCATTTCGGTTTCTGAATTTTGGAGCAGAGCTTGTGTCCTTGGAATACAAAACCACGTGCCCCCTCCGACCCCACTCCCACTGCCCTGCCTATGGAGCTTTTATCTCTTCCATTCTGCCTTTGAGATTTTCAATTCCTTTTAGGGGTCTCAGCTTGCGCGTGAATGCAATCAAACTTTGTTTTGGGTTGGGTTGGGTTGGGTTGGGTTGCGTGGGTGCGTGCTACTGCTGCCTCTCTAATGTTACATCTGACAAACACAAATGTACTCGCTGCTTTTATCAAATCAAATAGTTTTGCTCTTCCTACATCTTCATTTCCATCTATCTCAGACTAAAGCTGGAAATAGGGGTGAGATGAGGACATGGCTATATTGGGTGGGGAGATGAAGATACTAACAAATGACGTGTTTTGGGATGCAAAAATGGGACTTCTCCCTCCTACCTCCTTTATTCCTTCTTATAATACTTAAATTAAGGATGAATATGCAATCGAATCGAATCAAATCAAGTAATATGAAATTAATATGAAATTTGAGTGGATTGAATTGAATAATTTATTTGTAAATGTTTCAATTTTCATGTATTATTTTTATTGATTTATGTGACTGATTAATTTAGATCTGCATGTAGACAAATTTTTTTTATCAATTATCTCTGTGTTAAATCAAAATTATTATATGTTAAGATAATAACTTCACATGTAAATTATAATTATTTTCACTAATTAATTCATATTAATTAAAAGAAATAATAAATTTTATATGGTCGTTAATTAAATTAATAAGTGATAATTAATAAAGTATTTTTTTATCTTTATCTAATTAAATTAATATGATATAAATAATAAATAAAAGAGTTTATGTTAAACTATACTCAAGGTTACTAAATTATTAATATGTTTACATTTTAATCATTAAACTTTAAAAAATTACAAAATGGTCATTGTACTATTCGAAAGTTCTATTTAAATTACTGGGTTGTTAATTTCTTTTAAAAAAAGTTTGGCAAGCAAGCTCCAAGTGATGATTTAATGATTGAATAAAGTGGATTAGTACTCTTCGATGAGTAGAAAAACATAATTTAGATCCAATTTGATTTAACAGTCAATGTCAAAGATCGAAAAAGAAAACTATTTGGATACTAATTTATAAATTCGTAATGTTTAAAGCTGTTTTATGAAAAAAAAACTAAATTATAGAAGAGAAAGAGAATGAAAACTTTCGATTCTGAGCTTATAAAGGTGGGTTTCAGTTTTGAGCTTTTTCCATTGATTTTGGGGCTTCATGTGGGGTCGTTTTATGTTAGTGGAGGGTGTTTGGTGGTGGTATTTTTCTCTGATATATATGTTTTTTTACCATTGAATGTGAGTGGATTGGGAGTGTTGAATCATAATCAAGGTTCTGAAAGTGATTAAAGTGGATGAAGCAAACTTGGAATCGTTGATGACATGAAGACTCATCATCTATAGGAGGTTTTGATAAGTTGTTGGGAGGTCTTGGGGTCTTTTTCTTCTTCAATCTTGTTTGGGAGAGGATGATTGTGGCAAATGGTTGCAACTATGGGGGCTTATGGTGAACGATGATAACTTGCTTTCTCGGTTTATGGATGAATGAGGTGTTGGAGCTATGGTGTTTTGTGGAGAACTTTGATGTCTCTCATAGGCTTTGTGCTGATGATTTTGTTTTTCAGGAGTGCCTGTGATTTTGGGGTTGAGTTTCCATCTCTTTTGCATCTAATTTGTTGGTTTGTTGATGGAGATTAGGAGCTTAATGGCTGGTCTTTGTGGTTGGTAGCTTTTAACCATATGCGGTTTTTGCATTTTGTCTGGTTAACATGGCGCATTTGGTGTAGACTTGATTCCGGCTATTTTATTATGGGAGATTGGTGTGGTGTGCTGTAATTTTCATGAATTATTTAATTGAAGAATTTATATCTCATTAATGTCTATTTTACTTCTTTGACTAACATTATAAAAGAGATTTCCTCCAAACCATAAAATTCAAAATTTCACAATGATCTGAAAATTAAAAACTTTGTTAAAAATCCTAAAAAATCTCTAAAGAATTTAAAGAAATATTGAAGAACACCGCATTGATTATGAAGAACAAAAGGTACTCTTTCATCTTTTCAATCAGCTAAAAAAAAAAAATCAAATTTGTTCTTCAATATTAAGGCCTCCTTCGATAAAGTTGGTCCAATTCCAACAACATCATCCAAATGTATGAGATTTAGATGCTTTTGGCTTTTACGCTTTGAACTGAAATGATCAAAATATCTTTATTTATAGAAACTATTTAAGAAATTTAAAATTTTAGATTAATTTATATTTCATGATTATTGTAGTAAATTATTTAAATTTTATCATATATTATTATATTAAATTATTTAATATCATCTAAATAAATAAATATTTTAAAATTTTCAATGTCATGCTTGAAATAAATATTTTAACTTTCTACCGTAATTTTAGATAGTAATATTAAACACTTAAAATTACTAATCACATTTTCTCATAATATTTTTTACAACACTTAAAGGTGTCGAATCTTAGGTTTTATTTGATAACCTGAAAAATTAAGTGATGAAAATTTAATGTTAAATTTGATAAATGTTGAATTTATATTAAAAATTGTTTGGTAAATTAATAAATATAAGTATCGAATATGATCATGTTTTTTGATAAAACTAAATGTTGATTTAAAAAAAACTATTTATTTTTTAGTTTAAATCATATTAACATAATATTTTATATTATTTTAAATAATTTTGTTTAAAAATAAATATGGTAATTTGAATATCTCATGTTTTTAAAGGTAATTTATTTTTAAAAATTAAAATAATTATCAAACATATTTAAAATATTAAATGTTGAAAATTTTCAATGATTTATTAAACACACACCCTTAAATTACATTTGATAATAGGATTACAATAATATAAGATTACATTGTTAGATTTATTTGGTTGAATGTAAGATTTAAATGCTCAATTGACGATTGTAAAAATACTTAAAAATTAAATTTACTATATAGTCCTTGCAGTATAATTTTATCTTACAAATTCACTTCCTTTAACATTTTTTAATCTCAAAATTTTCATAAAATTATAATAACTTAAGAAATTAATTTTGATAAACTCAGTTGAACAAAGATATAACTTATTTATATGAATTATCAATTGTTTATTTTAAAGGAATTTGTTACTTTTAATATGAAAAAAGATAAACTATTAAAATAATTACTTTTATTTGTCTCAGGTTATATTTTAGTTATTTATGTTTGAAATGTTACGTTTTAATCATTTATGTTATCATGTTGTAACATTTTAGTTATTGAGCCATTAATTATCGCTAACGGTGTAACTGTAAGCTGACATGGTACATTAAATCATCTTCAAATGAAAATTTTAAGTTAAATTATACAATTGCTCCCTATATTTTTATGTTTTGAGCCTTTTCACTCGGTTCGAGATTCAAATCCAGTGACGATTCCAGTCCCATGAGCCTTGCAATTACGCTTGGTGACCGTCGTTGTTTATCATTACTGGATTCAAATCCCAAACCGAACGAAAAAGCTCAAAATGAAAAGTATAAGGATCAATTGTATAGTTTAACCTAAAATTTTCATTTGAAATGATGATTTAATGTGTCAGGTCAGCTTACCGTTACACCGTTAATGATAATTAACAGCTCAGTGACTAAAATGTTACAACATGACATGTAAGTTATGAACATCCACGATCATTCACCAAAAACACCTTCAAAGCTTCACACCATCACTTTTTATATCATAAAACATAAATCTAAAAATCTAACTTCCGAACCAAAGATCAGATTAAGCTTTACACATCCATCCAACGAAGCAAATAAATCATTCATAATTCCAACCCCTCCCCATCTAAACTCATCAAAATCAACCGACTTTAGCTCTGCATTTGCATAAATTTTCATTGATTTTAGTCCCAGCCTCACAAACAACAGGTAAATCCACATTTAATTTTCATTTATTTTTCTTTCAGTATTATTATTGAGAATAAAAAAACCCCCAAATTTAAATAAACACATAAATCAAAGATGGAGAGAGGACTTACTGGGTTTGGAGAAGATGAAGATAACTCTAAAGAGAGAACGAGAATGAATCTCCAGAGAATGTAGAGTTGAAATTAGGAGGAGGAAGAGACTAAAGATTTTTTGTTTTCCAAGTTACGAGAGAAAAGGAGGAGATAATTTTTTTTTTTTGGAAAAACAAGTTATATTGATTAATATAATGAGAACAAAGGGGGAAATTTGTTCTAAATTTTAGATTATATTTGGAATCCTAGATATCTTAAGAAACCGTCATAATTACTTTTTCTTTTAAGAAAAAAAAAGTTAAACTGATTAATATAATAAGAATAAAAAGTGATATTGCTCTAAATTTTAGATTCCGCTTGAAATCTTATATAATTTAAAGAAATGGGTCATAAAGAGATTACACCTTGTATCATAATATTAAGCTTCAAATCTGGAATGAAAACTAAAGTAAATCAACGACAGTAGTTCTGAATTCTAACCTCAATGAAATTACCCAGCAAGCTCTTTCAGGAATTTTAACAAGCACATGAGATCTATTTACCAGTCACCACAAGAACAATGTTCAACTCAACCAAAGAATCTCAAATTCTTGCTAACGATGACAATCCATAATCTTGATGGTCAACACTTTCCTAACTCTAGTAATTTGCAATCAACAACAATCAAATTTCAACCAAGAATTGCAGTCTAAATACTAGAATAAGAAGGATTACAATGTTAATGCAAGATATCCTTATGTTGAGAATCACGTCCAAAGCTTGTATCTGCTTTTGCTTTTTCTCGTTTTGGTAATTGGCTAATTGCCCAATTTTGAATCTATCTTTCTTTAGAGTTTAGACCACTTCTTTGCTTTTGCTTCTCCTCAACACAAACAACAAAAAATAAGACATTGAATAGTAAAAGAATATAACTCTCCTTTGATACCTACAAATGGTAAGGATAATGTTAATGTTATATTGCATTCTTTAAAAAAAGACATGAATTCGAATTTTGAAGATGATATTATTGGAAAAAAATTATTATTATAATAAACGTCGATAATGACAATAGAACGATTGCAAAGCACTCAAAAAAATAAAAATAAAACCCTATTCTAATCCATATCAAATAAAAAAAATGTAGTTCTATATGCATTTTACTTGTGCGGCATGGTCCGTACTGCGGAAACCTCCGACCCCCGCACCCCCAATCGCAACCCAATCCAATTTTATGTTTAATGGGGATTTATGGCGGGCTTTGGCTCTCGACCTTTCGCTTCCACATATCTCCTTATTTTATCATTATATTTTATTTCTTTAACAAGTGATGAAATTTAGATCGCACAACTCTAACAATCACGAATTCCGAAAAAATTAATTTTTATAAACCATACAACAATCCTAGAAAATACATTAGTTTTAACCCCAAAAAGAGTTTTGCTTTGATGGCCACGATATAATATATATATATGTTTACAGGTTATAACGGATGCAAAGACCAAAACAGTCCCGAAAGAATCCAGAAAAAGACTAACACACAAAAATGTGAAACAACTTTTGCTTTTAGGAGATGAACAGCTTTAATTGGTGGATTCACTTTAGTTTTGGAACTTATGCCCACCTTTTCTAGAATCTCTTCGGCAACTATTGTGATTACAACAAATCAACCCAAACCCTATTCCAAATACCAAAATTGATTGACCTGTTGTTACCATGCATGCTTCCATAGAACATATGTCTCCACTCCACTACCATATTCCACCCTTTGGTGTTCCTTAATCCCTACCTCTTCCTTTTTTTTCTTCTTTAAATGCAAACTCCCTTTGTTTCTTCTTTTTTCCTTAATTATGTTTTAAAGAGAATCTTCATATTTTGCCCAAGCCTATATTGATTTTAAAAAGCACAATTTCGATCATATCAACTTGCTCTCTCTCTCTCTCTCTCTCTTTATTTGATCTCTCATATAATTTTACCAAAACTAATTGATAAATATAGTTTCTTTAACATACACAAAAGGGTAGGTAGATATATAGATGCTCAATATCTTTCTATGCTAGCTAGCTAGATGCTTTTGATGAGAGCTTCCATATGTTTACTCCTCTCTCTCCCCTACAATCACCCACTATATAACAACTCTTGTTGGGAAAAAAAGAAAAAAAAAAAAAAACCTACATGCATGCAGGCTTAATTGGATACTCAAAATATTTCAAATATTTATAGTCCCACTCCCAAAATATTACATGCAAGATATATGCCAGATATGCTGGCTTTGTGGTCATCATCTTTTAGCACTTCGCCTGATTCGAAGCTTCCCCATACTTTGGTGCTTCCTAAGCATGTCTTGGCGGTCGTCTGGAGTTGCCAGCTCGCCTATTTAAAAAGAAAAAGAAATCTCTGATAAAGATATTGCATAAGAAAATCAAATATTATCATAATTTTAGCTGGTGATATGTTTTTATTAGTAAAAACTAAATAATTAAAAAGTTCTTTTTTAATACCTTCATATATTGTTGTAGGGAGCCAAAATAAATAAAAAAAGTTTAGAGAGATTAAAGTATAATTTTACCATTATACTAATTTGTGATTTCTTAAAAATTAAAAGAACTAAATAAACAATTTTTCATTTTTGGGACTAAGGGTATTCGAGTTAATAAAAAAATGTCACACATCTCACTTGTTTATATACATCTTACTCTACATTAGAAAAATTTATAGTCTAAACCCAAATTGTGACTCATTGATCGGGTGTTATTTTGAAATAAGGTACGAGTCTAAAAATGGTTTTCCATAAATAAAAAACAACAATCTGCTTTAATAAATAAAGGGAAAATAAAAGATATTAATTAAGTGCAATTTGGTGGAAACATGGAAAATTTCATTGTAGCATGGTCAGCTTTTAGTTTTATAGATTTGCTTTGCTTCGTAATGCTACAACGCACACTTTAATAAAAGAAAAAGAGAGGTTGTATAGCAAACTAATGAAAAGAAGAGAAAGAAAGGTGACATAAAAAAGGGTTTAATTAAGTAAATTATATAAGGCTTTGTAAATGCAATATGCTAATCATATATAATTAGCTTTGGATAAGCAAAGAGTAAGAGATGGAATAAAGGAAGAGACAGGCTTTATTTTCTTTTATTTTTTCAGTTGTAAGTGGGTAATGTTGGAGATTAAATCACGATGGACCACATGCACAGTAGGACTCAATGTAACAGTTAAATGAAAAATCAAAGTATATATACACTACAACACACTCATTTACAAAAAATACATATCAAAAATGAGGTTTTAGTTGAAATCTCAAAGTTAAAAGACTTTGAAAATCATAATGTTTTGAGATCAAATTTTATTAAGTGTATTTTTTTTAACTATATATAATTTAAAATGATAAAAATATCTTCGTAATAATGTTTATTATTTTATAAAAGAAATAGTTTTCGATGCTTGATGAGTGACATCAACTCACTCAACCTATATATATATATATATCCGAGATTTTATTGTAGTTTTGTTCTTATTTTTTATTTTTGAAAAATAAAACACACCCAAATTGAAAAACAGATGATGCATATAATTATAATCAAATATATATAAATATAAAAAATTAGAAATAATTACACCTTAATTATAATTACAACTACCACTAAAAATTTGAGAAGAAAAAGGGAAGAAAGAGTTCGAGGAGGAAAAAAGCTTACGATACAAAATCTAATTTCTCCCATGAAATAAGAGTACAGGTATAGTGCAAAGCATGCAAAATCTAATTGTTAGCTAATATATATATATACATATAGTTATTAAAAAAAATAGAAGCAGACCTGTTATGAATAGGATCTGGTCCATTAGGAACTCTTCTTTTGCTCATGTAATTGAGATCCAACCGTTGATGCACCAAAGTCGACTTCCCTTTACCCAAGTCTGTCACTTGCCCCTCCTGCTGCAGGGTCCCAACTATGATGAACCCCAAAACTATAAGTGTTCCAAATAAGGTTTTAAACGACAAAGAACCCCCCATGTTTAATTATATATACAATAGTTTCTCTAGAACATATATAGAGGAGGGAAAAGGAATAGAAGGAAGAGAAAGAAAAGGGATAGTATTATCGTTAAATGATAGGGTGATTGCAGTGTGTCTATATATATGGTTTATATGAGAAGGAAAGAAGGAAAAAGGAGATAAAGGGAGGGTGGGTTAAGGCAAGAATTTTGGTTTGTTTTTGATTATGTGATAAGCTAGCTTGGGCTTGGCAGTAGTATTTTTATGTTTTATTTTAACTTGATGGTTGGTGCTGTTTTATATAGAGAGGGGTGGGAGCTATTGGCGATTCTCTGTTACTTTGTGAAAGAGAGGAGGGAGGAACAGCTGGTTTGGAGAGGTTTGCTTGGGTATGATCTTCTTTTGCTTTGAGTTTGGGCATTTTCATGCACTACTGCTTATTTACCCAAACACTTCATGCCTTTACGTATGACATCAACAAAGTATTATACTTTAGATGATCCTTTGGTGTTATGGAACTTGGTCCTTGGACCTGATATATACGGCTCTAATGGTTTGAAGCATCACGTACTTGTCATTATATCACATTCCTTGGGTTTTATTTATATTATTTAATTTTATATGCCTTTTCAACTTAAAGTATTATTAATATGTTATGGTAAAAGTATATTATATTTTCAACGAGAGAGTGTAAGTTCAAATTCGAGAAATGATATTGTTGTGAAGGATAGCTGCAAAACATAATCATAAAACATATTAAAAAATAGGGTTAAATGCAAAACAAACCAATAAAAGAAATAGTAAGAAATGCAATAATGTAGAGAAATACTTGTACTATTATTTAAACTCTTGATTGAGTTCGTGTCACGAGTCAATCGAGAATCAACTCAGTTAGAAAAATTATGAATTTTGTTTCTGTATTTAAAATAAGTTATATTACTCTAAAATACTTTAATTTTTTTTGTGTTTTAAAAAAAATAATTTACATATAATTATATTTAAACTCACAACATTCGATGAAATATTAACTTTACCCCTCCTTTATATAAAGTTAAAATGCAAATCAAACCAATATAAAGTAGTAAGAAATGCAATAAAGTAGAGAAATATAGTCATTAAACAATTGCTTTGAAACTTTTAACTTATTTCCAAAATATATAGTTATAATCTAGAACTTAACACCACTTTTGTAACTTGTAAGGTGAAAAAGTACAAACTATATTAAGCAGAATTAAATTGAAAAGGCAACAAACAAAAAGCATTAAAATTGAAAATTTCCATATTTGATGTAAATTAGACGAATAGTAAAACTAGACTAGGGTTATAATCACGACATCTTAATGAGAAATTATAATTTAAAGTAATTTAACATAACTAAACTTTTTATGTTTAGATATGGTAAATGTTGTTATTATCAAATAAATAAAATTACCAAAAAAATGTTTTATTATCAAATAGATAATGTTTGTTGCACTCTATATCGAGAGGAATACACTCTATTCTTCCCCATCTTGATGTAACAACATATTGAATGGATCTTCCTTGGTTTAGATTTGATGCATATTCTATCTCGAAGATGTTGGTGCTATAATCTATGTTTGGATGAGTTTCCATCTAAACCACATGGAATGACTTTGCCAATTAACTCGTATACTTGTGCAAGTCTCCTAATAGAAGCTTCTCTTGCTGGACTTTGAGCTTCTCCAGCCGATGACTCTTGCTATCATAACCAAATCAAATGTGAAGTTTACTTATACTCTTACAAGTTATGTACGAAAACGCGAGGTTTTGACATTATTAGTAAAGGTTGAAGTTCTGGGGTCTTGAGTGGATCCCGATAAGTATGTATATATGTTACCTATCGTCAAATAAGAATTTGGAGGCCAAGGAGTAGACTCTTGTGCGCACGTTTGGTTGAACTTCACAGTTCCCAAATTTAATACTCTTAACTGATGTGGACATCTACTGTAGTTGCAACAACAGGCAGCAGCCATGGTCCACAAATTTATGCTCTGACCATGTGAACCACTCTTAGTTGGAGTTGCTAATTTAATTTCCTTGTTTCTGTTATTGATCTCTTTGAATTCATATCTTAAAGGAATATAAAAAATCTGTCGCACAATATATGTATAAATATTGATGGACATGGAGCTTCTTTTAATAAAAACAAGCATTAACCAGCTGGGGGGGGGGGGGTAGAATATATAGCAAAGCTCGGGCAGTCCATATTCCATTAGAGCTAAAGTTTATTAGCAGCATATGGCACATTTTGTCTTATCCATACCATTTGAATCTTAGTTTTGAAACATTAAAGTGTTTTGTTTGGAGAATCCAATGCTTCCCACTGTAATGGCTTCTAATTGAAGGTAACTTAAACATTAGCTAACTCTACTCATGGATTTAAAGAATATTTTATAGTAGTGTACATTTTTTTTCCCAGCCGAAATAAACATAGAAAACAGATCAAAGATATGGCAGAAAACCAACCTCTTTCAAAGAAAACAAGATTACAAATCTCCCAAAGTAACCTTACACTCTTGAAAAGCACTCGACTTGATACAAACGACCTCCATTCAAACAATACTAAAAGATAGCAAACAAAATTCACCATCAGGCTTTAAATAACGAAGGTTTCATTATGCTTGCTTTAGTCAGAGTTTCAGTCATACCATTATTTTACCGGTGAATAACTGCGAAATAAACTCTAGCCAACTGGTTAATGTTGCAATCAATACCAATAAATAGATTTTGTAGCATCCACGGTCTATAATTTCTTTTCAACAACCACTCCAAAACTACATACGAACTAGATTTAATAACTAATGGGACTTTCACATGCAAACTCGAACCAATAAATAGTTCCAAGGTTGTTTTGATGGCTATTATCTCAGCCGTTCTCGATCCCCTAGCCACTATCGACCCTGAGCCACTCTTTTATCATCTCTAAATACCTCACCGCAGCCAGCTTCGTCCTCCAATGCTACATTTTATACACCAATACAATAACATGTATTAAAAGTTTAATTATTTATATTTATTTTTGAAATTTTTAATTAGAGTATCATTATATAATTAATTGTTAATATATAATTTTATACACTAAGAATATATTAAATATAAATTCTACCCTTTTTTGAGGCTAAAAGATATGGATACCCCAAACCAAAGGCTTTTAAGTGCAAATAATAATTCATGTTATGCACATTGGAGACGGATGCGCCGCCTTTTCTGTGATTGGAATTTGTTTGAAAACGATCTCAAATTCTCACATCAATTTACGTAAAGCAGAATGGTATTATACGAGAACTACTTTATATCTACAAAAAAATAGTAATACTTTACAACCCCATCTTAATTTCCCTCGGCTTAATATGTATTTTTTTTCTTTATGATTTACTTCATTCTTAATTTTATTTTTATTTAATTAGTACTTAAAATTAAAATTACTGAGTATTAGTTCATTTATCATCGATATTGTTGTCGGTGCAAGAAGACGTGAGTTTAAACATGCTGAAATACGCTTATCCTCCTCCTATTTGTAGATTGAGAAAGATTATAAATAATTTTAGACTTTGTATAAAAAATCCATCACACATTTTGGTACATACATCGTAAAGTAGAGGTGTTCATGAGCCGGGTTAGGTTCGGGCTAAGCCTAAGCATTATATTAATAACTTTATACTTGCCCAAGCATGGTCCCACCCAAAATATGGTCTAGGATTTTGCCCAAACTTACTTATATTTGCAAATGGTTAATCCAAGTCCATTTTAAGCACACCCATATTTTTTTAAAAAAATATATTTATATTTAATTATTTTATATATTTTTTATTTATTGTGATTTTATATATAATCATTTTAATTTTTTTAATGTTTACATTATAGTAATATTATATATTACTATAGATTTAATTATTTTATATTGTGATTTTAAAAAATTTACTAATAATTGAGTAACTGTTAGTATAATTTTCCCTAAAAATATTGACAATAATTAGTTTCGAAATCTTTCCAATTACTAGAATCGATCTATTTGACCTCATCAATTGATTTCAATATTAGACCAAATTAATTGAATTTTAATTTATTGCCTTGAGGCCCAAATACTTGCATTAAATTATAAAAGACTTCCACATTCATGGATGTGAAAATTTTATTTATAAATATAATTTCTAATGCTATACTCTAAATCCTTAATATTCATTAATCATTAAAATCCTAAAGTTTCCTACCATTGTTGTTACTTAATTTGAAATTTCAAATCCTAAAATAATTTTATTGGAATTCCAAGACCAACACAACTTTTATTGTTAGGGGTGTTGAATATGTTGGTTCAATTAACTTCCATTAATCAAATTAACCTAAGTTTTAATTAATTTTCTCAACGTACTTTACTCATAAAATATAATTCAAAATACTTTTTTTTAGTGACCGTAAGCAATCTTCTCAAGATTTTATGTTTAGTGACCGGTTCAATATTTCTGAATTAGTTCTCGCATTTTCAAATTAACAGTTGATAGCTTTGAAAATAACAATATTCTTTTATAAACTATTCTAGATGATATATCAAGGGAGAATAGCTCGACATAGTGAATTTATAGTTGTTCAACTTTAATTATCTACTTTCGTTATCTTAACTTTCCACCATTAAGGATTTTTCAATTTACTACTAGAATTTGATACCTCTTAAAGAGAATGTATAAACTTTACAACACTTATATTTTTCTTAAGGCTTAGATAGAATCTTTTCTCCTAACTTTTATTTGCTAAATTAAAACTCTTTTTAATTTTTATAGCTCAATTAAAACTCTTTCAACCTATAATTGGTGATTTGAAAGAAAGTAAACAAAGAGGTCTCTACAAGTTGCGTGTTTACAAAGAAATCAAGCTCCCCATGAAATGAAAATGAGAGTGATAAAAGATCTAACAATAAGCTCCAAGATATATGTACAAGAGAAAATGAAAGAATAAAGAATTTGAAGCTTTTCACTTGACTTCGTTGCTTAGATGTCCAACTCTTATATTTTGATGTGTCTTTGACTTCTATTTATATCAAGGAATTAGTTTGTGGACATTTATGGTCATTGGGGATGAATTCTAATGGTTACAAGCATTGAATTTGGGCTTAAAAATTGTCCCTACAACGTATGTCTCGAGACTTGACTGAAAAGTAACAATTATATAGCCGTTGACAGGCCTTGTCGCTAGATATGCAACCCCTAAAAGCAAAGTTTTGCATTCAAACATTCATATTTGGTAAAAATGAAACACATTTAAAACATGTTTTTGAGTATTTTTTTTAATATACCAGTGTGATTACATGGTAGTATCTGTTCATATTTTCTTAATTTTTTGACAATGCACACACAGGTACTCAAACCCGGGTCTCCTAGAATGAACATCATCATCTTTTCCATTTGAGTCACTCGTTGGATTCGAGTATTTTTAAAGTCTTTGAAAATGAAAAAAAATAAAATTAAATCATATTTTCACTGAATGACTTAAAAAATATAATATATAATATATAAATTTTATCTTAAATATTGCTATTTAAAAAACTTAAAGAAATTAAATCTATTAAAGATAATCACTGGTAGAACCAAATCACTACTATTTGAATCCATTTGGTACTTTATTAATCCTTATTCAAGTGTTTTCAATTCTTTATGTTGGGTTCGGATTCTTATTCTAGGAGTACACATTCGAATCAACATCATTTCTCCATGTAATCAAAATATTAATTCCAAAAACGATATTAAAAATATTACTTCGTAAAATATTTAAATTTTAAAATTTTATATTTAGAATTTTTATAATTAATATATATAATAATTTAATAGACATTGGGCTTGTGGCCCATTTTTATTTTTCATATATTATAAAATATTTAAAATATATATAATATTAATTTTTTTGTTAAGTTAATATATTTTTATTATTTAATTTGAATTCGAGTGAAATGTAGTTAAAAGTAAAAATAAAAAAAAAAAAGAAAAAGTATTTCATGGAAGCCTGGCCTGGACTTATGGGCTTAGCAGGTCACTCCTTACAACATCATAATACATAATTATATTACAACTAAATATAATTAATATTATATAAAAATATTATTTAAAGAAATTCTAAACTTCAATAATATTAAAAATACATTTAATATTTAATTTTAAAAATAGTATTTTTTTTATTCTAAATATTAAAATTTCTCTCCCCCTCTCTTTTGCATCTCTAACCTTTCATAAATGGAAGCCAAATCTGAACATATGTTAAATTCTGATATCTCTGGAGAATGACTTAACTATTCAAAGAAAGGAAGGAATAGAGAATGAATGGTATTCCATAGAATAGACCATTCCTTTCAACTAAACTATTAAAAAGTTATTCAGTATAATAAGGGAGAAATTGGTATTCCATTTTGCAACCTAATGTGCTGTCACACAGTACCAACACAAATGTGGTACAGTGACTTCGTTTGGAATAACAACTTGGAATAAGTTCCCTTGCCCCACATTTTTTACTGCTCAAGTTTCTTTGTGTCTTCAAGCTATAAATTATTCTTGGAATGAAGTTCCCTCATCCAACTTCATCTGTCCTGAGATTGATTAAGGGTTGATTTGAATAAACGGTGTGTTTATTTATGATTAATGTAAAAGCAATAGTGACAGTGAAATTAAATGTTATAATGATATTATAAAGTGAGGTAAAAAATAAATTAACCATACCGTCCATCTAAATCCATATTGTCAAAATACATAAGATGTAATCAAAAGTTCCATAGAAATGCAATTAATAAGCTATGCAGTCCACGTATTTTAAAGAGTTTTTGAAATAAATTTATCTAGGATTAAATTATCTATTTGAATCCAAAGACCCAAATGATAATATTTTTTTTAAGTTAGAGTCTCAACTCGGTTCAAACTCAATAATCTAATATTCATATCTTGAAATCTAGTTGAAATAAAAATTCATACGGATATTATAATTTCTAGAAGCCTAAAGGCATGAGAATGAACTAAAAAAGAATGATATAAATATAAATTTAGTGTTCAACATTTACATTTTTTATCAATTTAATTTTTAATTTGTAGCTAAATTTGATCATTAATATTTTAAAAATAGATAAATCGTTTTTTAATGAAAATAATGACTGAAACATTAATTTTCTAAAGATATTATCGTGATAGTCCATGTACACTTTGCTGACATGATATTATTGCATTATATGTCGCATCAACAAACAATTTAAAAATTATAAAAATATTCAAAAAGATTAGCATGAAGTATTTGTAGATTATCATATAGGTACCATGTTTAAAACCTTAATGTTTTAGGTAATATTTTTAATTAAAAAAAATAGAGGTGATCATGAGTCGGGTTTCAATAAAATTTTAAATTCACTTTCTAGGCCTGAGCCTGACTCGGCCCAAAAAATGAGCCTAAAAATTAGTCCAAGCCCGACCCATATTATAATAGTTAAACCCAAGCCTGGCCCGGCTCATATTAATTTTTTTAAAGATTATTTTATTATATAAATAATTTTAAAATATGATATATCAAATACATTTAAAAATATTAAAACAACAAACAAATTAAAAACGATATTTAAATAATTCGTAAAACAACAAACAAATTAAAAATACAATAATAACCCTTTATATTAAGATAGTTACAACTAAAATAGTAATAAAATTAATGATAAAACAATCATCAATGACTTTCATTTCCGTTTGTGCAATTTGCAATGTTACTAAAACTATAGACAAGCTTTAACTAAATCAAAAAAATAGAACATCCTTAAATACTTGAAAATCTTTTTCATCTATGCTCACAATAGAGCAGAAACACTAGCAAAGCACAGTTTAAGCAAAAATATATATATTCGAGGGGTAAACAATGGGCAAAAGGTTGATAACATGGCCAATTTTTAAGTTATTAGCTGCAACAGATTATTATTAAAATCAAAGAAAAAAATAGTATTACAAATAAAAATAAAATCTTTATTATAAATCAGGGCCGAGCCGGGCTGGGCCGAGCTCGGGTCAAGAAAATCAACCCAAGACCTGACCCATTTTAAAAATGGGCCTCGTTTTTTGTCCAATCTCATTTTTTGAGCCTATTTTTTTACTCAAATCCACTCATTTTTTGAACGGACTTTCGAGTCGGGTCGAGTGGTCCAGCCCACAATCACCTCTAAAAAAAACAATTTTACACTTTGTTTTTTTTCTTTTTTGGTCATTTTTCTTTCTCCTCCTCCTCCTTCCCTAACCCAACTTTGTTTCCTTCCCATGCCCCTGCCTCCAACACCCGACTCGGCCACCCCACACCAATTCCTGATAACCAGAGACGCCTTCCCTTGCTCTAGAACTACCCTCTGCTGTGTTATATACATCTCATCATTGTTTGGATTTTCTCCTTGAGGTTGTGCAGGTGGAGGCTTCATTTCCATTTTTGGTCCCTGTTCTTGCTTTGAACTTTCATGGGGAAACAACCTCATTGTATGCTCCAGTCAAAACCCAAAATATAGCTGCCATCATTAAGGACAACAAGTTATTTTACAACCCAAAACCCCAAGTGCTTCACCCAAGCTTCATCACAATATGCTTAATGTAAACCATTTCAGTAGCGATGGTAGCCAAATACGCAAACGCCCATAATATGCAATCAAAGTAAAAGCGGAATCAGTAGCTACATACTCAATAGTACCACCCAAAATGATCAAAAGAGACATAAATGAGAGCTTTGAAGGACAAGGTTGCCTCCTAAAGGTTGTGTAAGCCAAGGCAATCAAAAGTCTCCACATTGGCATGGTTCATGACGTAAAAATCCAAACTTGCCCAAAACCCACCCTAAAGCAAAAGTTAAGTTATGTAATGCAGTCAATAGACCTGGGTAATTGACTTAATTTGGTTATTGCAACTTTGTTTATAACAGCACGTAAGCTTGAACAAAATGCATAACCAATTCCTAGAAATGCTTGTAGCATAGTAGTTTTTTAGTGGATTCAAATCTAATGGTTGACATTTTGGTAACCCAGAAAGATTATAAATTTATTCTCAAAAAATAACAAACACCCAAAGTTAAAAACAACAGGTTTTAAACGAAATTGACAATGGCAGATGCATTAATGGGAATTATAACGGGATGTGGGTAGTAGAGAACGTTATATGATTTTACAAGAAAAATCAAAGAATAAACAAATTTAAAAGTATAATGGTTAAATTAAAAGAGATATAAAATTGATCAGTGTTTTTTTCTGTCTCTCTCAGGTTTGTCAATTTATATAATATGAATACTGTTCATTGATATGATATATTAGATAGGTTCCATACATGTCAACATTTATTCTATTCTAGACTTAACACGTGTTTATACAGTCTCATACACGATCTCACGTGTGAGTTCTCAAAAGAATATAGCTACCTATCTTACGAACACCTATTATCATGTGAGCTCAGTTTACTAGCTCGATAAAATCCGACCTAAATCCATTTGAGTTTTGGGTCAGTGATAACAAGTATCATAAGGAAACTGAGATCGAAATGAATGGTTGTGGGAAGAGCTGAAACTGAGGTTTTATGGTCTATGTTGATGATATAGTGGTGACAGGTGATTCAACTGATGAAATAAGTCAGGTGGTTCAACAGCTGCACACACAGTTCTCCTTAAAGGTCATGGGGGAGTTGAGTTTTTTCTTGGGCATTGAGGTAGAAAGAACCAAGGATGAACTATATTTGTCTCAGAAAAAATATATTTCTAAGTTGCTAAAAAGCACAGGCATGGTTGGGGCCTCTTCTACTCCTACACCAATGATAGGGAGTCCTAAACTAACCAGTGCAGATGGTGATTCTCATGTGGATGTGCATGAGTACAGGAGCATCATTGGCAAGCTACAATATGCTCGTATAACAAGACCTGACATCGCCTATTGTGTTGCCAAGTTGAGTCAGTACATGAACTCTCCATGTGCAGCACACTGGAAGGCAATCAAAAGAGTATTAAGATATTTGAGTGGCACACTAAGTTATGGGTTGCAGTACAGGAAGGAAAATTTTGATCTCATTGGTTTTTCTGATGCAGACTGGGCGTCTACAGTGGAGGAGAGGAGGTCCACAACTGGATACTGTGTCTTCCTAGGGTCAAACCCTATAGCATGGTCATCAAAGAAGCAAGGGGTGGTGTCTAGATCATCCTCAGAAGTTGAATACAGAAGTTTGGCTGATTGTGTTTCTGAATTAATCTGGATAAAGAACATGCTGACTGAAATTGGTGTAAGCATAAAGTGTCCATTAACAGTATGGTGTGATAATACATCAACTGTGGCAATGGCAACCAACTCTACTCATCATGCCAGGGTGAAACATATGGAGATTGACTACCATTTCGTTCGAGAGAAGGTACATGATGGAGTGTTGCAAGTGAATTTTGTGCCATCAGAGAAGCAAATAGCTGATGTTCCGACAAAACCTGTCACTCGTAAACAGTTTTCTTCTTTTCGAGATGCTTTAAAAGTTGTTGAAATTCAAAGAAATTAGAAAACCAGGAGAATGTTAGGTTAAGTATTAAAGTCAGCTGTTAGTATAGCAGTTAAGATTGTTAAGGAAGTTACAGCAGTTAGACTGTTAATATCAGTTGTAACTAAGTTGATAAATAGGCTGTGTGTTATAAATAGGCTGTATTGATGTTCATCAGATAAGTTGAATGAATCGGAATTCAATTCATTATGCTTAGTTTGTTTACATAGTTTAACAAGATGAAAGGTATGGGGTTGGCCATTGAGGCGTAAAGGGTGTGCACTGTAAGCAAAATCAGCGTGTTTCAGAGGTTGTTTCCCCACGTCCCATGTCTCTGGTTAGGGAAGAATGATGAAATATGACCAAAAAAATTAAATGAAATTGTGATTGGTGGAAAAGTTTGACTTGGTCAAACAAGTATTTTATAGTGGGATTAAGTCAGACGTCCGTTATGGGGTTAACGGTTGTGACTAAAATGAAAAAAAAATTCCAAGGCAGTGACTAAATTAAATTTTTTTTATTGAGTGACCAAAATGAAAATATCCAAAAATTTGGGTGACAAACTAGAGAGTTTACCCAAAACATTCTCCTCACTCAGCCACGTATTCCGAGTGTCAGCGTCACCAGTACAGGGGAGCAAATGTAATACTTTTCTTCTCATGACTGCTTCAAATGAATCTGACCACCTTCTTTTTGAACCTACTGACATAGGTAATTAATGCTAATTAAGTGAACGGGTATTAAGTGGGATCGAAAAGCTAAAGAGGAGAGAGAGGGAAACTAATAAGAAATAAGATGGAGAGCGCCGGTGTAGTTTCAACCACAACTCCGACGTCTTTCAGGCTCCGATGGGACGTGTTCCTCAGTTTCAGAGGCGAAGATACTCGTCACGGTTTCACCAACACCCTGTATTGCTCGCTTGTGGGAGAAGGCTTGCGAGTGTTTCGAGATGATGACGCTTTGAGACGTGGAGATGAGATCGCACCGAGTTTGGTGGAAGCCATCGAAGACTCGGCTGCTTTCGTTGTCATTCTCTCTGAAAATTACGCTTCCTCCCATTGGTGCCTTGAAGAATTGGCCAGGATCTGCGAGTTGAATAGCCGTAGCCGGAGCCGGAGACTGGTTCTGCCTGTGTTCTATGGGGTTGACCCCTCTCATGTTCGAAAACAGAAAGGACCTTTTGAGGAAGCCTTCTTTAGCCACGAAAACAGATTCGGAGAAAAACAGGCCAACAAATGGAGGGAAGCCATGGCCAAAGTTGGCTCCCTTGGTGGTTTCGTTAAAAGGTAATCTTTTTCCCCTTTTATCTACTAATTACTTCAAATCTCTCGTGTTTAAAAAAAATATTAAAATGGGGGAGATCTGCAATTATTTTAATTAAATATTTAAGTAGATTACATTAGGGCTTTTGATATAAATTTAAGAATTAAAAACCACACTGACATGCGATGCGAGTCAAAGTATTTTTTTGGGAAAGAATTCATAATACTAAAAAAATTAAGATAAATATAATTTTTAAATAAATAGATATACTTTTCGAGCATCTGTGTGCAAGATGTTTACGCAGATACATCAGTGCATCTTACAAAGATGAATTTGAATTAATATATTATTAATATATATAATTAATTAATTTCACATAAAAATCTAATAAATTAATTTCACACTACACAAACAATGATGTAGTTCGTGACAAATTTTAGAAATCAATCAATTGATTAAACCCCTATTTAATAAGGTAATCATTTTAAGTTATCAAATACTTTTCACATATTTAACAAATTTGAACAATTGTAATTAAACTAGAAGAGATGCAAATACCAAAAAACAAAGAAAAATTAAACAATTCGATCTCACAAACTTTATAGAATCAAACTTCAAATATTATTTTGATTGGAAAGGAAAAGTTTAGCAACCCATAAAGACATTAAGACACAAAATCAAAATAAAACTAAGGGTGGTTATGTTTCTGTCTCCCAAACAAAAGTGCCATTGAATACATAAATAAAAATTTTTATAGATTTTTCGGCAATTTTTGTGTCAAACTTGCAGACCTTTTTTTGCATCTTTGAATTATTATGAACCCGAAATGGAGGTCTATAGCTCAATTTATGGTTAAAATACTGAAACTACACCGTATATAAAACAATAAATATATTTATAAAACATAATGAACATAATTAAAGAGAAAAAATATAACAAATATTTTAGAAATTACGTTTTTTTTCATTAAGGTTGAATTAATATATTTTTTCTAAACTTCTCATTCTTATATGTTTATGCACACTCAAACTCTCGTTCTGTAGCAGTCATACTAAGCTAGTTAAAAATCTATCCGCTAAACTCAATTAATATTTTTAATGTATCCATTCAAAGAAAATATTTTTAACTGTGAGTAACATTATCCAAGAGAATGCCTTTAATTTATCTTGAATGAAAGATGGCTGTTGGCAATTAGAATACCTTTAAAGCTGTAAATTATATTAGAATAGAAATCGAAACCCCAGATTTAAAAAGAAAGAAAGAAAGGATGTTCCAAGTTTTCATTGCTGCAATAGTTTGATGCAACTCTTCGTTACCAAGTAGGTTCTTCTAACTTTTACGGTGCAATCAGGTTGGTTGGCAGTGATGAAAGGGAATTGATTCGGGCTGTGCTGAGAGACGTTCTGAAACAAGTGAATAATACACCAGTGGAAGTAGCCGCCAACGCAGTTGGACTGGATACGCGGGTGTCACACCTAATAAATCTCTTAGATGTGAAGTCCAGTGGCATTAAAGTTGTGGGGCTTCATGGGATGGGCGGGATTGGGAAGACAACCCTTGCCAAGGCTGTCTTTAACAAGATACTCGTACACTTTGACCACTGCAGCTTTATCTCAAATGTCAGAGAACTTTCAAAACAAGGAGATGGTTTAGTATCTCTCCAGAACAAACTCATTGGTGATCTCTACGGTTCCACTGGTAATTTTCATCTTCCCGCGGATGAAGTTGATGCTAATGCCTCGAGAATCAGAAAGATTATTCATGAAAAAAGGGTTCTAATTGTCCTAGATGATGTTGACCAAGAAAACCAACTGAATGCACTGGGACTAGGTACAAGAGTCAAATGGCAAAATGATGGCAGTATTCGGATCATTATTACAACAAGAAATAAAGGAGTTTTAAATGAATGTCAC
This sequence comes from Gossypioides kirkii, assembly GCA_005610355.1. NCBI lineage: Eukaryota > Viridiplantae > Streptophyta > Magnoliopsida > Malvales > Malvaceae > Gossypioides > Gossypioides kirkii. The sequence goes on from CP032246.1 coordinate 36,330,844, forward strand.
GTGAATTGGACTTATGAGGTCAGGGAATTGCATTCTGATCAAGCACTAGAACTTTTCAGCTACCATGCGCTCAGAAGAGAGAAACCAACAAAAGAGTTTGAGAAATTGTCCAAGCAACTTGTAGCCCTCACTGGGAATTTACCTTTGGCTTTGGAAGTGTTCGGTTCGTTTTTGGTGGACAAGAGGAAGGTAACAGAATGGGAAGATGCTTTGAACAAGTTGAGAGATATTCGTCCACACGAGCTTCAAGATGTGCTGAAGATAAGCTTCGATGCGCTAGACAGAGAAAATCAACGCATATTCCTAGATGTAGCCTGCTGGTTTCTCAATTTGCATACCAAGAGAGAGGACGTAATTGATGTATTGAGAGGATGTGGTTTCAAAGCTGAAATAGGGTTAAGAGTTCTTGAAGAAAAATCTCTGATTAAGTTCATTGAGGGCGATGCTCTTTGGATGCATGATCAACTTAGGGACATGGGAAAAGATATTGTGCAAAATGAAACCGATGATCCTGGAATGCGTAGCAGGCTCTGGGATCGAAACCAAATCATGACTGTCCTGCAAAATCACAAGGTATATTATATATAAGAAATGTCTTGCATATTTGATAGTATTGATACATTTCTATGTTATACTATTGACAATAGGGAACAAGAAGCATTGAGGGTATTGTGATGGACATGAAGAAAGTCGAGAATGAGAATCAGGTGGTAGTCCATACAAAACCATTTAAATCAATGGTTAATCTAAGATTGCTTCAAGTGAATCATGTGAAACTGAAAGGAAAGTTTAAATTTGTTCCTCATGATCTCAAGTGTCTTCAATGGCAAGGATGTGCATTGAAAACTCTCCCTTCTGATTTTTGTCCTCAAAAGCTTGCTGTCCTTGATCTCTCAGATAGCAAAATCGAACAGCTATGGAGCTCTTACTCTAACAAGGTAATGATATATCGTTATATATACACACTGTCTACTTTCTTCTGCTTGTAACTAGCTAGTTTGTGGAAATATATAAGCAATATTTATTTGTTTCAGGTTGCTGAAAACTTGATGGTCATAAACCTGCGTGGTTGCCCTCATTTGGCTTCTCTTCCTGATTTATCAGGACACAAAAAGCTGCAAAAGATTGTTCTCGCGTATTGTGTAAAACTGATCAACCTTGACAAGTCAGTTGGTACTTTAATTTCCTTACACCACTTGGATATGACAGGCTGTTTAAACCTTGTTGAATTTCCAAGTGATGTCTCAGGGATGAAAAACCTTCAAACCCTTGTCCTCACCAATTGCTCCAATTTGAAGGAATTACCTGAGGACATAGGCAGCATGAGGTCGCTCAAAGAACTATATGTTAATGGAACTGGCATCGAGAAGCTGCCAGAATCTATTTACCGTCTCGAGAAACTCGAAAAACTGAACCTAAATGGTTGCATACATATCAAACAGTTGCCAAGATGTGTAGGAAAGCTTATTTCTCTCAAGGAACTTCATCTTAATGGATCTGGATTAAAAGAATTGCCTGATTCTGTAGGATCTTTGGAGAACCTGGAGACATTAAGTTTAATATCTTGTGAATCATTGATTGCAATTCCTGATACTGTTGGCAATCTCAAATTATTGAAAGAGTTGTTCATAAAGGGTAAAGCAATCACAGAGTTGCCAAATTCTATCGGTTCTTTATCATATCTCGAGTGCTTGAATGTTGGAGGCATACAGATGAGGAAATTGCCAGACTCAATTCGAGGACTGGCTTCTTCAGTGAAACTTGATATAGAAGGCACATCAATTACGTGTCTCCCAAGTCAGATTGGTGATTTGAGATTACTTGAGAAGCTTGAGATATTTAACTGCACTTCACTTGAATCTCTGCCAGATTCAACTGGGGGCTTGTTTGCTCTCACTTTTATCAACATATTTAATGCCAGTATTACTGAGTTGCCAGAGTCTTTTGGGATGTTGGAAAATCTCATCAAGTTAAAATTGAACCAGTGTAGAAAGCTTCATAAACTTCCATCCTCAATGGGAAATTTGAAGTCATTGCATCATTTGTATATGAAGGAAACTGCTGTGACAGAATTACCAGAAAGCTTTGGCATGCTTACAAGTTTGATGGTGCTGAACATGAGAAAGGATCCCAACAAGCAAGAGCAACCAAATTCATCGTTTGTAGCGTTGCCAGCATCTTTCACAAATCTCTCATCGCTGCAACAACTTGATGCTCGGGCCTGGAGAATATGTGGTGAAATCCCAGATGATTTTGAGAAGCTGGCAGCAATAGAGATTCTGGATTTGGGTAGCAATGATTTTTATAAACTACCGTCAAGTCTAAGGGGACTGTCACTTCTAAGAGATCTCCAGCTGCCCAAATGTGAAAAGCTTCAGTCCCTGCCTCCACTTCCCTCTAGTTTGGAGAAGTTGAATCTTGCAAACTGTGTATCATTGGCGACTTTATCTGATCTTTCCAATATAGAGGGCTTAGAAGAATTAAACCTTACAAACTGTGAGAAATTGGTAGATTTGCCAGGCCTTGAGTCCTTGACGTCCTTGAGAAAATTGTTCATGAGTAACTGCAGTACCTGCTCTTCAGCAGCAAAGAAAAGACTCTCTAAGGTTAGTTTTTTTTCTTTTAAAAAGTTTATATTTAATGCACCTTCAGTTTATAAATCTTGGTATATTTATAATGACTCAATATTTTTCCAATTTAGTGATGAACTTAAATATGGTATAAATAGATATTATATATAATATTTTTTATTGAGTTTATTCAAATAATAATTAGCAAATAAAAAATGTTTCGGATGGAGCTTTTGAATATTGATGCAACTAATTTTCCAGGTTTATCTCAAGAATCTGAGAAATCTAAGCATGCCTGGAAGTAGAATTCCAGATTGGTTTACACAAGATATGGTTACCTTTTCAAGCCACAAAACCCTTGATCTCACTGGGGTGATAATTGCGGTTGTTGTTTCCATTAACCATCATATTCCAGATGAACTGAGATACCAGCTGCCTTCTGTGGTGGACATTCAAGCACAGATCTTCAATGGCGAGCAGGCAATAATGACCACTGCATTGGACGTAATTGGGGTACCTAGAACCAACCAAGACCATGTTTTCTTGTGTCGATATCCCGCATATCGTCCCTTGGTTTCCATGTTGAAGGATGGTTTTAAGATTAAAGTGAGCAGGCGAAACCCGCCCTACGTACAGGGCGTAGAGCTGAAGAAAGCTGGGATTTTTCTAGTTTATGAAAACGATGATGATTATGGTGGCAATGAAGAATCACTGGATGAGAACCAGCAGTCTGTATCAGAAAAATTAGCCAAGTTTTTCAGCTCTCTTGAAGAAAATGATGGAGTTGATCACCAATCCAACTGCAGCCATGAAATAAAAGAAGAGCTTCCACTCCCAAGTAAGAAACAAAAACGTCGCCCAATCAAGTCGTGCTGCAATTGGTGCGGGAAGTTAAGTGTTGAATCATGAAAAATTTCAAGGAGAGTTGTATGACTTGAATCATGTTATTTGTTAAAAAAATAAAATAGAAAGACAAAATAGGTGATCTATTGTGGCTCTATCGAGGGCCGAATAAATTGAATCTTTATGAGATTATATTTCTTTTGGTAGATATTAATTACAACAGTGTTTATTTTACTTAAAATTGTGTGTTTTTGTTTTTTTTTTCTTATTGTTTTGGGATTATTTTTAATGAAAATTACACCAACAGTAATTCAATTTTTATTTCTCGAAACAAACAGTTATCTGGTTTATATTTTAGTTCTTCAACTTTAAAAATATAACAAAACAGTCATTTTTCACATTTTCCGTTATAGACGTCACGGAACAGTGATATGGCAGTTGATAGCGTCGAAGGAGTATGAAAAATGTCCAGTTGGCCAATCACATTTAATAAAGCAATCACTCAACTTTGAAAATGTGACAAAACAATCACTAAAATTATCGAAAAGTGACAAAATAGCCCCCTTGTTGTCATCCACATCAGCATCACATTTCAACTCTCTCTTTTCTTCACTTTTACCATTAAAACCAAGATGAGATTTGCAGAGTTAAGTTGGACAAACATTGAAACCAATGAAACAAGTTCCATTAAGAACTTACTAATGTGTGTTGTACACGTAAAATTCACAAACGAATAGCCGAATTTGCTAGCGAGGGTCAAACATGACAAACACCCTACACCTCAAAAACTCCCTCCAAGCCTCCCTTAAAAACCCCAAACACCAAAGCTCCAACACAAAGTTGAAGGGCGGAAACATGTCTCGTGTAACCAAGGAAATAAAGGCCAAAGCTGAAGTTTATTATGGCGATGAAACATGTCAAGAGAAATTCGCGTCCTTGTTAAAAGAAAAAGGGTTCCCCATTGGCTTGCTAACGTTTCAAGACATTCAAGAATGTGGGTCCGTTAAGGACACCGACTTTATCTGGATCCGATATAAAAAGAAGAGGGAGTTGTGCAAGTTCGAGGATGTTGTCCTCAGCTATGACGTCAAGATAAGTGCTTATTTTGAGCCCAACAAGATCAAGAATATGACGGGTGTTAAAGCCAAGGATTCATGATTTGAATCACCTTAACCGATATCTACGTCGACCAGTCTTCGTCCATTACGTTCAAGACAAATCTCGTCGGCTTGTCCAAATCTTTCTTGGTGTCGATTTTCAATGTTTAGGCAGCACATTTATGTTACAATACGAGAGGAAGCTCAAGGAATTTGAAGGTAATCCTAGGAAACGAAGGAGGGGGGATTATACGTACATACTGCAAAGGAATTAAAGAAATCTTTACATGTCATGTCTTTTTAACTGTTCCCATTTGTTAAATAGTAAAAGTGAAGAAAAGGGGAAGATGAAATGTGATGCTGATGTAGATGACAATAAGATGACTATTTTGTCACTCTTCGATAACTTTAGTGACTGTTTTGTTAAATGTAACCGGTCAGCTGGACATTTTTCACACTCCTGCGACGCCGTCAACTGTCATGTCACTGTTTCGTGACGTCTGTGACGAAAAACGACTGTTTTGTCACATTTTCAAAGTTGAGGGATTGAAATGTAAACCAAATGACTGTTTGTTTCGAAAAATGAAAGTTGAGTGACTGTTGATATAATTTACTCTTATTTTTACTGTCATTATCGACGATAATTTTTTTTCTCTTTACTTAAGCTGATATTTTGAATTAATAAAAATAGTTCATTGAACGTTGAATAATATCTAATTAAAACAGCAATTTCTATTTAAAAGAACGGTTGAAAATGAGAGAAGAGAGAAGAAAATGAAATTTTATTTTCAATGATTTTGGTGTTATCATTTCAAATTTTGAATTTGATACATAAAAGGTTTATCTATAACTGTTCAAATAGAAACATACATGTGGTAGGAAATTCAAATTTTGAATTTTATATATAAAAGGTTTTTAGAAATTTATCAAGTGAATCCCACGAAGATTTGATAAATTAGATTCGATATATTCAATTATTAGTATAATTATGGACATACATGATAATAGGGTTGAATCCACAAAAACTTCATAAATTAGATTCGATGTTGTCATGGGCAAAGTCACACCCACAACTTTTGTGATGGAAGAAAAATAAAATGGGATTAAACGGTAGTGAAAATCATAATGTAAACCAAAAAAAGTATGGAATTTTCAAATTAAGATCAATTAATTTGATTTGACAAAATTTTATCTTTAAGGTGATTTCAACTTCAACGTCACAATCGATCATAGATGGTATGTATTTTTCTGATCCTCTAATAAGCCAGTTAAAGCAATCCAAGAACAACCTTCAAACAACCAATTTTTTTTTTTAATTGTAAATCAATTGCGAGAATAGCTTGGCAATAGACTCTTGCCATCCAACAATCTTAAAAATATGCTTCCATGATTTAATCCGTTAACAACTTTACGATCTCAAAAAACTCAACTTTAATTAGCGGGCTCAATTGAACGGTTGTTTATTTAAATTATTCACCTCATAACATAACCTAATTGTTTTTTCACTCGAATTATGTTAACTTATGTATTAATTTAAATATTAAATAAGGGGTGCTTCTTAAATCAGCATAAAAAATAATACTTAAGAGACGATTTTCATCTACTCATAAACAAGAAAATTAAAACACGAACTTGAATCTCATAATCTTATAACCAGCTTGATTTACCCCCTAAGATAGATTAATTTCTTAGCTATGCATAATGAAAGATTAACTAAGGAAATAATAAAAGCTTTATTCACAATTTAACCCTTGAGCTATACTTGTTTTTTTCATATTGATACCTAAATATTTTTTATCCCAATTTGATAGTTGAGTTTTGCATCGTTCTAGTACCTAAAAGTTAATGATATAAAAAAAATGTCAATCAAAATGTAACAAATCATTGATGACATGACATGTTGATTGATGATATGACAAATTAACCAGTAATGTGGCACATTGATTAAGTTAACATGGTATTGATCAACATTGACTGTGTATTGACCCAGATTGGTTTATGTTGATCAAGCGTTGACCAATCTTTGACCCACTTTGACCTAGATCGACAAGTAATTGATCAATCAAAAAATCATTAATAAATATTTTAAAAGTATAAAAGAAATATTTAAAATGAAAAAAAAACTTGTAAAAAATATTAAAATTTAGTAAAAAATATTTATAAAATTATTAAATTTATTTAAAACTATATAAATATATATTATTTAAAAATATTAAAATGTTGTAAAAATTCTTTAAAATTGTAAAAAAATGTTAAAAAATTATTTTAAAATGGTTAAAAATTATTAATTACCACGGATATTCCCTCCTTTTAGTTTCCATATTGATAATAAGTTATTTTATTTTTCCAAATGCTCTCTGTTTCAATAATATTATAAGTGTAGATCTAAGTTTTGTTGTTTTTGTTGTGGTTTGTGATACATCTAACCCAATCCCTTCTTTCACTGCATTTTCTTCGTTAGGGAAGTTCTTTTTATAATATTAATGAAACGGAGTGTAGAGTAAGTATTTGGAAAACTAATTTCCAACTTAATATTTAGGAATGTCAATTGGATGAGGTGAGGGTACTCCCTCCATATCTATTCTTGTCAAGAATTTTCATCCCATCCTCATCCCGCAATCTGTTACGGGTACAAAACTCAAAATCATCTCTGCTCCGCGACTTGCAAGACTAAAACCATCCTTGCCCCACCACGTCCCCAGACCCACCTAGTCCCCGTTATATTCACTCCGCGACTCACTTCATATAATATATTTATAAGTATCAATTAAATAAATATAAATAAAAATTTGTATGAAAAAAAATATGAAATATCTGTCCTCTGGATTCCCACCACATATGTGACATTATTTCAACTGAATGAGTAATGTGTGTTAAAATTGAGTGAGAAACTATGCAGTGCTCTCTTCTTTTTCGAAAAAGATAATAGTGGATGTGAGTTCAATACTATTATTAGAATCAAATTTTAATAAACGTTTATTTTTTAAATATACTTATTATATTATGCGAGACGAGCGGAGATGGGGCGGGTGGACTGGTGGGGATGAGGCGGGTACAAGATCATATATACGCTTGCTCCACCACCCACAACGAGTCTAATTTTTTTCCCCTTCTGATGGGTATCGAATCCAACAAATATAAATATTCCTATGACAAATAATACAAAACAGTAGTATAAGGCAGTAGGGTCGATTCCACAGGGATTGGCTGCTGTAATCTACTTTCGTGTCTTCCTCTTGAACGTCGCGTCAAAGAGCTTGCCCACAACTCGTGACTGTCTCCTAACAAAAATAAAAATAAAAGAGTGGAGGTTTAAAGATAAAACGTCAAACTAAAATAAAAAAAAAAAATAAGTGAAATAAATCTTGATGCTAAATAATTAATCGAGATAAAGAAATGAGAAAAACAATATTTAATAAGCTTAGCCTCATCCTCGATTTCCTCCGATCTTGAATCGATCCTTGAAAATTAATCTTCCCTTTTTAATCGATAAGCTAGTTATAGCGCTCGAGAACGTCCCAACCGCCAACCTCTAGTAGCCGGTTTCGGATACGACCTGCAAATCGACCCTTGTCGAATGTCTAACTACATCGCACGTGCTCGCGATTTAAGATTTCAACAGCTTTGCACCCTGAAAAGCCCAACTCGAATTAACAACCTCAACCGTATGGGTCATTTAAATCCGATCTCTACCACCCTTGACGAAATCCAACTAGCTTTTCTCACTTGGACATGCCAATTTGTTCGCGGGAACTCGAATGCAGCACGACCGATTTGACTTTCCAACTGTACGCCAACCTTCCTCAACTCAACGCGCGCTTTTTGAATTGAAGTCGAATTAACTTTAAGGAGCGAATTTATACTACCCCATAAACCGGAGTGATAGCGAGTACTGATAAAAAGGTTTTTATCCTGGTTTCGTAACTCACGATTATTTCTTCACGGAGTGATAACCGAGACTAAGGCTAAAAAGGATTTAGTGACGCGTGATTTTAATCATGCTTGGTGGACGGATATGGTGATGGATTGCTTGTAAATATGAAATATGGAAAGGGGAGGGGTTAATGTGGCAATTGGACAAATTTATAAAATGAAATGAAATGGAGATGGAAATGACAGACTAGTCTGACGCAAAAAGACAAGAAGAATAGAAAAAAGATAATTTCTTAATTGCTTCAAAAGATATTCAAGTACATTTCAATTGAATCCTAAGTAATCCTATTTATATACAATTAGATTACTAAATATAACCTAAGTCCTATTAAACTAAATTACCCATTTGCTAAAAATAAATAATTTAGTCAAAAGAAAATAACAACTTATAAAAAAATAAAAACAAAAATAAGAAAATAACAATTTTTTACTAAGTCTTATTTGACCATTTCCACTAAGAATTCCTTTTGCAATTCAGCCCTCAATGTCCCTCAAATTCAAATATAGTCAATTTCTTCACACATGTCTTCATTTTAATCCACTTTTGCTTTCTTTAAGGTAGAGAAACATAAATTTGTGTACCTGATAAGAAATTTTAAGAAATTAAAAGTACTTTCCTCATAATTAATCTAAAATACACAAATAAATTGCTTAAATAATTCACTTATCAAAATCCCCTTTCTTAGCCTATGCTTGTCCTCATGCATAATATTTAGTCTATATTAATGTTATTCGATAATTTTTTTTAAATCGAATTTCATTCTTAAACCAAATTTCATGCAAACAATTAGAAGATCAAAAATAGATAATCGCTCATGTTTAATCAACACACATTTTATAGACTTTCAACCATTATGAACAAAATCAACCACTTCACAAAAAATTAAGCTTAATTAAACTTGCTAATTGTACCTAAATTTACATACGTATTTTTTTGAATATTTTTAAGACACAAGACAGGTCGGTTAGCGGAGTGTTACAAGCTTCGATTTGTAACTCGAATCTTTTTACGCGAATTGAGATGACAAGTCAAGTACCTCAACCCGGTTTCTCAATTCGATCACATTTCCAAATATTCACTCATAACCAATGCACAATATATTTATTCACATCCACACTTTATTTATTTACAAAATTGAGTACTTATTAAGCAAGTCTAAAAAAAAAAGTTTCTAATTTAATGAAGTGTTCGACTTTTCTCATAATAATTTCAACTCTACAAAATGTGTATTGATAAAAAAAAACAATTATTATTTATGAGCTTCTAATTATCCAAATGAATCAAGCATAAGAAAGAATTTAATCATGAAAATAATTATCAAATAATATTAATATCATAAGCAATATGCAAAGAGAAAAATCATGGCATGCATAATGAATTCCCCATACTTAATCCCACATTGCCCTCAATGTGTAAATGTAAATAATGGAAAAAGATTGGACAAAGTGTACTCCCTGTGTTTTTTATAAGGCGGAGGATGGTTTAAGCAGTTCGGGTCGGTTTTGATTGGTTCAATATTGGGTGTATGTTTCAACACATGGCAATACTGAAATTTGAAAAGGCGTGCCTATGCCACGACTGATACTGGATTTTCGTAAAATGCCACGATGCACCTTGAAAATGACATATTAAATGGATTAAACGACAATCTTTATTCAACTAAAATTAAACTTGAAAATTAAAAATTAAAAATAAAAATGAATTTGGGTTGCCTCCTAAACAGCGCTTTTGTTTAACGTCATTAGCTCGATGAACTTAAATGTTATCCGTTTGACCTATTGCTGGTCAATCTGTCCATTACGTGCACTTGAAAGTTCTCGTAGAAAGGTTTCGATTTTTGCCTATTGTTCTCGAATCCCTTCTTGAGTTCTTCCAGTTTTTTCATAGTTTCGAGGTCTAAACTCCTTCATAAGACAGTTTGTAACCCATCTACCTCACAATATTCAAAATGCAATTTCGTCAGTGGTTCAACAACATAAACACAAGAAACATTCAACATTGTACTAGGTCGGCTCATTGTTTCATAAACATTAAATCTTACAACCTCACCGTCGAACTCCATAGTGAGTGCCCCACTACGAACATCAATCGTTGTACGCGCAGTGCCGAGGAACGATCTTCCAAGTAGAATATCAGAAGAGCTCTTCGAGTTATCATCCTCCATGTCAACGATATAGAAATCTGCAGGAAAGATTAACTCATTTACCTTAACGAGGACATCTTCCAATACCCCTTCCGGATATATGCACGACCTGTCCGCCAACTGAATTATCACCCCTGTTTTTTTCAAAGGATCAGTGTTTAGAGATTTAAAAATAGATAAAGGCATGACATTAATGGATGCTCATAAATCGCACATGGCTTTCTTAATGCCAACATTACCTATTTTACAAGAAATCGAGAACATACCTTGATCATTACACTTTAGCAGAATTTTTCTTTGTAACACGGCAGAGACGTTTTCTCCCATATTCACCTACTCGTTTCCTTGAAACTTCTTCTTCTCGGTACATAGTTCCTTCAAGAACTTTGCATAGCAAGGAATCTGTTTGATTGCATCGAGTAAGGGAATATTGATTTTCACCTTTCGAAATGTCTCTAAAATTTCTTTATTTTCACCTTTCAAAATGTCTCTAAAATTTCTTTATCTTCTCACTCCTTCTTGCCTTGGGCGAGCCTTCCCGGAAATGAGGGTTGCACAACAAGTGGTTTTGGTGGTGACGACTCTATTAGAGTTTCTAAATCTGGTTTCTATTTTTCGCGTTCAGCATCGTGGGCACGACTCGTGCCAATCACGGGTTCGAAAACCTTACCACTCCTTAACGTCATAGCGCTTACATTATGTCGGGGGTTTGGTTCCGTCTGGGATGGTAGCTTTCCTTGAGACTCCAATTGGCTAACCGTGAGTGCTAACTTGCTCATCTGCTTGTCTATTTCTTGTAAATGTAAGTTAGTCTTTTTTTGAAAATTTTCAGTGTTAGTGGCTAACCTTTCGACAATAGCTTCTAACGATGTCTTCGGAGGTGGTTGCTGCTGATTTAGAGGCGGTCTTTGCTGATACGGCTGATTGAACTGAGGATTCGATCCATAACTTAAATTCGGATGGTCCCTCCATCCCGCATTGTATGTGTTCGAATAAGGATCGTACCGTCTTTGGTGTTGCTTGCTCTGCCGATTCCTCATGTAAGATAGGACATGAATCTGTCGGATGATATGACATAGTACAGATTCTACATAGCTTCGTTGGGCTTGACTTATCTGCAAGCAAATTTTGCACAATATTAGTGAGTTTATCTATTTTATTTTCTAAGGTTAGAGTACTTAACCCATGAACCCGTCTCGTGGGTTCTGTAGCCGGTCGGAACTGTTGAGAGTTTGCAGCCATCGTTGAAATCAACTCCCTAGCTCTTTGGGGAGTCATATTAACAAGTGCTCCTCCACTGGCTGCATCGATCATCTTCATCTCCATAGGAAGTAGTCCCTAGTAAAAATACTGCAACAGTGACTGTTCAGAAAGTCCGTGTTGTGGGCAACTTGCGCACAACTTTTTATACCACTCTCAATAGTCGTAAAACTTTTCAGTCTCCTTTTGCTGAATTCTCACTATGTCTCGTCTCAGCTCAGCAGCTCGTGCTGCTGGAAAGAATCTGTCAAGAAATAAACGAGACATATCAGCCTATGTATTAACCGATCCCGGTGGTAAATAAAACAACCATTTTCTAGTAGAGTCGGCTAATGAAAAAGGAAATGCACAAAGTTTAATTTGGTTTTTGTTATTCCCTGAGGTTTCATGCTCGTGCACACTATGTGGAATTCCTTCAAGTACTTGTACGGATTCTCGTTTTGAATCTCGCGAAAAGTGGGTAATAGATGGATTAAGCTCGACTTTAACTCGAACGGTGTTTCTCCCGTTGGGTAAGTTATACACAACGGCTGTTGTTCGTCCGGTGCTACTGCAAGTTGTCGAATAGTCTGATTCTGATCTTCCATTATCTTTGCTTCCTCATCACCGAATATTTTTCTAGTGAAAGCTTCTTCTTCAAACTCTATCTGTAGACGTTATCCGTGAGCTTCTTTTCTCAACCTTCGGGCTAATTTCTCTATCTCTGGTTCAAATTCGTTGAGAGGTGTCTGTTCAGACCTTGTCATAAAGAAAACAAACGAAAGTTAGAAAAATATTACCTGTCCCCGATAACGGCGCCAAAATTTGATGGGTGTCGAATCCAACAAATATAAATATTCCTACGAAAAATAATACAAAACAATAGTATAAGGCAGTAGGGTTGATTCCACAGGGACTGGCTGCTGTAATCTACTTTCGTGTCTTCCTCTTGAACGTCGCGTCAAAGAGCATGCCCACGACTTGTGACTGTCTCCTAACAAAAATAAAAATAAGAGTGAGGGTTTAGAGATAAAACGTCAAACTAAAATAAAATAAATAAGTGAAATAAATCTTGATGCTAAATAATTAATCGAGATAAAAAATAAGAAAAACGATATTTAATAAGCTTAGCCTCAACCTCGTTTTCCTCCGATCTTGAATCGATCCTTGAAAATTAATCTTCCGTTTTTAATAGATAAGCTGGTTAGAGCGCTCGAGAACGTCCCAACAGCCAACTTTTCCTCTAGTAGCCGGTTCCGAATATGACCTGCAAACCGACCCTTGTCGAATGTCTAACCACGTCGCACGTGCTCGCGATTTAAGATTTCAACAGCTTTGCGCCCTAAAAAGCCCAACTCTAATTAACAACCTCAACCGCGTGGGTCATTTAAATTCGGTCTCTACCACCCTTGACGAAATCCAACTAGCTTTTCCCACTTGAACACGCCAATTTATTTGCGGGAACTCGAATGCAGCACGACCGATTTGACTTCCCAACTGTACGCCAACCTTCCTCAACTCAACGCGCGCTTTTTGAATTGAAGTCGAATTAATTTTAAGGGGCGAATTTGTACTATCCCATAAACTGGAGTGATGCGAGTACCAATAAAAAGGTTTTTATCCTGGTTTCGTAACTCACGATTATTTCTTCACGGAGTGATAACTGAGACTAAGGCTAAAAAGGATTTAGTGATGCATGATTTTAATCATGCTTGGTGGACGGATATGGTGATGGATTGCTTGTAAATATGAAAGATGGAAAGGGGAGGGGTTAATGTAGCAATTGGACAAATTTATAAAATGAAATGAAATGGAGATGGAAATGCAGACTAGTCTAACGCAAAAACACAAGAAGAATAGAAAAAAGATAATTTCTTAATTGCTTCAAAGGATATTTAAGTACATTTCAATTGAATCCTAAGTAATCCCTATTTATATACAATTGGATTACTAAATATAGCCTAAGTTCTATTAAACTAAATTACTTATTTGCTAAAAATAAATAATTTGGTCAAAAGAAAATAACAACTTATAAAAAAAATAAAAACAAAAATAAGAAAATAACAATTTTTGACTAAGTCTTATTTAACCATTTTCAATAAGAATTCCTTTTGCAATTCAGCCCTCAATGTCCCTCAAATTCAAATATAGCCCATTTCTTCACACATATTTTCAATTTAATCCACTTTTGCTTTCTTTTAGGTAGAGAAACATCAATTTGTGTATCTGATAAGAAATTGTAGGAAATTAGAAGTACTTTCCTCATAATTAATCCAAAATACACAAATAAATTGCTTAAATAATTCACTTATCACCTTCCCACCCCACCACCCGCGAAATTTGTACTCATTCACACTCAATTAGGTGTAAAATGAGACGGGACCCTGCGAAACGCGTCCCACTGACATCCCTATCAATAATTCATTAGAAGAAATTATTATCAAGATGGAAACTAAAGAAAGGGAATATCCATGGAAATTATTAACTTAATAATGTTTACAAAATTTTAATAACTTTATTATATATTTGTCTAAATATTTTTTTTTTAATTTTTACAAGTTTTTTAAAATATTTTTTATAATTTTTTTGTTTAAATTAATTTAATAATGGCAAATTTAAGGATTTTTGACAATCCGTCTCATTATTCAATTAGGTTTAGTATAATAAACGAATAACACTTAAGAGAAGTTACATGATATTTAAGATAATAACCATATTTAAAATAATGACTTAAATTTTATTATTAATTATATTTAATTTGGTAAAATATTTTATGATGTCATTAAAAGTTATTTATTAATCAGTGTAAATTATAATCTAAGTTTAAAATAAGTATAGATGGTTAGAACATCATTTTAGGTATAAAGAAATATTGGGTTCAAATCTTGTTTTATAACCAATAAATTTGAAATTGGATATCTAAATCTGCAATCCTTGCTTGGAGGAAGCAAAAGGTTTGAGTCTTTGATGTAGGAAAAAAGTAGTGAGAAAAATGCAGAAACTCATCATTTATTTTATAACTGTTAGTAGCTCAGGGGAAATAAAAGATAACAGTAAACTGGCTTTATTTATTTATCACAATTTCAACTTTTTAACAAACAAGACACTAAAACAAAGTTGATTCAACATGTAAGCATCAGACAGTAATTCTGAACAAGCAACTTTCTTGTACACCCAACCATAAATCATTCTAGGAGATTCTGTTCAGGTATTAGTACAGACAAGGCTGACATTTCATATATGAAGAAAAAGAACACATTCTCCCAAACACAACAATCATGATGTTCAGGTACTGACTATAGCCTTCTTTTAGTGCTCAATGCCTCATGTTGAGAATGAAAATAGAGTGTCTCTCTGGTTTTACCAGGATGCAATATGCTTCTTTGGGTATGACTGAAGGAGAGGATTCATTGGCAAATTAATGTTCTTATTGCTGATTGACAATGAACTGTTGAGATTATGTTGTTCTTTCGAAACCACCACGAATATGCAGCCACTCGGGTGATGCACCGCGGCTGTATTCCCTTGTTGCTGGTGGAACAAATTGCATTCCAGTAGCATCAAACGTTTGTTGGCCATACTGAAATGACAAAGCAATTGTTATAACAGATGTAAGTCTGGGGAAAAAGGAAAGAATCTCTTCGACGAAACATTCTAAAGTTTTTCCCCCAAACATGGTCAATGCTGCTGTTGAATAGAATTATTTCATTCGACACAAAGAAGTTCAGGGGCTACCTATGTAAGTTCGAGATGACTTACGAGCATCTAACTTTAGACAACTGAAACTTCAACATAGAAAGCATGTGTATATGCTAGCAACTAGAAAATAAATTGAATTAATTAAATAAAACAACATAGTCAACAACAGATTAAATTCTAACATCTTTAAGAGGAAATACTTCAATGGTAGGAGTCATTCTTGAATTGACTGCTTCAAGCTTCATTGACAAGAACTGCAACAGCAGTAAAAATATTTCAGAATAAAAGTTCGTGATTCCTGGGGCAAAATCTAAAATAAATAAAGTGATAGATAAGCAGAAGGATACACACACCTCAACCTGACGCTGTAGTGACTGAATGTAATTGATTATCTCATCAAGAACAAGAGCCTTGCCAATGACCTGAGTCCAATAAACAACTTAGTAAGCGGCGTAAATATGCCATGCTCAGAGAAACTGAAGAGAAATTTCGATATGGTTTCGGCCATCGACCATGTCACCACAAAAGTTACTAATTTACCAATAAGCACAGACAGGTACAGGCAACCAGGGACTAGTTTTTCTTATACACAAAACATTGAATAAACAAACATAGAGTTGGTAGCAAGACACGGTTTACAAAATTTTCATTGCTATATACCTTATTGCAACCAGGGACCAGATCCTGAAGAATTTTCATTCTTTCACTAATCTTTTCTCTCCTCGCCTGTCCATCAAATGATTCGGATCAGTGAAACAAATTCAAATCTCCATGTACATCAGATTCTATGAATTTTGTTCAACCAAAACGCTAAAAACTGCATGATGATGGTAAAAGATAGTGGGAGAAAATAAAATATTAAAGAGTTAGATATACAAGTTTCACAATCAAAGACATGTCCTTTGTATCAAATTTCGGTTTTTATACATTGCAAGGATTTCAACTATCATAAAGCAAGTTACCCTTTCTGCTAAACTGTGACTATCAGTAGCTTGACCCCTTCTGGCTCGCACATGGATGTAGTCTTGTTTAGGTGGCTCTGGTGGTTTAGCTTTTTGTTCCACTGGTTTGCCTGAACTGGGTTCTGCTGCTTCAGCTTTAGAATCATCATTCTCCTCTCTACATCCTGATGCTTTGAGTCTCTTTCCATCACCAAAACTCTGTCCAAATTATTAACAAAACTGCCCTATTAATTCCAATCATTTCCTTTCAATACTTGCAAGATAAATGTCAAGCAAAATAAAAGGTGCCTATCTGAAATAGTAAAATCCAATTAATGAAAGAAGAAAAATGAAAATGAAAATGAAAATGAATACCACGCCATTGCCACTACTGGTGGAGACAACCTTAGCTGCCTCATCTTCTCCATCACGCCTTCTCCTCACACCACCCCCTCTCTGCTGCTCATTACTCGATACCTCTGGATTGGGGTGGTCGTAATGAGGCGGCGGCACATTCCCAAACTGACCCCTCCTTAACCCAGATTCACTCACGGGATACTGCCAGATCTCCGCTAGATTGTACCCCCCATCGCTCATCATAGCTGGTGGATCCATCACCCAGAAAAAAGGTAAACTTTGCTTAAATTATTAGCGAAGAAAGATGATGGGTTGGATTGCTTGTTGTCTCTAATGTGTTTGATCTCATTACCAAACTGTGTTTCTATGATGCTTACCTCGAGAGTTGCGAACTTAAGTAACTTCCAGTGAGGTTTACTGGGAGGATTCTTTTTGATGCTTCCACAACCCCTTATCTCTCTCTCCACCATCCGATTCCACTTTTAAATCCACCGTATCACTTGATTAGTACTAATTGGGAAATTAAGGTGATGTGATTAATAATTAGAAAAACAATGATTAAGTGTCAATTTGTTAGAAAGTTTATGATGACAATTTTTGGAATTAAACATTAACCTTTACCCATTTAGTTCCTTGTCATTGCCGCGTTTAGGTAATAACTCACTTTCCCTTCCAAAATTGTTTCTTTATTTCACAATTATCCAAAATCTTTTTAAACAACAACCCTAAATAGTAGATAATTTAATTCATTTCCATTTGTTTTTCAAATGAAGAAATAAAATCTCAATTTTTTAGCATTTTAAATGTTAAAAAGTATTACAGGCTGTGTTTTGAAATTATTAAAAAAAAAGGGCAAATTTCCAACACTTTGGTTGAAATATTTAAAGCCCAGTTCATTTTTAAATTTATAACTTTTTTTTATATATTATGCTATTTATATCATGAGAAAATTAAATATATTATGATATCATATAAATATTAAAAAATATATTAAACTGGTTATTTTTAAAATTTAATAAAAACAAATATATAATGATAATAAAATGTATATATAATTAGTTTTTTTATACTCATGCGATGCATCAATTGATCATGTGTATTTATTAAAATATGATTTATTTATTTATTTATTAAATTTTTTTATAAAATTTTGCAATGTTTGACAATAAGGAAAATTAAAATTTTATAATGCAAAAAAGAACAATTATTGTCGATGTTTCAAATTTTCAGTTTTTAAGTGAATTTTTGTGTATAAAAATACATGAAAGTTTATATCAGGGTAGAGTTAGTGGATTCGCAAGGCCCGATCTTCTTAAAATAAAAATTTTTTCATTTAAGTCTCCTTATAATTTATAAAATTTTAAATTAATAATAATGAAATTGTATTTTTTTTAAAAATAATAAAAATTTGATTTAATCTTTTAAAAATTATAAAAATATAAGCTATTAAAATAGTAAAATTATATTTTTATTATCGTAAAAATATATAATTTAATTCCGACCATCTAATTTCTTGTTTCGCCCTATTTTATATTATGAGCTATATAAATTAAGACCAAACAAATAATATTTATACTTATGTTATTAATTACAAATATTAATATCATTATTTTATATTTTTAAATTTTAATAAAAATTCTTTTTTTTAAATTTAAATCAATTTATCAAAATGTTAATAAAAATTTGCATCTAATTTTAGCATAATAAATGCCTTTTTTTAAGGAAATGACAATAGTTATTATACTTATCTAAAAAAATTAAATTCAATCTAACACAATCATCGTTTAGTCCATCTTCGGATTTTTCCTCGTTTGACACAATATCACGAGCATACTTACTGATATGAACAAACTCTCTTTCATACTCGATTATTGATTTATTTCCTTTCTTTAATTCAAGAAATTGTTTATTTTCCGATCCAAATATTGTTTCTTAACATACTTCTTCTTAAATCCTGTCTTGAAGAAATCTCAATTGATATTATCTCTCGGTACCACAACTATTAACGTTGACCACCAACTATAAGCTTCATCTTTTAATAATGATACATCGCATCTAAGATAATCATTAGGAGAGCAGACCATTTCATAAAAAACTCGTTGAATATTCTCAAGTCAATACTCGACTTTAGTGGGATCATCATTAGTTTTGCCCCAAAATTCTTCATCCCCACATTTGCTGACTTTATCAATAGGAATTCGTCGACTCGTTTCAGTTGTCTAAGGAGGTGGAGGTCCCGCAGGAGATTCAATAGGGGTGGAGGTTGTTGAGCCATAAGGTTGGTTCGCATGATTTACATGAATCACTGATTCATTAAACAAAAAAAAAACATTTTTAACATCATTTTTTGACATTTAAGGAATTGGTAAACTACGACTTGCTTCTGGATCAAAAGTTGAAATATTACTATTAATTTCATCAGTGTCAACACGATCAGATTCTGTCGACATCTTTATAATTTATAAGAAAAGCATGGCATGAATATTGGAAAATGTTTTCTAACTTCTAATCCAGTAGCTAGTCGTAGTCTACCTTTTTAGTAAAATCCGATCCACCAAAACATTTCATATATAATACATTATGTTTATATTAATTACATATTATTTACAAATTATTTTCGATAATTCATTAATGATTAAGAAAAGAAGAAAAAAAATGGAAATTGAAGGGCATGAATATTTATATAAAATATGTCAATTTTTTTTGTACAAATACTTCAATAATGATTAAGCATTCTTTTATTATTATAATATTTAAATTGCATATTATAATTATTTTTTACATTAATGGCATAAAGTAAAATTATATTTAATAAATTATAAAATTTAAATATATAAAACTAGTTTGTTCTCTGTGTTAATTTGTTTTAATTGTTAATATTCAATATTTTATAATATTATTTTTATTTTTATCTATTACAAAATCGTAACCTATATAATTTTTATAGGTAAACATTGAAGCATAAAATCGTAACCGATATTACCTTGGGCTTAATTTTTCTATTTTTCTATCTTTTATTTTAATAAATATTGTAATATTTGATTGCCTTTGGTTGAATTTTTTCTATTTCAATAGGGAAGTTTGTGTTCAAGGTAACCTATAAGATTTTTTTTAATGAAACCAACGAACTACAATTGTCACCATACTAGTGCTCCAAATGCTAACATATAAACTGTGCCACAATAGGTTTTGTTTTTATTTTAACCTTGTATTGATATAATGTGTATATATGATAAATTCTAAACACGGGTGACCAACAAATTTCTTTAATTAAAATTTTATTCTTTTATTTTAAGGTAAGGGTATCCAAATTTCGGTTAAAATTAAATTAATCGACTGAATAAATTTAATTCGATTAATTGATCAATTAAAAGTTTTTTGAAATTTCGGTTAATGGTTAATTCAATTTAAAATCGGGTAATTAATCGATTAATTCAATCAAATTAACATTATCAATTTTTTTATATGTTTTATACTTGTTTTGATAAAAATAAATAAAACATATAAATTTCAGTTAACCAATCCAATTAACTGAAATATTTTGATTCGGTTATTTTTTTTTTTTTGAAAAAAATTAGTTGGTTAATGGTTAAAGGATTAAAAAGTTTGATTAATTCGATTAATATTAATTTGGTTCGGTTAACCATTTGAACACCTCTATTTGAAGGTCGTGTATGTGTATATGGTAATACTATAGATGTCTGATCGAGGAGGAATCTTGACACCATAGTGTCCATAATACTTTTTAGTGAATTATAATAGTAAGATAAAGCTTGAAAAATAAATACGATTAATGTAACTCGAACTCGAACTATATTTGAAGCGATGAATATTTTAATTATCATACCATTACATAAGATTCATAGTGTCCATAATATTGATGAATCCACTTCAGCCCTCACTCTAAACTGCTGAAAATAAATTTAATAATGTCCTTTGTTTGCTACCAACTTCGTTTTTCACTTGCAAAACTCAACATGCTTAATTTGTGGCTTGAATTTTAGTTTGATTTCAAAAGATATAATTTTGAAAGTGTAATTTCTTTAATTTTAAAATTAAAAATCATGAATAATTTAATATTGGTATGAAAAATTACAATGGTTTAAATAAGAATTTGTTTCTTTAAAAATTCCCATCATTATCATTGAAGCCAAAACTAAAAAAGAAAGTGAAAGCAATTGATATGGATGGACATAATGCTGTAAACCCAAAATTAGTAATTCCACGTGCCAAAAAAAGAATGAGCTGTAATACACAATTAGGAATCCAACTAATACAGCATCGTTGAGGCCCCTTCATAGCTGTATTGAAATTGAATGAATTCTCTTCGCTTATCATTATAACGCGTTTCCCTTCTCTTCTAATTATATTGCTATTTAATAATTAAATTATAATTATAAAATATACAACAAAATTCCAGTGAATTCAAGGTTAAGATTTTCTTGCATATAATGAACAAGAACACGTGATGGAATAATTGAATATTGACAAATTTTTTGCAGCTAAGATATTAAGCACGTGCAGTGTTACTGAGTGGGCCTAGGAAAGGTGAAATATATGTAATAAGGTTAGAAAGCAGCTTCTGCCAAACTTTCCATTTTCATGTATAACAGAGTTAGGCATGCATGATCACCAGAAAAGATAAGTTGCTTCCCTAGCTTAAAATGGATGTTGTGGCCCTTTTTTATTTCACCACGTTTACATATTTTCATTGATTTCCACTTCATAAATATAAAAGCATTCTTCTATTTCATTTTTTAACATTCCTTTTATATTTTTAAATCGTAATTGTTCTGTACTCGATGTTGAGTTTTGGGTCATTTTGGATGAATTGGTATTTTTAGTAGGTTGGAGGTTTGGTAATGTGTTGATTCAATCGGATAATCTTAAGGTGAATTTATAAGTTTTTTATCGCAAATAATGCATTGAAGTATTTGGCGTATCTTAAGAGAGAACAATCAAGATGCAGATAACTTAATTAAATTGGTGCATGATAGGGAAGGCGATCTATGCTTGTTTGAGGCTTTCTCATCGAGGGAGGTGTTTCAATCTATACAGTTAATTTTTTTTT
The DNA here is from genome assembly GCA_005610355.1 of Gossypioides kirkii. Lineage (NCBI taxonomy): Eukaryota > Viridiplantae > Streptophyta > Magnoliopsida > Malvales > Malvaceae > Gossypioides > Gossypioides kirkii. Next base: position 36,352,738 of record CP032246.1, read on the forward strand.
TCACCAAAAAAAAATCGTAAATGAGTTATTCAAATTATTTCTCAAGTTTAAATGGATTTAACTTAAAGATTCTATAATTTTTAAAATTTTCATTGGATTTGACCTTTTAGAAATTTATAATTTTCCATTCAAACGGGTGTTTTAAAAAAAACAAAATTTTGTTGTTAAACAACTAATATAAATAAGTGGTTGGAAAGAGTAAAAGATTACATTCATTTGAGTTAAATTCAAATATTAAAATCGTTATCAATCATATTTTGTATAAGACTCACGGATAAAAACGAAAACATTATTTATGGATAAAAAAGAGAGATATGGAGCTTTCAAATTTATCCCCAAATTTGTAAAGATGTATATGACATGTCGCATCGATTGCCAAAGATATGGGCAAAGTAGCGAAGGAGAAGTGTAGGTAAAAGGCGTATGCATTGCTCCAAGCTCCCATATCGAGGGAGCTCTCTCTTTCAATCTCAGCATGTGGAGAGTTGCATTTCCCCACCATTCGTTATAATCGGCATGTGAAAAATACATCTCCTGTGCCCATTTCCACTCCCTTTATCTCTTTCATTAAAAAAAGTTAATGTCACGTGCTCAATTACTCCATCTGGTAATATGCCCACTCTTTTCCTTGGCAACCAAGTTCGGTTTGCTATACTTGCATTTAGGGAGGATAGAGTAAAATATCCGTTACATTTAAAATATTTTATAAAATTTTAAATTTATGTGAATTTATTTTAAGCTTCTCGTTATTTATAGATTGAGTTTACGTTCAATTGATAATTATTGTAAATGTCGAAGGACATGAGTTTGAGTATATTCAAACATATTTTATTTTTTATTTAAAGATTATGAGTAATTATAAATATTATATAAAAAAATTATTTGTACTCGAATTGATATGAATTTAAAATAATTTAAATTCGAATTAGTATTAGATATACTATACACGTAAAATAAAAGCAAGTCACAACTAGAGGTGTTCATGTGTCAGGTCGAGCTTAAGCAAGATATTAACATATTTTATACTTGCCCAAGTTTGGCTCGAAATATGAACTTATATTTTACCAAAGTCCGCCATATTTGCAAAAGATTAACTTAAGCTCATTTTAGATCCGCCCATATTATTATTATTTAAATATTTATATTATTTTAAGTTAATATTTAATCATTTAATATATATTTTTCTATTGATTGAAAATTTTTATGTAGTTATCTTCACATTATTGTAATATCTACATTACAATAGAATTATATATTTAATATATGTATTACTTTTTTTTAATGTGTTATAAATTACATAATATACAAAAAATATATAATATAAAGCATTATTAACTTAAAAAGAATCAGGCTAAGCTCGAACTTAAACATTTAAAGTCTAAGCCCAGTTTATATTTTAAACGGATTTAATTTTTTCAAACATTTCCAAATTTTAAACGAACTTTAAGACCTGACAGATAATTTAATCAATCCACATGTCTAGCCACAACCCAAACAAACTTAAGTTAAGGGCCTAAAGAAACATGTGTCTCGCAAGGCCCAAGATCCATGCTTCTATCTCTTGAGCTTTAGTTCGGATCCAGCCTTAGATATTATTTTTTACATATAATATATTTTGACTTTTATTTTTTTAAGAAAAAACAAAGACTTATTGAATGAAGTCAACTTAGCGCTAGCTTACTGTTATTATTGCAACAACAATTTGGATGTAATTGGTTTAAGTATGCTTTAGGCTGTGTTCAGCTAAGTTTTTAGAATGAAATTTTTATTAAATAAAATTTTTTGATCTTAAGGAATACTAAATAAACATCATTTGAATTTTTTTTACTTTTAAAATAGATTTTCGGTTCCATTAAAAAAGTTAAATATTTCATCAGTGGTGTTCCAAACGGGTTTATAGCAAGGTTAATTACTTTTTTAGCCTCAATTTGTGAAGTGTATAAAGAAGGAAGGGTTGGATTTATTTGTGATGTATCTTGATTCTAAAACTATAATATAAACTGGAATAGCTTTGGCATGATTTTAGTTACGAGGAATAATTATATTTAAATATTTAAAATATAATTTATATAATTTAATTAATATTAATTACTTAAAAATATTTAAAATTAATATTTCATATATTAAAATATTAACAATAAATTATAAAAAATTATTTTTTATTCTTACTAAAATATCATAATATTAACTAATTTGAACATTATTTAAATGTATATTTATTACTTTATAATAGACCTGATCATGGGCCGAACTACCCGACCCGAAGGCCCGCCCAAAAAATGGGAAGGTTTGGACAAAAATATAGGCCCGAAAAATAGACTTGGACAAAAAGTGAGGCCCATTTTCTAAACGGGCCGAGCCTAGAGTAAGAGTTTTTTGACCCGGGCTCGGCCCAACCCGACCCAAATAAATTAACCATTTTTAATAAAAAATTATATTGTTGCTTTGGTGCTTTTTTTTACTGTTTTGGTTGTTATTTTTTACTATTTTGGTGTTATTTTTTTACTGTTTTGGTTATTAATTTGGTGCTTTTTTATTGTTTTGATGTTATTTTTGTTGCTATTTTTGTTGTTTTGCTGTTATTTTTGCTGTTATTTTTGCTGCTGTTTTGGTTGTTATTTTGACTGTTTGGATGTTATTTTTATGCGTTTTTACTATTGTTTTGCTTTTTTTTAATATTATCTGAATATTTTAGAAATTATGTTTTATTGTTAATTTTTCTATTACTTTATTTGCAACTATTTTAATATAAAGAATTTTAATTGTATTTTAAATTTATTTTTTTAATGTTTTTAAATTTATTTGATATATTATATATTTTTTAAATTTGTTGTATATAATAAAATAATATAAAAAATTAATATGGGTCGGCTTGGACAAAATTTTAGGCCTATTTTTCAGGCCGAGCTGGGCCCGAGCCTAGCAATTGGGCATAAAAATTTGTTAAGCCCGGTTCGAACCCGACCTGGCCCACGATTAGCTCTACTTTATAATACCATGTCTAAAATGGAAATTTCATTTATCAAAAGTATTTTTTTATAGCAAAATACTCATTCTTGTATTGTTTCTTTGTGAATACAATAGAGAGCATTTACTCAAACTCTTCTCTCTTGTTCTTGTTCTTGTGGCCTTTCAGTTGTCTTTTGAGCCTTCTTTTGGCAAGTCGCTTCCGCTATACAAATTTGGTGCCTTGGAGGAATTCTCTTGGTGAATCCTCATCGTGAAAATCAGGCTTACTTAGGCGTTGTGCGATCAAAGAAGCGTCTAAGGCCGCACGCTCCAAGATTCAAGGTCTAGGGACGTGACAAGTAAAAATAGCAATTGGACAATCAAATCTTTAACCAAATTTTTCAAAAGCACTTTTCCACCACATTTTTTAAAAGCACTTTTCAAAAGCAATGCTAACTATGGTATATTTTTCAATCAAGGTTGAAAGAATTTATGATTTAATTAATGTATAAAAAAAATTATAAGATCAAACACCTATGAAAGGCCAAATCTCATCTAAACTTGAATTGATTCATAGAAAAAAAAGGTTTGTGATTGAAATTTAATTTAATTTCTTTTGGTCAAAGAAATTTACATAATAAAGATATAAAACTCGAGTAGATATTTACATAATAAAGATAGAATATTTAAGGAGTTAAAAATATAAAAAAAAAATTACAAGAGTTAGGTGAGATGGTAAAAGTTTTTTTTTACCTTAACCAGTGATCGAGAATTCGATCTTTGTCCTGGGTATAAAGAAACTTTAAAACTCGTGGTTAATATTCACCCATTTAATGAACCTACAAAATATGAAGGATTGATTACTAGACTCGATCCAATAATTACCTTCATAAATATAAAAAGAAATGTACTTTTTAGTGTTGTGAATTGATTTATATAACAAAGGGAATGACTCACGGCAATAATGTCGGTTTAAGATTAATATAATAAACCCGATTCGACTTCATGGTAGTTAATAACATAAAATAAAATTTAACTGAAATAGAATGGTGGAAATGGTTTTAGATCTTAACTAACGTTGTTTACGCTTAAGCAGCATTGACTATCTGAATTACCATCAAGTCCACAGCCCTCTGCTCTTATTCCTAGTTTAGGCCCAAAGGCACGGGGACAGATGGCAACAAGGCTTTAGAAATTGTTGTCATGAATGATTATTGTGGGTAATCATGCATTGATGTTCATAACTTTGCTTTTTTATCTTCATACTGAAACACGATGTGAAATGAAATCCATTGACTGTAGCATCAGTATTTACAGATGATAAGCATGCCAAGATAATAAATGTTGGTAAATAATACAGCCATTTGGGGGGGGGGGGGGGGAATTCTCAAGTAATTCAAGATTTGCAGGGAGAAAGGGGTTTCCCACATAAACCTGTGTTGCCAGTGAAACAACTCTGGGGAAAGTCACTAAGAGGTTTGCCAGCAGGGATTTGCCCCACTAAAAGATTGTCTGATAAATCCAAGTCCTTGAGGTTTTTTAGGTTCAAAAACTCAGCAGGTATTCTACCAGTAAATTGGTTTCTCTGCAGCTTCAGTGTCTCCAAATGGCTTAGATTTGCCAACGCCTCTACCAAGCCGAAACCAAATTTGTTATAGCTCAAATCCAAACTCTGCAATGCCTTCAATTTCTCCATTGATGTTGGCAATTGACCCTCTTGTAAGTTATGTGATAAATTAAGATACACAACTCTCTCCAGTGTTCCTACACCAATTTGTTGGATTCCACTTGTGAAGCTGTTATCAGATAGGTCAACATATGTGAGTGAACCACCTGGGAAACTGGTTCCTATCTTGAAAACAAGTTCCATTGAGCCTGTTATGTTGTTTGAGTGAAGGTCCAGCACTCCTAATTCCTGGAAATCTGCAACTGAAGCTGGAATACTTGAACTGAGATGGTTCCTTGAAAGATTTAAGGAGTAGAGTTGAGTGAGGCTTCCCATCCATGCTGGTATGCCACCCGTGAGATCATTAGCTGATAAGTCCAGTTCCTGTATTGGACTTGGAGTTGATTTCAGCATGTCTGGTATTTGTCCTTTGATTCCACATCCTGCCAGATAAATTCGGGAAAGAGATGGCAATTCTACAACCCACCTTGGAATGGAGTTTAGAGTTAAACTGTTGAATGACAGATCCAGTGTTTGCAAATTTTGGAGAGCAGACATTTCATTAGGCAATAGTCCTTGAATTGAGTTATGAGAAAGGGTCAAGAGTATGAGATGTGAGAGTTGACCAATTGACTTTGGTATAACTCCAGATAGCTTGTTGCCGCTGAGATACAACTCTGTCAAAGCTTCTAGATTACCTAAACTAGAAGGAACTGCTCCTTCAAGCTTGTTGTTTTCAAGTGAAACCCTTTGGAGGGACACCAGATATCCCAAATTGGGTGGTATTCTCCCGCCTATTTGGTTGTTTTGCAGCCTTAAATATTCAAGCATAGGCATCTGACCATAATTTGATGGAAATGGTATCTCTCCTTCTAGATGATTAGCATCCAAATACATGACTGAAATGGATGTTAGATTGTTTACTGAAGCTGGAATTTCCCCACTCAAAAGATTATCTGAAAGATCAAGCTCTTTCAAGAGCTGCAATTCTCCAATATTTTGTGGTATATGACCAGTAAGGGAATTGGCATGAAGGTCTAAATGCATGAGATTTGTCAAGTTGGAGAATGAAGCAGGAATACTACCAGTGAATCTATTTGAATGAAGCAGCAAAGCATTTAGATTTTTAAGACAACCAAGGGTAGGAGGAAGAAACCCAGATAATCTATTCTCATGCAGGTGAAGTTCCTCAAGTTTTAAAAGCTTACCAATGCTTTCTGGCACGGGCCCTCTCAGCTTGTTTCCATAAAGATAAAGCTTTCTAAGGTTCTTAAGACGACCAATGGATGTGGGAATTCTTCCAGAAAGGCCTGCGAGTCCTCCAAAGTCGAGAACTTCAAGCGAGGTGAGGAGTGTGATTGATGGGGATAACCAGCCTTCCATCTGAGACTGAAAGGCAAAATCAACGGTGGAAATGAATCCAGGTAGATGAATTTCAGTGACTCTACCAGTTTCATTGTTGCAGGAAACACCTTGCCATCTGCAACAACGACGACCGACCCACTTCGCTAGCCGACCTGAACTGTCCATATGGATTCCGCCCCTGAAACTGGCGAGGCCTTTGAGGTCACCAGGGTCACATTCTTCAACAATGCTTCCTCCTGTGGAGACTGTCGCCATCATCCGAGCCAATGCTAGAAGAAGCCATAACATTTGACAACCCATTTTTGTCATGGACAGTTGATTCTCTTAGTCTCAAGCTGCAATATGTCTAACTTTCTCACTATTATCAGTGTGATTGAATAGGAAAAGCAGGAAAGTGATATTGGGTGCGAGTTAAAGAATAAAATGGGGGCAGAAATTTGGCTATTATACACTCAGATGATGAACCCTCAAATTAAGAGACATTGATTTTCCCTTTTACTTTTGTCCTTGTTTTTTTCCGGACAGTTTGGTTATGCTAAAAAAGCAGGTGTGTAGATCATCATCTCCTTTTTATAAAGGAGTCAATTTAGGTGAAAGATTTGATAAACGACAAGAAATTTAATTCTCAACTGGTTTTTAATTAAGATATTTGTTAAGTCTGAACTGTGGCTGAGGGTGCTGCTGCAAACTAGAATATCTACTTATTCCGCCCAGGATTAGATCTACTGACATCCAGTTCACCAAATTCTTGATGCAAACCTCATCACATGCTGAAATGATTCTTTTTTCTAACACTGACATTTTTAGAGATTAGTAAATAGTAAAATTGATATCATTTTCTTTCTTTCATGATATTCACCGTAATTGATGCAGATACCCATTTTCTTATCACCAAAAGAAAAAAGAAGAGCTATTTTTTAAGTGGTAGGCCCTCGCGCCAACCTCCACCTCCCGCCTCCGCCAGCTACTGCCAACGGGAGGTTGGATGGAGTTTTTTTTTTTTTTAACTTTTTTTTTCTTCTCTTTGATCCTTAGGAGCTTTTATTGGCTGCCAAGAATGAACGCATTGCTTCTAGCTTTATTAACATTATGAGAAAATTTATTTTTTTGGTTATATAAAGATGATACCAAATTTTAAACATTGGAAAGATGTGTAATTTAGATACAAGACACCTCCCCTTCGCTCCTAGTGAGATGATTCTCCATTGGAAGCATGCAGGTTTTGGCCATGTTGTTAAGATAAGGGGTGGTCCAGGCTAGGAATATTGTAATAATAAAGTTAAAGAAAAGCTTCCATGGGAGAGGCATCAAAGCTTCCTTTACTTGTTTATGCATTCCCATGAAAGCCTGCTGTCTGCAGTTGTTGTTTTTGAGATTGGAATTTCAAGAAGGATCTTAAGCCAATCGGTAAAGACTTTAAAGCTGTTGTAAAGCAAATTAAGCAGTTCGATGAGATTTAAATTTTGAAGGGTTATTTCAACTTTAAAGCTGTTGTAAAACAAATATTCAAGGGTTGGAAAATACTTTACCGATTCCGAGCTCAAGAAGAAACTTTTTTTTTTTTTTATTAATTAGAAGATTCGACTTCAAGACTATATTTTAAGAAAATCTACGTGGAAATTTGCCTCACATATCGATCAAAACAATGAGTGATGTCAAAATGAAGGAAAACTCTTCGTCCCACAAGCCACGTCGTCCGGAATCGTTTTTCCTTCTAACGACACAAAAGCCACGTCACAACACGGGTTCCTCGAATTTTTTAATTTTTTTCTCACTTAAATTCTGTTTTAGTTTTTTATTAAACTAGGGATATACTTGTAATTTACTATTGAAACCCTAATTTAGGGTTTATCCTCTTCTTTCTTCTTTCCCTATTTATAATCCGCGCTTCCTCATCGCCGTAGCTCATTCGTCAATAAGCCCGCCTCACTTTTCTCCGTCGACAATTCGCCATTTTATCACAAAAAATTTCTTCTTTTATTTTATTTTTTGCAAATTTTCGCTTTCGTTCTCTCTCTCTTTTTTTTTTTGTTAATTCATGAGATTTAAATTTTTGACATGAAAAATGAATGGAAATAGAGAGGGGAAAAGGCAATAAATTAGAGTCACTGTTGCGCTTCTAATCTAAATAGCGACTTCAGCGCTGTACGTTGCCGAAACGAATATTTTGGGGACTGAGATTCTGGCATTTTGATTTCATTTTTCCCGTAATTTTTATGCATTCAGATGTCCCTACAGTTTTCAGGTTTTTTTTTTCAATTTAGATTGAGATGGATGTGATGATAATTTCCCCAGATGATCGAAGCTGAACATTCTGTGCGATTGTTTTAACCTCTAATTCGTTAGAGATTCCAAGCCAGAACTCTGATCCATCTTCTTTTCCAAATAAAAAATATTACCTTTTTAAACTGTGTTAAGTGGAATTTATTTGTTAATATGGAAGTGATGGTTATTTCCCCAGATGATCGAAGCTGAACAAACTGTGCGATTCTTTTCTCTAATTCGTTAGAGATTCCAAGCCAGAACTCCGATCCATATTAATATTTTCTGTCATTGTTTTGACTTAAAAATTATAAAAAATTAAAAAAATTATGTAAATTATAAAAATTTTAAAATTTTTTATTAAGTAAAAAATTAATGATGAGAAGGCAAAGATGAAGAGTGCTTTTATAATTTCTGATACCTCTTGTATGAGAAATGCTTTCTAAAAGCTTTTCTTTGAGCAGAGATAGCAACTCTCTGAGCCTTTCTAATATATATATATTTTTAAAACTTTTTAGTTTTAATTTTAATTAAAATATTTTAGTACTAAATCAAGTAGTAAACTTGAAATTTTAAAACTTAATTTAGTATTAAAATTGTCTCTCTTAGTAATTTCACCCTTAAATTGAATTCGGTATTTAAAAGTTTATAAAAGAAAATATTATTCAGATAAAATTAGATTTAATCTTATTTTGAATTAAATAGTAGCACTCTGTGTTTTTTAGTTTGAAGGATTTTTCTTTCATGAATTTCTTTCTTGATTCTTTCCATTTTTGTATTTTTTTTATATTGATGAAATCTATTTTTAATTCTTTTTTAAATTTTTTTGATAAATTTATGTGTTCGATCTTTTTAATTTTTTTTATTATTTTTGTTCGTTGAATACATTAATTTATTCTCAACAATATAGCATCTCCAAGTTCGAAGAGGCTAGGGCTATATTATATTTGGCACCATATATCATATAAAAAATCATATTTGATACGTTATTGGTACATAACATTATCAATGTATTGAATCAAACGAGTGGCTTTAAAGTGTGCGTTATCAAATGGTTAAAGAAAGTATGAATAAATACATGTAATAAAAAAAATATTATCAATGTAATCATATTAATATATTCAAAAAATATATATCACAATTTAATACATAAAATTAAAATTAATTATAACTCTCCCTTTATAATTTTCTCATCTCCCTTATAAGATGTACAATTGTGAATACGATACATGCTGTTGTATCGTCTCCTTTGGTTGTAAGAAAATTGCAGAAAATGAAAACAGGAGAGGGATGGGGATGGGATTGGGGAGTTCATATCCATCACCCATTGGATTTGGCTGCTTACGGGTCACCTACAGCTGGTTTCCCTTTTATATATATATAAATACTTTAAATTAGTAACAATAAAATTACATTTTAATCTTTAAAAATTATAAAAATTTAATTTAATTCAATTTTTTAAAAATTATAAAAATATAAATTAATAAAATAATAAAATTATATTTTTACTATCGAAAAAATATATAATTTAATTCTGATCTCTAAAAAAAAAGTTTAACTTCGTTTCTGTATGTATATATTATAATTTTGTTATTGTTACATGTTGTTGAAAGGTGATAATGTTAGAGAATGAGAATGGACCCTCAAAAGGGAATAGTACAGATCAGGAAAGCAAGGAGACTACACAGATTGGGACGAGAGAAAGGACAATGTTTTGTTGTCTTCTCCACACTCGTACTTAAATTTCGTGGACTCTGCTTTTTACAGGTGATGTTTCAATACCTCAATATTTAAATTACTTTTATTGTTTAATAAATTAAGGTTGGAATTTTTTAATTTCGAAATCAAGATTACAAAACCTTTATATACTTCATTTATTTAGTTTTAATTTTTCTAAAATATCAATCAATTAAAAATTTGAGTGTTAAATATAACAATCGAGCTTCAATCTCAATATGATATTTATTCAATTTGATTTATTCTCGAATTAAATATCAATTTATCCACTTAAGAGGTTATAAGAAATGAAATGACAAAAAAGAAAAAAGAGAGAATTTATGAGTTGAGAGAAAACTAAAGATAGTAAGCATTTTTTTTTAAATACTATTATTAATTGGAATTATGAATAATCATAATATAAAGTAATGACATATAGTACAAATAATAAATAAATTATTATAAATCAATACATAAATATTATGTCTATATACTATTCTAAAAAAAAGATAATAATTGTAACATTAGAATAATTCAAAAACAAATAAAAAAATACATCAACTTGATCAAATTGTTGAAATTTACATTCTAATCTCGTCATCATCAAATCAACATGATGATGAACACTGATTAACCAAGAAAAAAAACTCCAAAAGATCCACCACAGCAATGATTCACAAAAAGCCAAATCTCGGTTGATCTATCTTTCTCATCATTTCAAATCTATCACCATCACTATGATCTATCATAATAATGCATTTCAAGTAGATTTGGCTGCATCCTTATATTGGCAAATCTCATATATATACTCTAGAACATGACTAGAATTTAAAATAAAATCACATATGCTTTTAAAAAAAATAAACTGGACAAAATAAAACCACAAAATTATGGACAAAATCAAAATAGTGTAGACTGAAATTAAAAAAAAAAAAACTACAAAAATGTTAAAGAAACCGCGACCAGAAACCTGCCCAAATTTAAATGATTAGGAAAATGAATATCCAAATTTATATCGCTTTGAATTTTTATTTTAAATAATCAATACAAAACTGGAAAATGTGTTGGAGAATAAGCTCATTAGGCCTGTTAAACAATCTATGAAAAGCTCTGCATTCCTACATAGTATATATGCTGTTGAAAATTGATAGCATGATCTAGAAACCTGAATTTTATTCAACGCCAGTGCATGCATGAGGGATAAATGATCAATGACAGCATGTTTGCTTTGTGACTGTGACATGCATAAGTGAAAGGAACGCCTACAGACCTTAGTTACTTCCTTGAGATAGGTCTGGCGCTGCAGACGCCGCTGCTGTAGGGCTTATTACATCTCCCTCCAGACTGCTAAAGTTGCCTTTACCCGTTAACATCTTCATTGCTATTTGAGCAACTTCGGCAAACCAGTCATCCTCCGGCAACACGCTGCCAAAACACGAAAAAGGCTTCATCAGCTTGAGGTCAAAACAAAAATGTTCTTATGATGATATGGATTGTGTGTCATGTACCTGTATGGATCGATTCCGGTTGCGGCCACTGCATCGATTGCTCTTTCTATTATGTTTTTGATAACTTGTTGCAGATTTCGAGACAGATACCGACCTTCAGAAGCGAAAATTATAACAAATTCCATGTCCAGATACAACTGCATTGAAATGAAAAGGAAGATATAATATGATGATGTTAATTACTAACACTGTGCATTGTACTGAATTTGCTTTTCCCCTGTTGTGTGTGATTATGAGTATACCTGTTGAAGACCGAGAGGACCTAGAGGAATCGGACCCTGCTCGATCTCTTCCCAAAAGCTCTGATCATCAGAAAGCCAAAGGATCACTGTCTCAGTTTGTCTCATTAATAGAAGTGTGGCAAACCTTTCCCTTCCCACGAACATATCAGTTGCGATAGTTGCCATCGTTGTCAGTTTTTCAAACAGTTCCTGGAACAACATAAAACCACTATACTAGTGAGAGAGAAAATCAAACATAGGTGGTTTTATGGCTATTACATATACATAAAATGGTGGCTTTTAATTAGTCCATAAACATGGTTTCCAAGTGCCTATTTAATGAAAAGCAAGGAAATTAACATTGAATTATAAAGTTAACATACTTGGTTCAACAAAGATGTAGCAATAAGAGAAGAATATCTTATGGTTATATTGTCATATCCATAATTCTGTTGTACCTGAGAACTGCTGTATATCAAAGAACAAAATGCATATATAAAAAAGTTGTAGTGATGGACAGCACAATTATGTATATATGCTACAGAGCTCCATTCATCAGGCTTGAATGTATCAGATGGCATATCTTCTTTTCAGGTTGCATGCTTATGTTAGGAATAAAGAAAACAAAAGATATATATATATATATATATCACAATAATTTTGCAAATATATTACCTGGAAAATGGGTGATGGAAACCATTCTGGTTCCTCAGTTTGGCCATCCATACTTAAGTATATCTCTGCATTGAGACGGATGTCCCCGTCAACTGTAAAGATAAGATCAAGGGCATGTTGTCTACAGAAGCTATCTCGCAAGCGTTCAACAGAACGTTGTAGTTTCCTCTTCCATTCCCTTTGTTCTGGAACACGGCCTTGCCTATCTGAAGAGCCTTTAGGGGTGGCATCCACTCTGTTAGCCTGGCTCAATGGCAAAAGCTTCAATGCAGCCCGGGGAAGCAATTCATCAGCTAGCAACGATGCATTGGCGAGTAAAGCCAACTGTTGGGATTCACTCTCCGCCATTTTAAGAATTTTACTCCCAGAACCATCTAAATTTTCTTCATTTTCCATTGAATTAGGCAAAGCACTTATCAACAGATTAACATAGGAATTGAATATTTCTAAAACACCTTCTAAAGCTGGACCATCCAACTGAAGGTCCTCAAGGGGGCCAACATCCTCCATAAATGCCTACAGACAGAGATAATGCACAATTAGGATTAGGAACACTAAAGATTCTGAAACTTGCAAAACAAGAAATTAAAAGGACATTTTAGTATTTTACTTGTGTTTTATCACAACATTAATCAAATTTAGCATTCTTCACTTCAACATGGGATTGGTAAAACTAGGTGTCTTAAGACAAGCCAAAATAACTTTTTGCAATATCCAACAGGTCTTACAGAAGCTATGGCGATTTTGAGAAAGAAACAAATAACTTTGAAAAGAAAATAAAAGTAAAAGAAAGATGGGATGAAACCATAAATACTGTTAGGAGAATTGCGAAGGAGTAAATAATTACCTTAACCATTGAATTCAATTTGTGAGCACTGCTTGAAAGCGTTGCATGTGACATACTCGCACTGCTAAGAGATGAAGTAGAAGCAATAGAACGTGCATCAGCTGGTGCATAAGAAAGCACCCAATCATCTGCAGCAGCTAATGCAACAGTGCTATGTTCAATTCTTTTTAAGGTGGCACTGAATGCTAATTCGACACAGGGCCTAAAATGCCTCATTAAGATAGGGGAAAGGGCCAATCCACGAGCTTCTAACAAAGCACAATGGCCGAGGCATATCTGAACACATTCTGTCGCAACTCTTAGACCCCCAGCAGCTGCTGATGAAGCAAGAACATGTCTCTTTAAGAGAAGTGCAAATGCCTCAGTTTGCTTAACAGCCCAAGTTACAAGTTCAGACGAATAAGAAGGCTCCTCACCAAAAACTGCTAAGGAATCACTAGCTGCTTGTGCAATGGTTGAAAATACAAGCTGCGAAAGAGATGAAGTAGTTGCTCCTCCGTAAGAATTGGTTGAAGGACGAAGAACTTGAAGACCCCGCTGCAGCCTCTGCTGGTGAGAGTTGAGTAGCAATGTATGAGCACGAGGACCATCCCCAAGATTTTTAATGGATGAAACAGCTGAACGGAGCTCAGCCCCTCGTGTGAAAGGCTGGCAAGTTGTCTCTGCAAGCTGATCAACTAGTTTTTGTCTCAGCAAAGTGAGGGCATTCTTCAATCTTAGGAGTGCATCTGGACTTAAGCTCTGTTTAGTCTTATCTTCTTGTGCTACGTGTTCCCCTTCATCCAATGCAGCCATAGCTTCGTCCATTCTCTTTTCCGCCAATAGAACTTCAAGGTTTTCCTCAAATTTGACAAACCACTTCTCAGTTTTATTAAGTTTTGTACTTTTAACACCAGATACTTTCTCCTCTCCCGATTCGTCAGCACCAGTTGTCAAGGAATCAAGGATGATAACTTCAGCTAAACCGTGAACTAAAGCTGCCTGAGTAGAAAGAAGATTCCTCATTGAAAGCAGCTCCCCCTCTAGAACTGTAATCTCCTTGGATGTACTTCAAATGCAAACAATGTTATGACTTTAGATGAAAAGTCAAGTTACATCCTGAGTAGTTCTAAGCTTCTGCTATTCATTTTCCTAGAAACAGCCAACATATGGGCCTCCTCTAATCTATCTACTATCGCCCAACTACTGATCACCGGGAAATATCATTATGTTGCTTCTTTTTCAATCATTAAAGCTTAGACAACTTCCCAGTAACCTTAGACGGTAACAATGAAATGAAAGGGCTGAAGATATACAATAACATGTTGACAACTGAGAAACCCTAAACACAATAAGCATTTTAAAAGCTGCTTTCATTATTTTATGGATAATTAAGAGAGAATAACAAAAACCTTAATATATAGAAGCAATGGAAAAGATCAAGGAATTACCGTATGAAGGCAGTGTAATTAGCGTAAACACTTTTACGCATTTCCTCTGCAGACGCCTTCCGTAATTCTAACAAGTTTGAGCAAGCATGCTTTATCTCCTGCCATAAAAAAAAAAAAAACAATAAATAATTTTTCCACATTTGATCGCACAAGCCATTATACTGATATATATACAGTTGTTATCTATGTATATGATGATTTGACAATTGATATGATGTGCATTGATGAAGGATAGGAAGCGGTAAAGGGCTAAAGAGAACAGAAAACAAAGGAAGAGACCTTCTCCGTCATGTTGTTGCATTTGGATTGGAGATAACCCTCGGGGTTGAACTGCGATGATTTGAACTGCTTCAAGCGATCGCTGAGAGTGAGTTTACTCTCAAGCTCCGATACATCACCTATGCTCATTCTTGTTTCGTATAATCTGAACCCAAATGTTACCAGCGAAAACCCAAAATCACCATTAAGCGATCATAAGATATAAAATCAAATTAAAATAAAAAGGGAAGAGTCTTAGATAAACAAAGCGCGCTTAAATTGGGAGGCAGAGTGGGGCATGTTTTGCTCTTATTGGATTACAACGTAGAACTCGCTTTGTTAGTTTCAGATTTATTTTAGCCATTATTTCTTTTATTTTAGTCATCCCTTCTGGGATTCACAAACGAATGTCACCCGCAAATTTGTAGATCTTTTCATTTTCTCAGTTAAGCATAGATAATACATACTAATCTTACGTATTCCTGTTGGTTAAAACAAATAAAAATAATATAAAATGTAATTACTTTTATTAATTAGATTTTAGTTGTGATCACAAGCTTGAGAAATACAACTTTATGCACAATTTTCTTTTTTAAATTTCACTCAATTTTATCATTTTAATTAAAATTACATTTTTATGCACTCAAATTTAATTTCTTAAAAAATTGACTTTCTAACTTTTGATTATATAATAAATTTTCAACTATATTAATTAAAATTTATTTGCTATATAATTAATTTATCACACTAACTCAATAATATTTTAAATATATATATATAATATAATATAAAGGAAAAAAATAAAATTTAAACTCGCTTTAACTTATGCTAAAAAATAATTTTGGCATAAATTTATAAATTTTAGCATTGAATAACTTTGCACGTTAATATTATTATTATTTTAATTATTATAACTACAAAAGTAACAAAACATAGGCATTCAAAATAAGTATTACAGAATGAAAAAAGTTAATTACTGGACTCGATTTAATAAATACCTTAAAAAGATAAGTATTACATTTAGTAATCACATGTAATCCACAGCGGAGCTTGAGTTGTGGGTCAATTCACTCAAAAATTTGAAGAAAATTATTTTATAAAAAAAATAATATAAGTAGTGAATTGAGTTTTTCACCTCACAAAATTATTTGACAAGTACTTATTAAAATTTAAATTTTTTTTTCTTTCAACTGGAGGTATTTATGGGTCGGGTCGGACCAACCCTAAGTATAATATTAACATAATTTACGTTTGTTCAACCCAGTTTAACTTGAAATATAGACCTAAAATTTTGTCCAAACCCACTTGTATTTGCAAAAGATTAACCAAAACTCATTTTAAGTTCGTCCATATTTTTTTAATTTTTTTAAAAATACTTATGTTATATTATTTTAATATTTAATAATTTTATACTTTTATTTAGTGAAACTTTTTATACAATCATTAATATTATTTTAATATTTACATTAAAGTAGCATTATATATTTAATATAAGTTTATTTTTTTAACGTGTTTTAAATTACATAATATATAAAATTAACATAATATAAAGTATTATAAACTTAAAAATGAGTCGGATCGAACTTGGGCCTTAAATGTTCAAGCTCAAGCCTGAACCATATTTTAAACGAATCTAATTTTTGTTCAGACCCATTTTTCGAGCTTAATATTCTTATCTAAATCCTCCCAAAATTTCGAACAGACCTTTGAACCTAGGTAAATAGTCCAACCCATGAACATGACTACTTTTTAGTTAAATATAATAAACAAATGAAAGTGAATGTGCCTAAAATTTTATATTTCCTTGTTTTAATGGCAAAGTTTAATCTTCAATAATTTTGAGATTTTATGTTTGAGTTTCAATTTATATAAAATGTATGTGACTTATAGAACATATTTATTTTATTTTTACTATATATGATCATTTTTCAATAATTATTTTTTGGTGAATTATAAAAGAAGGTTAATGTCCTAACAACAATTCGACTAGCGTGACTCGAACCCAGGTTATATTTGGGGTGGTGAACATCTTGATCATCAGGTCAACACACGAGTTTTTTTTCAATAATTATTTATCTGATTATACTTTGTAATTATTTATTTTAGCTATAAAAATTTGTATTTATATTTTCTATACTATATTTAAAAAGTTAATTGAGTTGACGTCGCTCATCAATCGAGTTTTAAACTCAACATAAAAATTATAAAAAAATCTTTCCTTTTGTAAAATTAAAAAAATATTATGAAAGTAATTTTATATTTTTAATTATGAAAAAACTAAAAAACTGCACGGGATTTACGAATCAACCAAACCTAAATATATAAAAATAAAAAAAATAGTGTTCTAAATATATAAAATTTAAAAAAATTGTGTTGTTATAGATTATATGTTAGATGTCTATATCTCTCAAATGAAGTAGCCAATATCCTAAAGACAATTAACTGTTTTTTTTATCAATATAATTCTATATAAAAGATTAAATTTCAATTTTCGTCTCTCTTATGTTTAAATTTAAGATTTAATTACTAAACTTTAATTTCTAACATAATTTGATCATTGTATTTATTAAATTTTCGATTAAAATATTACATTATTATATATAATTTGAATGTGTTAAGATCTTAAAGTTGGATACTTGGCTTTTCATTTGTTTTGGATTTATCTTTTTTTTTTTACATTAGAAACAGTTTTATACCCTATACTATATTGAAAATTAGGATTTAATTTATATTTTTGTGACATAATTTTGTCATTAGTTAATTTAAAATTTTAATATTATTAAATATTTCAATCAAGATGCTAATATCAATTTTTCTTAAAAATACTATACCAACAAAAAATATCATTGTGAGTTCAAATGAATTTTTTAAATTAAAAAAAATCCACATAAACATTTTTAACATTATTTTTAATGTTACATTATTATCAAGTGATTTTTTTTTAATTTTAAAAAGTCACACTACTAAATTTAATAAAAAAAATTTTAAAAGTGATAATAGTTGGACTTAAATATTTAAATTCGAAAGATAAAGAGATTAATTTTTAGAAAATAAAAAATAATTAAATTCCAAATGTATGAATTATATAGGAGCTTAGGGTATATTTTAACCTTCACTTTTTTATTTTATAATTTGAAACAAACAAATAATCAATCCAACATAAAATATAGTAAATTAAACTAAAGCTAAAAAGTTTATAAATAGAGGTTTTGTAAATAATTCTAACACAAACTTAAAAAAAGAATCTAAGAATTGTGAAGGGCTAGTAATTGGTTCACTTTCGTAAAAGTATCAAGGAAGCTCCTGTATTTAGAGATAGATTGCATTTTCTTGTGCTCTTTGCTCCCAAGAGGGTTTTTTACAAATTTAATATAAAAAAGAATAATTAACTACCAAAATAATGTCTCATCCCATTAATTACCAAAATGGTATGTTTAGTTAGGTGGAGGGCTTTCAAATGGCGGCACCAGTGGGTATTTCTGACACGATTTTTTTAATTTTTTAATTAAATTTATATATTAAAAAATAAAAAAAAATATTATATTAGTAGAGGATTATAAAGTGGCGACATCATGGGATAAAATATACAAGTAAAATATACGAGAAAAAAATACTTGACACAGGTGGAGGGTTATCAAGTGGCAACACCCTTGAAGGGGTTCTAAGTGGCGACACCAATAGGTGTTTTGTCACTTATCAATCCCCCATTTAGCCCCGTGTGTGTGTGTTTGTGTGAATTTTTGGATTTAAAATTAATTTTGGGGGTTGAGAGTTATTAAAGTAAGTAAAATTTTTGTTATAAAATAGGGGAAGGGGGTTTTCAAACGGGAGAGAAGAGAAGAGAGAAGAAAAAAAGAAGGAAAGAAATAAGGAGAGAAAAGAAAGAAGAATGAAAGAAAGATATTTTTTTTGTGTTTATTGTTAAATTTATTTTTAAAATTATTTAATTTGTTAGTTAGTAGTAGTAATTTTTTGTCATTTTTATACATAGTTTAAGCAATTAATGTTTAATTTGATATTTTGTAAGCATTTGCCTCCAAAGACCCCTCACAAACACATATACACGAGATTAAATGAGAGATTGACAAGTGGCAAAACACCACTTGGTGCCGTTACTTAGAACCTCTTCAAGGGTGCCACCACTTATAACCCTCCATCTGTGTTAGGTTTTTTTTTTCTTCTATATTTTGCATGTATATTTTATCCCCATTGTACCATCACTTGATAACCCTTCACTAATATAATATTATTTTTTTATTTTTTAATATATAAATTTAATTAAAAAATTAAAAAAAAATTCGTGTGTCGTCATTTGAAAGCCCTTCACGTAACTAAACATATCATTTTGATAATTAATGGGATAGAGATATTATTTTGATAATTAATTATTATTTTTATATTAAATTTGTAAAAAAAACCCTCTGTGAGATAAATCAAATACTAGATCATGACTAATTACGATTAGGTTAGAGTCACTTGCATTTTTAGAATGTATCCCTATTAAGAGGTGTTTATTAAATCAGGGTCAATTGAATGCATTTAGTATGATTAGATTAATTCCAAATTGTGAAAATTTAAAATAATATGAATTCGAGGTCCGATGAATTCATTTTTTGGAATTAAGTTTTTCAAACAATAAAATTCTAATTAAAAAAGAACTCCACCCCTATGGATGTTCAAATATTCTTGTATTAATTAGGATTAAAATCCTCAACGGTCAAAATTAAATGCATATGCATAGATTTAAGTTACATGAAACTCAACATCGATAAATGAGATATTTTTGTATTAACTATGATATATATTTTTAGCGATCAAAATTAAATACGAATACATAAGTTTAATTTACAAATAAGATTGTCGAGATTTGATATTTTATATTAGATGTATATTTTTTTATTTTTAGAAATCTTGCACTCATAAAATTTAATGATTTAACATTTCATAAGAGACTTCAACACTCATAAATATCGATATACCCTTAAAATTAAATTATTTTATTACAATTTTTTTTACATCAAGAGAAACATCAAACATAGATATAAAATGATTGCTTGCAATTAATATTCATCAATTAATTCATGTCTTGCAATGAATGCTTCAAACTTTGGACAATAACTGAGATATTAAAATTAGAATTTTAATACTCAATTTATATTGTAAACTTGTTGAGTACAAATTATATTGTTCAATCAGTCAACAACAATCTTTCTTTTTCTCCGCGCTTTTTAATAATATTAGAATTAAATTGCTCCATTCATTTTGAAAGGAATTAAATTACTTCTAACACTATATTACAAGGACCAATTGAGTATTTAATCGATTAAAAAATAAATATTAATATAATAAATTGATTCAAATTCAGTGATGGGTATATGAAATCAAAAGTTAAAATCTCAGTAGTAAACAGAAATATAATAATTTAGAAAATGGATTAAGAAATTAATCACAAGTTTACAACAGGGATGATGACGTGTTAAGAGAAAAACGGCAAAGGTTTGGCCGTCATTTTCAGTCACAAATCTTTCCTTTCTGTTTCGTTTTCTGCCTCTGTTCCACTGAGATGCCAACCACACACTTCCAACTCTCCTTTTTCTTTTTTTAAAAAAATGGTATTTTAATAAAAATATTATTATTTTATTACTGGTCGTTCGGATGAAAATTTAAATTTCAAAAAAGAAATAAAGAAAAAAGGACAAAAAGACATTTCCAACGATTATAAACTCCACCTACCAGACACAAATGCGAAAAGATCCCCCTCCTCTCAACGGTCTTTCTTTCGATTTTCATCAATTTATAGTTATTAATGAATTTTGCTACCAAATGTTTTTAGCTATTAAATGATTATTTAAAGCTATTTTTATGTAAATTTAAAGAATTATATTTATTTAATAGAATAGAATATTTATATAACTAATGTTTTAAAGAACCAAAATCTTAACGAAATTCCCAAAATGTAACTTACATTCATTGTTTTCTTTTAAAAAAGTACGTTTATTAAATAATTAATTTTTTGGTTTACTTTTATTTTAAAATTTTAATTCTTTTATTTTTTTAATTTAAAAAGTGCAAATCTAATTATTAACCTTATTAAATTTATTTCATTAATGTTAATAAATTTAATAAAAAAAATTATAAGAATTAACAATTAGAGATTTTATTGTATTTGAATACTATTTTTGAATGCTGAAAAATTCATATTCACCACACCTATCCCACTCGTAGACCACTGTTTTCAGAACTTGGCTTGCACTGCACGGGATCATCTCTTCTCACCTAAACGACTCGTTTTGGTCTATTATTTTTAATTTTTACGATTTTTTTCAAATAAATACTTAATGATTTGATGATATATAATTTTATAAATTTATACAATGATTTCAAAAACTTATTGAATTTGTATCATCTTTCAATTAATTAATTACCAAAAACTTTTTTATAAAATAATAAATATTATTATGAAAATATTTTTATCATTTTAAATCATATAAAATCTAAAAGATGTATTTAATGCTATTCAAATCCAACACACCATAAGTTACAATTTTTTTATTAATTTAATTAAAGATTCATTTAATTATAAATTTATTTGTTACATTTTAATAAATGAATTTTTCTTGAATAATTTCATTATAGGTTCTAATGATATTTGAATTACTTATAGTCTCTTCTCAATCCATAAATAAGATAATAATGCATTTTAATGCATTCGAACCCACATATTTTTGCATTGATAATAATGTTCATGTCAGTCGAACTAAAACTAAATCAATAATAAATATATATTTTTTTTTAAATTACAAAAAAAAAACAAAATCTTAACAATAACGAAATTAACATAACTTAAATTTAAACCACACTTAAAAATAATAAATACTTTAATTATCAAACAACATAAATTCAATTCAGATGAAAGAATTTTAAATGGTACTCAAAAAAAATAGAATAATTTTTTTAAAAAATAGCTAGTTTGTACTTGGTAACTAACGAGAAGTAAACTTGAAAGGGGGAAAGGATATTAAAATATAATAATAATTTTGCTTATTTTTTGGGCGTAAAAATTGAAGGTTTTGTCTCGTAAAAATATTTGAATTTAAATTAAAAGCTCTTTCCTTTTTCCATTCTAGGAAGCTCTCTCAGTCTTTCTCTTTCATTCTGTTTTTGAAGAGCTGCTTATGCATTCTCTGAATGCTTTCACCTTAACTAAAACATGCCAAACCTTCTGTTTTCTCTTTTCCCTGCAAATCAAATCGAGGGTTTGAGCTCTTTACCTATTTCCATAAACCCAAGCCAACGCATTTTCGTCTTTATTTTGAGTTTTTGAAGTAAACGATGAAGCTAGCAAAATTTGACTCGTTAGTGTCGCTGAGTCGACTTAGGCTGGTTCAGTTCTTGATGGGGGTTTCGTTTCTTTACCTTCTCTTCATGACCTTCGAAATTCCGCTGGTTTTCAAAACCGCTTCGGCGGCCTTTTATACCGACTCATTGCCGAGACCTTTGTTTCTAGAGAGCGAAGAGGACTTCACCGACAAATCGGCGCCTGCTCGCCCGACCGTTGACCCGAAACTTGTCCATCGAGTCGGAAGCAGGACACCACCGCGGAGAATGTGGGAGTACAAGGAAGTATCGGGTCTTCTTTTCAACGAAAGCTCTTTCGACAGCAACGATTCTAAAGACGAGTTCTCGGTGCTCCACAAAACCGCACGACACGCCTTCGTTGTCGGCAAGAAACTCTGGGACGATCTCCAATCGCCTCAAAACAAGTCCGATTCAAAACCCGAACGGCAAAATCAAAAGCAAAATCGAACAGGATCGTGCCCGGAATCAATTTCCTTGTCCGGGTTGGAGTTCGTGAACCGGAGTCGGGTCTTGGTCATCCCCTGTGGGTTAACATTAGGGTCCCACATTACGGTGGTTGGGATGCCGAATTGGGCGCATGCAGAGTACGACCCCAAAATTGCAATCTTGAAAGAAGGGGATGAGTCAGTGATGGTAACGCAGTTTATGATGGAGCTGCAAGGGTTGAAGACGGTTGAAGGCGAGGATCCGCCGCGGATTCTTCATTTCAATCCAAGGTTGAAAGGAGATTGGAGCGGGAAGTCCGTGATCGAGCAGAATACTTGCTACCGAATGCAGTGGGGAACAGCGTTGAGGTGTGAAGGGTGGAAGTCAAGAGCTGATGAGGAAACAGGTCAAATTCTTTTTAATGATTTTCATATATTATTTCAAGTCCAATTGTTTGCATGCTGACCAAGTAAATGGAGAATGTAGGTTGGAAAAAGTCTATGAATTTGTTAGTAATTGTCGGTGGTTAGTTGTATTGAAGTTGGTTGTGGTGTTGCTTTTATGATCTTGCTAGGGAGGGTGTAGTTTACAAGTTACTCATATTACCCATTCTATATATTTGCTGATTGTTACATCTTTTTTGGGGTAGTTGATGGACAAGTTAAATGTGAGAAATGGATTCGAGATGATGACAATGGCTCTGAAGAATCAAAGGCTACATGGTGGTTGAAAAGATTGATAGGAAGAAAGAATAAGGTGGCACTTGATTGGCCCTACCCTTTTGCAGAGGGAAGGTTATTTGTTCTCACATTGAGTGCTGGATTGGAGGGTTACCATGTCAATGTCGATGGGCGCCATGTTACCTCATTTCCGTATCGAACTGTAAGTAATCTGCTTGTTATTGGCTTATCGATTCAATGAGTAACATAAAGTTTTCAAATTTCTGATGTCATTTACAGGGATTTGTGCTTGAGGATGCTACTGGGTTATCTCTAAAGGGTGATCTTGATGTTCACTCTGTATTTGCTGCTTCTTTGCCCACTTCACATCCAAGTTTTGCTCCACAAAGGCATCTTGAGAGGTTGAGTAAATGGAAGGCGCCACCACTTCCTGAAGGGAATGTAGAGCTTTTTATTGGCATCCTTTCTGCTGGCAATCATTTTGCAGAGAGGATGGCTGTGAGGAAGTCCTGGATGCAGCATAAGTTAATAAAGTCTTCAAAAGTAGTTGCTCGTTTTTTCGTAGCGCTGGTAAGGGCAGACAAAACAGGCGCAAGTTCTTTTCTTTGGAAAATCCATTTGCTTGATATATTTACTGTCGTTTCTTTTTAGAATGGAAGAAAGGATGTAAATGTGGAACTAAAGAAGGAAGCAGAGTATTTTGGTGATATTGTTATAGTTCCTTACATGGATAACTATGACCTGGTTGTACTTAAAACAGTTGCCATCTGTGAATATGGGGTGAGTGAATGATCGGATGATCTGGCGTTGCCTACTTTTTCCCTTGCTGAAATTTTGTCATAGATGTACAAGTAAAATTCAATATTGTTCTTCAGTTGTTAAAAGATCTACCCTTTATATTGTATCTTATTGTTCACAGATCCGTACAGTGGCTGCAAAATACATTATGAAGTGTGATGATGATACGTTTGTCCGGGTAGACCCTGTGATTAAGGAAGCAAAGAAGCTTGGAGATAGAAGCCTGTATATAGGAAATATGAATTACTACCACAAACCCCTGCGAAATGGTAAATGGGCAGTATCGTATGAGGTGTGTACATCCTCTTGAACTTGGCAAATCTTGAGGCTTTATTTACATGTCATCCCCACCTTCTTTACTTTACTTGTTCAACACCTAAAGTGTTTACATGTTGCTTTCTTATATTTGAATAACTTATTCCTTTACATTTGCTTTCTTATATTTATCACTGCATCGTAACCATTATTCGCATTTTGATATGCTTCGTCATACCTATTCTCCTTTCTGTTATAAATTAATTCCCCTTTTAGATGAGAAAAACTAATGTGTTTACATGTTGTACCAAAAGTATGGAAATTTATTTCTCATTTTTGACTGATGCTACATGGCACATGAGTATGAATACTTTAATTAGTAAATATTTTAGGCACAACTAACGTTTAGCTGTTTGACTACTTTGGTCCTCAACCTTCAAATCTTAGTCAAGTTGCATTTTTCGGATAGAAAAGCTTATTGAACTGTTAAAAAATTTTAACGATACTGATGTGACAGCTCATGTGGCAGTCCGCATTACTTCATAAAAAATTAAAAAATATATAAAATTTATTTTTGAAAAATATATCCAAGCCAACATTGAAGTACAGGTCGAATGCTATGTGAGCTGCCGCATCATTGTGATTAAAATTTTAATAGTTCAGTCAGCTTCTCCGTCCAAAAAAATGCAATTTAACTAAAATTTGAAAGTTGAGGACCAAAGTGATAAAAAAAATAGGGCCAAAGTGACAAAATGGATAAACATTAAGGGATAAATTAGTCATTATGCCAATATTTTATTGATAGTTTTGAACTTGCTCTGAGTTGGTGGCATGCAAAACTGAAAATGTTTTCTTATGATCAATCTAAACTTGTTTGCCTTGTAAAAAAATGTAAACTGGTTTAAAGTTTGAGTTTAGTTGTGTGTAGTACGAAACGTGCCTTACCTTCCTGTAATTCACTGTGACTAACTACATATTCTTCTGAGTGAATGATCCACAAATATAGTTTCCTTGCATGATTAAAATCATCAGTTCTTAACATCTGCTATTCTTTAGCTCTGCAGAATTTATGATTCTTCTCTCTTCGTTGTGCCAACTGACTCTAGTGATTATCTCTTTAATATCATCTTGATCATAACTATTACGGCATTTGTTCATATCAGTCTGTTACTTAATAACATAATTTCTACTTCTTGGTGATTTTCAGGAATGGCCAGAGGAAGAATATCCTCCCTATGCGAATGGTCCGGGGTACATAGTTTCATCTGATATTGCACAATTTATCGTAGATGAGTTTGAGAATCACAAGTTGCGAGTAAGTCACCTATTTATTTTAATTCTCAGCCCTTGCTCTTTGTATATATATGTGCATGGTTAATGAACAGACATCGGATTCGATTTTAGATTAGTAAAACCATTGAGCTACATGTTGCAGCTATTCAAGATGGAAGATGTGAGCATGGGAATGTGGGTGGAAAAATTCAATAGTTCAAAAGCAGTGGAGTACCAACACAGCTTGAAGTTTTGCCAGTTCGGATGCATCGAGGATTATTACACTGCGCATTACCAATCTCCGAGACAAATGTTATGCATGTGGGATAAATTACAAAAACAAGGAAAGCCCCAATGCTGCAACATGAGATGACCCATTAAACAGAAGAAAATCAATAGACGGTTTTCACTTACAATGTGGGTAAGTTTGAGAAAGGAAAACAGAGAAAAACAAATTTTGCGGTCATGGTAAAAATCTCTGTATATATATGGGGGAGAATTGCTTACCCCCCCCCCCCCCCTCTTTTAAAAAGAAATCAATTAATCAGTTTGGCCACTTTGTCTAACCTTCCAATGAGGATAAAGGAATCCTATATGTGAAGCACACTAACTTTGTAATTTGCATATTCATTTATTTATTGTGTTTTTCATCCAAAATCTTCAATTTGTGGGTGCGAGTTATAAAAGTGTAAATACATGGAGGAGAGAATAAAAGCGGAGGCTACACCTTTTTCCAGTGTTCGCCATGGAAACCATTACTACCAAAAATAAAGAAACAGCCTTTACAGTGAAAGCGATTCTGTTTCAGTGGATAACAAGGGATCTTATTCCATTTTTTCTTGTCTTTTAGCTACACCTTCCTTCAACTTGTAATTTTAATCACTTTTTACATATCAAATGCAACTTACTTCATCACCAAGGTAATCCCCTTTGTGTACAATAAGAAAGGCAACTGTCATTTTGCACATTTCTTGAATGTAAAAAAAGCAATTAAATAATAATATTTAAGGCACTGGTTAAGCAAAGCAAATCCTTCTTCCTTTTATGTCTTGAAAACAAATAATAACATGTAATGCAAGCAATTTTGACAAGCTGAGTCTTTGGTATCTCACATTGCAAAAGTTAACAAAAGCAACGTCAAACTTGCAGCACTAAATTTAACTCATTTTGGAAGTTGGAATCTTGCCCTTCTTTGATTGGTGCCTATAGCAGGACCATAGCCAGTATCCATGCCAGTGGATAGACCAACAAAGTTCCTGCAACCATTTAAAGATCACAAAAGTTCTAGTGATCGATATTAAACACTGAAAGAAAAATAAAGATGTAAATTATGGAATAAATACCTGTCTGCGATGGGAGTTGCCTCAGCCCATTGTTAAACGATGATACGAAGAAACAAGTAGAGGTGGTGTTTATGCCATTAGGACAGTTGCAAATAAATGAATTGTAGCTTCCGGTGTATCCACAGGCACCGCTGCTTTTCTCACAATCCGCGCATGCGTTCGGGTAGTCATTATACACGTTGAACTTATATTTAAGCGATATTCCGTACTTCCAGTTATCAGGGTTTGATTCTTGGCCACTGAAGCTATAGAAAGCGGAATACGAAGAGCATTCCAGCTTCGGCAAATTGAATTGGAACGAGGGGCCGAGATCGACCGGTGTGTATATGCAACATGTGGATATTGGGAGATTGAGCATGCTAATTGCCCTGCAAGAGTACAGGTAACTACAAATGGGAGCACCTTGTTTGTCACATAGAGGAACAGCACTACTGTTATCAACATTATAGCTGTTTGATCTGAAAATGGGTGACGAAGTGGTGGAGCAGTCAAGGAGAGTGAATATGTTGTCATCCGTGAAAGAAAAGGGTGCATCCCAATCTAGGCTGAAGCCTTTGCTCGGTTGAGAGCAACCGCAAGTCGACATCGAAGGATCCGAGATGTATATGACTTGGTTGCCGTAGTCTATGTTGGTTATGGGATAGTTTCCAGTGTGTGTTGTCAGGGTGAGTTTTTGTTGGTCGCAAGTTACATACTGTTGAAAGCGCGGATCACCGCAGCCAGGGCCAGTTCCAAAGGGGAACTTGATGGGGAGATTGCCACAGGTTCTCTGGCAGGCCTGAGATGAGACCAAGGAGGGAAGAAAGACGAAAGAGAGCAAGGGGAGGAGAGTGATGGAAGAGTGATGTTTTAGCTTCATTGTTTCGGCTAAGCTTAGAGAATTGGAGAGGGAAACTGGGGATGCTTTTATATATTGTAATGAGCACACAGCCACGAAATGAATGAGAAGGTGGTATTAAAGGGCGGTTTTTTCTCGAAAATAATTTGATCATCTTTTATCCCGACACCTTTAACATAAAATTTATGAATTCAACCCAAATTTCTATGAATGTATGGATGGATGGGTAAAAGGAAGCATCTTGTGCTTTATGTTTTAAGGATTGGTTTGATGACTTTCGGTGTGAGGCTGGCTAGCTTTTAGGATCATTCACTTTTCCTTGTAGATGCCTTGTTATTCTCAAGTATTGCTGTGTAATGATGACTTGGTTTTTATGCACTTTAAAAACTTCTTTTTGTCGATTCAAGAATTTCTTTTTCTTATTTGAAAACATATTTCCATATTATCAGTTGATTAAAAACAAGGAAATTGAATGTGCTTGTATGTGTTGGTGAACATGGGTAACTAAGGACCCTGGTTGTCAAGAGGTTGATCTTGCACGGGAATATTAAGAGTACAGAATCTCTCTTACAAAGGTTTAGGCTTAATCAACACTACACTACACTTAACTAGGAGAATATTAAGAGTAAACTTTTATATATATATATTCCATTTCATTACGGGCATCTTTTCCATAACAAAGACAGCTAAATCGATGATAAAGTGAAGCATTTGTATTTAGTGTTGAAATATATGGCTTGTCGATGCCATGATGTATAAATTTGAGACAAAGGATTAATAAATCTGCAAGGGTTCTTTGATTGTATTGCTCCTACCTAACCCTCCACCCAGAAAAGAAGGGTAGCCATTGAACAGGGTTAATAAAGTTGCATGATTTTCAGCACTTAAATTCTCTTTCTCATAAAAAATTACAGAAGCAGAATCATAAAAGTGGAAGCTTGTTAACATGGATGAAGAAGGGAATTTTTCTTTTCCACTCTTTAATTGAGATATGGAATCGCCATATTCCATCACATGGGGCCTACCAGAAATGGTTTAGATTGATCATCAAATTTTGGTCCACTGAAAGCAAAATATAACTACAAGGCATCTGCATTAGTCTGTTAGGAGAAAAAAAGAGAGAGAGATTAATAGTTTAAAAGCAGAGAGTGGAGACAATCTTTTGCTTTAACAACAGCATTAATGGGTGTTGTGAGGTGGAGCAGGGCAGATCCGAGATTATTAATTAGCATCAACCTATTCTTACTTTGTATTTAGCAATGCATGTGTGTTGCTGCTGACAGACTTTAATGTTAAGTGTTGATCAGTTTCTAGAGACATATTACTTAAAAAGTGTTGATCTTTGGTAGGCCAATAATGTGGGTGACCAAGATGGATGTGGTCATTTTCTATATGATGGTAAAATTCCCAACACCCTCAAGGGAAGGGTACTTGAAATGCTTACAGAAGAATTGACAGCTCTTCCCCCTTCTCCTCCTGCATCCTAGAATCATATCCCACAAAACTCATCGGTTGGGGTAAACTTGATTGACAATAAGGGCATATCTACTTGGAAGGTTTGGAAGTGGGGTCTGAAGCCAATTTTATTAATTTTATTAGTACTCGTATTTATTTTATTAGG
This sequence comes from Gossypioides kirkii, assembly GCA_005610355.1. NCBI lineage: Eukaryota > Viridiplantae > Streptophyta > Magnoliopsida > Malvales > Malvaceae > Gossypioides > Gossypioides kirkii. The sequence continues at coordinate 36,382,227 of CP032246.1, forward strand.
GAATATGAATTATTACACATATTTATACATTTTCCGATTCCCAACTAAATTTGATTTGATGGCCTATAACAAATAAAAAAACCCAATAGAGACCGAGAAAATCATATAGAAGCCCAATGCCTACGATGAAGCACTGTCCCAACTGCAATTTGGTCTCTCTCTTACTTCTGTAGCCGAACAGCCGAAGAAAATCTTTGTGCCTCTTTTGGAACTAGGAAACCAACTGAAGCACCTTCCTACTGGTTTTCTTCGAATTCAAGGTATCAGTTGCATTCACTTTTTCCTGTTAATGGGTTTTCTTTCTTTTCTTTTCTATGCCATCGACTTTTGTTTTTCTTTCTTTCTTTGAGGTGCTCTTTAAAATCTGTCGCAATGTGTTGTTCCTTCCGTTTTTTGGGTTTCTCTATGGATTCAATTGAGATTATAGAATTATAGGAATTGTTGTTTTGTGTAGGATTGCGTATGGTAAAGAATCTAAAGTTTGCTCTCCTGATGTTTGATGAATTGCCTATTAGAGAACTATTCATATCAGTATAGAAAAAGGGTACATTTGTTGTTAAACTGTTGAAATTAGCTGCTTTCATTATTACTTGGCTTGAAATTATTTTCCTTCACGAACTGTAGGATCTGATGATATATTTATTTAGCTTGTAATTTTAGAGGTGATTAAATAGGCTTTTTGTAAGTTTCCAATAGTGGAACTGAATATGGGATTTCAGCAGTTAACTAATTTAAGTGTTTTCTCCATCATAAGGCCATTGAACAAGGTGGTGTTGAAATCTTGATGTATGAGCGTTTACGTTTTGCATACGGCTTGCTTGAGGTGTTGATCTTTGTGACTTCTATCACCAAATAGAATAAAGGCATCAGTAGCTAAATAATTATTTCCTTCCCTATAGCAGTTTTTACTGGGAGAAATATGTTTTGCTGAAAGGCGAAAACAAGGTACTTCATATTTCACTGTTTGGATAGCATTTGATTTATATGTACTTTTTTCATTAATTTCAAATTCATTAGAAATGTTTATTGATTGCACAAGTCAGAGAGGTGAACCAACTTTTTTGTTAAAATGATTACCTTCATTGTTTAACTATTGACTTCGCCTCCAAAATGACATGTGGTTTATATACAAAGTTTAGCTCAAATGAGAAGAGAATGATAAATTTGCGGATATCAATTTAATGTGTTGCTTAATGATGATATTAGTGGGCATTTCATATCACTTAGCATTTAGTAATGATTGAGTGTTGCTGAAAATGTGATTTCACTGAATTGCTACCATGCTAACGTCTATTTATTATTATCCTAATATATGCAGCTTTTACCATGATGATTTGCATTCTCCTTATGATGGTGTGATGAGAAAGCTCCTTCATTGTGTTTCTTCTTTATGGAGAGGAATTGCTGTCTTCTTGAACAAAGATTCTCAAAATTTCTCTTGATGGGTTTTTCCTGCAAAGATGATCAGGTTTGCTGTCTCTTCTCTGAGCCATTATTTCCAGCTCTTATCTCATTGTTATCCCCAAATTTTTGCCCCCAAATCTGGTCCACCTTTCTTCAAAAGATATTTGGGCCCAATACTCCACTTGTCGCACTCTGCCAATACCAGGCCTTTTCCTGATTATTCCCCAAAGAAACCTACCGTCAAGGACTCAGAACTTGTGCATCAAATCTCAAATGCAATAAAATTACGCTGTTCTGAGCCCGTCTGTCGTGTTCTGAAGCCTTATGAGTCCAAATTTAGATCTGATCATTTGATTTGGGTTCTGATGAACATTAAGGGTGAATATAGACTTGTTTTGGATTTCTTTGAGTGGGCATGCTTGCGTAGAGACCCGACACTCGAAGCTCGTTGCATTGTTATCCAAATTGCCGTAGCTTCTAAAGATTTAAAAATGGCTCATCAACTCATTCATGACTTTTGGTCAAAACCTGATTTAGATATTGGTCTATCATTCAATTACGTCCTTGAACGTTTAATTTACACTTACAAGGACTGGGGTTCAGATCCCAAAGTGTTTGATGTTTTTTTTCAAGTTCTTGTTGAAGTCGGGTTGCTTGATGAAGGGAAGAAGCTCTTTTACAAAATGTTGAATTATGGATTGATTATCTCTGTTGATTCGTTAAACATATATCTTAGTAAATTAAGAGACCATTTTGATGGGTTTTGGAGAGCTATAAAGGTTTTCTTTGAACTTCCTGATGTTGGCATTTGTTGGAATACAGCGTCATACAACATTATCATTCACTCTCTCTGTCAATTAGGGAAAATAAAAGAAGGCCACCGTTTACTCTTGCAGATGGAGTTGAGGGGTTGTATTCCTGATGTTGTAACATACAGCACCATAATTGATGGATATTGTCATGTGGGGAGGCTGCAAATGGTGTTAAGGCTAATTGACGAAATGCAAAGTAAAGCATTAAAGCCCAACCCTTATACCTATAGCAGCATAATATATCTACTGTGCAAGACTGGTAAGGTAGTTGAAGCGGAGAAGGCTTTGAGAGAGATGTTGAACCAGGGAATACTCCCTGATAGTGTGGTATACACAACTCTCATAGATGGTTTTTGTAAGCTAGGGAATATTGCTTTTGCATACAAGTTGTTAAATGAGATGCAGGATCGACAACTTATCCCCGATTTATTAACTTATACATCTCTAATATGTGGGTTATGTCGAACTGGAAAGATGACAGAAGCTTGTAATGTCTTTCAAGAAATGCTTCGAAGAGGGTTCAAACCAGATGAATTTACATACACAACACTTATTGATGGTTATTGCAAGGCAGGTGAAATGGAAGAGGCCTTCTCCCTCCATAATCAGATGGTGCAAATGGGGCTTATACCAAATGTTGTGACTTATACTGCACTGGCTGATGGCCTTTGTAAATGTGGGGAGGTAGATATAGCCAATGAGCTTCTTCATGAAATGTGTGGAAGGGGCCTTCAACCAAATATCTTTACTTACAACTCTCTTGTTAATGGGCTTTGTAAATCAGGAAATATTGCTCAAGCTATTAAACTGATGGATGATATGGAGACTGCAGGGCTTCATCTCGATGTTATTACATATACTACATTAATGGATGCTTACTGTAAGACAGGGGAGATGGATAAGGCTCATGAGCTTCTGAGGAAGATGTTGGATAGAAGGATACAACCCACGCTTGTTACATTCAATGTGCTGATGAATGGCTTTTGCATGTCGGGAATGCTGGAGGATGGTGAGAAGTTACTACAATGGATGTTGGAAAAGGGTATAAAGCCGAACGCAACCACGTATAATTATCTTATGAAGCAGTACTGCATTCAGAAGGATATGCGCGCCACAGCTGCTATGTGGAAAGGTATGTGCGCGCAAGGAGTGATGCCGGATGCCAACTCCTATAACATTTTGATAAAAGGGCATTGTAAAGCAAGGAATATGAAAGAAGCATGGTTCTTACGAAGAGAAATGATTGAAAAGGGATATGATCTTACAACTACTTCATACAATGATCTGATCAAGGGTTTCATGAAGAGGAAAAAGTTGAAAGAGGCAAGGGAAATTTTTGATGAGATGAGACAAAAAGGGATGGCAGCAGATAAAGAGATATATTGTTATTTTGTTGATATAAACTATGAAGAAGGGAACATGGAAACCACACTTGAACTTTGTGATGAAGTGATAGAGAACTGTCTTGTAACTAAGCTCAGTAATGAAAACAAGTAGATTGATTTTTTTTTTCTCTGTATCTGCTGGGGGTGATGATCATGGGTGAAATTGTATTGCCCGGTTTGTCCCTTGTGTAACATAACAATTTTTTCTTTTTTCTTTCTGCATTTCATGGTTTTGATATATTAGCATAAACAATTTTGGGTTCAAGTAAAAGATTTTCTTATGTTTTTTCCTTATGGAAAGAAAAAGAAGAAGATGAAATGGATGGTTTTATAAATTAAGTAAAATCATTGTAAATTAAAATATTTAAAACTTTCATGTTGAAACATTTGTACGATTAAACTGTGAACGCATTGATGTTTTCATTTTAATCATTTAATCATTAAAATTTGTATGACTGGTTGATTTGTACAAATTACATCATGATTATATCTTTATTTTGATCCCTAAAAAAAAAAACTTTTTTAAATATTAATAGGAGTAAAAAAAATATTTACAAATTTTATTAATTTAATTAAAATCATTTAATTTTAATATAAACTACAGAGATGATTAGAACATAAATAGAACAGGTTGCTCATCCATCTGACAATAATTTGATATGCTACAGCGGAGATGGGTAATTGTGACTGATAGCTCATATGTACATTGCCAAAATTTAGTAAGTTACCGATAAAAGATTGAAAGTAGCTACGGAGAGTAATGAAAAAGAACAGAACTGTTGAAGAGTAAACATGTCTGACTCATTGTCTGGTCAAAACCCCACTTGTCCACATGGTCCCCCTACCCCCACGTGACGTCAAACATCCCTATCTTATCATCCTTTGCCACCTCATTCGAATACGACAATCTCAGCACACGTGTACGGTTCTTGATTCCTTTCAGTTCCCCCACGATCTCCCTAGCATCCGGTCTATCATCCTTATCAGCCGCCACACACCGGAATGCCAGTTCCGCCACTGCCTCCACCCCGTCCATCGGCTGCCCATCCAGGATCAAACCGGGATCTACCACCTGATGCAACAAACCCATCTGGATCTTCGAAACAACCAAATCTGCCAACGCCATTTCCCTTTTCTCCCTCCTCTGATCCACCGCTTTCAACCCCGAAATCAACTCCAGTAACACCACGCCGAAGCTGTAAACGTCGCTCTTCTCTGTTAGCCGGAACGACCGGTGGTAATCCGGATCCAAATACCCGGGTGTTCCCTGAGGCCCGGTCCAAACAAATTCCGATTTCAAAGACGAGTTTTCAGGGAAAGCCAAAAGCCTGGAAAGCCCAAAATCACCAACTTTAATCCTCATATCTTTTTCGACGAAAATATTTGATGTCGTAACATCTCGATGAACAATGGGTGGCACCACGGAGAAATGCAAGTACTCAATAGCTAGAGCCGTTTGCAACGCGATTTCGAGCCTCACTGGCCAAGTAAGTGAGGGTTTTGGACGGCCGTGAAGGTGGTCGGCTAGGGTTCCATTAGGAACATAGTCGTAAACCAAAAGTAGCCCTCTGGGGTCGCTGCAATAACCGTGAAGTTTTACGAGATTTGGGTGATTTATTGATGAAAGAATCAAGATTTCGTTGCAGAAAAATTTGGATGATAAAGCGTTGCCTGACTGGTTGTTTTTGTGAAGGTATTTAATTGCTACTATCCGATTGTCGTGGAGTTGGCCCAAGTAGACTGACCCAAAACCACCGTCACCGATTTTGCGTTCTGGGTCGAATTTATTGGTGGAAGATTCGAGTTCTTCGTAGGTGAAAACGGGCGGGAGGAGATTGGCAGAACGGTGACGCCGCAGGAACAAAGTAGCGGGGTCTTCTACGGATTGAGATTTGAATTTCTTTGATCGGAAAATAACAAAGGTCACTGAAAAAATAAGGAAAATGCAAGTTAATGTGAAGACAGAGCATAAGATTGCGATTTTATGAGTGTGATCTACGTGAATCAAAGTAGGGGAAATGGTGGCTTTGGCTTGGAAACAAAGGAATGGTTTGTTGGGGTCGGAGGAATTGAAGCCGCAAATGCCGTTCTTCAATTTACAGTCTCGGCAGCTAGAGAAGTAAGAGTCTTGAGCTTCGTCCCATTCAACTTGAAACCCCATTTTAAAGAAGAAATTTTGGAGGTAACCCAGGACATCAGGTTGGCAGCCTTGCTCGGGAAGTTGGCGGGTTGGTCCGCAGTCATGGAAGAGTTTGAGTGGGTGTTTGATGATGCCACATTCCCAGGCACATTGGTCACAGTTAGAGAGATTGGAAGGGGAACAAGAACGGAGGATGGATAATCTAGAGCAAGAAGCATCGGAGATTCGAAAAGGGGAACCGGAGAGATTGATGTGAAGGAAATTGAAAGAAGAGCAAGTGGAAGGGGTAGTAGGGGGCAAAGGAGAGAGAGTGAGGGAAGTGGAGTTGGGATCGAAGTGGAGCAAAGAAAAAGAGAGGTTGTTAATGGCGATGGTGGAGGAAGGAGTGGAGCAATTGATGCGGAAAGAAGGGTGGCCACACCCAGCAGAGAAAGAGAAAGGGAAAGGGGGTGGTGAAGTGAAAGGTTGGCATGGGGATGTAGAGGAACATGGATGATGAGGTAGAGTGGCTTCTTCTGTCACCACCCACTCAAAGGAGATGAAGAAGATGGTGGTTACTAATAGGAAGGAGATGGATGGTGGTGAAGGTGAAGGTGAAGGTGAAGGCATGAAGGAAAAATGGGAGAAGAGTAGAGTGTGCATTGCAGATGCAAGGGAAAGGGGTCATGAATACTTCAATGGGTAGTCCCTAAACAAAGAGTTGCCTGGGTTGTTGGAGTCACATTGGGGGGAGGGAACAACTTGTCACGTGAACTCAGGCGTAGTTAAGACAAAAATCAAAATTTTAAAATAAAGCTGCCCCTACACAGTACATTACAGGGTCAAGGCTTCCTTTAGCTTTTCTCAAAGCAAAGCACTTTTACCCAAATAATATATAAATTTGGGCCTAATTAAAGGATGACTTTGATTTGATCTAACATTATGAGTTATGATTTCCCCTGGGAAATTTCTCCTCTTGCCGTACTATTAGTTTCACGCCGTTCACGGGACACCATCTTTCCCTCTTCATCTCCCAAAATTTTAATATGCAAGACCATGTTTCGAGTAAATAATTTTTCTACTCTTAACTAAATATGGTCATTTTCTACAAATCATGTGTCTATGAATACCAAATTCATAAATTTTGATAAAAAAAATATTAATGATTTGATTCAAATTTTTAAATTAAAAAATAATTACTTAATTTCAGATTAGATTAGTAAAATTTTGTCAGAATAGATGAGACTAGTGCTAAATATTTTATTGGGTTTACATAAGCCGAAACATTAAACAAATCTAGAGCAGCGCGCCTCCTAGGCTACTGCCATTGAATTTTGTAACTGAGGAAGCTCTGCGGTGGGTAATCTTATACTGCTTCATATTTAACAATTTCTATGGAGATTAGAGTATTTGATTAAGTTTTAGTTTGATTAGTATGAACATTATTATTAAAAGAGAAAGATGTGAGTTTAAATGTGTTGAAATGTATTATCTTCTTATTTATTGAGTTTGAATGTCTTTGAGCTGTCATGCACCCCAAACATGAACGGACATTAATGAAATATATATTTTATCAAATGTAATAAAATTATTGCAAATTGTATTTTTATCAGCTAATAATAATTTATTTTCATTTTTCCCTTTAATGTCACAGTTTATTTTATGGATAACTGTTACATACATTATTGATAGAATAAAATAATTACAGACCTGAGATTTTTTTCATATGTCTTTTATGTTATTTTTTATTTTATTTTTATAATGCATAAGGAAACATCTTATGCACATTTGTGTAGGTTTTCTTTTTAATTTCATTGACAACCTTATTTCATTATATATAACTATAAAAAAAAAAAAGTCAATATTATGTGAGGCTTTTATTGAATTATAGTTTTTTTTTTCCCTTTTAAATAGTTTATTTCAAAATTAAATCCTTAAAATGTATTTTTGTTAATATTAAACGATATTAACAATCATGGGTATTAAGATAGACATTAATATTTTTAACTAAAACTTGAGACTCATGAACCTCAATGTCCAAGCTTATTTTGCGGCGATTCCTAACAAAATCTAATTCTCATTATTAAATATGATAATATGATATTCAGCTGATTTGATAATCGTAAATGTCAAGTACAAATTTTTTTTTAAAGACTTCTAATGAAACCTCACAAGTTGTTTGTACAAATATTTCACGATCCCCAATTTTTTCCTACACATCGCCAACTCTTAACTCGAACCTCAAAACCTAAACATTAACTTATTTTCTTTTAAATCTTAACCCCTAAATTGTAACATTTGATAAACACATGCCATATTATTTTCTTCCAACTTATTCAAGTTACAATCTCTTGTTAGATTGAGGATTTCAACTCAACTCTAATTAAGCTAACCTCACCTGTTTTTATCCAAATGTTTTTTTTGTAAGTATTATCTTTCACAAGGGTTTAAGCAGTTTTTGGATAAGAAAAATATTCTAGACTAATCATAATGGAATTTATCATAAACCCTAAATCTTATTTAGCGTTAGTTCGATAATTTTGTATTTAAATAATACTTAAACAATTATGAAATATTAAGCTTGAAAATGAATTTAACTATATATCTAAAATCCTTATAAAAAAACTTATTTGAATCAAGAGAGCTTATTGAGTAGAAAAAAAATTTATTTATGAGAGTTTATTGAGTATATTCTAATCTATTCATTTGGGGAATTGTTTTTATGAAAGATTGCAGAATTGATATTGTAAAACATTGTTGAGTATTTATTACCCAAATTCTCAGTGAAAAGATTTGGAAATGAGCGTTTTAGTCTTTGATAATTCAAAACCAATGGCCAAGAAATGTTACTTGCCAAGTCTAGAAAAAAACACACTAGAATATCAAAAAGTAAATTAAGCAACTTAAAATGTTGTTATGAAATTAAAACATATAGAAAAATATCCTATATGTTGATTTTTTTTCTTTATCATACTAAAATGTTGATATTATAATTTGTTGTTGGTAAAATGTGATGTAATGTAATTAATTGTTATATTAATAATATTTTTTTTGAATTTGTTAGTAATTTCTTCTAATATTTAGGATTTAGGATATAATAAAATAGAAGTGGTATTACAAAGTAATTTTAGATCGGGAAAGAGGATCAAGTTGGCCCTTGTGAACAGCTTGATGCTCTATATCCATTTAATCCTTTGAGCAAAATGCAGCAAAAGAAAGGAAAATTCATGGACCAACTCCATCGTCTCCATCCTGTAAGAACTATAAGATCACCCTAAGGACACCTTTGATATCCAAGTGTCGTGGGTTGACCATAGAACCCTGTTTAATAAGTGAAATGTATTAGTTGTTCGCTGTCAGGTTGGACAATAAGAGTCGGAGAAGGATAATCACTCAAGGTAGTGAGTTTCGCATCAATAGACAATATCATTTTTCTATTAATATTAATTCATAAACTTGTCCAAAAACTCAGTTACCAACCATAAACGAAAATAAAATGTTCGAAAAATGTGATTGAACAAAAAATTAAATTTTGTTTATTTGAATTGGGTCTTAAGCTATTTTTTACCTTGAGCCCGATTTTATCTTAAATTTTATCCTACTCAAACCCAATCTTTGATAACTAAAACTCTAAACTCCAAAAATCTAATTTTTATTCCAAATTCCAAATCAATCTCATTCCCAAACTCCAAAACTCGATTGAACTTTCATCCTCATTCGATTATCTTAAGATCCTCCTACCATTTGATTTCGTGAGCTTTGTATTTTAACTTTTTTTTTGGGTTAATTGTAGAATTTTTTTGATTCATGAAAAATTATCAAACAAAATAGTAAGAGATAAAAAAAATGTATATAAAAAATTTAAGTAATATCCACAAATAAAAAGATCACCACCCACACTAGTTCTTCCCATACAATAAATTAAAAAAAGAAATTGTTTACTATCCTCTATCAGAAATTAAAATCACTATTTATCACAACACCAAATACTCGCAAGTTTGGTGTTTGTTTGGAAGTGGGAGGAATTTGTTTAATTAATTAGGAAAGGTTTGAAATTTAAAATTGAAACTATTTTTTCTCGCAACTAAAAAGATCAGAGTTTTATGTTCTATAATGTTTACATGTCGATTTTGGAAAAAGTTGTAAGAGTTGTTGGAAATTTATTTAGATTTTAGTACTGCTTTTTATCTGTAATCTAACAGGCAATTCGAGCTGGTGGTTCAATTATTGGAAGATATGTTAAGAAGTTGTATTATCGAATTTCGAGACAGTTGGGAAGATCATTTACTTTTAATTGAATTTGTCTACAACAATAGCTTCCAATCGAGCATCCAAATGGCACCTTATGAGACCCTATATAATAGTAAATGTCGAAACCTGTTGTTTTTCATCGAACTAGGTGAAAGGAAAGTTATGGGGCCAGAGTTAGGGCAAAAATCCGAGGGGAAAATAAAGTTGATTCAATATAGGCTATAGGCGGCTTCCAATAGACAAAAATCGTATCCGGATTTAAAAAGGAAGGACATCGAGTACAGTGTCGGCGATCAAGTCTTACTGAAAGTGTCCTTGTGGAGAAAGGTGTTAAGGCTCGATCGAAAAGGTAAGTTAAGTTCGCGATTCATAGGACCTTATCGAATCCTTAGGAGAATCGGTCCAGTTGCATACCAACTTGAATTACCACTCGAACTAGATTGAATCCACGATATTTCCATGTTTCCATGTTGACATGTTACCGTTCCGACCCTTCTCACATTGTTAAAGATCGAAGAAATTGAGGTATGATCGAATTTATCCTTTGAGGAGGAATCTCTGCAAATTCTAGAACGTGATGTAAAGGTTCTGAGAAGAAAGTGAATCTCTCTTATTAAGGTTTTGTAACAAAACCATGGAATCGAGGAGGCCACATGGGAAACAGAAGACGCGTTTCATCAGCAATATCCCCATTTATTCGAACTAGGTAAACAAACAACTCTCCTCGATATCAGTCCAAGCTCAAGAGTATAAGCATTGGTCTCCCTAAGTTCCCACCCGACAGCACCACCCCTGGCTTCTTACACAGCTCCATATCACACGTCACCCTGCCGTTACAGGATTAATGGTCATTAACGAAAAACACCGAAAGTGATTAAATTAAAAAAAATGATAGTTAGGTGACAACAAAAAGAACCAATAGTTAGGTGACGTTTTACCCTACATATTAAAGGAAAAAAAAATTGGGTAATCAAGTCCCCTAAAGCTTTTATTTACTTTCGTCCTTGTTCAGACAACAATCCAATAATGCTTTAGATAAAATCATAATTTTTATTTATTTCCATAACATTAAATAAACAATAATTAATAAGTTAAACAAATTCGTACAAGTCTTATAGCATTTTAAGAAATTTTTATAAAACTAAATTAGTAGTAATTAATGTGATAATTAAATTTTTATAACTAAAAATAATGTTAATTGTCCAAAACCTAATTTTGGAAAATTTAATGGCAAATTTTAAATTTTAAAACTCAATTATGAACATTCTGGACTAAAAATTTGTAAGCACAAATTATTTTTCTTATCTATAAATTCTCTACTATTCTTTATGGTTATTTTTTTCACTAATAATTAAATATGGTATTGTTACATTAAATATTTTTCGAATGTAAAATGAGACGTTACCCTAAAATTTTCCTATGGCCAGCCCCAATCCTTACGCATGTTGATGGAATCTTCCTTTAATGCTGGGATGAGTGTACTCTTCATCGGAATTTAATATTATGTAGGGTATATTGCTTAATTGGTCATTCAATTTTTAGAATGTTTTCATTTTAGGTGATCAAAATGAAATCTTTGTAATTTCATCACTTAATTTTTAGGATATTTTCATTTTAGTCACCAAACCGATAAATCTCTAGCGGCAATTAATTTATACATGCCACATCATGTTCACACTTTCATTTTGGCTACCCAACTTCTAGGTTGCTTTCATTTTGACCACAAAAAATATCCTTTTTATAATTTTGATTGGAGTAAAAATAATTAAGGATTAAAGTGAAAAATAGTAAAAACCAAAATAATACTTTAAAAATTGTCAAATTATACTTGTTTACACCATTTCTGAAAGTCCTAATTTTTTTTCTTTTTCAATATTGAAAATTTAAAATTCAAAACATCAAAACCAATTAAATAAGTTATTAAATTTTTTTTATCCATTGATATTATCAATCGATTTGTTATTATAATCTTAAAATTAATTTAGTCTCGTTTTAAATCTTTAAATTTTATTTTATGTTTCTAAATTAAAATCAACTCAAATAAATCATATTTAATAATTATACATGAAACACAAATTTCTTTTAATTATATGATCTCGAGTCTTTCAAACTAAGCTAGAAGTAAAGAAAAATCACTACAATTATTCCATACCAAACAAAACCCAAAATTTTTCATCACTTCTTTTCCCAAATGAAGAACAAGTAATTAATTTAATTAATTGCAATGATTTTTTTTTTTACTTTCAGCTTAGTATGGAATATTCAAGACTATATAATAAAAAGCAATTTAAATTTTACAGACAATTATTAAATATGAGTTATCGAGTTGATTTTAAGAATAATATTAAAACATAAAATAAAATTTTAAAACTGGAAGGAAATGAGTTTAATTAATTTCAATATTACAATAATAAATTGATTAATATTATCAACGGATAAACAATTTTCAAAAATTTTTAATTGATTTTTATGTTTTGAAATTTAGAATTTTGGCAATGTGATAAACAAGTATAAATTGACAAATTTTAAAATATTATTTTAGTTTTTATCTTTGTTCACTTTAATCCTTAATTTTTTTACTCCAATTAAAACTTAAAAAAGAAGAAGATATTTTTAGGTGACCAAAATGAATGCGACCTAAAAGTTAGGTAACCAAAATGAAAGTGAGAATATGATTTAACGTGTACAGTTAATCACCGTAAAAAATTTAATGATTGGATGACTAAAATGAAAGTGCCTTAAAATTTGAGTGATGAAATTGCAAAACATTTATTTTGAGTGAGAAGATGAAAGTGAACTTGGGTGACCTAGCTATTATGAATATAAGTAGTATTTTCTTGGAAAATTTGTAGGCAAATGACCAATAATCTAAAATATTAAAATTTCAGGTATTTTCTTTTTTATTTTTAAATTTAAATAAAAATATTATGTATAAATCAAAATTCTTAACTTTTTTTTTTTCTTAGTAACTCTCAACTGTTATTTGTCACCTATATTCTACTTTTCAAATAGGTTAGTTGCAATTATAATTATGATTATTAAAGAAGTAAATCTAAATCTAATTTGTAAGATTTAAATTAAAATTAAAATTAGATATAATTTATACAAGAATAAAAGCTTTTAATTAGGTTGTGAATGCATATATTAAAAGATTAAGATTTTAAAATTAGTTTATTAAAAATGTAAAATTTAAATAAGACATATTTTAATGAATTATGAAATGTTTGCAAAATCATTCTGTTATAATTTAATAAATATATCCATTTCAACAAATTTATTTAATTTAAGTTAGAATTCTGTTAAAGGGAATTGATTGACTTTCCCCGGCTTTAATCAAAGGAACCCCCAATCTGAACGCAGCCGCTAGTATAAGAAATTTCTAAAACCAAGTCACGGTCTCAACTCAAGTCTCAACCTCAGGTTCTAGAGGATGGGCCAAGGAGGGAGCCGGTTAAGCCCTTCCCCAGACCCCACGTGCCATGCAGCACAATTACTTGCTACCTGCAGCTCCGGTAGGCGAATTAAATGGCTACCGGCGTCGCCTGACCTGTATCACGCCCTTAGAGCGCGTCATATATTGACTTTGGCATCCCAACTTCCCCCCTTGTAATAACCGAGGGCAACCCACCTGGAACTTTCTTTTCAAATTTGGACTTGTCTCCCTTTAGTAATTTTCCCTTCATCTTCTTCCTTCTATCTCCTGCACCTTTCCTTATCTTGCTTACTAAGGAACTCATATAATTTATTCAACTACTTTAATACTTACAAGAAACATCAAACAAAACAACCTTTTCCCCTTTATTATTATACAGACACCCAAAATCTAGAATAATCAAAACCCCATTCGATTCAGGAAAAAATGAAAATTATGCTGCTTCCGCCTTTTCCCAGTTGAAAACATGAGGAACCCTGTTCAAGTCTCCTTCTAAGAAAAAACTAAACGGCTTATCTCCCCTATATACATAGTACTAATCATTTTCACTTTAAAAAAGCCCCCCCCCCCTTTTTTTTCCGTTGAGATTGGTGTTGTTCGCACATGGAGATTTTTACAAAAGCCAAGGCTGTGAAACTCAGGGGTCACCTTGAGAAATACTTAGTGGCCGACGATGATCAAGAAACCGTGCGCCAAAGTCGAAATAGCTCAGGCAAAAGAGCTAGATGGTTCGTGGAGCTTGTTCATGATAAACCGAACGTGGTCCGCCTCAGAAGCTGCCACGGAAAGTACCTAGCAGCCACTGATATACCCTTTCTTTTAGGCATGACGGGTAACAAGGTGCTGCAAACGGTACCCGATAAGATGGATTGGAAACTCCAGTGGGAGCCTATAAGAGACGGCTTCCAAATCAAGTTGAAGACCTGGTGCGGTAAATTTTTGCGTGCCAATGGGGGGACCCCGCCTTGGAGGAACTCCATCACTCACGATGAGCCTCATACTGGAGCGACGCAGAGATGGATATTATGGGACGTGGAGGCGGTTCAGGTTCCAGAGTCGGACTCGGTATTGGAGTATATATCGTCAGTTTCGAGCTTTTCTTCGGTGTCCGATGAGGTTTTGGAGGCTTTGAGCGATGATGTTGTAGGGTCAGGCCCACAATCCCCGATCTCAGTCGTCTCCTCCATCAAGTCTCCGAGGTTTTCAGTGTTGTCAACCGGCTCACCCAAATTGTCACCCAAACAGGTACGTACTGTTTCACCTTTATCCTTAATTAACTCAAATGAGAAGGTAAAAATGAATTACAAAGTTAATTCACACCATTTTTTTATCACTGAATCAATAATTTGATTGACTACGTTTAGTGAGGTACGGTACATTTAGTTAATTTTTTGTCTCACATTATAATATCGTCATAGTATTTAATTTTAACATCACTATTATTTTTACATTAACAGTATATAAACACACCTCTCATTCAAATTTAGTCTAAATTATGTTAGTATTCTCAATTTCATAATGAAAGTTAAAATTATTGGTGGTATGATTAGAAAGAGTGAGAAGACATCATTAAAAACCTATACCTATATCAATGCATAAGGAAACATAAATTACATCGAATGCACGTATGCTCGGGTAACCTAGCAACTAAAGACGTATAAATATTGTAGGTAGAGCTAAAATTTGACTAAGCATAAAAAACAGGCTTAATTTCCTGCTTCTGGAAAAGCTAGTCTCTCGTGTGACCCTTTTGCTTGCTTAATGAGAAAGCATTATTAATGATATTAAAACATGCACGAAAATGACCCATCTTATTGTTAAAACCATACATTATATTATGAGTTAATTAAGAAATTTGGATTGTTTACACCTCATTGTTCATACAATGATACAAATATATATTTGGTATTACGTGAACCTAAGAGCAACATTGTGTTGGTGTTAGGGTTGATTACAAACATTAATTAATTAATTAATTAATTAATTAATTATGCACGCATATACGTAGCGTAATAAAAAGAAATGCAAATACAATTTATTGTAAGAGATTGTATTTGGTAGTCTATAGTAATAACTAAAAATCTCATGAAATCACCTTATTAGGAAAAGAAATCTAGAACAGATAGACTACTTATAGTACTATGGATTTATGCATTAATAGTATATTGATGAATTAATTCGTTAATAGTAAATTGCATAGAAATTCATATAATGATTTGTTGAGTGTTTTTTTCTGTCTCTCTCAGATGGTGGTGTTTGTCTATTCATATGATATGAGTATTGTTTATTGATACATATACTAGGTAGGTTTTATGCATATAAACACGTATCTTACTCTAGACTTAACACGTGTTTATGCGGTCCTATGCGCGATCTCACGTGTGACTTCGTAAGAGAATATATGTACCTATCCTGCGAACACCCATTATTATGGGAGCTCAATGAAATTCGACCCATATTCATTTGAGTTTTGAACTGATGATAACAAATACCATAACATAATTATCTGTAAGAAATAAAATTGAAAGTGTATGATTATTCTTAATAAACGTTGATATTTATGAAATTTTGGAAAGATAGAAAGGGAGCACCACTTAATTCACCTACTCTTCCGCACTAGCTTAATTAAAAGGGAGCACCACTTCGTTCTCCACTTTTTCTTATTTGTGGTTTCAGTAACTGAAATTCGTCTACCCCCTTCATGTCTCTTGAATAAGACATCATGAAAAACTTAAACCCATTTCTATTTTTCCTTTTCATAAGGGTGTTCAAGCTTTAGTTAAAATCGAATTAATCGATCGAATCGATCTAATTCGGTTAATTGATCGGTCAATTGATTTAGTTCGATTGGAGGTCGGTTAAATTTTGTTCAGGATTTCGATTAACTATTAATTCAGTTTAGAATCGGGTAATTAACAAAATCAACCGAATTTAACAAAATCAATTTTTTTTATATATTTTATACTTGTTTTAACAAAAAAATCATATAAATTTCGGTTAACCGATCGAATTAATCAAAATATTTCGATTCGATTAATAGTTAAAGGATTAAAAAATTCGATTAATTCGATTAATATTAGTTCGATTTGATTAACCGATCAATTAACTGTTCAACACTCTCTCTTTTTTTTTTCTTCTTATATATAGAAAAAAGTAGATTAAACTATTTTTTATATTGGTTTGGCAACAAAGAAAGTGAAATTTTGAATATTCAAATTGTTCTGATTGTTAAGTGTTTTATTTTTTTTTTCGTAATTAGTTTTATTACATATAGCCTCCGATTATTATTTTTAGTCTGTTAAATGGATGAATTTTTTGAAAGATTATCCCCAACGGGGGTTCACGTTACAAAGGATTGGGCGGAAATTACAATAATTTTAATTTTTTATCCATGTATTTATTAGAATAAATTTAGTGATTAGTTGTTGTGTTTTTATTAGGTAATTTTTTTTTGTCTTTTTGCATGATAGTAAGGTAACTTTTGTTTTGGTCAAAAAGAAATAATTTATGTGAATGTCCTTTTGTTAGTCGCTTTTCCTTGGCGGCAATGTCTTCGTCTTATAGGAAGAAGAGGATAATGTGAAATGATTTCACATTGTTTCTTATTTTCATTTAAATCATGTTATTTAATTAAAATTAAAAAAATATTAAATGTTATTATTTTAATAATTAGTAATGAATTTTTAAAAATAATTAATCAACCAAAGCTACAATGACGCTTGTCAATAGTCAACTAAGTTGAAGGGTTGCTTTGTGCAAACGAAAGAAAGATTTTGCGTCAGACACTGAAACATTGACCAGAACAACGCCGTAACCCAGAACAATATAAGGAAATAAGTAACATCTCTCACGTGCAAAATCATCCACTGCTCACACGAAACTTCTCCCCAATTCGCAAACAACTATATGTACATCTGCCACGTAATTGCCGCGTGTGCAAGCTCCTTTCTAAAGTGGCTGGCGCTGTCTGGCAGCCACCCCTTCCTTTCCATTAATCCAGCTATTGTACATACAGATATAAATATGACTTCCCTTTCAGGCATACGAAAGAAAGAGAAAACAAAACCAAGTTGGATTACAAGAAAATAGTAACAAGGTTTGGGTTGGTCTTTGTTTGATTCTTGTCTTCACTTCCTCTGCCTTGTTTCAACAGGTAAACTTTAACAAATATCGGGCGGGGATGGATTTGTTCCTCAACGCCAAAGCGGTGCGCCTACGCGGTCACCATGACAAGTTTCTCGTCGCCGAGGAAGACGAAGAATCCGTTTCTCAAGACCGAAACGGAACCTCCAAAAGCGCCCGTTGGACCGTCGAATTCGTACCCGGGTCAGAAAACATCATCCGCTTAAAAAGCTTTTGCAACAAGTATCTCACCGCCTCCAACCAGCCCTTTTTACTTGGGATGACCGGTCGAAAGGTGATTCAGTCGCTGCCTAGGAGGCTTGACTCGTCGCTCGAGTGGGAACCCATTAAAGAAGGATCTCGGGTTAAGCTCAAGACTCGCTACGGCAACTTTTTGAGAGCCAATGGAGGGTTACCGCCTTGGAGGAACTCGGTCACCCACGATATTCCTCATAGGACGGCTACTCAAGATTGGGTGTTGTGGGATGTGGACATTGTGGAGATTCAAGTCGAGTCTCCAGGGAGTGGTCTACAGCCCTCGGCCCCCCTGCTGTTCCTCACGCTGATTCCTTAAACTTCGAACCTACTTCACCTTCTGCGGTTTCTGCCAATTCTGGACACTTTTCAAGACAAGAGGTTTGAAGAACTAAACTTTTCTTTTAAGAGTTTCTATTTTGTTTTGGGTATCCGAGTTAGAGCAGGGGAAAGGATATTTCTTTGAATAATTTAACTATTTGATGAATTGGGTTGTTTTATTTTTATTTTTTTAATTTATTGTTGTCATTTTTTGAAATTTTCAGTCAAGTGATTCATGTGTGGTTTCACCACCAAAATCCGAAGGTAGGACAATATACTACCATGTAGCGGATGAAAATGGTGAGGTTGATGATGAGGCAGTGGAGGGGTACTCTTTTAGTTTTAAGGGCAATGGAGTGTTTGAACTAACTCATAAATTGACGGAAGAGACGGGTCTTGAAGATGTTGTGGTGTGCACTCGCAGTCCTTTGAATGGGAAGCTTTTTCCTCTCCGACTGCAGCTTCCTCCCAATAACGCCGACATGCATGTCGTTGTAGTTCCATTAGCCTCCAAAGGTAAGAGACTTCTCTTTGAGTTGGCTCTGAATTTTCCATTCACTCTTATGCTGAATGCATACCCTAGTAACTCATCTCTTCCATAAAGTCTATGCTTGGTAATTGTACTGCTGTTTCTTAAGTAGCTCATTATAACTCATATTTCTATATTCTTCTTTTGGTTGGGTGTTACAGTGGGAAGAAATTTTGCGAAACAAGGAATTAATATGTGAGAGCTCCATGGAAGGAACGTAATAGATATTATGGCGACATAACATGCCTTGCACATTCTACTCATCAACTCTTTTCTTATACTAGATTTAAGTATTCAATGAGTCGACAACATCCCATTGCGTTTTTCAGCTATAAGTTGGGTAAAAGTCCGAAGTGGAGAGTGTAGTGTTCCTGATATGGCGGAGATTGATTATATTGTGTAAAATATTGATGTGGATACATGCTTTTTCTTCAATAGTTGGTTTTTGATGTATAAAGATTGTACCAAAACTTATTTGATATCCAAGATAAAGATTATCTTATTGCTTTGCCTCTTCAACATCTACATTTTTCATCCATAAATGATGTGGGGCTTGAGAGGAAGTGGGATGCCACCGCAGACTGCCTGGAATATTGAAAAATGGAAGCCACGCTCACCATCTGTTTATTTAATGGTAAAAATGAACAAAGGCTTCGGAGATGTGTTCATAGGGTTGGGCTCGAGTTTGGATGGGGGGAGTATATAGTATTACCATCTTAGCACATAACTTGGGTTTGAGTTTGGACCCTATTCACATATCTTACTTCCATCTATAAAAAACATTGCAGGCTGGATTCAAGCCTTCAAAAACTTTGGGTGGAAATTTTTGGGCAAGTAACTTGGCTTTTAAACAAGTTTATATTTTTTGATATCTAATACTTATTGGATCCCGATCAGATATAGAGTCAAAATAGTTTGGATACTTAAATAAAAACAAACTCTTTCAATATTATTTTCTCTATTCGCAATATTCGAATTTGGCATTTTACTTTCAATCTAATTGAGGTTGATGGGTAATTACAATTAGGCTTAATACCTCTATTGGCCATTGTATTATAGCTAATATCATTTTGGTACATGCACTATTTTTTATCAGTACCAATAACACGCAACCATGCTTGCAATTTTTTTTTCAAATTCACTTAAAATTTTAAAAAGTATAAAAAAGCTAAAAATATTAAATTCTCAAAAATCATAAAAGTTTTATAATTTTTTTTTGAAGATTATAAAAGTTTTATAATTTTTTTAAAGATTATAAAAAATTTAATATAAGATTATAAAAATATTTTTTATATTTTTGAAAATATATTATGATATTTTTTAGATTTTTAATGATTTTTGGTTGGTTTAACTTTTTTTAAAATGGATAATCAAGTTGGGATAACGGATTATACAAAATGAAGGTACAGGAACAAACTAACAAATAATAATAATAATAATAATAATAATTTAGGTATAATATAAGAGTAAAAAAGTTGGTAAAGAAAAGGGGGTTGATGCAGAAAAACTATGTCCTGGGGCTGAAGATGGGCCTAATAAATTATATTGTTGCTAGCAACGGGTGGGGCAGTAGCGTGAAGAAATGTGGCACAAAATGGAATGGGAATTTTGTCGCTTCTCATTGTGTACTGCATCAATCACATTTTGGTGGGTGAAGAAAGAGAGGCCCATAAAAGGAATTTGTTCACGTAAATGGAACTGGTACGACCCTTTGGTGCAGAAGAAGAAGAAGAAGAAGAAGAATATGGAGTTACTTGGGATTGGAAGGGCCTTCACCCTCTCATTCTCCATTAACTTATTATCAGAACTAAAAGCTTGTCTGCAGTTGGTGGATTAGACATTCATCACCCTCATCCCTTCTTACTATACCATACAATGGAAGGCATTAGATTAGACTGGCTGCTTGGACTTGCTACCTACTGCCATATTGGCCCCCCTTCTCTTTCTGTCTCTTCTCTAGTCTCCATCATAACTAGTATTTTAAGGCTTTGATAAATTAAAATTCAACAATCATTGAAGCAGCAGCTAATTGTTTTTATTCATCCCCGCATCTAATTTTTGTCTCAACCCATCACCCTTCATTGGATTTTAAAATGGGTGATGATTATTATTCAATTTCTATCTAATCCCATGGAATTAGATGCTTCAAGTGGTACCAGGACTTCATCAATTTAATCCATAAGAAATTTCCCCACACTTACAATAACTTTGTGGGCCAATTTCAGCTCTTACTTCAGCTTAATGTTTATATTTTCTAATTGATCAAAGCATCTTTTAATATTGACTTGCTAAGTTGGTCCGGTAGATCAAGATCTTGTTTAAGTGGCGGGCGGTGGGGCTACAGTTGCTGGATCATGCATACCAACTACAATTTAAGCATCACTTGCCACAAACGCCATTACTTTCCATCCCTTTCTGCAAATAGGTAGGAGATAATTCATTCAGTTTGAATTTGTGTTAAACGGATGTCTGACAAGATTTTTAGTCATTATATGATATATTTAATTATGTATAATCTTGCTCAAATTAAGTTTAACTTGAAATATAGATATTTAATTTTGTTATAATTCAACCGATTGAGTCTTAATTCGATTGGTATGAACATTATTGTCAATACAGAAGATTCTCGTGGGTACGAGTGTGCTGAAACGCATTATCCTTCTATTTATGGGTTGAGAAGGGACTATTGATAGTTCTAGGTATTATCTCAAAAAGAATATATATGATCAGAACTTATAATGAAATTATTTAAAAAAAAATTATTATAATCCATCTATATTTTGTCTTATATATATTTAAAAAAGAAGTTATTTTCTCTTTGATAGTCTATATTTTTTCTTTTATTAAAATTTTAAATTTTTAGATGTAGACAACATAACAAACTTTTTAAAATTTACATTATCACTACATGATTAAATTACATAATACAAAATTAAAATATTATATAAATGAAAAATAAGCCAAATCCAATTGAGTTGTAGAATATCCAATTTTTAAATGAAACCCCATTTGTTGATAATTATGAATTTAAACAAATAACTGGGTATTCAGATAAATTGGTCCCTTAAGGGTGGGATTAAACCAAATCAAAAAAAAGTGTTAGAAATAGTAAAGTTAATGAAAAGATTGAGAAACTTGTACATGCTGGGTTGAATAACACATTAGAGTCACATGGTCCGATTCATTTCATGCATATGAAGCAATTCACAAGTTTAAGAAACCTCCCAACTTTAACATATTCTTGTATGTATTAACAATATATTTGATTGAGTTGGTGTCATAAATTAATCCAAGACCGATTCAACTTGATGGCAACATCATAACAATACATTTAATTTAATTTTTTATTTTAATAACATATCTATTTTTCATGTTATTATTAATTGGCTTCAAACCGTGTATTTCATTATTTATTATATATAATTTTTAAACAAATATTTTTATTCTAAATTTATGATTAAATAGGCTAATGATTTGGGATTGGGGTCCTACCACATGGAGTTTGCCTCAATGCTGAATCATTGAATCCTTTTACTTCACCTTTTGATTTCCTTTCTTATCACTACCAACTACGTACATAGAAAATATATGCTCTACACCGAATAGTGGTCGGTCTTAGCTTGCAGCTTGCTGCCATTGTTGTATAGCTTTTGACCATGTTGTAAGAACCCAGTTCAAGCATGCTTTCACCTATATTTGTATATGGGTATATTTATAATCAATTTCCTTTTTAATTTTTTTAATATATCAAATACTAATTTCATATTAACATATCACAATGTATAATTGTAAAATAAAAATGTAAACACAATATGATTATATATATGAGAATTAAGGATCGTTGAAGTTTTTAAATTTAAGATCAAATTGATATAATGAATAAATATTAAAAGTATTGGATTTTAGCCTAATATAATATAGATGAGTTGAGGAGTGAAGGGAGGCGTAATTATTTGGTTACGTGTCCCATGATTTGTACCAGATTGTGTATATTTTAGAAACAAAATAAAAGGATATAATTGAAATAATAGAAAAAGTACTTGTACTTGAAACGCAAGATACTCGTCTACTCCAGCTCACATACTAATTAATTAATATATTAATATAATATTCCATTTCTTAAATCTACTGACTCACTGCACTTCACGTCCCCAATTTGTTTTTCCCTGTTAGATATCTTCGCATGCCTCTTTCCTTTCTCCTAACTCATTCTTTAATTTTTAAATTTTTTATATTTAATATTTATTCAAATATTAATTAAAAATATAACTCTTTAAATATGTATTTTTAAAAAAAAAAAAAAAACTACAAGGATACTCATTCATATTTTGATAATTCAATTATAAATTTTTATTTAATTATTAGTATTTTCGAAATTTGATTTTTTTGTCAATATATTATTAAATAGTTAACAAAAATTTGATTTGTTTTTTTATTGACATAATAGTAAAATTAGCGTTTTAATGTTTACATATTTTATTAATTTGGTTTTAATTTCTTAAAGAAATCAATAAATTTAGTCATCAATATTTATACATTTTATCAATTTAGTCTTGGTTTTAAAAAATTTAAAATAAAATAAAAATTATAAAAAATTGATTTCTTGATAAAAATTCTAAAGTTTTATAAAATTTATATAAAAAAATGGTGTTGAGCAGTAAAGCATAATTATTAAATTAAGAAATGGGAAGCAAGAGATATCAAATTGCATAATTTTATTAAAAGAATACATAAAATTAAGAAATGGAAGGAACATATTATGATTATACTTGATTGCATGGCTTAGATTATGCATTAAAGTTTGATGGCCGCGTGAACCTAACCAATAATAGATATACTAAATAGAGAGTTGCATTTGAAAAATAGGGATGATCATGAGATGGACCGAGTTTGGGTCGGGTCAAGTAAAAAATTTAGGTTCGTGCTTGACCTGAAAAATGGGTCTAAAGTTTTGTTCAAGTTCGACTCGATAAAAATGTTAAAACTCGAGCTCGGTCTGACCTGTTTATATTAAATTTTTTATATAAAAAAAATTTAAAAAATATAATATATCAAATACAGTAAAAATATTAAAATAAATGTTTCTCAACTAATGGGAAAAAAATTAAAAAAAAATTACACAGAAATAACACAAATATAGGTGCAACTTAACAAGCAAATACCTCTAAAATAATAGTAAAATTAATGGATTGCCACTATTGGCGCCCAAACCTAACATCTCTCATTCGCACATCATGGTACAATATGTGATAACGGTCTCTTCTCTCCTCTCTTGAATTTTTATACAAGAAAATAGGCAGTGTGATCGACATACTTTGTTTTAGACAGTTGACTGTTATTCTCAACTGTTAGGTATATATGGTGGCTCGTGAATATAAGTAGAGTTTGTATGCAGTATCTCAAATTCATTTAGTCACATTTCAAGTTTTCATGATCTCTTTTATTATTAAAGTTATAATGAATTTTTTGTATTCACAAATATGCTCACTATTAAAAATAAAATTGACCGATTTATTAATACAATTGAATAAAACACTATAATGATCTTCCATTTTCCTCAAATCTCCCCATTTCAATTCATCTGCTCCCTAGATATGTTTTGTTAGATCAAATCATACTTGACAATTGATAACACACTAAGAAGTCCAAAACTCTTTGAAGCCATGTGGACCAAAATGTAAAATTTCATCAAAAGTCACATGGTTGCGTGGTTGAGCCATATAACAAATTGAGATCATGTGAAAAATTAGGTGACCAAAATCTACAGTACTCACACGGGCGTGTGGCCCGCCCATGTAACAATCAAGAACCGTGTGGCACAAATCCTTCCTAATTTTCCAGTAAGCACACGACCGTGTGATGAAAAAATAAGTCGTTTGTTGATTGTTTCAAACCATTTTCCAAAGGTAGCCTTAAAAACACATTTTGTTAATTTGTGACTTGCTTAAAACGTCTCAAAACAAGTTAGAGCATGCATATATCAACATCCTAAATAACTAATCAATATGCCACAATGATATCGGTGTCTGACACAATCACATGAAACAATTCAAATCTTTCAAGCATGTTACTACATTTCATACCATTCATAAGCTTCAACATAAATTTATCCCAATTCAGCATACTTTATTCAACATTCAATCACGCATTCCATCATTAAACACCATCACATTTTCATGCCAAATCAATTTAACCATTCTCATCATTTTGGTTCAAAACATCCCACATACCTCAAATATGTCATACCACCTTGCCATCATTCCAACTTATATACAAATCAATAAGCATACAAAACCAAGCACTATATACATATTTATACCATAATCATCATTCTTTTGTTTCAAGAATTGATTAATTATAAAAATATTTTTCAATTCAAAATGATAAATATATTCATTTTCTTTTTAAATGTATTTGATTAAAATGTTGTATTTTTAATCATTTTTCAAGCTATGATACTTTTAAAATTATTTTTTAAATATATATATTTTAATTGAATCTCAATTTTTAATGAATGTCGAGATCAAGGTAAAATTAAATACAATGATTATTTTTTACTTTTATGTTTTTATAATTATTTTTCATAGTAGGTTATTAGTAGATTGCGGTTTTTTTTTTTGTTGGGAGCACTTCAATATTGATGGATATCGAGTTCGATATAAAATTTTTATCTATAAATTTTGTCGAGATTGTTGAGGTCAAGAAGGAAAATAAGGGAAGAGAATGGTAACTAATCAATCTAATTTAGGATTTCGACACCCATGAGTGACGAGTTTCATTTCATATATCGATTCCCGTACGTGTTGGATTTAGCTTAATATTTTGATTTTTTAATTGGTTTATTTTATTGCTTGTTATGTATGTATAATACAAAACTTTAACTACAAGCTCTCTTATATATTTCTTTAATGGAAGAAACTTTCAAAGAAAATATTTGTTTTTTGTGTGATCATGCTTTCATCACGTGCGAACTTCTATCTATGAATTATGTAAATTATGAATCGATTCTAATTGGATAATTGAGTAGCGAAATAATAATAACGAATACCATAATATAAATATAAGTTAAAAATTTACTTAGAAGCGGAGATGCTTGAAAGAATCAATTAAGAAAAAAAAATTCAGTTGATTTAAATTAAATAAATTCATTTATTAATATTAGACGAATTTATTTAATATAAAACATCAACATCTTATTGTGCTAACTTCCTGCTGCTGCTCCTTTAATGTTGACCATATCTTCATTTACTGCCTGAATAGATATTAAGATTGGTGGCAGAAAATTTCAGTATTTTGCATCAAAACTTAATTTCAAAAAATATCTTCAACTTATTTTCTTTTTTAAATCAATGGATTGGCTCAAATTGGTTTATTTATTATATTTTCCATACGGAAGAATTTGTTTTACCTTCGGTTAAAAAGCATATTTTAAATTTGTATTTTAAAAAGAAGAATATATGTTTGAAAATTAAAGATGATATTGTTAAAAAAGATAATCACGAATTTCAAATATGATTTTATGCTAAACTAATGAAAGCAAATAATAATAATAATAATTAATTCTAGCATAATGATTTATTTAGCCCTCTAATTTTATAAAAAAAGTCATTTTAGCATTTATTTTATTTTTTTAATCTCTTTTAACTCTTAAACTTGTATTGTTTATCAAATAATTAATTACTAAAGCAGTATACACGTGAATTGTCATGTGGATGTCACACCAATAAAGTTAACAAATGTTAACTTTTTCATCTATTTTAGAGTGATTTGATAAATAATACAAGTTTAAAGACTAAAAGAAATGAAAATTAAATGGAGGACTAAATGATTTTTTTTTATAAAATTGGAGGATTAAATAAATCATTATATCTTTAATTTTTAAAGGAATAAATTTAACTCTCATTAAAATCCAAGTGAATAAAAACATTAATTCGATTATTTTAGTTAAGAAAATTACATTTAACACCTTTTTTTTTGTATTTAAAGGATTGAATTCTGTTATCAATCCTATTATGGATAAATTGTGGCTAGTTATTATTAATTAATTTAATTAATTTTAATTTTTATATTTTTAAAATTTCAAAAATTCAAAAATTTAAATTAAGGTAAGTAATATTGAGCAAATTAGATTACATTGATTAAATCTATAAGTTATGGAAATATTTAAAAATAAAGGTGAAAAAGATTGTGTGGAGTTTAGTGTAATGTATAAACGTGGCAAAATGGTATTGGCAACTGAAGAAGGTTTGAATACGTTAGCTGTTACCGTAGCCAATAAATAAATAGGAGAAGCCAAACGCGTATGGAAGTGTGAAGGAAATCAAGAAGCGCGATTACAGCGGCTCCTGCTATCTCGATTTCTGCTTCTTTTACACGCCCCACTCCCCTCCCTTCCCTTCCCTTCCCTTCCCTTCCCTTCCCTTTTCTTCTTTCCTTTTTCCCATAACATTACATTCCCCTTTAGCACTCCAACCCAGAAAACTGAAAACCTTTTCTTTCTCCCCTTATTTCTTGTTTTTCGCCCCTAAAAGTGCTCAAAATGGGAGTTGACTACTATAATATCCTCAAAGTTAGCCGTAACGCGACGGAGGACGACCTCAGGAAGTCCTACAAGCGCCTTGCCAGGAAGTGGCACCCCGACAAGAACCTTGTCAACAACGAAGAAGCCGAGGCTAAATGCAAGCAAATTTTTGAAGCCTACAACGTCCTCAGCGACCCTGTAAAGCGTCAGATCTATGATCTTTACGGTGAACAAGGCCTTAACTCTGCTGAACCACCCAGCCCCAATGGGTTTAGCCCCGGCGGTGTTGGTGGTATGGCCAACAAGTTCGACCAGAGGAATGGCCAAGGGTACAAGAAGGCGTCGCCGGTTGAAACCCAGTTGCTTTGTAGTTTGGAGGAGCTTTATAAAGGTGGTAGGCGAAAAATGCGAATTTCGCGCACTATTCCTGGTGAATTTGGGTCAGTACATGCAATTTTTATTACTTTTTTTTATCAAAATGAGTTTATTGTTTCATGATGAAAGTTTTAAACCCTTTCTTATGTAAATCTGAATTTTGGGGAAGAAGCAATCTTGGAATGGGTGTTGATTGTTATTCATTCTTTTGATAAGGAAAATTCCTGTGTGATAACTGAAGAGATTGTTTCCTTTTTTGTTAAACTACTTTTGAATTTAGAATTGCAGAGAAATTATGCATGTTTTGAGAGGTGATTTTTTAAAGGAATTGATGGGTTTTTGTTTGTGGAATTCTGGGATTTTTTTGTTTGCCAATTCTGTTTCTCGACTTTAGAGAGAAAAGTTGATGAAACCCATCATTAATTATCCAAATCACTTTTGGATCAGTTAGTATCTTGTGCATCCTCTGTAAATTGATGGTAGTTTGGGATCTCCTCAATTGCTAAGCTTTACACTGTTACAGTTCAAGTTATTCGTTTTCCCGTTCTAATAAAAAATTGCATTGAGAACATAAATTGATAGTTACAGAATTTGATTGCTAAAATAGATCAGTTGAGTGCTTAAGAAATTGCCTCACCAACTCCGATTTTTCTTTTTTGATGTTAGCATGTTAATACGCTGGAAGTGGTTGCTGCTAGTGCTAATCACATGTCAATAATTAGAGAATGAATGTTTGGTGTTGCCTTTTCTTCTTTGGTAAAGATTTTCGGATTTTTCTTTTCTGAAGTTAGCATGTTAATACCCTACCATCATTTTAGAAAATTCCTGATTCTTCAATAGTGAAACAATTGAATCACTCGAACCCAGCTATAACTTTTGTGTTAATCAGGAAGAAGAGCATGTTACTGTGATGAGCAGGGTCAGAACTTCAAAACTCTACTTGTTACTTTTGTTGTCTACATGCCTTTATAGGCTCCGATAGAGTCGCTCTTTTGTTGAAAAGCGACCCTTCTCTTTTACTTGTATGCTGAGCACACGTTTTTATCAAGACTAGCTGCTTTTATGAAATTTAACTTGTTTGTCCTGTATGTTTGTTTATATATTTAAGTTTTTTGGGGTTGAAAGTAAGTTTCTTCGTTTTTTGTGTGACTCGAATTCAGTCATTTTGTGTCTAAGGTGTGACCAATGTAGTCAAATAGTCGTGATTTGTTTTCATTTTTCTTCTCCACTTGCATTGTTTTCAACACTTGAGAACTTTCTGTTAGTGTGATTGTTGTTTTCTTGCTTTTCTAAATCGTTTTCTTTCTTTTTTTCCGATCTCTATTGCAGGCGGAAGACAGTGGAAGAAGTATTGAAAATAGATATAAAGCCTGGGTGGAAAAAGGGCACAAAAATAACTTTCCCTGAGAAAGGAAACCAGGAACCCGGTTTCACTCCATCCGATCTTATCTTTGTGGTGGATGAGAAACCCCATGCTGTTTTCAAACGGGATGGGAATGATCTGATTGCCACTCTGAAAATCTCTCTACTCGATGCCCTCACAGGGACCATCCTCAGTTTGACAACCTTGGATGGAAGGATCCTCCCGATCTCAGTCACAGATATTGTGAACCCAGGTGACAAAGTGGTTATCCCGAACGAGGGGATGCCGATCTCAAAAGAACCCAGCAAGAGGGGAGACCTCAAAATCGAATTTGACATCATCTTTCCATCGAAGCTCAGTGCAGAGCAGAAGTGTGATCTGAGGAGGGCATTGAGCCAGAGGTGATACATAGTGAAATAGTACATGTCCACGCCGGAGATGGATGTTGATTGTGAAGTGAATGATGTAAATAAGGTTTAAGTATATTTGTGGACCAGTAAAGACGAAAGGTTGTGCATAAGTAGGAAACTAAGTTTGGAAATTTATATACAATTGTATTTAGGAGTAGTTTCGTTTAGGGTAAGACGAAAGGTTGTGTCCTAGAAACCATCTATTTTAATGACTTGTTCCAAATCTAATCATGCTTGAATTCTAAAAATAAAAATAAAAATTAACCTTCAACATTTACACACCGAGCAATTTTATTTTTTTTGTATTTTTTTTTTACTCTTTCACCAAAAAATAAATTTATTAGTTAAATTTAGAGCTAATCGTGGGTCGGGTCGATTTTGGGTTGGGTTTTAATAAATTTTTAAGTTCAATTACTAGACCAAGAAAAATGAGCTTAAAATTTTGTTCAAGCTCGACTTGAATTATAGAAATCAAACCTGAGCTTAACCCGGCCCGGTTGATATTATTATTTTTAGATTATTTTATTATATAAAACAAATTTAAAAAATATATAATATATCAAATACACTTAAAAATATTAAAATAAATATTAAAAAATAAACAAATTTAAAATAAATTAAAAATTAGTAGAAAAATTAACAATAAAACATAAGTTTTACAATATTCAAATAATATTAAAAAATATTGAAACAATAGTAAAAACACATAAAAATAACGTTCAAACAACCAAAATAACAGCAAAACAATAAAAACAACAAAATAGTAAAAAAACAGCAATCAAAACAGTAAAAAAATAGCACCAAAACAACAATATAAATTTTTATTAAAAATGATTAATTTATTCGGGTCGGGCCGGGTCCGAACCAAAAAACTCTTACTTGAGGCCTGACCCGTTTAGAAAATGGCCTCACTTTTTGTCCGAGCCCATTCTTCGAACCTATATTTTTGTCCACACCCTTCTATTTTTTGGGCGGGCCTTTGGGTCGGATCGAGTGGCCCGACCCATGATCAGGTCTAGTTAAATTTTAAAGAAAATATATCAAAAATGGAAGCACTCCAAAACCGAATATCATAATTTTCATCTTTTATCATTCTTTTGTTTATATATATATTTTGGTTCTCCATCATTGGATTGAACACTAATGGTTGAAATGATTCAATCTTCTCTAGTTCACTCTTTAACGATTCAAAGTATAAGAAAATCAATGTATTTGGAGATTATCTAGTTTGATTATAACCATAAATTTTTTAAAAAATATTTGTGTTTTCATTTCTAATTTACACTTTGTGTATTGAATTATATTTTCATGTAAAAAATAGGATAAAATTAAGTAATTATAAACATTAAAGGCTAAATTTTTAAAAAATAAAACTAAATTGACACAATGTTTTAATAAGCTTTAAACTCTCATTTCAAACTTGAATTTACCACTTGAATTATCTTAAGTAATTATCTCATAAAACCCTTCATAAACAAGTATTTTAGTAGCTTCAAACTAAAGATAAGGATAATCATCTTCAACCCTTAAACTTCTCTCTTTTTCTCCAAGTCAATCGATTGAAAGATAATAACAACATGTTATAGCACGAAATTACTTCCTCATTTGTTGTTCAACAAGATTAAATCATAAGCCATGTTATTAAAAAGTCAAACATATCAACTCAAAAATCTTGGCTACACCAAAAATATTATTCTATTTGTTGTTCGAACATGACTTTAAACTTTATTTAACGTAAAATAAATTATTAAAATAGTTAATAATTAACAAAAATATCCAAGAAGGAACGCTAGGCACCTTGAACTCCTGAGTCATCATCAACTTGAAATTTTCGAAGCATACAAGAAAGCAAGAAAAAGAATGAAAGGTGAAAATATTGTAGGACATTTGGTAAAGCATGAACTGCTACTGTAAACATATCCACGTTAACCTTGATGAACTGAATATCTGCATGCACATATAGTAGCCTACTCTTCAATGTGTTTCTTTCGCGTATTAAATACTAGACTTGCTGCAAGCTCATTATCACACTTGATTTGTACAGTGTGGTCAACCTTGTATATGTCTCCAATCAACCTCTTCAACAAAATGTACTCTTGTGCAGTCATTGTTGCTGCCACATGCCCGACTTCAGTGCTAGACAATGCAATAATCTCTTGCTTTTTACAACACCATGAAACCACTGTTGAATCAGTGCTGATGATTTGTATCTCTAGCCTAATCTGCATCAATAAATCCTCTAAGCATAAAGTTATTACACATCTTATACAGAATACCATAATCAAGAGTTCCCTTTACATAATGCAAAACCCTTTTTACTTGTCTTTAGCCCACGAGCTCGAAAGCATGTTCTTGAAATCTGTTGATGCATCAGGGCTCACTAAGGAGAAAAAACATTATTTCAAATGTTTGAAGATATTGTTCAACAAGTTGGGTCTGAGAATTTCGTTCAATTCAGTACAAACAATGATGCTTCTTACAAATGTGTTGAAAAGAAATAGCAACATAAGTATGACACTTTCTTTTTGACTTTTTATGTTATTCATTGCATTGATTTGATGTTGGAGAGATTTGCAAATCTGAAATACTTTCAGGCCAAATTTTTCGAGAAGCTCAAAAAATTACAAAGTTCATTTATAATGGTGCCTGAGTGCTAGCTTTGACGAGAAAACAAGATACCAAAAATAGAGATTTATGTCGCCTTCCTATTACACAATTTGTTGATATAGCACTTATTTGTTCATTCAAGAAACTGTACTTGAGAGTGCAACGAAAGTGTAAAACAAGTTTGCTGCTAGATTTTACTGTCTAACGTCTCGAGGGAGAAATTTAGAGGTAAATGATCTAGATATTTAAGTACAAAAGTGAGGTTGTTATACCGAAATGTGATAAAATTTAAATTACTTGTTGTATTGTGATTAAAGATAGTAAATTTTCTCACTAAATTAAGCTCCTCAAATGTAAGAAAATCAAACCGCATAAATAATTTCACGTACTATGTTTTTCTTGTGTTTATCGTAGTGTCGTAGTGCCATATTAAGTGCCTACTTTCGATGTCACTTCCTTCAATACTCTATCATCACTTTCACACTCTTTTTTTTTTCATAAACAATTATCAACTATAAACTCCAACAAAGAAAATAAAATAAAAAAGACTAATTTAAGAATTCACGTATAGCTTGATAGCTAAATATGTAAATAAATTAATAACAAGATAGATCAATTTTTATTCTAAAATTTATGGCGCACAATGTTTTAAATGCCAATTTTTTTTTTATTATAAATTTTTAAGGGATTTCAATTTTTTTTATCAATTTTTAAGGGATTTAAAAAAAATTCGACTTTTAAAAAAATCTAAAACCTTATATTATTATTTTACTTAGGGCTCATAAAATATCAAGAACGAACTTAATGAAATCAAATGCAGAGATATTTTGAAGTTTGAAGATGTGAGGTGAAACTATATATTAGAGGGGCCAAGATGTTTGGTCACTACCTTATAAAACTATATAAAGAAGATGAAAAAGAATAACAGTGGCAGCATATTAGGGTCAACAAAAGAGGAAGTCATGGGGGATTTGAGTGTGTGACCCATATAGGTCCATGTCAACGCTACTTTATTAAATTCGATTTTCTATCATTGCTTTAGGAAGGTCCTTTTTCACAATATGACAATTTTCCTCCCTCATATCTAAAACTGTAAAATAACAATTCAAATTATTCAATAAATAATCACATTAAAAGCCAAAGTGAGCCCTACACATAATTGTTTTTTTTTCTATTTAAATATTGTATGTGTTGTACACTTCTTTTATTATATTAATAAATATAACTTATTCCAAAAATATATATGTAACCTAAGAATTAAACTTGCAAAGTAAAGCTAGTGATATTAGGAGTCCAAAATTAACTAGACACCAAAAAATTATGTTATACAGAAGAAAAAGATGTGCAACGTGATTTAATTTATTAACACAAGAAACAACAAAATATTAAAATGTGTAAAGGAACAATAAAAAGCAAAAACAAAATGTAATGTTAATTGAGCTTTTGAGGAGTGGTTTTGTTGCGTTAAGTAGTGTTGACGAAATATGCTCGATACATGACCGGTACTTGAAGAAATGGCAAGTTAGATTCAAATATGCTACGAGAGATAGCGATAGGGTTGCCGATCACTTGGCAAAAATTGACGAGGACAGGCTTAATTACTTGATTATTCTTGATGATCCACCTACCTCCGTACGTAGGCTCCTAGAGGAAGATATTCGTCACGCATTCAGGAATGATGGGTGTGAACATTAAGGGCTTGTTTAGCAACCAGTTTAAAAAGGACTTTTTACTAAATAAGTCTTTTTGGGTTGAAGGGTTAATAAACAACCCTCATTTAGCTACTTTTTTTGACTTTTCAAATTGAAATTTTCCTCAAAATGAAAAGTTAAAAAAATGTCCAGTAGCAACCCAAACGGGCTTTTAGAATCTTTATTTACTTTTTTAACCTTACAGATCTGGCACCAATTATTGCTTCCTTCCTTCTTTTTTCTTCTTTAATTTTTCTGCTCTTTTACTTTCCCTTCCTTCTCCCCTTCCATTTTCTTCCTTTCTTTCATTTTAAAGCTGTTTTTTTTATAAACTTTTCTCTTCTTTCATCTTTTTCAGCTCCAACGGGTAGTTGCTGTGATTTTTTTGTGCACCCATCATCTCCTCCTTCGGTAAGTGCTATGGTTATTCATCGATTTCTTTTAATTGTTCTCGGCTAAGGGCATTGGTCCACATGAATCAAGCTAATCCCTTCTTTTTTGATAGTGTTGGGAAGTGGCTTTTGGGTTTGGGTTTATTTGATTGAAATCATGGTTCTGCATTCTTAAGTTTTCTGTACCAAATCACTTTGAAAAATTGTTCTTTAGTTTGTTATAGTTATTTTTTCAGATTTGTGTATAATATATGATATATTCAAACATGAGTTGGGTTGACTTCTAGCATGTATACTACTTGCCACTATTGGTTTTCTATTGGGTGAGGTAGTACTTGCTATGTACTCATACTATGTGAATAATTTGTTCTACCATTCGTGATACATTTTGTTTAATAATAAGTATTATTGTGATCATTACAAAATGTTTACACCTTGTAAGAACCTAGAATTTTTTCTATTCTCTATAGCAATAGACTAATTGGTGGTGACATATCAAAAAAACAATATTGGTTGGGTGGTGCCTAAATTGAATGATTTTGCAGATATAAGGTGTTGAAGGTGTATTTTAGATAGTTAAAGGTGTTTTTCAAAGGGAACTCTTAGCAAAATAGCAGATCATGATATATTTATAAATTTAATTTGACATTTCAGTTTAGGTTTGTACAACCTTTGTGAGCATTATTTTGCTAGGAACTTATATTTCAATTTAATATAGTTCAGGTATAATAATTTGGTAAATTGGATAGTATTTTCAAGGGGAAGGAGAATAAAATTAGTTGAAATTGACTTTTAATGTTTGTGGTTTTTTGTATGTGAATGGATGGGGCTGTCACTCTAGCCTTGCTGCATCTATAGCTAGGATTTTCTAAAAATCTTATATGATCCCTAAAGTCATGATCTTGTTCATAATATTGTTTCCATAACCTCAATACACTTTCAAACTGAATATGATCTATAGCCTCTAGAGAATGCATAAATGAAATATGGGTATTTGAATTTATAGAGATGTTCTAAGCTTCTGTTTTTTGCTTTTTCATTTATCTTTGCAAGCAGATAAATGTACCTGAGGTATTGATATGCGTAATAGCATCCCAGATTGCTAATCTTGGTGAGAGCATAATTGGTGCTGCATTCCAAGGGAAAGAAGGATTTCGTTGGGTAAGGAATCATTTGAATTATAGGATGGTTTCTGTCATCCTGTTTTCTTAACCATTTTTTCTTAAATTTAGTGCCTATGTGTATCTTCTTGATTTTAGTGTTACCGATGAATCAGGCTTGATTCTATATGAATGTATGGTTTGATGTGGTATATTGATGAGATGATTACATGTATATCATTTTGTGGACTCTCATTATGTTTGGATTTGGCCGCCCTCCTAAAGCTGTAGTGAGGAAGAGTTATATACCCACTATTTTGGG
The DNA here is from genome assembly GCA_005610355.1 of Gossypioides kirkii. NCBI lineage: Eukaryota > Viridiplantae > Streptophyta > Magnoliopsida > Malvales > Malvaceae > Gossypioides > Gossypioides kirkii. The sequence goes on from CP032246.1 coordinate 36,417,639, forward strand.
GTAAAAAAGATCAAAGAGTAAATTTAGAGAGATCAACCTGTTATAAAGCTGGCTGTTAAGGATTAATTCTAGTCTTAATGTTCATTCGATGAAAATGTGGTATTGTCCATGTAATAGGCTGTTATGTTGGTCTGGTTCTTCTTTTTGCTTTGAAGTATTCATGTTCAGCATATAGCCACACAAGAAATATGGAGATATGACCTTCAAGATACATGATAAACTTTGGCACGTATCTCTATTAGACACTTACCTAGATATTTTGCTCAAATTTAATTCTCCTGTTAATTTCGTATACTCATAATAATGAGTATATTAATATATATATTCAATGTAATATGATCAGTCAAAGAAGAATGAGTACTTCGGGGATTGAAGTTAATGGTGAAAAAATCAAAGCATGGTGGGATAAGAAATTGACAGAAACATTTTGTGATATTTGTATTAAAGAGATATTGAAAGGGAATAGACCTGGTACTCATTTCACAAAAGATGGATGGTTGAAAAAAATGATCAACTTTGAAAAAGAAATAGGCAAGGCTTATTCACAAAAACAACTTAAAAATAGGTGGGATGCCTTGAAAAAAGAATGGAAGGCTTGGAAGAAACTTAAAGACGGAGATACTGGTTTAGGGTGGAATCCTATAAAAAAAACCCGTTGATGCATCGGATGATTGGTGGGAGAGTAGGCTAAAGGTACATTAATAATTTTAGATATTTTTGTTTTTTCTTATTTATGAGGTTATTTATAATTTCTTTTATTAAACTACTATTTTATATGTAGGTGGTGCCTGAAGCTCAGAAATTTAGAACATTCGACATTGATCCTGACTTGGAAGGGAAGTTGGATCAAATGTTTATGGGGATAGTTGCAACAGGTGATAAAGCATGGGCACCTTCTTCTGGTACACTTCGTAGTGAATTTTTTGAGGATGTTGACAATGACATGCCTGAAGAGAACGAGGAAGAAAATGCAGGAAATGATGTTAACATTTTAAATGATGTTAACACTTCAAATGATGTTCAAATTTCAAATGATGTTAACATTGATGGAAACGGTAAAAAAAGGAAAACACATGAGATATCAACTTCACATTTGAAAACTGGAAGGAAGAAATTCTCAAAGCAAATTGGAGGGGCTGCAAGATTGTCTAGTCAAATAGAAAAATTATGCAATGCAGCTGACAATATGAGTAAAGCCACATCTTGTTTGACTCCTGTTATGGATCCATATGGTATTCCACAAGCAGTCAAAGTGCTTGATAGCATGTCGGAGGAAGTTCCTGAAGCTAGTCCACTATACTTTTTTTCACTGGGATTATTACTCAACAAGGACAAGCGAATTATGTTTTTATCAATTAATCCCAAGATTAGAGCTATGTGGCTTAAGACAGAGATGGAGAAGGAGGACAATTGAAAATTTTCTACTCTTCTAGGGTCTAGAAATATCTACTATGTGACTAAACAACAATGCTAAACTAGTTTTATCAATAGTTGTTTAAGTTTGATTTTTAGATATTGAATTTATGTTCTACTTATTTATGTGTAATTTAGTTTTATCAATTGTTGTTTATGTTTGGTTCTTGGAGAATTTATGTTCTACTTATTTATGTGTAATCTAGTTTTATCAATAGTTGTTTATTTTTGGTTTTTGGATATTGAATTTATGTTCTACTTATTTATGAGTATTTTAGTTTTATCAATAGTTGTTTATATTTGATTTTGGATATAAAATTTGTTCACAGGTGATGACTATGGTTGACAATTCTAGCGGTGATGAAAGTGATAACAAATGGGAAAAGAAAGAGATTTTACAACGCATGGAATGTTTTAGCCGGTTATTTGTTGTTGCATCTTCTTCCGTGCAATTGTATTATGAGAAGTATATATTGAAGCAACCATGGATGGATTCAAAACAATCAGGTGAGGCATGGATCCGAGAGATTCTTGACGGTCATGAATCACGTTGTATGATTAATTTTAAGATGTCTAAAATTGCATTCACAAGTTTGTTGAGAGTTTTAGAGACAAGATACTGCATGCAAACTTCAAGACACGTATATTCTCATGAAATGTTGGGAATTTTTTTGTACATCTTGGGCACCAGTGCAAAAGTTTCCTAATGTCGAGAAAGATTTCAAAGGTCTGGAGCAACAATAAGTCGATACTTTGCAATTGTGCTTGAGAAAGTTTCAAGGATGACCATTGATCTAATTCCACCCGAAGATCATTTTTTCAGCTCAATACCCGATCAAATACGTAATGATTCTAGATATATGCCACATTTTAAGGTTAGAATTTAATATTATATTATTATATTTTAATATTTTTTATCGATTAAAAATATGCATAGGATTTATATGATTATTTGTTCAGGATTGCATAGGTGCAATTGATGGTACTCATATTGCCACTATTCTTCCACCAAATGAACAAATTCCCTACATTAGAAGAAAAGGTATCTCGACTCAAAATGTTATGGCGGTGTGTGATTTTAATATGTGTTTCACATTTGTTATGGCTGGATGGGAAGGATCGGCGCATGACACTAGAATATTTCTTGATGCAATTCGAGATCCAAAATACAAATTTCCGCACCCACCAAACGGTAAGCTATTTCATTTATTTTTTTTAAATAATAAAGTATAAGTTCTTTAATTGATAATTTAAAAAATAAAGAATTCTTGAATTACTTCTTTGTTATATTATCATATGTAGGAAAATATTATCTTGTTGATCTGGATATCCTTAAATGAAAGGTTATCTTGGACCATATATAGGTTAGCGATATCATTTACCCGACTTTCGTAGAGATAGACCGATAGCTGGTAAAGAAGAGATATTCAACCATTCACATTCATCATTACGCAGTGTCATTGAACGAACTTTTGGTGTTCTGAAAAAAAATGGTCCATTTTAAGGGATATGCCAAGTTATAGTTTTGAAAAGCAAACGATGATCGTTGTTGCTACAATGACAATACACAATTTTATCCGAAAACATGCCGGTCGAAATGATGCAAATTTTATGGAATACGAAAATATTAACAAGGCATATGAGGATATTATTGATCCAGAAGATATGTATGATGAAGAAAGTGATGATGATGATGGTGAATCAAACAATTTAAGTAGTCTTGAAATGGAATTGACAAGAGATGTTTATAGCTTCTAGTTTAATGAATTTACTTTGAATTGTAAATGCTAATGTAAAACTTTTGATGATGTATTTGGTATATAAATATTACCCCTTTTTGAAACTTTAATTCAAATGCATGTAATTTTAATTTGTTAGGTTTATATTTTCTATATTATGTTAATATCTAATATGAGTTATATATTCAAATTAAATTTTAAAATAAAATAATACAAATGTATTAAAATTAATAATTAAAAATAAAAAAATATTTTATAAAATAATACAATTGTGCTAATATTTAAATATAAATATTTTATGATTATATTTAAATATTTAAAATATAATTTATATAATCTAATTAAATTTTTAAATAATTAATATTAATTACTTAGAAATATTTAAAATTAATATTTCATATATTAAGTTATAATAAATTATTTTTATATTATTGCTAAAATATCATAATATTAACTAATTTGAACATTATTTAAATATATAATTATTACTTTATAATATCATGTCTAAAATATACATTTTATTTCTCAAAAGCACTTTTTGACAGCAATGCTAAACAATCAAATCTTTAACAAAACTATTTAAAACTACTTCGCAAAAGAATTTCTGCACCACACTTTTCAAAAGCACTTTTTAAAAGCAATGCTAAACTAAGTCTAAGTTTACTTTTTAAGTATGGCCTAGACTTTTATGTACAAAAAAAAAAACAAATGAAAACTAAGGTTAAGAGTTAATGAAAATCATTGAAACCCGAGAACCTGAAAAATTATGGAGCAACTTGACGAATTTGTTTGAGGTGTTCCAAATTATAAAAAATCACAAAATTTAAATTGAAACTCCTCAAATAATGTAGATCTGATTTGAAAATTTTCAAAGCTTTAAAACCCTATCTCTCTCTTCTTATTTCGGTGTGGAAAGGAAGATGAACAAATATTTTTGTTTTTCTTTATGATTTTTGTTTTATATACTTAATAAACACTTAATTTATTTTTAATTAAATTTAATTAGATTAATGTTAAACATGATTAACAAATTCAATGGTTTACAATTAGCTTCCATTAACAATTTTGTAAATTGATACACGAACTAACTAAATCAAACTCTCATAACTCTAAAAACATAAAAATTACAAGAAAATAACTAAATTAAACTAATCATTTAATAGCCAAAACTTCAAAGCTTTAAAACCCTATCTTTCTCTTCTTATTTCGGTGTGGAGACGAAGATAGAACAAATATTTTTGTTTTTCTTTATGATTTTTGTCTTTTGTACTTAATAAATATTTAATTAAGCTTAATTTATTTTAATTAAACTTAATTTGATTAATGTTAAGCGTCATTATTCAATGGCTTACAACTAGCCTCGACATCCATTTGTCATAATAAAGGAGGTCCAATTGCTCAATTGATTCTTCTTTTATTTAAAAATTCATAGTGATATAATTTAGTCCTTTTACTTTAATTAACTATCAATTTGATAAAATTAAGAGACCAAATTTTAATTAAACCCTAAACATCAAAAAATGCGGTTCCAAAATCGTATTTTCAGGCACCATTGACTTTTGGATCATTACAAATTAATTAATAAAGAGTAAATGTAACACCCCTAATCCGATCCGATCGTCGAGTTCAAGCTACAGGATGTCAAAATTGTTATCAGAGCAACTACAACTGATTTCAATACAATTTAACCATTCCAACATGTGTACTAGTATAAAACACATGTTCAATATGTTGTAAAATCATTTCCGAGTTTTATATGAGCTTACAAAAGCTCTTTTGCTAACCTAATATCGATTAAGGACTTAATTGAAAAGTTTTCAAAATCTGTGGATTGACATCGTGACATCATGGCTTTCACGTCGCAGCCACGTCAATTAGTGAGTATCACCGCGACTTCAAAAATCTCAACATTGCAACGCCACTCACTTTTGACTTAAGTTGCGACATTGGGAACTTATCGTCGCGACATTACCCTGTTTTGGCAAATTTTAGTTTGGTTCACATTTCATGTTTCCTACCAAAAACATTTGTCATTCCTTTATTGGAAAGGGATAGGGATGACGTGGAATCACAATTGCATACAATCCCTTCTCTTAACACATATTCATATGTCGATTTCAACAATGCATCGTGTCATGCCAAGATACACCAATTAAGCTTATAACACTTTTGAAATTAAGTGCTCCAATGGCACAAAACACATGATCATAATCTATACATATTCAAGTCATTTACCAACCTTCACATATCAGGTTACTTCATTTTGAAAGTTTTAATATATATGGCTTATGCAAGCTTGAAATCATGAATACAAATGGCACCAAACATGATAAAAACTAAGCACAAACTAGGCCATATATCAAACTTAGCATACAAACTTAACCTTAACCACAAATAAAACATTGACATTCATAACTAAAGATGACCATTTTCATGATAAAGCCCTATATACATGTTACAATATTAGGACTCAAAATAAACATAATGTTATCGTCTTGTTGATGGTGTGTTATTCGCATTGATTCGACTTGGTGAGTTCCGCAATCTAGGGACCTACATGCAAGAAAAACAACCATAGGTAAGCATTCAATGCTTAGTAAGTTCAAATGGAAATTACAATATTTACCTTGTTGATAGTGAGCATATTATATACCAAAAGTTAAGTGTACATTTAGCTAGCACATGACACTCTAGGTCACAACAAAGTGTACATAAGAATCATAAGTATTCATATGCATTAACGTGATAAACACAACTCAAACATCACTAGTTTTCACCATTTCACGTAGGTTCATCACCATTTATTCAACTTTAGTTACATACCTTTTTAGCATATTAAATTCGATTCTCTTCTATTTTCTTTTTCGTTTCAAAGTTCAATTTTAACGTTTTTCTCAATGGAACCCTAGTAAAAAACGAATTCGGACATGCGAGTAAACTACACCAAACCAAGATAGTTTGTATGAGCTTAAACTGCACCACATCAAGATACAGAAGTGCAAAATCTGTTGACATCAATGTTTAAACATATTCAAATACATCTCTCCACCACACCAAGATCTCTATAGAGACAATGAATACTCGATGATCCGTAACAGGTGTTGGATCTCGAAATAACCTTGTCATAATCTTCATATACGAGTGCATATATGATCCTATTATTGAAATATTTGTTGTTTTGAATTAATTTGTTAATAAAGTTTATTCAAGTATAAAAATAAAATGATATATAACTAAATAAAAGTTGTGGTGAAATTAGTTATTATTAACTAAAAGAAAAGACGCACAATGTAGGATGACTAGGTAAGAGATTAACAATTTCATCCCAAGATTTCGGAAAAAAATGAAAAGAAAATGGAGTAGATTATTAGTGAAAATTTGCCCGCCCAAAATATATCTAAAACGGTGCTCCACCACCTCCGCATTAAATGAAGGTTACGCTTTTCGGTAGTATTGTTCGTTACTTGCCTAAGCCTCTCTCTCTCCTTTACCCTTTCCCTTTTATTGATTTCTTCCTATCATTTGTTTTCCCCTCTCCCCTATCTACACGCCCAAGGTACCTGAAGATGGAATCTTTTTAATTTGGTTTTCGGTTTGCTTTTTCTTTTTTACCGCCAGCAAGTGTTTGGAGAAATGCCAGAACCATGGCGACCTTCACCTCCTCCACCTATACTTTTGTCTCGCCTCATTCGTTTTTAACGCACTTCCCTGCTCGGGTTTTCCCATCCTGTTTCTGCGGGATTAACCCAGGGAACAAAGGGAATTCGGTGTCTCTGAAGCTGAATCTTGTTCGTGGGTTGGTGTTTGGGGAGGATAAGAAAAGGGTTTCTTGGTGGTCTTGTTGTTGCAAGAAAGGGTGGGACAGCGACGGGGATTTAGCATTGGAGGCAGATATATTGGAGTTCATGAAAAATAGTGACAAACCGGAGGCATTTCCAAGCAAGAAAGAGCTGGTTGATGCTGGGAGGATGGATCTGGTTGAGGGGATTAAGAGACAAGGAGGGTGGCTTGCTATGGGCTGGGACTTGGATGAAGATGATAAAGAACATGGATTTCAAGTAAAAGGGTTCCCAGAAGCTGGTGTTAAGGATTGGGACCTTTTGGAGAAGGAGAAGAAATGGGATAGCCAGACTTTTCAAGAAAGGGCTCAAAGTGAAGTTGAAATTAGTGGGGCTTCTTATTTGGCTGTTAATTCTTCTAGCTCAACCTCCTCGTCTGGTAGATCACTGTGAGATCTTTAATTCTTGGGATTTTATTTGCTTCATGTATTATTATTTTCTTGTGTGGAAAAGTTAGTTATTGCATTTGTTATTCAAATGCCTTATTGAAATTTATTCTTTGTAGTTTACCATTCCCGTGTTTAGAACGAATTGTTACAAATGTTTAATCTTTCATTGCTGTGGAAAAGGTGATTTGCTTGGACTTGATATTGCTTGTGAGATATTATTTGAAATTGATTGCCTTATGATGTTAAAAGAATCAATCTTGAATGAGTTTATACTTTTTCCTGCAAACCAATTAATCTCCTTTTGAAATTAGAGGAAAGGGGAGAATGCTGGAGTCTTGGGAGTTCTGTGTCCTGGGTAGGTTTTTGACAAAAGTTTTGGTTTGTTCAGAGAAGTAGCAGCTAAGGATGATTGTGGCGTTGAGGGTATTCTGAGTCGCTTAGAGAGAGAAAGGAATATGAATTTTGGGATTGGTTTCAGAGACAAAGGTGACAAAACTTGTCCCCAAACGAACTGTACTGAAGAAGAGTCTCTTGTCCAAGCCTCAACAGATGTGGTACGTTGAGTTTATTAGTTTCGAAATCTTTAATACATATTTTACTTTATATGAATAAAGATTTTTTTAAAAACTTTTTTAGGATAATTATGTCTACCCAACTGTTAACTTTGTCTCACCCATTTTAACCTTGAGTCTTTTTGTTTTCATTCTATCGTCAGCCTCTTGGTGTGGAATTTATCCTAATTGTAACTTTTTTGTATTTGTTATGTTGTAAAAGACAGTTGGTGATCCTCATAGAAGAAAACTTATGTCATTCAGTGGTAGTTCTGGCCTAGTCAGTGATACCACGGCCAAGTTTATTCAGAACCAGCCTCTATCAGGCATTGATGGTTTAAGAAATCCAACATGGAGAGAGTGGAGCCTTCAAAGAGCAGGAATCATTGGCAACGAATTTGAAGGTAGTCCATTTGTTATTTTCTGTTGTTTCATGTCTTAAATTTTGGTATGATATGCATCTATTTGTACGAGTTCAACTGCTGAAATTATCGAATGGAATGAAATGGTCAACAGATATTTCAGGATATGGGACACTTGAAATAAGAAATAAATCCGATGAACTAGACAGAAGAAAAGAGTCACATGCTTCTGGAAAAGATATTAATCACAATGAAATACGAAATCGTCTTGAGCACTTGAAGTTGGAGCTTTCATCTGTACTGCAGTCATTGAGGTCTAACGTTCATGAGGTTCTATCACAGGAGGTGAGCAAATGATCTCTGTCTCTGTCTCTTGAAAAGGAAGCCGAATCTGAAGTATTTTTATGGCCTTCCTTTGCTTCAGAATTAGTAATTGAAAGACAGGATACCTCTCTTTGCAATTCATTTTTTTTATTCAAGATGGTTTCTTACAAGTAAAATATGAACTGCTTTCATATTTATTACTTTAGAGATACGAAGAGAAAGAATTGGAAAACAAAACTGAAAAACCAGAGGACAGAAGGAGAGTGTTGGAGGTGGAGGCAGGTAGTTCTATTTCGGGTTTATGTTCTGAAGGAAGAAAGAGTGACCAAGTGATATTTATGACTGCAAGGAATGGCATTTTTATGTTCTTAATCCCTTTTTGGGGGATCAGTACAGTGATTCATGAATTTTAGTTATGAGATTTTTTTTTGTCACCTTCCTGTTTAAATCTGTTTGTTTATGGCATAATTTAACCTAGATGAGAGCTAAGATGAAGAGAATTGAAGCTTTATTTTTTCAACACGTGCTGACTGATGATTTAATCGCACTTCTGGATTAGTTAGAAACCTTCTTTGTTGCTGTCCCCATACATTCATTTTGAGTTTTTGATTAACTTTTAACCCTGATATCATGATGCCTAGGGTGATGAAAGTTCCGTTGACAATTTCCATAGGCTTTCTGATGCTTCGGAGTTCCAGGAAAATGAGATATCAAATGCCCATGACAAATTGCGATCACTACGGGCAAGGTTGGCAGTTGTAGAAGGGAAGATGGCACTGGCAATAATGTATGCAGTAGCCTACTCTTATTAGTTTAAGAAGATGCCTACCTTACTTTACTTCAAAAGAATCACATTTCTACATTCCTTTCATCCTTTGACAGAGATGCACAAAAGATCGTGGAAGAGAAACAGAAAAGGATTGATGATGCTCGTAGAGCTTTACGACTTCTTCGGACTGCTTGCATAGTATGGCCTAATTCTGGATCAGAGGTGCTGTTAGCAGGATCGTTTGATGGGTGGGCAACCAAGGTTTGCTCCCTCAAGCCGACTGTAGAGAATTCATAATGATATTTTTCTTCATCAATGCATTCATTAATTGAAGTGCAAGTCTCGAGTCTTGTTAATAGAGCATTTACATAAACTACCTGTTTTTGCTTTTGTGCATGTCTTTTGATATTATAGTCTTGTTCTATCCATAATTATGCAGATAGACTTTGGTTGTTACATGTCTAGACTTAGAATTCCTTTAACTTTGGAATGCTTCAAATACATGCATCATGTCATGGTTCCGAAAGGGAGCCGTAAATCCCACATTGGTTATGTACTACAGTTCGAATGAAATATTAAGTTTTTGATGTCCTTGGAATGCTCTATATGGTTTGCCGGCTGTCTGTCTGGAATGAACTTTCCTGCAGCTTCTGCTTCATGCTTGGGGGTTGAGTGCTTATCATCCTTGACTGTTTTCTCTGCCAGGCCCTTTCCATTCTTCAAGGCATACTCCATTGCTTTAAAAATCTCCATGTTTATGTGTTTGCTTTTATGGCATTATCAATATGGTGTACTGTATTCAAGTTCTGGCGTTTCTGCATTTAAGGCTGCTCATGTGACAATTAGTGATTTAACTAGCTTGTAACTCTTTGTTTGGTAGCTTATGAATTACAATCATATCTTGCAGAGAAAGATGGAGAAGTCAAGTACGGGTGTATTTTCTTTGCAGTTGAAGTTGTATCCAGGAAAATACGAGGTGTGTATTTTCGCCAACTTTGTTACAAGTCAGAGTTGTTCAAGTTTTACATGTCTGATGAATAATAGAGCTGAGCACCATTACCTTGTGTAGATTAAATTCATTGTTGATGGGGAATGGAAGCTTGATCCCTTGCGCCCTATTGTTAACAGCGGAGGATTTGAGAATAATCTACTTATCATCACATGAGGAGGCCAGACTTCTATAGGCATGCAGAATAGGAGTAGATGCGGCTGATTTTTGGTTTTGGTTTTGGTTTTTCCCTTCTTGTAAACGAGTAGCATAGACGTGGTAGGAGGTGATACTTCCTAATGATTCTTTAGAAGGGGCACCATGTAACACAACCGGTATTTTCCCTTAGATGTTCCGTTTTCTACCTTGTTGATAATGTAAACATCTATGCCAATAACGAGATGATGTTTTTTTCCTTACTTGAGATTACGTAGTGATAAAGAAAATAGTTGTAGACTTGAAGATTCCAAATATGAGCTCTGGGTACGTAACACCTAATACAATAATTTAATCAAAATTTATTAATAAAATATAAACCTATTATGGATTCATATGGTGTTTGATAGATTGTCGAAGGAAGTTTTCAAAACATGGAATTTATTTTAACATATTTTTTACATTATCATTTTACAAAATTACAAAAAAAATTACTAGAGAAAAACACATTCAAAATGAACTTGAAGAACTAGTTCTCAAGATTCATTTGTATATAGACAAACGTTCGTCTAAATTCATTGTGCACTTGAAATAAAAAATTCCTAAATTTAAAGAAAAATCTAAAAATTAAAAAATTAAAAAAAGAAAAATATTTAAAATAACCTAGACAAACCGTTATTGGCAGTCAACCCAAAACCTAGCGATGTTAATCAAGTAAGGGTGGGCGTTTGATCGAATCAAGTGAAAATTTTTTGAGTTAATTGAGTTGACGAGTCTTTTTATCATCCTAACTCAATTTGAAATTTTTTCAAATCGAGTTGAGTGAAATGAAATTCAATTCAAGCTGAATTAAATTGAGTGAAATTGATCGAGTTAAATTAAAAAATTAAACATGTCAAATTAAAATCTTGTTACAATATAACTAATTTCATGTTAAAACATATATATTTGAAAACTTTTTTGAAGCAAAATAAGAAAAACAAGATACTTTAGTACGTAAAACTCGAATCATTAATTAACTTATTTAGGTTCCAAAATTATTATTTTAGGAAATTTTAAAATTTTTAACTTTCGTTATATATTGTTTAAATTTTTTAAAATTTTTATAATTTTAAAAATATATAAATTTTGGAATTTTTATAAATATTTTAATTTTTTTTTTGTAATTTTTATTGAGAAAGAGGCCAATTTGCTCATTTTCAAAATTTACAGGGCTCAAAAAAGATACCAATTTGTTATTCGAATTATAAAATTCAACTCCACTCGAACTCGAAATTCGAACTACTTATTCGAGTTGACTTGAAAAAATCGAATAACTTGATTCAATTAACTTGAAATTCGATTTTTTTAATCAAAGTCAGATACCAATAAAAAGTACCAATTTGACTTAAGGTTTTCAAGTTTAGGTTCTAGTTAGGTCCAAAATAAGTTTAGGTATCAAATAGATACAAGTTACCAAGTTCAAGTATCTATCTATCTATCTATCTATCTATCTATATATATATATATTAACCAATGATGAAATGAGTAAGATTTGGCAACGCGTGAAAAGTTTTAAAAGTTTATTTAGTGTTGCAACATCTTCTGTGCAACTATATTATGATAAATATTTATTGAAACAATCATACATGAATTCGAAACAATCAAGTGATGCATGAGTTTGGGAGGTCCTTTATGATCATGAATTGTATTGCATAATTAATTTTAAAATGTCACAAATCATATTTAGAAACTTTTTGAGAGTTTTGAAAACACGATACAATTTGTAAAGTTCAGAAGATATTTTTTTCTCATAAAATGTTGAGTATCTTTTTGCATATGCTAGGTCCTGATACAAAAGTTTATGAATTTTGAGAGAGATTTCAAAGGTCCAAATTGACAATAAATCAATAATTTACAATTATGCTTGAAAAAGTTTTAAAGTTGACTATTGATACAATTGCATAAGATAATTGTACTTCTAGTTTAGTACCTGAACAAATACGAAATGATTCTAGATACATGCTGCATTGTAAGAGCATAATATTATATTTTAATATATTTCATATACACATGTGTTCTAAATATGATTGTTTATTTGAGATTGCACAGGTCTAATTGATGTTATACATATTACGATGATTCTTCCACCAAATGAATTGATTACTTATATCAGATGAAAACATGTCTCAACACAAAACGTCATGATTGTGTGATTTTAATGTGCTTTAAATTTGTAGTGGCTAGATGGGAAGAATCAACGCATACCACTAGAATACTTTTTAATGAAATTCCAGATCCAAGACTAAAATTTTCACACCCACCGAATGGTAAATTGTTTCATTTATTAATTTAAATAAAGTATTAAGTTTGTTTAATTGATTAGTTATTATCTTATGACATATAGGAAAATATTACCTTATTGATTCAAGATATCCTCAAATAAAAGGTATTCTTGGACCATATAAAGGAGAATGATATCATTTACCTGACTTTTGTAGATATAGACCTATATACGGTAAAAAAAAAGTGTTTGATTATTGCACATTCATCGTTACATAATGTGATTGAGTGAACTTTTGGTGTATTTAAAAAATGGACAATTTTAAAGAATATGCCAAATTATAGTTCCGAAAAACAAATGTTGCTTGTTGTTGCTACAATGTCAATACACAATTTTATCCGAAAATAGAGATGTTTAGATTATGTTGGCTTTATGAAAAATGAAAAATGATAAGGCATATAAGAATATTATTGAAAGTAGATGTGCATGATAGAAAAAGTGATGATGATAGTGAGTTCAACAATTCAAATGGTTATGGAATGGAAGCTACAAAATATTCCATAGCTTGTAGTTTAATGAGCTCACTTTAACTCGCAAACATTATGATGTATTGTTATATGTAATACTTAAATTGCATAAATACATTGATTTAATAGTAATTGTTTTTATGTTACTAATATCTAATATATGATTTAAACACTTTAAATTAAATTTTACAAATAACTTATATTTAAAATTTATATTTTATAAATCATATGTTAAATTACTTTTCAAAAGCGCATCTCAACCGTGACAATAATGTCAAACCAAATGATTTAAGTTAAAACAAAATAATTTTAGTATCATACAATTTTAGTTTTGGTATTTGTTGGGGATCGACTCGTTTAAACAACGAGATAATAAAAGTGGAGAAGAACGAATACAAATATTTTACGTGGAAAACCCTCGAAGAGGGAAAAACCACGGGTGAGGGAGGCTTAAAATTTTCACTAAATCAATAAACAAACGAGAGTACAATATGAAAAAAAAATTAACCTAAATCTACTAAACGTACATTATCCAAAAACCCTAAATACAAAGCTCAAAATTTCAAAAATCAAATTGATAAATAAAACCCTAAATATCATAAGGCACTCACAAAAAGGGTATAAAATACTCTTCATAATTACCACGAAACTCTTACAAAAATTCATATGCGACTAAATATTCACCTTTAAATAGGCTAATATTAGAGTTCTAATCATGCTAAAATATCCTTGAAATAATTAGTTATTTCGGCTATAGCTATGGGTTGATATAAGATTTTTAAATTTAAAACTAATTTCTAAATTTTTGGTTGGATAAAATACCAAACCATTGGGTTTGTTGAATGATTTGTGAAACAAGAAGTTGCTTATTTTCACACTTTTAAGATGATGAACAAAGCTGAATTTCTAGAAATTTTTCTGAGTGGGTCATCAATTGCCGTGGACTGAAAAAGCCCACAGTCACAATGGATCCCTTCCCTTTCACCACCCTGGGGCCCAACCTATGGATGAACTGACAAAGGAGACATGCTGCGCACTTGCTCAGCATTCCCCCACGACAATGACCCGTACGTGTGACTTCGGCCACGGAAAAAAAAAAAAAAAAGTAAGCACAACATTCCAACCCGACAAACCCAAAAGAAGAAAAAAAATGTTACACTAAACGATACATTACATCAAACCTTGTAAAATGTAACTATGTGTAACGATAGCATCATTTAAGGATCGCAAAAGAAAAAAGAAATCTGAAATTTACACAGGGTTGGAGCTGGAATTGATCCAATCCGATAGAATTGGATTTTTTAAAAAAATCGAATTTCAGGATGAGTCAGATCGTGTTAATTTTAGAGAATGGTTGATTTGAGATCGAGATCGGGTTTAGCAGGAACTGTCCTGTCTCGAAATATTTATGAAATTACTGTTATATATTTTTTAATATTAATTAGATTAAAAAATCCTTAAATTTTAGCGTCACCATTATCATTTTACCATATTTACTCTCATATATTTCACAATCGTTTCTTTCGCTCTCTCATTTTAATTTATATTTTCAATTCTCTTTCTCATTTTCATTCTTTATTTTTTTTCTCTAATGTAATATATATTTTTTACTTAATCATCCCAAGCATGATGTTTAAAATATTTTTTTAATTTAATTAATCATAATTAAAAAATTAATTTGAATTTAGATTGAATTGGATTGAAATTGAATATACAATTAATTTTCAAGTTTGAGATGAATTACATTTTTTAAGCTTAAAGTTTGATAGAATCGAAACATGAAAGAAGAATATTGGATCGGGGTCGAAGCGAGTGAAAATTTACCCTACCCCGTTGCTATCACTAGCATCATTAGAGATGGAAACGAAATAGGTACACTAGGATATTTGCAGATTTCTAGGATGCATATATAAATATATATATATATATATAAATATATATATATATATTAAAAAAATCAGATATATGGGAGTTGGAAAAGTATAGGCCCGTGAAGTGGAGAGGGGAGTTGGCAACATCATTGAGTCAGTCCGTCCTGGGTGTGTGCCGCACCCATCATCCCTCAAATGAGTAACTAGACAATGACAGTTAAGACATTTGGAGACAAAGGATACCTCACATCCGAGCTTTCTTTTAATCGCACCAGGCATTGCCTTCCACGTTGCTTCATTCTTCTCCATTTGATGTTGGGTGTGTAAGCTGGAACTGCTTGCTTTGAAGCTGGAACAATGGGAATGGGAATGGGGGGATGGATGGGCTGCGTTTTGTTGCTTTGCTTTCAGCAGGGACCGCACACGTGGATGATTTGAACAAACCATGAATACGACTCTTGATTGTGGTCGTCGGCACCAAAATATCTGTGTGTGGACCAACCTTTACTTTGCATTACTCCACACTTGCCATTTTCCTTTTTTACTTCTAACATTCACTCTTATAGATTTAATTTTTATTTCAGCGTTTTCTTAAAGATTCAATTTTTTTTATAAAACTATTTTAAAAGATTTTACTTCAAGTAAAAAGCTAAAAGATTAAAATCTTTCATTTAAAAAAAAAAAAAAAACTCAAATACAATAATTTAGTTAAGAGAGATCAAACTTTCTCCTTTCATCATAGTCAAATTTAGCATTACTTGGCGCGTGTTGTCCCTTTCATTTTGGCATAAAATCTTTTATTAGCTCTTCTCTTTCATATTCCTCAAGCAAGAAAGTTTTGTTTTTTTAATTATAAGAAATGCATGGTTTAGGTCGTAGATGAGTTTTGCTTATTTCATATGAATATTTTTAATTTTATTTTTATGGAATTCAAAATAATTTTGGTAAATGTGAGGTTGAGCGATATTATTAGGCAGCAGATAGTATTTGACATGTAGATATTTGCCTACCGCAATTCAACAACACAACCAAACCAATGAAAAAACATTTGACTAAAAATATGGATGGATGGATGGATGATGCAAAGCATTGACTATAGTTACACTGCTGCAGCAAGCAACTTAATGAAAGATGTTGAAGTCAAACTATTTTAGGCAGATTCAGCAAAGATAATTAATTATTTCGACCCCATTGTCAAACATGTTGCTAATAGGTTAATGCTACTTGAATCCAGCTTAGCAAATAATTCTCTAAAAATCCACACTTATGATATTGATTGTTGATTACATATTGAACTGGCATTTTTATTTTGTATCTTATACAATTCATGTTCGAGATTCATGGTTCCTCTTCTTAATAATATCATCTATGCTCTCTAAAAAATGTACGATGTGTCTTAATATTGTACCAAATACCTTTCTAATTTTAAGCCGATTCTTTTAATCAATTTAAATAAATTAAATTGATTTATTATATTAATTAATGAAATTAATTAATATAATAAAAAACATTAATTTCATTATTAAAATCACAAATCAAGCCACATCAAATTAGGATTCAAGTTTTGAACCCAAAGAGATGAGGGTTGTTAAATTAAAGGAAGAAATGGGTGATTGATCCAATGCAAGGCGTGTGTAGATGCATATGACAATGGTGGCATTGGATGTCAGACCATGCTACTTCCAGATCAAATTAAGTCTACCACCATTAATGATTCACTCCTTCCCTGCAAACACCAGCCAACGATATCACGGTTTCTGATCATCCCCATCACCTCTCTGCACCTCAATGCCTTGGGAAATTGGAATTACGCAATCATATCATTTGAAGATCCCCCCACCCCCCGGAAAAACTGACTTTTTAGTTTTCAGGGGTAGAAACTAGGAAGGATTTTGTCATAAACAGCAATACTAGTCAATTTATATATGATATTAATTGATATGTTATAAATTAAGTGTAAGTTTAGATCAACAATGTGTTTACATATAATTAGTATAAAAATAACGGTGATAATAAAATTAAATAGTGTTATGATATTGTAACGTGACATAAAAAAATAAACTAAACACACCGTATTGCACATCCAAAAAGATTGTAAAATTCGCTATAAGTATCTATATTTTACGAAAATTATAGATTTAGTTTATGTATTTTAATTAAATTTGATTATTAGTTTTATACTATACATATAATCGTAAATTTAATCTTATATTATTTAATTGAATCATTTTAAGTCTTCATACTTTTCAAATTTTGAAATTTTGATTTTGATGCAAATAACAATCGTTAATCCATTAATAGAATTTTTAATGAGTAATATGTAAAAATAACTAGCTGACATGACTTTGCATATGTAATAATATGTTTGTCGTATCATATTTTGAAAAGAGCAAAATTTAACTTAATAATTTAACATTTATTATTTTATAAGGATTGAAATTTAAAAATATAAAATTTAAAAATATCAAATTAAAATATAAAAACTAAATTCATAACTTTCATAAAGTACAGAAACTAATAGCAATACTTAACCTATATTATGATATAAAAGATTATACTTAATCTAATATTTTTAATTTATAAAAATAATGTATGAAGCATAAAATATTTTAAATGATAATTAAATAATGGTTAAATGATGCTTTTAGACACTATGTCCATGTAAGACGTATTGATGAAAATAAACTTGTATTTGCTTATTTATTTATATTAAATTTTGTCACATCAAATTATCAGTGAGGGTTTAGACGAATCAGGATACAAAGTTGTTGTCAATGGTTGGATACGATACATTTGCTTAATTGGTAGTTGATTGGATTTGATATATAATATAATAGTTTCTTTAAATCAATTGTTCATTTTGATTATTTAAATTACGGATCATTTTGATTATTTATTAATATAAGTTGTTGTCTAGCATCATAGTTCTACCATATGATGTAACTTAATATTAATTAAATCTTATATAATCAATGAGTTAATATTTACTTTTTTATTTTTCTTTTCATGCAAAAATTATTGAAAACAATTATATAAAGATATAATAAATTAATTACGGAATTTTATTTAATCGACCTGTTCGAAAAATTATAAGAAGAATGACAAAATCCGTGCACTAAGGGCACAATATCCTGATAAGTCTCAACTCAGTTGAGCAATTACCAAAACCCTTCCCTTTTATAAAATAATAGGAGTTAATTGCACCAGACATTCTCAAACGACGATCCTCTTTCTAAGTTGACTCCCAACTTTAAAGCATTTTAATTATATATCAAAACTATCGATATTATATCAATCAGGCCCTTCAATTTTTAAATTCATTAATTTAATCATTAAATGACATGCTAAATTTTAAATCACATAATTTAATATGAATTTTTTAAAGAAAAGTAAAATGTTACTACATAACTTTTAAAAGTAAAAATTAAAAATAAAATAAAACGAAAAGAGAAAGTAAGTGAGCGATAAAGCTTTTGTAAAAGCTTCAAAAACCTCAAAATTAAGATTTTTACAATATTCATTTTTGAACTTTTCATTTTAAACTTGCCACGTAAGATTTAACATCTTATTTAATGGTTAAATAAGTTATTTTAGTAATGAAAATACTTTATTAATATAATTTTGATAGTCTAGGAATGTAATTAGAATGTTTTAAAATTTGAAGATCAATTTAAAATAAATAACATTATAGTTTTGGGATGTATGTTGCAATTAACTTAAATAATAAATATTATTGTGAGCTTATTTTTTATTATTTCAAATCATGTCTCAAAAAATGTATTTGATGAGTTTTAAATCTAAAACACAATAATTTTTAATATATTTACAATTTCAATTAAAATTTTATTTATTACATAAAATTTTTACTTACATGATGGAGTTGCCATAATATTGTAATATTTAAAATAATTGAGTTTTTTAATTTGAATGAAATAACTACATAACTTTTTTTTTGTTACATTATATTTTTCATCCATATCTTGTTTTTTAAAAAAAATTCCACTTACCTTGTAGAAATGATATTTGTATTGGATCGAGCTAGCAGTCGAATCGAAAATTGATTTAAATAATAAAATAGAATCTATTAAATTGAAAATTGATATGAATTGATTGAACTGACTAAAAAATTAATTGAAACAAAATTTTTAATTTAAATTTTTTTAACTATTTTTGTAGTCTCATTTCGACAACTGATCCATTACTTGCTTGTGGAGTGTAGAAATAATTCTGGGAAATTCTAGATAGTAAGAAAATAAAGTTTAAAAGGTGAAGAGGTCAACGTGGCCAACAAATCAAAGACTACAACTCATTGCCAATGGAATAACCAAAGGAAGCTGAAATCATCCATACCTGAATATTGACTTTTAATGCCCATTCGTTCCGATTTTTCAAACTTTGTCCTCATAAAATGAATGCATGTTCATGGAACACTTCACCATTAATTGCATCTTTCCTTGCGGGTGTGAATTTCAAAGCTCAAACTGCCCCCAGTGTTTTCTCCAGAAGCACACATATTGAGGCAACCTTGTCGTGCATGACAGTTGCTGTTCTTTCACATGTCCTAATATTTTTGAACCCTAATCACAAGGAAATTTGACCAAAAACATACAATTGAAAGGAGTAGGCAAAAAACAAGCATATGATTTTACGGCAGCATGATGTTTATGTCTGATTATAAGATATTGCTTTGCTTACAACTGGAGTAATAGGAAGAGGGGAGGGATAGCAGGAGCAGGTATCCTAGATATAATATAAGGTGTGGGGAAACGATCAACTTAGTAAAGTGATGACCAAAACGACTGATCTTCCACCGGTAATGAAAAATTACAAGAAGTGGCAGGTGCATCATAGTAACAATCGAATTTTGGAAGAACAATGGTGGGTGCAGAAGGCTTTTGCTGAGATCTTCTTCTTCGTCTGATTGATCCGGTTCGAAAACGTTAGAGGAATCCGCAGGCTCTATGAATGAGGAATGATACCCATGGCCATCAGTGTAGTGTGGGCTGTCAGAGTCAAAAACATCACTTTTAGCCGAACATGCTTCTTCCTGTTTACAGGCCAGCAATGGCACATGGGATGCATCTGGATTGGGTTTTTGAGGTTCATCATTGGCTTCGACAGATCCCAGATTTTCCATCCCTTTCTCTTTAATAACCAGCTTCTCTTTGAGTGAAACCACCTGTTGCATTGTCAAAAAATGAACCATCATCTGTTTGGAATTTACCGGCAATGTTATAGTTGAACCGTGTTAGGTGAAATTGAAGTTAATTTACCTGATTTTTCAAGTCATCTTTCTCCTTAAGGAGATTGTCGAAGTCAGCCTTGAGCTTATCGAAGGTAGCTCTGAGTGAATCATAGTCCTTTTCCAGTTGTTTGTTCTTAGATCGAGCACGCCGATTTTGAAACCAAATAGCTACTTGCCGGGGCTGGAGCCCAAGTTCTTTTGCTAGTCGCAACTTCCTGTCTGATTCAAGTTTGTTTTCAACCTCAAAGCTCCTCTCAAGAAACTCAACTTGAGTCGCCGTTAGCCGCCTTTTCTTTCCACCTGCTGGCTGACACGATCCATCCAAATCATCATCTCCTCCATTAACATACTCATACTCCATCACTGGCTTCTCACCTGATTGATTCAATCACAGGCAAAACAACATAATAATCAGCTGATTTTACTATATAAAATACCAATCATCCAATCTTTTTACAAATTTCATTGTCGAGTGTTCCAAAACTACAGCAGGACCCTGTTCTGGACAGTGTAATGAAGAAAGACAGCATCATAAACATAGAAGCAAATACACAAGGAAAAAAACCGAAGGCTAAAAACAAAGACAAGGAAACCCGTACAGCAACCTTCTAAAACCCATTACTGAACAAGAAAATTGAAAGTAAAGAAGAGGGCAGAGAGGAAAATAAAAATACCCTGGAGAGCAGAGGAAGATGAGGAGGGTGTCCATAAAGGCTCCATAACCCTAAAGGTAGAGGAAGAAGAAAATGACTCAGTTGGAAGCAAAAGACGTAAGTTTGAACCACCACAAAAACTGCCAACTCCTATACTCTTATCCTTGCTTTACTTTTGAGGGATCCCAAAAAGCTTAAAAGATGATGTCTTTGGGAGGAGAAACCTCAGTCATGAGTTTCAGTTTGATCTATGACTTATCATGCAAAATATTTGTGATGGGAAATACTGTAATGTGGAAAGTCTGAAAGCAACAAAAGCTTCTATCCATATCTCACAAGGAAACCCGCAAAAGAGGAGAACAATCACTAGATTTTTGGTTTGAATCAAGAAGCTTGAGAGGTTTGGGTTAAGTAGTGTTAGATTGTTGAGCAGGGAGGATCTACTAAAACTAAAAAACTGGAAGAGAGGGGGAGTCGGGGGTGAAATGGCCTGCATTGGGTTTATAATTTATATCAAAGCTTTGGTTAAGGTACGGACAGACAAGAGGGAAGGGGGCCTTACCTTTGCCTGCCTTACTTTTTCTTCTTGGGGACTGTGAGGTTGGGCAGCCTCAAAATAGAATTTTCATTTTTCTGACCTTATATCCTCTGTAAATTAGTAAATAACTTATAAACACCATATTAATCTTATTTCGCTCTGTTTTACAATTGAATTTAATATCTTATAAATTTTAAAATAATAATGTGAATAAATATCACAAAATTTACAAATATCTGAGATATCATGGTCACTACCTAATAATGTGGCAATACATACTGGAAAGGCCTGGAAGTTTTAAATTATGTGAATGGTGAATACGAGAGTCATCTCTGAGATAGTTTTTTCCCATTATTTTGTATTTGTTTCTTTTTTGTTATTATTATTTTAGTCTATATTTAATATTCAGTTGGGTTAGATGTTAATTCTGCAAGTAGATTTTCAAACAAAATGCGCATTTAAACCTTATTTAAGTCCATTTTTTATGACTTCATTGTTGTTGCATTCATCACTTCTTTTTCTTTTCAGCCTTTCTTCTTCTTTGAGGTTATGGAGCTTCCCCCCCCCCCCCCGGGGAAATTAAAAGGGAAAGGAAAGTTCTTGAAGAAACCCATTTTTATTTCCTTGAATTTTTGTTCAATTTTTCATGTCATTAATTAACATTTTATAAGGTAAAATTTCCCTATGAAATATAATTTAAAATTTTTTCGTCCAATCACGTGGCAAAATAAATCTAATTAATAAGGAGTTGATGGCCGTCAAAGGCCTTAACAGATGTAATACCTTCCATCCGTCCTGACAACCGATATGGATAGGAGATACCATCGGAATATGAACAAACAATAATTCTTAGAACTAATTAAGAGTTAATAGTTTAAAACATTTTTTAATAAAATCTTTAAATCAAATTTTTACCAATTGAAAGCTTTAAAAAATGCTTTAAATCATTTAAAATTGATCAAAACTCAAAAGAGTCTCAAAAGATAAAAAATTGCTCAAAATAGTGCAATGGCATGAGCCCTACATTGTGGTATTGGTACAAGAAGGGAGAAACATCGATACTTCTCCCTGTTACAGTAGACTTTTACATTCTGTTTCACTTGTTGCGACACCACAGAGATCAAGTATAGAAACCTTTAGTCTTGAAGTAAAAATTGACTTAAAACTCACTTGTTTTAATGTCTAGAAGCTTAGTACTAAAACTTAGACTTAGGGGACTCATAAATTATGTTTTTAACACCTTATACAACTATTGAATCACCCCAAACGTAGTGAACATAACTCATGCTTAAAGAGCATCCAAAGACATACATAACACCTTCGTAAACATGCTCAAATTAAATAATCAACCATTTTAAAGCATGTTCAACCATTCCTTAAAAGATATGATGCTATGAATGCGTTCCTTAAAACATGTTGGACGAGGAACCCCCTACGTTGCGACGTCAGCTTGAAACTTTGAAAACTTCACATTTTAGTCTCTGTTCAAACTTAGACCACTAAAAGTGCTATCATAAGCTCATATATAACCAATTTTGTGTTCGAATCTTGTTGTAAATGTATAATGGTCTTATTGACTTGAATGAAATAATGAAATGAACTGAAATTAATTGTCATTGCTTTGGCAACAAATATAACATTTCAATACTTTGACCTAACAATCGAGTCGGGTATAAGGTGGGTATCACGATATCCAGGGCTTGGTATCGCAATCTCACAGACAGTAGCTAATCTTCCCAACCTAAGGACCAAGTTGCAAAGTTTTTAATATTAAACAGAGTCAATATTAAACAGATCAATTAATCAGACTTAAAGATTAAAATTGGAGATTCGTACAGCGAAATTTCAAGAACGAATCATAGGAACGAGGTGTACTTACTATTTCTTGGCAAAAACAAGGGCGTTATTGACAACAATCACCAAATCAGTAGAAAACGATTTAATTCAAGAAGCAAAAATAAATTCTCAGCGGCAAGAAGATGTGAATTTTGATGTAAAAGAGAGGAAATAAAGGAAAAGGAATAAGAAATAGGGAGAAAAAAATTCTGGTTAGGACTGGAAAAGAAAAAAAACCTAGTTCAATTGAAAGAGAATTAATTAAATAGTTCGGGTTTGAAACTCTAGGGTGGTTTGCGCAATTATTCCAACATTTTGTTGCTGAAATGAGGAAGAAAAACACAAAGGGAATGGTGGTGGAGACAAGGTTGCTTGAACTTGGGCAAATAAGGGGAAAAAGGTAATACTTAACCATTGGGCTACAACCCATATACTACGTAACTTTTTAAGTTTAATAATATTTATTTGGTTTAGATTTTACCTTAATTTGCTGAAAACTATAGAAAAGAAATGGGAGAAGAGTGGTTTGAACCTAAAAGCTCTAGATAGTGCATAAGCTACTTAACCATTAGATCTAAGTCATTACTTAAAATTATTTAAAAAGGAATGGAGCATTAATACAATGTTCCTTCAAAGAGGCAATATCGAATCATATTCGAACAACAATGACATCGAAAAGAAATAAAATATTATTTAATTGATGACGAGGTAATATAATATTATGATATTATTTTTAATTTTTTATAAGTTATTTATACTATGTGAAGTAAGCAATCTTAAATCCATTTTTATTTATTTATCTATTATTTGCTTGGTGCAGGTGAAATTTTTTTTATGAATTTGTTTTGAAAAGAAAGTCAAATCTTAACAATTAATTTTTAATTTTTATTATTAAATGTGACAAATAATTTAATGTGAATATCTTTTTATATAGTTTTAAATTTATATATTAATTCATTTTATTATTTTTATTATTTTAAAATGTTATTTATTATCTCAATTATTTTTCAAAATCAATTCACTTTTAATATAGATTAAACCATTCATCATTTAATTGTCACAAATATATTATTCAATGTATAAAATCACATACAATACCCGTAACAGTACAAGCAATTTCAAAGTTTGATTTTAATTGAAAATTCTCACCAACCTTTAACTTCTTTAATTAAATCTACACGATTTTTAATAACTTAAAAGAAAAAAATTAACAATATCTTTTCAAAGATTTTATTTCAATAATAATTTATTTATAAAAATATTGACATAATCATAAACATAAACATTAATGGAAATAAAATATAATAAATTCAATTATTCTCACATGTTTTTTTCCCTGGAAAATTGCATATTCCTGCTCCAAAAGTAATGGTTGGATTCAAGCAATGGTCCAAGGAAAAGACTTTGTTTGAGCCAGAAAAAACAAGAGAGTATCTGGATTTTTCCATAACAAGGGTGACTTAGGACCACAATATTTTTCTTTCAAATATCTATTTATATCTATGCATCAACTCAACTATAAAAATCAATTTAAAAATATACTCACACATTCAATGACGAATTCAGAAAATTCTTTTAAGGAATCGAAATTAAATTGTAATTTTTACGATAGTAAAAGTATAATTTTTAAAAGATTAAATCAAAATTTTATCATTTTTAAAGAGCCAAAATGCTTACTAAAAACATGTGTATTTGGTTGGCTAGAATTAAGTTTGAGTACATGGTTCATTAGATTGAACTAAACATTGTGCAATGTCCCTAAGACCTCCTGCTTTCTATTTAATTGAAGGCTTGTTTGTTTTATATATATATATAATATGCTTTTTATCTATATTGTGAGTATGTCATAAGCTAATATAAATATAAAAAAACACATTGAAGTCACTTTTCTTTAAAGATATTTTAAATTTCAAATAAATAATATAGCAAATAATAATTTATATTATTCATAATATGTATGTTTGAATTTAATTGTTATGTATCAAGAAACATCAATTTAGATAGTAAGAGCAATCATAATATTAGAAAAAAAAGAGTAAAATATTGTTGAAAATTATGTTTCGATCACCCAATTTTCAAATATTATGTAATAGTTATTAATCTAATTAAATTGTTACATTTTGGTCGTTCATTTGTTAACTTTCGTTAAGAGGACGATGTGATATGCTAATTCAAAGGGTTAATAACAAATTCGATCCCTAAACTATAGCTAAATATTTTAAAATTAAATAAAAATATTAGACAATTAAAATAGTTAAAAATTATATTCAAGTATGTTCTATTTATTTATTTAGAAATAAATCTGTAAATTTCTTCTTCTTTTTTTTTAGTGAAGTCCAAGTAACACAAACTAATAGGATACACATAGGGCTAATTGGTGGAATGGAAATAGGATAGAAAAGAAATTAATTTTGTTTGGTTAACATAACATGGAATATTAAGAAGGAGAAATGTTTAATTAAAAGAAAAACAGCTACACAAAGAGCAGGAGGAGTTTGGCCCATTTCCATTCAAGAAAACAATCATTTGCAAATCCATTTCTAATGCTCGAGCTTTGGATGAACCGGTCATTGGTCGGTAGAGTTCTTTTAATTAATAGTTTTATAAAAATATATATATTTTAAAGTGTGACAAGTTCAAACATATATGTATGAATGATTATAGGTATCAAATTATTACAATACAAACTGTTAGAGGAATCGTAAAGTAGAATCAAATTATCACAACATGATTGAATGAAGAATTGGTACAATCCATACTACAGTCAAAAAATTGATCTAACTGAACTAAATCCACAAATGGGTGTCACACATGATGAAACTTTGAGACCCACACATAAAATTGCAAATGAATGTTATGAACAATTGACAATCGATCACACTTTCTGAGAGACTCGTGGCTAACAAGCATACCACAAATGGTCATTATGTGTGTGAATATTTGGTTAAGCATGTCACATTTTGATTTGAGGAGACTAAACCCTTAGTATAGGGTTGACCACCTGATTTCTATAAGATTGATGTTGAGGCAAGGTAGTGAGATTGTGGGCATATTCAAACAGAGAGGTACCCATGTTAACATGTTCATGGTAAATGCTAAATGCCAAAAGTTGCATCTCAAAGTTGTAAACTATGTTAATGATGTTTTTAGATGACCATATTCAGAAGAATGTGAACATTTGTTTGACCACCTGCTAAATGCCGAAAGGTACCCATGTTTTTAGACTTGATCATATTCAAAATTATATGAACATCTATTTGACCACTTGCTAATGCCCGAAGGTACCCATGTTCACACATTTATGCTAAATGCCAAAAGGTGCATCTCAATGCTTTGAACTATGTAAATGATGTGTTCAAACCCTAATTGGGTCAATTTTCGGAGCTATCCTCTTGACTTAAATTAAAAACCAAGCCCGAATTATTTAATTAGCCAATCAAAAAAATAAAATTCAAATTTATCGTTTTCTTAATGATAAGAATTTACATTCAAAATAAAATATTAAGCTTTACATCTCGTAATTTCAAACGGTTGTTAAGGTTTGGTGGCTAAAAAAATGATTTTGGATAGTTTAATGATTAAATCAAAAAAAATTACAAATTTAGTGACCAAAATATAACACGAGCAATAATTTAGTGATATTTTTGTACTTTATCCTTATTTTTTTAAACGTCATGGGCCAATTTGGGTAACTAAGAATAGTTTAAGGGTGTATTTGTTTCTTGAAAATGACTTATTTTATACATTTTTTAGTGTTGGTTTTATAAAAAATAATTTGATCTACGAAAAATAATTTATAAATCAATAAAAATAATCTCATTTTCTTGTAAATTAACTTATCATTTTGAAAAGCGTGTAAGACACTTTTTGAAATAAACTCTTTTATGAATAGTTTTATTTTTATATAAAAACTAGCTTAAATTAAGTTTAATATCATTATATTAATAATTAATTTTAATTTTAATTTTAAAATATTTAAAAATATTAAAATATAAATATCAAATATTGTAATGTGCAATATTATTAAATATAAATATTTATTTATATTTAATAATATAATAAATTAAATATATTATTAAAAAATATTTATATTAATATTTTAATAATCTACATTAAAATTTTATATTACCCCTTACAACTCAAATGTGTCATTATTCACTCTCATATGTGTAATATATGAAATTTAAATTAAGTTTTTAATAAGTATTGTTTATTATTAAGTTTATTATTAAAGAAATGGAACAAGTACAACAGTGGCCCATAAAGCCCATAGATACAATAAAAAAATAAGGCCCCCAAAAAAAAAATAGAAGGTTCCAGCTTCAAACATTATCAGTAAAACCCAGCTCCTCTGTAATTGGAGGTGGAGGTTTAGGGAACGCCAAGGGATGTCGAGGAAGCAAGAAGCACGGTGGTCCCACCCGTTGTCGGCATGAAGGCCTCTGCTAAAGAGTATGTCCTGGCCCAACTCAAGAAAAGACACCATCGACCACTGGAAAGCCAGTTAGGTGGTAGTGAGAAAAGAGATTAGCCATAAAGATGGCCTCATCCACCAAAATGCAGGAGTTTTGGTGCAATGGAACTTGTCAAACTTGTACTAGCGAGGATCCCATGCGGCAGCAGCGCCATCCAACTAGAAAATAGGGGCTTGCCGACAAGAAACTCAAGCGTGAAAAAAAAAGGGGGGGGGGGGGGGGGAAGAAAACCATCGCACAAAGGCATAAAAAACCCACAGGATGGCAAACGGGTCAGCTCGCCTACATCACGACGGCTAGAAACCAAAGGACGGGGGAGAGATCCCGGAGTTAAGAGGTTGAAAGAAAAAGTAGTGTACAACCTTAGAATCTCACATACAAAATTCTAATAATAAAATGAATGATTGACTCGATCGTATCATTGTTCTTGATTCAACTGATTTGATCAATTTATCAAGTAGCCAACTTATTCAACTATTAATTTTTGTCACAATTTTCAATTTTTATCTGTTTTGAACTGTTTTTTATTGAATTGGTTCAACCCTTTTGTTCGTTTAGATTAACATACCGACCGATTTTCTATCAGATTGATCCGATCAATCAATCCAATTATATTTCGAAAGCTCTCATCATATCATCAAATTTAGATGGATTTCAAATTTAAAAACCAAAACAAATCTAATTATTAAGTTCAAGTAGTAAAATAAAAAATATATAAATATAAAAATAAATCTAATTATCAAATTGAATAAAAAAATTATATTATCTTTTAAAAAATTAGCTTCGGTGAATTCAAACTTAATTAATTGTTTGCATCAATGGGTGTGGGTTGTTGGAAGAATTGACATAGAGATGGGGCGAAGTAAAGTCGGAGAAGTGAATTCCGACGTTGGTGGAGACTTGCAATAGTTTCTGATCTTTGTTTTCTTCTTCTTTTGGTGACATTGGAGTAGTTGAGATATAAATGTAAGTAATATGTTGATTGAAATTAACTCAAATTAAAATTTTAAGTAACACCAAACCCACATTAACTTTTACAGAAGAAAGAAAGAACAACACTCAGGAAATCCTATTATATTATAGGACATTTACAGTATGGGCAAAAATAATTTTTCTTTTACTTAAAAAAGATTTTTATTGAAATCATAAAAAGATAAGGATTTGAGAAATTTAATGTGTTAAAAGTTTATTGAAATGATAAAAGTGTATAAATTTATTCATTATCATGAATATAAATTGAAGTTATATGTAAAGTGTTGTTTGATAAATTGAAAAATTAAGTTCTGAAAATTAGGTTATAATTTTTTTTTTGATATATTACGTATGGAATATAATTAAGTTGTTTGATAAATATATATTTTAAATTATAAAAAAAATACATTTTCTTCTAACTTTTTAATTGAAGTCAATATTTGTTTTCGTGAAGACTATCCTTTTGTATTGAATGAATGCTAAATTTATTCTTTCTTAACAATTTCCTCAATGGTGGATATATGCTAAATTTTATTCTTTCTTAACAGTTATAACCTTCACAAATTCCTCCATCATTGATATATATGCTTTGTTTTTTTTTTTAAACTAAGGTTGGTTCAAATATCCCATTCTCTTTTTATATAAAGCACTATTCTAAGTAATAAGCATAATCAAAAGTTAGAACCAATTAACCAAACTTGCTGGTGGGGATTTATAACTATAACCTCTTAAATTCAGTGTAGACCTTAGACTCGAATTCGAAAAATTACATTAATCAACAAAATGATCTAATAGGGTTATCGGAGTTTTGAAAAGAGTTAATTTGAAACATTTATTTATTTCAGTAGAAAATTCAGTTACAAACCATTTTATTATCCTCAAAATCTTCATTTTAATTTGGCAGCAGAAAGATGATATCTGTTGGTTTTAAGTAAAACCGGGGTTCATGCATTCTAATTATTAATATAACATAATATCTTAAAAATTCAAATAAAATGTCATGCAAAATAAATCAAAATCTTAAGTCCCATGCCATGATTCAAAAATAAATAATACAATCTTTTAAAGGAATTAACAAATATTAATGAAACTTAAAATATTAAGAAAAGTGAAACTAAGCTGAGTCCCTCCGGATTTCGCATCTGCGTTCTAACTTGTTGCATTATATGAAATCATGAAAAATAAAAGGGGGTGAGCTATGAAGCTCAATGTGTGTTTCGTTACAAGAAAACCAATGCAACAATTGGTAAATCATATTAAATAATATCATATAAAATAATCATAATTAAACAACAGTTTAGAGTATCGTTGTTTTTAATGCAATCATCATTAATATATCAGAACTCACAATAGCAGTTTTCAAAATAACCAAATTATCATATTTTCCCACAATATATATATACCACAACAGAGTTTCCATATTTGTATGCACATAGTTTAAAATATCATACAATTTCAATTTTTAACAGAACAGATTCTACTACACAGCTACACACCATAATGGAAATTTTCCAAAACTCTCTTCTCCAACACATCAAGATTGGTTCGTAGGTAATAACTACCGTTTAGATACAATATGTAAATGATTTAATATATAGATGATTAAATATGCATATAAAAATTAAAATCAAGGAAAAATTTACTTTCGGAAAATTTATTGGAGTAGAGAAAATCATGTGGGAGGAAGGAGGCAATAGCAATTGTCTTTTTTTTTTTTTTTTTATGTTTATTAATAGACTAATATTTTAAACTAATATAAAATAGAGTTAATTTTATTTTGACTTTTTTAAACTTCCTAATTTAGGTGGAAAGATTATGGGAAAGTAACTTTCCCATCTTTTATAATATGAATCATATTATCAGGTTGATGAGAAAGTAATTATCAAAGAAAAGTTAGATTCCAAAAAAAATTTATAAAATTTATCATACCAAATGTTAGAATCAATTTTCAATTGATTAAATTTTCAGAAAAGTGATATTTTCATCATACCAAACAAAGATTAAAGGGTATTTTCCAAGTTA
Organism: Gossypioides kirkii; assembly: GCA_005610355.1. Taxonomy (NCBI): domain Eukaryota; kingdom Viridiplantae; phylum Streptophyta; class Magnoliopsida; order Malvales; family Malvaceae; genus Gossypioides; species Gossypioides kirkii. Next base: position 36,448,571 of record CP032246.1, read on the forward strand.
TTGGATTAATTGTATTTTTTTTATGGATTTTAATGTTTTCCCCAAAATATTGTTATTTGGCTTTTGTGGAATTTCAATATGAGATTTGAGTGAAGCCTAGTAACTCTTATTCTTCCTCAACCATTAATGTAGTTAATTCTATTCCGACTGCATAACTTAACACGAAAGTCAATTTGGAATGGAAAACGATAATGAAAGTTTAGATTATTTTTTTTTAATATACTGATGTAATTACATGATAGTATCTGTTCATATTTTCTTAACTCTTTGACAAGGCACACATACCTTACACACATAGATGCTCGAACCCGAGTCTTCTAGGATGAATAACATCCTTTTTACCACTGAAGCCACTCGTTGGGTTCTAAAAGTTAAGATTATTTATTATGAATGACATTAGTTATTTGGTATATTATGTTTGCATAATGATTTATTTGGCCCTTTAATTTTGTGAAAAAATTATTTCAGTTTTTATTTAATTTTTTATTATTTTATCTTTTAAATTTATGTTATTTGTCAAATCACTTTAAAATGAATGAAAAAATTAACAAACGTTAGTTTTACGAACATTGTGGATGTTACATCAGCAATTAATAATTTTTTTCAGAAGAAAAAAAAGCTGAAAATCAAGAGAAAAATTTGATTTGTCATCCTCCCATTAAAAATAGATAAGAATGAAGTTGAATCATAATTTCATACAATCATTTCTCGCGCTATTATTAATGCAAGATAACGTAACTTTAAATTTTCTAAAATACATTTATCTTCTTATTTAAAAAGTAATGAAAGATTAAGAATAATTTTAAATATTAAAAAAATAACTAACTCACATAAATTTTATAAGGTGGGCAAGGCCCCCGCGTTTGCCAACATTGTGAGCAATACCGTAAGCTTCTTTTTTTTTTTTTTTAATATTGGTTGCATATATTCATTTAATATAATAGAATATTAATGGATGCCGTAGATCAAAGGCTAAGATTCATCCACGGATGGTCCAGTTGGGCATTAATGAAGGCAGTTGGGAAACATCAACGTTGGCTGATTAGAAAAAAAGTGAGAAAAATGTCCGAGTTTTTTAATTTCACAAGCTAAATTTAGTATATGATATATATTTAAATTTGAACAGAAAAATATATAAATTTAATAAACAAATTATTCTTTTATTATTTTTATAAACAGTAAATTGGGTTTGTAGCCTCGCTCAGGTGTGTTTGGGTAAATGAATTAGGAGTGATTTGAATAATGATATGTATGATAGTAAAAAAAACAAAAACAAATAAATGAAATAAATATAAGATGGAAGGATAACAAAAAGTAAAAATAGTTATCAACAAGTGTTGAGTGTAATAGTAAAATACATTGCATTCTCAAGAGAAAATGCAAGCTCGAACTTTGAAGATGATATTGTTGGGAGAGACAATATTAATTTTGAACATAAATTGTAAAACAGACATGAAAAATACAAAAAAAAAAATTAATGAATTAAAATAATATAAAACTAGTAAAAATTGACATAATCAAAATAAATAATCATAATGCTAGAAAAGTTTAACTATTGTTTTTAAGACATAAAATGGAAAAAGAAAAGAATACGAAATGTATAATGATGAATTTAATTCTCAATATTTATATTTATTTTTAATTTGATTATAATTTTTTTAATTTATGTGTTAAAAATGACTTTAAGAAAATATTTTTAAATTAGAGGAAAATAATGGACTAATCTTTGGTTAAAACAGAATTTGTTCTACCTTTATTTTATTTTTAATAATTTAAGATATTAAAATAACAATATATTTTATATTTTTATCTATACATTTTTTATAATTAAATGTAAATAAGAATATTTTAAAATTTATTTAATTAAAATTAAGATTGGGTTTAGCTAAGGACAAAAAAAATAAATGATACATATTTACTTTTAATTTTTTTACATTTACTTTAATTAAATCAATAAAATTTATGAATCATTAGAATAGAGATAACATTACTTTTGTTTATTTAAATTATAAATTTTTATTTGTTCCAGGTTATATAATATTACTTTTGAATTATTTTAATATTTTTATGAGCACAAAACCTTTTATTTAATTTTTAAAATCATTTTAATATCATATATCGAAATTAATGAATGAAACATTATTGTTATTATATATCTTTTATAAAATTATAATAAAAACATTTTAATTTAAAAATATTTAAAGTAATACATATAATCATCTCATACATCGTGTACACACAAAAAAAAAAAAACAATTTTATGAAAATAATATTTATTATTTTATAAAAAAATTTTTTTTTACAATTTCATAATTAAATTGAATAAATTACACAAATTTTAGATGGATAAAACCATTTTCCTTTCACGTAAATGCTATGTAGTTGATCTATCATCTATCATATATCTGCGAGCAACACGATTGTGACGTTTTTGTTAGCGAACTTTCAACTACTCAAATTCAAGCAATTTTATTTTGCGTAAATTATGGACAAGTTTTATTAAATTTATTTTCACTTAAATTTTATCATATTTAAGTTTTATATGCATTTATTTTAGTTTAGTTCGTTATATATTTTTTTGGTTAAAATAAAAGTTCGTTATATATTTTAATTGATTGTGTTTTATAATATTTAATTCTGATTATAATTATATAGATCTATTTAATATATTTATGGGTAAATTATAAAAATAGTCATTTTTGTTTGTCCTATATTACATTTTTGTCACTTATATTTGAAATGTTATGTTTTAGTCACTTATGTTATCGTTTTGTTATTAAGTAGCCAGTCTGTTGTTATGCTCTGTTACCTAATGACAATTCTACGTGACAATCCAAATGGGTTTTAAATGCCAACTTGAATGTCCAATTGGGATTAAAATAATTTTTTAATCAAAATGGAAAAGAAAAAAGAAATGAACGGTTTTTCTTTTCTCGTTCAAGGTGTAATTAATTTAAAAATTTTAATTAATTAAATTTATTTAATTTAAAATCTATTCTCATCCTAGTTGGGTATCCAAGTTGACATTTAAAACCCATTTGGATTGCCACGTAGGACTGCCGTTAGAGAGGTAACGAAGCTTAACGGCAGAGTGACTACTTCGTAATAAAACAATAACGTAAGTGACTAAAATGTAACATTTCAAACAGACTAAAATGTAATTTGAGGCAAACAAAAGTGACTATTTTATAGTTTACCTTATATTTATATTTAAGTTCTTTAATGAGTTTGTGTCACCTTTTTTATGATATTTTTCAAGTCTGTGTTTACGGTAAATGTTCAGAATTCGTGATTATTCTTCTCAATAATGTTGTCTCCAAGTTTTAAATCTTGTGCTCTCTTTTGGAGTGTAATGTGTCTTGCCACTGCACCTGACATTTATTAGTAGTTAGTGTTACTTTTAATCGAGCATGTGATATTACAGAAATACCTTTTTTTCAGTTATAGTTAATATTATTATGATGACACTTTTATGTTTTTATATTTGTGTATCATCTTTAAATAAAACAATTAAAAATTAAAAATCTAATGATCGAACATGTGTTCAATATTATTAAAATACAAGTTCATGACCAGTATACATATATTAATTATTAAATAAATTTTAAACATATTGATAATATTATTAATTGAGTTGGCGTCACAAGTTAACTCGACATAAACATAATTTTAATGCATATAATATTCTTAATTTGATAAATTTACCTGTTAAATTTCATTGTATTCATAATTTAATTTATTTTTTTATTTTAATATTGTACATATTATATATTTTATTATTAATTAATTTCAAACCATACGTTTCATTATTTATAATATATTATTTTTAAATACCCTGTGTTATAAATCCATTGTTTCTATACATATGCGTGTTGTAAAATTTCTAGTATTATTTATAATTGTGGTTGTACTTAGAACTTGAGACACCACAAACGTGAGCGAAAATTATATAAAAAATAAATAAATATTTGGTTAAAATAGTAAAGTTAAAAAAGTTTTATATTGATTTTTATATAAAACAATTAAGAAAAATAAAAAATCACATAATAATATAATTTATTTTGTTAAAATTGATATTTTTAATCTTTATTCAATTGAATTGGTGCTTGATTAACGCGTGATATCAACTAAGTTAAAAGTTTAATATGTAATATAAAAAATCTATAAATAAGAGAAAATAATTATAAGTGTATACATACTAAATCAGCACTCTCTTTAACTCGAGGCCCGACTTTGGAGGTTATTTGAGAGTGCAGCTGCTCAAGGCCTAGGGTTCGAATGACCCAAAAAATACTTTATCAACTTTTAATGTGAGAAAATAAATTCAAACTAAAATAAATTAATTAAATGTCTAGAGCTTTTAATTTTTTTATCATAAATATTTCATTTCCTAAGACCCAATTTTTATTATATTATATTTCATTTTTTTTAAAAAAAGGAATTTAATTTATTATTTCACTTAAAGGTTAAAAAATATCAATAACAAACGTGATTAACCCTATGCACAAGATCAGAAGCCAGAAAAAATGAGAATTGAATATGATAGATAGTAATATATAAAAATTTATACTCTACCATAATTGGCAATTTCATCTATATTTTTAAGTGGAAAATGAATTCCACTAGTGTTGTCAACAGCTTGGTTGGGCGTTCAACTGTCATTTCTATTGATTTAGGATCAAATCCTAGCAATCCTATCAATAAATAAAAAGTTATAAAAGAAATAAAATTTAAAATTTAAAGTTTAATATTCAAATTAAAGTTTCAGAAAGGTCCTAGGATTTATTTGGATGGACTGTACCTTTGTTGCAATTAAAAGCTAAGGTGGCAGTAAATTGAATTATTGCTGCAATGAAATTAAGTACTAAAATGTTGAAATTAAAAATCAAAAGGTCAAAAAAGAAATTGTCAGTAACAACATTAGATTAAAGTTTATAAATAAAATAAATAACTAAAACTAGTTAATAGAATTATATTTATAATATATAATAATTAATATAAATATAACTTATATTAATGCTAAATAATTATTAAAAGTATGTTCATATGAAATAATGAAATATATTAAAAATATTTCATATAAAATAATAATTAAAAATGGTAAAAAAAATAGCCATATTAATAAAACAGTAAAATAAGGCATATATGCCGTTTTTTAAAAAATAATTAACATTTTGCGTTGTTTTTAAAAATATTTAAAGAAATAGATCGATTTCATAGAAAACAGCTTTTCTTACACGTGTTAAGAAAGCTTGTCTAGCTGGATGTGTTTTTCCTTTCAATTACAATTTTTGACTTTTTAAATACAATTAATTTTTTATTCCATTTTGTTATAAATTTTTTTTTATTCAATCAATCATTTAAATATTTTTATGGTAAATATTTTTTTTAAATGATTGATTGAATAAACAATAAAAAAAATAAGAAAAAAATCTCAAGTTTTTTACGAAATCGATCTATTCTCTTAAATATTTTTAAGAGCGATGCAAAACCTTAAATGATTATCAAAATCAATATATATTCTACCTAATAAAATTATAAAACCGTTGTGTATGAATTATTCTTTAATATATAGATATTTGTTTGGTATTGCTTTTTGGGTTAAATTATATGTATAGAGCAGTCGGTTCACGTGAAAGCTATGATTTCTAAAAACGATTGCAAAAAGCTTACATTTGTCCCTACTCATTTCTCATTGCTTCTTTCTTCATTTCGTGTTCCGTTGGAAAAAAAGCCAAACCTATTAATTTGGGTCTGCCCAAAACAAAACAAAACACTGCACTGTCTCCCTCTCTGCAATAGTGCAATGTTTTTTTATTAAAATAAATATAAAGTTTAAACGTATATTAAAGTTATTAAAGAATTATTTATTTTATTATTTTCACATAATTTTAAAAAAAGAATCGGAGAAGAAGATAGATGATTCATATGTGGCTCAATCGAAAGCGTTTGGGCAAGCGAAAGTCTCACTTGAACTTTCCAAGCACCAAAACAATTCTCTCCTGGAAAATTTGCAGAAATGGGAAACCCATCAAATGTTTCCTTTCAAACTTCCATGGGGGATGACCGCTTAAAAAGACTTGAATTGGAGTTTCAATTTACCAAAGAAGAATTGGTTCGTTCGCAAGAAGATGAGCGACCTTCTTCATTAAGGGCTAAGAATCTAGCTGAGGAAGTCAACCTTTTGGAAAGTGAACTTAAATCCATTGCCAATGCAGAAGAAAACAACAAGAAACCCATGGATGATTTAGCCTTGGCATTGAAAGAAGTGATAACAGAAGCAAACGAAGCCAAGAAAAGCTGCCTGCAACACAATTTGAGCTGGAGAAAACAAAAGGGTTGGTAGAAAATTTGAAGTTGAAGCTGAAAATGGTGGAAGGGAAGTGCAACGAAGCAAAGAAAGAAGTTATAGTTAAAAAAAATTAAAATGGTATTTTAACTATAGTTCAAGACAAAATTAATTTACACATTTTAAAATATATAAAATATCGAAATATTAGATTACACAAGAAGAATATAATCTTGATATTATTCAAAATCAACTTATCTCATATACACTATCATTATTGAATATATAGACTAGCTGATATAGTAGACTAGTTGATATAGTAGTCTACTATCATAGACTCTCTTGTCCATACACATCAGAACAGAATAGGTTGGTAAAAAGGAAGCATAGGCAAATTGTTGAAAGTGGACTGTCCATGTTGGCTCATGCATCGATGCCCTTGTCCTTCTGGAATGATGCTTTTTCCAGTGCTATATATTTGATAAACAGGTTATCCTCCTCTTTTTTAGGATTTAAGTCTCCCTATGAAACACTATTCCATGAAAAACTTGATTATCTGTTCTTAAGAACTTTTGGTTGCTTATGCTTTCCTAACCTTAGACCTAACAGTAAACATAAACTGCAGTTTAGATCTGTTCCTTGTACTTTCTTGAGGTATTCATCACAGCATAAAGGGTACAAGTGTAGAGATAACCTTGGTAGAATATATGTCTTTAGACATGTTACATTTCATGAGCAAAACTTTCCTTTTTCAGTCTGTATATTCATCTGAGTCTAAGTCACAATCTTTTTGTAAGACTACAAGCTCCAAACTTCTTGTTCTGTCTGGTGCAAAACAAAAAAATGTATTTGAGCAAATTGCATCTTCCTCACAATCAGCATAACATAGTATAGAGTCTTCTCAACCTGTTCAAAGTGCATCTATTTCAGGTTCTTCTTTACCTGCAGAATCTTGTCCATCAACCTTACCTATCAGTCGGTCATCAAGAAATCTTATAAATAGACATCCCATGGTAACTAGAAGTAAAGTCGGTATTTTCAAGCCCAAAGTTTTCCTTAGTGGAGTTACTAACTTGTCAAATACAAAGCCTGCTAACATTCATGAGGCTATGAAATCTAAGTATTGGAGCGCTGCTGTGCATGATGAATTAGCTGCTTTGCATAAAAATGGGACATGGACTCTGTGTGATCTTCTTACCTCTAGAAACCCAGTTGGATGTAAATGGCTGTTTAAGGTGAAAAAGAGGTCATGGGACTATAGAGAGGTACAAGGCTCGGCTGGTAGCAAAGGGTTTTTCTTAGCATGCTGGTTCAGACTTTTATGACACATTTAGTCCGGTCAGGCTGCTACTGTGAGAGTGGTGCTGGCTATTGCTGTGATGAGGGGCTAGTCTTTAAGACAAGTAGATGTTAATAATGCCTTTCTTAATGGAGCCTTAGAGGAGGAGATATATATGAGTCAACCACCAGGTTTTGAAGTACAAGGAGTTAATGGGGAGAAGCTGGTGTGTAGGCTAAATAAGGCCTTATATGGTATAAGATAGGCACTAAGGGCATAGTTTCAAACACTTAGGAGATACCTGGTTGATCAGCTTGGTTTTGTTGCTTCCAAAGTTGACTCTTCCTTGTTTATTCGAAGAAGTGAAGGGAGTTGTCTGTTTTTAATGGCTTATGTGGATGACATAATTTTGACTGGTGATTCTTCTTCAGATATTGATAATGTGATTAGACAATTGCATAGTAAGTTTGCTCTCAAAGATATGGGGCAATTGCATTACTTCTTAGGCATTGAGGTTCAAAGGTCTAATAAAGGGCTTTTTCTCAGCCAGAGGAATTACATAGCAGAATTACTTCAGAAATCTGCTATGACAAATGTTGCATCAACTCCCACACCTATGGTAGGCACACCTAAACTTGTTGCAGGAGGTGGTTGCATGTTTGAAGATGGTCAGTTGTATAGAAGCATCATAGGCATGTTGTAATATGTCTGTGTTACCAGACCAGATATTGCATTTTGTGTCAACAAATTAAGTCAATTTGTGAATGCCCCTACAGATTAACATTGGAAGGTAGTAAAAAGGGTGTTGCGGTATTTATAGGGTACCATGCATTATGGTTTATTATTTGTGACTGGTGATATTGAGCTGTCTGCATTTTCTGATGCTGACTGGGCCTCATCAGTTGATGACAGACGATCAACATTTGGATATTGTGTCTTTCTTGGTCCTAATTTAGTGACCTGGTGTTCAAAGAAGTAGGCAGTTGTATCACGCTCGACTTCTGAGGCAGAATATCGCAGCCTTGCCAACTATGTGGCCGAATTGCTTTGGGTCAAGCAATTACTGTTTGAAACTGGAGTTGAGCTGCAAAAGACGCCTGTAGTATGGTGTGATAACACCTCCACTGTGTCAATGGCATCTAATCCTGATCATCATGCTAGGATGAAACATGTTAAGATAGATCACCATTTTGTTAGAGAAAGGGTTCTCGATGGAAGCTTACAAGTTAACTATGTTCCAGCTGATAAGCAGGTGGCAGATGTGCTTACAAAACCATTACCTCCTCGACAGTTTGTACCTGCGCGTTCTGGGTTGTGTGTATTGTCATTGAATTCAGTGACTGAAGATAGTGTAGCTAAAGATGTTGAGGAACCGGAAGAATAATATTATAGTTATACTATTACGAAATACAATTCACCTCTAAGTTGAGGGTTTCTTAATACTTTTACCACTCTTTTTCTTACCTACTAATCGTACCTACACTTTATCATATTTTCTTATTTTGGCAATGCAGGTTAAGGGTGTAAATGAACAAAACTTTTGATGAACCATTCGTATAATGTTCGTTTATGTTCGTTTACTAAACTAAATAAACGAGTATGAACAAAATTTTTATGTTTCGTTTAATAAACGAACGAACACGAACAGAGGTGTGTTCGGTTCGTTTATGTTCACGAACAAGCTCGTTTATTGACTCGTTTATTTATTAATGATATTTTCTTATAAAAATATTAAAATAATATCTATGTGTATGTATGTATTTATTGTTTGTTTGTTTATTATTCAAAACATTGTTCGTGAACATATTCAATTATATGTTCATAAACATGTTCATTTAATGTTCGTGAACATGTTCGATTAAGTTAAATGAACATGTTCATGAACATTAAATAAACGAACATGAACTCACATAATTTTAAATAAACGAACATGAACAAAAATTTGAAATTCTTAAAGAACACAAACTGAACATGAACAAGTTTAAAAATAAACAAACAAACATAAACAAAAATTTGTTCGTTCAAATTCGGTTCATTTACCGCCCTAAAATAGATTCCAAGGACAAAAAAAGGGCAAATAAAAACCCTACACTTTGTCATCTTTTCCTGTTTTGGGAAAGCCGGTTCCAAACAGACCAAAAAAAAGTTAAAATCTTAAATCCAGAAAAACTGAGTTTAATATAATCGGTAATTGCATATTATCTGGTTTAAGTAAAACTGACGTTGTTCATCAATTTCTATTGCATTACAAAGATTCGGTTTTTGTAAAATAAAAAACTAATCGAGTTAACATTTTGTTTTACAAAAATTGAATCTTTGTAATACAGCGGAAATTATGTTTTAAGTGGATGCTAAAAAAATCAAAGAGGGAGCTAAAGGGATAAAAATGATGTTTTTCAAAAACAATTCTTTTTTTTTAATCTTTAGAATTAGAATTAAATTGAAAATATTTGTAAATGTTGAATGTTCAATTTTTTGAAATCTTTTTAGAATTTGAATCAAAATGATAAATTTTGTAAACATTAAAATTTAAATTTGGTGATTTTTTATATTTAAAAATAAATTGATCGAATATATAAATATTAGAAGGCTAAATATGTTATTAGACTAATAAAAAAAAAGCCCATAGAAGCTTTTCACTACTCATCTAACAACAATTATTGGGAGAGTGACTAAATATTTAATTTCAAAAAATTTAATAATTAAATCGAAAAAAAACTAACAGTTGAAAGACTTAGATAGAACCAAAGATATAATTGAATGATTATTTTTATAGTTTACTCTAAAAAAATTTCAAAATATCATACTAAAATTGTAGTTATTGTATAATATGATTAAATTAGGTATTAAGCTTTAGAAGATTTAATTTTTCTTATGAATTTTTATGTTAGATATACTTATATTATTAAACTAAAAAAATTAGATATGTAGGGCTAGTTGGTAAAAGCGGAGGACTTGGATTCTGAGTATTCAAGTTTGAGACCTATCATGAGAAATTACATGCGTAAGTCTTTGAGTCTCATTATATATGAGAGCTTTAGTTCAATTAATCTCAATTTATGGAGATAATGTTTGTAATAGTTTAATAATTGTGATTGTTGATATTTATTTTTATAATTGTGCTACACTTAGAAAAATATCAAAATGTAAATAACTAAACCTAATCTACACATCATATAAGCAGGGGCGAAATTAAGAAGGGTTGGATCCCCTAGAAAATTTCACCTTTAGTCCTTTTATAATTTTAAAAAATTTTAATTAGCATATGATAGAATTACACTTTAGCCCCCAAGAATGAGAAAAAATTGATTTAATCTTTTAAAAATTATAAATATATAAACTATTAAAATATAAAAATTTGACTTTTACTTCTCAAGATATTTATCGGAATGAACCCAATAATTAATCTTTGACATTCTATAGACTCATTAAAAAAATAAATATTGACCATAAATTTTAAAACTACATATGAGTCACAAAAAATTTTCTAACTCTGACCTGCATATAAGTCACAAGCTATTTAAACAAATAATAATCAGAAGGGAGACGACTTAAAAAATTGATACCCACGGCTTACTTTGACTTGTTTTTCAGTGGGGATATTAATGGATCCCCAAATTTGTTGAAGTCAAAATCACATATCTTTAGGTTTTTTTCCCTTCTAAAACAAATCTTTTATTTAATTTTGACTGACATGTCTTTATAAATTTCCTAATGGATGATTGCGAAATAAGTGCCACTTGGAACACAGAAGACAAAACTATAACATCTTTGTAAAAATGAAAGTAAAGTATAAAAATACTCATTTATTTTTTTTCATATTATATTTTAGTCATTTATATTTGAAATATTATATTTTAGTCACTTATATTATCGTTTATTACGAAGTAATCACTCTGCCATTAAGCTCCATTATCTCTCTAACGACAATTCTACGTAACAGTCCAAATAGGTTTTAAATGCCAATTTTGATATCCAACTGGAACGAAAATAATTTTTCAATTAAAATGAAAAATAAAACTAAAAGAAAAAGGAGACAAATAATTTGTCTTTTCTAGTTCAAGATGCAATTAATTAAAAATTATTTTCGTCTCAGTTGGACATCTTAGTTGGCATTAAAAACCTATTTAGGCTACCACATAAGATTGTCGTAGGGAGGTAATGGAGCTTAACGACAGAATGACCACTTTGTAACAAAATGATAACGTAAGTGATTAAAATATAATCAGAGGTAAACAAAAGTGACAAATTTTACAGGTTAACTCAAAACTAAAAACCCTATTTACTTTTTCCTTGCTCATAATTCAGCTTATTGGTAATTCTGAGAAGGGGCTGTTTTGCTTGTTAATAAACTTTACAACTTCATTGAAATAAAATTTAGTATGCATTTAAACAAAGTGTTAGAATAATTTTAAAAACGAGAAGTGTATAAGTTGTTAGAAAAAAATAAAAAAATCTTAAAGATATAATTATTATAAATTGAGCAAAAAAGATTTAAGAGACTTAACTAAAATAATGTAGACCTCCTAAAATAATAGAGGGGGAGAAGAGAGGGGGTGCTTACAATTAATGAAGAAACCCCAAGCAAGCACAAAATTAAAGGAGACGGATAGAGCAAAAGAGAGGCTATTGGTGAAAGCAAGGATTTAGTTACAACACGGATATAAAGGGAGTTAGGAAAATTTAATTGAGGGAGTTAAGTGAGCGTTGAGTGATGCCACTGCTTCATTTATTCCTCTCATCTGCCCACTGTCCCTCTCCCTCTCTGCTTCTTCCTTTCTGCCTTTAAATCCTCCCTCTCCTCTGCTCCGTTTATGTACCCACCCCTCTTTTTCTTATCTTCTTATTTATTTTCTCTCTCTCTCCCGGTATGCCTCCAGCCTCGCCCGATTTCTCCACCTCTGTCAAGCTTAAGTATGTTAAGCTTGGCTACCAATACCTTGTGGATCATTTTCTTACTCTCTTGTTGGTACCTGTCATGGTTGGGATCCTTGTTGAAGTTGTTCGTTTAGGCCCTGAAGAGATTGTTAACCTATGGGATTCCCTCCATTTTGATCTTATTCAGCTATTGTGCTCTTCCTTCTTCATCATTTTTATTGCCACTGTTTACTTCATGTCCAAGCCACGATGCATCTACCTTGTGGATTATGCTTGCTACAAGCCTCCTGTGACTTGCAGGGTTCCTTTTGCTACGTTCATGGAGCACTCCAGGTTGATTTTGAGCAACAATCCTAAGAGCGTGGAGTTCCAGATGAGGATTCTGGAGCGGTCTGGGCTGGGTGAAGAGACTTGTTTGCCTCCTGCTATTCATTACATCCCTCCAAAGCCAACCATGGAGGCCGCTAGAGGCGAGGCTGAGGTTGTTATTTTCTCAGCTATGGATTCTTTGTTCAAGAAAACGGGGCTGAAACCTAAAGACATAGATATTCTTATTGTCAACTGCAGTCTCTTCTCCCCCACGCCATCTTTGTCTGCTATGGTGATCAACAAATACAAGCTGAGGAGTAACATTAAGAGCTTTAATCTTTCGGGAATGGGGTGCAGTGCGGGACTTATCTCCATTGATTTAGCTCGGGATCTTCTCCAAGTACACCCCAATTCTAATGCAGTTGTTGTCAGCACAGAGATCATCACCCCCAACTACTACCAGGGGAACGAAAGAGCCATGCTCCTTCCCAACTGTCTCTTCCGCATGGGCGGTGCAGCAATCCTGTTGTCGAACCGCCGCTCAGAGAGGCGGAGAGCCAAGTACCGACTTGTCCACGTTGTTCGAACCCACAAAGGGGCGGACGACAAGGCCTACCGATGCGTGTTTGAAGAAGAAGACAAAGAAGGCAAAGTTGGAATATCATTATCTAAAGATCTCATGGCTATAGCTGGAGAGGCTTTAAAATCCAACATTACCACAATAGGGCCTTTGGTGCTTCCAGGGTCGGAACAACTCCTATTTCTTCTCACTCTGATCGGGCGTAAAATCTTCAACCCCAAGTGGAAGCCTTATATCCCAGACTTCAAGCTGGCGTTTGAGCACTTCTGCATCCATGCTGGAGGGCGAGCAGTGATAGATGAACTGCAAAAGAACCTGCAGCTGTCAGCAGAGCACGTAGAGGCATCCAGGATGACATTGCACAGATTCGGAAACACCTCCTCCTCATCCTTGTGGTACGAGATGAGCTACCTTGAGGCAAAAGGGAGGATGAAAAAGGGAGATAGGATTTGGCAGATAGCTTTTGGGAGTGGATTCAAGTGTAACAGTGCGGTATGGAAGTGCAATCGAACCATCAAAACACCAACAGATGGTCCTTGGGAGGATTGCATCCATAGGTATCCCGTTCATATCCCTGAAGTTGTCAAGCTCTAGACAGCTTCTTCATTCTTGGCTTTCCTTCTTTGCCTTTATTACTTTGCTAAAATCATCATCATCATCATCATCATCTACTTCTTATCCTACTCCATCTCTGCCTTTATATTTCTCCTTTGTATTTTTCTTAGCTCCTACTCATTTGTCTCTCCTCTTCCTCTTCCTTTTCCATTTTCTCTTTTCAAGTCATGAATTCACATAGATACCAAATATGATCACATTTATGTGTTACTTAAATGTATCCCTTGAAAGGGAATGAAAAAACCAGTGTGGAAACAGGTTGGATTAGCTCCTTGAAATAAACCTGGAATATTTAACAGAAAATGCTAGACATGTGCTTGATTGTACACAGAAAAAGAAGAAGAAGAAATGGTATAGCTAAATTTGTCAATCATAATAATAGTCTTCTTTTTTTCCTAATCTTTTTAATCGTTTTGGAGCTGTCCCTGTAGGGTCTCCTTATTAATGCCGGTTACCGTCTTTGCACCTTTCAACCGGTCCACTGATCGGCTGTTTGATTTTCTAGTCATTAATAGGTCTTCCAGTAGGCGTCATCAACTCCAATTGTGTTCAAATAGTATCAAATTTCCAAGTTTGATGGAGTTTGGATTTTTAAAACTAAGTTTTATTTTTCTCACTCAACAAATAAAAGTTTTATTAAATGCCAGCCAAAAACACCTAACATCGAATGTTCCTAACATTCACTATTAATTTCTTCCCATGTTCAAATCTTAGATTTCTTATTATTTGTAAGAATTTACATGAATAACACATCTACCCCAAATAAATAAGTCTCGTACCATAAAACGAATAAGGATATATGATTATAAAGAAGATTTAATTTTGTTCCCATACCTACTAAATTTCAAATTCCATTTTTTGTACTCTAACTTAAATTTGTATTTTTATCATTAATTATATATAACGTAACATTATTAAACATTACCAATAAGTGTCGAGTGTAGTGGTGTGGTATATTGCATTCTCAAATAGAGAATTCGACTCTTAGAGTTGATATTGTTAAAAGAGACAATTACAAACCTCAAACAAGAACCATAATATAGACATGAAAAATACAATATATATATTAACAAACATAAAAAAGCTTGAAACCAGAGTGTTTGAGTTCTATCAACAATTTATTTTATGTTTATTTATCATGTTTGGAGGTAATTATTATAACTAATAAATCTCAATTGGAACATTGGTTGTTGGAGTGACAACTATTAATCTATCTTTCAAGCGTTTCACATTCAACATGAATTTTAAACATAAAACAACATTCCATGCCTTCATGATTCATTATAAGCAAATTTGAGTTTTATATGGTTTAAAAACATCATTTGGAGGCAATTTATGCAAACAATGACCTACGTATCGATATCAAGGTCATGAGTATCAATAGTTGATTCATATTTAAATTATTTTAGGTCAAATGTTTCAGTGTACCGATGCACTAGGGGGTTGTACCGATACCTCACTTGGAGTAGTAATGCTCGAGGTTGTGTATCACTACTTGTTTCACATATTTCAAAATTTTGGCTTCTGTTTGTGAAGGTATCGAAATCAAGATTCTAAGTATTGACACTCAAGGTAAATTTTATCGATACTAGAACTTGAGATATTGATACTCAAGCCTAAAAATGCAAAAATTAGGCCAATTTAACACAACTTTACATTCACTAAAATATACCAAAACATATCAAACATGAAATCAAAGCATTATCAACATATTTGACATCTCAATACGCATTATCAATTTTAGCCTTATGTAGGGAGGTTTTGTGTTGGTGATTGGATATGAGCTAGGAATGTACATGAATGACTAAAGCCCATTGAAATTAGATGCATTTTGTGTTTCCTACATTTCGACAACTTACCATATTTGTGATACAAATTGAAAGATAAGTTGTAGTTATTAGTGCAAGTATAGCAAATTTCAACAAATAAAAGAGGAAAATTGCCCACCCACCTCATTAAATCTTGAAGACACCAAGCTTAGAGAATTGATAATGAAATTGATTGTGCTGTTAAAGCCAAATGGCACCTCATCTTACATATGATTTTTCTCAAGTATCTGTTAATCAAGATTTTATTTTGATTCTCTCCTCTAAATGTGCCATTTGAAAGATTTTTTATTACCATTTTCAATTTCTTTTATTTGGGTTCTCTTTAAATTATTTTAAGTCGTGTATTCAATTAACAACATACTAATGTTGTTTTTATCATGCTTTGCGTTGGGTCAATTTTAAAATAAATTATAGAGTAAATATTTAAAAATTAAAATATGTTTTATGTTTTTGTAGTTTTCATATGTTAAAATTGAATGCCGATAATGAAGAAATATTGCAAAGAAAAATGAAAAAGAGAAAGAACACACAAATTTTACGTGGAAACTTTTTTGGAAAAAAATCACGGATAGAGGAGAAGAAAATTCACTAATATCAAAAATTGAATTATTACATGAGGTGACTACGTCTATTTATAGGTTGAAAACTTTATTCTAATCAATCTCTAATAGAAGTAACTTAGTAGGGTTGATACACCTTATTCTAAACAAATACAAATAGTAGAAGTATATTTCTATACGGATTTCACTTGTGTAGTCTGTACCATACACCGCGATCCAGTATTATGCCTAATGGGGATCTGTGGTGGGCTGCGACCTTCGCCCCCACAGATCCTCTTATTTTGCCACTTATATTTTATTTCTTTAACAATAATTTGGGTTACACAACTCTAACATCATACATTTGAAATTTAACTTCAAGAATTTAGTTAATCTATTTTTCAAATTTAAAAATTTAAATCTAACTTTTTTTACACTATTATATTCTTTTATTAATTTGTTGGTGTGATATTTTGAAATTAAAAGTGTTAGGGATCGACCCGATTAAGCAACGAACAAGTAAAATATAGCGAAATAAATCGAGAAATTGAACACACAAATTTAACGTGGAAAAACCCCTCCGAAGAGGATAAAAAACCACGGGCAAAGATAATTTTACTATAATGGCAAAAGAATGAAGAGTACAAAAGATGGAGATAAAAACTAAACCTCGAAAACTCTAAAATAAAGAACCCTCAAAATGTAAACACTAAATTTTCCAAAAGTGTTAGGAGTTCTAAACTCTAATGGGTATGTCTAAATGGAGTATTTTTTTAAGGTTGTAAATGAGCCTATTTATAGGCTAAATTTTTTAAGTCAAATAATAATAAAATAATCTAGAGTAATAAGAGTTTGACTCAAACAAATAAACAAAATTTAACTAAAAGATTATTTCTCAAATTTGACTTGAAATAGGAGTCATAATTCAACAAATCTCCACCTTGACTCATATTTCCACAATACCATCTTTGCCAAAGCCCGCCACGGGCCTATCTTGAACTATGCAGGGAATTAACTGAGTCGAATCTGTGCTTTGAAGCTGGAAGCCTTCTAGCCTTCGACTTGTGCACTACCAAGTCAAAACTAACCCGGGTTTGATTTTTACGGACACAATGCCCTAACTTTTCAAAACCTACATCCAAAAGAGAATCTCTCTTCAACGATACGGTCATACATTTTTCCCTCCTATGACCAAGTTGCCTCCGCTCCAAATGAGTTGATTTCAACTCCGTAAAGGACAAGGGACGTCCTATTTCACCGGTCACTATAAAACCTTCCAGAATATAAAGATTGTCGATCTTTTTACCTTTTAACAAAACGAGAGCCCCACGAGATACCTTAATGCTGCTCGACTCAATGTTAATTTTGTAACCTTTTGAGTCTAAAATACTTAAGGAGATGAGATTCTTTCGTAAATCAGGTACATACCTGACATCTGATAGTGTCCTAATCGTACCATTGTGCATCCTAATTTTAACAGTACCAATATCGATTACCTTACTGGATGAATCGTTTCCCATGTGCACAACTCCACCTTCAATTGAACTGTATGTGGAGAACCATTCTCTGTTGGGACACATGTGGAAAGAACATCCTGAATCTAGGATCCACTCGGACGTAATCTCAGAGCTTTCGCTCGTTGACACTAACAAGAAATCATCACCACTTTCATTGGCCAAATTAGCACCAGCTAAATCTTCCTCGTTGCTCTTAGTTGCCCTTTTATTTCGCAGTTTGTAACAATCTGCTTTGACGTGAATTTCTTACAATAGCGACACCTTTTGTCTCGCTTCTTTGATGCTACCAAAACAGAAGCTTGCTTATCTACCTTGCTATCTGAACCAAACTCATTGTCGAGTTTGTCTTTGCTCAACAAATGACCCTTCACATTCTCAAATGAGAATTTATCTCTACCATAAATCAAGGTCTCCCTAAAAGACTTGTATGAATGGGGTAAAGAGCACAACAATAGCATAGCCTGATCCTCATCATCAATCTGAACCTCAACATTATTTAAATCATTCAAAAGACTAATAAATTGACTGATGTGATCTCTAAGAAGGTCACCTTCATTTATGAGAAACGTAAATAGACGTTGTTTCAGCACTAAACGATTAGCCAGATACTTAGTCGCATAAAGAGTTTCTAGCATTTTCCACAAGGCGGATGAGGTCTTCTCTATCAATATCTCCTGCAATACCCTATTTGCGAGGCACAACCGGATTGCAGACAAGGCTTTTTCATCAAGCTCTTCCCATTCTTACTGATCTAGATTATCGGGTTTTTTCTCGGTAACAACCTTTTTCAAACCGGTCTGAACTAGAATTGCTATTATCCGAACTTGCCACAAATTGAAATTTGTGTCACCATCAAACTTCTCAATATCGAATCTTGTTGTTGCCATCTCTGAACGGGCTGATCTGCAAAAAACGAACTAGCTCTGATACCAGTTGTTGGAGATCGACCCGATTAAGCAACAAAAAAAAGTTAAAAATAGCGGAAGAAATTGAACACACAAATTTAACGTGGAAAAACCCCTCCGAAAAGGATAAAAAACCACGGGCAAAGATAATTTTACTATAATGGCAAAAAAATGAAGAGTACAAAAGATGGAGATAAAAACTAAACTCCGAAAACCCGAAAATAAAGAACCCTCAAAACGTAAACACTAAATTCTCCAAAAGTGTTAGGGATTCTAAACTCTAATGGGTATGTCTAAATGGG
The DNA here is from genome assembly GCA_005610355.1 of Gossypioides kirkii. NCBI lineage: Eukaryota > Viridiplantae > Streptophyta > Magnoliopsida > Malvales > Malvaceae > Gossypioides > Gossypioides kirkii. The sequence continues at coordinate 36,467,613 of CP032246.1, forward strand.
GTATTTTTTAAGGTTGTAAAAGAGCTATTTATAAGCTAAATTCCTAAGTCAAATAGTAATAAAATAATCTAGAGTAATAAGAGTTTGACTCAAATAAATAAATGGAGTTTAACTAAAAAATTATTTATCAAATTTGACTTGAAATAGGAGTCATAATTCAACAAAAAGAATACTTAATCAGTAACAATGTGATAAAAAAAAAAAGCATTGTCATGGACTTGAATTTTAATAATGTTTACAACTCTTAAAGTTATATCAACATTTTAACCAAATAAAGTATTTGAGTTAATAAATTACATTATAAAAGTTGAGGTATCAAATTAAATAAAAAAATTGAAGGATAAATAGTAAATCTTAAATTCGAGTGTAGCACATAGACCAAACTTAAAATTTGACCATTATTATATAATATTAAATTTGAGGGTAACATTAGAACCAAAATTGAAAATGTACCATTCTTATAAGGGAAAAAAATAAAAATAAAAAACAAAAAACGGTTTAATCGATTTTTTAGAACTTGTACTTTTACTCAAACCTTCTCACACTCTTGAGACGAGCATTCAAGTCGAACCAAATCTCCCGATCTATTAATAGGTTTAGTTGAAAATCTCGTAAGAATAAACCACGAAATCTCATATTGTCCTCCCACAAGATCACAAATTTTTACATAACCTTAATCACAATTTTTTGTTGCGAAAAATTCTTCAAACTCTTATTGCCAGAGTAACAATAAGGTAAAAAGTGTTTTGGTTAACGACATTTACGCTCAATTAATAGATTCATTTTAAGTTTTTTTAATGTTCGAATCTCAGAGAATCCGATTGGCTGAAAAGGGTTTGTGATTGCTGAAATCGATCCCCTGCAAACCGATTTCTTGGCCCATCACTCTCATCCACGGAACCATCATGGCTAACCAGGTAGAAAATCGGTTTCTGCCAATTCCCGTTTTCCATATATTCCCCCTAGTCTGCCGTGGATGGGATGGAAAATCGAGTTGTGGCAGACCGATTTCCACGGGAATCCTGCCTCGACTCTTTGTCACTGTTGACTAATATTGACTGAGATCCTAACTTCACCATTTGATTGACACTGACACCGATACATTTTTTGAGGATTGACGAATGTCGAGAAAATGAGGAAACCGATTTCTGTTTCCTCCACCAAAAATTGTTCTAGGATTTTGCCATTTTTTAAAAATTATTTTGATAAAAAATCCTGTTCCAGCACAGTTTCAAAAAGCCACTATCAGCAGCTGAGCAATTGTGTGATGTCAGTAGAGGAAGCAATTGAAGTTAAGGAAAGGAGAAAGCAAGGGGAATATTTAAACAAACAGATGAAGCTGGGAAGGTGCGTGCTTCAGCTTCAGCTCAGTGCAGAGAAAAAGCAGTGATTGGAATTCAATATTTTCTCAAAGATTTCTTCTCTTTGTTTTACAAATTCAAGTGTTTCAGTAGACTTTAGCACCTTTCACCTTTCTTTTTCGCTTTAGTTCATGACTCAGTTAAAATCCCCTCACAGCACAAGGCTCACGTTATATGGAAAATTTGTTGTGGCATGAAATATCCACGTAACATATAGGGAAGAACAATCCCATCCTATGCATGAATCTCAGTCGGTGCAGCTGGAGCTTATTTAATTTGTTTATATTATATTTATTTTCATCCTGTTCCCCGCGCATCCCATGCTACTTCTGCATGCCTACCAAAACAGAGAATGGAAAACAGCAAGAGAAAACGTGTTGCCAGCTTCAACCCAAATTACAGACCTTTTTTCCCTCGAAAATTCTAAAAAGAAAATATTTAACAAAACAAAGAGACAGATCCCTTTGACGGTGGAATATGTTTTGAATTTGTGTTTTCTCTCGGATTATGTTAGCTGTGAAAGCTGTATATAACATTAATTATTTATGCCTTCCTTTTCTGGTGTATGCCTACTACTCAGGCATCGTCTATATACCCACCTTTCTTTTGTTGACAAATGACACACCCACCATCACACTCACTTTCTTTTTTTCTATATACATTAATTCTTGACATAATTTAATCGTCTAAATAATATTATTAACTATTTCAATCAAAATATTAATATTTTTTTTTTCTTAAAAACATTATTAAATTAATATATATATTATAACGAGTTTGAAGGTATGTTTTTAAGAAAAAAATTTAATAAATATTTTCAAAGTTTTTTTTATTATTACATTATTATCAAGTGGATATTCTTTTAATTTCAAAACGCTACACCAAATAATCTAATAGAAAATTTTCAACGATGATAACGACTTGACTTGAATTTTTAAATCCGAAAAATAAAAAACTTTATTCATGAAAATAAAAGAAAAAGTTAAATTCCAAAATAATGTTTAAAGTATATATGAATTTAGAATATATATATATATATATTTTACTTTTATAATTAAACATAAATAAATAATCAAGTAGATATAACTTGGATTGGTGGGTGAAATAGACCGGCGGGTGCACCACCATTGAAGTCATTAGTCTCACCAGCCTGAAGTCATTTACGTGGCAGTTACGTTTCCGTGTTCAAAGATTTATTTCAAAGTAAACTTAGACTTAAAAGGCAGGTGTGCTCTTATGTGAATATCTATACTTCCAATCCATGAAGTATTGGGGCATCATGTCGTGTCTTTTAAGACCAAGTCCCACGTCTGTGTAGTGTAATGCCAATATCACTGGTTCTACACAAGGAGTCTGCTTTTACCTCTATTAATCATTTGAGAAATCACCTTGGATGTGAAAATTGTCACAGGCATACACTTGAAGAAAAAAAAAAAAAGCAGCTAAGTAAGCATGCAAAAATGTAAATAAGCCCGTTCTTGATATGTTTGGGGCCGTAAGCAAAAGAATAAAATAGAGTTTTAAATTCTTTAAAAGTTAGAGAAAAATTATTTTAGGTCCCTTAAAAGTTGATAAAAAAATTAAGCCATTAAAAGCTAAAAAAAAATTAGACCCTTTAAAAGTTGGTAAAAAATTTTTTAAAAAAAAATTAAACCCTTAAAAACTGAAAAATAATATTTTAAACCCCTTTTAAACTTGAAACTTGAACTACCACACCTCCAAATGATCCCAAGATCGAGCTTGAATATAAATCCCGTAATTTTGAACCAAGAGTTTATTATTATTTCTTTTACCCAAACAAACATTATTACAAATTTTATGGTTATTAAGAACAACAGTTTTTAGGAACAAAATTCAAACCTAAATATAATATTTAGGCTTTAAAAAAAATACTAACGTAAAATTCACATAAAATTTTGTTTTAGGTAAAATGCGCTATAAGTCTATTTATTCACTGTAATTTAAAATTTAGTTTGTATATTTTTATTTTTAAGTATTTAATTTTTTTACGTTTCAACGTTCAAAAATTAAATTCAATTTTAACACTGTTAAAATTATTTTGTTAATTTCAAGTTCATTCTAACTTCATTTTTTTTAATTATATGATTATTAAATGAATATTTTTTTATTTCAAAATGTTACATTAATAAATTAAAAAAAAACTTTAATAATATTAATAATCAGAATTGAATTTTAAAATATAAAAAATAAAAAAATTAAATTCTTGAAAGTAAATATATAAAAATTAAATTTCAAATTTGTAAAAAATACAAAAACTTATAATAAATTTTAATATTTTTTTATTTATTGAAAGTAAATTTTACTTTTATTTTATTGCGAAACTAAGGGTTTTTTTTGAATCTGGTATAATTAGTCGGTTGACTAAAAGTAATTTTTTTTGTTTGATTTGAAAATATGTGGGCTTAGGTAGGTAAACCCTTTTATTCATATAATTCGGTAAATCTTTATCAATATTAATTCAACAGGTTTAATTGGTATGAATTAAGAGATTTTTTTATGGGTTATAATTTCATACATAGATTGATAAGTGTTATTAATTAATTTTAGAAAAGTAAAAATATATAAATGAGATAAATAGTAATGTCTGTTTTTTAATCAGGAATAGTAGGAGGAGATAGAATCCTTTGAAATTTAAAAATTATTTTTTATTCTTTAAAATATATAAAATTATAAATTAATAAAATTATACTTTTGCTTTAAAAATGATAAGATTTTGATTTAATCTTTTAATCTTTTTCAATTTTTGTATTCAAGTTCAAATCAGTTTGATAATTAAAGCTTAGAGTTAATAATATATATTAAGGTTAATAATACAATTTAATAATATAAAAATATGAAAAGATCAGTAAGGCTCGTGAGTTTTTTGAGTTGAGTATTACTAAATTTAAATTTGAATCGATTGATAGTTTAAGTTGCTAAGCTTGATAATTATCGAATTGAGTTCAAATTTTTTTTTAATAGAGAAACTAAATACAATTTAGAGTATAGTAGAAGAGCTTTTTTATACTATTTTTTGTTACCTTTTTATTTAATCATTATAGTTCACAAGTGTCAACATAACATGCTACTAAATGTCAAATTATTACAGTGCGAAAATGTTGCTTCTTACCATTTACAAAGAACCTTGTAGATTATATATATACATTTGATAGGATATCATAGTGGGAAAAAATGACTTTTTTTTATTAGTCTTATAACAGTTTTAGTACAATGTGATTTATAAATAAGAAATTTTATTTCAACATTGATTTGTATAAAGTTAGAGAGTTATATTAGAGATTTAAATCATGAAATTAAATTAAGTAATTAAATTGGTAAAAATTAATATGTTTTTTTTGATACTTAATTTAATTTCTAAACTCTTTTTATATTTCGAAAAATCTTTGATTTATTTCACTATTGTTAAACCAACTCCCATTTTTTTTTTTGGAATTTTTGCTTTATCACTTGCATGTCAAGTCATACTAGCAAGCCGAAATCTAAGTAATAATTTGATTTAATCTAAATTTTTCAAATCTCTGCTAAGATGAGCATTGCTAACATGATATCTCGTGAAGATATCTTTGGAAAGATTGAAAACTTGCCACAACTTAAGAGAGTGACATCAAAATTTTCAAGAGAGAGAAAGATCTTAAGTGAGAACAAAAAGTTGCTCAATCATAACCAGATAAACTACTTGATGCCAAGTAGATGCATGAAAAGAGACTCATCGAAAGCTAAAGAAAAAAGCACAAAGAAACAGCGTCGATCCCAACAACCACCAGAACAAAAAAATAAAAAATAAATAGCTTGGAAGAGCTTATCAAAAGGAAAAACGTGCTGCTAGCATTGAAAATATTGCTTTGAAAATATGTGGGCTTAGGTAGGTAGACCTTTTTATTCATATAATTCGATGGATTTTTTATTAATATTAATTCGACAGGTTTGATTGGTATAAATTAAGGGGTTTTTTATGGATTGTAATTTCATCCGTAGATTGATAAGTGTTATTAAATAGTTTTAGAGAAATAAAAATATATAAATGAGAAAAATGATAATGTTTGCTTTTAGTCGAGAGTGGTAGGAGAAGATAGAATCCCATAAAATTTAAAAGTTATTTTTTTATTTTTTAAAATATATAAAATTATAAATTAATAAAATTGTACTTTAGTTCTAAAAATGGTAAGATTTTGATTTAATCTTTTAATTTTTTTATCAATTTTTATACTTAAGCTCAAATCAGCTTGATAATTAAGCTTAAAGTTAATTATTTATATTAAATTTAATAATACAATTTAATAATATAAAAATATGAAAAGATCAATAAAGCTCATGAGTTGTTTGAGTTGAGTATTACTAAGCTTAAATTTGGATCGATTGATAGCTTGAGCTGCTAGGCTTGATAATTACCAAATTGAGTTCAATTTTTTTTCGATTCGAACTCAAATAGCTTGCAAGCACTAATCTAGTTAATGGATTAATGATTATCATTTGCTTTAAGAATGAAATTTCAAAACTCGAACAATATGGGAATTTAAAATGATCCAATTGGAGAATATGAACTAAATCTATAATTATTTGCATAGCACATTACTAGTAATTGAATATAACTAAACGAATTTAAATACTGCTGTTTGGATCAAGACTAAAATTTCAAAATTTAAAAAGTACAAAGATTAAAATTGATCAAATTAAAGTATAAGGACTAAATTCACAATTTTCACAAAGTATAGGAACTAATAGAACAATTTAACCTAATTTTTTGTTAATTTTATTTTCCTTTTTCATATTTTAAATATTTTACTTTTTACTTTTAATAAGTTTTTAATATATGTATATTTATTGTTTGATATAAACATAAATAATAGTTATTTCTTTTAATGTAGATATTTTTTTATATGGCAGTTATGCATTCTTTTCATGAAGACAAAGAGGGAAACTGAGTACTAAATCTTTTTTAATAATTGATATTTCATTCCATACATGATATACTGCAAAACATTAGGAAATGTAAAGTGCCTAATGAGTAAAACCCGACTTTTTAAAATTAAAATGGATTGATTTTATTTTTCCTTTCAAAGTGAGAGAGCAAAGCCTGTTGCTTAATGTATCTAGATTGAATGTTGGGCTAGAGAGCATGAAAATGGCAAAGATCAAAATCAACATTTTCAAGGCATTAAAATTAAAATTTATTGAGTTGTTTGAAGGAGACCTCTTGTTTGATGTATCTAGATGGGATATTGGGCAGGATGGTATGGAAATGGTTAAAACTGAAAAAATCAAAATAAACATAGTCAAAAACATTAAATTAGAAAGGATTGAAAGCAAAGCATGTATGTAGATGGAATTGTTGGCCAAGAGAGGAAGCATATGGTAAAAGAATAAAAATGTTGAATAAAAGAAAGGTTGGTTGGTGGTAGGAAGGTAGGTATATTACAAACTAAAAAAGGTAAAAAGTCCATGATCATGAAGCTATAAATGACCAACACCAAATGTAAAACCCTATTGGTTTATTGTTTCTGAAAACACCAGGATATTGGTTAGAGCAGAAATAACAACCCCAAAACCTTTTTATTACCAGCGCCAAGGGCACACAACTCTGCATCAGACACAGGCTAAAAGAAAAAAAGCATGGGTTTTGAGAAGGGAGCTTCATTGTTGGAAGATTTGATAGAAAAAGCTGGAGGCTGTGCTGTGATGGATGGGGGTTTTGCTACTCAGCTTGAGAGTCATGGTGCTTCCATTAATGACCCACTTTGGAGCGCTCTTTGCTTGATCAAAGACCCTCACCTTATCAAGCGGGTACCTTTCGGTCTTCTTTCTCATTCAGCTTTGTCGGGAAATGTGTACACTGCTGTTCTGCAAATGACTCCATGTCAAAAACAGGGTATAATGTTTGAGACTTGGTTTTAGATTTTTGAATCAACGTGGAGTGTTCATATGTGCAGGTTCATCTGGAGTATTTGGAGGCTGGTGCAGATATCTTGGTTACTTCATCTTACCAGGTTTGTTTGTTAGTGTTTTTCAGATTCAGCCGAATGACTTGATTTGTTAGGCTAATGTGTGATCTTCTGCCTTTCGTATATTCACAATATGGATCTGGTGAAAAGGGTAGGAGCTAAATGTTTCCTTTTTCTATGTAAATAGGTCCACCACTTTCTTGTGAAAATTCATGGAAAATATTCTGATTTTTCCCAAACAGAAAATAATGTAGTTATCATCTGTATATGTCCATCTGCAATGATTGATTCCTTGGCCACAAGCAACATATCTTTGTAGAAACTTGCCTGCCTTCATATTAGGGAGAGTAATTTATATGAGATTATAGGTAGATGATAAACCCAATTTTAATTATAATATTCACACATTCCAGATTTGATGGCTGAAGAAAACAATTGTTATCTTCTTGAAATTGATTATGTACCAAACAAAACAGGAGTTTATCAGTTGGCCTTGAATATCCGGTTTTTCTCCTAATTTTCTATCTCATAGTTTCCTCCAATTTATATTACAGGCTACCATTCCTGGATTCCTTTCCCGGGGACTATCCCTTCAAGAAGGGGAGTCATTACTAAAGAAGAGTGTCAAATTGGCAGTGGAAGCCCGTGATAAGTTTTGGGATAGTGTCGGATGTGTTCCTGGGAATAGCTACAACCGAGCTTTGGTAGCAGCCTCAATTGGAAGTTATGGAGCATATCTGGCTGATGGATCGGAATACAGGTTCGGGGAATTTGTATAACTTGTAAAGATTTTCGAAATCTTTTAGATATCACCCATCTTTCATTTGCTTAACATGATTACATTGTCTGCATGTGCTCTGTCTTCTTCTTCAGTGGGTGCTATGGACCAGGAGTAAATCTGGATAAGCTGAAAGATTTTCACCGGCGCAGATTACAAGTTCTTGTTGAAGCAGGTCCAGATTTGCTAGCCTTTGAGACCATTCCCAATAAACTTGAAGCTCAGGTTTGTTCTTCCTCATGTTTCATTTCTCATGTGTACTTTACACGCAGGAAGTTACATTCTTCATTAGCTTGTCAAGTTTCTAGTGGCGCATGTATAATGCACACTGGCTGCAAAGGTTAATTAGCGAATGTTGCAGCATTTTGTTTGAAAATTTCATTCAGAGTGTAGAAATCTAATTTTACCTCCCTCTTATCAAGCTGCGGTAGAGTGTAAAATGCCTTGGTGTTCTAATGCTCTTAACAGTGTTCTATATCCATTTTCCTTGGCTGGATTTTTCCTTCACAATGTGACAGCTTCTTTCTGTCTCCAATTGCAGGCCTGTGTTGAGTTGCTTGAGGAAGAAAACATTCAAATTCCATCATGGATCTGCTTCGGTTCTGTAGATGGTGAGAATGCTCCATCTGAAGAGAGTTTTAAGGAGTGCTTTGAGATATTAAACAAGAGCAAGAAAGTGAATGCAGTTGGAATAAATTGTGCATCTCCCCATTTTATTGAAAGCCTTGTCTGCAAATTTAAGGAGGTAAATTCCTTCAACCAACAGTCAGATAAATCTTAGAGAAAGTAATAAACCAATGATTCTAATTGTAACTGCACGCTGTTCCAGTTGACAACCAAGGCAATCGTCGTTTATCCAAATAGCGGGGACATATGGGATGGTAGAGCAAAGAAATGGCTGGTAAGTCCATTAGTTTTCACATGCTTTAGCAGTCACTCTCTGCAATTATTAGTTAAAGCAAAAACATGTTGCATCCATGCAGCCATCAATGTGCTTTGGTGATGAAGAATTTGAGTTATTTGCACCAAGATGGCGTGACCAAGGCGCTAAAGTTATCGGAGGTTGCTGTCGGACAACTCCATCCACAATTCGAGCCATATCAAAGGCTCTGAAAGAAACACCTTAGCAAGTTAACAAGGGTCGTTGATTTCATAGCTTTGGGACTCGGTGCCAGTTTATAGAATCAGCCGCTGCTGGTTTATAATTTAAACGCCGTTGCCAGCTATATCATTTGTTTTCCATTTTGCTCTATAATAGATGCAGAAAGCATCCTTGTCCTTTTTTCTGGCTTTGAGTTTTGACTTATGCCAAAACATTAAAAAAAAATACAGATTACAGATTACAGTACTTGTAGAGATTTGTAGGAAACCGAAAATAAGCATAGCCTAAATGCACCTGACTTTGCCAGTGCATTGGCCAACACATTTGATTCTCTAAATACAAAAGAAAAGTTCACATCTCCAATTTCAGAAGCTAAGTTATCAACTTGAGGGTAGACTGGTACTGCTATCCAAGACCTGGCAAGCATATCAGAGCACGTCATCATTGAATCAGATTCGATTGTAAGTCCTACCGTGGCCAAGCCCTCCAGTTCCATTTTTATGGCCATTGATTTAGCTAAGCTTGAGTCCACCACCACCAACGGGCCATAGAAAATAGATAATATATTATCTCCAAGTTCCTCAGCGCTCCACCGCGTCCAAAGGATTGTTGTAACAACGAAGAAAAGCAAGTAAAGAATATAAGTATAGAATGCGCATTTGGATGCAAATCTGTCTATCAAATTTTATTCAGAGCCGAATTAATACTAAATTAAAATACAAAATATGATTTAAGCCTACTTAATCACTTTACTAATGTATCCTCATTCTCGTGCATTTAATATGATCTCATTCACTCTTTGATATCGAAGATTATACCTTCTTAAAATGGAAAATAACAATAGGATTTTATCAAGCAAAACAATTCTTATAGAGTAGATTTGATACTTTTTAGTTCCTACACTACATTCACATATAGGAATTGTTATTCCTGTTATTACAAACATACTAGTGTAACATTCACTGCAACAATTTTTGCGCCAACAATATCCTCTCTATTTTGTGGCGTTCTTTCTCGTTTTGAACCAATCCTACTGATCAGTAGCGCTTAAGCCTTCCTTTATAACAATTTAACGTAGTGCGATGGAATTAGCTTTGCCAAAATCCAAAAGCATTGATAACAAGATTTTGGATGCTTATTTCAGTGAGCTCTTTTCTCACTGGCACTCCCATTTTCAACAGGAGGGTAAAGGTCCACTGGACCCTCCAGTAGGGTTTAAAATGATCTTTTCTTAAAATGACTTGGATGGTAGGCGGCACTTTCCCGTGTGGGGCTTTAGTCAGCTCATTGATTGATGGGCATAGGTGGAATGTGTGCGGCAGTTCTTTCAACCCAGTGAAGGGGATTTGATCCTCTCAGTCCCATCGCCCCTTTGTGCTTTGAGGGATGCTGTAGTGTGGGGACACTCAACGATTGGGGTTATATTCAATTAAAAACGATTACTCTTGGCTTTGGATACAATCGTTGGGGTATGGCCTGCATAGAGTTCTTCCAACTTTTGCTAAGATTGCTGCCTTCCGTGACCCCCTTAACCCCCCGTGTGTAGGCGATGTGGTAATAAGCGTAAGACAACCTTGCATGCGTCGAATCAGGTCCGGCCCTAGGATTGTTCAGAGGTGCGACCGTTCAGGGTCCAAGGTTAAAAGAGTTTGAATTTTTATTTTTTTTAATTTTTAAGGGTTTCAATTTTTTTTAAAAAACTTTTATAGGTTAAATTTTTTTAACCAACTTTTAAGGGTCTCAAATTTTTTTAAAGGGCCTAAATTTATTTTTTTTACTAACTTTTAGGAGATCTAAAAAAAAATTTCTCTAACTTTTATTATTTTGACTAGAGCCCAAAAATGTCAAAAAGGGACCTGCTTCGAATGCCACACTTAGACTGATAGGTATTGATGATTCATTAATATCTTTTAATGCATTTTCTTCTGTCGGTTAGCTAGACTTTGCCTTCAGAAACTTAGGTAGGGTGCCATGTCAAGCCTATGCATGCTTCTGTGGGAATTATGCAACGTTCACAATAATGAAGTCCTTAATGGGTGCCTCACCCCGCCACATATAGCGCTCAATTTCGCGTTCCTTGCATGAGGAGTTTAGACTTCATAATCTTCTCAACTTACCTATCTTGCCAAGACAATCGAGAGAGGAGCGTTGGTGCGTGCCAAGCATGGGGACGGTGAAGATAAATGTGGATGCGGGAATGCGAGAGACTAGTCTTAGCTGTGTAGTGCGCAACGAGGATGGCTTGGTCTTAGGGGGCCTTGCACGGCATGTTTCTGCATGGCGGGAAGCATCATGGGCGGAGGCCCATGCTATACAGTTGGGGCTTGAGTTAGCGAGGGGTATGAACTTTATGGATATTGTTATTGAATCTGATATTCGCTTTGTTATTTCGAAATTTTTATATGATACTCTAGACTTAACTAATTTGAGCCAATTTGTTTCCGGGCTCGTATTTTCTGTTCAAACTTTAATTCTCTATGGCAACTAATAGAGTTGCCGATATGATTAGCTACATGGGCTTATTATCTATGTATGAGACCCGTTTCGGTACGCATTACCCTCACAAGTTTCAGGACCTTGCAATTGCAGACACTATGATGAATGAAACTTCACTTTGTGCCATTTACTCAAAAAAAAAATACATTGACAACAATATCAATATCAATTAAATTATGATTCAATCCCTCTTTTTAACATTTTTTGTATTTTTAATTTTATTCATTTATATGTTTTTGGATTAAATATGTTTAACTCATTATTTAATTAATTTTAAAATTTTCATTTTAAAAAATTAAGTTATATATTTATTTAATATAAAAATATTTTTTTAAAATTTACATATTTAATCAATAAAAATTTTAAATAATTTATAAAATAAAATTATAATTTTAAATATTATTAAAATTATAATATATATATGAAATTTAACTACATCTTTAAATTGGTTTACTTAATGGTCATTTTTATTTTCATCTCACCACTACTTTTGAGTTTGCATCCAAACACATATCACCTCTGATTTTAATTAGAGCTAGAAAAACAAGCTCGAGCCAAAAAGCTCATGTAACACCCCACTCCTAACTCGATCACCGGATTCGAGAGGTGAGATGTCATTTTCGATGCCGAAGCAACAATAATCTCATTGCAACATCCAAAAGAAGAATCATAAGAACAACTTAAGTTTAATCGTGCATTCAATGAAATAAATGAGTTTTAGAACTTCTAAAAATATTATTAATTCAAACCTGGGTTCTAAGTAAGCTTACAAAAGCTCTCATGAATCACTGATAACAAAAGAGGGACCAAAATGCTAAAAACAGCTAAAACAAGGGTCTTATCGTGATATTGAAGGATGTATGCCGCAACATTGAGGATAGTTAACCCTTAGTGTCGCGACTTTACCAAGGTATATTGCAACTTTGCCAAGGTATATCACGACTTTGAAAGCAGTAACATGATGTTTCGACTTCAACAAGGAAATGACGCAATTATGGAGAAAACAACTTGATGGTCGCGTCTTCAACAAGGGAATGTAGTGAGTCGAGACTTTTGGAGACAATTTTCTCAACATTACATCATTTATTACAAACATACAAAGCACCAATTCCATTTGATCTAATGTGACCCAAAAACTCATCTCATCACTTCATGGGACATTATGCACAAAGTCCAATTACCATTCTTGGCATATCTAAACATCTATAACCATATGATCACAAGTATATACACATTCATTCCAGGTTCATGCATCATACTCTTCTACTTGGCATCCAAGCAACATCTCAATTACAAGCATAACATAACCAAAATAAACAAGTATACATACCACCAAACATATATGGTCACCTTCAAAATGCAACCTTTCCTACTATAAGTACGAAAACAACAAGATAAGCTTAAAGACCAATTCAAGACATTAGGTACATGTCACTTATTACAAGTATATAAAAAATTATATAAATATTGTTGAGTCGAAAATTGAGTTCAGGATATTGTCGAACACCTCGAAACTTCGAGTCTAACGTACCTACGCATTGAAGTAAAAAAAGCGTATGTTGAGTGATAGGGCTCAATGATGGTAATATGATTTAAGGCATTAATCTAATATAAGAAAGATACCAAATACATTTAATATGAAATCCAAATACTATATAAATCATAATTGCATTTCTTGTCTCATAAACTTAACATCATGCTTTATGCCATTTAACATGTCATATACCAATATTTAATCCCTATACCATTGCATTTCATTTACATATATATTTAGCACATCACAAGGATCATTTCACTTTCTCGCTACATTCTTAAATCTACGGATTTATTTTATAACCATATCGGCCCCCAGGGCTCATATTAACCGGATCACATGATCCATCTTTTATTGCTTCAACATTAATATACAATTACAAAATTCAATATCCAATGTTAATAAGCAAAGTACATGTTTCATAATCTTCATAAACCAAACGCACACTCAAGATAAATACATGAATCATCCAACCATCATACAAATATATCTGACACTAAATGCCTCATTGGTACGTCCTAAGTATAACACACGCTCCACGTCTCATCGATATAAACCGAAGTAAAATATATAAATGTGTTTAGTACCTTATCGGTACGTCTGAAGTATAATATGCACTCCACGCCTCATCGATATAAATCGAAGTAAATTCTCGCACATTAATCCTATGGCATGTCAGTTATACCCAACTCTATCTAAAACCATTAATAGCGTATTCAATGTTTCAAACATATATATATATATATATATATATATATATATATATATATGGTTTACATATCATAGCTAATACATAACAAATTCACATCATGCTCAAACCAATTTCATACCATCATATGCACTATTATCACATTTTTCACTAGTTACCAACTATTTCATACTTACCTATTTATGAGACAAGTAGATTCATTACCTTATGCAAGCTAATTGCAACAACCATATATATAATTTGAATTCAAATCGTGAAAGCACAAACTGGAATAGGCTACTCGTCTATGACATTTGTGTTTGTTTTATCTCGAGACGATTCAACATCGACTTTAGTTACATATGATAAATTCGATAGCAAAAATAATATTAGTTTTCGCAAAGCACATGAAAACACAAAAAATTAGCATAACTTGTATTTTATTCATTTTAGTCCCTTTATTCGAAATATTTGTATATTTTGGTGTATAATATCGAATCAAAGTCAGATTTCACATTCTTTTATTAGGGACCCCAAACTTTCGATTTGTAACATAATTTTCTAACAATTTTCGCCAAGCACATGAAAACACAAAAAATTAACATAACTTGTATTTTATTCATTTTAGTCCCTATATTCAAAATATTTGTATATTATGGTATATAGTATCGAATCAAAATCAGATTTCACATTCTTTCATTAGGGACCCCAAACTTTCGATCTATAACATAATTTTCTAACAGTTTTCACTTTATTCAATTTAGTCTCTAATTTCATAAAATTAATTATTTAACATTTGATTTTTATATGGTTTTATTAACATTTGGTTAGATAATCATTTAAGTCCTTGTTCAATTCTAAATTAATTTCCAATACACCATCAATTTAATTCTTGTATTATTTAATACTTCATTTAATTATTTACTAAATAAGTTCATTTCTAATTTAATTATTAATATTTTTATTGCATAATTCCATATTTGCTTCGTAACCACTCGATTAAAAAGTTTGGATGGCTCAGTTTAACAATTTTGGTCTCACAACTGATTTTTTTATACCGTCAAAAATCAGACCGTTTCACATTTTGAGTTTATCGATAATTTTATTTTCACATATATGTATATATTTATAGTCTAATTTTTATTTTTTTCATAAATTATATATATTATATACATACAAATATATCTCAATTATTAATCTTTAATTTCTTAATAAATTACAGTAATGTAAATATATTTATATATGAATATAAATTATAAAGTTTGTTTTAGATCAAAAAATAAAAATTAGATTTAAAATATCAAAATTATGTACTAATTAGTATAGGTTGATACGCTGTCTGAAATGAGGCGAAACACATCAGTATGGTTATAACACATTGAAATCTTGATTGTAACAGAACCTAAATTACCTGGTATTGATTGAGGGACGTCTTCGTACGTACCGACTACCATAATCTCTATTAAATATATATAATTTATGTTTTATGACGAATTTAAATTATATTATCAAATATAAAAATAAATAAATTATTATATTTAAGATTAAAATTTTCATAACTTAAAATTTTCAAAATTATTTAAATTTGTTAAAATCCGTCTTAAAAATATTCAAATCCGAATCCAAAAAAATTAATCTTACTCCTTTAGTATCTAATCTTACCATAGCTGGTCTTTTGATTTAACCAAAACTATATAATATATTTTTTAAATATATTGGTGTGATTACATTATAGTATTTGCTTATACTTTCTTAACCCTTTAACAATGCATACACTTTTTGCACACACAAATGCTTGAACCAGAGTCTCCTAGAATGAACAACATCCTCTTTACCATTGAAACCACTCGTTGGGTTCTAACCAAAACCATATTTTATCCAAACGGAAGCAAGTTTAATTTTGTTCCCACGTGTGAGAAACATATGCAAAGCAATAATACTAGGAAACTCCCAAACACCAAGAACCGGTGCATGAGGAGCAGTTGTCCGAAACTCTAAACGCACAGGTCTACGTGGAATGACCCCACTGCCTTGGAACCCTGTGGTGGCCACCATGCTCCAAGGCTCCTCCTGTCTTGCCTTCTGCCCCGGACTCTAATGCGTTATTTCCTTTTAATGAATAGAGCGTTATAAAATATTGATGAATATTGGTTTTAATAAAGAAATAAAATATACCTAATTTAAAAGCGTACGAATAGAATTTTAATTTAAAGATGAAGAAGATAAACAAAATGAACAAATAAATAGAAGACTACAAGTTACAGCAGCAAGCACCAAGAAGAATCTAAATTGGGGTGCCGCTGCCAGTGATTGCAGCCCTGTCAGCATCGTGAAAACCTACTCATAAATCAGAACCTACAAATTTAAACAAACCCATATATGGAAAGTATATCACACCTAACCATATCACCAAACTAGAAAGCACCATTCAATAATTCTATCAACTTCATATAGCTGTCTTTAAAATGAAAAGAACCCATCAACATTTGTCTTTGACCCAAACTGAAACGAAACAAAGTTTAAATACTTGCACCATTCTAATATTCTATCATATGATGAGGTTGAAACTAGAGGTGATACTTTTTTAGCCGCCAAAATCTCTTCAATCTATAATGAAAGAAGCAAAAAGAGGAGGATTCAGTTTTTTGGATTATTTCATCCTAAGTCACAGAGGAGGTAAGTGCGTCGCCTCAGGAAGCAAAGCAAGGGTGAGTTCTAATCCAACATTACTACTATCCTCAAACTTCAAGATAGGAGTCCTTTTGGCGTGGTTTACCAGCGAACCTTCCACGGTCTCCACGGAGAAGGTGCTCTCATCTTCTTTGCTGTCACCATTTCCGAGTTGGCTCATCCACGAGTCAACCACCTGTCGCTTGGAGCGAGTCCTGGATCGCTTGAAACGAGTGCGGGTCTTGACCTTGTCGATGTCTGCTGCTGTAGCTGGTTTGGTGTCCTTGAAGACATGGCGGATGTCATAGGTCTTGAGAGGGGAAATCGGTTGCTCTTCTTCAACTGATTCCAAAGATGATGAAGTTTGGGTTATGGGGGAGCCTTTCAGCACAGCATCAACGGCTGCTTGGCACTCACCCCAGTTCCCGGACCAAAGCATCCCAATTGACCCATAAACAGGATTCACCACACGCCCACAGGCCTCGTATAAAAGTGACCTAAAAATAGCTACAAACAAAATGCATATAAAAAGTAAAGCAATGAATGAAAATCTTGTTTTCGCTTGGGTTGGGTTAATGAAGTACGTACCAGGGCGAAGGTTTTCAGGGCCGGCTTCAATTAGGTTGAGGAGACCAGCTCGGCCATAGAACTTGGCAAGGAAGAGAGTAGCATTGGCTTGAGAATCAGAGGACTTGATCCATTGAAGACAAGGTCTAATGGTGCAGTTTTCAGTGCAGCCCTTACGCAGGACCCTGCAGCCATTACAGCTCATCCTCATCGTAATTATATTTCTGGGAGAGATTGAGGGAGAAGGAGAAGTGAAAGATTAAGGTTAATATAAAGGTGGGCAGCGCAGTGGTTTCCAAAGGAGTAAAAGACCTGAAAACCGGGGGTGAGTGAGGAGTGTGTTCTTTAATTTCCCTTCTTCTTCTTGTTTAGGTAAAGTTGGGGACTGCCCCTCTTTGGTAAATGAGATTGGGTTTGGCGCTTTCCTCCTTTTCCAAACAACCCCACATGCACGATTTTATTACATAATCTACCATCCATCTTTCTCTTCACTCCTCCATTAAATCTCAATATGTACTCTTTCCCAATTTTATATTAACTTCATTTTTTTTAATTATTTTTATATTTCCAAATCTTCACTCCTTCGTTTGTTATATTTAATAAGTAATTCATGTGCAAATAAATGTTAATTTTTAATTAATATCTAAATAAACAACTGAAATGTTTGCTTTAGTTTGGTAGGAGAAATGCATCTGTTTTATTAAGAAAAAAGGATTTATGGGAATACAAATAAAGGGAAAATACAAAAACAGAAAGAGGACAGCAGTTGAGAAGTGGAAGCCATGCAAGCAAGCAAAAGGGGAGAGAGTGGCAGAAAATCCGCAACAGATGCACGTGCCAAGCGCAAGCCCCCTTTATCTTAGAACTGCGTGCATCTCGCCACATCTCATTGCGAGCTCTACCCTGAAACCATCTTATAATATATACTTCCCGGTTTTCAGGAGTCCGTCCGTACAAATCACCTACCTGCCTCTTCTTTTCTCTTCATTTCATTTCAACTTTACCCCACTCGGTTTTTACTTCTTTTCTTTTTACTTCTTTCTACTATTTTCTAAATATGCTAATCTTTTCTACACAAATTTTGAACACTATCTCTACGCAATCCTAAAATAATGGGTATTTTTTCTATTTTCTATACATTTTATTTTATTTTCCTTTAAAGAAAAAAAAAAGGGGGGGGGGGGGGGGCAAAATCAGTTATGTCTAGTATTTTATGCAAGACTGTGGGCGCCTAAAGACATACTGCCTGTGGTTTTAACAAGTAGCCTGATTTCTGTTTTGATTTTATGTCTAGTATTTAATTTGGATCTCTCAACACCAACATAAAAATGTTCACTCTTCATTCGTAGATATATAATGAGAATTGGGTTTTAGAAAGAAATTTGGGGTTTGAGAAAAAAATTATTTTTAATTCCGACTAATCCGATCTGAGTTAATATTTATAACATTGATGCAATACGAGTTTGAGGAATGGGGTTGAAAAGGTATAATAATAATAATAAACTTTCCACCTTTTGTATGAGAATGATCCTTCTTCATTCACCCAAATCGTAATCCGTCGGACACAAGTACCCCACATTGTGCATAAAAAGGGAGCAGATGGGGATATCGGCATTCATTGAAAGGGAGAATTGGGTTTTAATGATTAAGGCCTAATAGGAGCCCATGCACGTTCATTTGTACTTTGGGCCCTCCTTTCACCACCCGTGTAATTACCTTCCAAAATGGTACATCACCTTGTCCTTACATTACCATCTTATTTGCATCACATGCTACTATAATTTAATGATAAATTATACAAATGTTCACTCGATTCTTTATATATGTTTTCTTATTGTGATCATCGATTTATAAAACTTGCGATTTCGTCACTAGTGTTATCGTTCGTTCCTGTTTTAATCACCTTTCGTTAAATCATTAATGTTATTGTTCAACTATTCTTGAAAAGTTAAGCCATTAGAAGAAATTATTCTTCGATCTTTGTTAATGTCTACCACCAGAGTCTGTTTAATATTGTAACAAAAAGCAATTTTGAGACAAAAGTATTCCTAAACAAACTGTTTTTTAGAGAAAAAGTGTTTCTCTTAAGTTAAAAATTGGTCAAAAAGTTTTTTTTTTTCCAGAAGCAAAAAAATTTTAACTTTTTTTCAAAAATATTTTTTTTTTCCAAAAACACTTTTAAAACGCATAAAGGAAGTAACTGACATAACTCAAAAGTCTTCTTGTTCCTTTTCTTACTTTATTTGTAGTAATCAGATGTGTAGATGTTGAAGATTAAATGTATTATTATACAAAATAATAAGGTTAGTGAAGAAATTGAAACTACTTGTAGAGTTCACCAAAAATTATTATATTAATTTCAAGTGGTGGTCGTGGTTTGGATGGTGGATTAGAGCCAGCTAGCTGGTTGGGCCGCCTAAAGGTAGTGAGGTTGGCAAACGTGTAAAGCCATTAGCCCCACTCCAAACACTGTAAAAATTTGTAGCAAACCACATTTGTTGGGTTGGGTTGGGTTATCTGTGTAGCCATTATTAATACTTTGTCGGTCCCATAGGAGGATACAAACCTGGCATCGCAACTCACATTTCATAAGCCAAATCAAACCTAAGCATTCTGTCTATTCTTTTTTATTGGGAACATGGTTAGGTGATTGACACACCTAGTTGATATATGAGTCAAACGATACACTTATTGAGGATGAAATAGAGAAGAAAAAGGTAAAATAAGTCGAGAGGGCAATTTTGCATGCATTGGTGAGTTGAGTTGTCTTGGAGTGAAGAATGAATTTGATTCCAAATCCAAAACACTAGCAGACAAATCACCACGGCTAGGAAATGAATTGCAGCTTTTTTAACTGCCCTTTTTCAAACATCAATTTCCATGCTTTCTTTTTTTTTTTTTTTCCCTCTTTGTTAAAACAAAGATGCACCATAAAATGGAAGAATGCCCAAATTTAAAAAGAAAAAAATTTCTTCAGTCTGCACTCGATTATAGATTGTCTTTTACCCACGTTATCCTCAACAAGACAAATTTCAAACTGCAAGAAGCAATGCAAATTTGCATATGTTTCCAAACTATACAAATATCCAACCGCTACACTCCATCTAACATTCAAAACTTTCACCAAGTTTTCTGTACTCTGATTTATGACATCTTTGTTGCCATATATATATATATATATATATATATATTGCTCTTCCTCTATTACTTCATTTTTATTGTTACTTAACAAGTTAAAACACCTTTCTAGGCCTTGTATGTAACTTATAACAGTGACATTCCAAATGGTGCAGAAAGAATTAAAAGAGGCAAGAAAAAGCTGTGAACTTTATGAAGATCCTCTCTGTTATATTGTTCCATGCCTTTCAGCTTTCATTTTTGATTTACCTTTTTCTATATTTGTGTGGAGTCAACCATTGGGTAGTGAATTTTAAAGTCTTATGGATCTGACGGCTAGGGGTTTCTTTTTTATGGAAAAAGGTTGGTGATTAGCAAAACTTTCAACAAATTTCTAAGCTAGATTTAGTAAAACTTTGAAATCAAAATCTTTCTGTGGAAAGGTGAGAAACCAACAGTATTCAGTATTTGCTATGCTTATGATGCATCTCCACAGTGATGAAAATAAAATGGGAAATGGGAAATTTTTGTATTGTTGGAGTGAGAGGACATGGATCTCTGATCTGCTCTTACATTTTTATTTACCACTATTTTCCTTCTTCTTCTTTAGAGAAATGCGCTGAGTAATTTTCTTTTTCTAGAGAAAAAGGATCCAAAAGGAAGTACATATAGAAAATCTAGACATTCAGTGTCTGATTGTAATAACTATAAAACTGAATTCTCTACTACTACTATATATACACTTGCCACTCCTGGATCCTCCTCCACTCAATCAAAAGAACTGAAACACAAGTTCTAAAACTGCAAAATACCATCGTTTTTTCCACCAAAAATCATTCAAAACACTAGCACTGTAATGATGAGAAAAACGTGGGTATTTTGGATACCATTAATTAAGGGGAAAAAAAGGAGAAGAAGAAGAAGAAGCGAAAAGGGTTTTGTGGCAGGCTTCTAGTTGTGGAGAGGATCTGGGCAGCTGGGAACTCGTCGTTTGCGATCTTCAAATCCTTTATCGGTTCCCTTGAAACTGAAAGATGTTCCATTGAAGTAGGTTTGAAACAACTCCTGCCTCTCTACCATCTTCTTCCTCATTTCATTCCCTGGAAAAACCCTTATGGCTCCTGCTCGGCAATCACTGCAAATCCAAATCTGTAAGACGGAGATAATCAACATGACCACCATAGAAGAATTCAAAACTCTCCTGCTGCTGAAATACCACATTCCCATACAAAAATCCACATAAACATGTATGCCTCCTCCTCTCCTCTTTCTTAATTTCCTTGAAAAACTATTGGGAGAAAAGTTGAAGAAAACCCACTCTTTTCGAAATTTAACCACAACCAAAAACTGTTTCTGTAAAGAAAGTTGAGGTTGGTTTTCTTAGGGCAGCTGTGTGTCTCTGCTTTCTATGGGGGAGAAGTATAAGATATGAATGGAAAGGGGCTAATTTAGGTAAGAGAAGAGAGAGAGGGGGAGAGCTGGATAGATAGATAGATGGATGGATGGAGCCATGGATGGTTCATGCAAGTCGCAGTGGCCCACGTGATGAGAGAATACAATAGCAATCTATAGTCTCTCTACAATCACCACACTATTCACTCTCACTGTCGTACCTAGCTATCTGGGGGATTAATCTCGAGAGGAGGATTATTATATACTGATACCGTTTCAGCCATGTAGCCAGATTAGCACAATTATATTTCTGATCTGTTCCTTTGACTTCAGTCGTTCATCCTAATTAAATTATTTAACCTTGTAGCTAGGGCCCAAAAAATAATAATTCTAAGTGGCATGAGTTGATTCTCTTAAAAAAATCTGCATGTCGGTGACTAAGTTTGAGGTATCTTTTCTTTCATTACTAGAAAGTAAAAACCTAACCTACATTACATTGTCGGATACTCATTATTGGGTATTTAAAATAAATAGTAAGGTTTTTTTGTTTTTTGAAATGTTACGTTTGATAATACGGGTATTATCTTTTATATATGTTTTAATATATAAATTAGTAATAAATTAATTTAATTGATAATATTTAGTTATTTTCGTGACATATTTTTAGAAAAGAGAAAGGAAAAATTTTCACTTATTTAAATTTTTTTACAAGAGTTTTTACTCATATTCTTAATTTTAAATTTAAATTTGTACTAATTATTTTTATTTTATGTCTAATTATTGCAATACATATGTAATAAATAAACTTTTTCCATATGCTATTACAATAGTAACTAAACGAGACATTATGGTTATAAAAAATAAAATAAAGTTCAGTGTTTAAAGTATTTGATGTTTTACATTCAACTCTCATTATACATGTCCACAATCTCTTGATTTAGTGGTAAGAATATTATTATATAGGTATGAGAGCTTACGTTCGATCTCAAGTAACCTTATCTACTCTCCCAATTCATTATGTATACATTAACTTGATATACTATGAGTAGAGGCGGTGCCAAGAAATTTGGATTTGTGGGATCAATTTTTTTAAAATTAAAATGTTTATAAAAGTCATAAACTAATACATAATATTAATCATGAATAAACCAATGTATTTGATTAAATGTAAGACTATTGCAAAACTATTAAAACAATAACTAAAAGAAAATGTATATAAAATAAATTTGGATAACAAGTGCCTATTTTTATAAATTGCCCTATATGCTTTTTGATATGTTAAAAGCATTGAATTTTTTTTCCATCGTCAATGTTGTTAAAAATATATTTCTCAACATATGTGATCAAACAATTATTCATCCGTTGATCTCTAATTCGATTACTCAAAGTTTTTTCACAACTTCATTGGAAAATGTACTATTTCCACCTTGTAGCAACTAGCAAAATCAACATAAGCCAATATTTAAAACAAATAAATTGATTTTCACCAAAAAAAAAATAAATAAATTGAAGCCTTTCTTTTAGAAAATACTCTACTTTCACTATTAGACTTTCTTTTAAAATATTTCTTCATTTCTGTTAAACATTTAGAATAAATAAATATAAGTTTTAAACACAAAGGTTATCTTGAATCTAACGTACAATTAATAATTTTTTTTTACAAAAATAAAAATCACTTAAGTGATTTTTAATATCATAAGAATTAATGCAATATTTCAATTTCAAGCACAATATTCCCAATAATCATACCACCCAGAACAATTTTTGAATAATAATATTAATTTTCTAATCAATAGTAAAAAATTCAAGACTATAAGTACAATTAATCAACCTCTAAAAATTATTACACAATCAAGATATTAGAAATCTCATACAAAATCAATATTTCACGATCTCTTGATAAATGAAAAACTAAATCTTACATAAAAATCTTAATCTAACACAAGAAAAAAAAAACCATAATCCTAATTTTCTAGGGTTTAGCCACAATCCTAATTATTTAGAGATTAATCAATTAAGACTGAAAAAAAAAAAAAAGAGTTGTTATCAACTTAGGAAGACTCACTTGAAAGTATTAAAAGGTTGGACCTATCTTGTAAAAATTCTAGACCACTTGTGTGAGAGAATAAGAGAAACTTTAGAGAAAAGTGATTACTATTGAAGGAAAATAAAAGGATTAGGAATTTTTGGATTTTAGTAAGTGTTGAGAGTTCATTTATTTTTATATAAAATAATTTTTTTCAAAAATTTTGGCAAGTCGTTTTCAAATTTTTATAAGATCAGTTCACCAATTATATATATTCAAAAAAATTATAGGTATTGTTTTTATTTTTTCAATTGACCCCACAATCTCTTATGTGGCTCCGTAAATATCTCAATTTTTTAAGTACTTAATTTTTTTTACTACTCCCTGAAAGGAGTATGTGTCACCCTTTTTATCCCATTCGTGGAGTTAAAGTTGTGCACAAGTAGGGTATTATATAATTTTAAATTTGTTTAAGTGGGATATTTTAGGGTTCATTTAGAAGGGGCAATGAGATTGAAAATAACTATTATAATAACGAGATTGAATATTGCGGTGGTGAGCTTAAAACCAATGATGAAGTGTGTAGAGCCACTAGAATGGGTGAGGTTCAAACCATGAATAATGCGAAGAACTGTCAAATTTGATGGTTGGAGAAGTTTGAAGGATACCAGAGCAGAGTTTTTGTACTTAGTTCTAGCCTATGCTCATCTTCTTGGGGGAGAGGGGTATTTATTGGCAGAGAAAAGCTTGAGTGGACCCTTATCTCATGATTACCTCATTTTTAAAGTTTAATTTAGATAGAGTTTAGAGTGTGGACCGAACTTGACATCCTTAAGGGTTTGTGAGCTTAGGAAGTTGGAATCATTAAACGAGATTGGGTGTCGTACGAGCTAATGAAAGCTCTTTTGTTAACTCGATGTTGAATTAGAATCAAATCGTAAAGTTTGCAAAATAACGAGTTAATGTCGCAACTTCGAGGTTCCTCATCGCGATGCAAGTTATTGACTAGGTCTTATCGCGACGACAAGAGTCCGACGTCGCAACGTGACCGCCTATTTTCAAATGGCTTAAAATGACACCAACTTGCACTTATCTAAAAAGCAATTCAGCATTTTTAATGTACTTTTCCGGTCAAATACACATGTTCCAAAAGTTTAACTATCTTATTCACAATATACAAATACCAATCAACCACTTCATCATTACCATACAACATATAGGCTGATTTCATGGCACAAACCACCCATCTAAATCCACCCTAAGAATATAAATATATATTTGATCTATCAGATGATATAATTAAAATATTAAAAATTAATAGGAAAAGTTTAATTATAATGATGATACATGTATCAAACATAAATTAATTGTACAAACGTGATTCATAAAAAAGAATTGTACTATTGAAAATGATTAAAAAAGGGGTGAAAACATGGGAGAAGGGGAGGAAGTAGACCGCGAATCTCGCCAAGGTGTTTGAAGTAGGTAACAAGGAAATGTCTGAATCTGAATACTGTCCGTACGATCAAAGTGTATGGTATCAGATTATCAAACTTTGATGCAATCTTGTGATTTTGAACTTTGAAATCCAAAATTCACACACACCTTTTCCGTCTTGGTTTATTAAAACTTGGACATTGGTACCCTTAATGCCCCACTTTCAAATTTCCACTCCTCTCCTTTTCTTTAAATCTAACTTTTACTTTATTGGTAATAAATTAATCAATTGAGTGGTCAAATAATATTATTTAGATTAAAATTACGTATTTTTAATTTAAAATTTTTAATCTAATGGTAAACCTCATAAAATTTATTAGTTTTCTTTGGTGAATTAAATTTATTGATTTGACGATTGGAAATAATCAAATACACATTTTGATAGTTATGCAATAAAAAATGATGTTAAATAGATTTGAATTTAAATTAAAAAATTTAATAATATTAATAGTTGAATTTGTATTTCTAAATTTAAAATGTGAAAAAAATTGAATTTCTTGAGCTGAAAATAAAAAAAAATTAAATTTCAGGTATAAAAACTTAAATCATATATTAACCTATGATTTAATTATTCATTATAATGTTGAGATATTGCCGCTGAATCCAATTTTACCGAGGAATAAAATCCCAAATTTAATACAAAGGCACACAAGAAAAATTCAATCAAACTATAATACATGATAGATAGATTAATACATGATAGATAGATTAAATTCATGTTAGTTAAGGATGAACAAAATTCGATTCGATTCGAAAAATTCAATAAAATATTTAAATTTTGAATTAAATAGTTTGAGTTATTTGAGTTAATCAAGTTATTCGGATCAACTTGAATAAAAAATTAAATTTTTCTGTTTAACTCGAATATAAATTGCACAATTCAAGTTATCCGAAAATCCGAATAAGAAAAGGCAAAATTACGTTGTTTTGATAAATGTTTACATTTTCTAAAGTTAAAAGTCAAAACCATTAAGTTAAAAGGTAAAATTACGTCATTTCGATAAATGTTTACCCATTAACTTAAAAGACAAAACCATTATATTGTTTATGTAATTAGATAATTTTGTATTTTGTTTACTAGTTAAATAATCGGTCGATGTAAACATAACATTAAGTATAAATAATAGGATTCGTTAACTCGACTCAACTTGACTCGATTCAATTCGATTCAAAAAAAAATTCAAATTTAGTTCGGTTGCAAAAATAGGATTCGTCAATTCGATTAACTCAAATTTTTTTGACTCGATTCGATTCGACTCGATCGAATACTCACCCCTAATGTTAGTGATGTTACACTTTTATTTAGATGTCACCATTTGATCAAGTCAAGTCGAATCGAATTGAGTCAAAAAATTTTGAATTAATCAAGTTGACGAATCTTATTTTAGCAATCGAATTAATTTGAAATTTTTTCAAATCGAATTGAATCAAGTCAAAAAATTTTGAGTCAAGTTAACAAATCTTATTATTTATACTCAATATTGTATTTACATGAACCGATTATTTAACTAGTAGACGAAGTACAATATTATTTAACTACATAAACAATATAATGATTTTATCTTTTAACTTAATGGGTAAAATTTATCAGGTATAAATCTCAATATTATACATGAACATTGATTTAATGTGCAATTATATACATGAACTTTAATTTGGTGCAATTATACACATGAATTTTTAATTGTGGTTCGCATGTATACATGAAGCTTTAATTTTGATTTAATCATACACATTTAAAGAAATAAATACATCAATTTATTTTTATATTGGATAAATATAATTATTTATGTATGCTATATATAAACATAAAATGATGTTATAACAATAATTGTGTTAATAATTTACAAAAATCAAATCAAATCAAAATTTCATGTATAAAAATATACAAAATCAAAAATTATATATACAATTGCACATTAAACCATAGTTCATGTATAATTTTGGTATTTATCCCAATTTATCAAAACGACATAATTTTACCTTTTAATTTAAGGGGTTTGACTTTTAACTTTAGAAAAGATAAGCATTTATCAAAACAACGTAACTTTGTTTTTTTTTATTCGAATTTTCAGATAACTCGAATTGTGTAATTCATATTCGAGCTAAACCGAAAAATTTAATTTTTTTATACGAATTTATCCGAATAATCCGAATCATTTAATTCAAAATTTAAAATTTTTATTAAAATTTTTAAATCAAATCAAATTTTGTTTACCCTATTTTTACCTTTCAATTAACTTATTGTACCAAATGCATTTATAACATGATGGATGGATGGCATCTTATCCCTATCAGTCGTATCCATCGGTACGCATTATCTCATCAGTTAGAGTTTCCGTGTATTTATTTATATCCGTTTAGTGTGTTTTGGTTCGTTTCTTTTAAACGGTTTCATATTGGTATATAGCAATTGTATAAGTTTGATACAAGATTTTGATTTTTAATTTTTATATTTTTAATTTATATAATTACATTAAAAATAGTATCATAAAATAAGTTATTTAACCTAATTAATAATTTTAAATTTTTTATTTATATATAAACATATTTTTTCATATATAATTAAGGTATATTTGCATGTATAGTAGTATATATTTTGTTATGAAACTAAAAATTAAACTATACATACGTATATGACAGATATTTTAAAAATATCAATAAATTTAAAATAGTATATTGAAACATATCAATACAAGGGCCACTAGAGTTCTCCATGGGCCGGGCCGGCCCTTAGCAAAATTTTAGGCTTGATTGTTAGGCTTGTGCCCAGCTCGACTCGAAAAATGGGTCTAAATGTTTGATCAAGCTCGGCTAAGATAAAAATGCTAAAATTTGAGCCCGATTCGTATCAATTTTTTTAATTTTATTTTTTATATAAAAAATTTAAAAATATAATACACCAAATACACTAAAAATATTAAAATAAATGTTTCCCAACAAATTAAAAATAAATTTAAAAAGTTTTTATACTTAAATAACACTAAGATAAATGCAACTTAACAAGCAAATATCTCTAAAATAATAGCAAAATTAGCAATAAAACAAGTGTTACATAATATCCAAATATTAACAACAAAATAGTAGCAATATAATAGTGAAATGTTAGCAAAGCGATGGCAAAAAGTGGGAAAACAACAACAAAACATGGAAAAATAGCAGCAAAAATAACAGGATTTTTTATTGAAAATTCGAGTCGGGCCAAGCTTGGGGCCAAAAAACCATACTCAAGGTTCGACCCATTTTCTAAACGAGTTTTTTTTTTTTTGCTTAAACCCATTTTTCAGGCTTATATTTTTATCCAAACTCTCTTATTTTTTGAACAGGTCTTCGGGTCGGGTGGCCGACCCATGGACAACTCCAATACTCCGTCAATTTACCTTCTACACTTACCCTTAATACTCTCCTCTCCTTCACTCTTTGTAATCTCCAGCTCTTCGTCCCGACTGGATGAACTGGCCTTCGTGACAACCACCATATTCTCTTCCTTATATCCTCCCCGTATCAACAAGCCTTTATGTTGTTTAATGCTTAAACCAAAAAAATGTACTAAAACTATACCTTTTTTTTTCAAATTAGTACCTAAACTCTTTTTTTTTGTCACAAATAGTATCTAAAATATATTTTATTACCCAAATTATCCCAAAATGTTAACACCTTTAAAAAAAGCCTTAACCAATGGTTTTGTGGCATGTGGCACTTTTTAACTAAATAAGTCCAAAAAAAATTTAAATATTATTTCCTCAACTTTTTTTAAAACAAAAACTTAAAAACACTTTAATTTATTTCGCTTTTTACACAATAACTTCAATGACAAAAATTCAAGAACTCATTCAAAAACTTATCCAAACCTAATTTTCGACAACAAAACCCAAATTTCAGCAAACTTCTTTTATGTTTTTAAACCTTGATTCAAAACCCATGTAATTTTTTCTTAAAAGTAACTTTATCTACTCTTTTAGATATTTACAGATCAAAGTTATTTAACAATTAAAAAAAAGTAAATTAAAGGAGAAGAAAGAAATGAGATGGAGAGGGAGAGAGTATAAAAAAAAATTGAAAAGCTTTAATTTAATTAATTTTGTTTTGTATAATTTAATTTTATTATATTCTTTTAATTTAAGAGTGTCACATATCACAAAATGATTTGTTAAGAGGTTTTTTTAAACGGTGTTGACTTTTGGATGTAATTTTGAGTACCGATGTATAATTTAAATATCATTTGTGACAAAAAAAATTAGATATCAACATAGAAAAAAAAACGATATAATTTTGATACCATTTTATGGTTTAAGCCCTTATTAAACCATTTTATTAGAATGGTAATACTAATTCTAACTATAGCAGAGGCAGAGAAGCAGTTTAGTAAATTGTTGATTGGTTAACTTAACATGGCATACTAGAAACTGAAGTTGAACAAAGTAGGAAATAAGGATTATGTGGAGAATCAACCTTCTTCAAGCACTTTGGGCCATTCTCTTTCTCATTTCTAGAGTAGATTTAACCTTTATTTTTCTCAGCCACTGAAATTATAATGTTAATCGAAAACCCAGAATCAACTCCACCCTTGGCCAATGCACATGAAGAGAGGGCACCCTTAATCCCGTTGAGAATGGAGCACGACCTTCAAGGTTGTTAAATGTAGATACCTCCAAGTGCTTGCACTGATGATTACTAAGTTAAAAAGTAGCTTAGCAAATTAAAATTTGAGGTTTCGACTCAAGTAGAAGAAAAGATTGATGTTGGATGTTGAAAGGAAAAAAAGAAATCTACTTTTACTACATTGAAGACAAACTGTTCTGTGTGCATGTGTTTGTTTGTTTTTGTTTAGTTAAGTTTTATGTTGGATTCATACAAGACGATGAAGGAACCATGAATGGACATCATCCTTCTGTCTCAGACATGAAGTTCTCTCTTAAAAATTTGGTCTAATAAATCGGCGATATATTTGTCATTTCATCAAGAAATGACCCATCATGGCAGTCTAGACGCTCGCTGTGTACTTTGACCACCCGTATCCATAACCATATCTTTTACTTTGGAATTAAGTGTCATTTATAAACACATCAAGATAGGTATAAGAACTGGGTATCGTTATTTCAACCGGATCAAATCGATTAGATTAAAGTATCGGTTCGAAGAATAATTTTAGATTAATTGAATTGTAATTTGGTATGAATCGGTAGAATTGACGGTTAAATAGATTATTATTATTATAAAATTTTTAATATTTAATCGAATTGTCTAGAACGATCAAATCGACAAACCGAAGATTTGATTGATTTAACCATCGATCTAGTTCTAAAACATTAAAAATGAGAATGGAAAAAAATAAAAAAAAATATGAGAAATTATCGTGCCAACTTAATACACACCAAATTTTTTAATATGAATATGACAATTGAAATTACTTATAATTTACATATACTACATTTTACTATAAGGGATTTTTAGTTGTTTCATTTAAAGATTATAAAAACGAATAAAAGAGAAAACATCACAAATTCATAATAATATTAGTTATCGTTTAAAAGAAAAAGTATATTAATATTTTACCAATTAAAGAAATAATATATGAGTTTTTTTTTCAATTAAGTTGGTGCTCAATTGACTCATGATATCGAGTTAAAAGCTTAATATATACAATAAAAGTATAGATAATACATTTTAAATGTCGCGAGTCAATCAAACACCAATTTAATTGGTTAATGACTAAAATAATTATATAATTTTAAAAGTGTTTTTATATAATATTCAAATATATACCATTGCCAAGGGTATATAGTATTATATAAATATATTGGCGATCTGAAATTTACAGGCATTCGACCATATTATGTGGTTGATATGGCTGTTTGGGTGTGGGAAAATACACCAGAAAACATGTTTCATATGGTCCCATGTTCAAATATATTATATTAGACATCAAAGTTGGGGGGAGCTTTAAATTAATAACATCAGAAGTGAAAGAGAATAATGAGATTAAGAGTGAGGTTGCATCTTGTACTCGTTAAGTATAGTGGATTAACTCTCTAAATAAAACCTCGCAAACGTAGAAAATTTCCGTATTAAATAAACAAACTTTTAATATCCATCTCTATTTTACCTACAATAATGACTTAACCCAATTTCAATTTAACACATATTTGACTAGCAAAAGCCTTAACAATCTTTCAACTACTAACAAAACGATCTTTTAAGGTGTAATGTAATCGGTTGCTACTTGCTAACATTAATATCAACCAGACTCATGCATGATGCAAGAACAAGCAACATACTAGAATGTATATACCAAGCTCAAATTTCCTTATAAAACAAGTTGCTAATATAGTATAGTTCCCAGAGTTTCTGTAGAATATCACTAGGCCAAGCGATGGCTGACATCTGAGGTCAAACTCCAAGGCATTTCTTTGATCTTTACGTACATTGTTCGCAACAAATCTATCGCTCCTTCCATTGACACCAGGCATTCATTACCTGAGCTGTAGCGTCATAGAAAAGCGCAAACATAACAAGAACAGTTGTTTATTACAATGCCAATCGAAGTCGCGCTAGAACAAGATGTGAAACTTATCTGCCTGGCTTCATTAATTGAGTAATTTAACCTTAAGCATAACCAGTCATCCCAACAGTTGAATTTGTACGATTTGCCTTGTGAGCCGGGGTTGTGGTGGTTGCTTTGGCGAAATACATGTAGTAGTATACGTTGAGAATCATCGTGGCAACCACAAACACTGCTCCTGCAATAAAGACACCTTTCCTTAATGTTTCACAGGAGAAATTCTGGGCATAAATCATTCCACGATACTTGGTGTGATAAGCATTCCTAGTTGCACCCGCTATTAGACATGCTTCTGCAACCAAGAAAGTCAACCTGCAAATCAGGTGCACAAAAGAATTAGAAGGGAAAAGGATTTCCACAAAAATTTCCTCTGTAGCACGAACATTTGGAATTTCCAAAACAAGCAGGATACACATAAGGTTAAAAGTAATATATACATGTATGTATGTATACGTATATGATATGAGCAGAAAGCCACAAAGAAAACAAGCAAGAAAGGCAATAAAATTCAAACAGAAATCAAATTGGTCAAATGGTAGAGAAGGAAATAGTATGGTATATCATAACTGAGACTAAGTTAAAACAGGAGGGCAAGGAGCATAAAAGTAGGAAGATGACCAATCAGAGAAGAGCTTTGATCGAAGTTCAAAGAGTGATGGAT
This sequence comes from Gossypioides kirkii, assembly GCA_005610355.1. Lineage (NCBI taxonomy): Eukaryota > Viridiplantae > Streptophyta > Magnoliopsida > Malvales > Malvaceae > Gossypioides > Gossypioides kirkii. The sequence goes on from CP032246.1 coordinate 36,500,024, forward strand.
TTATGAACATGATGTGGCATGTCAACCTGAAATACTTACCATGATGAGACAAAATATATGATAGACCAAGCTCGATCACTACCCGGTGCTAATGGCCTCCCAAAACACATGCACTTTGTAACTCCCATCAACAGCGATTCACCAGAAAGAAGAAACAAGAAAGCACCTACTCCATAGCCAGTGGCAACATCCGAGTTGTAGACACAATATGTAGAATTTGTTATGTCATCTTTAACAACAGTGCCCTGCAATGCAGCAAAGTAAAGGTTAAAAGGTCATAAATTAAACAATGCACATGGCCTCGTCGTAACCTGAGGTTCGGGCTTAAAATATCTCCAGAAAGGAGGTTGAATCGATAACTACATAAGTAGAAATGACCCCAAACCTTAAACCCTAAACAAAGTCCTATCAGCAGCCCAAATTTCAGACCATTTCAAATTAAACAAAAAATTCAGCTACACATTAAGTGCACTAATATTAGAGAGATGTCAGCATGCATATTTCTTTAGTTTCATATTGAAATAATTACTTAAACAAGCGCTCATCATTGCGCCTCATTAGGTACCTATGCACCACAAGTTTTGAACCTTATAAAGAAACTGCACTAGATATGACTGCATCAAATAAGGTTGAAAGAAGCAATGTAAGCCTGATCCACGCTAGGATAAGTGCACGCAAAAGCGCCTCTCACTTCAGATGTCAAGTATTTCAACAGATATCTTGCAGACAATGTATTAAGAAGCAGGTGGCTCTTTGCAGGAAATTTAGTATTACAGGCTCAGTACAAGTATGAACAATTAAATAGGTACGCTATTCTGTGATTCTTTCTTGTTAAATATGTTTACTATATAGTAATGCTGGAGATATCTTTTATTGAAATGTCAGAAAATTGATTTTATATTTCCTTCTCTCTGGAGAGTATTGAAGTTAGTGTATAGTGGCTTATAGGATTAAACACCAATGAAATAAATTACTATTTCAAGACAATGTACCATCAGCTGCCTCATTCAGATTATGTGAGAAGTGCCATTGCCATAAAAAGGAAGGGGGAAATGGGAAATCCGGATGCTCAATGGAGAAGCTTCTCAATTTGGCTGAAATTGGGCTTTTACTGTTACAATTTTTTTTTTCTGATAGATCAGGCACAATATTCTCATTAAATTTGAGGGCCATGTGTGTCATGAAAGGAATGAACTAAAATATCAACAATTGAAAGAACAAGAGTAAATTAATGAACTTAAACGTAGATCTTCAACCAAAAAAAAAAAATTGAAAAAAGAAGAATAATTTAATAACATATTCAACATGTAGAATCCTGGAATAAAGAAATAGTTGCAGAGGAGCTGAAACTTAAAACATACCATCCGCACAAAACCCACCAAAATTCACTCTAAAACCCCACAGATCTCTACATATCACTCCTCAGAAAGCCTAGTTTCTTTATCAACTCAAACATCAGACACACAAAAAAAGTAAGCGCTAAAACCCCCCAAAAAAGAATAAGATTGAAAGGGATGCTTGAGGTATCTAAAGCAAAGCTGAAGAGAGTAAAGAATGGGCTTACAACGCTTCTTCTTCTCTCGGCCGCAATGGCAAACCCAAATGCGACCAAGCTAAGGACTACCACCAGGAGGTGCACCAGGGTTGAGCCCTTTCCTTCTCCCATCTCTGCCTTCAGTGAAGAAAATGTGGAATTTGAGCAAAGCAATGTAAACAGTGTAGTAGAAAGCAGTGAAAGGCTATATATTTTTTTTTCCAAAAAGTGTCAACTTTAGACCCACGCCTATTCTATTCGTTCGCTCAATCACGCGCCCTTCAATTACCATATTTACCACTCAGGTACAAAACTTTTTAAACTTTATATTTTTACTACTTTAATTTTAACGTGATAAATCTCGAAATTAAAAATAAACTTTAATTTAATATGTAATTATATAAATTAATTTTAATTTAGTATAAATGTATATTTGAAATTTTAATTTTTTTAATTATACATATTTTAAAAAAATAAATACATCAATTTATTTTTATATTGAATAAATATAATTATTTATGAATGCAGTATATAAACATAAAATGATGTTATATCAATAACTATGCTAATAATTTATAAAAGTTGGATCAAATCAAAATTTTATGTATAAGATTATACAAAATCAAAATTTATGTATACAGTTATACATTAAACCATAATTGATGCATAGATTTAATATTCATCCTTTAATTTTATTTGAAACCTTTTATATAAAGAATAAAAAGTAGTTAAGAGTGAGTGTGAAGCAGAGGACGGTGATAGTTGGGAACTGGAAACTAATGTGCACTCCGTTACCACGCGGGGTATGCAGTTCGAGATTTTGCTTTTCTTGAAGGAATCCTTTTATAAGGGTACATGGGACATTTCCCCCTATTTTTTTTATTAGATGACAAAAGGATTGAAAATCAAATCATTTTTCTTTTTCAAAAGAAACAATCAACTAAAACATTATTTTATAGAGTGGGGGGGAGGAATTCTAGTAATTAGGCAAAATTACGTAAAATTGCTGGGTTTTTTTTTTTTTTTAAATAAAGAAAATAGGTTTTCTTTTAGAAAAATTATGTAAACTAATTTTGTACGGTTATTTGTCGTACAAGCAATGGCTCCCTATAAAATGTGTTTTACCTTGAGATGATATCTTACAAGGTCTGCTTTTACAGTTTTACCCAATGTTTGATATTTGGGAGATGTTTGAATGGATACGAAGAATATAGAGACAGAAACTAAAGGGGAATCGTGTGTTTCATTCTGAGATATGCTTATGGGGCATGGGAAGAGAAAGGGAAAGAACAGGAGGTTGATGAAATAGAGGTGCGCAAGGAAGACGTTATCACGCCTCGATACGCTTTTCAGTAAGGGTCCATGGGTTGAGTGAGAAGAGCATGTCTCTTACCGTAGTCATCAAGTTCCAAATTAGTTTTAATGCTCTTTCTAGGAAAAGTTAATGCTTTATGGAAAGTTGTCGTGGAATCTAACTTGTGGGTCTAAAAAATGATTAGTATTTGATGAAATTCAAGAGCGAAGAGAATTATTTGTCTATGTTAACTGATGGTTCGTGGGATATTTATAGACAGTACTTGACAGTTGAACCATGGCCACCAATGTTTTCTACTAGTCAAGATTATCTATGAAGGGTGATAGTTTAGATTCGATTGCCAAGCCTCTCAAGTGGGATGTATAAGAAAACTCTCCTTAATGCCATCAGTAGTGTCATTGGTCGGTTTGTAAAGATAGATTACAACATTGGTGATGGTTCTAGGGGACAGTTAGCAAGAATGGCTTTATGTGTTGATTTCGATAAACTGTTGAAGTAAAAAATCAGAATTGATGGTCTTCTTCAGAGAGTGTAGTATGAAGCGTTACCGAATGTGGTGGATACGACCATGTTCAAGATGTGTGTTAGGCAAAAGATGTTAATGATGATGCCAAGGAGGACCATTCGCGAAAGAATTCTACTACAGTACAGAGGAGATGAATCGGAGGAGAGTTTCGGTCCATGGATGCTCGTGAAGAGAAAACAAAATAGGAAATGTTGGAATGGTGGGGAGAAAAAAATCAGGCTCAGAATATGGGAGGCTCAAATTTTATTTTATTTTATTTTTTGTAAGCAAACCAAAAGTTTTACAAAGGTGTACCCGGGGACAAATTACCCCTCGCTCTATCCTTTTCTAAAATAATTTGGATCTGCGTTGGAGGAACATAAAAAAGACAGACCTTCATCGTTCGCAAAGGCATCTTGACTAGGAAAGATAGTAAGAGGACCAAGGGGAAAGGCATCTTGACTAGTGGGCTGAAGAAGCCTATTAAGGTGCTAAGGCCTATCAATTTGAATAAGACTTGTACTTTAGTCGGCCATGATAAAAGGTCTTTTGATGGTGGAGCGGTAATGGGGTCCCGAGGCTCTAAGTTGGGCCATAATAATCCGTTCATTTACCCAATACCAGCAGAAACTGGCCTTGACAAAGGGTGCCATCAGGCGGTACGATTTGCAGAGGCTTCTCCGTCAGGGGAGCAGCAACATCGTTTGGATGGTGTTCAGTATATGATTGAGAAGCCAAATAATTTAGCTGTTAAGGAAGATAAATTACAACAGAATGACCCTTTGAGGTTAATTTTGAAGGAGCCAAGGATAATGAATGGGGACAGCAGTTCTGCCATGGTACCTGTCTCTTCGGCCATGGAACTCGTAGCGGCAGATGTTGAGGGTGCAGCGGGGGTAGGAATTCCGGGCCGGGGAATCGATATAGCGGTATCATTGTAATCCAATGAAGAGCCGATTGATGATATGGAGTCTGCACCCTAATGATGAGTATGTTCCTTCTTTTTTATTTATGAAGCTTAATATATTGATATGGAATTGTCAGGGGTGCGAACACCTCAAATTTTACTATTTTCTAAAAGAGTATCATAGTGAGTTTGATATTGATGTTGCAGCTTTATTTGAGCCACGATCAGAGGAACTCAGTGTTGATTCTGTTATTAGAAAATTGGGTTTCGGGTTTTCATCCAGAATTGAAGCAAATGGGTTTGGTGGGGGTATTTGACTCTTAGGAGAGACATGTTAAGATTGAAATTCTTGCTACACATCCTCAATTCATCCATGCTCGGGTAAGAAACTGTAATTGACGGAGTAACTTCTTGTGCACGTTCATTTATGCGAGCCCTCAAGCTAGTCGTAGATGGGATCTTTGGAGTTGTTTGGAAGATTTGTCGACAGGTATTGAGGGACCTTGGTTGCTCACTGGCGATTTTAACCCTATAATTTCTCGCTCTGAACATACTGGGGGAGCGTTTCTTAAAAGACCATGCTGCAAAATGTTCCAGGACTTTCTGTTTAATGATGGCCTGAGGGAGTTGGGATTTGTTGGGCCGATGTTTACGTGGAGGCGAGGAAATTTGTCTCAACGACTTGATAGAGCTGTGTGTAACGAGGCGTGGGATTCCCTTGCGCCGTTAAGTTCAGTGCGTCATCTTCACCGGCTTAAATCTGATCATCGACCATTGATTATCTCCTTAGATGCAATCAAGAAGAAAAGAGGTGACAGACCCTTTCGCTTTCTTGCTAGTTGGATGTTGTTAGAACAGTAAAACACGGATATAAAATTTAATAAATTAAGATATGTTATGAAGATGAATCTCTAAAGAGAACTGCTGTTGACTTATTTTCACAACTATATATGGTGGAGAATCCTTCCTTGGAGACTTTTCCGTTGTGTGGTCTCTTTCCATAGTCTGATGAACAGGACAATTTGGGTCTCGTGGCCACTGTCAGCTTGGAGGAAGTTCGAAGTGCCTTTTTAGATGGCGCCTTTCAAGACTCCGGTATTGTTGGATTTCATGCGATATTCTATTAAATTAATTGTATTCAAAATCAAATAATTATTAAATTTATCATGTCGAGTAAGATGAAATCGAATTATTTACCTAAAGGAGTTGTATCAAATTTGATGTCAGGTAGATCAAACAAAATTGTTAAGTTCAGATGAAATTTATCATCTCGTATTCGGATATATATATATTGATGTTCAGGTTCATGTGCAGCATGTAAGAGAGAAAAAAAAAAAGAAAAAGAGCGAAAGCTCCAGCCATTCCCGGTACTTGCTATGATGTTTGCTTGCCAAAAGCAGAAGGAAGATCAGATTAAAGGACGGTGGAAATATCTTCTGATTTCGAATCAACCATCTTTCACATTTTTATCCCCGACACTTGTTGAGTAGAAAATGATATATACATATCTAATAATTTAAACAAATAAAATACGATCGTCGTTAATCACGTCGAGAAAGGATACAACTGAAAGTCGGAAGCTTGGTGACACAATTTGGAAAGAACTGACAAGAAGCAATTGGGTAGCAGCAGTTTCAAGCACCCACCTTGCATCCATACTGGCGTCACTCCTAAGCAGACATCACCACATGTATGATGCATGTTGTTTTTATGGATGGATCCCAATTAAACCAAAAGGAAGATAGATAATGAAACTCAACAGAACGAGCATTCCAACCCAAAATGATGTATACACATTGTGATGTCTACTGAAATTAAGCTCAATTACCAACTTGAATTTGTACACATTTCTCTCCATAAGCCGCTCATCAAAACTAAACGACTCATAAAAACAAAAAAAGTAATAGGAAAAGATGATTTCCCACAAAGATTAATTCCCATAATCTGCAGCTCGTAGCGTTTTACGCTACACCTAAGCCTTATTTTGGTTGACCAAGAAAACTCCTTTACTTACAAGACACCATCATTTACATAGAGATCAGGAACCCTACCAAAGATATTTACACAGTGACAAGGGGTTCCTGTCATTTTTTGCTGCTCTGTTTTAAACGTGATATATATTTAAGCACCTTTTTTTGGCTTATCTATTTACTGTTTTCAGGATTGCATTGGGGTCTACGCCAGTGCAGAGATGCTACAATTCTGACGATCCCTCTCGAGGCAATCAAACCCCTCCACTCTCACCGCTGGTTTGCTACCAAAATTCGCCCTAACATAGCTTCCTTTCCTCGATGACGACGACGGAGAAGATGAGTACAAGCCCGATGAAGGTGGGCTCATAATCTTCTGCTCCCCAAATCGAGCATCCTGTATTAACGGGTTAGATACTCTGCTCGGCGGCGACCCACAAAAAAATGGGGGCGACGACGCTACTTGTGTACAACTTTGTTCCACACCACATCCACCCTGTTCAGTTTCAAAACCAATAATCATATCATATAATCCTTTTAAATTATTATTACTGTACTTCTGTAACTTTAAAAAATGGGACACATGTTTTAATTTTAAGTTTTTAATCTCACGAAATTTATAATTTCCACCATGAATAAAATAATAATCCTTTTTTTTAATATGAAACAATGTACTAAAACAAGTAATTTAATGAACCCAAATTCTAGTTTTCTATATACTCTACAGTTGGCACAATTACACAATAGTTTTTCTCGTACACGAAACAAGGGTTAAATTTTTAAATGAACCCGAATGGATGTTGCATCGAAATGTCGCATTGTTTATGGGATCAAAAATAGGTTTTCTTATTTTATAATTTATAGAATTATAAATAATTTATTGTGCCTTAAAATAAAACCATTTAGAAATAGCAACTTGTAAATATGTTTTAATTCTTTCTAAAAAAATAAATAAATGATGAGAACGAAGTATACCTTTGTAAGAATAAAATCCAAAGCATCACTCTCCTCTTTTGAATCATAAAGCTCCACTTGATGGCTGAAAAACGTAGAACAAATTGCTATTTCTTAGATCTATTTATTAAAAAACAAAAAAAAAGGGAGAGAGAAAATTGAAGGGCATAGAAAGAATAGAAATTACCTGAGTTGCCATCTCAGGGACCTAACAGGGTGGTCGTTGAAGGGGGTGTTTAAAAGACCCAAACGACGTGGTTTCGGGCAGACCATGGTCTCTTTCCGATCCGTAACCGAAACCGAAATGAAGCTCCGCATCTCGTCAGAGCAGTTTCCAATTTCGCTTTGTTGGATCCCACACTGCATCTTTTTTCCTCTGGCGCTTTTCTTTTTCTTTTCTAATATTAACAATTAACCCCCCTATTTAACATAAACAGATGCTTCATTAAACAGTCTTGAAATATAAAACAACAATTACTGTATCGAAATTCCACAACTATTTTAGAAAAGTTCTAAAGCAACAGATCTACTCAAACAAAATTTAAATAATAAAGTAAATAGATCTGATTTAAATAGAAGGCGATTTTTTTTCCAAAAAAAAAGTGCGTATTTGATTTCCTTACAGATCTACCAAGCTTACACCAGTTATGTAAAAAAGAAAAAAAAATTAAGCTCTAATTTTCCAAAATTAGATTTGACTACGGATATGGTTCAGATCGAGGAAGAAACAAAGGAAATCTGACCAAAGGCGTTGTTTGAAGAGCTGAAAAATGGTGAAACTAAAAAAGAAAAAAACCGTCGTTTCTAAAGCAAACAAAAACTGAGGCGAAGAGAAGAGCTGATAGAAAGAAAGTAAGCATGAAAGAAAGAAAGAAAGAGAGAGAGAGAGAGAGAGGAGAGTAATACCTTAACTTCAAACTGTACAGGTACTTTGAGAAACACTTGGAGTAGGAGATAAATATAAACCGAGCACCATAGAAAAAGAATATGAAAATGAAAAAAAAAAAAAGGAAAAAAGATATGGAGTCGAGAAAATAGGCGAGAGAAGAAAGGAGGATGGTAAAGGAGAGGTCCCGTGTGATTTATTGGAGAGAGAGAGAGAGAGAAGGGGGAAGAGACAAGAGAATCACAAAAAAAATTGAAGAAATATAATAAAAAGAAAAGTCGGATTGCAATTGGGCAACATCACAGCTTTTTCTTTTTTCATTGGCAAACTCACAGATATGAATAGAAAAACACTGATGGAGGTTTTCTCATTAATATTCAAATTTTATTTTATTTCATTTATTTAAAAATAAATAAATTAATTTCTTTAAAAAATAAATTAATCATTTTATTAAAAATTTAATACATTTTTACAGTTAAAAATTTATCCATACATTTTAATTCGAGGTATACGTGACACTTTTTCTTTGAATATATGAATATGATTACATAATATTATCTATTCATACTTTATTAACCCATTGAAATCACTCGTTAAATTCGTATGAATCTTACACTTGAATGGTGATGATCATTATATTAGATATTAATGAATGAAAAAAATAATGAAATGGATCTTAACCTAACTTTTTCTTAGATAATTTTAAATTTATATTTATTTTAATTATATATTAAACTTGAGATGAATTGATTAAATTATTTTTATATAAAATTAATCAATACCCTTATTTAAAAAGTTTTAATGAAAAAAATAATCTCAAAGTTAATATTATAATATAATAAAAATTTAAATATTTAACTACATTGCATTAAAAAAGGAAAAAAAATAAAAATAAGATAAATATATAATATAATAAGCATTAATAACAATTTAAAAAAAATAAATTTACAACTAATGAGGCATTAGCTTTGCTATAAATAAACATAAGTCGAGGCTTTGTGAATTTTAAGATGATATGTTGGAGTTTCATTCAATGTAAATTATATTTGGGTTTTTTTTTTTTGTTTATATTTTGATATATGTCTCATCATATGTGGACTCTATAAATTTTATTTTGGTTGCTAGTTTGATTATATTTTTTAATTGTTAGTTTTGATGTCTCAAGCTTTTGATATAACAACGTTTAAGATAAATTTTATATGTACTATATTTTCTAATTCATTTAGTGAAAATATGACAGAAATTTTTATCAAGCATTTTCAAAGACATGCAATATATCCAAAAACATGTTTTAAATGTGTGTTAATTTATCTAAATGTTTTTGAGTTAATATCGAAATGTTTTCAGGTGTTTAAAATGTTTTTAAGAGACTTCTGTATGCATGTCTCGAGACATATGCATGTTTGTCTCAAGACTGACAAACATCGAATCTAAGGGTTGCTTTAGGCTTCATGTCTTGAGACATCTGAGTAATTGTCTCGAGACATATGGCCAAATGTCTCAAGACACAATAGCCTTGTCTCTAGACATAACCTGTCAATGACTATATAACAATCATATTTGTTCATCTTGTCTTGAGACACATAGCCGCAAGCTGCACTAAATGTGCGAAACAAATGCTCCCAACATCTAGAATTTATCCACAACGGTCATAAACATGCACAAATTGTTCCTTGGTATAAATACAAGTTAAAAACACATCAAGACATAAGAGATAAACATCCAAGCATAGAAATCAAGAGAAAAACGTCAAATTTTTTATTTTGTCATTTCCTCTTGTACGTATCTTTTAGGTGCTTATTGTTAGATCTTTTTATCATTCACATTTCAATTTTTTGAGATAGCTAAACACTTATAAGCACACACCTTTGAGAAGCCTTCGTTTTTTATATCTTTTCTTGCACTTACAAAAAACTACTCAAGGCTTTTTAGGTATAAAACCTTAAGTAATTTGTAAAGGGTTTTAATGGAGTCACAAAAACTAGAAAGGGTTCTAGTTTAGAAATAAAAGCTAAGGGGAAATGTAACACCTTGAAGTGATAAGTAAAGGTTGGAACGGTAATTTTGGGGATAAAATTGAAAAGCTTACAAATGGAGTGGGTTCTAGTGGAAATAAAAGTAACTGGTGGAGTAATTGTGAAAATGTTGGATTTCAACTTTGATTCCGTTGAATTTAAACTAGAAAATATCTTAGTGGAAGACATGATGATGACTTGGCTGTGAAATTGAGATCGCGTGAGTAGTATATAAGGGAGAGACGTTATTCTTCTATAGGAGTTCTTTCATTTCTTTTAATTCTTTCTTCATCATATTCATTGATCTGGTTGAAGGAAAGGAAGACTAAAAGTGGTCAACATGGAGGATAAAGGCTACAATTATTTACTTACATCATGTATCTATATCTATATTATTATTTAAATCCCTTCTTGAGTTAATGTCACGAATCAATCAGACATCAACTTGGTTAGAGAAATTATAAAAATGTTTTCCTGTATTTAAAATAAGTTATATAATTTAATAGTGTTTTTATCCTTTTATTTTTTTAATAAAAATCAATAAAAAATTACATATTGTGAGATTAGCCTAACCTCATGACTTAAAATTTTCTACTCGAAATTTTCTATCAACTTAAATCCTAAACTCTACCTATTAAGATTTTCCTACCTGAACCTTAAGGCTCTGTTCGGTTTTAGGAAACAAAGGCTATTTTCATTTTCGTTTTCTTTGAAGATGGAAAATATTGAAAATATTTTAAAAATATTTTATTGAAAAATGAAATTAAAGATATGTGAAAATTATAAAATAATATAAATTTGTTTTCATTAATTTTACTAGAAGTATTTTGTAAAAGTGAAAACGATAAAAATAAGAATTTTTAACTTATTAAATATGGTACACTGATTCGGATTGACATAAATGCAATTTATTTTATTTTATTTCCTATTTTTTATTATAGAAAAAAAGTTACCAAATATGTTTTCATGTTTTTTCTATTTATCAAACTTGTTTTTCAATTTAGATTTTAATAAATAAATTATTAATTATTTTGAAAATTATTAGGAAGAAATAGTCGAGTGTTACGATGTTAAAGAAATTTAGAATTAATGAGCTAGATCCTCAAATCATCAAGAACTTTATATGATGCTTATTTATATATAGTTACTCAAATAGGCAAGTTTTTACTGGTGTTAGAGTTAGGGGCGAAGCCAAAAAATTTTGTTATGGGTCAAAATTAAATTATAATTTTTACGATAAAAAATTTAATTTTTAAAAAATTAAATTAAAATTTTATCATTTTTAAGGGGTTAAAATATAATTTTACTTTTATTAATTTAAAAATTTTAAAAATTTCAAAAACCTAAATGAAAAATTTTCTATTTTAAAGGGTCAGGGTTGCTGCTTAGAGTCCAAAGATCCATATTTCTCACCTTTAATGGGGGGAAATTTACGAATAGGCTGGAAGATTTAGCTTTACTGATGAGCCTTCCAAGCTTTAATGGCAGCAAGCTCATTCGAGATGGAGGTAAAGCTACCTACATCATTTGATTCATTCCTCGTAGAGAAGAAGGATAATGATGCTATATGGGTAAACATGAAAATGCTGCAAAGGATATTTATTGCCATCTTAAATAATCCAACAATAGATCGATTACTCAACATGTCAAAACTTATATTCTCCAGATGATTGGAGGATTGTTGATGCCAAACAAGTTGCAATAAAGTTCACTATTTTTGAATGATGGGAGAGTACAATTAGGGGTCAACTATTTTTGAATTCTCCTACATGATACTTTGTAAAGTGAACGAAATTGATGAAATTCAATGAGCTTAATAAGTTGGATATGTATGGGAAGAATGATGCATATTGGCCTAATGTGCACCACAAGGGATAGATCATTGGAACACTTGTCTTCAAAATATTGTTGAGTTTGACCTGATCCTAAATGGGAACTTTACACCATCTGTGGAAGAACTCAAATGGTTTAAGACGCATGGGTTTTCGTATCTTATTGGGGATATAGAGCCGCCTTAGCTTATGCGACGGTGGGTACCATCGTCTTGTCATACCTAACCTCGATATCTGATTGTGCCCTTTTATCAAGTTGGCGATGACACTACTCCTGCTTACCCAGCTCATTCCCCAGTGAGAACATCAACATCCAATATTTCAAGTATACTACTCAACTTTATGCGCATGTTGGCAAGCACGAGGAGCTCGCTCACACCTATAGATAAGAATGATCAAAATTCGATTATACTTGAAAAAATCGAAATTGTTTTGAATTTTGAATTAATCCAGTTATTCAATTTTTTTCGAGTCAATTCAAATAAATAATTTAGTTTTTTAAGTTTGAGTTAAGTTGAATTTTATAATTCGAATAATTTGAATAACAGATTGATATAAATACTCATTGGTCTTTGTCAATTTCGAAAATGATGAGCAAATTTGTCTCTTTCAAACAAAAATTACAAAAAATTCAAAATATTTATAAAAGATTACAATTTTTTTTATAATTTTTTAAGAAATTCTAAAAATAAATAATTAAAAAAATTCAAAATAATAATTTTGAGAACCTAAACAAGTAATTACTTATTCAAATTTATCATATTTGAGAGTGTTTCCAAATATATATGATTTCAAATTTATGTGTTTTGATATTGAATTAATCATATTGTAACAAGATTTTAATTTAACATATTTAAACTTTTTTAATTTAACTCAAATAATTTCACTCGATTCAACTCAACTCAACTCAAATTTCATTTCACTCAATTAGATTCGAAAAAAATTCAAATCAAGTTAGGATGATAAAATAAGATTCGTTAACTTAACTAACTTGAAATTTTTTTACTCGATTCGATTCGTCGAACGATCACCCCTATTTATCCACCATTATTTACTAATGGGACCTTAGGGTGGCGAGTTTGCTTTTATCGCACTGGCGTTTCATCTAACCTTGTTGCCTCAGGCTGAAGATCGTTGTGAGGCTGAAGATGACAAACAATTGAAAAAATATAAATAAATACTTGCACGATAAAAAAAGAAAGTAAAATTTGGACAGAAATGCATAATAAACTTTTACCAAGTAAAACTGAAACAAAAGGATTTTAATTTGCAAAATTTTGGAGTAAAATTGAAAGGGTTTAGATTTTAGTTAAAAGATTTAGGATTTTATTTATTTATTTATTTTTTTAAATTAAAGTATCTTTCATATTCGTTTTATAGTACATAAAAATTAGATCTGTTCATGGGCCGGATTACCTGCTCAAGCCTGAAGGCTTGTCCGAAATTTAAAAGGATTTGAGTAAATATATTAAGCTTGAAAAATAGGATTGGACAAAAAAATTTAGATCCATTTAAAATATAGGTCGGGCTCAAGCTTGAACATTCAAGGTTCAAGCCTGGCCCAACCCGACCCGACCCGACTCGACCCTTTTTTAAGTTTATAATATTTGATATCATGTTATTTTTATCTATTATGTAAATTAGAACACGTTAAAAAAATAAATTTATACTAAATATATAATACTATAATATAAACATTAAAAAATGTTAAGAAGATTATATAAAAAATTTTAATAAATAAAAATATATATAAAATTATTAAATATCAAAATAATACAATATAAATATTTAAAAAAATTAATGGACAGACTTAAAATGGGTTTGGATTAGTCTTTTATAAATATGGACGTGTATGAACAAAATTTTAAACTCATGTTTCGGACCGAGTTAAACTTGAACAAACATAAAATATATTAATATCATACTTAGACCCGACCTAATACATAAACACCTGTAATAAAAATTAACTCTTTTGGAATTCCTGGGTTTTAGAGTAAATTTTCTATGATTCAAACTTGATGTCGATCAGCTTATAGTTTTGGAGGATAGTGACGTCAAAGTATAATTTCTATTAACGAATTGTGGAGTTTAAGGTTATATCATATTATTAAGCCCATGAGAGTCAAATTCCATGAGAAACTATCGAAAAAAAATCACCTTACCTTGATATTTATAAATATCAAAATTGGACAAAAAGTTTCTCATGGACTTCAACACAAGATGTCAAAGTCTTTTAATTTTAAAAAAATAAAATTTCAACGATCTCATTTTAAAAATAAAAAAAATTAATATTAAAATAAAAAGGTAAAAAGATATCTCCAATCCCTTTCAATTTCAATATTAAGTAAATTGATTACTCTCAAAAGAATTAGAGTAATTTAATCATTATCAACTTTGAAAGTGAGTAACTAAGGAAAATTAATTATGATGTTAATGTCGATCGTCAATTGCACATGACTTTGATTGATATAATAACAACTTTAATCGTTAATGCTTGCATATTTTTTTCAATTTGATTTTGATTCTAAAAAAATTAGCAATTTAGCCTCGAACATTTACACAAATTTTGTAGGCTAAATTCGTTACATCAAAACCAAGTTGATAGAAGGTGTGACCTTTGAAGACTACATTTATTATTGTACCAATCAAAATTATATACAATTGTTGAAAAACTTTAACATTATTTCTTAGTTACTCACTTTCGAAATTTAACGGGAATTAAATTACTTCAATTCGAAACTAGTTTATTTAATAAAGACCTAAAAGTCTTTTCACCAAATAAAAAACCTCAACAGACATCGCCATCAGTATTAGCAACAATTTTAGGTAATTAAAAAAATTAAAATATCCTTGTAATATTAACTCATTGGCACAACGAGTAAGGATTATATAAAACAGGAATAATATTTCATTTCAATAGTTTAAAACTACATTAGTAATTTCATCATGAATTTCAGGATTTTCATTTGAATTTAATTTTTTTTAGGATGAAAATATTGATGTGATATTAAACTATTAGAAAAAATATATGAATAATGTGGCGTTATTGTTTTATTTAATCCTTTCCCTTGGCACAATTTTAATTTTTACAAACCAAACACCGAACTAATTTTCTTTGCTTCTTTCTTTGTAGATTCAAGGAGAACTTGTCCTGTTTCTTCACATATTTTTTATTCAAGGGTAAATTATACTGATACGGATGAAGTGAATTTTATTAAAAATAATTTAATCAAGTTGTCAATTTTCAAGCTTAAAAGATTAGTTAACTCAAAATTTTGGATGGAATCCAAACATTTATAGGTTGAGATGTATACATAGCATTTGAAGAGTTATTTCTTAACTTCAAAACGCACTTTGAATCACTTGATTTCGAGTTTCTGAGCTCAAGTTATAACTATTTTAATGAAGATTGCGTGAACATAATTTTTAGATTATTATGGGAAATTATGAGTTTCTAGGCTTTAATTTGAGTTTAAATCATATTAGGTTCGATTTTAAGACTTAATTTTTATTATATATAAGTCAAATATTGTATATATTAGGTTTTATTATTTTATTATTTATTTATTTTTAATTTTAGGATATTTTTAAGTATTTAAAATTATTTAGGAGTTTTATGTTTTTTAGTTAAAAAGAAAGTTTAGTTACCTAAAACTACTTCTTATTTAAATTAATTCAAGTTTCATTATATTTGAGAGTTTCATTTGGATGCTATTAGCTAGCCTATATAAATGTCTTGTTTTTCATTAATAAAATTTTCAACTCTAGGAGTTAGTTTCCTTTTTTTTGCAAGATTGCTTTCTTGTGATTTTTAAAACTAATTTTCTTCTCGATTTTCTTCAAGGTGTTGTAGGAATTCATTTTTCATCCTTTAATTTGTCAAGAATTATTTCTTGGATGGTTGATTAGAGCTATTACTTGAATTTGTTGGGGTTACTTGAATTATGTCTATCGATTTATTCGATCTATCTTCCACTTTTTCTTTTAAATCTTTAGTTATTTATTATTTTGAATATTTATTTTTGTTTTGAATTTTCTTCTTGTAATCTCCCAAACTCGACCAAACATTATGATTGAATTCTGAAGGCTACATTAGCCATCGAAATGGTCAAGTAAGTTCGTTCAGTTTAAAAACCACTATTTTGATCAATTTTAGAAATCCTATTGTGATTGCCTTAGGTTTATTAGAAACATAAAATTATTAGATCGGTTATGATTTAAAACCAGTTTATTGAAAAATCTTGTTGTATGGTGTAGGGGATAAACCCGATTAAATAACGATTAAAGTGAAAAAAAATAAGAATTGAAAAGATCGAACACGCAAATTTTACGTGGAAAAACTCTTCAAACGAGGATAAAAAAATCATGAAAAAATGAGATTTCACTATAATAAAGGAGAGTACAAAAGATGGAAAGAATTAAAAAAAAAAACCCGAAGCCCCACAAGAAAAACTCTTCAAAACAAAGAACAAAATTTTCTCAATCTAAATATTTTATTGGACAGTTGACAGATAGTATACTAAAGTTTCGATTCGATCCAACTTCCTCGATCTAAGAGATTAGATAGACTTTCTCTAATTCAATTCTCCAAATATGTTTATCAAGTAATATGATCTACTTTGATGAGCAAAATTATTAGTTTGATTTCGGGTTGATGTTATCATCCAAACCGCACAATTCAATTCAAATTTGATTTTTCCACATGGGACTTGTTTTATCCAAGTTAAACTGAATGAAAAAAAATCTATATTTAAAGGAATAGTATTAATAGAATAATAAATTGATCATTTCAATACCTATATATATATGGACTAATTCATTGAACTGTATTGTTGTTGTTGTTATTAAAAACAAGAAATGATCATACAAAAAGTTATTTCTTGAATCTATCCATTTCGGATCCAAAAATGACCTCTTTCACGAATTTTTCAGATTTTGAGACACATTCAATAATATAGAAGTATAAGGTGCCAAAATGAAAAAAAAAAAAAAAACAAATTAGAGGGGGGGGGTCAAAGTTATAGAAATATTTCATAAAAAAAATTATGAAAGTGTAGATTTGAATTAGAATAAGTTGATCATTTCTTAAATATAATAATTATAATTATAAGCATAATTTTAAATTTAAGAAAATAATTTATTAAACTTTATAATATTTTATTTATAAAAGAAACAATTATAAACAAGCTGTTAATTATATATATTTGATAGTTATGAATTTAACTATTTATATTGACTTGGTTTTTTACTGTATGTAATGATTCAATTATAACTAATTAAAGTTAGCACCTAATTAAAAGAAATGATCTGATGGTCAAAGGTGTTTATCGCTCCAGATATAACTTGGATTTGAGTCGCGTTAATCGCTGTTTATAATTCAAAAAAAAAAAAAGACACAACAAAACATTAGGTGTGTAAATGATTTATGTATTAGTTTTCCTTTTAATAACTTTAAATGATTTATAAACTTAATAGATTAATTTAAAATGATTTTTAAATGATCTTATGGATGATTATGATATTAATTTAATTATTTAATTCATAAAGAAAAGTAATCAAGAATTGCAATATTAGATTTTTTTGGGCCAAAAATAAGATGACATTTTCAAATTTTCTAAAAATTGCCGAATCGAATTGCAATTTTTAGTTTCATATTTTTCACTTTTTATTCCATACGGTTTCGGTTTCAAAATTTAAAAACTGAATGGAGTAATTCGATTTTTGAATCGAATTGAACCGAATACACCCTAGGTAAGGTATAATCCACGATCTTAGCTCAACCCAAAAGATATGGTTCGATAAATTGTCAATCTCCTAAATATGATAAATTACTGATTGTCGCAGTGATGAAGGAAGTGGGCACTTCCCCAAGCACATTTCAACAACTCTAAATATTTTAACAGTAATTAATATTGTTTAGAAAAATATAAATTATATAATTGTGTAATTACAATTTGTAGTACTAAACATGATATAGAGAATTATGATGTAATTACAATTTGTTAGCCAAACACATTTAAAAAATTATTTTTTTTGTAATCACATAATAATTACGTTTTCAACCAATTACGATGTGTTTCCAACTCGATCCTAAATACGAAAAATAATCAAATTCTTCTAGTATCATTGTAATTTAATGAAACTACTTTTACACTTTAAAAAAAAAAGCTAAAAATAAATATTTAACATACCGAAATGCTTTCCAAATCATAAAAGTAAATTGGATAAAATTCCAAATATATGCCATGTTGTATACAAAATCATATGTATGATGATGCAAGTTTGGAAAATATTCATGAGTAGTACTTTGAATCGATCACACATGGTGCTAAATGCAACACCTAGGCTACATGGGTGATTCCTTATCCAATTGAGCACCATGGAGCCTGAATAGACATGCCACTCTGGTTTGGTCTGCTACTTTTCTCTATTCTTTCTTATTTCTCTAAATTTATATATCAAAATTTGTATTAACACTTATTAACCTATCAAATTTCAATATTTTAAATATGTGACTATGATACATAAACATGTTGATTGAGAAATTAGGTAGAAATAGTTAGGGGTGAGTGTTTGATCGAATCGAGTGAAAAAAATTTCGAGTTAATCGAGTTTAAGGATCCTATTTTATCATCCTAACTCAATTTGAAATTTTTTCGAATCGAGTGAAATTATTAGAGTTAAATTAAAAAATTAAACATGTCAAATAAAAATATTGTTAAAGTATAACTAATTTCATATTAGAGCATATCAATTTGAAACTATATATATTTGAAAAATTTTCAAAGTAAAATAATAAAAAGAAATACTTGAGCATGATATATTTGAATCATTAATTAGGCCCCAAAAATTAATATTTTAGAAAAAATTTAACATTCTAAATTTTTTATATATATTTTAAAATTTTTATAATATTTCAAAAATATAAATTTTGAACTTTTTATAAATATTTTAAATTTTGAAAGTTATTTTGATTTTTTTTTGTAATTTTTGTTGGGAGAGAGACCAATTTACTTATTTTCAAAGTTGACAGGGATCAAAAGGATATTTACATCAATCTGTTATTTGAATTAACTCAAATAGTTCGAATAACTTAAATAATTTGATTCGATTAACTCAAAATTTTAAAAAAAATTAATTTTTTCGAATCGAATCGAATCGAATTTTAGCTAACATAAAAATAGTTAGATGAAAGTGAAAGAGAGAGTGAAAGGAGTGGGCGGTGATGTGATGAGGATTC
Organism: Gossypioides kirkii; assembly: GCA_005610355.1. Lineage (NCBI taxonomy): Eukaryota > Viridiplantae > Streptophyta > Magnoliopsida > Malvales > Malvaceae > Gossypioides > Gossypioides kirkii. The sequence goes on from CP032246.1 coordinate 36,519,182, forward strand.
AAACTCATCCATTTGAAATTTCCATTCTCCTAGGATACCAACAATAATATATGGACCAATTCATGGGAATGGGATGCTACATTCCATTTGAAAGGTCAGCAGTGAAGCATCATAGATGCTTTTGTTTTTCTGCCCCTATCATTCTTGGCTCCATTCTTTTCTCCATCTATTCCTATCTATATCCTCACAAATTAATTTTTATGCCATTAATTCAGTTAGAAATTAATTAACAAAACAATTTTTTTATAAATTAATAAATAATATGGTAATGGTAATTATATATTTTTTTAATTTTTTATATAATATTTTAAGAGAAAATAATTAAACTATTTAACCATTTTTAGTTTTCATGGAATCACAGAATGTTACTTAAGTTATATTATTTTCTCATGTTGATATTTAAACTATATTTCATCATCTAAAGTGATAACTAAATTATACTTTGTCTTCGTTACCAAAATTATCCTAATCCTTAAAAAATATCTTAGCATCCCAATTTGCATATCCTTTGCTCAACTTCAATAGCATCCCACTTCCATGTTCTACCTTTGTTGAACATAACATCTCTGCTCGCCAAAACTTTATTGGAGGATCATAAATTCTATAATCCTTCCTATTGTTGCTATAACCAAGGAAGATACATGGCTACGACCTCCTTTCTAACTTGTTCCGTTTCACCTATGGCATATGAGCAAAAAAAACAGGACAAAAAACTTTTAAGTGAGAAACAAAGGGTTTATTTCCAAACCATGCTTTGAATGGAGTCTTTTCTTCTACAATTTTGGTTGGTAATCTGTTCAGCAAATAAATTGATGTATTCACTTTCTTAGCCTAAAACTCCTTTGACAACTTGCTTTCAAACAATAAACGCCTCATCATGTCCATCACTATCCAATTCTTCCTTTCGCACACTCCATTATGTTGCGGAGTGTATATGTTGGTGAGCTGATGATGGATCCCAGCTGCTTCACGATAGTTTTCAAATTTATTTGAAGTGTACTCAATTCTATTATCAGACTTGACCTTCTTCAGCTTGCAATCAGATTGGTTCTCAACCTGCACTTTAAACTTCTAGAACACTTTTGCTACATCAGTTTCTACTTCAAACAATAAACCCAACAATACCTGGTACAATCATCAATGAACATGACAAAATATCTACATCCATTTAACGAGGATATTTTCATGGGTCTGCACACATCTGAGTGGACCAACTGTAACATTTCATGAGCTCATCAACCCTTGTTTGTCGAGAATGATAACCTCGTCTGTTTCCCAAGTTGGCATACCTTACAGATGCCTTTACGCTCCTTAATGCTAACTGTTTCTTCGACCAAACCTGCTTCACACATTCAACTAAAGGACTTGTAGTTTGCATGTCTAGTCTTTTGTGCCAAAGATTCGCATTATCAACAGAACTGGAATAGGCTTTAGGATTCACCAAATTCTAGTCTAACATAAAACTTTTATTTTTCATCGAGGCCGTTATAATTTATTGTCCCAATGAATCTGATGGTTGTTGAATTCAACAAATATAAATATTCCTACGACAAATAATACAAAATAGTAGTATAAGGCAGTAGGGTCGATTCCACAGGGACTGGTTGCTGTAATCTACTCTCGTGTCTTTCTCTTAAACGTTATGTCAAAGGGCGTGCCCACGACTTGTGACTGTCTCCTACAAAATAAAAATAAATGAGGGGGTTTTAGAGATAAAACGTTAAATTAAGATAAAATGAAAGTAAAAGAAACAGTAGAATAAATCTTGATGAAAAATAATTAATCGAGATAAAAAGATGAGAAAAACTATATTTAATAAACTTAGCCTCAGCCTCGGTTTCCTTCGATCTTGAATCGATCCTTGAAAATTAATCTTCCCTTTTTAATCGATAAGTTGGTTATAGCGTTCGAGAACGTCCCAACCGCCAACTTTTCCTCTAGTAGTCGGTTCCGGATACGACCTACAAATCGACCCTTGCCGAATGTCTAACCACGTCGCACGTGCTCGCGATTTAAGATTTCAACAGCTTTGCGTTCTAAAAAGCCCAACTCGAATTAACAACCTCAACCGCGTGGGTCATTTAAATCCGGTCTCTACCACCCTTGACGGAATCCAACTAGCTTTTCCCACTTGGACACGCCAATTTGTTCGCGGGAACTCGAATACAGCATGGCCGATTTGACTTCCCAACTGTACTGTAACATCTGTGTTCTTGAATCGGATTTGAGTGATAAAATAGAATTGAGAATTAGAAATGTTTAGTTGAAGTAAGGAAGGTTAGAAAATTTTAAGGATTAAATAGTAAATGAGAGAAAATATGAGGGACTAAATAGTAAATTATCCAAATTAAATTTTGAGTCATCATGGGAATTAGATTGATTGAGGAGGGGCAAAAGAGTAATTTGGTGGAAGATATTTTTGGAGGCAAAGTTTTGGGCCAAAGTGTGAAGTTGGAAGTTCTAGGGACTAAAAGTGAAATTTTACCATTTTTATTAAGTGAGATATTTTAAGTGAGATTTCTAGAGAATTTGAGAAAGGTTAAAAATTATCAGCTCTTTTTATAGTTCAACCGTTCATACCATTCTCTCTTCCATCCAACTTTTGATTTTATTCCAGATAGGTCTTTCCATCATTTTTAAGCCCTCCAAGCTCCAAAATCTCCTATTTTCTTTGAAATTTCTGAAAGAAAAGTATAGAAGGGGGTTAGTAGACACCTCAAACTTCTTATAGAATTCATTTTGAGGTGTTAGAGAGCATAGGGACTAAATTGAGAAATTTTGAATTCAAGAGTTAAGGTAAGAAATGGTTAAATTCTCATGACAAACATGTATTTTACTGTTATTTAGCATGAAAATTATTGAATTATAGCTTATAGCTTATATGTGTTTATGTGAAATTGAAGAGAAAGAGAAGAGAGGCAAGGATCAAATTGAAGAGAAAGGAAAAGAGAAGAGCAAAGAGTGAAAAGAGAAGGAAATCAGCCTTTTTGTTGTAAGTACTACAAGAGTTTTGAATTATAGTTTAATTTCTCTAATGGTATTTGAATTATTAGCATAAAAATTGTGATATAGGTACCTAATTTGAATGTTTACAATGATAAAATGAAAGGATTAATGTGTGATTTAGTAAAACAGTTTTGGACAGAATAGAGGATTAACTTCGAAAATTCACCACAAATTGTATATAATGATTTAAGGGTAGAATTATATATGTAATTAAAGCTTATTGAGTTTAGTTTCATATGGAACAAACAGTGAAAGAAAAGGAATTGTATATTTTGAGATATACTAGTTTTAGTGTAACAAGGTCAGAGTAGATTCGAGTTCTCCTGTTCTAACTTTGAAAAATCATAGAAAAATATAGAAAAACTATTAGAGACTGAAATTTTTATGGTTAATTCCTTAATGAGTTTAATTTAATTAGAAATAGACGATAACATAATTTGATCTCTATACTAAAAGATAGATAATTTTTAGTGAAGAAAGGTCGAAATTGTCAGGCAGCAGTGAAGGGGTAAATTGAAAGAATTTACTGTACAAATTGGCTAAAGGAAAAATTCTGGAAATTTTATGGTAAAAATATGATTGAGTCTAGTTTCAGAAACATCAAGCGGATTAAAATTTCGAATTTTGTAGCTCAAGATATAAATATTTTAGTGACTGTGACACAAGTGGACAACTTTGAAAATTAATGTGAAAATAAAAGTAAGAGGTATATGATGATGAATATGTGAGAAAAATATATGTGTGAAATATTATGTGGTTAATTATAAAGATTGATTGTGTGATTAATTGGTGAAATTATGGATTTATTTGAGAAAATAAAGGTGAGAAATATATGATTATGTATATGTGAAGAAAATGTATATATGATGTATAAGTTGTGGATAATGATGTTATATGAGATTATGCCCATGTAGACGAATTAGAACCGTTGTGATAATAGTAGCATGCCATTAAGGAACACTAGCGCGCTCTCTGATTAGCACTGTGTGTGCTCTCTGTTTAGCACGTCTCGTGCTCTCTGTTATTAGCACTGTGTGTGCTCTCTGATTAGCACTTCGTGTGCTCTCTGATTAGCACTTTGTGTGCTCAGTACTTTGTGTACTCTCTATTTAGCACTTTGTGTGCTCTTTGTTGCCCAGTACTTATGTGCTCTTTGTTTAGTACTTCGGTACTCTCTATTTGTTCCGTTTATCCAATGGGTTCTATAAAAGTCTACTATGGGCCAAGCGGATAAATAAGCTAAGTGAGCTATGGTTAAGAAAGCTATGATGGCTAGATTGTGAAAAGTGAAAGAATGTGCAAATTATGACATTGAGGTAAGTGAAATGATGAATACATGAAAGATAAGTACTATATGTGTATGTGTAATTAAATGTTGATAATTAAGTAAACTAATGTGGCTGAAATGACTAAGTTGGGAAAAGGGATGAAAATGCAAAAATCTACCATTGAGGTAAGTTGGAATATGAGAATGAATGTGTGTTATGGTGGCATTAAGGTAAGTTAAATGTTACATGCAAGAAAGGTTAGAAATTTTATACGCATGAATAATTAAATGTTTGATAAAATTAAGCAATAAATAAATAGTCATCTATTATGCTTGTAGTGCTTACTAAGCCTTCACTGGCTTAACGCGTTTATTTCAACGCGTAGGTACAAAGTTACAAGGAGTAAAGTCGAGTTCAAGGACCTCTCATCACATCACATCATCCTTTGGAGGACTCCAAATATAGGTTTTTTTTAAAGGAAACGGCATGTACAATGGTACTTGTGTGAATCCCTAATGAGTGGAAAAAATGTTATCTTGAATGTTATGAATTATGAAATGAAATGATTAATATACGATATTTCGACTTGAATGACCTTAAAAGACATCGGTTTTTAAAGAAAATTTTTTGTTACTCAACTTTTTGTGCCGTACTGTAATTTAATGCTCCTATATTGGGTTTCACTAAAAATTATCATTTTACCCTCGAACCTTCCAAAATTCCGTTTTGACCTCGATTTCACCAAAAATTACCATTTTACCCTTAAACTTTCAAAAATTACATTTTTACCCTCGAACCTTCCCAAATTCCATTTTTAACCTCGATTTTACCAAAAAGTACCATTTTGCCCGCGAGAGTCTAAAATCACCGTTTTTCCCCCAGGTATCCAAAAAGTCTCATTTTCAACTCTGATTGCATCATTTTTCTTCCTCATCAATATTTGTATTTAATTTTAATTATTATGCACTCAAATTTTGTATTTTTGATTTTTTGCTTACCATTTATCTGCTTAATTATCTTATTTCGTGTTATTTAATATCCACTATTAACTGTTCATTCATATCAAACTCGCATATTTGTTTCCAAAATCGTTTTCATAAAAACTTTAAAATCAAGGCATTGTTCTTTTAGTTCGAGTTTCGAAATTTTGTGCCTTAACTTATTAGGTGCAATTTTTCTTTAAATCGAAATAATCGAATACCCTTAATTGAGGCAATGTTTCCTTATCTTTGATTTTGAAAATTTGCGCCTTAACTTACTAGGTGCAACCTTTTTTCAAATCGAGATAATCAAATATCATTTTCCAAAATTTAAAAGGTTTACAACAAAGGAAAGCTCGTTATTTTTGGATCTCGAAGTGTTATGTTCTAACTCATTGGATGCAGCTTTCTTTCTCGATCACTTTGAAATGGCGAGACTTCCAAACAAAATCGGTTTCATTTAAACATAACTCATGCATTCAAGGATCGTATTTTAAACTTTACTCGAGCCTTTAAAATTTTACAAATTAAGACCCGAAAATAATCAATATGGTACCAATTTTGGGCGTATGAGGGTGCTAACCCTTCCTTATGCGTAATCGACTCCCGAACTCATTTTCTGGATTGTGAAGACCAAAATATTTTTCAAAACGAATTTCAAACGTTTTGCGGTGATCCAATCACACCGAATAAAGGACTGGTGACGACTCCTATTTTTCAACATTAAAATAATTTTCGAAACACGTCGTGTTCCAAAAAGATGGTTTCGACAATAAAAATATAAACAAAAATAAGAAAATAACAATTTTGACTATGTCTTATTTGACCATTCCCACTAAAAGTTTCTTTCTTGCAATTCAATCCTCAATGTCCCCTAAATTTGAATTTAGCCAATCTCTTCACACATGTCTTCAATTTAATCCTTTTTTTGCTTGCTTTTAAATAGAGAAGCATCAATTTGTGTACCTGATAAGAAATGTAAGAATTTAGAAGTATTTTTTTCTCAAAATTAATCAAAATACACAAATAAATTGCTCAACTAATTTACTTATCAAAATCCCCCTATTTAGCCTATGCTTGTCCTCAAGCATAATGTTTATTTTATATTAAAACTATTTGACAAAAAATCCAATAAATCGAAATTTCTTTCATTAATTAAGTGTCATGCAACAATTAAGAAATTAGGAATAAATAATTGCTTGTATCTACTCAAACCACATTTTATAAACTTTCAAATACCATGAAATAAAATCAATCACTTCACAAAATTGTAACTTAATTACACTTGCTAAATAATTTGTACCCAATTTTATTTAATATGTACACACATTTTTTTCGATTTTATTTGAGACTTAATCAAATCTTTTTACGCGAATTGAGATGACAAGCCAAGCACCTCAACCCGGTTACTCAATTTGAAAAGTCGGTAGCTTATTTTTCAAGGTAGCTTGGTTAGTGGAGTGTTACAAGTTTCGGTTCGTCACTCGAATCTTTTTACGCGAGTTGGGATAACAAGCCAAGCACCTCAACCCGATTACTCAATTCGGTCACATTTCCAAGTCTTCACTCATAACCAAGTCAAATTTATTTATGCACATGATATGGGTACATACTTAGGCAAGTTTAAAAGTCCCTAGTATTGTGAAGATGTCTGACTTTTTCCATAATATTCTCAAGTTTATAGAATGCATATATGATTAAAATAAGCAACCATTTATTCATAATTTCTTAATTATTTAAATGAACCTAGCAACAAAAGAAAGATGTATTTGCAAAATAAATTATCAAATAAAATTAACACAAAATAAGCATATTTGCAAGAAAGAGCATGACATGCAAATAAGTCCCCTCCCCCTACTTAATTCACATTGCCCTCAATGTGTGATATAAAATAATAGAAAAGAAAGGGCAAAGTGTACTCCCCGTGTAGCTTAATGAGGTGGAGGGCGACGTCGGTGCTCGCGCTCTAGTATCAAAAGGATGAGTTCGATGTTAGATTCCATAAATGGACCTGAAAATAGCAAGTGAAAAATGGATCAAATAGCTTTTATTAAAAATTAAAATACGAAATTAAATTCAACAAATTTGGGTTGCCTCCCAAAAAGCGCTTTTGTTTAACGTCGTTAGCTCGACGAACTTAAATATTATCCGTTTGACGTATTACGGGTCAATCCTTCCATTCCGTGCACTTGAAATTTCTCGTAGAAAGGTTTCGATTTTTGCCCATTGGTCTCGAATCCCTTCTTGAGTTCTTCCAATTTGTTCATAGTTTCGAGGTTTAAACTCTTACATAAGACAGTTTGTAACCCATCTACCTCACAATATTCAAGATGTAATTTCGTCAGTGGTTCAACAACATCAGCACAAGAAACATTCGATATTGTACTAGGTCGGCTCATTGTTTCATAAACATTAAATTTTACAACCTCACAGTCAAATTCCATAGTGAGAGTCCCACTACGAACATCAATCTTCGTATGAGCAGTGCTTAGGAACGGTTTTCCAAGTAGAATATCAGAAGAGTTCTTCGAGTTATCGTCCTCCATGTCAATGATATAGAAATCTGCAGGAAAGATTAACTCATTTACCTTAACAAGGACATCTTCCAACACCCCTTCCGGATATACGCATGATCTGTCCGCCAATTGAATTATCACCCCTGTTTCTTTCAAAGGACCAGCGTTTAAGGATTTAAAAATAGATAAAGGCATAACATTGATGGATGCTCCTAAGTTACATATGGCTTTTTTAACGCCCACATTACCTATTTTGCATGAAATTGAGAACATACCCTGATCTTTACACTTTGGCAGAATTTTTCTCCGGAACATGATAGAGACGTTTCCCCCCATATCCATCCACTCGTTTTCTTGAAGCTTCTTCTTCCCAATGCATAATTCTTTCAAGAACTTTGCATAACGCGAAACCTGTTTGATTGCATCGAGTAAGGGAATATTGATTTCTACCTTTCACAATGCCTCTAAAATTTCTTTCTCTTCTCGCTCCTTTTTGCATCTACCGAGCCTTTTTGAAAATGGAGGTTGTACAATAAGTGGTTTTGGTGGTGCTGACTCCATTGGAGCTTCTGAATTTGGTTTTTATTTTTTGCGTTCAGCGTCGTGGGCATGACTTGTGCCAGTCACGGGTTCAAAGATTATGCCACTCTTTAACGTAATAGCGCTTGCATTATGTCGAGGGTTTGGTTCCGTTTAGGATGGTAGCCTTCCTTGAGACTCTAAACGGCTAACAGTAAGTGCCAGCTTGCTCATCTGCTTGTCTATTTCCTGTAAATACAAGTTGGTCTTTTCTTGAAATTTTTCAGTACTAATGGCTAACCTTTCGACAATAGCTTCCAAGGACGTATTTGGAGGTAGTGGTTGCTGATTCAGAGGTGGCCTTTGTTGATAAGAATAATTGAACAGAGGATTCGATCCATAACTTAGACTCGGATGGTTCCTCCACCCCGCATTGTATGTGTTTGAATAAGGATCGTACCGTCTTTGGGGTGGACCTGAAAAGTTTTCGAAAGCATTTGCTTATTCTGTCGAATCCTCGTGTAAGATAGGCCATGAGTCTGTCTGGTGATTTGACATGGTACAAATTTTGCATAGCTTTACTGGGTTTGACTTATCTGCAAGCAAACTCTGGACAATATTAGTGAGTTTATCTATTTTATTTTCTAAAGTCATAGTACTTAACCCATAAACCGGTCTTGTGGGTTCTGTAGCCGATCGAAATTGTTGAGAGTTCGCAACCATTGTCAAAATCAACTCTCTAGCTCTTTGAGGGGTCATGTTGACAAGTGCTCCTTCACTAGCTACGTCGATCATCTTCATCTCCATGGGGAGTAGTCCCTCGTAGAAATACTGCAACAGTGACTGTTCAGAAAGTTCGTGTTGTGGGCAACTTGTGCACAACTTTTTATACCGCTCCCAGTAGTCGTAGAGCGTTCAGTCTCCTTTTACCGAATTTTCACTGTGTCTCGTCTCAACTCAGCTGCTCGTGCTGCTGGAAAGAACCTGTCAAGAAATAAACGAGACATATCAGCCCATGTATTAATCGATCTCGGTGGTAAATAAAACAGCCATTCTCTAGCAGAGTCGGCTAATGAAAAAGGAAATGCACGAAGTTTAATTTGGTCTTCTGTTACTCCCTGAGGTTTCATGCTCGTGCACACCATGTGGAATTCCTTCAAGTGCTTGTGTGAGATTTCGTTTTGAACCCCATGAAAAGTGGACAATAGATGGATTAAGCTTGACTTTAACTCGAACGGTGTTCCTTCCGTTGGATAAGTTATACACAACGGCTGTTGTTCGTCCGGTGCTGCTGCAAGTTATCGAATAGTCTGATTCTGATCTTTCATTTTCTCTGCTTCCTCATCACCAAATATTTCTTTAGTGAAAGCTTTTTCTTCAAACTCTATTTGTAGATGTTTTTCATGAGCTTCGTTTCTTAACCTTCGGGCTAATTTCTCTATCTCCGGTTCAAAGTCGTTCAGAGGTGTCTGTTCAGACATTGTCATAAAGAAAAACAAACAAAAGTTAGAAAAATGTTACCTGCCCCGGCAACAGTGCCAAAATTTGATGGGTGTCGAATCCAACAAATATAAATATTCCTACGACAAATAATACAAAATAGTAGTATAAGGCAGTAGGGTCGATTCCACAGGGACTGGTTGTTGTAATCTACTCTCGTGTCTTCCTCTTAAACGTCATGTCAAAAGGCATGCCCACGACTTGTGACTATCTCCTATAAAATAAAAATAAATGAGGGGGTTTTAGAGATAAAACATTAAATTAAGATAAAATGAAAGTAAAAAAAACAGTAGAATAAATCTTGATGAAAAATAATTAATCGAGATAAAAAGATGAAAAAAACTATATTTAATAAGCTTAGCCTCATCCTCGGTTTCCTTCTATCTTGAATCGATCCTTGAAAATTAATCTTCCCTTTTTAATCGATAAGCTGATTATAGCGTTCGAGAACGTTCCAACTGCCAACTTTTCCTTTAGTAGCTGATTCCGGATACAACTTGCAAACCGACCCTTGTCGAATGTCTAACCACGTCGCACGTGCTCGCGATTTAAGATTTCAACAGCTTTGCGTTCTGAAAAGCCCAACTCGAATTAACAACCTCAACCGCGTGAGTAATTTAAATCTGATCTCTACCACCCTTGACGGAATCCAACTAGCTTTTCCCACTTGGACAAGCCAATTTGTTCGTGGGAACTCGAATACAGTACGACCGATTTGATTTCCCAACTGTACGCCAACCTATCTCAATCTAATGTGCACTTTTCGAACTGAAAGTATAGTTAACTTTAAGGGGCGAATTTGTACTACCCTATAAACCGAAGTGATAATGAGTATCGATAAAAAGGTGTTTTGCACGGTTTCGTAACTTACAATTATTTCTTGATGGAGTGATAATCGGATTAAGGTTAAAATGAATTTAGTGACGCATGATTTTAATCATGCTTAATGAATGGATATGGTGATGGATTGCTTATGAGTATGAATGATGGAAAGGGGAGGGGTTAATGTAGCAATTGAACAAATTTATGAAATGAAATGAAATGGAGATGGAAATGGAAATGGCAGATTAATTTAACGCAAAAAGACAAGAAAAATAGGAAAGGAATAATTGGTCAATTGCTTCCAAAGATATTCAAGTACATTTTTAATTGAATCCTAAGTAATCCCTATTTATATACAATTGGATTACTAAATATAGCCTAAGTCCTATTAAACTAAATTACCCATTTGCTAAAAATAAATAATTTAGTCAAAAGAAAATAACAACTTATAATATAAAAATATAAACAAAAATAAGAAAATAACAATTTTAACTAAGTCTTATTTGACCATTCCCTCTAAAAGTTTCTTTCTTGCAATTCAGTCCTCAATGTCCCCCAAATTCGAATTTAGCCAATCTCTTCACACATGTCTTCAATTTAATCCTTCTTTTGCTTGCTTTTAAATAGAGAAGCATCAATTTGTGTACCTGATAAGAAATGTAAGAATTTAGAAGAATTTTTTCCTCAAAATTAATCAAAATATACAAATAAATTGCTCAAATAATTTACTTGTCAGAATCAAATATAATGCAACCATAATTCATAAAGACAATATTGTAATTTTTCTCAAGCAATTGAGCAATGCTAAAAAGATTTTGATCTATCATAGGTACTAAAAGCACATATGAAATTATTTTAGTACTTGATGGTGACCTGATCACCATTTTGGCCTTACCCTTAGCTTCTAAGAGTTCGTCGTTACCAATCCTCACCTTAAGATTGCAACTTCTAAGGACATATGGTTGGTGCATCCACTATCTATCAACCAACTTCTCGCGAATCTGTTTTTTGATGCAAAACTTGTAGCTGCAAACACCTACTCCTCCTGAATATGATCGCCCTCAGTTTCTTAAGTTTTCACATTCTGTTGAAGAGTTCATCTTTTGTTCTTGCATACCCTTTCCATGTGACCCAACTACTTGCATGATCTGCATTTTATATCTGGTATAAACCAACAACATTTTTCAAGGTAAGTGTTTTTCTCACGGTACGAACATGATGAATATTTCTTCTTTCCACCATCTTGCTTCCCTCTTATTCTTCTTTGTCCTTTCTTTCTTACCCTAATAATTTTGGGAGTTCGCGCCATCAATACTTAGAGGTTGCAGTGCTTCTTTTGCATGCTCCTTTCGCTTTAATATTCTTCCTTGCTCTTGAGCATACAGAGCATTTATAAATTTTGAAAGAGAGATCGTTGAAAGACCCTTTGAGTCTTCAAGTGAGAAAATCTTAGAATTATACCTCTCAAAAATATAATGCTTTTAGAACTTAAAAATCAATAAACCAAATCACAAATTTGGCCTGATTTTTAGCTTGGTTTTTGGAATGAAACTACCTCCATTCTCTACTCTATCTCATCTACACTACATTCACTCTGGGAAAGCGTAAAACTTAGCAAACAATGGTGCAAGGCACCAAACTTAATACACAGCAGGAGCACATTCAAAGTTTGCAGTAGCAGATGGAAGCAATGAGAGGAGAAGAGAACACTGTGCCTAAATGGTGGGAGGGAGGAGCAGCGCATTGGTATGGAAGCCACAATTTTTAGCGGCGTTATCTTTAGCGGCATTTTTTGCAGCGCTTCTATAAGCCAAAAAAAGGCCACTAAAAACCTGTTTTCCTGTAGTGACATGACCAAGATGTTGAATCTGATGATATTGATTTTTTGGATGAAAAAAATTCCAAAAAATTTAAAATACTAAATCTTATATGATTAATCAAATTTAATATTTTTAATGATACAAATTAAAATCATCACAATTTAATATTGATTGTGAAATTTATAATTAATCAAATATGTAGGAATTGGATGTTTCAAATGCATAAATATAATTTCCTATTTAAGTTTTTTACAATTAATTAATTTTTTGTTTTTGGTTACTAGAAAATATATTTCATGAAATCTATTTGTAAATTTTGAATTTCATTAACATTTAATTATGAATTATATATTTCTAAATATTCACTATCTCAAATGAGACATTATAAGTTAATATTTTTTTTTAACGCAAAAAATTTATTGAAACTCAAACATCTTCAACAAAAAAAGCTCAAAAATGAGAAGAGAAAGAATGGAAATAGATTACCAAATCATACTGGCATATATTCATTAGAACAAAAATAAAAGTATAGGATACATTGACTTCATACCACATGCAAGAAAATACAAAGCTCCCTTCCCTTGACTGCATATTGATCTAAACATACGTATTCATATCAAAATACATGAGAAAGGAAGCTATCACTTTATTCATTAAATAGATGAGTAGTGCTCCAAGTAGCGGTAACAATAGCAACATGCGATATTGTTTAGCTTGCTTGGGTGAGGTAGGCGTCAATGTCTTTGGAGAGATCTTGAACGAATTGCAGTTGAGTCTCGGGATCTGTAATCCCTTCGTGCAGCTTTTCTTATTCCAAAGTCCAGCGCACTACGCTGCCAGTACCTTCCCTCTTGGGCGAAGCTTGAATCGTGGTTAGAAAGCTCTTGTACTTTTCCATTAGATCTCCTTCGATCTCTCTGAAAATGACCAAATTCTTATCAGGGTCTACCGCTTCCACTACATCCTTTGCCTTTTTAACCTTTCCATCTAAACAGACAACCTTTCTTCTTTAACAAAACAAAAAGAGCTACAAATCAAGTGATAAGCATGAAAAGAAACTGGGTTTGTTATGTTATATCATACCAAGCACATAACTTCAGTCGAGAATGGCACCGACTTTTCTCCATTCACCTTCAAGCAAATCGATTCCTTGAATCTTGTCATGGCAAGCATAGTGCAATTGGTGCAGTTTGTAGGTGAACATTTCATGAAACTGCTTAGGAGAAGCCTTAATCTCTACATCTACCTCAAGTTTATTTGTCTGAGCTGGCGATGCCATTGTTTCACAAACAATATTTGATGTGGGAGTAATTTGCTTGATGTTTAGGCTAGGCATTATTTATAGACTGGTGTCAATGTCTAAGGCAATAATCCTCTACAAATGATACTACTCAAATTTGTATTTGTTCACCAATTGATATTTATCATATATTTAATTTTGTACACTTGGTTTACTTATTGAATCTTCTTTGAACCACAAAAATAAAAATCTTGATTTTACTCAAAATTTATTCACGAATATTTAAAATAATAATTCTTGGATTCACTTATTTGATTTTTTTTATATTTTCTATATCCGTTCTATAATTTATGTTCAGGATTTATGGATACTCCTTTTAATAATGTCATCTTCAAGATTTAAATCTACATTCTCTTGAAAGTATAATGTGTTTTATCATTATACACAATACTTGATTTGATAAACATAAAAAATTAATATTTTAATAAATGAAAACAAATTATTTTATGTAAATAAATAAGTTTGAACATGGTACCAACATTATACTAAACATAATAAAAACAAAGGACAGCACGGCAAAATTTGAAAAAAAAAAAAACACAGCATTATACATTGCATTATCAAAATATATTAAATTCAAAATTTATATAAATTTGTGATACTTAATTGTATAAATTTATCATTTTAACATTTATATGGACTAATTCATTTAACTGTATTATTATTATTATTATTATTATTATTATTATTCATAGAAAAAGTTAAAAGTTAGAATTGAAATTCCATTCTCCTAGGACACCAACGATAATATATGGACCAATTCATGGGAACGGGATGCTACATTCCATTTGAAAGGTCAGCAGTGAAGCAGAAATGCTTTTGTTTTTCTGCCCCTATCATTCTTGGCTCCATTCTTTTCTCCATCTATTCCTATCTATATCCTCACAAATTAATTTTTTTTGTCACTAATTCAGAACAAATTTTTATAAATTAATAAATAATATGGTAATGGTAATTATATATATTTTAATTTTTATATAATATTTAAAAAAAATAATTAAACTATTTAACCATTTTTAGTTTTCATGGAATCACAAAATTATTACTTAAATTATACTATTTTTTCATGTTGATATTTAAACTATATTTCATCATCTAAAGTGATAATTAAATTATACTTCATCTTCGTTATCAAAATTATCCTAATCGTTAAAAATTATTTTAACAAATTATTTTTATGATATATGATATTTTTTAAATAAAAATAAAAATAATTAAATTAAATTAATTGTTAAAAATCAAATTTAATTAAATTAAAACTTTTCAATTTTTTTACACTCTCCCTCTCTTCATGATTCTATATTCTCTTTTAATGCATCTTTTAATTGTTAGATAACTCTACTTTGCAATCCTCTTATTTTTTTTTCTACTCTACTTCTTTTCAATATTTGGATTTCATGTTTTATCTGGGGTTTTTTTATTATAGAGGTTGATCCAATATTAATTATTTTACACAAAGCATATAGAAAAAATTAAGTAATTGGTAACAAAAATAATACATAGGTTTTGAATTGGGATAAGAAAGGAATCGAAGTTAATATTCAAAAAAAGAAAAAGAAAGGTGTTGGAATGTGTGTTTTGTCATCAAAATAGGATTTTGATGAGTTATTTTTACGGGTTCTTGAATTTTCTGTCACTGGAATTCTTGGGTAAAAAATAAAATGGATGAATATGTTTATATTTAAAAAAAACTTAAAGAAATAGTGTTTATTTTTAGGAATCACTTTGAATAACAACGTATACTTTAGATATCACTTGTGACAAAAAAAATTTAGATACCAATTTAAGAAAATAATATATCAAACACCTTGAAAGAATGAACAAAGAGGTGCCCATATCATGTATCTAATATCAAACATGGTTAAATGATTAGATAAAGACTTCTAACTGCCTAGGAACTGTGCCACGATTATTATTAGACTGCTATGATGATGAAGGCTGAAGGGAATGGGCCAGCTTGTAGGCTGTTTGGTAAATCAAGGAAGGACTACTTTGGTGAGGTAAGAACAGACAGTACAGCTGAGCTGGGAGAGATGGACAGCAAAGGAATTTAGCTAAGAATTCAGTTATGAACGTGGAGTGGACCAATGAATTGGTTTACGGCTATAACTCTGTAATTACTTTTTAGAAATTGCCCACAGTATGAATTTTCATTTGTTTTTGGAATGAAACTACCTCCTTTCTCTACTCTATCTCATCTACACTACATTCACTCTGGGAAAGCGTAAAACTCAGCAAACAATGGTGCAAGGCACCAAACTTAATACACAGCAGGAGCAGATTCAAAGTTTGCGGAGGCAGATGGAAGCAATGAGAGGAGCAGAGAACACTGTGCCTAAATGGTGGTTGGGAGGAGCAGCGCATTGGTATGGAAGCCAAGTTTCAGGAGAACCAGACTTACATGACCAAGATGTTGAATCTGATGATGCAAGAGGGAGATACCTCAGCTGAACTGAATGGTCAAGCAGCTACTTCAACTGAATGATCAAGATGTTGAATCTTATATATGATTAATCAAATTTAATATTTTTAATGGTACAAATTAAAATCATCACAATTTTTAATGATTGATTGTGAAATTTATAGTTAATAAAATATGTTGGAAATGGATGTTTCAAATGCATAAATATAATTTCCTATTTAAGTTTTTTACCCTTAATTATTTTTTGTTTTTGGTTACTAAAAAAACATATTTCAAGAAATTTACTTACAAATTTAGAATTTCATTAACATTTATTTATGAATTATATATTTCTAAATGTTCACTATCTCAAATGAGACATTGCACGTTAATATTTTTTCCTTAACGCAAAAATTTTATTTAAATTCAAATATATCCAGAAAAAACAACTCAAAAATGAAAAAAGAGAGTGAAAATAAATTATCAAATCATACTTGCATATATTCATTACAATACAAATAAAAGCATAGGATACATTGAATTCATACCACATTCAAGAAAATACAAAGCTCCCTCCCCTTGACTGCATATTGATCTAAACATACACATTCATATCAATATACATGAAAAAGGAAGCTGTCACTTTATTCATTAAATAGATGAGTAGTGCTTCAAGTAGCGGTAACAATAGCAACATGCGATATTGTTTAGCTTGGTTGGGTGAGGTGGGCGTCAATGTCTTTGGACATATCTTGAACGAATTGCAGCATACTCTCGGGATGTGCAATCCCATCGTGCAGCTTCTTGTATTCCAAAGTCCAGTGCACTATGCTGCCACTATCTTCTCGCTTGGACGAAACTTGAATCGTGACTATAAAGTTCTTGTACTCTTTCATTAAATCTCCTTCGATCACTTTGAAAGTAACCAAATTCTTATCAGGGTCTACCGCTTCCATTACATCCTTTGCCTTTTTAGCCTTTCCATCTAAACAAACAATATTTTTTCTTTAACAAAACAAAAAGAGCTACAAATCAAGCGAGAAGCAAAAAAAAACTAGGTTTGTTATGTTATATCATACCAAGCACATAATTCCACTAGACAATGGTACCGACTTTCCCCCATTCACCTTCGTGTAAATCACATCCTTGAATCTTGTCATAGCAAGTATGGTGCACATGGTACGGTTTGTGAACGAACATTTTATGGAACTGTTCAAGAGAAACCTTAATCTCTACATCTGCCTCAAGCTTACTTGTTTGAGCTGAAGAAGCCATTGTTTCACCAACAATGTTTAATGTGGGAGTGGTTTGTTTGTGTTTAGGCTAGGCATTATTTATAAACCGGTGTCAATGTCTAAGGCAATAATCCTCTCCAAATGATACTACTCAATTTCCTATTCATTCACCAATTATCATTCATCATATATTTAATTTTGCACACTTGGTTTACTTATTGAATCTTATTTGAACCATAAATATAAAAGCTTGATTTTACTCAAAATTTATTCACAAATATTTAAAATAATAAATATTGGATTTATTATAAAATAAATAGACAGAGAGTAAATAACAAAGAGAATGAGAGAGCAAGAGAGAGAGTGTGTATTTTATTGATCCATAGAAATGTATTACAATGCTTTTTAAAATTCTATATTTATAGACATAGAAAATATAAATGAAATAGAACTCTAATTCTGATAACTACTAGAATTTAAAGTTCATCCAAACTTATTTTGATCTTGATAGACATCCACTTAATAAGATATTCATAACACTCCTCATTGGATGTCCATTGGTAGATAATGTGCTTCATTAAAACCTTTACTAAGATAAAAACCCTGTGGTAAAAAATTTTCCTAGTGAAGGAAAAATAGTACACATATCTATAATACGCATAACATATTGCCTCATTAAAAACCTTACCAAAAAAACTTAATGGGACAAAATCTCGGTTAAGGGAAAAAGAGTACAACGCGTATTTACTCTCCCTCATAAAAACATCACATAATATCTCATGTTCTACGTATTCAATCTTGAATACTAGTCTTTCAAATGACTATTTGAATGTATTTGTTAAGCATTTATATCACCATTCTTTTGAAAGTTATGAGAGGAAAAATTTGGGAGAAATAATCATAACAAACTTTAATCATGATTCTTTTATAAAAATATAAATAGGTATTTTGTATCATTTTATAATACTCCTTCAACTACTATTGACTAAGTCAAATTTACCACATGTTCAATTATTTCAATTCATATAAATGAACAATTTTTCGATAATTTCAATATGCTTCTGGCATTCCAAATCCTTCAAGGATTTTAATATAAACTTTACTATATAGTGATTTACAAAAAGGTGTAACAACAATCATGAGACGCAAGTATGATCTGCCAATTTAATAATATATTTAAAGTTTATTGCATCCACCACAAAATAATATTATATCTTCTCCTAATCAATGTCAAGACTTAGTGAAAAACTTCATATTTTTATTTCGCCTTTGCAAAACTACTTCATTTATACCCTTACTGGTTTTATATCTTTAGATATTTGGACTGTTGGTCCAAAAACTCCACGAATTTAATTGTATTTGAGTCGCGTCTTTTTATTTTGGCTAATTTATTCCATATCTATATTTCCCAATAGATTTATTCAATATCCTTCTTTTATTTCATTATTTCTACAATAATATTGCATGCAAAACTATTGTCGACAACTTTTATTATTAGTTCGACATTTTCTCAAATTAACATAACTTATCGAGATCTCTTATTTTCACTATTTTAATCTTCAGTTTCAGGTTTACTTATTAATTATGTCTTAGGTCTCTTCTGGAGCACTTATCTTCACTATATGACCATCTAGATTTTTTTCTTTTATGAAAATTTCCATATTTGGAACTTTAATGAGTTGTCCTTGTTGAACTTCTAGTTCAAATTATTCTCCCCCTTAACTCATTATAAGTTATTAGTTCTCTCCCCCTAATATTGGGAAAACTATCAAATCAAAATAGTAATCACAATCATGTTATAATTGAATATCCAATATTTAATACATCATAATAAAAGGAGGCCCATAATTAATATATATTTCTAACTTTCTTTGAAGATTCACTCATCTTTGTGCGTTGTGGTGGAGCAATTGGATCATATACACACATACAAAAATTTAAAGATGAAAAATATTTAGTTTTTGACCTAAAATCAATTGCAATGGGGAGTATATTTAAAACTTATTAGTTTGATGCGTACAACACATAAATCAACATAATCCCATGTTGAAATAGGAAGTTCAGTTCTCATAAGTAATAATCAGAGACGTTCAATCAATAATTTTTCTAAACCATTATGCGCATAAATAACAAACTTTTACCAAAGTTTTTCAAACTCAATCAATAAAAGACTGAGATATAAACTCATCAATATTAGCAATGAATTGTCTTAATTGCATGATCTGAAATTAATTATTCAAATAATCTTGCAAACGACAGGTTGCAAGTTGATGACACATATGTATTTATTTTGTAGATGCATCTACCAAAACCATCCACATGGTGGATTAATTGGCCCATATTCATTTCAGAAATGCAAGACATTAAATCTCAACTTTAACTAGTGAGTTTTTAACAACCAATTTTTATTGAGAACAACCAACAAATGAGAATTTTTTAAATTAAAGAATCTTCTGGTTCTTTAATGAATGTCCATATGAATTCTCAATTAATTTTTGCATCATATATGATCCAAGATGGTCTAACTGATCATGCCAAGTAGTAAATATATTTGTACCAATAAACTTCTGGTTTACTTTAACATGCATCTCAATTTGAATTAAATCGTAGCAAATTGATAATTTTACCATTATTCCTTTCACTTTGTATCCACATACAAGTACCATTGGACATTTACTATTGAAAATGTCTAAATCAATGTGAAGTTTATAATGATACTAAGTCATATAATATAATTTCCAAATACTCATTTGCAATATTCGCTTTAGATAGAATTACCATATTCTATTGCTCATATTTTTCTTTCACAATTTAAGTAAATCTTTCACAGTCAAATATTTTGACTTCAACCTCTTAATGGGGATAATGACAAAAGAATATTACAAAGATAGTCACAATCAATTCAATTTATAATAAATAGAAATCAATAACCGAATCATCTTTTGATTCATATGAAATATAATCTTTCCTCATTCACAATCTCAATATGAGATCCATTATGAATATTTTTTAAAACTAATGGATTAACCATCACATGATATTAAAATATTAGTTTTTCTGGAGCTTTTGACTAATTTTTGTATTACCAAATATTGAAATAATATTGGTTTGTTTCAGTACCAAATAAAATAAATATTTTCCATCTGTAATGATAGAATTAATTCATTACTATATTTTAATATATTTCCTCAAAGAATATTAACAAAAATAAAATATTTGGGCATACACCACATATGTGGCCAAAAACATTTCATATCATATTGATAACATAAGTTATCTTTGCCTTTTGAAGAGTTATCTTGAAAACTCTCATTGTTCTCTTATTCATCACTATGTTCCCACATTTAGTGGCTCATGATTCCCAGAAGTGAATGCAACAAAATTTAGTAACACGAACTAGAGACTTCTTGCTTATTTAATATGCTCCCTTCCACTTTACTAATCACTTCCCTAAAAGAGAATCGTGCTGATAACGTGTTATAAAATAAAGAGACAGAGAGTAAATAACAAAGAGAATGAGAGAGCAAGAGAGAGAGCGTATTTTATTGATCAATAGAAATGTATTACAATGTTTCTCAAAGGTCTATATTTATAGACATAGAAAGTATAAATGAAATAGAACTCTAATTTTGATAACTAATAGAATTTAAAGTTCATCCAAATTCATCTTGATCTTGATGAACATCCACTTAATAAGATATTCATAACAGGATTCACTTGTTTGATCTTTTTTAATATTTTTCATATATGTTTTACTATTTATCTTTAAGGTTTATGACTATTCTTCTCAACAATGTCATCTCCAAAATTCAAATCTACATTCTTTTGAAAGTATGATGTATTTTACTATTGTACTCAATACTTGATTTAGTAAACATAAAAAAATTAATGTTTTATGTAAATATTTAATAATATTATTATTATTATTATTATTATTCATACAAAAAGTTAAAAGTTAGAATTGAAATTCCATTCTCCTAGGATACCAATGATAATATATGGACCAATTCATGGGAATAGGATGCTACATTCCATTTGAAAGGTCAGCAGTGAAGCATAGATGCTTTTGTTCTTCGGCCCCATCAGTCTTGCCTCCATTCTTTTCTCCATCTATTCCTATCTATACCCTCACAAAAATTTTTTTTTTCACTAATTCAGTTACAAATTAATTAACAAAACAATTTTTTTTATAAATTAATAAATTATATGGTAATGGTAATGATAATTATACATTTTTAATTTTTATGTAATATTTTAAGAGAGAATAATTAAATTATTTAACCGTTTTTAGTTTTCATGGAAATCACAAAATATTATTTAAATTATACTATTTAACTCATGTTGGTATATAAACTATATTTCATCATCCAAAATGATAACTAAATTATACTTCGGTCTTCAATACCAAAATTATCCTAATCGTTAAAAAAGATATCTTAACAAATTATTTTTTTTTGACATATGACACTTTTTAAATAAAATAAAAAATAATAGAATTAAATTAATTATTAAAAATTAAATTAAATTAAAACTTTTCAATTTTTTACACTCTCCCTCTTTGCATGATTTTGTCTTCTCTTTTAATACATATATATTTTTTTATGAATATAATGCATATTTTTTTAATTGTTAGATAACTTTACTTTGCAATTCTCATACCATTTTTTTCTACTCAACTTCTTTCCAATATTTTGATTTCATGTTTTATTTGGTTTTTTTTTTTTATTATAGAGGTTCATCCAATATTAACTATTTTACACAGTATATAAAAAAATGAAGTTATCAAAATTGCCCTAATCGTTAAAAAAATATCTTAGCATCCAAATTCGCATATCCTTTGCTCAACTTCAGTAGTATCCTAGTTCCATGTTCTACATTTGTTGAACATAACTTCCCTGCTTGCCAAAATTTTATTGGAGGAAAGATCATAAATTCTATAATCCTTCCTATTGTTGCTATACCCAAGGAATATGCATGGCTACGACCTCCTTTCTAACTTGTTTCGTTTCACCTATGGCATATGAGCAAAAAAAAAAAATAACACAACCAAAAACTTTTAAGTGAGAAACAAAGGATTTATTTCTAAACCATGCTTCGAATGGAGTCTTTTCTTCTACAACTTTGGTTGGTAGTCTGTTCAGCAAATAAATTGATGTATTCATTGCCTCAGCCTAAAACTCTTTCAAACAATAAACGCCTCGTCATGTCCATCACTATCCAATTCTTCCTTTCGCACGCTCCATTATGTTGCGGAGTGTATATGTTGGTGAGCTGATGATGGATCCCAGCTACTTCACAATAGTTTTCGAATTTATCTGAAGTGTACTCAATTCCATTATTAGACCTGACCTTCTTCAGCTTGCAATTAGACTGGTTCTCAACCTGTACTTTAAACTTCTAGAACACTTCTACTACATCAGTTTCTGCTTCAAAAAATGAACCTAGCAATACCTAGTACAATCATCAATGAACATGGCAAAATATCAACACCCATTTAACGAGGATGTTTTCATAGGTCCGCAGACATCTGAGTGAACCAACTGTAACCTTTCATGGGCTCGTTAACCCTTGTTTTTCGGGAATGGTAACCTCGTCTGTTTCCCAAGTTAGCATACCTCACAGATGCCTTTATGCTCCTTAATGCTAACTGTTTTTTCGACCAAAATTGCCTCACACATTCAAATAAAGGACTTGTAGTTTACATGTCTAGTCTTTGGTGCCAAAGATTCACATCACCAACAGAACTGGAATAGGCTTTAGGATTCACCAAATTTTAGTCTAACACAAAACTTCTATTTTTCATCGAGGTCGTTATAATTTCCTATCCTAATGAATCAAATATAATGCAACCATAACTCATAAAGACAATATTGTAATTTTTCTCAAGCAATTGACCTATGCAAAGAAGATTCTGATCTATCGCAGGTACTAAAAGAACATCTGAAATTATTTTAGTACCTAATGGTGAACTGATCACCACTTCACCCTTACCCTTAGCTTCTAAGAGTTCGTCGTTACCAATCCTCACATTAAGATCGCAACTTCTGTCAATCTTCCTAAAGATGCCTTCATCTGAGGACATATGGTTGGTGCATCCACCATCTATCAACCAACCTCTCACAACGCTGTTTTTGGATGCAAAACTTGTGGCTGCAAACACCTACTCCTCCTGAATATGATCTCCCTCAGTTTCTTGAGTTTTTACATTCTGTTGAGGAGTTCACCCTTTGTTCTTGCATACCCTTTCCATGTGACACAACTACTTGCATGATTTTCATTTTATATCTGGTATAAACCAACAATATTTTTCAGGGTAAGTGTTTTTATTACAGTGCGAACATGGTGAATATTTCTTCTTTCCACCATCTTGCTTCCCTCTTATTCTCCTTTGTCCTTTCTTTCTTACCCTAATATTTTTGGAAGTTCGCGCCATCAATACTTAGAGCTCGCAGTGCTTCTTTTGCATGCTCCTTTTGCTTTAATATTCTTCCTTGCTCTTGAGCATACAAGGCATTTATAAATTCTTAAAGAGAGATCGCTGAAACACCCTTTGAGTCTTCAAGTGATAAAATCTTAGATTTACACCTATCAAAAATATAATTCTTTTAGAACTTAAAAATCAATAAACCAAATCACAAATTTGGCCTGATTTTTAGCTTGGTTTTTAAAAAAAATTAGAATATTGCAAATTAACCACAACTTTTATCCAAAATTGAACCAAATCATTGCCACCCGTAAAATACACACCCATCAAACGAATCTAGCCACAACAATACCTAAAAACATTTAACACCCCCAATGCAAAACCATCTTTAATTCTTAGCAGGAACAACAAAAACTTCATTGCGGCAATATATCAAACACCTTGAAAGCATGACCCCAAATCTTGTATATATATCAAACATGGTTAAATGATTATACAAAGACTTTTAACTGCCTAGGAACTGTGCCATGATTATTATACTGCTATGAAGATGAGAGCCGAAGGGAATGGGCCAGCTTGTAGGCTGTTTAATGAAGCAAAGAGGGACTACACTGATGAGCTAAGAACAGACAGTACTGCTGAGCTGGAAGAGATGGACAGCAAATGAATTTAGCAAAGAATTCAGTTATGAACGTGGACCAATGAATTGGTTTACACTGATGATGTTGATTTTTTGGATGAAAAAAATTTAAAATACTAAATCTTATATGATTAATCAAATTTAATATTTTCAATGATACAAATTAAAATCATCACAATTTATTAGTGATTGATTGTGAAATTTATAGTTAATAAAATATGTAGGAAATGGATGTTGTTTCAAATGCATATATATATATATATGGATGTTTCAAGTTAAAATCATCACAATTTATGTATGTAGGAAATATGTTTTAAATGATTGATCGTGTAGCTTCTCATATTCCAAAGTCCAATGCACTACATTGCCACTACCTTCACTCTTGGGCCAAACTTGAATCGTGAGTACAAAGCTCTTGTACTCTTCCAATACATCTCCCTCGATTACTTTGAAAGTGATCAAATTCTTATCATGATCCAAAGGTCTTCTCACTTGTCACGATTCCTACAACTTTAATTCAAAAACAAAACGTGATTACTCTTGGTTCACTAATCCAATTTTTAAGAGGTGACAAACCCCTGAACTTAGAAGGCAACCTTAATAGACAATCTTTACATACATTTGAGTGCAACATAATTTAGAGTAGTTGAAGCGTTAGAAATGTTTTCTCACTTGAATTTATAGTTAAAATTTTAATGATTTCTAGGAATATAAATAAAATTAATTAAAAACCATTTAAATTAATATGAACCTTAATGATTGAAAGCATTCAAAGGAATCCCAGGGAATATAGGAAGTGACCCACCCAGTAGCCCTCCCAAGAGATGAATACAAAGTAATTTTCTTCACTGCTCTCAACATTTTATCAAAACAGAGCAGATCAATTACGTTGCCATTCATGCAGAAGTGGAGTCGGATGATGATGCAGCCCTCTTCTTGGCAAAGTATTCCTCAGCTCGAGCAAGGTTCTTTGCAACTGAAGGCTTAACCCACTTCTTGCGCCCAGGCAGTACGGTGAGAGAGCAACCGGCAGCCTCAAGCTTTTCCTTTGCAGATGCTGAAAAGGCACGGGCCTTCAAGTTCAGCTTTACCTTCAGCTCCCCGTCACCAAGAATCTATATCAAAACGATTAATAACCAATAACAATGAATATTTTGTTTTAAAAACAACATGCTCGATAATTGCAATTACAGTTCTTTCAGTCTTGGCATGAGAGAAGCGATTAAGAAGGTAGAATTGCATTGTTATTTCCATTAATAATTGCAATTACAATGTTTCATGCATGAGAGAAACACAATTTCCTCCTCAAATTGATCTCGAGAACAAGCAGCATCGGGGTCATTATACTTGAACAAAGTCTAAAAGGGGCTCTGTTTCATACCTAGAGTTGTTATAGTATAGATCCAAGAGCATATTTACCTTTAGAGGGAGTTTCCTCTCTCTTCCTGAAGGGTTGATCAAACCCTTCTCCTTTAAAGTCTCCAACGACACCTCATCTCCCTCTTGAAATCCAGCTGTTTCGATGTCTTTTAAGTTAACCGGTATGTATTTTGGTAATCCCGCATGCATACCTTGCAATGTCAAATGAAAATAGGTATTAGCTTTGATTTAAACACTAAGCATATATATATATATATATATAAGCATGCATGCATGTATGGTTGATATATATGTTATACTAAAAGGCAAAATAATTTTATTAATGTAAGAGACAAGTACACAAGCTTGTTGTAATCGTGGTGAGCAAAACCCAATTATAATTTATTCAAACCAAACCAGAATCTATTTATTTTCATTACATAAAAATAAACCCTCTGTTTCTAAAGTAGCAAAAATATAATTCTTTTACAACTTTAAAAACCAATAAACCAAATCACAAAATTGGCCTGCTTTTTAGCTTGGTTTTAGAAAATTAGAAGATTGCAAATTAACCACAACTTTTATCCAAAGTTGAACCAAATCATTGCCACCCGTAAAATACACACCCATCAACAACACCTAAAAACAATGCAAAACCTTCTTTAATTCTCAGCAGAAACAACAAAAACTTCATTGCGACAACTTATCAACACTTGAAAGCATGAACAAAGAGGTGCCCATATCATGTATCTAATATCAAACATGGTTAAATGATTAGATAAAGACTTTTAACTGCCTAGGAACTGTGCCACGATTATTAGACTGCTATGATGATGAAGGCTGAAGGGAATGGGCCAGCTTGTAGGCTGTTTGGTAAATCAAGGAAGGACTACTTTGGTGAGGTAAGAACAGACAGTACAGCTGAGCTGGGAGAGATGGACAGCAAAGGAATTTAGCTAAGAATTCAGTTATGAACGTGGAGTGGACCAATGAATTGGTTCACAGCTGTAACTCTGTTATTACTTTTTAGAAATTGCCCACAGTATATGTCCGGTGAACTATGAATTTTCATTTGTTTTGGAATGAAATTACCTCATTTCTCTACTCTATCTGATCTAAATTCACTCTGGGAAAGCGTAAAACTCAGCAAAAAATGGTGCAAGACACCAAACTTAATACACTGCAGGAGCAGATTCAAAGTTTGCAGAGGCAGATGGAAGAAATGAGAGCTGCAGAGAACACTGTGCCTAAACGGTGGGTGGGAGGAGCAGCGCATTGGTATTGAAGCCAAGTTTCAGGAGAACCAGACTTACATGACCAAGATGTTGAATCTGATGATGCAAAAGGGAGATACCTCCGCTAAACTGAATGGTTAAGCAGCTACTTCAACTGTCATCAACAGACGTGATGGTAAGGCTCCTATTGAAGTTACTGTTGTTGATGAACAAGGAAGATATAGCCTCAAACCAAATGAACCACGGGTGCTTCTCTCCTAGGCCAGAAATAGAGTTACCTCATTTCATGGTCATAATCTTAGAGGATGGGTAAAAAAATGTCAAAAATATTTGACAATATTTGCTATTGCTATGCTTCAGAAATTACAACTAGCCTTAATGTACCTTGTGGGCAAAGCTGAGATTTGGCTTGATGGGTATATAATGGAAAAAAATGTAGTGACTTGGTCAGAGATTGTGATTGATTTATGTCAAAGGTTTTGTGACAAAACCTGTTCCGACATCATTGAGGAGTTCAACAAATTATCCCAAAAATCCACAGTTCAGGAGTACCAATTGAAATCTGAGGAACTTTGGCCTCATATGCTGCAATATAACCCCTCCTTATCAGAAAGCTACTTCATTTCCAGCTTTATCAGTGGGTTAAGAAGGATCTCATATGATAAGCAAATGCAAATGTGATCTCAAAATATATTACAATATGGTTAGGCTTTTGTAACACAAATGCAAATGTGAACAAAGATTTTGGGGCCTTAAGACTCACTATATGATAAGCAAGAGCTCCATAGTAACGTATACTACAGCTAAGCTTCAAAATAAATTCAAGAAAGAAAAAAAAATGAAAATCCCAACAATATGAGCAAGGAAAATCCTTCAAACTCCTCTAAAGCATTATCAGTATCAGAATCTCTACCTTATAAAATCATCCTCTGATTTTCTCCTTCAACACAATGGATAATTTTGGTAGCCTGGGAAGGGCACTACTAAGGGTGAGCTAAGTTTTATTAAAATACTAGAGGTGTCCATAAATTTCAGTAAAACTGGTTTAGCATTTCAGCTTCTTAGTTACGTTGGGAATATCTTCTATACACACTTCACATGCGCAAATTTATATATTTATATTTTCTCCCTAAGACAAGCCTTTTATTCTCCCTACCATAAATGAGATGAAGAAAATGATTTTACTTATAAACACCCCAGCACCAGCTCCAGGAATTCTAACCCAGAAACCACAATTCCATAACAAAGCATTTGAAGTATAAAAATAAATAAAGATTACCTCCGGCAATTCCTCTCAATTTGGGGATACGCCTATAGAGTGGCATTTGGCCACCCTCAAATCCCTTTCTAACACCTGGGCCAGAACGTGATTTCTGACCCCTCATTCCAAACCCACAGCTCCCACCTTGCCCAGCCGATATTCCTCTCCCCTTTCTCTTCCCTTTCTTTCTTGACCCAGGCTGAGGTCCCAGGTTGTCCAACCGAAACCTCACATTAGAAGCTGTAACTGACACTTGGGTTGTTGCTGCTTGGTTCACAACCACTATAGACCGTGTCCCCTTTTGTGCCTCTACCCCTTGCTGCTTGGTCCTGATACGAATAATGTGAAAAGGGTTTGGTTTTAAATTCCTCAGATTTCCCTGCAACAAATAGGGGGGGGGGGGGAATTCAAGTAAGCAATCCGAAGTGGAACATAAAATTAAAGAGAGAGGGAAAAAAGAACCTTGAAAGTGGAACGAAGAGAGGGCAAAGTTGTGATGGGAGGATTTGGAGAGAGTGAGAGCATGGCTGCCATTTCAGTGAAGAGGTTGAAGATGAAATTTAGAAAGCTATGTCATGTATGATTTTAATGCTCAAATGCTTCACCACTTTGATGTTTGGGGAAACGGATAAGATGTGTAATCTTTAGAGGACACGAGGGAATTATTTTTAGTTTTTAAGGGCATTTTTATAAATCTATGTTTTAATACAAACAAGCTGTAAGCCTTCTTAAAAACCGCCGCCCCTACTCCCTTAATGGGCTGGGTGTGATTTGGGTGAACTTAGGCTTAATTTTTCAGCCTGAATCAATTTGGTCCAACCCATTTTATTATTTAAAAATAATTTTATATTAATAATCTAAATAAAAAATTATTTTTCATTATTTTTCAATGATAAAACAGGATATGTTCCATGAATTACCTCTCTAAACACCAAAATCAAAATCAAATTAAATTATTTTTCAAGTCTCACTCTATTATTTATATCTAAACTCGAGGTCTAAATTTTAATAAGAATCAAGTTTAAGTTTAAATCTAGCCCTTATTTTAAATGTACTTAAATTTTTTGTTCGAGTCTATTTTTTAGACTTAATATTTTTATTTAAACCCTCTTAAATTTCAAACGAACTTTCGAATCTGGACAAATAGTCCGACCCATAAATAAATCTAATAATGAGGCCATATATAAATTAAATATAATGCATTAAATCTACATAGTGAGTCCACAAATAAATTAAACAGTGTTGAGTAATTTCAACACCAACAAACATTCAAATTTAAATGAAAAAATATTTTAAATTTACAATTTAAATATTGGTTTGAGAATTTTTTTAAGACCCTATTATAAAATGAATAAGAGAAAATAGTAAAAAGTAAAAGGATGATTCAATCTTCACTTTAATATAAAAGTTTATACTTGCCTCTATTTATAAGCCTCAACCATTATGTTTAAGGTTGATTTGATTCGATTCGATCGAATCCAATAAAATAACACATTAACAAGTTCACAAATTTTTTTCATTAAATTGTTCAGTGGCAGTCTGCAGTTGGCACTATCGAGTGTCACTCAACAACTCTCAGCTCATCTTGCCTCTCAACACGTATAAATAACAGGTTTTACAAAAGTTTTTCAAACTCATATACAACACTAAATCAAAGTCTGAGATATAAACTCATTAGCATTATCAAGAATTGTCTTGATTGCATAATTTAAAATTAATTATTTAAACAAGTAATCTCGCACACGACAAGTTACGAGTTGATAACACATACGTGTTTATTTTGTAGATGCACCTACCAAAATCGTCTATATCAAAATCATTCATATGGTTGATGAATGAGGCCTTATTCATTTTAGAAATGCAATACATTAAATCTCAGCTTTAGCTATTGAGTTTTTATTAATCAACTTTCATTGAGAACAAGCAACACATTAGAATTGTTTAAATTAAAGAATCTTTTGGTTCTTTAATAATGAATATCCATATGAATTCTCAGTTAATTTCGCATAATATATGATCCAAGATGATCTAACTAGTCACGTCAAACAGTAAATATATTTGTATCAGTAAACTTCTGGTTTTACTTTAACATGCATTTTAATTGTACTAATAATGTTAATATAATTGTGACAAATGTTAAATATTTTACTATCATTCATTTTACTTTGTATTCATATATAAGTATTATTGTGACATTTACTTCTGAAAATATCTAAATCAATGTAAAGTCCACAATGCCATTAACCTAATAAAAGAATTATATTTTTTAAACAATTATATGCAATTTTCTCTTAAGGAAATAAGTCAAGTACTCTTTAAATGTCCAAATTTATATGCAATAATTCTCTTAAGGAATTAAAACTCAATCCATACTTTCTTTTTTTTTACTTTTACATGTAACTATAAAAATAAATAATAAAGATAAGAAAATTAAAAAAATAATCAAGATTTGGACTAACGTTGGGCCATGTAGATGAGTATTAGTGAATAGGAATAGTACAGACTAGTACAGAAAGTGAAAGGATATGGTAGCTACATGTACCGTTCAAGTTTATCTCAAAATTATTACATGCAATCGGTATCTACTACCATGGTTTTACATCTCCAATGCATCGGTGTACTTTGAATGAATTGAATGAAATTTATGACCAAAAACAAAATGAATGGATGCAATGAAATTGCAGTATCCCCTCCTGTGGGGCACTAGAGGTTGTGGAGACTTGAGACAGTGAAATTCTCAATGCCTTTCTTCTTTTCTTTTTCTTTTTTAACAATTTTATGAATTTTTTATTTATTAATTTGTATAATAAATGTGCTAGAATCCTAAAACTTTGATATAAAACTTAATAATTAGGGTGACTCTCTTTTCTTTAAATATCGATATAAAAAAGTTACGAATGTGTAGTTAGAGGAACATAGCCTTAATATATAATTTTTGCACATTAACCAGAATTTTTAATTAGCCCATAATCAATTAGAAATTAATTATTAAAGTATCTACACATATTTGGTTCATAGTTTATTTAATAACTGAAGTTTCATCAAAATCAAATTGTTTTAAATTTGGGCTAACATTTTATGATATTAAATAATATGTTATTAATTATGTCAACACAGAACCAATGAGACTTTCGTTACATATATCATAAATAAATTTTTCATTGATCACATATATTAACACAACCAAATGACATAGATCACATATGAATGTGTAGCATAAAAATTACATGCAATGTTATCTAAACATGTCTACTTTCAATTAATCCTCTTTAACCTTAGCAAGATCAAACTTTACTAAAATCATAATGTGAATAAACCAAATAAATCTTATTTTTGCAAAAAAAAATATTAATATTCATAAATTGAAATAACTGAAACTGCATTTATAGCAGAAAAACATTTAAAATTACAAATTCACACTAAAATCGAATATCCTGAAATGACATTATACTCATGTGGGCAGTGTGCTCATAAAAACTTCGGGTGATAATCCCTTAGTAAAGGGGTCTAGAATCATGGAGTTTGACTCAATATCCCTTCGTCTTTATTTTTTAAACAATTTTATGAATTTTTTATTTACTAATTTGTATAATAAATGAAGTACTGCTTAAATATAAAAAAAAGTGGGTTATAATCTTATCATGCAACGAATCTAAGTGTGGCTACTATTTTCCATCTCACTGTAATCAATTAGACAAGCAACCCTAATGAACTGTAATTGATCCACGCTTCAGTTACTTGTTTCAGTTTCATGTTTGAACTATTCTGACACAGTTTACACTATGAAGGAATTAGTAGCTACAAAAGAGTATACTGTTGCTTTTTAAAGTATGCGTAAAGGTGGGTCTGGAGTTTATTAATTGTATTAGGTGGGATGAATTTTAATGGACTTGGGTACTTCTAAAGAGCAATGAGTAGAGTGCATTGGATTCACATTATAAAGGATTTTTGGTACTTGGAATCAATGGGAACTGGGTTGGGATTGGACCACCTCCATCAATAATTCAATGTCAGTTTGATGGTGTTTACATAAAGCCTTGATTTCAAGTCTTATAAAAAATGAAAAACCTTTTTCGATTTGAAATGAATATAGTTAGGATCCAATGTGACAATTGGAAGTTTTAGATGGAAAAGAAGAAAGGAAAACCTGATACGATGGGGAGGCAGCCTGACGAGTTTTTCTGTATCCAATGAGGTACTTGGTGTAGAGTGGTCCATGGAAATGATATGCAGTTAATGAATAACTTGGCATTGCCAAACTAGGGTTGAAGAAACAGCCAAGCCAAATTCACTCAAGCTTGGCTTCTTATACCAGCTTCAGCTGGAATCATCCACGACTAATACCAGTAAAAAATGTTTCAAATAGTTAAACTTCATGACATTCACTATCTCAAGTCAATTCCCAATTGAAATGTGACTTGATTGAATAGCATCAAACACAATAAAAAAATTGTGTTGGGTAAAGTGGTAGACACGTTACACTTTTAACTGGACATGAAGGTTTGAATCTTAAAAATTATATTGTTGAAAAAAATAATTACAAATTCTAAATATGAACCATAAAACGAAAATAAATATTATTGAAAAGAAAAAAATATAACTAATTATATAAATCACTCTTTCAAAAATAAATTCAACTACAATCATGTGTCAACTATTTGTCTTGCAATGCACAAGTGAGTTTGATTATATGGTCAAGATATCTTGTTTCTGTTTGAATTACATGATAAATTGAAGTTCTTGAAATACATATTACGTACATGTAATTGATACGATTATTATTTGATATACAGATAGTGAAATTATTTAACTCTATAAGTGATGTAACATCACATACCCGACCTAGACGTTAAGATAAAACCTGAAGAGCTACATCAAATCATTTCAGAAAAGTCCAACCTTTAACTATTTGAAAATCAACAGTCAAAAATCATTTAAATAATTAAATCAAACGTGAAAATCCAACTTGTAAACCGTAATCCGAAATAAAACATGTGATAGTGTAAGTCCACATAAAATAGTAAGATAACTAGAGTAGAAATGACTGAGCTCTTGCTATGCCAACCTGCCTAAGTTTGTGGGTTACTTGTAAACCAAAAAAACAAATTAAGTGAGTTTACAACCCGGTGTGTAAATTACATTTTCAAGTGATCAGTAATATAACATGTATGATTTTGATTTTTTATTAATTAGTCAATTCTCATAATCAGATACAGAAACAGAAACAAAGAATATCAGATACAGTTGCCAAACATTTCAGATACAGATGCAGATTCCTATCCTCAACCGCTACACACTATCTCCGCCCATCCCTACACACCATATAGGGCATCAAGTATTCATTCATCTCTACACACAGCATAGTGATTGTATGTCACGATTCAATTAATTACAGTGTAATTGCCAAATAAGAATGCGATAAATCGCCAAAATCAGATATATGCTTGTGGCTTAGCCACCAAATTTGACAGATTATTCAACTGCTCACACTTCCTCCTTTTTCACAATCCCAACCTAATGCAGATGTAGATTTAACAGGTATCAGATATGTGAATGTAGTGATTCAATTTTAGATCATACTCATGTAATACTGTTGCACTTACTTATCAGATTTCGTATCAAACATATATGTGTAAATAACATATTATTCGGTAACAAATCATCAGATAACCATATATAAAATTTTAATAAATAAAAAAAATATATAATTATTAAATATTAAATTAAAAAATAATATAAATATATAGATTTTAGCAAAATTTTAGACTTATATATGATCAAGTCAAACTTAAACAAACATAAAATATATTAATATAATGCATAAACCCGATTCGTCCGAACTTATTAACACCTCTAGTGATGAAGGTATTAGGAGAGTTTAGAGAATAGAGGAAAAACATAAAAGAAATATTGAGATAGGGTATAAAAGCCTAGCTGCATGCTAGAACAAGATATGAATTAATTTCTACACGTAACAAATAAATAAAGCAAAATAAAAAATTGGTTTTACTGAAGGACATTGATCAAGCAACGAAGGGAGTTCCAAAGAATAAAACAACACTTTGTAGGGTTCAGTCTACATCCAACTTAGATCACAAAAAACCTGATAATGAGATCTTGATAGTAACGGTTCCTTGTTCCTTAAATAAATAAAAGATAAAAATAGAGAACAGTTCAATGTTTCATGGCAAAGCTCAGGGTACAATGATATTGCCCAGGAAGCCCTTCATCCTACATGGGGACCAACCATTAAGCTCTTACCACACCCACTTCTTCACTTTATCACTATTTCCCAACCTTAATCTTCAACTCTAAACCATGTCCTTCATTTTTCCATTTTCTTATATGCATCTCTGATTCTCAACACCAATTTATTTTATAAATTCGTGCAATACTTCTTATAATTGCATTCAACATACTACGTTTCCGAACATAATTGAAGTTTTGGGTTATATGGGATGGGAATATATAGTTTAGTAGGATATAATAGAGTTGCATTCAAAAGGGCAAACGTGTTTCTATCAAACCAACGAAATCAGTAGCAACAAATGACTAAAGAGTTGACAAACACAAATACTGGCCATCTCCTATTTCATGTTGCGAGAGCCACTGTCCCTTATTGTTGTTTCATATTGAGAAAAGAGATAAAGAGAGAGAAAGAGGGGAGGAGATGAGTCCAAAGAGGATGGCAGAGAAACTGATAGAGAACTTTCAATGCTCCTTTTCTCCACCTTCACTCAACCAACCTCTCTATTGCAGTCCCAAACTCAAGTCTTACAATTTTCTAAAGCTTTAGTTATCTTCCCATCTGAAACATTGTTCACCTCATCTTTTTTTCCTATCTTTCTCTGTCGGTACCATCCATGTAGGTCTCATCTTCTACCCCCCCCCCCCTTTTTTTTTCCTTTTTTACTTTCTATACCAATCTCCTAATTAATTGATTTTTCTTTTTTGGTTTTGCAGGAGACCTGAGAAGAACCCCCTAGACCTCAACAACTTGCCCGACGATTACACTAGGGATGGTAACCAGGGTTTTGACGAAGGCTCCTCTGGTATATACCTGCTACTATGATATTAGTAATAAGCCTTGAATAAAACAACAATGAAGAAAATATATTTACACACAATATATACACACACTCTGGTTCTCCTCCTAGATTTGAACAGAAAAGATATGTTTTCTTTTTCTTTTGCTTCACGCTCTTCAACACTCTATATAGAGTGGCCTAGCTGTGTTTATAAACTTAAAAAGGAGCACGAGTTTAATATAAAAGGAAGAGGTGGAAAAGGAAGGGTTTGAAACTTTGAATCATTTTTGTTGGGTTTGGGTAGATTAAGGTTGGGGGTTTGGGGCAAGAATGGTGTCATGGGAAGAGCTTTAATTGGTGTTGTTTGAAGCAGGCTATAGGACAAAGAAAAGCGGCGGCGGGGATGGGAAAGATGAGTGCGGGAAGGTCTATGAATGTAGGTTTTGTTCGCTCAAGTTTTGCAAATCTCAAGCTCTTGGGGGACACATGAACCGCCATCGCCAAGGCAAGTCATTTCACTTGTTTATTCCCACATAGTTTTTGAGGTAGATTAGCTAGGTCACTATCTTTACACACTTTGGGAATTCGTCAAAGGTTGTTATAATGACGATGGCTTGGTCACATCGATCTTGATGAAAACTATATATGCTGGTTTTGTTGCTGAATGTCTTGGTCTGGTTGTGACACTAGTGTTTTATTTGATTTGATTGCTGTTGTTGGGTGGTCAGAAAGAGAGACAGAGACACTGAACCGGGCTCGGCAGCTGGTTTTCAGTAACGATAACTTGGCCACCCCAGGGCATCCAGGGTATGTTCCTTCAAGATCGACACATATGTATAGAGACAGATTTTTTCTGCTACTCCAATTTTCACCTTCATCCTTTATTACTTCATTTTGCGGTTGCTGATGTTCCAATGACTGCAGCTACCATCCAAGCTACCATCCCGCCGGCAATCTCGGTGATCCAACACTCCCATTTAGAACAGTTTGCCCACCAAGATTGTTTTCTGCTTCATCAAATTTGATGCCTCCAACTCCAATATTACAGCCACCGCAACCATATTTACACCCATCGCCCTCACGCCTCAGCTCCTCCTACCTTCCCCAATACCCAGCTCACTCAGTCAACGACTACTATGTTGGACATGCCCTCGGAAGCAGCACTTTGTCACATTCACAATATCATCCCCAAAACCTAAACTATCTGGGTGTATCCGACTCTAATTACACTTGCATCGGAGCCCCAGTAGGAAATGGGTTCGGTCATGGTTCAACCCGTGGGGCGGATTTGATGGGTTCAGGACGAGTAGCTACTGGTTTTAGAGACGTGACACAGCAGCATTTGGATCATCCTCCAACCAATCGATTTCAAGACGGGTTCTAAAGATTGTTTCATCTTTATCTTCTCCTTTAGAAATATTTTTCTTATGTTTATCAAGTATTTATCTGGTTTGCACACAGCAGCCAAAGAGAAACTTAGCAAGCTAACAAATGGTTTCAAGCAAGTATCGCGCGGATCATACATGGGAAAGAGGTGGGATGAGTCATGAATTTGTATATTAAAGGTTTTCTTTCGCTTAATAAATTATGTGATAGCGATTCATATGGGTGTTCTTTCTACAACTCATGTCGTGAGCCCAAAAATTACTTGTTCATCATGAGTTAGCTATTTGTAAAACAAAATGTAGCAAGTGATATTAGAATCAAACATTCAGCTTGACTTGGGCACACATTATTATATTATATTATATTATATTATTAATAAAAAACATTATATAACAATTTTTTAAAAATTAAATATGAATATACTTAAAATAATTAAAATTAAAATGTTTTGATTTCAAACTCTAATGAAAATCATAAAATTTAGTCAATATGTGACATAAGAGTTTAAGTAGGTCACGATCAGAATCCCTCGTAAAGAGCCAGTGCAATAAAGACCGACATAAATCATTAATAAACAAACCATTTAAAATTTATTTTATTATTATCATTATTATTTGGACGATAACTATATATTTTTTATAATACATAAAATGTGAAATAAAAATATATATTAGTAATGGAACGTGTACGTGTGGACAGAAGAGAGGCGAAATTTTTTGGTTTATGTACAGAGATTGTGGCAGCTTTTTGAGCACGTGGACAGTCTCAACTAGTTTGGCTTTCAGCTTTGGGGATTGGGGGGTTGTATTGAGCCGACTGTGGGTAGCCGGCGACTGTGGCTAGGCTGTGCGGCATATCGTTACATATCAACTGAAATTTTCTAACCCTCTTTTTGCGTTTCAATTTTTCTTATGATGCATTACTTTTCTTCTTGTATTTTATATAAGTTATGGATTTAATACTTATACTTTAATTTGTTTATTTTCAATCTTTATATTTTTAAAATTTAAAAATTTTAGTCTTAATCAAATAATAACTACTAATTTCATTAAGAAAGTTTTGTTATTTTTAAAATTTGATGTGTCAAATATATTATCGCATTTGTAATGTTATGTCTATTTGTTATTTTCACATATTACTCACAAAAAATTAATTAATATTTCACGATTGTCGTTTGCATTAAGATAAAAATTTTGAAATTCAAAAAAATATAATCACTAAGAATGATCCAACTGGTGAATGTGGACTAAATTTATAATTTTACGCATAATACAAAACTAATGATATAATTTAACCAAATAAATTTAATTGTTAGCATTGGGTCAAAACTAAAATTTTAACATTTAAAAAGTACTAAAATTGATTAAACTGAAGTATAAGTATTAAATCCACAATTTACATAAAGTACAGGTCTAATGATAGAATTTCACTTTTCTTTTCCATCGTTGCATGTGAATATACACATTCATTGTTTATATAAAAATAATATATATAAGAACCCAACAAGTGGTTTTAATAGAAAAGAGGATGTTGTTCATCCTAAGGGATCCGAATTTGAGCACTTGTGTGTACAAGGTGTGTGTACCTTATCAAAGGGTTAAAAAAATGAACAGATAGTATCATATAATCACATCAGCATATTAAAAAATAATATATATATATATATAATATTTAAAATAAATAATATTATATAGATAAAAGAAGTTTGAATCATAACTTAAGTAATCATACAATATTTAAAAATATATGTGCATTTTTATAGGTACAGTTTTTTGCAGTTTATAATATTAAATTAAAAATAAAAATAAAGCAACATGTAGTAATTAGAATAATTCATTATAAAAAAGATAGATATTTATTCACCCAAAAAAAATAAATATTTACACTAAACAGATTTAATAACCAACAAGTGGTTGAGTGAAATGGTAAAACACTCATCTCAT
Source organism: Gossypioides kirkii (assembly GCA_005610355.1). Taxonomy (NCBI): domain Eukaryota; kingdom Viridiplantae; phylum Streptophyta; class Magnoliopsida; order Malvales; family Malvaceae; genus Gossypioides; species Gossypioides kirkii. The sequence goes on from CP032246.1 coordinate 36,557,825, forward strand.
ATATTTTTACTTTCAAGTAAAATTAATAATATCTTAATATTATATTATTTCATATCAATTAAAATGATTATTCCTACCTTTCTAAGTCATTGTCGACTGAATATGATTCAATATTTTCTCTTCAAATAACCATTTTAATGCATCATTCTTTTTGAGACATTATTTATGTATATCTATTGTTATTATGTACTCAATGGAGGTATATAAAATGACACATGAGTTAATATATGGGGTAAATTAGGGGGAAACCCCCGAAAAAATTGCAAAATAGATCATTTTTCTCATATTTAGGGAAATATGTCGATTATGGAGAGAAAAACAAAAATGTTTTATGATGACGTATCAGGAAACGTGTTCTACAAAATGTATTTTCTTTAATAACTTGACACATCAGATCATTTTTTAAATATTTATCTGTTGGAAGCGTTTTCTCTTTATCCCAAAATCGATTTATTTCTCTAATTAAAGGAAAAACAACTTATTTTGTTAAATATTTTTATCTAATTTACCTTAATATATGATCATTATAATAAAATTGTTACAGTCATAATAAATATATGATATCGATTTAAGTTAGATTATATAAGTGATTTTACGTTTAATTTTATAATCTTTTTAAATTGTTAAATTATCAAATATTCTGAAAGGATAATTTATTTAAAAGAGATATAAAATAAAATTTTAAAATTATAAAAATTAAATGAATAATAAAAACTAAATAAATTATTTAAAAAATTATAAAAAAAGGAGATAATCACTTGTCACAATATGGACTTCTGTAACTTATTATATATATATATATATGGTTATCACAATTTTTAATATAACTACGGTAATCTATCACTTTTTTTAATTTTTAATTTATTATAATTATTTTTAAATATCATTTTAATAATACGATGAAAAACAAATAATATTTTCGTCGATTCAAAAAATTTTCAAACAATAAAATTGAATTTAAAATTTATAATATAAGATTTAAACATAATATATTTGAATTCTCCAACCTCAATCATATATTGAACCAAAATTTTCATTTTAATTATTTTTTTTCTTCTGTTATATTTTCTTCTTCGAATGATATATAAAGTTTATGGTGTATGTAAAGAAACAGAATATAATAAATATATGAAAATCTAGTGATTACAAATTATTTTCCTATAAATATTATTAATGAAATTAAACATTATAATGATATTATAGTATAAGATAAAAAATAAATTAAATACACTAAATCACATCATTCATCCGATGGTCCAAGTTTGAGCGGAGGTGGATGGAGAGGGCGGTGTTGGGTGTAGAACCAAAAGCATGGTTGCACGATATGGGCAAAAACTGGAGAGAAAGTGGGTGAAACACTTTTTCGCAGCGAGTTTCCTGACGACAAAATAATCACATCTGTCAACAAAAGTCTGATTAGCACTCAATACGTTTTTCCTTTTCCCTCTTATTAGTTAATTAAATGCTGTGAAATTAATAGTATTCAGTTTACTGACCCCCTCTGTCTACCCCTAACTCTATCCCTTTCTTCTTAATAGCCTCTTAATGCATTTATTATTTTTCCTTTAATTGGTTTTCATTTCAATTATCAAATTAAAAATGTAAAAGGACTAAATTTTTTGGATTAAAAGTAAAGAGATGAAATTCAAATGTGTGAAACTAATTACAGTATCAAACCTAACACTTTCTTGATTGAATTTCTCCACGATGCCTCATGTACTTAGTATAATCTACTCAATTCAAAGCATGACTAGACAAGTTTATGAACACAACCAAAATAATATCTTGAGATAAGGCCCAAAAGAAACATATCATCTTCTAAGAAAACCAATTGAACAAACTCCTATAAAACCCTTTGCTCTAAGATTCCCGTTTTTCATTGGGTTGATTATTTGTTTGGATTAAATTATAGAGTAAATATTTAAAGATTAAAATATGTTTTAAGTCGATGTATACTTTTTTATATTTGAAATTTAATCTCTTTTACTTTTATTTTTAGGAATTTAATCTATTTACTTTTCAAATTTAAAAATTCAACTATAAATGTTACTCCTGTTAAAATTTTTCTGTTAAATTCACTGATGTATCATTTTAAATTAAAAAAAAATTCAATTGATAGTGATGTAAGATTTAATGTTGAAGATGTTGATGTGGATTGTTTTCTTAAAATCATCCATTCGAATTTATTATGATAAAATATTTTTATTTTTTGGAACAATGGTTCTTAAGAAAAAACTAGCATCAACGTTGTAATTGAAATAAATAACAATACCAGTTATTTGAACTAGCATCAACTGTAAATGTTACTCATGCCAAATGCCATCGTCACTCTTTTAATATGTAAGTGTATAAATACAATGATAATTATAGTGAAAACTTTTAAAATGAGAATCATAAGAATTAAAATGATGTTAACCATTAAATCAAAATAAATGATTATAAATTTTAGATTTTATATTTATCATACCTTATTAAAATAAAACCAACAACACCCAATCTTCCATCCAACGTCCCAAATGCAACTTCAACTACAATTCACTTTTGCAATTGGTTGCTATGCAATTTGCCATTTTTATTGGCGTTTGTTTGATTTAATAATCTTCCATTAATTCTTCCAACTTTGTGAGGATTCTTAATAGCAATTTAATAGATTGGACCATGAGGAAAATCATTCAAATGAGATAGTTAAGTTCAATTTTAAGACACTCAAATGTTCAACAATTATCGAAACATATCAAAAGACTCAAACATGATATTTAATCATGTGACTCGATCTGGGTGCATGCTTTTAACCTTTTACAAGCAAAAGAACAAAAACACAATCTAGCTGAGTGGTTGAATATTGAATTCTTCACTGAGTCCTCTAATTTATCAAAACATGTTAGGACATATGCACAGAAACAAACAAATTAGCTAATAACATTTATTTCCATATCAATGAATCAATAATGTCATGCCCAACCACATCATCATTGATAGAATGGCTCTTCCTAACTCTAGAGGAAGCTTGTACCTAGTTATCAATGTGAATTTGATTAGCTCCCCCATCAGCTTCCTCAATCTCATGAATTTCTTCCCCAGGTTCACTAGCAACTTGCTCAATGCCTAAAGCAATGGGCACTAGATCAGGTTCACATCATCATTGAGATCACCAATCACATCATTGATAGAATGATTCTTCTTAACTCTAGAGTAAGGTTGTACATGGTTATCATTGTGAATTTGATTAGCTTCCCCATCAGCTTCCTTGATCTCATGAATTTCTTCCTCAAGTTCACCAACAACTTGCTCGGTGCTTAAAGCAGTGGGCACTAACTTAGGCATTGACTGTGTCACTCATTCATCCTTATCTCCAATAGACTTCTATGTTGACTCATCATTGATAGACTCCATAACCTTCCGTGTTCTTTTGTTGTACACATAAAATGCTTTGCTAGTATCAAGTACCCCAAGAAAACTCCTTTATCACTATTAGTATCTAACTTTCCTTAATGACCTTTATCCCTGAGAATTTAACAGGTACTCCCAAAAACATGAAAGTAATTCACATTTGGCTTCCTTCATTAGTGTTCGTTCTCAAACTCTAAACTGTGATCACTTTTGATTTTCACAATGGTCCCAATGTTTTAGATTAATTACAATCAATCTTCCCAGCAAAGTGAAGATAATCAACACACTGAATATCTTCAATAAGTCCAAGATAAATCTTTAAATCTTCATGATACGTTACTAAGTTACTTGACGTGATCCAATCTCCTTAAAATCTTGATTTGCTTGATTCAATTCAAACTAATTTTCATCATATATTTTATAAAAGGTTTGAGCTTTAGAAATGAGCTTGCACATGTCCAATAAATTAGTGAACATCACAACCTAAAGATATCGTTTACAAATTACCAACTCCAAATATGACAAGTTATAAGACTCAACAATGCTAGAAAGTAGACCTTAAAATATCCATCGAGGTGCATTTTGAGTCCTATTTATAGTAACTCTCTTGTATCTTAATATAAACATAACTATCCAAATAAATAATCACATCTTTTAGCAATAAATATAATTATTCAATGGATGTCTACGTGAATAAGTATTACTCTTCTTAATAATAAAGTGGTGTAACTTTTGGCATTTAAGAGACATAACTTATTACTATGAATAATTATAACTCTTAATTAATAATAAAATAATACAACTTTTTTATTTTGATAAAAAAATATAACTTTTGTGGTATAAACATTGTAAATATTTTAAAAATGTACGGACAAAATCTTCGCTCACTTCACTCTCATTTTTGTGGTATAAATACATCCACACTTAATGTGAATTTGGATGAACGGTGCGATGCGGTACATTTAGTTTACTTTTTGTCATATGATACAATATCGTTACAATATTTAATATTACTGTTACAATTATTTTTACACTAACAATAAATAAATGCACCGTTCACCGAAATCCACCCTCAACCAGGATTTTGAAAATTTTGCCAAAATTCATTCTAGTGCATTTGGACTACTTTGCTTTCTCTTTAAAAAAAAAAAACTAGGGATTCGTATGTTTCCATTAAAAACAACCATTAATTACTAACGCCATAGTTGTAAGCTCGATGGAGAAAACCTACGACCTGAACTACAAGCTAATTATAAATAGCTAATAAATTACCTACTCAGACATGCACTTTAATGCTCACAGTCCCTTGAAAGACAGCGTCAACATTTTTGCCAAATATATTGTGGCCATAATAGTCATAACATAAATAAAAATAAATCTATTTGAACAAATATATAAATATATTAAAGAAATCTTGAGTTCCAGGTGTTTGAGAATGCAAGAAGGCTTGGGGTGCTGGATTGAACTGATCAGTGGCAGTAATGAGTAATGACATTCCAAAAATGGTTGATTGATCAAAAACTCTTATCGGCTTAAAAACCGGCAGTTAGAGGAATTGGAAACAAAGATGAAAGGTGCCTGAGCATAACCCTAGATATAGCCCTAACGTGTGCCCTCCAGTAGTAGCTTAGGCTGCTGGACTGCAACCTGTCTTGCATTTCATCTGCAGCGTCAAGGACGAGAGAAGATTTATATTAGCCAATACCCAGAGCATTAAATTAAAGCAACCAGCCGGCCTGTCTAGGGTTAAGTGTGAAGGAGTTTGGCATCTAATACAAAGAAAAGTGAATACCATTTTGACTGTTTCACGGCAAAGAAACGGTTTCTAATACAAAGAAAACTCTTACAAGGACAACCAGAGCTCTTTAAAACGCTGACAAACGTAAAGCAAATATTCCTAAAAAATAACTTTTTACTAACTATGTATTTTAATAGAAAATTAATTTACGTTATATAAAAGATTTAAAATAAATATTTATTTAGTATTCAACATTCAAACACTATTATAATAATTACAATAATATCTTTTGCCTAAGTCAAATTGAATAACAAACGTTATGCGGATCCAATTATATCTATAAATTAAAGTCTATATAAATTAAAGTTATCAACTTCATGATCACATGTGCTTTTCTTCCGATGTGGGTACGGCAGTTCAAGACAATACGATTTTATATGACATTGAGTTTGCATTGCTCGAAGTTATAGCACCTCGGAAAGAATTTTCATTTACATTGACTTTATCTTTCGTTGGAACACATTGGAGACAATGTGTAACTTAAGTGTGGGGTGTACATAAAAAATTTCATTTGTGTGTTGTTTGCTTGTTTTATGTTTTGTTCAAGAAAATTTCAAAAATTTATAAAAAAAAATTCTTGCATGGTGCTTGGATTATTTTGGCATTGGGATCTTTGGCTGTTGATATTGAATGATGTATTGGTGACTTTTGAGCATGTAAATTGTGATTGATGTTAGATAATTTAGATGAGAAAAATGTGTATGATTCTGTAGAAGTCATTGTTTTGGCTCATTCTCCAAGAAGTTTTATCCATAGTGGTGACCCCAAAGAAACTCAAATACTAATGCAAAGGAAAGGACTTTTTAGGCACTGTTGCTCTACCTCTCTGAGAGCCCCGCATGCAGGGGATCTGCGTCACTTTTCTCGAATATATCTCGGGATTGCACCACCGAGAGAGAGAGAGAGAGAGATGGGCAATAATAACATGGATTTATGAGACTCTTAGGCTTTTTTTTATTGTATGTTTTACAGCCTAAAACTCTTTGTTATTGGATAACCATATGAAATTGAAGTGGGATTCCAGATCAGAAAAAGAAAAATTCTAAACTCCTATCTTGTTTCTTATTTAGAAGAGTTGAAGTTTGCAGATGAGACGAGACAACAAATGTTGGTGGCACTGTAAGCGTTTGAATGTATAGAGCTGAAACTACACTAAAAAAGTTGCATCTACCTATGAGTACTGAAATATGAGAGATGGATGCCAACACAGAGCAAATGAGGGCAGAGAAAGCAGATGCCTATACCCCTAACCCTATAGCCTCTGTTACTTCTACCAAATTTCAACTAAGAGGGAATGTTTAAAGCTGCTGTACGGCTTTACTTTTATATATATATATATATCCTTAAAGATTTTTAAAAAATAAAGCAACATTTATTTCTCGAATTTAATAATTTTGTTCACTTTAATTTTTATTTTTTTCACATTAATCCCAAATATTTGATTTTGTTATAGTGTAATAACGTGGCTTTCTAAGATTACATGGTTTATAGGTAACCTAAGAATTGATGCATATCTTTATAAGTCGAGTAAGTATCCAATTAGTTTGTTAAAATGGGTTCGGAATTTTTAAAAAAAAAAAAAAACTTCACAAATAAAGGTGAAATATTGTTGCGTGTTTTGAGGGAATATTAAAAAAATTAAAAATAAATTGAAACAGGCATACATCGTGTACTAGATTTTATTTGTAAAGTTAAAAAGCTCTACTGATAGTGAACGACGCATAATTCTAACCCTAAATTAAATATAAATAAAAGAAAATTGATAGTGAACGCATAATACTAACCCTAAATCAAATATAAATAAAAGAAAATTCCTAAAATCTACTAAAAACTGACCCAAAAATAAGCTAAAATCCTACTAAAATAGAATAAAAAAAAACTCTAAAATATTAGAATGATCAAATATATAATCTCCAAATATGTCAAACACATTAGAAACTTTAAAAAGGACACATATCCTTGGTTGACCCGAATTAGACCAAACATTTACTTCAGCACTGAATCGGGATTTTTTTTTCTTTGGTTCTTTCTTGTAGTGCATATGGCTTTCCTTCTGATCTGCTAAAAGAAGTTATGAAACATCGTTATGACGCACTGTGTTGGTAGTGAGACTATCTGTGCAGCTTGAATCTTTGGAGTGTAAGACTGCATGCAAGCGAGAACGCTGAAGGTGATGAAAGAGGAATGGGAATGTCTTTTGTGAAAGAGACGTGGGTTTGAGTTGCAATTTGCAAATCCACGTATCAAAATCAATATAGTAAGTTGCTGTTCCCCAGTACTATGATTTTATATGCTTTCAGCTATTACACATTTCTCTCTGAATGCATGCATGCTTTGATATGTCGGAAACATGTAAATTTGCTATAATTAATATATTTGTGTTAAGTAAAAGGCTGAAGCTTAAGCTGTTGAAGGAAGGGTGTGGGCTATGGCTGATGAGAGGTGGGACTTTTTGGGAAAGCAACAACAATCATTACTTTCATCCTCTTTACTCACTTCTACCTCCTCACCACAAGCAGGAATTAAACCCTTGTTTGATATGTGATGATTGAATTTCTTTTTTGTGAAAGTGATTGAATAGTTTTTAATTTGAATAAATATTTTTTTTATTTTATATTTTTTAGAATATGATTAAAGATATACGCAAATTTTAGTTAAGTTTTACCAATTATTTTTTTGTAATTAATTATCATTTTTATCGGTAATACTATAAAAATAATTATATGTACATTCACATGCAACACACTTAACTTAAAAAATGTTAATGAGAATGGATCTTGAAAAGAAATAAATTAAGATATTGATTTAATTTTGTTATGATATCTATGTTTAGTGAAATAGCTCTAAATATAGAGTAAAAATATGTATATTTAATTGTATCATTTAATAACTAATATTCGTAGTAACTTTATACGGTCCAGTTATTAAATCACACATTATAGTATATTATAATGCATATCATATGGTATTATATAATATTATAACACATTATAAAGTATATACTAGTTTTTATTGTTGTATTCGTTGTTTGTGATTTTATGTATTAAATTTTTAATTAATCTTCAAATATGAAAATATTTAATAATTAAAAATTTTTAAAAAATAATATCATATTATCATATTTTATTATCGATTAAAATGTTAATTTAATAATATAATGAAAAATAAAAAATATTTTTATCGATTTAAAAGTTTTTTCAAACTCGTACTTGTATATATTATAGATAATGTATATTCTAATGTTAGGTGTATGATATGTTAGAGAATATGGGTGGAAATAAAAAAAATTAAAAAGATTAAAAATTAGACTTGAGATATTCAAAAAAAATAAATTAGACTTGAGATGGGAAAACAATTTTCTTAAAGTTTTTTAGTTTGTTTCTAAAATACAAGTAATTAATTACGAAATTATACTAGTGAAAATAATATAAATTGTCGATTGAGTTATAGTTTGATTGGCATCAGCATTATTTTCAATGCAGAAGATATGGGTTCGAGTGCGCTCAAGCGCATTATCCTCCTATTTAAGGGTTGGGAGGAAGATTATGAATAATTCTAAAAAATTATTAATTCAAATGCAATAGTAAGTGAGCTTCCTATCTAATGGGCTAGGGTATATATAACCCAATAGGTAAGCCCGCCTACCTAATCGATTGGCCACTTAATTCAGTTATTCAAATCATATATAAAGATTTTGTTAATGTAAAATTTATGATATTGCAAAATACTAACCTAATACATATTATACTGACCTAATATAAATAAATATATACACAGATTTTAGACATTTTTCCTAGGTACTCAATGTTAAAGTAAACAAAACTTGAAACCTTTAAGAAGAGAAATACAAAGATTTTTTTTCATTCAATCAAGACTCACCTGATACAAGCACAATACCAATATTTAAACACATTTACAAGAACAAACTAACTAACAGTCTGCAACTAACAATAACTGCTGTAACTGCAGCTCAACTAACTTGACTTGATACTCTATCATTCCCCTGGTTTTCTAACCTTCCTTCATTAAGCTCACTGCTAGACAAAACATGAAGAGCAGTTCGAAAAGATGCAAACTGCTTAGGTGTAATTGCTTTGGTGAGAACATCAGCTATTTGCTCTGTAGAGCGGAGAAAATTAACCTGCAATGTACCATCAAGAACCTTTTCTTGAATAAAATGATAATCAATCTCTACATGCTTTACTCTAGCATGGTGCGTAGGTTTGGCTGCCATTGATACGGTTGATGTGTTGTCACACCACACAACAGGTGTCTGCTCCACTGAAACTCCCATTTCAGTCAACAATTGCTTCACCCAGAGGAGTTCTGAAACACAATTCGCCAAGCTCCTATATTCAGCCTCTGAGGATGAACGAGAGACAATAGCCTGCTTCTTGGAACACCAAGCTATAGGAGTAGAACCAAGAAACATCACATAACCAGATATAGACCTTCGATCTTCAAGAGATGAAGCCCAGTCAGCATCTGAATAACAAACCAACTGACACTATCCCTTAGCAATATCCAAGCCATGATCTATAGTGCCAATCAGATTCCTCAACACACGTTTAACAGCTTTCTAATGCAATTCAGTAGGAGCATTCATATACTGACTTAATTTATTAACACAAAAGGATAAGTCAGGCCGAGTAATGCAAGCATACTGAAGCATTCCAACCACACTACGATACAAATGAATGTCAGCAAACGAAGAACTCCCATTTGAAGCAACAAGCTTTGGCATGCCTACCATAGGTGTAGGTATGGCTGCTGCACCAAGCATCTCAGTCTTCTGAAGTAGATCAGAAAAATACTTCTTCTGAGTAAGAAAAATCCTATGAGGTGTATGTTGAACTTCTATCCCCAAGAAAAAATTCAGCTGCCCCATGAACTTGAGAGCAAACTTACTGTGTAGTTGAAGCACAACTTTGTTAATTTCAGCTAGTGAGCTACCAGTCAACACAATATCATTAACATAGGCCATGAGAAATAATTAACTATTTGTAGATGACCGAATGAACAAAGAGGGATCAGCCTTCGAAGCACAAAAACCCAGCTGATCAACCAAGAACTGTCTCAGCGTGTGAAACCAAGCTCGAGGAGCTTGTTTAAGGCCATACAATGCTTTCTTCAGTTTACAAACAATCTTTTGATCAGTGCTATTAAAAATTTCAAAACCAGGTGGTTGCTCCATATATATTTCTTCATCTAACTTTCTATTGAGAAAAGCATTATTGACATCCACTTGTCTCAATGGCCATTCCTTCATAACAATAATGGTGAGCACAGTTCTGATGGTAGTTGGTCGAACAACTGGACTGAATGTATCTCTGAAATCAGTCTCAGCTTGTTGAGAAAACCCTTTTGCCACCAATTTAGCTTTATACTTATCAATAAACCCATCAGCCTTCTTCTTCACCTTGAATAACCATTTACATCCTATGGCTTTACGCCCAGGAGGCAAGGGACAGAGACTCCATGTGCCATTATTTACAAGTGCTTGCAACTCAGTATACACAGCTTCCTTCCACTAATTGTCACTCATGGCTTGATGTATATCAACAGGAGTGTCATCAGACAAACTAACTGCCTTGGTCAAATAAGCTTTTGGTTTAAAAATGCCAGCTTTACTTCTAGTTATCATGTTATAGGTATTTAGAGCATTATGTGGCTGAGGTAAGACTAAGTTAGAAGCTGGTTGTTGTAAAATAGGAAAATTAACAACAGTAGGTAAATTAGATATAGACCTGTCATTTGGTAAGGATTCTACAAGTGAAGAACTGTTGCTAGTGTTATTAGACAAAGGAGCTAATAAATTTTCTGATGGCATTGAGGATTGAACAGCAGGGATGGATTTATCAACAGTAGATACAGGAGCTAGCACTAGTAATTTTGAGCTGGACTGCATACATGAAGTGGGCTGACTGTTGACTTTAATATTGGTTTTATAGGGGAATGTATCCTCATGAAAAAGAACATGACGAGAAATATATATCCTACCTGTCATATCTTCACATTTGTAACCTTTGTGACTGGAAGAATATCCAAGAAAGACAAACGAGGTAGACCTGAAACTGAAGTTTATGACTATTATATGGTCTTAGATTGGGAAAACATAAACAGCCAAAGACTCTTAGAAACTGATAATCTGGTTTTTCATGGAAAAGTTTTTCATAAGGGAGACATTACCTAAGGGAGCAGAAGACAGTTTGTTTATCAGAAACACTGCACTGTTGAACGCATCACTCCATTGTGACAAAGGAATTGAAGCATGTGCTAGCATGGAAAGTCTGGTTTCTACTATCTGCCTATGCTTGCGTTCTACCAAACCATTTTGCTCAAATGTGTAAGGACGTGTTATACGATGTTAAATTTCATGTTGAGCCAAATAATGTCTCAACACTTGAATCTCTCCACCATTATCAAATTGTAAGGCCTTCATTTTACAACCTAAAGATCTCTCAGCCTGTTTGTGAAAAATAGGAAAAACAGTAAGCACATCCGACTTCTTTTTCAAAAAATAAATCCACGTGTACCGAGTACAAGCAGCAGTGAAAGCTACATAGTACTGAAAACCATTGGAGTAAACAAGAGCAGGCCCCCACATATCAGTAAAAACAAGTTACAACGGTGCATTATACTGAGAAACAGACTTGCAAAAAGGCAATTTGTGTGCCTTTCCTAAATAACAAGCAACACATACTATATCATCTTTATTAGAAGAAACCAACATGTTACAATGCCTTAAAGCTTTTTCAAGAGTACACTACAGCAAAACAGGTCATTAGCGGCACTTTTAGCGGCGTTTGGAAACAAAGCGCCGCAAAAGGTAAAGCATTAGCGGCGCTTTCCATAAAGCGCCGCAAAAGGTAAAGCATTAGCGGCGCTTTGTAAAAAGCGCCGCTAAAGGTCGGGTCATTAGCGGCGCTTTTCTATAAGCGTCGCAAAAGGTAAAACATTAGCGGCGCTTTTCACAAAGCGCCGCAAAAGGTAAAGCATTAGCGGCGCTTAGTAGAAAGCGCCGCTAAAGGTCGGATCATTAGCGGCGCTTATATAAAAGCGCCGCTAAAGGTCGGGTCATTAGCGGCACTTATAAAAAAGCGCCGCTAAAGGTAGGGTCAATAGTGGCGCTTATAAAAAAAGCGCCGCTAAAGGTAAGAGAATCAGCGGCGCTTATGGAAAAGCGCTGCTAAAAGTCTAAGCAATTGCGGCGCTTATGGAAAAGCGCCGTTAAAATTTATACATTTTGTTTGAAACGACACCGTTCCACATCATCTGCCTTCTAAAAACAGATTTCGAAAATCCTAAATCTAAATCCCTAATTTCTAAATCCCTCTCCTCCTCCATTTGCCTTTTACATTCCAATCTCCACCATCACCGACCAAACACCACCACCGGCCTCTTTTGTCTCTCTAAAACATCGTCTGACTTTCGTTTGCTTTTGAAGCATTTGAAAAATTTACTGCTGATTTAAGGTAGAAATTAGGGTTTCGTTTTCGTTGCTTTGTTCTGTTTTACCATGTATATAATTGAGAGTTATTTGTTCTGTTTCGTTGATTACGTAGGAGTTGACTTGGGCTGCCTATATTACTGCTGGAGGGAAGAAGCTAAAGTTTGCAATTTGGGATACAGGTAAAACTTGAAGTTTACTAATGTGCTCATTTTTCTGTTTCTGCTTTTCTTTTCTAGCTTGTTCATTCATTTGGATTTCAATTGTTGCTTTTCTTTTCTACCAGTCAAGCTATCTGTTGTTGTTTATTGCTGGACTTCATCAATTCAGGTAAGTTCTTCCATTGTTTTTTCTGTTTGTTTGGTTCCCCCACCCCCATTACTAGTAAACAATTTATTGGATTATATATACATGTATGTATGCTAGTGAAATCATCTAAAAAAATCATGCTAGTGCAGTACCTAGAAGCCTTTAATTGAAGGCATTGAGTGAGAAAAGGTCGTGAGAACTACATAACAGCTTTTGGCCATTAGAACAGAAAGAAAATTAGTTTCAGGGTAAAGATTTATGGTTTTTTTTCTGGGGGGGGGAGTGGGGCATAAAAACACATGAATTACACTTTCAAAATGATAAACAAGAGAAGTTAGACTTACAAAACTGAGCAGCCGCACAAAGTTACTACGGTTTTGAGCAGAAATAACATGACTTCCAGCAACCTGGGAAGAACCGACTCCTTTTGAAAGACACTCTGCCTGAAGATTCTCAGATTTGAAGACACTGAAGAACAAATTCACAGTAGTTAAGCAAGTAAACTAATCATTCATGCAGTGCAATTAGTTCAGCTCTGCTTCTAAGATACAGCCAACTTATGTGCAGAGGCCTTTCCACAAATATAGCAACCAGAGTATATAAAATAGGCTCAAGCTCCCTGATCAATAAGTGATGGAAGCAACCATAAAATAGACGTGCCCATTGGTTTCAAATGGAATCAGATTTCCATAAAAATTCATAGTTTAGATTTTTCTTGGCTGTCTTGACCAAACACCATCATCAATGTCTTCATCATATAAATATATTTCTACTTTTTTCACCTATGAGTTTTTAGGTAAAATATTATATTTAATTGCATAATTAGGGTAGATTTCATCAATGGATTGAGATTTGGAGTTGCAATTATTCAATAGGATTTTTATTTCTCTTCATCATCTCTTTTCAATTAATGTTCTTATGATTGTTTTATTATTTTTGTTTATGAATTAATGTTCTTATGATTGTTTTATTATTTTTGTTTATGATGCTTGTTATGAATTAATCGTTCAAGTAATGATGAAGTAAATCGAAGGTTAATGGGTTATTAATCGATATAGGTTCTTGAATTTTTTTAAAATTTTAAATTACTTGAACGTTCATCTTTTAAATTTTTGTTTAAATTACTTGATTAACCGTTTCAATTAATCGTTTAGGTTGTTGAAATTTTTTAAATTTTAAGTTAGAAAAAACAACCGAAATACTTCATTATTTAATTACTTAAATCAACCCAATTAATTAATTAATTAATTTTTTATTTATATAAATATTAAAAACAACCCAAATATTTAATTCAAAATATTTAATTATTTAATTATTTAATTAAATATTTAATTAAATATTTAATTATTAAAACAACCCAAATACTGAATTATTTTATTATTTAAATCAACTCAATTAATTAATTAATTAATTAATTAATTAAATATTAAAAACAACTCAAATATTTTAATTCAAAATATTTAATTATTTAATCATATATAATTATTTAATTAAATATTTAATTATATTAAAGTAAATAATTATAAATAATTAAATATTTAATTATTTAATTATATTAAAGTAAATAATTATATTAAGTTAAAAGATTTAATTATTTAATTATGTTAAAGTAAATAATTATATTAAGTTAAAGATTTAATTATTTAATTATATTAAAGTAAATAATTATATTAAGTTAAAAGATTTAATTATTTAATTATGTTAAAGTAAATAATTATATTAAGCTAAAGATTTAATTATTTAATTATATGAAAGTAAATAATTATATTAAATTAAATATTTAATTATTTAATTATGTTAAAGTAAATAATTATATTAATTTAAAAGATATAATTATTTATTATATTAAACTAAATAATTATATTAAATTAAATATTTAATTACTTAATTATATTAAAGTAAATAATTATATTAAATTAAATATTTAATTACTTAATTATATTAAAGTAAATAATTATATTAAATTAAATATTTAATTATTTAATTATATTAAAGTAAATAATTATATTAAATTTTTTAATTAAATTTAATCATTTAATTAAAAAAACAACCCAAATATTTAGGTAAAATGTTGTCACAAATATAAAGGATTTAAAGTATAATGTTGTCACCAATATATATTTTTAAATTTAAATAATTTATAACACTTAAGTAACCATAATTTATTCTCAACTTTAGATTTCAAGAAGTACGAAATGGATAAGAGTTGGATGCAATTGGCAAGGGTAACCAACGACTATCGGAATGGAGTGCAAACTTTTCTAAATTTTGCATTTCAAAATGCAAGCGAAGAGAATATGATTCTTTGCCCGTGTAAGAAATGTGGCAACATCAATTGGCATATTCGTGAAGTTGTCTACGAACATCTAGTTGTTGATGGCTTTATTCGGGGGTATAAAAAATGGATTTTTCATGGAGAGTGTACACCTAGTAGAACCTCTTCAACAATTAATCCGAGTTATCCTCATTATGCTGATCATCAGTATGCTAGAGAAGATGACATAGAAGGTATGTTGCGGGATGCATTTAATATGCACAATCATGGTTTGCAATCATTTCCATCTGAATTTATTGCATCCGATGATTGTGATATTGGTTATAATGCTTTTAACGAAATGGGAACAAGTGCACCTGATGAAGAGCTAAATGGAGAAGCGGCGAAGTTCTACAAGTTACTTAATGAAATGAATGAAGAACTCTATGAGGGATCAAAATTCTCAAAATTATCTTTCTGCATTCGTCTTTTTCACTTAAAATGTTTGGGAGGGTGGACCGAAAACTCTTTTACGCTGCTGTTAGAGCTTTTGGCAGAGATATTTCCGTTTGCAAAAATCCCTCATTCATGCAAAGATATGAAGAAACTGATAAAGGATTTAGGCCTTGGGTATGAAAAAATTCATAGTTGCCCAAATGACTGCATGTTGTATTGGGGTGATCGGAGAAGCCAACAGTCTTGTCATGTATGCGGTACGTCTCGTTGGATGAATAAGAATGCAGAAAATGTAAATGATGATCAAGGTGAGGCACAGCCAAGAAAAAAGCCAGTTAAGATTCTACGATATTTTCCACTAATACCAAGGCTTCAAAGGCTTTTCATGTTGTCAAAGACGGTCGAGTCTATGAGGTGGCATCATGATGAACGAACCGATGATGGATTATTAAGGCATCCCGCAGATTCTTTAGCTTGGAAATCATTTGATAATAAATTTCCAAGTTTTGCAAGTGATCCTCGGAATGTGAGGCTTGGGCTAGCATCTGATGGATTTAATCCATTTAAACTCATGAGTACTTCGTACAGTACTTGGCCTGTAGTGCTTGTTCCTTACAATTTGCCTCCGTGGATTTGCATGAAGCAATCTTCTTTTATCTTATCTATGATTATCCCTGGAGAGAAAGGTCCCGGGAATGATATTGATATTTATATGCAGCCACTTATTGAAGAGTTGAAACAGTTGTGGGTCGGTGTTGAAACATATGATGTTTCCAGAAAGGAGAATTTTTATTTACGTGCAGCTCTGTTGTGGACTATTAATGATTTCCCAGCTTATGCAAATTTATCTGGTTGGAGTACCAAAGGACGTTACGCTTGTCCTTGTTGTGCAGCGCAGACATGTTCAAAGTGGTTATATAATGGGAAGAAGTTTTCTTATATGGGGCATCGTCGGTGGTTAGATAGAAATCATAGATTTAGATTTCAAAGAGCTCAATTTGATGGTACTGAAGAGTTGAGAGAAGCTCCTGAGCAGACTATTGGATCTGAAATCTTATTCATGTTGAAAGATGTAGATTTCAGTTATGGGAAGATGAATCAACCATCCAACACGCAAAGAAACAGAAGGCCGAGGGAGGCATATGTTGGCGATGTCGACCGGGAGAGTGATGATGAATCTGATGAAGAGGATGATCCTAATGAGGCGGAGTTGTGGAAAAAAAGAAGTATTTTTTTTGATTTGCCTTATTGGGAGCATCATATTTTGAGACACAATCTTGATGTCATGCATATTGAAAAGAATGTTTGCGAGAACATAATCGGGACAATTCTCAATGTCGATGGAAAATCGAAAGACAATCTTAAGAGTCGACTTGATCTAGTTGACATGGGAATTCGGCATGATCTTCACCCTCAATTACTTCCGAATGGAAAATGTCGGTTGCCGCATTCTATTTTTACAATGTCGAAGAAAGAAAAAGAATTGTTCTGCACAGTGTTGAAGGATGTAAAGGTCCCAGATGCGTATGCATCAAATATATCTCGATGTGTGAGTCTTAAAGATCGAAGACTATATTCCTTAAAATCACATGACTATCACATCTTGATGCAAGATTTACTGCCAGTTGCTTTGCGGTGTTGTATGTCAAAAAAGGTGACGTCTTGTATAATTGAACTGTCCAATATAATGAAAGTTATTTGTGGCAAAGTTTTGGATATTGAAGAACTTGAGAAAGTACAAGATCGAGTCACCTTGACGTTATGCAACTTGGAGAAGATCTTTCCACCTTCATTCTTCACTATTATGGTGCACTTGTTAGTCCATCTCCCTCATGAAGCAAAAGTTGGTGGACCGGTTTTCTATCGGTGGATGTATCCTATAGAGAGGTGCTAATTAATTTGCAAAGCTTTTATTCATTGATTAATATATCTTTAGTTACACTTTTTGATAATGTTGGATATCGTGTTTAGGTTTCTATGCAAATTGAAGTCTTATTGTCGTAATAAGCGTTATCCAGAAGGATCAATTGCTGAAGGTTACTTAGCTGAGGAGTGTATGACTTTCTGCTCTAGATATTTAGAAGATGTTGAAACAAGATTGAATAGACCAAGTAGAAATGCTGGCCTCAATAATGCTCATAGCTTAGCTGAAACTTATCTATTTGAAACTTGTGGACAACCAATCGGGAAAGTTGAAATCGCACACTTAGATGATATATCTTGGGTACAAGCACATCGATATGTTCTTTTTCACCATGATTCAATTGAACCATTACGCAAGTAAGTTTTAGAATTTCATAAATATTCATCCTTTTCATCTGTTAATTTTTTGCTAACTAATTTATTAACTTTTTAACCTAGTGAGTATAAACAACTCTTGAGATCTCGTTCACGCTCCCGAAGATTACAACATCGAGAGATTCATAAGTTATTCACAGAATCTTTTCATGAATGGTTAGGGCAGATGGTATGCAACTGAAGCTTTCAATGATAAATAATAATGTTTTCGTATAACATTATATTTAATCAATTTACTTTCAATTCGATAGGTTTGGAGTGGGAAGGACGTCAGTGAAGAAGTTAAATGGCTTTCCCAAGGTCCAAATAGAGTAGTTAGAAGATATAATGCCTTCTTGATTAATGGATTCAGGTTTCATACAAAATCTCGTGAAAGATTAAGGAGGACTCAAAACTCTGGAATAGTTGTTAATTCTTCAATTACAAGCTATGCTAGTGCTAAGGACAATAATCCTATTGAAGGAAATGTGGAGTATTACGGACTTCTTTCGGACATTATTGAGTTGGATTACTATGGAAGATGGAAGGTTGTTTTATTTCGATGTGATTGGGCTGATGTTAATACAGCTCGAGGAATTAGAAAAGATCAATTTGGTTTTACAATGGTGAACTTCTCTCGATTAATTCACACTGGCCAACAATTGATGGACGAGCCGTATGTATTTTCTTCTCAAGTCAAACAAGTTTTTTACTCAAGAGATCCAACTGATGAGGGTTGGTACGTTGTACTTCGTAACACCCCTAGAGACTTGTTTGACATGGGCAGTGGGAGTAGAGATGACATGGACGAAAGATCAGAAACTTTGTCTTTTCCAGAACAAGACTTAGATGAAACTATTCCTAGTACTAGTACACAATCTCAATGGGTTCGCCAGGATGCGGATGAAGATATTTACGAATCATAATGTAATAAGATTTTACGTTTTCTTAATAATATGTATATTATAATTTAAATCTTGATCTTGTTAAATATATCCATTACTATTATTGTTGTAATTAGTTACTAATATTCTAACTATTTTATGCGTATTGAAGATAATATGCCTAGAAGAAAATTTCGAGAGCTAAGTATTATCCAAAATTCTCCAAATTCGGAAGGAACAAATAGTGAACAACAGACTGCCATTGGATCATCGAATGTTCCAGAAACTGTAGAAATTGAAGGTAATGTTAAGCTTAATTTTCGTGCATGTTTACTTTTCTTTTTTATTTTCGTTTCAAATTCTAATATTAACATATAAAATTTTTTAGCTGAATATTCTGAGGGGCGCAGAACTTGAGGACGTACCGTATTAAAGGATTTATACAGCCTAAATCCTGAGGAGCGTGTCAAAGTATCTGTAAATAGTCATGGTCAGCCTGTTGGATCAGAAGCTCGACTTCTGGGAGGATACTTGGGCATAGTAGCACGAAATGGCAGTTTGTTGCCAATCAACTACGAGTCATGGCATCATATGCCTGATAGTAATAAAAATCAAGCTCTCGATAATATTAAGGTAATTAATTGAATATAATTTATAATACTTTGATTTATTTTAATTTATATTTACTTTCTAAACTTGTGTTATTTGCAGGAAAGATTTATTTTAGAGCTCTCAGACAATTATATAAAGAAATCATTAGGAAAGAAATGGAGAGACCATAAAAGTTCTATAAAGAAAAATTATTTTAAGAATAATATGAGTCTCGAAGATAAATTGAAAAATGTTCCGCCGGGAATGCTGAGGTACCAATGGGAAGAACAAGTTAGATTTTGGAGCTCAAAAAAAGGAGAGGTATTATGTACTACAAAACGCTTATAATTATTTCGGTTTATAGTATTTATTATATACGTAATAATAATTAATGTAGGATCGTGAGCGTGTTGGAAATACAAGTAGGCAAAAACAAAAATTCACGCACACAGCTGGATCGAAAAGTTTTGCTTGTGTAGCTGCTGATGAGGTATTTTGAGTTTATTTATTGTGTCAAATATTAATTACTTTCTACTAATTAATATTTTTCCTACTATAATGTAGGAACAATCATCAGGTCAAAAAATTGGACGACTTCAGCTTTTTGACATTACACATAGAAAAAAGATGGATCTCCTATGACTTCTGAAGCTGCAGAAATTATGGTATATTAACTTAATAAAATTTGAATTATTTTAAATATTTATCATATTTAATTATAATAGTTTAATTTGTCGTTTATAATACAAATAATGTCAAGTTATGTTGCATTTGTTTGATTATATATTTCGTTTCTAACTTTTTGATTGACTTATTAGGATAAATTAAAAGATAAGAAGGCGGAGTATGAAGCGATGGCTTCAAGTGATAGTTCGGTTAATCTAGAGGACATTGATAACCGAGTTATTACTGAAGTTTTGGGTCCTGAAAAGTATGGTCGGGTTCGATTTCAAGGATCTTTTGTTACCCCATCCCGATATTTTGGATCCAACTCGCAGAGATACATGCCTTCGAGGAATCAAGATCAAGCTGAAGTTCAGAGGTTAAAAGATCAATTGGCTCAGGTACAAGCGAGCACAGTTGAGCAAATTGCTCAACTTAAAGAGGAGGCTGCAACGAGAGAAGCAGAGGCTCAAAAAAAATATGATGAACTCCATCTAAAACTTAAAGAGGAGGTTGCATTGAGAGAAGCAGAGTCTCAAAAAAAATATGAAGAACTCCACATACAACTTAAAGTGGAGGCAGCAGCGAGGCAAGCGGAGGCAGCAGCTAGGCAAGCGAAGGAAGCAAAGGCTACAAGAAAGTATGACGAATTGCAGCTACAGCTTCAAAATATGATGAAAATGTTTCAGCAGAATCCGTCCTCTTAGACTTTTGTTTTTTTATTTGAAAAGAATATGCTACATTTGAAATTTATTTTTCATTGATTTATTAATTTAAATCATATGTATATTTCTATCATTTATCATTTACCTTTAAGATTTGAAGTTATTGGTTGGATTTTATATTTACAGGAAAAATGCTGAAATTCGGGTTCTATGTGAGTTAAAAAGGGTTGTTAAAAATCTGTTATATTAGCGGCGCTTTATCAAAAGCGCCGTTAAAGAACATGGCCTTCAGCGACGCTTATGGGAAAGCGCCGCTAAAGAACATGGCCTTTAGCGGCGCTTTTTCCACAAGCGCCGCTGAAGGCCATGTTCTTTAGCGGCGCTTTTTCGCATAAACGCCGCTATTTTTTGCGGCGTTATCTTTAGCGGCCTTTTTTACGGCGCTTTATAAAGCGCCACTAAATTTTTTAGCGGCGCCTATAGACCTAAAAAAGCGCCGCTAAAAAACTGTTTTCCTGTAGTGGTAGCTTTACAAGGATGACCCAGTCGTGAATGCCAAGTTCTCCAAGATACAGCAAACTGAGCTAGAAGACACTGAGCAGATTGAGTAGGCAACAACTTCCTAGATGGAGCAGACAGATTCAGTCGATTGAGTCCATTGTGCACTGACCCCTGAAGCAAGACCTCCTTAGTGTTGAGATCACGCACTTGACACTGTGTAGGAAGAAACTCAAATATCACCTTATTATCCTTGGTAAACTTAGACACAGACAAAAGATTTTGGTTATGCTTGGTACAAACAACAATGAACGCATTACCAACGGTCTTGAACGTGTAAGCAAAAATGACTGACTAGTAGCCATGACAGGTAAAGAATTACCATTGCCAACATATACTTTACCTGGACCATTACAAGATGTATTATTACCTACAGTTACAGCAGAGTGAGTGAGATGATGCGTGGCTCCTAAGTCGGGGTACCAGGCATTATCACTAACTATTTTTGGTGTTACAAGATAGACCTGAGGTGATTGAGAACCTGACACAGGCTGTTGGCAATTCACAATAAAAGGATTTACCCAACCAGAACCTGATGAAGGTGGAAACATCCAACTTGATTGAGGATTAGACAGAACAGGTGATGGCACCCAAGAAACCTCATTTCCAAGTGTGCACACATTTGCCTGTACAGGTGGCCTGTAACCTGCACCTTTGAAAGAAGCATCAAATCTATAAAAAACCTATCAACAAGATGCCCCATCTTACCACACAACTGACATTGAATACGTGTGTTGAAGTTACGCCCACGCCCACGACCTCTAAAACAAGAACCAGCAGGAGGCCTATATGATGGTGCAGCATCAAACTCCGTTTACTGATAAGTAACCACATTTGCTAAACTAGGAACCTCTAACACTATAACATGCATCCTTACTTCAGCATCAAGAAGCAGAGTAGTTACTCCCTGAACCCCATATGGCGTCTGACTTGCTGTAATGACTGTAACAATAGATTCATACTCTGGTGCAAAACCATTAAGTATTACTGTGACATGTTCATGCTCGCTAATAACCTCCCCACAATTAGCAAGACTATCACGAAAACTTTTAACCTTCAGCAGAAAATCTTTCATGGACATGTCACCCTTTCTTTGAGCATGCAAGGCCCTCCTATAAAACATCATTTTAGAAGTAGTTTTACCTCCATATAGATTTGTGAGAGAAACCCAAATTTGTGCACTGGTGTTCATACCAATGAGATGTGGAAGAACACTTTGACTAACCGAGGATAACAACCACGATGCAAGAGCACTATCTTGCTGCTCAAAACGCTCAAACTTAGGATTTTCTTGAGAGCTTCCATTTTCTCTAGTAACAAGTCGAGAAGGAGGAACAGTATCTGAATCAAGAAAATGTTGCAATTTGTACGTTTTGATCACAAATAACATCTGTTGACGCCACAACAAAAAATTATTATCATCAAGCAACACACTTATTTTCTTGGTAGAGAAAAACCAGCCATCAACAATTCCATCATTGAGACTGGAAGCAGCTGGTGTAGCAGATTGCATAGATGTATTGGAATTAAGAGCCATGAGAAAACAATCAACAAACAAAACTTTCCAGAATCACCTAGCAATTGATACCATGTTAAAGTAAACAAAACCTGAAATCTTTAAGAAGAGAAATACAAAGATTTTTTTCATTCAATCAAGACTCACCTGATACAAGCACAATACCAGTATTTAAACACATTTACAAGAACTAACTAACTAACAGTCTGCAACTAACAATAACTGCTGTAACTGCAGCTCAACTGACTTGACTTGATACTCTATCACTCAAAGAGTAGCATTTTCTATATTTGGTAATTTTGTAATTGAGCAGTGCACTCTTAGATTGTCTAAGTATGATCCACCTTGTACTTGGTTAGGTAATGTAACCCCGTTGAAGTAAACTTGATATATTTATGGATAAGGTCAACTGCTGCTTCCTTTTTGAATTTTTCCTAGATTTGTTTAAAAGTGTTTAGTTAAGATTGAATTACTTTAATCTAGTTGATACTTGAATTTTATATTCCGTCACCTAAGTTGGTACCTCTGCACTAACGTCGTCAGTTTATATTGATGGAGCATTGATAACCAATCCGTGGGTGATGCATGACAGCCTCTCAATATGCCACATGGTAGATATACATTTTAAAAAGATTAAAAATATATAAATTAATTTAAAAAATGCATAGTTTTTTTAGATCAAGAATGAGTCTCAACAAAAATTTATACTCTCTTATTAATTTATTTATTTAAAAAAAATAACTTTACTCATCACATAGCATTTTGAGAAGCTGACATGTGTCGCCACTAGATTGGTTGTCAAAGTCAAATTAGCACAAACTAATAGTGTTAGAGCAAAAGTACTAACCTGAATGAGAGAATATAAATTCAAGTACCAATTAAATACTTTCAGACAAGTTTAGAGGACAAATTAAATATTAACCTGGATATCTCAGATTTTATTTGTATTTAATCTCCCTCGCTCTTCCTTACACAGATTTGGTGCATTCAAATTGTTATTTTTCAATTTACGTTTTAGTAATTGTTCAAAGATTTCATAACCGACTCTTTTAGGCTTAGGAATACGTAGATTCAATTGCATGAATCTGGATTCATACAAGTCAACCAAACCATTGTTGTGTAGCAAAAATATTTTTGTTAGTTGATTTGAAGTCTCGGTTGACGTTAAATCCAAAATATGAATCTACACAATCCAATCCCCATTCGTTTTAAAAATAATTAAATAAATAACTGATGAAAAAGAAGCCTATTTATAATAGAGAAGGTAAGGGCTAAAGCATGATCCTTAACGCTTAAAGAACTTCAGAAACAGTATTAAGTTTATAGAATCTGCATAGGAGTTGGTTTGGGAACTCAAATGCCCGACAATATGCAATGTTGGAAAATCTACAATCTAGTCTTAAACTGTCACAAATGAATATGATACGATGGTAGAAGCATTACAAATTCCCCCAAGCAAACTTCAAGATTTTCATATTTGAAATTCTGCCTTCTTTGCCTTATGTTTATTAGTAGACACTGCTTGAGAAAATCACAAGAATATGTGATTGAACAACCAACACGTTATGATGAAGCTCCTTGTAGTTTCAGTGAACCAAAGTTCACATTCACCAGCTCAGCAGCTGCACGTGCAGCTGCTGTTGCACGCTCTGCAGAGGCAATAGCAGCTCGAGCTCTTTCCAGTACATCAGATGGTCGTGAATTTGTCTCGGTTTTAATGTCAGAAATTGGACCGGCAGCACCATTTTTCACTGATGCCTCAATTTCACTACTAGTCAATTTACTCACGTGGCTGGGACCTTGGTGGTGTGGAGATGCCGGCCTAGCATCAGTAGGCAAAATAGTTTTTGCCCCATTAGAAGGTGAAGATTTACCAGATGCTTGTTTACTGGGAGCTTGAGAAACTGCAGCTTCAGCACATACTTGCTTTGATCCAGCCTGTAAATAACATTAAAGGCCGAGTTATTACAGATACCAGAATGTGCGCATAAGTGTGTGCGCTGGGTGGATGATTATGGGTGTGTGAATTCATAGAAATGCTAAATGTATGGTTTGTTATTTTCCAGATACAGTTTGCAGTAGCTACTAAAAGTTGTTCTGCAACAGAAGAAAAGAATCCATGTAGCCAGTCCAATTGATGCAGGAGCAATTGTTTACTGTTCTTTCTTTTTTTTTTTGGTTGTGCGCACACTTTGTCTTTGTGATAAATAGTTACTTACTAGCACGTGAAATTTTTATCGACGTTTATTTGAGCCTTGAAAGCTTGAGCTAAGTTCAATAATATGCTACTGACCCTAGTATAAATAACCCTAGGGATTTGTATTCAGCAACATATCATCTTAGTCTTGATACAATTCTTTCAGATTTAAGAGGTATCTAAACCTTAGAACCCTTCTTTTATCGTTCCATTTCAATCTATGCTATTCAATTTCTATTATTTGAGTTGTTGTGTATCATTTCTTCAACTCTGATTTGTGGAAAAAAACAATAGTAACGTGTTTCACACATAAATGGTATATCTAACGCTGCAAATCCTTCCAAAATTCTAGACCCAGAGACAAAAAGTTATACTAGAGCTTGTAGAAAGTTCTCTGAAGTAAACATTTCCATTACTATGTTTCTAGACTTGTTTGCTGAAAAGCCCCTAATCGTAGAAAATATCGTGTAAAATACATCCACATGAAAATCTTCAGAAAAAAGATTACTTCACAGCAATAGAAAATTCTCTTAAAACAGTGCCTTGTCATTAAGATGTCTGTTAAGTCAGTTTCAATAAGTTCTGGTTTTTTACATTGAACATCAACAACCAAAAACTCAAGGTAGAGATTGGTGATTGGAAAAATGAGTGCAGAATTCAGTAAATGTGGGAGACAAATAACTATAGAGTCACAAAAAAATAGAACAGTCGTATAATGAAGCCATGTTCTTACATGTCAGATAAGTCAATTTCAAAAAGTGCAAGTTAACAAAAACTACAAGGTAGAGATTGGCAACAGGAAAACTATAAACAGAACCTCAGTAAACATGGAAGATGAGAACTATAGAGTAGCTGATACATAATTCGAAGTCAACAGATTTTGACGATTGGGAAACCTGAAATTTCATTTTGATTATCTGAATTCATAATGAGTACTAAAAATTATATTATATCCTGAGAAATAATGTTGAGATATCAAAATGAATAGGCACAAATCTGAACAGAACTCTCTAAGTCTAAGCCATTTCACTATTATAGGTAGAAACAACAAGGATGCATAAAACAGATTCTAGCAGCTGGTTTAAACAGCAAAGAAAGCACTATAAATATCAAGAGCATGGATCATGAACCAGAAACAACTCCAGAAGATAATGCCTAACAGAAGATACTATGCATATTCCACAGAAAAAATATTCTGAAACATAATTTAATTATGTGTACCAGTAAATCTTCATATTTCTTGTTGAACTCTGCTTCAGTGCCAGAAGAATCCCATTCTACACTATATTCTTGAGCAATTTCCTTCAATACTTTGAGCCTTATTTCACCTGATGGAGCACTAACTGAAAGCTTTTCAATTATCTAGATGACAAAAAGAAAAGGGAAACGAATCAGAAATGGCATATCATCTATTCAAGTTGCAAACTCCACGAGTCTAGCAAAACCATTGAACCACACAAGAGAATTTAAATGAACTAATGATATATAATTTTTGAAAATAGAACTAATGATAATTAACTGCACGGTTCACGCCAGAATCAGGACGAAGCTCCGTTGCAGCAATGACAAATTCCTTTCCATACTTTGTAGCAAACAAATTCTTGATCTGCAATAAATCAGGCACATCTGAACATCTAGGAGCAGCAAAAATTATGCTTGCCACAGCTTCTCGTAATTCTGGAGGACAGTCTCTGTTACATGCAAAGACATGTTAAAATGGGTAGTTAGGTTGTGCAAAGAAATGAAAACACTTAAGATGATCAAATTCTTGACTAAGAAAACCAAAATAATTCAAATGGGAAAGACATAAAAATTCTTGAATTCTAACTTGTTACACGTAAGATTATAATACGAAAACATAACTTGGAAGAAATATGTCATTATCAGTTATCACACAATCATGCACCCAAACATTATTGAAACAATTGGAAAAGAATCAGAAGCTGTTGCTCCTATGGACCCAAGTTGATATCCTCAAAATATACCACTAATGCAGTAAAATCCACATTTATTTTCTTCAATGTAGCAATTGATCAAACTAAACAACCTGCGCTTTTGCTTTGTAATGAAAGAATGCATTTAGTGCTTTAGTTCCATTATAGTAAAATGGGAATAAATTTTGTAACTACATTTTTCTCTTCCCTTAATTGCAATGTTGATTAGAGTTGCCCTCTGTAAAAATCAGTGGATTGTCTGCTTTCAGGAATTCTTAGTCCTAACATGATTTCTAAAGGAAGAAAATTATCCAGATCGAGAGAAGAGCCACTTGCAGGAAATAGAACAAGCAGGATGGGTATAACAACCCTGCTCCTCAATATTATTTCTATGTCCTACAGCAACATAGCATGCTGAGTGTAGCAGAAGAAAATGAATCAATAAAGTAGATTGATCCTTTCAGTAGATGATGGAAATTTTATACTATTGAAAGATTTTCTATACAATAATATATTTTCTTTCTAACATTAACTCAATTCCCTGTTCCTTCATCTCATTATGAACTTTTCAGGAAAAACAAAATATTAGGACTTTTTATAAACAAATCAAACATAAAGGACAGATATCATGATAGAATAATTATCAAGTTTCTGGGATATAACCAGTAGACATAAATGATGATCATACATAAGAATTTAACAATGGTATATGCATCAAATAGCATCTAAAAGATAATGAGTAAACAGCGCTGTCAGATGAGAAGAGAATTAAGAACTGTACTTCACAATTAACAATCAGCTTGAAAACTAGATTGTACTTATATGTAAATTAAAAGATATAGATTTCAGCCTCTAGCTTTGCTCAGCAAAGTGTTTAACTGTTGATGCAATATAACTTGAAAACACAAAAAGGATAGAAGAAAAAACAACTACCGATTAAATAAGGGCATGGTAAAATACTGGAATGGAGACAAATAATAAAGCATTAGGCAAAACCAATAAAGCAAACGCCTAAGTTCTTAAAAGGCTTTTAAAATTGAACTTACTTCTGGCTTTCGAGAATTGGAACTCGTGCAAGAACAAACTCACAGAAAAGCTCCAGTATCTCATATGCAGCCCATATGTTCTGCTCTCTGATTACATGTTCCACCTAACCCCAAAACAAGAATAGCAAAAGAAAAAAATGATAATCAAAATCATTATGAAATAAACTGATCAATGAGTCCATTAAAAAACATTAAGTTGAAAAAGATACGCGAATTCGAGCAATTGGTTCCTGGCCAGCCTGCAAGAATTGGGCAATCTCTTTTCTCATATTCTTGAGCTGCAAATCTCTCTTATTTTGGAGCAACTTGATGCGCGAGATTGCCAAGCTCAAGCATGTTTTACTACACAATTGTACAGATCAAAAATAAACTTCAGCAAAAAAAGAAAACCCCAAAGTGAATCGTATGCATATATATGAACTAAAGGCCGAATCAAGTCGCACATGATAAAAACAATTGGGAATAAGGGGGAAAATAACTAACCATTTTGCACCAAAAACGCCTCTATTAAACAATTGGTTTAAGAGAGACATTTTAGAATAGAACAGAACAGAGGAGAATCTCTTTAGTGATGATTAAAAGGGGATATTTTTCGTCGATGAATTGCAGAGAAAAGTCAAAAATCTATTGTTAATAGTTTTTTACATTTGGAGTGGATCATGAATTTTAGATCATCGGTGTTAGCATATGATGAATTCCTTTATTTATATGGGATTGGTCATTTTTATGTTTTTTATTTTATATGTTTATTTTTTAATTACTTAATTAATGTATTTTTTATTTTTAAATAATTAATATAAAATAATATGATTCAAATATTGAAAATTAAAATATAGGACAAACTATCAAAATAATCTTTTTTGTTTGTCTCATGTTATATTTCTATCACTTATATTTGAAATGTTACATTTTAGTCACTTATGTTATCGTGTTGTAACTTTTTAGTCATTGAGCTGTTAATTATCGTTAACGATGCAAGGTAAACTGATTTGACACGTTAAATCATCATTTCAAACGAAAATTTTAGGTTAAATTCTACAATTGGTCTCTATATTTTTTTATTTTAAGCAATTTAATTTTTTTTAATGTTCTTTTAAATCTTTTTATTATTATTATTTTCTATTCTTTTCTGTTCCTCCCTTTGCTTTCCTCCCTTTTCCATTTTTTTAATGTAATTTTTTTATGTTTTCCCTTGTTAATGAAGGAGCAGATGGAATCGTAAAATTTATTCAAGAGAGAAAAAAAGGTTTTCAAACGTTTGAAGTCTACTCGTTGGAGACCTAGTTCTATTTTATTGTAATCTTTTCAGTTTTTTTTGTCCTTTCACAAAAAAAATTTAATGATATTATTAGTATCTATATTGGTAATACGAAAATTTGATAACATTAAATGCAAAATAGCTGCAGGGAAAGATCCGTATTTTATAAGTTAAGGAATAAATTAATCCATTTAGTATGTATTAGAGTTAGTAGTTATAAGTAGTTGTCAAGAGGTTATTATTTTGTTATAGTTTGTTATGAACAGTTTTGATAATATGCAGTTAAGTCAGTGTGTTTAAATAGAGGTGGATAGAAGAAGAATGTACGCATATTTTTCAGTATTAAGATTTTCTAATCACAATCAGTCTAAGTTCAGTTCTCTGCTTGTTCTCTATTTTCTATTCTGCTACTCTATTTCTTTCATGGTATCAGTCGCTGAAAGATCCTGACTGTTTGTTTCTTTGAGTGTTGAATTCTGCTGCGTTTCTTAATGGTCGATTCTGTTGAATCAACGACGGGACCGGTGGCTCCTGCTGATCCAGTGAATCAAGCTGGCGTAACTCCAGAGGCTGATCATGCAACCGTTCAAACTGGTGAACAGATCAGATCTCGACTGGTGAGTGTCTTTCCTCGTCATGATACAATGAAGTTAGACGAAGGAAATTTCATACAGTGGCAACAGCATGTGAAGTTCATAATAGAAGGTTATGAGCTTACTGGATTTGTCGATGGATCGTTGGTTTGTCCTCCTCGGTTCTTGACCGATCGTAGTGGAAATTTGACTCGAAATCCTGAGTTTGCGTTTTTCCAGCAGCAAGATAAGCTTCTTGCGTCGTGGTTGCTGCCCACGATTAGCAGCCCCATTTTGGTGTGCTTCATTGGCGTGAAGACATCGTGTGACATTTGGAGCACTGCAAATCGTCTCTTTGCCGCTGTTAGTGGATCGCGTCTCTCTCGTGTGAAGCATGATCTTCATGCTATCAAGAAAGGTACACTTTCTATCAAGGAGTATGTAGCTAAAATACAAAATACTTGTGCCTTAATTGAAGCTTCAGGTCACCAAGTCAGTGAAGCCGAGAAGGTAGAAGTGATCCTTACTGGTTTAACGCTGGAGTTTGATGCCGTGGTTGCCTATGCTTCGTTCACATCGGAACCTTTGACCATGAGGAAAATAATTGATATGCTAATGGAGTATGAAGGGTGACTTCAGAGGATGGCATCGAACGACCCGATTCAAGCGAATCTGGTTAGTGCACACCAAACAGAGGTTGAGTCACCTGAATCTCCGGCGGCGGTACGTGGCGGTCGTACTGTAGTCACTGGTCGTGGTGGACGTTTCACGAGGAGCCGTCCACAATGTTAGATCTGTGGTCGTGTAGGCCACCTTGCTCAAAAATATTACTATGGATATGATCGTGAAGGGTCCACGTCGGGTATGGCGTCTCGGGTTGTTCCATCGGTGACGGTTGCTGGTTATAATGCTGCTCGTGGGATGTTGCCTCCAGCAAGTTATGATGGATCCGTCAACCAGTGTTGCCAACAAGCTTGGGAGTACCGACTAGTGTGCGTGGATATAACCAGCAGCATGTACCGCG
This sequence comes from Gossypioides kirkii, assembly GCA_005610355.1. Lineage (NCBI taxonomy): Eukaryota > Viridiplantae > Streptophyta > Magnoliopsida > Malvales > Malvaceae > Gossypioides > Gossypioides kirkii. The sequence continues at coordinate 36,588,667 of CP032246.1, forward strand.
TCCGTCTAGCTGGGAGCATGGGGATGCGCCGTTCGTGCCTTCTAATTATGGTTGGGAGCTTGGCAGGTATAAAGAAACAAAAAGTGAGTTGGTGTCTTACAATTGGGGAATGGAGGGGTTTTCATCATATGAACAATAACGTGGTGGACATAGTGGGAATCATGGCCCACGTGTCAATTTGGTTTCTAATTTTACTATGGCAGAAGCAATGGAGGAAGCACGTGGTCTTGATGAGAGTGGGCCACCTAATCCAAATATAAATTGTGTTCAAATGGAGAATATGGTTGCATGGGATTATGGCTCGGTCATGACAAACAGTGTGCCTACCCATCCATATTTCACGAAACCAAAGGCAAGGGTAGTGTATAAACCGAGCCTTGGTGATGGTACGAGGAAATTAATTTTTGGTTATCTTACTGAACCACCAGTAAGTGGTGATTTTTCTGATAGTGCAGGAATTGAATGCTCTGAGGATGATCCATATGTTTCGACTCCGGTAACAACTGAGTGGTAACTAGATTCGGGTGCAACACATCATGTGTGTAAGGATGCTTCTGCTCTGAATAATGCTTCACCATATTCAGGTATTGTTCCAATATTAATAGGTGATGGCACTCGTACTAGAATTTCTTCGGTGGGTAATTCTATCGTAGATACATCGACTAATGTATTACATTTGTCAAATGTATTACATGTGCCTAGTATTCGCAAGAATTTGCTATCAGTCTCACAATTTGCTAGGGAAAATAATGTCTTTTTCGAATTCCATCCGTATCACTGTTTGGTTAAGTACATCGAGACTCAAGTTGTTTTGATGCAGAGCCGCACACATGACGGGTTATACAAGTTTTCGCCCGTGGTGTCGAATAAAGTTGGTAGTTCGCCGACAACCAATAATACGTGTTTGAAAAGTTCTGGTGTTGATGCTGTTTTCGAGTTGTGGCATCAGCGGTTGGGTCACCCTGCAAGTCGTGTAGTAGAGAATGTATTGAAGCAGTGTAATATAGCTTCACGTAAAGATAATAATAATAATATGCATGTTTGTGTTGCATGTCAAAAAGAGAAGGCACATAAGTTGCCATTTGATAAATCTGAAACTGTATACAATTTTCCTTTTGAATTGGTAGTTTCTGACTTGTGGGGTCCAACTAATGTTGAGAGTAGTGGCAAATGGTATTATGTGTCGTTTGTGGATATGTTCACACGGTTTACTTGGGTACATCTTGTTCAGCGTAAGTCTCAAGCAATTGAATGTTTTATTCAATTTCAACAGATGGTTCAGACTCAATTTTCATGAGACATTAAACAGTTGCAGAGTGATTGGGGAGGCGAGTATCGAACGTTTACGGCAGTGCTTACGCGATAAGGTATAATACATAGAGTAACCTGTCCACACACATCAGAGTAGAATGGTGTCGTTGAGTGAAAACATCGTCACATTGTTGAGGTTGGTTTAACTTTTCTTGCTCAAGCTAATTTGCCTCTTAAATTCTAGGGTTTTGCTTTTATTTGTGCTGTGCATTTTATCAATAGACTTCTCACTCCTATCTTACAAAATCAGTCTCCTTATTATATGTTGTACAACAAGCAACCAACCTATGATCATCTTAGAGTTTTTGGCTGCTGTTTTTTTCCTTATTTGAGACCGTTTAATTCTTATAAGTTGGAGTATCGGTATCAACCTTATACATTCCTTGGAAATAGTCGAAGTCATAAGGGATACCAGTGTGTCATGTCAGATGGGCGAATCATTATTTCTCGACATGTCATCTTCGATGAGAGGCGATTTTTGTACTCAGAACAAGTGTCTAGTATGCCCACAAATAATCGTGTTACGAAATATGTACTAGTTGTTCGTTAAGTTCCAGTATCCGGTACAGAAAGGAGTTTACCCTCCGATGTTGTGATGTCTACATCTGATCCTCCAGTTGCGTCTGGCAATGATAGGGTAGTTCGTGGTGATGATTTGGATACTAGTCAAGTCTCAGCATCCAATGAAGAGAGGAGTTCACCCTCCAGCGCTGTGATGTCTACATCTGATCCTCCAGTTGCGTCTGGCAATGACGGGGTAGTTCGTGATGCCAGTGTGGATGCTAGTCAGGGCAATATGGAACTTGATGTTTTTGCGAGTGATGATTTGGGTTCAATTGGGAATACACCAGAGTTGCCTATTCATGTTGTTGAGCCATCTCGCTTATCAGTTAATTCGCACCTGATGGTTACTCGTGCTAAAGCAGGAGTTTTTAAACCTAAGCCATTAGCAGTTGAGATCACAGAGTTTGAGCCATGCACGATTGAAGAAGAGTTTGCTAAGGACGAATGGCATGCAGCAACTCAGGCAGAGTATGATGCTTTACTAAGGAATCATACCTGGGAGTTGGTTTCTTTTCCACCTGGGCAAAAGGCTATTGGTTGCAAATGGTTGTTTAAGATCAAACGTAACCTTGACGGAACTGTAGCTCGACGGAAAGGTCGACTTGTTGCGAAAGGCTACTCTCAAGTTCCAGGGTGTGATTTTCAGGAGAAATTTAGTCTAGTGGTTAAGCCTGCTACGATCTGGACAATTCTGTCTATTGCTGTGTCAAAGAAATGGTCACTACGTCAGGTAGATGTCAATAATGCCTTTTTAAATGGAGATCTTAGTGAGGAGGTTTATATGCAGCAACCACTTGGATATGTTCAATATGGAACTGATGGACGTCCGCTTGTTTATTGGTTAACAAAGGTATTGTATGGGCTTCGTCAAGCTCCACGTGCATGATTTAACAAGTTAAAAGATTTTCTTCGGTCTATTGGCTTTGTAGGTTCAAATCGGATGCGTCGTTGCTTGTGCAAGTAACTGATGCTATTCGCATGTATGTTTTGGTGTATGTTGACGATATTATTATCACAGGCAGTGATCAGTGTGGTATTGATCAGTTTGTGTAGCTGTTGAATGCTGAGTTCTCCCTTAAGGATATGGGTGATCTTCACTATTTCTTGGGGCTTGAGGTTACTCGTTTTAGTTACTCTCTTCATTTTTGTTAAAGGAAATATGTTCTTGATCTACTTGAGAGGTGTCAAATGCTGAATTCTAAGTCTGTTCACACACCGATGGCTAGTTCGTCCTATTTGTCTAGAGATATGAGCACTCCTGTTAGTGATCCCAATGAATATCGTAGCATTGCGAAGGCGTTACAGTATATAGTGTTAACGCGTCCAGATATTGCATATGTAGTGAACAGGGTTTGTCAATTTATGCATAAACCTATAGAAGAACATTGTGGTGCTTTGAAGAGGATTCTTCGCTATTTGTGTGGAACAGTTGAGTTTGGTATTATCCTTAAACCTTCTGATAGACTGTCTTTAGTTGGTTATGCAGATGTAAATTGGGGTTTGGATTTTGATGATAGAAGGTCTACCACTGGCTATTGTGTGTATTTTGGTGGGAATCTGATATCATGGTATTCTAAGAAACAACAGGTTGTTTCTCGGTCAACGGTTGAGGCCGAATACCGGGGGTTGGTTGCTGCTACTGCAGATGTTGTTTGGTTGATGTCTCTGTTAAGTGAGTTGCAATTTCAATCTGCTGATACGCCAACAATCTGGTGTGACAATTCAAGTGCAATTGTTGTAGCTGCTAATCCAGTTTTGCCTTCCAAATTTAAGCATGTTGAGTTGAATCTATTTTTTGTTCAAGAGAAGGTACATGATGGGTCCATTGTGGTAGGTGAGGTACCAGCTTGTGATCAGGTTACTGATGTTTTAATAAAACCATTGTCAGTTTCATTGTTTTGTCATTTTCGAAATTTTTTGAGAATATTGAAGGTGGTGTAGGTAGGTGAATATTAGAGTTAGTAGTTATAAGTAGTTGTCAAGAGGTTATTATTTTGTTATAGTTTGTTATGAGCAATTTTGATAATAGGCAGTTAAGTCAGTGTGTTTAAATAGAGGTGGATAGAAAAAGAATGTACGCATATTTTTCAGTATTAAGATTTTTTTAATTACAATCAGTCTAAGTTCATTTCTCTGCTTGTTGTCTATTTTCTATTCTGCTACTCTATTTCTTTCAGTATGTTATTGTAGTTCTTTTAGAAAAATTGTTGTACACTTAATTTTGAAGAAAATAAGTAAACTTAATATTAAAAAATATTAATTTATCATATTTTAAAATGGCGTGAAAAGCAAAAATAACAATTTAATCACTATAGTAATTTCGGAATGCTGATTTTTCTTTGAAAGGAAGAATGCTGAATTTTTTTTGTCACCTTAGCTATCGTTTTTTAAAGTTCCAAGTTGACTATGGCTTAAAATTTTAACTCTTTGCTTCAAAATTAAATGGTAAGGAAACAATAAATGCATTAATTTACTCCGTCCATTGGTTTAATCTAATAATAATTGTATTAAAACCTAGCACCGAGAATCCAGCCATGATATAATATCATTAAGGACAGTTAAAATTCTGTCATCCGGTTCCCCTTCCAGAATGCAGTGATAGCCTTCTTCATATAGCTTCAAAGTCTTGTCCTTGCTTGAGGCGTTTTCATAAAGAAATTTGCTCACCACTGGATCTGTAACTTTATCCGCAGCTCCATGAAGTATTAGCAGTGGGGATGAAACCTGCAAAATACTCTTGCCAATTGCCTCAACTTTCTTTCGAATTTAGATTGTAGCAATGTGATAGCATCTCCCATGCTGTAGACAAGGAGAAATGAAACTACATAATCCAAAAACTGACCTTATCCACTTGCTTCTCAATTTCCTTGGTGGCATTTAAGAGTTCAACAGCAGTTCTCAATCGCACTCGGTCCTCATAACAAATCACATTGTACACAGCCTGCACGAGATGAAAGGATACATGATTATTGAACCATTTATCATTAATGAAGACACACATCTGGTGAAAACATAAGAAGAAAGACCCCTTAATATCTCATAAGCTGCTTTCAATATATCAAATTATAGCGCCAGATTGGTGTTTGATCATCAAAACTATATAAGCTAATCCATTATATGGTGACTGAAGGAAACATACCATCTTCTTTTTCCTTGGGTCTCTGAACATCAGTTCAGCTAGATCTTTCTGTGGAACAAGCTTTGCTGTTGGCATAACTTTAGACAGAAAGGTCAAAAAGTTCAAAACTGGTTTTGAAGGAGTCACATCATCTGCAATCTTATCAGCAACAAAGTATCAACTGAATGTCAAAAGAGAGTCCATAATACAGAATATGAAAAATAATTCAGATATAGCACAGGATTTTAAAATCATATTATCTCAGTTCAAACACAAATCTGACTATTACCATAATACATCATTGAAGATGATGTGATGGTAATGCAATGCAGGCAAGCAATGATGCCCGGTGACAAGCAAAAGCAAGAAAACAAGTGATTTGCACAATGGGTCTACTTTCGATGACAAGTCTTGTTGAATTTAAAGGGATTTTCAAAAGATATGATGTCGTTTGCTCTGCTAATTAAAAAAACATCAGAGCATTTCTCAGGCTATTCAGTTTTCATGCAAGAAGCAGCATACTTCAGACAAGAGGCAGACAAAGTAACTTTTGATAGTAAAACTATCTCAACTTTCCGGGAGCTTTGACCAACAAGTCAGAAGTGCTATCTAATCCCCAGAAATGGGGCCTAAAGAATGCTATCCCCCAATATGATAGATGTAACTTATTTCAATAGCCAAAGCAGAATAGACTGCCCTTCATATCCATAAACATTGGAACTAGGAAAGCAGAGACTGCAGAGCTACAATGTCCAATTCACCATTCTTTCACTGCATTGAGTCTTTTGTTAACTGTAGATGGATTGAGGACTAAAAGCTTCTTAAAATGTTTTTCCGGCCACAAGTAGCCATATAGTTTCCCCTCAAATCATTTTAAGGTTTCATTTTTTACTAGGAGCTTCGGGATGCCATTATAGTATATATGGACCAATTTATATGATGTAAATAACTTGAATATAATATACTCTAGACCATATAGGAGGTTAACTTCTTGCTGCTACAGCTGTTGCTGTTATTTTTATTCTTCTCTCCCTTTTTTGCAAGTTATGAAGTATGATTCATTAGGTATTGAAGTTGGCCTATATTTTAATCAAGGTTCTCATTCATCTATATTTACCTAGTATTTACGGAAGCAAACATGTAAACCAATTAAATGCTGCATGATTATTGATAATCTTTAACTCGGCCAACTCATGATCTTGTGGATCCATATCTGTCAACAAACAACGAACTTACTTTACACATAGGCGCTACAAGGATGATTCCATCCCATCCATGTGGATCCTTGAAGTGAACTTTGAGAGTAACGGCTCCACCCATGGACTGTCCCAATATGAAGCAGGGCAAGCCTCTCACTTCAGGTCTTTCTGAAGATTAATAATATTAAGCAAAATGAGAACAGATTCTGGAACTAACTATTCCAATACCAACACTACAAATTCCATACCTTTGATTTTTGCATATTGTTCAATTACATTGTCAGCTAATTCATCAAAGCTATAGATATAACCGTGCAATCCTTCAGAAAGACCAAATCCTGGATGATCAATAGCATAAACACCATATCCAGATGCTGCAATGAACCTAGCAATGCCTGTAATCCCAAATTCTCCATGAATCAAATAAAGTCCTTGGACATGGTTCAACTACAGAAATAAAGTACAACATGAAACCATGAAACATGGAGCAATTCAAATTACTGTAAGATACGATTAGCTGACCTTCAAAGAAGAAAGTGCAAGTATCACCATATCCATGGCAAAAGCATACGACACCCTTAATTTTAACCCCGGGTTCAGGCAACCATCGTCTAAAGAAAATCTCCAATCCCTTTGAGTTTCTTTCGATCCACTACAAAAACGTCAAAACAATGTTGTTGAGTTCAAATGATTGAAACTTACACTTCTGTTTGGAAAATGTGTGATTAACTCACTCGCTTACCACTCCCTAAACATACATACATAATCGGCGAAACAGGGTTTTTTTTTCTAATTTGTCCAGAATTTAAAGTTTGTAAACGTTATACCTCCGTTTCAGTTACAAAGTAACTTATTCTAGTACGTTGAGCTACTTTTCTTTTCTTCAGTTTCAGAGCAAACAAAAGACAAAATTCAAATAAACGCTTACCTCCTCGGTTCTTACACCAGTAGGAGCCATCTACAAGCAAAATCCCATAAATTTCCGCAAGAAAAAGAAAAGAAAACAAACATTAGCCAGTATATGAAAAGCTAAAACTAAAATATTGAAGAGATGAAAGTGCTAAATTAGCCGCAATCAGTTGGCAAGTGAAACGAACCTTGAACAACAAATGATCAAGCTGCTGGTGGACAGGGATGAAAGCAGATCGAACTCTTCTACGAGCAGCAGCGTAGTCAAGATTCTGTGAAGCAATCGAGTTCAATTCATCACTGACGCCCTCAATCATCTTCATCTTCCCTGCAGCCGCTGCCAGCGTGAGGCGATGAAGCGATGGTTTGAGAGAAATGAGGGGAGTGGAGAGGGTTGATGGTTTGGCATTGGGTAGAAGAAAAGGTGATGGAGATCTGAAAGTTGAAGAGAGATCCATGGGCTGTGAAGCGTGCAACTCTAAATACAGCCAAATGGTCAACTGGAAACTGGAACTTCCCTACTATTATATTACAGCCAAATGGACGGAAAAGGCAGGCCAAGCCAATTGCATGTTACATTTGCTGCCCACTATAAACTATTATTGCCCGTGGTCCACGTGCTCCTTTTCTTTTATACTCAAAAAGTCTGTTTGAAAAGTATTTGATTTAATTCTCACCAAAATAATGACTTCAATCCACTCAACCATAGTGATGGGTACCGCAATGGTTTATATCACTTTTTTTTTTTAATAAAACAACTTTAAGCGAAAATAGTATAAAAATATATCAAATTTTTATAGAATTAAAATAATTTGCTTGAACTAATTCTTACGTTTAACGCGAAGATTCTTCAAATATTTAGATTCATGTGAAATTTGTAATCGTAAATTTAATTATATGATCAGCAATTGTATTTTAAGCTCTCAAAATATGGTAGACCTTTCAGTTCCAATGCATCATACGATGAATAAAACGTAATTTAATCATTTTACTATTAGTAGTTCCACCAGCTAAAATCATCTCCATCAAAAAGGCATTATCACATTCCAACTCCAACTATCGAAACCCCTTCTCTTATGCTAAGTGTGGACCCTCTAAAATAGCTCTCGTTTCGATCTTAAAAATTGCATCATTACCTAGCAACATCGAAAAGCCACATAATCAATTTTTGTATCAAAATTTATAATTAATGTATAATTTGATATGTAAATTTTTATGTTGTGTAGTTAAATACATAAATTTTTTTATTATAGTTTAAAAGTATTTATAAAATTTTGATTTTGATTTAACTGCATACATTTTATAAAATAAATACATTAAAATTGTTTTTATTGAATAAGTACATTTATTTGCAAGGACAAAGCAAGAAAATTTTCTGGGGGTCGGAATTAAATTATATATTTTTACAATAGTAAAAATACAATTTCACCATTTTAATAACCTACATATTTATAATTTTTAAAGAATCAAATCAAATTTTTATCATTTTTGAAAAGACAAAATGTAATTTTACCATTACTAAATTTTAGAGAGGCATCAGGGCCGCTGCCAGCCCCTTGGCTTCACCACTCCCTATTGATGTAGTATGTAAATATAAAATTATATTATATCTATAATAATGTTACTAATTCATGAAAATTAAATCAAATCAAAATATTATATATAAAATTACATAAAATCAAAATTCATGTGCAATTTTAAGATTTATCCCTTTCAAATTTAAACTAATATAAAATAATTTAAATTTTGTCCTATTAAAATTTTAATATGATTTATCATTTTGGTGTATTTAAATATATTTCAATCAATACTGGATTATATTGTTATGTACTAATTAATATAAGATTTTGATATTCTAAATCAGAACTTTTTATTATTTTTTTATAAACTGTTTTATTTTTACTATTACATTAAAATTTATATAATCATTAAAAGAAATTATTTAGCTTAATTAAAAAATTTATATTTTATATTTATATATAAACATATTTCTACTGATATAATTATATATAGAACAATTGAATTTATTGACACATGGACAACTAATTTTTTTTTTTAATTATCATGACTAATTTTTTAACAAAATAAAAAAATATTGGAAGGTTCCATAATTAATATTTCAATTTATCATTGTTAAACTTAATATACACTAATGGGTAAATTGATGTTTTAAAAATTTAAAGCAAATATATGATAATTAACAATAATTTACACTGGTTTGACTTCAAGCTTACTTCTATTATCTTAACTTATCACAAGTAAGTAATTTTAAAATTCACGAATTTGAACCTTTTAAGGACAAGATTTAACCTTTACAATTATTATCTTTTAAGTAGGCAAGATAAAGTCATTTCATCTTAGGTTTTTTACCCAAAACTTTAAGTAGATCCTCACAAAAATAAGAAATAAAATTAAGAATGAATTATCACTTCTAAAAGGTAGATATACACCAAGTAAATTTTCTCACAATCCAAAACAACACTTGAAAAAATGTATTACAACTTAACCCATAAGTGTGTACAAGTGAAAATAAGAATGACAAAAGGGAAATGATTGGATTTTTGCTCTTGATATTTGTAAGCTTCTTTCTTGTCTTCATGTGAGTTTCTTTGAATCATATTTATACCCTCTCATTGATTTATGGACATTTGGAGCTGTTGAAAAGAGTTTTTAGCCATCGAGAGCATTTATTTCGTGTAGCACTCCATACTCGACCGAATCGTCAAATTTGAGCTATAAGATGTCACATTCGTTATCGGAGCAACTATGATCAGTTCCTCTATTCTCTTCTGTTGCCTCAAACCCCTTCTCCTAAACACTTCCCCACCCCCTCTAAACACCTCCCTCCCTCTCTTTCTTCCAAGCCCATCCCCAAAAACCATAATTACCACATGCAAAGCTTCTATACTTTTTAAAAGTGGATATCACAAACAATTAACTAAACGTGAGATACTATGAGTTGTATTGTGGTGGTTGTTCACTTTTTTTTTTAATTATGATATTAGAAGTTGGATTCTTCATGAGAACAATTTTGTTGGATCAAATAATAAGAAGCTCAATGTATCTTTTAAATATATATTTTTTTGAAAAACTAGGACTTGGAAAATAAAAGTTTACTCTACTTAACTTTAAATTTAATCAAAGCCCAATATGATTATTGAATAATAAAAGTTGTTAAATATATATGATATAAGTTATTAATAAATTACTTTTGATGGCAACATTTACTCTTAAATTTGATATCAAATATATATTAATTTGGAAGTTTCTTTTAAATTTCTTTGTTGATTAAATTACAAAGCATGGAACACAAGGCGATGAAAAATTCAGGTTTATGTATATAAGGTCCTCTTCGATTGAAAATTGGTTAAGACATTAACTTGGCTGATTAACGAATTAAATTGTGACCACAAATTTCTAATATTTTTTTATCTAATAGATTATTATTTGTGATAATCTACTCCAGTATTCTAGAAGTCTCCTATTAAGAGATCTTAAAAGCCTTATTTATTAGAAACATAAGTAAGAAAGTTGAAACAAGAAAAATAAAAATTAGAAAAATATAATAAAGCCTTCAATATTTTAATAAAAATGATTAATTAAAATGTTCTTTATATGGACATTCAATGAGTGTATTAGGATATATCTTTTCATAAGGTTACATCACTTTACAATATAAGTTTATATAAATTTATATTTCATCTTTCAGCTTTAAAAAAATTTATTTTAGCCCTCCATTTCATTTTTCAATTTTTTAACACTTAAATTTGTATTTTTTTTGTTAAATCACTCCAACATGAATGAAAGAGTTAATATTTTTTAACTTTACTGAAGTGATATACAGATGGATAACACATCAGCATTTAATTAATTTTTATAATTTTTAAAAATTCAAGAAATATATAAAAATTATTTTAAAAATTAAAAATCATTAAAATTATTTAAAAAGTATAAAAATATATATTTTTATATTTTTAAAATTTAAAAATTAACTAAATGCTGACATGTCATTCACGTGTATGCTAAGTTGAAGGTTAGCTTTTTCATTCATTTTGAGGTGATTTGACAAAAAAAATGCTAGTTGAAGAGCTAAAAAAGATAACGAATTCTTAACCATTGATCAAGGGTTGATCCTCGCCTTAGGTATGAAGTAGCTTTAAAACTCGTGGCCAACATCTATCCCCTTAATGACCCTATAGAACAAGAAAGATTAATTACTAAGTTTACTCCAGTAAAATACCTTGAGAAAAAAAAGATGATTAATTAAATGGAAGGTCAAAATGACTTTATTTTTATAAAATTGATGGGTCAAAAAGAATATTATATTTTTATATGATAATTTTATATACAAAAGATATATCTATAGAACACAATTATTTATTAATAATTATAATATACTTGACTTTTTCTAAAATAATAAAATATTATTACATACCAACACACAAAAATAGGCGAGAGATGATGAAGAAGTAATGTACTAATATTCCTGCTAATGGATAAAAGCTGTCCAAATGCATGTTTATGAGGAGGTACAAACCCTCTCGCAGTGACGAAATTAAGGGTTTGTAGGGCTTCCACCTCTTAAAATATTTTTTTTATTTAAGTTGTAAGTAAAATTGTATTTTAATTTGTTTTAAAATATAAAAATTTGATTTAATTTTTTAAAAATTATTAATATAAATTATTAAAATGATGCCCTCTAATATTTTGACATTGATGAAGGGCTTGTCACCCTCAACACCAGCTGGTTTTGCCAAAGTTAAGCTGCGAAAGAGCCTTGATACTATCCCTGAGTGAGCTGCTTTGAAAATGCGTCGCAATCATCCAAGAAATAAATGAGAGGTCCACCCACTATTATATTTAAATTCTGGCTTAATTAGGTACAACTGAAATTAATTATAAATTAGAAGAAAGAGCTGCCCTGCATCATCATCTTGCCTTCTAATTTGTTGGTTCTTAATAATTAGACGACTCAATCAGTGCAGCACCGGAAATCATTGCCTTCCCCATTAATTTATTATAGAAATTTGATTAGTCAAATAAATAAATTTGGACCGTCATACGTAATAGTATCAAATTAATGGAAAGATTTCCAATCCCAACCGAATCAAATTATCTACAATCTTTATTTTAACGGACCAGAGATTTCAGAATTTATCCCATTCCAACCAAGTGCCTTTGTCCCTTCACACAATACGTAATACTATGAAACTACTAAAACGCCAAGTATAATAATAATAATGATTAAATATTAATAAATGAATATTTACAAAGGTACCGTCGCACCTTTTACAATTTTTTTTCTACACCTTTTTATCATCAAGTCTTATTCTCTCAAAATAAACGGGGCTAACTGAGTTACATTGACTCGTCCGAGACGATGACGGCGTCAGCATCCCACCAAGTTTCAACGTCAGAATCCGTTAGGTTCCTTAACGGCGAGCTCGCCTTCCTCATATCACCCACCGTTAACATTCCCTTCACGTCACCCCTGATAAAAACCTTCTCGACGCCGTCAGTTTTGACCGCTGATATTTTGTCCATGGGTTTTTCGGATCTCCATTCTGTCAGAATCACCGGTTGCCGGCAATCAAGGCGCGTGTCCCATGCACTGACGGCTACTCGTCGAGTTGTCGAATCAGCGCCGGCGGAGACTACAACTGCTGGCGACGACGACGATGCTGAAGCCGCCTGAAAGTCGCTCTTCTCCCCAAAAATTGACCGGATTTTTGTTTCTTTGTTGATGTCGTAAACATTTAAAACGTTATCGCTTTCATCGAGGTCCAAACGGAACCCTAATCCTAAGTTGTCCCACAGCTTCACCACGCTTTTTCCGCTGGTTAGCTCTTCAGCCCAAGAAAGCAGATCGCCGATGCTGCTTCTCCTCTTTCGCAGGGTGAAGCCACTGTTCCGCCATTGATCGTCAATAAAATGACCCGACCCTCTAACTCGAAAATCCTCATCAACTTGTCGCCAGTTTTCAGAAGCCGAGGGCTCCTCATATTCTACTTCGTTGTCCGATGATGAACATGATGAAGTCTCCGAGTCAGTATCGAAATCGGTGTCATAAAGAAGAGGTCGAGATGGTAAAGAATGATTTCGTCGGAATCTGATGACCAGAATCTTGAGTCTATTGATTATGGTAGATAAGGAGGCCAGTAGGGCAAGAATCAAAGCCCCCCATTTCCAAAAATTATAAGCTGGGTAGATTTTATCAATCCCAGAAAGGGCATAAACTTGGGAAAGAAAAGATGGGTTGTTCAGAGTGCTTATGCTAGCTTCAAAATCGCTTATCCTGTTGATAACCGGAATTTCCATGGTTTAGAACCAAACACCGCCTACGTTGAACAGTTCAACGAAAGAGCAGCAAAAGTTTTGGAAAGCAAAGAAAGATAAGAGGAGAAATTAGAGAAGAGGAGGTTTGTGAAAGTAGTTAGGGTGGGGTTTTAAAGGCGGAAGAAAAGGGTAATTTAATTTGGCAGCGCTGACATGGCAGATAACAATTGGTTGCGTGTTGGAGAAATCGAAGCCACATCAGACAAGGGAAGGGGCTTTTGCCCAGATTGAGATGGGGACGGATGAGTCAGCGACGCAGAGGCCAAACATTGGTGTTTTCTACTTTTTTGATGAGTCATACATGATCAGAGTTGTTTTTTTTTATTTGAAAAATACTAATAATAATAATATATGGTCCTCTTTTGAAGTGTGGTTTGTTTCTGGGACTGGTAGGGCGGTCGTTGTGGCGGTGAGTGAGAGATATTACTGAACACACAGAAATACAAAATAAATGGGAAGAATTGGTGGTGGACAGATAAAGACGGTTACTCCACCACTGATTTTTTGACGTGGTGACAGCTCATTCGCTTTTAACAATTATATTTCATATTCCACGGTTTCATGATAGCAAAGATCGGATATGTGGTAGTGATTTGATGTGAATTGTAAAAAAGAAAAACTTGGGTGGTCCCTGCTCTGCAGGACCTCGAGCTCGAGGTGATTAATAGGGTGACGGAGGTTGGCGATGGACGGGAGTGAAGGGCGTGGGTGGGAGACGGCATAAACTGAGATGGATGGAGGGGATTGGTCCAAGATATGTTTGTATTTTGCTAATTTTCAATGATTGAGAAATTCGGGGTGGTGGTGACAATATTTAACACGCTACGCTTTTGGGTTTGGAATTGAAGTTATCGTACAAATACAATTCACGTGTTGTTGTTGCTCATTCTCGGCTATTACCATACCTGTGTAATTGTATTGGTGGACACGAAACGCCTAACATCTTCTAGATCTTTACCTCAAGCTAATCCTTGCTTGTTTTTGTTCATGTCAAATTTTGATTATAATGATGCGTGAATATTTTATTTTAACAATTTTGAAAGGGATGAATCTCAACATTATGTATATTATTATATATAAATTTCAATTTTATGTAATTTTTTTACATAATATTTTAATTTAAGTTAAATTTCATAAATTCCTTACATCATTATTAATATTGTTAAAGTTTTATGATTTTATTAAATAAAATAATATATTGCTTACAAGTTAAGTTAAACAAAATATATATATTTTTAAAAGATTTAGTATTTAGTAGTATAATATATTTTTCATTTATTAGCCTAATTTATTTGATCTACGAATTTAACTTATAAATAGATTTTTTTATAACCTTAAAATAAATACACTAATTAAAGATTAGAACTCATACGCTTTTGCAGAATTTTGTATTTACATTTTGAGTATTCTTTATTTTCGAGTTTTGAGGTTTAGTTTTTATCTCCATCTTGTGCACTCTTTATTATTTTATCATTATAGTAAAATTATCTTTGTCAGTGGTTTTTATTCTCTTCAAATTGATTTTTCTACGTTAAATTTGTGTGTTCAATTTCTTAATTTCCTCCGCTATTTTTACTTGTTCGTTGTTTAATCGGGTTTATGCCCAACAAATATGACACCAGAGGCGAAGCC
This sequence comes from Gossypioides kirkii, assembly GCA_005610355.1. NCBI lineage: Eukaryota > Viridiplantae > Streptophyta > Magnoliopsida > Malvales > Malvaceae > Gossypioides > Gossypioides kirkii. Next base: position 36,603,736 of record CP032246.1, read on the forward strand.
AGAATTTCTTTTTTTTTTGGATGGAATTAAATTGCATATTTTTACAATAGTGAAAATGTAATTTCACTATTTTAATAGCTTATAACATTGTAATTTTTAGAGGATTAAATCAATTTTTATCATTTTTGAAAGAGTCAAAAGTGCAATTTACCATGTATATAAAATATTAATGTAACACCCCTACACCCGGTTCACACGTATAAACCCAGTATAAGAGTATTACATACAGTGTCAGAGAAAAATAAAAACGAGTATAACAAAATTTTCTTTCAAATACTGTGTAATTGAATCGTTTTACTCAAAATATCACAAAATAATCAAGTATAATCAAAATCGAGCCTTAAAACCAGTTTGAAAATAATGAAAATGTAATTTTTACTCAAAACAGGGCAAATATCGATACCACCATAAAAATATTGATACCTCTGTTCTATAATAAATAAATATAGCCGAAAACTTAGTAATAATCCCCTGAAACAACTTAAAAACTTTTCTAATATTTCAAATCAGTCCAAAACACAATTTTAACCATTTCATTCAATTCATGTAAATTTTCAAAGCAATATTGATAACCCATTCATTAGAGACACATAAGTATACCATTTGTACATGCCATTTCACACAAAATAAACATACCTTGTCTTGCAATCTTTCAATATTGATGTGATTTGATGAGAGGCACCTAATCCAATCTTAACTTCTCTGAGGTCTTATACTTACGCGTTGAAATAAACGCGTTAAACCGGTGAAGGCTTAGTAAGTATTACAAGTGTCATTGATCATTCATCTTTTAATCACTCATTTCAAACTCATTCATATAATTGTTTATTCATGTAAAATACATACCTTTTATGTATATAACATTTAACTTACAGTAGTGTTATAAATTCATATATTCTTCCTCATTTCACATTTCAGCCATTCCAACCTTTTAGCTTACTTAGTTTTATCATTCTTTGATTTCTTATACATATATTGTACTTACCTTTCATGTGATTATCATTTCACTTACCTCAATATCACAATTTGCACATTCTTTTTTTTTTCACATTGTTTACCCTATTAACAAGACTCGGACCTTGGCGGATACACGGATCCAACCAAACACACCAGAATGGCACTCAGTGCCTCATCGGATGGTTCAAAGCAAAAAAGTGACACCCAGTGTCTCATCGGCCTAGCCGAAGTAAAGTAGTACCTAGTATCTCATCGAATCTATCCGAAGTAAAATAATGACACCCAGTGTCTCATCGACTCAAGGTCGAAGTATCCCTGAACTCTTCCAATCCTATGACATGCCAACTATATCCGACTCAGCCCGACTAGTTAATAGGGATTTTCAATTTACAATTCATATCACTTTCAATTCCAATTTCACTTTCACTTTCACTTTCAATTTTGATCACAAATCATTCAAATTCAATTCAAATATACATATTCATGTATTTCTCACCTTTGTTTCCTCAAATAAATCCACAATTTCACCAATTAATCACACAATCAATCTTTATAATTAACCACATAATATTTCACACATATATTTTTCTCACATATTCATCATCATATACCTCTTACTTTTATTTTTACATTAATTTTCAAAGCTGTCCACTTGCGTCATAGTCACTAAATTATTTATATCTTGAGCTACAGAATTCGAAATTAATATCTGCTTGATGTTTCTGAAATTAGACTCACATATATTTTTACCATAAAAATTTAAGAATTTTTAATTTAGCCAATTTGTACAGTAAATTCTTCTAATTTACCCCTTCTCTGCTACCTGACAGTTTCGACCTTTCTTCACTAAAAATTATTTATCTTTTAGTACAAGAATCCAATAATGTTCCCGTCTATTTCTTTTGAAAATAGACTTATTAAGGATTCTACCATATAAATTTCAGTCTCTAATAATTTTTTTTACATTTTTCTATGATTTTTAAAAGTCAGAACAGGGGAACTCGAACCTACTCTGACCTTGTTACACAAAATCAGATATATCTCAGAATGTACAATTCCTTTTCTTTCCCTGTTTCTTTCATATGAAACTACACTCAATAAGATTTAATTACATATTTAATTAAACCTCTAACTCTTTTTATACAATTTTTGATGAATTTTTAAAGTTAATCCTCTGTTCTGTCCAAACTATTTTAATGGACATGTTTTCTTTTTCATGTCTCTTTACACTAAATTTCGTTAAATCACATATAATCACCAAACTTATAACTAAACATATCATTTTACTCATTTTTACCATCATTAATCATATACTAAAATTATAAACCCATTAATTTAATTGTTACTAAGTCTTTTAATACTTGTAGTACTTACCTCACTTGTAGATAATTTCTTCTCACACCTTAGCTTTCTTCTTTCCTTTTTCTTCAATTTGGTTCTTCTTCTTCCTCCCTCTTTCTTCAATTTCATACAAAAACATATAAGCTTAAGGCTAGAATTCAATACTTTTTCATGCCAGATTATGTAAATATACATGTATGTCATGAAAATTGAATCATCTCTTACCTTTGTTCTTGAATTTCCAAAATTCTAATTCAATCCCTATCCAGTTTAACACTTCAAAGTGGACTCTATAAGGAAATTAAGATATCTACTAGCTTCCCTCTATGCCTTTCTTAAAGAAATTTCAAAAAAAATGGAGGATTTTGAAGCTTGGAAGGTTTAACAATGGTGGAAGGACTTAATTGAAATAAAAGCAAAAGTTGGAAATGAGGAATATAGGCATGGACGGTTGGTCATGAGAAGAAAAGATGATATCCTCATCTTTTAATTGATTTTTCATCTCTCAATTTCTCTGGATTTTTCTTCAAAAATATCTCATTTAATAAAAATGGTAAAATTGCACTTTTAGTCTCTAGGCCTTCCAACTTTACACTTTGGCCCAAAACTTTGCCTCCAAAAATATCTTCCACCAAATTACTCTTTTGCCCCTCCTTAATCAATCTAATTCCCATGATGACTCATAATTCAATTTGGATAAATTGCTATTTAGTCCTTCCTCCTTTCTCACAATTACTAATTAATCTTTAAATTTTCCTAATCTTCTTATTTTAGCTACATATTCTAATTCTTGACTCCTTCCCTATACTGTTCCAACACCGGTTCAAAAACGCGGATGTTACAATTAAAAATTATTTTATTAAATAATAAAAATTATTTATAAAATTAATTTTATTAAGTAGTAAATACTTATTTAATAAGATAATTATTCAAATAGGTTAAAATAAATTATTTTGGTCTTGAATTTAAATTGAATAAAATTTAAAATATTTTTAAATCTAATTATAAATACATATAAATATTAATATAAAATCATATATAATATTTAATTATTTAAAGAAAAAATGTGTTTTTTAGATAGGGTGGGGTCGGGTCGGGTCAGATTTGATTTTATATTAGGTAATTTTTTTTTATCAATCTCATATTATAAGTTTTGATCATATTTACTTTTTTTAATGTAATGCCTAAAATTATTTATAGCTCATTCCCAACCTATAAATAGGAGAATAATGAATTTCAACACATTCAAACTCACGTCATTCTATATTGGTAACAATGTTCATGTCGATCAAACTAAAACTCAATCAGCAAGTTAAGTAAGTATTATTGTAAAGGAAATAAGCAAATGTAAAATTGTAAAAGGAAAATCAATGTATATAACATTCGAAAATAAAAAGTTATTTTTATGTTAGGATTAGTGATGTGTGATAATTGAATTAAAATAAAAATTCAATGTTTATAATATATCAAATTAAAATTCTCATATCACATTGTATATGTATTAAAATTAATTTGAAATTTTGAAATTTATCATAAGATGAGAAAAAAAAAAACAATCTCTTTATTTTTCCTTTTTCTTTAAAAAAATTGAAACAAAATTTTAAAATAAGAAGTTATTTTACTAGAAAAAAAATTGAACATAGTTATTCCACCCCTTGGATAATTTTTTCCCGAAATAATCCAAAGCTTAGAATAAAATTAAAACACCTAGCTTGATTAAATTATTTTATTAATTAATTTTACTTACAAATATATTTAAGAATATAACATAATATTTTATTACTTTACTGATAAACGAGAGTAAAATATAAAAAAAATTATATTAAGAGGATGGAGATTAAATTATAAATTTTAGATGTTAAAAATGCAATTTTACCAGTTGTTTTAATTAATAACTGGCAATTTTCCAGGGCCAAAACTTACTTGCTTTATCGGAATTACTCTAATAACAAAAAATAACACAGTAGAGAATAAAGAAGAAGAAATTGGACCTTGTGTCTATGTCAATTGTAACATTATTAAATTCTCTTTTTTTTTTTTGAGTGAATTATAAAAATAGGGTAAAACCCAAATAACAAACACAAATAGTGTTATTCGAATTCAGATCACATATAAAACGATAAACATCTTAATCAACAGATCATCACATAAAATTTATATTAAATTTTCTTTAATAATTTTAGTTTACATGAGTATAAAAATATCAATAAATTAGACACATAGGCATATCTAGTATTTATCATCAAATCTGAGTAGCAAAGCCTCAATGTCTTGATGCATAGATTTCATGCAAACAAATAAAAAGGCTCTAGTGCAGGAATGAGTATAAGGCGGCTTTATAAAAATATAAAGCAATAATTTCAAATTAGTATATAAAATCTTTTTAATATCTTATTAAATCAAAGCCCAATATTTTATAAGTATATTTCCCATTATTTCTTATTCAAGGAATGGCATATAAACTTATTAATCTTTGAAAATTGATAAATAAAGAAAGTAATGTGTGATATATATTTATAGAGTTAATGACTCAATATTGAAGACAACGTTATGATAAATAATTGTGTATTCATTTAATGTCTTTTATTTTAATATCTACATATTTTATGTGTTCATATTAATTAGTTCCAAATCATGTGTTTTATTATTCATTGTATGTTATTTTTAAACACACTTATGTGTTCTAAATACTTGATTTCCACGCGCATATGTTTGTGATAAAATTTTTAGTAATATTTTAATAGAAAGTAATGAGTTTTTTTTGGACTACTTATGGTAGGCGACACACGTTGCGAATACATATAAATAGACTTGTGGAACATTTTTTGTATTTGATACAATTATATGTGTTATATAATCTTTAAATCAACTCATACAATTTATTTAACTTTATAACTTTTTATTCTCAAAATATTAATTAATTAAAATAAATTTAATTAATTCCTCTAATTAAAGGGATATCCCATTATCATTTTGATCTTGAAGATCATCTTAATGAAATTCATCAGTTAAAAAATTAATTATTACACAACTTGAGAGTATCAAATCTACTTCATTCTTGACATATTTTTTAGATTATTTCTTTTATGAAACAAAAGTTTATTGTGAGAATTACTCAGAAATGTATGACATTGAGATTAAAATGATCTTTAAATTAAATGCGTTTTATTAATATCAACAAAGATCAATAAGGAGGGGGATGGTCTCCTAGTCAAAGAACAGAAAAGAAGAAATAGAAACCCGTTAAAATGGAGTCTCCTCTTTAAAGAGGGTCTTTGGATTTGTATTTTGGGGAATTTTTCGGGTCGATTTTCCGAATAAAATTCTGAGTCGAATCTCGGGTCGAGTTCTTTTTAGTATCATTGCATAACAGGCTTCTGGTCTTTATTTGTCGTTTAGAGGAGCAATTGTAATAGTCATAACAACATCGCGTGTAATCAAACGTACTTAGTTTAATCCTGTATCCGCTTAATACCATAGATGGCATGAAAGAATGAAGATGAATTTCTTGACCATCATTACTGGATGGATCTAACTGTACGAACTTGAAGAGCTTTTATTAAAGCCGCATGGGTTGGAACCTCCTACTACCATTGATAGAGATGACACTCGAATTGTTAAAGGAGAGTTAACTTTTACATGTCCTTTTACTTTTTGCTTCAATGTAGCTTCTCTAATGCCCATTTTGATTTTAGAACTGAATCTTCTATTCCATCTCCTGAAGATGCATTGATCTGGTTTGTACAACCCCTATCAATCAACGTCAACCCATTTGCTTTTGTTTACTACGGCAAGTTGCAATCAACATACGTTCCTCCTGTAACTAGTTTCCATTAGCAGTATGATCTTAAGTTTTCAACTACTGCTGCTGCCCTTTCTTCTCACAAACATTTTGCAGGTCTCTCATTCCCACCTACATTGGTATCTAACATCAACCAACAAGGATTCTTCTTTCCTTTATCCTTGGCACTACTGGCCAAGCCAGAAAATTTGGAGTTTGGGTTCAATTTTTTTTAATATATAATATTAATGCTTGATAAAATGAATGTATAATATAATTAAATGTAAGAATATTACAAAATTATTAGAATAATACTAAAACAAAAAATATATCAAATAAATTCCACTAGCTTGTAATTTTTTATAATATCCACGGCACTTTTTAATGTATTAACCGTTGAATTATCTTCCCTTATTAATATTTTTAAAAAATATGAAATAAATCATTTTTAAAAATCAAGATTTACAATTATCAAATATTAAAATTATATGTAATTTTAATTTTTACTAATATACCGAACAACTTTATAATATAAATTCAATTTTTATACATTTCTATACTAAAAGTTCAGTCATTTATTTATTTTTATCAAATAAAAACTTAGTAACTATAGTTACTGTGATAAATTATATGAAATATAAGATAAATTGAAAACTCAAAAATGAATTCGTTATTTATAAAAAAAAAATTATGAAGCCAACATATAACTAGTATTTAAGGGTTGGGGAGGGTTACATGTAATTCTAAGTATTGTATTAAAAAAAATTAATAATTTTTCACAAAAATAAAAATTACATATATGTCAAATACACGATTAGCACAAATACGAAATTCACACTAACAACAACAATTTCTAAACAAAAATTTTAAACATTTCTAATCAATATTTATGAAATTCAAGATTATAAATGCTATCAATCTTGATTTCTTTAAAGATTTGTATTAATACAAATATAAAAGTTATTACGAATCAAGAGATTATGAATCTCATACAAAATCAATATCCCAAAATCATTTAACTAAATTAATCAGTACATCATATAGAGAAAAGAAGAGTTGTTATTAAATTAGAGAGACCCACTTAAAATTATTAAAATATAGTCTACATATCTTGTAAAAATTCCGGAGAGTGTGTAGAAAATAAGAAAAATTTGAGAGATAAGTGATAATATTAGGAATTTTTGTGTTTTAGTGAATGGAGAAAGATTAATTTTTTTTATAAACTATTTTCTAATTTCTTTTAGTCAATTTAATAATTTTATAAATTAAAATATATTTTTTAAAATAAAATTATAGGTGAATTGACCCCTTAGGTGGCACCATTTTGTTTCTCTTTGTTCCTTTTTCTCTCATTCTAAACCCTTTTCCTATGTTATTTGACATGTCTGCTTCATCTTTGTTCTTAGCTTGTAGTGCACCCATAGCATGGTCCCCTTGCCTACTCGTTATTCTTTGTTCTTGTTTCTTTAGCATAAACAGTATTTACCAACTCTGACTTAAGGATTTGGACAAGTCTCTTGAATCTTCAAGAGAAGAAATTATTTACACATACTTCTCGAAAAGAGTTGTGATAACCTTTTCGATAATCTTAGCAGTATAAATAGGTCAAGGTGAAGAAACATTATTGGATATCATTGAGATAACAATTAGTTAAGGAACTAACTTCCAAATAATTGAGGTTAGGGATGTGCATACTTTAATTAAAACTAAATTAACTAATTGAAAATGATTTATTTTATTGAAAATGATTTATTCTTTTAAAAAATTAATATTTTTTAGTGTTTGGATGAATCGGTATAAAATTTTTTTATTGTTTGACAGATTTTTTGAAAATATTTCATAAAATTTGTTTTCAACGAAGCAAACATACATTTGAGATTTATGATAAGTAGTGAATTGATTATAATGTGATGTTAAGGTAAAATTATAATAAATAATGAATCTTCATGATGTTAATGATTAAATTGTAAACTTTGTGAAATTTATAATTGAAACAAGAGAAGTGGTATGCATGAAAATTTGTTATATGAAATAAGATATTATAATGATTTATTTATTAAAATGTTTATATGATGAAAAATAAATTATAGGGACTAAATTAAAAAATGTATAAAAGTTTAAGCGTGGAATAATTTAATATGTGAATAAAGAAATTATGATAAAAAGTTTAATAAATGTGTTATGTGATGATAATAAAGTATTGTTTGACGTTGTTTTCATTCTTGGCCACTTATTCCGTTGTTGACTTTGATCTTTACGTGTGAATATAATTATGTTATTATTATTTCCAATTAGATTGTATTATAAAAATGGTATAATTGTTGAAGCAAACCTTCATACTATTTTTAATAAATTATTAAACAATCAATTACATCAGTAAGTATATAAATCCGAATTCAAGGTCTTACAAAGAATGAGGGTATAACACAAGTTTAGGTGGTAACAGGGGAGAGGATCAGCTTACTAAGGGAGGTGTTAAGTTGGCTGTTAGAGTCTTAGAGATGTTGATTGGGGAGGTATTTTTATTTTAGGGATTTGATCAAATTAGTTTATTTACTATTAAATTAAATAATTTAATCTCTTTATTATTAAAAAAATTAAATAAAGCTAAATTAGAATAGAATCAGTATTTACTGTTTATAAAATATCGTTTACTATTTAATAGAGTTAATATTTTTAAAGTTTTTATTGTTTTGTAAATAAAATCTTTTGTTTGGATTGAACTAGAACTGAAAAAAAAAATTTCCATCTATCCATCACATCTAAAATGCTATTTTCCAAGCAAGACGCGACTCTATATTCCTTTGGGTGAACTACAAAAATAGTCACTTTTGTTTACTTCAGGTTACATTTTAGTCACTTATGTTTGGAGTGTTACGTTTTAGTCACTTATGTTAGTATTTTGTTACGAAGTGATCACTCTGCCGTTAAGTTCTATTATCTCCCTAACGGTAATCCTATGTGATAGTCCACCTAGATTTTAAGTGCCAACTTGGATTTTCAAATGGAACGAGAATAAATTTTATTTAATTAATTAAAATTTTTAAACCCTAAACCCATTTCTACACACCTTTCTTCTTCATTTTCATTTTCTTCCCTTTTGATTCCAATATCTTTAGCTACAAATCTGTCTCAAAACTTGAATCTTTAAAACCCATTAACTCAAAGAAACTTAACGGGGAGAAGATATTGAATCTTTGAATTAATGGGTTTCAAAGATTCAAGTTTTGAGATAGATTTGTACTTAAAGATGTTGTAATCAAAAGAGAAGAAGATGAAGAAGAAGAAGAGATGTGTGTAGAAAGGAGTTTAGAGTTTTTTCAGTTAAGGTTTAGGGTTTAAAAATTTTAATTAATTAAATTTATTTAATTAAATATTTATTCTCATTCCATTTGGAAATCCAAGTTGGCACTTAAAATCTAGTTGGACTGCCACGTAGGATTACCGTTAGGGAGGTAACGAAACTTAACGGCACAGTGATCCATTCGTAACAAAATACTAACTTAAGTGATTAAAACATAACATTTCAAACATAAATGACTAAAATGTAACCTAAGTCAAACAAAAATTACTGTTTTTGTAGTTTACCCTATTCCTTTTGACACATTATTCATTGTGCAATTTTATTTGAGTTAGTGTAAGATTGACTTTCAAAGGTGACATCCTCGTGTTTGAACCAAAAAGCTACTCGATATCATTGGGACAACAATTAGCTAAGGAACTAACTTCCAAAGAATTGAGGCTAAGGATGGGAATATTTCGATTAAAACTGAATTAACCAATTGAATCGAATTAGTTTAATTAATTGATCAGCTATTAAAATTAATTTGATTGGAATCGATTAATACTATTTGAAGACAAATAATAAACCGACTAATTAAAATTGTTAATATATATTACATATTTATAAGCCGAATTTATATTATAATAAATATAAATCAAATAAACTTATAACAATTGCCATTCAATGTGATGTCACATCTTCTATTCTGCATTAAACATAAATATATAATTCGGCATCCAAAGGTTTTTATTTTTCCCTGAGTTCCGAAATAAATACAAAAATGAATAAAGAATAATAAAAAACCCCTTTGTATGAATGTATTATTCATGGAATTGCATAACTTTAGGCGCAAACTTTAACAATCTGTACAAGGCATCGGGCGAGAACTTCCTGGCGAACAAGTGACAGATATCTGTGGTATTCCCATTGTACTGGCATTGACTTTGGCTCCTCAATCTCTCCAAAAATTCAACTGTCACATTTGTCCTTATGAACTTAGCTGGGTGAGGCCCTCCTTTGGACCAATCTACCCATGTTAATGTCCTGTTGGAATTCTTGTTCGCAAATTTCATGGTCACGAAGGTCGGCAAATAATGTTCATCGGCATAGCAAGCGCCCTTGCAATACTTTTGGAACACTGGGAAATATATTTGGTCTGAAACAACTTCAATGGCGAGGTCACGGTCCATCTCGAACCATTGAGCTCCTTTTCTCCATTGTTGAATTGTGACCTGAGGTCTCATTCTCCGATTGTATCGGCCTCGGCCGACGGGGCTTGGTAAATCGTATGACTCGACAAAACTGTGAGTGGAGTTGATGAGATAAGAGTAGACAGTGGAGAAGTTAAAGAGTGGAATACATGCTTCGGATAGAAGAACAAATCTTTGGTTAGAGTAATCCATCAGTGCATTGGCTAGAAGCCGGCGCTCGGCTTCGATCATGTTCACTTTCCCCCATTCAACTTCCTGCATGCAAAATAAAAATAAGCTTCACGTCATTGACAAAATCACAACTTTACAGTAACATGTAGGACCCGGTTGGCTGTGCTGTGTTTATAAAGTATGCACATGGTGCTTTAATGATTTATTGTCATCAAATTCAGGGCATGGATCATTCTTATCTTTTCATTTTAAGTACAAATGGGTTCCACTACTAAATTAAGAAAAAAGGTTTTTTGAGTAATGGAAATTCAAGCCAAGCCTTTTGGAACCAAAAAAGGGAAAGCAAATAAAGTGACTGTGAATATCGATAAAAGAATGGCAACTTCAATAGACCCAAAATCTGGTGCCAACGGTGAATTCCTAAGAATTCATTGCCGGCCTAAATGAATTTTATATTTGTTTCATTAGCCCAAAACTGTGTTTTTGTATATGAAACAGATGCTTCCTAAAAATAGCCTAGGCATTGAAGTTCCATGTTCACAATAAATACCTTTTTACCTTTCTCTACAATGTTGTTTAATGGCAAGATTTATCATTTGACATAAATGAATAAGGAAAGGAAATGGAAAATTAAAATCTAACCTTGCTGGGAATTCTTCTCCCATGGAACACTGAACCTTCAGGCTCTGTTAAGTTGAAAGATGGATCGGAGTGGACATAGATGGAATACAGCCCTTGATGCCCTTTGAAGAATTTCTCCCACAAGGGAGCTAATAGAACAGGCCCTTTTGTCAAGAACAAGAAAGCAACTTTAGGAACTCGATGGAATGGATATTGTGGGATTCGAGGAGCCAAAGAAGCCCTCCATAGAAGCTCTTTATCATCCATGTCATGCATCACGTGTGGTGGCTTGAGAAACTCTGTTAATCCAATGCGGTCACCATGAGAGGTTCCAGAAGCCGGATTAAATGGGTGGGAGGGAGCCAATGGTGAGGCTGATCTTGTATTCAAAGGTAACTGTGTGATATGTAAAGCAAAAGAATAGTTTTTGAGATGAAAACTGAGTATGACTCCAAGAGAGAGGCCGCACCCAAACAGTAAAATATAAGAGAGGACATTGAAGAAATGCATTTGTGCATTAAAGAGCTTCCAATATGAGATGGATGGATTGCTGTTTTCACCCTTCATATTTGCCAAACAGGGAGTTCAGTCTGAGAGTTTTGTATATACATATATATATATGGAAACTCAAAAGAAAGCCTTGCAGAGAAGAAAAGGGATTTTCTTTTCTGACTCCCAAAACAGTTCTTTTCTTTGAGGACAAGAGATGCCAATGCAGAGGGACAAAAAGAAAAGAACAAACAAGAGACTTGGGAGAAATCTAAATTCCACACAGCAAACTGGAGTTGCAGATTATAACTATGTAGCTGATTAAAGAAGTAACCCAATGGAAAGCTTTTGTAATAAAACAGATGATGATTGATAAAAAGAAGAAGTGATGGGAGGAGAAAGAGGCAAAAGGAGTGGAATTTATGAAAGAATGCATCGGGGGGAGGTGGCTGGCTTTCTAGACCACAGGGAAGGTCACACATATAGAATAGAATACAAAGTCAAAACTGCCACTTGTTCAATTAAATAGGTAATAAATCCAACTTTATTTTGGGTTGAAGTTACGTTGATGTTGATTAAAAAGGAGATTAGGGAAGAGAGCGTTTTGAAGGTGCCATAGAACATGCAGTTTAATGATGCGGAAGCGAAAAGGCTGAAGTGCTTTCAAAAACAAGCGAACCAAAGTCTTGAATATTTGGCCGCCAATCAATGAATTTTCACTATTTCCGAATTCCAACCAGGTAAAGTGGTTTGCGTGTTGGACTTTGACCAGCCCGATGGCTACTCTGTCTTTTCATCTTCCCATTTTTCTTTTCCTGGAAGATGGGGGGTTTTGAGGGGTCATCACCATTTACATGCGACACATCGAACATCCATGATGTTAATGAAGGCACATAATCAGCGACATTTGGAACCAATTAATTAGGTTAATTTACGAAACCAAACATTAAGAAGTCAGGGTTTCAGTTATGTGACACTTGTCATGTTTTAATTACTTGTGCCTAAGGAAAGTGACCTCCCACTCTCACCCTTCCAGCACAACCAATTTTATGAAAAATCAATACTTTAATTAATCTATTTATTTTTATTAAAAAAAAAAAAAAACAGGCGGAAAAGGAAACGAATGTAAAAGAAACTGAAAGAAAAAGAAAGAAGAATGGTATGGGTTCAAAAAGGATGTGATGTGATTAAGATGTGAGTTCCACAATTATAACAAGCATACCGATTAGTGAAATGGAAAGAAAGGGATGAATTGCTGTTATACTATTAGCTGTCCACACAAAGGGAAAATACAACTAAATTTAATCATATTCTTGCCAAAAATAGGAGATTTTTAATTAAAAATAACTTCTACGATAAATAAATACACATTCATTACCTTATTAAACCAATAGGTTTAAGGTAAAAAAAAAAAAGAATTTTAATGTATTTTTTAGATTTAACATATTCAGGTGATGATATGACATTCTATCAAAAAAAAGTTTAGAAAATTTGAGGGACCAAATTGAATCTAAAATTAATGTGAACAAAAAAAATCTAAAGACCAAATTAATAAAACTTATCAAATTCAGGAACTAAATATTTTAACACAATAATTTATTATCTCTTATGTTCTTTTAATAATTCCAAATCTGATACTTTTATGTTTATTCTTAAAAAGAACTAATGCAATTGCTTATCTTCGTTATTGTTTCAAAGTCTTCAACCAATTTATTTTTCGGGTGTATGAGGTGTTATTCTTCAATTCGTCTCTTAGTATATGTTTGGTTGGTTGAAAAAATGGAAGGATGAGAGAAGGAAGTGAAAAAGTTAGGAAAAATAATCAATTTTAAGTATGCTTGGTTGGGAAGAAAAATAAAAAATGAGAGATAGATTATTTTCCATCCCAATGCGTAAAAGTCAATCATTCCAAATTGAAATTATGAAAGAAGAGAGAACGAAAGAGATATATGTGTTATTTCAAAATTATATATTTTTTAAGTGTTTTGTTTTATTTCCTTCAATTTTTCAACTCTATCAAAAAATGGATGAAAAGAGGTTGATTTTCTTTTCATTTTTTCGTCTCTTCTACCAAGCAAACCCATGAGAAAAAAAATTATATTTTCACCCTTCTAATTTTCTTGCCAATCTACCAAGCAAAGCCTTAAAGATCTCTCTGTAATTCTAACCTTATTCTTTTGGCATTGAGATTCGTTCAAAATTATGCATTTGGTTGGACTCAATTAAGGTAATTTGAGTTTTTCCTTCTTTAAAAATTATTCTAATTCGACTGTATAGCTAATGATTTATGACATGCAAATTTGGTTGAGAAGGCTGCTATACTGTATTTGAAGAGGGATAGGTCGGGTTTACAGTTCACATCAATATTTTGGAAGTTGGATAAAGTGAGATATTACATTTTATGGCACTGGGGGTGTTACCAGGTATCAAAAATGATGGATACGCATGAATTCACCCACTGAAATCTGCCATCTATGTGTATACCATGTGTTGGAAGGCAGGAAGAAAATTTCACTTGAAATACGGCAATGGAAGTGGTCAAGTTCCTGTTTGCTGTTGGGCTAAATCGTGGTTAAAAAGCCTTTATTTGGTTTTTGGCATTGCAAGAACTTTGGTGAAGCTATACATGCACTTGATTACAGTTTTGACCTTACATTTTATCATGCTGAATCAACCACACACTTCATTTGGTTTACTTTGAAATTAACCTACAATGCCATTTTGGCATGTATAGTATACCATTCCTCACAAGCATCAATATGATGTCATAACCATCCATTAACATTTCACAATCTATATAACAATCCAAACAAATATAATATCACTATAAAGCTGTGGTTCCAACAACCCCTTTTGCAATTCCATTATATATGCTAGAAAATAAAATAAAAAAATAATAGAATATTGAATTACCATTAGATGACTGCCAGAGCCTCTCCCGAACTCCAAAAACCAAATCATTCCCCTTTCCCTGTTTTACTCAAATGAAAGCATGCTTTTTTACCCAGTAAATACCCAGAAATGCCAATCACTGTCCCAGTAATAAGCAGACTAGATATCTTCAGCTTCGGACACTTGAACTGAATCCTGCTACTAACATATGCACATGCCCACCTCAGAAAGAAAGGCACCCAAGTTTTATGGAACCTCTGAACAGAAAATTCCTACAGGATTCAATTGAGCACACTAGGTTGGATTACGAATCTTTCTATCCCAATAGCCGATTTATGATAAAATGCAAAACCTGAACGTGCCCCAGAAGAAAATATATAATTAAATATCACTAGTGAATTTCTATTATCAGATAATGAAACTGGTTTAGATCTCACATGACTTCATAATTGCATGTAAAATGTACTATTTTTCAGGATCTCCTTAGCTATGTGAATCACAGAAGCAGCATGTATAAGAAAGCCATCCAACAGAGAAGGTAGGTAGGTGAGTGGTGGTCCAATGTTAAAGCTTTCCAGAGTTCGGTTCAAAAGCAACCACAAGGCTCTCAAATGCAACCAGACTGTCAATGAAATTTTCCATAGAGAAGCCCTGCATTTTCTCACAGTAAAGGTTCCAGTTTGTCTCAATAATGTAAAGACACTAGAATGCTTTGTCCTAACAATTTTAAATCTGAAAGGAATATCTAATTTTAAGTACCATAGGTCCCTCGGGCACATGCTACTTCAAAACTGTACAAGATATAAATTATAGCAACAATTAAAAGGATATGTTTCCTACACATACTAATCATTTGAAGCTACATAATCCACACTCTTCAATAAATAGCTATGATGATAATGGACAACCAACCTAATTATCTACTATCAATAATCTATAATATAATACATTCTTAGTTCCAGTGACTAGTTAAATCTTTCCTTACACTTACGTTGAAAAATTTTTGTATTGACCACAGTTTTACTTGTTATTTCTAAATTATCATTTCAAATATCTTTATTGTAAATATCAATAAATTTTATTCAATTCGTAAAGAAGAATTCTAATTGCATTGAAGATAAATGGAAACACCCAACTTTATATAAGAGTACAAGAAACCCAAAGACTTACCAATGTGAAAAATATCACTCCACACTCTAAAGTGTAAACCCAATACTAACAACCAAAAGAGAGGTACTTAACCAGTGTGACATAACACAACCCCAACAGTTCCCTGACATGTAAGGGGGCTAACAACCGAGAAAGGGCTGACCATATTAGAAACTCATAAGAGGCAACAAAGAACAAAATCACCTTGGGCTCTAATACCATGTTAAACTTCTAACACAAAACCATTTGGCTTTATATGGAGAGACCAAACGTAGAATCTAAGACCATATGAAATCTAATGAGAGATAACAGAACTCAATACCAACTAATATAGGAAAATAATCATGTAAAAGCATGCTTTAGAAAATATTCAACTATCTGATCATGGTGTCAAGTTTCCAGCAATTTCAGATGGAACTTCTAAAAATGTTTCAACTAGTATTTCAGAATAAAGCATGCTGGAGATTCATGTATAACTATGGACCTGAAAAGTACTGTTAAAATCTGTAATTAATCTAACATTTTTCTAGTCCATACGAGTATAAGTTGACCAATTTCAGTTACTTTTGATTTGATTTTATACAACATTAATAATCAAACAGAAATTTTAAAGAACAACTAGATATGAGGAAAATGACAAGTAGAAACTCAGTGCAGTTTTATAAAAACATGCAATCGATTATAAGCACAGACAAATATTTTATCCTAACATCTGGTAAATAATACCTTTGGTAGCTTCTTTTGCTGATCTAGATGATCCACATGTAGCCTGACATTTGATGCAGCAGCAGTCCATAAACTGCGGTCTACCCCAGAATACACATTAGCAACTATGTCAAACAATGTCTCTGCTCCATTTTCTATGGCTTTCAAAATGCTTGCTTCTCTACTCCTTCGATTCCTGATAAGAAGGAATTTCTCTGTCAAGAAAAATTCTATGTTGTTTGCAATTCCATGATGCTAGAGAATCATATTGTCCATTAAAAATGATTAATGGCACCATATATACTGTTGTACAACAAATAAAATGAGGCTTGATATATATATATATATATATATTCACACACACACGCATACTTGTCATTTCTCAACATTGCATAACTTTGTGCAAGTACCTATGAAAGATATTACCAAAATAAAACATAAAACTTGAAAAGATAATCAGAAATGAGAAACGTTAATTGTCAACTGTTTAGCTATAACAAGAGATTTTCTAGGGTCCCAAGACAGATTTCCAAATAATTCAGGTAAAGAAGTAGTAGCTTCGTACTTGAGATATCCACAAAGCATGTTCTTTGGCCATAGGTTGACTCTCCCATGCATGGGGATCAGGGTATGTGGTGAAAGCTCCAAAAATTTGTAACTTGTTTGGAAGTATTCCTACATAAAAAGTAGAAATTTCTTTTAGGAACAATGTTATACAAAAATGCTCAAGTAAGTAGAAGAAAAGCCCCTATAACTCCTGAGCTATTCTACAACTTTTCATCTTCCCTAAAATACAGGTATTCAACACCCATATCCAACACATATTCGGACATAGATATGAGGGCATAGTTCTCCAAATATATAGAAAAACTTAGAAAAAATTGAGCATACATGTTGACGCATACATGCATACCCAAGTCCATGTAACATAGTATTTGTCTACAAATAAAAAGGTAAAGGGTTTTTCTACGTAAATGTCGTAGAGTTTAGGGTTTTATTCAGGTGCAAATTAAACCCAAGTGATTAAGTTTCGATATATAATAAACACCCCCTGTTTTTCCACAGTAACCACTGTTCCCTTTCCCCAACTGCTCTCAGCACCATTCAAGCCATGATGTTGCATTAAGAAAACTGAAATAGAACCATTTCTTTTATGTTGAAGAAAATAGAATCTGCGGGGCAAGATTGAGCTGATAACATAGACAGTAGCAGAAGCCATACAAACAAAAAGATTTGATGCTAAAAGAAGCAAAACAGAAGTAACTTCAGAAAGAATGCATTTATTATATGCCAACATTCAACTTGCTTATGATCTTGGTTCAGAAAATAAAATTCTACTATTACACTCAATATGCCTTTCATGTTCTCCCATAACATTTAAATAAAGAAACAATTAAAGAAAAACTTTTCCTAATGTTTAGTTAAATGATAGGAAACAAGAACTAAATAAATATAGTTTATTGAATTTAGCCACAGAAATAGTATGGCAAAAAAAAAATACTAATGATTTTAAATGCACTTACAGTCATGTTTCCACCAGAAGTAATGTCCAGAGCAGCACTTCCTTGACTGTAACAAACTGACAGGCATATTAACAAGGGAGTTCCATGAACAAAATAAGAAATAAGAATAGAAAAGCTTATGTTATTTGTTTAGGTTCAAAATCAAGTCATCTTTCATGGGTTCATCTTTCAAGACAAACTTCTGCAACCTATCGTACAATAGGAACATAATTGAATGATCCATATATTTAATATGCCAAAAACCTTTAAAAGTTACAGACCAATCTCAAACCATAGCTATTAAATCATCTTTGATTCATAGGATTGGATGGGCATAAGTCACAAACCCCACAAGATAAAGTTCACATCCAGCCTGACGGAATTGCTCTGTTCATTAACCAAGATTAAATTTTTTGAAACATATTCTGATTAATGAAAAATCAAAGTTGCAAAAGGTTGCCTCCACAACTATTTTCTTTAAGTATATTAACAAAAACTCTATCATGTCATCGCCAGCTAGAATATATTTTAAGCTAATATATATAAGTATTAAGCTTTAATTATTAATGAATGTAGGATTTGTTTGCTTAAGATGGATCTAAAAGTTTTTCTATTTGACAATTTTAATACTGAATCCTAGTTGCTAAACAATTTTAACATATGGATCTCTTTTACTCTTCACACCTTTGCAAAAAACCCTTTTTGTAGAACCTTGTTTTAACCTCTACTATAGCAAATTTATTCACACTTCAACAAGTAAAAGTTCTTTATATCTCTTTTTCTTTTTTCTCCCTTTACTTTTGTATTTTCATGTGCTTGTCTCACTCCAACGTCCCAATGGCTAGAGAACTTAGGACTTTCAACTTGAATGACAGCCTTAGGTTCAAGCTTAGTAAGGGAATGGAGCTTATTGAGAGGAAAAAGGAATAAACCTATAGCCAGTAGCCTAAGGCCTAATGAGCTCATCATTTACAAAAATAAATTTCATGAGAGTAAAATTTTCAGTCTTATATGATTTTGACATTATAATGAGACAAACTTCTAAATTTCTTGAGATTAATCAATTTTATTAATTGTATTAAAATATAGGAATGGATAGTAATAACAAGCTTTTGTTTCCAAGTAATCTTTTTGCCTCTAGTTTCTAACAATAAAAAATGTATACTAACATGGAGAGTGAAACCAAGAACTCTAAAACTATATTGAAATTGTCTCAAAACAAATTAATCTATGATTTTATACAACTCAAATGGTATACAGATAAAATATAAATATACAATTTCTTAGATTCAGCATTTGCAATTAACAATCTAATTGTATAGTTTTTTAACTTTTAAATTTTTAGAGCACAAACACAACATACAAATTTCAGCACTTATTTTTCAGTTTTGAGTCCCAATTTTATCAAAAACCACCTTAGTTTAATCAAGAAGAAGATAAATCTTTCTTTCTACCAAAATAAATATATGCAAACACTCATCTCACCAATGTCAATATGCATATCTGATTGCAAACATTCATTTCACCAATGTCAATATGCATATCTGATTGCAAACACTAGAATTATGTAAATCGTACTTTTCATGGAGTAAGATATAAAGCATCTTCTTTTAGATTCTTTTATTATACTATACTATTATACAAGAATTTTCGACAAAGTCTTACCCCACACAATGATCGCCCACAATTAATGAGTTAGTACTAACATCAAGCAATGCCATGTGGCTATCTGTATGTCCCTGAATTAAGAAGAATAATTTTGTTAGATCCAGATAAAAGAGAAAGTTGAATATCCAAATTTCATATAAGAGATCAAAAAAATTAGTGATCATATAGAAGAGGGGCATTTGCTGTATTATAAGTGAACATGTAATCATTTAGTGAGGATGACATACAGACAAACTAGCCAAGCACTGCACTGATAATTATGCATTCTTATTATATTAGTTGATAAACCACCTTTATGATCTTGGAATTGATAACCAGGAATTGCACCTTGGGCTTCCTAATACTTAGTAAACAAAAGTTACATCTCAAATCTATGTTGGGAAAGGTCATTAATTTGGGTTCTTTAATTAAGGCTTGGATTACGCTCCTATTTTTTTCCTTAAGTTTCTTGATTATGTTTTTTTTTTTCAGTTTATTTATTTTCCTTTGAAGAAAATGTTTCCTCTTTATGTAATAAGCATGCTCCTTATTTAAAGGGACATATGAAACAATAAAAGGCTAACCAGAATTTCTATCAAAAACCTTAAAGAGATTTGCGTCTCTCTAACCAGTCTTAAGGTTTCAATTTCCGTTTGATGAGTTGAACTATCAATCCCAAAATCATGAATGTAAGAATGTGGCATAAAAGCCAACGATCCTCAACAATGGCAAAAACAATGGTCAACAGACTGGAGAGCAGAAATACGCAAAAAGCTCGAGCATGTGCAAACAAAGAACACCTATTAGGTCATGCATTATAGCATATTCATGAAAGTATTGCTAAAACCAAAACCAACTGTTTGATCAAATGTGTAAAGAGATAAAACAATTGCCAGTAAATAGGTTAGTAGCGGTATAATTAATGCGAAGGTAAACCCTCTAACTGAACAAAACCAAACCAGGGAAGCTTCTACCTATCTCTCTACCTTATCCTATGCATCAAACCCTCCTAAACCCATCTCGACAAAAATTGTGGTAGTCATAACCAACTCCACTTCCTTATCTTATTCATTAACCCCTTATAAACTCATATCCAACAACTCATCTTTTTTCTTTAAACCTGATCCAAAAAACCTTCAACTCCATTATTCACCCCAAGCCTCACAATCAAACTCAATTACCATCAATTGAAATCCCACAACAAACTAAGCTTTCATCCAACCAAATGACTCAAACCCTAGCTCTACCATGCCACCTAGCCATCTACCCATTGCCCAAAGACACCAAACTCTACTCAAACCCTATCTTGATAGTCCAATTGGAAGAATTAGAGCTTCCATTGAGTTTGAGAGGAAGCTGGGAGACAGGATTAAATTGAACCAAGAAGCTTGAAGCAGTTGGAAGAGCGTTGGCATTAGTTACAACTTGAGCCATGAAGGAATGAATAGAAGAGTGAGCAAAGAAGAAATAACGATCTTGAAGATTTGATGGAAAAGAAAGATTATTCACTCAGTTAGAGAAAATTGGCTTGTGATACCATAAAGAGGTTTTGGGTGAGAAGCCAAAAACTGATGATTTTACTAATGCATTTAATTACTTATTTATACAAGAAGTAAAAGCAAATAAAAAATAATAATCCTAAGAAAAAAAATTAAATAACAAGAATTCACAAAAATTACATACAAGGACAAATTAAATTTAAACAAAAGGATGAAATAAATTTAAACTAAACTAAAGGAATTGGTCTTCAGTAAAACGCGTATCTTCAATGGGATTTGATTATGATTTTATTTCCTAGAACTTGCTTATTAGTTTAAATAAACTTTCCTAATAAATGAAGATAGTTTTCTGTTATATTTTTGCTTTCTTTGAATTGTAAACCTCTATTTAAGAGGAAAATTATTAATGAATAAAAAAAGTTTAAAGTGTCAGTACACTAAGGTAGACAACTCCCTTAGAGTTCTGCAGGCTAGACAAAAATAAGAATCAAACTAAAGGCAAATACTAATCAATTTTGAACCCCTAGCAATTCAAGTTTAAGGTCTCAAGCACCCTTTAATGAGCTAGAAGGTTTCAGTCTCCATTTGATAAAAATCACAAACGTAACAACTCCGTAATAGAGTACTACTAATATAGAAGCTCCTGGTTTTAAGTTCTAACTAAGTATTCCATACTTGAGAATATCAATGAAGTCTTTCCATAAATCTCATTCAAAGTTTTAACTCGAACAACATGAGGATAAGTAATGCACAAGGTTAACTTTCAAGAAAATTACTACGTCACAACTTCAAAAATATGTTCCTCATTATTTTTTCCTATCTTGCTATCTGTCAGTTTAGGTAGGACCAGGCCACAATGTCTAGACTAGAGTGCAACCTAATCATTTAATCAAAAAGAACAGAATGAACAATTTGTAAGAGATCAAGAGTTAAAAGAGAAATACTGGAGCAAAAATGACAGTCAATCTGTGACCACCAACTAAAATGTCTTCTTCTCCAGAAACTGAGGTATAACCAAGAGACCAGTCACCTGTCAACATATGACCAGAACTAAGCCATGAAACAAAGAATCTTGATGTAAGTCCAATTTATGAGTAACATTATGACAAACTATTTAATAGGGTATATAATTGTTTCAGTCATTCAATGAATAATCAGGCTTGGATGAGGCATTTACCTACTAATATGCCTCACACGTTAAAGAAAGAAAAATATCCTTAGTAGCCTTTTGTTTTTTATGAATCCATAATTAAAGGAAAGTGACTTAAGAGTTGTGCCTCCCTTTTTAACTAGTAGGGTTAGCAGATAGGCTATAGAAACAAAATAATAAGAATTCAAATATAAACACCATTTCTGACCTTTTCCAATGCGACGCATAGTATTTTCATGAGCTAGGAGTGTAGCATTAGGATTGCATTTTTGGATAATTGAAAGACCTGAGAAAAACCATAAATCAATATATTCAGTATAAACTTTTCTGATAGCAAAGCAAATGGACCCATATCATGCATCTAGAAAAGTAATTATAATCATTAATATACAACTAAGAGCACGTTACTTTGGAAGAAATAATCTCAGTTGGCAAGGAAATCATAAGGGGTAGCCTCAAGTATATAACATTTTGAAATAACATGGAAATATGGTTCCAAATTAGGGTGAGCAAAAAATCGATTAGCCAATTAAACTAAAGTGAACCGAACTGCTTTAACCAAACTGAAACATTGTTCTAAACATAACTATTCCAAACATAGCTGTTCTCAAACAATAGTTGTTCTGAACAACAACTATTCCAAACAACAGTTTTTCTTCCGGAAGAGATATTAAGTGAAACAACATGGCTATCTGTTCCGAGTTAAACTTTGTTATTAACCTTAAAAGCACAATTTCCTAAACATAATTTTATTATATCTGGAAAGAGATATATGTTAGTAGCCAAAACTGAGTATCTACAATGACCCAATTACTTAAAAGGCTCGCTACTTTCCTATTCAAAGCTCGACACTAGATATTAGAAGATAGGTTTCTACCTATCTATAAGTCCAAGAAATTTGTTCCCACAAGATCATGATCATATCAACCTCACTATTCTAAGTTAAAAAGCCTGAACATATCAAACCTAAATCCTACATAGATCAAGGATGATTGTTCTTTTTCTCCCATGAAAATAATGAAAATTTAGTAAAAGATGGGAACAACCCTAACAAATGGGAGACTTAACCATGAGCGACAAGTTAAAAAGCTCCCAATAATCAACAAATAGCAAGCTGGTCGATTTAAATTTTCGCCATTTATTATCATTTTGCCAATATAACCTGAATGAATAAATGCCCTAGTGCCAATTAGATTGGAAATAAGATCTATTAGTTAACAAAGCAAACTCATCGCTAATAGGTAGTGATACAAGATTTTCCTTCATGATAGTACAATAACATCTAAATTATTAAGGTACTAATAGGATGAATTCCATGAAACATACAAGGCCTGGCAAAGGAATTATAAGTCATAATTATGAAATTCTTATGCATGAAATTCATGTTCCAGAAAACATTTTTGTTGAGCATTGTCAAGACAAGACATTGACAAGACAAGAGACTAGTACATGTTACCTTATTACTTATGAAGCAAGCAACAGATCTCTTAGGTTAAATTATGGGGATACTTGGGATAATAAGTAGGCACTTGTTTGGGAAACAAGTTCATCGAACATGACCCATTGTGAGCACTTCACTCGGTGGAGTCATCCAAATGTCCATGGAAAATGTTCTCATGTGACAGTTGTGTAACTAGCACTCTAACTTGAGATATCATGTCATCTTATATGAGTATTGTCATATTTCAACTCATCACAAATGGATCCCAAGAAAGGATGCCTAAGGTAAGAAGTTTGCAGCATGGCATGAATCATAGTAAAGTTGAACGAGTCACGTACAGTAGAAAAAACTTGTCGCAAATGAAATGTTAAATTTGAAGCTAAAAGAAAAAGATAATGTATTGTTTCATATATTCATGAAAGTCCTAATTAAGACATGGGTAAGATGATCTCCTAACTATTACATACTATGTCCTGACCATTTTTTTAAAATGTTCAAATTGAGAAAAAATTTCTCACTTTGGTAGAATTTGATTCAATCAAATTTGACTTTCTCAAAAATGACTAAATCGAAATTACAAAATTGTCATCTTGATTTCCAAGTCCCAGTTTGAGAATTGGAATTTAACTAAAACTCTAACTCTTGTGAAGTGAAAGATTTTACTTAAGAGATTGACAATATAAATCAAGCTATTCAGATTTTATATAGACACTGAAAATTCAAACAGAAATGAGGCTCTGAAACCCTACGAAGAATCGGTGAAGACATTGCTTACTTGGGTGTTCGATTTTGGCTAGCCTTTAGAAGGATAGAAGATTGAATTTACTTGCTACATTAAAGGACTAGATTAATTTATTCATCTATAAATAAATTAAAGAGAATTAATCCTAATTATACTGCCTTGGCCAAACCTATAGCTATCTGAGGATGAATTCATTTAAACAGTTTAAAGTTAATTAAACACTAGGAGTCCGAAGGTAACTGTTATGCTTCAATATTGGAGTTTTAACACTAGTAACACAAGTAAATCCTTTATTAACTTTTAGAAAAAAAAAATATTTATTAGCAACTTCTAGTTTGCTTGATAATTATTTATATCCAAGACAAAGCTGCATTAGGCATTCTAAACCCTAGCTGCCCTTGTCTAAGCCTCCAGTCCTCATTTGTTTCACATTAACTGAAACCTATAAGCCATTACAACTCTCTTCAGTCATAATGTGAAATCAAAGAACCTAACTTTTGTTTGTGATTGTCCATCGTACAACTAGCATTAGAAAAACCCCAAGACTTATGAAGGCTCCAGCAACCATCCATGTAGAGCACCATTGGAGGCAACACGCTAGGGCTGCTTGTGACATAGGAGAAATCCCAAGGAGACCAACCACGTTCAATATTTATTTTTATAATTAAAATTAAATATTATTACTTATTTTTCATGTTTTTGTAGATTAAAATCAATTAAGAATCTTTCATTGTGGGAAACAACCAAATCAAAGGTGAAACCAATTAAAACAAGATAAAAAAGGGCCAAAAATGACAAAACTGACCTAAGGGATTGACACCACAGCACCACAATGGGCACTATAGCACTGCGATGGCAATTGTTGCACCAAAATTTCAGCAGGGCCAGCACTGCAACGCTGGTTCTGGCGCTGCGATGCTGGACCAATTTAGCCTCAGGGTTTCCTTTTTTCAATCCCTCCGACTTGGCCTACTACTCTAACCTTTGGCACTTATTTTGAGAATTTTTAGGGCAGAAAATAAGTATATTTAAGAAAGATAAACCTAGGTTTATTGTGGTAATTAGATAAACGAAAAATGTTAAATAATGCAAAAATCACATAATATCAGATAGAAATACTTTGTGAAACTGACCTTCAACATGATCAGGATGATGATGAGTAACAAAGACAATTAACTTTTCAGGCAAGCAAGCTACGATCTGCTTGAGCTGGTCAAACGAAACAATAACGGCAATATCATGTTGAGTTATAAGTAAGACATGCCAAAATGAACACTACACAGTTAGATAACCATAAACAAAAAAATCATATAAATTACTAAGGTGTTTGATAAATATTGACTATTTTATAATGATATGGACTAGGTACTGAGCTAAACAAAGATTCACACCTTTATACAGTCGTCTTCTTTTCCCATTTTACTTGAGTAGCTAGACTTTAATTTGTTTTTGACAAAAGAGAAAAAGGAATTGCTATAGAAATATTCCATTCATATGTCCACATAATGCTCCCATACTATAAAGTGTGGAACTGATGCCACCTATATTGTAATGCACAGAGTTTCCTTTCATGATCAAACTAGGAAACTGAACATTATGTAGTCACTCTCAAGTTGCTTCTGTAAAAATAACTTCTATATTGAACTGAAAGACCAGTTAAATTGACATCTCAGAATTCTCAGAGGAGCTGCAAGCTCACTTAGAGGTTACTGCTTTTATTGCGAGATAAACTAGGAAATCCAGCAAAGAATCCTGTTTAAAGTAATTCATGGATAAGCACACCTTTTTCGTTTTCAAGGAAGTGAGGTGTTAACTTGGACAACATACTCAAACTATAACTCTGACATAGCAGAATGCAGCTCATAATGAAATTAGTTGGTTCAAAGAAGCACGGGAAAACTCATGCTAACAAATAGGTTTTTCATACCTCTTCATGGTAATCATGTCGGCATCCTGGATCCACAATCAATGCATCTCCATGAGCAACAAAGCTGCAATCCCCAACTCTATCTGAAACTTGATTAGGTGCAAATATTACCAAGTTTGTTGTAAGGAAGGGCTTCCTTGTATTACTTCGCATAGGTAGAATTACAACTCCAGGAGGATACTCCTGAAAGAATAAATCTCAGTCCAAAAAGACATTTTAATGCTAAATTCTAAGTTCAAGTAATCAATACAATTAAAAAATGTCAATCCTTTTTTTCCAAGTAAAATAAGATGGACAATCTTAAGCCAAATCCTATTTTTTATGTATATGTGTACATAAAGGTATACATATATGTATACGTATACGCATATGCATATGCATATATATATAATATATATATGTTCCAAGAAGCAAGCATTAAGAAAGGATTCCTATGGAGACTTTGTGAAAGATGTTAAAACAAATGAGGCTGAGCCTTTACATTCATAAAGGTATCATTCCTTAAAAATTCCAGAAATTATGACGAATACATGTCATACGATCAATAAAAACCCTGATAAAGGGCAACCCAAAATGTAAGCACATAGATGAGAAATAAATCAATTTTTATTTCTAGGAAGATGTACATAGCAGAGAATAAACAACTCCATTCTTAGTCTTATAGACTTGTATTGTTACAAGCGCTAGGAACTACCTGTATCTAGCAGCACACTAGCGGTTAAACATCAATTCTGTACAGTTCAAATTCGTACTTTCTAAAAGTGTATTATAAGTTGAAAACTAAGAAAATAGGTGCCCAGAAAAGCAGGCCTTAAACTTCCAGAAAAACTCTTCTAGCCAACTGGACATCAAAGGCTAAAAATCTGCAATCTTAAAAGTTGTACTTAAAGCTTCTTTGCCAATAGAATCTTCATTTGCTAGAAGTAGGCAGTGGACTTTCTTATTCATATTTTCACTTTGAAAAATTAAGAAGCACAGCCTAATCATCTCTCCAATAACTTGCCTTTCTGGAGCAAACTTCATCTAAGCATGAAAACAAAGAGATGGATTTCTAATAACTGCCCTTAGAAGTAATAGCTTCATAAAATTTGGTCATAAACACCCCTAAAATTGTTAATGCCTAGACCACATTCTTCCTTATGGCTAATGCAGCATGCTGTGATAGATCATTATCATTCAGTCACTCAAAAGACAGCAAACCTGATAACGCAACGTGGGTGGTAATTTCAGTGCAGCAGACTGCAATGAATCATTTACAAGAGCAACAACTATCAAAGGCCCTACACGATCACTACAAGGTTTCACTTCCAGAAGCCAAGTAAGACAGCTTTCAGTAGACATCCACTTACACGGCCCTGAACAAGTAATGGAGCATTTCTAACAATAAGTTGCTTGTGCTATAGCATATTCTGATGACAGAATCAACAAAATCATAACCCATAGGATTTGGACAATAACATTCTAATAAGCTATGAAGCATGGACACGGACACACAATTCGGAACAGGGTCACCACTGCCACTCCGGCCCCCATCAATGGTGTCGAAATATTGTAAAATACCCTCATTATATCTCTCTCAACTTCCTAATCACATGCACCAGATTAGAGTTTAGAAAATCTTAACGATAAAGTCTAGATCTAGGCTTCAAACAGAGATTTTTATCACTACCATGATGTTTTCAACTATTTTCAACCACCAAAATCCCGTGTCCTCGTGTGTCTTGACCATACCTGATTTTTTTAACTTTTTCCATATTTTGATGTGTCCAGTACATATTCCGGCATGTCCGTGTCAGATAATGTGTTGACACAGGTACGAGGGACTTTCCGGCGTGTCCGTGCTTCATAGCTAATAAGCTTTTGGTAACAATTAAAGGCAAAACCTGCCCTCTTTTTGGCGAGCCCCAAATTGATCAATTTTACAACTTTAACAATCTCTCACCTGAAGCCCTTTGTAGATCAAGTTAATCTATGAATTAAAAATCTCCACTTTATTTTTTCACCCAATAACTTCTCTAATGCATTTTAGAAATAAGTATCGAGATTCTACAAGAATTAGCCAATACAAATTTAACCCCAACTATATTTAGCTTGATGAACGAGTACAATAAACATACCTTGACAATTTTGATTTCCGTCCAACAATTTGCCCATAATAAACACAGTATTAACTGGAAACCCAGGTCCGAACTCAGCTTCCTCCACATACTTGAACAAACTCCACTCCCCTACATCACTCACCTTTAAACCCAATTTTTCCAGCACCTAGAACGAGTAACCAATTAACCATCATCAGATAACAGAAACTCGAAAATGAAATTATTTATTTAAAAAGGAAATAAAATTGACCCCAGTAAGAGCAAGTTGGACATCAAATTTAGTCAAATCAATGTTGTGAGAGGAATGGGCGCCGTGGATAACGATCCCAGAGTGGGAGTGATCGTGTTGAAGGTTGAGAAGCGTGGAAGGAAGGTCCCAGAGATCAGAATCCACATAAGAATCGTACTGGTCTTCGTTGAATTTAGGCGGTGGAGTTTGCTTAAGGAGGAGGAATTCAGCGTCGTTCGACGGGTTTTTGAGGATAACAGCAAGATTATGAGTAGCCATTTTTTCCTACTTTTTTGGTTGCTACACAAATGAGAAGAAGGTTGAATCCATAGTGAGGAAGGTGATTAAAACCTACAGCTTAAACGGTTGTCAAGGGAGGGTAGGCTGCGGCGGGTAGGTAAATTATAAATTAAGAATTAAATAAAATAAAAGTGCTGACACTGGCACTGGTACTGAGACCGGGAGTTGATAGCCTAGTTGGCGGTTGATGTTGATGACCAGGGACGGAACTACGTGGAGAGACGGGGTAGGGATGCCACTGAAGCAGCGCGGGGTGAATGCTATACCACCATAATCTGCAGGCTTTGCTTCACTGCTCGCTCTACAGTGAATGTTGAATGCATCTTCAATTTCGCTTCAATTTAATTTTTACTATTTATTTTAATAATTTTAATATTTTAAAATAAACTAAATAAATAAATGTAATTCTTTAAAAAATATTTCTACATAAAATATATACAGTATTTATTTCATTTTTTAATAATTATATATAAAAATAAAATAATAATTTTATATAATGATTTCATAATAGTTTCATACTTACAGTCTAAAAAAAAGTCTATCCGCTTCACCCCGATCTTGACTGACAAGCAATAAAAACTATAACTATTTTTCGTTCTCGTCAATGACAACTTATATTTTATATATTTATTTCATGCCAAATCTTATTTAAAAATAAAATTTATATGTATTTTTATTTATAATGTATAAAAGTGTAATTAAAATGTTAATGTATTAGAATATGTAAAATTATAAATCAGTTACATATATGTTTATTTAAAAACTTTTTTCTCTTCATATTTTTATATAGTTGGAGAATAAAATAAATAATTTTATGTTATTTTTTTATCATAAGGTAAATCAGGATAATTTGGATATATTTAATTTAAGGGTTCATTTTTAAAAGTAGTAATGGAAAATTTTAATTTTACACGGAATTTAAAAAAAAAAATCACATGTGCTATTTTTTATATTTTATTTTTTGCTAACAAGGGATAGTTTGGATCAGCAATAGCCAAGTTTAATTCATAGATTACTTTGAGTTGGTACTAGAAATATTGATAAGAAGGGTCTAGATATTTATATAAGGTAGATATGTTGAAAGTAGGGGTCGGGTCTATTTTAAATTTGAGATAATTTTGATGATCATCAAAATTAATATTATATGATCGGACTTACTTTAAATAACGTATTTTTTAAATTTGGAATAATTTTATCACCAAAATTAACATTTAAAAAAAATAAGTTAAATACTCAATTTGTATTAAATATTTTAATTATTTTATCAAATTAATATTTAGATATACATTGTATTAGTTTATCAAATTAAACGAAAAATATTATTAAATTTATCATTAAAAATTATAAATTCTATAAAAAATCAAATTAAAAGAAACTTTAGAAAACTTTAGGAAAGGGCCAAGTGCATATTTATCCTATTTTTAAGTATTAAAATATAATTAAATTTAAAAAATTAAAATTAAATTTTATCAAATAAAAAAATCGAGTTACTCGTCAACCCATAAATTCGGACGTGCCAAATTTCAATGATATAAGGATAATTTCAATATTGCATGCTTCTTACCTAACCTTGCTTTGACTAATGTGATATCTATGACATTTTTCTCCTCCTCCTTAATGAACTTGAGTCAATTTCACTAAAACTCGTATGAAAAATAATAAATATTAATTATTCAAACTCTCTCATTTTCTTAATATTTTTTCTGATAATGCTTTAACTATATTCATTTATTTATTATAAGTGAGTTTTGTCTATTATTATTAATAAAAAAAAACCTTAACATTTGTTTATTATACTGCGAATTACATTAATTTATTTTTAATTAATGTTAATATAAGTAATTTTACATTATTTAACTATTTATTAGTTGAGAAAAATTAATGTTTTTATATTATTTAATTATTTTTAACCTCAACATTATTTCATTTTTTTTATTTTTATTATGATTAACAATAATTTAATAAAATGTGTTTTTAAGTAATATTTCATTTCGTCAATCAAATAGCAAAAACCTTAAATTCTAACAAAACGAATTGAATAAAATAATGTAATATTAGATTATGACACATTCATAATGTGGGTGAAAAAAATCTATGTAACAAATATATTTGTTAAAAATTGATATAGAAATTAAATGAAGCTTTGGTTATGATGGAGCAATTATGGTTCTAGCTACAAAAGCATTGCAATTTAAGCTGTAGCTAGGCTAAAACCATAACTTATTATATTTGAAGTTGACAATCTATTAAATTAAATTTGTTTGGACCTTGATCTTGTAATCTAGTGGAAATATTATTGGGTCATCTTTGAAGCTTGAATTTTTGGAGAAACAAACCACAAAGGATTAGATTCAATCATATAATACAAACCAAGTTCTTTGTTCTATGGAGATTGTATCGAGTTAATTGAAGAATAGATTGAAGATCTCAATGCTTATCTGAACCTTAATTGTAATTGATATGTACCTTAGCAAACTAAATCTCATATATAAATTATAGGCTTGTTTAGTTTGTATGTACGAGATAGTTAGCACTTTATATTATTCTTTTAGGAACCATCTCATGGGTACATTTTAGTAAGTGAAATACAAGCGAGTCACTTGGTTCTACAACTGAGATTTTAAGGAGAAAACTTAGTGGAGAGTGATCTAGATCTTTGTATGAGTGTTAGGTTGCTACATGGTGAGTGGTAGGACTTAAATCATAATTTGTATATGTTTGAATATAGTGGATTAGTTCTCTAAGTAAGGCCCCCCCCCCCATAGATATTAGCCAAACTTTTGGTGTTTTTGTTCTTTACTTGTTAGTTGCATCA
Organism: Gossypioides kirkii; assembly: GCA_005610355.1. NCBI lineage: Eukaryota > Viridiplantae > Streptophyta > Magnoliopsida > Malvales > Malvaceae > Gossypioides > Gossypioides kirkii. Next base: position 36,635,687 of record CP032246.1, read on the forward strand.
ATTATAATTGCTCGTATATATGCTAACATATCAACTCACAAAAAAACAAATTGTTTTCTTCAAATTGGTATTACAGCTTGACACTTGACGTAGTAAGTGGCGATAATAGTGTTGATTTTTGTTGACTATGGAAGACTCTTTAGTTTCACAACCCCTATGTTGAATGGATCCAACTACGCATACAAGAAGACAAGGATAAAAGCCTTTATATAAAAAAACTAAACTAGACGTTTCTGTTAAAATTTTCATTCATTTTTATTATTAAAAATTGGTGTGGCTAACAAAATAATCAGATGGTTACATGTGGCATGCCACGTGTACCTCATCATGATGTACAAGGACAAATTTTTAATAGTAAAAATGGATGAAATTTTAACAGAATAACCAACTTGCTCTTTATTCTAACACACAGGGGCTAATTTGCTCATATTTTTAGTAAAGAGGGCAAAATGCAATCCAACATCTAGTATAAGGGTCTTTATAGTACTTTTACCCTCCTCATTTGCATTAAGTGTACCAAACGTGGCCTATAGGGTAAAAACGAGTACTAATAATGAGGGAAATGGATTTGGACCAATTGCAAGCCTAAAAGACCCAAATAAACTAAAATCAACCTAATGTGGACTTAATAAAGCCTAATGTCAAAATCCAAAACATGGATCAATTTGCATTCAGCCCAAAGCTCGAAAAATAGTTGAACTTTGATCCAATCAAATTACTAGATTCATATTTATTCCAGTTAAGTCCCTGCACAAAATCTAGTGGTTACCATCATCATCATTTATACTTATTATTTATACAAAAAAAGAAAAAAAGACACTTGTTGTTGACATGAATCGAGTTATTTAAGAGTAGATTGAGTTGAACTAAATAGATTTTATGAGATAAGATACAAATCGAAAATGTTGATATATCATCATTCTTAATAAGCCACTGCTTGCATCCTGCAATGGATTGGTTTAAAGTTTAAAATTCAAACACTGATAAAAGTGATGGTAAATAAATAGATTAATTTAACTTGCGATAATGGGTTTTCCAATAGAAAGAAAATGAGATATTAAAATTTGAGGACTAGCATGTAGCACCCCCGTAGGTAAGACTAAGACCAAGTCTAAGACCCTTCTCTGCTTGGGATTTTCCCTGCAGACAAAACCGTCCATAACTCAAGGCTGCTTCTTTATATAAGAACAACTTTTTCTTTACAATATGCTTGAATTGAAACCCTTTTCTCAGAGCTAAGTCTCATCTTCATATATATATATATATATAAATAATTGAGTAGAGCGGGTGGGTTATATTAGTATAATGTTGAGTGATTGCAAGCAAACTTCTCCCATGTGATGTGATGTGATGTGATGTGATGTGATGAGTTACACTCTCTTCAAACCAAACCTCTAAACTTCTGTCTTCACACACTTTGTGTTTAGATGGTATGCTATTATGGTTGAAAATAAATGTCGGGGCGGCGCCAAATAGGTGTCTATTGATTTCATGAGTGAATAGTATCTATATATATATATATATATAAGCTTGTGATCAAGATAAGGGTGGGACATAGGCTAACTAAAAACAAAGAGAGAGAGAGAGAGAGAGAGAGAGAGAGAGAGGATATATATTTCTAGAATCCGAAAAATGAAAATTCCAATTTACCCCAAAAGAAAAAAGAAACAAAAACTCCAAGTTATGTTTTGTCAAGGCATGTGGAGATGTCCCCTCCTAAACTCAAGTGTCTGCAGGTGAGATGTAGCGTGGGCTGTGCTTGTGTTAGCCCATCTATGTCTCTCACTTTATTAGGTTACCATTTTTATTTTTGTCTCTCTTTCACACAAGATTTTTTCTTTCACAAGGGGAGATTTGGTTTTTAACAAGCATCATAGACAAGAAATGTATTTTATCTATTCCATCGTAGGTGCGAGAGCTTTAGTTCGATCCCTAATAATTTCATTTCTTTTTTAATTATAAAAAGGTAAATATTCAAAAATAAATGTGACATGTAATAATTTTATTATTTTTTTCTTGAAAATTATTATGAATATATTAAAGACAAAACTCCTTGGAAAATTGGCAATGCTTTTATATCCTATATGCAGACACAATCTAGACTTGTAATAATATAAGCTTGCTTTTGGGGGGGTTAGTGTAATATAATCTAAGTTTAGGTCCATGTTAGATTTGTAATAAAATACAGTTAACATCATAAAGTGATTTGATTAATTCAATTATAGAGAGAGAGACAGGGGTCACTTCATCACATGTCTTAAAAGCTAACTCCACCCAACACTTTAATATTAGAATTATATAAAAGAGAAGTAGGTAGTGTGACTTGGAATATATGGAAGGGTTTCAATTTGAGTCACATCCACATTATTTGGGATTTTGTTTTAAAAGTGCTTTGAACATATCCATAAAAGGGATTTCAACTTGAAAACTAAGTCACATTTCGGAACATCTTTCTATCCTTTTTGGATCCTTTTACAACAAAATCCTTGCATCAAAGAAACACAAGATGATTAGAAAGTTAATGGAGACACAACATCATGTCTCTACTATCCTTTAAAATAGATGAATTATGTATAATTATTTAAATATTAATTTAGTTTTGTTGTTGCGGTTTTAAAAAAAAATCTAATTTTGAAAAAATATATGAAACAAAAATGATAAAATTTTAGTGTTTAATATTACTGTGAAATAAAATAAATGAGAAAATAATCATGTTAAGAAAATTTTTATTAGATTTTTTGTAATGGTAAGTGAATAAATTAATATAATCAATATTTTCTGTAATAATTACATTTTTATATTTCGAATTCAAACTCTCACGCTTATAATACATTACTCTTGTCATTGAATCAAAAAATTGTTGGTTATAAGAATTATAATTAAACTTATCCAAAAATAAGTATTAATTGATTTATCTATATATGTATTTCATTCTAGAATGAAGATGCTATAAGGCTAGTTGAGGATTAATTAATTAAAAAAAAGAAAAGAAAAGAGCTTGACCTAGCTTTTGATTTTAATAATGAAAAAAAAGTAAAAAAAATATGGGTGATGAAGACAAACAAAGTGGGGCATACATGTTGATTCGGGAAATCTTAAAATGATAATATCAAAGCATGATTAAGGCGGCCTTAAAAAGTGTAAATAAGATGGGTGGGACAAACACCATTGCTAAGGCGACAGTTGTTTTATAGCTTTTGGTTCCACATTTCTTCGCTCTCCAAGATCTGAGCCACGAAATTGCACATGTGGTCCCCTCTCATGCCCCCAACGTGCGCGGGTCCCTCCCCTTCATGCTTTGCACCAATTACATTTGGATACTACCTCACATGTTTCACCCTCCATTAGTGGAGTAATCCTTGTGCCGCTATTGATGTCATCCTTTGGATTTTTGGGTATTCGGTTATTTTTTTTATTAAAATTGTATTTTTTATTTTTTTAAATTAAAAATTTAAACTCAATTGTTATCACTGTTAAATTTGTTGATGTGATATTTAAAAGTAAAAAAATATTCTATTACTGGTAATGTAACTTGAATTTAAAAAATAATTTCGATAGTGTTAAGTTGGACTTAAATTTTAAAATATAAAAAAAATAAAAATATTAAATTTCAAATTTAAGAAAAATATATGAATTGGTAGCATATTTTAACCTTTGTATTGTGTAGGAAGTTAAATTATTTGTATGATTCCATAAAATTTGATATATCCGAAAGACATTGATCTTATCGTTTATATTTTTTTTGTAAATTTGATATTTATTTTTTTAATTAAATTTGGTTCTTAATATTTTAAAAGAGTCAAATTTTATCATTGATTTTTTTTTTTAATAAAACTACTGAGTAAAACCTTAAAATTTTAAATATGGAAGGCCGCATGACAATCAATGTATATTTCATGCTATTTTTTTTTAGTTTTTATGAACTTTTTATAATTTTTATTTTTTGAATATTTTATAAATTTTAAATTATTTATTGAATTGACGTATAAGATAAATAGTGTCATATTAACATTAAGTGCACATGGATTACCATGTAGGTTGCCATACCAATATTATTAAAAAATTAATGTTTTAATCAATATTTTTATTTTAAAAAAACAAGTTGACTCTTTTAAAAAGATGAGAGTCAAATTTAATTCGAAAAAAGAATAAGACCAAACTGATAAAAGATGTAAACATTAAAGACTAAATTTATTATTATACTTATTTGAAATTCATTTTGTTTGTGTCCATTATTATTAAGTTCGTCTTTGTTTATCTCCATGTTATCAAAAGTCATCATCTTTTAACGATTTTTAAATCGATACACACCAATATATTATAATGATCTAATTCAGGAAAATACTAAATAGTGATTGTGAAGAATCATTTGTTTTCTATTAACATGGTGACCCACACAATTAGTTGTTTCCCAAGGTAGAGGCACTTTTGTGTTGCTAATATAAAAAAAAAAAAAAAAGGTAAAAAATAATAGCTCTTCTTTGGTTGCATTCGGCTAAAAATCCTAATGGAGAATGATTGTCACTATAGTTTTGTAGTTAGTGAGGCAATAAATGTGTTAGGAGAGCAAATTCCCCCCATTTCCCTCTTTTAAGTTGTGCCATTAGGTTACAAATTCCTTTTTTGTTTTTGCTTCTATGGTTGAGGTAAACCAAGGGTCTTATACCCTAGTGTTTGTCACAATGCTAGCTTAAGGTGTGTATAAATCCTACTCCCCCTTAGATTTAATTAAAACATTTAATTAATTACATCTATTTTATATACTTTTTCTTTTGTTTAATTAAGTCCTATTTAGTTTTAATTTGGGAATTTAATTTAATGCATTTGAGGCTTCCAAAATGTTAACTTGAATATAAATTATAAACTAAGCTTGGAAATAAAATTAGATCAATTTTTCAAACAATTTTTACTATTATTTTAAAATTAAATCAAGGGTTAAACTATTTCTAGAATTAAAGGACTAAAATCACTATAATTGATACACATGTCATAAAATCACTCCAATTGATTTTTCCACACTCCCCTTGAAGCTGATGAGTAGGCATTCTCCATTTCCAGCCTGCAAATGATTACTTGAAATTTTCCCCTACTGATTTCTTTGGTGATCACATCCACCAATTGACCTTTTGTTGACACATATATTGTGCATGCAAATCAACCCACCATCCAGTTTCTCCTTTATGAAATGTGTTTTGTTTTGTCATGTTGCATTGGGTTGTGTGTTGAATGTCCGATTTGTATTTCTAAAAACTTATAAGTTTGGATTCACTAACGTGACAAGTGTGCAACAACCAAGTTTATTTCTATAGTATTTCTAAAAATTTATGAGTCCTCATTGGACTACTATTTATAATTAACAACTTGTATTGAAATAATTCCTTCATATCAGATTTCTCGTTATCAAACAATTATATGCTGATTTTAAAATTCAAGATTCATGTTAGACAACATCTATATGTGATTTGATAAATATCATTTTTACAAACGTGATAAAATTTAAATTTTTATCAAATCACGGTCACGAGTGACATAACAAATTATAATGGAACAAATTAGATGTGTAACATAACTCACCAATTACGTGTCTATGCAACTTTTTTGATCAATTAGCTGAGAACTCTTTCTAAACACATCATGTTCATTTTGTCTAACCACCGCAATGTCATTGTAGTCAAGTGTCACGCACTTGAACTACAATAGACCTAATCCTTTTAAGAAAAAATAGTTAAAAGTTTGACTTTAAGTGACTCAAGTGTTCTTCAACTAAAACATCTTTGCTTTAGTCATGGAAGTGGAAAGCAACCCATTCAAATTAATTTATTGATGAGGTTCTCATTACTTTTGAGGTTTGACATATATACCACTTATTTCAATTATTTGTGACATAAAATCATAAATAAATATATTGCATGTCAATAAATTTATTCACGAGTCGAATTCTGATAATTTTTTTTATAGCAGATCATCTTGATTCAATCTCAACTTTTGATTTTTTATCTTAATTATTTTTATTTGTGTATGCATTTGAGAGAAAATAATTTGTGTTTATAGCCTAAATTCTCAATGGAAGAATTTAGATGTGAGTATTCTAAGTCTTCAAGATATATAAGTGAGTGTCAAAAAAACTCGATTAAGCAATGAACAAGTAAAATATGAAGAAATTTGAATAGATAGAACACAAATATTTATGTGGAAAACTCTCTCCGAAGAGAATAAAAAACCATGAACAAAGATAATTTCACTATAATAACAAAAAACGAATAATACAAAAATAGAGATAAAACTGAACCCGAAATCCAAAATAAAATATTTCTCATATAGTGGTTTTGTTGAGTCTCTTTCTAGTAAAATCTTTAAGGCTAAATATTTCTCAAATAGTTGTTTTCTTGATGCATCCGAATGTACAAATCCTTCTTTTATATGGAATAGTATTTACAAAGCCAAAAATGTACTTCTTAAAGGAATTAGATGGCAAATTGGTAATGCAACAACCATAATATTTTCAAAGATTATTGGGTTAATATGGAGATAACTTTTTATTGACACCACTCTTTTTTTGAGGGGTTCAAAAACATGAAGGTATTCGTAATTAGAGATGGAAATAAAGCGGGTAAGAGTGAATTTTTCTAAATTCATTATTGTTCCACAGTTGATCCGTTCTACTTCAACATGCGCTTTGTTTCATTATACATATGTAATCTTAAAATCTACCATCACCTTCATTAATGTTGAATATATCCATCCCATCCCTCTCTATTACAATTTAATTTTGTTAATTATTTATAATATTTTTAATTTTTAAACATATTTTGTCAAAAAAAAAAGAAATAAATCATAAATTGATGCCTAGAGATAAAACTCTCAAGTAAAAAAATTAGGATTAACGTTGGAAAGTAAAATTTTCACAAAAAAAAATTATTTTAATGTATATAATTTTTTATAATGAGAAAGATAAACAATTCTCATCATAACCAATTCATATCTATTATAAAAAATCCACTTACCCACTTTCACTTTTTTTAAAAAAACGCTTCATTTGAACTACATTGATTTAAATTTTTCTAAAGCATATAACAATATTACTAATAATTCTTAGTATAAAATATACAATAAAATGATATTTTATAGGTTGTGATTTTTATTTTATAATTGAACTGTGTGAATCAAATAAATTTTAAAAAAGCACATCTTCTTTTTAGAATTTGAATGAAAAATTCGATTGGTTTAAATTCCCTATTTGCAATTTCATATAAAATTTGAAATTCTCCCTTTTTTATCTAAACAATTATTATTTTTAAAATGTAAATATTTTCTTAAGTTTCGTCCAAACTTATCCAACGCAAGAGAACGTGAATTTTTGTGCAATAAAACGCGTTTAGTTTTTTATTTAAAGGTTGAAAAGGGATTATAAATAATTATAGATATTGTATCGAAAACAATCTATCTTAAATTTTGACGGAACATCATATTGAAGATATGTAAAAAGAAAATGCTGAGCTAAATTTTTTCCACTAAAATTATGTAATAAAATTAATAATAATCTAATTTATTATTAAAAAATTTCAGAAAATGTCATTTAATTCAAAAACTAAATTACCCAAAATTTAAGTCTAAAACTATTCAAAATTTAAATCGATTAAAATTACCAACAAGATAAAGAATAGTGATAAATCTTTTGTTTACATCCAAAAATTAAGATTGAAACATTATTATTATATCTCATCCTCTCGATTTGTAATGTATAAAAATAAGATATTAATCTAAAAGATGTGTGTTCGAACGCGCTATAATACATTTATTCTTTTTAATTGAATAAAAAGGGAAATGATTAAAATTCAAAAAAGAAAGAAAGAAATAAAATGATTAAAAAAAAAATTGTCCAACATAAACAGACCAGACCCATCAATATTGACAAGTCTAACTGCTCCGACAACTCTATGCGAGAACTCTCGAGCTTTATGAACACAACATGACCACTCACATTTGTTTAAGGTCACTTCAATGCACATTTACTTTTTTAGTTGAGCCCCGTAGTGGTTGTTTGTGGCCCAACCTTTTTTATTTTCAATCTTATTAACCCCTCCAAGGACAAGGACTGAGAAGGAAAGACCCAAACCCTAAAATCATTGGATCCACACACTATTTACGTCATATATATATATATAAAATAAAGTAAAAAGGTTATAATCAGGTTTAATAAAGGCAACTTGTTCTTTTCTTCCCTATTTTCTGAATTCATCCCAATCTATGAGCATAAACATGTATATTTATGAGACTTCAAATAAATAAATATGGACCCACATATATTGATGATGCATGAACGGTTCATCACAACCATCTCATCTCTTACCTGTTTGTTGAAACCCGCAAGAAATTTGTCCTTATAAAGGCCAAGAAAGAATCTAACAACTTAGCTTACAAATAAAGTTATGAGTTTAGGTGTACGGTTTATTTACTTGCGATTGGTGTAAAGACAGCAGTGACGATGAAATTAAATATTGTAATGTGAGATAAAAAGTAAATTAAATGCACCGTATCCACCGTCCATCCTAACCCACCTCGAATACATATAGGCTTAATTTTTAAAATTAGGATAATTTCGAAATTAATATAAAATGGGTTTTTCTTAATATAAAATACAACAGAGAGGGAGCACATGTTGATGTTAGTAATAATGATGAAAGAGATCTAACGGTTGGAAAGAAAATGAGGTTTTGGAGAAAAAGGAGAGGTAGCAATGGGTGGGTGGGTTTGTTTTATGGGGGAAAATGGACAAAAGTGAAAGAGGCGTTTGAATGGAACACACATGAGAAAGGGGAGACCAAGGTGGGTCATATTTGGAGTTGTGACCAACACTAACACTTACTAATAGCTTTTGCATATATAATACAAATTATAATAATATGTTAATCCACATTTAATTATTCTCTTTCTATGTGGGACTACAATTTTTAAGATATTAGAATTCAAATGAGATCGGGTGATAAAAAATTTTGATGATATTTTTTAAATAAGATTTTTGACAAAATAATAAGGTTTGATTTAGTTTTAAATTGAATGGGTTGAATATAATTGGATAAAAAAAAAACCCAAAAACTTCTCTCTCTCGTAGTTAGTAAGATTCGGATAGATCTTGGCAAAGCAAGAAAATTGCATAAAGAAATACAGATTTCAACGTCAATCACGCTAACATCCTAAACAATTATTATTCATCATCAACACGTAAAGATGGGTCTCTTTTCGTAGTTGTAAAACACCTGAACATTCATTCCTTCATTTTCTTCCCCCTTTCCATCCATTAATTTCGATACCCCCCAAACCCTACTTCCATTTATATTCAAACCAGGCAAGTGGAAGCTTTGCTTCACATGGTTGACTTGACTAAACTCCCATCCTTGCCATTGCCAGAAATTTTTACCTGATGTGAAACATGCGTAACCCTTTCTAGATATGCACCTGCCCTATAACCCTATAATGCATGAGTGTATTAACACTTTTAAAAGTTTGGGGTTGTGTGGAAGAGCAGTTCCATATCTAAGTCATCCATGAATAATAGTTAGATTATCGAAATATCGCCATTACCATACGTTTAAAACTTGAAATTCAAGTTTTTTTTCCCCACCTTTTTCCTTTTGTGTGTGTGTGGGGTAATTTTGGGATACACAGCTAAGTGGTGCCATATATATATATATATGCATGCATGGATTTACATGTTCGATTTAATTTGACTTTTTAGTGAGAAATGAGGGGCGAGAGTGGTGGTGGGTGGCGGTGTCGGCTCCTGAGATTGAGCTGAAGTGAAGCGCGGGAGAGAGAGAGACAACAAATAAAGACAAAAACTAACAACTATAAAAGAGAGAGAGAGTGAGAGAGAAGGCGTTTTTTGTAGCAGAGAGATTTGGCAGGGAATTAAAGAGTTAAGAGATGGGCATCACGGCGTTTCATTGCAGACAGTTCCACTAACATTACTGTTCTCTTAATTAATTAATCTACTTGATAAATAAATAAAGAAAGAAAGAAGAAAGAAGAAATTCATGGTGATTACCAAAAAAAGGTCCCCAGTTTTCCAACATGTGTCATCATCTCGAATGGAATCTTTTATTAGTACACTCATTTTGTTTGTTAGTAAATTTAGTTAATTAAAAACCAGACCATGTTGATGCCCACCATGAACAGGGATCTAGCTACCTATAGAGTCTACACAGACCTCACTTCACTTCAGATTACCCCTCACCGGCTCCTTGGAATTGTACGTGTCGTGTAAGAACATTATTTAGAAATCTGTCATTAACCCAACCAAAGTATGAAAACAACTTTACTAGCTTCTCATTGGCGATTCAAACCTTTTCCATCTACAGCAAAGTGGTCCAGATCACTCCCCCTTACCTCCTATCTGTTTTCTAACCTAATTGCTTCACGTTCTCTACAAAAGTTCCCATTATATTAAAAACCTCCCACAATTGCTTTTTGGGTAACCATTTTCTCTCAAACCATATAGCTCCCTATTTAAAATAAATAAATAAACATGGACCAATTCAATCATTTTTATTCTTGTATGTATACATATGAACAAGCTTTAAGAAAAACCCCCAAAACAAGAAAATAAATGCAATGCAATGCATTGATGAAGTAACAGTTTCAAATTAGAGAAATAGGTATTATAAGCGAAGACAAGGCTTGGGTGAGGGTCCCAAGTCAAGTGTTCTCGGGTCGTGTCGTGTTCCCTAATACTCTCTTTTTCTTTTTCCCCCTTGGGATATCCGAAATCTTTCTCTTTCATCCTAAGTTGCACTGTTCATGTTCTACAAACCTTTTTTTTTTTTATCATGTATATATACCCCCACACATGCAACTCTCCCCCTTACATTGCATTACATTGAACTACTAAACTGTTCTCCTCCATTTCTCTTTCTATTTTTCTCTAGTGAACATGGCAGAGTTAGAATACCAAGCTAATACCAAAACCAACAGCGCCACTACTGCACGTCTAAAGCTCTTCGGCTTCAACGTCTCAGAAGATGATGATGTTTTGGAATCTAGCACCACCAAAGATCCATCCTCAGGGTCTTCAGAGCCAGGTGGCTTCCCTGCTCCTGGTGACCGCAAATACGAGTGTCAGTATTGTTGCCGTGAGTTTGCTAACTCTCAAGCTTTAGGAGGTCACCAGAACGCTCATAAGAAGGAAAGGCAACAGCTCAAGCGTGCTCAACTTCAAGCCACTCGAAGCGCCGCGGTTTCGTTTGCTAGGAACCCTATCATCTCTGCTTTTGCTCCTCCACCGCATCTCTTAGCGTCGGCTACACCCGTCGTGGTGCCAGCTGCGGGGGGACCGTCTTGGGTTTACTTGCCACGAGGAGGGCCACCTCCTTTCCACGTCTCACATGGCTGCGTGATTCCAAGCGCTGGTGGTGGAGGTGGTGGTGGTGGAGTGGGAAGGGGGCCAGCAGGGGTACCTTACGGTGGTGGTGGTGGTTTGGGGGATCCAGGCGTAAGCGTTGGCCCCCAAATGATGCCAGGTGGGGGCCACCATGGACGGGGTGTTGATGGACCCTCGTTGCGTAGGTTTTCAAAGGGAGATGGTGGCCCCAGTTTTGATGATGCATTGGGCTTAGATTTGCACCTTAGTCTTGCTCCAGCCAGGCCTTGACTCGGCCTTTAGTGTTTGGGATCTTTGTACATTTTCAAACAATTTTATTTTTTTATTTATTTTTTTCAGGGAAATTATTTGTTTCACTTGCACATAACTTTTTTTTCCCTTTTCTTAAAGTTATATAATCACTTAACTTTCCTCACAAATTTTAATTTTGTATATTAAGATCTAAATTTAGAATAAAAACTTTCATGTATGTAACTCAATTTTCCTCACCAATATGAATTATCTTAAACATCTAAACTTAGAACCAAAACTTTCATCCCTACTATTATTCTATGTAGGTAAGTAAATTGAAAGCTGAAATTCCAGCAACGAAAAATAGGAAGGAAGCAGTGAGGTACATTTGACATTAGACAATATACATGCAATTAACGTGGTTTATCAAATGAAACACACCCTACAGCTTCACTGGTTGGTTTTGTTAATGGTTTGGTTGGTCATTGATGAGTAGTGCCGAAAGGTAACATCACACTTTGTCTCTTCCAGCTCCCCGCAAGGAAGCTTATGTATTAATTTTAAGCTATTTACAGAGAATCTGTGTCTGCTAACTTTGTGAGGTGGGGGAAAATGGGGACTTAAATTGGAGACATAATCACCATCCAATCCAGCTCAGTTGTTGTTATACAATATGACTTCTATTATTTATCTGTTACCAATTAGAAACCTTTATTTGCAACCAACGGGAATGGTCTTGCGTTGTGACACTGCTGTCAGCATTTCCTAGCAATTGATAAAGAAAGGAGTCTAAGTTCTTGGAACCACTAGGGGTTGTCTTTCTAATAGATTTAAGCTGGATTGCAACTTGAAGCCATTGTCAGTATCTTTTCAAACTTTTCAAGTCGAGATCTATGTCTTAAACCATCTCTAACCTGAAAGAAAACAATAACAGTTATGTTGTCAGTGTGAGTAGAAACAAGACATGTTAAAGTGAGTTTGAGAAAGTCTTAATATGTTTAAAAAAGAAAGGACCAATTGATGGAGGTGCAAACACATGAAGCATGCATGCAGGCCTGTTTCTCCTATACAAGCTGTTAACACTTTTTTACTCTCAGGACTCTCCATCTAATTAGTTTTGATATTAGAGCATCATTATTACTCTTTACTTTTCTTACATGTAGCATTATTTTTATCCAATCCCCAATTTATGTTTTTTATATATAAAATTTATTTCTTGTGGTTTTTTTTCCTTTGGAAGGTGAGATATTATTACAGAACTTGTGCACTTCTAGTCCCAAGAACTCCAACTAACCATTTGATAGTTTGTTTGTGTTTTCTTTTCTCTCAAGTTGACTAGAAGATGATGATGAAGAATGGGACCCATTACATGCAAATCCAACCCAAATTTCTTCATCTTCCCCACATTTTTGAAATCAGCAGCTGCAGCTGCAACCTTAGTGTCTGATAATGCCTGGAATAATTATTAATTTAGGATTTAAATATTTAAGATCTCTTCAGTTCTGTACTGATTAACAAGTTGAGAGAGATGAGGAATAAAATAAATGAATTTGGTTGAGAAAACAATGGGATTCTTATAAATCAGCAACTAAGAGCTTGTGGGGAAAAAGAAGCTTACGTGTAAGCACTTAAGCAAAGATAATAAATGGCAAAGCACCCAATGCACCATCCTGGGGTTTGTCCACTAACTTAAAACAGCTGATTAAACTAAATTATAAACTGGTCAAAAGGGCAGGTGGTCACCCCCAAAATCATACTTTTTTTTCGGTGCAAAGTTAAGTTTAGGATCTTAAAACCTTTCAACATGTCCATAAGGTCGGTGACAGGTCTTCTCCTCATCCATTGGCACTTCCCTAAAGCCATTTTTCTTAACCCCTTTTTATTTTGTGTTAAAAAGTGACTGTTTTAATTGATTAGGGTTAGCATGCATAGTCAAGTCTTGTATCATTTGAATACAACTATTTAGATCCAGGACAAAGATTAAAAAGATTCGGAAAGACAGAACACAATATGATTATTTTTTCAAGCAAGAAAATGGAAGATTGTTGCATTTGAAATGGGTGGTTTGGAAGAATTTGATAATATGAATGGTGAAGAGATATATATAGGTAGTACAAGTGGGAAGCCAAGGAATAAGGTTCCAGGAGAGAACCTTAATTAATTTGATTGGATACTTTTGGAGGTTTAACTCCCATAGTTGAGCTGATCAAAGCTTTTGGTGAATTTGGTTTAGTGTGAGAGAAAAGAAAGGTGCAGAAGCCAAAGCACAATGATGTTCATAGGTTTGAAAACTGGTGCACTTGGGTTATATTCATTTGTTTTATAAGATGAGATTTGCTTTATTGACATATACGGCTCGTAGTGGTTGGTGAGGCAGAAAGTGGTGAGAAAATCAAATTAATTCCCCACATCAAAGCCTAGAACACAAAACCAGCTGTGGATTGGGACCCAAAGTTTTTGCTTCATCACTGCCATTGAAACCGATGTCAACACCCACTTAAGTCATCTCTCACTTTACTCATTAATTTACTGATAGTTTTGTAGTGGGAGAAGTCACCGCCCAATGAAGTTCAACCTGTGTAATTAAATAAATTTAAAGCCAAATATGGCTATAAATTCTTAGTCACCATGATCCAATCAACTTTCAGTGCTTACTCATTTTCCAATCAAATTTTCCTCACTAAAGTAGTTCCCCAGTTCCAACATGATTCAGGACTGGGATAAATAGTGTTGGGACCAGGGAAATTTAGGCAGTCATTTCTGGCTAATTTCATGGTGGTAACTTTGTGCCAACTGGTTGGAACTTGATACACAAGATTAAAAAGTGTTAAGGAATCGATTCAATATTGTATAATTTCTATTTTCCAAGGGTTAACTCAAGATTGGGTGATAATAATTAACTCAAACACCCTTTCTTTTTCGTTTGTGGGGCAGAAAATGACTTGGGACATTATGGATTGGTGGGCACATCATCATCTTTTTCTTTCACATAAATAAAAATCAAATTTCTTGTTGGTGGGTGGCTAGATATGCTCTATCTCAAGGCTGTCTACTTATTTACATTGATTTCTTTTTCCTACTAGTTATAACCAGAAAAAATTAATGGGCAAAGAAATATAATTTGTGTAACATGCAGTGCTAAAAGAAATCCCCAGCTACTTCACCAAAATATGACATTAACTGCTTAATTTCTTTTCAAGCTAACGCATTAATCAAAGGGTAAACTATTAAAATGGTCACTTTTATTTACCTCGAATTACATTTTAATCACTTATATTATCGTGTTGTAACATTTTATTCATTGAGCCATTAATTGTCTTTAACGGTTTATGGTAGGCTGACGTGACATGTTAAATCATCATTTCAAACAAAAAAATTTAAGTTAATTTATACAATCAATTCCCATATTTTTTTTATTTTGAGCAATTTAATTTTTTTTTATGTTCTTTTAACTTTCCTTTTTTTTTCTTTATTCTCAATTCCTCTTGTTTTCTTCCCTTCTCCATTTCTTTTAACGTGGTTTTTCTATGTTTCCATTTGTTGAAACTAATTTTTATACTTTTATTTTTTTGAACAATTTAATTTTTTCGAGTGAGGCGAGTTTTAATAAATGGAAAACATAGAAAAAAACCACATTAAAAGAAATGAAGAAGAGAGAAAAAAGAGGGAGAAGCATTAGAGAATGAAAAAAAAAGAAAAGTTAAAAGAATATAAAAGAAAAAAAATTAAATTGCTAAAAATGAAAAAAATATATGGACCAATTGTATAATTTAACCTAAAATTTTTGTTCGAAATGATGATTTAACGTACTACGTCAACTTTTTGTTACACCGTTAACAGCAATTAACGACTCAATGACTAAAATGTTACAACACGATAATATAAGTAATTAAAACGTAATATTTCAAATGTAAATGATTAAAATGTAACCTAAAGTAAATAAAAATTATTATTTTAATAGTTTACCATAAAGAAAGATTTCTATTTATGTTTTAGGTGCGAAATGCACCGATATTTACTAATTTTTGGATAATTTGAAACAAAAATATCAATTTCCTAATTTTTTTAAACTTATTGATGTTTAAATAGGGGTTAAATTTTTTTTAAAAATTGATTAATATTTCGGGCTAAACCTTTTAGAATGTGTTAGGAATTTTTTTTTTTATGCATTTCAACTTAATTTGTACAACAAAACTAAATGTTGAGATGTTTTAAATATAATATTTTGATATTTACTTATTTAATCAATCGAATTTCAGCATTAGCTTATAAATTTCAATTAATAATAATAATAATAATAATAATAAACAAATTACACGTGCCTAAGATTCTGACGTAGGTACGTAGATATAATATGCCTATAGTATTTATTTTTAAAAAAGAAATCCCCTAAGGACCATTTAACACATCTTTAGCTCATTCGCTAGACACTTGTCAAGGATTTTTTTTTTCTCCTTAAACTACTCACCTTTTTAGATTTTGGTTTTTTAATAAAAATTAGTTTAAAATTTTATTTTACTTTTATATGATATTTTAAATAATCCAATTCACTCGAAAATAAATTTTAAATAAATTTTTTAATTATTTTTAATGATGTTTGTTACATGATTGTTGCGTATGGTAATTTATAAATCGATTCTATACCTAACCTACTTAGAAAATTTAAAAGAAATTTTATTTTATTAATTATTTTTAATTTTGAATATTCATATATTTTGTTTTATTTTTAAATGATATATTTAAAGGATTAGTATGCATGTTAACCCATAAGTAGAGTTGTCCATGAACTTGGTCTAGCCAAGTAAAAAATTTAAGTTTAAGTTTGATCCGGTCTAAAATTTTATCTAAATTCAATTAAGATAAAAAAAAATACTAAAATTCGAGCTTGACTCGCCCGTATTAAAATTTTTATATAAAAATAAATTTAAAAAATATTATAAATTAAATGCACTTAAAATATTAAAATAAATATTTTCTAACAAATAAAAAATAAATTAAAAATTAGTATTTAAATAACATCAAGATAAGTGTAATTTAGCAAGTAAATACCTCAAAAATATTAGCAAAATTAATAATAAAACAAGAGTCATACAATATCAAAATAATAACAACAAAATAATAGCAATATAATAACGAAATGATAGTAAAGCAATGAAAAACAGTGGCAAAGCAGTAAAATAACAGCAATAAATTTTTTTTCAAATTCGAGCAGGGTCAAATTAAAAAAACTTACTTGAGACTCACATCATTTAGAAAATGAGCCTTATTTTGTTATTCAAACCTATCTTTTTGCTCAAAACACTTTCAATTTTCGAATAAACATGGACCGGAATCCTGTTAGTCTTTTGGATTCGCTTTTGTTTGACACATCAAATTTTAAAAATAACAGAATTCAATTTAATGAATTTAATAATGATTGAAGATTAAAATTTTAAAACATAAGAAATAATTAAAGTAAAAACAATCGAATTAAATTCGTAACATTTGTAAACAATTAGGACTAATTACCCGGAAGTTGGGTGTCATCGATCCGTCCCTCTAAGTCCTCATGATTCAAAAGTCCCACTTCTAAAGGCCCATAGGGTAGCCCACCACTTTTAGCAATAATGTGAGAAGCAGGCAACGACCCACCAGCCATGCGTAGTGCGACAAACCTCATTACTTATACTACTGTCCCATCTCAGTTTCCGCTACCCGATCAGCTTCCTCGCCATGTGAGTAGCTAGCTAGGCTGGCCAAGGACGACCATCTCCGACTGTTCCATTTCATCATCTCTAGCATTTTCCGTTTGAGTATCTCCTACCATTTTATCGGACATAGCTTGAGATCATAATCAGAATATGGCCATCATTAGGGAGCAACTCAACGTCTTCCACTCAATTTCCAATACCCCTTAAACATATAATTTCTTAATTTTTCTTCCTTTCCTCAGTTTTTCGATTAATATAAGACCTTAAATAAATTTAAAAAAGACACCAGCATTACTCTGGAAAGTCCAAATATTCCTAACTTGAAGGAAATGCCATGCAAAACATATCCAAGTAAGGCTCTTAACATGGTTAAAGGTTAGTCTTGTATTTTTTTTAGAATGTGTTTTGGAAAAGTTGTGTAAAAAATGATTTTGAAAAATATTGTGAAAAATTAAAATGTTCATTTTCAACAATGATGTTGTTGAGGCATATCAACTTGAGAATTGTTGAGTGGCACACGACAGTATTAATTAAGTGTTAATTATGGACTGTCATTGAAGTAGTTATAAAATTTGTCTTATTTGATTTAGTAATTTAATGAAAAAAAAAATCTTTAGAACTAGTTATGGGTTATTTTATTGAATATATTTATGATTCGTTTATGAAAAACCAATCATTGGCATTTGAAGATTAGATTGAATTCAAGTGAATCAAATAAATCCCTTGAAACATGGAGGCTCAATGAAGATTGTGTGTTGTTTTGGAAATCAAATCATTGATTGATTGTACTTTGATTATTTCCATTGTATTAGCTATTTTCAATAAGTTACTTTATACTGACTTAGATGCTATGTTAGTGAGTCGAGATTGATATATGATTTGAGGCTTGTATAGATTATGTACGAGAGCTTATTTAATGCATTCTAATTTGTTCATCAAAAGAACGATTGTGTAAAAGAGTGCAAAGTTTGTATTGTAAACATTGTTGAGAGTGTTTACTGCCCAAGTTCTCAGGGGGAGGATTTGGAGATGAGAGTTTTAGTCTTTAGGTACAAGGGTAAGCTTTCTATACTTGGAGAGTGATACAGTGCGAGTCACTTGTTGTATTCGTGACTAAGGATAGTGAAATTTCTCACTGAATTAAGCTTCACAGATGTAGGTAAACCAATCCGCGTAAACAAATCGTTGATGTTGTTTGTTATTTTGTTTGCACAGATTCAAAACGCTAAGTCATAGTGGTCATTGCAGTTTTGCACTTCCATTGCACTTGTTGTGTTAAGCAAATAAGTAACTTAATATAGCACCAGATATCAAATATCAAGCTCAAATAGTATACACATTATTATTCAAATTCAAGATGAACTAATGATAGCCCAAATATCAAGTCCAATATAAAAAAATTTAAACCCAATACCCAAATACAATTTGTTAAACTTAAAGCCCAATTCAAAATGTAATTTAAAAATAATATTTTATTAAAATATTAAAATGTTAATAATATTTTATACATTATTAGTTATAATTATAAACATGTATTTTAATATACAAAATTACACATAATTATTGCTGCAATATGTTTTATTATAACATATTATTTCATTAATACTGTATCACACACAATAATAGTAGAATAATACATAATATATTAATTATTATCATAATTATTGTTGATATGCTCTAAGTATCTGTACCTTTTCTATTCTAGAAAGGTAGCCCTCCTACTATTGATGTATATACGCATCAATAATTAAATATAATAATAGTTATATATTAATCATTATTATGATTATTCAGTTATAAATTCAAGTTTCTTCCAGCTTTGAATCGAATTTCTATAGAACTCGGATATGTTACAGAGTTCAAACTTTCTTAAATTCAGATCGTGTCAAGCTAAGATCGGTAGGGACGGGATTATGAGCTTGGCATGTTTTGTGAGCTCTGAAGCCCAACAACCAGTAGAATTTCTATCCAAAAAAAATAAATAAAATTACGCTGTTTAATCAGATTTCAAAGGTCACTGCTGCTCAGGATTAGAATCCGGCTCTCCACTTACTTCACGTCTCGTTGTCGGAGAGTTGACTCGTTATTGTCATTGAAACCTTTTCCATAACTAGAAATTTTGAAAAAAAAAAAAACTGTTGGCATCACGTCTATTTTCCTTCCATTACTAAGTTAGAACCATCTCAGTTTGCAGTCAAATGCTAAGGGAGATGCAAAAACTGTAGCAAAAGGGCAGTGCCCACCAACTTTGTTTCTTCGAGGATAATGGAATGGCGAAACTTGGATTGCATAAACAAATTGTGGGTGATCTTTCACTGCCCGACTCTTCTCCTTTTGCTAAGCTTTTGGGTTCCTACATCCAATCCAAGTCTCTCCTTGATATACGTCGGTTACATGTTCGGATAATCAAATCTAATTTTGCGTCAGAGACTTTTATCCTCAACAGGCTAATCGATGCCTACGGCAAATGTGGCTCTTTGGAGGATGCCAGGAACGTGTTTAACAGAATGCCTCAAAGAAACATTTTTTCTTGGAACTCGGTCATATCTGTATTGACGAAATTGGGTTACGTTGATGAGGCAGCAGAGGTTTTTGATTCCATGCCTGAGCATGATCAGTGCTCTTGGAATTCCATCATTTCAGGGTTTGCTCAGCAAGATAGATTCGGAGAGGCTCTTTACTATTTTGTTAGGATGCATAGGGAGGACTTTGTGCTTAACGAATACTCGTTTGGTAGTGCTCTTAGCGCTTGTTCTGGGTTGAAAAACATTAAAATCGGTGCTCAAATCCATGCTTTAATCGCAAAAACTAGGTTCTTTTCCAATGTTTATATGGGCTCAGCTCTTGTTGATATGTATGGAAAATGTGGGAGTGTCAGCTGCGGCCAGAGAGCTTTCGATGATATGAGTGAGAGGAATAGAGTCTCTTGGAATAGTTTGATCACTTGCTATGAGCAAAATGGTCCAGCTGGTACAGCTCTTCAGGTTTTCTTGAGGATGATGGATTGTGGAATTGAACCAGATGAGCTCACATATGCCAGTGTGGTTAGTGCTTGTGCTAGCTTGTCGGCAATCAAGGAAGGCAAGCAGATTCATGCTCGTGTTATGAAATGCAATAAGTTGAGGGATGATCTTGTCCTGGGAAATGCATTGGTTGATATGTATGCAAAATGCAATAAAATCAATGAAGCTAGATGTATTTTTGATTGGATGCCAGTTAGGAATGTAGTGTCTGAAACCTCAATGGTAAGTGGGTATGCGAAGGTAGCCAGTGTGAGAACTGCGAGATTAATGTTTGCAAAGATGATGGAGAGGAACATAGTGTCTTGGAATGCGCTAATTGCTGGGTATACACAAAATGGGGAGAACGAAGAGGCTCTGAGACTTTTTCGTCTCTTAAAGAGAGAATCTGTTTGCCCAACTCATTACACGTTTGGCAATCTACTGAATGCCTGTGCTAATCTCACTGATTTGCAGCTTGGAAGGCAGGCTCACACACATGTTTTGAAGCATGGTTTCCGCTTTCAGTTTGGAGAAGAATCTGATATTTTTGTTGGCAACTCTCTCATAGACATGTACATGAAATGTGGATCAGTTGAAGATGCTAGCCTGGTTTTCAAAACTATGATGGAAAGGGATTGGGTATCATGGAATGCCATGATAGTAGGATATGCACAAAATGGTTATGGACATAAGGCTCTTGAGCTGTTCAAGAACATGTTGGCATCTGGTGAGAAACCAGACCATATCACTATGATTGGTGTTCTTTGTGCTTGTAGTCATGCTGGGTTAGTTGAAGAGGGGAGACATCATTTCTCATCTATGAGCAGGGAACATGGTTTGGTACCATTGAAGGACCACTATACATGCATGGTTGATTTACTTGGTCGAGCTGGTTGCCTCGATGAAGCAAAGAATTTAATTGAGACAATGCCAATGAAGCCTGACGCTGTTGTCTGGGGATCTCTGCTTGGTGCTTGTAAAGTACATCATAATATTAGGTTAGGAAAGTATGTAGCAGAGAAGATATTAGAAATTGATCCTAGCAACTCCGGACCTTACGTTCTTCTCTCAAACATGTATGCCGAGCTTGGGAGATGGGGAGATGTTCTTAGAGTAAGGAAGTTGATGAGGAAACGGCGAATAATCAAGCAACCTGGTTGTAGCTGGATTGAGGTACAGGGTCATGTAAGTGTTTTCATGGTGAAAGATAAAAAACATGCTCAGAGGAAGGCAATCTATTCAGTCTTGAATGCCCTCATTAAACAGATGAAACGAGCTGGGTATCTACCAGATGCTGGTGATGAAGGAGCTTACGAAGAGCTAGCCACTAGTGCCGCGGTTGGTTGATAGAATATATTCTTAATGATTCTCGTCAAAATGGTTTTTTTTTTCAAAATTTTGCATTCATTGCATTTTATTGGTTTAGTTTCTCTCCCATCTTCTGCTACTCCACTTGGTTTAATAGACGCCATGGTTCCTTATATAATTGTTAAACTGTCAGAGAGAGTTAGACATTTTGTAATTCAAAATGTGAACAGTTGCCTATTATGAGTGCATCTTTACCAAAATGTAGTAATCTTCGTACAATTGAAGGGCATTCAACGACACAACCTTAAGCGACTGCATAAAATAGGACAAACTCAGCTCAATCTAATGCTTCCATGGGATATTACCCTAAAGAAGCAAATAAAACAAACAACCAATAAAGCACTAAAGCGCTTGTTAGAGTTGTGTGATCCGAATTTCATAATAAGGAGATTTTTTAGGGCAAAAGATCGAAGCTCATCACAGATCCCTATTAAGCATAAAACTGTATTGGGATTGACCGAGGGTGCGGGGGTAGAGCCCTCTTGGTACGGATCATGCCGCACAAGTAGAATTCATATAGAATTGCCTTTCTTCTCTTTAACATTGATTAGAATAGGGTTTTTAAACCTTTTAAATAGATGTAATCGAAACTCTTCTTGTATAATTCGGTTTTCAACATTAGTGAATTTCTCTTTCCATGTAAAATCTTTGTATTTTATTTTTTTATTGATTTCTAATCGTTCTATTGCCATTATTCACATCATAACATCACTTTTTAGGCACAGTTACCTTTGAAGACTTGCATAAAAATGTAATAAGTTATGGTGAGAACAAGTTATATTCTTAATGAATTAATATTAAAAGATGGCTTAATATAATATTTGGTACCTGAATTTGATACTTTTTTCTTAATTTGGTACCTAAACTTTTTTTTGGTCCAATTTGATACTCAAACTTGATATTTTTTCCTAATTTGGTACCTAAACTTAACACTTTTTTTTAAGTTGGTACTTAAATTTTTGGGGTCCAATTTTTTGGTACCTGAACTTGACTCTTTTTCTTAATTTGGTACCTGAACTTTTTTTGGACCCAATTTGACAATTTTTTCCTAGTTTAGGTGCCAAATTAAAAACAAAATGTCAAGTTAAGACACCAAATTGGATAAAAAAAATTTAAATACCAAATCAAAAAAAATATCAAATTTAGATAACAAATATTATATTAAGCCTTAAAAGATTGACCATTTGTCCTATTATACAAGCATTCTATGCTAAAGTATGGTTATTACATTCACCAAAAAAACTATATGGTTATCACCGATCCCAAGCAAAATCAAGATTACAAGTTGGGGATTTGTACCAAATTTTGTTTAACAATGGAGAACCTACATGCTAAGCGAGTTGCCTTAAACAGTGTATACTCACGATGTAAATCAGAAACAGAAACAACTATCCACTCCACTAAAGACTTTCTCATATCTCAGATGTTTGGATGAAGCTAAGTGCAACCTGGCTACCAACCCACTCACCGACCATAATAACAAATTGGTTATCTGAAAATGCAGATGATGACAGATGCGGTCTCCTAGAAATAACTATTTGGGCTTATCTGGTTTAGCAGAAATAAGGAATTGCATGAAGGAATTACAACTTCTATAAATTAGCTACAATCTTTCGTATAATCTTATCTGAACTTATTCATAAATCGAGCTATTTACCCAAACTTAAAAATTTATCCAAAATATGACTAGATAAATAGGCTTAGAAAAAAAATAAACCCATTGAAAATTTGACTGGGGTAAATGGTTCGATGATGGAGCTATCATCATCTGAGCTTCTTTCTACATTTACACGAAATATCAAGTATATTTTTTTTAAAGAAAATATACGTAAAACTAATATTATTGAAATTTGAAACTACAATAATTAATTTAAAATTTCAACAAAGAATTTTTGCATCCATGCTTTTATTATATATTATTAGATTATAATTTATTGAGTGGGAATACATATACATTTGCACATAATATAGGAGTGAACAATTGCCTAACCTAGTAAAAAAAAAGGACTGCTATCAAAAGAATTAGAATTGAAGAACAAGGTGGCAAATATATATTATAATAATAGAAAAGCTAAGCCACTTTTACTCCACCGTGACGTTTTCCTTCCATGGCATCCTTTTTATTACGGCAAGCAGCACAAAGGAAGGGCCCTTGCCAGGGTTTTGAGCTGGTCGAGAATATGGAACCCGCATGAACTGAGATGCCTTCACTTGGAGCAAGGTCGACTTGGCATACACCACATGTGAATAGCCCAGATGTTGTTTGCCCTGCACCCTCATCATTTCCAAGTCTGCACAATGCAGTACTTCACTTTCAGTATCCATTACAATGGAGTTTATTATTAGCAACAAGCAAATCTAGTGCTAGTGCTAAGTGCTAACCTTTCAGCAAGCATTGCTGAGCCTTCTTCAAACAGCTCTTCAACTATACCAACAGCTGAAAGCTTCTTTGATAGTTTATTGGCAGAATCACGAGAGCTCTTCCTGAATAAGAAAGATCTCAGTTTGTTCGGCTTTTTGGGAAGAGGAGAAGGCGGTGGTGGATTCTCAGGAGGAATTATGTCGACAACAATGCAGGTTGTGTCATCCTTTAACCCTCGCGTCCTTAATGCTTCCTGAACAAAATTATATTAGGAAAACAGGAAAAAGGCCGGTCTAAAACAAGGGTAAATAAAAGGAAAAACTGTATGGTGATGAATTGAATCACCTTAACTACTTGTTTAGCAGCAAGTTCAGCTGGTAATCCACGGCAAGATTTTGCAGCCATTTCCGATGATAGGGCATCCCAAATACCATCGGAAGCAATTATAAGCCTCCCACCAGCGTTTGACAGCTTTTACAAACATCAGCGTTTTCTATGTCAAATGAGAAAGTAACCATAACATCAACAAGAACATTGCACAAGATCCAACAAGCTTACCTTTACTTGCTTTACATATGGTATGGGAACTATGAACTCTCCAACATCCATATCTCCTATTGACCTAGACAGGCATAAACCTCCTGGCCAACATCGGAGAGGACCAATCTGTCACAACCCGGAAAAAAGTTAGATTCCAATAGTGCATGTTACTAGGGGAGAAAAAAAGAAGTTGAGATTTAGAAACACCAACCTCGGCACCACCAGCAATGCTAAGCCTCCCAACTTCACCCCCACTAGCAGTGACGCGTTCCCTCCTGCAATAACAAAAGCACATAACCAATTAAGAATTCTGTTCATGGAAATGGAACAAAGGAGATCTGTCAAGATAAAAACATACTCTTCCACATTCTCTTCAAGTCTGTGATCAACGGTCAAGATAGAGATTCCACCACCCTGAGTATCTAAAATGCAACGAGAATCCCCAACAGATGCAACAGTCACTGTCCATGCATCCACTATTACAAAGGTAGCAGTAGTACCCGATGTTTCACCTGAAGGAAAAAAAATTAATAAGGAGAGAGAACACCAGTGTCATCTAAATGTGCAGAAGATGCAGTTGGAGAATATAAGAATTGGAAAACAAGTTCATGCCTCTACTCTGAAATTCCTTGTCGGTCTTCACAAATCCGGCAACTAATGCTCGAGGTAAAGCTTGAAACCATTCCTCCCGCCCAAGGCCACGAGGAACAGCACTCAATATATGACTCAAAAGGTGCTCCCTCGTAAAAATTGCTGCAGCATTACCATTGTGCCCATCAAAGATCTGAAGGCAGAAGAAAATAGTCACCATCACGGACAAAGTGAAGGAAGCAATGAAGAAACCATCCAAGCGCAAATTACTACAATTCATCAGAAAACAATTGCTCAAAGCATGAATACTCCTACCAACTCCTAAGCAAATCAACCTTGCAAATTAAGTAAGAACCACGGGACCATATGATACCGGCTTATGAACTAGTACAGTAACATCATTACATCGTTTCAGTTTTTGTATCTCTATCAACCGATACCATCCCCGGCACCTTATTTGATCTTTTAACCAATTTCTAATAATCAGCTTAGGAGTTTTCTCATAACAATATTATTTAAAAGTGGACTAAAATATATCACCCAAAGCACCAAGCATGTGAAAAACAATGAAATGGCAGTTTGTTTGCAAAAAAATAAGATTCATTACCGCAAAAACAGAGAAAGTAGATGAAGGATTGCCAGGCACTCGTTGACAATCCGTTTTAACCAAGAAATAATCTTCTCCTTTCCTAGATTGAGCGGCATGACCGTATCTCACGCTTGGCTTCTCCATCTTCTCATTCTTCATCTCTCTGCTTATTAATGCTGCCAGAGGCACCAGTTCATGACCACGACGCCTGCCTGCTCCAGATGCCATCTCCTACCACCCCACAAGGTTAATTATTGGCCCCCCAAACTCAACAACCCATTGTTGCCCACTCAATCACAAAGAACAAGATCCCCCCCCCCCCTCACACACACAGATCTCAAAACTACAAGCACCTTCTTCCAATTCACTTAATTATCAAATCAAAAACCCGCTATGAAATTCACTTCCCTTTTATATTCACCTGCAGTGAACAACTCAAACTGTCAGTGTAAGATCCAGCAAAAACAACAGCACCACATACAAAATGCAGATCCTTAAGCAGAAACAAAGACAGTCGGTTTTAGAAAGATGACAGCAGACAAGGAAGGTGAAGTTACCAGCAAAGAATGTTTGGTTTAGCGTTTCGTACAAAACCAAATGCCAGATCTGGTTGCTACACGAAGCAAGCCATTAACAATAAAGGGGAAATAAATCTAGCTCGGGAATTCTACGCGTTTTTGGTGACAAGGCAATGAACTGTCGTATATCCTATTAATCTAAAAACCAAACCCTCACTAAAAAGAGTTTTTAGTTACCAAACAGAGAAAGGCAACTTGTATTTTTTTAAAAGTTAGGAAAAAAAAAAAAACTTGAGAATTGATTATTATGAGAAAGAACCCACCCCAACCCAAGTCCGCTTCACAACATTTCCCTTCCACCAAACACTCAAAAACAAAAGTTTTTGCTTTTATTTGTTATAGAAAGGATTGCTTCCCAAAAGAAAAAAAAAATGGACAGCTTTCTCCCACAAAGAAAGCACAGAAAGTGGGTTTTGCTGACTATAAAGCAATCTGCCGACAATCCCACATTCTGTTTCTGTTTAGAGTCGGTTTCAATAGTGAAAAGCAGCTTCAACTAGTTAAATAAAATTCAAGCAGTAGTATCATAAAACTAAGGAATCTTTGCAAAGACCGCCTTTCTCTTTGTCCTAAACTCCTCTCCTAGTAGATCTAGACATTGAAAATTGTTGTCGTATTAAAAACTCCTTTTTTTTATTCTTCATATGTGTTTTTTCTTACATGACAAAGAGATGAAAATTAAGACAATGAAAAACTAAAAGAAGTTTTTGACTCAATTAGTGACGTTCCTCATTAGGTGAGGGTTATTGCACGTCATATATTGTTGGTTGGAGTCACCATCCTACCATGATTCTTCCGAGGATAATATTGATGAATCTACAAAATAAAAAATTATAAGCTTTCAAAAGGCAAGGGAGGACCGTGGTATGAGAATCCTTGCATAGAGTTTGGAGGCAATAGAGTAGCTTTTGACCATGATGAGTTGACAGTGGCCCCATGATAGTACGCCCAGGATTCCTGCGAATATCTCCAGGGAGTGTGTGTGAAACACCTTCTTCAAGGGTTATTTGGGGTTGATGACAAATGTTGATTGTGGGAGTATTGTTGAAGAAGGCTAGGATTGAGAGTTGCATATCATAAAGTCGCATTATGGCTCTTAAAGAATTATGAGCAATGCCCTTGAATCTGAACTCATTTCTTGTTTTAAATATTGACCACAAGATGAAAATGAATATTGTGTAGAATTTCCTTGATTCTGGTGGGTTGATTTCTTTGACCTGGAGCCATTAAGAGATCCAGAAAGGTAGAGAATGAATATTGATATTATCTATGCGTTGGGAGAGGAAAGATCCAAACCAAACTGCTCGAGAAAAACTGCAATGTAGGAACAAATATTCCATGGATTCTGCAAGAGAGTGATCGAGAGGGCAACTAGAATCCATGCCAACATTGCACCTATGAAGATTTTCCATGGTTGGGGAGACAATTGTTGTAAATTTTCAATAGGAACGTGATGAGTTTGAAAGGTAGTTTAAACTTCCAAAGTTGTTTCCATACTTTAGTGTTGACAAAGGAGGTGGGGCCAATGCTTTGTTGTAAATTCCAAACATGGTTGTATGCATTCTTGACAGTAGAGGCGCCACTGTAGTCATCCCGCCCAACCAAGGAGATTGGCTTGTTGATAAGATCATTTGCAAGTTGGGGGCCAAGAGTTTCTCTTGCTTTACTTTCATTCCACATCTCATTCTACTTTGGTCAAAGCAAGAGAAGGCTTGAACAACAGTGTTATGGGTTCAGACTACGTCCAAGTGCTTTTCAACGGCATTCGGTTTGATCTAGGAATCATTACCACTCCAAATTTGGACGTCCTTCCCTTGATTGTAGATATCTCTACCTAAAAGGATATCTTTCCATACCCAAGAGTCAGTAGCATTGGGTTGGACAACTTCAAAGGCGTCACGTTTGTAGTATTTAGCTTTTAGGACTTAAGCAATGAAGGAGTTGGGCGAAGACTTGATCCTCCATGCTAGTTTATCTAAAAGCTCTTCGTTCATGAGTTTGGCTTCTCTAATCCTAAGTCCTCCTTCCAGGATTGTTTTTCTTCCATAAAATACACTAGGCATCATAATTACATTAGTTTAAGGTTTTTCATTTTATTTTTAACAGTCAAATTTTATCTAAAATGATCTCATTAAAAAGGGAAAAACACCTAAACATTTTCATGATCACATCATTGAAGTAGATCAACCAAAGGCAATGATTGATGATAACAATCACCATCATTGTTGACATAATCAGTCAGACATGAACTCATAGATCTTCAAAGCTAGGATCCTTAACACCCAAAACCTGTTTCTCGACTGATGAAAGGCCATCTGGGGCTCAAATGGATGTCCCACCCTGACCCCATTTCTTAGACAATGCATTCTTTTTTGTGTCTGATTTCCCATCTTTCCAATACTTTTTTGCTACTCTTGCCACTGTTCTTCATTTCTTTACAACTCTTCTACCACTTATAACCCAGAAAAAGTTTATTTTCTTTTAAAAAAATTGCTTTTCTTCGCTTCTGGGTTTTCTATTTCATTTAATATTTTATTCTTCTTTAATATTATTTCTTACAAAAATTAAAAAATTAAAATGCATTCATTTGACCATTAAAAATAATATGAAAAATTCTAAACCAATAAGATTACCACAAGTGACAATCAAAGCGTAATCCATGCAAGAAAAAAAAAGGTGTACATATTCTACACGTGTTATCCATTGATTCGTTGCTGCAAGTCAATAAGTTTTTATAATTGTGTTAAGCCTTTTATTTTATTTTTTTGCCATTTGACTCGTGATAAAAATTTAGTTAAATAATATATTATAGAAAATATGTTATTTAAATAACATAAATTAAATATATGTGTTGTATATTATACAAAAATATTTATAAATTATTATGAACTAATTATATTTTTAATTTTGATAATATTTTGTGCATTAATAGTTATATATGTATAGTAGCAACTATTGATATTGTATTGTGTATTATGATATTATATAATACAATAATATGTATATTATAATCTACCATATCATATATATATGTACAATATATACACATTAAAGGCTTTCTTATAAAAGAAAAGGAAATAATGCTTTGTTGGCATAGTTAAAGTACTAACAAGTGGCACAATTTTATATCTAGAAGTAGAGGTATTATTTGCAATATAAACCCCTCTACGTTTTTTTATAGGACATTCCAAATTTTCTATTTACCAATTTAATCCCTACAATTTTATTGTTATTCTTAATTTAAAATAACTTAATAATGATATCTACATTAATTGCTATATATTTTCATTTACTTATGAAAAAAGTTGTCTTACTTTTTTCCTCTTTTTTTCTTTATAAAATCTTATTTTTATGAAATTGAGATAAATATATAAATCTCAATTAGAGGTGTTCATGTGCTAATTAGGGTCGGGTGTAAGCATGATATTAATATACTTTATTTTTGCCCAAGCTTGGCCTGACCCAAAATCTGGGCCTAAAATTTTGCACAAACCCGCTCATATTTGCAAAATATTATTCAAGACCATTTTAGGCCAGTCCATTTAATTTTTTTAATTTTTTTAAAAATATTTATTTTATTTTATTTTAATAATTAATGATTTTATACAATTTTTTATTTGTTGAAATTTTTTATAAAGTCATCCTTAACATTATTTTAATGTTTACAATAGAGTAGTATTATATATTTAGTATATGTTTATTTTTTTAATGTGTTCTAAATTATATAATATATAAAAATAACATATT
Source organism: Gossypioides kirkii (assembly GCA_005610355.1). Classification (NCBI taxonomy): domain Eukaryota; kingdom Viridiplantae; phylum Streptophyta; class Magnoliopsida; order Malvales; family Malvaceae; genus Gossypioides; species Gossypioides kirkii. The sequence continues at coordinate 36,665,762 of CP032246.1, forward strand.
ATAAAGTATTATAAACATAAAACGGGTTGGGCGAGGTTCAAACTTGAACATTCAAGCTCAAGCCCGAGCCCGACTCATATTTTAAACAAGATTAATTTTTTTCCCAAGTCTATTTTTCAGATTTAATATTTTTGTTCAAACTCTCCAAATTTCAAACAGGCCTTCAAACCTGAGTGACTAGCTCAGCCCATGAACAAATCTAATCTCAATAATCTTAGTATGCAACATATAAATTCAATCAATTAATTGAAATTTTTTTATTATTATATTTAAGTATTTAACTAATAAATATTGAAAAATTATATTTTATAATTTTAACTAAACATTAAAAAATTAACTAATATACATTTAAAATTATAGGGTAAACTACTCGATTGGTCATCCAATTTTTAGGGTGCTTTCATTTTAGTCACAAAAAAACTAAATCATTGTAATTTCATCACCCAACTTCCAGGGCGTTTTTGTTTTAGTCACCTAAATGTTAAACCTCTAGTGGCGGTTGATTGTACACGCCTAGACCTGTTCATGGGTCAAGCTACCCAAGCCCAAAGGCCCGCCTGAAATTTGAAAGAGTTTGGCAAAAATGTTAGGCCCAAAAAATGGGTTTGGGTAAAAAAATTAAGCTTGTTTAATATATGGGTTGAGCTCTGGCTAAACCATTCAAGGTCCAAGCCCATCTCGACTCGACCCATTTTTAAGTTAGTAATGTTTTATTTTATGTTACTTTATATATTATGCAATTTATAATACATAAAAATTAAATATGTAGTAGTATATAATATTACTACTATGATGTAAATATTAAAAATTGTTAAGGTGACCACATATAAAATTTTAATAAATAAAAATTATATAAAATTATTAAATATATATTTAATATAATATAAATATATATTTTAATTTTTTAAAACTAATATGGGTGGTCTTAAAATGAGCTTGGGTAAAATTTTAGGCTCATATTTCTCGTCAGTCGAGTTTGGGTGAGCATAAAGTGTGCTAATATCATGTTTAGGCCCGACCCAAACCCGATTTGACCCGGCCCATGAACACCTCTATACACGCCACATCATGTTTACACTTTTATTTTAGTCATCCAACTTCCAAATCATTTTCATTTTGATCACTCGAAAAATTTCTTTTTTTAAGTATTGATCGGGGTAAAAAAATTAATAATCAAAATAAAAAAGCAGTAAAATTTAAAATAATGTACTAAAAATTATCAAAAGTGTACTTGTTTACCTCTTGTATGTTCTAAACTTTTTTTCAATATTGAAATTTTAAATTTCAAAAAAATAAAAGACAATTAAATAAATGGCTTATATGTAGAAAAATACTTAAAATGCAAAAAAAATAATTAAGCCTCTTGTATTAAATTCGAATCCATTTAAGTTTATGTCGTTAATTAAAATAATCAATTAAGGCCCTTCGTTAATGATTTCTGTTATTGACCATGTTGATCATTAAAATAAATTGACGAACCAATTCGATGGTCACATGTGGTAGCTTTTGGTTTAATCTAAATTAGATTTTTTTATATCATTTTCTATAATTTCTAAAATATTTTTAAAAATTTTATAATTTCTTAAGAATTTTTATATAATTCTTACAAATCAATTAAGTCATTCACGTCAACATTTTTCCACATCAATCGTCATATCAAATGTCATGTTATCAAAATTTTCTTATTAATCATCGTGTCTCTTATCACGTCAACACTTAACAATCATTCAAAAGTTTTGATGAAAATAACAATCTAGAGGACCTAATTAATTGTTATTTTTGAATTAAAAATCCAATTGATAGTACTTTTCAATCAGAAACCCAATTGATTGTTTTCGAGGAGTTTTTTAGTATTTCCTCATTGAGTGGGAACTTAGCATCCACTAATTAAACGAACAAAACAAGTCTTCTATGCTAAATTTAGTAAATGTAAAAATGCCAAAGGATTTCCGGCTAGCATTTCAGGAATAATTGTTCTTTTGTACGGAGATCACTCTCGAAGATTGGCATGATTTTTGTAGGACCAGTAGTTGGTTAGTGGGAAATGGAAGAACTGTATGCTTTTGGTCTAAACACATGTGGAAATTGAAAGTGGAATGAATTTGCAAGTTACTTTAACCGGTCATCCATCCTACGGATTGTAAGCATTCAACCACCAATTGAGCAGTGAGCCTATTCTAGGATATTCACTACGTCTGAAACTTATAGTCACTTGGCTAGCAATTACTGGGTACAAAAAGATCCATCATGGGAGGTAATTTGGGATTACAGAGAGCTTCTTTGGCTAACAATTGAGCAGTTTCTTTGGCTTCTAGGCAAAGAGAAGCTATGGCTGATCCAATACGTAGGAGGGGACTTACAACGGAAGCATCTTGCCGAATTTGCAGCGTAGTTCGGGAATCTTTGCTACATGTTGTGCGAGATAGCCCACCAACATGTTCTCTTTCAAAGCAAATTATTCCAGTTGACGGTCAAGGTAGTTTCTTGTTGCACCAGCTACCTGGCTGGATTATGGCTAATTTCCGAAATACCAATGTGATTAATAATCTTGATGTCCATTGAAGTACCCTTTTTGGTATCATATGTTGGAGACTTTGAAAATAGAAGAACTACTTTTTGGGAAGAAGACTTCTGGTATGAGGAGGGTCTAAAACTAGGTGTTAGCTTGAGAAACTATGTTATCGTTGTAACAATTAAAAATTATTTATTTTAATCATTAAAAATAGGAACCAAACTGTTTGTAATCCCTCCATTTTTTTTTGTTAAGCATATAATTTTTCCATTGTTGATTTTTAATTATCCAAAACCCTAAATCTTTTTTTTAACAATGTAGAGATGAAGAAAAAAAGAAAAAAAAACAAGAGACGATGGGAAAGAGGGGGAAAACTCACGTCTCATGAATTGAAAAAAAAAGGCTCAAAATTAAATATGATGTGAAAATTCATTTTAATTTGAGTTGAAAAAAATTATTGATGTGATATAATACAAGGTGATGGGAATGGTCTACAGAATAATTTCTCATTATGAAAGTGTTTAAGTATGTTTTTAAGCGTTTTTGACTAATTTTCAACTTCAAGAGCTCAAGGTTCAGTACCTTTATTATAGATACAGGGCAAGTCAGTAGCTAAAAAACTATAGTACAAGGGCTAAGTATCAATATCCTACTTCTAGGTATCGATCCATGGCCTTGGGCATCGGTACCTAAGGGTTATGTTCTTATACCTAGGCCCCTAGCCAGTGCCTAGGGGTATTTATTCGGTTAATCGATCCGAACTATCATTAACCAAATTAACCGATCTTTTTAAATATTTAGCCATTAACCGAATTGAATTTTTTTCAAAAAAAATTACCGAACCGAAATTTTTCGATTCATTCGATCGGTTAACCGAATTAATCAAAAATTATATATTTTTTATTTTTGGTTAAAATAAGTATAAAAAATTACCCAAATTACCTGAAAAATCGAATTACCAAATTAAAAAATTAACCGAATTAAAGTATTAAATCACTACATAATTAAAAATACTATATAAGTCTTAAAATTAACACATAATTAAAATGTAAGTTTTTAATATTCTCCATTTGTATCCATTTCTTCTCTCCAACATATCTCCATTTGCATTATACCTAAAAAAAAATATGTACAAAAAATGAGCATATAATAAAAATATATGCATTTAAAAAATAAAAAATAAAAACAAATGAATATATGCATTTATTAAATTATTTGTAATTTTTAGAATTGGGTTGGGTACTTGAGTTTATACTGGATTGGGTTTGGGTGGGTAGTGTATTAATATTTATTATAATATTATTTATTAATTCGGTTAATTCGATTAACTGATCGGTTTCGAACCGAATTAATCGTTAACCGAAAATCCAAAAATTTATTAACCGATCTCCGATCGAATTCATTTGGTTAACCGATCGATTAATCGAATTAGGTCGGTTAACTGAATTTTTTTCGATTTTACTCGAATTGTGCACATCCCTACAAACATTGCATTTTTTTGTGAGTTTTGACTCCTGTTAAAGCTTATTTTTTACTATGGACACTTCCAATTGCTCTCGAAATGTTTCTAAATGATACTAAGTTATTTTAAAGGCGTTCAAAATTATTTCACCAGTATAATTTTATTTTTTTGAGGTACCATTATAATTTTATTAAATTGTTTTTAATTTTAAATTTTTGATAAATCTTATCTTTTTAAAATTAAACGACATTGATTTTAGTTGATAAATATTGAAAACTTGTTTTGTGCCTCAAACGTTTTCCATATGAATTTAAATGGAATCTAAAATTTTATAAAAGTGTTTAAATTGATTTAAAGCACAGAAATCATATCGTGAAAGAAATGTTTTTATAGAAGTATCAAAATTTGTATGAGTTTTGGAAATGTTACCGTAGCACCTCTCATTTTCATCGATTATAAGGTTGGGTGAGCGGTGTTACAATTGATTCTTTGTTCGTTATTATATTTTTTGAATTTCAAAATTTCAATTTTAATATAAATAGTAGTAATTAAATTCATTAGTTGTTTTTAAATAATATGTAAAAATAACAATTTCATATGACATTATACATGTGATAGTAAATTTTTCGCACGAACTTAAAGAATTTAACAATTGTCGTTTGACAATAACTAAAATTTTAAATTTTAAAATACACATGAACCAAAAATAACTAAATTAAAATAGAGAAATTAACTCCACAATTTACAGACAAATAATAGAATTTAAACATTTAAAATTTACTTGAACCTTGTTAATGTGTTTTTATTAAACTCAACCAAGGGTTTAGTGAATATATTCAAATTATAGGAAATAAGTAGATTGTAATGTGTATTTTGCTCTTTATAACGATCTTATTGGACTATGATATTTGTAATGATGAATTAAATTATAATAAGCTCCATTTAATATATAAGATTATCACTATTACTTTATTATTATTTTTTGGTATATCAAATCATTTATTACTATGAAAGTAAACAACATCGAGAAACCAAGTTGTAGTCAAAGTTGAAAGCAAAAAGCAAAAGCGAAAGAGAGACTATACAACTTGTTCATTCCAATAAAAAGAAAAAAAAAAAGGTACAACTTGTTTTTAATATTTTAACATTTGCTTTGGTAAAGCAAACAACTTCGATGAACCTCACCCTTTTATCTCCAAATACTCAATTATAAAAATTAGTAAACGAGGTTTGGAAGATGAATCATATTTTATAATTAATCATTTATCTTTTCAAAAAATATCCAAAAAATAAATTAATCACAAAGTAAATTAGTAAATATTGATTTAGAATATCATAGTAATCTAAATAAATTGATGTAGTTTTTTATTTAAATATGTAAGATTGAATTAAAATTAAATTTTCACGTATACATTTGAACTATAATCAAAGTTCATACATCAAATTGCACATTCAAACAAAATTTATGTGTAATTTTAATATTTATCTTATTATAGTGAGAAAAAATGGACCATATTGAATTTTTTATATAAGAGAATTTTTAAAATTATTTAACATTTACAAAATTATAAATTATTTTTATAAAATATTTAATAATAAATTAAATTTATTAAAAATATACCATTCTTTCAAATATTATATGTTTTATTTTTATACAATCATTTAATTTAATTAACTTATATTAATTATATAATAAATATATTTTTATTATTTTATCGTATAAAAATAAATTTATGTATTCATTATTTAAATATTATGGTATAAATAAAATAATGAAAAAGTAAAAATTTAAATTATAAGAAACATGGATATTTTTATCTTATAATATTGTCTTTCTAAAAGAAAAACTTGTTAAGGTAACTATAAAAGATTTCAGTGGAGAAACAAAGTGCTCGATGAACAAATAATGAATAGTTCGGTATATGTTCGTTTATTAAAGAAAGTAAATGAACATAAATAAGATTTTAAAGCTCATTTATTAAACAAACTAAACAAGAACAACACTTGTTCAATTTATTTATATTCATGAACAATTTTATTTGTGTTCGACTAAAATTCGTTTAATAAATCATTTAAAATTTATTTAAAATTAATTTATTAATTTATTATTACATATTAATAAAATTATTTTATATATACAAAATAATGTATATATATGTGTATGTTTATCTATTTATTGTTTGTTTGCTTATTATTCATGAACATCATTAGTGAACATATTCACTCATATGTCTACGAACATATTCATTTAACTTGAATGAATGAACATGAATATACATATTTTTAAATAAATTGACTCGAATACATATTTGAAAACTTTAAAAAACATGAACCGAATATGAACAAATTTAAAACAAACAAACATAAATAGATATTTATTCGTTCAATCTCGAATTAATTTACAATTCTAATGATGTGTTTGGAATATTCAATTGATCTCACCAGCATGTTTCTCACACAGATCACCAAACCTATTTTTGACATTAAACTTACTTTACTGAAGGTAACCAACATGTAAAGGGATATTTTGTCTTCTATCGTACCCTCCTGTTTTATCTTTTAAACATTTTAATTTTCACGATCATGTTTAAAATAAATATTTAAATAAATATTTTAACTCAATTTTGATAGCGATACTAAACATCTTAAATTAACAAATTACATTTTTCACATCATTTTTATATAATATTTTTTAAAATTTTCTTTTTCAAATAGAGTTTTTTAAAATAAATTTTTTGATAAATTATAAGAAAATAACAAAACTCTAATAAAAATATAATTAGTGTAACTTTAATTCAGGTATGAGATCGGAGTAATGGTAAACTTACGCTAAATACAAGTAAAAACTATTCGTGATGATATCCGCTTAACTTTGTTTACACTAATCCGGAGTATATTTCTGAAAAGCAAGCGTCGTCAACGGTCAGCTTCACCTATAGGACAACGCCGTGAGCCTTGGATCTTATCTTGGCCGTCCAAAATTCACCAGATTCAGATTGAGAGTGGAAGTTAATGCAGTTAATATAAAATAGTAAGGCGTTACAGAGAATTAATTGAGGAAGCGAGGAAGACAATCTTATCTTTTTTTTTTTATAATAATTTTGCCTCGCAGTACGCAATATTGTAAATAGTACACGATAGAAGCTTTTTCAGCTCAATCAACCAGAAAATTAAAAATGGCAAGTAAATTAACTTCTTAATACCAATAAAACCCTTCATATTTCCCATTAATTACACCCTCACCCTCTTCTAACCTCTCTAGTGTGTACTATAACCCTCAGCTCACGCTAAAAGCTTTGGGGGAGAAAATCTCTTTCGCTCCCGCTCCACAGGGCAAATAATGGCGAAACTTTCTTTCTTATTCCCACATTTTTTGCTCTTCTCTCTGGTGTTAGCTACTCCAAACCCTGATTTGAAGTCATTAATGGACTTCAAATCAGCTGCTGACAAGTCCAACAAGTTAACTTCCTGGAACTCAACCACTGACGTATGCAACTGGAGCGGAGTCACCTGTTTCCGGAATCGAATCTCTCGGATCGTACTGGAAAACCTCGACCTGACCGGCTCCTTCCAACCCCTTGCTTCGCTCACCCAGCTTCGTGTACTTAGTCTAAAGCAAAATCGTCTCTTGGGTCCGGTTCCCGACCTTTCTAATCTCACTGCTCTCAAGCTCCTCTTTTTATCTCACAACCAGTTCAATGGTGAGTTCCCAGCTTCTGTTACCTCGTTGTTTCGGTTGTACCGTCTCGATCTGTCGTTCAACAACTTCACCGGTGGGATTCCCGTGACGATCAACCGTTTGACTCATCTTTTAACGCTCCGGCTTGAGGAGAACCGGTTTTCAGGGCCGATTTCTGGTTTAAATCTTCCGAATCTCCAGGACTTAAACGTTTCTGGTAACAGGCTTTCTGGTGAAATACCCGAGTCTTTGTCGAGTTTCCCAATGGTGGCCTTTGGTTCAAATACAGCTCTTTGTGGAGCTCCATTGGAGAAATGTAAGAGCATTGAGAGTGACCCGACAAAACCCGGATCCGACGGGGCATTAGCGTCGCCGTTAATGCCAGGTCGAAACCCAACTGTTATAGCTTCATCCCCAAGCTCATTACCAGCAAGTGGAAACCCCAACAGAACCCCAAACTCTCAACGTCGTCATAATGCAGGCAAGATAAGCCCACTGGCTTTAATAGCAATTATATTAGGCGATGTTTTGGTTCTGGCTTTGGTATCTCTCTTGCTTTATTGTTACTTCTGGGGAAACTACGTTGCCAAAATGAGAGACGGGAAGGGTTCCAAGGTGCTTGAAGGAGAAACAATCGTCTACTCTTCGAGTCCATATCCAGCACGGCCAGGTTTTGAGAGGGGAAGAATGGTGTTTTTCGAAGGGGTTAGGAGGTTTGAGCTGGAGGATTTGTTGAGAGCTTCGGCGGAAATGTTGGGTAAAGGTGGGTTCGGGACGACATATAAAGCGGTATTGGATGACGGAAATGTGCTGGCCGTGAAGAGATTGAAAGATGCAAACGTGGGTGGGAAGAGAGAGTTCGAGCAACAAATGGAAGTTCTGGGAAGGTTGAGGCATCCCAATCTGGTTAGCTTGAAAGCTTACTATTTTGCCAGGGAAGAGAAGCTGTTGGTCTACGACTACATGCCCAATGGTAGCTTGTTCTGGCTATTTCATGGTACGTTTCAGATGCGTTTTTCCTTTATTTATGAATCGGTTCTTTCATTTTCCGGTATTAAGTTGGGAAACATTTAGTAGTTTTAAAGCTCATTTCATGCAAAATTAATGAGTCTGGTTGTTATGGTGGGTGGGTGGAGTAGCCACCGCCACCTGCCAGATATATTTGTAGGTAGATGTATGGTGGGTCAATTGTTGTTATGACTGGCCTAAGCTGTTTGATTACGCAAGTCTTGTTTTGGTTGAAATCCATTAACAATGCCATCCCACTGTAGCGTGAAGCCTGAAGAAGAGTGAACAGTTTAGAGTCTACTCTTAGAGACGAATAGCGGGTTTGTTCTGGTTTGGCCTGTTTGGTAACTTCACGTTGCCCTCTGGTAGACAATTATGTCTTCTTCACTTTTTCTTTTTGTTCTTTTCCCAATGACAGGCTTTGGCTTTCTTTTTGTTCAGCGACTATGACCAAAAAGTGAAACGATAGACACCGTTTGATCATGTAATAACACCAACCAGGGTGTCTTGATCAAAATCATCAGTTCTTCATTCATCACTTTCTTGATATGGATTGACCCACCTGATATTTGATCCATTTTACTTGCATGCAAATTTCCGGGATTACGACCTTTGTTTTGTAGCTTTAAGCCCCCCCCCCCTTGTATTTTTATATTCCAATTTTTTAATATAGAATAGTCTTTCCCAACAGGGAACCGAGGACCTGGGAGAACACCATTGGACTGGACTACAAGGCTCAAAATAGCAGCCGGAGCAGCTCGTGGCTTGGCTTTTATTCACTACACATGCAAGGCTCTTAAACTCACCCATGGTAACATCAAATCCACGAATGTCCTCCTTGATAAATCAGGGGATGCACGCGTGTCAGACTTCGGACTCACCATCTTCGCATCACCCACCAACAATGCCCCAAGATCAAACGGCTACCGTGCACCGGAATTATCATCTGATGGTCGGAAACCCACCCAGGCATCCGATGTGTACTCCTTTGGTGTGTTGCTACTTGAGATGCTGACAGGTAAGTGCCCTTCTGTAATGGATAATGGTGGGGCAGCAGGGTATGGATATGGTGGGCCCGTGGATTTGCCCAGATGGGTACAATCGGTGGTGAGGGAAGAATGGACGGCGGAGGTTTTTGATTTAGAGTTAATGAGATACAAGGACATCGAGGAGGAAATGGTTGGGCTATTGCAGATCGCAATGGCTTGTACTTCCGCATCACCTGATCAACGTCCTAAAATAAGCCACGTTGTGAAGATGATTGACGAGATTCGCGGGGTAGAAGTGTCACCGAGTCACGATCAAGCACTTGACTCGGTATCCGACTCACCTTGCTTGTCTGAAGACACATGCGGCGGAGGTGTTAGCCAGTGAGTGATTGTTGCTAGTTTTCCATCAGTTAGGTAAAAAACAAAAAAGGCATTGAAGTTGATGTAAAATTACGTTTTTTTCCCTTTGAAACTTAATGTTAAGTTTTCTGCTAGCAAATTTGGATTTAATTAACATGAGCTGGCATGGCAGTGGCAAAGGCAGAGGCCGAGAGTTATAGAAAATTCTATTGTCAGCACAAATCATGGAAGCATACTTAAATTAAATACGAGTTTACCATCAATTCTTGGCTGCATACAGTAAACAATATTTTGTATCTTTCTGCTGGAATCATGAAAAGATGGGTCTGCTTTTTTACTTTTTAAACTTATGCAGTGAGGATTTTGTTTTGGATTAAGAAGAAAAATGAGGGTTTAAAGGTAAAGTCGGTCCCTTATCATTTGAAATCATTGAAGAATGAGGGAAATTGTATGCCTATGCGACAGGATTTACTGGTTTCGCCAGCATTATTAGACCGCATCTAACAAATCGGCATGTGGGTCTGCTTGGAAAACTTAGGTTAATTTCTATGTTGATGTATATAAAGTCTAATGATTTGCTTTTTAGTTGTAAGAATTTATTTGATTTAGTATAACAAATGAGGTAAACCGAAACATGATGAAAAATAATTAAGACATGCCACATCATCAAAATAATATTTCATAATGAATTATTATCGTGTAAGAAATTATATAAATATATAATATTTTATTTATGAAAAGTAAGGAAAACATTTCGTCAAAAAGAAAACAAGGAAAACATGATTTCAGCAGAATTTAATATGTATACCTTTTCTTGGGATAATGACAAGATTTACCCCTATACTTTTTACAAAATTATCAATGTGGTAACTATAATTTCAATTTGTCCAATTTGGTACTTATACTTTTCTTCCGTCTAACCTTTTGATACCTCACCGTAACGGTGTTAAATATTGACTTGTCAAGATACATGGCCCAACCATGAGCTGCCATGTGGCACTATGTCAAGAAAAAAAATCAACTAGTTAAAAGAAGGGACTTCAATACAATTATACCATTTCCTTTTTTAAAAGACAAAAAAAATAATAAATTTAGGCGTATATGCCACTTTTAAAAAATATTTAAAGTTTTAAATCATCTTTTTCGAAATTTAGGTAAATAGATTATTTTTGCGAGATGCTGGTGTTAAGTGATAAAAGTGTGCCTTGCACAATAATTATTTAAAAAAATATGTTAATGGTTGGAAATTCAAGGACAACGACTATTAAAACAAAATCTCCAATAGCTAAATTTTCTATTCTAATAGTTTGTAATTTCTTGGATTTTATTCGATTTTCATCATCTTAAAGATTTTTAAAATGTCAATGTCTCTAATTTATTTGGATCACAAACGCATTTTCGGCATCCAATTATAAAGAGTAAGATTATATTATTATATTTTTGTTTTAATTAATATCATTATTAAGTTGTCAATGTTAAAATTTATGATCAGATTATCGAAACATATATACACAATTTAAATGTGAGCACCGCGTGTTATTGAAAATACTAGGAAGAGGCGAGATTCTTACACGTGTCCCAAGAATTCAAAAATGCATCTCATCCAGTTTTTTTACAAATCACAATATTTGACATGTCAAAGTGTCATTGATAGTTTTTGCAACGGTTGAGATGCATGGATTTGATCGAGTGATGCGCAATTTTAGTTTTGTGCAAGATATTCTGCCCTCACCTCAAAACCTCAATGAACTTCACAAGATTGACTTGCGGGGGAGAACCAATGAAGATTGACCTAAATTTCATACCAAGTATATCTACTTGTGGGAACATAGGCACAATTTCATACCTATGCGCGAACCAATTTTCAAATCGGACTTGGCAATGTCTTCGGATTAAATGACATGGTTTAAACTTCATGGTAAGTCATATCCATTACCTAAAGAGGAAAGGAGTAGATAAATTCGTCGTAAAAGGCCAACACGATCCCATATGAGGTCGCGATCTGGAGTATATGCATTGAATTCATTATCATCAGCTCAAACCCCGAATTATATATCGATAAGTGCACCTCCCGGTCAGTATGATTCATTTTTTTTGGTGCAATTACTAAACCTGTGTTTTTCACATAAAGTCCAAATTATGCATTATTATATCATTCATCAACACCTTCTCTAATAATATTTTTTGCACCACCTCCATCCGCAAAAGCATATTACATGTTACTGCCATCAACAATACCAATGTATCTTTCATCACCTATAATTCCATCATTCTATGCATAATCAGGTTATTCGACACCATAATTTCTCTATCAATAGTGTCGCAAAGACCGCCAGAATCAATGTTCTTCAAAGGTGGGTCATCTTCGCAACCACCTACTAATACAATCGACGATATACGATGGCAACCTAAGATGCATATGTAGTATAGCACGGAAGATAAAAATAACATTGGAGATTAAGATGAAGATCAAGATGGAAATGGAAATGGAAATGAAGATGATGATGATGAGCCAGAACCTCAGCCACAATGAAGTCCTCCTTGTAATTGACACCCATCGGATTGTGGCACACATTCGACTAGACGAAGAAGATAATTTTTTTTATTTTAAAATTATTCATGTATATTACCATTTAGTTTGTTAAATTTTAATTTTTTATTTTATATATGTAAGCCTTCCATTAATACTTGTATTGTATTTTTACATCATTAAGCTACTTATTTACATTTTATCAAAAAATTTGTTTATTTGCCTTTTTTTTTGTATGTTTACCAAAAAATGCAAAAATATATCTTAATTAATTAATTTTTTATTTCGATCCTCACCTTAATGCTACCCCCAAATATGGACATAGTTTCCTACTATGTCTTGGGTTTTTTAAAAAAAATACATAATCTCAGTTGGTTTATCTTCTCCCAAATATCCATGTTATTGTGTATTCGACTAGATTTTAGTCAATCTTTTGACTTGCAATGCAACTCAATACTTGGTAACACTTCGAATGGAGCACTCGTAACAGGTCGCCATCTACCTTCATTTGGGATCGGTGGGAATTCAGATTTCCATACTTTGTGTTTTAGTTTGCACACTTTATCAGCATACTTTATGCAAACAATGTGTTAAAAAACGATATAGAAAATAATATTTACTAGGTACCTATGTTAATAACGTATTGTTTTTCATCATCCTTGAGAAATTGGCCCATGTAATTTGACCCGATATGGCATATACAATACCTATGGTGTGCACATATGCTTCCACGTCGATCAATTGTAGCCTGTATTCTAGGTACCTTATTAGAAATGATACATATATCGGGTTGCGACATAACATGCCTTTTAAGTTAATCAAGAAGTCGCAAGCATCAGTTGTTTCTTGTTCAACAATTGGAAAAGTTATTGGCAGGTTTTTTTACTTACCATCCTACGCAACAACCAACAACAAGTTATGCTCATACCTCTCGTACTTGAATATGCCATCAATTTGGACTAATGACTTACAATATCGGAATGCTTCAATGCATGGCTTAAATGTCCAAAAATTACAATGAAAAATTATTTTGCATTTGACCATTCGATTTCCATGATATGTAGGTTTTATTTGTAGATCGATGGCAGTACTTAGGACGTACTGATTCAGCACATTCAACCATTCTCACAAATCATTATATAGTTTTATCTCTCCTGTTATGATTTTTTTCTATTGTCTTTTATTTTACAACCCTTGTCTTGTAGTATGACACAATGTAATCTTACTTACTACGAATATTAGCAATCAAAATCGGCACAAGAATCTTAGGATTCACTTTCACCAGAGGTAAAACAATGTCATTGATAAGGTCAGAATCCAATTTCGGATGATCTTGTGACATACATGAAATAAAACAAGTATGTGGAGCATCATATTTTTTATTGTCCAGAACCTCATCTTCTTTCTCATCGAGTGATTTTCCATAAACATTTACTATCACGCATTGCACACTTTGCCTTATATTTTTCGGCTTGTGATTTTGTAACATGGAAATTGACTCTATGTTTTATGTTATATAGCTTCATTTCAACTACGTCTTTGGATGAAAACTCCATTTCAACTTATAAATCACTAAAATTTGGAGAAGAACTTGTATGGTTCGAGCTTCTATGAGCAAGTTCTTGAAATTCTAACCCATCTTTAGCATCGATATCAATAATAAGCATGTAGGGTGAAAGTTCATACACTGCAAAATCTAGTTGGATTGCTCTAGCATTGTTTGGACCTTCACTATTAGAGTCACTCCCTTATAGTTCAATAAAAACAACTTTTGGTTCAGAAAATAATACAATTTCCAAACCATTTGACCTAGACTCATCAATGCTCATTAATTGTCAAATCAATCACTGCCCGTTTATGTTAACAAAAGGGCTTAATTAATTTTATTTTTTCACCAATAGTTAAATTGATACAATTTTTCTTTAAAAACTCAATTTTACTTTTAAATTTTCTATTAAAGACTTTTTGAACCTTTTGTCATACGATGACGTTTCAACATTTGAATTTGTATTAAAAATTATGCAATTTAGTTAAAATAAATACTTTTGTTGAATATTTGTTATATTTAATACATATTTAATATGAAACCACTTATTTAATGCCAACGCCTCCTTAAAGAAGTGGTTAAGGTATTTCTAACAAAAAATGAAAGCTCTATATGAGAAAATTCTCTGTGAAAACTCTGACTCCGATCATGGAGGCATGGATGATCTTACCCCTAAAAAGGTTCATTTTAGGGATAAAGAGGATAACTCGCTCAATGAAATGCAAGTGGATAGTTCTACTGTTCCACAAATATCTTGGAAGGATAAGTTATTGGGGCACATTGCTAAGTCTGTAAGCACTAACAAGGATGGTGATGAGTTTGAAGATTTCGAGTTGACAGAGGAGGATGTTTTGATTTCAAGCTTTCATGGTTCCCCCTCCATCGAATTCTCTGAAAGAGTTAAACAGATCCTGCTTCGCGATATGGATAATATGGTAATCTTGAAATTGCTTGGTCGTAATATTGGATTCTTGGTGCTCCAAAATAAAATTTACAGTCTCTGAAAACCGACGGGACCAATGAGTCTTTTAGATATCGAGAACGGATACTTTCTGGTTAAATTCCAAAATAAGATCGATTGTTAAAAAGCTTTGTCTGGACCATGGATTAAATTTGGCCAGTATTTGACAGTCCAATCGTGGACAGTTTCGTTTAACTCTAATTAGGCTTATCCCAGTACTGTTTTATCTTGGATACGGCTCCCTAGACTTCCAAGCTTTTTCTACAGAAAAAAGATATTATCAAAGATTAGGGGCTTAGTAGGGAAAGTGGTAAAACTTGACATGAATACTGATAATAAGACCAGGGGAAGATTTGCTAGGCTTGCCGTGTATGTCAATCTAGAAAAACCATTAGTTTCACAAATCTTCATTGATGGGAAAGTTCAGAGGATTGAATACGAATTTTTACCACTGTCTGCTTTCAGTGTGGAAAGTATGGTCATCTAAAGGATAGTTGCCCAATTCGAAATTTAGATATTCAGAGTGAAGGTCAGACCAACTTACCGGAAAAATAATCGGAGACAGAGTCTGAGAACATGGATAAGATGGATGGAAAGAACAAATCTTTCGATCCTTGGATGATTGTGGAAAGGAAACCCAGGTGTAAAATGAGGGATTCGACTCTTTCAAGGTCGGGAATCAAGGCAAAAAATCAGGAGGGCTTAAGATTTAGGTCTTTGGCAAACATGGAAAATACTATTGTGGAAGAAAGGGATTTAATTTTTAAAGAAAATGTTAACAGACAAAAGAAAGGAAAGACTATTAATGCTGAAGATTTTTCTGGATTGGAACCGTCTGCCAAATTTAAAGACCAGTTTAAAAAACCATCTTCTTTAAATGGTCTAGGTTTTCAAAAACCAACTAAGCATAATTTCATTGATCATCAAGTGGACAGACTACTCATTAGGCCTGTTGACCCATTTCCTTTAGCTCATGGGCAGGTGTCTGATGCGGCCCAGAATAAACCCTCAATTGGGTCTAAATCAGTTTACAATGTTGGGTATCAAAATGCCCCAAGGCCTGTTTCAGATAGAAAATTGGGGGTTGCTCTTACATCT
This sequence comes from Gossypioides kirkii, assembly GCA_005610355.1. Classification (NCBI taxonomy): domain Eukaryota; kingdom Viridiplantae; phylum Streptophyta; class Magnoliopsida; order Malvales; family Malvaceae; genus Gossypioides; species Gossypioides kirkii. The sequence goes on from CP032246.1 coordinate 36,681,907, forward strand.
TCTCACCGTGAATTGCAGATGGGTTCCAACTTCGTCACAGCAAGCCATGGGTGGTAATTCTTCCACCTCCAATCTCACGATGGGCGAACGTCAGTTGGAGAAAAGTTCAGAAATCGAATCTTCAGGTAATGATATACAACCCTTAAACATGATTTTTAATGCTAACCCATCTTCCTCTATACAGGAAATACTCCCGATGGCAGCAATAGTGGACATGACGTCGACCCTTGACCCCGAACGTCACTCGACTGTAACTTTCAAAGAGCGTTATCCCGCCTCTCCAAATGATCATCTTGAGAGGAAAGATGATGATGACTCTCTAATACCTAAGGTGAAGACAGCAGGATCGACACCATCTCTGAAGTATGGGGGAATTAAAATTAATTCCTCAATTAATAAGACCAAAATTTCCAAGAGCAATAAATCCAAATTTTCAAAAAATAAAATAATGGTTAGGGATTTTGTGACACAATTGGCGTGTAATTTAGCCAATTCTGTTGAGGCTTTGGGCGTTCAATTAATTGATCCAAATACTGGACAAGATGAAATGGAGGAACACTCCAGTCAGTAAGTTACGGGTTATTGCGCATTTGCTTTTGATTTTATTTATTTATTTTATATTTGTCTTTTATTTCTTTATGGATTTGAACTTAAAAATTTTTGCATGGAATTGCCAAGGATGTGCCAGTGCCAAATTTCTTAAGGCCTTTCGAGAATATAGAAGGGAATATAACCCGGATATTGTGTGTTTGTTAGAACCTAGAGTGAGTGGCAAAAAGGCCAATAACATCATTGATAAATTGGGTTTTTTTCACTCTCACCGGGTTGAAGCCATTGGTTTTTCAGGAGGCATTTGGATGGGTTGAAAAGAATCCATTCGGATTGAGATTGTCCAAGATCATCCGCAATTCCTTCTTATTAAGGTTCATGGTAATTTTATTAATAATCATTTTTTTGTCTCTTTTGTTTAGGGCAATCCTGACAAAAATAAACGTAAATTTCTCTGGGAAGCTTTAAAATCTGTTGTGCCTATTATTTAGGAACCTTGTCTTTTTATGGGTGATTTCAATGCTATATTATCACTTGAGGATAAGAGGAGCTCTTCCACCACTGGCAAGCGTTGTAAGTATTTTGGTGAGTTTGTCGATTCTACTCATCTTTAGGATTTGGGGTTCGTAGGCCCTTCCTACACTTAGCACAGAGCAAGTACGTTTGAAAGACTAGACCGTGCTTTGGCTAATGACCCTTGGTTGTCAGGTTTTCCTCTTTGCAGGTTGGTTCATATTCCACAGGTTAAATCGGACCACCGACCAATTCTTTTACACATAAAACCAGACACTACAGTACCAAAAGAGAGACCTTTTCGCTTTTTAGCTGGTTAGACTAAGCATACCGCTTTCTCGTCCTTCGTAAAAGATAAGTGGAATTTTTTTGGTTGCCTAGCATCTTCTTTAGCTGAGCTAACTTTGCACGTTAAGGATTGGAACAAATCAGTGTATGGTTTTATCAATGCACGCAAGAGACGACTCTTAAATTCTCTCGCTAGTATCCAAAAATCACTTAGCCACTCTACTTCCACTCAGCTTCTGCAACTTGAGAGTGCGATTCGTGATGAGTTGGAGAACTTACTCGATCACGAAGAGCTTTTATGGAAGCAAAAAGCGAGATGCGACTGGCTTCACCTTGGAGATCACAATACGAAATTTTTCCACAGTCGTGTGATCCAGAGAAGAAAGTCCAATCATATCACAGCTTTATGCTTGACCGATGGAGTTTGGTGTGCCGATCAGGACATTCTTTAAAATGCTGCGATGAAATATTTTGAGGAACTCTATGGGGAGCCTTCGGAGGACATTGGTAACCTTCCTTCAAATATTTTTCCGAGACTTAGTGACACTGATATTGGGATCCTTGGTAAGCCGGTAACGAATAAAGGAATTAAAGGTGCATTGTTTGACATGGATCCTCTTAAAGATCCAGGAAGCGACGGATTTCAGGCAATTTTTTTTTCAATCTCAATGGGATACTGTGGGAAGTTCTGTTTGCGAGTGGGTATAAGGGATTTTTTCAGGAAATTGTATAGACCCAGAGCTTAATAACTCTTTATTGGTGCTGATCCTAAAAAAAAATAACCCTGAGGACTTCAGCCAATTTCGTCCTATCAGTTTGTGTTCCGTCATGTACAAGCTGGTAATGAAGGTAATTGCCAATAGATTTAAATTAGTTTTTCCTAACTATATTTCTCAGGAACAGGCTGGCTTCATTGCAGGGCGCAACATTTCAGATAATGTAATTATAGCACAGGAAGTTATCCACTCTATGCAAAAGAAAAGTAAGAGGAATAATTGGATGGCAATTAAATTAGATCTCGAAAAAGCATATGATCAAGTTAATTGGAACTTCATTGATGCATCGCTTCGAGCTGCTGGGGTTCCAAAATTTATTAGATCAGTCATCATGAAGGCTATGTACTCTTTTTCTATGCAGATTCTTTGGAATGGTATACCCACACAGAAGTTCTCACCAGCTCGCGAAATTAGGCAAGGTTGTCCCTTATCACCATATCTTTTTGTTCTCTACATGGAGTGGCTTGGGTATTTAATTCATGCTAAGATTAATGCAGGTCAGTGATCTCCTATTAGATTGGCTCGGTTAGGGCCAGACATTTCTCACCTTTTTTTTGCAGATGAATTGGTCCTTTTTTGCAAAGCTGATATGAACCAAGCTTTGATGTTAACTGATACTTTGAGGCAGTTTTGTGGTTTTTCTGGACACCGAATCAGTCTGAGAAAAAGTAATATCTTCTTTGCCAATAGAGTTGACCTAACCTTGAGCAATCAAATTAGTCACCTACTTGGCTTTCAGAAGGTCCAAAACCTTGGAGTTTATTTAGGGTTTCCTCTACTTCATAAGAGAGTTACTTCTAGCACTTTCAGCTTTGTGATTGACAAGGTGAGAAGGAAATTGAACACTTGGAAAGCTAGGAAATTATCCACAGTAGGTAGAATTACTCTCGCTCAGTCCATTCTACTAGTTATTCTTAACTTCTTTCTGCAGACTATGGCATTCCCTAAGAAAGTGTGCTTGGAGATAGAGAAGATTGTTCGTCAATTCATTTGGGGCGAAACAAATGGGCAATCGAAGTTAGCTTTAGTTAGCTGGGATAACATTTGTCAGCCTAAACCACACGGTGGTTTGGGACTCAGTCATATCCATGTTCAGAATAATTCTTTTATTATGAAACTTGGATATCAGTTAGTAACGAAGACTGAAGCTTTATGGGTGAAGGTTCTTCGTTCTAAATACAAACTGAAAGAGCTTATTCCATCTACCATCATTAGGAGTAGTTGCTCACATCTTTGGCGTTCCTTAACTAAGATTTGGCCTCTCCTTTGTGATAATTTATCTTGGTCTGTTGGGGATGGAACGAGTATAAGGTGTTGGAAAGATTCTTGGATACCAGGGATTGGCCCTCTTCTCCCTCTTATTCTTGTTCACGCTAATTTGATGATTGATTGTGCCCTTCGTGAGTTGGTGTTGGCAAACGGTTTGTGGAATTTGGACTTGTTTAGTCTTTGACTGCCGGGTGAAATTATTAACCGAATTGTAAGCATCTCGCCCCCTCACTTAGTAGCAATATCGAATAGGATTATTTGGTCGTCTTCTTCTTCTGGGGATTTTTCTATTCGAAGTGCTTACTGGGCTCTTTAACAAAATTCTTGGAATCCGAAAGATGACTCTTGGAAAATGATCTAGAAGTTTCATAGTCCTCAGAGAGTTCGCTTTTTTCCTTTGGTTAGCTCACAAACAAAGACTACTTACGAATTCAGAGAGAGCTAGAAGCGGATTATCGCAAAGTAGCTCCTGTTTAGTGTGTGACAATTCTTCTGAAGACATCCTTCATGTCCTCCAAGACTGTACGACAACAATGAAAACTTGGAAGCTAGTGATTCCTTTGCAACTGCAAGACAGGTTCTTTTCTCTTCCCTTTCACACATGGCTCTCTACTAATCTTTGTGGTTTATTGCAATTGCAGGTTCAAGGAATTCCTTGGGCAAATCTTTTTGGGCTGATTGCGTGGCGACTTTGGAAAAATAAAAATCTGTTCATTTTCCAGAACATTGCTTGGCCAGTTTCAGAAATAGTTAAAGCATCTATCAGTTGGGCTCAACAATTTGCATTAACTCAGAGCTTCTTCTTCAAAAAAAATCCTTTGAATCCAAACCTCGTTAATAATACGAAAGGACAATGGGTTCATTTGTTCGCTGATGGTGCAGTTGAGAGATGTAATGGTGATGCTACAACAGGTGGAGTAATACGGGACCAACACGGTGATTGGATCGTGGGTTTCAACCGGTATGTGGGAAAGTGTTCTCCTTTTGAATCAGAACTATAGTGCATCCTAGATGGGACTCTAATTCTCCTTAACAAATAATTCCAAAACTTTACAATCCAAATGGATAATACCGAGGTTTTTCAGATCTTATCAGACAAACAGAAAGAAATGGATGGTATTACTATCTTACGAAGAGTTCAAAGAACCTTGTTCTTTGAAGGTCAATGGAGGATTAGACTTATACCAAGAGAAGACAACAAGATTGCGGATCATTTAGCAAAGGCATGCTTGACTTGGAAATCTCTTCTACAAGTTTATGATATGCCTCCTAAAGAGTTAATAGGCTACCTCCAACAAGATAAAGACAAATGGGTGTTAGTGTCCTGATTTTTTTGTAATTCGTTTTCTTTACTCACCAAAAAAAAAAATCTTTCGTTTTATCATTTCCTTGCAAAACTATAATTGTCAAAAGGAAAAAACTTATTTATTTGGTCTAATTATACATTTCATCCCATACTTTATAGAAATTGAGAATTTAATCTTTTTACTTTAATTTAACATAATTTAATCTTTTTATTTTACAAAAGTTGATAAATTAATCCAATGGTTGGCATACACATAAACTTGGATTGTTGATTTTTGTTAATTTGTTTATAAATTGTTGAACTATTAATTTTAATAAATCTTTATAGGGGAAATATCCACTTATATCGATGTAAAACTAGAGTAGTTTTATACATTCTAATATTTTAATAATCTAATTATCATATACCATGTTCCATTCATATAGATCATGCATGTTAAGTTTAGAGTAAATTAAAAATTTCTAACTATCTTTTTATATAAAAACCTTTAACCATTAAATATATATATATATATTAATATAGATAATATTTTAGATCGATATGGTAGAGATATCAGATCAATTCAAAATTTTACATGCATGATAAATATAAATATTTTAATAAATTCAATGGTTAAATTGTTAAAATATTAATAGAACAAAAAGTTATTAATTTTAGTTTTACTTCGTGTAAGTGGATCTCTTTCCTTTATATATAAATGGTAGAACGACTATTTTTTAGTAAAAGATTTAAATTAAAAGTTCAAAAGTGTTATTAATTGAAATAAAATCTTAATTTTCATAAAAATAGAAGGACCAAATGGATTACTACATAATTAGATTTACGTTATTATTTTTATTATGGTTTTATGTGGATCTAGACACTCATCTAGACTTGAATTTTAACTTGAAAAGTGAGAGGATTTGTGAAAAAATATAGGTCTGAAAAATAGATTTGGATAAAAAATAAAGCTCACTTTCTAAATGGGTCAAGTCTCGAGTAGGATTTTTTTAGCGTAGGCCCGGCCTGAATCAACTGTTTTCCTACTACTTTGCAATCATTTTGCTATTATATTACTATTATTTTATTATTATTATTATTAGGATATTATATAATTTTTGTTTTATTGTTAATTTTATTATTATTTTAAAAGCATGTGCTTCTTAAGTTGTAATTGTCTTAGTGTTATTTAAGTATAATTTTTTTTAATATATTTTTAAATTGTTAGAAAATATTTATTTTAATATTTTTAGTGTACCTAATTATTATATTTTTTAAAATTATTTTTATATAAAAGATAATCTAAAATAATATAAATAGGTGAAACTTAGATTTGATATTTTTAATATGAGTCGAGTTTAAATAAAATTGAAGTTTATTTTTTGGACTGAATCCAAAGCAAGAGGATCGATTTAGAATTTTGTATCAGCCCGGTCCAATATAATTCTATGTATCTAACTAGTTAAACCGATTTCAAGAAGCTTTACCGGTTTTTAAAACAGAAACCATACCGGTTCAAGCGCGTGGGACGTCGAAGAACTGCAAATCTATTCGGTCTCCTCGAAATTTCCTTCCTTTGCCAATAAGAAAACTCCCCCCCCCCCCCCCCCCTTTTTTCCCATTTCATTTTTCTTCTCATCGTCAATTCCACTCCTGATTAAACCCTGTTTCCGTTCACCTAAAATTCGATCTCCACCAACATCGCCGTCGCCATCGCTATGGCCGCCGCGTCCTCCTCCTCGGCGACAGCCACCAACATCATGCTAGCAATCTATGAGAAAAAAACCAATTCCATCGACCTCTACCGCCCTCTCCGCCAATACATCTCCTTCACATACTCCGAACGCGAAGCCGTCAACCTCGAAGATGACCTTTCCACCGTCAAAACCCTCCGCTCTGACATCGAACGCGTTCCCGACCCAGCCCCACCAACCCGACGCGACCTCCTCATCTCTTACTTCAAAGCCTTATGCCTAATTGAAACCCGTTTCCCAATTTCCCCCGATAGAGATCACATCAATTCAATCCAGTTCACTTGGTTTGACGCATTTAAGCAGAAGCAAAAAGCGGTTCAACAAAACATCCATTTAGAAAAAGCCGCCATTTTGTTTAATCTCGGGGCGGTTTATAGTCAGATTGGCTTGTCTTACGATAGGGCTACGGTGGAAGGGAGGAGACAGGCGTCTCATGCGTTCATTGCGGCGGCTGGGTCGTTTGCCTTCCTCAGAGATAATGCGTCGACAAAGGCGTCCATGGGGAACAGTACGACCGTCGATTTGTCGGTGGAGTGTGCTGGGATGTTGGAGAGGTTGATGTTGGCTCAAGCTCAAGAGTGTGTTTTTGAAAATACCATTGCTAAAGGAAGTACTCCTGGAGTTTGCGCCAAGATTTCTAGGCAGGTTGGTTTTTTTTTTAATCTTATTTTTGCTTTGGACTTGATTGACAATTGGAATCTGTGTTTTCTGGGATAAATTAGTAGATTTTGTTTTGGCGGGGACTTATCAAGCGCATGAAGTTAACTTTTAATTTCTAGTTTTTATGAAGAATTAAAAAAGAAATTTCATTTTTTAAGAATAAATACTTTTTACTGATTAGTTATATTAAAATTGGTGTTGCGTTTTGATCGTTTGGGTTGTTTTTTATTAATAGTTATTTTTGCTGTATACTATTTCCTTTTTTCTTTTATGAAGTAAAATCAAATCCAAATGCGAATCCCATATGATTTTGTTCATTACTTCTCATTACACTACTCATTATCATTCATTTGTGTAGAATCCACTTACTAATTGTGAGAGCCATACTTATGAATGGTGATTCATTATGCATTATAAAGTAATGCACTGAGAAGTATTGGAGATTATGAATGTTGAAGTTTTATTTATTAGAAAGTAATAGACAAAAAAGTAATGGAGCTTTAGTTATTTCACTTGAGGGTTCATTTGCACTAGTAGAAAACTAAAAACACAGGGCTATGTAATTGTTCTTTCATTCTTACTTGTGGAATTTGCATTATTGTTTTAGTTAGGATTAATGCGATTGTTTGTAGGTTGGATTATACTATGAGGAAGCTTTAGCTGCATTAAATGCAGCTCCTTTGAAGGACCATTTTGAAAAAGCATGGATTGCACATGTGCAGCTTAAGGCAGCTCTTTTCTACGCAGAAGCTTGCTATAGGTATGGTTTGGAGCTACATGAGAAGGAAGAGATTGCGGAAGAAATTGCCCGTTTGAGGAGTGGAGTTAGTACTTTAACTGAGGCAAAGAAATCATCAAAAGGGGCTCCTGCACAGCTTCTGGATGCAATTAGCAAGTTAGAAGTTAATCTTAATCGCAACCTCGAGAGGGCTATGAAGGAAAATGACAGGGTTTATCTTATGAGGGTTCCTCCTCCTAGTTCCTTACCTCCTCTCCCTGCATTTTCGATGGTGAAGTCGATGCAAATGAATGATGTGTTGGATGCAAGCAAGGAGAAGATGTTTGCAAGTCTTGTTCCTGACAGCAGTGCAAAGGCTCTTTCCAGGTATACTGAAATGGTTGATGATGTCATCAGGACACAGGCTGAGAAATTGCAGCAAGGAAGTGAGCTAACCCGTGTTAGGCTTAAGGAAATGGACTTGCCAGATTCAATTCTTGCTCTGGAAGGGAATTTTAGTCTTCCAGAAGATCTTAAGAATGAGGTAGAAAAGGTGCAAGCTAGTGGGGGCCCAGCTGGTCTGGAGGCTGAGTTACAACAACTTAGGGATCTAAGGAGGGTCAATCAGGAATTGCTGGTACAGACTGAGGAGCTTTTGCAGAAAGAAGCTGCAGAGGATGCTCAGTTTAGAAGTCAGTTTGGAACACGATGGACCAGGCCACAGTCAAGCACTCTGACAAAGACTTTGCAGGAAAGGTTAAATAAATTTGCTGCTAACTTAAAGCAAGCTGGAGAAAGTGATGTTCGAATTGAGCGTTCAGTGAGAGAGCATGCTTCGCTGATGTCAATCCTTAACCACCGACCGGTATGTTGAATTATTATTTGTTGTTTCTGTGTTTATGCACTACAAGTTAAGTATATGTTATTTTGCCTGGCTTTGAGGATGCAATTGTTATTAGTTTGCTTCCTTTAAATTGGCTGGTACTGCTTTTTGCATACTGTTTTGCTTGTGAATATAAGTCTGTGAAAACCTTATTGCTTATTCTTTTCAATAACATAACTGAAGTGATGGATTGACTATTCTTTTTTATGGGTATCCTTTTGCTTATATGTTCATATTCTGTTATCAGATAGAAGCTGCCCTACCAAGTCTTTCAAGGCCAATAATGTCTTTGGATGCCAATGAAGATGCTATAGTTGGGGCCCTGAAGCAGAGCTTGGTAATTTCTACTTTTCTAATCCAAAATTTCTTGAATATTTACCCTATGCTTCAGATTTCCCTCAAGGTCCCCATACCCCAAGGATAAAAAAAAGGAAAGGGTACTACAAAGTGAAAATTGTTATTTTATCTTATGTTACTTTTCCAACCTTAAGCTACTATGCAAGTCACTGAGTTGATCTATAGTCTTTTTCCTGTTTTACAAGTCAAACAGAATTTTAGTTTTATGTATACAACATGGTTAATATCTCCTATATTTTCTTTGCAGAGGCAATTAGAGACTCTTGGTGCTCAGAGGGCAGGCCTTGAAGACATGCTTAAAGAGATGAAAAGAAAGGTGAAGTTAATTGTTTGTGCTATGTATTTTCTGCATGTTTTTCTTATTATATATCACCTTAACCACTGTGCTAGGCATTCTGTTTCACTGTTTTTTATCTAAATGGTACCTGAACACGTTTAACATTATAATTCCATGCATAGACATAACTTTTAATCATTTTTTTCAAGCTGTATGAGGAGAAATCTTCTTATACATTTCTTGAGGGAGGGGGGAGAGGTATTATTTAACTACATCTATCCTGTTGGCTGTTTATTGAATCATTGCAATTGATGTTCAATCTGAAGAGACAGAAGAGATCTTCGAAAAGTGGGTTCTATGATCCAATAAATAATCAAGCCTATTTTATCTCTTTTTCCTTGAAAAAAAAAGGAGATCAACCCTTCTTTAGATATGTAGTTTCTATTCTGTAATTCTCTGTTGTTTTGATTCTTTTGACATACTATGATCATCTAGGATTATATCTGTGCCTCCTGTCCCTAACTCTTTTGACACCAAATGTTCTCGATGGGAATGGTAATATGTCTGTTTTATCTGCAAAAAAGAAGGATGAGCTGCCCTTGCCACATCTCAAAAGTTGGACTTGATCACCTTTTTTCCCCTCATTCCAATCACCATTTTTTCCTTGAAACTTTCCGGTTTGCATCTGAATTTTTTTTTTATCAGTCTAAATTCTCCTTGCTGTAACTTGCCAGACACTTGTCTACATAATTTTATTAAATTTTTACTAGTTGAAACAAAAGCGAAAGAAGCAGTCCCTTCAGCTTGACTTGTTCTTGTCTATTACAGAAAGAAAAAGAAAATCGAATGCCTTCCTTTCCATCGTCTCTCCACCTCCAGCAGCGCACTACTTCCATTCTCCCTTGCATTTTTCTGTATTTTTTGGTTCGCTTGCCGTGCTTTCCTATTTTCTCTTCTCTTTTTTCCCACTCTGCGTGTCAAAGCTTTCATAAATAAGCCTGGTGGTCTGCCAGTCTTCTGCTTCTTTTTCTCTGTTTTTCTTTCTTTTCCTTTTCTTTCATCTCCTCTCAGTCTTCTATTTAAAGCTGTGAACTTGCTCTCCCTCTCTAAAGTTTTGTTTCTTTTTTTTTCTTCATTGGCCCTAAGAGACGCCACTTTCTCTTGCTATTTCCTTTGATCTGCATTGTATGGGTAAACTTTGAATTGGTATTTTTTTACTTCTTTTCTTGTTTTTGAGAACTAGAGAAGAAAAAGAAACATAATACAAACAAGAACTAAACTAATGTCCAGACCAGTTGAAACTTATTCACTGCTTGAAATTTGTGGTAGCAAGAAATCTCTTTCCCAAGGATTAAAATTTGCTCTCATGTGATAAAATCATGATTTGTGATTGAATCTGTCTTTTGGAACTAAGCTTACGTCTATATGTGGGAAATGCGGGTCATGTGATCAGGTGGAGGTGTTTGATGGATTGTTTCTATAAGAGATTTCAGTTCAATTGTGATTGCCGGTGTTCCAAATTGTGGTTCATTGAGCTTATAGGGAAATGGGAAATGAGGTTTTATTTCATGCTTGTGCTTGCCTTTCTATATTTGAAAATCATCAATTGCTGAGAACCTATGTTGGGGTTGAAATTCATGGTTTTGCTGTCAAGTGCGGAAATGATACCCGATGGTTGGTATGATTCAACAGTGTTTGTTCTCAACTCACTAGTATCCATGTTTGCAAAATGCAATGATCTATATGGTGCAAGAGATTTTTCAACAGGAAAGCGAAAATTTTCTACAGTAAAGCTTTCCCCCCCGTTTTTGGGCTCCATTTATTTTGGTATGAATAAAAGTATTCATTTAATGACTTACCAGACACTGGTTAGTTTATCTTGCCAACTAGCAATTTAATGCCCGGCTAATTGTTCCTCACTCAGAAGGCATTTTAGATACATATTGGGAACATGAAAATTAAAATGTGATGTTTTGATCTGTGAGGATGAAAACAATATTTGGTTTTCTCTTATTGGACGGCTGGAGCAATTCACTAGGGAAAGAATTCAGTTGTGATTTTGGCACTATTGTTCTTCGTTGAATGTATTATGGAAGAGAAATTCTTGATGGTTTTGTTGTCTTTTTGCGATAGAAATGATTGCATCAAATTTGCCTTGTCTGACTATTTCCTTTCCTCAAGCTTTCTCTTTATATTGTTAGACCTTTCAGGCTTCATATTAGCATAAAATTATATTTCATGATCAGTTAATGCTCATTTAAATTGCTTGTTTGTCTAGTTACTGTTGTAATAGCTGAATTATTGGTATATGTGATACACTTTAGTAGTCTTATATGATAAATTGGTGCAGGATGACATACTACCTAAGTTGATGACGTCCACTGGCTCCTATGAGGATCTTTTCAGGAAGGAGATAGCGAAGTATGATCACATTTGTGAGGAAATTGCCCAAAACATTGAGGCACAAGAACAATTATTGATGCAAATTCAGGTCTATTATCTCTTCTTTTTATTCTTTCGTGGTCCTTTGGATTTTCTCAACACAGCATATGATACTTCGAGACAACTGTGTTTTAGTACCATGAATAGAATGTCTGGTAATTGATGTAAAAACTAGGGATAGTTTGTAGTCAAGTGAAATTCTCATTTTCCTTGTCATTGTTTGGCCCCCATAAGGCAATGGAACATATGGTTATTGTATATTTGTCCTACTTGTTTTATTTAAACCCATGGGCCCTTCATTCTGAGAGTGGCTGTGATGTTTGCTCTGCATATAATAACTCCTTATTGATAAACTTATATAAATGAACTGTCATAACCAAAGAAAGAATATTTCTTGTGAATATTGAAAAAAAATAATACTTTGATTAATTTCAGTACATTTATTGGAGACATAAATATGCCATCTTTTGGTTCTTGCATAATCTATTTTTGGAGTGAGAAGTTTCTGTGTGTCATCTGTTTGGTTGCCAGTCCACAAGCTATGCCTTACCTTGCCATGTCTAATTCAATCTTGGACTATCAAACAATTGAAGTCAATTATAAAATTGTGGTGTAGTATCCTGAGCCATTTGGGGCCCTTAGAACATGGCGTTTAAAAATAAAACTGGAAAGTTTCAGTACCATAGTTTCTTTAAACCCTAAAAATATGTTTATTGTATATTTGTCCTACTTGTTTTATTTAAGAAAAATAATTTTAAATGAAAGCTTCCTTCTTCTACTACTCTTTCTTTTTGGTAAATTTATAAGGATAGAGATAGACTTGGTTGCATTAACTCTGGTTCTGGCATGAAGTTAATTTGCACTAGTTGCTTTCTGCTTCTAATGCTGTAGTTTGGATTTTCCTCTTTGCTGATTATTAGGAAATGTACCCTGAATGATTGACTTGTTTTTCATTGTTTGAAATGTCCTCTGCAGGCTCAGAATGAAGAGTTTGGTGCTGTCTTTAATCTTGAAGATTATAAAGGTATTACAAAACCTATTAATTTTTTTTAAGGGAATCTCATATGCATGCATTGAACTTTTTGTGCTTGATGTGTCCGGCTCAACACTGAAGATCTTATATCTGTATTGTATGGTTTGTCTTAATATGTAATTCTAATTACATTGCAGATTTTGGAACCAGTATTTGTCTAAAGTTCAATTATTTATAACAGCCATGTTCATTATTTAGTGTGATGATCTGTATGGTTATTCAGCCTTTATTTTTTTATGTTTGCACACTTTGTATTGATTTTCTGACAAGATCTGCTGTTTAATGCTTTATATAACTATTTATTTCAGCATCACGAGAGAAGTGTTACAAACAGATTCAAGCAGCTTTAGCCAAGTGTAAAGAAATCAAGGAAAATATTAACGAGGGTCTAAAGTTTTATGTTACTCTTCAGGTAAGCAATTGCACATCTGCTACTGAAGGCAGCATGTTAAGGTCATTATTGTTAAGTTTTTCATGCATATATATTAAAAGTGTTGCTTTTATTAAACAGGATGCAATCAATAATATCAAGCAGCAATGTAGTGATTTTGTGATGACTCGAAACATCCAGTGTCGAGAAATGATGGAAGATGTTCAAAGGCAAATGGCAGGTTTCAACTTCCAGGACCGTGAGAGCACAGGGCCGTACCCTTCAGTTGGACAGCCCCGTCAAAATCCAAGATCCAGTACACAGCAGCTAACAGAATCTCAGAGTATATCCCATCCATCACCGCAAACCCCTTATTATAGGCCTCCTGAGCAGCCAATGCATGGGTATGGTCATCCTCCTCCCCCATATACTGCCCCACAGCAACCATCTCCTTACCATGTTCCCCCATCAACCGGTGCTCCTTATCCTCCCCCACATGCACCAGTCGGCCATGAATATGGCCAACCTGCCTATCCTGGGTGGCGTGGGCCATATTATAATGCCCCTGCAGATCAATCTGGGTCTCATCCTCGACCTCCATATACCATTCCAAACCCGTATCATCCCCACCAAAGTGGCTATTATAAGCAATGATCATCTAGTCCAACCTTTTTCCTTTATAAATAATATTTTTAATCATGATACATAATGATTTACTGTATGTTGTAATTTCTTTCTTTCTTTTTTTTTTTGGGTTCTTACCTGCTGTGCAATGGATCTGATTGAAGTAGATCTTCCTTGTCGTGTAGCATATTCATTGTGAGTATTTGACGTCTGTTGGCCGTAATAATTTGTATGTGATGGCCTGATTTTCTTCAAACTTTTCTCTATGTCAATGACTTTTTTTTTTCCTATTATAGAGTTTCTAACGATATCAGCACAATCTACCAGTTCATATTTTGGTTTATTTTGTTACCATTTTGTTGTGTTTTTATTTAGTGTAAATAGCCATCTAGTCTTCACAGTTTAGCCGTCTTTGAAGAAAATTTACTAATGAAGAATACAAAACGAACGGTTTGACATTTGTCTAATGTTGAAGCTACTTCACTCCATCGATTTCTTTTTTTCAGTTTTTAATGTAGCTTTTATTTTATTTATAAGCTTTTTTTTAAAACAAAATTATGATTGGGTTTTGCAGATATTAAGAGGTAATGATAAATCGTCTTGAAAAGTATTGAAAAAAATAAATTAAAAAAACAAATAAGATTAGTTACTATGAAGTTGAGAAGTGTAGGCGACACTGTTGATTATTAGAACTGGGCTTAAGAAAGGTCCAAGTATTATTACACTGGTTAATAATGATGTATGCGTGCTTATGTGAGAAAAAATCGATTTTCAATAATTAAAATATGACATTGTTGGAGGAATAATCGAACATAAAAAGTATAAAAAGCAATAAGGTATCAGAATTTGCTTGATCTGATCTGCTACCTGTTGCTCCCAATTTTATTTCCTTCTTTTGAGATTCCCAATCCCATCTGCATTCTACAATTCATGTCAATTAAATATTACTTTCTTTTAAATAAATTATATCTATCTTTCTAAATATTAAAACAATTTGTAATGTTTTACAGATCAAAATCCATGGATATGATTTATGGGCATTTGGGTACAGGGAAACAAGTTTGATGTTCAATGATCCAAACAAGTATAATTTGGTGAATCCCATAAATAGGATTGAATTTGTTTTTTATTAAATTGAAAATCGATCCAAATCATGATTTTTAAACATTTTATAGAATATAAGTTTAAAAACTATCGTTCTTCGAGATTAAATTGAGTTTTTTTATTTAATATATAATTAATTTTAATTTTTATGATATTAAATAATGAAAATAATTTAAAAATTCTTAATATTATTTTTTTTAAAAATATTTATGGAAAAATCTTGAAATTTTGTTCAATTGTATTCAAAAATCATATAAAAAACACATTTTATCTCTAAAAAATAAAAAAATTAAATTCATTAATCGAATTATAATCAACAATTCAAAAAAAATGTAAAAAACTTGACCGAACCGAATGGATAATCAACAATACATCCTTATGGATGGAATGCTATACATATAGAACCCCATTTCTATATGGGTATTTGCAGAAGAGATTGACAGAGTTGGCAAGTTACCATCCTTCTTAAGGCTGAAATTTTTTTTGAGGGGTTAGAATAAAATTGTATATTTTTATGATAATAAAAGTGAAATTTCATCATTTTAATAGTTTATATTTTTATAATTTTTAAAAAATTAAATCAAAATTTTCTCATTCTTGAGAGGTCAAAGTGTAATTTTATTATATACTAATTTAAAATTTTAAAATTATAAAAAAACTAAAAATAAATATTTTCATTTTAAAGAGAATCGAAACCCTCGTCAACTCCTTTGACTCCGCCCTGATGCTTCTATTATGGGCTGTAAATATTGATACACCTGTTTTTTTTCAATTATTGAGAGTTTTGTTGAATTGAAAAATCAACGTAGAAAAGGTGTAATGTTGAATTAAAGAAATCAAGAGTGAAGGTTGAAAAAATATAGGTTTGACAAAGATTTGAATGTTGATAAAATTAAAATAAAAATAGTTAGAAAAAATCATTGTCCCAACGGCTTTATATCGGCTTGCTCATTGCTACTGTTTGGATAAAGAAAATTATAATAATAAATTCGAATTTATTATTAAAATGTTGCGTGTGATCGGTTAAATGATTACAAAATTATAATTTATTTACCAGATTCGATATAAGTACTTACAAAAAAAAGAGTATAATGCGAAGGTTGCTTTTGCAAATGTTTGATGATAATTTTGTCATAAATAGGACAGGTATATATCAATTTATGAAAATTCAATCTGAAGCCCACCATTTGGATACAACTACAAGGGAGAGAGGGAGGAGAGAGAGAATAGGAACAAAAAGCAAAATTTGAGTTATAAGAAAGAGAGAAGTGAACTCAGCATACTTGCGTTTAAGCAGAGATTTAAACGCCTTACCCAAATTGAAACACTAAAAAAAGAAAAAGAAAGGCTAAATAAAATTAGTAGGGAATGATTACTCATGGATGGTCTGAAGCATGGGACGCCAAGCCTTCCTCAACAACATCCGATGCCTAAACCCCATCCACCCTGCCCGTGGCGAACCCGCTTCACCTCCCAACCCATTCACACCACCAAGTTTCCTCGCCAATTCAACTTCCCCCTTCCCGCCAAATTTCTCCTCCACCACTTTTCCTTGCTCCTCCTCGTATCCTCCTGATGATACGAATAAATCCTTCAAAGTGCGACCACTTAAATCCTTGTCGCCCTTCTTTTTCTCACCTGAAATGCCGAGCAAACTCTGTGGATAGGCCATTTCCCGACAACTTGACGATTTGCGACTACCGCTTCTGGTGAGAAGCATTCGGAGTGTGGTTTTAGGGCGGCGGAAGTTGAGGAGGGGGCTCGTCCTTGGACTCCGTGTTGGGCTTTGGGTGACGCCGCATTGTGTCGCTAATAGCTTGAATTTCTGCAGTGTCGTCATATTGGATTCAGGTTGGGTCTGTGTTGGGAATTTTAAGTGAAGTGATTGGGAGGGTTTGGAATTTGAATGATGGATTGAGATTTGGGAGGTGATATTTTTGGTTGCTTGAAAGCAAAAGAAAGGAATCAATGTTGGAGACTTTTCCCTCTTTTGCATGCTTTTTCTTTATTACCACTTCGAAAAGGTAAGTCTTTGAATGGAATTTTCTTTTCTCTTGGAAGAGATGAAAAGGTAGGACCCAAGAGCCAGCCCAGAGGCTGCATTTTCCAAGAAAATTCTTAAATTATACCCACTTTGGTCTTTCGATGATGACTGGAAATGATAAAAAAAGCATTCTCATTTTTAAAAATCCCCATTTTTAACATATAGTATCAAACATCATCAATATTATTTATTTAAAAATTTTATAATAACAATATAATAGCTAGTTGAAATGAAAATAATTTAGTATTTTTTTATTTGAATATATTTTTTTAATTATTAAAATATAAAAATATCTTCAAAATAATATATTATTTTGTTTTGTAAATGGAATGACGTATTGATAATTTCATATTAGATAATGGATGACATTAATTTAATCAAAGTTTTAATATTTATAGTAAATATAAATATAAATATTAAATTATAGTTATAATTGATAAATTTAGTTCTTGATATTCATATTTTTGTTATTTTTTTAGGGGACTAAATTTGATATCAACATTTTAAAAGCAATCAAATTTGATCGTCAATCTTTTAAAAAGAATATATTTTTTTAACAAAAATACGGACTAAAATATTAAGTTTTTAAACATGGCAGCTCATATGGGCAATTTATGTGTACTTGTGCTCTTTTTTTTAAATTTTGGCATAATAATTTATTTGATCCTCCAACTTTATAAAAAAGATCATTTTAGCATTTCATTAAATTTTTCGACTCTTTTAACCTTTAAACTTACGTTCTTTATCAATCACCCTAAATGGATGGAAAAGATAATGTCTACTAATTTTGTCGGGATGTCATACACATGAATTGCCATGTGAATGTCACATCAGCAATTAATTAATTTTTTAAATTTTAAAAAAATTCAAAAAATATTTTAATAAGTATAAAAATTATAAAAATATTTTTAAAATTTTAAAAATTAATTTTGGGGTGATTTGACAAACAGTGCAAATTTAAGAGTTAAAAGAGCTAAAAAATTAAATGGAGGGCTAAAATATATAACCGGAGTGTCAAATAAATCATTTTGCCTTTAATTTTTATGAACTTTTTATATTTTTTGAATTTTTAATTTTTTATAATTTTAAATTATTGTTTATATGACATATGAGAAAAATAATGTCATATTAGCATAAAGTATAAGAAAATTGTCACACGGGTTACCACGTTAATATTGTTAAAAAATTAATATTTTAGTTAACATTTTAATTAAAAAATTTTTTTTAAAAAAATTAATAATCAATTTTAATTAAAATAAAAATAAAAATCAAACTAACAACAAATGTAAATATTAAAGATTTAAGTTTTTTTTTTATGAAATATTGAAGACTAACTTATCCTTATATCAAAATTATATTCATGAATAACTTATACATTAATCAATATAATCAGAATTAGAATAACAAAATTGTTGTATATCAACATAATTTCTAGCCCTTTCCAATCAAAGAAGAACATATTCTATAATATTAGAAAATAGTGATTAAATTCAAAAAAAAAAATAGTGATTAAATCTCGTGTCTCAATAACCAAAGTTTGAAATTATATTATGATCCTTACTCTTCTATTTTTTGGTGGAATACAAAAGTAAAATAAAATATTAACAATATGATTAGAATTCAAATAATATTTAAAATGATAAAAATTTTAACAACCATATTAATACACGGATTTTTATCATCCTCTAATCTAATTCATAATATATCAAAAAATAAAATAAAATAAATAAAATCAGAGGGACGTGAAACGCGCAACTTATTCCTTTTCCACCGCACATTTATTTGAAATGTCTTTACGAACCTTCCTTTCTAGAAAGAATAGAATCACATGTCATTCCTATTACACCTTCGACTTCGAGGCAGCAAAAACACCACCTTCCACTCTTACTTACATTTTGTTATACATTTGATTAGTTTCTACGTTGAAATGATGCATAATATTTTTCGAAAATTAAACATGTAATTTCTCTATTTTTATTTTTTAAAATTTAAAATTTAAGTCTAATTATTAATATTATAGTTTTGAAATTTGAAAAGTAAAAAAATTAAATTTCATGAAATAAAAGTATAGGTACTGCATTCTTAATTTTCAAAAGGTAGAGTGATTTATACATTCAGATCATATTTTAATTTGGGTCTAAATTACTTTACTTAAAAGACAATCATGCAATAAGAGATTCACTCTAAACTCTTATTCACCTATAAATATCTTCTGAATAGGACATGAGATCAAATATATGATGTTCACTTTGCTCAAATACAACCTCAACAACTCTAGACCGCTACCCCTAAGAGCTCTTCACACTATTCACATTGTGAACCACTTTCGTTTTAATGGCTTTCTGCACTTCTTACAACATGAGCCACCACTTCTATACTATCCTACACTTCGTATAACTTAAACATAATTATCGATTCTATATTTCAAAAACATATGTAATTATATTTTACTAGAATCTGCACATTTGTTACACTTTAATTAAACATAAAATTTATATTAATTGATGTACTGATTTAATTTTTTATATAATTAATTTAGAATTAAAATTAAATTATTCTAATAAAATTATCCAAATTATGGAATGAATGAAAACTTTATCTATAAAAAATTGAAAATAATTAAAACAAGTTATATTAGGTGGTTGGAAGTAGACTTGATCATGGTTTGAGTTATATGTCTAGGCCCGAAGGCCTGTTCAAAATTTAGGAGGGTTTGAGCAAAAATGTTATGCTCGAAAAATGAGTTTGGGCAAAAAATTAGGCCGTTTAAATTATGGTCCAGGCTCGACCTTGAACATTCAAGGCCCAAGCTCGGTCTGGCCTGACTCATTTTTAAATTTATAATACTTTATATTATGTAATTTAAAACACATTAAAAAATAAATTTATATTAAATATATAATACTACTCTAATGTAAACATTAAAATAATGTTAAGATGGCTATATAAAAAATTTCAATAAATAAAAAATATATAAAATTATTAAATACTAAACTAAAATAAAATAAATATATATATTTAAAAAAAAATATGGATGGGCTTAAAATGAGTTTGAATTAGTTTTTTGTAAATCATATTTCGAGTTATACGAAACTTGGAAAAACTCACATATGTTAATATTATACTTAGGTCCGGCCCGACCCGACAATGAACACCTCTAATTGAAAGAAATGGGAGTAAACTTTTTTTCCAAGCATTTACACCGAGTTTAAATCTTAAATTCGTTATTGTTGAGAAGATTTTACTTAAAAATCACCTCTGACTGATAAAAGTTTAGTCTCATACCACATAAAATGGATGACAACACCTGTAGTAGTTGTTACCAAAAAAAATAAAAATGCTACGTCACAAAACAAAAACGAACACGATAAAGTATATGAACACGTCAAAATTTATAAAACAAATTATTAACCTATAAAAATTACATAAATTTACCTGAATTCGTATCTGAAAATTCTTCAAATAATTTTTGAGATAATTTATTCATCTATAATTAAGAAATATGAGGTGCGGAAAGCAGGGAAGCCTGAAATAGGATCTGCAGAATATGAACATTGTACAAAAATATAATATTGACTACTCCCTTTACTATTTACATTTCCTCTTTAATATGGCAATGATAGTTGAATATAAGCAGCATAGTCAAGAAAAACACTCATTCACTGGTATTAGGTGTAGTTCTCTGGCTAATCCATTTATCTGCCACAGAAACTGGAGAAGGTGGCAGCTTGATATTCTTCAATAATACAATCTGATCACTGATTGGCGGCGAAGGAGGCTGCCGTACACTCATCGGCACCTCACTATCAGAGTGTTCCTCCAGCTGCACATTCTCCGACTCGTGAGCTCCACTTTGTATTCTCTGTAGTTCCTCCAAAACCTCTTCCATCGAAGGGCGCAGTTCTTTCTCTTGCTGCAAACATCGAAAAGCCAGCTCTGCAACCGAAGTTGTCATCCTTGCAACTTGTTCACATGATTTGTACCCAAGATTAGGGTCAATCAACTCATTAAATGCACACTGTTGAATCTTGCTAACTGCTAAGTTTGCCAAATTGATCTCATGCCTATGCCTGTTGATATCAACAGCAGGCATTGATGATATGAGTTCAATGAGAACAACTCCGAAGCTATAAACATCGCTCTTTTCAGTAAGATGGTAACATTGGTGATATTCCGGGTCAACGTAGCCAGGGGTCCCTTGTGGAGCAGTGGAGATATGGGTGACATCATTGGGGAACAAACGAGAAAGCCCAAAATCTGCTACTTTGACAGAAAATTTTTCATCTAGGAGAATGTTGTTAGTCTTAACATCACGGTGTATGATATCAGAGGCATGGAGATAAGCTAATGCAGTCGCGGTTTCTATCGCGATGCTCATTCGAACAGGCCATGCAGGCAAACCGGACTGTGCATGATCACCATGGAGATGATCGGCAACGGTGCCATTAGGAACAAACTCATAAACAAGGATAAGTTCGCGGCTACGACGCGAAGTGCAACCATAGAGAGAGACCAGATTTTTGTGGCGCAAGCGGGTCAAGATTTCGACTTCGTTCATGAACTGTTCGTGGCGTCTGTAGCTGTGTTGGTAGAGCCGCTTGATTGCAACTTCTCGCCCATCTCGGAGTTTCCCTACACGAGAAGATCAAATCATGAAGGGTTTTGATAGCCCAAAGAAGACATGTAGTAGTACGGATGGGGAGCGTCATACCAAAATAGACAGTCCCAAAGCCTCCATCACCAATGATTTTGTCATCGTCAAAGTTATTGGTGGCTTCCTTAAGTTCAGTATTGGAGAAGATGGGAAGTCCAAAGCAGACAGTAGTGCTGTTTTCGAGGTCAGATGTTGAAGAGAGATGGGATGGAGATTTTCCTCTGGGAATGTTTGAAGGGGCAGGTTTTGTTTGTATCGACGCAGGACCACAAAGATGCACAGTATCAGTATCATTACTGTGACTGAGCCTCCAATTCCTACGTAAATCATAATAAGGAGAACGATTAGTCATGTTTTTAACTTTTAAATAATTAGAATGGAATGTACATTGTAAAAAGATTAAGAAAATATGAACAGATATTATCATGTAATCACACTAATATATTTTAAAAAAATAAATATCTAATTTATCATTCTTCTATTGAAAAAGGGATAAAAAATGACATGAAATCACAATTTCATACCATCCTTTCTCACAGGATAAATGTTTGCGCTTACAATAACTTTAAAAATTATGTCAAATATGATAGTATATGGAATTAAGAAATGTTGTTGCATTGATAATAATGTTAATTAGACAAAAATAATAATATTAACTAGATTTTGTTAGATGAAAGATGTGGGTGAAAAATATATCTAATAAAATTTTAAAAAATTATATAATAATAAAAATAGCTTTAGTTGAAATGATAAAATTAAAAGATTAAAAATCATAATAACAATGTTTTCAATTCGAAACAAATCATGCATGTATTTTTTTAGATTGTAATAACAATGCTTATATATAAAAATCAATTTTATAAGACAATTATCAACTTCCAACCCTACTTATGAAATTTAAAAACGTCTTTGGTAGTTTACTAAACAACTTCTCATATAATATAATATTTGGTAAACTGCCAATGAAGTTTCTAGACTTTACAAACAGGATTAGGTAGTTGACAAGTATTCTATAATATTATAGTAAAATATTAAAATTATTAATATTACAAAAACACATGATAATTTTTTAAAATTGTTTGTGAAGTAAAATAAAGTATAATATTAGTGTACTAAATACTAACCCTTATTTTATATTTACTAATATTATTTTCTTCTATAATTATTTTTTTACTCATGAAATTTTATTAGTTTATGTTTTTTTCTAAAAGATTATTTATCCAAGCAAAATATAAAAAATACAAGTGTTTTGAAATAATGAACAATTTCAAAACCTACTACTTTTAAGAATTTAGATTAAAAGGTAAAACGAATAAAATTTATGGTATTTTAATAGAGTTATCTTAATATAAATATTTTATTATAATATAAAAAAATCTGAAAAAGAATATTAAAATGCCATAAATTAATTAGAATAATTAAAAAGTTTATGGGGTAAACTTAAAAAATAGTCACTTTTATTTGTCTCAGATTATATTTTAGTCACTTATGTTTGAAATATTACGTTTTAGTTACTTACATTATCGTTTTGTTACAAAGTGGCCATTCTGCCGTCAAGCTCCGTTACCTCCCTAATAACAATCCTACATGGTAGTCTAAATGGATTTTAAATGCCAACTTGGATATTCAATTGGGACAAAAATAGGATTTTAATTAATTGAAATTTTAAACTAATTACATCTTGAACTGGAAAAGAAAAACAGTTCGTCTCCTTTTTCTTTTAGTTTTAATTTCCATTTTGACTGAAAAAACTATTCTCATCCCAGTTGGATATCCAAGTTGACATTTAAAACTCATTTGGACTATCACCTAGGATTACCGTTAGGGAGGTAACGGAGTTTAATGGCAAAGTGACTACTTCATAATAAAACGATAACGTAACATTTCAAACATAAGTGACTAAAATATAATCTGAAGCAAACAAAAATGACTATTTTTATAGTTTACATAATATTTTGATAATTCAACTATCATATGAATAATGCATATCAAGTTTAGAGTAAATAATGTTTAAAAATTTCAACAGTTACTGCTTTATCAGAATTTAAACTTGTATTTCGACCCTTATGAGACTATTGGTTATGATAAATTTAATTAGCAATAATAAAAAGAATGGTCAGTACTTTACTTTTGTGACAGAAAACAGAGTTGAGAAAGAGAGAGATTACCTAGTCCCAGCTCCAGTCCCAATTTGTTTGGTCCTACAATTCAAGATACAAAGGAGTAGTATGTTAACATTTATCCCAAAACCAAAAAAAAAAAAAAAACACTTTGTCAGTGCATATGGGTAATTCATAAGTCAAAACGAAGTCACCTTTGTTGTTAAAATATTCCTATTTCATCGGAATACATTTGATGCATAATCAACCGTGAAGGAGAAGAAAAAAAAATGCAGCAGACTCTGTAATGTGAATATTAAGAATATCGAAATAATGGATTGGATATACCTTTGGTACAGTAAAGCCTCCGGTTCCTAACTAGACATGTACCGCCTCTCCAATGACACTCCTTACAAGGCTTAGATACGTAAATTTTGACAGATACATGGGGAGTTAATAAAATAAACGAGTGAGTACCGTTTTCCGGCGGAGTATTGGTAAGAGGGAGATGAACAGTGGAACAAGGACAAGGGCTTGGTGCCTCGGGTGGACCATAGTATATGGTATAATTGTTGCAGGCAGTGTGGTTGAGTTGCACTTGTTCTGGAAAACTAGCATTCAAGGCGGTTTTGCATGTACACAAGGCAATCGGGCCGGAAGTGATGTTGAAAGTGACATACGGAAGATGAGGTAAAAAATTCTTCATGGACAGACCACTACAATTTCTGTTCCTCAGCTGCTGAACAAGGCTTTCGTCGTAAATGGTAAGGGTGTTGGCTTGGGAGATTTTATGAATTCGATACCATCGTCCTACCCGGTCTAACTGCACACTCGGATTGGGTCTATTGCAATCCTTAACTACAAAAAACCCGCATTCAGGGCGACTCTCTTCAGTGTATGGGAATTTTAAGTCACCAAGAAGATTACCGCACTGGAAGCTAAGTGGGCAAGGTTCAGCTGAGTGAAGAATCAAGAATTGCGAGAGAAGCAGCAAAATCAACAAGGGCATGACATCAGGCATTTGAAGATGAGACAACTTCTCTCACTTGAGCTTTTTCATATAGTATTACTATTTATTTCCTTGGTGCTTGAATAACGACAATTGACCACAGAATGTGCACCCAAAAAGGCTTGACTAGGAAGGATTGGAAGACCAGGAATGTGGGGTTCGACACTTGGATTGCATCAGTGTCCTTTTATTTGCTCCGCGTTTGACTCGCATACAGACTATTCCGAGTACTATTTATGATATCAAGCATGATTTGCAGCTTGCTTGAAACGTTCAGAAAAATGGTCCAGACTTAGCCAAGCCTTATTGGGACCCTGGTGTGAATGGATTATGAAACAAAAATTCAGACATTGCGGCCACCCAAGTCTACCTTGGAATTAATATGATATGTTTTTCAAAGCCAAACCTAACTGAACAACCTGTTAATGGCTGGTCTTTGGGCCAGAAGTAGGGGATGGGTTAGAGGGGAAGAGGAAAAAAGAAGAGTGTTTTCATTACTGAATTCTATTCCATGGGGGTATCTAATGTAACACCCACAAGAATTCGAAGCCAAATGTCACAGTTAGGGTAATGTTGCTTTCACCCTAAACCTATCTAAATTTCAAACCCAAATGTCACAATTTTCAGATTTCTTATATTGTCTCAAGTGCATAGTTTTACTTGTCAACCCGTAACTTTGTTAGTCCACTGCCTAAGATAAAAACTAAACTCTAAATTCTTTCTTTTTATTTTTTAATATGCATGATGTCAATTGTTGAATATTCCCAAGGTAGAGAATATAATACTCCAGATTCCTTTCTTATTTGTAAAGATGAAAAATGTGAAAATTATTAAACAACATTTAAGAAATGGTACGCCACTATTAACTTCAACAAACGACTTTCATCACCCATTTATATATTACTCAACAAAATCTAATCGAAAAGTTCTTGTTTATGTTCGAGTTACTCATCTAAGTTCGAAAGCTTATCTAAAATTTGTGAAGTTTTGAATAAAAATATTAGGCTTGAAAAATGATTTTAAGTAAAAAAAAATTAAGCCCGTTTTAAATATGGGTTGGGCTCGGGCATAAACATTCAAGGCCCGAATCCAAATTGACTAATTTTTTAAAGTTTCTAATATTGTATATTATGTTATTTTTATATATTAGATAATTTATAACACATAAAAAATTAAATCTATAGTAATATTATATATTACTATCACGTAAACATTAAAATGTTAAGATTACTATATATAAAATTTAAATAAATAAAAATATATTAAATTATTAAATTTAATTAATTTAAATATATTTTTAAAATTTTTAAAAAAATATGGATGAACTTAAAATGAGTTTGGATTAACTATTTAAAAATATGAGATGACTTGATTAAAATTTTATGCTCATATTTCAAGCTGAGCTAGTTGAGTTTAAACAAACATAAAGTGTATTAATATCATGCTTAAACCCGATCTAAATTCCACCTAGCACCTAAACACCTAATTAATGCTTTCTTCAGACAGGTGTTATAGATCAATCACTAAAGAGTGTTGCACCCGCAAAGTTGTCCCCTTGCTTTGTAAGGAGGAAGAATGTGCCTCTTAAAATCACTATAGAACGTAACCGATGAAGAGTGAAATTATTCATCAGTCCTTTATAAGTTAGAAATCATGAATTCGGACCATGCCATGAGTGCTCTATCTACATAAAAAGAAACTATCTCAGCAATTCTACTCTATAGCGGTTTCAAGGAGACAATTGCTCTACAACATGTTTGCTCCAAAACCTATCCTGTCTTCGAAATTTAATCTTGTCCCATGTGGGATCCGCCTACTGGCTGCTGATTAATTAGAGTGGGGCCTAAAGGAACAGCAGACTAAGCAGCCGGAGAAGGGGCTTGTCTCATTTGTTAGTTATTGTCAAATATTTTTTACGGTAAACTAAACAATTAATTATTATTATGAGTACATTTTTATTTTATTATTTAATTAAAAAACTATAATTTATTTATTAAATTATTTAAAAATTTTCATTTAATTTATTAAACTATTAAAAAATTTTATTTAAGGTATTAGATTGTGAATTATTTTAAATAAAAATTTTACCGATAAACTTCAAGCGATGATTTAATGAATAGGACAATTGATTAGTAACTATTGACGTGAAGAAAATATTCTTTAATTTCAAGTCAATCTAACAACCAATATTAGATATTGAAAAAAAAATCTATATGAATTTGAATTTGTAAATTTGTAATATCTAAACAAAAAATTTAAATAAAATTTTTTAAATAGTTTAATAATCAAATTATAATATTTTTAATTTAATAATCAAAATAAAAAATTACTCCTAATTTAATTACTAAAGTATAGTTAATGAACCGTATATGATTAGTGTATTGAAATGACCAAAAAGAGATTCTGACAGGATCTCGACCCTTACCCTTGTCGGTGAAAGGAAAGGGTCAATGGCAAATGTTGAATTACTTAGAGACTATGCATGAATTAACAAGAAGAAAGAGATAGAGAGATGCATACCACGACGACAGTGCCAAGCGTGAGGCCTGTCGGGGCAAAAGCACTTGAAATGGTAGGTACGATAATCGAATCCACAATTGCCACCAGACGCCTCGCAAATGCTGCAGTTGCTCGCTATCCAGTTCAACACAAACCCTCTATTCAGTAGACTTCGATTCAGCAGACCTTCAACAACTAATCCATCTCCTTGGTCAAAACCCACAGGCGTCACTACCGTTTCCTTGCAAATTTCTGAAGCAAAATTCAGCTGCGGATCGCTATTGAACAGTGCCAACGTTGAATTAGTTTCATTCTCCGCAGGGCAACCAATCTTGTGCGATGAAAGTTTCGGGATGGAGGTTAAGTTGCAATTAAAGAGGAAAATTATTTTTGTAATCCCCGGGGGAAGCTGGTAGCGGTCGATAGGCAAGGATATGTTTCGGAGTTTATGGTTACAAATGGAATCTCTCTCAGCTCTGGAAACGAGGAAAGACTGGTTGTGATAAAAGATGTTATCGATGGTATAGTTGCCATCATCCAAGCTGAGAATTGGCTCTGTGTTGTTTCTGCAATGGATTTCGAATCCTGGATTACCACATCTCCGGTCATCCCGCTCCTGGATGAAGAAAGGGAACTTTATGTTTAGCTTACCACAATATCTGGGCACACTGCAAATGGTAAAACTTTCGTCCACCGCAAAAGCTGTTGTGGGCAGGAAAATGAAGCTGAAGATTGCCAAGTTGAATGCCAGGAAGAGAGGTGATGCAAGGTCAATGGATCGGATTTGATTCATTTGGGAAACTGGGAAGAGTGATGATGGGGAAGAAGATAAGCATTTACCATGAATATATTATTATAAGAAGGAAAAGTGGGTGGGGGGCGTGGGGGATTTCTATTACTGTGTGATGTAGATTACACCTCTTTAATACCATCCACCCAATTGCCTGCAATTGGTTGGATTCTGGGGTAAAGTTCTTTTGAAACTTTTAATTCCATCCCATCTTTCTCAATTTAAGATTTTTTATTTATTTATTCTTGGTTATGTCTATACTGTATACTTGAAAAATATAAAATAATAATAAAACCGAAAGTCTAAGAGTTGAATCAAAGAACTTAACTATTCGACCAAAGTGATCTATCTGCTTAAAGTTTATAAATATTATTCTTTTAACAAGCTAAGATGAAGCGAATACTATGATTTAGAACATTCAATGTATGACTGGAGATTGTAAATTTTGGACTAGGTTAATTATATTATTAATCATTAATTTATGGGTATATTTTTATATTGGTCATTTAATTAAAAAAATTATAATTTAATTATTAAATTATTCAATGTTTTCATTTTAAGTCATTAAACTGTTAAAATCGATGCTATACGGTTTTTTTTATTCGCATTGCCCACATCAATCGAAAGCTCTTTTTTCATTTTTTACAGTTCAATTCTTTTTTCACGAAACAACTTTAGACGTCATAAATCTGCAAACCAAAATTCATACATTTTTTTCGATCTCCAACATTAACCGTCAAATCAACTTGGATATAAAATATGTTCTTCAACTCATCAATGGATACTAATCTACTGTATCAATCATCGAATAACCATTTGGAGCTCACTTGCGAAACTTTTTTTTTAAAAATAATAGTCCAGTAACTTAAATAAAAACTTTTGGATAGTTCAGTAATTTAAATAAAAATATTCGAATAATTCAATAATCAAATTGTAATCTTTTTTTAATTAAGTGACCAAAACAGAAACTCGTATAAGAAAATGGGTATGATCCGGTCAGGAAGAATTCAAGAATTGGAGCATAGATTTATCGTTGATTCTAATTTTGGTTAGACTTTGTTGATTGAGCACTTTCAAGTGTCAGTAGATTAGGAGGGTAGACTTTATTGTTAAAAAAAGGGGAATCGTTAACTCTGAAAACTTACACCGACAAATTGTCAAATGATCAGCCTTATATCTTAGACCATTGAATTGAGTTCAATAATTGCCTAATTGGGGCCACTAGGAGGGAAGGTGCACAAGTTGACCAACGCCTTCTTTAAACACATGAAAACTTTTGCACTTCCATTCAATGTACATGTTCCTCTTTACCCTGCCCGACCCTAAAGCAATATTGAAAATTCAAATCCACTTTGATTTAATTTTATGTTGATTTGTTTAAAAATAGTCTACTTTTGTTACTTAATTTACCTTATTTGATTGTATTCTTAAATTTTGTAATTACATTAAAAAGAAAAAGTTTTAAATCAATCACATAGAGTGTTTTTAATGTTTTGAAGTTGATAAAGAAATTGAATTCTTGTCTATTTTCAGCTTCCGCAAAAAGTATGTTTGGACAAATTTTTGACTTAGAAAAAATATTTTTTTCCTCTCAAAAAGCAGTTTATTTAAAAAAACTTTTGTCTCAAAATTATTTTTTTTATCTCAAAAATACTTTTTAAAAGTAATACTAAACAAAATTTTTTAACACCAAATCTTCTAATTTCATTAGAGAATGAAAAACAAAATTTTCTTGCCAAGACACCTATTGATTGGTGTAATGCCTCGAATTCAATGCACTATAGGGATTAATCTAAGAATTGAATGCAATACCTAAATGAGATTGAAAAAGGGGTAAAATGCAAATTCTTTTTATAAATGGACTAATTTAGAATTAGGATAAAATATGGCGATGCAAAGCAAGGTTTGATTTCTGAAAAATAGAAGCAATTTTTGTTTTCATTTCTTTTAAATGAAAACAAAACAGGTATTTAGTTGAAATTTTTAAAAATAATTTACGGAATATAAAATTAAAAGAAAATAAGAAAATCCTAAAAAAGACAATAAGAAAATTGTTTTAGTTATTTTTATGTTTTGTAAAATTAAAATAGTTGAAAACAGAAGGTTTTTCAACTTTAAATTTAATTAACAAATTCATTTTGGTTCATTTCTATATCTGTATTATCATTTAAGCGTAATTGAGTTAAATAGCATGTAAAGGATCATGCGAGATAATAAAACAAGAGCCTTGAGGGCATAATGTATGTACTATACGAAACATACGTCAAATCACGTTTAATATATATATGTGGTAAGAAGGGATCATTGGGAGGATCTTTCTTTCCTTATGTTCCAAATTCTAGACTCTTCTTAGAGTTTAATATTTTCTTCTTCTTCATTAAGCTGGAAGCTAAGGTTTAAGGGTTAATAAGGGGATGTTTCAATTTTTGGGTAAGTCTGATAACTCTGTATGTAATGATTTTGTATGAGTAAGGATGTTAAGAAGTATAATAACAATAGGGTGTGAACTGGGGGTCTTGCATGGGGATCGTTTGAATTTTTTATGTTGGTAAATTGTCTTTAAATGGAGTCTTAATGGAAGTTTCATAATCTTTTAAGAAGTTGCTACTGCTGGTTCAAGTAGGATCATTGAAACAGAAACTCTGTGTTGAGTAGAGGTGAGATGTAGGTGAGCCTTTAACCTGATCATGCGAGTTAAATTTCAATGGTTATGGTATGTTGATGTCTTCTCGAGTAATTGATGAGTGCTTGTATGTGTGAAAGTGTCGAAAAGTCCTGTATGTTTACAAAGAGGGTAGACGATGGGTTGTATGAATAAGATGATGAATGGTAGGTACGCACGTGAAGTTTGAGACTATAAGGTATGAATCTATTAGAAGTATGATTGAAACCTAAGTAAATGAGTTCCAACGATCACTCTTACATGTATATTGCTCCTATTGAAGTATGTTTAAATGAAAATGATCACTCTACGAATTAAAAAACATGAAAAGAATAACAAGAATATGATACATATATAACTAAGTGAATGAAAATATGATAGATTTGGTTGCGTGTATGAATGATTGCTGAAGAGGGTATGAATACTATATATGGGATCTGGTTAAGACTGAATATGTGAAGAACTATGTGAGAATGTTGTGTTGTTGAAAGATATCTATTTGTGTGTATGCCTAAAATGTATATTGTGAGATGTGGTTTTATTGATATGTTAGAAGCTTGAATTGAGTTATGATTTAGTTAAGAAAATAAGTTAGTCTGAATGAGCGTGAGTTTATTTGGATGTATGATGCGTGATATGAAATGTTGAGTCTGAGATGTGTCTGTGTTGGAGAGTTACATCACGAGTTTAGTTACCGTGGTGGTAATTGATGAAGTTTGTCGGGACAGAAAACACGAACTTTGATAAGACACTCTGAAAGGAATGCCTTTGTGGCACTCTAAAAGGAATGCTTTTGTGGCACACTCTAAAAGGAAAGTCCATGGCCATGGCACGCTTTGAATGGACCATCTTTGTGGCGTACTCTGAATGGACTACCCTTGTGGCGTACTTTGATAAGACCTTTGTGGTGTATTTTAAAGAATTTCCTTTGTGGCGTGTTTTGTTTACTGTTTTAATGGCATATTCTGTTGACCAATGAGGTGCAATCTACTAAGTCTGCATGGTATACCTTGAGTATCTATCGTACAGTAAGTTTTACTTAGACTCAAATGGTTCTGTGATAAATATTGCTATGATAAGGTTACAATATGATAGAAGTTCAATTGCTTAAGGTAGAATTGAGTTATGAATGAGTAGTTTTGAAGGAAATGTTCTTGAATAAGGTAAGAATTTGTATGTGTGAAAAGGTATTCGCCATTCTGTTGTAGGGGTGAGTATTCAATCGAGTCGAATCGAGTCAAAAAATTTCGAGTTAGTCGAGTTGACGAATTTTATTTTAGCAACCGAACTCAATTTGAATTTTTTTTCGAATTGAATCGAATTAAGTCAAAAAAATTTGAGTCAAATTGAGTCGAGTTAATGGATCCTATTATTTATACTTAATGTTGCGTTTATATAGACCGATTATTTAACTAGTAGACGAAGTAAAAGATTATTTAACTAGATAAATAATATAATGATTTTACCTTTTAACTTAATGAGTAAACATTTATCAAAACGACGTAGTTTTGCCTTTTAACTTGATGGTTTTGACTTTTAAATTTAGAAAAGGTAAACACTTATCAAAACGACATAGTTTTGCCCTCTTTTATTCGGATTTCGGATAACTCGAATTGTGTAATTCATATTCGAGTAAAACCAAAAAACTTAATTTTTTTATTCGAGTTTATCCGAATTACTTGATTAACTCAAATAACTTGAATTATTTAATTCAAAATTTGAATTATTTTTCGAGTTTTTCGAATCAAATCAAATTTTGCTCACCCCTATTTTGTTGAGCTTTGATTTACTCTGAAGTGTTATAGAATGTGAAAGATTCTGAATCACTGAGTACAAAGGAATATTATTGAGGCATCTTAGGTGAACTATGACAGTAATATTTGATATCGTAAATAAGTTGGATAGGGAATGATTTCGTGCTCTATTGACAGTTGAATTGCAGGGGAATTTTCCAATAATCAGTAATTAAGATGTAACAGAGAAGGGTATGGTACTCGCTAAAGCAGAAATTTGTAATAAAGAAAGAATAGATGGCAAGGATGAGCTACCAGATTCTGTATATCATTCTCCTTTAAGGTAAATCTAAGTTTATCCTTACTAAGTTCTTGTGAATTTATTCGTGTGTATTTATGTTTCAAGTCTAAACACTAAGGGACAACATCAGGACTATGCTAAACAAGTGGCGAAGTGGACTATTATGCATACAATGGGAGTGTGTAGTAGTTGGGATTGCGCCTTTATGTCTGTCTTTCAATAACTTCAATTTTTTTAAGATTTGTATTAAAATTTGATGAATAAATTGTAATAATATGTGTTGTTATTCTTAATCAATAAGACTATTAATGAGGAAAATGTGTTCAATAAAGAAACTTGTCAACTGTATTGTTAAAGTTTATAGTTCTATGTTGTAACACTCGAGATTTGGATTTGGCATATCAAATCGGGTTGAGGGCGTTACACCAGCCGCTTGACACAATGATATCTTGTCCAATCGCCACCCTAGCAGCCTTACCTAAACTTAGACTTGCCACAATAGATTAGCTTATGTAATCCCCTCTCAATCACCAATGACATCAAGACACGTGGCACTTAAGGATCATAGCTCATCATACAGCCAACAACGACTTTTAAATTAGGGAATCTCTTTTTTTTTTTCTCTTTTCTCCTTCTCTCTTCTCTTCTCCATTCTCAATCGTACATCAAGCTTCCCCATCCACATTGCTAATCACCAGTCACGGTGGTTCTCTCCACCTCACATTAAGCTAGGTGAACCATTGGAAACCATCCTAATCCTCCCTTGTTGAAGAATGAGTGGATGTAAAAAAACTCATTTCCTTTTACCCAAATTGTTTCCAATTCTATTTATTTTCTATAAATGATTGTTGTATTTAAATTATCCACTTCAAAATGATTTCATTTATTTTTAAAATCAATAAATTTTTAATTTAATTTAATGTCACTTCAGACAATAAATGTGTAGGGTAACCATTAAATTTTAATGTCAAAAACAAATAATTTGTGGAGACAAAAAAAAAATGAGATAAAAAAAGGACAGCTTTAGCCCTCCTTAAAATCCAACCATAAATGTCTTTTACACTTGTTAACTATTTCAAATTTTCCACCAATGGCAAACCCTTACTGAATGAAAGGATAAATATGTCTTTGCACTTTTTTTTGTTTTTCGCCACATTGATTTTTTATTAAAATAACTTAAAAAGTTACAGAGTAGTTGATGTTTTGGCAACTTTAGCATTCGCAAGACTTTTGGGTATATTTATATTTATGCAACTGTCAGATGAAGTTTTTCAACTACTGCATGATGCTTCTTCTAGAATGACTTGGACTCATTTAGTTTAACTAGATTAAATCCATCTTTTGTACCAAAAAAAAATCTAAAAAGTTAGGTAAACTATATTAATAGTGGTCGAATTATGAAAGATTATAAAATTATTATTCAATTATTAATAAATTTTATTATTATTTAATTATAAAAAGTTACAAAATGATAATTCAATTATACAATTTTATCTTTTTAATCATTAAGTATTTTAAATTTTTTTATATTTTCATTTTCACGTAAATAAGTTGGTGAAAGTAAAATAAAATAAAA
Source organism: Gossypioides kirkii (assembly GCA_005610355.1). Taxonomy (NCBI): domain Eukaryota; kingdom Viridiplantae; phylum Streptophyta; class Magnoliopsida; order Malvales; family Malvaceae; genus Gossypioides; species Gossypioides kirkii. The sequence continues at coordinate 36,716,176 of CP032246.1, forward strand.
TAGTTGGATGCCTAAAAAAATTATTAATTGTTGAATGATCATTTTGTAACTTTTTCATAATTGGTGACATAGTTTAACCAAAAAGTTATAACTAAAGTATGTATATAATAAATTTTATTAAAAATAATTGTTGTGCGGTGAAATTTCTAAGATCGAAATTTTTATAACACAAAAAGTCAAACTTCAACACTTATCGAATTCATTATATATCTATAAAATTTTGAAGATATTAACTTGAATTAATTAAAAAAATATTGATACTCATAAATGTCGAGTTTTTTTTTATAAATTGAATTTGTATATATGTATTTATAAAGCGATTGTCAAACTCGATAATAGTAAGCTTGATCTCGAAAAAGTCTATCAGTTGTTGAGGAACCTACTTATCATCTTGCCCTACTCGACCCACCCATTCTGAGTGTTCTACCTTTTCAAATGATCCTACATCCACATTTAGGTGCTACATACTTTCTAAGTCCTATCTAGTCCTCATGCTAGTTTGGCGCAAACTACTCTATGTTGTTAATATTTGAACTTTATAAATTTTTTCCTTTCCAACTTGTTCACTTTGAGTTTAATCCAAAGTAATCACTACCATGTTGGTGGACGTATTGTTTTTGTTTTGGTACTGGTACATATCGGCATCAATATATTTCGTTGTACCATTTTGGGTTTATTGATGTTTTTAATATTTTTCATATATATATATATATATATATATATATAGTCTCATTTTTAATTTCTTGATAAATTATTTATACATTCAAATATTATACATAGTCTATTTTTTAGTTTCTTAATAAATTATATATTATTTTGATAAAAATAATATATATTGTATATACATGCAAATATATTTCAATTACATCCATATAAATATATTTATTTGTAAATATAAGTTTTAAAATTATTAATTAGGTTCAATAATTTAATTTATTTTTTTAATTTTAAATATAATTATAGAAAATTAAAATGGTTAAAATAAAAAAATTTAGTTTAAAATATCAAAAATTTGTACCAATCGATACGGGCCAGTACACACGATACAAGTCATGTAACACCCAAAACCCGAAACCGTCCTCAGTCAGGATTCCGGTGTCTTACTGTTCATATATCACTATTCATCTTCTTCTTCTGTTTTCAATCTTATTTAATAAAGATATGCACCCAACACATCATAAATCATCAATTGATTATCAGTAGTTGTTAAGTCAGAAAATAGTTCAAAAATATTACAGAGTTTTACCGATACCCGAGATGATTCTACCGATACATGTAATACAACTACCAAAACAATTCATACTTCTACCGATACTAAAAACTCCAGAGAGCTATGATTCTCACCCTAGAACTTCTACCAACACAAGTATGCAAACTGCCGATACTTCTAAACATATAACTATCGGTACTCACATTTCAACTATCAATACAACGCAAGTCAGTGAGCAACTTCTCTCCTACCCTGTACTTCTACCGAAACAAATATGCAAGATCTCAAGATTTATATCAAACACAAGTTCATGAACTTCATACATACATATCTTTATTTAAGCATTTAAGTTAACACAAGACATGATTTTTATGTCAATACAAGGCACCTAAAGTCTACTCTCAACATTTCATCAACCATAGCAAGGTTTTCCACAACTCATTATATATATGCAAAAAGGTAACGTTATCCTAGTACATGCCATAAGATCATGTGATGTAAAATTCTACCATACAAGCTCCGCAATAGTGTGATTTCCTTGAGATGATCCGATCTTCAAACAGCAAAACGTATTTACAAAACAACAACAGATTCACGAGTAAGCTTATTAAGCTTAGTAAGTTCGCAAATATCTGTTTCTTACAGAATAAACAGATCGGTTAAAAGATGATAACGAGTATGTATTCATACTCATGTATACAATAACGAACTTAATCTCTTTCAATTCTCCAGACTTTAATTCATTACTTGCACAGACAATATTTAACCCATAGGAGCCCATAATGGTTAGCTCTTACAAGCCCAAAACGGTTAGCTCCTACGAGCCAAGAATAGTTAGCTCTTACGAGCCCAAAATGATTAGCTCTCATGGGCCCAGAATAGTTAGCTCCTACGAGCCCAAAACGGTTAGCTCCTACGAGCCTAGAATAGTTAGCTCTTACGAGCCCAGAATGGTTAGCTCCTACGAGCCTGAAATGGTTAGCTCCTACGAGCCCAGAATAGTTAGCTCTTAAGAGCCCAAAATCAGTATAACGCTCTTTTGAGCCAGAATCAGAATAATGTTCTTTTGAGCCAGAATCAGATTACTCCTCAAGCCTTCAGTCTCGATCTGTCATTAGGAATATATTCAAAATAAATATATAATTGCAAATATCAAATTTAAAAGTTAATAGTACGAACTTACCGGATGAAATTACAGTTGGCTAAACTTCAGAGACTATTTTGCTAATTTCCCTTTTTCGTGATCCGGGGTACGATTGTAATCTAAATCAACAATTCATTCAAATTTCACATTAAAACACATAATCAAATCATTTAACATAATTTGATCATTTTTTGGGAAATTATAGTTTTACCCCTCATACTTTCTTTTTATTCAATCTAGTCCTTTCAACACAATACATGCAAAATACTCATTTTCTCCTCAACCCATACCATCCAAATATACATTGATCTCATCCAAGCCCTTATAATCCATTTATTTCACCTAAAGTACATCCAATTTTATCATTTAGCATTTTAGTCATTAAACCCTAATTTCATCAAAAATCACTTTACAAAAAGATCCAACTTAATCATCAAGTACCCAAAACTATCAAAAACTTTCAAAGAAAAGCATATTCAACAATGGTAAAATTCACAACATTTGACAGATTCACAAATTAGTCCTTAGATTAGTTAGATCAAGCTAACACGAACTTAAAAACATAAAAATTACTAAAAACGGTCAAAGTTTGCTTACCCAAATCAAAGCTCAAAGTTCATCAATGGAAAACTCTAGGTTTTCTTGTATTACATTTGAAGAAGAAGAAGAAGAAATTAGAAGAAAAATGTGATTTTTCTTCTTTAATTTCATTTTTATACCTAATGGCAATTTTATAGATATTTAATCTTTCATTAGTTTAATTAATCACTTATTTAGCCTTAATTAATTACACTCATGATCAATTTAACTCATAATAACCCATTTACTAAAATACCATAGGTTAATTTATCTATCTGATCCTTCAATTATAATTGAATTCCAATTAAACCCACTTATTTACAAATTAGCCTTAAACTAAAAAGGACTAAATAAATAAATAACCCAAAAGTTAGTGGAAGATAATCATATCCTCCACTGCTTGGACTTTTTGACTATGGTGTACTTACCACTTTGGTCCCTTTATTTTATTCAATAGCAATTAACTTTTACCTCTTTTACAAATTACTCCTTTTTCCTCAATTAAACAATTAATCATTAAAATTACCCAACCAAACTTTAATTCACATATAATAAGAATCTATAAATATTTAATATAAATAGTTATGACCCTTAACATCAGAAACGAGGTCCCGATACCTCATTTTCTAAAGCCACTTAACCTTTGAACCAAACCGCTTATACAAAATTTTGATTTAATAATTAAAATTCTTCAATTCAAAATTCCAAATAAAATTATTTTTGACTAATTTAATTTAATCACTCATTTATAAAAAGTTCTCGTCGGGTTTGTGATCCCGAAATTACTATTTTTGACACCACTGAAAAACGGGCTGTTACAAGTCAATATTGATCAAAACGGACAAAAACAATCGAAATAGTTGAAACATGCTGAAATTTTGACTGAAATAAAATATAAACCACCATTTAAGATCAATTTAAAACTGAAACGATACGTACCAATCAATATGATCGATACTGATACAATATCGATTACCATGATATAATCATGCCCGAGAAACCTACTAAACATCCAATCAAAGTCCCAACACAATGAAATTCACCATGCGATAAACATCTATTAGGATATGAAACACGTTCAAGAGATAACAAATTAACCATGATTTTGGGTTAGATTTGAGGTTTAGAGTTAGATTTTTTTATATTAATGTAAGAATATTATTATACGAAATAATATATTTTGTTTAAGAAAAACTTCTGTTTTCTACTTAACTTGACAAAATAAATTTGTCCTAAAACAAAAATATGTTAATAAAATATTAGTTAAATAGTAAATACTCTTTAATTATAAATTATTAATAATATTTTACTGTGCTTTTATTAATAAATCTACCTTTCATATATATTTTTATATTTATTTTATAAATAAATTGATTATTGTATGTTATTTATATATAAAAACGATAATTATAAAATTTTATTAAAAGAAAACATTATTATACCAACAAATGTTGGGTACAATGATAGTAGTAAGTTAATTGCATTTTTAAAAGAGAATACAAGTTTAAACTTTTGAGATGATATTGTTGGGAAAGATAACCATAAATCTTGAATGTAGATTGTAAAACGAACATGAAGAGTACCAAAAAAAGAAACAAAATATTATTATTTTTTCTCTCTTTAATTAGACTTGACCATGGACTGAACTATTAATCTAAGCTCGAAAATCCATCCAAAAAATAAGAGAATTTAAATAAAAATATAAATTTAAAAAGTAAATTTAAGTAAAAATTAAGAATTCGAAAAATATAGATTAGAAAAGTGAAAACCTTGATTTGATTGGGGAGGATTAAAGAGTGAGAAATAAAAAATAAAAAATGTATATATGCTTGAAATTAGAAAAACGATAAAAAAAAGTTGAAAGGAAAGAGGTGAGTTTGATTGCAGAGTAGCAGAAGTGAATGGAAAAAAATTTAGACTCACGAGAAAATCTTTCCTTTTAGAATTTTTTTTTATTATATCAGTAATATTTGTTTATTTTTTTAATAATTTAACAATATACATATTATATATATATATATATATTCGAATTCGAATTTTTTAAAATAAATATCAATACTTATTGGATTTTTTAAAAGATTTAATTTCAAGTTAATTAAAGATCTTAAGTAGAAAATGGTAAATTTATTAACATAGGGGCCCTAATATTTGTTTTGCTTTATATTTGAATGAAAATAAAAACCAACAGTATATTTAATGTAACCAACAAACAAGTAAATAAATACCTAATTAAATAAAACTAAAACCAAAAAAAAAAAAAAAGTGTTGTATCCCTCATTGAAAACCCGACCATTGCCCGCATTTCATTACTCATGAGCATCCATTTCCAAGGTCTTCATTTTCTTTTTCCATATCTCAATTTATTTCTTTTCTTTTCCTCTCTTCTTCTCAAATTTTTTCATTAATTCAAATGTTTTAACTTTTCATTTTTTGAAATAGATAAACTATCATAAGACTTTTTTTTTTCCTTTTTCTTTTTAGTTTTCTGAAACATGAGATGATAAAAAGGAATGAAGGAGTTTGGGAAGAAATGGTGAAGGGGAACCAATTGTAGAAGATGAGTTTGCATATTTTTTCTGTTGATTTTTTAATCATGTAATATTCATATGTACTGTTGCCGGCCAATGAGCTCACAGGATCAAGAAAAATATATTTTTTATTGAAAATGGGTGTCGATCACCTGTTACACGGCATCAAAAAAAATAATTTTTTTAAAAAACTATGTATTATACAAAATACGGGTGAAAAATATACATAGTTGCCAGCCATTATACTGATCAGCACTCGTGCACTGTTCCTTCCAGATGATTTTTGTTAAAGTTTTTGAACTTGGGTTATTCTTATAAATATTTAATTTTTTTGGGTTAAATGGGTAAAATAGCTTCGTTTGTGCTTTCATAAGCTCCGATAGCACCCATGTAATGGCAAATAAACCTCATCTGTTGGTTTTCTAAATATTTTAGGTGGACAAAGTGCTCAGGCACCAGTTGTAACAGGCCTCAATAACATGGATGGTGGTCTGAAGATGCAATTGCCTGTTTTTGGTCTTGCGTCATACAAGTTTAAGAGTTCCTTGTGGACACCTAATGGAGCAAGTGATCGTCACTTGGCGAACAACCTCTTTCAGGCTGCTGACAGTTGGTTGAGAAGACTTCTTGACCATCGACCAGATTTCACTTTCTTTTTTTTTTTTTCGCCGCAGGTGATATTCAGCCATCTCTGTAAAAGTAGTACCCCTAGCCGTTCCAGAATGGAAATGCAACCGTTACTTGTCAAACATCACCCACAAATTACAATAGTTCAATTTTGGAGGTCAAGGTCAAAAGTTCAGTTTGGGGTGATTGTCTTTTGTAACAATTTATGAAAGAACAGGGGGAAATTTTTCTAACACAATGCCTCGGGACAAAAGTTGGAACAAGGCATTAGAGAGGAAGCGAATGAAAAATTTTCGATTTTAAAAGTTTATGGAGAGCGGAGCTGAGGTCGAGCCAAGGTGAGTCTTGCTTGCTATCGGTATATGTTAGTTTTACGCGGGCTTGCTCTAAGTATAAATTATGAATAAGCCGTAGAAAAACCAGGCCTTTTTCCCTTGTCCGGATGACCAAATATAGAATCTTATGCTGACATGTCAGCGTTTAATTGGTTAAAGCTTTTAACCTAAACCCATATTGTAACAGTATTAGTGATAAGAATCACAGTGATGATATAGATGTGGAATTGGATATTTTTAAAGTATAGATATGAAATCGAAGATGGTACTACTCTAAAAACCAAAAGAAGGGTCACAATCACAAAGCATATTGCCAGCTTTAAACTTAATTATCTCTTTTGGCCAGCGGCGTTATAAGTCAAAAAGGTGGTATTATTTTTTTATAATTTTGCACTTAAAAGCGTTTGGAATTATTGAAAAAATAATGCTCCCAACATCATGAAAAAGGAGGCAAGGAGGGATAAGCTCAACATAGGCAGCTCCCTTAAAATTATCCAGAGATGCAGTGAGCAACTGGGAAAATCGAAAATCCAACAACGTCGCCGTCTTTCATCAATGGCGTTTAGGACAAAGGGAAAGGATCCCATCATTTCCTGCACGCCTCTATATGCTGTTGCTGAATATGAGTTGATCAAATGGAAGTCCTTTAGTTTTTTAATAAAATAAACTAAAAGCCCCATGCATTCCGCAAGCATCCAAAAAGCAAAGCAGCAGGTAATGCCCCCACACCCCTTTTTTTTCAAAGGAATATAACAAATAATATAGGGTAATCATTTAGTAAAATTTTTTAATTTTATAAGTGGGTTAAAATTATTATTACTCGCTCAAACTTAAATTGTTCACAAAAGAAATAATGCTCTTAAGCACGAGATTAAATTATACATCCTAAAAAAAAAACTTTAAACTATGTCTTGACTGACATTGCAAAATACGAGGGTATATAAATAGTTTGGTTTCATGCCAAGTTCACTCCAAATGAATATTATATAATTTTCAAGATATCATTCAAAACCTGTAAATTTTATCAAGATAATTTAAAGATGAATTTAGACAGTTTATTCATTTAAATATGAGGTTAATAAATTTTAATATATTTTAATTTATATTTTTTATGTCGATAATAATACTCATATTGATCAAATTAAGATTCAATCGAAATTATAAAAAGAGTAAAATTGTGAAAACATGGTGTAAAGTATTAAGCTATGCACTTTGACAGATATTGAAAAAATACTAACAATGTTTAAATTGAAAAAGTAAAATAATTGAATTATAACGTGAAAAAAGAAAAAAGACATTTTACCTCTTTACCCGCTTTAGCCTTCCTTCTGTCTTCTTCTTAAACCTCAAAAGAAGAGGACCTCCATCTATTTAGCCCTCCTTTTCCTTTTCCTTTTCCTTTTCCTTTTCCCTCCCTCAACTCGAAAACTGATAACAATGGCTATGTCCGTCCCAATTTTAGCCATCATCTTTGCTCTCCATCTCATCGCCTTCGTCTTCGCCGTCGGCGCCGAACGACGCCGTAGCTTCGTACCTACTCTCTCTCTCACTCTCCTCTCACTCTCACTCTCACTCTCACTCTCACTCTCACTCTCCTCTCACTCTCACTCTCACTCTCACTCTCACATGTGAAACTGTAGTTTTCTGTTGTTTTATCTTAACTAGTGGTTTTTTTTTTTTAAAATGAAGGCTGAGGTGGTGCCTGATCAGTACGACGAGAGGACCTACTGCCACTACAGTACGGATGCGTCGACGGTGTACGGACTATCTGCTTTTGGTCTGCTCCTTCTTAGCCAGGTTGTTGTTAACGGCGTTACTAGATGTCTCTGCTTTGGCAAAGGACTTGTCTCCGCCACTTCATCCACCAATTGCGCCATCTTTTTCTTCGTTTTCTCCTGGTAAATTTTACCTAACTCAAATCTGATTACCTTTTTTTTTCTCCTTTTTCTACCACTTCGATTTAGCATATTTTTACTTGATTTGCCTGAGTTCATTTTGGAAGATCTATCTAGTATTCTTGTTAGTAATTTAGAGGAACAAATTTTCCAGGTTATAAACTGAGTATCTAGATGATAGGTTTTCTGAAATGGAAATGGTTGGTTTTGTCTGGATGCGCTGCAATTTCCCCTCTGGTATAATCAATTATTCACGTGTATGGAGCCCACAAAGTTAACTTAGAGGCTAACAGTTTGTAAAAAGATGCTAGCTGTTGAATTACGAATGCTTGATGATACTTGCAAAGTACAGTATTATGCTGTTGTATTTATTAAATTTGATAATTCTTCTATGTTGTTGATTTAATAGAGAACATTTTTATTTACTGGGCTTTTGATTTGCATTTTCAATCTTTAGCAAGCTAACCATTCACAAAGTTTTCAAAGCTAATAGACTGGTAAGAAGTATTTGCATTTTAAACGAATTAAACAAACAAGCTACAGCAACTAAGACAGAGAAACATTTATGCCGGGTACTCGAATCTTCCTCTTGCAATCATTAAGCCTCTCTTCAAGTTGTATTAATTTTATCCATGTCTATTTTGGTCTTGGTTTTCAATATTTTATCCAATGCAATGCCAAAGTTTTCATTATTCTAACATGTTAATCTATCAATCTGCTTCTTATGTGGCCAATCTTTGTCAACTTATCTTCTTTAAGAGCCGTCTCAACTTGGAGTTAAATATCTAGCTTCTAACTACATCTTTCTTAGCCTTACCACACATCCCATCTTAACTTTTGCAACTTCGCTATACTTGTCTCTTGTATATGTTGCTTCTTGTTAGCCTAACATTTCATACTATATGGAAAAGCAAGATTGATCGTTGATAGTAGTTCAATAGAACTTCAACTTCAAACACAGCTGTATTGTGATCATAAAAAATTCCAGTTGCACTCTCCTAACTTTTAAGCTTTTAGTGTTTGTTTTCACAACTAATTTGATGTTTATGTGTCCCCTTTAGCCTCTGTAATTTAATCCTACTGTGTAGGACATGTCTCACTTTCTTATATGTCTCTTTGGAATGAGCATTTAAACTAAGAAATCAATTTTTGCTTGTGGTCATAAAGTAGCCTTCTTTGCTTGCATTCATTCCAGTCTTAGCCAGAGTCCATTTCTTAATAATTTTTTTTCATAAAATTGAGTCAAAAGATACAACTAAATCCACGATATGGGCAAGTATCTTAGTATCTTTAGTGCACTAAAACCATTTTGAATGTTTGAGTTCGTTTTCTAACAAAATATGAGCAATGAATTAGGTTAAGCTTTTTGGAGCTGAGGCATGTTTACTGGCGGGATCAGCAAAAAATGCATACCACACCAAGTACAGAGGAATCTTTGGCGGAGATGACATTTCATGTGCTACACTGAGGAAAGGCGTATTTGCTGCTGGAGCTGCTCTAACTTTGTTGTCATTGGTGGGATCAGTCTGCTATTACTGGGCTCACTCTAGAGCTGATACCGGTGGATGGCAGAAACATCGGAATGAAGGTGTTGGAATGACAGAGCAGCCTCCTGAATTTGGTAAGGTCTGACTATTACGCTTCAAGTCGTTTTAATTCCCTAAAATTTTGGTGATATCTGTCAAGAGAGGTATTGATAGATCAAAATAAATAGACTGAACGAGCTATGGATGAATATAAGTTGTGTAGCTTCAAAGATAAATTATATTATATAGGATGCTAGTCGTTGTTAATATTTACCTACTTAGTTGGCCACGTTTTCAGTGATGATATGGTACCTTTCTCAATATTGCTTCATGTTAATTACTCTCAATCGTATAATCATCTTTAATCAATGTTTTACATTGTTTGATCCAGTCATACAAGTACGGTAAAAAGTGGTACATTGTTTCATTGTTCACTAATAATGGGTTATATCTGCTGTTATCTTTTGCAAGTTTTGCTTTAGTTTCAACTAAACCTAAATTAAGCAAATTAGATTAAAATGATTCAATTTTTCCGAAATGTGGTACGTACTGCTTTTGTATGGAAAGGCCAGGGGAAAAATAGTGGAAGCAATTGAGGGTTGTGAATGAAGGAATTGGGTGGGGTATATGGAATGGAGACGAGGACCTCGTTCAAGCATATATGCTCAAAAAGGTCGAACAAATTTTATACAGAGAAACTACAACTGAAGGAAACTAAAGTTGCTATAATTGCTGCAACTAATTCCTAAAATAAAATGGGAAATTTTGTTGAGAAAAAAAAAAAGATTTACTAAAATTCCTTCTGTGAATTCCCTCTACTTGAGCTCATATCTATCAACAGTCGTCGAATCTATGTAGACAATAATATGGTATGAGGCTCTCTTGTCCAATTCCCTGTTGACTCGGCTGATTAAAGGGGTAAAAAAAAGAGAGAAAATATAGACGTGTTTTATTCAAATTCTCACTTTTCAAGCTGATTTTTGGGCTGGACGGGTGGATTAAGTCTAAATAAAATAACCATTGGAGATTCTTTTAGATACATTTATGTATCCAACTAGAATAACATAACAAATCAAAATAGAAAAGATTAAAGCATTAAGCAAACTGAATTTGGTCGAAAATGAATTAAATAAAATCAAAAAAATTTTGATTGCCAGTTTTCCTTGGATCAAACAAAACTCTGATGAAAAATTATTATGTGAATCTTTTCCACCACATAAGTAATAGTTTCATTCAATTATATAATGTCATGTAATATTATTTTTACTTGTCATTTCTGATTAAAAAATTAAAAAATTAAAAAATTAAAAAATTAAAAAATTATGCTTTCTTCAACCTTCAACCATTCTGTATCAGACTCTAAAGAATCATCAAAATTTATTTTTCTTTATTTTCATTTATACATCTTAAAGTATGAGAACAAACAAAAACTAAAAATTCCATGGTTAAAACCAAAATACTAATCTTTCGTCTAAATAAAACGTTTTACTTTCCCTTCATCTTCACTTATCATTGTCCTATTCCATTTTAAAATGATTCCCTTTGCTTCAATTTTCCCTTTGATATAAAGGATTGGAGAATGAAAATTTGAAACATTGGGCAAATTACAAAAATTAAGGGTTTGATTTGAGGCTTAGGTTGGAAAATAATTGGAAATTTTAGATTTAGTAATTTACATAAATTAGGAATTAGAGATTTCAAAAATTTGAGATTTGGTTTCAACATAAACAAATAACAAAATGAAATTCTGTTTGATATTATTAAAAACAAGGATTCTTTTAACCTTTTTTTTCTTCATTTTTATTTTCTAGATATAAGAATGATTAAAGGAGAAAACAAAAATTTTGAATTTATTTTTAATTTCTTAATCATCAAATAACATATAAAAGTAATCTTACATGACATTATATAATTGAATGGAACCATTACTTATGTGGTGAGAAATTTCACCTAATAATTTTTCCTTTTTGATAGATAAATTTATTTCCCATCAAAATACCAGAATAAATAAAGACATATAAGCAAATGTCAAATTAAAATATACTAAAATGTAAAAAGCATGAAAGAAGAAGGTATAAAACAACCAAAAATTTTGCATAGTGCCAACTCTGCCTTGCCTTGAGCAAATTGGACAAAGAAAGAGGCAAACTCGAAAATTTGACAAACTGAATTGAGAGAGTCATGAATGCATTTGATAACGGCAGCTGCCAAATGACAATTACAGGAGTAATTTTTCAAATAAAGAAATATCTACTGTCATGTCCAATATACACCAAAACTTTATTATAAAGCGAAATGGGCTAAACATAGTACAAGAATAACAAGAAATTATAGATTTCTGACATGCTTATTGAGTCCTAAAATAAAATAAAAAGCTGCTACAGTCCACAGCTTCTCCTTATTTCAGTTGAGGATATATCCATGCGGAACCTTTCAGCTGGTATTGGGACAAACATGTCTTTCAACACTTCAGGAACATCAAAATCCTCAAGAACCTGCAGGAATAGCACAACTATTAAAATAACTACGATACACCCTCCTTCTACTTTGAAATGTTGACAAGTTTTGTGCTAAAATCTATGATTTGGATAACTAATATGAATAAGTATGCGTTTAAACCAATATTTCTGATGCTTGGCATACCTTAAAAGTATCATCAACTTTCCGACCAGCCACAATGAAGGTGCATCCTGTTCTTTTGCATCCAGAGAGTGTCTCCATCATCCTATCATAGCTCCCATCATAGTATTTAGGCTGCAAGGTACGAGAAATAAGTAGCAAAACTCGACATACTATTCAACAATTCCAACCTAACAACATCTTGCATCAAAATGAATGTACAACCCTGAATGCATTTATTCAGGTCGCTATCTATGGACTAAATGTATATTATATTTCACTGTTTAAAGATAGCCAACTCATCAAACTTCTGAGGAATATGATAAGGTTCCATAAAACTTGGTTTCTAAAAAGCAGCCAAATCCAATAACGATTAGTACTTCTCATCTGCACTGTTCCCAGCAGCAATATTAATGGATAGCAAAGGGTTTGGAGCAGTAGCACAACCCAAACATCCAGTTTTGTTTTATTAGTCCAACTGATACTGCAATATCTGACCTAAATCATGCCCAGAGGAACAATTACGTATAAAGTTTGCTGCAATGTTTTCATTTAATTCATATATCCCTAATAGCTAATTCAACATCCAAGGCAAAGTAAACATTTACCTTTCCCTGTTTCTGAAACTACAAAGTAAAAAGCCAGCCTTTTGATGAGTATAATTATGCAAACAACCATTTTGTGCCTTATATTTTCTAGTATTCTCTTATTACAAAGGTGCTTCACCAGCAGCAACAGCTAGAAAATATAATAGGGTACCACTTTACTTCTCATCATAGATGAAACTTCTAGCATTTTTTTTCAAATAATTCTCAAAAATAAGTTCATCGCAAAAGATTTCTGTATGATGTTTTAGAACATTTATGCATTTCTGCATTTCATTAGAAAACAAAAAAGAAGTCTAGTGATAGACAGACAATACATAATGAGATCAAAAGGTAGATAATTCAACAAGTTGTCTATAGGAAAGGAAATAGCAACTTAAGCTGTGCTCAAGATTATCTGAAACTAATCTTCTTTATATTGTTTATGTAGCTCAAATATGCCTATAAGAATGTAAAGTTTTCCCTTAACAGTCAGGTCTTGCTCCCTAATCATAAAATAGACACATTATACTGATGTTATCACTTAGGAGGAGGATTATTCATGAAGCTCTCGATTGAAAAAATTATGCATAAATATTTTAACAGAAACTTTGAACTATAAAGCCATCAATTAAACAAGCTTATCATAAAAGATCATGATATAATGTCATAATACTTAAGGAATTCAAAGTGTCATACATTGATAAGCCTCACTGCAGTGTCAGCACCAATTACAAAAGCACTGCCCGGAAAAAGTTCAGCTTTCTTATAGAAATAAGGCTGATTGGAAATTATTACCGTCTTTCCTGCCATTATAGAAACACCTCCTCTTATTCATTATTATAAAAGCCGTAAAATCAAAATAATAGCAATTAGGGAACCCTGCAAAAATTGTATATGATTGAGAATGCTAGCAAAAACTGATACAACATACTGTCATCATTTTAAGAAATACAAATTTCTATATGAAGAAGTTCAAAAAAAATAAAAAAGATGCAGACAACCAAACACCGGCAAGTGCCTTGACTATATCTACTTGTCACCTTGTATGCTCACCATGCAATAAAATCCTTTAGTATATGAGAAAATTATGTTCAGATACCTTTTTAAAAGAATATGCAGTGTAGTTAAGGAACAAAATATATGAGACTTATAACATGTTATAACCTTAAGAGGGCATTTTGTTCAAGGAATGTAAGATTACCTTTAGTAATAGAATTATGGGAATTTAAGATTATGGGATGGAATGTGGGGTATGTTACATTACCTTATTTGCTTCATTTGGCTGGAATGTAAGATTTTGATATTTGGTTGACGGAATGTAAAATTAACTAAAAACACATTTTACTACACTGTCCTTATTATAGAATTTGTTTTCTTTAACAAGCTTAGTGTTTTTTTTTTTTTTGGTCTCAAACTCCATAAAATTAAGATAAATTATGATAACTCTTGTTTTTATTGCAATCTATATATTAATAAATAAAATATGATGTTGAAATCAATTTATAGATTATAATAATAAATCATAATTAATATTAGTAATAAATAAGTCTTTAGAGTAAGTATTATACTTATAATTTTAAAGTATGACATTTACTGTTCCACTGTTAAGAAAAAGAGAGATTTTTGCTTTTAGTTCGTCTTAAATTTTATTTAAGAACAAAAGGCGAAACAAATTAAAATAATAATAAAAAAGATAAATTGATCCAAAATATAATATCACATCCGTAATCTAAGATAACCTAAGGAATGGGTGGTATTGAGATTATATACCCTATATTTTGGCATATTGACACTATTTGAGAATGTGAGATTCTGGGTGGCCAAAATTGCAAATCCAAACAACTTAACCTTATTCCAGACTGCGAAGGTACAGGATGTAATGTTACACTCGGTGAACCAAATGCACCCTAAGTGTTAACTTTCACATTCCGTCGAACTCCAATTTAACTTCCTAGGAAACCAACTACCATTAATATGCATGCTATAAACTAACAAAAAAGCATAAACTCCTCAACAAAAACATCTAGTCATTCCAATATGATTTCCTAACTCAAGATCCAAGCTCACTCCTGCAGCCAATTATCTTTTTTTCCCCTTAATATCACACAGTTTTTACATTCAAGGAATCAAAAACTTCAGAGAGTTTATAAAAGTAATTAGCCTCACCAATTTTTTCAAACTGCATAACACGCTCTTTGATTTGTGGTATTGACAATGGAGGTTTGTCAGCATTAATGGCAGATAATTCAAAGCATGGATACCCATCGCCACAAATGCTGCATCATAATGAACCTTTAATGAGTAACTTATCACGTATGGTCTAGAAACTTCACTAACTAGGCAAAAATGAGTGTTGGAATGTGTCATAAAGAAGGCATAAATGAGGGGCCTATCAGATCATTGATCCTAAACTTCAACATGCTCCCCAACAGCACAATTCATCTATCCTTTCATATATATATATATATATATATATAGACTAAGACAGCTCTATAAAGTTCATTTTGGAGGCTATAAAAGACTACGCAAAGTGCATATCCACTAGCAAGCTAGAACCGGTTTGATGAAAATGAACTCTAAATTATGAATAGACAGCCCTCTGAAGTATGTTTCAGAGACTACAAGAAGTAGACAAGTGCATATCCAGTTGCCAGCTAGAACCAGTTTGATCAAAAGGGCCAAAAGCAACTAACTTCTAAAGCAAATGAGATTGTGAATGAATCTTAACTGAATTAACAATGAATTTCTAAAACACATTCACAAACCTAGTGGCAGCTTCCAAGAGCTTGAGGTGACCATCATGTAACGGGTTAAAGGATCCAGAGAGTATAATCTTCCTATCACCATTTGACTTATCTGTCTCAGCAAAGCAGTTTCCATATTGTAAATAACAGATCAAAAGATATACTTCAAAAAGAAAGGGGGAAAAAGGTGTCAAGATAAATTGTAATTGAGATTAATTCAGCAAATATTGAACCATACCACTTGAAAATGGATAAACCTTAAAGCAAATTTGCCCATTTATAAGTTGTTCTAACTCCTGATCTTCATCAAAGAACCTTTCACATTCATCTGCAACAACATCAGATTCAGTCAACTCTGAATCAAATGTTGAAGAGACTTTGCAGGCATTAGCGATTGCCTATAGCCACATTATTGAAAGCGTTAAAATATACAACAGATGTTGAAAATGAAATAAAATAAAAATGTCATTGTTGACATTTTTGAGGTAAAAAATTTTAAACTTTGATCTAAATTATATTAAATAATTTAATTAATTCAATTTTATAAAAAAATTATATTTAGAGACTACTTCATTGAAGGTTCTTATGACATTTTTTTCCAAACTTTTATCTATAATAAAATTTAAAAAATAAGAAGTCAAAGTTGAAAATTTTTACTATTAAAGTCAAATTGTGACAAATTTAGTAGGACGGAGGGAGTAGTATTTATCAAGAGATGTAGCATGACAAACAACAGCTCAACAATCATCAGGAACTTTTCTTTTTCTACCTTTTCAAGATATATTAAGTATCAGTAATTTATTAAAAATTTACTGGATAAAATAAGCATTTAGTAATAGATTCTTAAAAAATAATGTACATGTAAATATCACACACCTTTAGCAGGAAGTAACTTGAAACCTTCTCTTCTTGATCTCGACTCCTCAAGCCCTAGAAGACTCGTTATAAGATAGAGAAATGCAAATCTAGTGTGCAAGAGCTAATTTTTAAATAAAAATAAAAAATAAAATAGTAATTACCTTTGATAGAGTAACTGTAGATGCCCAATGTCGATCAGAGGTTCTTGTTGACAAGTGAAACCTACACATCAAAAAAGGGAGACTAACAATCACCTTAACCCAAAAATAATATCAAACCAAGCAGAAGGGCAAGTCAAAAGGCCATTATTACAACTTGGCAAAGCATTATTCAATCAAAAATAGTACAATCACTTAACCAAACTGCCAATGGGTCATTACATATCAGTTAACCAACGGTAGATTTGAAGAAACATACCTATGGTTTCCCTGTTTCGGATGGGTGGTAGCCAAAGAACCAGTAAACCCCACACCAAGAACTGGAGAACCTATTCAGATGGTTGAATATAACCCCATGTTACACAAACTGGCCAGAATACAATTAAAGAAGTATAGCCTGCTCACTTTCGCAAATATATTTCCAATTCCCTCTACTATTTTACTCCTAATAGAATCAACAGAATACTTTAAATATCTAGATTAGGAAAAAGACATGCAAGGATTCCAAATTTCAACAGAATAATTTAAATTTTCTGTTCATTCTCCTAGAAAATTAGAGAACAAGCATTTCCAAACTTGCGATATTTCATGTTTTATCGATCACTTCTAGAGTGAAAGTGGGGATAGAAGATAAAAAGCACTTTCGAAAACTAGATAGGAACTTCAGAACCTGGAGAAGAAAGCTTCAGCGCGCGATTATAAGCGAGCAAAGCCATTTCATCGGCAGTGCGTTGACTACAATACTTGGCAGGAATCTGTACCGAAAAATCTGATTTACTAACTATTAGTTTATGAAAAACAAAAAAATTAAAAATGGAAATTCATTTTCAGATTGAAAAAAGAAAGAAAGAAAAGAACCTTAGTGAGTAATTGGATCATGGACATTCTGGAGTATGGCACAACAGCTTCCAGCACCGTATTTGAAGCTCCAGGAACTGACATCAATAACCCCATGGCCTGCTTAAAATAGTGAATCAATAGTGACAATCATTCAGGTCAAAATCCTTATTTAAAAGAAAGAACTAATTTTGGAGATAGAAAAAGAGATACGAGAGAGGCGCCGCCGGAGAGATAGAGGACGGCCTGTGTGGGAGAAGAGTGGATAGATTCCACGACGGCTCTTATGCAAGCGTCTGTCATAATTTTTATTTCGTCTCCGTCAGTCGTAGCTCCAATCCTTACTTTCGCGGATTCAATTTAACGAACACCATCAGTACCATCTGGAAAAAGCCTATTAGTTAAAACCAAACGAGGGATGGTTGGTTTCGGATTGGGCCTTCGCAATCACATTCTAAACAATAAAAAAGAAAAGCATATTTCCGATTGGTATCGGTTGCATTGGCTCGTTTCAGTTAATTTCTTTTTTCTTTTTTTTTTTTTTGTAGAAAAAGACAGCCTAAGGCGAAACGTTTCAGTTAATTTCAATCACATCAATTAAAATATGGTGAATATATAAAATTTTTAACTATTTTTTTATATAATTTTTTTAACTATTTATTATTATGCTAAAGATTTTATTGAACTGTACCGACCAATCAAAAATAACTTTTAAACTTTAAAAAAATTTTAAACATACTTTTATATTTAGAATATAATATAAAAAACTCATTCACTCGATTATTAAAGAAAAATATCCGCTCACCCTTTAGTTTTTTTTTTCTTGTTAATTTTGAATTTATTGAATGATATATTTTTATTTATGGAGTTTATTGATGAATATTTATATAACTGATAAATATTTGAAATTTGAAATTTATTTAGTATCATTTACTTATATTTGTAAATATTTTTATACACATTTATAAAATATATATATATATATATATTTTAAAAATATTGATAAATCTGAAACATTATATCAAAATAAATTGATATCGATACATAACAATTCCCGAAAAAATACAATGCACCCATCTATTTTATTGACCAATTTTATAAGGTAATCAACACACTAATTGCCTCTCTGTAAATATGATTAATGACAATAACTCACTCTTTTTGGAGAGCAGAAACAAGAGTGAACCGAGAGGTAAGATAGCCTACATCTTTATTGTTCTTGGGCATTTAAATCATTTAAAAATTGACATTTCGAAAGTCTATATTTCAAGCCACGGACAAAACATTCATATGCTCCTTACTCTGTAACTTGAATAACATAAGTAAAATGTCATTTATAGTGACTCCAATTAATAAAAAAAATACATAAATTATGAGAAATTGAATTGCAATTAATCCAAAATAAAAATCTAGAAAAATTTGAAGATGAAATTGATGAAAGTCCCGTGCATGAGCACAACATAGGAGCAGAGATTGATTGATAGTACAAAACAATCTCCAACACTAACTGAAAGTACAGGAAAAGAAGTGACGCTTGCAGATAATCTTGAGACCGATTCAAGATCATTGTCAAGGACTTGGGAGGGCAAGACGAATGAATGTAAAGAAAATGCCTCTGATGAGCTCAAAAGCAAGGCTAAATAGAGGGTTTTGGAATTACTTGAGTCTAGATGCTATAATGGATGGCAATGGGAAATCCATATTGAATTTTTTAGCCCACATTAAAGTAAACATTAGTGAGTTAGATCGGGAGTCTGGAATTCAAAACTTGTAAATTCAATGTTTTGTAACTTAAATATTCAGGGTAAGTAAAATATCCTGGAAGAATTCGAAATATTCATCAAAGAAAAAGTAAGAAAAAACGACAGGTCTTCTTCAAATTAAGAAGGTTATCATGTTTGAAGCTCAAATAGAAGTTGACTTGGTTACAAGAGAAAGGAACTATTAGAATATGTTGCACATCTACACCAATAGAACGGAGGAGGAGGAGGAGGAGGAGGAGGAGGGTCGTTATCATTTTAGCTACTTGAAGCTACCCCTACCAAATTAATGATGGAAGTCATAGGGAGCTAAATTTGATCCTCCTAATTTTATTAATATGGTATATGAATAGATGTTCAATCTAGGGAAAAACATTTCCTTGACTGTTGTTTTTGAGCTTGAGGTTCTATATCCATTCATTGGCATAATGATTTCTATAACATTTTATATTCAAGCTTATCGTCGAGTCTAAATTACAATATGTCACATTCGTTGTCTAAGTAATTCGATCAATTCACATTTAAAATGTACAATTTAGTGATCAAATCTAACAAATATGCATTCAACGTGAAACACAATCACTCTCGGACTTTATACAAGCTTACAAAAATTCCATAGATAACTTAAGGTTGAATTATGACTAAAATGAAAATTTTTAAAATTTAAGATCGATGTCGTGGTGTAAAATAGGTTCTCTCTATATATAGACCAATATCACAACTTTACTTTTGTTTTCTCTTTTAATTAGTGCTGAATTCGATATTAATCGTTTAATCGATGATTTATAATAGGAAATAGCACAAATTATTATCAATTGGTAATAAATTGAACATCGAAAATAATAGTTCAACTAATTCAATCGATTATAAATTTTTATATAAATATTTTAAAAAATTAGTTTATATATTTATTAAATTAAAAATGGATAATACGATGGACTTCATCTTCAATTCGATTTTTAAAACATCACTCATAGCTGAGCATAAAATTAACTGAGAAGTATATGATTATGAAATTTGTGAAGGCAGCCTATGAATTGAAAAAACATGGAAGTGGGGTTCAACCCTTCAGAGTTTATAGCCCCACACTGACAAACGGCTAGCTACCACTCTAAGTTCACATGCCAATTGATCCTAAAATCTCACGACAAATTGAAAGTGAAAGTGAGAGGCATGGAGGAAAGTACACGTGGAGAACATTCGAGAGGTGTACGTACTGGCCCCCACTGTTTAGACTCCATCACGACCGTTTCTTACTTAATGGGTAATTAGATGGCATGTCCAATCCTGCCCTGACAATCAAACTTGTATTTCGCTTTTCACTTTTCTTTTTTTCCCTTTAATATTTTTATAATTTATTGTAACAAACTGCTTTCCTAAACCTTTAAAGAATAATATTATCCTAACATTTATATTAATATTTTAATAATTCCAACAATTATTATTTATCATACATATAAAATTTTAAATCATTTGATATCTGTATCATATTAATTTAAATATCGTTTATGATGATATATATTTAATAGTCAAAATTTTTATATAAAATGAATAATTAAAAATTTTAATTTATTCAAAACTTGACATACATAATTTACATGAATAAAATATGAAATATAATTATTAAAATTATAACATGAAAATTATAAAAAAATGTAATTTTATATCAATATACCTTATCTAATGTATTGTGAATATAACTCCTCTAAAAAAATCAACAACAAAATTAATAAGATCACGTATTATGTACATCTATAGCTGATAATTGGTCGAGTTATATGTCAAAATCAGAAGGTTCATTCGAAAAGTAAGAGAATTTAAGCAAAAATATAAACTTGAAAATGATCTTGGACAAAAAAATAAAACTTGTTTTCTAAATGAATTGGGTATCGAGTAGATTTTTTACTCGACCCAACTCGAATAAGTTGTTTTGTTGTTGCTTTACTGCTATTTTGCTACCATTTCGCTATTATTTTTTTATTATTTTTTAGATATTGTATAACTGTTATTTTATTATTAATTATGCTACTATTTTAAAGATATTTGTTTGTTAAGTTGTAATTATCTTAATCTTATTTAAGTATATATATTTTTAAATATATTTTTAATTTGTTGAAAAACACTTATTTTAAATTTTTAATGTATTTGATATATTATATTTTTAAAATTTATTTTTATATAAAAAGATAATCCAAAAAATTTTAATACTAATAAATCAAATGAGACTCAAATTTAACATTTTCAATTTAAACTGAATTTAAACAAAATTTTAAACTTATTTTTTTATTAAATAAAATCCAAACTTATATATAAATCAAACCTAAATTTTAAATCGACTCCACTCGACTCATCTCCACCTGAACCATTATCATATGTATGCAGACCCCATTTATTTTTGAAAACATTTATGGAAGTATTGTGGGAGATGAAAGCAGAAAGTGAGCATAATCATAAAACATGCTCCCTTAACCGTTGATGAGAAATGTGGAGCTAATGATGAATACTGACTCACTCACTGACTGCTTCCCCCACTTGTATTTTACAATATCCTATCTGTTCCCACACTTGAATTCTTCATCTATAAATCTTATACTTACTAACACTTAATTAAAGAATAAATGAATGGATAAATACTTTATTAATATCAAATCTTAGATAAATTTAAAACATTTTTATTTTATTCAACAATTAGTTGTAATATAAGATGTCTAATCTAAATATTCTCCTAAAATCAAATTAATTGACATATGAACGTAAAATTAAGTTACATTTGACTATATAAACAATGAGATTAATGAACAAAATTCCAAAAGTTTAAAGCAACTATTGACTTTTTCTTTTTATGCCACTGTTTCCACTTGGATTTTTCCTGTTGTTTCTCTTGTATAAACCTATTAAGAATTTGGTTAAACTCTAATCATTGTTATTAATTTCTGAGCATTTCTTAGTTCCATTTAAAATTTAAATATAATTATAAATTTAACTTTTGATTTTTATATTTTTTTTCTTTAACTAGTTCTCAACTTATTATTACTTTTTTGTTAAATTGAACAAATTCAATTACAATTTATAAAACATGTTAGCAATCATATGTGACAGGATTAACGTGTATTTTACAGATGATGTAATTTTAATTTATTTCGTGTTTTATATCAATAAATAATTTAAAAATTATAAAAAAATTAATATGTTAAAAACATATATTATATTGGTTTATTTGTGTTGTATTTTATTTCTCTTTATGGGCTTTTAGTTACTTCTTATAAATAAACAAGTGATGGATCTAAGATTATTGAGTTAACTAGCAAATTTGTAATTATATAGATTTTAACTGTTAATACTCTTCAGATCGAGATAATATTCAAATAAATTTTTTTATAAAAGATTTGAATAGAGGAAAAAATTTATTCCACCTTTTCTATTTTTAAATGAATTTTATAGTCAACATTAGTTTTTTATGTTTTAAGATAAATTAAAAAAATCTTTCAAACATTTTATTTTAATAAGTAACAATAAACTGATTTATAAAAAATTATGAAAATTGCAGAAATTAACATAAAATTTTTATTTTATGAAAAATGTCTTGGAAAAAGGTTTAGCTTTATTTATAAAATAAAAATTGTATTTTTCATTAATTTATTACTTTAATTATTAAATAATATATTTTGTTGGGTGGCTCTCAAAAAATTAAAATAATATATTTGAAAAATATTACAATTTTGTTAAAATTTATTTTAAATTATTCAAAACTAAAGTTGAATGAAAAATTCTATTAACATCAATATTAATAAAACAAAAATAAAGGTCATAAATTTATCTATAATCTAAAAATATAATGAAAAAATATCAATTAAAATAAAATGTAATACCAAATTTTAATCACAAGTTAACAATTAACCCAAAACTATTAAACAAGCCTCATGTGACAACAGTTCCTTTGGAAAATATCATGATAAAATAGATTGGAGATATATTGCAATAAAAAGAAGAATGTATCAGTAGTATTCATCAATTCTCTCCAGCTTCTACCTTTTTTTCCCTGTCTTATTTTATGACTTTAGCTAAGTAAAAGTTTTTCTCATCTATTTTCCCAAGGTCTTGCAAGCAAAGCTGAAACCTTTACCATTCTTCAACATGTAATATACACTCTTTTCTCTTTTTTCTTACCAGTCCTACCTCACCACACTCTGTCTCTCTCCTCCTCCTCCTTCTTCTCTCTTTCTTTTGAGTCTCCATTGTTATCTCTTTCCAAGCTTTCTCCTTCATTACTTGCTTTTTTTTTTCCGGGCAGACAGAAAGGTAAGACCTTTGAACCCACAGACTTGCATTTTCAACATTTCTTTCCAACGGTCATATATTATTAGTTTCTCCTTTTGTTCTGTGGATATGCTTTCTTGGGTTTTGGTGGTTCTTGTTGTCTTGAACTTTCATGGTGATGTGACTTGTTTGAACAATGAAGGGTATGCTCTCATATCGTTTAAGCAGTCCATCTACGATGACCCTGAAGGGTCTCTAAGTAACTGGAACTCTTCTGATGACAACCCTTGCTCATGGAATGGGGTTACATGCAAGGAACAAAGGGTTGTTTCTGTTAGCATTCCAAAGAAGAAACTCTATGGGTTTCTTCCTTCTTCTTTAGGCTCTTTATCTGATCTTCGCCATGTAAATTTGAGGAACAACAAATTCTTTGGGACTTTGCCTGTTGAGCTACTTGAAGCTCAAGGGTTACAGAGTTTGGTTCTTTATGGGAATTCCTTATCTGGGTCTTTGCCTAAAGACATAGGGAAGCTTAAATATCTGCAAACGTTAGCTTTGTCTGATAATTTCTTTAATGGGTCCTTACCCTCTTCAATTGTTCAATGCAAGAGACTAAAGACCCTTGATCTCAGCCGGAACAACTTCACTGGTTCTCTGCCAGATGGGTTTGGGACTGGCTTGGTCTCTCTTGAAAAACTTGATCTCTCTTTCAATAAGTTCATCGGTTCAATTCCTAGCGATTTGGGAAATCTGTCTAGTTTGCAAGGAACTGTTGATCTGTCACACAATCTTTTCGCCGGTCCCATTCCGGCTAGCCTTGGAAATCTTCCTGAGAAGGTTTACATTGATCTTACATTTAACAATTTGAGTGGGCCAATACCCCAAAATGGTGCTCTAATGAACAGAGGACCTACTGCATTTCTAGGGAACCCTGGGCTTTGTGGCCCTCCTTTGAGGAATCCCTGTTCTCCAGATACTCCAGGTGCAAATTCACCTTCGTCATATCCTTTTTTACCTAGTAATTACCCACCCGGAAGGTCAGATGACAATGAAGGTAAATACGAGAGAGGGAGAGGACTCAGTAAAGGTGCTGTTATTGCTATAATTGTGAGTGATATAATTGGAATATGCCTTGTTGGATTGCTATTCTCCTTTTGTTATTCAAGGATCTGCCCATGTAGTAAGGATAAAGATGACCATGGCTATGGTTTTGAGAAGGGAAGGAAGGGAAAGGAGTGTTTTTGCTTCAGAAAAGACGAATCTGAGACTTTATCAGAAAACGTAGAGCAATATGATCTTGTACCACTGGATACACAGGTGGCATTCGATTTGGATGAGCTGCTTAAAGCTTCTGCTTTTGTTTTGGGGAAGAGCGGCATCGGTATTGTGTACAAGGTTGTGCTTGAAGATGGACTATCGTTAGCTGTGAGAAGATTGGGTGAAGGAGGCTCGCAGAGGTTTAAGGAATTTCAGACAGAGGTAGAAGCTATTGGAAAGCTGAGGCATCCTAATATTGTTACTCTAAGAGCATATTATTGGTCAGTTGATGAGAAGCTTCTCATCTATGATTACATGCCTAATGGAAGTCTTGCCACTGCATTGCATGGTATGTTTCACCAGGCTTTCTTTCAGTACTATAATGTTCTTTCATTACTATTGTTCATCTTTTGTGTTGATTGTCCCCATTTTCTCATCACTGTCAGGGAAGGCAGGAATGACATCATTCACACCATTATCGTGGTCTGTTAGACTTAAAATCATCAAGGGTATAGCCAAAGGCTTGGTTTATCTGCACGAGTTCAGCCCCAAGAAATATGTTCATGGAGATTTGAAGCCGAGTAATATATTACTTGACCAGAACATGGAAGCTCACATTTCTAATTTTGGACTTGGACGGCTTGCCAATATTGCTGGAGGGTCCCCAACCACACAATCTAACCGAATACCTTCAGATAAACCGCAAGAGAGACTACAAAAGAGTGCTTCCTCTGAAGCTGCTCCACTCTACTCGAACTTGGGATCTTATTACCAAGCTCCTGAAGCCCTGAAAGTGGTGAAACCATCACAGAAGTGGGACGTCTACTCATATGGTGTAATCTTGCTAGAGATGATCACGGGAAGATCACCCGTGGTTCATGTGGGTACCTCAGAAATGGATCTTGTTAATTGGATCCAGCTATGCATTGAAGAGAAGAAACCACTTTCAGATGTTTTAGATCCTTATTTAGCTCCCGATGCAGATAAAGAGGAAGAGATAATTGCAGTTCTCAAGATCACGATGGCTTGTGTGCATAGCAGCCCCGAAAGGAGACCAACCATGAGGCATGTCTTGGATGCTTTGGACAGGTTGGTCTTATCAACTGATCAAAACTCCAACTAAAACCAAGGATCTGGTCAGTTGAGTTCCACTTGAACTGAAACTTTGTAGCTGTATAACAAATTGTGGCAGTGGATAGCAGCAACAAAGAAATGTTAATGTCTTTATATTATGTAGGATGATGCCCTTGTTTGTGGCAAGGGCTAGGTGATAGTAGGTCTGCTACAAAAGCTGCCGTGAGTTTTTTTTAACTGCTTTGTGCTTGTGCATGAATTGACCGTCTGTTATAGTAATAGAGTGTACGTGATGGGTGTATTTTTTTTTTCTTGCTCTTGTAGCAGACCTTTTTGTCCCTTGGTTTTTTTCTTGATCAGTGAAAGTTGATTATCTTAATTGTTTTGTTTTCTATTTTAGCTTGTCTAGACATATGATCTTGAGCTACATAATATTTATATATTATGCATGAATTCCCCAAGGCGCACCACGTTGGGGTCTCCCAGGTCATCATAGAATAATAATAAATAAAATAGAGAAGAGAAAATGGGGGATCTATGGGTGTAATTCGTAAAGAGTAGGTTTTGCTTGATTTTGGAGCAAAGGGATGAAATGCAAGTTTGCAAACAGCCATATCATGGGATTAAATGCAGAGTTTGGTTACAAAGAAGAGAATGTGATGGAGGTTGCTTTTCTTTTACTCTCGGCTCTAATTCACATCCTCGAGAGTTGACCATCGCATATGCCTTTCACACATTTGGCCCCGCAATGTGGATGCTTTGACTGATGATGAGGTGATTCAAGTAGGCAATGAATGGCAGCTTGCTGATGTGGGATAAAGCCTCTGTCAGTATGAAAGTTCGGAATAAGTAACCATTCTCAAATTAATGCGTCCTTCAAGTCAGTAGTCATTCTATGGTTGATAGCCGCTTATGGCTTTTTCTTAAAAAAATATTATCCTGTATACTTTTTAATTATTTAATTATTATTATTATTTTAAATACAAATGGTAGGATTTTTTTTTCTGCATTTTATTTATTGATGGTGTATAGAGCAATAAATTTAAAGAAAACCCCGAAAAAACCAACCATAATTGTTCAAAATTTACTTTTAGTATTCTAATTTGATTTATTTTCTTCATTTTGATAGTTCTCCTTTTGGTTTTAATTAATTTTTAAATGATTTTAATATTTTATTTTTATCACTAATCATTACGTGTGAATGATGAGATTTGACATATGAATAATTTTTTAGATTTTACTAGCTTTTTTTTTACCCATTTTGTTCCTCTTCCCATTCATAAAACATCCAATCCATTTGAAAGTAAATCACCTTTATCATATATAGCCAAATGGAAGATTTTAACTTTACCTTTGAAAAAAAAGAAGAAAACTTTAGGTTTTTTTTGGTAGAAAAGATATTAATTAAACCCATTAAAGTACAAGTTAAAAAAATTCTTAAATTTTGAATCATGGTTTAATAAAAATTCCCTCAGTGTGACTGAAATTTGTTTAATAAAAAGAAGAAGGTAAGTGTGTGATGGTGGTGAAATAGGATAGAAGTGCAGTTAGCAGATGAATATACGAGAGCAATCATGTCATCTGCCCGGCGCGAATGAAGGGAGTAAAAGAAAAACAAAAGTCTTAAGACAAAGAGAATTAGCTGTTTTTTGGCATAGTTGGGCAGTGAATCTCTGTTTTCATGACTTTTAACCCTATCTGTGTTTGTCGGAATGTATACCATTCCATCGGTCTAAACCACCCACCCTAATACTCCAACATCCCACTCTTTACTTTATTTGAGTAATTATAGGCTTTTCATCACTTAGATTTATCAATTTATTCATTTTTTTTATAAAGTAATGTAGATTCTGACGACAAAGAATTTCTGTCTTATGTCAAATAAAAAAATATTATTATTACTTTTACTATTATTATGATGTTAAAAATGTCAAGTTTGATTAAATGATTAGTGGGGGAAAATGAGAGATCCGGGTTATCTTAAATTGAATGCTCCAACAACCATATCAGGTTATTTATTTTATTACTTTTTTTTATTTTTTTCTTAATAACAATCTATTAGTTAGATTTTTTGTTAATAGTATATGAAAATAATAAATTGATATGATATTATAAATCTAATAATATTTTTGCTGCATAAAATTTTAAATTTTTTTAATAAAATTGAAATTTTAAAATTAGAAAAAAATTCAAAAGAGTAAAAATGTGGGAAATATGTTTGTGGATTTTTGTTCTTTCTTTTATTACTGTGCTTGTACCTTAGAACTTTATCCCAAAGTTTAGAACATATTTCAGTCACATTATTTGGGCTTGCCTGATCACTCTCAATGTACAAATGGGCCTTCACTGAATAGAATAATTTAAACATGAGCGGCAGGATGTAGCTTTCCCACATAATGTCCTACAAAAATTGCTCGAATTAAATTGCAAGACCAATGTACTACAGATGGATGTAATTATAATTTAAAAGTTTATGTTTTTAATGAGTTAAATGGTATATTTCTTTCTTTCTAGTGCTTTTATTATAGATTGTTTGTAAATTGAAGCTCATCTAAAAGGTTATTTTGCAGACCATTTTTTTTAGTGAGAGCTGAATGAATTTATTTTTCGTGAATTACAAAAGAAAGGCAAAACCTTAACAGCAACACAATTAGCTTGATTCGAACTCAAATTACACTTGAAACATAAATACCCTAATCATCAGGCCAATACATGGGTTCAAAATGAATGAATTTTTTATCAAGACAATTAGAATAGTTTTAAATCCAATTTCATCACCCTGAGGCTGAGGAGTGTAGACAAAACTATAGCTTATTTGAAAGCCTAGGTAGGCCATTAAGAAAAACAGTAGGATTTGAGTTAGATATGAAAAAACCTGGTTCCGAGCTCATGGTTATGTGCTATTTCAAAGTGAAAAAAGGCCTTTGAGAATTAAAAGCAGCTGAAAAGGTGAGACACCACTAACCCGGACCAATAGGTCCGGCCCTTACACCCAACTAAATGTCCATCCTTTTGCTAAGAGTGTAAATGAACAGAATACTCGATGAACTGTTAGTGAACCATTCGTATAATATTCGTTTATGAAGCTAAATAAACGAGTAGGAATAAAAAAAATTTTGTTCGTTTAATAAACGAACGAACATGAACAGATGTGTGTTCGATTCGTTTATGTTCACGAACAAGCTCGTTTATTAATTCGTTTACAAGTTCGTTTATTTATTAATGATATTTTTTTATAAAAATATTAAAATAATATATGTGTGTTTTATTTATTCATTAACATTGTTTGTGAACATGTTCAATTATATGTTCATGAACATGTTAGTTTAATGTTCGTGAACATGTTCGATTAAGTTAAATGAACATGTTCGTGAACATTAAACAAGCGAACATACGTATATGAGCACACATAATTTTAAATAAATGAACATGAACAAAAATTTAAAATTCTTAATGAGCACAAACTAAACACGAATAAATTTAAAATTAAACAAACGAACATAAATAAAAATTTGTTTCTCGATTTATTTACGGTCCTACCCTTTCCCATAAAAAAAACAAATAAAGACAAACATAAAGAGCATAGAAAGGAGTAAACCAGCTGGCACCCAATAAAACAACTGGTGCACACAAGACAAAACTTTAAACTCCTTCCTTTGCCATTCCAGCCATGTGAAACACTGCGAGTTTCAACATCCAGAAAAAACGATTAGAAGCAGCCTCGAAACTCAGAAACAGCCTTTACACTCTTGTATCTGCTGTAACATGAAACTCAGCACCTCCTCTATCCAGGACCTTTCACTCCTCTCCTTCATACCTGTTGCCGCAAGAATATGTGTTGCTTTGTTACCATCCCTGGGCGTGAATCCAGGCTCACAAAAAAGGAAATGCCGAAACAACAATCCACCATCTTCAACAATGGGTATAACTGGTGAGAAATCCGGCGACATTTCTTGCAACTTCTTGACGATACACAACGACTCCCCTTCTAACTCCTCTAATTATTTGTGTGTTTCTGTTTTGATCATTGATTGCATGTCGTTTTTAGTTGGTGTTATTTCACATTTAGGTAGTGACACTTACACATGCTATCAATTTAATCCCAATTCTAAATAATTCAACAAGTTTAACCTATATATTTACAATTACTATTAATTTGATCCTATTTTCCTCCTCCCTAATTGTCACTTTCTCAGTCGCCGTGACAACTCACTTATCATTGATCCCGGCACCAGCTATTTTTTATTCGTGTTCTCGCTATTGCCATTGTTATCGCTTATCAACTTCATAATTTTGGATGTGGAGTTAAAAAATTCTATCTTATGTGTATAATAATAATCAAATTATTACTATAAAAATATTTTTAATATCTAAGTTAATAATTAAAATAATGAATTATAATAATTAAATCATGGCATTAAGGTAGTGAAAGTTTTTTAAAGAAAATTGCTACACTTCTGCTTTTTTATGTTATAGTCATGGCCCTTTCCATTAAACATCGTTCAAAAGGAGCTTTTCTTTTAAATCATCTCCAAATATGTCTAAATTGTAGGATCTAAAGACGAATAATTATCCAGTCTTTGCCTTCTCATGTAATAAATTGATATAATTTATAATATAGAAGGTTAAATTTATTGAATTAGTTGTAATTAAAATTAAATTGATAAATTGCGTAAATATTCAACATTGATCTTATACTCCTATTCGAAAGAAATATTGTACTCCTGTTCGAAATAAATATTGTACAACATTCTCCAACAAATTGAGATGAAACCTTATGGAGAACATTGTTGAAAGCTTGCCTAAAACTACTCAAGCTAGAGGTCTCAACCATCCTTTCCGCTTTCATGGTGGCAATTATAAAAGATGGAAACAAAATACTTTTTTCTACCTCACGCTTTTGAATGCTCATACATTCGAGTGGAAAATAATCCTCAGAAAAAGGATATTGAAGCTATAACTAAAGAAGAAAAATTCGAGCATGAAAGAATGTGAAGAAACGGGAGAATGATCACGACCACTGTAAAAGTCATAAACCCGATTGTCTTTCTGACAATTTGTATAATTACTATGATAAAAAATATGTTTCAACAAAGAAAATTTGTAAAGCATTGTAGCAAAGAAAATTTGTGAGTGTGGAAGCTAAGTCACTTCTTACGGGAATTCGGGTTTATTCTTCAGAATGCTCGTTATAACCAAGATAAAGCATGGTGCCACAATATGTTGGTTTATAAAGCTTATTGTAAGGCATTGTAAATCCATGTGTGTGACATCATACTTTATTTTCTCCTCATTTATAATTATTTCATTCATAATTGTGAATATATTTGAGAATATTTATTCCAACACTTATGTGCGTTGTTTTTCCTTTGGCTTTTCTATTCTACATTGTTCTTTTGATTTGAGTTTGTTTACACTATATTTTGGTGCCTTAGAGAATTTTTATGAGAGTTAAATTGATTTATACAGATTTGAAACAAAGAAATCGCCTAAAGCTGCGCGGTTTGCGAAACCAAAGTTCTAGCCCTGTGACATTAGAAGGTAGTTATAGTTGTGATAAAGAAGCAATCTCTTGAAGAAAATGATGGCTTCCTCCTTCCTAAATGGCAATACTTTTTAAATCGAATCGTTAATCAAATTGGTCAGGCTGTTGTTTTGTCGCTCTAATCTGTTTGACCGTCAATTCAATCGATTTTTTGTCGATTATCAATCTAGTCGGTCAAAAACACCTTCCAAACCAGTATATTAATCGATTCTCAATTCAATCAGTTCGATCGATCAACCCGGTATGGTTAAATCACATTGCTAAATGGTTTATATGTCTTAATCTCGCTTCATGACTTGAAAATTCTGTAAACCTCCGCATACACAAATACTCCCCACCATCAAATTAACTTCAATTACAAGCAACTCATATCATCAAAAGCCCTCTCTAACCGCATCCGGGCCTCGCATTTCCTGTGCCATAAGTTGTTTCTAATTACAGAAAGTCAATTAGACAAACCTGATGAAATAATCGTGACCGTTGGATTTAACAAACGTGATTGATCTTGATCATCATCCTTCCCCCTCCCGTTTTCTTTTGTCAAAACTTGAGGATGAAGGAAAGCATAGAAGGGTATCCTTGCTAATATAATTAAACTAAGAGGACATTTATGTCATTTGCTAATGGTGTGAATCGTGCACTTTTCTGTTTTCTCTTCTGGTACCACTGTTGGTGCATGCAAACAAGTATTACAAATGTTATTTGTGAACTAGAAAATGAAAATTTAGATTAAATGACTTAAATGCCCTAACAATGATTTAAGATGATTGAAATCCAAGGGCGAAAATAGGTAAAGAGTTGAAAATTGTTAAGTGAACAAAGGGTAATTCTATGATGATGTGCTTATATTAACGGTTTTGATTCCGAATTACTGCTGCCAAGCCATTTTTTCCCTCCAATTCGATATTACTGTATTTTTTTTACTTTTTTCTGCTTTCTCTAATTTCTTTTTTCAAGCTTCGGTATGCAAAACGACAATGTTTCAACCGCCTACGGTGACCTCGCAGCCGGAGAACTAAACCATCACCAGAACGGCGGAGTTTACTCTTCCTCCACCGCCAACTCATCCGCCTCTCTCTTATCTCTCCATCATCCCCGCCTTCTCATGCAACAGCATCAAGATATGATCAACCGCCACAACCTCTGCCTCTCGCGCTTCCGCGAAGCTGCAAAAGAAGTCGAATCACTCCGCCAAGAGAATTCTTCTCTACGATCAGTTAACCGCGACCTCAACAAGCAACTCAACGCACTGATCCAAGCCTCTGTTCAGGATCACTTTGCATCCTCTGATTACAACACCACGCCGTTTGATTTGGTAAACGCATTGGAAGGACTTTGTTTCAGAGGCGGCGGCGGCGGCGGCGGCGGCGGCGTAGGAGAGGAAGAAGTTTCTGATATGGAAGGTGAAGTGGATGTCGAGAGGGTTAAGTTCCCTAAGAGCATATCGATTAGATCTAATGGTTATCAGAAGATGATGAGTGAAGCTGGAGCAGCGAGTCATCGTGGTAAAACTCGGGGACTAGCTCGGACTTCAAATGCTTCTCAACAGATCAGTAGAGCTGTGAGTATAATTTTGACTTTCTTCTAATTCTTTCCCTTATGCTGTTCGGATAGCAAATTCGTAATTGCCAGTCTATTGTTATACATTATGTACATATCGCCAGTTTATTTTCATTTCTAGAGTAATAATTATTTGCTTATTTCTAAAGCTATATATCAGGCAAAGCTGGCATCAGTACAATATTCTCGCAGCCAAATAACGGAACGAGCACCATTAGGCATTAATTACATTTTTTATTACGATTTTATTTAATGAATACCTTCTCTGACTTGGCAATGAAGCAATACAATAAACTTAATTATTTTAGACGCGACTGAGATGATGATGATATATATTTAGTTCAAATTTATTCTTGTTAGTTCCTTTATAGCCTTTTGGGGGAGAAGTGAGAAGCTAGTTCAAGGCACTCTGAAATCATCCTTGTATTTTATCTGTATAACATGAAAATTTGTTAGTTTATAGACTTAAGGCTTTCGAAAGTTAAACAATGGCGTTAGTAAGATTGTTAACAACAAGAGGTTTGCTTAGGCGTGTAAGGTTTTGTTTGTATGGTGAACTGCCTTGTTGCCACCAAAAGAATGTGAAATGAGAATATTAGTAATAGATTATTCATTTGTTTCTTGTTCTTAATTAAATCTTATAATAGATAGGGTGAGTAATGTCTTTAGGCGAATGTAAAGCAGAAGGTGTACGTGCAAGGAGGGAAGGAGGAGGAAGAGCTACTTGAACTGGAAGTATACAACCAAGGCATGTTAAAGACTGAGCTCTGCAACAAATGGCAAGAGACTGGTGCCTGTCCATATGGTGACCACTGCCAGTTTGCTCACAGTGTCAAAGAGCTTCGCCCTGTAATACGCCACCCTCGATACAAGACTGAGGTCTGCAGGATGATCCTTACTGGTGATGTCTGTTCCTATGGCCATCGATGCCATTTTCGTCATGCACTTACTGAACAGGAGAAGTCCGTGGGCCACCTAAAGCCCCAAACCAGGTAAACCTATTCGTTCAGGCGGTTATCATATTGGTTAGTAGCTGTAGAGATGTTCAATAATTCTGAACCCCAGGTTTTTTTTTTAAATAATGAGCTTAATCTAGTCAGTTTATAGGTATGATGAACATATATTAAGTTTCAAAATTAGAATCATAAAATCGAAGAAAAAGTTACGAAAGATGGAGATGAGTAGAGGCTTTTGATTTCCCCGATGGTGGGAGATTTGCTGAGGTGATTAGAGATATCAGATATGCACTTTTTCTTTTTACTTCTCTTTAATATGTTTGTTTCTTCAAGTAGCATGAGTACTTACGGGGATGTTTGGTGCGCTTAAGCCAGGCAACAATCCGACAACAACTAAAAAAGTGAACCATTAATGGTAATGATATATTGATGTCATTAGCCATTTGAAACTCCTTCTGGATGAGGCTTTTTTTTTTTTTTGTATACTTAGGGTTAGTTTAATAATACTTTTTAAAAATATTTTTGAGAAAAAATTAAAATTTTCTCCATCTCCTTTTGGTCAAAAAAATGCTTTTTAAAGATATTTTTTGTGCCAAAAATAATTTTGAAAAACTTAAAAGCACTTTGTTTAACAATACTTTTATCTCAAGAATACTTTTTATCTCAAAAATATTTTTGAAAAACAATGCTAAATAAATCCTTAAGCTTATGGCATACTCATTTTCGTTTTTAAGTTTCTTAGCATTTATATTGAATGCCTATTATTATTATTATTATTATTATTATTATTATTATTATTATTATTATGAACGGAGTAATGAAATTGTTTAATTAAAAACCTCATCTTATATATAAAGAAAAATATATAAAGAAAGCAGTTGACGTTTTTTAAGAAATAAAATATATTTAACATAATAATATATATAAATTTTATAAATTTATTTTGGTTATATAATTACATATTTATTATTTTGTCTATATAAATAAAAATTATTAATTAAAATAAACTAAAGACTTAAAAAACATTTTTATTAATTAAAAACTTGGAAACAGGATGCTTAATAATTAAACACATATTGACTAAAAAAGAGATTGAAGGAATATTCATTAGAAGAAAAAACAAATAAACATGGGAGGGGATTCGAACTTATGACCCAATGATAAAAATTGTAAGCATTTAACCAACATTTTTTTTAAAAGAAAATTCATTAATTCATTCAATGAATGAGACATATAATTTAGAAAGAAAAATAACAAACACCAGTTTTAGGCAGTAAAGGACAAGCTCCATCAATACAACAAAGGCTTCAGCCTTATCATCAATAGAACATTATGACATTATGACATGTTGACAATTGGCTCTGTCACAACTTAAACACAACATATTTGGAGTGATTGCAAACACTTAATATAATATGGAAATCAATCCTGAATGGTCCAAAGCGACGGGCATAAATAGACAAAAGAACCGAGCATCCACCAATTAAGAGGAACAACGATAAAACTAGTCCTAAAGTCACTCGCAAAAGCAATATTATATGCATAAGTAAGACTAAAAAGCGTACTACAAAAGTAGACAAAAACTTATAAAAGTGAAGAGTTATTAAACAATGTAAAAAAAAAATATATAACTCTTAAGACAACACGAGTCCAAATCGACTCATGAAATCATTTATTATTCTGAAATACTCTCAAAACAAAAATAGATTAAGAAGTCAACGAAGAGTCACCTACTTTCTTAAAAAAAAATTCGATGGTCAATGGTGTTTCAGCGATGATAAGTATTACCATCTGTTCATCACAATTTGTGAAGACAATACAAATAATCACAGAATAGATTTACAAATTAAAAAGAAAAAAATACATAAAGTGAATAAAAAAAAAAAAAAGAAAGAGGTGATTGATGAACAGGAAAAAAAGGTAAGCGATAGCCACCAAATTAGCACTACTGCGAAACAAAACAAAAAGATGAGAAACAAACGAATTAGGGAAAAAAAAAGTTTTTAAGGTTTCCTTAGTTGCTATCTCATTTAGCCAACAAATTAAAGACCAAAATATCAAAAGAAAATGTGTTTGATATAAACTATTTGTTGAAAAACGGTCTTTACATGCGCTCATTTTTTGCCACGTCAGCTTCTAATTCCAAAAACAACCTGTTTAATTAAATAATGTAAAAAAAATGCCCTAAATCCTTAAATTTGTTTTTCAAAAAGTAGCCTTTTTCACTAATTTTGCCGCGCCCATTTGACATTTGTTGCCAATTACAAGCCGGTCCACACTCGATGGTTTTATTTTTTGAGGGTTCACTCCACTTACATAAGAACTAGGGCTTTCGTCAGCGTACAAAGGAAAAGCTTAGGCGATTGGTATGAGCACCTATTTATAAGGTAGCTTAAAATGCCTAGGAGGCTCCCTGAAGAAAGGGAAAACAAAAGCTTAGGCCGGTGAAGATGGAAACGGAGAGAGAGTTACTGGAAATTTTTGGAAGTGGGGTGCGAGGAAAGATCATTTCTCTTATCTCTTTTATGCAATACACAAAGAGATCAAACCAGATCTTTCCTATGCCCCCCATTCCACTGATTTCTAGTTCTTCTTCTCCATTTTCTTTCTTCTTTCTTCCATTTCATGCCTGCACCTTCGCTTGGTAAGTTCAATCGGTAAATCTTATCTATTCTTCTCGTTCTTCGTTTCTATATTTAAACAGATCTGTTTGTTGATTTTTCAGCACACACTTCATATATTTTGTTTTGTTTTTTTCTTTCTCTGATCTTTACTGTAAATAAAGTCATCTTCCAAGGTTTTCCTGTGAGTTCAGTTGAGAAATTGTTATAGTTACACGGAGATGATATGCAGATGTATTTTACCCTTGATTTCAGATTTACTCTCCCCTTGATTTTAGATTTACTCTCCCCTTTTGAAGATCAATTAATTCATAATTTTTGTTAGAAGATAAAATTTGTCAAGATCCTTAAGTATGGTTTAAGAATCTTTTTGATATCTGAAAATTTAAGCTAATTATAATAACAAATTTGTCTGGGAACGGTGGAAGCTTTGGATCTGTCTTTGCTTCAAAGTATTCCTTTGTTTCACTGTTTGACAGAGTGTGCTCTTATAAAACTATACTACAGGCTATAATCAAAATCAACAGTTTTCCCTTGTCCTCAAACTTGATCACGAAAGTTACTAGTAAGAATTGAATCTATTGTAGTGGCTGAAGCCTTAGCCAAGGGTTTTCTGTTCTGGGCCACCTCCGCTATTGAACAGGGATATCTTTTGTTTGAATGTGTTGATGCGTCTTTTGTACACTAATAAAACGAGTGTTGCTGTTGATTGGGTCGCTGGATGCACTAGGATAAGATGGGTGATGTTTACTTCTAAATCAATGGATTTTTTTTTTTTTTGAATTTTGATCGGGAAAACACTGTTTCCAGTAATGTAATAAACTACTATGGTTTCACTACCTTCCCTTTCTTTACTCCACTCTATTATTTTTGGGTAAATTATAAAAATAATTATTTTTATTTGTTTTAAGTTACATTTTAGTTACTTATGTTTAAAATGTGATCATTATAAGTTTCGACATCTCTTTAACAGTAATTTTACGTGATAAGTTAAATTTTAAGTGTCAACTTGAATTTTTAAATAGAATGAAAATAAATTTTTAATTAAATAAATTTAATTAATTAAAATTGTTAAATCTTAAATTTTAATTAAAAAAATCTTAAATTCATTTTCACATATCCTTCTTTTTCACTTTCTTTCTTTTTTATTCAAGTATTTTTAATTAAAAATTTATTTTAAAGCTTGAATCTTTAAAATTCATTAATCCAAAGATTCAATATTTTTTATTCTAATATATTCTTTTCGTTAAGTTTTTTGAGGTTAATAGATTTTAAATATTCAAGTTTTGAGATATATTTGTAGCTAAAGATATTAGAATCAAAAGGAAAAAAGATGAAGATGAAAAATAATGTGTGTGAAAATGAGTTTAAGGTATTTTCAATTAATATTTAGGATTTAAAAATTTAAT
The DNA here is from genome assembly GCA_005610355.1 of Gossypioides kirkii. Taxonomy (NCBI): domain Eukaryota; kingdom Viridiplantae; phylum Streptophyta; class Magnoliopsida; order Malvales; family Malvaceae; genus Gossypioides; species Gossypioides kirkii. The sequence goes on from CP032246.1 coordinate 36,754,262, forward strand.
TAATTAAATTATTTAAGTAAAGATTTATTTTTATTCCATTTGAAAATTCAAGTTGGCACTTAAAATTTAATTGGGCTGTCACGTAGGATTACCGTTAGGGAGTTAACGGAACTTAACGGCATATTGATCACTTCGTAACATAATACTAATATAAGTGATTAAAACGTAATATTTCAAATATAATTGACTAAAATGTAATTTGAGGTAAACAAAAGTGATTATTTTTGTAGTTTATTCATTATTTTTTTATCTATTAATGTTAGATACATATTTAATTTAATTTAAGAAATAATTTTCACATTTAATAAATAGATTTTACATAGGTTTTTACACGCTTAATCATTATTTACAAATTGATTTTCGTATTTAGTGCTACTTGAGATTGCTGATGGTGTTGAGAATGCTTATTGCTGATATACTCTTTTGATGAAAAGTATTTTAAATATGATATTAGAAATAAAAAAATTTAATTAATTTAGATAATAATTAAAAAATCTAATATAATTATATGTAATATATATATTTTAATTACTTTTTAATAATGAATAATTTTTTTGTAAATTTAATTTCACAAGAAATATTTTAAAATTTAAATATAATAAAAAATAATATTATAATATAATAAAACATATAAGATATAAATTAATCTAAAATTTTAAATATAATTTAAATAATTATTAAAAATAAAAATATTTGATAATTTTTACCTCCAAACCCAAAAGCCAAAAGAATTTAAATCTTAATTTTTGCATATTTTTTTTACCGCACTTTTAACCTAAAAAGCTAGACTATGAATTTTGTTATTGTGAATGATGTTACATATTACAAAAGTTGTATATTCAACCCACTAATTTTCGATTCTTTATTTATTTGAATTCAAACTTTTACTTACATCAAAGTATACAAGTTACGCATATATAGTTCATCATCTATTTAGGATTAAGGTATGTCACATTATAAACGTCACAAGTAAATAAATTCATAAATGAATATATTATCTATTTTACTAAGATTTTGTCTTATGTACTGTCAGTTCAGTTAGTCAAATCTATGTTTCTATCTTTTGGAAGTCATTTGTTCTGATACTCAATATAAAACATCTCCTCAATTAGATTTGATAGACAATATGTTAGTGTTTCAATCAATTTACTCATTTCTGATTAGACTAAAAACATGTTTAAGTTTATCTACTAATATAAATTTTTTCGTATTACGATTCAATCATTTAATACCGCTTAGTATTAATTAAACGTTATATAATCAATAAGTCAATATTTACTTCTATTTTACTTTGCATGCAAAGACATCAAGGACAATATGCAAAAAGTATTAATTTAATGAATGGATGTTCAAAAAATACAAATATATTTAGACGAAAATATTATATTAAGGGCACTAGATCCTAACACTAAGCAAAAAACTACCTCCTTATTAGCGCAACCTGACAATCTTTATATAAACAAGATAATTATGATATAAAAAATATTATTTTAGTGATAACATACTTTTTAATATTTTAATCAATAATATCAAAATAATTAGGCTTAAATGAAAAATAGGTATTTAAACTATACTTTTGCTTTCACCAAAAAAAATAACTATACCTTTACTATCTTGGTACCTATATTATTTTTTTCTGTAACAGTTTAATTTTTAATGGTATCAAAAAATGTGATTTTAGAATCTCATTTTTGTAAATTAGGTCCATAAACATTACAGAGTTGGTATTAAATAATATTTATGTTTGGCCCATCAATTTTGTCTATTAATTACTTAATTAAGGTATAAGGATTAAATTGTAAAAGTTTAATTGCTATAGATTTTTAATTGATTAAAGGCTTAAAGACTTAAATTGCAATTAGCTAAAGGCTCAAAATGGTAATTAAATCGTTTTATAATAAGGGATAGTGGATAGTGATGATATTTCCACTAAATTAGTTTAATGGTTAACTTATATTAAGTATGCTTAAGTTAATTAAATCAAATTAATTAAGTACCAGTCTACTATATATAATAAATTTAGTGGATGACAAAGTCATCTTCTTCATTTTCTCACCATTGCCGTCCAAAGAAGAGAAGAAAACCTATGAAATTTCTAAAACATTCGACCTTTAATTGATAAGCAAATTCAAGTAATTTTTTTTAATTGATCGGAGAGCTTGATTTAGTCAACCCATGTACCAATTGTAAAATTGTTAAAGTTTTTGAAAGTTGTCAATTTTTATTTATTGAATAATTAGGCTTGAAATGGATAGATTTTAAGCTTAGATTATGAAAAGGACTAGATTGTAAATTTTAATTATTTGTTTTGTGTATAGAGACTAAAGTGAATAAAATATGAAATTTTTGTGAAATTTTGGTATAAATAAATAGTAGATGGTCCCTAATAGATGTATGTAAAGGCAGTTTTTAAATTGAAGCTCAAAATTGAAAGCTATGACTATTTCGAATTTAGGGACTAAATTGAATAAAATATAAAATTTTAGGGGTATCAAAAAATGAAATTATATAGGTTCGTTCATGTCATGGTATAATATGGAAATGTTTGGTATTTATGGATTGTATAAAATAATTGTTTGGATCAAGAACTTGATCAAAGTGGAGTTAATCGAGAAAAAACAAAAATTGTTGATTAGACCCTGAAGAGTCAACTTGTTGGTGTTTTGATTAAGTTCATATGGTGTTTATTATTTTAGGTTGTTATGTGCTTTATTTTATATATGTATGTTTGATTATAAATTGATTAGTTACAAATTGGTATGAAAGGCTAGAATTGGACTAAATCGAAATGTGACATTTATACGAGTGAGATATGCCTTGTTTGAACTTTGTAAAGGTTAGGATACAATTGACAAGACAATAGGGTCTTATGTGCACTTATACAAGATTTATTACAGATGTTACCAAGGTCCGGCATTTTTTGCGGATTCTTAAGTGTTATGTGACATGAGTTTAGCTCGGACGAGTAACCTAATGTGTCGTTATAAAGGTTTAGCTCGGACGGGTAACTTAATATCTATATATTCAGCTTGGATGAGCAAACGGAGTGGTGTAGATACTTGTGTATCCGAGTTCAGCTACTAGGGTTCATCGGGCAAAATAATTTATATGAAATGAAAATTGAAATAGGGTGAAATGAACTTGGTAATCAAATGGAAAAATATTGAATGAATTGAGCATGAACAATAGATTGGAGTAATATCTTTGACATGTAAGTGATTGTATTATCTTTTGATTGATTGAGTTTTTGAGATTAGTTACCTGAAGTGACATGAATTGACATGTTAAACACTTATGCTATCATATGATTTTGTTTATAAATAAATTGTAATGACATAAATTCACGGGCACCGAAAAAGTGAGTTATAGGACTTTCGTCTTAGTAAACCGTGTTCGTAAATAATTATTAGGAGTAATTATGAGTTTAGTAGTGTGTTTAATTAAGCTTTGATTAGGTGAATTTAATTTAAATTAGAGTAATTAATAAAAAGGACTAAATTAAATAAAGGGTGAAAGTTTAATTATAGATTAAAAGAAAGAAAGAGAGACTAAAATGGTAATTATGCCTATTGCCTAAATTGAGGCGGCAAAACAAAGAAAAATCTAAAGATTTTTCTTGATTTTAATTTATTATTAATTAATAATATAATATAATAATATAGATTATTATTTAATTAGTATTATTTTATTATATATATATATATATATATAAAAGAAAGAAACAAAAGAAGAACAGAACAGAGAGTTAAACGAAACAGGAGAAGAAGAAAAAGGAAGGAAAAAGAGAAAGGGAAAATTAGGATTTTGAAGCCTTAATCTTTAAGTGATAAGTCAATTAAGCTCTTTTCTCTTAAATTAGATGTTTTAGAAGCTTTAGAATAAAGTTTTGATGAAATTAAGTTGAGTTCTTGGAAGTTTTAAGGTTTTTGAACATAGTTCATGTTGAACAAAATAGTGAATTAGGGATTTAATTGAATGAATTTCAAGTTAGAATTGATAAACGGATTAAATTGTAAAAGAAGCTATAAATTTTGTGATAAAGGGATTAAATTGAAAGAAATTTTAAATTATGGTTTTATTATGAACATTAGATAGTTAAGTAGAATATGGAAGGAAATTGAATAAAAATAAAGTATGAATTAAGTTGGAAAAAAATAAATGAGTTAATTAGGATTAAATTGAAATTAAGGTATAAATTGGATAGAAATTCAATTATCATTATAAATTAGTGTTGTAATTAATAGTGTAAATTATTTTTTTTTGTAGCTAGCAAAAAACCCGAAGCATCGGCACAAAAAGGAAAGGAGAAAGTTATCGAGGAATAATCGCGAAATCCGGGTTTGTATTACTATAATTTAAATTATTTATTATTTAATGTTTAATTCGATATTTATATTTAATAAGTGAAATTGAAATTGAAAGTGCTATGAATTGTAAATTGAAAGTCCCTATTAACTAGTTGGGCTGAGTCAGATATAGTTGGCATGCCATAGGATTGGAAGAGTTCAGGGATACTTCGACCTTGAGTCGATGAGACACTGGGTGTCATTATTTTACTTTGGATAGATTCGATGAGGTACTGGGTACCACTTTACTTCGGCTAGGTCGATGAGACACTAGGTGTCACTTTATTGCTTCAAACTATCCGATGAGGCACTGGGTGCTATTTTAGTGTGTTTGGTTGGATCCGTGTATCCGTTAAGGTCTGAGTCCTGTTAATAGGGGTAAGCAATGTAAAAAAAAGAAAAATTGAATAGAAATGAAAATTGAGACATATAAAGTGATATGTGATGAAATTGAGAAATGAGAATGAAATGGATTAAATTGGTTTGATATTGATATGGAATGAAAGTGATGTATAAATTAAGATATTATGTGTTCATGTATTATATGATCGATTATGTGAAAATTACTTGATTGTTTATAATTTGAATTATAGTAATACCACTGAGTATGAAATACTCAGCGTACGGTTGTTTTCGTGCGCAGGATTGTAGAAATTAAGGTCCTGGTTCAGCATCTAGATCGATCTCGACCTCAGTATGAACTCGGTGATGTAATTCTCCTCTTTTTGTAAAAGTGGCATGTACTAGATGTTGTATAGGTTATATGCATATGCTTGTAATGTTGGTTACAAAGATATATATATACACACTATATTTTGATATTAGTTTAGTAAAATGGTATAAAGTATATTATAAAATTTGACATTATGTTTGAATGAAAAATGAATAAAATTATTAGTAAATTTTAAATAATATTAAGAATGTTTAATTATAGAATTAATATGTTAATGGAATGATTATGATTTAGGTGAATTTGAGTATAAATTGTTTTGGTTGCGGGTTGAAATTGCAGGAAATGTTAGATGTTTATAAAGGGGTTATATCGCGTTCGAAATAAAAATTTACTAAAAATCTGCGGAGCACCAGAACAAGTCCTGATTTCCTTCTAATACGTATTTTGAGTCTCGAGGGTCCAATTAAGGAATTTTATGATTATTTTATAGTATGTTCATTAATTATTTATTTATTATTTGTAAGTTTTCCGATATGTCTGGTAATACCCTGTAATCCTATTCTGATGACGGTTTAGGGTTAGGAGGTATTACATAAATGCTCACAATATTGGTGTTTTGATTGACATGTCTAGCCAAAAAAGGTTGCCAAGCTTTTATAACTTATAAACGTTAAGTAAGAATAAGGTAAGTCTTGTACTAAGCATATGAATTTACTAAGCATCCTATATGCTTACCTTGTTTGTTTTCCTTTCCTTGTAGATCGTCACCTTGTACAACTCGTCAAATCGGATCGTCTCGAAGCTCACACTATCATCGAATCGGTAGTTATACGATCATTTTGAGTCTAGGGTTGTGACATATATATAAGTATCTTGGTGTAATCCTTAATGCATAAAAGTCTTGATGAGTTGAAAATGGTGATGAATATGGTATATGATGATTTTGAATGTTGGTCATGGCATGTGATTTAGTTAATGTATGATTTGGTAATGCTTGATGCTTTTGGGAAGGAGAAATATGTACCTATTTAAACTTGGTATGTTCAAGTTGGTAGAATGAGATAAGTAAAATAGCTAAGTTGGTCCCTAGTTGGAAATGGTATGTTGTTTGTCATGCATGAGATATGTGTTGGTGTATGGTAGATTTGGTTCATTTTAAGGTAAGGAGAAGTATGTATTAAGATTGTATGGCATGCTTTTGTCTGTTTTGACAGAGGTTCATTTGGCATTTGATTGAATATATTGAAATGAGTCGTTTGTAGTAGGTTGAACTCATATTGAATTGGTTTTGTTTAGAAATATCTAAATGACTTGTTTTGGTATGAAGGGTTATGAGTTGGGATGCTTTTAGGTGTACTAAGTTACATGAATCATCTATGTTGTTTGGCACACTTTGAATTGGGACTAAAAATGACTTTTTTTTTTTACCAAAAACAAGGTTCTCGTCACGACCACAATTGTCCAACGTCGCAACATTGGAATGCTCGATGTTACGACGTGACTTACTGTTTTGGCAACATCACGATGTGGAGGATGTGAGGTTGCGATGTTAGCCCTGAATTTTCAAAACCTTACAATTTTGATCCAATTCAAGCTCAGGTTGACAAAAAAGTTTTCGTAAGCTCTTATCAAACCCGAAAATTATTGTTTAGCATAATTTGATTGTGATTGATATGTATGAATGTTTAAATACTGCTTAATTGACTGTTGTTGCTTCAATAACGAATGTAGCATTTTGTAGTTCAAATTTGGCTATCGGATTGAACAATAGGTGTTACTTTCCCTTTACATTAGTACCTCCATCAGTCAACAAAAGTCAATAATGACATAGCTCAATGACATAGCGACGTGTGGCATAAAAAAACCACATAAGCATTGTAGGAGTTGAATAGTCAACTGGATCATCTTTTAATTTGAATATGTTTTTATTGTTTTTATACCATTTTTGAATTATTTATATTTTATATAATTGTTTATTTTATATCATTTATATAATAATCATAAATTTTTTAAAAAGAATTCAACTTTATATAAATTTTAAAATTTTATTTTGAAGATTTGGATTTTTTATTTTAAATATATAATTAATATATTATAAATAATTAAATTTTAATAAATATTTTAAATATTTTTTTCATTTGAAGCCTCATGTAAAGGTGAAGCCAAAAAATTTATGAGGGCTCGGAATTGAGATTTTTTGAGAGTAAAAATGTAATTTTGTCATTGTATTAGCTTATAACTTTACATTTTTAGAACTAAATCAAAGTACATTTTTACCATATATTGACATACAAATTTATGTATTTCAAATGGACTAATTCAAAATTTTCACATTTTTACCATATCCTAATTTGGAAAGGTTTAAAAAAGAATAGCCCAAAAAATGAGTTTAGACAAAAAAATAGATTCGTTTAAAATATAGGTTTAGCTTGGGTTTAAACATTCAATGCTTGAGTCCAACATAACATGTTTTTTAAGTTTGTACAAAATAAAAATAAAAATATTAAATACTTTAAAAAAATTTGAAAAACAATATGAGTGCTTTAAAAAAATTTATTTAACCATTTACAAATATGGAAAAGAATTGAATGAAACAGTGACACCACGTCATTTATGTCCCTTTTCCAATAGTTTTATGCCACATCAGTATTTTCATTCTTAATTTTAACATTTTCATCCTGAAAAAAATTAAATTACAATTAAAATCCTGAAATTTAGGATGAAATTGTTGACGTGTCATAAAACTATTGGAAAGGATAATATCCTTGTTTCATACAATTCTTTCTCTACAAATATAAGTGAGTTTGAGTAAAATCTTAGACTCATATTTTTGTTGGCTAAACTTGGATGAATATAAAATATATTGATATCATACATAACCCTGATCCAACCCATGAAAACCTCTAATTTTTTTCCCTCCTATCGATGCCTTTAGCCAAATGGTAACTTTTAATTAAAATTTCAATAGATATAACAATCGGAATGAGTTGCATGATCAAGTTATAATTAAACAATACTATTTATAAAGGAGTTGATTGAGTTTAATGTCATTAGTAAAGAAATTATCAAAAAACCAAAATATTATTATTATTATTATTGTTATACATTTATCAAATAAAAATAAAACATGTCATTTAGTTTTTTAAAAAAACAATTCACTCTTTTTTTATGTTGGTTTTATAATTTATATTTTAAATTTATAATTACTCTCTTAATAATAATTGGAAGTAACCACCATTAATTATATAATTATATTTTATTTATAGATTACTTTTTATTTTGTTACTTGTTTACCTTCAAACGATTTACAAATACGAGAAAAGGTATCACTTTATTGGCAAGGCGGACCACTTTATCTAATTCTAAAACTTCGGGAGTTGTGTAATTTACGCATCGTATTTAATATCTTTATTCTGAAAACAATTATTTATTAAAAATGCCATTAATTTGTCGGGTAAATTACAATTCATCATCCAATTTTCATAAACAAAATAAACAAATAAAATGAAATTTTTTATATAAAAACTCAAGTTTTTCTCATTCTTTTAAAAACTAAAATTAATACTAAAAAAAGAAAAATAAAGGAAACTAAATGAATAATAAAAACTCAAATTTGCTAAAGTTGAATTATTAAAATAAGTACAATAACATTACCTAACTCAAATTAACTAAACTGAAAATAGTTTGTAACGGCAGTGCCTTTTTGGAATTTTTGTTATTTTCAATGTCAAAAATAAAAACCTGTGAAAATTAAATGATAATAATGCAGTTCACTCTAATTTATTTAAGTTAACATTGCTAAATAAAGGCGAGAAAGAAAAGCAAGCGAAGTGGGGTGGTGGGGTGGGTTAATGGTCCACTGTGTTGAAAGCTTTTCCCGAGTCAAAACTTAAGCTGCAATCAACCCTTCTTCACTTGCTTTTTCCACGTGACTTCAACCCAACGCGGTTTCTACGAAAAAGAAAGAGAACCAACGTCTTTGCCTTTCTCCTATTCTTTCTTCTTTCCCTTTATATATTCAGGGCCAAAGCCCTTGCTCACCAATCCGACGTGAGAGAAAGGGGTAGAGATGCGTGATGGAAGTTTTTGGAGATGGATGGGTTGGCAAAACGCTCCCTTCCTCTTTCCCATATATCGTGTTGTGATAATATATGCAACGATGTTGGTTTTGCCAGCTCCGCCCATTCCAAACATTTCCTCTGCTTCTCTCTGTCCCTTGTGTCTCTCATCCAATAAAGGCTTGGGGTTGAGTTAGGAGGAAGAGGGAAAGGGAGAGAGTGGTGTTGGGAGTCATAGGTATGGGGGGTATGGGCAGGTTTGTGTTTTATTTAAGGCACAACTCTTCCCAACACCTCCCATACCCTTCATTTTCAACCGTTGCTCCCCTTCCCTACCCTTTTTTAGGTTTGCTTTTCCTTTTGCTCTATCCTTTTTTTCACGTCTTATAATTATTATTCGGCATAATATCCAATTTAACCTTTAATATTTATATCTATTTCGTTTTTTTTCTTTTTAAGCTAAATTTGATAAAAAATTCAAAAAAAAATCATATTATTTTTTCATATAAGAAATATTGACTAAACAATTAATTTTTTAACCATGTTTATGTAACAACCTGATGGTAATTCATGTATATTTTCATGCTGACATAACACAAACAAATAATTTTAAAAAATTCAAAAAAATTAGGATGAAATTTATGTTGGATTGTCATTGATCTTCAAAAGGGCAGAGTAAATCTGAAATCAACGGCTATAGATGTCTCCATCAATTGCAAGATTGTTTTTAATGTCGCTGTGATTCTCAAAGAAATCGACGGCTATAGATGCTTTCCGTAAATAAATAAATAAATAAAAAGAGGTACAGATGCCATATGTGATTTGTTTGACGATAGGATAGATGATAGAAGTAGATGCTTTGTTAGTCAAATAAAAACTCTTCTAAAATCAACTTTAACAAATTCCGGGATTATTATCAATACAAAAATATGTGAATTTGAGTACGTTAAAAGTTATTATTTTTTTATTTATGTGTTAAGAGATTTATGAATAGTTTTAAATATTATGTAACAAAAAAACAGATATGATAAGAACATATAATAAAATTGTTCAAAAAAAGATTAAGTTAAAATTTTGGATTTCATTTGGATGGACGATGAGATTAATTTTGATAAGATTAAAAATAACGGTAATAATGAATATAATAAATAAAAATATTAAATCATGTTTATATTAAATAATAAAATTAAAATTAAAATGATGTAATGTTAAATAATTGTTAAAAGTTACTAAAACTATATTCATATTAAAAGTAAAATATAAAAAATTCAGTTATATTAATATTGATTAATAAAAATATTAAAATTATTTTAATATAATCAAGCTACTCAAGTTCTAATTCAATTAAGTTCATTTATCAATTTTTATTCTCAAGCTTGAACTCGAGTTCGAGTTCAGCTCGATAATTAAGCTTAATGTTAATAATATATATTAAGGGTAATAACGTATTTTATTAATATAAAAATATGAAAGTTTGATAAGACTTGCAAGTCGTTTGAGTCAAGTATTAGTAAGTTCGAATTTGACTCAATCGATAACTCGAGTTCAACTCGAAAAATTTCCAAATGAAGTTCAATTTTTATTGAGTTAAACTCGAGTAACTTGCAAATAACAATTTCTTAATTACACCCCTAATATAGTTGAATTTAAGGTGTGGTGAATTCATATTATTGATTGGTGGCCTATTCAAACTGCTCCAAATGATATTATTTTGAGATTGAAAAAAATTTAAAGGCAAATAACTCAAACGCACCATAAGTGCAGTGGATCCAAAGGGCCCACAAGTCTCGTCATTATTAAGAGTGTTTTATTTGAATATTTTTTTCAATATAAATAAGATTGATTTCAGATAGTAAAATGAATAAAAATAATTAAGATTATAAAAAAAATTGTTAGATTAATATTTTATTTTTAAAAATTAGGTTTAGTTTGGTTTTAAGAAACAAAAATCATTTTATTTTTTTTTACAAAATGAAAAATATTGAAAAAAAATGTATTTGATGGAAAAATTTAAAAATAATTTTTGGCATACGAGAATATGTGAAAATTTTGTTTTCACTAAAATACTTGGTTTTTAAATTTAAATACATTGATACTAGTTCAAACTTTTATAAATGCAAAAATATATTTTTTAACAGTTTTAAATATTAGTCTGATATTTAGTTCTTAAATTTTTTATTTTTTATTTTAATTTTTTATTATAGAAAAATAATTAGCAAATATGTTTTCATTTTTTTTATTGAAAATAATTTTTATTTATATTTACTAAATGTTTTTTTTTTCATTTTTTAAAAGGATAAAGTACAAGAATAATCACCACCTATTTAATTCGTTTTGTTTTGAACCTCCAATTATTATTATTTATTTAATTACTTAATTTTTGAAATTAAATATTTTAATCACTCTTGTCATCAACTCAGCTGTTCAATGTTTACACAATCTATCAGTTTGATCCTAAATCTAAAAAAGTAAACAAATTTAACCTTTAATGTTTACAAATTTTATCATTTTAGTTCTAATTCTAAAAATTATAAAATATATTTAAAATAAATTTATATTTACTTTTATAACTTATATTTACTTTTTCTCATAAACAATACTCATTTTCTCATCAACCAAACATGTGAAAAATCTAAAAATTAAAGTTATTTTTTATTCAATCTATTTTGATTTAATCCCCTTTTTATTTTGTTATATTATTTGTCTCAAATGCCTAATTAAAAACCATAAAGAAATTTAAAATTGACAAATTTATAAATTCAAAAAAATGGTTGGGTTGACGACATCAACACTAATGGCCTTACTGTTTGCTACAGAGATAGTATTGATTTAAGACTTTAGTGCTCTCGTGCCTTTATAATTTCTAGCTCAAACATTGAAGAGAGATCGCATGTCAAGGCCATAACATTTGATATTTCTAATTTCTTCAATTAAATGAAAGAAAGAATAAAGTGAAAGATAATTTGGAAAGTCATTTTGGGTACAAATCTTAAAAATATTTTTAGATTTACCTTTTAAAAATTTTAAAATTTACATTAATTTTTTAAAAAATTAAACATTTTTTTAAATTCTTTAGAATTTTATAATTAGGATTAAAATAGCAAAAATTATAAACATTGAGAGTTAAATTTGTTGAATTTTTTAGATTTAAGATCAGATTGATAGTATATGAATATATTAGAGGGCAAATTTATTATTAGGCCAATAAAACAAAGCTCGCTTAGACTTATGTTAGATAACTAATGGAAGAGTGATTAAAATATTTAATTTTAAAAAATTGAATGGCTAAAATAAAAAAAATTAATAATTGAATGACCAAAATAAAATGAATTAAATAATTAGATGACTATTCTTGTACTTTATCCTATGGTGGCGATGGTTGAAGTGTCATTTTCGTCACTTCTTATATCATGGGTGAAGAGGTTGAGGTCTCTATCTCTTCCCTTAGAAGATATCTCTCATCCCAAACAATTGTGGTTTATTCTCTCACAACCTTATCACCCCTCACAACTATGTAAGTGACCTCGACTTGCACGATAGGATTCTCTACCTTATTTTTATTTGGATAGTGTCTCCTATTAACAAACACTTCGAATTTCAGAATTCGGATTATTGGATGTGGCATTGGTTTCGTACAAACCATCGCCTTAACCTTGTCTCAATCATTTTCCTTAACAATGTCGAGAATGTCCACCTTCCGATGTCTAGCAACAAAACTCTCCTCTCTCATATTTTCGGGCCCTTAAGTTAAACGTTAATGTTGACCTCGGTCGAGCCATTTCTTCTTATCTCAGTATGTCGGCCGCTCATAGTTGTGGTTGGATCAAACGCAATGATGAATTAATTTGCAATCCTGAACGGACTCATCAAGCTCAACAAGTAGCCGCTGGTTATCAGGGGAAAGACACGCCACAGGAAGATGCTCCTCAACAAGCGGATATTCCTGCTTTGGCACCTCTTTCGTCCCCTCGTATCCTCGTTCTTCTTGCTGCGATACATGGGCTGTCTTTGCGCGTTGATGCTTATTTTGATGCATTAACAATCCATGTTAATAATCGGTACAATCTTTTGGATGAGCGCATCTCAAATCTTGCCTCTTGATTCCCTCTGCCTCCGGACGCCTTGTTTATTTTATTGGCTTAAAAATGTCCTAGTTGTTTGATTGGGATATTTGCTACTTAACTTGGTTTTCCCTTCTTTTATTTCTACTTTGGATGATATTGTCTATGTTTTTAATGTTTGACACATGATCCTTTGGATGCCTTTTATTTGCTAATATGCTTTGGTTGTGTGGGATTTTATTCATTGTCTTGTGTTTTTACTTCTCTTCTTTCTCATTTCCATGTGCTTATTTGCTTTATTTTATTATATTTTATACCATTTTCTCATGGTTTATCTACATTTTAAATCTCTCCCAGTCTTCCAAATGTATAATTCTTTTTTATATTACAAAATGGGGAGAAGAAAAGTAAAATTTGTAACATCTTTATACAAGCTATATGGATTAAAACATAAAGTAAATGTTTTTCAACTAATTCTAAAAAATCTTCACTATTAGAGTTGAAAATCAATTCAAAACTTTTGTAAATTGTCTCAGTCAAATATTTTTGAGGAAGCTTAACTTGAAAATAATTTTTGAGTAAAGGGGAGCTAGCAAATATTTTCAGTGGTTTTGTTATATAAAAAAGGAAAAGATTGTTAGTCTTAATTTTTCAAATGGTTTGATATAATAAAGTTATTGTAAATTCTCCTTATTCAAATTTGCAGTCAATTGTAATAAGTTCTTGTAAAATTATTTTCAAGTGTTTACAAACTCATCAAATGATTAAATTTATAAAATGTCTTTGAAAAAATAAAGTTTCAAGTCAAAATTTACAACTTTGGGACACTTGACACTTCTATCGATATAAGTGTATGGAGCATCAGTAGCACTCCAAAAAATCATTTAGACTTATATCGATACTTGGGGACCCTTCTATCGATACATCCCTAGTTGTATTGATACTTGAAAAAAGTTCTACTGGTAGAAGTAAGTTAGTAAGCAATTTTTAGGTTCCCTAACACTTTCTACCAATACAACCATCAATACAAATCTAAACCCTTGAAACCCTTAGACTTCTACCGATACATCGAGCTCCAACGATCATAATTTTAAGGATTTCTATCGACACTAGTCCACTTGTACCGATACAAGTTGTCTACAATCTGCCATTAATGCTCAAATTAATCAATTTGTGATTAAAAACATTAACATTTGAATGAGCTCCTTGCGGAACTCCTAGAAGGATTTCTAAAAACATCGCCTGAAACTTGAAGACTTATAATACCTTGAAAGACCTAAAAGTAACAAACTCTAAAAATAAATAAGAGAGGAATCATTCAACTCTCAAATTAAACTTGCTTCACGCAAAGTAGTAATAAAACTTCTACTTGATTCAACCTATAAAATATGACTAGTCAAGCTTCCTTTGTATTGGTTGTTACACACTAATGTTTTTAAAAAAATAAAACTCCTAATAAAATAATATAAAATTTGACACCAACAATTTAATCTATATAAATCTAACTCTATTTAATAAAGAAACAAGAAATTAAAAATGTTTAAAACTAATTAAATATTTGATTTTACGACTCTTCTATAATTGAAACAGGTGGCAGATCTTAGGACTAAGTAGAATATCCCCATAAGTATATAAAAAAATTCCTCTGATACCCCCCTTCAAGTGGGAGTATGAATCACTGAATTGCCCAACTTTTCTAACAATTCATGAAACCAATCATGCCAAGATAGCATATTGTCACAATATGAATGGCTATCTGATTGTCACAAAAGAAGGGAACCAAAGAAGTGCATCTTACTTTAAGATCGTGTAAGAGCCTTAGAAGCCAAATGATCTCACTAGCAGTTGTTGCCATGGCTCGGTATTCAGCCCCACCAAAAGAATGAGAACGTAAAGTTTGTTTCTTGCATTGCAAGAAATGGGTTGTAGATTTGAGTGTTGTTGGACATCCTGCCCAACCTAGATCACCATATGCACACAAAGATGATGAACCATTTGAGAGAAGCAAGATTCATTGTCCTACGGAAAACTGTGTAGTTAAAAACGTAGGTTTGGAAGCTGGAGCTATGAAGGTTTTCTTGCTTGGATTATAGCAGTGGATAGGAAGACCAACTGAGCAATCGAAACAACTAATGGTTTTTGTCATTCTTAGGACTTCCTACTGTACGGATAGAGACTGACGAGACAAAGAATCAATCTAATGACTGATTTGACTGCCTACACTTTGGAATTGGAAGTTTTCATGTTTATACATACAACAAAAACCAATGCAGCTTTCAGCTTTGGTTGCGTTCATAGTTCTTACATTTCAACTTTTTTAGAAACAGGGCATCTTCCGAGTCCAACCAGGACTGCCATCATCCAGTCGGTCTTACGAGCAATCACTTTTAATACCATATATGTTTTCACTGACATTGTACCAAAGTAAATACATTCTAATGTCTTGCATGAGGGCTATCAAACCCTTAAACTAGTGAAGAATTCTTACGTGCTTCTCTCTATTGACGCAGGTATTAGCACTTGTTTTGGAGAATCCGATGGAAGGTTCCTTGTATGACCTTGTGGAGAACATGGAACAGGCTTAGGAGGCATTTGTATGTCACCAACATGTTCTGCGTCACCAACCGTCTTTCGCGTAGTTAAGCATTTGTGGAGAAGGAAAACGAACACAACCAAGGGAGCTAGGATGAATCTGACGAACAATGCCTGATCTGCAAAGCCAGAATATAGAACAGAATTTTAGCCCATATGCCAAAACAATTGAGATTTCAGCAAGGAACAAGTGGAATTTATACCGATCAGAGAGTGTGAAACAAGATATGCAATGACATCCAGTATGGTTATGTAATCTGCAAAAAGTACATAAGGCAATATTAGGATCCGAAAGATAAAATAAGCCAATTGAGAGAGAGACATACAATTACAATTACAAACCTTCTTCATATATCGTTTCGCACTGAAAGATTCTTGGATCGTTGTTAGACTTGTAGACGCAGGAAAAACCAGCTGTATGGCAATTCCTACACTCAACTGACCATCTGAGATCAAACCCTGTTGCAAGCAACTTCAAGGTGGTTTCATTGTAAGGGTAATTCAACTCGTTTTCCGAGCTTGTAGGAACCCTTGAAATGACCTTGCAACTCCTTGGAATGTCATAACCAAACAAGTACCTGTTACTGAAATTGACATAAACATGAGAAGTATCTCCACTCAAACAAGGTACTTTGCTATCTGTCAGCTCAGGGATTGTGTTGGAACAGTTCACGAAATTGGCTTGCCAGAACGTAATTAATGAAGGGAATCGACTATCTTCGGTGGCTTCATCCATTGAAAGAGACTTGTAAGGAAGACCGCAGGTTCCATGGGCTAAGTTAACATCAACAACACGAATGGTAAGTTCATCGTAAGAGATTGCTTTAACGTAGTACTTTCCTCCTCGAAAATTGAGGATGGTGCTGTTGTTCTGGCAGGATAGTTGAAAATCAACATCACCACAACCAGCGGGATCTCCCTGGAGACGAAAAGGGTAGCTGATATTTGTCAAATCTCCGCATGAAGAAGAGCATTGTTGCAGATTTCTTGCGTGGAAACCTGGAATAAAGAAGAGGAAGATGAATAGAGGAAACAGAGGTCTTGAATTTGTGAAAGCTGCTGAAGCTGCTATTCTCATATCTTGTTCTAGTACGAAAGAATTGTGTGGATAAGATAAGACGAATTGAGCTTGTATTTTAAAGATAAAATGGTAATGGACAAAAGCCTATGATTATATAGGTCACAAGTCAGTAAGCTGCGTGCTTGAAAATTCAACGTGGAAGGGGCCAAGGCAAGGGGGAAACGCGTCTTCCCTTTTTGAAAAAGTGAGTCCAGGAAGGTACGCGGGAGTGGAGTAGTGGGGGTACATCCAAAATTGATTTCTTGGTAGTCGTTCTCTTTTGTATTTGTAATTTGTAAAGACCAAAATATGGTCAAAGTTTTTGGCTACTAATAAATATTTGGTCGAATTTGGCTTCCGATAATTACTTTAGTGGGTAAGGACATATTAATGATACGTTTGCAGTGGATGTTGGTACCGGTTATATCCATTGATATATAATAGTTGGAAAATTTTAGGGAAGTTCACAGTAGGCTTCTCATAAGTTCCTTTGTAATTACAAATGGGTTATCAATTTTTGTTTATATCTAATTCCAATAATATTGATTCCCTTTAGATAGATTTATCATGGATTGCGTTACTCGTTCAAGTTTGAAAGCCCATTCGAAAAATTAGAGAGTTTAGACAAGAATATAGGTTCGAAAAATGAGTGTTTGTTTTTTAAACGGGCCAGACCTCAATAGATTTTTTTCTCGAGTCTAGCTTGGCCCGAATCAATTGTTTTACTGCCATTTTGCTATTATATTACTATTTTAGAGACATTTATTTTAATGTTTTTAGTGTCTTTGATATATTATATTTTTTAAATTAGTTTTTATATAAAAAATCTAAAACAAAAATTAATATAGGCGGGCCGATTCAAGTTTGGATTTAGTATTTTTAATCTAGGTCAAATTTGAGACAAAATTTTAAGTCCATTTTAAGGTCAAGCCGAGTCCGAATATAAAAAATGGATCTAAAATTTTACACCGACCCGACTCATAATGAAATCTACCCCAGGCCAACTAAAATAATACAATCCCTTCATTTAATTTTTACATTTTTTAATCTTTGAATTTACATTATTTATCAAATTACTTTAAAATAATAAAAATTTTATTAACTTTAGTGATCTGACATTATATAAAAATTTATAATTAATTAATTTTTTAAAATATAAAATATAATCCACTCTAAGTTATTAAAATGTTGAAAACTAATGTAATCAAAATAATGCGTTGGTCTACACAACCCAACCAAAGTTAAATGAAATAAAAAAGAAAAAGAATAAATCAAATTGCAAAGGAAAAGTACATGCAATCACTAAATTTATGATTAAAATAATATTTCAATTACTAAATTTATGAAAAGTGATAAATCAATCACTAGTATTTACGAAAAGTGATAAATCAATCATCAAAATCCATTTTTCGTTACAGACCTAACGGGACATCTAACGTGGCTTGTTAGAGTGCCACGTTGGACATGATCAGATATCCATTTAATGGGTAATTAATTTCCACCGTGTAATCTAGAAAAAATTAACTTAATGTGTAAAAAAACAATTAAAACATGAGAAGAAATCAAAGAGGAAAAAACAAGTTGGTTAAAAAAAAAAATCGTTCAGGAGAAAAGGGAAAACGATTGAAATTTGTAGGGAATCATTGGAGAAAGGATTGAAAATATTCGAAATTGGAGAATTATTGTGAAAATTTTCAACATTGCTAGAATGGTTAATAGAAGAAAACCAGTCGAAGGTGCTCCATCGATTATAACGAGTAAGTTTATTTTAAATTTGAGTTATTTTTTGGTTTAAGAAGGACATGGTTCGGGTTTGGTATAGGGTTTAATAATGTTTCTATTTTGGATTCATCTTTTTTCGATTTTAGGAGGATTTGGGTTTATGATTTTTTGGATTTGTTAGTTCAAATATGTTGCATTTCGCCCAGGCCTGACATGAGATTATACTTTTATGCTGTCAATTGTTTAAATTTCTGGGAACTACCATGGTTTATTGTTTTTTGGTGTAAGCTATTGGAATTGGAATTTGTTTAAAAAATTGTTTAGGGTTGTAAGCTATTCAAATTTAATGGGAGTAAAACATGTTGTCTTTATGTCCTTTGTTTTGTGTGATGAAACATGTTGTGGATGCATGCAAAATTTAGATAGTGCACTGTGTATGTTTGTATAATTTGCATATGTATTTCTTGGTTATAATCTGTCATGTGCATGATAGAACAAAATATGTGTTGGAAAATTGAGTTTAAAAAACGCAACGAAAAATAGGTGTGAGGAAAGATCAGAGTTAATTTTTTTTTTCAAAAATATAAATTTGATTGTGATATTTAAAGTAATAAACACTTAATCAAAATTGTACATTTTCGATTTGTCTAGGATAGACATTTCGATCAAGTAGTCTTCAACGCTATCTTCAAGCTCACGTTTGCCGAGTATGAGCTCGCTTCGAATAAACAAATTTTCCACAAAATTATCGATAAGGCAATTTCGTAATTTCTTCAAACTTTTAGATCAAGTTGTAAATTAGAAAAATATCTCTAGAAATCTTTTGAAACAATTTCTCAAGAGAATTTTATCTTTACAGTTTTCTCGTGTGTAAAAAATAATGCTCATGACCCTTTTTATATAGGAAGAGTTTAGAGAGTTCAACTATAATTGAAACTATTAAAATAATATTATTATTGGGATAGTTAATCTGAAATCAAATTATCTAGTAGAGTCCCAGTAGGAGTGTAATTCTTTCTGTAATGACCCAAATTCACGGGCACCGAAAAAGTGAGTGATAGGGCCTCCGTCTTAGTAAACCGAGTCCGTAAATAATTATTAAGAGTAATTATGAGTTTAGAAGTGTGTTTAATTAAGCTTTAATTAGGTGAATTTAATTTAATTTAGAGTAATTAATAAAAAGGACTAAATTAAATAAATGGTGAAAGTCTAATTATAGATTAAAAGAAAGAAAGAGGGACTCAAGTGGCAATTATGCCTATTGTCTAAATTGAGGCTGCAAAACAGAGAAAAATCTAGATTTTTCTAGATTTTTTTAATTTATTATTAATTAATATTATAATATAATAATATAAATTTTTATTTAATTAGTATTATATTATTATTATTAACTAATATATATATGTATATGAAATAAAAGAAGAAAGAAGAAAGAAACAAAAGAAATAAAAGAAGGAAGAACAGAGAGCTAAACGAAACAGGGGAAGGAGAACAGGGAAGGAAAAAGAAAAGGGGAAAATTAGGATTTTGAAGCTTTAATCTTTAAGTGGTAAGTCAATTAAGTCCTTTTCTCTTAATTTAGATGTTTTAGAAGCTTTAGAACAAAGTTTTGATGAAATTAAGTTGAGTTCTTGGAAGTTTTAAGGTCTTTGAACATAATTCATGTTGAACAAAATAGTGAATTAGGGATTAAATTGAATGAATTTCAAGTTAGAATTGATAAAGGGATTAAATTGTAAAAGAAGCTATAAGTTTTGTGATAGAAGGATTGAATTGAAAGAAATTTTAAATTAGGGTTTTATTATGAACATTTGATAGTTAAGTAGAATATGAAAGGAAATTGAATAAAAATAAGGTATGAATTAAGTTAGAAACATAAATGAGTTAATTAGGATTAAATTGGAATTAATGTATAAATTGAATAGAAATTCAATTATTATTATTAATTAGTGTTGTAATTAATAGTGTAAATTATTATTATAAATTTTGTAGCTAGCAAAGAACCCGAAGCATCGGCACAAAAAGGAAAGGAGAAAGTTAGCGAGGAATAATCGCGAAATCCGGGTTTGTATTGCTATAATTTAAATTATTCATTATTTAATGTTTATTTAGATATTTATATTTAATAAGTGAAATTGAAATTGAATGTGCTATGAATTGTAAATTGAAAGTCCCTATTAACTAGTCGGGCTGAGTCGGATATAGTTGGCATGCCATAGGATTGGAAGAGTTCAGGGATACTTCGACCTCGAGTCGATGAGACACTGGGTGTCATTATTTTCCTTCGAATAGATTCATGAGGTACTGGGTACCACTTTACTTCGGCTAGGCCGATGAGACACTGGGTGTCACTTTATTGCTTCGAACTATCCGATGAGGCACTGGGTGCCATTCTGGTGTGTTTGGTTGGATCCGTGTATCCGTTAAGGTCCGAGTCTCGTTAATAGGGGTAAACCATGCGAAAATGGAAAATTGAATAGAAATGAAAATTGAGACATATAAAGTGATGTGTGACGAAATCGAGAAATGAGAATGAAATGATTAAATTGATTGATATTGATTCGAAATGAAAGTGATGTATAAATTAAGATATTATGTGTTCATGTATTATATGATCGATTATGTGAGATTATTATATTATTTATAATTTGAATTATAGTAATACCACTGAATATGAAATACTCAGCGTACGGTTGTTTCCGTGCGCAGGATTGTAGAAATTAAGGTTCTGGTTCAGCATTCAGATCGATCCCGACTTCAGTATAAACTCGGTAATGTAATTCTCCTCTTTTTGTAAAAGTGGCATGTACTAGGTGTTGTATAAGTTAGATGTATATGTTTGTAATGTTGGTTACAAATATATGTATATACTATATTTTGATATTAATTTAGTAAAATGATAAATAGTATATTATGAAATTTGGTATTTTGTTTGAATGAAAAATGTATAAAATTATGAGTAAATATTGAATAATATGTAATGGAATGATTATGATTTAGGTGAATTTGAGTATAAATTGCTTTGGTTGCTAGTTGAAATTGCAGGGAAGGTTAGATGTCTATAAAAGGGGTTATATCGCGTTTGAAATAAAAAAAATTTACTAAAAATCTGTGGAACATCAAAATAAGTCCTAATATCCTTTTAATACATATTTTAAGTCTCGAGGGTCCATTTAAGGTAATTTTATGATTATTTTATAGTATGATCATTAATTATCTATTTATTATTTGTAAGATTATCCGATATGTCTGGTAATACCCTGTAACCTTATTTCGGTGACGGTTTAAGGTTAAAGGGTGTTACAATTATTGGTATCAGAGCTATCAGGTTTAGTTGATTCTCAGACTAAATCGAGCTCGAAAATTAAGTTTAGAAGTACATGCCACTTTTGGGTCAAAACTAAGTCGGGATCTTTGGATGCTGATCTATTTATTTGTTTTGTTTTATAGATTGAAGATGTCAGATGAAAGAATAGATAATATTGATCAAGAAATGGACACTGGAGACGAAGAGTCGTATGGGTTAAATGAGACAGAGTCAGTAACACCTAGTGTAAACCTAGTAAGAAATCCACCTCCTAGAGTAGAAAGAAGAAATGATAGAGATGATTCTGATATACTGAGAGTAATTACCGATGCATTACAAAGAGTAGCGGGGACTGCTCCTGCTACGACTTCTGTACCAACTCAGAGACGGGCCCCGATAAAAGAATTGAGAAAATATGGTGCCACTGAATTTATGGGTCTGAAAGGAGTCGATCCATCCACAGCTGAAAATTGGATGGAGTCGATCAAAAGAATTTTACAGCAATTGGAATGTACCCCCAGAGAATGTTTGATTTGTGCTGTATCGTTACTACAAGGGGGAGCTCCAGTGTTATTTGTTAAAAAGAAAGATGGCTCGATGCGACTTTGTATTGACTACCGACAGTTGAATAAGGTAACAATCAAGAATAAATATCCATTGCCTCGCATTGATGATTTGTTTGATTAGTTGAGAGGAGCTTCTGTATTTTCGAAGATTGACTTAAGGTCAGGCTACTACCAGTTAAAAGTAAAAGAAAGTGATGTTCCAAAGACATCTTTCCGTACGAGGTATGGTCACTATGAATTCTTGGTAATGCCATTCGGATTGACTAATGCCCCAGTTGCTTTTATGGATCTCATGAATCGTATCTTTCAGCCGTATTTAGACCAGTTTGTAATTGTTTTTATTGATGATATACTGGTTTATTCAAAGTCAGAGTCAGAATATGATCAGCACCTCAGAATTGTATTACAAATATTACGAGAGAAGCAGTTATATGAAAAGCTTAGGAAATGTGAGTTCTGGCTATCAGAAATTGTATTTTTGGGACATGTGGTATCGACAGATGGAATCAGAGTTGATCCGAAAAAGATTGAAGCAATTGTTCAGTGGAAAGTACCGAAGAATGTATCTGAGGTACGAAGTTTTCTTGGTTTAGCTGGATATTATAGAAGATTTGTGAATGGATTTTCGAAGATAGCTTTGCCGATGACTAAATTACTACAGAAGAATATTCCTTTTATCTGGGATGATCAGTGCCAGAGAAGTTTTGAAGCATTGAAGCAAATGTTGACAGAGGCACCAGTTCTGACATTACCAGAGTCGGGGAAAGATTTTGTAGTGTACAGTGATGCTTCTTTGATTGGTCTGGGTTGTGTATTAATGCAGGACGGAAAAGTAATAGCCTATGCATCTCGTCAATTGAAGCCACACGAGCTTAACTATCCGACTCATGACTTGGAACTAGCAGCTGTGATTTTTGCTTTGAAGATTTGGAGACATTATTTGTACGGTGGGAAATGCTACCTCTATACTGATCATAAAAGTTTGAAATATCTTCTTTCTCAAAAAGAATTAAATTTGAGACAAAGACGGTGGGTAGAGCTTCTAAAAGATTATGACTGTGTTATAGAATACCATCCGGGAAAAGCTAATGTTGTAGCTGATGCACTAAGTAGAAAAGCTGCAATTGAATTGAGAGCGATGTTTGCACAGCTCAGTATCAGTAATGATGAGAGTCTTTTGGCCGAATTGAGAGTAAAGCCGATAATGTTTGATCAGATCAGATCAGCACAATTAGAAGACGACAAATTGTTGAAGAAAAGAGAAATGATCCAGAATGGTACAGCAGAGAATTTTAGTATTGATGATTGTGGATGTTTGAGATATCAAAATCGGATTTGTGTTCCAACTAATTCTGAGTTAAAGACATCGATTTTTCGAGAAGCTCACGACAGTTCATTCGCCTTGCACCCCAGAGGTACGAAGATGTATCGGAATTTACGAGAACTATATTGGTGGCCAGGAATGAAAAGAGACATAGTTGAGT
Organism: Gossypioides kirkii; assembly: GCA_005610355.1. Taxonomy (NCBI): domain Eukaryota; kingdom Viridiplantae; phylum Streptophyta; class Magnoliopsida; order Malvales; family Malvaceae; genus Gossypioides; species Gossypioides kirkii. Next base: position 36,778,131 of record CP032246.1, read on the forward strand.
TTGTGAGTAAATGTATAACTTGTCAACGAGTAAAAGCAGAACATCAGGTTCCTACTGGATTACTTCAGCCTATTAATATTCCTGAGTGGAAATGAGATCGCATCACGATAGATTTTGTTACAGGATTACCATTGTCAGCAAGTAAAAAGAATGCCATTTGGGTGATAGTTGATAGACTTACCAAGTCAGCACATTTCATAGCAGTCAGAACAGACTGGTCATTGCAGAAACTTGCTGAGGTTTATATCCGAGAAATTGTAAGATTACATGGTATTCCGGTATCAATAATTTCAGATCGGGATCCTCGATTTACATCAAGATTTTGGAAGCAATTGCATGATTCTCTGGGTACTAAACTTAACTTTAGTACGACTTTTCATCCGCAAACAGATGGACAGTCCGAACGGGTAATTCAGATATTAGAAGATATGCTTCGAGCTTGTATGATTGATTTTGAAGCAGGTTGGGAACGTTATTTGCCATTAGCTGAGTTTGTCTACAATAATAGTTTCCAATCTAGTATACAAATGGCCCCGTATGAAGCACTATATGGTCGAAGATGTAGATCACCAGTGTGCTGGACAGAATTGAATGAAAAAAAATGATTGGGCCGGAATTAATTAAAGAGACAGAAGAAATGGTTAAGAAGATTAAAGATAGATTAAAAGCAGCCTTTGATAGACAGAAATCTTATGCCGATTTGAAGCGTCGGGACATTCAGTATTCAATTGGGGATAAAGTATTTCTCAAAGTCTCTCCTTGGAAGAAAGTGTTGAGATTTGGCCGAAAAGGAAAGTTAAGTCCTCGTTATATTGGACCATATGAAATTGTAGAAAGAATTGGGCCAATTGCTTATCGGTTAGCTTTACCTCTAGAATTGCAGAAGATTCACGATGTTTTTCATGTTTCTATGCTACGAAAATATCGATCAGATCCTTCTCATATCATTTTTACTGAAGACATTGAAATTCAACCTGATTTGTCTTACGAAGAAGAGCCGGTTCAGATTTTAGCATGAGAAGTAAAGGAATTAAGAAATAAACGAGTTTCCTTAGTAAAAATCTTATGGAGAAGTCATAGCATGGAAGAAACGACTTGGGAACCAGAAGAAACTATGAGAGCACAGTACCCCCATTTATTTTCAGGTAAATTTCGAGGACGAAATTTATTAAGGGGGGGAGAAATGTAATGATCCAAATTCACGAGCACCGAAAAAGTGAGTGATAGGGCCTTCGTCTTAGTAAACCGAGTCCGTAAATAATTATTAGGAGTAATTATGAGTTTAGAAGTGTGTTTAATTAAGCTTTAATTAGGTGAATTTAATTTAATTTAGAGTAATTAATAAAAAGGACTAAATTGAATAAATGGTGAAAGTCTAATTATAGATTAAAAGAAAGAAAGAGGGAATCAAGTGGCAATTATGCCTATTGTCTAAATTGAGGCTGCAAAACAGAGAAAAATCTAGATTTTTCTAGTTTTTTTTAATTTATTATTAATTAATATTATAATATAATAATATAAATTTTTATTTAATTAGTATTATATTATTATTATTAACTAATATATATATGTATATGAAATAAAAGAATAAAGAAGAAAGAAACAAAAGAAATAAAAGAAGGAAGAACAGTGAGCTAAACGAAACAGGGGAAGGAGAACAGGGAAGGAAAAAGAAAAGGGGAAAACTAGGATTTTGAAGCTTTAATCTTTAAGTGGTAAGTCAATTAAGTCCTTTTCTCTTAATTTAGATGTTTTAGAAGCTTTAGAACAAAGTTTTGATGAAATTAAGTTGAGTTCTTGGAAGTTTTAAGGTCTTTGAACATAATTCATGTTGAACAAAATAGTGAATTAGGGATTAAATTGAATGAATTTCAAGTTAGAATTGATAAAGGGATTAAATTGTAAAAGAAGCTATAAGTTTTGTGATAGAAGGATTGAATTGAAAGAAATTTTAAATTAGGGTTTTATTATGAACATTTGATAGTTAAGTAGAATATGAAAGGAAATTGAATAAAAATAAGGTATGAATTAAGTTAGAAACATAAATGAGTTAATTAGGATTAAATTGAAATTAAGGTATAAATTGGATAGAAATTCAATTATTATTATTAATTAGTGTTGTAATTAATAGTGTAAATTATTATTATAAATTTTGTAGCTAGCAAAGAACCCGAAGCATCGGCACAAAAAGGAAAGGAGGAAGTTAGCGAGGAATAATCGCGAAATCCGGGTTTGTATTACTATAATTTAAATTATTCATTATTTAATGTTTATTTAGATATTTATATTTAATAAGTGAAATTGAAATTGAATGTGCTATGAATTGTAAATTGAAAGTCCCTATTAACTAGTCGGGCTGAGTCGGATATAGTTGGCATGCCATAGGATTGGAAGAGTTCAGGGATACTTCGACCTCGAGTCGATGAGACACTGGGTGTCATTATTTTCCTTCGGATAGATTCGATGAGGTACTGGGTACCACTTTACTTCGGCTAGGCCGAAGAGACACTGGGTGTCACTTTATTGCTTCGAACTATCCGATGAGGCACTGGGTGCCATTCTGGTGTGTTTGGTTGGATCCGTGTATCCGCTAAGGTCCGAGTCTCGTTAATAGGGGTAAACAATGCGAAAATGGAAAATTGAATAGAAATGAAAATTGAGACATATAAAGTGATGTGTGACGAAATCGAGAAATGAGAATGAAATGATTAAATTGATTGATATTGATTCGAAATGAAAGTGATGTATAAATTAAGATATTATGTGTTCATGTATTATATGATTGATTATGTGAGATTATTATATTATTTATAATTTGAATTATAGTAATACCACTGAGTATGAAATACTCAGCGTACGGTTGTTTCCGTGCGCAGGATTGTAGAAATTAAGGTTCTGGTTCAGCATTCAGATCGATCCCGACTTCAGTATAAACTCGGTGATGTAATTCTCCTCTTTTTGTAAAAGTAGCATGTACTAGGTGTTGTATAAGTTACATGTATATGTTTGTAATGTTGGTTACAAATATATGTATATACTATATTTTGATATTAATTTAGTAAAATGATAAATAGTATATTATGAAATTTGGTATTTTGTTTGAATGAAAAATGTATAAAATTATGAGTAAATATTGAATAATATGTAATGGAATGATTATGATTTAGGTGAATTTGAGTATAAATTGCTTTGGTTGCTAGTTGAAATTGCAGGGAAGGTTAGATGTCTATAAAAGGGGTTATATCGCGTTTGAAATAAAAAAAATTTACTAAAAATCTGTGGAACATCAAAATAAGTCCTAATGTCCTTTTAATAAATATTTTAAGTCTTGAGGGTCCATTTAAATTAATTTTATGATTATTTTATAGTATGATCATTAATTATCTATTTATTATTTGTAAGATTATCCGATATGTCTGGTAATACCCTGTAACCTTATTTCGGTGACGATTTAGGGTTAAAGGGTGTTACACTTTCACTGCTCAACCACTGAAGAATCATCGTTGCCGACCATTCGTCGGCCATCGAAATGCAACTGGCACAGTCGTTGGCACCACTGTGCTCGGTGGTGCCATCGCAGGTGCGATACCCTCACGACACCCCAAGTCAATTCGTTTGTTGCCAGTTTGGTCTGGGCCAGTAATGGCCCGATCGTCCGGTCCTACCACCGATTGGACTGTTGGCTCGGTACCACCAATTGGACTATTGGCCCAGTTTCACATATCAAGTTTGGTTCAACTAGTTTTTGGGTCTCGATCTCGATTTTGGATTCTTTAGCCCAATTTTCGATCTTAGGTCCAATTTTCAAATTCAATTATCCATTGGCTCAATTGTATGAATTAAAAAATAATTTTAAAAAATATAATATTTATTTTAATTAATTTAATTTTGTTTAATCAAAATTAATTTTCCCAAAAATTATTAAGATTTTCCAAATTAATTTTTCAAGAAAATTCTTTAATCAAATTCTCTAGTTGAACAATTCCCACTACCGCCTAATTTAATTTCACATCGAATAAATTGACTCAATTAAATTAATTCTAAATTCATAGATTTTTCTTCTGTTTCAAATGCAATCTTATTGAGCTTTTGTTGAGTTAGCGAATGGATCAATCTGACATATACAATTAGACTCAAGTAATACAATTAGGCTCAAGTAATTGTAATTATGTCTAGAAGCATCGTTTCGATAATTTACAATTTACTTAATCGTAGAGTCAGTCCACAAGAAATACCATGATTGAAAACTCCTTATTGTATACTCGTTACGGAAGCAATTCATCCAACTATTTTGTCTAATGATCTCGTCATGTGTGTTACCATTATATGATATCATTGATTCCTTTGAGTTAAATCCGCTCACTCAATATTTTATCTCATTGTCATCTATACAAAATATCTTTGTTGTTTTTAATCCATTCCATAAAGCAAAATCAAAGATTCCATAAATTAAACTTACATAAAGCAAATTACAGATAACATACTTTTAACTCACGCCATAAGCCCCTTCTTACATTTAACACGGTCTCCACCAATGTCTATGAGCAATACCAATGTCCTTCAAACAATTGATCCAAAAAAAATCATAAGCTGGTTTTTCATTTCAACAACCACAATAAAGTTACAAATAACAACACCATAAATCATATTTTTCTCTCTCTCCTTCTTGCATCCTTCATTGTCCTGATTTTTTTCAAAACACCCAACAACACAATTCGTGAATGAGGCGTCAATAGTGGATTAAACCAGATGAAACAACGACATGCATTTTGAAACCCACTCCCATACTTTTTGCACCCAAAAAACCTCCTTCCTGGATTGTCATTGGATCAAGAAGTCTTTAAATTGATTGAGTTTCCAAAGTACCACACCGGAAACACAATGGGTATCTCCATTTCTTATTCTTCTTCTTCTTCCGACTAGGGTTCTTTTATTTAGTTGGTAATCCTTATAAATTGATAAAAGGATCTGATATGAACATCCGATCATGTCCAACGTGGCACCCTAATGGGTCACGTTAGCTGTCTGTTACGTCTGTAATGAAAAATGGGCTCGAGTGACTGATTTGTCACTTTTTATATATGTAAGTGACTGATTTGTTATTTTTAAAAGTTTAGTGACTGAAATATAATTTTAATAAAAGTTTAGTGGATGCTGGCAAATCGTCTCACTTGGTGTGAGACTCACTCAGGGGAGAAGTATTAGGCAAAATGAAAAGTACCCTTTCGGAGATCTCAAGGGTCTGACCCTTCGATGTTTCCGAAGCTGTCTTAACCTCTCTGTTTCTTTTCTTCTTCAAACGCCCTAGTCCTCCCCTTTCTCCTTTTACATAAGTTCTCATTCTTTCGCTGTCGTTTTGGTTTTCCTTGATTCAACAGAGGAAAGAGCTTTTAACTTTTTAATAGAGAGATGGCAGCCTTTTCCGCAATGCATTGCCGTTCATATTCATATTCTCATTCTTCATCGATAAATGGAGGACAAAAACAACGCTTTTCTTTCTCTTCTTTTTCGAGATTGTCTATTCCAGCTAAAGCTATAAGAAATTCCCATCAAACCGTTGTTCTCATGCAAGATGGTAAGTTTTCATTTGTTTATTTATTATTTCTAATTTCTCAGTTCTTTTAGTTTCAGTACATTTTCAGTTTGTTGTTTTTCTTGTTGCAAGGGAATACAAGCAAAGATATTGGAGAAAATAATTTTCAGTTCTGGAAAATCTTTATTCTGTTTGGAATTGGGAAAAATCCTTGACTATCAATTTTCTTAATCCAAATACATGGTTGATATAGAAACATATTTATAATTTATGAATGGTTTTTGATGTATAGGTGTAGTGTCCACAAAAGTGACCCCTGTGGAAAAAGAAACACCTAAGGAGAATTTGAAAGATGAGTTGTTGTCAGTTACATCTACAAAGAAATGGGATGAGAAAGCAGGCTTTGATAGCAATGAAAATGAGTCAACTGTCAGTATCACAGTGGTTGGAGCTTCTGGGGACCTTGCCAAAAAGAAGATATTCCCTGCACTTTTTGCACTTTATTATGAAGATTGTCTTCCTAAGGTTTAGATTTTTCTTTGAAAGTTTCACTTTACTATTGCCTTCTAAACTGCTTGCAACTCTAATCTGGTTAATCGTTAATGTCTGAGTGTGCGTTTATATTTGTTTAGCACTTTACTATCTATGGTTATGCGAGGAGTAAGATGACTGATGCAGAACTAAGGAATATGGTAAGCAAGACCCTTACCTGCAGAATTGATAAAAGGTGAACTGTTTTTTTTATCTTCTGTTTGTCATTTGAAGCTTGAATGCAGCCACAAGCGGATTTGATTGTGGCTTTTAATTGCTTCAACTTAAGGGTGTGTGATATGTAAATCCAGGGAGAACTGCAGTGAAAAAATGGATCAATTTCTTAAAAGATGTTTCTACCACTCTGGCCAGTATGATTCTGAGGAAAATTTTGCTCAGCTAGACATGAAGCTTAAGAAGCATGAGGTAATGAGTTTGTGATTTGTGATCCATTTTATTAGAATTTCCTACCATTTTTAGGGGTGGCTAGGGTGGGGCTGGTGAGTGATTTGTGGCTGCTTGTTTGTAATCTTCGCTCAACTGAATGTGTTGCTGAGATATTGCAAGTTTTGACCAAAATTTTTTATGCATTGGAGATTGGCACAATCTTCACCTATTTCTCCATATTTATACACATGAGTTGGATTTGTGGCAAAGCAATCAACACTTTCTCAAATTTAAGTTTATTTTGTGAATTGAAGGATTTAAGGATGGCACATTTACATTAGTTGGTATCCATATTTGATTATAACTATTCATGATCTATCACTAATCTTTATCTGGGAATCAATGACCAGAGAATCATTATCTTACCCTGGCTTGTGAAAATGGTGTCATTGTAAGATTATCACCAGAGACTATTTAGTTAACGCACTCCAAGCATGGAGTCACCGTAAACCCTTTTACATGTTTCATTTATTTATTTTTGTCTTCTTTAAGATCTTGTAGTGTGGGAGTTTCTTCTTGTACCTTAGTGGACTTTTACTTTTGGTGGATAGAATTCCCTTAACTGTTCTCATAAATTGAGAATTCACTTGTTTTGATGATATGAAATTGCTCATGCAGGGTGGGAGGGTTTCTAATCGCCTCTTTTATCTGTCTATCCCTCCAAATATTTTTATTGAGGCTGTCAAATGTGCCAGCTCATCAGCTTCATCTGGTAATGGCTGGACCAGGGTCATTGTTGAGAAACCTTTTGGTCGAGATTCAGAATCTTCGGCTGTGCTGACAAATTCTCTGAAGCAGTACCTAACTGAGGATCAAATATTCAGGTGGAGTTTTGCCGCTCATGTTGGTACTTGTGTTTGTGAACTGCAATCTGATCAGATGATATTCTTTCTGCAGGATAGATCACTATTTAGGAAAGGAACTTGTGGAAAATCTTTCTGTTCTTCGGTTTGCCAATCTTATTTTTGAACCCTTGTGGTCAAGACGGTATATTAGAAATGTACAGATAATATTCTCTGAAGATTTTGGAACTGAAGGACGTGGAGGGTAATTTTCCTTCTTTTATGGTTTGTACTATTTAGCTAAAACTCTGTGTAACACTTACAACTTTTTGTTTCTGTTTTTTGATTATCTAGGTATTTTGACAATTATGGAATAATTAGAGATATAATGCAGAATCATCTACTTCAAATACTTGCTCTCTTTGCTATGGAAACACCTGTAAGTTTGGATGCTGAGGATATAAGGAATGAGAAGGTAAAGTGGTAAACTGATGTTGGATATTTTAGGATGCTTTAGTATGATTTTGTATATGTGCATTTATAGACTAAACTGCTTTCTGTGTGCCAGGTTAAAGTATTGCGGTCAATGAGGCCATTGCGGCTTGAAGATGTAGTTATAGGACAGTACAAGAGCCACAGTAAAGGAGGGGTTACTTACCCCTCCTACACTGATGACAAGACTGTGCCCAAAGATAGCTTGACCCCAACTTTTGCAGCTGCGGCTTTGTTCATAGACAATGCAAGATGGGATGGGGTGCCTTTTCTAATGAAAGCAGGAAAAGCACTACATAATAAGGGGTAAATGAAATCTATAAAGAAATTTGAATTCATATGGTAGATTTTATATAGCGTTGGTTATTTAATAAATGCATGCCGCTATAATCTCTTTCACCTTTCCAGGGCAGAGATAAGGGTGCAGTTCAGGCACGTGCCTGGCAATTTATATAACCGAAATTTTGGGACTGATCTTGATCGTGCTACAAATGAGCTTGTCATTCGAGTGCAGCCGGATGAAGCTATTTTTTTGAAGATTAATAACAAGGTTCCTGGATTGGGTATGAGGTTGGACCGCAGCAATCTAAACCTTCATTATGCTGCTAGGTAAACTTTAAAATTAATCATATTTTCACTGTTTCTGAAGGTGCTCTTTACTGTTTAAAGATGTTTGTACATTTCTTATTATTTAATTTGACAACACAATTTTAGCAAAACCTCACTGGCCTTGCATCAATAAATTTAGTGATTAATAGCTTCAGTTCCAAACTGAACTTAATGGGATGTTGGTTGTAGATATTCAAAAGAAATTCCAGATGCATATGAGAGGCTACTGCTGGATGCGATCGAGGGTGAGAGGAGGCTGTTTATCCGAAGTGACGAGCTGGATGCGGCATGGGCACTCTTCACTCCAGTATTGAAGGAGCTGGAAGGAAAAAAAATTATACCCGAAAGCTACCCTTATGGAAGCCGCGGCCCTGTCGGTGCTCATTATCTTGCAGCGAGATACAATGTTCGGTGGGGTGACCTTGATATAGAGCAGTAAGGGTTTTACATCTCTAACGTTGCTATTTCCATGCAAGAGTGGTGACAAATTTTGGATCTTTACGAGGCATTTTATGTATCAAATAGGGTGGCTGAATTAGCATTGCTGTTTGTATGCAAATCAAATGTATTCAAGAGATGGATTTTGGCTGTCAAGAGCTGTGAGAACCATTCGAGTTAAGCCAATAGGTTTACTAAATAATAGCTTTATGTTTATAGTTAGCCATTTCTTGTCTTGTTCTTCTTCTTTTTTGTTTTTTTTTTCTCCTTTTAGGTAGAATGTGAAATAATAATAAGAATGTTTCGTTTTATACATTTTACTTTTAGTTTTGATTATAAATTAACAAAATGCCCTATATTATGAGTGTCTCCAAATTTAATTTTTAAAAAGAATTATTATTGTATTTTCAATTTTTTTAGAAAATAAAGATTAAATAATTCAACACATGTGCATCTACTTTGAAGTATGGATATGATGTTATGGTGTTTATTTTGGTATAGAAAGATAATATACTTATTTTTTTGTACCAAATAAATTAATTGAAATAACAAATTATAAATCGACCTTCATAACTACATATAATATTTGATTCCGTAGGGTGAGATTTTATATGATATGTACCATTTTGTAATTGTTAGTATATATATCCTATTTACTCAAAGAAATGAAAAAAAGTTGATGACATTATTTTTAAATGATGTGTTTTAAAATTTTGGGGTTAATTTAGGATTCATACTTGACTATGTAAAAAAAGTTAAAACATTTACTTATTACTTATTTCTTGCTTTATCTTCAAGTGGTCTATAATTTTTTTTTGGTAAATTACACAAATAGTCACTCAATTTTAATATGGAGAAACAAACAATCATCAGGTTTACATTTCAGTCACTCAATTTTAAAAATGTGACAAAATAGTCTTTTTTCACGTTTTTCGTCACAAACGTCACGGAACAGTGACATGACAGTTGACGATGTCGGTGGAGTGTGGAAAACGTCCAGCTAGTCGATTACATTTAACAAAATAGTCACTTAACTTTGAAAATGTGGAAAAACAGTTACTAACGTTATTGAAAAATGACAAAACAGTTATTGTTATTCTGAATGGTATAGTGAAGACAAAAATAGTTTTGTTCCTACAAAGGATATAAGTATGGAGATGGTGATCAGAAAACAGATGAAAGTGGCCTTTATGACCATTTAGCTGCTGAGGCCAAATGGTAGTACCAAAGATGATAAAACTGTGCAAGTTGCCCCATTTGCTATGGCTTGATGCTTTAGCACATTATGCTTTTGGTGACTGAATCCTTTGATGAAAAAAGGTAGGGAGAAGGCTTTGACAGAAGAAGATATACCCAAGTTAAGTGAGGCGAAGAGAGCTGAAAGCTGCTACTTGTTCTTGGAGCAATTGAACAAGTAAAAGCAAGTTAACCCATCATCATAACCATCCATTTTGAAGATCATAATAATATGCCACTGGAGAGAGATTCTTATGTTTGGATTTTTTGCTTTGTTTAAGATACTCACGCTGTCTGCAGGTCCTCTAATCCTTAACTCTTTCATTTTGGTAGCTGAGGGACATGAAAGTTTTGAATATGAAGGCTATGTATTGGCTATATCACTCTTCTGTGCAAAATGTATAGAATCCCTATCACAAAGAGTGATATTTTCAACTTAGACTGATTGGTCTAAAATAAGGTATTTACTCACAACAACTATATATAAGAAGCAACTAAGATTATCCAATGCTGTAAGGTTAATGCACTCGAGTGTTGAGATAACAAATTATGTTACTGTGGATGCTTATAGGATCGGAGAATTTCCTTTCTGGTTCCATCAAACATGAACAACAAGCCTTCAGTTGTGAATCGCTCTAGTGATTCTCTTCCATGCAGTGGGACTAGCCACATTTGTAGCCCTAGTTGTTATCATCCTCACTATCATATGCAATGCTCCATTGGCCAAGTTACAGCACAAGTTTCAAAGAAACTTGATGGTTTCACAAGATAAGAGACTTAAGGCTAGTTCTGAGGCTTTTATAAACATGAAGGTGCTGAAGCTATATGCATGGGAGAGCCATTTTAAGAAAGTTAGAGAAAAATTAAGGGCTATGGAATACAAGTGGTTACAAGCAGTGCAGTTTACAAGTGGATTAAACAGTGACTATTTTGTCACTGTTCGATAACGTTAGTGACTGTTCTGTCACATTTTCAAAGTTGAGTGACTGTTTTGTTAAATGTAACCGGCCAGCTGGACGTTTTCCACACTCCACCGACGCCGCTAACTGCCATGTCACTGTTCCGTGACGTCTGTGATGGAAAACGTGAAAAAAGATTATTTTGTAACATTTTCAAAGTTGAGTGATTGAAATGCAAACCAGGTGACTTTTTGTTTCCCATATCAAAATTGAGTGACTTGTAATTTACCTTTTTTTTTCTTTTGACTTGTAAGTTGATTTTTTTCTAAATTTTTTAGATATTTGATAATTGTATTTAATTTGAAGTTAAATCAGATCCGACTATACTAGTTACTTGAAAAATAAGCCTGTGAGAAAGTCCATCGCATAAGAAATTTTATTTTGATATTTTGATATTTTACTTTTAAATGTTTTTTATAGCACAATATAGTGTAAATATTTTAAAACATGTATATAAATAACATTTAAAATGCATTTGTAGCAAGTAATTTGTAGACAAAAACAATTATTTTAAATTTAATTTTTATAGTTAACAAAAATAATTATCTTAATATTTTTATAAGAGACTATCTTAGTATTACACATTAAAGTACAAAAAAATTAATAAAAAATTGGAATTTAAGGAAATTTAATTTCAATTTATTTTTTATTTTAAATAAATTTAAAAAGGTTAAAACGTGTAAGTCGTATTCTTCATATATTTATGTTTTTATTTTTAGAAATTTAGTTTGTCTAACATTTTAGATTTTAAAATTCAGATTTAACTATTAGTATTGTAAAAATATTTTGTTAGATTCAAGTTCATTACAATGTCATTTTTTAGTTACATTGCTAGCAATTAAGTTTTTTTTTATTTCAAAATATCACATCAACTAGTTTAGCAAAAGAAAAAATAGTAATAGTAATTGGACTTGAATTTTGAAATTAAGGGTCTGTTAATTTACATGCAAAAAGTTTTACGGAAAATATTTTTTTGCATTTTTCTTTCTTTGTTTCACAGAAAATAGTTTGGTCAATGAAAAATGACTTACATGGCAACGTAAAATAAGCTCTTTTTCTTGTAAAATGACTTACCCTCTTAAAAAGCGTAAGTCGTTTTACGAAAAAGAACTTTTCTATAGGTAATTTTATTTTTATATAAAAAATAACTTAAAAATTTTATTTTTATATAAAAAAAACTTAAATAAAGCTTAATTATTATATTAATAATAATTTTTTAAAATATTTAAAATTATTAAAATATTAATATAAAATATTATTTTTTCAGTAATATAAACATACATATTTAATTATTTATATTTAATCATATAATAAATTATTAATATATTAATATAATTTATTAATTATTTAACATTTCAATTTTATTTTAATAATAAATTTTAAAAATAATAATTTTAAATAATATTCTTCACATAAAATATTTAATATTAATATTTTAATAATAAATATTTATTACAATTATAAATATATTAATAATAAATATTTTGTAGTATAATGGTTAAAATTTGTCATAAGTCTATGTACTCTTCACAAATTTGTAATTTAGTCTCTGTACTTTTATTTTTAAAAATTTAGTCTCAAATTTAAAAATCAAGTCTAATTGTTGACATTGTTAAATTTTTTTTGTCAATTTTGTTCATGTCACATTTTTAAATAAAAAAATATTCACTTGATAGTCATGTAACTAAAAAAATGACGTTGTAATGAACCTGAATTTAACAAAATATTTTCATATATGCAAAAAAAATGTAAAATATAAATTTATAGATATAAAATAATTAAATAATGAGAAGATAAAAAAAAATCTCAAGTGTCTGTTTATTTCAAAACAACTTTTATAAAATATTTTTAAAAAATTTGTAATATTTGACATAGATTCATTCAAACACCAGAAAATATTAACTTTTTAGAAAATAAGTCATCTTCCAAAACTTATTTTTCGAAAACCATTTTCAGTGAAACAAACGGAAGCTAAAAAAAGAAAAGAGTAAAAGTCTAACTTTCTGAAAATAAAATTACAAAGATTAAATTCCAAAATTTTGAAGAGTTGAAGGACATATCACATATTTTAACCTTTTGGTGGGCTTTCTTCTGGTTATTTAGAGGAGTACACCCATTATCTTTTAATTTAGTGATGGCATTGGCAGTGAGGTCAGTGATATCAGGTTCCATCTTCTTAGGTGATCGCTGCCGCGCTCGACTATACTCCTTCGCTGCCCCCTCTGTCCTATACAGGAGAACACAATTCAAAACTTCTACAACAAAAATGGCGTCAGCTAATGCCCAAGGCAGACCCAAGACCATCGATTCACATTTGCACATATGGGCATCCCCTCAAGAGGTAAAATCCTCGCTTCCTTGCACCACTGTTTCTTTGGAAAACCAAGTTTAGAGGATGGGATTGGACAAACAGTAACATGCCTTTTCCTTTTGCTTTTTGTGTTTGGGTGTACAGGCTGCTGATAAATATCCTTACTTTCCTGGCCAAGAACCTGCTTTGCCTGGACACTTGGATTTCTTGTTCCAGGTAAGATGTAGCCTCTGAGAGAGAGAGAGAGAGAGAGAGAGAGAGAGACTATGCTTTTGCTTATTTATTCTCTGATAAACTATTTTTGATTTTTTTTTCTCCCCGCAGTGTATGGAAGAAGCAAGTGTAGAAGGTGCACTCATTGTCCAGCCCATCAATCACAAGTTTGATCATTCATTGGTGACCAGGTCTGCTTCGAGTTTGAGGATAAATTACTAACATTTACCAATTTCTTATCATTTCTTTAACTATCATTTTGTGAATTAAGCTATAAAGCCATATGAAAGTATTGGTGTAAAATGGATAAAATCATTCAGGGAGTTTACTAGTATTATGGTTAAGTTACGATTTTGGTTATATATACATAAAACTATAAGTTCTCTCAGATAGAGGGTTGAAGCCGAAGATTGAGAAATTTTAGCATTTAATTGCACTTTTTAGCTGAGTTCCTTCTAAGAACTGGCCCTCATATCATGGTAGAAATGAATGGATGATCCAATTGCCATCGAAGGTTCATGTACTTGCAATGTTTCTGTACTACCTAATTTCTTGAACAAATCAGGAGAGCATTGCATGCCGAATACTAATATTTTGAACGGTTGATAGTGTCCTAAAGAAACACCCCACCAAATTTGTTGGTTGCTGTCTTGCAAATCCTGCAGAAAATGGAACTGGGGTTAAGCAGCTTGAAGATCTCATTTTGAAGGTTTTTGATTTATTTTCTTTTATTAGATAACTCTATTTTTGTATATTTTTATTGGGAGAACCATGCTTAGGATCTGATTTTCATGCTAGGATGGTTATCGAGCTGTTCGCTTTAATCCTTATTTATGGCCTTCTGGCCAACAGGTAACAATCTCAAAATCTTTTTCGGCTATTAGGCCACAAGATGTCTCTTCTATTTGAATTATTAAAATCTAAGCTGTGTTCATTAAAAATTCAATCCATAAATGTGGTTTAAATTGGAGTAACTGTTCTGTCCGTAAAATAAAGCCAGGCAAACAACTGATTGAAGAAACAGAGCTTTCACCGAATTAGCTGAGAAAATTCTTTACATCAAACCCCTTCTTAAAGTATTTATTGAAAATGTTGGGAAAGGTTTGTTAAGATGAGTAAATAGAATAATATAGTTGATTATTAGGGATTTGATTTTTACTTTCTGTATTGAGTAGACTCATACTTGTATATATATATATATATGTCTTGGTTGATGATGAATGATAAATAGAATTTCATTCTCTGTTTCTTCTTTGCCTCGTTAATTATTCTTTCAGTATTTCGTTCATAAACGGTGGTGACACTTAAAGGGGAATTATCTTAGGTGGACTGTCCATATGAACTAAATATCTCATCATAAATAGACATGTAAACTTCAGACATGAATCATATATTCCTAATATTTACCCTTCTTATGCTGACACTTCTATTATTCTTAATGATACCCAGATGACAAATGAAGTTGGAAAGGCAATGTTTTCTAGGGCAGGAGAGCTTGGAGTACCAGTGGGTTTCATGTGCATGAAGGTATTGCAGTTCCCCTAGGTTCTAAAACAGAAATGAAGAAGCTCTTGTAGTTTTTATTTTATCTGAATGGGTGTATACGGTCTTTCTTTCTAAAGGAAGGATTGTTCTACTCTGAAACTGAAAATTATACTAGATAATTTCCATAATCTATTTTATTCCAGTGGCGAACTGCTATTCTGAAGTCTGAGTCTATATTTGGCTGATAAGGATGACATCATCTTCATGAAATTGGACTTTTTCAGGGTCTCAATCTTCATATTTCAGAGATTACGGAACTATGCACAGAATTTCCTTCAACAGCAGTTTTGCTTGATCATTTGGCTTTCTGCAAACCACCATCGTAGCCTTTGTTACTAGTCTCTCTAGGGAGAAATGTTTCAATCATTAGCTGGGTAAAACCATGTTTATTATTTAATATTCTTTTCAATTTAACTTGCAGAAATGATGAGGAAAAGGTTGCCTTGTCTGAGCTCTTAAAGCTTTCCAGATTCCCTCAGGTATAAAGAGTTATGCATAACATAACCATCAATCTTTACTCAATTCATAATGATATTTCTTTTCCTTTTTAGCAATTCTGGCATCATGAAGATGCAATGGCTATTGCAAAGATTTTTGAGTCTAAACAATGGTGGAGAGAGCATCAGATTTCCTCAATTTCCAAAAATATGACCTTGCTGTTTTTCATCTTCTTTACCCTTGTTTCAAAAGGTTTTTTAATCATTTGCACTTTTATGGTGGATGAATGTTCCTTTTGGTATTTGAGATTTCTAGGAATTGAACAATGGTCACTACAACTAAAAGTCCTACATTCTTCAATAGATCACAAGGTTGTTAGCCACCCCAATTTAAAGTATGATTTACTATGTTTAGATGTAATTTTAAATGTACAGGTATATGTCAAATTCAGTGCATTGTTCAGGGTTTCAAGAATGTCATCCCCGTACCTGGATTTAGTTCCACTTCTAGCTGAAGTTGTCTCAAACTTCGGAGCAAATCGTGTCATGTGGGGAAGGTAACTGTCAATCTATCATTGTTTATATGTCATACTTCCAAGTTTCAACCTAAAGTTTAAACATTCAAAGGGTTCATCTTTGACACATTCTCACTAGAAGGGGAGTTTTGTAACTCTGCAAGAATGGTTAAAAGAGTTGCGGAGGATGGTTTGTTGATTGGAGTGGGGTATAGATAATGGAAATTTTGAATGTATGATTGCAGTGATTTCCCATTTGTTGTTCCCGAAAGTGGTTATAAAGGAGCAAAAGAAGCCGCGTGTCTTATTGCCAGTCAGGCATCTTTGTCATCTTCTGAGGTAGAATGGATCATGGGGAAGACAGTAATGCTACTCTTTCAAGGTGAATGGCTTCCTTAGGCAGGTTATGCTCATCTCTAGTAATGAGTCTTTTTATCTTGCCCCGTTACCACTTTTTTTTTGATGTACTATTAATCTATTATATGTTTAGGATCTGAACTTAAGTCTCTGAAGTGAGAGAACACAGTACAATCCACTATATATTAGCCTACTTTCAAAAGCGTACATGCTGTTGTAAAATAAGAGCTTAATAGCAAATAAGAGCTATTGTGAATACAATTCTTTCCTTAAGTGTTATGATCTTTTAGGCAAAATTGTACTAAAATACAGTTTTATGATTTCACAAGGCTTATTAGTTATCGCACAACTTCATTTTCAATACAAATGCAAACTATATGATTTCAAACCTTTGTACTGTATACAAACTATATCAATCAAAACCCTTCTAAAAATTCTTTCTGGTACTGTATACAACACCTTCCCCAGGGCTTGACGCCTTCCAGTCGTCTCTCAGTTTTGCATGCACTCAATATATACCATGTCAGTGCTCCTGACATGTTATTAATATTGTCTACATTCAAATTTCCAAATCCCATGATCACATTGCCACAACAATCAAACATCTAGGATATAGGACAGCAAATCCAAGTTTTATGCCTTTTTACTCAATTATTTTCCTTAATGGCATCATGTGCAGGTATTATTTTCTGGTTGTTTTCACTTATGTTCAAAGAAGGTCTGCTTGTTCAATCCCTTGTGCTTGTCAAATACATGTTACTAAGAGGAATATGGCAATGTAGAAAGCTTTTTCCTCCATCTGGTCCTTCCTCGAACTATCTCTTCATTTTTACTATCCCTTTTGATTTGGAGGAGATGAGTATATCCGTATGACTTCACATCCAGGGGGCCTAGGTATCCATTTCCTTCCATGATTCCAGGAGTCAAAACCATATTTTTAAGTAGACTTTGTTCTACCCCATTTGTTAAAGTTTCATCTTCATCTGGTTGGCAAAGTGATTGAACTCTATCTGAACTCCCACATTCCCTTCTATATTCTAGTACAATACCAGATAGCTGATGAGACTCCAAAAATTTGTCAGGGATTGTCTGCAGGAAAAAAAAAAAGGTAGTGATGATTTTAAGGTTGATATGGAATTTGAGAGAGTTAATATAGATTGATGGCAGAGATTTGTCTTTCACCTCGAGCATCCATCTTACATACTTCACATTATTCACATGGTGGTTCATGTCCAAATCACTCCTCTTTGGCTACAAGGTAAATCGGAGATTAGTTAGTCTGTGCTGTTTCAGCCATTAATTCCATTTTCTAGCTGTTATAACATAGTACCTCCAAGTCAGAGTTGACATATCTTGCTTTATCGTCCAACTTGACGATCTTTTCAGGAACATCTTCATTGATTGCTCGCTTTTCTATAAACCAAGGAGAAATTTCATCTCTCACTTCCTCCGGCATCTTTGACAGTCGCCTTGTTTTCTCATTCATCATTACCCAAGTGCTATTTCATGCATGATTCATTAACTGAGGAAATATATGATGCAAACTTAAACAGAAGGGATGGTATTCATAATACCATACCTAGTTGCACGTGCGTAAGTGATGCCTGTGGCTTGGCTCCGGATTAGCCAGTCTCGTCTCATCCCATTCTTCCCTGATGCTCCAACCCAGGTGTCGATTTCCAGTACCTCGCCCCTGCAATCAGCTGCAACTCATGTCATGTATGTGTAGACTGTAGACTGTGGGCTAAGGGCCTAAGACGTAATGACACTTGGATTCTCCAATATGTTGATCAGATCATTAAGATGCCTCTACTTAGAGATACTATGCAATTGAAAAAACCTTGAAGCGGACGGTTATTTGATTGTTAAAATTGTCTGATGATAAACTAATAGGCTTTATATTTGATGAAGAGATCGAGACTGACCATATGGGATAGTAATCCACTTGGACGTGCATTCTTGAGACGACCCATATAAGATTGTTCCTCACCATTCCATGTGTGGCTCCAAATCCATTGCTTAAAAGTCCTGACATCCATACATGATTTAATGCTGTTTCCTACATAGTCATGAGTAGTTCTTAACATTACAAACTTGTCTGCATATATATGACAAATTAATTGTTCCCAAGAATTACACTGAAAGAGGCTAAGCTTTATAACCTGGAAAAGATTAAGAAGACTTTCCAGGGTTGCTGTTTTATAAGGGCCAACTTCATAGGAGCGGACCACAACCGTCTGTCTATAGCCAACTCCCCTTTCGATGATGAGACCTTGACGGTAAGGATCGACTAGCTGCTTCTTCGTGGGGATCCTCTGACGAATCTGCTCTTGGCTTAAGTGGCCGATTTCAGTGGAAGTAGCAAGTGAAGAGGAACCTTTTCCAGCTCCAACAATTTCATTCAACGTCTTTACCTTAGTAGAACTAGTGGCATTGATTTTGATCTTGATTCTGCCATGATATCGATTTCCATTATAAGAATATGTGAAGGGAAAAAAGACTGGACAGGAGAAAGCAGTTGTCATTGCTCTCTCTAGTCTAGTCTAGTGTAGGTCTGGAAATTTTGGAACAGTGTAACTACAATTGGTATTTTTTATAGCGATTCATGGCGGACCTGTCCAAGACACTCCTTGTTATAGTGACTTTCATTAGAAACCAACCTTTGCCTCTCTCTGTTGATCACATGGGCCGGTTTAGGTACAACAAAATCATATAACCAATGCATTCTAGAATGGCTCGATCTATAACCCAAATAGGAGAAAATGTTGGAATTGTTTTTTGGAGTGATCCACACACCATACTTGGCATGCCATTCTATGCTCTTATGCTACTAATTAAAAAAAAAAGAGGCTGTATCGGTGTTTTCGAGTACGCCAAGTATTGTGGTTCTGGTTTGTGACGAGAGAGCAAATAATGCCAAGCAACACTCTGATGCCATGATTGCTAAGTAGACAATAAACAACAAATGAGGGGAACTTTCGACTACGAGACCAATGATGCTCCTTCTAAGCCATTATCAACAGCACCAAATGTTTGACATTTTCTATGCAACTTGTGAGGGACTTGTTTCTTATTGGTGCTACCTATTTGGCTTTCATTAATTGATGGGTATTCCAAAATTATTTCTATCAATTCTAGGAATATAATCGGAGAATATTTTGATTATTCATTGTTTTGGTTATATAGTTTAAAAATAACAAATTTAATTGAATTCCTCAATATTTTTAATTATATTTTTTAATCAGTAATTTAATTACTCCATGTATAACGAAATGACAAATTGATACACGAAGTAGGTGAATAAAAAATATATATTAAAAATACTTGGTAAAGAAAAAAGCTATAGCTTGTGGTTAAGTAGTATGGGTAGTTTTTGATAAAAGAATTATTCTCATTTTTTAATTTAAAAATAATTTTAAAAAAAGTAAGTTCCTCCTGATAACATATTTTTGAGTTTTTGTTTTCAATTGACTGATCCCAATTAACTTGTAAAATCAAATTTAATAGAGATTTAAATAAAATTTTTAAATTTCATAATGGAAGTTTTTTATACATTACGATGTATATTCACTTATATTAGACATTTGAATATCTAATTTGTTAAATTATTATACTTCATTTGAAGAATAAAAAAAAAAACTAAGAAAAAATCTTAATTTACTCATAAGAGAACAACTGAACTTTGGGCAATCAATCCATATTTTTATTCTTTAAGATTTTCTTATAACAGCTAAGGCCGGTTAATAGGGATAAATTGAAAATCCAAAACACATTCAATTTGCATTGTACAAAGGTTTTGTTGAGGGTTACTGATCTCCCTCAATGATACACTTGGGCATGATTTGGATAGGTGAGGAAGCGCGAAACGTGAGCAACCTTGCAAGCAATTTATGGTGCATGTGGCTCCAGCGAAACAAAGTTTATTTTAACAGAGTGGCAAATCCCCTTTGCGACGGTCCATCAAAGAGAATAAACTGGAACTGAAGGCAGCAACAATCCACAAATTGTACGGTGCGGGTGAAAGAGGATCGCAGATATGGATTGGCTTCCTGTATAAACAACGGTGACAATGAATGCTTGTGCTCCTACACTAACATCTTGGAAACTGATAACAGCGACCTAGCTATGCTGCCTTCACTTGCTGCTGAGGGAAAATGATAATTAAGTTCTAAAATGATTCAGGTTAAAAGAAGGGCAGGAGAGGAGTAAAGGGAAGGTTAGTAGATCTTCCAAGTTCCACTACAAGCAACTTGCAAAAGCAAAGGGCAAGGCCAAGACTCCACGTTGTTCTTTAAGGAAAGAAAGGTACATTTTTTTCTGGAATTAATAATTTCTCTAATCACATATAGCCAACAGCTTTTACAAAACTGCATTAAGGGGGAAACTTGGCAATTATTCCTGCCATTTTTCCAGTTAATCTGTATATGGGTCCTATATATGAATATGTATAGCATAAACATCACCACAAAGCTTAGTATAGATGTATATCTTTCACAATCTCAAACTTCAACGCTGCATGAATCTAGAAGCTGGATTTGGCAGTCCATTCTACTGCAAGAACGGAATCTGCGTCACATCCAAATATCAAAACTATCATAACATTGGTGAATGGGGATATATTTTCAGCTGCAGCCACCATTCAGAAGGTGGCCCCATTATTGACAATGCTAGTATATTAAATACATACAATTGAAGCTACAGTAACTGTGCTCTGCTCTTGTAAAGATTAGGAAATGGTGAGGTCAACGAATAAAATGTTTTTTCGAGCCACCACCATAGCATATGAGCTGAGAGTATATGCTAGGAGGTTTCCATTACAAGGCTTCTCATATGATCAATTTGGGATATTTTTATTTGTTTTTACATATGATATTGGCCTAACAATGAGAGACCAGCTTCCATCATTCGATAAATCTGAGTTTCGTATGATGAGTCAGACTGTAGATCAACATGATTAAGTCTTTCAGCTCTAACTATTAATGCTGTTAATGACGGAAGGTGCACTTATATGATGAAGTAAAATGCAACGTGTATACCCTTATCTTGCGTGACTATACATAAAAAAAAAAGGAAAAAGAAAGCTTTTTCCTTGAAGATCGATCCAATTTAAACATGCAAACCTTTTCCTTGAATTTCAATCAAGCAAACTTGTTTTGCAGCTTTCACCTTAAGGGTAACACACTTACGCACCCCGAACCTGTGCCTAATGAAATACAACTCAGCCCGAAGAAAAAAAAAACTGAAGCGCTTTTGCTGCATTACTAAGAAACATGCATTGACAATACTTCTAATTAATACGTCACCCTTCTAGGGATTGGATCTTGTGATAGATGGCTAGAAATATGGTAGGAAATATAAACTAAATTTGACAAAACAAGACAAACAAACAATTAGTATCGAAGATTCCTGTGGAATAAAAACACATTAAATTAACAAAGATGAAAGTCGAACCAATTTATTTCCATGCAACCTATTAACAGAAACTCGCAAGGGTTCCCTAGAATAGTACTGTAAAGTGTCATTCCATTTAAATTGGAATGCAATGCTAGTCAGACTCAGCATATCATGACTGGATGCCAGAATTCAGAACAGGGGATACCTTGGTGGCCTCAGCGGAGATGCTCCAGATTGAACATGAAAAGGGCTCCACTAGGGACTCTTGGTAATCAATCTATGCAAACAGAAACGAGACGCACTACATGGATGGTTACACGGGTGGAAAATGGAAACTAGTTTGCATAAATATTGCTGCCATCATTACTTGTTATTTACTTTATAAAAATTTTGATTATTTTAGCCTGTTCCTCAACCCGACCCTGTTCATCCTGCTTTTACCTATCAAGCAATGGAATTTGTATAATATAAAAGCTATGTAGAAACTTCTTATTAATGATTCATAACCAGTAGAAAATTGGGGGGGGGGGGGGAAGTGACTACTAAAATTTGACCCAAACATATATAATGACCATCACAATATTACAGAAAAAAAAAGAGCCCCCCACCCCAAATTTCAATCACAGTTTTCTCCTATCTCAAAAATGTTGAAAGAATGAATAAATACATTTTGTCAGAGATTTTATTTGAAACAACTTGATACAGTACTGAATTTCATCTGTATACCTGTTGTTGACTCTGTGTAATATTAGATCCAAAGACTGGTCCAAGCATTCCCAAGAAGAGGATAGCAAGGAGATCAGTATACTCAGCTGACAGACAAGACATAGCTCTGCTCCATAATCCACCTATAAACAGAAGTAAAATTGTAAAATTAATAATAACTCAGCAAATGTACATGGCATGTCATATGCTGCCAACCACCCCCCCCCTCCCCCTAAAAAAAAGCACAACAATTATAATAATGAGAGAGAAGCAAATGAAGCTTACTGTCCAATGGTATTTAGATTATGATCATCAGAGTCGCTTTAATTTGAATGTGACAATTCTCCAAAACCAAGTATGTGTCAATCTCACCATCTACATGGGAAATCCAAAACTCCCTTGAAGGCTACATCAAGTCTCAGCACTGCAAGATTCTTTACATTCTAAAATTAAAGTCTCTAGCTGACGAACTGCATTCAAATTACAGTCCTTGTTAAGTTTCTTCAAGAGTGCAGTGTGTGTACAAGAATCAGGCAGAATTTCTCTATCTAGCATTTCTTGGTACAATCTCAAGGACTCTTCCCAATTCCCAACGTCACAGTTCTCATTTATTAAAATGGTGTAGCTATACTTATTAGGAAGTATTCCTTTTGCTTCCATCTCAGCCAAAAACTTGTAAGCTTGACCTATTCTCCTCACTTTGCAAAGACCATTTATCATAGCATTGTACGTAATAACATTTGGCTGAACACCTTTCTCCTGCATCTCTGAGAAATACATAAATGCCAATGATAGAAACCCCTTAGCTGCATGTCCATGAATTAATACAGTGTAAGTTACCACTGATGGGGATAAGCCTTTGCTCAGCATCTCGTGGAACATTTCTCTAGCTTTCCTCAGATGTCCATTTTCTAGGTAAGCATGAATGATGGTGGTGTACGTTACATGATCTGGAATAAGACCAATGCTAATCATCTTGTGCAACAAATTACATGCTTCTTTGAAATCACGCAATTTAGAATGCCAATGCACAAAAACATTATAGATGATCAAATCAGGAGGTAAGTCCTTTGCTACCATGTGTTCTTCAATACTAAATGCTCTTGCAGGATCACCAAGCTTCAATTCACCTACTACTTGAGTTGTATATGCAAAACGATCAGGCTCCAAACCATTATGCAACATCTCATTGAAAAGATCCCTAGCTGCAGATAGATTGCCCAGCTTGTAGGATCCATTTACCAAAATCGTATAGGTATAAACATCAGGGAAAATTCCCTGAGTGATCATGATATCCTTAAGATACCGAGCAATGTCCAGGTCCCCCACTCTGCATAGACCATCAATGAGAGTATTATATGTGACAACAGTAGGAATAAGGCGTCGACATCTTAACTCATCGAACAAGAGAAAAGCCTCCCAAATGTTCCCTATCCTACAATACCAATATATTAGAGTATTATATGAAACAACATCTGGTATCATATTCCTCTTCAGCATATCATTAAACTGCTGTCTGGCATCATCCAATCTCCCCCACCTGCAAAGGCCATACATGAATGTATTATATGTTGCCACCGTATGAACAACTCCATTATTTACCATCTCTTCCCCAAGTCTTAAGGCCTCAACAAGCAACCCTTTCTTGAAATACCCACAAATCAAAGGATTATATGTGTATGCAGAAACTTTAAACCCCAATCTCAACATCTCCCTAATAAGTCCCTCGGCTTGCTCTAATTTGCAATTCTTTGTTAAACCATTAATTAAAACATTATAGGTCACCTCATTTGGAAAACAGCCTTCCCACTGCATTTCCAATAAGAGTTCAAGAGCTTGTTGCACTTCCCCTTCCTTGCAAAAGGAATCCAACATGGTATTATAGGTAACAATAGTTGGCTTAATCCCAAATTCCTTCATCATCCTATACACTTGGCTTGCTTTAGCTACAAGAGATTTATCCCTAAGCATAGTAAGAATCCTATTACAGTTCTTCACATCCGGCAACAACCCCTTCCGGACCATTTTACCAAATATCCACAAACAATGATCAACCATCAATTTCTTAGAACAAACCAACAATAAAAGATCGAGTAACTTAAGTGAAACCTCAAATTTCAGGTAGCCACAAATCAACACATCAACAATACCATGCATATGACACGTAATGACCCTTTCCATGACCCAATAAGCTGATCTGAGCAAATTATTCTCAACCAAAATATCGAGCATAACGGAAAACACAAGCTCGGATCTTTTAACACTAGGTTGCATCTCAACCCACCTAAAAAACCTCAAAGCAATTCTGGGTCTTTCTCTCATCAAATTAAGAACTTTGATAAACAAATGAGGATCAACAATGATAGCATGGAATTGATTAGAAACCCACTTGGTGTTACAAAAGGCCCAGGGCTTTTCATCAACGGTATTAAAGATGAGTTGTTTGTAATGGGTTTCGGAGGAGGAGGAAGAAGAGTCGGGTTCAGGGGGAGAGTAGGGGGAAGGGAAACTGTGGAGAAGAGAGAAAGAGAAAGGAAAGAGGAAGCGTACCTTGCAAGTGAGAGAGAGAGGGGCAATGGTGGCCAAAGATTTTGAAGCTCTTTTTATGCAAAGGGTCATCGAGGATACATAAGGTGATTGTTGTATCGCAAGACTACCAATCCGCTCTCTCTCTCTGTATTTCAATCTAAGAAGTGGTTGACAGCAATAGAAGTAAAGGAAGCGGTGGTGTTATTGATACAGCGAAGGGGAAGACGGAAAGGGGAAGTGGGTTTTGGGTTTAGACAAATTGCCATTGGCGGCTTAGGCTAGGTTGGTTCTCACTTCTCGCTCTTGGGTTGGTTGGCTAATCTAAGGCCTCACGTGAAGCTTTCCTTTCCTTTTCTTTTTTTTCCTCCTCTTTTAGTTTATTCCTTCAAAATTTATTATTTAAGAAAAAAATTATTTTATATAAATATTTATATGGCTTTTATTTAAATGATAAATAAATTAGTTCTTAAGAATTATTTATCAAAATAATAAGAAATAAATAGTGTCATTGGATGTCTAACACAAAAATTGTCATTGCCGAATAGAGAGCTAATTTCATTAAAGGAAATTGAAGCATGGTTCGATACATAAATTTCTCCCAGGCATCATCCAACAACAAGGGGGTTTAAACAACTAGAAAGAGTAGAACAAACATAAAAATAAGTCCTAAAAATTACTAACATCCGAGGGAGGAAGAGATTGAGAATTGCTCCTAATTGTGCTAAAACATCGTCCTATTTGTTTCCTTCCTAAAAAACATGCTTCAAGAATCTAGAACTTGTAGTATAAAGATGCATCCTACACTCTTCAATCAAAAGAGATAAAATGTGATTAAAAGTATTAACATTAAATGTAACATATATAACAATGGTAACACCAACTCTAAACTCAAGGTTCTCAATGTTTAAATCTCCAGCCATCAAAAATCCGTCCCTAAGAGCCCATAGCTCAATTTCCACACTAGTTGCTCTTGTGATGTGTTAGAAGGCTCCAACTATCCAATTACATTATGACTTTGGATAAGAGCTCCTACCTTCGTTTTTTTTGGATTGCCCATAAATGATCCATCCATATTGAGTTTAAACCAACCTCTCATGAGTGGTTTCTAAGCTATAAGGACAAATGAAAGAAGAGTTTTCCTTTTTACGAAGGGGGAAAAGTAACAAGTTCTCTTCCAACTGAGAAAACTCTTTTTACAAACTTTTTCTTTGGTCGAACCTTACCAAATATCAATGAGTTTCAACATAACCATATCTCTCGTAAAGTAAAAGAAATAAAACACAATAAGGTAGTTTGGGGCTATTAGATTGAAGTTTGGATGAGAGATTTGAGAAAAGCTACTCTTCCTAACTAATAAAAGCCAATGAATATACACTGGGATATAAAGTGCATACTACCCTGGAAATGTGTATGAATTAGCATTCCTAAAACAAATGTTGAATACCTTATTTTGGGAGTTCGAACAAAATAGGCACACGCCCACCACATTTAGTCCCTTGCTCCTTAAAAGGTAACTCGTAGGGAGGGCCTTGAGCCCACATTTCCAAATGAACATTTTCGATTTTTAGGGTAATTTGGTTTCTCAAGTGGTGCTCCAAAGTTCTTTGTTGCAGCATGTGTTGGAAAATTTTAGTTTAGAAAATAGTTTTGTTGCATGGTGAAAAGTAAATATTTTTAAAAAAAATGATTGTGATATTTATAGTAATAATTTTTTTTATAAAATTTGTATTTTTGTTTTGGAATAAGTGATCTAACTCATTTCTCAGCTTTCTATCAACACAATGTTCTTCACCATTCTCGAACCTCTACTCGCTTAGGGTGCGCGTTCTAATTCACAAATCGACAAACACAATAAAAACGTGATTGATATTCTAGTGGGGAAAATTAATATCTTTCTTGACTAAAAACCGAAAAGAAACTCTCTCAAAAGTTAGAATTTATTTGAAGAATAAATTTCACCAAATTTTGACTGTGTCAATGCTCAATGTCGTCTGTATTTGACCTATCCCATGATCTCTATTTATAGAGAAAATTTAAAAAAAAAAAATCTTGATTGAACAAGAAGAAGCCAAAAATAATATTTTTATAAAAAAAATACACATAAAATGTTAACTTAATTTAGGTTCTAAATGCTAACTTATCAATGTGCAAGGCTTTACATTTGATATTTAGTATCTATATATAAAATCAAATCACAATATCAATGTTATCTAAATATCAATATCTTTTATAAACATATGACACTCTCATATCACTATCCATATCTCAATTTCACCAATTGAGTAGTTCAATTTATTTTCAAAGCATACTCAACTCTCAGGGCTCGTATTACAAATTTCACATGGTCTTTCAAATGCTATCTTTCACTACCTTAACATTTGTATGCAATTACTCATATCAACATGAAATATTCAATATCCAATATCGATTAGCATATCTAATCACATATAACATAGTTTATAACCCTTTAAGCCGGACGCGGGCTTAAGGCGAATACACAGATTTAAACCCTTAGCACTCCATAGTAAACACTGATGTGCTTATCAAACCTATTCGCACTAATTCCCCTACCACTACACAATATCAATTGCACTGAAGTGTCAATATCAATCACATCGAAGCACCAATATGCTCCCTTAAACAATATACACGAATCTTATAACATGCTAACTATATCTAACTCTATTTGAGACCGTTTAATAAGATATTCATCATTTCACTGTATACAATATTTACTTATCAATTACAATTTACATGGCATTTTCGTATTATTTGCAAGATATCAATAAGCTTTTGTATATCATTAATATATTGTATAACATTTCCATTTAACATACTTTACATTTAACCAATTCTCATATCAATTACACCAAACATTCATTTCTTACAATTATTCAATCATATTATCAAATAACATTTATTTGATTCATGTAATTATCATAGTTTTTTTATTATTTCATAGCATGTACTCAATCACATGCATAATCATAACAATTCATCAAGTCTCAATTTCATCAAATATTAATGGATAGTTTAACATTGCTTTTAAAACGTGTTTTTAAAAAGTGTGGTGGAAAAATGCTTTTGATAAGTACTTTTGAAAATTTTGGTTAAAGATTTGGTTGTTTAGCATTGCTATCAAAAAGTGCTTTTGAGAAATGAAATGTCCATTTTAGACATGATATTATAAAGTAATAAATATACATTTAAATAACGTTCAAATTAGTTAATATTATGATATTTTAGCAAGAATATAAAAAATAATTTATTATAACTTATTGTTAATATTTTAATATATGAAATATTCATTTTAAATATTTCTAAGTAATTAATATTAATTATTTAAAAATTTAATTAGATTATATAAACTATATTTTAAATATTTAAATATTTAAAGAGTGAAAATTTGCTTGAAAATAGAAGAAGGGAAGAAAATGGAAGGGGAGAAAGAAGGAAAAAAGAAAGCAGAAAAATTATGGAAGAAAAAAGAGAAGAAATTGATGTCATATTGAGGCTAAAAAAGTAATTAAGCTTGCTAAAAGCCCGTTTGAGTAGCCACTGCTGAATTTTTCAGCTTTCTTGTTGGATCTAAAAGGACTTTTCAAAAGTAAAAAAAAAAGCACCCAAATGATAGTTGTTCATTAATCCTTAAAGCAAAAAGGATTTATTTAGTGAAAAGTCCTTTCCAAAAGGGTTGTTGAACGAGCCCTAAGTCATAGGTAAAACTTACCTTTCACGAGACAAATTGTAACAGTCTAGTTTTTTTAAAAAGATTTAATTGGTATTTTTGGGAAACTTTTGGGTTAAAGCAAAAACCCTAGAGAACTCTAAGGACTTCTGTGTAAATAACCCTAATTCTTTGGATATTTAAACACCCTTAACACCTTGGGTTATCCCTTCCTCTCCCATTTGTTACTGTTGTCAATTTTTCTCCCCCAAAGCCTCTCTCCTTTTCACTTCACTTTCCGATCACCCTCTGTTCACACCCTTACTGTCGTTCGTGTCCTACACCGCCCTCACCGTTGCATTCGTTGATCCCTCGCGAGCAAAGCCACACCCTCAAACCTCTTTTTAGCTGCTACCGTTTGTGAGAAACTCCTTGAGAAGAGTTTCGGCTTTTGTTCTTTTGTGCACCGCCACCCTTTTCATCGTTTTGGAGTTGGTAAGTGGTGGAATCATGTTGTGGCTTGGTTTTGTGTGTGATTGGTTATTGAATTGCGATGATGGGGTGCCGTGCATGAAAGGGGGATGCCATCGACGTCGATTTGGGGAAAAGAGGGGAGCCAAACCCTAGGTTGGCTTGAGTGTGTTAACTTTTGGGCCCTAAAAATGCCTTAGCCCAAACCATAAACCAAACCCAAATCCCAATTAAACCATTAACCTTTTTGCCTTGACCCAAATTTAAAGCCCAATCTGTTAACCCATATGACCTAAACCAAGTGAACCTTTGACCTAAACCCTTTGACCAACTGAACCCGACTCGACTCGTTGACCGTTGAGTTTTTTTTAAGAAACCTTACCTTGTCATTTTTCGACGTCCTGAGTCCGATTTCGCTGTATGTTTTACCAAATTCGAACTCGAAAGCCTCTTTTGACCGTTTTATCTTTAATTTTGTCCTTTGAGCTATTCAGAGGTTTAATTTGGGAAAACTAATATGAGATATTCGTGTTTAGGTGATCACAACTCCGAGGCCGACGATTTACCTTTTCCTCCACCTGTGCAACCTACTCCTGCACCGGTTCCGAGAGCTACACGTAAGTTATTCTAGTTAGTTTTGTGTAAGTGGTGGCTAGGATAATATTTAATGATAATTGTGTTTGTAGGATCTAATCCTGTTAGACCAGGTATTCGATCAACGCGTGGTGGACGACCTCCTCGTCATTAGAGTTTTTGTTTATTAGAGGTGTGTTTCTAACTGCACTTAGCCTATTATTTTGGGTGCTGTGCTATATGGGATTGCATGTTATATTGAGGTATATTGATGTTATGTTGATTATGATGTGATGAGGTAATGATATGATTTTGGTTGAGCTGTGTAAAACATGTTGATGTTGTCATGCTTAAGTATAGAGCATGTGACTGATTAAAATTATTGTGATTACTCTACTGTGCGTTGATATATATATATACACACACATGTATAATCTTATGTGAGAAATACCATGAGTTTGAGACTGAGATTCAATTGAGATAGTTATGTAATCATACCATTGGATGTTCATGGGGTGAGATTGAAAGGTGGAAGATGTGGTTATCATTCTTTTAAAGGTTGATACTAAAACCACACTGCGATTGGTGACGGTTGGTTGGGAAAGGGTTTTGGGAACCTTTTCACTGTGATGGTGTGTTGGAGTATGCAATGTATGGTGTGTTGGAGTATGGGTACATTGCATTATGCTTGTGATTGTATCATGGTTTGTGGTTACTTTTCATGTTAAAAAACGATTGTGATAATGTTCTAGGGTTGTATGTACTTTAGAGACACACTGGGCTTAATAGCTCATATCCCTACAGTTTTCCTTTACAGATACTCGAGATATAGACGACTTGGTACCCGGAGACAGTTTTATAGACTTCTGTTATTTTATTATTTTATTATTTTATTTTTGAGAAGTTATAATATTTTGTTAATTATTATTTTAATAGGTTGTAAGACAGATTTTAGTTTTGAGGATTTTGGTATTTATTTTGGAAGATTAAATATTTTTTTATTATCATTATAGACTATTATATATGTACATGAACATATGCGAATGATTGTAAATTATCAAATTGTGTGTGGGTATAATTTCATAAATAACCTTCTGGATCCGGTCGTATCTCCTGGGTAAGGTGAAGGGGGTTACACAAAGCACAAAATATTACCTTACTCAATTTAGCACTTACTTAAGCTATGAATTGAGATCAAGTCATGAAAGCACAAAACAAAAAGAAGCTACTCGCCTACGACTTTCACCTTTCTTTTATCCTTCGACGTCTCAACATCGTCGTTAGCTACATACGATGAATCCACTTATGGAAATGACATTAGTTTCACTTATAACACATCAATAAATCATGTAATGCAATTTATTCATTTTAGTCTTTCTAAGCCCAAATATCCAAAAACTCCGTATCTTTCGATATTCTCTATCAAACCAAAATTCAACTTCTTAGTTATTCACTAGAGACCTCAAGCTTTCAATTCATAGCATAATTTCACAAAAACTTTTATTCTATTCAATTTGGTCCCTAATGTCATAAAATTAACTATGAGGCTTAACTTAAATTTAAGCTTGATTCAAGGGCGTAGCTAGGAGACTGGCAGGGGCCCCGGCCCCCTAAAATAGAAAAATTTCATTTAGGTCCCTTTAAAATTTATAAAAATTTAACTTAGCAAAGGTAAAATTACACTTTGGCCTCCCTAAAAATGATAAAAATTTGATTTAATCTTTTAAAAATTATAAAGATATAGATAATAAAATGATGAAATTGCATTTTTACTATTGTAAAAATATACACTTTAATTTCGGGCCCCCTTAAAAATCTTTTGGCTTCGCCCCTAGCTTGATTCACTATTTCTCACTATGTACTGACATACTATTAACACAATCTAAAGTTGACATTTCTAATATATCACTTCCAAGCTTCAATTTCTTCAAATATCAACAATGGCAACTTGAATTTAATACAAAATTTGAAAATCTAAAACATAGGTATGTCATGCTAAGCTTGAGAGACCATAAATCTATAAAAATTATCAAAGAAATCCTTCTTACCTTGGTAGATTTAGGAACCACAATGGCTGGAATGGACGACACACTTGAAGAAGATGAAGGAAATTTCATTCTTTTTCCACCCACTTAATATATATACAAGTAATTCTATTTGATTAAGCTTAACTAAACTTAATTAACCTTTAATAGAATGACCATGATCTAATATTAATCGAATAACTGGAAATAGATGGATGAGATCATCCTTTCCCACTTTTTCATGAACTAAATATGGCTAAATAGCTATCTAGTCCTTGGTCCAATTGCCTTATAAGGCCTCATGCATTTCTTTAATCAATTCTCACTTAAGCCATCACTTTACAATTTAGTCCATGTACTACAATTAACGACTTTCTTGATTTAATTACTTGATAATTCAATATTATAATTTCATAATAAATATGAAAATCCTTTAATTAATATGTCCACTGACTCAATTTATGGAATTCGACTTCGAAACTGTATTTTTTGATATTGATCGAAAATCGAGTCATTACACCCATAATCAACATTATTTGAAGACTCTATCATTGACACGTGCATAGAAAGCATAAATTAGAGTTTATGTAACATTTTTCAAGGCATTAAGCTAAAAACCTTTGAAGAATTAGCTTCTCATTATCATGACTTGAAATCTAATATGACAACCATTGGAAATCATAAACCTCCTTGCAAGAACTAAAGAAAATAAAAAAGGGAGAAAATTTTGCCTATAATGAAGAAATGAATCAATCCATGTTTCTGAATATTAAACTTCCTAAGATATTGTCAAAGCCGAAATAACCTCAAGAGGCAAGAAAGAAGCAACGGGTAGTAAAATTTTCACAAATTTTAAGAGATTAATGAGAATTTGTTTAAGGAAAAATTGGGGGTTTAATAAAAAAATTTTGAAATTAATGAGAATTTTTAAAAAAAAATTAAGAGAGCTTAATTAAAATTTTCAAAAAAAAGGTAGAATGAGATTTTTCAAAATTTTGAGGGGCCTAATTGAAATTTTCTAAAGATTCAACGAAAAATAAAATTTTCCAAAAATTTTAAGGGACCTAAATAATTTTTTAAAAATTTCAAGGGAAAAATCAAATTTCTCGAAATTGTGTTTTCTTACATGGTTCTATACTCTATTGGAGTCCTTGGAATAGCCTTTCCCTTGCTTTACTTGCCTGCAGTTTTGGAGCAATCCAGGGGAAAAGAAAGTATAAGATTAGTTGAAATTCTTAAGATTAATCCAACCAATGTTGTTTTTCTTGTCAAACCTTTGGCAAGCACATAAACAACCAAAGCTAAGTTGTAATATCATACAAGATTTTGAGAATGAATGACAAACCTGTTTCTCCCAATTTATGCAACTTGTAACAATGGCGAGCAGAATTGTTTGGGTGAAAGCCCCAGACTGTATACCAATCCATAGGCCAATCCCTCTCAAGTCTAACCAGAAGGCAAGGGTGGCTGCGACAGGGATTCCAACAAGATAAAATGCTGCCAAGTTGACATAAGCTCCTATATGCTGCCATCCACACCCTCTTGCAATTCCTATTTTATGCATGTAACCATTTGTAAGACTACTATAACATTCATCTCTAAGAAAAATATCAATTGCTCACCAAAAGGATAATGAGTTTAACCTGAAAGAACCCCCTGTAAGCTGTCAAGAATAACAGACAGACAAACCAAGGGAGCCATGGTTGTCACATAATCCACCACTTCCTTCTCGTTGCTATAAACATAGCCGAAAACATGTCGGCTTGTGAATAGGGTTCCGGTAACTATAAGGGTCTCCAAAACTGCAAGAGCCATAGCAGCATACACCGCTACACATGCTGCTTGGGGTTTCCCTGCCCCTACTTCATTCGAAACTCTAGTACTATATATACAAATTGAAAATGGTTCTTAGCTAAATTAATCTGGTTTGAAAATGTTGCAACTTCAATTAGTAAAGAATTACAAAATAAGTATATGCATGCATATCAGGGCAGACCTTGCTGCAGCACCAATTCCATGTGGTATGGCATAAAGTGTTGTAATGGTGTTGAGACTGCTTGGGAAAGTTGAAAAACTTGTTAGTACAATAATTACAATATGACGCACTTGAAAAAAAACACAAAATTACAATATCCAATTAAAATTTTTATGATACAAGATGCATCGATCCAAAACAATAACAAATGAACATACCACACAGATAGGACGGATGTTTCCAGCTTTGGATTTGGTAAAAACCCAGACAGCATGATAAGTAGCTCAAATGACCACCATTCAAGGCTGTATTGTTTAAATAAAAAAGACATTAAGGATCTTCAACAGCTTAGTTATTTATATATATATATATATACATTTTTAGATGGGGAGAATAGGAGAAAACATACCAAACCATAACAGCAGAAGGAATAGCAAAATGAAAAAACTCTCTAAATCCTTGGAATAATTCCATTGTAATAGGGACACGAGTTTTTGTACAGGTGGGAGAGTACCACATGTAAAGTGAAAGGAATATAGCATTTAACCAGTTCGAGATACTAATTGCTAATGCTCCTCCTATACTTTCTAACCCAGACTTGAATACCAGAGCCCAACATAGAGGTATATGTACTAAAAGACTGGCACAAGAGCATATGAGCATGGGAGTGATCAAACTTTGTGTTTGAAAGTAGCGAACAAGCGGTTGAAATGTAGCATAGCCAAAGAGTGCTGGGATAAGCCACGAAATGAAATTACCAGCTTCATGTGAAATTAAGGGATCTTGACCAATGAACAGAAGTAGCCTCCCCATGTTTAACCATAGGACCGACAGAGGGATGCATACTAAGATCAAACAAAATATAGCAGTGTAGGTATGGATTCCCAGTTTTTGGTATTGTTGAGCTCCATAAGCTTGTCCACATAGTGTTTCCAATGCACATGCCATTCCTAGCTGTAATCACATGCAAATTACAAAACTTAGGAAACTATATAAGTTTAGATAGTGGTGACATTTACTGTAACCCAAACACAGTTCATCAGTTGATCTAGACTCAGCAGCAAACCAATCATTTATTGGATTTCTTTCTTTTATTTGTTAAATAAATAGTGATTGAATAACTATGTTATTGAACTACTTAAGAATCAACTATTTTTTTGACGACATGTTGCTCATCTTGCTGTTTGTTCTCCATATATTATACAAACTAGAAATTCATTAGCTTGTCCAAGTCTTGCTATTGTAGATTTAGTCATATGTTCATTGCACAATGCTAGAAGTTTAATTGGGCATGTTACTTTTACGTAAGAATTTTTATTTTATCACAATCCAAATTCAATTTAAATTTAATTATAAAAATATATAAAATATCAACTACAAATATATTTTGAACAACTTAATTCTTGCGTTGAGCAGCCACCCCAAAACAGTAGGAAATGTGGAAAATTTTGAACAACTTTAGTCGGTAGATATTTAGAACTCTTGTTATCAGAAATTATTTATTTAAATACATAACTCTCAAGTAAATAAAAAAATTACTTATGAACAGATATTATCATATAATCATATTAGTATACTTTAAAAAAAAATGTTTGTGTCAAAATAAGATAAGATACAATAAGAGACAACACCATGACGTATATAATATTAATATTAGTGTTCCAATAAGTTCATTTAAGAAGAAGAAAAATGGAAATTGACTTACAAGAAGACTGAAACCGGTGACTGTAGCGAGAGATATGGCAATGGCAGAGCTAGCTAGAGGAAGCACACCCAGATGACCCACCATCATCGTTGATATAACTTGCAATAGGTACTGTGATAAGGTGACAACAACCATAGGCCCCGCAAGGTAACCCACCCTTTTTATTTCTTCAACGAAAGCAGCCCAACTCAGCCACCGATTGCTTTTCTTCTCGTTCTCTGATCTGGGTATCAAACTCTCTTCCATGCTGTTCTTGTGTGTGTCCACCATTGTCTATTTAAGTTTTAATAGCTTCTCTCACTTACTGAAATGCGAGGCAAAATAGAAAGATGGTATTTGTTTGGATTTATAAGTTAAGAAAAACATATTGGCGTACGACAGCAAAACATGCAAGGGTGAATGCCACATATATACATTTATTATTGTAAACGATAGATCGAAGGACCCATACGACATGACAAACAAACTGGGCACGCCTAATTTTCTTTAAAGTAAACTAGCAACAAACCCCGCGGTTATGCCGGGCTCCGTTTTAACTTAACCACTGAAATAATAGAGAATTCCAAATTAGACTATACTAAACTTATCAAATAATGCATGCCTCTCTTTCCAAAACCAGATTAGGTTATTTCTTTATTTTATAGTTTTTTTTTTACTTGATTCAATTTTATTCGGAAAAAAATTAAATTGAGTTCGATTGTTAAAATAAAATTCATCAACTCGACTAACTAAAATTTTTTTAATTTGATTCGATTCGATCGAATACTCACCTCTAATCTTTCCTGCTTCT
Organism: Gossypioides kirkii; assembly: GCA_005610355.1. NCBI lineage: Eukaryota > Viridiplantae > Streptophyta > Magnoliopsida > Malvales > Malvaceae > Gossypioides > Gossypioides kirkii. Next base: position 36,814,369 of record CP032246.1, read on the forward strand.
CCTCTTTAGTCTACTCTTTTCTCAAGCCTCGAGCTTTACTCTTACAATGTAAGGAAACTAAAATTTAAAATTGAGAATCAAAAGAAAATAAAAAAAAAAATTGAAAGATTGAGAGTGAAGGAAAGGGAAGTGGGGGGAGGAAAAGGGATTTTAGATATGTGTAAGAGTGATGAAAGATAATAGGAAAATTATATTGAGTGGAAATACTATCTATTTGGTTTTTATATTTTAACCTCATATTTTTTAGTTATACTCTCTTATTTACTGAAAGGTATTTATATGCTTAAAAAATAACTTACCATATATGGTTAAATTAGTTTTTAATTAGTTGAATTCATCTTATTGTAAATTAGTGATTTGATTTATTTTGATTATTTGTTTGGTTCTAAAAAAATTAATCATAGCCTCATGTATTGCGTCGATGGTTAAGATGTTTATTGCCTCTAAATATGATCTGGATTCAGATCGCGCTGTTGCGTTGTTGTTTGTGTTTTGCCTTCGTGTTATAATTGATAATGTAATTCTTATTGATTAATATTTAAAAACAATATTTTATCAAGATTTATATGAAAATAAAATTGTAACAAAAATATATATATGAACTCTAAGATAAAATACTGTAAAACAATCAATCAACCAATTTTCTTATTTGTTTATGTACTTTTTTTTTACCTTGGATCTTTTTTAGTTTCGGAGAGAAATACAGGGGGTTCGTGGGGGTCTGGCTCCCATAATAGTTTTGGTAAATTTCTCTTTTAGCCACCTTTAAATTCTCTCGATTTTTCTTAATCATATTTATAAATATTATATTATTACTTATTTATAGGTAAAATTATGCTTTGGTATATTTTCTTTTTTATATTTTTAATTTGATTTTTTACTATTAACAAATTATTTTCCATATTTTAAAATAAATATTGTCATTAAAAATAAATAAGATATATTTTTTAAGTTTTTTAATATATACACCCCTTCAATCATAGTTCTAGCTTCACCCTTAATTTAAAGAGGAAGATATGAGAATTTGGTAGAAGACTTTGGAATATTTTTCTTTGGTTAATATTATTTTAAAATTTACAAACTAAAAATTCCTAATTCATTATTCAATTATCATTTTTTTTTCTTTTCTTAATAGTCAATCAATTGACTATAATAGTTGGTACATAATATATAATTAATATAAATATAATATATTAGATTAAATTTTATAAATGTATTATTAATAAAATTGTATATATGAAAGAGAAACTTAACTTATTATATAAATGATTAAAATTTTCTATTTAAAACTAAAGTAATATGTTTTTTTCCTTTTTTTTTTTTTTTTTTTTTGTTAATGGGAACATAATAATAACTTGCATGCAGCTCCATCTCTTTAATCGTCAGTGAAACTTGCAGAATGGGCTAACGTTAGATAACTGGTATCCCAGTCCTCTATTCTAATGACAAAATGAAGTCATGGCTCAGTTTCCATTCTTACTTTCAAGGAGAGCGTGAGGATGATTAAATACCAATTTTATTCAATCCCTATTTTCTATTACTGCATTAATAAAATTTCTCTATTTCAAAACTATAACTCGTTAGTTTTGTTTTCTTACATCGTTCCATACTCTATTGAAGAGCTTCCTTGGAATACCCTTTCTCTCGCTTTAATTGCCTGCAGTTGTGTCACACCCCAAAAATAAACTATAAGAGATGAAGAAGAATAAGCCAAGCAAGCAAAATGGAAGTGTTACAGTGTTAACAATCAATAGAAGATTTTGAGAATGGACGACAAACCTGTTTTTCCCAATTTATGCAACTTGTAACAATGGCAAGCAGAATTGTTTGGGTGAAAGCCCCAGACTGTATACCGATCCACAGGCCAACCCCTCTCAACTCTAACCAGAAGGCAAGGGTGGCAGCGACAGGGATTCCAACAAGATAAAAAGCTCCCAGGTTGACATAAGCTCCTATATGCTGCCATCCGCATCCCCTTGCTATACCTGATCCAAGCATGTAACCATTTGTATGACCATCTACTCCAACATTCATCTCATGGAAATATATTAATTATTCACCATAACGATAACGAGTTTAACCTGAAAGAACCCCCTGTAAGCTGTCAAGAACAACAGACACACAAACCAAGGGAGCCATGGTTGTTACATAATCCACCACTTCCTTCTCGTTGCTATAAACATAACCAAAAACACGTCGGCTTGCAAACAGGGACCCAGTAACTATAAGGGTCTCTAAAACTGCAATAGCCATAGCAGCAGACACCGCTACACGTGCTGCTTGGGGTTTCCCTGCCCCTAATTCATTTGAAACTCTAGTACTATATTTACAAATCGAAAATGATTCTTAGTTAAATTCAGCTAGTTTGAAAAAGTTGAAACATTAATCAGTAAAGAACTTAGAAATAAGTGTGTGCACGCATATCAGGGCAGACCTTGCTGCAGCACCAAGTCCATATGGTATGGCATAAAGTGTTGCACCGGTATTGAGACTGCTTGGGAAAGTTGAAAAACTTATTAGTAGAATAATTAAAATATGATGTAATCGAAAAATCATAAATTTATAACATCAAATTAAGCTTTGGATGATACAAGATGCATTGATTCAAAACAATAGCAAATGAACATACCACACAGACAATACGGATGTTTCCAGCTCTGGATTTGGTAAAAGCCCAGACAGCAGGATGAGTAGCTCATATGACCACCATTCAAGGCTGCAATTGTTTGAATAAAGAAACATCAAGGATCTTTAACAGCTCACACATACATATTCGAGTGAGGAAAAGAGGACATAACATACCAGATCATAACAGCAGAAGGAATAGCAAAGCGGAAAAACTCTCTAATTCCTTGGAATAATTCCATTGTAATGGGGGAACGAGTTTTTGTACAGGTGGGAGAGTACCGCATGTAAAGTGCAAGGAAAATCACATTTAACCAGTTTGAGATACTAATTGCTATTGCTCCTCCTATACTTTCTAATCCAGACTTGAATACCAGAGCCCAACATAGAGGTATATGTACTACAAGACTAGCAAAAGAGCATATGAGCATGGGAGTGATCAAACTTTGTGTTTGAAAGTAGCGAACAAGTGGTTGAAAAGTAGCATAGGCAAAGAGTGCTGGGATAAGCCACAGAATGAATTTACCGGCTTCTTGTGAAATTAAGGGATCTTGACCAACGAATACAAGTAGCCTTCCCATGTATAACCATAGGACCGACAGAGGGATGCATACTAAGATCAAACAAAATATAGCAGTGTAGGTATGGATTCCCAGTTTTCGGTATTGTTGAGCTCCATAGGCTTGTCCACACAGTGTTTCCAATGCACAAGCCATTCCTAGCTGATAATCGCATGCAAAATACAAATTTTAGGAAATTATATAAGTTGACATTTACTGTATCCCACACACAGGTCATCAGCTGATCTAGACTCACTCAGCAGCAAACCAATCATTCAATTATTGGATTTCTCTTCTTTTTATTCGTTAAACTTAGTGATTGAATAACTATGTTATTGAACTGCAAGAATTAACTATTTTTTGTCAACATGTAACTCACCTTGCTGGATGTTCTCCAAATATTATACAAACCAGAAATTTATTAGCTTGTCCAACTCATCCTATGGCAGATTTAGTCATATGTTCATTGCACAAAGCTAAAAGTGTAACTGGACCATGTTACTTTTAAGTTAAATGTTAGATGGTTTCCTTCCTAAACAGTAAGTCCACCTGCAAAGCTTTTCCATACCAACATTATCGATCACCTAGAACATACTAAATATAACTCAAAAGCATAAAGCAAGTACTTGCCGCCCAAGTCAACTTATGCAACAGATAGTAAAGTTCATCTTGATCACAGAGAATTGCTCTGCAAGAAGCCGAACAACAAAAAAACAATAGATGACCTTTTTTCATAAATAATTTCTTTTTGTCCATTCCTCTGTACATTTGGTGTCCACTAGTTAATTGATGTAAGCCCGAAAGGTCCAAAATCATTAGATAAATGCTTACAAATATAAAAAGATAGACAGAAAGCATGTCGTTAGGAGTCAGCAGATCCAACCACAAAGAGACGATCTGATTGCAAATGTTATGAAAATTGTTATGGTATTTCTCGTTACCGATCCGAAACCCGAATATAACCTCGAACTACAAACCCACAATTTAAGTAGATGCAGAGGAACCTGAGCCCGACAGGATAGAGATGTTAAGGGCTTGTGGGAGAGCTCGCGTGTTGAGCTCGCAAGCCAGATTCGCATGTTTCTGGGTGTTCGCATATAGAAGGTGTAAATTTAAGTGAGTAGTTTGATGAACATGTATTAAGTCTAAAACAGTATACTTGTTAGCATGCATGAAACCTACCTAAAAGGTCATTTCGATAAACAATAACCATATTTTATAAATACTCAATTCTTCTCACCGGTAGAGCACACAACAAAACGCTCAACGAAAATAATTTCCACTTCACTTTACACCTTTTGTTTAGATTGGCATCAATTTCCAATGACTAAACTCTATAGGAAGTATTGAAACTTGTGAAGAAATTCAGTTGATGTTCAGAATCAGTTTCAAAATACGAGAAGATACAAATAAAGAGACGTAAAATTTGAGAATAAGATTATTTAAAACGTCACTATCAATACAAAAAGGGACAACACCGTGTTAATATAATATCAATATCAGTGTTCCGAGAAGTTTATTTAAGTAGAAGAAAAATGCAAATTGACTTACAAGAAAACTGAAGCCGGTGACCCCTGCGAGAGATATGGCAATGGCAGAACTAGAGAGAGCAAGCTCACCCAGATGACCCACCATCATCGTTGATATAACTTGCAATAGATACTGTGATAAGGTGACAACTACCATAGGCCCCGCAAGGTAACCCACCCTTTTTATTTCTTCAACAAAAGCAGCCCAACTTAGCCACCGAGTGCTTTTCGCCTCGTTCTCTAATTTGGGAATCAAACTCTCTTCCATGCTGTTCTTCTTCAGCGAGTCTACCATGATGCCCTTCTCTCCTTAAGCTTGAACAGCGTCGTTCACTTACGCAAGTGCGGGAGAGGGAGACAATAGAAAGATGAACGAGTTGGGTGTGTGATTGTTTGGATTTATTATTGCAAACAAACAAATTGGGCACATTGACTGCAAACCTCAACCCAGCGTTTTGCTACAACTGAGTTGGACGGCACTAACTTGCTTTTAAGTAAACTAGTAGTAACAATTCCTGCGGTCACGCCGAGGTTTATAATTTTTTTTAAGGTTGAATTATATCAATAGTCACTCAATTTTGATATGAAAAATAAACAGTCATTTAATTTATATTTCAGTCACTCCCGACAAAATAAATTTTTTTTACAGTTTCTATCACAGATAGCATAGAACAATGACATGTTAGTTGATGGCATCGATGGAATGTGAAAAACTTCTAATTGACCGGTTACATTTAACACAATAATCATTCATATAAAAGCTAAGTGACTATTGATATAATTTACTTTTTTTTATATCATCTTAATCAATGAAATAATAATAAAAAATTCAAAATTAAATTATAGTAAACTTATCAGATAATGCAGGAAACAAATAAATTTAAAATATGAAGTTGATAACTTTCTGATATCAAGTAAGAAAATTTGGATCGAACCCCACTTGGCTGAATAATTCATTGATCAAAAAAATATTTTGTCAAAGTAGATAATGATTGTAAGCATCTGTTATTAACTCATCATTGTTCTTAGCCCAAAAGGCTAAATTTTTTATTTGTAATTAATTATAGATAATGATTGAAAATATAATTGGGCTAAGTGTACACCAAAATGTAGAAATATCAATTTTATATACATTGCAATTTTAATTTGCCTTTTCGACATATTTTCTCATTTTAATTTGTATTTTAAAACATTCTTTTATAATCAACGATCGACAAGAGATGTAAACTTTAAGTAGGTTCAGGTATATGAGCACAACAAATAATTTAAAAATTAAATAAATATTTTATAATTTTTAATAGGTCTTGTAGTGTTAACAATAATTAGTGTGCAAATGAAAAAAAATTAGTTTTTAGAATTTTCTCATATATTTTTAATTTGTTTTAATAATTGAATGATTTTATGATATTTTGTATATTTTATTATTTTATTAATATTTTTAATATTTCTTTGTTATTTTAAATATTTTTCATCATTTTTACAATTTCTTATTCTTCATAAATTTTATTTATTATAATTTTTTGTTATTTTAACTTTTTTTCAATTTTAAAATAATTTTTAAAATTTAAATATATTTTTAAATTCTTTACAATTTTTATATTTTTTTATATTTATAATTTTTATAATTTTAAATATAAAATATTATTTTTTCACATGACACGTTAAGATTCAATTGAGTAAAAAGATTTATAAAAACTTAATTATTTCTAAAAAAAAATACATATGCTTTAAAAACTCTTTAACAATTGAATAATAATAATAATAATAATAATAATAATATAATAATAATAATAATAATCGGTTTTGACACAATTTCCATACAATATATTTTATTTGTGTATGTAATAAATAAAAAAACTTTTAAATGCGTTGGAAACAAAGGAAACAAAGGAGAACACAACACACCACTGTTTATCTAACGTGCAAAGAGAACATAATTAGTGATAATATGACATTGTTTATCTAACATTTTTTAATAATTTTATTATAAGTTTTGATCATATCTGATTTTTTTAATACAAAAGGATAATGTGTTTCAACGCATTTGAACCCACGTCCTCCTACATTGGTAACAATGTTCATACTAATCGAATTACGACTCAATCGGTATGTTTATTTAACATTTAAATGCATGTGATATAATATTAATGCTATGTTTATATGAGTATTATTTATTCATTATATTTTAGAATATGAATTAGTAATAAATTAAATTTAATTGATAATTTTTAGTTTACATAATTCGTTTTTAAAATAAAGGAGGAAATTATTTTTTGCTTATTTTAAAGAGATCTTATTTTTTTACAAGAGTCTACTCATCTTTTTAGTTTTAAGTTTGAATTATTATTATTATTATTATTATTATTATTATTATTATTGTATTACATATATAGTAAATAAATTTTTTCCTCATATTATTACATTAGTAACCAAACCAAACATAATAGATTTATTTTTACTAGATTATGGCACATCCATGATTTTGGCGAAAAAGAAAATTATTTGACAAATATATTTGTAAAAATTTTAAATAATAAATGAAGTTTTAGTGGAATGGTAAAGTATAAATATAAAAAATTGATGAAGTATGACTTCAAATCCTAGTATATGTTTATATTTTTCTATTTATATAAAAAATATAAAATGGTAAAAACACCTCTAAAGTAATAAAATTTACTTTGAAAAGTAAAAAAAAATTTACTTTTTTTAAATTGAATTAGTACTCGATTAACTTATGATATCAATCCACTCAATAACTTTATAATAAGTACAGATTTAAATTAATTAAAAGATAAAAAAATATGGTAGATTATAAGGATTAAACAATTGACTACAAGTGGCAAAAAAAAATGTATTTAAAGTTAATTGAGTGCCTATAAAGCACGAACACAAACACGCATTATACAAACACAACAACATATCCATTAAAAAAAAATCAAGATATGGTATGTACTTAAAATTCACATTATTTAATCAATAGATAAATTTAATTAAAAAATGTATACTTATCATAACATTTGTTAACTGTAAATTTTATTAATAATAATAAATAATAATGGGTGCGTTGAAAAATTTGTTAAACTATTTCAAAAAAATCAATTAGATTTTTTTACAAAAAATACATTAAATTAAACCCTCGTATATTAAAATTGTATCAATTAAGCTTCATTATTGACATTTTTGTTAATTGTTATTGTTCTGGTGTGACCGTTAGTTGTTGTTGAGTTAGTTGTTATGATGCTAACATGATCATCTGTATCCAAGTTCATTTGAATCTTGGCATTGCTGGTGTGTGTGGGATAAAATAAACTTCTGAGAAATTAATGAAGACTTCAAAGTATATATCAAAGTCATTTTCTTTAAGGTTCTATTCGTCCCTTCAATATCATGGTGTGCAAAGAGTTACTGGCAAATGAAATTTAAGGATACAATATAGCTCAATGGCTATCTACGTTTTGCACGGATGGAAACAGTCCAATGTACACTGAGCGGAACATAGTAAAGATATTAATTTTTATAAAGAATTTTTATAGTAATTCTTTACAGAACAATCTAAGAATAGAAAATATGATGGAAAAATAAAAAGAAATTCTGTTTTTATGTTTTGGGTGTGATATACAAATGAAATTCCACTCCATTTATAGGAAGTCTTATGTTTCTTTATAAGACCATACCTATCCAAATGGAAAGTCATATCTTTAGCAATAAACATAATCATTTACTTGAATAATCATGACTATTTTTTAATAATCAAGTGACAATTTTTGAATTTAAGAGACATAATTTATAACTATAAATCGTGATAATTTTTGATTAAAAACGAAGTAGCATAACTTTTAATTACTTATAACTTTTCATTTGTAACTATTAAAACACTATATGTATTTTAAAAATGTTTCTACCGGCATCCACTTGTCCAAATTTATTAAAGATGTAGTTTTTTAAAAATTATAAAACATTATAAAAATTTAAAAGAGAGATAAATTGTGGACCTTACTTTTCTTGGTATCTTAGGTGAGGTAAATTTCTCTCCTTTTTTCTATAAGATTCTAAAGTTAATAATGTTGGTTTCTTTTTATCTAATTTCGTAATTGTGACATTGCTGTTTGATGTACTTTCAAGGTCACTGTTTTGTTCAACCTTTGACTTCAATGCAAGATGTAAAACTGAAATGTTGAAAAAGAAAAACAAGACTTAAAATAATAAATTTGTTTAGCATAGATGATAAATCATTAAGTTTCTAATTATGTAATCATGAGTTCAAATCACGTTATTATATTTTAAATTTTATTAATTTTTACGAAAATCCAATTTATTCCAGTTTGCAATCACACACTTTATTTCTTATCTTTGGGTTCCACCAATAGCTAAATGAAAATTTTATGAGATAACAAAAAAACTAAGAACCATCATTTCTTTATTATTATTATTATTATTTTCAATTTTTTATATAATTCAAAAAATTTATGTCCAAAATTAAGCATAATAACTGTCAACAACGAAAACAGTTAGTCAACAAATTTAATTGATGTGTTTTAAAATTTAAAGATTTAATTGAATGGATTATTCAATGAAAAATTTGAAGGTTTTTAACCCTTAAAACTTTTTTTTTTCAAAAGCTTCATGTTTTCAATAGCAATTTTCCAGTGTCTCGCGTTTCTTGATAAACCATTTCCACATTTCCTTATTTCACATACCCATTTCCATCTTTCTTCCCCATCATCTTTACTTCTTTTCCCTAATCGCCTTTCTTTTTCCCGTTCCAGTTTTTGGGCTTTTTCGTTTTTGAAGAGTAATTTCAGCCATAAAAAAAAAAAAAAAAACATTTTTCTTATGTTCAGCCATGTCTTCTTTGTGACACCCTCATTTTGATCGTGTCCAGACTATGTCCAGTTTGAAAGAAAAAATTCTCAATGTATTGAGATGTGTCCACTGCATATTTGGCAGTGTCAATAGTGTGTCTGTGTCAAGCACCAATATGACACAGGTAAGAGGAAATTTTCCCGTGTCGGTGTTTCATGGTCGGGTGCTGTAAGAACTAACATGGAATAGACACCATGAAAACTTTTTGGCGTGAGGACAGAAACACACAATTAAAGCTATTTACTTTAAGGTTTCCTAGAAATCACATTGACTCTAGCATATTGGGTGGTCAAGATGTATGGCTAGGAATCTAATTGGTATGGCACTATGTTAAGTTAAACTTAGTTTCAATTAAGGAATAGCTAAGAAATGAAATGGACTTGATGAAATCTATTACAATGGTGCCTAAAAATGAAAAAGAAGATATGCTTATCTAGACAAGACAATGTTTGACTAGGACATGTTAGACATGACAATGCAATAAAGAATAGTTTTATGTCACAGATCGCTTATAGGTGCTGAAAGTGGTATTTCGGGTGTGCGCAATAGTGAGGGCAACTTGGCCGGCAAACCACTAGAGGGATTTTCAAGATAACAAGGGTTCGAGCCTCCTAGAGGTCGAGCAAGACTCCATAAGTATGGAGGAATGGTGAAGGTTAGCATCTTTTGAAAAAAAAAAAAAAAAAAGTTACCATTTAACTTAAATTTGTTAGATAACTGGTATCCCAATTTCACTTAAAGTTTACTAATACTAAAATGAATCATGGTTCAGTTTGCCTTCAAGCATTTCAGGAGAGCACGAGTATGATCAAAACCCAATTTTATTCAATCAGCATTCTCTATTTTAGTAATAAAATTTTGCTTGCTTGCTTACATAGTCCCATACTCTATTGAAGAGCTTCCTTGGAATAGCCTTTCCCTTGCTTTAATTGCCTGCAGTTGTGGCAAAAAAATTAGAGATTGAGACTAAACCAAGCAAAGTCAATTCAGTGTTAACAATCTATTAGAAGGCACAGTTGCAGGACAAATAATAGTAGTTGAACTTCTTAGTATTAGTCCAATCAAATTTTGTTTTTCCTGTTTAACCTTTGTCATGAATATAAATAATCAAGCTATAAAAGATTTTGTTTTCGGTTATATTTATAGAAGATTTTGAGAATGGATGACAAACCTGTTTTTCCCAATTTATGCAACTTGTAACAATGGCAAGCAGAATTGTTTGGGTGAAAGCCCCAGATTGTATACCGATCCACAGGCCAACCCCTTTCAACTGTAACCAGAAGGCAAGGATGGCAGCGACAGGGATTCCAACAAGATAAAATGCTCCCAGGTTGACATAAGCTCCTATATGCTGCCATCCACATCCCCTTGCAATACCTGATCAAAGCATGTAACCATTTGTATGACTACTACTATAATTCTTCATCTCATGGAAATATATTAATTGTTCACCATAAAGATAACGAGTTTAACCTGAAAGAACCCCCTGTAAGCTGTCAAGAATAACAGACACACAAACCAAGGGAGCCATGGTTGTCACATAATCCACGACTTCCTTCTCGTTGCTATAAACATAACCAAAGACACGTCGGCTTGCGAATAGGCTTCCACTAACTATAAGGGTCTCTAAAACTGTAATCGTCATAGCAGCATACACAGCTACACGTGCTGCTTGGGGTTTCCCTGCACCTAGTTCATTCGAAACTCTAGTACTATATACACAAATTGAAGATTATTCTTAGTTAAATTAATTTGGTTCGAAAAAGTTGTAATTGTAATCAGTAAAGAATTACAAAATAGGAATGTGCATGCATATCAGGGCAGACCTTGCTGCAGCACCAAGTCCATATGGTATGGAATAAAGTGTTGCAATGGTGTTGAGACTGCTTGGGAAAGTTGAAAAACTTATTAGTAGAATAACTATAAGTCAATGGAATTGAAAATCCAAAAAATTACAATATCCAATTAAGCTTCGGCTGATACAAGATGCATCAATCCAAAACAATAGCTAATGAACATACCACACAGACAAGACGGATGTTTCCAGCTCTGGATTTGGTAAAAGTCCAGATAGCAGGATAAGTAGCTCAAATGACCACCATTCAAGGCTGCAATTGTTCAAATGAAGAAGACATTAAGGATCTTCAACAGCTTAGGCATATATATTCAGGTGACGAAAAGAAGAGATAACAGACCAGATCATGACAGCTGAAGGGATAGCAAATCGGAAAAACTCTTTAATTCCTTGGAATAATTCCATTGTTACGTGGGCACGAGTTTTTGTACAGGTGGGAGAGTACCACATGTAAAGTGCAAGGAAAATCGCATTTAACCAATTTGAGATACTAATTGCTAATGCTCCTCCTATATTTTCTAATCCAGACTTGAATACCAGAGCCCAACACAGAGGTATATGTACTACAAGACTAGCACAAGAGCATATGAGCATGGGAGTGATCAAACTTTGTGTTTGAAAGTAGCGAACAAGTGGTTGAAAAGTAGCATAGGCAAAGAGTGCTGGGATAAGCCACAGAATGAATTTACCGGCTTCTTGTGAAATTAAGGGATCTTGACCAATGAATACAAGTAGCCTTCCCATGTATAACCATAGGACCGACAGAGGGATGCATACTAAGATCAAACAAAATATAGCAGTGTAGGTATGGATTCCCAGTTTTTGGTATTGTTGAGCTCCATAAGCTTGTCCACACAGCGTTTCCAATGCACATGCCATTCCTAGCTGATAATCACATGCAACTTACAAAATTTAGGAAATTATATAAGTTCAGGTAGTGGTGATATTTACTGTAACAGCTGATCTAGACTCAGTAGCAAACCAATCATTCAATGATTGGATTTCTTTCTTTTATTTGTTAAACTAATTGAGTAACTACGTGATTGAACTGCAAGAAACAACTATTTTCTGTGAACATGTTATGCAAGCCAGAAGCTCATTAGATTGTCCGACTCATGCTATGGCAGATTTAGTCATGTGTCCATTGCACAAAGCTAAACCTGAAAAGCACAAAGCAAGTACTTGCTGCCCAAGGGATTAACTGAACAATAAAGAATTCTCAAGTCAACATAAGCAATCAACAAACAATAAAGCTTATTCGATCATATAGAGAGCCACTTCGAATAAGCCGAACAAGAAAAAACAAGAGATGATTCTTTTGCTTAAATAATTTGTTTTGGAAACCATGTATGACTTCATTCATTCCTCGGCACTTTTACTGTCCACTAGTTAATTAATGTAAGCCCGAATGGTCCAAAACCATTAAATAAAGGCTTATAAATATAAAAAAGATAGACGGAAAGCATGTGGTTGTGAGTCAACAGATCCAACCACAAAGAGACAATCTAAATGCAAAAGTCTTGACTAAACTCTATATGAACCATGGTTAGGTTAACAGAATCCTACTTTGAATTGGATACAACCATCTTAAACGAGGAAATATCTAATTTTGGTGTTGAACAGCCACCCAAATCAGTAGGAAGTACTGAAAATTGTGAAGAAATTCGGTAGATGTTCAGAACCAATCAGAATAAGAGAAGATACAAACAAAGAGACGTAAAGTTTGAGAATATGACAATGGACAACACCATGTTAATATAATGTCAATATTAACTTTATTTAAGTAGAAAGAAAAATGCAAATTGACTTACAAGAAGACTGAAACCGGTGACTCCGGCGAGAGATATGGCAATGGCAGAGCTAGAGAGTGCAAGCTCACCCAGATGACCCACCATCATCGTTGATATAACTTGCAATAGGTACTGTGATAAAGTCACAGCTACCATAGGCCCTGCAAGGTAACCCACCCTTTTCATTTCTTCAACGAAAGCAGCCCAACTTAGCCGCCGATTACTTTTCTCCTCGTTCTCCAATTTGGGAATCAAACTCTCTTCCATGCTGTTCTTCTTAAGCGAGTCTACCATGATGCCCTTCTCTCTTTAAGCTTGAACAGCGTCGCTCACTTACGAAAATGCGGGAGACAATAGAGAGATGAAAGAGGTCGGTTTTTGTTAGGAAAAGTTATATATGCCTACGAAAGCAAAACTGGAGAGGACGCATCCCATCACGTGAGTATGACATGCATTTGTTATTGCGAGCAAACAAACAACAAATTGGAACTGTGCACGTAGACTGACTGCAAACTACAACCCTGACTTCTGCTACTGCCTTAACTTGCTTTAGACTTAGACTAAATTAGTAATAATCCCAAAAAGCTGAACTTTTTTTATTTTTAATTGATATAGATAATGATTGAAAACACAGTTGGCCTAAAAAATGAAAAAACAAAGAGAAAAAGATTTGGGGGGAGAAATAATAATAAAGCAGCAACACAATGAATTTGAGTTCAGGAGGAGTCAAATGGGAAGCGGAGTTGAATCAACAGAGACCAGAGACTGAAGCTTCAGAAAATAGACGTGGGGATAGAGATGACGATTCGTTACCTTTAGAGTTTGGAGGACTCACTTACAGAGATGCAGTATGAGATTGATCTGAAAATGAAATAGAAATTAGATTCTACTCTAAATTTGGGTGTTGGCTTTGGTTTTAGTTATTACAGATTTTGGGTTTTGGTGTCGTTTAGATTCTACTCTAAACTAGAAGAATGTTTTCTTTTATATATTTTTATTTTGAAGAATCTAAATTTTTTTATTTTTAAAATTCAATTCTGTTAAATTTTTTATCAAATTCACTTTTTAATTACACAATTATAAAGTAAATATTTTTTATTTTAAAATATTACAAATTTAAAAATATAAAAACATATACCATATTTTAACTTATTTAAAATATATGATTTAACTTGGTAATGTATCAGAAAAAAGTTATGATAAACTAATGTATTTTTAATAATTATTTTAAAAACATAGAATATCTTTTTTGGTGAAAAGGAAATACCAAAACTAGTTACATAATAGTATTCTGAGGTGGAATAACTTGACTTTTTCTATCTCCAACACATTCCGAACCGTCGTAGGTGGGATTTTAAATATTTATAATCCCTCGTTTTTTGTTAAGACTTATTTAATCAAATAATCCGTAATTTAATTTTACTCTCTTGAAATGTATAGCAACAACTATTAAATTATTTGAGCTAAAATATTTTGGACTCGTCTAATCAGTGTTGAATTTGAAATAGTGAAAGTGCTTCAATTGTGTTACTTAATTTATTTCATTATCACTTTTGATGTAACCATTTGCTTGATTAAAATTTAGTTGGAATCAATTAAATTAAACATGTCATTTAATCATAAATAAAAAAAAAATATTTCATGAAATCAGTTAAAAATAAAACCTTTAAATCAATTAAAAGTCCTGAATTTTTTTTAATTCTTCTTCTTCTTCCTCTTTTCTAATTGTCTCCATGATTCAATCTTCTTTATAATTAAAAAAAGTTTAGATGATATCTTTTAATTAGCGATTGTGAATGTATTATAGGTAATAATTTTGAATTGTTTGGGTAAATTGCATTATAGGTCATTGAACCTAACATCAATTTTTATATAAGTCAAAAACCTTTAATATTATCAAATTATATCATCAAATTTCTATTATCAATAAAGATCAATTATAACAATATAATTTATATTAAAAAAATTAAAACAATATAATTTTGCCAAAATTGTGATTTATGTCATCAAATTTGAGATTTCATGTCACGTATGTTTTTTAGCCAATTATTTTATGAAATTACTTTAACACAATTTTGTTTTTGAATATACTGGACACAATTAGTATTTTGTTTAATAAAAAAAATTCGATGATGTAATTCGATTAAAATTAAAGATTAATTATTTATAAGAAAATTGATGTTAAATTAAGTGACATAAAATGTAATTACATTTCATTAAGTAAAATGTTTACTTCTTGTAGTTTTAACTAAGCCATCTAAGCTTGTTTCCTTTTATGCTCTAAATCCTTACCTTAATATAGGAATAATGTCACATTTAGTACATGTATTTCATAAAATGTTTAATGTGACACATGTAATTTGAAAATGTTTAATGTAATATTTGAGCTATCAATATATATTTTATTATGGTACTTGCACTTTCATAAAATATCCAATGTGGCATATATACTTTGGAACTGTCCAATATGCTACCTAAACTATCAATATGTGTTTTATTATGGAACTTGGTATTAACATTGTTTAAGTCATTCTCTATTTAAGTAAATAGTCATATTGTCCAAAAAAAAATTCATTTAAAATTATAAGACACATATTGATAGTTCAAGTACCACATTGAATATTTCTAAAGTATAGATACCACATTGGATATTTTTTTTGAAAGTATAAGTATGAAATATGAAATTATCCCTTTAATATATATGATTGGATGTTAAATGAAAAAAATAATGAAAAGCATTGATTTAGACAATATGTTTAAATCGACAATAAAATAAATACGTTTTTATAAATTAATATATTTTTATACAAAATTTAAAATTTTCAAATAATTAATATTATTTATATAATTCAATAAAATAGGGTAAAAAAGTTGTAGTTTTTGTTGAATTCAAAAAAAAATGAGATAACAACAATGATAAATGAAATTTGCAAAAAATAAAAATTCAAGAGTTTAATTAAATTTGTGCGTTGCATTAATCAGGTTAAAATTCAATTGTGAAATTACCAAAAAAAAATATATTATTTTTATAAAATAAATAAATATTATTTTAAAAGTATTTTTATATTTTTATATAAAATTTAGAAAAAAACATATACAATAGGATATGAACTCAAAACACTATGAGATTCACTCCCTTGAATTTACTATTTTAATTAAAATTATATTTGTTTTTTATGTTAATTCTTTATAAATATATTATTTAACTATTTTCATCTACATGTGTTTTTATAATAAGTTAATATATAACCATAAATAACCAAGTGTTAAGTGACATTTGCATTTTTTTATGAGAAAATTCAAATTAAAATTCTAAAGATGATATGATTAAAAGGAACAGCCGCAAACCATAAAAGTATTAATATTTATGGATCGTAAAATAGACATAAAAGATACATTAAATTTTTATCCAAACTTCATTTTAAATCTCATATTTCTGTTCAAATCTTCTTATATTTCGAGCAAACCTTTAAATTTGAACAAATAACCTAACGCTTAAAAGGATTTAGTGATAAGTGAATTAAATTATTTGTTCAAAATCAAGAAGTTTTAAAAAAAAATACCATTTAATCCCCAAAAAAATTCATGAAATAGGGTGTATTTGATAAATTAAAATTTTAATTGTTGTTAAGTGTTGAATTTCTAGCACTAAATTTTATAATTATTTTAAAAAATTATGTAGTGAATTTAAATATAATTACTAAATATAATCATATTGTTTGATAAAAGTAAATATTAATTTAAAAAAATTATATGTTATCAACTTAATATTTCTTACATTAAATATACTACATTTATATTTAAAAAAACACATGTACTTATATTTCAAAATAAAAATGGTAAAACTATTTTCTTTTACACTTTCACCCAAGTCAAGGTTTGGTTTTGTGCAATGTTTTTATTACGTTTCCTAATATTCGTTTTAATTCTAATATTAAAAGAAAATTGAAAACAAGAAATATCAATCATCTATCTTTGATGAAGAGAATCTAGAATGTTGACTCCTAAACTCTGAAATGAAGGTTGGACATTGCCGAGTTCTTACAAAGGTGAGTGAGAATGCCCTTGAGCAGGTAGAATGATTAACATAAGTCAACCAGCTTGCCTTCAAACTTGAAATAACTCATCAGTTTGTTGAGGTCAATGGGAGTAGGAGATAATAATTTTATTAAAAACCCTGAGCAAAGTTATTTCTGATGTTTCCTTGTTGGTAGCTATTTTATTCAAAATGTATTCTTTTTATATTCATCTAAGTTCAAAACATATATTATATAATATTTACGTATATATATATATATATATATGAACTTTATTCAGGTTTTGTTGCTCAATGGGACAATGTTCAAACCTGAGAGAGGGTGAATGACCGGCCAGGGCGAACAATCTGAAGAGGCACCAATCTAGCACGAAAAGGAAATAAATAAATATAAGTATGAATCTCAAAAATGAAATGAATTGATAACGTATTTCTCACGGGTAAATACCTAGCAACAGCATTTTATCAAATTATATATACAGATAAGAATTGTAACTCAAAAGTAGATGAATTCTAGCATAAAGTACTGTAGAACAATCAGCCAACTTCCCTACTTGTTTATGTCCATTTTCTGACCCTGAGTAGTATTTGAATTTAGTGTTCTCCCACAAAAAAAACCTAACGTAATTGATTACTCCAATCTAAGATCAGCGCCATGAAGCATGCAATACAGGTCAATCCTAATCCACTCAGCCTTGGTCAGTAAGCTGGCTACAGGTCGCAATCAAAGATTAAAGCTCCACCATGGGCCTGCTTTTGTTAGTAAAAGCATCAGTTTGATGGCAGCCATACCGGAAATTTCAAATTTGTGGTTAAAGTCTTGGCTTTCCATGCCGCAATGCAATTACTTTGTTTTTCACAGAAAAAAGGGGCAATATAACCATGCCAAAAGAACAAAGAAGGTTTGAACGCATCTGCTGGGATCATTGTTCCACACAAAACCGTCAATGGGAGATCGAGCCATTGTAGATCAGTTATCCCTCTTGCTTTTCTTCAGAAACATCGACATATAATTGATATACTCATGGCCTGTCCGGGTACCACTCATCAGCCACTGCAAAGCCTCAGCTGCAGCATCCTTTTCTGCACTTTTCTTGTTGTTGCAAGGCTGCCCTATGATTTGCATACCATTGAACTCGACAGTAGCTTGGAACTGATTGTTTTTCAATTGACTTGTCTTGTAGGTTGGCGCAGCATATCCTGCCCTAGTGACCAGTGTTTGGAGCTGACTTTTAGAATTATCACCCCCGGGACCACTCTCTGTCCTTGAAATCAAAGAACGTTGTGGTGGAACAAAAGGCATATTTGATGGTTTAAGATCTGGACGGCCAAATACAAATCTTCCATCACACTGATCCTCAGAAACCAACAACCGTATTGCAGAAATGAGCTCATGATGAAGATGTAGGACCATTTGGGGATTCAGTAACTGCCCAAATTCACCAAGGTTGATTAGTAGGAATGAATTAATTAAAATTTAAGATCTAAAAATTAACTAGAACGGAAGATGTTTATCAAGCAGGAGCTCAAAGATTTTTTCCACGTGGAAAAGTTATAGGAAATAAAGGAAACGGCAGAAACAAAATATGCAGAATAGATATTTTTCCAGCTAAGGGAAAATTGGTTTGTCTGAGCTCTCAACTTACTTTATTTTGAATCAGCTCATCAAATTCTCTCCTTAAACTTAGATATTTTTCTGCTATAGCAGGTTGCATGAAAAATTCTAAATACCCTCCCAACATCTTCAAGTGTCCATCCTATTAGAGCAAGAATAGAATTTCACTAAACCACCAGTTATCGAAAATAATTGCAGAAAATTACAAACAAAAAATTGTTACTTGAAGAAACAAAACATCTAGTAATAATTTTAGACAGAAGAGAAAATCTTACAACATCTCCTCTTGAGATGCTACCACCAAACAGGAGAAGCACTGAATCAGACACAGCTGTTGAATCCCGCAGGAAAACAGAGTTCACTTTTATCTTCTCATTGAAAACCAGCCAAGGATACGGAATTCTATATTCCCGAGCATTAACAGAGTTCTATAAAATATGAATGTACATCATCACATGAATGCTAATACGGAAGAAAACTAAGTATATCAATTAACTTAGTGATACAGTAATTAGCAGCAAAGAGTCAACAACTAGAAGCAGACTTACCGAGTAGAGAAGTACAGGTCCATCCTCCATAGTTTTCAGTGAAAATGATTTCTCATTATGCTGCACATTAGTCTATGTTAACACTTACGGAAATTATTAGAGGAAACATACAAACTGCAAATTAGAGGAAACAGGTCACAATTTAGCCTCTAAAGTTCAAAGCAGAGGACCATCCTTATAATGTTGTATGTGCACGGTAAGTAGCCATAATATTTAATCAGCAAGCCAAGTATACTTTTAATATAAGGTCCCCAATTTGAGGAGGTTTGGTATGCAAAACTAGAAAAAAAGAAACTAAAAGCTCACCACGACAGAGCAAATTCCAGGATAAAGCCCATGACAAATAATTGCTCGGATGAGATGCTGATCATAGCTCCAGCCATTACAGCTAGTTGCATAGCCGTCAATAAGACCAGTATCCTTGAGCAATGAAAGAAACTCCTCCCTAAGAGAATCAATTGCCTTCATTGATTGTGCAGAAAGAAAATTTTTCCAGCAATAATCATATCCAGCAAGGTCTTTCTCGGCTTCTTTCCAGCCCTCGTAAGCCCGGACAAGTGCAAGGTGGTCACTATGATCATGGGAAAATTGCAACTTTGCAGCCTCTGCAAGCTGCAAGGAGGACAAAAGATCTGTAATATGTGATATAATATTTGGACCTTTATAGGCAAGTTCCTTTCACAAGAAGTCAATGAGATACAGTCTCCAGCTCTTTTGGTTATTTTAATTTGTAGATGATATTTGAAAATTATGATTTTACTAATTTAAAATTGTCCCTAAATATGTCCTGCAGAACGACTTGCAACCATGCCAGTGGATTAAGCCCGGGAACAAGTGGCAAGGTTTTGGTTAATTCTGCACCAAGGCGTGTCATAGAGACTTTGCCCAGGTGGCTCAGACATGGAGTTTGTAAAGGTATCCCTTAACCTTCCTCTGGAGTATAAGAGTGCCTCTAGTGTCCTATTCCACAGATGGTTTTCCACCATATTCATTGACTGTTGCCAAAGAATTAGTTCTTAACCATCAATTTGGAATTCATTATCCATCACTTTAATGAAAATGACCTGGCATATTTCTATTGGCTGTACTAGTTACACCTCAAGTCTACATTATCGGGCTTTCATTGCTCATTTTAGAAGCAAGCAAGTTCCCTATAATCTCCGTTTACACACTAGTTCTTGGTTACCCTTCACAACCAACACTCCAACCACCCCTACGTTTCCTTTCCTAATCCCCACAAGTCACTATATAGGTAATTGTTTCCGTGTTATTCCAAGTTCTCACTTTAATCTTGCAACCTTTCTGCCAGCCATGACATGCCATGATCTAGAGTCTGCTCCAGTCCTCTCTGTAAATCCTACACCACCCTATTTTATTTGTTTTGGCACAAACTCACTGCAAACCAAAAGGACCCCAAACAAATTTTAAACTCATAACCATTTATGCTTCTAAGGATTCTATTATTAATACTTAATACACCGTTCCCAATAAACTTCTAATGAAAATATTAAAGACCAAAGAACAGTCAAAAGCCAAGCCATACCGTCTGATGGTCAATCCACGCAAGATAGGCAAGTTCTTAGGATCTATTTAACTCCTGTAAATAATTAACGACCCAGTATCAACCTAGCAATTGTTATGTGCGTTTAAGAAGATTAAGGTATAAGGTTAGAATCTCATATCAGACTTCATCATATGTACCAAAAACAAAAAGGGACTAATCAAGAGCAAGGTAACCAAGTGAATATGTAACTTTGTATGCAATGGCCATCATAAGATACCTTAAAACTACATCTTTGTTATTCAAAATTTGAAGCTTAAACAGTTCCAAATGATTAAAAGTAGGTTCTTAGCATATAAGAAAAGTAAGGATTAAAAATCCATACTAGTCTGATTTCAACAGACCATTTGCAGTTCAAATATTAATAATCATTATAATTACCGCACTTTAAGAGAACTAAATCTCTTAGATACAACAGATAAATTGAGCTTCCTACCATTCTACATGATATGAAGTACAAGTGATCCGCATAAGATTCTCCTTAACTTTCATTTCAAGGGAAATAAGGCAGCGCCTTGAGAATAATAAGGTTACAATCTCATTATAGCATGTGTTTCTCTAGTTACTCTCATGGTATTGTTTTTGTTTCTCATGGTAAAGGCTGTTTTTTTTGTGTGTGTTTTCCTAGGGTCTATTCGGTTCAGTAAGGTGACGTTAATTAGAGTAGCTTTTGGTTGGAAGATAAACAGTTATTTGTTCAGTCTGCTCTTATAACATTGCTCCACAAGCTGAGACCCTTAGAAGTGAAATTTCCAGCTTTTATCAGTTGATCAATTAAGTAATGATGACAAAAATACCAAGAAGAGAAGGCAATGAAGCTGGCAGTACAGTAACAGAGTTTAATCATTCTTTGTTATGTAATTTTAACAATTCATTAAATTGGATCCAAACCATACAACCTTGAAGTAATCATTCTTTTTATCTTTCATTTGCACCCAGAAAATAGTTTCTTGTTTTCATGCACCTTGATTGCCATTAGGAACTCTATTGGATCAAGCACTCTTATAGCTATAAAAGGAAAACTGTTTATGCCACTAAACATTAAACTTCAGTTTCGGAAAGTTAAGCCAACAACAAGCCCTTAATGAAAGATACAATACAACAACCCAATCCGGAACTACTACACCATTGTTCAAACAACAAATAACCAACATCTCTCCAAAATTTACCAGCAGATATGCAATCAATTGAAATAAATAGACTCAACCAAAAAGAAAGAGTGAAGAATAAAAGGCTCATGCTCAGGCTACAATCCCACAAAAAGATGCAAATGATAAAAGCAAAGCTGACTTACATCTTTCTTGTCTAATGGTGTCAAAAAAGGATCTCTAACACTAAGACCAGCAACAATAGTCAACACAGGATCCAGGCAATTAAGAATAGCACCAAGGATGAGCATCTTCCCAAGTTTTGGCTCCATTGGAAGCATAGTCAAATAACGCCCTGTCAGTCATGTACGTTGAACTGAATGAGAGTACAATTACAAATAAATTACAAAAACTAAAGAGCATTAATATGGAAAAGCAAAAATATGTGTTCACAAACCCAGCACAGTCAGATTTTCATTCTCATCCAAGGCCCCAATGACTTTTAAATATTCAATGGCATTTTGAACCTGCAGTCAGAGTTTAATAAATAAAAACATTATTGGGAGGAACATAAGAGTACAGAACAGTCTACATTTATGCAAAGGTGGCAAATAAGACCTTCAATACTGACATAATCTGAAATTTATAAGGTGCAAAATGAAAGATTTGGTAAGGCATTGATATTACAATAAAAGAAAAACCAAGATATCAAATGGAGTACTACCGCCAGTAACTTTGGTGACTGCAATGCCCTTGATAGGAATTCAGATATACTTCCAAGTTTCAAACTTTTGATTTGCAGACAAAGAGACTGCAAAGGTGTTCTCAATATTTCAGGTAATTGATATTCAGTGAAGGCATCATATACGCATCGAGGATAGAGATGGTAACACTCTCCAGGCTGCACTCGGCCAGCTCTGCCTCTTCTCTATATAGACATGCATGTACAAAACAATACATTAATCAACATAAAGGTAAATAATTGGCAAGCAGCAAGAATGGCTTGTTTCATTAATGAGTTTCTTTCCAGTGAACATATAAAAAAAAAAAGGAGAGAAGAAAGAGAAATCAATGGAAACTGACTGTCAAATGCATAAACCAAAACAACAAGCCTTGTCCCACATATTTGAGGCTGGCTACAAAAAGACAAGACATAGAAACATTTATATTGGTACACAAAACCGCCTTCAATCATTTATATTAACCATCATTCTCTCTTCAAGTTCTAATAGTTTCATATCATTATTTATCAGCTCGAACCATGTCTGTTTTAGTGATTCTCCAACCTTTTACCCTATGCAGATCGATTTGCTCCATCCTTGTAATGCATCCCTCAATCTTCATCTAATGACCAAACTATCATAAATGGTTTTCTCAACGTATCCTCAATAAAAGCTATCCCAACTTGAAGACAAATATCATAATTTTCAACTTCATTCTTTCTATTCTTACAACACATCCATCTTAATATCAGCATCTTAGCTACACTCATCTTTTATATATGTTCATATTAATCCAACATTTTGTAGAATATAGCTAAGCCAAAAAACTTCCACTTCAAGCTCAAAAGAATATTGTAATCAGGCAAAACTCCAATCTCACTTCTTCAAATAAGCTACCCAAGCTTTATTCTACGGTTAACATCTCCATCAATCTGCTTGTCTTTTTGAATTATCACCTATTTGTACTTAAAGCACACTGCTAATGGTATCACTTGATCATCGAGCATGATCACCCTCTTGATCATTATTCCTCCTTTTACTAAATGTTCACTCCACATACTCAATCTAAGTTCCTGAGTTTCTCATGTTTGTTCCACAACCCTAACATGGTATTAAACTCTTTTTTAGTCTTATTAACCATTACAATGTCACCTATAAATAGAACAGACCAAGGCGTTTCATCTTGAATGCCTCAGTTATCTCATCCCTCCATCTCTAATCTTTTCCTCACTCCTCCAAACAAACCTATAGATATCTTTATCTCCATCTTTTGACTCCAACCTATCAAAAATACTTTTATACTCTCATTCTAGCCTCCCTTACAACTTTCTCGGCATATTTTTCTAGCTTGCATTACTCAATATTCTTTGTATCTCTACTTTTCAGTAAATTCCTATAGCAAACTCACTTGTTTTTAACAACTGCCAAATGCAAACCCACAACGACAAGTCATTTCAAGGGTCAAGAAAGATGAACATGTTTGGCTAGAGGCAAACAACTCATTTTCTAGAAGGTTCTTGAAACGATCATACAATCAAAGAGGAATATTGTTAAGGTGATGAAAATGAAAAAAAAAAAAGGCTTAACTTGAATCAATAGCAACAAACGCTAGAGAAAATGTTCCCCATGGGCAAAAAGGCAATCAATGTTATTAATGCGAGCACCTAGGTGCTGCCTAGGCACTATGTCTTAGTGCTGGACAAAACAAGCACCTCAAAGCCTTTCGAGTGAGGCATACTACACCTATGCGCACTTTTGTAAGGTGACAAGTGCAACAACAAAAAAACTAACAGAAGTTCTCTTTAGTTTCTTTAGCTTTTATTTTTTTCATTAATCACACCTTTAATAGTGAAAAAGGGACAATATCAAACTCCTTGGTTTCTCAATGTTTGAATATCCAACAACAGATACGGGAACATAAGAACATCATGCGTATTGAACAACAAATGAAAAAGGAAATGCATGTTTTGTTGGACAAACTGGACCACACTAAACCCTGCCCCTTGAAGATTGAAGATTAATGAGAGTTTAGAAGCCATACAAAAGACACATACAAGCCAACCAGAAACTCAATATTTAACTATTTCTCTCCTTCCCCATGTTTCACATTTGACACAAAGATGCAGTATACAAAGCCAATCTTGTGCAACCTACTAGCATTCATGTCCTCTAAGAAATTGATTTATTTGACAAAACTTATTTCAATTACTCTTAGAAGAAAAGGATTCATCCCCGAAAAAGCACCTAGTGCAAACTATTAATAGCCCAGCAAAAGTATTCTTAACAAAAAGTCAGAAATAAACCTCCATATTAAAGGTAA
Source organism: Gossypioides kirkii (assembly GCA_005610355.1). Classification (NCBI taxonomy): domain Eukaryota; kingdom Viridiplantae; phylum Streptophyta; class Magnoliopsida; order Malvales; family Malvaceae; genus Gossypioides; species Gossypioides kirkii. The sequence continues at coordinate 36,839,481 of CP032246.1, forward strand.
TAAAATGAACATTCAACAAGAGTCAAATTATACTAGACAACTTTTATGAAAGAGGGAAGACAAATTATTAACAGTCAGTTTTAACCTCAACATAGATTAGAGATCATACATGCAATCAGATGGTAGCCTTACTTGTTGAGTAGAAACCTTGGAAATCCATGATGGTAGCAAACAAGGAGTGTTATTCAATGCGTCGTACGATGTCTCCTTGGCCTTTCCACAATCAAGAACAAAAACAACATCATTAATTGTTATGCTTGTCTCAGCAATATTAGTAGTTAATACTATTTTCCTCACTCCATCTTCAGGCTCTTCAAAAATTAACTTCTGCAAGAATCCAGAAAAAAAACTTATTTAGAATTAAATTATGGATGGGAAGGAAGAATGGCAAAAAATGCTAGCCAGACACACAATCTTAGAATATATGCTAAACAATGAAAGAAGATTACCTGCTCAGAACTCGCCATAGAACCATGGCAAGTAAGTAGCAAAACTCGACTAGGATCTCCAAGGAATGGATGAGCTTGCAGCTTATCCTTCAGAGAACTTATGTCATCCCACCCAGTCATAAAGACTAGAACTGCACCGGGCCTCTCATTCTCACAGATATAGGATAAAAGATATTCTATGAGATTAAAACCAATACAATCAGGATTCCAACATGACAAAGACTCCTGTGTCTGAGGGCTGAAATCCTTAAAATCAGCTGCCCGGAGCGCATCCTATTATATATTTTCAAAATAAAGAAAAAAAGAAAGGAATCATAGAGTGCAGTATTCCAAAAGCAGCAAAAATAAATGAATAAAAAACCAAACTGGATGTATCAGTGAGACCTACAGGTCACAAGTCAAACCATTAAATATATGATTTTAAGTAATTAAAATATATATGGCATTTAATATATACTAGATTTTGTCACACCCACATCATGGGTGAAAGAAAAACTTAAATATTAAATTATATTTATAAAATATTTAATCAACAATTAAATCATAGATAAAGTGGTAATACTTGTAAATAAATTCTTTTTAAGCTCAAGTTCGATCTTTAGATATTTTATTTAAACATTTCATATAAAATTAGTAAAAGACGAAACACTATTATATTAATATTTATTACTTCTATTAAAAATTGTTTTTAAGTAATTTTGCTGACTGAGTTTGTTTGACTCGTAACACCAATTCAGACAGCACATTATATAAAATCAATAAAAGAACCCAGTTTTTAGTCCAAAAGAATATAATGAATCAGGTTTTTACCAGTTTAATCGGGTCTTTTACCGGTTAAACTGGTTTTTTATGGGTTGAACCAGTTTTCTATCAGTTCTCAACTCTTGGGTATTTTTATGTGTACCAAATCGAACAGGCCACCAGTTCCCAATTGAACCAATCGGACAAACCGGTCAAGTTCGGTTTTTACAACATTAAAAAGAAGTTTGCATACCTCAACAGAAGAGACAATTTGGCTCTTCCTCTTTCTCGGGGCTTGCTTACTCATTTTCCACATTCTTTCTTGTCCATAATCATCAATTTGATTAGATGGAGTCAACCTATAACCTGTCATTTCCAAAATATTCTCCAAAAAATGTGTTCGAACTGGGTACGTAAAACCCTAAATAGAACAAGAAAAAAAATCAGCAATACATTTCAAATTCTGGATAACTCCACCAGAAAACAAGTCAGAATATAGAAGACCTTAAGCAAGTGACATATATTCTGAATGAATGCTTTGAAAATTGACAAAAAAGAATATCAAAAGACTAATTTAAACATGACAGAAAACTATGAAAAACAAAAATCTCTCTTTATCAGAAGAAACTAAAGGCCAAAAGAAAGATCAATTAGGAAAAGGCCGAAAAAGAAAAAACGTGACAACAACCTGCAAAATGGAGATGTGGGAGACAAGTGAAAAATAGAAGATTTATGCCATGACTGTGAAAGTTTAGAATCAGAATATAAGGAAGAATTAAGGCCTTAATATATATTAAATTAGTTTAAACATAACAAGGAACTGATCAAAAGCAGACAAAAGAACATAAAAATGGCATAAGGTTCGGCAGCTAATCAAACAAGCTAAAGATATCACAAGTAATTATCCATCTGTAGCAAAGGACGAAAGACAATAACCAATTATCTGAGTCAAAAGTGTTCCATTAATATCTTAAAGCACAAATGTAATGAAATTAAAAATTTATAGATACTTATAAAGAAAGTTCTTCCATGTTTCCATAAAAGTAGGAAGGTTAAAAAAGAAGAAACAAAATATGACAACAATCTTATGTATACAAATTTCAATGTTGCTTTAAATATCTTTCATCATATCTCAACTAGCTCATTCATAAAAAGCACTTCGATAAAAACCCAGTAGACTGGCAAATGGGACCCAAATAAATCTGCCTCTTGAAATGAAACTATTGGTGGAACTGAGTTTGCAACTTACTGGAATGTGGATTAAAGGTGCCCCATCAAAATATGAGGAGAAAAGCTCAGCATCCAAAGTTGCACTCATCAAAATCAGCTTTAATTCTGGGCGGCGAGGAAGGAGATCTTTAAGGACAATGAGTAGGAAATCTGACATTTTAAATATTATATTAGAAACATTTTTCACTAACTATAAAACTAAGACACCAATTTCACATATTACCTTCATTCATCCCTCGTTCATGAATCTCATCCACAATGACATGAGTAACACCTTTTAAATTTCTATCAACTAGTAGCCTTCTCAACAAAATGCCTGTTGTGCAAAAGAGAAGACGGGTATCCCTCCCTTTAATACCCTCAAGCCGTACTTTATACCCAACCTTCAAATAAAGCCAATAATGAGAAACATTACCCAATTTTCTTAAAAAAAATGTTTTAACAAAGAATGTAACAGATTAGGCAAAAGTCCTATGCAACTATTTCTTAGAAACTAACAGATTCACCCAATTTTTCTCCTCTTTCTGAAGCAACTCTTTCTGAAACAGATATAGCAGATATTCGCCTGGGTTGCGTACATATAATGCTACAAAAAGCTCCGCACACAGAATCTATCTCAGATTCTAAAATAAATTGGGGAATTTGTGTTGTCTTGCCACATCCTGTTTCACCTGAGATAATAACAACCTGCAAAACACAATTTTTTGTTACTACAAAACATATAAGAAAAATAAAACATGTCTACATAACTGAAGTGGTGTTTCTTAACAAGTTGAGCCTGTATAAGTAGTGTTTCTTAATGTGTTGAGCCTGTATGAGTGGCCCAGCTCATTTAACTAACAAAAGATAATATACCCTCAAGGTCAATTCATTAGTTAAATAACAATTCAAGTAGTGTTTCTTAACGAGTTGAGCATGTATGAGTAGCCCAGCTCATTTCTGCTCCAATGGAACCCAATATGTTCATGAATACAACAGTCCTTCACCACTAATTCCTGCAGAAGCAAGCAACTAAACTCAAAGAACTTCTAAAATTAACACACCTGATTCTGCAAAATGGCGGTCAATATGGTATCTTTCTCTTTATAAGCAGGAAGACTTTGACGGAATTCTAGCATTTCTCTTCCTTCAAGAGACTCCTACAAACATTAATGAAGTGGAAAACACAATCAAAATAGTTCAAACCAGCCAAGGCTATTCTAACCTTAGAAGGCCAAATCCAGCCAATTTCTTGTTAAGGCCTTAAAATCCTTTGTACAGTTGTGGCAGATGACAATGAGGTATTGTTGGCATAAAGAATAGAAAGAAATTCAGAGGAAAAAAGAGAAAAGATAAGGAAAGAGAGGAGAGAAACAAGTAAAAAGATATTAGTGGACATTGGAATGTTACCTAGTTGGCTAAATTGCAGCCATCATCAAAATAGAATAGTATATCAAGGAAAGATGATGAAAGATGGGGGACTTATTCCAATTTTTGGTAAACTTATTGAGTATATTTAGGTATTATGCCCAAAGAAGTACTTAATAAAAAAGGTGGTACTTGATTAAATCTATCACTCCAACCCTCCTTTTATCATATGATTATTTGAGCCTCTTAACTATTATTTACACCCAATCAAGCCTTCTTAGAATGAGAAACTGCCACATGACACACATGACCATAAAGAAACAATTATAAAACAGATACCCGTCTTTGAATAAAAAATTAAATAGTAAAGAAACAATTTTCTTCCCAACCAGTATATTGAAATTATTTTTTCTCCACCTCATCTGGCACGTGGCAGATTATATCACATAGTGGACTCATGTATTATAGCAGTTTTTATATTTCAAGCAAGCTTAATTGGACATAGATAACAGATAAGGACCTATATTGACCTAAATTGGACATAGTTCAAGTCTTTTTTATGTTTTAGCCAATAATAAAATAGCAGTGCAGCAGAACAATCATCAATATTCTAATATAATGAGCAGATATGAGATGCTATAACTAGGCAATAGCAAACATCTATATGCACAATCATCAAGGTAAAATGAACCTGCCACGCTTGTTGCTGATCACGCAGCAGCGAACTTCTCCGCAAAAGAATTTTCTCCATAACAGCTGTGCCAGATGCTAATGGCTCTGGCTGCTCAAAAAGTCCTTCTTCAGTAACTAGACTGCTATTACTGCTTGATCTTGAAAAACAATTATCCGAAAAGCTTTCCTTATTCCTAGACTTTTTAGAAAGGTACTCTCCAAGATAGGCATCGACTCTCTTCAACAAACCAAAATTTAAGCTCACCTATCATCAAACACAAAAGACCTCAATATTATACAATTAAGAAAACTGCGCTATCAAAGTCAACAAAAGGTACCCTAACAAGCACCACCAGAGAACATAATGGGTAGAAGGTATCGCAATACGAACACAACAACATGGTAATTTCCAAAAGCTAGGACAGCCTAAAGCTGGGATAAGTAACAGACCCAAAGATATATATACATAGCTAGGGTTTAAAATTGTGATCACAAATGTGAACGCATTTTCAGTCACATCACATTTATCATGATCGCGTACATAAAAAATGCTATCACAATCAATTTAGCCATAGGGATAGTGAATTTTTTCCACTATGCACAGCTTACTATATGACGTAATAATTATAATTATAATCATATAATTTTCTTTTTAATGTTTTTAAAGTGATTTATGATACAATGAGATTTTATTTTAAATAATTATTCATAATTCTTTCTATTATAGTAAAATATTCATATTGAGAAAAGGAAATTCTTATATTTATTTTAATTCAAAAAAAATCTTATATTTATTAATTTCTAGGAATATTAATTCAGCAAACTAAACATGTTGATTGCCAAGTGTTTATGTTTAATAATATTTCAAACATAATATTATGATTTCCATTAAGAATAGTATCTCCAAAACTATAAAAATACATTTTAGTAACATTTCAGCATGGCGCACCATTTCTAGTTTTATGAGAAATATGCTCCTTGAAGTATGTAATTCCCCTTCTACAACTTCGCTATGAAGTTCGCATGAAATATTTCCCAATTTGTCAGACAACAAAAGTGCTTTAGACCCTTACAAGCAAGCTGCTTGCCTGGGAAGAAAGGGCACGATATCAAAGATATCAAACTCTTTACTTCTCAACATTTGAGCACTCAACAAATAAATCATGCGTATTACACAACAAAAGAATAATAAAGTTTTGCATGTTTTGTAGATAAAGGACCACTCTTTAGTATTTATTATCATAATTATATATTTTAATCATGCATATTACACATATATACTGCACCTTATTTCACTTAAGTGAGTGCTTTTTATGCGCCCTATGCCTCAGCCTGCATAAAGAGTTTAGGTGCCTAGAGTGCATGCCGTTAGGTGCATCTACACCTTCCAGCACAGTGCTAGACAATAAAAATGCCTCAAACCCTTTCGGTAAGGCAATTTGATCAGGTGCAGCAACGTGGGGTTGAGATCCTATCCAGTACTTTCTCATTCAATACTTACCAATAAACTAATCATCACCACTCAAATGAGTAGGTCCCATCTGTGAATTGTCAAGGTGATACTTGTAAATGATAATTAAACTTGTATCGGATAGTAATGGAAGGGAGTCAAGCCCACCAAGGTGTGCTTTTCTGTAAGGTGACAAGCATGAGAAAAGCCTATCTCATTTATCCTTTGATTCTTTTATTTTTTTCACTTTTTTCATTAGTTGTACCTCCACTAGTAAAAGGGGATAGCATCGAACATTCCATAAAGATTGACCAACAAAAAGAATTGCATGTTAATAGATAAACTCGATCACTCTTTAGAGTTAATTACATATCTTAAACTTCATACACACACATATATATATTGTGGTTTACTTCACCTAGGTGAGTACATACTTACACCTTGGGCCTAAGGCAATATAAGGGTACTAGTGCCTAAAGAGCAACTCGCGTCCTTGCAACACTGACATTTCCTTCTATATCTAGCACAGATATTCCCGAATGTGTTCTTTTATTCATCTATTCCCTATCCAACATTCCATCAACCCATCTCAACCCTGCCCCTACTACGTAAAATTGCTTTGAATTTTTTATTCCCCAATACTACACAAAGGCCACTAGCCAATACCCATTAACCCAGCCCCTTCTCCTCTCAATACTACTTTATTTCTGCCTCCCTAAATACCCATTAACCTATCTTTGCTTCTCTTCAAAATCAACACCCCAACTTCTGTTCAAAATCTCTACTTCCTTTTTAATAAAAAAAGTGCTTTTTTTTTTAACAAGGAAACATGGTAACAGTAATAGCAACTCGTTATGATCACTATTTATCATTACCCCAATTTTCCAGTCATGATCAAAATATTTTTGTGAGAGAATTTTGCTCACACCATTTTTTGGATACATAGCAGTAGCAACTGCTGCCAGTATAGCAAAATAGCAGTTGTGACACCACTTTTTAAGTCCCTGTACATAGCATCAAAACAGGCAAGAGGAGAAAAACTTAAAAAGTAAAGCACAAATATTGATGCAAGAAGAGTATGGAATGAGCAAAATTATCATAGGTTATTTAAAAATTATGAGTTACAACATGGGCATATGAGCATGAAAACTCTATTTCATAGAGTTATTTCAGTCTTATCTGATGTAATAAGGATAGCTAAGTCCCTCAACTCTAAAGCAGTAATTAGATCATTTTTAGTCTTTTCCTTTTCTTTTTTTCCTTTCAGTTAAGTGGTCCTTACATGTTCTAAACCACTTATTAAATGAGTGTCCATATAGTCAATGAGATTTAAAGTGAAGGCATGATCCTGTGTTCTTTATTTCATAAGAAACTCAAAACTTTGTTACAGTTTGATTTAGTATTAGTTTACTTAATTTGTTATGTGCCAATTGCAAGGTATGGGACTTGGATCTCACCAGGGAAGTATGGGATTTCCTACTGGGGTTTATATGGAGCTAGGCTCTCCAAACTCAATAGCTAGCTTTTAGGGTGTGGTTCTCCAAAGGTCCGTATCAAAATTAATTGATTTTTTGAATAAAAACTTAATTATGAATTTCAGTACTTAGTAAGATTTAGTACTAATCCTCGTGGGTCAATACTTGTCACCTTATTACTTGTTAACAGTATATGTGCTAGCGTCGTAAATCCAACAAAAGTACATTTTTAAAATCCATGAAAAATAACAATATTAAAAGAAGAATAACATGTGGTCTCAGCATAATTTCTAGATTTCTCTGTTAATTTTTTCCCTTAAATTTGTTGATTAACAACTATTTGCTAAATTACAACTTTAGACATATAAATATTGAACAGGACAAGAGTTGTGTTCATTTTCTGCATGTATCAGTCAACATATAGTCCCACTTAAAGCATAAGAAAGGAACAAAACCAACTTTTTATGTTTTAGGCAATGAGTACATTATGGGTATATATCCAAATAAGTTGAAGGCCTAATAAGGATACAAAACCAATCTTAGAAGAAAGCATTGTAGTATTGGTGTTTCATAAAGGAGAGCACAGATTAAAGAAATTGCAGAAGTACCTCCCTCTGCGGACGCTTATCATCCAGGTCAAATCTGTAGTTAGGCAGGGGCACCTTACTGAAGACAGCAACTTTGGAATAAAGATGGCTGTCAAACATAATTTGTGATGAGAATCCCCACATAACTAAGAGCAATTTTATGTGTGGAAACATCTATTTTGGTCAACAGAGATACCTATACAAACCCATTCTGCTTGCCAAAGCTGCTATTTGCTCAAAGTCTCGCCTGTCCTTCTTCTCCCTTGATACGAACTCCTGTTTCGCATCATCATGTAGAAGCATGGCTAGCTTTCGCTTCCACTCTTCAATGTTAGCTTCATCGAAGGTACCCTGGAAAATGAAGCATGCAGAAATGAAATTATAACAGCCTTCATGCAACAAAGCCGAAGTTAACAACAAAATTTGAACAGAAAAGTTAAGATGCAAATTAATAACTTAAAAAAAGCATTTTACCTCAACAAAAAAAAAAAAACAATAGGAACATTCTCCCAATGATTTCATCTCACCCTTGATAAACACATCTTAATGCATCTTCTATTTTTTCCTTATTTTTTTTTTTTATGAAGGTTTAAGGGAATTACTAAGCATTAGTACTGATGAATGAGCTCATTTAATAGCAAAATCCTAGAAGTATCAGGGACATATATATCTTAACACATAATCTGAGGCTTTACATACAATAATGAAGAAATTAGTCAATGCTCTTTGCTTCAGCTAAAGTGGGCTTATTTGATCGCGCAATGCAGAAGTAGAAATGACAATCAATGCAGTAGCCAAAAAAATAGTATAATAATAAAACACAAACAGAACAAAGGCAAAAATTGAAGTTGGAACAAGAACAAAAGGATTTGTTGAGGCATTAATAAATAATATCTCACTACAGTTGCCTAGTGTTTGTGAAGACTATCTATGGTCTGTTTGGTCTTGCTGCTATTTCTGTAAGAAGTGTTGTTTGAGTCAAGCAGTTCTAAAAGATCTGTAAAGAGAAGTTCAACATGCATTTAGCAACATTAATGCAGAAGTGCTATAGAATATTAAATATTAATATCTAGTTTTTTTTTATATTTTCAACAGGTAAAAAGTAAAATATTCAACTTATTCTAATAAATTACATGTTTTTAGATGAAGAAAAATAAAACAAAGAGATAATTTTGTCACTTTAAAAAAAAATTAAATTCAATAGAAAAAACTAGATCAAAAAACAAAAATGAATGTCAAATAGTATGATGTATATAATTTTATGAAAAAAATATAGAAATATGAGAAAGAGTGTAAGAAGGTTTCTTTAAATATTTGTCATTAAACAATTTAGCACTTTTTGGAGAAGCCCTGATTTATAGCTTACTCTAGAAGACCAAATGGGCGTCCCGCATAAGCTAAAAATCTCAAATTTTGAGAACCAGAGACCTGGCTTTTACTTTTGCAGTAGAAAAGCTCTTCCATAAGTAGAACAAAGACCAACATATGCTACGTTCACGGCAGCTTTTACTCCTAGCCCTTGGATACACAAAAACTGATCCAATCAAACTCATTAAAACCTAAGATACTAGTCACATGACCGCTTAATGTGAAAAGGAAAAGACAACTACAAACTGTAAATTGAAGACAGGAAATATAAGGAAAGCATATCATGATAACCAATTTAACTAAGTTCTAGAATGCTCCAGCATCATTCAATCAGCATCAGGAGTTTTTTCTGTTGTTACAATAAAATGACAACCCCTTATCAGCAAGGTTCAACTTCATCTATTTTATATGTATACGATAATTTTTATGCAGTCCATCCATTGACTAAAATTGTTTATAGAGAAAAGAGGACAGACATAAAAATAGAAAGAATCTTAGCAATCAATTGATTGTGAGTTAAGGAATCTCCTATTGTCACAAACCCCAAAACCAACAAAGGTGGTCAAGCTACAATCTTCACTCTTCATTGAATTCGGAATTAAAACAAAAGCACAAAAGTATTAAAGAGAAAAACCCATTATTTTATCATTAATGATGAAATTTTTAAAATGTTGTTAAAGCCAAACGTCAAAGAGATGTAAACATACTTGTCTTTATCATCAAGTTATATGCATGCATATATTACGTAGTCAGTACTCACAACACAATATATACTTAACCTCAAAGGATTAATAGAGTAAAGGCCTCCATAATGAATCCTAAAATTTAAATCCCATGAAGAAAAATATTACTAATCTACACCCTTATTTTGCAAGTAGCACTAACTGCAACAATATCATATATAGGCAACAACATGGGCATCCCTAACACTATTTGGATATAAGTCAGAAAAGGAAAGGAAAAGAAAGCAAATGAAATGATACATGTTTCCCTTGTTGTGCAACTAAAATGAGTGAAGGGAGGAGATGTTCACATCCATTGTTCTGTTAAATAGTGGAAAGAAAAGAGTGCATTATACAAGTGTTACGGCAAATTATAGAAAAGAAGAAAGATTACAAGTCAAACGAGAATAAAAAAATTACCATGATTTAAATTTTTACATGGTATCTTTTCTTAATGGAGAAACAAGTAGTCTCCGTGAAAAGAGTTGGTCACATTCATATATATGACTACTTCCATAAAAGAAAAACGAAAAATGAGTACTAAGATTTGGTTAATAAGTTTTAGATGCGTTCTGTACTTCACATGTGACATTGCCACTTTGTTTGGATTGCCAAACAACTAGATGAAGAAGCTTCAACACAAGGAAATATGATTACATACAGCTGTGCAGGAATTCATAGAGTTTAGGATGAATATAGAAAGGGTAATATGCACGTACCAAACTTTAAATCTTTTCGGACCAATTTGGGGAAGTGAAACATCACATTTGTTAGGTAAAAGGATGATATAGGTAATTCCTAGCTTAAGCTTACTCTACTCTAAAAGTTTTCCAAACAAGAGGGAAACAAAGAGCCCCTTTTTCCCCACTTCCCTTTCATGCCTATCTTCTCAATCCAACCATAATGTTAATGTGACTAAACCACACACGATGGGCTTTAGCATAGTATTAGTCTTGAGTTTATTACGAGTGATATTTAGAGCGAAATTCACTTGGTTACAATCTTAAATTTTATCCTCATGCATGGTTGCGCATAGGTCAAAGCCATAATCTGAGGACATTTCAGTCCAAAAAGGTATCCAGATAAGCTATTCAGAAAAAGCAAATTGGTAATCCTCAGCAACAATATTTTCAATTAATCATATATTACTCCAAACTGAAAGTGCTCGCCACTCATTTTACTTTTTTTTAGCTCCATCAAATGTTCATCATTTGAAATATTAAGAGGACGGCTTAAATGGTTACCTTTTCTTCTTAATCCCAAGTCAAAGGCCCAGAAGCAATGCAATGCCTCAAGAACTTTCAGAAAGGCATGCAGCTCTGACCTACGGAAATCATATCCCAATTCCACTTACTTTACTTCTAAAGCCGGGAAATATTTTCAACTTGTTTTCTCATTACCAGAAAGAAATCGGAAACCTTCATTGCTATGAATATGAGAAACGAACCAAATAAAGTGTGATATCTTTTTAAACAAAGAATTAAATTAGCCTAACCGACACCAATAAACAATCAAACACAAGAACCTCACTTTACAGGAAAAATTGCCGAATGGAAATATGTTAAGTATGAAGTGAACTGACCGATTGCAAAGACAAATCCAGCTGGCGATCAGAGACATTCTCGGGAATCCCCAGACAGTAAGCCGAATTATACTGTGCATTTTGATTATTACTGTTTTTACTACCATTATTGTTATTGTAAGTCCCTTGCTGTTGCTGTCGCTGCTGCTGTTGCTGTTGTAAGTGTGGCAAAGAAGGAGGAGGAGAAGCAGTGCCCTTAGCGTTCAAAATGGGTGTGTTTTGGTGGTCGCGAAGCTTGGAGTGAATCGCGGGGGCGGAGGAGTTCTTGATAGCATTTTGGTTGTTGGGAGAGGAGATGAGACGGTGGTGGGGAGGGACGTAGACGGCGCCGTACGAGGACGGAGGCCGATCCTTCATCGTCGGAGAAAAGAGTGAGGGTTTTATGGTGTGGGTGAGAAATTGTGAAGAGAAAGGAAGAACGGAGAGTAAGAGAGGGGCATTCACGGTAAGCTCCAAAGATTTTAGATTCTTTCCTTGGTTGGTGTAATTGCGTTTGCTTTTTGTTTTATACTGGAATTAACTCTATGCTGACTCACGCTCGGGCTTCTTAGATTTCTTTCGGATCAAAATATACTGTTAGTTTCTTACTCAAAATATAGGTTAACTGTTTGTTTTTATATTTTTTCAAATTTTCAATTTTCAATTATCATCTAACCATAATTATTAAATTTATTAAGTTACATTAATTTGATGAAAAAAGTAAAAATGTGATTTCACCATATTAATAGTTTATATTTTTATAATTTTTAAATGATCAAATCAAATTTTTCTCATTTGCAGAGAGGTAATATGTAATTTTATTTTTATTAATTTAAAATTTTAAAAATTTTAAAAGGTCTAAATGAAAATTTTTCTATTTTAAGGGAGATCGAGCCCTTGCCAACTCCCTAGCTACGCCTCAGGCGATAAATATATTATCATATGTATAATGTCATATCAGCTTATTATTTTCACATATTATTCACTAAAATCTAGTTAATAGATTAACACGATTGTCATCTTCGTAAAAACTGAAGTTTCAAATTTGAAAAGCATAGAAACTTAGAATGATCCAATTAAATAATATGGACCAAATCTACAATTGTAAGCATATTACAAAATTAATAATATAATTTAACCAAATGAATTTTATTGTTATTGTTTGAGTGAGATTAAAACTCAAAATTCAAAAAATATAGGTATTAAAATTGAAAAATTCGAAAAGTACAAAAAACTAAAATTAATCAAGTTAAGTATTGAAATTAAATTTACAACTTCACAAAGTTGATAAATAAATTGCGGAATTTAACCTAATATATATATATGGTGCACATGAATAAAAGACAACTAAGTAAAATATATTTTAAAATTAGGTTAATATATACAGTGATTTTTGAACTTAGCAATTTTTAACTAATTGGTACTTAAATTTTCTTTTGGACATAATGGGAAGTTAAATTTGGAAAGTGTAAGCCAAGTTGCTACATTTTATTAGCACCAAAATTTAAGTTATCCGCTCGGACTGTCCATCGGTCTAAGGATGGAAAGCAGTATTAAAATTTAATTGGGTATCCAACACTTTATGTAATTTCTCCCAAAATTTAAAATAAATCGTAGATCCCTATCAGAGATGATAGATGGCAACACTCCATGAAGTCTCACTATTTCATTAATATACAATTCAACATATATATCTATCTATCGAATAAGTTGTCCGGCCTAATAGAAAATGAGTTGATTTTATCAACCAATCAACAATCTAATTCAAGTGGATAAATATTACAAATAAATTGAGAAATTACGCACTTATCAAATTCCCCCACACTTGAACCATGCTTGTCCTCGTGCATGAAACTAATGTAAGTGCAAATGCAAACTAAATGTAACATAAAGAAGTACTTAACTTAAATCGACAATTGAAATATCGTATATACCAATGGAAAAAGTAAACATGTTTTCGTGGATACAATCAAAATTCTATATGCTAAACAAAACATAGTAATAACAACAAATTATACAATTAGGAAGAATTTGAAATAATAGATCTTTGTGCTCGTGTGTGGTTATCTTTCTTAACAATATGCAATGATTAAGAGATATTAGAAAAAATTGAGAGGATGTTTTCAAACTTCATCATGCTTCTGAAAGTTACTAGGTCTCCAAAATCCACAATTTCAATTGAGCATGAAATATTGAACTTCTTATCCTTCAGTTTCACTACAAAATTTTATTAAACAACATGAGATTGAAACACAATTCAAGTAATAATACAATTAAGCTTATTTTTCTCTCATATTAATAAGCATAAGGTCGAAATACAATTCAAGTAATAATACAATTAATTCGAAGTGTATATATAATTTTTTTTTTTCGAATTTAGGACGATTACCTTTCAACACGAGTATAGATGACAACCCAAGCACCTACTCCGAATTATTCAGTTAATCAAACCTAAACAATCTTTTACTTTACTTATATGTACATCAACGGACTATACTAGTAAACACCAAACCTTTTAATGTGAAGGTAAATGACAACTAAACACCTTCCTCCGATTACTTAGTTGGGTCACTAGTTCTTTTCGAAGCTCATGAATTAGATAGCGAGGTAATTGATTCTCATGCTCATTATCAAGACTATTCAATTAAGCACATCTGTCAATATATAGTTAAATACTCAAGTTCGAAATAATTCAAATTTTCACCTAAATCATTCTTTGTAGGCATGCTTCGAGCAAAATTATTCTCTTGAAAATTTTAATACTGATTATGAAAAACATATCAATAGAGAAGAGCGGTGAATTAAGATCATATGAAGCATCTATAGTTTTAGCAAGCATCCTAACAACATAAATTAATGTTACAAATTATATACGAAGTCAACAAACAAGTTTCGAAAAATATTCATCATAAAATATTAATAATTTTCAAAAGCAAAGATATTTCAACATCTCATTGAATTAAGATTTCATGCAACCTACATGTTTCATGCAGATATTGAAAAATAAATAAATAAAACAAAACATGAAAAAATTAATTAAAAAAAATTCATGCAAACGAAACTGAGTCGACTCTCCCACACTTAAATCGAACATTGTCTTCAATGTTCCAAAATTAATGAAGAATTAGAAAACTTTCCAATTAAAGTGCGCAAAAATATGTATATTGAAATTGACCCATCCTTTGCTCTTTTTGAAGCATCAACTTTTTTCTATTAAAGTGTAGTACTTGCAACATGAAAAAAAAGTTGAACTTTTTATCAAAGTTGATAAAGAAAAAAACTTTTGTACTTCCAAAGTAATTATGCAATTTAGTTTCGTAAGTTGATTAATCATTAAAAAATAAAATAAAACAGAGAAAAAATTAATTTAGTTTAAGAATTAATTTTGAAGTCACATCTATCCCTCTTGTCCTTATGTTTCTACAAATAAATCCAAGAACAACAAGAATTCAATGAGAAAAAAAAATCAAATAACAAATTAAAATGATCCCATTGACAACGTGGTTATGCTTATTCTTAGTTTTGTAAAGGATAATATAATTTGGCCATTAAATTTGACAATTAAGTTTATTTTGATACATATAATTTTTTGGGTTCATTTTGGTACTTAAACTTGGTAATTAAATCCATTTTGGTTCTTAAACTTAGATTCCGTCAACATTTGATGATGCGATCAGTGTTCTTAAAACATAATTGAATTGGTTGGTAGGACTGATAAATAAAGAACCGATCGATATACTAATCCAAACAAAGGGGTTGAATAGACTAACTCAAAAATTACTCGAAATTGGTAAAATAAAAACTAAGACAAAAAAACAATAGTTAAACGGGTTTGAACCAATTTAATAGTTTTTTTTAATTTTTATAAATTTTTAATTATTTATTTAGTTATTATTGATCTAACAATTGAACTAATTATATCTATTGAATAAAAAATCAATGTGTTGATCGATTCAACTATTGATTTGATTATTAGAATATTATATGTGATACTCTAAGATTATATATATCATCACTTGAAAATTATATATATTTAATTTTTAATTGATGATGTGATACAATATCAAAATGTCACATCATAAAATTTTTATATTTTTGAAATTTAAAGAACAAAATAAATTTAATTTTTAAGTTCACATGCAAAATGGATAAAATGATACAAGTATTAAAATATATTTAATTGTCCAAGTTTAGGAGTGGAAAAATATTTTTTTTGTAAAGTTAGGATTTAATTTACCCAAAAAGGAGAACTTGCTTATGATTAGATTGAAGTATTCATGAGTAAGGCCGCTTGCTAAATCCATTCGGTTTTATTCAATTGGACGGAGTTTCGGTTTAGATTTTTAATCTTGATTTGACCCATTTTACTAATTAAAAAAATACGACTTGGTTTGATTCAATATAAAGCCTGCATTATATTGAATGATAGCTTACAGGACAGAACCAATTGCTAGGAAAGTAAGCTCTCAATCAAATAAACATATATATGTATCTCTTCCCTCCACATTTCTTGATATCCTGTTTCTCCTTTTCTTCCTCCTCAATTTGTCACACAAGAATGCTTTCTCTAGCTGCTCCCACCCTTTGAGTCAACGCACTCAACATCCGAGTTTGCATTTCGTTCCTCTCACACAATGTCTCCATCATCCTCATCTTCTCATTCTCCTCCGTTATCCTCTCTAACATCTCCTTTCTCCTTTCCTCCACACCTTCTTCCTTCCCATTATCAGGCTGCCACGTTCCATTTTCACCTTCTACCTCATGATTGCCAAACGAATCACTTTGACTCTCATTGCCACTCTCCTCCTCATTCCCTTGGACCGCAACAGCAACAGTTCCTTCCGCTTCACTCAAATTAAGCACACATTCCACATCATCTGTTGCTTCCTCATGATTTCCTGACTCTAAAGTTTGATTGCATCAGAAAAATAGATAATACCTTGATTTTGGTCAATTACTTCGCATTATTGCTGGAATCCAAGGACTGGTCACCGGAAATAATGGCGTCAACCATCTCTTGTAACGCAATCGCCTTTTTAATAACGGATTTCCTGAAATCCCTAACACACGAGTCCACTCCTTTAACAGAATCCAATTTGAAAAGCAAGCTCATTAGATTTTCGTCTACTTTCAATCTCTGCTTTGGATCATTCCGAATCGAATCCACAGTCTCTGTCTTGGAAACACTACGCTCGATGTCATTCACTTGCTCCCTTATTGCCATGATATTCTTCACGTTTTTTCTTACCAGAAATCCCCGAAACACCTTCTGGATCTTGATTGCCGAGTCGGACCTGCCCCGCTCCGAACCAACGAAGTGGACGGGGATGGATACCATCCTGGGCTTAAGAGACTGAGGCTGCGACGCCTCGGGCACAACTTAACCGGGATCCCTCTAAAGCTTCTCCCATAGTGAGGGCGAAACGACGAATCCCATGGATTTTGGGCAAAAGGGTAGTCCATTATTCGGGTTTTGATGGAATTGACAGAAATTTCTTGTTGCTTGTTTAACACTTGGCGATGGAAAGTAAAATGGTGAATTATTTTTTTGCACTTGATCTTGATTGGTTGATAAGATATTGAGGCGGCAAAGAAATATATAGGGGAACATGGGAGATTTAATTCCAGGGATCCAGAAGGAAAAAGGTAGGATCTGGAAGTTGCTGGAACATTCTGGTCAGAGTTTTTAATTGTTCCTTTTATGATCAGCGGGTGAGATATTTTTTTTGGGTGGATGAGCAGCTGAGGTTTTGGGTCCTTCTCGGTAACTATCGATTCTTCTATTTGACCGCTCCCACATCTGCACTTGCGCCCGTTTGTTTAAATGGGTTAAATTTCCCCATTTTAATTATCTATTTTATGTTAATATTGCTTTAGATTAATATTTATTTTAAAATTAAAAATGAATATAAAAAATCTTATCAGATCGTGTGAAAAGCATGTATTTAAAATATAAAAGTATGTTAATATTGTTAATATTGTTTAAACGAATGACAGAGCTGGATTACTGTCCTGTATGCGAACTGGGTGCTGAATCGATCACTCATGCTTTGCGTGATTGTGCTTTTGCTAGTGGCGTTTGGCGACAGGTGATTTCAAGGCGAGTAGTATCCTCCTTTTTCACCTTATTGTTTCAGAATTGGTTTTTATGGAACTTGAATGACAGTGGACGATTGGAGAAGAATGGTTTGGAATGACCTACTCTTTTTAATATCTTGTGTTGGTTGTTATGGAAAGCAAAGAATGCGGTTGCATTTCATCAAGATCATAGAGGTACCTAGGCGCTTATTTCTTCTGCAGTAGTTTGGGCTCGAAGTTACCTTGAGTTGGGTAAAAACTTTGTAAGCTCGATAGATCAACTCGATAATGACGGTAACGGAGGTTGAATCAACCATTTAGAAGTTGTGGTGGAAGTAATTTAATTTTGCAACAAAGGACACAAGGATTATAGTGGTTCGACCCCAAATGTTTACTCTACTACCTCAGCTTTCCACAACTAAGGATTTTCCCAAATCCAGTAGATTTGTATAACCTTTGAGGACAATGTTTAACCTTACAATCTTTCTTAAGACTTATACCCCAAAATCTTAATATAGAACTCTCTTAAGGTTTCTACCCAAACCTTAAGTATCAATCCTCTCTTAAAGAGAAACAAACAAGCAAACAAATAAACAATCCTTACAATATTAGGACGTTTGCCAATTAAGCACAAATACAAAGAAGAGCACTTGAGCTAAATGAATACAATGAAAGCTCACAAGTGTTTACAAGAAAAGGTATGAAAGAATTAAGCTCTTGGTTGTTTTGATTGATCTTTAGGCTTTGCACATTGCTCTTCTTTATGTTAGACCTTTGGAAGATGATATTTATACCCTCTAAATGAATTCCAACCGTTGTGGTTGTTGGGAAAGTAATGTAGCCATTGCAGCCATAAAAACCAACATTAAAAGCAGTTTGCAACTTAGTTGTTCCGGTAGAAGCATACTTGTATCGGTAGAACTATAGTTGTATCAGTAGAAGAGGAGTTCTACCGGTAGAAGTTCCAAGGTAGACTTTACAAAATATTACCGTTAGAGCCGCTATATCGGTAGATGCTTCATTGTATCGGTAGAACTCAGAGGGTTTTATTTGGTATCGGTAGAACCCATCAAAATATCGATAGAAGTGCAGGGGAGGATGGATTTTAGCTACTGACTTGACTTGTTTTGGTATAAATCTTCAAGGTATAGGTAGAAGTGGAGTTGTATCGGTAGAAGTTGAGTTCTACCGGTAAAAATCTCACTGGAGTCTTTTCCACTTAGCTTTTATTCAAAAACACTATAATTTGTTATATCAAAACATATTATCCAATAATGCTTAGTTTAACAAACTTTAATCATGGCAATGCTCAACTTCATTATTCGCATTGGTTGGCACTTAAGGAGGGTTGGATTAAATTGAACATTGATGCTGTAGTTTCAAAATCTGGTGCTTTTGTGGGGGGCGCACTTAGAGATGATCATGCTATTTGGCTTTGGGCCTTTCAATTGAGCCTAGATTCGGATTCGGTGTTCAAAGTTGAAGCAAGAGCTCTTTTGGAAAGCTTGCTTCTTGCTTGGGATAAAGGTTACAGAACAATTATAGCGAAATGTGATAACTCCTTACTTGTTAATCTCCTGTCTTCAGGTGGAGAGGTTGATAGCAGTTTGGTTGAGGTTCGGATGTTGCATCAAATTATTCATCATCAATGGAAGGTTTGTGTTCGTTATATTCCAAAAAGCATCAATCGTGTAGCAGACAACATGGCTACGCTATCAAATTTAGTTCCTTTGTTGCGAATTTTTCGATCACCTCTAACTTCGATCTTGAGGTTGCTTGCTGAGGATAATCGTGTTTGTTTTGGTTGATAGTTTTAGTTTTTCTCTTGTAATCGCTTAAATGCTGTTTTCTTTCTATCGAAAAAAATTATAATATTAAAAAAATCAATATACTGCAAATAAAAAAATTAAAGTGAAAAAAATTAAATTGCAAATAAAGTGAAATTTAAATATAAAATACATTAAATTAATAATGTTAAATTAATATAATTGTTTATAAATGCTTTATCTTTAATCTTTAAATAGAGTTGAATTAATTTATGATATTAATTCATCAACAACAACATTATTATTATACAAATAAATATAAAAATGTATATAACAAACATACATATTAAAGTTTCATTTTAAAAATAGTTTTTGTTAAAATAATAAATGAAAAAAGTTATATGTATAATATCTTTAATTCAAATTTTATTATGAATAAATTTTTTATTTTTTATAAAAATAAAAAAATAAAATAAAAAACAATAATACCCACGTCACTTTGTAAATAAAATATTTTTTAATTCTCTAACTAACCGAAACTCAGTAAAAAAAATAAATAAATAGTATGAATATGATCAAATATTATTTTCATCAAAACGTAAATTATATAAAAATTTAAAAAATGACATAACGTGAGGTACTTATAATATATTTTTAAACTTTAAAAATATATATTATTCAATTTCGAGGAAATTGAGGAAAAATCCAGAAAAAATTGCAAAGTAACTTTATACAAAACTAGTTTTCTTTTTATGTTAAATGATTAAATCTTAATAGTTTTGACCTTAATCTCGAATTCATTTTATTTCCTACTCACATTTTATTTTTTATTTTATGTTATTTTAATTTTTTAACTTTTTAATTAATAAATATAATTTTTTTAAATTTATCTTTTTAATTAATGATTTCGTTATTTAATATAATAAAAATTAATTTAATTTTATAATATTAAAATTTATCATACTCACAAAATAATGTAGATATTTAAAATATTTTACTATTAAAGAGAAATAATTTGAACACAGAACATTCATAAATCCCAAATAAAACTCAACTTTAAAAGAAACAAAAGTGAAAAAAGAAATTCTAATTCCAAGAAAAGTAAGCCCCTATCTCTTCCCTCCGCACTTTCTGATCTCCTGTGATTTCTCATCACTTCTCCGTTTCTTTCTCCTCAATTTGTCACACAAGAATGCTTTCTCCAGCTGCTCCACTCTTTGAGTCAATGCACTCAGCATCCGAGTTTGCATTTCGTTTCTCTCGGACAATGTCTCCATCATCCTCATCATCTTCTCATTCTCCTCCATTATCCTCTCTAATATCTCCTTCCCATTACTATCAGACTGCGCTTTTCTATTTTCACCTTCTTCATCTGCTAAGGAATTGCTTTGTCGCTCATTCTCACTTCTTTCCAATATCTTCTCCTCATTCCCTCCAACTGCAACAGTAACAGTTCCTTCCGATTCACTCAAATTGGCCACACATTCAGCATCCTCTGTTGCTTCCCACACTAAATTTTGATTGCATTCTCTGAAGAATCGATAATACCTTGATATTGGTCAATTACTTCCGCGTTATCGCTAGAATCCACGGACTGGTCACCGGAAATAATGGCGTCAACCATCTCTTGTAACGCAATCGCCTTTTTAATAACGGATTTCCTGAAATCCCTAACACACGAATCCACACCTTTGACAGAATCCAATTTGAAAAGCAAGCTCATCAGATTCTCGTTCACTTTCAACCTCTGCTTTGGATCATTCCGAATCAATTCCACAGTCTCTGTCTTGGAAACACTACGCTCGATGTCATTCACTTGCTCCCTTATTGCCATGATCTTCTTCACGTTTTTTCTTACCAGAAATCCCCGAAACACCTTCTGGATCTTGATTGCCGAGTCGGACCTGCCCCGCTCCGAACCGACAAAGTGGACGGGGATGGACACCATCTTGGGCTTAAGAGACTGAGGCTGCGACACCTCAGGCATGACCTGAACCGGGATCCCTCTAAAGCTTCTCCCGTAGCGAGGGCGAAACGACGCATCCAATGGATTTTGGGCAAAAGGGAAGTCCATTATTCGGAATTTGATGGAATAGACGGGAAATTTCTTGATAGATTCTTGTTTCACTCTTTGTGATGGAAAAGAAACTGGGGAATTTTGCAGTTGATGGGTTGATTACGCAGAGAGGGCAGAACGGAAATATATACGGGTTTAGGATCCAATTCTAGGGTTCCAGAAAGAAAAAAGTGGGATCCGGAAGTTGCGGGAACATTCTGGTCGGATATTTTCATTTTTCTTTTTAAGATGGAGATATTTTCTGGTGATGAGGACATGAGGTTTTAGGTCATTCCAGATAATTATCGAGTCTTCTATTTGACCGCTCCAGCGCCTGCAGTTGCGCCTGTTTGTTTGAATGGGTTAATTATCCGGATCAAATCAAAGTTTGATAATGTTAATTTTAGTTAATTAATTAATTAAAATTTTTATTTTAAAAAAATTAAAAGAAATATTTTTCTAATTTTTTATAAGCAATTGTAATTAATTCTCTCGTTGTGCTTTTCAAAAAAGTAAATGATTAATTATGAATTTGCTTTATTCTCATGAGTAAAATTACAACATTTAATTCAAGAACTTGACGATTTTTCTTAACTTGATCTTTGAATTTTTTATCTACATTAATCTTGAACTTGGCAACTCTTTCAATTTGATCTCTGTATTTAAATTTCGTAAAAATGTGATAACATGACACTTTAGATTATGTCACATTATCACTTGATATCTTTAAATTATATAAAATCTAAATAATAAAAAAATATTAAAAAAACTAAAGAGATTATAATTTACTATTATACTAACTTATAATTTTTTAAATGTTAAAAGGGGCTACAATGCAATTTTACCGTTTTGGGGCTAAGGGGCCTACCCCTTACCTACCCCCTGCCTTTAGTCAATCCCTTTGATTGTTTAAGGGATGGAGAATCAAAATGGATTGGCTGCAATCAAATAATCAGTCAAAGTAGTGTTCGTAGACCATGAATTGAGGGAAATGACTGCAAAAGAATATGATAATTAATTTGATCGAAAGTTCTTCTTATGCAGACAGATTGGTCAGTTTTCATAGCACAAGTGTTTCATCTGTGTAAATCTTATGAACTCAAAAACTGCAATGAGAGAGGAAATTCTCCCCATGGAGTTGGAACTTGAGGTGACAAAAAACATGTAACTTTCATTATTATTATTTGGCAAACACTCCCATAATTAAAATATTTAATAAATTGTAATTTTTATATATTTGTGCATTGGAAAGGTGTAATGATTTCCTTCCCACAATTTCAAATCCATAGCACTAGTGAATTGATTTGCTGCAAAAGGAGGCGATGAGTGCATGTCTATATACATAATAATGTTACTAAAAGGTAAGCTAGTCCATTCTGCTTTCTATACCAGTAACTTATGAAATCTTCTCAATCAAGAATAACAATACATGGAATCAAAATCAAGCATAATTATTCAGGTGTTGAATTGAATTTAGAGGAGGCCAAATGGTGCTTAGGGTGTTTGGGTCTGGGGGAAGCTTGGAGGGGAGCGGGGAACGTAAGGTATCCAGGTTAAAGGCAAGCGGGGGAGGAGGAGCTGGTAGCCAAGTAGTAGGATCTCCTAAATTAAATGCAGGTGGAGGGGTGGAACGAAAAGAGATGGGCCAGGACGGAAGGGAGGGTGAGGGGGGAAAGGGAAAGGCAAAGATGGTGGTTTGGGATTTGGAGTGGGATAGGGCAAGCGAGGAAAGGGCCATGATGGCAAAGGTGGCAGGGGAGGGAATGGGAATGATGAAAGGGGAGATGACGAGGGAAACGGCCAAGGGAATCCAAAGTCTGGGAAAGGAAAGAAGATGGGGACAGCTCTTTAGGGGTAAAATTACCACGGAAGTTCTATATTAAAAGTTAAATTTATATTTTTTTACTTAAAAAAAAGTAAATGTCTCTCTATATTTGGTAAAAAAATAAATTAATTTTCTATTAAAAATTTCATATATTTTTTTGGTTAAAACTGAACAGAATAATCAGAAATTGACCAATTTTTAACCATAAAAACTGATAAAATTTTCAACAAAAAGATTAATTTATTCTTTTATCTAACAAATAAAAACTAATTTACTTAATTTTAAATAAAAAAAATATAATCTATCTCTTAATAGAGAACTTCCATAATATTTTTACCTCTGTTTGTGATTTCTACACAAGGTGGCATTTCTCTTGGAAGGCCTGTAACTCAGTGCATTCAAGCTGTAGATGCATAGATTATCTTGTTTTGATTTGACAGTTATCTGATTTGTGGATGTCTTCAAACCTGGTACATCGCATGCTTTGGATTTGTTCCCTAGTAAACTTGCCTGGCATAATGACTCAATGGCCAAACCTTCCACACAGTCGATCCCGTCAACATGCGGTATTTCTAGCTTGTACACCCCATATTTATCTGTAGTTCTGTTGACTGAGACGCTCATTTGCTCTGTAGTTTTTGGTGATTGTGCTTTAAACTTGCATCCAATGTTGACTTCAACACCTGGAAAAATCAAAGGCAACTTTAAATATCACAAATATATTATATGTGTGTGTGTGTTCCTTTATGAATTAGACCAGTTTTTGGGGTTGTATAGTCTCTTTTACCTGGCAGGAAGTAGCTGTGCCTAGAGAAAGTGTTGCTTGAGCAGGAATCACAGAAAACAACGCCCACTACTGTGATCCGAGAGATGGGATTTGGGGGTTCAGCTATAGCGGAAAATAGATGCATGAAAGAGGATGCTAGAAGAAGAAGAAGGAGGAGGCGAATGATTGGATCCATGGCAGATAGCAAACATGAGAGAAGTGAAAAGAAGCTTCCACTAGGGCTTCTCTAGTTCAACACTTATACCTGTTTGAAGTAGAAATCATTTCAGTTTCTGTAGCGTAAGACTTGGGAAAATATGGGGAGTATCCAAGTAACTATAAGCCCGTGAGTGGTTGGTGTTAGGACCAGACCAACTGTAAAGCAAGCCAGGAGCTGAAAATGTTTTTTTTTTTATGTAATCACTAAAAACAAAGACATGTGAAGAGCCTTCTTGGCTGGATGTGATAAAATATGGAAAGACAGTGAGGTTGCTACTCTGTAGCAGATTTGACAATCGACAGGACACTGATTTGGGGTTCTGTATTTTCCTCGATTATTACAGAAAGCAATAATCCAAGTCATCAACTACACATTAATGTAATGAGAACATTGGACCTTCCTGTTCACTTCTGCATCAGTTCCTGCTTTCCTCTGTTTCTGCTTGTGGTTGTGGTTGTGAGTAATTTATTACCAGTCGCTCGCTCAACCCATACGCAGTAATCTTTGTCCATTTTGGGCTTATGATTTGTCCGAGCAAAGAGTAATTGTCCTCAACAACCCCCACAAGCTGGACTGGAATAATATTTCACTTTTCTACCTTCAAATTCTCTTATTTTCAATCATAAAAATCTATCACCCTTATAAGAATGTTGTTAATTAGAAGGAGACTCTTGGACTTTTTGAGTCAAAATCAAGATAAAAGAGCAACCGGATCATGAAGCATCGCAATATCTTGGCTAGAACTCGATAGACACTTGTTACAACTTAGGAGCATGGCCAGGAAGTAAACGCACCACGTGGCTGGGTTAATTGAGGGTGAGTTTGGATTAATTGAGGGTGAGTTTGGATGGATGAGGTGTTTATCAGTAATTAGTGTAAAAATAACGGTGACAATAAAATTAAATATTACAGCGATCTTATAACCCGAGACAAAAATAAGAAACAAGTTAAACGTATCGCACCGCCCATCCAAATCTACCTTAAATTTATTGCACCAAATATTCCTGAACTATGAGTCAGAATTTAAATTGATATTTAAATTTCAAAATATTTTGAATAAGTCCTCAAACCATCATACTCTTCCAATCAGGTCCATCCATTAGCAATTTTGTTAACTTTTATGTTACATCTCTATTATTGACACATATATATTTTTTTTATCTTTGTTGCTGATTACTCTTTTATAAATTAGTTCCTATAACAAGTGTGTTACACATGGGTTTATCTTTTAAATTTATAAAATTATATATTTTTATAATTCAAACTAAAAATTTATTGATTTTGAAAAATAAATAAAAGAATAAAATAACATTTTAAAAGTAAAGAAAATAAAAAAAATGAAAAACAATGTATAACCATTACTTTAATACTTCATTGTTTTTGACATAATATTTCATAGCACAATGATAAACAATATTCATAAATATGTAAATATTACTACCCATAATCTCTAACATTTATATAAGAGGATAAATGCTTGGCACACTGGCGAAATCACCCATTTTTTCCCTTAATTATCACCCAATCATCAGATTTAAAAAAAAATTTGATGTCGCCTAGCAAATGTATTTTTCGAAATAACCGTGAAAAATACGAGTATTCATGATGGAGAAAAGAAAAAATATTTTTAATAGGTGTCGTCAATTCATTAGGTGGCACTGATAAGAATTAAAAAAAAATAGGTGAAATAGAAAAAAAAGCTAAAAAGAAACAATAAAAATAGAAAAAAAAAAAAACACAAAAATATAAAGTCGGGAGCCAATGACCAATGTTTGCTTCATAGGTGGTTCTAGTCTTCTTGGCTTACCAATACCACTATTAGTGGATTAAGAAACTTAGGAAAGGAAAACTAAACACAAACAAAAATTGAATATGAAGAATTTTGAAGAACTTAGGCAAGAAAATATGAAAAAAGAAAAGTTTAAAATTATTTTTTATTAAAAAAAAATAACAATATAAAACTTAGAAGGTGATAATAATGATTCTGCTCCCAAACGCATGGGAAAAAACTTATGGAAGGTTGTAATAAAAGTCCTGCTCCCAAACGCATTAGGGAATGTTCATAGAAAGTGGTAATAACGGCCTTGCTCCTAGACGCATGAGAGGAAACTTATGGAATTTAGTAATAATTGTTGGAAAAATAATATTTTGGGTAACTTTGAGGCATATTCTCGATAGGTAAAAATGGAGGGTTGAATCATAAAATTATGATTTTATATTCTATTTCATGAGACCTTTACAATGGTATATTATATGTTCAAAGTGAATGAGTAATGAATGATAAATTGATGCTTAAAGTAAGCCACTTGTGAATAATTTGAGGAAAAGAAAAACTTAAATACCACATTAGTTAAATACCAAGTGTGAGATGTGTTTATATATGAAAACCCACCAAAAATTGTTGAATAGCTAAGTTTGAAATTTTGCCTTGCGCACAAGAGGATGCGAATCTAAACCCATCAGGGTAGCAAAAATATTAAAAAGAATATATTTTTAAAGGACAAAATAATACTTAACACACGAGGGTTTCATTTTGGTTTTTCACTCTCGAAAATTCTTTTTATTTCTCTCTAGTTTTTCCAACGTTTGGTGATAGCCTTGGGAGACAAACGATCAACGTTTTTCCAAGTACCGTAAGAGCGGCCAAATATGTCTTAAGGAAACTATGAAAATAGGCCTCAACATCTAGTAAACTTAATTCTCTAATTCGATTTCTGGTATTTTCAGATCTTGTTATTTAAATTGATTTTTCATATCTGATTTTTTATATAAAAATAAATATTTATGTAATTTGTTTTTGTTTAGTTCTACTATGTTTTTATATAAACAAAAAAATTATTTGTTTATAACATTTTGTACAAATCTTGTATATATATATATATATATGTTTGTTAACGTGTTTTGTCCAACAATAATGATCTTCCTCCTAGACGCATGGGTGAAGGCTTACGGAAGCTAATAATAAAGACCTTACTCCCTGACGTGTGGGGAAAGCTTACGGAAGGTGGTAATAATGGTCCTACTCCTAGAGATATGGAGGAAGACTTACGAAATGTGGTAATAAAGGCATTGCTCCAAGACACGTAAGGAGAGACTTACGAAAAGTGGTAATAATGATCTTACTCCCATACGCACGAGAGGAGCCTTATGGAAAGAATCACAGGTTGATCGCACTACTTTGGCTCTCGCAACATAGAATTATATGAAAAGTCTACTCGACTTGAACTTACGTGATGAAAGTAGAATTACATATATAATATGTAGAATTTATAGATATGATATAAACATAAATAGTGTATGTGACTATTTGCGAGTTTCCCCTCTTACAATATACACGATACAGATAGACATATATGTAAGGGGTATAACCAACTGTGGGGTTCCCTCTTTCAAAACTCATGTAGTTATATATGTACAGGCAAGTATAGATAAGTATACTAGGTATTTACCATCCGTGGGGTCAAGGACGAAACCAAGGGAGGCTGGTAGGGCCCTTGATCCCTCTAAAATGGAAAATTTTTTATTTAAGTCTTTAAAATTTTAAATTAGTAAAAATAAAATTACACTTTGCCTCCTAAAAATGATAAAATTTTAATTTAATCCTTTAAAAATTGCACTTTTACTATCGTAAAAATTACAATTTAACTTTGATCCTCCTAAAAAATTTTTTTGACTTCGCCCCTGCGTGGGGTGTAACCGCTCGTAGGCTTTGCTATAAACCTCTCGTAAGCCTTTGCTTCCATTGCAAATGTGATCAAACTACCTTCCTACTAGAACACTCGGGGATAATAAGCAAAAACTTGAACAAATGAGCAGGAAAAATAATCCAGAGCAACATACCAAACTTGTAACCTCTATGACAACAAGCTTGCAAACTGCACAATATATCTATTTTAGGTGATAAACGCATATAAGCACATGGTGAACAAGCCTGGGTGTTTCAATTGATGAAAAGCTCCATGGTTTTGTCAACCAACCCATGAAACATATGCTTGCCAATTCAAGACAGAAGGAAATAAGGAAAGTTCCAACACACACTCTTAATTAGAAAGAACTTGCAATGCCTTCGGAGGCCAAATCTTAGACGGCAATCACTTATAAACCCTAAATTCAAACAATATTCACTCAGCACTTTCGACTAAGTAAAACCTAAAGACAATATCTACCACAAAAAACTCTGAAAAGGCATTCACCAATTGCTCACCATCAACGGGACTAATTAATGAAATTATATAGATATCAAATTCAGCATAGTAAAGGGATCAAATAATAATATAACCAAAACTTTTCCATCATTCATCAACGCAGTAATGGGACTGGTTATCTGCAACTGCAATGAAAGACCATTCAAGAATTCTTTGAACTGATTTAGAGAATAAAACCTATACTTGAATGGACTGTGTGGCTAGCCATAAAATTTCAATTCATTGAAATAGTTGGAAACAGGGGGAGCGCTAGAGGGAAGGCCCAAAATGATAAATTTTCAATTCTGGTCCTTATAAAAACAATGAATCTAATTTAATACAACCCCTAAAAGTCTATAATTCTATGTTAGCCCCTAAAACAAATTTTGGCTTTCCCTAATTAGGACCAATTTAATTAGTCATATTTAGATTAACAAAGCAAATTCAACTAAAGTTAGCTGGGCTGATTGGATGAAGTCTTAGGTTCAATTAGAAAAGTTTTTTCTTTAAGAAATGTTAAAAGTTCTATTAACGCGAATATTAAATAAGAAGAGTACAAATTAAAAATATATATACACTAGAACTGCTCATGGACCAGGTCACTTGCCTAGGCTTTAAAGCTTGTTCATAAAATAAGAGAATTTTGATAAAATATGAGGCCCAAAAATAGTTTTAAATAAAATTTAAGGTTTGTTTTCTATATGGATCGAGTCTGGTGCAATATTTTTTACCTCGAGTTCGACTTGACTCGAATAGAATATATATTGTGGTATAAAAAATATCATATTAATTATATATGTTAAAAAATAATTATATATATTTATATTTATATTTATATTGAATCACTAATCCAATAATAATTAAATCCATTACTCAAAACTTAAAAAAAAACTTACCCAACTAAATAACTTAGTCCAAAATATAAAATTTTAAAAATTATATTGAATACAATAAAACATTTATTATATCTATATACTATATTAGTGTTTTTTTAATATAAATACTTTTTAATGTATTTTAATGTGTTAGAAATTTTTTATTTTATTGTTTTAGTGCATTATATTTTTTAAAAAATTAAATAAAAATTAATTTAAAAAAATTAAATATGGGTGGATTGGGTTGGGTCGGGCCTAAATTATTTTTTTTTAAATTGGATCATATTTGGGCAAAAAAATAAACTCATATTTTTGATCGGATTGATCCCGAACTTAAAGAATTGATCTAAATACTTTACATAGACTTGATTTGATCTGACCCGACCCGAACATTATCTTGAAACAACTTCCCCAAGGGTAAAGTTCTATCAATGGATAGACTTTGTATAAATATATATACACCTATATAAATTAAAACATCAAAGGTTTATTAACGTATAAATGAATGTAAAAATAAAATGATAAGGATGAAAGACTTTTTTTTATTAGTTTACCTAAATATTAATATAAAGACAAAGGCACTGAAGAAATTGGTGGCAGGCACATAAATGTATCAAGAAATCATTACATGGATAATGTGGTTTGGTGTTTAGACAAATGTTTAAACCTATATTTTCTCGAAGATGGTGTCACAATATTTATATAACCTAGACTTATGGAAGGAACGTCTAGTTAAAACAAATATAGTTTTATATGATGATATATGTACAGTATGTCTACTCGGCTCGAACAAGCTCATTGGCCATGAATACTATGAAGGTGAAAGAAGATAGAACTGACCTCTCAATTCTACTATGATTAGCTTAGCCCATCATCCTTGTGCCCGAGCAAATATTATTTTCTGAATAGGAAGAAGCTGATCCCATCGAGCGCAGCACAGTAGGTACTCCAGGTTCCTGAGGCAAACTAAAGGTAGCATCGTGTTTCTTACTGGGATCCAATCCGAACTTACAACCCACAATCATTGGCATCTTTATATATCTACTTGACGTAATCCAAGTAATTTAAACACTTAATACTTTAATAACAAGAAAAATTCCAAGTAGCTCATATCCTTGTCTTATATATCTTCCTTTTGAGTTATCAATTCACCATTCAATTCAATAGGAGAATAATACATAAGAGTTTTTCTCGTGGTTTAATATTTTTAGTTGGATTTAAAACTTTTCGAGAGGAAATGAAAATAGATTGTATGAAACTGTGAAAAATCTGATTTGTCATTCTTTTGTTAGAAAGGAATAAAGATGACATGAAATCACAATTTCATACAATTCCTCTCTATAATTCTATTAGTTGAAAAAAATATAGAATTCTAGTAATGTTCATCAATTCTCAATTCACTAACTCTTAGTGAATATGTAATCATGTGGCTTCTCACCATATTAATTTGAAAATTTGTCCAAATTAAGAAGTTTTTGCTTGAAATGATACACTTTATATAAAGTGTTCATTTATTATATATATATATATAAAATGAACTTCACTTTTCTTGAAATCTTTATAAATCAAAATTTTTAAAACAAAAAATGTTAGTAACACAAATCTCGTAAAATATTAATAATCTAAATAGTAATTTTTAGAATTTCAATCTCAATAATAATACGACAATGTATGTATATCTCAAAACAAAACAAAACAAAATAGCCATGCATTATACATATATACTTTAATTCTTTAAAATGCGATATTATAATATCTATAAAATTGGATACAATTAAAGTGCATAAAATCACATAATAACTATTTTGGATATATCAACTCCAATGCAAGACCTTTATCTATAATAATGTATCAATAGGTACGTAAATCTTCATTTGAAAAGATGAAACTTTTACGTTAAAAAATTTTCTTACACGAGATTCGTTATATAAGGTATAACAACTTTTTTTTCCTCAACACCCCACCAACCCTTGCAGGACATGGTTTGCGCCAGGAGATGAGGGTACCATTTGAATGCATTTATTACCATCCACTTCCCTTAATGCTAATGGATCAGACCATCACATATATTCCTCCACAAGAACAACAAGCTATCTACCAATTACTAGCTTTTATTCCCGAATATGATCTCATTTCCAGCAAGCCAAAGTGTCCCAAAGCTGCTCCACAAGCAATCCACCACCATTTTCCTAATCTTACCCTCGAATTGAGCATCCAAGCCCTAGAAAAAAGAAAGCATGTTATAGCATAAATTTGATAAAGACAATTGCTCAAGAGTTTTAAATGCTTGAAATAATTGTGTAGTACAAGAAATTAAGGAACATAATGGTAGTAACATTTAATGCTCCAAATGGTACTTGTGTATAGAATATAGATAATTAAGGTCTCTCAAGGAAATCATTTCTATTTGTCTCAAGATGGACCAATGATGACCATGGTCTACTGTATAAAACTGTGTTTCCTTCTAATGTGGCACCACCCTAAAGATATTCCCTGTATTATATTAATTTGAAATCTTAATTGTTATCAGAATCTAAAGCTTTAAAACAATCTACCCACGCATGTAATTGCCCATCGCTTCTATCAATCTCCCATTTCCAAGTTAATAAGTTCTTCAACCCGAAATAATCAACATTCGTCATGATCCAATCTTTAAAACAAGAGAATGCAGATTACATTGGAAGACTTTAATATGATTATTACTTAATTTGATTTCAATATATTTTAATTTCACAAATGAGTCATAATCACTCACTCAAGTCCACAAAACAAAGGTTCATTTGAGTTTTGAGTGAAAACCACGTCAATTCATATAAAATAAGTTTTATCCAATTTTCAGCTATGCCTTAACTTACAATTGACATTGTTGCTAAAAGATAAAATTGACCCTATCAATGCTACCTAATTGTTGCTCTTCATGTCTCATAAGATACCAATTCCAACATATTAATCGTACATTATAAAAAATAGCATAAATTACACCCATGATCACTGTAAAATAGGATTTATCCTATTTTGATCACTTCAATTTTTTTTTCTCAATTTAATCACTCTAAACAAGATAATTGTACGAATTAGCCACTGTTGTTAATTTTTTTGCTTTCTTTTAACGAATTGCTAACGTGGCATATTAGCCCATTGAGTGATTGACATGTGACATTTTCTTATTGACTTTTGACTAAAGTTTAGGGACCTCTATATAAAGCTTAAGGGGGTAAATTTTTGGACTAAGGAGGTCCTTGAACTTTAGTCAAAACTCCACAAAAAAATGCCATATTTCAGTCACTCAATGTGCTAATGTACTACATTAGCAATCCCTAAAAAAAAAGTAGAAACTTTAATGGAAGTGATTAATTCACACAATTATTTAGAGTGACTAAATTGAAAAACAAAATTAGAGTGACCAGAATAGGACATAACCTATTTTAGAGCAGAGGCAAATTTAGGGGGGCTGGCAAGGGCCCAGTCCCCTCTAAAATGGAAAATTTGTCATTTTAACCCTTCAAAATTTAAAAATTTTAAATTAGTAAAGGTAAAATTGCACTTTGCTTTTTCTAAAAATGATAAAAATTGGATTTAATCCTTTAAAAAATTATAAAGATAAAAACCATTTAATTTTGATCCTCTTTAAAAAATTTTCTTGACTTTACCCTTGCTTTAGAGTGATCATATATGTAATTTACCCTAAAAAATAATTAAAAGAAAGAAATTTTACTTCTCAAGTGTTTTAGATTATTGATTATCTTATTTACTTGGGATCATGTTGGGTCTTTTTATCTATTCAATTATGATGTTTATTTTGGAGAGGAGAATGAGGTTATTTGAGATCGAATTCAAGCTTTCATGTCTACAATATAATATAATGCTCTTATCATTACGTCAAGAAGTTATTTACCAAATAACAAATTTATTAAACCTTAAATAATTGAATATTTCTTATAAAATTAAGATTTTAAAATATCTTAACTTGAATGTAACCATAATTAAAGATTTTATCGAACACTTATTTAATATAAATTCATCCCAATTCCCTACCCTTGGTATTGTATAATTAAAGAAGCAACTTTCAACATTTGCAGCATCCTATTTTAAGGGCATAATAAATGTAAAATGTTAAATTGCAGCTCCATGGCTTTTATGAAGCAGGCAGACCAAAAAAGGAAATTAAGAAATATATACAATGTGTAGGGTAGGGTTGAGCACCATGTACTATCAAAATGTTCCCCTTCCATTGCTGCACCTGCAAAGCATTAACATCCATAATGATGGTGATGGTGATGATGATGATGTTCCCTTCATTCTGGCCACATCTCCCATTTAATTTGCCAGCGGGATCCACATAATAAAATCTTTAAATATAGAAAATTATGGACCGACTCAGAATTTTTTTAAAAAATTTAAAATTAAATTATATATTTTTATGATAATAAAAATATAGATTTAATTAATATTTATATTTTTATGATTTTTAAAAGTTAAATTAAATTTTTATAAATTAAAAAAATTAAATAAAAAATTTTCTATTTTAAGTAACCAACGACGCAACTGTACTACAAAACTTCTACATTCAGCTTCTTTCTTTTTCTTTTTCTTTTTAATTATAACGGCTCCTAACATGATTTTATGAAAAAACCGTCCTCATATCATAACTTGATATTTACATCATTAAATACATTTATTTTATTTTTTTCCTAACGTACTTCTTTTTTGTGGTTTAACAAATTCTTATTTAAATATGTTAAATAATTACTTTTATAATTTTAGCGGAGTACAATTTTCAAATAGGTGTTTATCTAGGTTATTATAAATTTATAATGGTTTTATTTGGTAATTTATTGATAGTTGATTGTTGTCTGCAGTGATTGGTTTGATCAATTGATTCTATTCATTTTATTTAAAAGTGTTTGGTAAAGCTTAATTGATAATTGAAAGTTGATATGTGTAAAATGATAAATAAATGCATAACACATTTTATTGTTGAGTATTTATTTGTTTATAATACTTTAACCTTATTGGGTAAAATTATTAAAATAAAATACTATTATCAAGGAATTAAAACATCCTTCATGAAAATTAATTAGTGAATATTTTTTGAAAATTTAAATAAACAAATTTCTTCAATTCCTTATTGGTAAATATTAACCTTGCTGAAATTCATAAATATTAATAGTGTATCAATATAATTGTAAACTATATTTTTAGTGATAATCATGACATATTCTTAGTATGTAAATTAGTGATAATTATGTCACACTGAGTAAATTTGTCAAGTAGCATATTTCATTTAATATAAAGTTGCATAAGAAATTATTTTACACAAGTAAATTGGAAATAAATTAAGAGTACATAAATACTCAATGATGAATGGGCTCGATTGAAAATTTTTCGCGACAAGGTTGATTTTTGTAAATTCTTGACACCCCTATTAAGTTTAAGAGAATGTAGCAAAGGAAGTAATTTTTAGTAAGCATGATTAAATATGTTATTCCACAAATCACATTTTCAATCAACAGTTGAAAAAACTTAACCATCCCAGCAGTTTTTTTTGTTTTGAAAGAAAATATATTTAATTTTTTCAATTAAATAATAATGACCTAATTTTAACCTAGATTCAAATTGAATACATAGTGGTATTATTATTTAAATATGATCTGTTATTTTATTTCTTGGCAAGATATAATTTCCCCAAATAATTTATTTAAAGGGTAATCTATTAATTCTGAAATTAAAAATTAACCGAAAGTGTCAAACTGAAAAAGCTACTGGAATATGAAACAACAGAATCCTGGTGGAAATGAAGTTGAAGAGAATTGAGCGGTAGAAACCATTTACAGCAGACAGTGCCCAACTGCATTAATTCCATTCGTAAAAAGACAAAGGGTTAGGAGACGTCAAAATCTCTGATTGGAAAACAAAACTTAACAAACTAATCAAAACTACCTAATCTGTTTGCAATGAAAATGGACAGAGATCATGAAGACAGACACAACAGCTTCTCTTTTTTGTTTTGTACATGCACTTTGTAGTTCCTCGTTAATTATTAGGCATGATGTTCTCTAATAACTAACTATGATTGTCAAGAATTAGAGCCAAAGAGCTCCGGCATCCTTGAGAAGTGGTACTAAGGTTCCATTAATATGGGAAGCCATGACTCGGTCCATGGCTCCTATAAGCTTCCCTCCGATGAAAACAACAGGCACGGGTTGCGAGTTTCCAAGCAGCCGCATTAGCGCGGTTTCCAAATCTTTACCTCTGGGGTCCTGGTCCAGCTCGTACACCGTTGGGTTCACTCCCATTCCGCAGAAGAGCCTCTTCACAGCATGGCACATGCAACAGCTGCTCAAACTGAATATCACCACGGCTTTCTCTGAGGCCAGCTTCACCACCCTCTCCATTGGGTCTGACCCTATGCTCCTCGTTGGCATGTAGTATCCCCAAGAATAATCACCTTGATAATGCATTTCTCAAATAATTTATTCGAAAATCACAAAAAGTGAAAAGCAAAGATGGTGAAGAAGTTAGAGAGAAAAAGGTAATAAAACAGGTCAGCTAGTGAGCATGGTGTCGATCATAAGATGTGATGGAGCCTTTTATAAGGATCGGGGGGAGGGCATTGTTGTAAATAAAGAGAGGTTAGTCCATGGCTGCCCGCAGCGCATGCGTGGAGGGCCTCGTGGTAGGATTCTTGTCCTCAACAAGACGACAAAGCATATATTTACACTGGTAGTCCAAGAGGAAGCAAAGGTGTCAGTTGTAGAAGGCGGCTAGGGGTAATTTGTCTACTCTAGAGAGTAAACACCTTGATTTGGCAAACCAGAAATAAACTCGTGTACAACACAAGCATTAAAACATCCAGGGCATTTTCTCCTTTTGCATAGACGGCTGCCGCAGTCGATGTTGTCGGGCCTTTAAGGTTTGAGTTCGCGTGATTGTCACGCGCATGCTTAGTTCCTTTTTTCCGTCTAATTTGTTAACTCTTGCTTAGCTATGAAGCTTTCATTTGAGCCTGGGTGCAAATTACGTGGTTTAACACACTTCCAATGCAAAAGATAAAAGAAAAGGGAGAGAGATATAGTTGGCGTAATAGTCTCCTACTTTGCAAGTCATGAGGGACCAGGAACAGAAGAAACAGGACTTTCTTGATGTTTCATTCCCAGAGATGTACTAGCACATTGGATGTTATGGTTTTTTTGGTCAAAAAGAGCAATCATATTCGTTACTCTTACTTCCTTTTTCCATCTTTTGTAATGTTTTAATCAACTTTTGGACATCAAATGTAATAGCAATGCACAACAAAAGCAACGAATTCGCATGTAACAGATATCAAATAAGTAGAGCTTTTAAGCTGTCACCATCCACCTTTTCTAATATCAGACTTAAACTTGAGGCGGACGGCCCACAGATTAGACAAAAACATATAATCAATGGATTTCACCACTTAATACTACTGTTTTACATCTTCAATTGGATCCTAAAACCTTTGTTCAGCAAAGGGAGTAACAATGGTATAGAACTTTCAGTGTTTTTACTGTACAGCAATGCGTAGCAGCATATTTTATAAATGAGAGTGAAATTAATAAAACTAGATGCATGGTATAAAAGAAGCAGGCAAGGATTTTGGCTTTAAATATTTGAGCTTTCTGCTAACATGTTCACCTAAAGCAGAGACAAAGCGGCAGTTGCTACAGCCCCAAAAAAAAAAAATTTAAGGCGTGGTCTGCACCCACAGGCCTATCGGGCGGAGGGTACGGTTTTGCGCCGAATGCCGGCTAAATATCAGGTTCCTTTTTTGTGGGTCGGGTAGATCCGACCACATCCTTAACTCTCTCTCTCTCTCTCTCTCTCTCTCTGTGCTATTATGTGGCTCTAGTTATTCTTCTCTCATGGTGATATTAGCAGCCCAGCATTCAAAGCTCTTTTTACTGAAGAAGAATGTTATACTTATTATTAGCCGAGCATTCATTAATGAAAAAGAATGTTGTTAGAACTTGCTAAGGTCGGCTATTCGTCTATTAAAATTCATTTAGATAATTTATTATGTTCAATAAATTATTTTGGAATAAAAATAAGAAATATTTTTAAAAAATTACAGGTTAATTTCATTCCAATATTCAAAGGTGGGTTTGATTTCATTCCAATTTTTTAAATTTGAAGGTCAACCAAAGGTTAAATTATTTTTTTCTATTTTTTAATTTTTTATTATTTTTAATAATTCATTCAATTAAACCAATCAAACTGATCAAATTAAAAATTAATGAATTGATTAATTTAACCACTGATCAATTTTGAAAACCTCATCAAAGTGAACAAACACACAAAGTTAATGGGCCGTGGCAAAGGTTTAATGCGCATTTTAATCTCTAAAGTATACCTATTTTTTTACTTTAGTCCTTAACCTTTTTTTGGTCCACTTCAATCACTAACTTTTTCAATCCTTTAAGCATTAAAAAGACCAAATTAGATATATATCCAACCAATTATAAATTGCTATGTGTCACACAATTACATCATACTATATCATCACATGGGAAAAAATTAAAAATATTTTAAAAAATAAAAAAGTTATATACAATTTTTTAAAAAATAGTAAAAATTATTTAAAACTATAAAAACAATAAAAAATATTAGAAATTCTAAAAGATTATACAAATTATTAAATATTGTAAAAAATATTGAAAATTATTGTATCTAGAAATAAAATATACTTTCTCTAATCACATTTAAAACATTAAAATTTTGATATAAAAACTATATTTAGTTAAAAATACAATCAATTTTTACAATAATTGTATTTTAAAATATTTTAATAAAAATTAATAAATTCTTATATCAAATTTTTAATATTTTAAGATACATAAAATTTTAGTAATTTTCTATTGGCAAAATATTTATTTGACTCAACTCCCTATTTAAATGGAGTAAGTTTTCTTCATCCATTATTATGCATATGTTCTCTTTGTTTTGTACCAAAAATTTTTAGAATGATAAAAATTAGGCAATAATGATGAATTAGGGAGAACGATGACATATTTAGATATTTACGAGCATTTTATTTGCATTTGTAAACATAAATATGAAGAATTCAAAAAAAGTATTGGATTAAAAAAATTGAAGGCAACCGATGCGTGTATATATATCCATTTCACTTTTAAAATTTTTATTTGCCAATTAAGATATTGATGTAAAGACAAATGATTTGTCTCGAGTGAGTAAAAACCATTTGGAATAATTAAAATTATTATTTGAATTGAAATAACAATATTTTTTATTATCTAAATAATTTGAGAAGATTTATCCAAACATATCACCTAAAGAAATCTATTATTTATAATTTTTTATTGATTAAATTATAAAACAATTATGTAAGTGGTACATCTAATATACAATAATCTCATGTTTAAGCTCTAATAAATGTGGTTTAAAAATAAAAAAAATAAAAATTCTGTATTTTTAAAAAGAATTTTTTATATTTTTAGTTTTTTAATGATGATGTCATTGTAATGTATATATATATATAAAGTGATTGCATAGATTAGATGGATATCTTAGTTGTTAGTTTTTAAAGTCGAAAAGATTAATTGGGAATGTCCGATAAGGACAAAAACTGAAGCGGGCCAAAAAGAAAATTTTGAAGATTAAATGTTAATTTAACATTACTTTTTAGAAGTGTTTTTAAAAAGTGTTATGAAAAATTGATTTTCAGAAATATTTTTGAAAAGTTTAGCTTAAAATTTAAGTATTTTGTTGCTGTTAAAAAGTGTTTTTGAGAAATAAAATGTTCATATTAGATATGATGTTATAAAATAACAAATATGCATTTAAATAATGTTCAAATTTGTTAATATTACGATGTTTTAATAAAAATATAAAAAATAATTTATTATAATTTATTGTTAATATTTTAATATATGATATATAAATTTTAAATATTTTTAAATAATTAATATTAGTTATTTATAAAAATTAATTCGAATATATAAACTATATTTTAAGTATTAAAATATAATCAATAAAAATTTAAATATATAATATTCTATATTTAAAATAAATTTCAGAAAATAATTACATATACAATATAAATATTATATAAAATACTTTATAAAGGTTAAAATTATCATTTGTTCTTAAAAGTACTTTTGCCAAAAGGAGAAATTAAAAAAAATTCTTTTTACTTTTGGGTTGAAAAGTACTTTTCAAAAACAGTTTTCATTACGGAAGTTGTTTATTTAACATTGTTTATGACTCCAATTATAATTTCAAAAACACTTTTGATCTAAAATCAGTTTAGAGAAACAATACTAAACAAAACGTAAAGCGAGAAAAATCGTATGATTTAGGACTAAAACGTGATTAATCATTTTCTTAATATTGATATTGAGTCAAAGGACAAGTATGTAATTTCGAAATTTAATAGTTGTAGTGAGGATTTGAGTTTGATGGGCCGTTGACGAGGCTCGTGGGTTCGTTCAATTTCCTTTTAGTGTGCGAGTTGTAATTCCAATAGAGTAGCCCATTTCTTACGCTGCTTGGGCCTTACTAGTACGAATGGCCTTTCTTTTGGGTAAAACCATCTTAGAGAGATTCGTGATCTTCTTCAGTGAGTCCAAAGTCCAATTGTCCTAATTAAAATTAGGGTAAACTACAAAAACCATAACTAAACTTTGTTGAAATTTCTTTTTTGGTCACACTACTATGAAATGTTACATTTTGGTCACTAAAATCTTCAACTTATAAAATTTTAGTCACACTTCCGTTAATGGTTGTTATAAATTTAACGGGAAACTGAAGAGAAACATTGATTCAAGGGTTAATATCCAATTTGATCTTTGAACTATAATTAAAACATTCAATTTGGCACTTTAACAATATTTTTAACAATAATTATGAAAATTTATTAAAAATTCTAAAATATAAAAAAAATCTTAAAAAAATCTGAAAATTCATTTTTTTATTTTTTGAAATTATAAAAATATTTTTAAAATTATAATTATGTAAAAGAATTAAAAAATTCATAAAAATTATATAATAAACCAGCATCTTCATCACTGTTCTTTGCCAAATTAGAGCCATGTTGCTCTAACTCTTCCTGAATGATCTGATTGGTGGACACTGGCCATCCTACCACTTGCGCCCTGTTACAGAAATAAAAAAGAACTTCTCAATAATTTATGTAAAATTATATACTAACCAGCTGTTATCAAAAAAAAAAAAAAAAAAGATCGACATTCCCAACAATTGACAAAAAAAAAAAAAGGAGTGTGGTGAACAGCACACTAAGAACTGGAAAAGTCTAGGAAAAGCCTAAGAAAATTTCCATTTCGCAAGAA
Source organism: Gossypioides kirkii (assembly GCA_005610355.1). Classification (NCBI taxonomy): domain Eukaryota; kingdom Viridiplantae; phylum Streptophyta; class Magnoliopsida; order Malvales; family Malvaceae; genus Gossypioides; species Gossypioides kirkii. Next base: position 36,880,180 of record CP032246.1, read on the forward strand.
TGTTTTGAAGCGAACAAGTTCATAATTGACATCTCCATGGCCAACAAGTTTCTTCTCCTTCAACAATTGAGAAGTAGAAACCAAAAGATTAAAAAAAAAAAAAGAAAGAAAGAGGTTTTATACTTTGAAGCTGTTGATTTATTATATAATTTTTATGAATTTTTAATTTTTTTTCCATATTTATAATTTTTATTTTTTTTATAATTTCGAAAAATAAATAATGAATTTTAAGATTTTTTTATATTTTTATAATTTTTAATATTTTTTTAAAATTATTGTAAAAAATGTTGTAAAAATACCAAATTGAATGTTTTAGTTATAATTCAGAGACTAAATTGGATATTAACTTTTGAATTAATGTGTCGCCTCATTTTTGCATTAAAATTACAACCCCATTAACAGACAAGTGACCAAAACGTTATAAATCGATAATTTTAATTATTAAAATGTAACTTTTCATATTTTAGTGACAAAAATTTTTTCACCAAAATTTAGTCACCATTTTTATAGTTTACCCTTAAGATTAAGGGCCTGAATAAAATTATTTACCTACATTAACCATTCATGCCAACCAAATAACATAAGTTCTATCATGGCGAAAAATAATCAAATTTCAGTTTTGATCTTTTTACCATGACTAAATTTGTTATTTAATCTCTTTGTTTAAATATGTCGATGATCCTTGTACTCTTCTAAAATTTAAAATTCAATCCATATACTTTGATTTTGAGACATTAAATCCTTATATTTTTTTATTTAAAAATCTTGATCCCTCTGTCAATTTTATCGTTAGAATTAGTGACGTGATTGTTATGGAAAGGTGAAATAACTCTTTTAGCCTTCAACATTTATAATTTTTTATAAGTTTGGTCCTTACTCTTTAAAAATATATAAACAATTACGAAAAATATTTTAAAAATTAAATTTTTTCAGATTTTCACTAAAAATATGAAAAATTGTGAAAAATTAAAAACTCTTTGAAATTTAAAATAAAAATAATTTATAAAATAACCATTTTAAATAAAATATAAAAAATTAAAAAAATATGTTATTTACTAGGCATTTTATAGAAAAAAACAAAAATTAGAATTAGTGATGCTACACTTATATTAAATGAAGTAAATAAAAAAATATACGTTAGCTGAAATGATTAAAAATATTAATTATTTAGATTAATTAATAATATTGTAATAATAGAATGATGAAATTAAATCAATAAAAATATATTGATTGAATGTATAATAAAAAATTTACACATCATTTTCTAATATAAGTATTCTAAGATTAAATTCTAGTCTTGTGAGGTTTTTTTTTTTTTTATATTTAAAAGATTAATATTTGATGCATTATTAATAAAATATTTTCATTATACAAATAGGTTTCAAAATACAGTCACAGTTTGACTAACTAATGTGATGTGAGCTCGACTTCCCCTCTAACACATCTCGTATAACCCAAAACGTTGCATTCAGCAGTGTCTTGTTGTGAATGAATAAATGATTCAGACCACATATCATTTCTAGGTTTTAATCAATCATCAATAATACTAAAGACAGAATAGTTGTGTTTGGTGACTCATGATCCTTAGATTTGTAGGAAAAGTGGAGAAAGCATCACACTGGAATTTCAAAAACAATAACTACATATTCTGTATTAATGGCATCCAAGACATAAATAAAAACATGGCAGAAGTACATACATCCTGGCTCATTTGTCGTGTGTTGTGGTGTGATTGAAACGAAATGAGGTATCTGAACTCACAACAAATTTGGTAACTTTGGGTGGGTACATTTTAGTGTTTAAATCAAACAGGACATTCACTGGAATCTTCCAAGCTTTTGACATCATTTTTGTCAGCCTCCCCTGTCTGTTCATTCTCTGTCGTATCTTCTTTTGGCTTAACATCTGGTTCAATATCTACACCTACAGGATACACTTCTGAGGGGCCTAATGTGCTAAGCGCTACAACACCTTTCATTTGTTCTGGTATCTTCTCCTCTATAATCTTTTCGCTGTTTCTGTAAATTGCGTAAAGCAGCATCTGGAGCATCCCCAGGACGAAGCCTATCACATTCGGGAGCTGCAAACCAACCCAGTAACATAATTATTTTACTACATTCGATGCATCAAATATTAACCTATAGAACAAAACTACTTACAGCTACACAGAGGTCCTTCATAAATAGTCCATAGGCAAACCACATTACTGCACTCAATGTTAGGAAAAATGATAAGTTGAAAGGCATGAACTCAACGCTCTTCGTTCGAATTACTCGTGCCTGGGGACAATATAATATAACATATGATTAGAAAAGCATTTAATTAAAAACTTGAAGAAATTTATGTATATGTATATTTGATACTGACCACAATGTTTAAGGGAGCTGCAAACACAGATACAGAGATAGCAACGCAAATCCAACCCAGAACCTGGACACGAATTGAGCCTTTCACCAGGAAGTGTGTGATAATAAGGATGAATGAGAAGAGAGCAACGTTCATAGCTACAAAAAGTTTTATAGCAGGCACCTGCAATTTCAAAATCATAATAATCTAGTTAAACCATGGAATTAATAGTGATATATTCTCACCAAAAATAAATAAATGATCATATTAATTAAAAAGTACCCTGCTGTTCTTGGTTGCATAAGCTATGTACATAGCTATGTATATAGTCTCTACAACACATCCAAAGGAGTTGATGGTGATGAGAAGGAAGGCACCCTTTTTCATCAACGCGTAATAAAGCCATAGCATTGAGCTGAACAATGCCACCTGGTAAGGCAGTGATTGGAAACTTTCCGTTGATTTCTTCTTGTGTATTCTGTAGAATGTTGGTCTGAAATTTTATCCAGAAAAAAAGAAAAAGAGGGTCATTATTATTAATTTCAAACCATTGATGTTAGAGTCCAGTAAAAAGGAAGATGAAATAGAATGAAGCTTACAGTGGAGCCAGATATACAAGGACTGAGATGATGTTACCTGCCACCAATTCATTGGTTATTTTTATCAAAAATAAAAGAATACAATTTGCATAATCATAAAGTTCTCGCTCCTCAACTAGAAAACCAAAATGAATAAAAATGCATTCACGCAGATGCAAAGGTATTGTTTCCAAATAAATGAATAATTTGATATGATTGGGAAGGTGGATCATCATTTAGGTGTCAACACTAAGTACTTGAAAGCGAAAGAACACGTCGTGTATCTTTTTTGTTAAAAAAGTATATATTTTTTATTAAATAAATATCAATTTTAGTAAACTGGAGAAAGGACAAAGCGAACCGGTTTAACTTGTTCATAACCATAAAGAAGGAACCAAAATAGTACGTGTATTATTACTTGTTTCCTGAAGAAATAAATTAAGTCGAGGATGGAGAAACTAACAAGGAAGACAATGAAGAAGCCCTAGCGTAACGTGTAAATATATATTACTCAAATAGAGGAGAAAAAGAAAAGAAGATGGAATACGGTGACAACATGAGGAGGAATTAGCAGCTTCAGTTTTGTTTATGTCTGAAGATGAGTAATGGAAATGATTATTACCTAAGACACCAAATGCAACTGCCAAGGAATGGTGATCTGCCATTAAGGCCATTTGTATTCAACAACAGAGAAAGAATGGAGTTGGGAGTGTGGGGCTGAAAGGGTAATAAAACCCTAGCTAGCTCTCTTTCTCAGAAACTGTGATTTGGGTGAGCTGAGGGGAAGGGAAAGGGAGGGGGGGTTTATATATAGGGAGGAATGGTGGCGTGGTGAATCATTGATGCAACCACACAGTGTATGCGTATCAAACTCCTCCTACTTGCATGACAAGTGGAAACATTAGTAGGTAGCTTCGCATAAAATCATTGATTTTTTGGCCTTACCAAATTCCCCTCTTACCCCCACGTGCTTCTGTACTCGCGTGTCCTTCATTCCAACCTATTTGGCATTTCATTTCGGTGCCAGCTCCTTTACGGTTTAGAATTACACTATATTTTTTTCAAAATAAATACATATAATTAATTATATAGCTAACACTCCATACATAAACGGGGACTTACCTTGGGATGTCAACAATAATTGCACATAGCACACAACAATGAAACTGGAGACAAAGTCTCAGGTAAAGACTGTTTTTCAAAAAAATATTTAGAAATCATGGGAAAATTAGGATGCAGTATAGCAGTTTGGATTGAACTGAAGCGAGAGTGGGGAAGACGCGGCGAGATGAGGGGTGGCAATCAGCAAAAGGGGTTACGTTACAGGGGTGAGAGACCAGAAAGGTGTCCGTAGAAAAGCCTAAATTCAAGTGAAGTAATGGAAACTCTACCTCAGAAGCCGTTTCTGGTTGTGTTTAAAAAAATGATATAAGTATAAACACAGAGAGTGGAACACGCTGATCCGCGTCAGCCCTAATTATTACCATCTTTCTCAAAAAGATTTCAGTTTGTTTGATTGCGTTTGGATTCTGTGCATGGCAAAGGTTTCGTATGGTATACGAGCATCTGACATTCTTTTTTCTGTTTTAAGCTTTCTTCTTTTTTCGTTTTCCTTTCCTTGTTATGCGAGAAAGAGGTGAAAATCATGAATTTGGACCAACAAAATCATATAATTTGCCTACAAACCACTCCAATATTACTAACGTATCATGACCGATTCATTTATTTTATATTAACCCTTAAATAGAAAAACTTATGGAACATGAAAGAATTATTAGATTCTTACTATAAAAACATTCTTCCTAAAATGCTGTTTTGCTCATTGTATTATCGAGATGGAATATCAACAATGGTCAATGACTAGCACATGTTAATCCACATTCGTTATCAAGCAACTACGTGAATCATAAATTTAAGAGTAACATGTAATAATTCTTATTAGATATCAACGATGAAGCTAGGATTTTTATTTTGTTGTGGTTGGAAATATTTTTGGACGTATTGAAATCAAATTAAAATTTTATAATTTTTAAAAAGATTAAATCACAATTTTATTATTTTGAAAAGTCAAAATGTAGTTTTACCATGTATTAATTTATTATTTTTTTGATTTTTAAAGGGATTAAAATATAAAATTTTTATTTTAAGGGGTTTAGGGCCCTTGCTTGACTCTTTTCGTGTTGTCTAGATCTGGTCATGGGTCGGGCCACTCGCCTATGCACGAAAGCCTGGTCCAAAAGTGAGAGAATTTGAACAAAAATATAAATAAAAAAAATGGATTTGGACAAAAAAAAGGGCTCGCTTTCTAAACAGGCCAAACTTTGGGTAGGATTTGTTTGGCCTGAGCCCAACCCAACCCGAATAAGCTGTTTTGTTGCTATTCGTTGTCATTTTATTGTAGTTTTGCTGCCATTTCGTTATTATATTGCTACTATTTTATTGTTATTGTTTGGATATTGTATAATTTTAATTTAGAATTAATACGAAGAAACCGAGTTGGACTTGAGTTTAGAATTTTTAATTTGGACCAAACTTGAACAAAATTTTAGGCCTAACCTATAAAACAGGCCAAGATCCCCTGCCTCCCTTTAACTTTTCCCTTGAATTTAACTCTCTACGAGAGTTCTATTTACTAGTACTTTTTTAGTGTTTATGAAAAATACCCTTGTATGACAATAGTGTCTAGAGCAATCCTAGATATATAATTTTTGTAGCATCCCTTAGCCCGTCAAGAAGACATGGCATATATCAATTAGCTAAAAACTGCTCGACGGACCGGGGTGTTACTAGTACACTCAAATCATTTGGCTTAGTTTAAATATTTGAGAAATCAATTGTAAGGGTTCTTCTTTTAATTAAAGACTATTATTCTTGGTTCATTTAATAACACATGTTCTTAAAGAAAATAAGATGAATTAATAAAGACAATCTTTAAAACATACGTTGCCATGTATGACGAATACACTTAATAGAAAAGGCAAGTTTGTAAACTGCGAATCAATGGAGTTTGACATACACGTGAATAATAAGGGGTATTTCCACTTTAAGACAAAAACAATACGACTGTGAGGTAAAACAAAAGTTAAGTGCAAATGTATATATATAGGCTATCCGCCAACTAGCCATGCATGATACAAAATAAACAAGTGGCTCATTTGCAGACGTAGCTTTGGCACAGTCCCCTTCTATGGATCTTCTTCTACTAATCAATTGTCTGAGAAAAAAAGGTAACAAAGTAAGTTCAACTGAATTTAGTGAGTTTTAGGTAGACACATACTGTTCATCGAATTACCGATAATTGATCCAAAGATAAAGACATTTTCGAGACTCAGTCTTACAGACATATTATGCCAAGTTGTCAGTACAATTTTTCGATAATGACACTTATTCAAAACAACGCACATAGTATCCTTGGCGAACACATGCCGCCAACTTAAAAGGATTTCTTACAGTCACGTATATTTACCTATAACCCAACCTTGTGCCATCATCAGATCCATTTTCAAAATCCATAATCACATATCAGCCAAATCATATTTGTTTTCATATTCCTTGTTAAATTGAACATGTGTTCTCCTGCATGGTTGAGTCGTGATTTGGTAGTCCCGTTTGCAATAAAGCTGCCTTATTGGAGGCATCACAAATAAGCTTCTTTCTACATTTTCAAATATCACAAGCAGTCTAGCATTAGGCTCGCACACAAGGTGGTTATTTTTACCTCGACCATGGTCATGCTTACACACACAACACGAACTTATTACACACTCGTCAATGCAAAACACACCGATCCATCTTCAGTAGGGACAACTTACCTTTCATAGTCCACATATCAACACACTTTATGCTTGCTCAAGCCCAGCTCGACTCAAAATATGAACCAAAAATTTTACTCAAGTCCATCTATATTTTTAAATGGCTAACCCAAACCCATTTTAAGCCTACCCATGTTATTTTTTAATTTTTTAAAAAAAATATTTATATTATTTTTATTTAATATTTAATATTTAATATATTTATATATTTTTATTTATTAAAATTTGTATATAGTCATCTTAACATTTTTTAATGTTTACACTATAGTAGTATTATACATTTCGTATAGATTTATTTTTTTATATGTTATAAATTACATAATATAAATCATTACAAACTTTAAAATTGAGTTGGGCCAAGCTCGGGCCTTGAACGTTCAAGCTCAAGCCGGATCCATATTTTAAACGGGCCTAATTTTTTTATCCAACCCCATTGTTCACGTCTAATATTTTTGCTCAAACCCTCCGAAATTTTAGGCCAGCTTAGGGGTGATCATGGGCTGAGCCTCAATAGAAGTTTAGGTCTGGCCCAACCTAAAAATTGGGCTTGAAATTTTGCCCAAGCTCGGCTTTGCTCACTCGTATTCAATTTTTTATATTATTATTTTATATAATTTTTTTTAAAAATATAATACATCAAATACACCAAAAAATTAAAATAAATGTTTTTCAACAAATTAAAAATAAATTAAAAAATTTATTTATACTTAAATAACACTAAGATAGGTGCAAATTAACAAGCAAATACCTTTAAAATAGTAGTAAAATTAACAATAAAATATTATACAATCGTTTTTTGCACAAACCTTTCTTTTTGGGTATATTTTTTTTTTCAACTTCTTCCACTGTTTAGATAAATCACTTGATTCAGTCCATGATTAAATCTAGCGAGCCTTTAGCCATGAACAGGTATAATACATGTATGTCATATACATAATATATGCGTTCTCTAAACTCATCAATTGTTCCTTTCTAGCACGAAACACGCCAATGCCATGCAACTTTTGCATAAGTACTTGTTAATGTTTATTGTTGGCTTGGAGAATATGATGACACTTGGCATGTGCCATGCAAGTTTGTTTGATGAATATATATGACATTCCAGGAATTGGCACATATATTTTTATCCACATGTAGTTTTGTCTTAGGCGTATGTGTATATACAGATATATATAGATATATAGATATAATTATATGTATATACATGTGAATATATGCATGGGTTCGTGTAATTATAAATATGATTATATAATGAGCATCATATGTTAATATGTGCCTAAATATATGTACGTGTTAGGTTGTTTAGAAGTTTTTTTTTATATTTTGACAGTCTTATGATATACTTTTTTAGTTTGTTTACTGTTTTTCTTTTTGTTGTATTTGAGTTCAGTTTCATGTTATTGTTGATGTATGCTTGTTTAGTCATGTGATTTCATGCATACATATTCATTGAATGTTTTTTTAATTTATTTTCAATAAGACCAACATTTTTACATGGGGGAAATTGGCGAGATCTCGTTTATTATTTTTAATAATGAAATGTTGTTTTCAAATTTGAGTGGAAAAATTGTTATTAATATAACAAGACATAGAGCAATAGAACATGATGTCAAAATTTCCATCATTGAAATTGAAAATTTTATAGAAAGAACTCGATTGACAATTAACTAATTAATCTTTAAATTATTTTATTTTGGTTGAGTTCAATTTGTTACATTAATATTTAAGCATAAGGGAAACAAATAAAGAATGAGGCTGTAATTCGTCGTTTAGAGTGAATTATGGGAATGCTAGGTGGAGATTAGAGAGATTGCCAGATTCGTGGTTGTACGTAAACCTATATATAACAACAAGATTTTCGATCTCCCTTGGATTTCTTGGACAGCTATGAATATTTTTCCTTTTAAGGCATCCCTCTATTTTGGCACTTAGTGAAATAGATAACCCACCAAATAAATTATTCATTTCCAATAATGCTATTGCTACCCAGCTTTCTCTCCAACTTTCCAGACCCTTAATTCATTCACACTCACAACATCAACATTTTCTTTATATAATTTCTCATCACATCAAATAATTACTTTTATAATCTGGGTTTTTGGAGGCGAAAAAGGTTCATCTAATGTTTTATTTTATAAAAATTGATTGTTGATATACATATAAAATTTAACCAAGACATTCCCATATTTTGAGTGCTTGATCTCAACTTTGCTTCTCCATTTGATTTGACTCATGCTCACAATCATATAGAGAGGCATCATCGTTATCAATTGGCTAATGATCACACTCATAATTTATAAACAAAGAAGAGCAAGGTCCGGAAATAATTTTATGCATTTACTGATTAAAATCAATAATGACAAACGGCTTCACCACCTCTCCCCTCATCGTTAGGAAAGATTCATGGCCTGAAGCAACCGCGTAATTCTATTTGAAAACCAAATTTAAAAATAAAAGGAAAATATAATAAAATTTTGGGTTACAATATAAACTGTTCATTTCTCAAAAATTAGTAGAGATATCAAACATCGATTTATCTCTCACATTTATTTTCATCTAATACACAAAAATCAATTTACTCAATTTTATAAAAATAAAATAAAATATAACCCGAGATATAATATGATATTTTACCAAAGAAAATAATTGTATTGGTATTGCATGATTATTGAATTGCATGATTAAATGGAGACGGAAATCCCCCTATAATTTAAGTTGAGAATTGTGTGAGGGGATACTCATAGATATTATAGTTTGATCGAAAAAGCGTTGGTCCACCATGGCCATAATTTGTGGTTACTTTCCCTTCCTAGGCTAGGCTGAAAGCCAGTTCAGGTCATCATTATTGGCATGCAGATAAGGACACACACAGTTGCATTTCATTCATTATTTGATGGGTGAAAACACTTCAACCACATCTTCACCTCCATTTCTTGGATTCAGGGGCTTATATCATGCATATTGCTGCCCCCCTTTTGTCTTTATTTTCTTTTCTATCCTTCTTCCCTTATTTTTGGATTTGCTCCCTCTTTGCCTAATTCAACACCATTTCACCAATTCAGTTTTTATAGCTAATATCCTTCAATCATTCCCATAATCATTGCTACGATTGATTCATGAATCAACTACCCCTTACTATTAAAGTTGACTAATAAATAATACCTTTGTTTCCTGAACTGAATAAAATTCAATCATCATAGGATGTAATTTCAAATATGAGTATATATTACTATCAGAATGAATTATTATAAGCATTAAATTGAAATTAGCTCACCTATCTTGTTATGATAATTACCGTCACCGGTCCGAAACCCGAATAGGTGTTCATATGATGAGTACCTACATTTTCTTGTGAAGTCACATGTGAGATCGTGTATAAGACTATATAAACACGTGTTAAGTTTAGAATAGAATACGTGTTAACATGCATAACATCTACCTAGTATGTCACATCAATGAACAATACCAAGATCATATAAATAGATAAATCTCACCGTTTAAGAGGGACAAAGAAAAACACGGAACACACTCATAATTTATACAACTAGCTCAATCATTATATCAATGGCTTAAAATGCTTTTTAACTTGTCCTTCGGTATCGTGAGAAATAGGAACATTTTATGCAAGGGAAACATGAACAATTAGTGCTTATTAATTAGTTGAAAAGGAAAGCAAAATAAGGAAAATGAAGCTAATTTTAATAAGATTTCCAAATTAAAGTTGGGAAGAAGTCTCCATACTTTGAACTTTGGACTCCTCCCTTCACATTAATGAAATGCTTGTTTCACCCGTTTTAAACATCAAATACAAAATTGTCTTATTTCAAGGCATTTATGAAGACATTATTATTTCTTGGTGAAAATTAAGGCTGCGTTTGATTTTAGAAATTGAGGATGTAGGATGTATGACCCATCAAATAGAAAAGAAGAAGGTGGCAAAAAGACTTAAGAATTTAAAAAGTAACCAAAGAGTTATGATAGAATCTCTGCCAACGGTGGATCCGATGGTCGGAACCAATAATGTCGACTCGAACTTGGGGATTGTAAGGGCGACCAAGAATTTTCAATTTTTTAATTTTTTAATTTTCAATTTTCAATTTTAGATTCGGATAGTATTATCAAATCGAAATAAACTGGATCCACTGATTAAACCAGACGAGTTAGAATTTGGGAAGTCTTACAAATCAACAAGTGACAAAAAATCAAAGATAAATACAACCATTTTCAACCGAAAATAAATCAAGAATAAAAATCGAAAAAGACAATCAGTAAAATATCACTTTTTCATATGTTTTGATTTTTTTTAATTATGGCCCATGCTTGTGGCCCAATCCAATTGAATTTTAAGCCCAAATTCTTTTTTAATTAATTGGCTCATTGATTAGGGACTTTTTTTTAGATTGACTTGTTGCGTAATAGTTTAAAGTTTTTAACTTTGATGTTATAAAATAAATGTTTATGTTAGAATTATTATTTATTTGTTAATTAATTTCTGTAGATAGTTTTAGATTTTTTTTATTTTTATGTTTGAATTTTATTAAATTCTTTTTTTTTAATTTGATGTTTGTTCAACTAGATGGATTGAATTGTAAATGGATGATTATAACTAATTCAGTCACCCATACAATTTGTACACAATTGCTTATCAAATTATTCATGGGAGTATTTTTTTTTTTTGTTTGTTTGAATATTTAAGATATCTTTGTACTTTTTTAAAATTTAAAATTTAATCCGTATATTTTCATTTTGAGACATTGAGTTTCTATATTTTGCAATTATAAAAAAAAAAACATTTTTAGCCATCAATGTTAATATTTTAATCACGTATTATAGTGGCATATGTAAACTCCGCAGTAAGCTCCTATCTAGTAGGAGTGAACTTTGAAAGTTCAACGTACTCCTCATACCGAACTACCTTCTGTTCTTCAAGGATAAGAAATGGCGTAACCTTTTTTGGTGGAAAAATTTATGTGCGCTATAAAATCGAGTCGGATATTCGACTTGCATGGAAACTTAAAGACTTCAGCCAAACTACGACTTGCATGGCGGGCGGCGTCATCCAACTAACACTAGACTATACCAGTAATCGGGCGTCACCCAACGTAGCCCTCTCGATCTCCCATCCGCAGCACCCCATGTCCACTCAAGATCATCAATTTGCCATAATAAACATTTACACAAGCTTCTCAGTTTCAGAAAATGTTAAAATTCTTGAAATATTAGTCAACTTCTGTTATATTTGGGTTTCTTCTATAAAAGATTAAAAGTTATTATTTTGTTGATAATTTTGAAGAACTGTGGGTAAAGAAGGCTTTAGATGATTTGGAGGAAGAACAAAATCAACCCTTTTTTTTTTTTTCTTTAACCACCATTTTTGGTGAATTAGTAAACAGGTCAGAGTTAACGGCAAAAGCTCAGTTAATTTGCTCACCATCTTCAGTGGAAGCCGACTCCACCAGGCACCAGATCTTCACTGGGGACATCCATCCAAAATTTGTAGACTTTCAGACTTATTAACAGGCCCCAATCCTCTTCCTCTAAATGCTTCTCACCGTCACTATTTTCCAGCCCATTTTCACAATAATTATATCCGGATGGATCTAGCAAGACAGACGCCATAGACATAAAAAGAGAAAGTTGATAAGGAAAAGTATACCACGCAAGTATGATTCCACTCGATTCAGGTTCATACACCAGACAACCTATGTGTCCTTCAATACATATACCAACAAGTTTCACAAGATTACGGTGGTGCCATCGGCTTTGCATCTTTATTTCTGCAATAAATACCATCTCTTGTATGCAATTTAACACCATCGCATACGCGTCAAAATCCTCTTTGAACTCTGCTTGTTTCTGCCCTTCTCAATGTCATATGCATGCATGTGATGTCAGTATCAGGTTGGTCAATTGTAGGTGCTTTGAAGTAATAGCATACACTGATACAAGCAAAATTTTAAAACTGTAAACCCCTTTTAAAGGTGTTTTTCTTTCATCTTTTAGCTAATTACTAAAAACCAACCATATATTGTTGTAGAAATTAAATTATCAAACATTGCTTTAAAGCATAAATCCAAAATAAAGAACCCCAAATTTGGTACGTAACACTAAAATCAAAACCCTAAAACATTAAAAATCCAAGACATGAATCCCTTTAAATGGGGTTTTGATCTTTTTTATCCTTTTTTATGTATCATAATGGAGAAACCAAACATTTGATTTGAGATAGAAATACTCTCATATTTGTGTTATTACATACTATATAATTATCTATATCAAACATCTTTGTCAAAGGATTTTAATTGTTCGGGAGAAGTTTCATCTAAGGTTGACAAACTCCCTCAATAGATCTAATATTGGATTCAAGGTGACTATTACCGATGTACTAGAGAAATTATTGGTTGATGAACTTAATCTAGGGCAATATTTTAGTTTGGGTTAGAGGTGTTCAAATTTCGATTAAAACTGAATTAATCGATCGAATCGATCTAATTCGGTCAGAGATCGGTGAATGATTTTGTGAAAGTTTGGTTATCGATTAATTTGACTTGAAACCGGATACTTAATTAAATTAATTGAATTAACCAAACTTAATAATTAATAATACAAATTATATATGATTTTAATTGGGTTAATTTGGTCAAATGAACATTATCAATTTATTTTTTTTATATATTTTATACTTGCTTTAATAAAAAATAAAAAAATATAAATTTTAATTAATTTAATTAATAATTAAAAGATTAAAAAAAATCAATTAATTCAAATTCAATTCAACTAACCAAACAGTTAATCATTTGAACCCTTAATTTAAATACTTATGAGTAGTCAAGAATCTGATAAACTTGGTCTATTTACGTATGAGCAGATTTGAATATTTCAGGAAGGTTCTTGAAATTCAGGAAGGTACTTTTGATGGACGAAAATTCTGAATCAAAACAATAGATTATTAAAATATCTATTTTATGTATTCTATAGATTGTCCTTCCATTTCCATAGCCTTCTACAATTTTCTTCTTCTTTCCAGGTAAATAAAATAATAATAAAAATCCCCGCAAAGCCTACACGTAATATATTTAACCATAAAATAATTAATTTGATGTTTGATTTTTGTTTTTTTAAATAATATAATTTACTCATCATTAATATAAAACAATATTATTCAAAATAATAAAAATAATTCTATATAAAATGCTATGATAATTTCAATGTTGCAAGCTAACAATAATACAAATTTTTTTTAAAAGAATACATATATTGTAAGTTAATACTTTTTCATCTTCAATCTTTAAATTTTTCTTTCTTTTCTTGATATTTAAAAAATCAATCTAAAACAACATCTATTCTTTGTTTTATGCAAATACTAGGTCAAAATTTCTCTCTCTAATTTCTCCAAAGATATGGTGATTGCTGAAGTTGGGGCGTGAAAGAGACGTGGCTTTGTTTTTGCGATTATGGCAAAAGATGAAATATCTTTATTGGAAAAAGAGATGCTACAACTCTTTGTTAGAAGTTCAGAGTTGGTCCTTGAGGATCATCCTACCTTAGTCTGTTCGGTTTAGACAAAGCGCTTGTTTAATTTTGGTAGTTTTCGTGCTCAGATGAAGAGCGTATGGAAACCAAGAAGAAGTTTGAGATTAAGGTGGCAGGACAGAATTTATTTTTGATTGAATTTGAAGATTAGAACGATTTGGAGTCAATACTAGAAGGAAGGCCCTGGCTTTTTCATAAGCAAGTTGTTTTGTTTAGTAGGCTAACGATCGTGAGAATGTTAGGTTAGTGGAGACCCCTTTGTGGTTGAAAATTGGCCCGTGTCCACTTGAATGTGATAAAAAGGATCTGGTTCGTGCAGTTGGCTCTACTTTTGGTGGAATTACTTGATCAGAGATTCTAGGTGATTTTTGTCGTTTACGAATCCAGGTAGTGTGAGAAACCGTTAAGAAGGGGTATCTTGGTGATGGTCGATTCTAAAATAAAGTCGTGGGTTCATTTCAAATACGAAAATCTACTAACCTTTTGCTTTAATTGCAGGAAAATGGGCCATGAGGTTCAATTTTTTGATTTATTGTCTAGTGATGAGAAGGAAAAATCTGAGGATGAATTTCCATTCTCAGTGGCACTAAGAGCTGAGTTGAATCTCCTTGGGAAAGAAAATTTCCAAGTTAAACTTTCAATTAGCAAATCTTCGTCCCAGTGTCATTATACGGTGTGGAGAAGGCTGAAGGAGGTATTGAAATTTCCCCAAGCGTAGATGATTCTATTCGAAGGTGGGATAGGCTTCTGGAGAATGCTAAAGATGAATCAGGTGTTGTTGTTCCTGCTTCCAATTAGGGATCATTGAAAGGCCGTCATAACTCAGTTTCTGAATGTTCTTCTAGAAATTTGGATCGTCTGCGCATTTGCTAGATAATAGAGGTAGTGTTGGAGTAGGAGTTAGACTTTCAAAGTTGTTTGAGTTTGTGCCTCTTGGAATGGGTACGAATAAGGTTGTTTCGAACATGGAGTCTACTATTAGAGCGATTTGAGGAGAAGTAGTTTCTTATTTGGACTCTTCAACTAAGATGCTCATTAATAAATTTGAGAATTCACTCACTAATGTTTCGACAGATATAGTGGAGAATGCTGGCACTTTATTAGATTATTACAATAATGGGATGGACTATGCTGATGTGTCACATGTGGATGAGGTTAGGGAGGTGGGTTCTATAGGTCGGCCTAATGTCTCCAAATGGAAGAGGAAAGCACGTAAGTGCATGGGAAATAACTTGGCTTTGGTTGGGTTGCATAACAAAAGGAAATTGGTACAGGATGATTCTTACGAAGTGGATTTAGGTGAAATAGAGATGGGGGTTTCTAAAAAACATAACTTTGATAGCAGTAAAGGATCTGATGATAACGTTTTTAATAAGGATACAATTTTTGAGGATGTTGAGAGTAATTTGCAGGAAATTCACACAGGCAATGGTAATTCCCTAGAGAGTAATGAAAGTGCAAATTTGAATTCATCTTTTTTTTGCGGTTGCTAAGGAGCAAACCGCCCGGTCGCCATTAATCTCCTAAGCTGGAAAGTCCGTGGGTTGGGGAACCCATGGGCCGTTCGGAATCTTCGGCATGTGCTGAAGGTATATAATCCCCAATTAGTCTTTTTTTAAGGAGACTAAAATTAATAAAGTTTAGATGGAAAAGATTAGATGTAGTTTCAGTTTTTTACATGGTATTGATGTTTCCGCTAATGGTTCTAAAGGCGGGCTTTGTTTAGCCTGGAAGAATAATGTTTTAGTCTCTCTAAATTCCTTTTCGGGTAATCATGTGGACGTTGTTGTTGAAGATGTTAATGAAGTAAAATGGAGGTTGACGGGATTCTATGGTTCACCTTATGCGAATGAGAGAGTGACGACTTGGTGTTTGCTTCGCCAGTTGAGGCAAGATCATAATCTTCCTTGGTTTGTCTGTGGTGATTTTAATAAGATTCTTTCTGCTAATGAAAAGATTGGAGGCGTGCCGAGAGATGAACGATGAATGGAAGCATTTCGGGAAGTTTTGGATGATTGCGCTTTGATTGATATAGGCTATAAAGGAGTATGGTATACTTGGAAAAGAGGTAATATCCCTGCTATAAACATTAGAGAAAGACTCGATAGAGGAGTCGCAAATTCTGCTTGGAGGGAGTTATTTCCTTTTGCTTTTGTCTCACACTTACCTCATTCCTACTCTGACCATTGTCCTCTCTTGATTAAATTAGAGAATGGTGCTCCCTTCTCCTCAATACAGAATTTTCGTTTTGAATCATGGTGGGTTTTAGAAGAATCTTTTGAAGAGGTATTATGTCAGTTATGGAGTTTATATGATGGAAAATTATTACAAAAAATTGATCGAGTTAAACAGGGGTTAAAGACATGGGCTGAAAGTGTTCGTAGAGATCGACATGGGCTTAAAAATCGTTTGACTAAAACTTTGGAAGAATTTATGCATGATGATGTCACTGATGCTCAAATTGCCAATTTAATTAGTACTCGTATCCAATTAAATTTGAGAATTGACAGAGATGAGCTTTATTGGGAACAAAGAGCCAGGGCTAATTGGTTGAGAGTGGGGGATAAAAATTCTAAATTTTTCCACAATTATGCGTCGAGTAGGAAACGAAGGAATAAAATACATTATCTTAAAGATGAGTTTGGGGTTTTATCCATTGATGAGGGAGACATGGAGGCGATTGCTTGGAGATATTTTATGGATCTCTTCTCCTCTAAAGGGGTGGGAGATTTATCCAACATTCTATTTGGGATTAATTTGTGTATTCCTTCAACAGTTAATCAAAAATTAACAAAAGTTTATACGAAGGACGAGATCAAGCAGGCTTTGCATAGCATGGGCCTAATGAAGGCTTCTGGGGATGATGGGCTTCCTGCTTTATTTTTTCAAAGATATTAGCATATTGTGGGTAATGACGTTTCCAACTTTTACTTACAAATTTTGAATGAAGGACTGGATATGGCTCTTTTAAATACCATCAAATAGTTTTAATCCCAAAATGTGATTGCCCTGATAGTTTATCCAAATTTTGGCTCATTAGTTTATGTAATGTGCTTTATAAGATTATTGCTAAAACCATAGCAAACAGGTTCAAGGAGGCCTTAGATCTTTGCATTGACAATTCTCAGAGCGCTTTGTCCCAAGTAGGCTAATATCTAATAATGTTCTCCTAGCATATGAGTTATTACATACTTTTCGTCAGAAAAGATTAGGTAAGAAAGGTTATATGGCTCTTAAAATTGATATGAGTAAAGCTTACGACCGAGTTGAATGGGTGTTCCTAAAGGAAGTTATGTTACGTATGGGTTTTGATGGAAGATGGATTAAAACAATAATGAATTGTATTTCTTTTGTGTCGTATTCAGTAGTGATTAATGGTAAGATTGGAGATCGTTTTCGTCCCAATCGGGGACTTCGATAAGGTGATCCCTTAAGCCCTTTTCTTTTTTTAATCTGTAGTGAGGGTCTGTCTTCTCTAATGCGCCTTGCTATGAGCCAATGGCTAATTCGTGGTGCTAAAGCCAGTCGACACGGACCTCAAATTTCCCATATCATCTTTGCTAACGATTGCATTCTGTTCGGCGAGGCTTCTTCAAAGGGAGCCTTTACTTTGAAAGGTATCTTTAAAGAGTATGAAATTTGTTCTGGTCAATGTGTTAATTTCGATAAGTCATCAATCTTCTATAGCACTAATACCCTAGTTAGTAATAAACGTTTGGTTGAAGGTATTCTTGGGATGAGATCTTTACTAAATATTGAGAGATATCTAGGGTTGCCGACCTTTATTGGGCGAAATAAAAAAGCTTCCTTTATAACCATGAAAGATCGATTTAAGAAAAGAGTTGAGGGTTGAGTGTCCGATTCTTATCGCAAGGTGGAAAAGAGGTTTTTATCAAGTCAGCACTTCAATCAATCCCTACTTATTCGATGGCATGTTTTCTTTTCCCTAAATATTTATATGAAGATTTGAAAAAAATTATTAGTAAATTCTGGTGGCAGAAAGGGGTTAGAAAGAAAGGAATACACTGGTGTGAATGGCATAATTTATGCATCCCTAAAGAAGATGGTGGGTTAGGGTTTAAAAATTTAGCCAGTTTTAATACTGCTTTGCTTGCTAAACAGGGATGGCGTATATTGAACTTGCTAAACTCTTTATTGTCTAAAGTTTCAAAAGCAAAATATTTTCCCAATTCAAATTTTCTTCAAGCTGATCTAGGTAACTTGCCTTCCTACTCTTGGAAGAGTATTTAGGCTGCTAAGGGTCTTTTAATCAATGGGCTTTGCTGGAGAGTTGGTTTAGGGAATTGTATTTTTATTCGGGATGATGTATGGATTCCTGGGTTGAATAGTCAGGGAATTAATGAACCAGTTGTGAATGATAATTTGAGGTTGGTTTCAGATTTAATTAATGCTAAAAATAGGGAATGGAAGACAGACATAATTAGGGAATCCTTTACCGATGAGGTGGCGTCAAAAATTCTGCAGATTCCTTTATCTAATGTGTCGCATAATGACTTTTGGGTTTGGAGAAAGGAACCTTCTAGGGCGTTTACAGTTCGAAGTGCATATAGAATTTTACAAAAAAACAGATTATTTACAGTCGATCATACTTCCCAAATGGCCACTAAACAATTTTTTAACAAGCTATGGAAAATACAGGTACCGTCTAAAATAAAGATCCTAGTCTGGGGTTCTTCCTGGTACTTTATGCCCACACGTGCGCAGTTGCGTCAGAGGAGATTAATGGTTGATTCTTCATGTACTAGATGTGGCTCTTCTAATGAATCCCTCATGCATGTCTTCAAAGAATGTCGAGTCTCCATAGAGGTCTGGAATGAACTGGGGTTTAACTGGACTTTTACTAATACTGCATCGTCCTTTTGGGATTGGATATCTTGGATTTTCCAGAACTGTTCAGATGTGAAAGCTCAAGTATGGTGTTGTGCAATATGGGCCGTCTGGTATTCACGAATCCATGGGTTACACGAGAATAAGTGGAGTGATAGTAAAGAAATCTCGACTTGGGTTAGGAATTTTATTAAAGAATTAGAGACAGTTCAAAATAGGTGCAGTACCTTTCCTATTAATCTTGATGTTTAGCTTCCCCCTCCGGATCCCTTTATTAAAATCAGTTTTGATGATGCGTTTAATCAGGCTCTTGGTACTTCTTGTTCTGGTATCATTGCGAGTAACTCGCAAGGGTTAGTGCTTCTTTCCAAAGCCATCTTACATGGGAATGTCGGATATCCCTTTGCCGCTGAAGGGCTTACCTGCCTACAGGCGTTGGAATTAGGAAGTTGAGAAAATTTTCATTATGCTATTATTGAAGGAGATTCTAAGTCAGTGATCAAGAAATGTAGTTCATAAAATCAAGACAAATCAGACATTTGTGGGATTATCTCTAGTATTTAAAATCTCAGTAATTCTTTTTTAGGGATTTCATTTTCGCATGTGGGTAGATCTGGGAATCTTCTTGCCCATGATCTTGCCACCAAATCTTTAAAATCAGGAAATGCATCTTACCAAAGGGGAGTTGTGATGGCCTACAACGCTGTCAATAGTCGTAACTTTTCCCCTCGCGAGCCAAATTGAACCCAAGGAAGAGAGATTATAAGATGACGGTTTTGCAGCAATAAAAAAGTTTCTCAAGATGGCTGCAGGTTTTTTCAATTATTTGACCACCGAAGCATGAATGGATTTTATCTCTATAAGGTCGGTTCTGTTGTCTGACTGGTGGACTATTATTATAGTCTTTATGGTTTTTCTCTTTTAATTATTAGGAATTATTTTAGTATTAATGCCGTTTAAGCGAGGTTTCTTTTTGCTGGGGCTTTACCCCATGTTGTTTTACTTTCATTTTAGTCTTGAACTTTTGGTTTATTTAATGAAATTTCAGTCGGGCATTTATATCAAAAAAAAAATCTAAAATAACTATAGTTTTAATATATACAATTAAGATTATTTCTATTACGGTTTATGTAGTGAATATATTAAAAATCAATAATATTTATAATAATATATCTTAAATTCTTAATTCTATAATTGTTGTTTCATAATATTTAATTATCCGTCGATTGAGACGTAACTCGATTGGTATAAGCATTACAGAAAGATATGGGTTTGAGTGTATTGAAGCACAATGCACTTATCAATTGAATTAAAACTCAATCGGTGTCTTACTTATTTGTTAAAAGTGTTAGTTGAAATATTCTAATAATAATTTTTAAGGATAATTTAGTATAACATCAAATCTTATTATAATTATCAAATATTTTTAAAAAATTATTTTAAAAGAATAACAATTATCATTTTATAACTATGATAAAATTTATTATCAATATATTGACTTAATAAAGGAATAATTTATTGAGTAATCAATTTCTTTATCTATTAATTTTTTTTACTATGTTTATCAATAAGAGAAACTAAAATAAGTAATATAACTAACGGATAACCAAAAATAGAAGAAAAGACATGATTCTAGAAAGAAAAAAAATGGTAAAAATGTAGACGACCGTGATTTTCTCCTGTCCTTGGCTACGGAATATTTCATCTTAAATTTCTAGTGTTCTCCCTCTAAAATAAATCTATAAATAAATGGCCGAATATTCCAAAGAGATGAAAAATGTTTCTGGAGTCGGTTTAAATTCTCCTCTTCCCATCTCTGTTTTTTATGTCATCTTGTTAAACTGTTCCTATGTCTGTTTCCACCGTCAACTGACCCCTTAAATTCGATGAATCTTAGCCAATTCATTAGAAAAGAATAGACAAGATATGGCCATGGCTCTCAAAGCGGTTCATGTTTGTGATGTGCCTAATCTTGATCAAGTCCCTGAGAATGCTGCAGTAGCACTCTGCTCAACTCGTTTCCGAGCAGGTAAAGTTGCTGAATTTTCAATCTCCACTCAACCTTTCTTTTTAGTTTAAAAGATCTTGGTTTAATGGGGGGTATATGAATAGGTGTTAATGATGATAAAATATGTGAGTGCAACATTCCCAAGTTTCTACTAGTGGGTCACAGGGGGAACGGAATGAACATGTTGCAATCGCCTGATCCCAGAATGAAATCCATCAAAGAGAATTCTATTATTTCTTTCAATGAGGCGGCTAAGTTTCCTATCGATTTCATTGAATTTGACGTTCAGGTGAGCCTACCATCTCTCTCCTCCCTTTCACCAAACATAGCGTATCCCGGCATGCCCCGCAATTAAACAAACTTCCACGTTTCTCTCAAATCCGCCGATGGTTTTTGAGACAGAGAGAGAGCAAACATTTGTCTTTCAGTTTTATTTATCCTTTCTTAAAAGCGGTGAGGTTCTGTCTCTATTCGCCGCGAAACTGATATCCAGTTTTAATGGTGACTCGTAATGTCGATCTGGATGAGGTTGTTGTCTCATGCCCCGTAGGTCGTCAGGTGGCCCCGCCAACCCCACAATGAAAGAGATCCCACTTTCAACCCTGTTTAGCTGGTCCAAACCTTAATCTTTGATGTCTAATTCATTTTTTTGTTTCATTCAGCATTCATTGTCGAATTAGTTATGAATCTGCTCTTTTCAGATTTTGGGGCACTGATCGGTTAACTTATGTTTTCTTTGAATTGCCTTCTTTGGTGTAGGTGACGAAAGATGACTACCCTGTCATTTACCATGACAACTTCATTCTCCATGAAGAAAGGGTTAGCTATTTTCACCTTTCCTCTCATAGTTTTGCGTGATTCATACCCTATAATTGGTTAAGTTGCTAAATATTTTGGGTGTCAAGTCCAGGGTGCCATTGTTGAGAACAGAGTTACAGAACTTGCTTTGGCTGAATTTCTTTCCTATGGACCTCAGAAACACCCTGGAAGTGTAATAATCTTTGATCTTTCTCTTTTGATCCGTTGATCGACCATGTTCTTTTTTTGGTCTTTTGATTGACTAGTTTTTAATTCAGGAGGGAAAACCGCTTTACAAGAAAACAAAAGATGGACGGTTCTACGAGTGGAAGGTTGAAAAAGATGCTCCTCTGTGTACACTTGAAGAGGCTTTCCATAATGTTGATCAATCCGTAGGCTTTAATGTTGAATTGAAGTTTGATGATTTTATTGTTTACAAGGAAGAGGAACTCTCACGTATACTTCAAGCTATCTTGAAGGTAAATGCTTGTTTTAGCCTTCAGCTGGTGGGGAACTCGAGACATTTTAACATTTACAGTATGGTTTTTAACTAATGGATGCCGGCTTCTAAAATTCATGATCAGGTGGTGTTTGAGAATGCAAAGGGCAGGCAAATCTTGTTTTCTACCTTTCAACCTGATGCAGCCCGGTTGATTAGAAAATTACAGAGCACATATCCCGTAAGTGCAGATTTTTGGGTTCCAATTGATTTTGGTTTACCAACACATACATTGTTGATTGAGGCTTCTTTTTGTTAATATTGATATCAGGTATATTTTCTCACCAATGGGGGAAGTGAAATTTACTCAGACATAAGGAGGAATTCCTTGGAGGAGGCTATTAAGCTCAGCCTTGAACATGGCTTGCAGGGGATCGTATCCGAAGTCAAAGCAGTGTTTAGAAATCCGGGAGTGGTTGCAAGAATCAAAGAATCAAAACTTTCCCTCGTAACCTACGGTCAATTAAAGTAAGTTCAAACAGTTGTTAAAGCATTATTCGTTTCGGCATTGTATTCGCCTAATCCGTGCATTGTTTTGCAGTAATGTCCCGGAGGTTGTATACATGCAACATCTAATGGGTGTTGAGGGAGTTATCATGGACCTGGTTAAGGAGATTAGTGAGTCAGTATCAGATTTAACCAATGCAAAGGAGGGAGAAGAGAAAAGCTTGTATGGAGAGGAGGATGGGAAGAAGGAAGTGAAAGCAAAGCCACAATTTTCCAAGGATGAACTCTCCTTTCTATTGAAGCTAATACCAGAGCTGATGATTTAGGCTTGATTTAAGCATATCTAATATTTGGATACCCTCAGAAGTAGAAAGACTATATGATGCAGAGAGTTGTGTTCCCATGTAAACTGTTGTTGGTTTAAAAAAAAAAAAAGAACCTCATAGCTTATGATTGTGAAGATGGAGATCATGTAACATCAAAGACAGTGGCTATGCTTATTTTCTTTTATAAGAAAATGAATTTACAGAACTTTTTTTCCTTTTGTTTTGAGATTTAACGAGTTCCATACCTCTTTTTCTTTGAGGCACACACAACAAACCATTTAACCTTCACAATTCTCCTCCTTGTCTCAGCACCACCCCACAAGTTTCTTCTTCTAATCTCTCGATTCTTTGCAGGCTCCCTTGGGCGGTAGTAGACTGGGGCGCAGATAGTACCACATTTACCAACACTACCCTTCCACCCAACCTTAAAATTTTACTTCTCCACAGACAATTTTTCAGCAAATTTGTCCATAATCGGTTTTCACACTTCTTACTTGGATTAACCAGATACGCCAAGGTAACACGATAGTTGTTTTTTTAGATTCCCAACTTACCATTACCACCTATAACTGGTTTTTCTTTTTAAATAAGGAAGGATATCAAGATGTCCAAAGATCGAGCTCAAGAGTTAGGGTTCTTTTGGATGAACGTTTACCTCTAATGTGATATGTTTAGTTTTTTTTTTTTGTCTCACGCTGCAATATCGCTACAATAACTAATCCACTTGAACATGCAACATCTTAAAACAACAGTGTCAATTAAATTATTACTTAATTTTGACTTGTATTGAGCATAGGATTAAAGAAGCTGAACTGTTTTAAAAATATATATATAGCAGAATGAACCCAAACTTGAGAAAAAAAAAATTAAAAGACCTATCAAATTCAAACTTCAGAATAATTTCAATCCAAGAAAACTTTAGCTGAATCCAATATGCGAGCTCAAAGTTGTGTTAAAATGATTACTTAAAATTGGTTTGAACCCAATAAGAAAGAACCCAAAAGGCAAAACAACTCTAACCAATAAAATTTGACTGAAATCCAAAACAATTAAGTTTGTATGCATCCATTTGCCACACTAGAAGCTTATTGTATTGGATGAAAATTAAAATTCAGAAATAGACAAAGATAAATACTCCAAAAATTGTCCACCTTCCAAATTGGTTGGCAACTTCCAAGTTGCTGGGTTGCACCCGACAGATACCCAATTGGACGGAACCCTAATTCACAAACATTACCATCATGGGTCTATCTCAATACTTACGTAGTGAAGTTGGAAAGGTTAGAGCTCCTCAACTTGTTGTCTCAACTTGTTGTCTTAGTCGCACGTTAATCATGTTTCACTGCTGCTTGTCTGAATTATAACATTTATCTTCAGGGTCTGTCTATTATATGATCAATCATCCGTCTGGAAAATCGATAGCATAAGTCTTCGTATCTCTTTGCTTCACCCCATAGTTAATACGAGAAATTTTGCTTCAAGTTCAAGAATATGAGGTGATACAGTTCCCTATCTAGTGCTCACCTTTTAATTTTCTTCACCCAGTTTGGTTCTAGAAATTCAATAATTTAACCTTTTTTCCTTTCTTTTCTTCTTCTAATTTGATCATTTACTTGTTTCAAGCACCATATATATTAATTTATAGGATTTTAAGCACTGGTAAGATACATACGCATGATTGCTTGTATAGTTGTATATGTTTATTATTTTTATCATAAGATCAACCCATGACTTCATCTTTATGTGTATATATATTATCAAAAGTACTTTACATATCGAATTCATGAAGATTTAAGGGGATTCAGATTCATGGAATAAGTTCTATTTTTATTAAAACCAGAGTAAAGATAATGGAGAGCACTATCTTTTGTTTTCTTTTTCTAGGGTAATGGCAAATGATGGCTATAGAAAAGAAAGGGCCATTATACATAAATGATTGACATAAAGGTTTTTAAGCACTGATCACTTAGCCCTCCTTTTTTGTTTGCCTTTGGATGAAACTCTTGTCACTTCATTTCATAAAGAAACACATTAGTTACCTTGCTAACTTTTCACTTCTATGGTAAGATAAATGTTAATTCATATTACATAATTTAGAGAAATATTTTTTAAAAGAAAACTTATTCCTTCTAATACAGGTTTTAAAGCCATGTGAACTTGTTGAGTGTTTTTCGATTTCATTAGATGGTGAAGTTTGTCTATTTATATGATATGGAGATTATTCATTGATGTGATATATTAAGTGAGTTTCATGCATGTCAACACATATCTTACTCTAAACTTAACACGTGTCCATATAGTCTTATGTACGATCCCACATATGTTTTCACAGGAGAATGTAAGTATCCATCCGACGAACACCAATTACCATATGAACTCAGTCTGCGAACTCGATGCACGAACTTGACAAAATCCGGTCCAAGCCCAGTCAAGTTTTGGGCCGTGATAGTAAGTAATAGAGCTAAAATGCAAATTCTTTAAAACTCTCTTCGGATGTGAGCATGAAAGAAGCTATGCTTATGTGTAACCCAATATAATGGGATGCTTGTAAAGAGGGCAATCCCGAAAAGGTTAAGCCGAATATTGAACAAAACCATGTTGCTGTAAAAAGAGAAATGAAAAGGAAAACAAATGCTAAAGCCAAAGGACATAATTTATATATAGAGAGGGAGGTAGATTAAAATAAGGGGAGGTGAGCAGAAAGAGACATATTCCACTTAACAACATTTTTTACTCAAAACACTATAATTGCAGCCTTTGACGTTTCTCTATTACTCCTTCAGAAACCCTCATCAACACCCACACGCAAACTCCTTTGACTCTCTACAAAAGAAAGAACACAGACATATAATATAAAGGCAAACAAAAGCAAAGAAAATGAAAGTTTGGGTCACGAAACCCAATTTTTCTTTCCATACGATTTCTTTATCCAAGTGGGGTGTGAGAGCATTTGCTTGTTATATAAAGAAGTCACACTTTCCCCTCTCTAATACCCACCTCGCTCCCTCTCTCTCTCTCTCTTTCTCACATACACACAGCAATTACAACTTTTCCTTTCCTTTTATATCCGCATTTCTTTCTCTTTTCTTGTTCTTGTTCTTGTTCCCCCCTTGTTGATATTCTCTATTCTCTTTGAGGGATTAGTATAAGAAGGCAATGTGGGATGGTGGGGTTGTAGGCTCGATTTGGCGCTTGAAGACTGCCTCCCTCCCTTTGTTGGTTTTCAGGTGCTTTCGGGATTAATTGGTTGCCTGCTTTTGACGATGATGGAGAAGCTTAATTTTGTAAAGAACGGTGTGCTTAGATTGCCTCCTGGGTTCCGCTTCCATCCTACTGATGAAGAGTTAGTGGTTCAGTACTTGAGAAGAAAGGTGCTTTCTTGGCCCTTACCTGCCTCTATCATACCTGAAGTTGATGTTTGCAAAGCCGATCCTTGGGACTTGCCAGGTTGGTTGCTTTATTTACACTTCCACACCTGACTCATCAAATTTGGTTCCTTTTACTATATAACATTAAACAAGAAAGCAGTTTGTTGTATCAATAGCTCTGAATGTAACCGTTGTTAAACAATTAGAAGCCTTTAGGACAAAATTAAAGAGATAATTAGATGGCCTGATACATTGGAGTCTATATTCAGGTGATTTGGAGCAAGAGAGGTACTTCTTTAGCACAAGAGAAGCCAAGTATCCCAATGGGAACAGATCCAACAGAGCCACACTTTCAGGATATTGGAAAGCCACAGGAATTGACAAACAAATTGTAAGTTGTAGGGGCAACCAAGTAGTGGGCATGAAGAAAACTCTGGTTTTTTATAGGGGAAAGCCCCCACAGGGAACTAGGACCGACTGGATCATGCATGAATATCGCCTTGTTACCGCTGACACCTGCAATGCCCCACATAAGAAGAACCAAACTCAGGTCAATTTCGGTCTTTGCTCTCATTTCATCTTTACTGCTTGTACCTATAGTTGTTGAGCATTTTTATATAATTCAAGCATCTCATCTCAACAACATATCATAGTCTCTGGAGTCGGGGAAATGGCAGTACATTGTTGTTTTAATGATGCTATGTTTGTTTGTCAGTCAAATTAACAATTTTTGTTAAAACCTATGCAGAACCATGTGGTGGCAGTGGAAAATTGGGTGTTGTGCCGCATATTTTTGAAGAAAAGAAGTGGTGCTACTAAAAACGAGGATGACGGCCTGCAATGTTGCAACGAGAAGGGAGTTGGTAAAGCAAGGAGAAAGAGCCTTGTTTTCTATGAATTTCTGAACAAGGAGAGGACAGACCTAAATCTTGCCCCAGCATCCTCCTCATCTTGCTCCAGTGGGATCACACAGGTGTCAAATGATAACACGGATGACCATGAAGAAAGCAGTAGTTGCAATAGTTTTCCTTATTGCAGAAGAAAACCTTAAAAAGCCACACTTTCACACTTTTTTGTTTTCTTGCGTATATCAGTAGTTGTGCTTTTGATTAGCCCTTCAGAATAATAACCTCTTTAAAGAAAAAGCAATCAAGTGTTTGGTAATTTCAAGTCTTTGGGTCTCTTTTGTCTGTGATTACCACGCAGCAGAAATAGTTGTCAATAGAAACCCCAAAAAAAGTTATTAAAGAAAACAAGATATGGTTGTGCATGCAGTAACTATTACCTAAAGAGCAAACTTTCTTAAGCACATGGCGGTTCCTTTTGTAATTAATCAAAAGCTAAAGACATATTACCCTCTTTTCTTATACATTTTACAAAAGTCATCGTGAAACGGGCTATGGTTCAAGTTCAACATTGCTTTTGTAGATAAACATGCAGAGCAAAGTCCCTTTAGGAAAAGGCAAATGGTTTTGAGAGAAGAAAAATGCATGCAAATCTCAGGAAAGAAAGAAGGCATGTTTATATAGGAGAATATTTGATGCATTGTTAATGCATCGACATATAAGTATTTTGACTTTGGCAAAAGCAGAACGCTTTTTGGGAGAGCACAGGAAAGAATAAGCATAGGATTGTTGGAAATCAGCTTTTGGATCGGTTGAAAAAGAACCCAATTCTCCTCTCTATTATTTCACAATGGATCGAATCTCCAAAAACTCTGAGCTGGCTCCAAATTCTTATCTTCCTATACACTCCATCTAGTATAATGGGTTTATAAAAAATGAAAAGCATCCATTTCTATAGTTAGAAGCAGACATTCTGAGCTTGATTTTCTCAGCACTTGTAACTACTATGGCATACTCAAATAAAATATATATAAAATAATACACGAAAAAGAGTAGGCCTGAGGTTGTAGGAAAATCAAGGTTAACTAAATTCGGAATAAACATGACATGACTAGTAGGTGGGAGATGGCGGAGTTCGACCGTCCAATCCAACTGTCCTCCCTAATCCTCCATCTCCCTCTTATTACCTTTTAGTTGTGGGTTAGCATATGATCTTTTGGGGCACTCTTGCGAACATTATGCTGTGTTAATCATCCTCAGTCATATTATAACTTACTAGTATTCCTTGCACGTAAAGAAAACGTAAGTAAACACCCTTCTTCTAGTTTCTATATCTACCCTTCAAGCATTCCAATTTTTTGTTTCTCAAGTCCAGTACATATAGCAAGCCAACAGCAACAGGGTTGGGGGGGGGGGGGGTTTAACAACATCACTGTCCACCTAACCTTGCAGTTTGACTCTATTAACAAACAATATACATAGTTGACATTAGCATACAATCCTCACCTTAATTCTTAGGATTTAGATCATTAGACGATAAAAGATAATACTAAGTGATATATTGTGGGTTATGAATAAAGAGGGTTTAAGGTTGGTCGCAACATACAAAGACGTGATATCATGAACCTGAGAGGTTAAAAAGTGGGACATGGAGCACTGCATAATAGACAAGTGGATGGGAGATAGACATAAGACGGCATACATTACACCTTGATTATCGTCCATAATTGACCCAACAAATAAATAAAAATATGCCGACCAGAGTTTCTTATGACCTTGGTTTTACAATTATCTCTAGCTGTATACGTAAATGTTTTATTTTAATGACAAAAGAGAAAAAAGAGGCTAAGCCAAATATTGAACAAAACCATATTGCTGTAAGAAAAACAAATGCTGAAGCCAAAGAACATAATTTATATTGGAAGGGAGAATTAAATAAAGAGAGGTTAGCACAAAGAGACATATTCCACTCAACATCATATTTTACTCGAAACACAATAATTTCAGGCTTTGACTCTCTACAACACAAAAATATAATAAAAAGGCAAAGCAAAGGAAAAGAAAATGGAAGTTTGGGTCACGAAACCCAACTTTTTCTTTCCATACGTATTATTAATACAAGTGAGGTGAGAGAGCATTTGCTTGTGGGAATCTCTTTTTTTTTTCTTTTTCCTTATAATATATTATCTGAAAAGATAAATTAAATTATCTAATTTATGTTATTTCTCAATTCAATCCTATAAATTTGTGGGAAAGCAGCTTTCCCTTCTCCCTACGGAACCAGGCTTTGTCAATGTTTGAGGCTCCGGCTTCACTTCAACTGTCCCACCGTTGCCCCCTTCCTCCTTTCTTTTCCCTAAAACTAACCTCACATTTTTTTCAATACTGCCACTGCCTTCTTTTAATTAATTGCTTCCCTTCCTCTTCTCACTAATAATAATAAAAGTTATAGTTGATGGAATACTAACTCGATTGGTATGAGTATTGTTGTCAATGCAGAAAGATATGAATTTGAGCGCATTGAAACGCATTATCCTCCTATTTATGAGTTGGAAGGGGTTATGAGTAATTTTAGATATTCTGTCAAGAAGACATATATAATCAAAACCTATAACATATAGTGAATTTAGATCAAACACTGACTAAATTTTGCAATTTAATGCACGGGCAATAAAGTTAAATTATATATTTTTGGATCAAATTTATCATTTATTAAATTAAAATATCATAAATTTTTAAAAGTCAAAAGTGAAAATTTTCATTTTAAGGGACCAAAAACTTTACCAACTTCAATGCGATTTCTTTAAATATTTTAAAAATTACTATTTAATACATTATTGGTAAAAAAATTTAACTTCAAAGTGTCTACAAAACAATTATGTCTCTTTAATTGATATTTTTTTAAAATACTAAATAAATAAGATACAAGTCAATTTTTTAAGCCTACTTATAAAATGAAAAACTTTACCACCAATATATTAAAATAATTATCCATAATTTAAGTTAAATAATATGATGACTGTATACTTATGGTTAGTAATTAATATAAAATATATATTCTTATAATTAGCGTATTGTAATTTTATAACAATCATATAATTAAAGCTTATATATGATATTTTTATTCACTTTACATGTAATTTATTAGAAAATTAAAATTTCAATTAACTATAAAATCTTATTTCATATTTTTCTTATAATAAGGAGGCTATATATTTTAAGGTCTGAGAAATGATCACAAATTACAAGCTTACTAAAAAGTTATATCTTGAAAAGAAAGCAATATGAACAAAACTAAACTTAATTTGAATATTGTGTGTTGATCTGATGATTAAGGTGTTCACTGTTTCAAGTGTGATCTAAGTTTAAATCGCGATAATCGCTTACTATTAAGACTTTATCTTCCTTTTATAATTCAAAAAAAAAATTAAACTTAATTTAAATTTTGATTTAAACTTTGGTAATGTGAGGTATGCGTAACATGGGTTCCAAATCCTCTCTCATCTTATATTTTATGTAGAATTGAGTGATTGAAGCTCTTTATTCTATGTTCTATATTGTACATTTTAAAAGTAAAACATTATATTAGTCAAGTCGATGCAACTCAAAGGCTTCCGTGCCCATTTGTGCAATCATTCAACCTTACCTTCCCATCATTTATTTATTTAATTTTTTTTATATAAAAAACAAAAAAATATCTCTAAAATAATATTTAATGTTTTATTAAAATAAGAAGTCTTTGAAAATTTAACAATTAAGTTGGGACTTTCCAATCAATTTTTTTTTATAAATAGTATAGATGTTTAACTTCAAGTAATTGTATTAACCAAAAATTGAAATGTGTTTTTTTTATATAAATAAAATGAAAATGGAAGTTTAAAAGGTATGTGCAGTGACGAAGTCAGCGATTGGTAGGGGTCTGATCTTCTTTAAAATAAATTTTTTTTAGTTAAATTTTTTATAATTTACAAAATTTTAAATTAATAATAATAAAATTATACTTTGATTCTTTCAAAATAATAAAAATTTAATTTAATCTTTTAAAATTATAAAATATAAAATATTAAAATATTAAAATTATATTTTTAATATCATAAAATTATATAATTTAATTTCGATCTCTAAAAATAATTTTCTTGACTCCGTTATTAGGTATGTGAGTGTTTTGGGAAGAAGGGATGGTATCCTAAAATTTTCCATTAAGGGTCACGTACATCTAATTTAAATCCGGTCTAATCAGAAATAGCGAGACAAACAAGATTTGGGAAATCTTGAAATGGGGCATCACTTTGAAGGTGGCATTTTTGTCACTTACCCTGGATCTGACGTGGGTGCCCGTCGTTTTGGAGGCAAGTAGGCCCCTTTGCCCTTTATTCCCTCACCCACCTTCCATTTTTACGTAATTACCCTTTCCTACTCCAACTAAATTTCTTTTTATTTTAATAAAGATATAGTACCATTTTATTAGTAGAAAGAGATGGTCCTTACTTATTAGTCCTAGTCCTGTCCTCTTTATTCTAAATAAATAAATGGCAATGTCAATGGACCGTCTTTCTTTCTTTTTGTTTTTTTCTTTTTTGTTAAGAATCTCCGGCGCATTTTCAATTTCTAAGGACCCCCTCAACCTAACATAATAAGGTTTTGTTTTTCGCATAATTGTCAAAAGTATTTTTAATGTTTATCTCTTCCTTTTTATTTATTGTTGTCGTTGTGTCCAATTTTCATCATTATCGCCTTTCCTCTCACTCCTCATCATCAATCTGATCACAGTATCACTTGTGAGAATAAACATTGAAAGTGTCAATTCGAAAAAAAAATGTTAAAAGCTCGAACCCAAAAATCCATAAATATTGAGAGTATATTTAAGAATTATGCCATTGTTTTTCTTCAAAACTTACATAGTTAGTGAAGGAAAAGACGCATTTGGATGCGTGCACCCTTGATTTCTTTGCATTTCTTTTGCTACCAAATATTCTCTTCTCTTCCTATTGTATGTTGGTAAGTTAATTATACCCCTTTGTATTTAATACTTCCGATAGTACGCAATTAAACTATGTAATAGTTGAATAAATTAAGAAATGTGAAGTTTGTTTGGAGGGGCGGCTTTGGAGTTTTCCCATTTGTACAAGTAATCGAGTTGGCGTAGTTTTGATAACCATATTTACTAATAATTTTTATATTGAAGCCGTATTAAAACAATTGAAGCATCCAGTTCCCGTTTTGCTTTTTATTCCATGATTTTAACATAAAACACAATTACAATATTAACCTTTTTAAATCATTAAAAAATAGCATATATACATGATACTAGGCTGGGCGCCCCTTCTTAATTCATATAATTTTATGCATGAGAGAAAAGACACGAACAGCATCACAAAACATAACCAAAATTAGTAGCTATGAAGCAATCTTGTTGCTTTCTTACCTCACCAAACCACAGCCTCGGAATTGTTCCTACATTTACTAAAATATGTTCCGCAACACTATGTCCGACTTCCACCTCAAACATTCTTCCTATAACTTTATCTTTCTCCTAAACATTGCACAACTTATACCCATGGACATGTCTATTAATTTACGCTATGAATGGTACTTTGTACTATTGGCTTGGTTTATATTAAATGAAATTTGAATAAGATTTTTTTTTATTTTCAATTAGATTAATTATATATAGAAAATATTTTCATGTAAATTTAATTAAAAAGTAATAAAATATTAATATAAAATATTTTTTTGGTGAGGTATAAAATAATTTTTAAATAATGATAAAAATTTTGAATCAACTTGACTTTGGTTCGGCTTAGACAAATTTTTTTATGTCTTTGACTACCTGAATTCAATTTAAATAATAGATATTTTAAATTAAATCTAATTATAAAATATTAATATAAAAAATATTTTTATTATTATTTTATTTTTAACAGTGAATTAAATTTTTGATAAGGGTAGACCGAAAACGGGTTTGAGCTTGAATATCTCTGTGATTTAGCAACGAATCAACTTGGCTCGACCAGGGGGGCTAGCAGAGGCCCAGACCCCCTCTAAAATGAAATTTTTTTCATTTAGGCCTTTAAATTTTTTTAAAATTTTAAATTAGTAAAGGTAAAATTTCACTTTGGTTCCCCTAAAAATGATAAAATTTTAATTTAATCCTTTAAAAATTGCACTTTTACTATCGTACAAATTATAATTTAACTTCGATCCTCCCAAAAAAAATTTCTGATTTCACCCCTAGGCTCGACCCGTAGATAGATTTAAGTAAATAGCACCATTCTTTGTATTTTTTTTGAAACTTTTATATTTTTCATATATTTTAAAAGTATTTTTACTTTTAAAAAATTTAAGGAGTTTTTAAGTTTTCATAATTTTTTATATTTTTTATTGAAAATACATTAAAAAAACATTTAAGGTTAAATTTCTTAAAGAGAAGGGACATAATGGGCATAAAATTGTAAATAATGAGACCTACAATAATCATTTTATCTTTTTTATAATAGCCAAATCTTTGTAAAAATTTCTCAACATTTGACTGAGCATTGGCACGTGAGAATTAAATTACGTGTTCAAGAATGAAATGAATTACTTTTAAAATTAAAAGAAGTAAAAATTTCCATAGCATGAGATCTGATCTGATCGATGCTAGCAAATTGCGTAATGATGCAACCAAAATCTCAAAAGAATATTGAGTTCCTTTCATTTCTCAATCCCCAAAAATAAAACTCAACAGTGTAATCAGTAAAAACCAAAGGCCACGGATGTTGTTTGAATTCAGACTATCTGCCGCTCTATCTTCAAATCAACCACCAACAAGAGAAAAAAAAAAAAAAAAAACGGCTAACAACCAATTGGCCATGAATATGTGTGATTGAAGGTTAATTGGGTCCTTTCACCACCTCACCATTAAATTGAAGTCCTTTAACTAGCTGAACTCCAGCTGTCTCTCTGTCTAAGGAACTCAGAACTCAGTCCTTTAAAAGGAAGGGTAGTGTGGTAATAAGGGGAAGGACAGAAGCATGAAATCAAGTTTTAGTTAATATCAATTATAAATTTCATATTTGGACAAGGGTTAAACAGCTACGGTTATTCCCATTTACGCAAGTCGAACACAACAAAGCTTGATGTTTGGAGGCATTGGGTTCCGTTTAGATACAAAACTTCAACCTTTTCCAACACACCTAAATTTAATTTAACTTATTACTTAGCCCAAGGAGGTTGAGTATGGCTTACGCAAAACAGGTCGTCCTTATTCTATAAAGAGTACTCACACTTTCCCCCCTCTCTCACACACATAACAATTTCAACTTTTCATTTCCTTTTATATCCGCTTTTATTTCTTTTTCTTGTTCTTGTTCTTGTTCCTGTTCCCCCCCTTGTTGATATACTCTGAGGGACTAGTATAAGAAGGCAATGTGGGATGGTGGGGTTGTAGGCTTGATTTGGAGTTTGAAGTCCCATTACCCCAACTCTTGTCGTTGGTTTTCAGGTGCTT
The DNA here is from genome assembly GCA_005610355.1 of Gossypioides kirkii. Classification (NCBI taxonomy): domain Eukaryota; kingdom Viridiplantae; phylum Streptophyta; class Magnoliopsida; order Malvales; family Malvaceae; genus Gossypioides; species Gossypioides kirkii. The sequence continues at coordinate 36,915,077 of CP032246.1, forward strand.
TTAGGACTAATTGGTTGCCTGTGTTTTGAGGATGATGGAGAAGCTTAATTTTGTAAACAACGGTGTGCTTAGATTGCCTCCTGGATTCCGTTTCCATCCTACTGATGAAGAGTTAGTCGTTCAGTACTTGAGAAGAAAGGTGCTTGCTTGGCCGTTACCTGCCGCTATCATACCCAAAGTTGATGTTTGCAAAGCAGATCCTTGGGACTTGCCAGGTTAGTTTCACACCTCACTGTTTCAAATTTGGTTCCTTCTACTATATAACATTATAAAAAGCAAGCAGCTTGTTCTAGTTTGTTCTATAGCTCTGAAATTGACTTCTTGTATCAATTATGGAAGCAGCCTTCTGCAATAACTATGAACGTAACTAACAATTGTTAAACAATTAGAAGCCTTTAGGACAAAATTCAAGACATAATTAGATGGCCTGATACATTGGGGTCTATGTTCAGGTGATTTGGAGCAAGAGAGGTACTTCTTTAGCACAAGAGAAGCCAAGTATCGCAATGGGAATAGATCCAACAGAGCCACGCTTTCAGGATATTGGAAAGCCACAGGAATTGACAAACAAATTGTAAGTTGTAGGGGCGACCAAATAGTGGGTATGAAGAAAACTCTTGTTTTCTATAGAGGAAAGCCTCCACAGGGAATTAAGACCGACTGGATCATGCATGAATATCGCCTTGTTACCGCTGACACCTGCAATGCCCCACATAAGAAGAATCAAACTCAGGTCAATTTTGGGTCTTTGCTCTCATTTCATCTTTACTGCTTGTACCTATAGTTGTTGAGCATTTTTCATAATTCAAACATCTCATCCCAACCACATTTCAGAAACTCTGGAGTCGGGGAAATGGCAGTACATTGTTGTTTTAATGATGCTATGTATGTTTGTTGGTCAGTCAAATTAATGATTTGTATTAAAACCTATGCAGAACCATGGGGTGGCAGTGGAAAATTGGGTGCTGTGCCGCATATTTTTGAAGAAAAGAAGTGGTGGTGCTACTAAAAACGAGGATGACAGTGTGCAATCTAGCAACGAGAAGGGAGTTGGTAAAGCAAGGAGAAAGAGCCCTGTTTTCTATGAATTCCTGAGCAAGGAGAGGACAAACCTAAATGTTGCCCCAGCATCCTCCTCATCTTGCTCCAGTGGGATCACACAGGTTTCAAATAATGACACGGATGACCACGGAGAAAGCATTAGTTGCAATAGTTTTCCTTATTTCAGAAGAAAACCTTAAAAGCCGCATTTCACAAGTACCTGATATCATAAACCTGAGAGGTTAAAAAGTAGGACATGGAGCACTACATGATTGCCAAGTGGATGCTAAACAGACTTAGGACGGCTTACATTACATCTTGATTATCATTCGTCATCTGACTCAACAAATAAGAATATATATGCCGACCAAAGTTTCGTGTAACAATGGTTTTACAATCAGCTCAAGCTGTTGGGAGTTCTTCACGTCAATTTTGTATACGTAAATATTTCATTTTCATGACAAAAGGGAAAAAAGAAAAGGTTTGGCCAAATATTGAACAAAACCATGTTGCTGTAAAAAGATAAAAAGAATTAAAGGAAAACATATGCTAAACCCAAACGTTTTAATTCACTTTTATCTTATTTTACAATATCATTACGATATCTAATTTTATCGTTACCATTAATTTTTATATTCATCGATAAACCTACAGTCTATTTAAACTTACCTTAAAATAATTAGAAGTTGGCACAAGGAGACATATTTCACTCAAAACACAATAATTGCAGCCTTTGAGGTTTCTCTATTGCTCCTTAAAACCCTCATCCTTTGACTCTCTACAAAAGAAAAAACACAGACATAATAAAATAAGGCAAACAAATCAAAAGAAAAGAAAATGAAAGTTTGGGTCACGAAACCCAACTTTTCTTTCCATACTAATTATTTATACAAGTGGGGTGTGAGAGCATTTGTTTGTGGGAATCTCTTTTTTCCTTTTCCTTATAATATATCATATGAAAAGATAAATTAAATTATTGTATTTATGTTATTTTCGATTCAGTCCTTACAGTACTATAAATTTGTGGGAAAAGACTTTTCCCCTCTCCTTAGAGAACCAAGCCTAGTTTCCATTGCTATTGTTGTTGCAGATTAGAAGTAATTTTCAATTTGAAAAATGATATGAGAAAGTATGTTGAAAAAGTGTAATTTGTTTTTTTTTGAATATACTAATGTGATTACATGGTATTATCTGTTCATATTTAAATAATTTAAAATAATGATGCATGATTATCAAGTGATAGTGTTCTTATCCACTAAGAACCTATAAGTTATAAGGGAATGGGTTCAAACCCTACCAAAACTAAATGTTAAACATTTTATTTTAGCGATGAGATGACGGACGACATTTCAAAAACTTTTCTCGAAAGCTCTCATCAATATTTTGGAAAATAAAAAACTAAACAAATAACACATTTAGTGGTTTCTTACCTCCTCTTATGAAATAACAATTCATATTCGATATTTAGGTTGCTCTGACGAGTATTGTAATACTACAGATCCAAACAGATTCCCAAACCAAAGTTAAGGTGTTACATTCGAAATAATAGGTTCAGTTTGATCAATATCATAGCACATTAAAACATTTCAAAATCTACAGAAATCAAACGTAACACTAAACCAGAAATAACCACTTTACACCTTCATAATATAATATAATATAACAGAAACCTTAGCTATCGGTCCTAATCCCTTTACATAAAAAGCTCGAAGCTCCTACAAGCGAAGTCATCGAGATAATAGTTATGCAATGCACATTCTGAGTCAATTAGTACATGCGCCATCCACGACAACCACACCTTGATACCGCTCATAGGGTATTACTCTATCTTAAAGGAACTCCAAGACAAGGAATCTTGTTTCCTTCACATGGTTAATTATCTCTAAAAGCAAATTGTGATGCAAAATGGGAAGGATATCCGATAACATGTAAATATAATACATGCTATATTATCTTTCTTGGGTCTTGCCCCATTTCACGGCAATTCAAGTAACCAAAAAAAATATGGGTTTCTTGTTCTTTTACTGAAGAAGTTGAGTATAGTGCTATGGCCACTGGCACTAAATAAGACTTTTGCAGGATCTTGAGGTGACAAATGATTGGATATGAATTGGGAAAACCACGTGTCAGTGTGTGGAGTAGTCTGTAGTCCCAATCCTTGAACCCTAGCACTATTTAGCTTTCCCTTATCCAATTTCAGGAAAAAATTCCGCGTGTAAGAAATGCATGCATTTAGCATTAGCACCAGAGTGAAGCAGCAGCAGGTACCGCCACTTGGCCGAGTTTCCAACGCAAGAAGAAAGCGTCCAACAAAAAAGAAATACTGTACTAGACATTGACAATAATGGAGTTTCCCCCCTTTACCCACTACAATTAGGAAGGTTCATCTTCACCCAACGTGGTTGGCCAAATGCATCCACAACATGAGAGTGAAATCCAGACACTTGTCGATAATACTTTGGAAACAACGCATCTACTCTCTCTCCCTTCCATTATCATATCCTCTCTTTCTCAGGCTGTAAGCTAAGTGAATGTGATTTATTATAAATAGAGCAGTCTCAAGTGCCCTCCTCCACAACCAAGAGAATTGAGAGAGCAATTGGTGTGGCTGTGGCGTGGAGATCATACATCTCACATAAATAAGAGTATGGGTTTTGGTCGCATGCTTGCGTGGAACCATCAAAACTTTGCATTTGAAAAGGGCTGATGGTGCCACGCTGTGTGCGCCTAAAATGCATATTCTTCTACCATATTTGATGAAATGTTGGAAAATGTGGAAGCTTAGCACTAAGGTTAAATCTTCACTTTGAAATGATGTGATGCTTTTGTTTTCTATGGACTTCCATTTCATGCCTTCTTGCTAATTTCCCCTCCTTGTCCCCCGGATTTCATAATTTCTGTCCATTACTTTATTGTATCTACTTAGATTTCTTGTTCTTGTGTTAGCAGGTAGGGTAGTAGTTGACTGATAAGCTCCCAATACAGGATGAACAATCCTGGGACAAGATTACAAATTATAGATATGAGCTTGCAGGACAGTAAAGGTCTCTACTCTCTAGCTGAAGATCAAGTGACCAATTCCTTAATTAAAATGCTGGTTTCAAAACAATTAGCCATCCACCCCCACGATTTGTGAATTATGAGGTTGGGGTTAAAATAGAAAAATGATCTTTAAATATATTAGATTATATATATAAAATAAAAGTTATGAATTATTTGATATTTAAAACTGTAGTTTTATTAATAAAATAATAATATGTATCATAATGTTTGTCTTTATTTTTATTATTTTTTAAAATAATGTTCACATTAATTTAAGTGTATTTGTAATTGCATTATATGTATTTTTATAATATTTAACCTACAAAACTTTAAAATTCATATAAATATTTTAATTAATGAATTATTTAATAATTATTTTAAATTATTTATTATATTAAATGATAAATAAGTTTTAATAAATTTCTTAATAGTTAATTAAGAATTATTTTTAAAATAATGTTTACATTAATTGAAGTGTATTTGTAATTGGATTATATGCACATCAAATACTTTTCCAAAATAATATATTTGTCAAAGGAGGGTCCAATTAATATTTAGTGAGAATTTGAGACCTCAATTAGCAAAGTACATTGATCTCATGTTATCGGAACACAAGTTTGCATGGCAATAGAAATTTCCGGGAGCTAATAATGAAGCTAAATGTACCAAACTGAATTTGAATGCGGATCCAAAAGGACCTAAGAAAAATTGGTAATTCCCTTTTTCACCTTTGTTATAAACAACAATAAAAAAACACACTGACTGATTAGAGGATCTAAAATTTTGGGAAGTAATGATTTTTTCTTTCAAACTTTTAGAAAACTTTAATCAGATTCTTAAAAATTTTGAAAATTCTCATTAATTTCACAAAAATTTTAATAAATTTAATTAGACCCCAATTTTTTTTAAAATCCCATTAGACTCCTAATTAAAATTTTTACTAAATCCTTAGAATTTAATCTCAAAATCAACCTTACTAATTGTTTGGATAATCGATCGAATTTTTAACATTGCAAACAGCACCAATAATGACACGTTTCTCCAGAGACGGAGATAAAGCAGCCAGAAACCGAGGATGGAGGTGATCACGTACCGAATTTTTCTTAGATGACAAGAAAGCCCAGGGAAAGCGTCATATTCATGGTACAATTTCATTCGTTGAAAACTTGGAAAATAATATCTGAAATTGCAAAAGTAGGGTAGGTAGACATCGAAAACAAGAACCAAAACCAAACACTTGACCTGCACTTTCTCACACTTTCTCACCTACCACCATTTTCTTTTCTTATTCTCTAATTTCCCCTTTTTTATTTTTATTTTCTTTCACCTTCACCTCAGTAAGACTTAGGTTTCCATTAGATAAAACAAAAAAAAAATAGTTTCTTTTACCTTTTTAATTTTAATACATTATATTTTATAAATATTTTTTAGAACCAAATTATCTTTTTATGTTTGCTTTATGCTCTATGATGATTAGTCTATTTGAAGCCCTCCTAACAATATTGTCTCTAATATTTAAACTTAAATTCTTTTGTCAAGAGTATAATATGTCTTATTATTACATCCACTCTGATTGGTTATAAAATGAAAAAAATTTAACAATATAAAATATTCTTAGTAATTAAAATGGATAGTTTCTTTAAATAAACAAATTATATTTACTAATAATAAATTGCGTATTGAATTTGATATCACGAATCAAGTAACACCAACTTAGTAAAGATAATGCATTTTTAATTAGGTTATGTGAAATAAGCTATTATAATTAATTATTTGATTAAAGTGTTTATATGGTGAAAAATAAATTGCATGACAATAGAGACTAAATTGAAAAATTTACAAAAGTTTAAGTGTAAAACAATTTAATATGTGAAACAAGATATTGTAAAAGTGAAATACGCATAAAGTATAGTAAAAGTGAAATTGTGGAAAAATAAGGAATTTTTATAATGACAAAAATTAAATTGTTAAACTTGAGAAAATATGTGGATGAAATAATAGAAGTGAAATACATAGAAATTTGATATATGAAATATGATATTGAGATAAATTATGTGATTAAAGTATAACAAGAAAAAAAATTGATTTAATGTGATTAATTAGTGAATATTAAACTTTCATGACAAAAAAAGATTAAATTGAAAAGTTATGAAACTTTATAAGAAAATATTTGATAAGTGAAGAATGTAGTAGAGAATGTAACATTCTAGTGCTTTGACCCGATGTTAGAACATATAATAAGACTTAAAAACATAAAATAAATTACCAACTTAGTCTTAGCTTAATTGGTATTGACATTGTTACTTATGCAAGAGAATGTGAGTTTGAGTATGTTGAAATGCATTTTTACTCTGATTTAAGGGTTGAAAAAGGACGTGGATTCAATATTTTTCTTTCAAAACTTTGCTTATTGTTTTGAATTGTTTAATTCAAGTGCATTAATAGGGTTCAAATTTGAAAAGAAATGGGAGTGAGAATACTTTTTGCAATTAATTTCGGGATTTTATTGAATTTCTGTTTTGTAATATTAATGTATTATTTTCTGATGGTGTAATATTTTAATTTAATGTATTAATTCAATTATGGTCAAATTGCAAACTTTGCTAATATGGTTAATTATGGTAAAATAAATATGCATTAATCCATGATTTTACAGCAATTACCAATTAATATAAATTTCTATTAAAATATATATTAGATGTAATAAACGAAATAATTTGATTTAATTTCCATAATAGAGGACATGCCTTCAAGTGTCACCTTACTTTTAAATAAATAAATAAAAACTTGTGAAATTCCATTTAAATAAAACGCCTTTAAAATATATCTCTATTAAAAAATGAATATTATTTTTTAAATAAAAATTTATTTAAATAATATAAAGATTAAATTAATTATCTAATAAGAGAGTGATGAATTTCATCCAATCATCAGTATAACAGAATTTACCAAATACCATTAAAAAACAAAGTGCCTTTTTTTGACCCACCAACCATTCTCTGCCAAAAATGCCCGCTACCTTCCGCCTTGTACTGCAGTGACCCAAATATCCCTGACTTTTCTTTAACAATTCTCTTAAATATTAACAAAAATAAAAGCGTTAAATACGTCTTTTCCTCCCATTAACAGTGAACCGCTCGATTATTGTCCCACAGCTGAGCTAAGCTTGAATCCTGACCCTTAAAATCACTTTGACGACCGCTGCAAAATGTTCCAATTTTTTAATTAAAAAAAAGGGAAAAGGAATAAAAAAAAGGGGAAAAGTGGTTCAAAGGGGAAGACAATACGTAGTAGATGTATTAGCTGAGCTGAACTCCCCCTTTTCATTTTCAGCCATCTCCTTGCCGATTCATTCCTAAGAAAATTTTCAACGTTATTTCAAAAAGCAGGTGCGTTCGTCTTATGTCTTTGATCTGATTTGTTCTTCATCCTTTACCGTTTGTTTCCCACTTTCCTGCCTCTTTTTAATTTTTTTTTTGTTCTGATATAGATTTCTGGAATTTGTTTCTCGGTTTGTGTAAATACGATCGTATATTCTATTTTTTTTTTTGCTGAATCGTTTATTAGCAATGAGGTCTCTGATTTATATTTTTTTAGAATAGAAAATCCTCAGCTAGTGTGTTGAAAAGGCTTTTTTACACAAATCAGTGCTCAAATTAAACTTTTCTGCTTCTTTGAGTTTTATGAGACTGGGATTAGCTTTGCAGTTAATGTAATATGTCGTTGTTTTATTGATCAGAGAAAAGACCGTTAAGGAGGAAAGATGTTGGGAATAGTAAGGCAAAAAGTGAGTTCTGGGAACTGTGCTGCTCTCTCATATACCTTTATTTAAAGTTTCAGTAAATATGACAGTCTACTTTCTAGAAAAATGTTGATGTTTCTAATTCATGACTTTTCTTGCTTATTCAGATGTTAGGGCAGTCATTGCTGAAGATTCGTCCTGCAATATCCGTGTTACGAAGCTACTCATCAGCAGCAAAACAGGTTGTTCTTTTCACCTCTTATTTCCTTTTTATATTTCTAAAATTATTGCTGATTTAATGCTATTAGAGATGCATACTGCAAGTGGTAACTCGTGCGCTATAGAGTAGCTGTGTTTAATCTTATGAGCTGCTCTAGAGGTTACTTGCTGCAATTCATGAAATCAGAATTGAGACCCGCATCTCATGTGAGCTTGCACATGCACGTAGATATGGTTATGCTTGCAGTTTTTTGTGTATGTAAATGGTTTGCATTTTCTTTCTGTTTATGATAAATGGCTTTTGTGATTAATTAGTCTCTGCTAAAGGCAAGGCTTAGGTTTCAAGGATTATTGATTTTTCATTTTTGGTGTGTAATGACAATTATGCACAGATGACAGTGAGAGAGGCATTGAACTCTGCTCTTGATGAGGAAATGTCAGCTGATCCGAAAGTCTTTTTAATGGGTGAAGAGGTGAGAAAGTGTTCAACAGGAACTATTTTAAATAATCCTAATCTTGGTTTGTTTTTATGGCAAAGCTTATGCTTTTTTTTTTCTTTTTAAATGCAGGTTGGAGAATATCAGGGTGCATACAAGGTTAGCGTTAAGAATAAAATTCTTATTTTTCCATGTATTGTAAAGGCAATACAAGCATTTTACATCTGTCTGAGGATTGGCTTTTATTTCCATCTCTTTTAGATATCCAAGGGGCTTTTGGAGAAGTATGGACCTGAGAGGGTTCTTGATACTCCAATTACTGAGGTTATTATTCTTGACCTGCCCATGCTCATGCTTAATTATTGTTTTTCTTACTTATTTTATTGATTTTTTTTACTACAGTTTTCACAGTTTTCTCTTCACAGTTGTTTATTTCTTGTTTCACAGGCTGGTTTTGCTGGGATTGGGGTTGGCGCAGCTTACTATGGTCTGAAGCCCGTAGTGGAGTTTATGACATTTAACTTCTCCATGCAGGTTAGAGGGTTATGTTGTGAATCTCTGCTTATTTACACTTTTATTAGTTTATTGTGTTACAATATTGATAAAATTTTAAATGACTTCTAAGTGAACAAGAAGAGTTAATATATCATCATTTGCGTTTTGTTTTGAAGACAATGGAGCTAATGTTGTTACCGTAATTTGCTGTTGAAAACTTAGAAGTTTGTATGAATGAGATATGCTTGTTTTCCTGAAAACTGACATTCTGACAACATATATTGGCTGAATAACTAAGGATGCTGTACTAATGTATGTTTGTCTTGATCTTCTCTTCCTATATTAAACAAGATGTAGCAATAAATTAAATTCTAAATTTACGTGGTTGTAGGTTACAAACTAAAAATATAAAGGAAAATGATGGTATATTGTGTTGAAACTGCGGGTTATCCTCTTATCTGTAATTGGTCCTTATCCTCCAAATTATGTTTATTGAAATATAAGTTTGTTTAGTAATAAATTGTTCTCAGTTCTTGTTTGATTTTGCAATTCTTTCTGGTGATCATGTGCTCAGTAATCATCAAAGACCTGGTGGTTAAGACAAGTTAACATATTTAAAGAAATGTGGGATCCTTGGAGTTGTTGTGGTAGTCATTTTCTGTGAAAGATGTCTTAGCTTTTGAAACCATAATTTGATTTCCCTCCTGCTTAGATCTTACATTCTAATGTTCAAGAGTACAAGTTTGATATCTTTTTGGACTGTACCAACATCGTTTGTTCTTGGGCATCTGTATGGCGTTCAATGGCGGATTTAGGCATTAAGTTTTGAGGGGGCCTAATTTAAATTTTCAAAAAATCTAGAGGGTTTAATGAGAATTTTCAAAAAAAAATTGAGGTCTAATTAAAATTTTCAAAAATTTAAGGGCTTAAAGAAAATTTCCAAAAAATTTGGGAGGGACTTAATTGAAATTTTCAAAAATTTTTAAGGGAATGATGAAATTTTTCTAGAATTTTTTGGGGCCAAGGCCTCCACTTGCTTCTATTACCATCCGCCCCTGATTGTGTTTTCCCAATATGTAAATTTGGTCAATACTGTATGACAGAATTTCACTAATTTAAAGATCAATTAGTATTGGTCTTTCAGTGGTGGTAAGTTAGTTAAATGACTTTAGTTACCCTCAAATCTGTTTCGAGGATCTTATTCTGGTGTAAAATTTTCTTTGATCTGTTTCTGGATTTTGTTGCAGGCGATTGACCACATTATTAACTCTGCCGCAAAGTCCAACTACATGTCTGCTGGCCAGATGAATGTACCCATTGTTTTTAGAGGACCTAACGGTGCTGCTGCTGGTGTAGGTGCCCAACACTCTCAGGTATAGTTTTTACATACTATTACTTTCACTCATTATTTAGCTTACATACATTCACACTCCCTGTTCCCTAGATAATACTTAGGTTGATTTATTTTCTACTAGGTTTTGTCATTACTGTTTAGTTATTTAAATGTTATTGAGGTGTAGCTAGGCTTCAATATAGTAAGAAGATGCTTGTTTGATTATTTTTTTATGGTTTTTGTCCAGTGTTATGCATCATGGTATGCTTCTTGTCCTGGATTGAAAGTTCTGTCCCCATACAGTTCTGAAGATGCTCGTGGACTGCTCAAAGCTGCTATTAGAGATCCTGACCCAGTTGTTTTCCTTGAAAACGAGTTGTTGTATGTGAATGTATATTGTATAATATATGATTCTTACATATTGAGCCCGCATACCACTGGTCCCGCGTTCAATTAGAATTCTACTGACTGACATTGCTCTGATATAATCATTCTGCTTCAGATATGGTGAATCATTCCCTGTTTCTGATGAAGTTCTTGACTCCAGCTTTTGTCTTCCAATTGGGAAAGCTAAGGTAATGCTATGATGCCCCGAACATTCTCTTAAACTTTATTATTACTATTACTGATGCTTCTGCAGTCAGTGATTCCATCTCTTGATGCTTCATTTTATTAGCATTTAAATTTAGCTTTTTAACGGCCTACTTTAACAGATAGAGAGAAAAGGGAAGGATGTGACTATTACAGCTTTTTCAAAAATGGTGGGCTATGCTCTTAAGGTATGTCTTGTATGCAATATCTTTTTGAATATGTTGTGCTCACTTTTCATTTGAGATAAATTGTGTAAGTACACATGATTCCCTAGTGAAAGAGAAACTAATAATCTAATCTATGAAGAAAGGACGTGGCCGCATCTTCATGTTTTCATGTAGGATAGGTATCTCACATGGAAACCTACTTGATGCGGCCAAATACATGTCAGATATTGCTGGTGCTGGATGCACCAGAATTCTTTTTTTTTTTTAATATTATTATATTGGATATGGCATGGATGTGGCAATGAAGGGACAAAAGGTTCTTGCAGCAGGCATTGAAGATACAAAAAAGTGCCACTGTGAAATAGAAGAGAAGAGAGAAACATTGAGAACAAAGTAATATTCCTTTTCTTTTTGCCTTAGATGGAGTTGATCTTTGTGAATGAGACTCCATTTTACTGATGAAAGTTGGAGGGAAGGTGAACCATGGAAGAAGTGAAAGGAGATGAATGGCTGCTATGTTCATTAGGCAATTCCAGCCACCACATTATTTGTAAGAATGGAACTAATGTGTTTCTAAACTAGAGGGAACTTGGGTATAATCTTGTGCACCATTAAATGGATTAAAACTTTATTGGGTACACTTGATCTTAAGACTATTGGGCCCAATTCGTTTATGATATCATTCCCTGCTGATAGTGACCGAGATGAATACTTCATTTATCTAGTGCACTGCAGGCTCTTGTGATTAGTTATACTATCTTTTTAATCAGTGGGCTCAAGAACTGCATAAGATATGGTGTGAATTAGGTCCTTTTCATTGAAGAAGTTAAACATGAGTGCAAATTTTAAGATTAGAGCTTAGTGCACTTGACATCTAGTATCATATTGAACTGCTTAGTTCCTTTTCCTTGTTTGTATTCTCCTGAAAATAAAATTTCATGGTACTAACATGTTGGCTTGTGAAGTTATACTAAGAGATTATTTGTTGTTCAGGCAGCTGAGATACTTGAAAAGGAGGGAATTGATGCTGAGGTAAAATATAACATGAAGTCACAATTTCTACAAATTGATTTGGATCTTTCTTTAAGAAGTGCAATGGCTGGTTTTGTTAAATACAGGTTATAAATTTGCGTTCTATTAGGCCGCTAGATAGATCAACAATTAACGCTTCTGTCAGGAAAACCAACAGATTAATAACAGTTGAAGAAGCGCTTCCACAGCATGGTGTTGGTGCTGAAATCTGGTCTGAGTTCTTCTGTAATCATTTAATTTCTTCTTACCGAGCATTCTGGCACCTTTTATGTTTACAAAGCATACTTCTTTCACAGTGCATCAGTTGTGGAGGAGAGTTTTGCTTATCTTGATGCACCAGTTGAGAGAATTGCTGGAGCTGATGTTCCCATGCCATATGCAGCAAATCTTGAGAGAATGGCTGTGCCACAGGTAATTCCATTTACACTTCTTCCTATGTTTCTGTTTTGACTTGTTTTACACGCTTCTGGTGAACCGAGGTATCTGAAAAGGAGGATCCTTTCATCCGCTCCCTCTTCTCCTCCTCAATACGATTCCTTGTAAAATCCTCTAGTTTGCTGGCTGCATGGATGCTATATTTTGTATAGTTGTCTCTATATAACTATAGGTTTTTTTTTTTTTTGCTTTTTTTAATCTATGAATTGTGCAGGTTGAAGATATTGTCCGGGCTGCAAAGCGAGCATGCTACAGAGCAGTACCATTGGCTGCTGCTGCATAATTGAACCAATATAGGTGAGAAACCTTTCCTAATACAGGCTGATGACCTTGCTTTGGGCCTATTTATCTATTTTTCAATTCCTAATATAACCAATAAGTAATAATGATTTCAGGAACTAGAGGAATACACGATTGTTTGCCCTCTCAACTGTTTTGGGGAGGAGCTGCTTCATTTAATAACTGAGACTTTGTTGGAAAGGCTGGAAATTTGGTGACTTCATTTATCATGTGAACATAACCTGTTCAACCCTGCTGAAGCCCAAGGGCTCTGCTACTGTTTCTGAACTCTTGCGTTTCAATCTTACTTTTGTTCAGCTGAATGATTTTTAAATATGCATTGATTTGATGTTTTGTTTGAGAATTACTACCAAAGTAGTAATAAAAGAATTACCATTCAGCCTTGGCCTAACGGTCAACTTTACTTCGCTGAGGTCTTCAGAATTCACACTCCGTTTTCTGTATCCTAAACTTTTCTTTTCACAGCTCGTAGCAGTCATTGGAAAATTGGTTCAACATCGATCTGTCTGATCACTTAACCGGTGCTTCATTCTATTCGCAAAGATATATTATGATGAGATTTTTATAAAATTAGTTTAAGTGATTAAGTGAAAAGTTAAATCATTCTCTATTTTTTTTTATAAACAAAAAATCATTCTCTTCCTACTCGCATCTACATCTTTTCTAAACATGTATATATCATATGGTTTGTGTTCTGTTGGGTACAATTGTTTGATTTTGTTATTATTTTAATGATAAAGCAGTTGGCATATTTTATGTACTGACTCCCTAACCTTCAGCTTGTGGGTAAATGACTTGAATCTGATAATGAGAACCAATAATTGGGGTAGCGTAGGATGTGGTGCAAGAGTGGGTCAGTAATCAGGCTGCATTTCTCAAGTCATACGCCTGATTTTGCATATTTGGTTCGTCCAACCATATTTTAATTGGAAAACAAATCATTTAATAAAAGGTAATTTGATAAGGTGAAAGAAAAGAGAGCAGAAAACGGAGAGCGGTGAGAACAGAGTTAGATCGCTTTCCATGATAACTAACATCACATGCTCAGTGGAGGGAACCATCAACAAAAGCAACCCTAGCCAAGTTAGCCATGCCCATGAAGAGTGTCTCAAATTTGATGGGAATTTTGAAAGACAGATTAATCCGAAACAAATATGAATAAGAAGGTGGCCGAAATAGGAATATTGGAAAGAAAAATACAGAATTCCTAGACTTAGTTCCCAAGCAACACGGTTTTTTTGACCAGAACCCCCTTTTTGCTGCCAACTTTATTTTTCGCGTTTTCTATATAGCTGGTCGTCGTGTTTTTAAGTTTCTAAATTAATAATCAAAAGGGATCTGAATAGACTTTGAAAATTCGACACTGTTTTTCTTTATTGGGAAACAAATATATCACATCGGAATACATTGTAAGCAATCAAAAAAAGAACAAAACAAAACAGTTATTGGTCACAGATTAAGAGTGGGTCATCAACTATCCTTTGTTTGATACCCAATCCCAGTGTTAGTACAGTTAAACTGACATCAAAATGATAAACTTTGCATATTAGTCGAGATTTTGACATCAAAATTATTCAAAACACTTTCCTTGCTTTACTTTCATTATTCATACATATTATTAATGAGTTTTTGGGAATTTCGATGGTGTGATATTGATGCAAGTAAGACTTCGTGATAAACTAATAGTGTAAACAAACAACACAAAAGTTATTGGGACTATCAAGAAGTTGTTATTGAATAGCTTGAATTCTGCAATAATTAAACATATAGCTCAATTTTTATATAAAATAAAGAGTTGGTCTCTTAATTATATCTTTTGAAAAAAGAATGAGAGCGGATCGCATAATCAAATTGACCTTCGTTAGAGAAGAGAATTTATAAATATTTACATTCCTTCCATTTGAATATTTATAATGTACAGTAAAATTTCTTATTTCATTCAATAAAAAAAAGATTAATATATGTAAGAAAAGATAAATTAAAAATCATTATCCATATACGTAGCAATGAAAGCAAATCTAAGCTTTTTTGCTTTGTAAAAAAAGAAAGAAGAGAATTATGATGTCAATTCCATCGTAATCGCACTCGTTATTATTCATTAAAAAAAAGGGGAATTGACTTTTGGCCTTCTACATGGTTTGATTATGATTCCAATATGCCCCATTTGATCATCTGAGTTAAAAAATTAATAATTATAGAATCATAAAAAAGGGGTAGGGTCGTATTGTAACGAAGAAGTCAAAGAAAGAGCACATTCCTGGCTACACCATATGTTGGTCACTTCATTTTTATTTGCTAATTCCTAAATCAATCAATGCCAAGTTTAAAACAAGAAATAATATACTCTCACAAACAAAATCAAAGAGAAGAAGGAGGAGGAGGAGGGGAATTTTGTTTTGGAATTGGAAACTGAATCTAACTAGTTTCGAGGCTGAAGAGAAATGAAGACCTCTTTGAGAAGATTGCGAGGATTGGCACATCACAAGCACGGCGGGGAAGCCAAGCAGCGGCCAGATGTTCTAGCTTTGCCTCAACTTGACGAGCTCGCTCAAGCTTCTCAGGTCTCTCTTCCTTTCTTTGCTTGTTACTATTTCCATGGTCACTGCGGTTTCTAGTTCCACTTCCTTTCCTAAATTTCATTCTCCAAATGTTCAGTTAGGGTTTTCTCTCTGATTAGGGAGGACTGAGGAGATCCTTTTATTAATTCAGAGAAATTTATTTTTCTTTCTTTTTAGGAATGATTAATTCAGTATCAGTATTTATTCTCTCTCTCTCTCTCTTTTTGCTGAAATTAATTGAAGTGATTATCTATGGACTTGTATGATTTGCAGGATATGCAGGATATGAGAGATTGCTACGAAGGCTTACTTTATGCAGCTGCTGCAACTACGAATTGTGCTTATGGTAGTTAATTTTATTTCTATGGAATTGTGCTTATTGTAGTTAATTGACATTTTTCTTGCGTTTTTCAAATTTTATTTCTTTTTCATTGAAATTACTTTTTTTTTTATTTTTCTGACAGAAGTTTGTGCTATGTTTAGAAATATGGATTTGAAAATTTGGATGTGGATTTCATTTGCTATGTGAATTGTGAGAATGTTACATATATTATGTATAAATTAGTTTAGATTCGACATGGTTCATATTTGAAAGCATTTAAACATGAATTGCGAATTCTTAAATATTTATAGGTATTTCAAGTTCATCACTAAGGCACCTAACAAATCTTAGAATTTAGAAAACAACCATGCCTGCTACACTTACATGCCATTATTACATAATTTACATTATTTTTTAATTCAAATCCATTTTTTGAAATCCAAATTACCAAAGACAACCTTAAGCATGTTCTGCTTCTTCACCATTCATGTTATGCATTTAGAGGGTTCCTTGCTCTCCTTTTATATATATATTTGCTTCGTCTCAGTTGGTTATCCATCTTATGTTTGTATAAGCATCAATAAATTATTTCGAACTCTTTGACAATGACATGTTTCGTTCTTTTCATGGCAATGAATACATTGAGTTCATCTCTAGCATTATTATCATGTAAAGTCTGAAATGGTTGTTTCTACATGATGCAAATGCCATTGTTGAATCAAGTTTTCTTTTCAAGTTCCAGCCTTGGAGTGACATTATTTATACTATGCAATGCTAATATTTTGATCTCTCATGTGGTCCTGCTATTGTCAGAATTCTCGGACTCATTGCGTGAAATGGGTACTTGTCTTCTTGCAAAAACCGCATTAAATGATGATGAAGAAAGTGGTAAGTAAATATGTTTTGTTATACTTTTGATCTCAATATTGCCAATTAATATGAACAATTAACAGATGACATGCAATGTAAGACTTTACATTTGAACTCATTAACTTGCCTGTGAATTAGTTTTTCCTCCATAAACTGCCAGTTTTTAAGTTCTTCTTGTGTTTTAGTTGAATCCAGTACAAGTCTTAGCTTATTCAGATATAGCATATCCAAATTTGTAATGCATCTTTTCGGTTGTTACCTTCAATCTCTCATGTTTTAGGAAGATGATTTTTTTCCTTCTCTAAATCTGATAGCATAGGACCTATTTTACCCACTGTGGCACATCCAGATAGTATGCATTATATTTCTTCTTGAACAGAATACATACTCTGTTATATATAGCCACAAACCATTTCAGAAATGGATGTCTGAAAATAAGCTGTATTTGTTCCTGGGCAGGTAAAGTATTACTAATGCTAGGAAAAGTACAGTTCAAACTCCAGAAACTTCTTGACAGCTATGTGAGTCCACTTTTCTTTTCTTCTTCTGTTTTTTTTTTTTTTTTCAAGTTATGATCTGAAATTTCTAATTAAATCTTACACCTTCTTTCCTCTGCTACTGGATATTTATTTTTCATCCTTCAGCGGTCTCATATATCGCAGACAATCACAATCCCATCAGAGTCTCTTCTTAATGAACTTCAAACAGTTGAGGTTTGTCCTTAAGGAATTCATGCAATTATTGGCACATTTTTTTTGGTCTTTTGCTGCAAATTTTGCTATTTTAATCATCTGAAGATTTGTCACTTATTTGACTCTTGTCAACGTAGTGGTCAATTATTTGATCATAATAGTATTTCTTTTAAATGTCCTTTACTTTCTAATTTTTGGACATGTACATGTATCATCATTTTCTTAGGTATTATATGAATATTATCATCAAAAGCTTAAATTTTTATCGGTGAATCACATTGTTTTAGTCACAAAAAAAATTGCATTATGTACTATAGAGCCTGTTGCATTTTTAAATGATATAGTATTGACTTCCCCCCTCTGTTGATGCAGGAGATGAAGAGGCAATGTGACGAGAAAAGGTCCAAGTTTATTTATTTATTTTTTAACAAATAGACATACACAAAGTTCATCTTTCAAAGATAATGGCTTCTTATCTTTGGTCCGTCTCCTACAGAAATGTGTACGAGCACTTGGCAATGAGATGCAAAGAAAAAGGAAGGTCAAAAGGTCGGAAAGGGGATAACTTTTCCATGCAGCAATTACATGCTGCACGTGATGAATATGATGATGAGGCGACTTTATTTGTTTTCCGGTTGAAGTCTTTGAAGCAAGGACAATCAAGAAGTCTTCTTACACAAGCAGCACGACACCACGCTGCTCAGGTTTCTTTCCTCCTGCTTTGTTGAACTTTCTAATTCCTTCTATTGTTGATTATTGATCTATTTCCTTTTGCTTGAAAGCAGCTGAACTTTTTTAGGAAGGCTCTTAATTCTCTTGAAGAAATAGAGCCACACTTGGAGAAGGTCACTGAACAGCATCACATTGATTATCGCTTCAGTGGACTTGAAGATGATGATGGGGACAATGGTGATGATAATGAAAATTACGAAAACGATGATGACGATTACTATAGTGATGATTATGATGATGAGGGTGATGGTGAGCTGAGCTTTGACTATGGATTAGATGATCAAGATCAGAACATGGTTCCCACTTCACGGCACTCAATGGAGGTGACTATTTAACATGTTATTTGTGGATAAGAAAAGCTAACCAACTTCCCTGCTGAAATGCAATTGTTATTTTCTTTTGTGTGTTTGTGTGTGTAGAATGGATTCCATTCTCCTGATTGTTATAAAGACTTCTCTATGGACCTCACACAGGGACAAGAGAATATGATTTAATTTTGTTTGTGCCTCTAAATGAATTAATTGTAGAACTGATTTCACGTGAGTTATGTTTGGGCAATAATTTTTCTTGTGATTTTGCAGTTGGATCAAGTAGACCTTACATTTCCCCAAGTTGCAATGTTGGAGGCTTCAAAGGTAAAAAAGTTATGTTACCTGCATACTGCAAATTTGATTATGTAAATGTGCATAAAGAGCAATCGAGTAACCCCCTCCCCCCCCCCTACTGATAATAGTTGGTTCCATTTATTGCATTCCATATTATAGCTCTTTGATCTGTGCTGGAAAAGGATATTGGTTTTAAAACTATGTGATGTTTTTTTTCTTGCCCCCTCCCTCTTTTAGAAATTTTCCATCAAATCTTTTTGTTAAGCATCCTGTCTACAACTAATTGGCTGTAGATAGAGAGTTCCAACTTTAATATAACACCGCAAGAAACCCAATACTTAACTCATGTGAGATAACTCCACTTAAGAATCCCCTCAACGTAGCGCAGAAGGCCCCCATAGGTGGGCAACCTCACTTGGGTTAGGCTGGAAGAACAACATAGTAGAACTTAGGCTTTATGTTAAAGCATCCAACCTAAAATCAATTGGCTAGATGGAGTGGCCCAACTTTAATATAAGACCGTAAGAAGCCCAATACTCAAAAGATGTAGGATAATACCACTTAACAAAACCAATCATCCTATTACATATCAGTTTTCACTGGACTTTAGCTAAAAAATTATGACATGCTTCCACTTAAGCAACATTATCACCTCATTTGCATTTTATCTTGTTCCCCCCATTTCCAGCAGATATGTACTTTATTGCTAGTATATTTACTGCTCCTTATGTTACAGGAAAATCTAGAAAGAAGCCGTCGTCATTCTTTTTCATTTAGAGGGGAAATAAGGAATGGCAGCCAATCAGCCCCACTTTTTGCTGAGAATAAATCTGAGCCTTCTGACAAAATTCAACCATTATCGTCACGAAAATCCAGCTCATATGTATTACCCACACCAGTTGCTACAAAAGGTTCTATTGGATTGGGTAAACCTGCTCCTCAATCTTACGAGACAATTTGGCATTCATCTCCTCTTGAACTTCATAAATATCAGAGGCTTTTGAGAGATGAAAAAATTTCTGGATCTGCTGTTATAAATGCACAGGCAGTACTGAGAGAGAGCAATAAGCCTGCTTCGTCAACTCAACTACCCCCTCCTTTGGCTGATAAGGTTTTACTTTCACGAGTTAGTCCAGCTGGTGCTTCTGATTCCAAGAAAATTAAAAGACAAGCCTTTTCTGGTCCATTGACAAGTAAACAGTGGCCAAGCAAACCAGTTTCGGTCAGACATCCCCAATTGTTCTCTGGGCCAATTTTGAGAAATCCAATGTCTCAACTGCAAGCAGCATCTCCAAAAGTATCACCAAATACTTCTCCTCCATTTGTTTCCTCTCCTAAAATTAGTGAGCTTCATGAACTTCCTAGACCCCCAGCCACTTCAGCCTCCAAGTCTTCAAGTCCTTTAGGCTTAGTTGGTTATTCAGGCCCCTTGATGCCTAGAGGTCAAGTGCTCTCTGCTACAAATAAATCAACAGTGTCAAGAGCTGCCTCTCCACTGCCACAGCCTCCAGACGTTGTGACTCGCAGTTTCTCCATACCCTCAAACGACCGTAGAGTGATGTCATTACCTGTGTTCAAGCCTCTGGAAACTCCTGTTGTTTCTGGGATGTCTCAAGATGTTGCCTCACCTCCTTTGACACCAATATCTTTAGCTCAAATGCAGCCATCATCAACTAGTTCGAAGTCTGTTAATAGGTAATCAAAACACAATCCTTTTGTTCCTTTTATCCATTTAGAAGAACTTGTACAGAAATGATTGAAGTTCCTGTGAGTGGATTGGTACTATCCAGGGAAACAATGGATGAGATGACTTTATCGGTTATCTATCCTTGTTGAGCAATTTTCATTCTCAATATATACTTTTTGTAACTTTTCAATACTAGATAAAAAGTAAAAACTGAATATGCCTCAAAATATTAAAACTCGAGCCATTTTTTCACTATGAAAATTGTGAATAAAGAGAGTGCATCCCATTATTCTACTGTGCTGGGAGTGGGTAGGTATGGTAGTTTGTTCATGACACCTATGTAACTAATAACATATTTCTGTAGTGTATATTTAGAAGTCAAATATATGCTTTAAATTCTGTAAATTCGCAATAAACTTTGGTGTTTTGCCTGTCCAGCCCTCACCCGCACTGATGTTGAATTTTCCAAGTTTATTGAGATGCATAGATCTTTGATGTTTAGAAGCAGTTTTGGAATTTTCATGTCATGCAGGCATCTTTATTTTGTTTTTTCCAGTAATTTTTTTTTAACAAGCAGCAGCTTTAGAGACTTTTGATGGTCTTCTTTGGTATTATCCCTGGCATGCAAGGTCTATGGTTCAATAGCAAGAACAATTATATGTCATACATTCTGGCCAGCCTTCTATTTATGTTCTTTTTTCTCTATTTCTGACTGTTGGGGCCTGTGATTGATGCAGGAACTGATTGGTTATATCTAATGCTACTACTGATTTCATTCCTAACCCATGGGGGCTACGATTGTCTTTATTGTCACATACTGGTGCAGATATGTGCATATATTACTGTCTGTTATTTCTTTCTATATCATTGTTACATCTTTAGCCACTTCTTGTCTATATTTTGATGAACCTTGGCATGAATCAGTCAAATACTTGCCATGCGTTCCATCGTTTTTTAGGAATTTTGTATTTTAGCCTAGGTATTAGTAGATAATTCAATTCTTTTACCCTATGCAAATTACCTAGTAATATTTGGCAGTATAGGCAGATTTATTTGTCTTCTGGTTTCATTTTTTCGTATGTATATCAGTACGTTAGTTGGAGTTTTTATTGTTCTTGAAATACCCATGTTTGAAGAATCCAACAAACATGGGTTTTGAGTTCTAACCCTCCGAATACGTGAAAGAATTTTGAGAAAGTTAACATACTAATATCTAGGGCTTATGCCCGAGTCTGAGTTCCATAGAGTATTTGAGTCACATTCCTGTGTCTAAGCCTGGACCCTCCAAATCCATAACCCAACCACCAGGATAGGGTCAGCATTTCCTTTAATCTAAAAGAAGTTTACTGTAATATGGTTGAGACAGGAGTTCTATGGTGGTGTATCAAATTAAGAATGGTAAGTTTTGCCAATGGGATCTTTGACTAAGTGGACAATCATTTACAATCGGAATGGGCAAAACAGGAACGGTTTTCCACAGACATGTGCTGTATTTTTTCTGCCAACCAAAGCTTTGAGTGGAAGGTGGAAAACTGCGTTCCTTGTCTTTTGATTAATGATTAACTATGGACAGATCTGGTTGGCTTTGAAGATATGATTCTTAAATTCCATGCCTAAACCCCTAAAAAGTAAAAGTTGCTCCTCAGTCTCAGTGACAGATTTTGCCACTCAGCAATCAAATCTTCCATAGGACTTGGACATGATTTCAAGACATAACCTCTATTCTATTACCATACCGATCTTGTACCGTATCTGTTACCTGAAGGCTCCTTAATGACAAAAGCATAAACTGAAGCCCCAAATCCCAGGTCATCTTTAAATTTCTTTCACCTGCCTCTCCCTTATTTCGGTTTTTCACAGTGCCATCGGATATTAAAGTATTCGCAATGTTCATGTTCAAATCTGCAAAATATTGAAAGCAAAGCCAGAGCAAAACTTGATATGCAAACCTTATTCCATGAAACAAACCTGAGCAAAATTTGGATGGCAATTATATTTGCAAGGCAATTACCTTTTTTTCTGTTTTTGAGTAAAAACCAAAGCGTTTGACAAAATTTTTGAAGCTTAGCTTATGCTTGAGCATATATACAAGTTTATCAAGTTAAGCTTGTACCAATCAACTCTATTACTTTGAATCCTAAAATAAAAGGGGAGAGAAGAAAATCAAGTGATGACCTTGAGTTCGGTACCAACATTGAATTTTGAGCCCCATAATATGCTTTAGACGACTTCACTGCATCAAGACGAGCGACAAGCCGAACATCCTCTTGTCCCGGCCTCTGCCTTACCATGGTTCAGAACACCCTATCTGTTGGTGCAACTTTGAATACAATGGGAACCAGAGATTTGAAATGCTAAATTACATTTTCCGTGAAGGAACATTCGAACTGTCATACAACAGTCAAGTACATCTTTAACCATCAGGACATTCAGTAGCCTTCACAAATCGACCTTTCACTCGCTTCCTACTATCTGCTTTTGCCTTCCTCGATTCATATCGGATGTGTTTATCATACCTGTTCATGGCACGCATCCAATTTTAATAATATGAAAAGAACCAATTTATTAGGTAGATGATAACATGAAAAGAACCAAATGAAAAAAAAAAAAAAACCTTCGTGTTTTCTTCTTCTCTTTGTACCGTTGCATGGCATTGCCTCTGTTGTGGGCCAGCAACTCAAGATTAGCCTTGCTAGCTGCAGCTGGCCTGCCTTGGTCGCTCCCCACGAGGAAAGCTTGTTCCATGAACACAACATCACTGCAACTGCTGGAGCCTTGGGGTCCTCCAAAAGCTGAACTTGTTGACGGCCTTGCCATCGGTAGGTTATTGCTCTCGGATGTGGCTGCCCCCTGACATGTACCTGGATTACTTGAGTTCATCTGCATTTTCAAATACAAAGGTGATTGTTGAGTCATGTGTTGAACAAAACTAAACACAGCACGGTGCAAATAAACCCATCAAACAGTAGACTTAATCAAGTAATTGGAGTTCATTCAGTATGTGAAACCCTAAAACAAGAAAAGAGTATTAATCTTTCCCTTGCTAGGACTGATCTTCCTTAATCATGGGAAATAAAGAAAAAGCAAGCTAGATGTGCTAGATATCAATTTAAAAAAAGTGGGTATATAATATATACGCGGGCAAGTAAAAAAAGTGTCTAATGCTAATCACCAACGCGTCCTGTCAGATTAAACCCTAATCATGCTGCTATTACAACAGTTATTACACTTTTCTTCACTATATATTATATTACATATTACAAAAAGTAACATCTGAAGCATAGCGAAGAGAGTGAAATGGTGAGGATTGAGGTACATACATTGATGGAATCCATATAATCTTGTGGAGGGTAGTTGACGTGGCACGCATCTCCCACTAATTTTGCACTCAAAGACGTCTCTCTCATAAGCTGATTGAAATTCTTAATCATGAAGACACCATCACTTCCATCATTCCCAACTTCTTCAAGTTGGGCTTCGCCTAACTTAAAATCCCATATCTGTAACAGTTTATAATCGATTTGCCCTTGTTACCATTTAAACTATACACTGCTATGATTAAGAAAAACTCAAAAGAATATTCCTAGTACCTGAGGAGTTTGACCATTTGGATTATCATTCCACAACACCTCTCCTCCATCGAAAATGCGATTGCTCTCTGGCGTTTGCCTTTGCTGTTGCGGCTGCATAACTTCTTGTTGTTGAGCCAAGAAGTTTGCGTTTGGTTCCGCATTCTGCACCAGATCCTTCTCCCCACCTCTTCCTCCACCGCCATAGTCGTTGACAACGTCGCCCATGAAATTTCGTTTCATTAATTCCGCAAGCTGGTTATAGAGAACCTGCTTGTACTTTCCTCCACTCCCGTGATTCTGCTTCTTCAACGTCTTCCCGTTGTATAAACTGTCGTAAGGTTCCATTAAGTCTTGGACGCTCATGTCGTAGAAGCATGGTTCGGCGATGGGCATCATCAAGTGTTGGTGACAGCTGTTCCAGCTCTGATCCGACGGTTCGGTGTCATGGAGATGGACGCCGAAAGCCGAAGCCAGATCCAGAGCGGAGGGACAACCAGAAAAACCTTCCACAGGGGTGCGATCGTGAGCGGCGGAGACAGAGCAAATACCGTGGGTGTCCCAATCACAGTCTTGACAAAGCATCAAATTATGAGTAGCACGCCGAACGGAAACCGGTTGGGCACTACAGTTATGGCAGATCTGAGAGCGAAGGTGCTTGCGGGAGAGGAGGTTGGCAGAATGGACGTGGTGGTCGCACAACAAACAGAGCTTGGCGGAGTCAGCCCGGCAGTAGAGAAGGGCAATTCGGTGATTGCAGAAGTCGCAGGGCACCGTTTCGTTTGGAGGAGTAACCATAGTTTTGGGTTAGTAAAATAATGAAGGAAAGAATGAATGTAGCGTGAGAGAGAGAGAGAGAGAGAGATGCAGATGAAAATTGATAAATAGGTAAGTAGGAGTAGGAGAAGGAGAGGGAGGGAGGGGGCATCATAATAATTTAATTCCTATTTTTGGGAGGAATAATCAATTCAGCACATGTCTCTCTCAACAATGTATGGGAGAAGAAGTTGGTTCCAGTTTTTGCTGCGACTGGACTCCGTACTGTCTTCTATTATTATTAGGGTAAACTATATCATTAGTCACTAGACCATAGTTAAGTTTTCATTTTGATCATTTAATTAAAAAAAGTTACAATTTAGTCACTAAACTATTCAGAAAAATTTCATTTAAGTCATTGTGCTGTTAAAATCAACGCATATGGTTTTTTCTGTTCATACTGACTGCACCAATCTAAAGTTATTTTTTTTCCTTTCTCATCTACAATTTAGTTTTTTTTATGAAACAACTTTTGATGTCACAAATTTATGAACCAAAATTCAAATAATTTTTTTCTTTGATTTTTGATATTGATCATCAAATAGACTTGGATCTAAGGTATATTCTTTTACTCATCAATGGGTACTCACCGTACTGATTGTCGAATTATCACTTGGAGCTTACTGATTAATTTTTTTAAAAAAATAAAGAAAACTTAACAACCCAATGACTTAAACAAAAATTTTTGAATAGTTTAGTGACTTAAATAAAAAATTTCGAATAATTCAGTGATCAAATAATAACTTTTTTTTAGTTAGATGATAAAAACTAAAATTTACCCATAATTTAGTGATTAATAGTGTAATTGACCCTTAACCCTGATATGAATTAAATAATGATGTGTCTATAAAGGGCAAAGAAATGAAAGCAAAGCAGGGAAAGAGTGGAAAACGGAAACCTTGTAATTACTAAATTTGGAAAGGTGGTAGTGATGCAATGCAAATAGATAAGGTTTGAGCTTACTAATCAAGGTAAGCAAAAAGGGTAATAAATTCAAGGGTTGTTGCTAATAGGGGTGAGCAAAACTTGATTCAAATCGAAAAATTTGAAAAAAAATTGAATTTCAAATTTTTCGAATCGAGTTATTCAAGTTAAACGATTCGAGTTGAATTTTTTTTCGAATTTCGAGTTCGAATCGAGTTTAATTTTCGAATTCGAATAATTTGAATAAACCGAATAAAACTATATTATTTTTAATTTTAAATTTATATTACCCAAGCCCAATACCCAAGCCCAATTTACTATACTCATTTTCTCTCAAAACTCAAACCATTTATCTTACCCAATTTTTCCCCTAATTTTTAAAACCCATCAACAAACTAAACCCAAATATTTTTAAACCCAAATATAATTTCATTCTTCAAAAAAAATCATAAACTAAAATCAAATATAATTTTATTCCTAAATAACACTCATAAACAACTCCTTTTCGTGTCTAAATTTATTGCTCCTTTTTGTTTATTATTATTATGGTTAAGTGTACTTATTTAGTTTTTATTTGGAAAAGCAATTGAAGATATTAACTTTGTAAACCCAAAATCTATTTTTTCTTCCTAAAAAAACCCCTAAATTAAAACCCTCAGAAGAATAAGATTAAGCTATTCTACAATGGTTTTGTGTTATTACTGTTCGTTTATTTGACTTTTGTTGTGTTGTTTTTATTTTTTGTTTTGTTGTTTTGAATGGTGTTGTCATGTAGGATTTTATTGTATTTTAGACTTTTGCTTATTTTTTTTATAATCTTGTTGTGTTATTGTTGTTACTTGGATTTATGTTGTTTACTTGAATTTTTACTTATTTTTTTTATTATAATCTTGTTGTGTTGTCATTATTTACTTAGATTTTTTCACTTATTTATTTCAATTTTTCGTTGTATGGTCATGTTTAAAAACTTTAAATAAAAATATTTTTTTTAAAAATTATATAAAATTAAACAACATCAAATTAATTTTCTTAATTTAACTCGAACAAATATATTCGATTCGATTCGAATTCTATCTCACTAGACTCGATTCGTAAAAATTTCAAATCGAGTTAGAATGATGAAATAAGACTCGAAATGTAACATCCCCACTTTAAAAATATATATTTATGGTAGAAGTCTTTGAATTAAGAATTTATTAATAAATAATAGTATAAGAAGTAATGATCGTTTTTAGAGGAAACTATTAGACATGGAAAAATAGAGAATTATTATTAGGAGTATGTGATTAATTAAAAATTTCGTTATTTAATTCAGGGACTAATTTGAATAAATTGAAAAAGTATAGGACTAAAGTGCAAATATTTTATTTTTACTTTTATTTTTATTTTGATAGAAGAACCTAATGGCAATTTTACCATTACTTTAAAAAAATCAATGATTTTTATTATTGTCATTATTATTGAAAGATATTTTAATTATTAATAATATTATAATATAATAATATTTTATAAATAAAAAAAAAGAAAGAGAGAAAAAAACGTTTTCTCTTTTCTTTATTTTTATTTTGTTTCATGCTCTCTGGTTCTCTCATGAAGGGAGAAAGAAAATTTTTCTTTCACCATTTTTCTTCAAAATTCAAGTATAAGGTATGATTTTTTTCAAATTTTTCATATATTTTGAATATTTAAAGCTTGTTCTACATATATATACCAATAATTTTTTATTTCATCAAATATTTTGAAAGTTGCCATTAAAGAACATTGATGGAAGTTTAGGAAATTTAAGTGAAATAGACATATTTTCTTGTTAGAGAATAATTAGAAGATGAATTCTAGCTTATTAGAAGTGTGAAAAAGAAATGAAATTGGATGGGAAGTTATTTGATTTATTTGGCTATGGTGAAGGGGTAGTAGAGAAAGTTAATTATTTTGAGTAATATTGGTGCTAAATAATAGCTTATAAATTAGTGAGTACTCCGGTGAAGACGGAATTGAAAACGGATAATTGAGTTGAAAGATATGAGAATTTCAAATTTGGAAGTTTAGTATATTAATTTGATTAATCATGCATATTTATGTTGTTTTTATTAATTTTAGTATTAAAACGGGTAAATGATAATATTTTGTATTGAATTGCTCATATTGTAGCTAAAAACGAAGCGAGCACATTGAAGGAGAAAGACGAAGAGAATAAGTAAACCGATTAAAATTCGGTTTGTGCTAATATCTTATTTTCATTACATAAAGCTTTAGAATAATTAGATCATTATGATTAATTCTATTAATTTTATTTTTATATTATTTTTATGAGTTTTGAATGAGTTATAATTATTTAGTTAATATTTATAAAATTATAATTTGATATGGAATATGTTTTTCCAATAATTAAATTAGCAAATCCATGGTTATATTTTGAGCTTGAGTATTATGATTTTGAATGCTTGAGCAAGAAAATATTTTATAAGTTTTAGAATTGGAAGCCTAATTTTACATTAGGTAAAATATATGATTTGATCATGATATGAGACAAAAATGAGAATGATGTGAAAAATAAAATTGAAGTGAAATTTAATTTTTACCCGGGTACACTAAGTTAGACTAGATCAGATATAGTTGGCATGCCATAGAGTCTTTATATCAGAGGATTTAGATCTCTCCAATTCCCATAAGGTTAAGGGAGAAAAGGTCAAATTGGTCAGTTTTTATTATTGTTAGCCCCAATTCCCAGAGAGTTGTGGGCAGTCCCAATTCCCTGAGGGTCGTGGACTACTCTGATAGCCATCATTGCCGAACAAGTCGGGTTGGCGGATTCGTGTATCTGGTTATGAGTCTAAACTTTGGTACGAAGTTTAGATTAAAAGAGAAGCAAAAACAAAAGTTGAATATATTGAATTTCTTTATTGTGTGAATTAAATTGATTATGTGATTTTAAATTTGATTAAAAGCTTATTGTTATTTATTTACTTTTATTAACTAATCTATATTTAATATTTATGTAATGATTTATATGATATTAGCACTACTGAGCATAAAAGTTGCTCAGCGTACGGTTTGTTTATTTTTCCGTGCGCAGGTAGTTAGATTCGGTAGATCATTCCAGCAGCATCCGAAAAACTGAAAATTAGCTCAAATAAAGTTGGTGAAAAGTTTACTTTTGGTAAATGTTTATGGCATGTACATAGACTTATATATATAATATTGTGTCATAAATTAAATTTAAATATATGTTTATTGTATTTCTTTTGCTAATACTTTATAATCAATGTTTTGATGAAATGGGTAAACGTAGATATCAAGTTTATTGAAATGTTTGAGAAATTGAAGTGTTGAGAATTGACTTAGGAGATTATTTGAATGCGAATATATTGCGAAATGTAAATTTTTTTTCAGGGGGTATTTACATAAATAAGCAAAAATACTGTCGAAATTTTTATAAAATATTTTTTTCCACCACGTTTTTATTTTTTAAAAAATAAAAAAGTAAGTTGCTTCGGCCACGAAATGTGACATTTTATATTCGGATCCAACAACTGAGTCGGGTATAAAGTGTCACACGAAAACTTGACTAATTCAAAAAATTTTCATTCGATTCAATTCGATTAGATCGAATGCTCACCCCTAATTTCTAATGCTAGTCCGCCTCCTACTTTCCCTCTTTCCAACTTTCTCGCCCCTTTTAATACACACATTTTCTTATTTTAATTTTTTTACTTAAACATTTAAAATATAGACTTTTATATAATGGTTTTTTGGGTCAAATTTACATCATTTGTCATTCATTCACTCAGATGATATGTTGCTTGATTCTAATTAATTATTAGAATTTTTCTACGATTTTAATTATTTAATTATTAAATTTTTATTTTATTTAGATATTTCATGGAATAGGTAGAGCTTATCATGAGTCGGGCCGGATCGGGTTCGAGTCGATCTTCAACAAAATTTTAAGCTCAATTGTTAGGCTCAGGCTTGATCTAGCCTAAAAATAGGTCTAATATTTTATCCAAGCCTGAACCGAATTATAGAAGCCAAACTCGAGCCCGACCCAAATTATAGAAGCCAAACGAGCTCGACCCGAATTGTAGAAGCCAAACATGAGCCCGACCCTTACCCATATTAATGTTTTTAAATTATTTTATTATATACAATAAATTTAAGAATATATATAATATATCAAATACACTTAAAAGCATTAAAACAAACATTAAAAAATAAACAAATTTAAAATACATTAAAAATTATTTATATTAAGATAGTTGCAAATAAATAGTAGAAAAATTGAAAATAAAATATAAGTTATACAATATTTAAATAATATTAAAAAAGACAGCGAAATAATAGTAAAAATGCATAAAAAGTAACACCCAAATAACAAAAACAACAACCAAAACAGTAGCAAACAACAACAAAAACAACAAAAATAATAGCAAAAACAGCACCAAGACAACAACCAAAACAGCAAAACACACACACTAGAAACAGCAAAAAAATAATAATATAATTTTTTTATTAAAAGTGGTTAATTTATTTGGGTTGGATCGGGTCAGGCTTGGATTAAAAAACTCTTACCCAAAGCCCAGCCCATTTAGAAAACGGATCTCATTTTTTATCCAAACCCATTTTTCGAACCTATATCTTTATCCAAACCCTCTTATTTTTCGGACGGGCCTTCGAGTCGAGTCAAGCGATCTGACTCATGATCAGGTCTAGAAAAAGGAAATGAGAGTAAATGAGTTTAATATGAATATTGACAAGCTTTTGGGATTTGAACTTATTTAGAGATTTAGCTTGATCCTGTTTTAATTATAAATATTTAAGTTTATTGAATATAAAACTCGTATTTGATAACTTAAAGCATTTATCTTCTTAATTAAAATTTTTAAACTCGTAATTATTTAACGAATATAATACTTGCGATAAATAACATGATTTGGTATAAACTACATCTATGCAATTTATGTTGTGTAGATATGTAATTTGGTTTGAATGAACCTTACTTGTATAGATATATAATCTAATCTAAATGAACCCGTAAAATTTAATGCTATTAATAAATTAAATCTTAGGTGCTTCATTTTATGATTATTTGTTAATAAGGGTTGTCGCAATCAAAAATTTGCTTGACGAATTTGGGAAACATTAAAATTTAAGTTTCTAAAGCATGAAGTTTATATTGAAAAAACAAGAGTTACTATCGATATTTTTGACTATTTGCAATCGGTAACCTATAAAATTACCT
Organism: Gossypioides kirkii; assembly: GCA_005610355.1. Lineage (NCBI taxonomy): Eukaryota > Viridiplantae > Streptophyta > Magnoliopsida > Malvales > Malvaceae > Gossypioides > Gossypioides kirkii. The sequence goes on from CP032246.1 coordinate 36,945,925, forward strand.
TTTAAAAGAATTTAATTTTTTTAATCAAAATAAAACAAGTTTAAGTTTGTGAGACTGATGAAGGTTGTAGCACCATTGTTTGAACATATTTAGCATGCATGAAGGTATTACGTGCTGCTCTCTACCTTCATGCCAAAATAACATTATAATATCATGTCTGCATGGAGATGGCAGTAACATGTTAAAGCATACTGCCGGGTTGAATTTGAAATAAATAACGACTACTTTCAACAATTCAGCATCATTTGATATTAAAGCATCGAGACAAAGGCAAGGAGATCATACAAGATTGAACAGGGAATATCCAAACATTTAAGACTTCAATAATGGGCTTAATATATAAATTGGCCCTTGAATTTGACAATTTTTCTCACATTAGCTCCTAAATTTTTTTGGATCATTTTGGTCCCTTGAATTTGACAATAACAGGGCTAGCACGTGTAGAAATAAGAGAATGATATGTGAATTCATCTTCAACTATTCTTACAAAAAACTAAAAAAAAAAAAAACTTAAAATTTTGAAAAAAAAATCTTAAAAATTGTTAAAAAATATAAGAAATATATAAATTATAAAACTTCAATATATATATAAATTGAAAATAATAATAACGAATATATAAATTGAAAATAAAAATAACAAATTTAATTAGTTAAAAATTCAAAAATATGTTTAAAAAATAAAAAATAAATTTGGTTACTTTTTTAAAAAATTACAAGAAAGTATGAAAAATTAAAAAACAAAAATTGACCGGTTGACATTGGTCTACTTCCTATCAACGTCGACCAATGCTAGTCAAGCTCAATTAACTTCATAACTAAAGATTTTTTTTTTTGAATATACTGGTGTGATTATATGATAGTATCTGTTCATATATACTTTTTTAACTTTTTGACAATGCATACACAGGTGCTCGAACCCAGGTCTCCTAGGATGAATAACATCTTCTTTTTCACTAAAACCACTCATTTGAAACCTTTTAATGATAATATTTAACATTTACAACATTATATTTTCAAATAGGCAAGATAGAGTCAATTCCCTTTATGTATATTCTCACAAGTTCAGAAATGAAATTGAAATAAGGAATACTTTTCAAAGGTTGATTTACAATGATTCAAGCTCACTCAAGTTTAAATAATTAAAGAAATAAAACCCCAAGTGTGTACAAGTGTAAAATAAGAATAACAAAGAAAGGACTGGATTTTTGTACAAATAGCTTTGTAAACTTTTTTTTCATTTGTCTTCATCTTGGTGTCCTTGAACTCTATTTATATTTCCTCATTGATTTTTAACTATTTTGAGTAGTTGGAATAAATTAAGAGCCATTAGAACCATTAGTTGGAACATTAAATGCAGTTGCAGAGTCTTATGTTCTAATACGTAGCTATTGAGTGTCAATATTCTACTTTAATATATATGACCGTTAGACCCTTATATATTGGACTCTAAGACCATGTTCTGATACCTCAAGATTGGGGTCCGATACGTTTGGTTGGCCAAAAATTTAATAAATTTTTCTGAAAACTTATTTTTTTTTTTTTTATTTTCGGATCCAATCCAATTTTTTACACAACAGAAACTCCAAATACAAAGCAAAGTGAGGGCATGAACTGCTGTTGTAGTCTCTACAACAAAAGAATCTCTCATACATCCATGAAGTTGCATGCAAGAGATCATAACTTCCGCATTGGAGTTCCCAATGATGATGGGAGGCGGAAATAAAAAAAAATATTCAAAAGAATATAATATAAAAATTTCCAACAAGCATTAATTAAAAATGAAAAATAAATTATGGAAAATTTGAAAATAGTTATAATTTTTTTTTCAAAAATATGAACAAAATAATAGAACTTTAAAATTCGAAAAAGATTAAGAAATTTAAAATAAATACAAAAGAATCCATGGACCCAAAACAAAAGTTATACAAAATTCGGGAAAAAAATTATGTGTGTAAAATTTGGAAACAAAATTTCCACGGCGGTACAGTGCATGAATATGGCAAGCCTTTGTAAAATGGCAGAAAATTTCATCTCACCATGAAGAGTCTACCTAATGGCCGTAAGTTAAGCGATGGAAGGTGGGGATTTGTGTTCCAATTCTAGCACTCAACAAAGCATGAAATGAAAGTCTAGGCAAAATGAAACCGTAAACCAATTATTCCAAATGCGTAAATCTGTAAACGAGAGCTGAGCAAGTGGGCCTGGAGATGCTAGCGTAAACGTATGCTTGACACATCCATCTCTTCTCTTCTAATTCCAAGGAGGACTGCAGAGGAAAAGCACAAGCAATGCAAGCCAATTATTTGTTTAATTTGATTCCATCTTTGTTGAAGAAGCTTCGATATAAGAGCTTTGACGTTCACTCTTTTATGATTTGAAATCCTCTGAGATCCTCCGAATGACACAAAGTCAAAGGAAGAACGATAGGTACTGAAATTCAACTGCGGACAGTGGTGAAGATTTAAGAATTGACTTATGGCCATGGGTTGATGCTGGAATCCGAATAACACAATATGATGAAAAGGGAAAGGAGGAAAAGGATAGAAGAGGCATTCCAACGTTCATTATGCTTTCCATGGATATTGCTTTTAAGATTTGGCTCTACGTTGTCGCCCTTCTTGGGGTTAACGCAAAAGTCAAAACAATTATGATCCACTAGCACTGCGCTAGTGAGAGAAGCTAGCGGAGATAGATATTCTAAAGCAAAAAGAAAGGAAAGGACACAGAATGGCGCAATCCTCATTTCCAATAAACCTTTGGGAATGGCCAAGAGTCAGAGTGGTGAACATGCAATAATAAACAACAAGGAAAAGTGGGCGGTGATTTAATTGTCTGTATGTACAGTCTAGTCTTTCTCGGAGTTTGAAAATTCGATCAACATCAAAAAGTGAGCTGCTATGACTGAAAAGATGGGTGGCATCGTCTAAGCCATGCAAAAAGCGGAATATATTCCAAGACACGATGATTATGATGATCCGAATCGAATGTCCAGACTCCAGTACCTCCTCCTCGGTCATTGGTTATAAATAGTCCCCCAGCATTGCTTATTAGCATCCCATTGGAGAAATCGAGGAGATTTATTTCACAATTTCACGAGGAAGAGAGGTCCCACATGAGGACTGGAGCTAGCCCCTGTATTGTAGCCAAGGATGACTTGCCTGTGGCCTGGCAGGAGCAAGCAGCAGTCTGAGAACTGAAATGGAATGCGACGGCTCCATCGCTTCCCATCGGGATTATGATGAAAGGTAAAGTAACTCTTTAGTGGCACACAGGCAGTCTCCTTGGCTAACAAAACAGGCTCTTGTCATCTCATGCTGGACTTTCTCTTCTTCCTCACCTGGAAATGGAGACTCTTAGGACTGAACTGGATTTAAGCTACCAAAACAAAATGGTGGTAAAGGTAAATGAAGTTTCCGCATTTTATATACTTCTGGTCTGCATTTATATATACCAGTAACTTCCATCATTACATACATCTATCATCAAGAGAAAAGGGATAGAGACGTGAAATCATGATTTCGTAGGATCTTTTCTCTATAAATAGATAATGGTACCTTCATTTAGAAAAAATAGCACAAAAAACCTATAAGAATACCCTTGTCTCATAACAAGGGCGAAGGCTAGGAATCATATTTAGGCTCAATTTAATATATAAAGCTAAGCAACAATAAACTAAATATTATTAAAATTTGCTTACAGGGTATAAAATTAATGTCGGATTTCAAATATTATATAGTTTATAGTGCATAAATAGAAAAGATTTAAGAAGAACCGAATAATGCCCTTAAAAAGGATAATTTAATAGGTTTAGAAAAAGTAAGAAATGTTAAAATGCACAAATGGTATTACACATTGTGGTGATTTAATATTTTTAATTGTTTCTGTTATTAGTTCAAAATGGAAATATAACTTAAAAAAAATCAAATTGAGTGATAAAATTATTATAATGTGAGACTTGAAAGTATTATTAAATAAAAAACAGGAGAGGAAAAATCATAATTTATGTATTTTTAAATAAAATTATTATTGTAAATATAAGGAACTCAAAAATCTTAGGGGTCGAGGCCTACTCCCCTATTTGGTAAAGAAATTACACTTTTATGTGTATGAAAATATATTTTGTTTATGGAAATTTATAAACATATTTTTAAATGGAATCACCTTTCTTTATTTACTTTTCCCAACTTTGAAATCTACTAATCTAAGAATCACCTTCTAGAATTTGGAAGAATATTATATATGTTCTAAAGGAAGGCAGCGGGGTAGATAGGTCATACGTGGTGGCAGGGATCCGGATTCCGTAAAATGACAAAAAAAAATTATTTAGGTATTTTAAAATTTTTAAAATTTTAAATTAGTAAAAATAAAATTATATTTTATAATTTTAAAAATTTAAAATATTTAATTTAATTTTTAAAAATTATAAAATAAATTATTTAAATTATAAATTTTTATTTTTATTATCATAAAAATTATAATTTAATTTCGATTCCCTTAAAAAAATTTAACTTCGGACAAATTAAAAGTATTACCAACTATTTGTCAATAATGTTTCTTTTAGACTACAGAAGCATCAATTATACTATATTATTTACAAAAAGAAAAAAAAAAGAATTTTTCATTCATTTTAATTATTTAATTAAAGATTTTAAATACAAAATATTAAAACTATGATAAAAAAATTTAATATAAATTTTTTAATCCAAATAATATTGAATTGACTTGTAACATTAAATTAAGCTATAGATAAATTATATGTATTGTGTTGATGTATCCAACAGGCTGGCAACAGAGTCGAGTGGAAAGCTTTTATTGAAATCATAGTAGCTTGTATAGACAATAGTTTGTAGCAAATGTGAAGCAAAAAAAGAAAAAAAAAAAAAAAAAAAAAAAAGGTTTTAGTAGACTTGGTTATCATGCAGGCAAAGCAAAACTCTTCTGCGTCCATTGGGGCAAATCCACCACCAGACAAGGATCTGATTTCTCAAAATCAGCAATCTGAATCAAGGAATGGAATGGGTGAGATTACTTCCACAATTACTCAAAGAAAACGATTAATCAAAGAAAACCAATGACTCGCCTTTTCATTGCAGTTTGGGCAATAATGATATTTATGCCAAAGACAGTCCATGGAAGGGCAGAGGAAGCAGATTCCAAGCATAAAGGGCATCATGCATCCAACCACTGCTGCCAAACTAGGCTTAGATCTGAATTCCACATTCAATTTTAAACAGGGTGACTGTAACATAATCTTAATCTATCATATTGTACATGTTTGAGATATCAGATAGTAAGAAACCACAAATTTCAGAAGTCAGGCAGGACCTAGAGTCGACGCTGGTCATAAGAATCGCACACAACTTCCTCAAATAGATGACCGGGAACTAGAGAAAACGGATCTCATATAACAAGGGAATGAAAAAGAAAGAGGAACTACCTGACGAGGGTGAGACCGGAATTACCACAGTAAGGGCAATTGAAAGGAGCGGGAGTATCCCGATACATGGTTTGCTGAATCGGAATTCCCTTTGGATCGCCGTATATGGCGTTGGCTGGTATCCTCCCCTGTTGGTATCCATCCATCCGTGGCCCTGCATAGTATGGGACTCCCAGCACCGGCTGCTCCGTCTTCGACATATTTCTTATCTCTCTTTCGGGTGAGGACTGGACTCTCCGATAATAGGATGCTTTGTCAACTAATGCAACCTATGAATGTAGACTTATATCTGAGTCAGCCAGGGGTATTTTATAATGAATCAAAAGAAACGTCTAGAGGCTGCGACAGCTGTTGGACTAATTCATAAATTTTCGCGTTCTGTTACCGAAATGAAGATACCAGGAATGTGCGCCAATTTCTGTTTGGAAAGGAAAGATATCCACCCTATTCAACTCAATATATTTATATGGGTAAATTACACCATTTTTCTTTCAACTTTATTTAAAATTACATAATAATCATTAATATTATCAAATTGTTACATTTTTATCATCGGACTGTTAACTTTTATCAAAAATATAACATTGCACCTTGATTCAAAGGGTTGATAGTTAATTTGGTCCCGAGTTAAGTTAAAAAATCATTTTGATATTTCTAAGAAAATTTAACAATAATTGTAAAAAGTATAAAATATATTTAAAATAAATAAAGATTCATTTCCAGCAAGGAAAAAAAAAATTTAAAAATTAAATATCCGTTCAGTTTAATCTTACTCGTTTCTTAATTGCTTTACTGTTTTACACTATCTTCATTTTCATGCATATTTGTGTCGGGAAGAAATAATGGGTTTGGAGAAGGAGAAAATTTGCATTATAAATTTAAAATTTCCAAATTTGAAAGTTAAGGGCCCAGTCAATCTAGTCATTGAAGTTGCAGAAAAGAAGCTGGCTACTTTGTATTATAACTTAAAAATAATAATCTCAATTTTCAACGAATTGAAATTTACCAAATAACCCAAACAATATAATACAACATTTTGTTATTCTCTCTTGCCCTATTCTTAATTTTTTTTTCTCTTTTCATTTTATTTCATAATTATCAAAAAAGTCCTACAGATAAGCCATTGATGATAGAAATTTTTACGATTCTCAAAAATGAAAGTAGTGTTGCACGTCTAGATTTTATTTCATGAAAACTTAAGCAATGACAATTGATCTAATATTGAAATTTAAATATTGCATTAAGATGTATTTTGCTAGGAATTTGAGAAAAAAAAAACAAAATTTACAAAACAATTGGTAAAACAATTCATCAACTGTGGAAAACGAAACGTATTTAGTTTGAAAATTTTCAGATTTTCCATATAAGAAAAAATTGCAAGAAATGTTAGTTTATTTATTTTCCAATGGAGTCACTTGTTGTGTTCAATTTTCTAATAATTTTTAGTTTAATTTTTTTAAAAAAATTTACAACTATTGTTAAGAAAAAATTTTAAATATCAAAATAATTTTTTAACTATAATTCAAGTCCCCAATTAGCAATTAATTTTTTCAATTAATGTGCAAGTTACTTTTTTAACAGAAATTAACGGTCAAGTGATAAAAATGTAACATTTTAAAAACATTAGTGGCTATTATGTAACATTTGAAAGTTTGTTGACCTAAATATAATTTTAAATAAAGGATAATTGATGTAATTTATCCTATTTATCTGTTACAAGCTTCTCTAACTCTTTTTTTTTTAATATACTGGTGTAATTACATGATAGTATCTGTTCATATTTTATATTAAAATAAAAAATAAAATAAATAAAAGAAAATTTAAACCCGAGACTCTTAGGATAAATAACATTTTCTTTTTTACTAAAGTCACTTGTTGCATTTAAACTTTTCTAACTCTTAAATCAAATAAAAATACATTACAATTCTTCTCACATATATGTGTAAAAATTTCAAATTTAGAAATGTGTTTAAAATTAACACATAATAAATAATAAAACTTATAATTTAAAAATTAATTAATAGTAACAAATAAAATAAATAATAATATTAAAATGAACAAATAAGTTAACATGTGAATAAAAAAAATTTAAACACAAAAATACATCATATTAAAAATATAATTTTTTCATGAATATCCAAATTAATTATATTTATGTTAATTAAGAAGTTGAATTTATATAATAATATAGTTTTCATTTTTTTAATGAATTATAAGTCATAAATGCAACCTAGGTTAAAATTTTAAGAGTTCAAATTTAATTATTTAATTTCATTAAATTGATAATTTTGTTATGAAAAGTTTTGTATGATGTTTAAAAGTATAAAGTGTGGAAATTAAAATTCTAGAAACATCAAAGTTCATATCTATTAGACAACAAAATCAAATAAAAATTTTATATAGTGAAAAATCAAATCAACTCTAATTAAAATAGTCAAACCCCTCAATATACGTGATCATATTCCTAGTAATAAAAAATAATAATGAGAAGCTTCATCCAAACAAATAGTCTGCCCCTAGGCTAGGTTTCCCCTGGATTCAGGCTGCGGCTTGGTATGTTGCAGACTGTTTAATAGATGAAACGATGCTTTCTCAAAATTAACAAATCCCATGAACCAGAAGTCATGCCCATCCACCGTAACTAGCTGAATATAGCTCTCCACTGGATTCTCTTTCATCACCACCGGATTAACACTGCCCACATTCGCCAAAGGTATCATCACCTGTTCAACACATTCTCCTTATTAATTTGGTGTTTATGAAGAACCCAAATTTGTCTGTATATCGTTAAATATTTTATATTATTACCTTGTAGTAGCTCCAAGTCTCCTGACCAGAAGGAGCAGTGAAAGACAAGGGGCGATCACTGCAGAAGGCTACCCGAGCAGTTGACAAATAGAGCGTACCCGCAACAGGGCCTGTTGTTGTGGAGAGATAACAGGCGAATGTCTTCTTTAACCTTTCATCCGGATCAGTTGCAAAAATCTGCTTGAACAGAGACTCAAATCCACCCTCTGTTATAGCTCTGGCTGTCAGGTTTAATTTACCCCATGCTGCTTCCGATACAGACGGTCCAGTTTTAACTGTAATTTCATAGAAAGGTATATCATACATGTAAATATATCCAGTCCACACATATTAGGACTATAATATGAAGAACCCAGCTATAATTTTATGAACTTACGGTTGTGCCAGATGTTGCGTGCTATAGACTCGGTCTTCCTACTCCAGGTATTGAACATGTTAATCACAGGTTCAAAAGGATTATTACTTGGTCTTTCTGCAGGGGAATAAACGACATAGGGCAGCTCATAGATTTGTTGGTGATCACTAGCATTCCATAAAGCCGCCTTCTGGTTGTCTGGATGGGCACTAGGAGCTGCTGGGGCTCCCATGACGTGCGTGCCCCATTTCTTAACATCTTCTTCCGATGGGGCTTGTGCTTCTACTGTGGGTTCGTGGGATCCTTCTACTTTACTGTTTTCTTGGGTAGGTGTCGATGTCATGGTGTCTTTGAACTGAATGGAAAATTATTTTGGTGGATTAATATTTTTGTAATGGATGAGTTGCTTAGGGGCTGAATGACTTGCAATATATAGAGAGAGGAGAATTCAAGAAATTTATTTCCTTTGCATCGAAGTATTCTCTAGAAAAGTGAAGATTTAGATTAGAAAGAAGGGTGTGAGCAGGTAAAGGGATTTGTAAATTGAGAAAGCTGAAGTTGTTATTAGGAGGAGAGAAATGAAGGAAGTTTCCAGTTTCGTCGGTTGTCTTTCTGATGTCCACCCTAAGGCGTGTCAGGATTAAATTTAGCCACTTGTTACTTATTTGTTAATATATGTGTGAAGATTAATTTTTTTTATGAATTATAAGAAAATAGTAAAATCTAAACAACAACGTGATTAACATGATTTTTATCATAATAAAAATATTAATAAAATAAAATAGGCTAGTATTAATAAGCTAGAATTATATATAAAAAAGATGGAGCATTAAGCAAATACTATGTGAAGCAAATACTATGTGAAGCAAATACTCTTAAATATGTTGAACCGAGTCTAATTTAATCTTTGAAAATTGAAGTTTAAGCTTAATCTATATCTTAAAATGAATTTTTTTATTCAAATTTATTTTTAAAATTTTTTACTTTTATCCAAACTGATCTATGAACTTGAATACTTAGTACGAAAGGTGAATAGATTTAATTATATTTATTTATGCCTCTAATTGGATCAACACGTGAGAGCAGGAATGGATGCCACCCATACCGTAAGTTGGAATCATCAGAAGTCATCTACTACTACAAATAAAATTATCAATGTTCATTTTGTCTCTTTCCAATGTGAATGCCATCTTCTTTAGTTATTGAAAAAATCAGTCTACTTCTACTTCTCTTTCTATTCATTTACTTTGTTAAATGTGCTCATTTGGTATTTTGAAATTAAAAAAATTCGTTTGATATTGAATTATATCAAAAATTAAAGTATATAAATTAAATTTTAAATTTTAGTGGAATACAGGGATTAATTTAAAATTTAATCATTTTTATTGTTGAGGAGAGTTGATCTCATACCCTCAACAAAAGGTATTGTTCTACTTGAGGGGTTTTATCTTCTGCACTCTTAGGAAAGCCTAATTTGGTTCACGGCAAGCTCAAAAGTAGAAAAACATCTCAAATCAAGTTATATCGACAACGGAATTAGGAGATCGAAGTACAAAATACTAAAGTTTTGAGGGTGACCTCACAAATTTTAGGGTATTTTTGAGAAATCTAATACTACAGAAGTGAAGAGGAGACTTTGAGCTTTACTTTAATGATTTTGGATTGATAATCTAATGCCGAAGAGGACGTTGGACGATCATAGTAGCGACAGTGAGAAGCGATGACTATGGGTAAGGAGAAAAAAAAGAGGAAAATAAAGAAAATAGGGAAAAAGATGAAGTATCCCTCAACGTCGTTCATTGTCATGACAACACTCACCAATAGTGGTTTGACGTAAGGAATGACAATATCTTTAAGAAAGACAATGGCTAGGATTTGGGCTAGAAGGGAGAAGATAAAAAAAATAAGAAAGAAAAAAAAGAAATTAGAGCATTCTGTTAAATTTAACGGTGAAGTGATTAATTTGATCAATTTTTTTAACAGCAATGATCAAATTAAAAAAAATAAAAAAAATTGAGGTGATTAAAATAGGAACCTAATTTTGGATTGAGTAACAAAACAATTTACCCAAGAAGCAAATATAAAAATAATTAAAAATATATATTAATTTATTTTTATTATGTTCATTAAAACATTATTTATACTTATATTTTATTTTTTAAAATAATTATTTTAATAAAATATATATGAGTGAGTATTTGATAGACTGAATATTTATTTATTCTATAAGTAGTATTAAAAAGGCACAATTTTTTTCTTTAAATGTCCATTTTTTAATATTTTAAGGAATTTAAAAGATGAGATATATTCTTAGGTATTAAGAAAAATAAAAAATCAGAGTGGCATACATCAGTTGCGGTTCCCTTTGTTTTTTCTTTGTTTGTAATCTTGGCGAACAAGTAAGGGAAACTTCCTACTAAATTTCCAGTTCTTTCACTACTGGTTATATCCTGAGCGCAGTGGAGTCTCAAAATTTGAAACAATGAGTTATAACCATCAGCATGTTTCTCATCAGCCCCTAACCCCCTCAGGTTGCTGCTCTCTTTCTTAATATTATATGTTTTGGTTATTTTGTTGGTTCAATCGAATGTGAAATGACCCGTTATAGTGGAAAACAGGGCAGTCACCTCCACCCGGGCCAGGCTTCCTTCCACCACCACCTCCAGTTGGTTATACTCGTACTCATCATTCGCCCTCACCACCACCGCCGCCAGTTAGATATAATCATACTCATCATTCGCCCTCACCGCCACAACCAGGCTATCAAGGTTACTATTATGAAGGCCACCCTTCATCATCACCTGGGCTGCTTCCTCCACGCCTGCCTCCTAGGAATGACTACACTCACAATGGTTGCACTTCCTTCCTAACGGGGTGGTATGGAATCTCTATCGCTGCTTTTTTACATGAATGAAGCAATGCAATTTCCATTGAGATGTTTTTGTCTTTATGTGATCTTCCAATCGAAGTTTGTATTTGCAGTTTGGCTACTCTTTGTTGCTGCTGCTTATTGGAGGACTGCGTCTTTTAACCATTATCTGTCTGGATTGATAATTTTGGGTTACGATTATTGTCAACTGGTGGAATGGGTTCTACTTTCAAACTCTTTTTTTTTATATATATATATATATATAATTAGTGGTAATGTTGTAGTCACTTACTTGGTAATTATCACAAGCTCATCAATTAGGCCACCAATTTCATCCTTGATCATATAACAAGATATACAGAAAATTATTACTGATAAAATTAAAGTAAAAGCAAAATGCAAGCAACATAATGATGATTTCACATTTTGACATTGCAATTGAGTTCTACTATATTGAGATGCTCAAAGGGCGATGAGGAAAATGATGATGTCGAAACCTTATGAAGCATCTCAAAGCAGGGGATGAGTGTGCTTGATATCAGCCAATGGAAACTATCATTGTCACACATGTTCTGGTTTCAAGAAAACCTACAGCAGCAAATATGGACATCCAAAAACAAAAAAGGAATTCAAGAAGCACGAGATCATGGAAGACTTGCTTATCATCCAATTAAAGTACTATGCTACCAAGGAAAGAACATTAAAGCAGAGTCGTATGCCATGAGTTATTTATCATTCAGGTATGATCGAATCTGTTAATTAAACTGGTTGAATTGAAAATCGATTAGCATATTGGTTTGAAGAGAAGTATTAGGTCAGTTGATCAGACCAATTAAAACCAATTAAATCGAATTAAAAAATCGATTGAATTTATTTTTTTATGATTTTTTTAATGATTTATTTAATCAATTTGATCGGACCTACAAATTGGCGGTCAGGCCGATTAAATTACCAATTTAATTCTGAGAACTTTTATATTTGGGAGTGTTAAGTTGATTTTAATTTTTAAAAACTTATATTTTAAAAAAATTGTCATTTTATTCTTTTAGAAATGAAATATCAATTTTTATCCAAAACAATATAAAATAGTATATTAATAAGATCAAAACTACAAAATAAATAATTTGTTTAGTATATTTACCAATATAATTATATTTCGAGTTAACCATCAAATATAATCAAATTATGATTTTTATTTTAAATTGGTCCCTTTCAAACAGTTTTAATTTCTCTTCTAAAAAAAAACTTGGCAATAAAAAGCTTGAAAATAATCCCTACAATCTGAAAAAAAAAAAACTCAAAGAGAATTTTATTAATTCAGTGAATAATAAATAATTAATTGTTTAATAGTTGTGTACAATCTAATTAACCTAAACAATAAGTATTTTTAAATTAAACTTTCTCGTTAACATAAAACTCTTAAATAACTTAAAATACTTAAAATTTATCCAAAACTCGGAATAAATAAAACTCGTATGACTTAAACTCAAATAAAAATCCGAAACTTATAATTTTCGTAATATTCCCTTCTAGAAATTTTGCTCGTGTAGTCTTCACTAAAACAGTCATAACTTGAGTTCTTAAACTCAAAATTGAGTGATTCAAAGTGCATTACGAAGCTAAGAGATAGTTTTTCATCCACTATTCAGGCATCTAAGCCCATAAATGTTTGGATCCCGTCCAAAATTTTGTCACAAGTTGACTAATCTTTTCAGCTTGAAAATTGGCAGTTTGGTTGAATACTTTAATAAATTTCACCTATTCCGTGCATGTATAATTCTCACTTTCCTCAAAAAGATTTATCCTCACATATTGTCTTTAATCGAATTTTGGTTTGATTTGTTTGGCCTTTGACCTTGTTATTGGGGCTTGAGGTAATGTAAACTCACATCTATAAGCCTAAAATTGGGCCTTGAGATTCGCATAATAGAAATTGATGGATTTTTTAACAAAAATGATCATTTTGCTCTTTGATTTAATGTATAGAAATTAATTTGACTATTTTTTAGTACAGGAGGCAAAATGCAATCCGACTCCTCAATGATCTCCATGATATTTTACCTAATCTTACTTGTCCTTAAATTCCATGCAACTTACATAAAAAAATTGAAAAAAAAATTAATTACTTAACAATATGTATGGATGAAAATTTTAATAGAAGTGGTAATTTACACTTTTTTCTAACGTACAAGAGTCAATTTGTCTATCTTTTTAGTATAGAGGGTAAAATGCAATTTTTAACCTAGTAAGGAGCTTTTATGGTATTTAATTACATTTTTTTTAAAAGTTCAATAACTTTTTACACCTTTAAATAAAAAATTATTTAGTTTAAAAATTATATATATTTAAAGATAAAAACTAATTATTTAGTTTTATATATAATTAAAATTGATTAAAAATAATACAAGCAGAGTTAAGAATTTAACACGTGAAAAAAGAATGGTATCATCATTAATTTATTAAATAATTATATTTAAAGAAAATATATTGATAAAAACGGTATCAAAAGAGAAGAAAAGCAATAATTTAATTTAGATTTGTATGAATAATACGTTTATCTACGATTAATATAAAAATAATAATAATGTTAAATATTATAACATGAAAAAAAATTAAATACACGATTATACCAGGGAATCTAATATCTTTATGCATGACGATAATCAATTCGGTCGTTATGATCGGACTCTATTATGGATTTCTGACCACATTATCCATAGGTCTCTCTTACATCTTTCTTCTACGAGCTCAGGTTATGGAAGAAGGAAAAGGAGGAATCGAGAAGACGGTATCAACAACAATTAGGTTTATTGCAGGACAGTTCATGATGTTCATATCAATCTACTATGTACCTCTGTATTTAGCATTGGGTAAACCTCATACAATAACGGTCCTAGCTCAACCGCATCTTTTGTTTCATTTCTTCTGGAACAATCACAAAGGCTTTTTTAATCATAGACGTCCTACCAGAAATTCAATGCGTAATCTTAGCATTCAATGTGTATTTTTGAATAATCTTATTATTCAATTATTTAACCATTTCATTTTACCAAGTTCAATGTTAACCAGATTAGTCAACATTTATATGTTTCGACGCAACACTAATATGTTATTTGTAACAAGTAGTATTTAAATCCACACCTAGTATCCCTTTGTTGCATGAGGTGTGAGGTAAAGCATGAAACCCGGATGAGTGGGCGATCCCATTTTCAGATTAGGTGAAGATTAGCCGCTCACACCAGCTTCATTTCGGGCCCACATCTCGCCGCTCTCCTACTCACGTTGTTTAAATGCTTCTTTTTATTCCACTATTTAAATCATACAACATTTTGTCATGAAAAAAATATATTAATAAATCTTTATTGGTCTCAAGTTTAATTCTTGGATATTTAATTTTTATTTGTTTTAATTCAACATTTCATATAAAATAAAAAAAATATTATTATGATAATATTTATTATTTATTAAAATTGATTTTTAATTAATTTCATCAACCAAATTTATATTAAATTGACTGATGACATTACTTCAATCAATCACAGTATGCAGCATAAATTATAAATTATCATTGTATAAAATTGTATTATGTATTAAATCTAAACTCTATATTTTCATAGCTTGTAATTAAGCTCTATAATTAATTCTTTAATAAATAACTTTTGAGTTTATCAAAAAACATTTTTAATTAATCTAATCAAATAACTTATAACATGTTGGGCAGGCAAGATGATTTTTTTTTTAATTTAATTGATATTTAAATTTGTTTTTCATCACTCAAGTTAGTACTTTTATACTAACACTAAATTTGTGTTGACGAAAATTGAGTGGTATCACGTAACAACCTCTGAATATGACATGTGGTGAACATAAATTAAAAATATTTAAATTATATAAATTAATAAAAATATAATTTTGTTTCACCTCGAGAATGAATCAAAATGGGTGTCCAGATTCAGATGAAATATTAATTTTTACTGAGTTTATATATTTTATAATATATTAATTTTTAGGTAATTATTATTTTAAATATATAAAAATATAAAATTATATATTTATAAAATATAAAAATAAATACAATTACAAATATATTAAAAAACCTGTAATATTTTGAAAAAGTAAATAAAAAATCATAATATATAAAACTTTATAAATTTATAAAAATATATAGTTGTCCAGACGCATTTAAATCTAGACAATCATGTGTCTTGATGTAATTTTTTTATAATTTTTATTAATTTATATATTTTAATTTATGAAAATAATATATTTTTAAATTTCAAAATAATAATATAAATAACCTAATATTTTATTAAAAAATAAAAAATATATAAACTTAATAAAAATACATATGAAACGAATTTGGATACATGGCTGTCCATATTCAGATGTGTCGGGACAACCATGTGTCCAAGTTCTTCCTTGATTTGAAAAAAAAATACTTTTTATTAATTCATATATCCTTTAAAGTTTTTTTTAAATTATACTGAGAGGCTATCACATGTTATAACTGGATTGACTACTAATGTTGCATTAGCATAAATGAATGGTATTAATGTAAATTACATATTAACATAAATAATAAAATATAAATTTAAGTATCAACTACATACTTTAAAATAAATTTAAAAAAGCTGCGTTTTTAATATGATTAGTGGATGAATTTTTTAAAGTTTGAGGCACGTGTTTCATAAGTATTTCTTTGATCGAGTGCACGCTATTAGCATTGGGACATTCATAAGGTAGCAACATCCCATGACAGCAATGTCTCCACTAGCTTTGCAGTTTTGGCTAACAAACACCGTATGTCCGAACCCCACAACAACCAAACATCATCTAATCTGACACCCCCCGTTTTCCTAGCAACCCCTTTCGTTTATTTACCAAATTCCGCTCTCAACTCTAGATCATTTTCATGTGCCTATCATTTTTCCTCCCATCAAAAGACGCATGCAGTCAATGTTTCCCGCGGTGATTTAAAACATTGTGACAGGCATCCATCCATTGAAGGATCAGGTCGGAATGTAATTAATTAATTCACATGTAACATGTGAACCTCCAACTCGCTGCACTTGATGTATCGGCCACAAGTAGTGACACGCAATGTTAATTGTAGCAGCAATGAAAAGTTCGGTTACACCCCGAAACGGGAAACACTAGGAAAACATGATTGTCAGGATATACATGGTCACAATTCATTTCCTTCATACCCACTCAAGCATTAAAACTCAACACCTCTATTTTGTAAACAAAACTAATTTTAATCTTTTTCTATCTACCCATACGTATATATGTTTAAAATAAAAATATAGGATATATAAAAAAAAATGTGAAGAAAAATGACATGTGATTTAGGTGTGTAGCTAATGGTGCAGGCAAGACCTAGCAAAATCTAATTAATTATTTCTAGATGAAAATAAAGAAACGTCAAAAACATGGTTCAACCTCCTATAAGGAGTACGTGTCAAATATGCTACAAATTGAATATATCTTTTAATTGCTCCTCCAATCACATCACGTTAGTCCACCTTCATCACGAGAAATAAAAGAAACCCAAGCAAGGCATGCCCCACACAACCACCCACATTACCACCCCTTTTCCTCTTCTAAACCATTCTTTCGAACTTGTAATTATTTAAATTTTAGAGGGAGGACGACGTAATTTTACATGTGCTTATTTATCAATTCCAAATATTAAATCTAAACAACTATCTTAATACTCATTTTTATATAAAAATAATAATATATAAACCTAATAAATATCATATTCCCTATAGTTTGAAACTTTGAAAAAAAAAATGCCACTTTCGAAATTTATTTTCTATATTATACTATTGGTGTTATTTATCTATGTAATTTTTATTTATTTTGCTTTTTTTTAAATCAAACCTCAGGATAAATGAGTGTTTTTTAAATAAATAGATTTTTAATCAAATCTCAAAGAGATTTTTTTTCCCTATACCAACCGGAATTTGTTAGATAACTTAATATTTAAAGCCCAAAATTTCTTATGATTAAGAAATAAAATTATTCCTCTACTAATTTATCAATTTAAAAAAATAATTTAAATTATTTGAAAATCTTTAACAAATCTACAGAAATAGAGTAACAAAATTTTAAAATGATATTAATATTTGAATATCAAATTATTTAAAAAATAACAAAAAGTTCTTCTTTCTTAAAGCATAATAAATTTATGGTTAGATTTAAATATAAGCTAGCATAGTTTCAAAATCTTAATATTATCACTCCAATTAAACTCTCACATGTTTTTAATATAAATTTTTTATAAATATATTTGTTATACAATTTTTTTTGTGAATTAAATTTTAAAATAAAAAAACTAAATTGACTAACATTATGGAATAGCATAGAATAGAATATAAGAGGAAAACTTGGTCAATATTATATATCTCTTTAGCAATATATTATATTTTTTTCCATTAAACCATCTTACACTATTTACAATTCTATAAAGGTCATCTAATTTTGGACTTGTGCCTTCAACGGGTGACATTGATTCCACGTGGAAGGCGTGTAACATTCTTTCTTTCTTTCTTTTTTAATTTATTTTCATGACCCTCTCTCTCCTCTTGCCGCCCCCGCCTCTTTAAATTTAACTTTCATCCTTACCTTACACATCTGTTTTCTTTCCGAAACTGATCCAAGAGAAAAAAAAATAGAGAGGAAAACCGTTTTTCTCATTTATAGTTAAAGAATATGTCGAGAGCTAGCGTCGAGCTTGATTTCTTTGGAATGGAGAAACAGAGCTGCTGCAAATCTCGTTTTCAGAGATCCCTCGATCGCCGTCTAAGCTTTCGAGGTACCTCTAAATCTACTTTTTTTTTTTTCTATGTTCTTTGTTTTTTCAGTGACTGAATCGTGATTCATTTTAACAGGTCTTCAAGGCGCCCTTTCGAAGGTGAATCCTGAGCTTATCAAATCCGTGATTGCCTCTGGTTTGAAGAACCCGCAGAGTCAGGATAATGTGCATCAGATTGACTCCAACAAGTCTTTTTCGGTCCCTTCCAGTCCTAAGGAAACTCAGAGTCTGTTTCCAGCTTTACCTCTTCTTACCCCTGCTGCCAGGTACTCAATTAGTTCCTCAATTTCCATATAATTATCTTTTTCTTCTTCACAAACCGGATTTAAATTTTAAATCACTGGCGTAAAAATTGTGATTCTTCTTTTATTTAGGGCTACATCTGAGAATGGTCCTGAAACAGCTCCCTTAACCATTTTCTACAACGGAACGGTTTCCGTTTTTAATGTACCTCGAGATAAGGTTTGTTTAACAAAAAGTTAATTATCCAAAAAATATTAAAAAAACTTGTTTTATTGTTAAAATATTCAATGGTATTAACCTGTCTATAAAATTTTGACTAGGCGGAGAGCATCTTAAAACTCGCGGTTGAAGTTGAAGGAAACTTCAAAAATGTTGAACCATTAGACTCAAAAGTGGCAAGTCCTCCTAGCGATGAACAACAGCTTCTTGAAACTCTCAATGGAGGTCAGAGTCTGCTTAATTTCCACCTTTATTTTATTTGCTTATATTATATTTTCATGATCTTGCTAAATTCGTGTAAAAGATCTGATAGTGTTTCTAATCTTGATAAATTTATGCTAAAGCAAGTGATTCTTTTAATTTCTATGCAGATTTGCCAATCGCCCGGAGAAAGTCTTTGCAAAGATTTCTGGAAAAGCGCAAAGAGAGGTAATTTTTGTTTGTTTTAATTTTTTAAGTTGTAGCGCATGAATCAATATGCTGAATCTCAAATTACGAAATCTTACTTTAAAAAATGAAAAAAAAAAAACAATTGAAAGTCATATTTATCGAAAATTCAAAATTTTTGAAAGTCCCCTAGTCCACGATCCACATTGCCTATATTTTTTTCCATGCTACAAGAACAATATCCGATCAGTCATTCAAATTCATTTTCTGATCTTAAAAGTATATCGTAATTTATTAAATATATTTAAAATATAAAAGAAAATCAGAGGCTTATGAGCAAGCGTGCAGTAAAAACCTAACAGAGACTATTTTGCTTTATTCCAATTAAGCACATGGAAAATAGAAAGAGTCAGTGTCGGCAAAATAATCAAATAATGTTTCCGTTGATAGTGTCTTCCAGACCGTATATTAAAAAAAAAGTTGTTTACTTCTCAATTTCAAATTTGAACGGCCAAAGTAATTGCACCGAAAGTTGAAAAGGATAAGCACGCGGACACGGTAGTGAATAAGGAGGCACATGCATGGACCAGGACTATGCTCTAGTACTATTTGTTTCCTAACTAAATATTTCCTTAATTTATTTATTATGGTTGAATTAATTAATGAAATTATTATTATGTATTTAAAATCCGTCAAATAATAACGCGTGTGTTTTCCTTATTTGTTTTCAGGATGACTTGTGCATCTCCATATGCTTGCTAGTCGGTCGCTGCACCTTTAAAACCGTGTTTTTTGATGCCGTCCAAGTGGATGGACAAGTTTAATTGATCTAATATTAGGTTTTTAATAGCTCGTTGCCTGCTATGCTATATCCCTTAGGACATGTAAAAAACAAATCATATAAAGAATAGAATGGCTGAATAATTAATGACGCGGTCTTCGAAGTGTGAAGTCGAGAGGGCGCATGTTTTTGGTGATGGGGATGACTGATTTCCTGCCACTTTCCTATTGCTTGTCTCGACGGTCTGATTGGATGCCATTCTTTTTTAATTTTTAATTTTTATTTTTAGGTCACATGTACTGACTTCTCTCTTGGAAAATGATACCTTGTTTCATTTCTTCTCTACTTTTGCAAAAAAATTATTACTTACTATTTTAAAGTCTATTCTAATATAAGCACGTGTTTTTATTGGTCTCATAAATTGTTTTGCCTTTGTCCGGTGGCTTCTTCCCACACGTAATAAAACGAAAGCTCGGTTGGTATACCAAAACAGGGCTATTCACTGGGCCCGATTTCTGGAACCCGTACTCATAAAATAAGGAATTCCACCCCCCATTCTTCATATTTAGATTTAAGTCCATGTTAAATTTTTTTATTAAATTTAAGTTTATTAGAATATCATTTTTTGTTTTACAATTACTAAATGAGTTTTTTTCAATAGAATTTTTTTAATTATTTCAATAATTAAATTTAAAATTAAAAAAATAAAAAAATAAATTTTTATAAATAAAAATAAAAATTTTAAATTTTAAATATGTTAAAAATTTAAAAATTTAGACATATTTTAACCTAAAATTTCGGTCGGTCCACCAAAACTAACTCGTGATGAAAAATATGCTCTAACAATTTATCGGTTTATGTGCATTAGGTTTTTTCATAACAATACATTTAGAGCTGGGAAAATAGGTTCAAATACAAAACTTCAGTCGTATCAATTTGAGTCAAAAATAACTCAAGCTCTAGATAAACCTGCCTCAAAATCCGAAAAAGTCCAATTTTATTACTCAACAAACATAATAGGCTTGAATAATTAATATAATATTATGATAATATTTAAAATATTATAAATAATAATTTTTTATTTTTAAAAAGTATATATTTTCATAAGCAAAACACATTTATACTAAAATTTTCTTAATAAGAAAAGTAATTACAAATAATTTTTTATGTTAAATTATAAAATGAAATAAATTTTAAAAATATTAATTCAATATAAAATATTCTTAGCACTATAATTATACATGTATAATAAATATATAAAATTAATAATAGCTATAATACATAGTTCTGCCAAAAAAATAATAGTTATAATATATTATTGTTTATATCTATTTAATATAAAATATTAATTTTACAAGGCTTCGGCATTCTTCTGGGCTACATACACTGAATGGTTGCAATACTACGACTTATATTAGAGCTTCAATTGTGATTTAATTATAGATATACCTTTTGATTATGGTCCCACAAACGTAGATTTTTTTATAGGAAAACCCCAACATCTAATAAAAAATCATGAAGATAAAATTAATTATGAAGAAAAATAAAAAAATTAAAAGAAAACAAAATAATAGAGATTGAATCCTTTATTGAAGAATTCAGCCAAAAAAATGTGAATAAGGTTATCGAATATGCTCTAAATCTTTATAATTTTTGTAAATGTAAAAGGAAAACCATAAGATCCAAGTTACAAACTTTCTTCCATTATATGCACGAAATATTATGGGACATTTTCGAATCAACGCCACTGCTTAACCCGACATCATTGATTACTATAAATAAGAGACCCATCCAAGTGCTGGGCAGGCTAGAACTTGAGACCAGCGACAGAAATTAGAAAGCTATTCTAAGATTTATTGAAGACGAAAGACCAACCACAGAAAACTTATTTTCCAACACTAAAGCAAATCAAATTTATGGAGCAATGAAGGTTTCTTCATAAAGAAAATTTAGAAATAAGGTTGAGAACATTTGGAGATAACTGAGCATCAGTTTTAAAAAGCTCGATTATAAAAGCATCATTACTATCAGTCATACACTAATATCATTCATCATTTGCTCAGATCGCCCATCGTTCCCGATTCCGCCGATCAATTACTGGATAAAACAATAGAAAAAGAAAAATCGAACCCCAAAAAGAAGAATGAAGAAACTTGATGGGAAGAAGAAGCAGCTAAAAACCAGTTTGAAGGTCGGTGGCTCATATGCGCACTATTTATACTGCAAAAACCCTAATTGGCTAATTCCATTTGCCAGTTTTAACATGAGAATACGACGGCGTTTCTTGATCGAAATAAAACGGCCCACTCCAACCGGAGTCGCTATTATTATTATTAATTTGGGTAAACTACAAAATGGTCAAATATTTTGATCACTTTCCCATTACATGAGTGATGGGAAGCTGATGTGGACTTTTTTTTAGTAGTCTAATAACTAATTTAGCTCTCAAATATTTACATAATTTATCAATTTGATCCTAGATATAAAATATTCAACAAATTTATCCTTTAATGTTTACAAATTTTTTCATTTTAGTTCAAATCCTTAAAAAATCATTACATTTATCACTCAAAATTTACAAAATTTGTCAATTTAGTTCTAATTCTAAAAAAAATCCAATTTAGCCTCCAATTTGCATCACATGTGTAAAATGGTTATAAGAATTATAAGGTTTAAATATGCCATAGGTCCCTGTATTTTTTGAAAAACTTGAATTTAATTCCCGTACTATTATTTCTAAGAATTTAGTCCCTCTATTCATGTATTTCAAAAAACCTAAAAGTTAGTAGAAGCTTAACAAAATTTCAATATTTATTAAAAAAAAAACTCAATATTTACAGATTTATATTTATACAATAACTTTAAAATTTTGCAATATAACGTGATTTTATATGTGTTTTTTTTTTTAAATTTTAGTATTTTATAATATAATATAATATAATATATGGCAATAAATACAAGCTTAAATGGAACTAAAAGCAATCCAACCTCTCAATTACTCTATTGTTTTAGGCTTTCTCACAATTGGGCTTGAAAATTGAAAATGAATGATTGCATATCTGAGCTCTTCAAAATGGGGTGACTTTATTTTGAAATTTACAATGAAAAAGGGCTAAGCGCTGGGGTTGATCCAATCGGATTTAGATTTTCAAAATGGACAAACCTTGGGCTTTTGGACTTCCACTAACAAACCCAATCAAACAAATATTTACTTCCTTAATTTTCTCCAAATTTCCAAGAAAACATTTTAAGAAAAGGATGATATTTTAATGAAAAGTATCAAACATTTTAAGAAAATTAGTGATGAAAATTTGGAGTTAAAAAAATATAAATGAAAGTAAATATTTTAGAAAAATGGATGTAATGTATAATTTTGTTGGTATCGAGTATTGTTACTAAACCTGATCATGGGCCGGACCATCCGACTCGACCCGAAGGTCCGCCCAAAAAATGAGAGGGTCTGGACAAAAATATAGACTCGAAAAATGGGTTTGGACAAAAAATGATGTCCATTTTTTAAATGGGTCGGGCCTCGAGTAAGAGTTTTTTGGCCTGAGCCCGGCCCGACCCGAATAAATTAATTAATTTTAATAAAAAAATTATATTGTTGTTTTGGTGCTTTTTTTGCTGTTTTGGTTGCTATTTTTTACTGTTTTGGTTTTTTTACTGTTTTGGTTGCTGTTTTGGTGCTATTTTTTTTTTACTATTTTGATGCTGTTTTTATTGTTATTTTTGTTACTATTTTTTCTATTATTTTTGCTGCTGTTTTGGTTATTATTTTGGTTGTTTGGATGTTATTTTTATACATTTTTATTATTGTTTCACTGTCTTTTTTAATATTATTTGGATATTGTAGAACTTATGTTTTATTATTAATTTTTCTACTATTTTATTTGCAACTATCTTAATATAAAGAATTTTTAATATATTTTAATTTGTTTATTTTTTAATATTTGTTTTAAAGTTTTTAAACGTATTTGATATATTATATATTTTTTAAATTTATTGTACATAATAAAATAATCTAAAAAAAATTAATATTGGTCGGATCGGGTTAGGGCTTGACTTTTATAATTCGGATCGGGTTTGGATAAAATTTTAGGCCTATTTTTTGTACCGGGTCAAGCTTGTACCTAATAATTAGATTTAAAAATTTATTGAAGCCCGACCCGAATCCGATCCGATCCGACTCACGACCAGCTCTAATTGTTATCTTTATATTAATTTAGTTTGGATGATAAAATTCAAACGTCGACGTGACTCAGAGCAGCACAATTCAATCCAGAAAAGGCCAAAATTTATTTCCACGATCAACATTCTTTTTCACCAGTAGATATGCGTGGGTCCCAGGTTTGCATCTCTATGATAAATTAATATTAATAAACAATTAAGTTCAAATATGAAAAATAAATACTATTTGTATAGAGGTATTAAAAAAATGAATATATAATTTTGGTTTGTTTAAAACTAAATAAAAATATTTTTTATATTGAATCTAACGAGAAATTCCAGTGATAAGGAAGATATTATTTATTTTAAGAGATTAAAATTCGAATATTTGTGTGTAAAATATGTATTTTATTAAAGAATTAAAAAAATATAAATAGATACTATTATATAATTATATTAATATATTTTAAAAAATATTTTTTATATTAATTAGTGATAAATAATTTAATTTTTATTTTAAGTATGGAATAATTATAAAATTCGAGAGATCCACAGTAGCTCTCATTCAACTCAAGCCTAGAAAGTTGAGAAAAGAAGAGAATGATGAGAAATAAGAAGAAGCAAAAAAGGTATGTTGATGAAGGGTGGGACCCGGGCTGCAGGCGAGAGCCTCCCAGGCAGCCTGGTCTGCACGCGCAGTCAGGAGAGTGGGGCCCTCGATAGCCTCCCACTCCCACCTCCATGCAAAAGCGTGGAATTTTATGGCCCATCCCTTCCCCTCAGAAGAGACGTAGAATAGGACGTAGGCCTACCCTCTACTCTACTGTTACTCATTCACACCAATCCAGGTTGAATGGATTCTAGGGAGGGATGAATTTAGTTTTTTTTCTTTTTATTGAATGAATGAATTTAATATTATATTATAAAAAGGATTAAATAATATCATATTTTAATAAAACTAATATTTATGGTTTAAAAAATATTATTTATTATTTAAGTATGTTTTGAAAAGTTTTGTACGTAAAATATTTTAATTTTTAGGTCTTGAACTTGTATTTTTATCAAATCATCTTAACATGATTGGAGAAATTAACGTTTGTTAACTTTTTCGATGCAATATATATGTGGATTGTCACGTAGATGACACATAAACATTTAATTAATTTTTAAAATATTTTAAAATATTAAAATATATTTTTATAATTTTTAATAATTTTAATGATTTTTAATTTTTAAAATAATTATATATTTTTAATTTAATTAAATGCTGACATGTCATTCATGTGGCAATCTGCAACAACAACAAAGTTAAAAATTAATATATATTTTTCATTTATTTTGACGTGATTTGACAAAAAACGCAAGTTTAATGACTAAAAACGGTGAAAAATTAAAAAAAGTGTTAAAATAATTTTTTTTACTAAAGTTAGAGGGCCAAATAAGTCTTTATGCCTAAAAATTTAAGAGGGTATTTAGTTTGACGAATCTTAGATTTCGTTTCGAAATAAGATTACAGGTGGAATGTGAGAGTACTTTGTTTGGTTCATTTAGCTGGAATGTAAGGTTTAGATATTTGGTTGATAGAAATGTGAGATTAACTACAAGCATATTTTACTCAATTGTCTTTGTTATAAAATTTGTTTTTTAAACAAGTGGAAAAGAGGATGTTGTTATCCTAAGGGTCCTGGGTTCGAGCACCTGTGTGTGCAAGGTGTGTGTGCGTTGTCAATGGGTTAAGAAAGTATGAACAGATACTACCATGTAATCGCACCAATATACTAAAAACAAAATTGTTTTTTAAACAAATTTAGTTCCTTTAATATTTTTTTTAGTTTGAAATTCTATAAAATTATGATAAATTATTACAATTCTTACTTTTTATTACAATTTATATGTTAAAAAGTAAATATATTGAATTGAAATAAATTTATAAATCATAATTACAATAATTAATGAAAAATAATCATAACACCAACCATAGTTATAATTAATATATTAATAAATAAATTATTAAATAAAATATAATGATTATAATTGGGATGCATGATATGTATCAGTTGACTATTATGGAAAAAATCACCAAGGAGTTATGTTTTAGGAGTAGAAACAAGGATTGGAGGCTGTAATTGATCTTCATTTCATGGTTTATATATAATTTTGTCAAAATTAAAACTTGGATCGAATTGTGATGAATATAGTGTAAGAGGTGGGAGAGGGTAGAAGGCAGAGTGATAATCCAAGAAGGAAGGGGTTCCATATAGAAAGTTGGCCCCCTTTTTACTTTGGAATGATCACTCCCGCTGCACAACAAAAGGCCATGCCAATACTCTCTACAATTTAAAGCCATGCAACCATCTATCTAGAAATGTGAGTATTTGGGCTTGGTAGGATTTTAGTTCATGCCTTGCAACATGGAGGACACTTATTCTATTAAACTCATCATCTCAAGCACTTACATTGTTGAGAGACAAAACCCAAATTGTGAATAATACCGAACTGTTGAAGGTTCTATTAACTTCGAATGAACAACTCTTTGAAGAAAGTTGGCATCCCCTCAATAATACTAAAAAAAAATTAATATCCGCCGTTAAGGGATTCCATTTATTTGGTTATCAAATTTACAATGCTCTAACCAACATAAATTGATAAACTACTGACCAAATCCAAAAACTCGTTAGCCATGGAATTCAATATACGCCAAAAATTGAAATAAAAAGTAAATCAGAACCCATGGTTGCTAAATGCTACCTCCTAAAACGTCATATTGATGGGATCCCAAATGAATGAAGTAATTAAATAGCAGAGGGACCAAAAATATAGATTTAATTTTCCAAAAGAGGTTCCATATCTTTTTGACTGCTCACTTCCCTTTTAAATGGAAGGAAGAAGATTCAGCACTCAGATGGTTACCATTATCTTGTGAAATTTTGCTTTGGGTTTGCTAATTTTAGAAGCTAAGTTCCCACCACCACCAACATATTTGCTTCTAGGAATATTTTATTTCACCAGCTTGTCATTGCTGATGAAATACTGTTTAAAGTAAAAAAAAACCCCAAAATTAATATACAACTAATGAAATACAGTTTAAAAAAAATGTAACCCTAGTTTTAAATTCCAAGTTCGAGGTCTGCTGTTCACTACAATCCACATAGACTAAAGAGCATTCAGTATATATAAATTTAAGAAGGAAGAAAGGGAAAATTCAAAGTTTGAGTTGCATTCAAAGCGTCCCCCACCCTCCAAGACGCCCATGCATTCTCTCTCTTATCTGCTTGTCTCGGTTTCAACAAATCAAGCCTCATTTGTTCTCACATGCATTAGCTGACATCGCCACTCATTATCCCACATGCACATGCAAACCCCCCCCCCCCCCCTTTTGACTCGTTGGTTATTTTGCCCTTCTGCTTCCCTCACTTCCAATCCCACTTTCGTTTATATACTTAATATTGGTTGAGCCATGATGATGGCATTGATGATGCCATGATGACAAGTTTTTAACTCTTTTAATTCCTTTAATTATCTCCACACTTAGTGGGCGTCTGTGATATTAGAGTTAGGAATATCACTCCACGCACTTTCTGTAATATTGCTACTAGCGCACATTGCTAAAGCTAATAATAATTCGGTCCCGCTTAAGGCCGATGGATATATTCTATGCAACAATCTTTCTTTTTTCTTTCCAAGTCTTGATTTGAGCCAGGATCCCATGCACGATTATTACGTATACACCCATACTCGCTCCTCTTCTGCAAGCTATATAAAAAGCTTGGGTAATTTATCCAAGTAATTTAAAAATTTTCATTATTTACGAAAATGAGTTAAGTTCAAAAATATAAATTAAAATGACTTAAAATGAACAGTAAAAATTGATATTGGCCATCTAATGATCGATACCACCTGTCCAATGATTGTTGTCAGACATAAAAATTTGTGTTTTTTGCATTGCCAACACCTATGTATTTTTTTAATTCGGTATTTTATTGATATATGAAAATACGAGAATTTGAAAAAAAATTTGGTGTTGGCCATACCTTTTTGTCAGATAAAAAATTCAATTTTTTTTGTGTTGATTATGCCATGGCTAACACTCCTATTTATCAGATAAAAAATCAAATTTTTTTGTGTTGGTCATGCAATGTCCGACACCCTCTTTTTTCAAATAAAAAAATTTTAAATTTTTTTTGTGTTGACCATTGTATGGCCGACACCCCTTTTTTATCTGAATAAAAAATCAAACTTTTGGGTGTTGGTCATGCCATGGCCGACACTCTCTTTTTGTCAGATAAAAAATTCGAATTTTTTTTTGTATTGGTCATGCCATGGTTGACACTTTCTTTTTTATTTGGAAAAAAATCAATTTTTTTGTGTTGACTGTGCAATGGCCGACACCCCCTTTTGTCAGATAAAAAATTCAAATTTTTTGTGTTGACCATTACATGATCGACACCCCTTTTTTATCTGGTAAAAAATCAAATTTTTTTGTGTTGGACATACAATGACCGACACCAACTTTCTCTCATTTCTCTATATATAGGGTTTAGTTTTTTTATTTTGAAATTGTAAGTAAGAAATATTTCTTTTAAAATAACAATAAAATGAGAGTATTTTTTTATTTATCATTAGATAAGTGTTTTGTTTTAGGGGAAAGTTGTGAAGTGTACAATCGAATTTCAAGATTGAGCTATATACTGTCATGTATTGCCGGAGTTAAATTATATACTGTCATGTGAAGCGGCAAATATATGTTTTCAGTGGTCAGACGATTTTCTGCACTATTGAAGATTATCCTAAATGTAGATGATATAATTGTCGCTAAATGTAACTATGTGGTGTAACCGTAAAGGTTATGCTATCAAAGGTCGATTGACGGAAGTTTGTCATCGAACGACCGACCGAGATGACTTGATCGGGTATTCAATCAATATGATCTCGTATTACTTGAGGGTTAGAAGAATTTATTGAAATTGGCCAGGTATTCAAGCAGATGACATTATCTAACCGAGATGAGTTGCGCAAGTTTTGGGGATTGTAGGTTATTTTGTATTATTATTCAAAATTTAAAATTTCGTGTATTAATATTAATAATTATTTATAATTTATTTTATCTATAAATTTAATTTGTATTGTTGTAATATTCAATAAGATTTGTATTTTATCGTATTAATATAATTTTGATTTATTAAAAAAAATTATTAAATATTTTATTGTGAAAATATTAAGAAATAATTATTATCGACAAATTAAAATATATTAAAAATAATAATTAATTTTAATTTTAAGAAATAAACGAAAATAATCAAAAGAAAAGAACACTAGTATAGTTAATGGCCGAAACCAACTTTTAACCCCAGCACCAGATATATATATAACCGTCAGTACTAAAAATTTGAGTTTTTTGTTCTCATTAACAGTACAACAATTTATGTACATTTTTTTGTGATCACAAGCTTTTTCAAGTTGAGTTCCAACATTTTCTTTGTTTATGTTCATTTTAATGGAAAATTTATCAATACAAATTATGAAAGTTGTGTATTTGAAAGCCGAGAAAAATTGGAATGAGACTGAACAAGCTTGTTTCGCTGGAGGAATTGAAACGAAAGATCAGTACAAAGATAGCTACTCATTGCGAGAAGCAAATGTTGAGACTATTTTACAAATTTTCGGTTTCATCAGATCCGATCAAGTTCTCCGAAATGGAGCTTGTTGATAATAATGATGTAGGGACAATGATTGAAATTTATTGCCCCTCTAAAATCGAAAATCCATACCCTATTGAGTTGTTCGCGAAGATATCACACCCCAAACCAATTCAAGTCTTAAATCCAGTAAGCCAATGTTCTGGAATAGATACTGATCTTAATGTATGCTGGGAAGATCAATCGGATTATGGGGGATCCACTCCAGAAAATCCAAACACCGGTGGATATTCGTATAACATCCAAAACACCTGTTATCGTCTACAATTTCATCCAGAAGTGTTGGCCCCAATAGAAGATGATGACGAAAATGAAGCTTTGGAAGATCTCGGTTTGGATGACATCCCCGAAGACTTAGATGGGGAGGGGTCGACGGAGCGTGATGATGTTAACACCCATTCAGGAGGAAATATGAGCCCGAGTATAGTTATTAGGAATAATTCGAGGGCATTCATGAGCGACGTAGACCAAGATGCAAGTCGAGCTCGTGAGTTTCCGGAATATAGAAATATAGTTCCAACTCACTTACTTGACGAACAAACCGACGAAAAAGAGTTGTTCGTATGACAACAATTTGAGAACAAGATGAACTGCTTAAATGCAATAAAGTAATACAGTTTAAAGTTAGCTGTGGATTATAAAGTAACGAAGTCGTCGCAGTCTTTGTACATTAGAGAATGTTGGAAAGCCGAGAGTGGGTGTAAGTGGGGTATCCGAGCCGCGTTAATGCAACGGACTCAGTTGTGGACAATAAGGAAAATGGAAGGTCCTCACACATGCACCATGGCTCGTATGACGCAAGACCATCGGAAGTTAAATGCAAAGACCATATGCAACTGCATCACGCATTTGGTGAAAGCGTTCCCGTTGAATAAGGTATCGGTTTATATTGCGACCATACAAGCTCACTTCAATTATAAGGTTTCGTACCAGTTACTTGGTAAGGTGGCCCCGGACATTGAAAATAGAAAATTATCGTTTTTAAAGTTGACGTGGCTGTACGATAACTTTCGACATCTCCTTCAAAATCCAGCGCAGCTGTACATTATCTACCACGCTCCCGCTTTTCTTTTACAGTTACGAGGCGGTATACTTATTCCAAATACTAGCCAAAATAGAATAAGCATCATCTACCTCCCATTGTTGGAAGATTTCAAGGCAACAGCGAAATTAAGTTGGGACTCGGCAGTGTTAGAGACATTGTAATAAGAGCTTTGTCGAGTGACAAATCCCGCAGTTCATGCCATGGGCGACTGCACGTATCTGCTCCAATCATGGATATTATATCGACTGCCTTCCATCGCCAACCTCGGGCACATGCCATATTCGATGCCACTAGCTAATAGGTGATTTGATATCTCGATTTTATATTTTTTAAAATTTTATTAATTATTATTTTTATTCTAATTATTTTTTAATTTTTCAGATGACATTTAGTTCTGGGACTTGGGCGACAGGAAAAATGTCCCCATTTACGTTGTTGGTTAGACAAACATGGAGGAGATTATGTAAGATATATTTTCGAATTTTTTATAATATTTTTTTCTATTTTCGAAATGTTTTTTATATTTTCAAATTTTTTAAAAGATAAAAATATGATATTTTTTACAAATATTTTTTTACATTTTCGAAATATAAAAAATACATTTCCGAAATATTTTTTTACAAAAAAAAATATGATATTTTTTACATTTTCGAATTTTTATTAACTAAACTCGTGTTTTTATATTGTGCAGTTCGTGTGGCAAACTTATATCTTAGATGAAATTACGCCTTTCATTCCATCATTTGTTTACCAGCACAATTACTAGTTGTTCTCGTGTAATGTGCCAATATTCAATTTTCATATGGTGGAATGGCACGCTGGGGATCGGGTTTTGCGACAGTTCGGTGCTATACAACATATCTCAAACCCTCCCTTCCAACTTGGTGAGGTCCACCAGCTCGACAAAAAGGGACATGGTAGAGAAACAGAATAAATTGGGCTTATGATCTTTAAGTATATATCATGCCTTGGAATGACCGGGCAAATAAGTGTTCAACCTTGTATTTATGTAAATAGATAATTAATGAACATACTATAAAATAATCATAAAATTCCTTAATTGAACCCTCGAGGATCAAAACTCATATTAGAAGGGAATTGAGACTTGTTCTGGTGCTCCGCAGATTTTTAGTAATTTTTTTTTCGAACGCGATATAACCCCCTTTATAAACATCTAACCTTCCCTGCAATTTCAACCCGCAACCAAAACAATTTATACTCAAATTCACCTAAATCATAATCATTTCATTAACATATTAATTCAATAATTAAACATTCTTAATATTAATTCATTTTTCATTCAAACATAATACCAAATTTTATAATATACTTTTTACCATTTTATTAAACTAACATCAAAATATGGTATATATATATATACAACCAACACTACAAGCATATACATGTAACCTATACAACACCTATTATATGTCACTTTTACCAAAAGAGGAGAATTACATCATCGAGTTTATACTAAGGTCAGGATCGATCTGGATGCTAAACCAAGACCTTAATTTCTACTAACCTGCGCATGAAAACAACCGTACGCTGAGTATTTTATACTCAGTGGTATTACTATAATTCAAATTATAAATAACCAAATAAATTTCACATAATCAATCATATAATACATGAACACATATTATCTTAATTTATACACCACTTTCATTCCATATCAATATCAAATCAATATAACCATGTCATTCTAATTTCTCAAATTCATTATTTCTATTCAATTTTTCTTTTTCACATTGTTTACCCCTATTAACAAGACTCGGACCTTGGCGGATACACGGATCCAACCAAACACACCAGAATGGCACCCAGTGACTTATCGGATAGTTTGAAGCAAATAAGTGACACCCAGTGTCTCATCGGCCTAGTCGAAGTAAAGTGATACCCAGTACCTCATCGAATCTATCCGAAGTAAAATAATGACACTTAGTGTCTCATCGACTCAAGGTCGAAGTATCCCTAAACTCTTCCAATCCTATGGCATGCCAACTATATCCGACTCAGCCCGACTAGTTAATAGGGACTTTCAATTTATAATTCATATCACTTTCAATTTTAATTTCACTTATTAAATATAAATATCGAAATAAACATTAAATAATAAATAATTTACATTATAGTAATACAAACCCGGATTTCGCGATTACTCCTCGATAACTTTCTCCTTTTCTTTTTGTGCCGATGCTTCGGGTTCTTTGCTAGCTACAAAAATAATAATAATAATTTACACTATTAATTACAGCACTAATTTATAATAATAATTGAATTTCTATCCAATTTATATCTTAATTCCAATTTAATCCTAATTAATTTATTTATTTTTCTAACTCAATTCATATTTAATTTTTATTCAATTTCCTTCCATATTCTACTTAACTATCTAATGTTCATAATAAAACCTTAATTTAAAATTTCTTTCAATTTAATCCCTCTATCACAAAACTTATAGCTTCTTTTACAATTTAATCCCTTTATCAGTGCTAACTTGAAATTCATTCAATTAAATCCCTAATTCATTATTTTGTTCAACGTGAACTATGTTCAAAAACCTTAAAACTTCCAAGACCTCAACTTAATTTCATCAAAACTTTGTTCTAAAGCTTCTAAAACATCTAATTTAAGAGAAAAGGGCTTAATTGACTTACCACTTAAAGATTAAAGCTTCAAAATCCAGTTTTTCCTTTTTCCTTTTTTTCCTTTTCTTTTCTTTCTCCCCTGTTTCGTGAGCCTCTGTTCTTTCTTCTTTTGCTTCTTTCTTTATTCTTTTATTTCTTATATATATATATTAGTTAATAATAATAAAATAATACCAATTAAATAATAATTTATATTATTATATTTTAATATTAATTAATAATAGATTAAAATAATAAAAAATCTTTAGATTTTTCTCTGTTTCCCCCCAATTTATGTAATAGGCATAATTACCATTTTAGTCCCTCCTTTCTTTTAATCTATAATTAGACTTTCACCTTTTATTTAATTTAGTCCTTTTTATTAATTACTTTAAATTAAATTAAATTCACCTAATCAAAGCTTAATTAAACACACTACTAAACTCATAATTACTCCTAATAATTATTTACGAACTCGGTTTACTAAGACGGAGGTCCTATAACTCACTTTTTTCGGTGCTCGTGAATTTAGGTCATTACACCGAGCCTGAGGATGAACCCAATGACGAGCCCACGAAAGAGCTCGATTAACAGTCTGATTACGAGGCTAGGACCAACCCGAGTACCAGCCGGAGCACCAACCCGATCTCTAATATTAAACATCCAGCTTTTCGTCTTTTTTGCTGCTCAATTATTATCATCGTTCCATGGAGGAGATTTTTGGCGTTGACCCCGTTCTTTAACGTTCATGTTACTCCAGTTCTTCCTCATATCAACCGTAGATCCATTCGGAAGAACGTATACCGACAACGGAGGATATTTTTAGCTCGGCACCTCAGGTCACTCAACCTACTCCCGATTACGCTGACAATACATACAATTTTACCACCTTTCTACGTACATCGATCGGGACACCCAACGTTGACACCATCGAGGATGAGCCAACGAACACCAATGTAATGCCTCCCGAACAAACTGTACTATGGCCTCGGGCTCGCCGAGCCCGGAGGAAGCCGTACTATTACACATCAGCACTGGGAAATCGTCGGGTTCTACTAAATTCTGGTTTTTTTCCGTTTACTTTTTAAATTTAATTTGTAATTTCATTTTTATTTTAAATTTATTTTTTAATTTCCTGTATATTTTAATTTAAATTTCTAATTTCCTGTATATTCTAAATATTATTTTTTGAAAATTTATATCATCTTTTTTAATAATATTTATTTTCCCATATTTTGACAACATATTTAAATTTTTGTATATAATTCAAAATTATTTTAATACAAGAAAATACAAATATTGTTGAATATTACTAAGCAATAAATTAAATTTACAGATACAATAAATTACAATTATTTGTTAATATTAATACACGAAATTTAAAAAAAAATTACAAATATAACAAAATGCAAACATAGATAATGTCCATCTGCTTGAATACCGAGCTGCAAACGTTAGTACCGAGAAACTTACTAAACTAACCATTTTTCAGTTTATAATACACAATGCAGTCGGTCTCGATTACCTGTTAAATGACGGAGAAAGTCATCTAACCTTTGACAGCATAACCTTTACGGGCTTACCACAATGCCTACATAGGGCAACAATATATCTACGTTGGATTAGCCATTCAACAGTATTTTCCGTGATAACAAATTATTCCAACGTAGATAATGTCCATCTACGTTGGACATCTCGGATAGTCTTAAATGACGCAAAAAATCGTCTTACCACTGAAGACATATCTTTGCCCCTTCATATGACAGTATATAATTCAACTTCGGCAATACATGACAGTATATAGTTCAACCCCGAAATTCGATTGTACACTTCACAACTCTCCTCCAAAACAAAATAGTCATCTAATGATAAATAAAAAAACACTCTCATTTTATTATTATTTTAAGAGAAATATTTCTTACTTACAATTTTAAAATCAAAAACCTAAAGCATATATATAAAGAAATGAGAGAAAGTT
The DNA here is from genome assembly GCA_005610355.1 of Gossypioides kirkii. Classification (NCBI taxonomy): domain Eukaryota; kingdom Viridiplantae; phylum Streptophyta; class Magnoliopsida; order Malvales; family Malvaceae; genus Gossypioides; species Gossypioides kirkii. Next base: position 36,981,363 of record CP032246.1, read on the forward strand.
GGTGTCGGCCATTACATGGCCAACACCAAAAAATATAATTTTTTTATCAAATAAATAGGGGTGTCGGCCATAGCATGACTAACACCATAAAAATTAAATTTTTTATCTGACAAAAAGGGGATGTCGGCCATGTCATGGCCAACACCCAAAAATTTGATTTTTTATTCAGATAAAAATGGATGTCGGCCATGTAATGGCCAACACCAAAAAAATTTAAATTTTTTTTACCAAATAAAAAAAGGGTGTCGGCAATGAAATGACCAACACCAAAAATTAGAATTTTTTATCTGACAAAAAAGGGGTGTCGACCATTGCATGGCCGATACAAAAAAAATAATTTTTTTACCAGTTAAAAAGGGGGTGTCGACCATGGCATGACAAACACAAAAAAAATTCAAATTTTTAATCTGACAAATAGGGGGTGTCGGTCATGGCATGGTCAACACCAAAAAATTTGATTTTTTATTCAGATAAAAAGGGGTGTCGACCATGCAATGATCAACACTAAAAAAATTTGAACCAGATAAAAAATGGGATGTCGGCCATGTAATGGCGCACACCAAAAATTTGAATTTTTTATTTGACAAAAAGAGGGTGTCGATCATTGCATAATAAACATAAAAAAATTAATTTTTTACCAGATAAAAAAGAGGATGTCGGCCATGGCATGACCAACAAAAAAATAAAAAATTTTATCTGATAAAAAGGGGGTGTCGGCCATGACATAACCAACACAAAAAAAATTTGATTTTTTATTTAGATAAAAAAGAGTGTCGGTCATGCAATGGCCTACACCAAAAAAATTTGAAATTTTTTATCTGAAAAAAAAGGGGTGTCAACTATTGCATGGCCAACACAAAAAAATGATTTTTTTTATTTTCATATATCAATAAAATATCGTATTAAAAAAGTACATGTGTCGGTCATTGCATGGCCAACATTAAAAAACACATATTTTTATGTCTGACAGCAATCATTAGGCAGATGGTGTCGGCCATTAGATAGCTAATATCAATTTTTACTATTTATTTTAAATAATTTTGGTGTATATTTTTAAATTTTTTTATAAATAATAAAATTTTTTAAATTACTCGAATAAATTACGCAAAAAGCTTAGATGTCCACTGCTTCACTTCCTTATTGTTGGGCTTTCATTCTACTTCAACCTTTGGGGCCCCATTTCATAATCATGGAATATTCAGCTCTTTCTTCTTGTTTTCTTCCCATCTAATGCTTTTCTTTTTGTACTGCCCCGCTATCAAAACCTTGGTACGAAAATACGCAAAGATAGCAGCATGGCATTCGACACGTACTGTCACCATTTTTCATTAGGGCAACAGAAAAGGGAAAAGCCCTCACCATTTCAATCGGACTTTGTATGTAATTTCAATCAGCACAACTTCATGATCCTCTGGTTTTTCATCAACCATGTGAGATTGGTATTTTTTGTCCCACTTCCTCGGGTGCCATTGGGATTTGCCCAACCATGCAGGAGTGAAGGGCTGAAAAAAGAAATAATTATATATATAACAAAAACGCAACATGTGGATGAGAAATTAATAGAAAGATAGAATAAGTTAGGCAATGATATTATCCTAAATGGGCTCTTCAATCGAGAGACGAAATGGGGATGGGTTAGGGGGTATCCACTCAACTTTTTGGAATCTTGATGGTGAATTTTTGGGAGAAAGATGTCGTCCCCCAATCCCATCAATCAATGCTTTTCTATTCCATGCTCAAGTCATTCCACGGGCATGGCCATGCACTGTCACCCGTTGGCCACGCTTCACATCTTTTACTGCCCCCCAAACCCTGTCTCTAAGCAGACTCCATTTCTTTATCTGCTAACCACAGAAAGCAAAAGTACAAATACACCTCAAATTAAAAAAACCATCCTAAGTCTTTAACTAAAAAGGCTTCCTACAAATGCATTTGCGTAGAAAGTCAGAAGGACATTAATTGCAGCACAAAAGTTGCATCGTGATTAATCAAGAGACACTTTATAAAGGTGGGTACAATTGTCTCGTGTCCGATTCAGATAAAAAGAATTTGTTGATTGACTCCTCTTTGATATCAACCAGGATAAATAAGGGCATCTTTGATGGGCTGGAAAGAAAGAGTAGCAGCTTTTCAGGTAGCTAACAGCAGCCATTGTTTTGAATCAAATTTTAAATCACATCTTGGGAGTTCAAACACAAATTAAGAAATATATAAGAGGGAGTCTCCCACTCCCGTCTAGGTAAAGGGTGGAGGCACATGCATCACCAACCAATGTCCTGCCAATTAAACAACTCATTATTTAAAAAAAAAAAGATTGAATTATTATTTATTAATGAAAATATTGATTAAAATGTACATGGACATTGGTAAAAAATTAATTTCTTTATCATCATTTCAATTAAAAAAAGTAATTTAACTTTTGTAAAAGGTTAATGACAAAATTTAACTAAAAAAATAAAGATCAAATTAATAAAAGATATTAATATTAGGGGCTAAATTTATCATTATATCATGAAAAAACCACTCATTTTTTTTTCTTTTTCAAAATATAAAATTTATATGCAATATAAAACTATTTTTTGAAGAAAAATATAAATTTTATTATTATATATTTATCAAAATAATTATATAGAGTTTGGCCCACAGTATATATATAAAACATAATTACCTCTTAATAACATACTTTTCAATTTATTATAATTAATGGACAGGTAATCTCATTATGCCATGCCACTCACTTGTCTTATTTCCAGGCCAACAAACCAAGTTTTTAAATTTGGCCTTTTCCTCACAATTTTATATTCCTTTTTGGCAGTAAAGATGGTCATCCTTAAGCCAAAAACATCCATCACATGAAACAAATTAAAACTTTCAACACTCTCGAAAATAAATATTATTACTTTTATCAACATTGCATAAATTGAAATGTTTTATCTAACCGAGTAACCAGACTTTTTCTCTTTAACAGCCTTTTCAGGAGAAATTTAATATTTTTTATATCCTATAGCTAGCTCGGCTGTTGCAAATTAGTATTACATGACTAGGGTATTTATCGTTTCAGTTGTAATTTGGATTCGAGTCGTGTTAGTTGTGTTTGTTGTTCGGGTTTTACCTTGCTATTATAATTATATGGCTAAACATTTATATAAGAATGAAATGGGTTATTATGATTATGATCCGCAGGGATGGGGTTTCACTTCTGATTTTTAACATTCCAATTGTAGTAGGGATGACCTTTGATTAAGGCTGAAAAGGACCTTTTTGTGATATTCTAAAAAGAAGGAGCCTTTTACAGTGATTTTTCTCCTTGGAAGATGCCCTAAAGTTTAAAGGTATTTGCTTGGGGGACCCTTTGATATTTTTTACAAAATAGGTGGAGCATATATTTCTTGTTAATAAAGTCAAAAAAGACTTATGATAATACTAAAACATACAAATGTATATTATTGTTGATTAATCTAACAGACTGACTGACTGACCACCATCTCTCTCTCTCTCCCCTCCTCTTAACTATTTCATTTCCACAAGCTTCCAAACAAAGAGAATTAATGGAAAGTCAGATTTACACCCTTTATTCTCCTTCTCCTCCTCTTCCATGTTTACATTAAAAACTCAATAACCACATCACTTCCTCTCTGGTTAATGGGTGTCTCTATCTTTCTTGATTTCTCTTCTCCAAAACAGGCTTATGGCAATCCAGTTTGAACACCAGAGTATTGAAAACACCTTTTTCATCCATGGCTTATGTTGATATCAACACCAAGCTTGGAATTGGTTATAAACAGCAGCAACACCAGCTTCTTCCTTCTCTTTGTTATAGTAGAAACTGGGTGTTGGTGTTTTTGGGTTACCGGATATGACCATGGTTCCTGCTGAAAACCTTCCTAAACAGCATCATCTTCCTCACGGTGGCGGCGGCGGCTTTTATGGTTATTGTGGTAGCAGTTACACAGAGAGTTTTGGGCTTATGAGCCGTGTTTACGGGTATGATTTTCACGCTGAAGCTTGCTTAGGGTCTGATCTAGCTGCTAATCGCATGGCTGAAGATGAATCAACAAATAGTCTTAATGAAGCGGGCTCCAACTCTAAGGATAACAATCAAGGACTAGAGTTAGGGAGAGATGAAGGTTGGCTCCAACTCGGTTTAGGGGGTCAGCCAACACGATATGATGGCAACAAGCATTACCAAGGCGATTCAACGGCGAGAAGAGGAGGGATGATTGAGCTTGATCTATTACCTGGTGGTATGTCGCAACAAGCAAGGCCATTATTAGCCCCTATCTTTCATATGGCTGACTTTCGAGCTCCGCCTCCGCCACCTCCACCGCTCATGCATAGTTTTAGCTCATCTTTATTCTTTCAACACCAACAGGGGAGTAGCTCCACGTTCCCTCATCATGGGGAGCTTAGCTCCTCATTTAGGCCGATAGCACAAAATATAGCAGCAGCTCCTTCCGCCTCCTCCTCCTCCTCTTCATCTTCTTCTTTGGTGCCATTGGGGTCCTATTTTGCCAGACCATTTCAGGTGCAGTCCGAAATGGATGTTGCAGGGCCGAGCTCGGATGTTAGAATCATTGATCCTCCTAGAAGACCCCATTCTGGCATTTGGTTTGTGCTTCAAGCATCACAAAATCAGTAAGTTCCAGAAAAAAGAGGAAGAGAATATTTGCCTTAATTTTTGTTTGAAAATTCTCCTCTTCTTAATCATATCACTTCGGGGAATTTGAAAAATGAAAGAGTTCAAATTTCTGATGAAATTCACTTTTTTTTCTTTTTATGTTTAAAATATATGGTTAGAGCAAAGGAACCATTCCTGCCTCAGATTCCGAAGAGCTACCTAAGAATCAAGTAACAAAGCTTATCCCTTCGTTATATTCCAATTAATCACTTTCTACGTACTTTAGTTTTCTCCAGGCTTTCACAATAACTCCTAATATATAACAAGTGTACTTATGTTGGGATCTAGCAGGGACGGAAAGATGACAGTTGGATTATTAATGAAGTATCTGGTTAACAAGCTGAGACTGGATAGCGAATCAGAGGTATTTATTTATATATAACACATAAATGCAAATTCCTTTGTTACTTTAAATGCTTTAGATTACCAAACCTCAAAAGATCCAAAAAGAACAGATCAACCCTTCTTTTTAACCTACATAGGGGACTTGGTTGGTGCTAAAGACATGACAGAAACAGCAGAACTAAATGCATGTCCTTTCTATTCTCTCTTCTTGTATGATATCATCCTGCATTTAGGTGGGAAGTGTGTTTTTAGGGTAGCCCTTTTCCTTATCTACCATCATTAGGGCATTAACATGTAGTCTATGGTTCTAAAGATTGCCAAAAGGTTTTTCATATCAAGGTAACCAGTCTTGTGAAATGGCTATGAGCTTCTTGTTTTAGTTATGGGTTTTGTTAGTAACAATAGGGTTGAATTGGACATATAAAACAATATCGAAAACTAATAACCCACCTTCTATTTCTCAACCCAAAAATAAATGGAAGAGGAATTTACTCTTCTATAATGGGGTTCACTCCTTCATATACCATAAATTTATATGAAAATTACACACTGAAATAATGTAAATCTGATGCAGTGAACACTCTAATTATCATATCAATACATGAATTTGTTTTTAAAGTAACGCATTAAGAATAAGAAATGTTTTATTTTAGATATCTGAATGCGTTTATTGATTGAAGCCTTGATTAGCTAGGGTTACTGTGCATACTCCTATTCCCATAACACAAACATATTTAATTAGGTATCAAATAAGTATGGGATATTTATTAGTATGGACATAATTGTTTTTTTATTCTTTAATTAATTTGCACAAAACACTTGCATGTTAATTTATTAAAAAAACCAATGCATGGATTAATTTTATATATTAGAATGTGTTTATACACAAAAGTTAGTATTTTTGTTTGTTCGTACATACGAAATTTTATAATTTCATAATATATAAAAAAATAGTCAATATAATATGTCATACGAAAATTAAACTTTATTCATTATAATCATTATGAATTTTTTTTGAAAAAGAACGTGAGAAAATTAAAAGATAAATAGATAATGTACCAAAGAAACTCCATACAATTCGCTACAAATATTTTTAAAAAAAAATCAACTATTACAAAAAAAATTCTCAGCAAATAATTAATTACTAAAAACATTAACTTTTACAAATAATGATCAATAAAATCTAAATAATTAAGACAAATACTATAATTCCCCTAATACCTTGGCTTTATATTTTTTTTTAGAAAACTATAATTTCTATTACACACAAGCTGAAAATACCCAGCATGATGAAAATTGAAGTTAATTTGTGTCATAATCAGGGAAAAATGAGGTCTACACCTCAATAATTTGTGCACGAGGGCGAGGTGCACTATATAACTGAATCATTGTGTATCTCCATTTAACTATATTCACTTTATTTTTTTAGTCCCATCTCTTTTATAATCAATTTAATGCAATTATTTCTTCTCCAATAATGACATTAAAGTAGAGTTTCTTCCATGCTACTCTAATTTGTAGAAACTTAGAGATACCATTCTTTAGTCACCAAAATTTCACTCACTTTGGGGGGGGGGGGGGTCCAAATAAGCATTTTCATAAGCATTTAAAATTTAAAGTTTGTTTGCTTTCTAGGGTATAAAAAATAATATAAATAATTTTGGAACATTAGTACCATATGTTCTTCATATGGTAGTAATGCCCAAGTCATACATAAAAGCCAAAATGAAGCTTTTGTTTGCCTTAGCTAAGACAACAATTTTCGAAGTTATTAGATTAAAACATGGTTTAGTTACATTAAATTGGCCTTCGCTCTATTGTCCTTTGCGGCACTCCAAGCATCATTAAGTTGTCTGTCTGCCTCCCACATAAAATATCTAAACCATGTTAGCTAATTGGTAGAAATGTATAAAAGGACATCCTCGACATTCTGTTTTGCTGTACTGGTTTCAATTATAAAATATTGATGGAGGCATGTATAGGTCAACTCTTATGCCACGACTGCATTCCTTTCTTTCCTTTCACTTCACGCTATGAAGTAATCAATATGGGATTAGATTAGTATCTGGTTTTTATATAATATAAATCAAAATCCAAAGTGTTACAGCTATTGCTAGATTGTAGTCTTGGCCTGAATAATACACACCTAATCTCAAAATGTTCATATAATATACATGTTTTATGTATGTGTGTCATGTTCATACACCCCCTTGCTTTTAATTATAGTGGTAGTTGTTGAGGTCAAGAGATGCCATTGATATGGAAAATCCTTGGTAACTTCCAGGTGTTTTGTCATAAAAATATTGTTGTCTTAACTAAGGGTTTGTTTTAGGGATAAGAAATTTCTCCTGTGTTCACATGGCATGCAACAAAACATCCAATGATTAGTGTTATAAGTGATTTAGAGCGGAGATGTATTCCTCCTCAAAACACTATCATAGCTCTTCAATTAATGATTTTTGTGCATGGTACTAGTACCTAGGCACAAGATTACTTACCCTTTTACACCCCATAATCATTCTACACCACCATGACCCCGTTTCTTCCTTTTCACACCTCAATGCAAGCAATACCTCTCTAAAAGATATATATATATAGCCTCTTGGACCGGTGGGAAAAATGTTTATTTGTTTTGTTTAACCAAGGTGGGAAACGTTTCTTTCATTTAGAAAGAATGATGTGAAACTATAATTCCACATTATTTTTATCCCTTTCCAATAGTAGAATGATAAATCAGATTTTTCTCTTTTAAAAAAATTCAAATCCAATTAAAAATTCTAAAAATCAAGAGAAAAAAATCTTATCTGTCATTTTTCTATTGAAAAGGGATAGAGATGACGTGAAATCCCAATTTCATATAATTCATCGTCTTCTTTCATTTTATTTATTTTTGTAATTTTTAAGCGCAATGCATTGACTTTAACAAGTATTAGTCTTACAAACTAATGATTTTTTCTTGAGAAAGAATAAAAATTTCCAATAAAAATTTTTAAAAAACTTTAACAAAAATACTAAATGATAAAAAAAAATAAAAAAATGGTTTTTAGGGTTTTTTTTTTTTGAAATATTAAATTACTCTCTGATATGTATTTAATTAAACAATTACATCAATTCAATAAAAAAAATTGTATGAAAACACCTTCATGTTTGGGTTTATTTTCTATCACACAGATCCGTCGGAGAGAATAAAAAAGATAAAAGAGTAAAACGTGTAGTAAAATGATAAGGTAGGGGCATGGAAATCACACGTGGACCCTGTCATTCTCCCATCTGCATGCGTTTTCGCCTCCTTCGTCACGCTTTCGCCTCTTTAATCTCAGCTTTCATAAACAGCTCATGGTAGGCCCTCCTTCTCTCTCATGGAGTGTGCTTAAACAGGGGCCATCATACATTAAAAAAAAAAAAAAATCTTTAAGTGCACCACTTGGACGGAATTTTAAACACCCCATCATCACTCCACGACCAACCACACAAAATTTTTTTTATCTTTTAAATAAAAGAAAATCCCCACATATTTTACGTCGGGAGAAAGCAATGCATGAGGGATAATTCCACAACACAATCATTCCTAGTTGGTGAGAAAGAACCTCCCCCAACATAAAAGCAGGGAAAGACAAACAAGAGCCTCCCCATGAAAATGACTGGTTTTATTTATTGTTGCTGAACCCAATGCATGCAGCATGAATTATTAAATAATCTTAGGAGTATCCTTATTTTGATTCAATAACAACTTACTAATTCTACTTTATAAATTTCAAGAATTAACAAAAGAAATATCTACACGCAATTAGCATGGATTCTTGACTTTTTATTCAAGACATTAGGGTTTTGAAAGAAAGCAACGTGGAGAAGTGATGTGATTGTAGTATCTGACACATGTAGGTAGTAGAATGGGTAGAGATTTTTGTTTTTTTATTATTTTAATCAAATAAATGGATTGCTTTTGTAAAAAACCTATGGGATCGATGACTTTGGCTTAGCAGTGAAGTGAAGGTGGGAAGGGTAATGATTGATTCGGGCAGGATTTAGAGGGTGGCATACCATGCCTGACCGCTGCCCCGAGTTATAGTTAGTAGTATTTTTCATATTCTGGTCGATGGAGGAATGTAGAAGTTTGAACATGGATACGATGTAAGGCAGTGACAAAGCATGACTTCACCACTACATGTAAAACACTAACGCAATATGTATTAAACAAGTTTCTTTTCAACCCATTATCTCAATCACAATATATGTTATTAATAATTTTTAAAAAGAAAGGTATTTTTGGGGGTAGCTTTTAAGTAATTTTTTAAAGGTAGCTTTTTAGAAAAAAGTTTATATATGAAACTCTTTCGCTGTCGTCTTCATGCCTGCTTTCATGGTTTTGTTACGACATTTATATAGGGAATGACTAACAAAGAACATAATGTACGATGATAAAAGCAGATAGAGATAAGATGTAGAGGGCAACAGCTTCAACCTTCGTTGACGTTGCAGCAGGTAAGAGATCAAGTATGGAGTTCGAGAGACGCAGTCACTCTGCTTCCACATACCTCAACCGCTGATCATCTCATGGTTTTGCACTATGGCAGGACCCTTATTTGAATACTTCAATCACATCCTTTTTTTTATTCTCTTACTTTAATGTGATGTACTATTCTTATTTAAGTTGTGGAAGAAACCCAACGCCCCTTCATTTATTTTTTCTAGTTTTGTTTCTTTGATCTCTAATTGATGGAGAAATCAAAATAGTTTGCCCTGAAATGGGTTTTTTTTTTAAAAAAGGGCCAATAACGTAAGCAAATTGTATTGGTGAGCTATGCTGGCTTCGTATTTAATTATTAAAATTTCTGTCAACTTGTACAAACTTCATGTCTTAATTTTATATCTTCAACTCCAATGAGGATTAGGTCAACGTAATGAAATTTATAATATATGCTGTATTCATACATCGTATTATGAAAAGGGCTTTTTTATATTTCTTTTATTTTTTTAAAACAAATTCATTTAAAATTAAGAAAGTTTTTTTTTTATACAATTTTTATATTACTCATAAATCTCCGCTAACACCTTAAAATGGATTCCTAAAAAAAAAAACACGAACTTTCGTTCATTTATTGTTGCAACTATACCAATTATTAATAATAATTCAACAGTATCAATCAGAGGCGAATCTCAACCCTTAAAATGGAAAAATACTGTTTAAGCTTTTCAAATTTTAAAAAAAATAAAATCACATTTTTCTCCTCTTAAAATTATAAAGTTTTAATTTAATATTTTAAAAATTATAAAAAAACTATTAAAAATTAAAATTTAATTTTGACCCCTAAAATTTTTTTTGACTTTGACTCTGATACCAACTGAACCAATTTTTGAATTTTCTTACTCTTTATTTAGATTCAATCAATAGTTGGACAATTCATTCATTAGCCCATTCACAACTTGTTGGGCTTCGATTCTTATTAGCATGAAAGTTTGGAGGTAAAATTATACTTTCGATCATATTTTAGCTTCTTTCTGAGAAAATGAGTAAATTAATCCCTATGCATTAGATAAGTAAGTAAATAGTTTTTCCATTAAAATTGTACAGTTAAATTTTTATTTTGGTATTTATATATAATGTATAATAATAAATTCAGCCGTTAATCTTTACATATTTATTCAATTTGATCTCTACTTTTTTATTGAAGGTAAATTAAAAAATATTAAAACTAATAAGGCTAAAGGGTCAAACTAATATAATATAAAATTATACCGTCGTTGTTTATATATTCTATCAATTTGGTCTCAATTCTAAAAAATTATATGAAATTTTAAAAAATCTTAAATAAAATTGACAATTATGTAAACTTTAAGCTCTAAATTTGTTATTTTATCAATTAAATTTATGTAAAATTAACGAAAAATATTAATATTGTGATTAATTGTATATAGATGCTCAATTTTAAAATTAATAAAAATTAAATTATTTCGATTTTTTTAAATGAATTAATTTAGAAACACAGAAATATCTTTTACTTAATAGTTTTTAAGGAAAATATGGCTATTGTTTTTTTAATGTGAAATTTGGTAATCAAAGGGAGGGGTCAGTTTGAAAGAAGGGTGGAGTAGGTTGATTACAGAACTGCTACTGATGGGCTTCATACCATTATCCAGGCCCAATACTAGTTTAAAGAGATCATTAAAATGTAATTAATAAATTCTCCCACAATGGTTAGATGGGTGAGGAGGATTAATGGAGTTCCTTAATTTGTGAAAAAAAATATTAAAGCATTTGATTTACATAATCTCAAAATTAGTAGTTTTGGGGCCATGCATGTTACCCAACTTGTCCTTTCAGCCATATGTGGATATTAGTGTTGCATTTGCTTCAAGAAGAGACAAGCTCAATAATATGCCTCGGCTGCAAAATTAAAATTTTTTACTTTAGTCATACGCATTAGAAATCAATTCTGTGGGGTTGTTTGCCCCTTCTCCCCATGGCTTCTTCTGCTCTTTATTTCTCATCTGCTACTTACAACAAACATACTTTGTTCAGTTGATTCGAATGGATCCCATTCATGTCGCCGCCTCCAATGGTTAATTTTTTTTTTTTTCATATTGTGCATACTCATACACTGGTTTAAGTTTTCTAACAGACGCTTGTCAATTGGTTATGCAGACTTTGATATGAAAATAAATGGGATTCTTAGCATTATTGTGCAAGATGAGGGAGATTCATTCGCCAAGAGGGCTGAAATGTACTATCAAAAGAGACCTCAGTTCATCCAAATGGTTGAAGACTTGCACAAATCCTACCGCTCCTTAGCTGATAAGTATGAGCAGCTGAGATCCCAACTCAACCACGGGTCTCATCCAACACTATTATTCTCCTTGTCAAGTCCTGTCAACCAAGTCCAAGGACATGTAGAATTGAATGCTGAAGATCCTGATCTTCAGACTGAATTCCACGTGTGTAGCAAGGAGTCAAAGATGAAGGCAGAGGATAAAATTAGGCGTGGCATTGGAATGCAGCGGAATACAAGTGATGGTTATGAAGCGGCGATGTTGGAAAATGAGACGCTGTGGAATGAACTAAGGATGAAGGTGTCGGAACTGGTAGAGAATAGCTTAAGTCACCAGGCTGAGTTGATAAGGAGAAACGATGAGAAGAGAGAAAGAATTAGAGATCTTTGTTCCAAGATGAAGATGGATGAGAAGAAGGCCCCGACTGCCAACAACACTGGGTCTCAAGTATCAAGACTAAAGAGGCTATTCCTTGGGAAGTTTATGAAATGAAAGTTCATGGGGGCTATTTCTTTCAGTATTTACCTACTTCCTCCCACAATAACAATTAAACTCAGGCTACAGAAACTCCTCCTATGTTAGTGTCTAATTATTCTCCTTGGGTACAATGGGCTGATGCTTTGCCTAGTTTTTCTGATGGATGGTACAACAAGCCCAGTGATTTGATGGGCTGGAGTTCTTTTTCGGCTTGCCTTGCTGCCATTTTATTTCTACGCTCACTTTATTAGAATGTTATATTTTTAATTCAAATAATAAGTTAATACTACGAGTGAATTTGATATTAATATAACCCATAAATTAATGAATTTAAATATAATATTCCTTTTGTCTTTTACAATTTGTCTCGAAGACCAATATCACTTCAGTCAATGAATATATTTAAAATTTATTTAATAAAATAACAAAGATTTATATAATAATAAAATATACTACTTTTCATTCATTTTTTTTTGTTATTTGAAATATTCAAGAAACTCAATATATTAGAAAATATTATATTTTTTATATTACCAAAAATACATTCCTACTCAAAATAAGTTTATAGTTGGTTGTAAGTAGGGTTGAATCCATAAAAATCATTTCTAGTTCTTCAATAAAAGTAAACAAAATAAAAATGAATATATTGGGTTTTTTTCTTAAAACTCTATAACTTTTTTTACCAATAAACAACCCTATAACTTCGTAGCTATGTTTTAGCTTGCCGATAGAACTGTCATGGATCGAATCAAGTCGGGTTGAAGCTTGGTCCCAAAAAAAATTTCACGCCTATGCTTGCCCAAAAAAGCTCATTTTAATATTCAAAATTAATAAAATATTAAAATATGTATTTTGTAATTGATATTTTATAATTACATTTCAATTAAAAGTATTTTTTTATTATATTTTATAATTACCTAACCCTTAGAGAGATATCTAATTCTAACCAACATGAAATGTATATATCTGTCGTATCCAACTATGTTGTTTGTCACTATTATTAGAATAAATTAAATAAATATAAATTTAACTATTCTAATTTTGAAGACAAATATATTAAGAAATTGAATATGGTACCAATATTCAACAAATTTAAATAATTGTTATTAAATTAGAAGACATACAAATACAAAATAAGAAAGAAAATATTAAGAAGGATTAGATCTTACAAACTTTACGAATCAAACTTGGAAATATTTTGACTAGAAAAGAGAGGGTTTAGCAATTTGTGATAAGAAAGGCCAAAACAATTAGTTTGCAATGGGGGGTGCAAAGTTCGATGTAGCCAAAAGTTGTGTCTAACCCTCTAGAAGATCCTATTTATAATGTCTCTGTGTAATAACATTTAGGCATGTAGCTTTCTCTTGTAATAATATTTCACTCTCTGTGTAAGCTTCTATTAACTTTATAATTCCCTTTTTCCTAATCTACCCCTACCACTATGGCCTTTCATTTCCTAATACCTTTCTGCCCTTGGTTTAAGGTTTGGGGTAGTTTTCGAGAATCATTTTAATCTTGTTCATTCGTTTATTCTATAAATAAACAAATAAATATTATTCCATTAATTTTAACTACGTTATTATTATTTTTTAAAATTTTACTTCTGTTATATATAAAATTGTAAATTTAATTCATATTCTTCTGTTATATATAACTTATTTATTGAAGTTAACTTATAACTATATCAATATTTATCATAAACTCTGATGGCCAATGACAGCTAAGATATACTCCAAGAGAAAATAACTTGATTGCTAATTACTTAGTCAAATTGGGTCTCACATAGAAAACAAGCCTCCAAGTTTTGGATAATGTTCCTGATAGTATTTTTGATCTCCTCCAATATGATAAAATGAGAAGTGATTCCGAATTTTCTCGTTGATGTAATTTTGCAGTTATCCTTTCACCAAAAAAAATATTTACCATAAAATTGAATTATTAATTCATGAAATTAAGACAATTAAACTAATTTTTTTAAAGGAAAATTCATTAATTCAATCAATGAATGAAACCATACAATTCAAGAAAAAAAACTCGTTGTACGCATTAAAGGACAAGCTCCATCAATACAACAAAAGCTTCAGGTTTAAAATCAATAGAATATTATGGCACGTTGACAATTGGCTCTGTCATAATTCAAGCACAACATATCAGGAATGATTGTAAGTACTTAATACAATAAGGAAATCAGTCCTGGATGGTCCAAAGTGATGGGCATAAATTGGCAAAAGAATCGAGCATCCACCAAATTAGAGAGGAAGCCGAGAAAACCAACCCTAAAATTGTAAAAGTAAGACTATATGCATAAGCAAAACGAAAAAGAGTACTACAAGAGTAGACAAAAACTTTTAAAAGTGAAAACTTATTAAACAATGAAAAAAAACAAAAAAAAATTATAAAACTTAAACAACACGAGTCCAAACTGACTCATGAAATCATTCATTATTCTGAAACTCTTAAAATAAAAACAAATTAAGAAGTTAATGAAGAGCTACCCATTTTCTAAAAGAAAATATCGGTGGTTGGTGGTGTTTTAACGATGATAGGTACCATCATCTGTCCATCACAACTTGTAAAGACAACAAAGATGCCCACAAAATAGATTTACAAACTGAAAAAATGAGAAAAAAAAAAGAAAAAGAGGGTTGATGTTCAGAAAAAAATGCGAGCAGTAGCTAGCCCGAAGGCTAACACTGCAACTAGACAAAAACAAAAAAATTTAAGGTTTTTAATTCAAACTAATTCTTAATCAATACAAGCAAATTAATTCAAGTCAAATCAATTTATGTACATATGTTACTGCAATATATTAGCCATATGATCAGAATGTTCATTGTTCTAGGCAATGACGAATCTAAGGAGTTGACAGGGATCTCGAATCCCTAAAATAAAAAATTATCCATTTTAAGCCCTTTAAAAATTTTAAAATTTTAAATTATTAAAAATAAAATTACACTTTCAACCTCCTAAAAATGATAAATTTTGATTTAATTTTTTAAAAATTATAAAAATCTATTAAAATTATAACTTAATTTTGACTCTCTAAATTTTTTTTTATTTTGCTATTGACTCCAAATATAACCTGAATTCGAATTATTTTAATAGTTGTTATTAGAGTTTTGAATCACTTAATTTTCACGTAAAAGATAAATAAAATGTGTACAAAAAAAATGAGAAGTGTTGGGTTTACTGCAAAACCTGCGGCGCATCATATTCATATTTAGTATAAAGGAAGGTATTTAAAATTTGTCAGTTTTCTAATGTACCGTTGCAAAATGTCCGTTACTTCAATTAATTCGTATTGTATGGTTGAGGGTGAAGAATCAGGGCAGAGTATGGCAGTCAGCACGCGCCCTGTAGTCTCCCTAACTAGATAAAAGGCATGGGATGGGCCCATACAGGTGCCTGCCCTCATGCTCATGTGCACTAGACTTTTATAATGTGCCCAAGAAAAGATGGGAGGGAGGCAAAAATTGATTTATTTTTGTAAAAAGGTGCGCATGGGGAAAGAAGAGAAAGGCACCTACAAGTTACATTTCTTAAAGCTGCATTTATTTTTTGACCTTAATCCCATCCCTCGTATCCAACAGTTTTTCACTTTTTCTGTTTGTGAAAATGGGTTAGGGACCCTTTGCCTTGCTTTTACAATATTAAACCCAAGACCAAGAAGCCTACCATTCACATTTATAACTTAACCTTTCACTGTCCATTACCATATCTTAAGAAGGTTGTCCATAAAATAATCTAATAAATTCTATTTGTTTCATCCATAATCATTGCAATGGAATGATTACAATGTGGAAATATGTTCTGAGTGCAACTAATCTTCAAATACTCTTTTAGCCCTTCACATAGTATTGAAGTTAGTTGAGGTGGTCCAATCCAATCCATGAGGGTTTTTTACAAGTCCTTTATGTGCGTAGGAAGTAGGGAAGTACTGAGATGAAAGAGTGAATGGGTTTTGGCATGATGAAGGCATTGAAGATGTTTTCTCAAAAACACTCGAGTGCAAATCATTCGCATCTTGACCCTATCCCAACAACAAGACAAACAGGGCCAATTCCCAAAACTGCTTTCTCTGCATCTATTTATCTCCCACTGATCTAGGTGATTTCCATATCTTCTTCTTCACATTTGGTTCAGTTCTTTATGCAAACTCTTATCTTTTACGCCTAACTAATTATATTATTTTACACGATAGAGATAAACACCACAAATGAATAATTTCTTTTTTTGGGGCTAAATTGCATCATAATTAAAAATTGTGCATAATATGTTATAAATTAAGACACAACCAAAATATGTCATGAGCAACCAAATCTAATCTTACCTATACATGTACTTGCACAATTTTAGGAAACACAGTTTACATGGCATCGTTACAATTCTGCCATTTGGCACCATAATATTATGACATGTGGATTTTTACTATTTAAGTAAATAACTAATGGGGGCCTTGGATTGCACTGTCTTAAATAACATAACGATTAATTTATGTTTAAAATGGGTTTTAATCTTCTTACTAATAAGGAAGCGTTATGGGTTAGAGTTCTCCAAGTAAAGAATAAGATTATTGAGGTAATTTTAAAAAACATTTGTTATAATAAAATGTTCTTTCATATGAAAATCGCTTTCAAAGAAAGCGTTATGGGCTTTTATCATTACATTCAATATTTATTGTTATACATTTATATTGACAAAAAATTTAAATCCAAAACACACTAATGGAATTCCAGACACAGTTCATCAATTTATTTTCTTTGTTACTTCACTTTCATATTTAATCAATTTATATCCCATTCAAACTTTTTAAATAATGATAAGGAATTATTTTAATAAAAATTAAGTGAATTCATCACAAAATTAATATATAATTTTAAAGTAATTAAATTATCGTTAATTTTAATTAGAAATAAAAAAAATACATGGTAAATAATAAAAGGGTATAAATAGATGCGGTTTTCTTCAATTTGTTGAAGTTCCACCTATTGTCAGTTTAAAAATGTAATCTTGTAAAAATCCTCCATCAAATGCAGGAATTCTGAATGAAGATAAGTCTCTCAGTCAAAATACTTAAGTCTATGTTAATAACTGAACCAGCTACAATGGTGAAAGTTGTGAAGCAAATTGGGTGGCAGAGGAGGTGATACAGTGTTCTGCTCTCACATTTCCATGTCCGTTCTCCTGCAAACAAACAAACTTCACCCTTTGCATCCGTCAGTAGCTAAGCATGAGTGGCCTTTTGAATGGTAGATCAGATGAAGTGATTGTATACATTATCTTCATCTTTCCCAAAGGCAAAAAGCCCTTTTTTAAAGCTATCAAGTGATTATATCAGGTCCAAAAGCAAAAAGAATTTAGGGAGAAAAATAATATCCAAAACTATGATTGAAGGAATATTGAAAGGCATATATTGCGTTGTGGGGTCTTTTTTATTTCTAGCTAAAAACCTGTCCACCCGAGACTTCAACTATGGTATATTTGTTTGGGTTATAATAAATAAATAAATAAAAGTTAACTAGCTTTTGCACTGTATGTTATCAATATTCAGTATTGATTTGAAGGAGGAGAAGAAACCAAAATGATGGAAACATAACTTTGCTTTGCTTGCAGTTGAAGAGAGACTCCACCACCACTCACAAAGGCGGAAGCTTTATGCTCCACTTCCCCCTGCACATTTTCCCAAGCTGTCCGGGAAAGCTCAATTTTCCCAACCTTACTGTATCATGGAGATTGGAGACCACCATACGTAGCTTTTACTTAACTTTTGGCATTAGTTTTGTTAGTTTACACAGTTCAAACCCCTTATTCGACTTCATCTTTGTTTTAATGCACGAGTATTGGACCCTACAGACCCCCCTTTTTTAGATTTTTATTATTTCCAAGTTAAATGAATTGTTTTTTTAGATTTCTACTATAATATCCGTCTACTCAATTAAAATTAAAATTAATTTAATATAAAATACGATGAATTGAAAATCGAAATATATTTTCATACATGATACAACTTACATGCAAAGCATTTGTGCATACAACAATTCAAATTTGGGTATTGAAATTCCCAATTTCTTGGTCTTTAGATTAAAATATTATTTAAACTAAGAGCAGACGGAGAGACTTCTATGTAGTTCTTTTACATCACGTTTGGTTCGTTGTAATGGAATAGAACTGTAATAGAATAGAACTGTAATCAGTAATTCAATTATTTGGTTGATTGGAATGGAATAGAGCTGTAATAATATTTTTGTGTTTGGTTGAATGGAATGATGCTGTAATAGCATAAGAAAAAATGCTTAAATGACTAAAGTACCCTTAACATAATTCTTTTAGTTAGATGATTATTGTTATTAAATTTTAATGATTATTATTAAATATAATTTAATAAAATATTAATTAATTTAATTATATTTTAACATAATTATTATTAAATACAATTTAATAAAATAATATATAATTTAATAATATTTTAATATAATTTAATATATAAAAAATGCTTCTTCTTCTTTTACTTTGTTCTTATACCTTCCACATCTTTTTCTTCTTTCTTTTCAGAAACTTTTACAAACCCAGTTTTCCAATCAATTTTCCAACGAGTTTATCATAATTTGTTGTCGTCGGCCAACTTCTTTCACTCTCAAAAAACTATCAAAAACAGATCTTCATCTTCTCTCTTTGATACTCTAATTATTTTCTCCTAAATCAACCTCTAAAATATCAAATCTAATTTTAAAGAGAAAAAACAAATAAAGATCCCAACTTTTCACTTCTATGTCTCTACGGGAGATCATCGACCATTTTTAGATTATTGTATGTTTGTGTTTGAGGAAGATGTTGATTTTATGGTCTTCTTTGTTCGCTCATGGGAGAGATTGCCCTGCAACCTGTTATTCCCGTTGGATTGAAAGCTGATTTCGTAAGATAAAGAGTAATTTCCACTAAAACTCCAACTGGCAATGGAAATGCTGACATCCTGTCTTGCCCATTTGATCAAGACTTTCCTTCTTGCCTTAGGAAATAAAGAGTTTAGGGTTGTTGACTCGGCTCGGAAAGAAGTCAAAATATCGACAACATAAAAATGGATTCTGCAGTTAGGCTTTTTTAAGTACTCGAAATGGCTTGTTAAGTTTTTTTTTTTAATTTTTCCGACAAATTATGCCCTGGCATTACTATTTCTGGTTGCCCCTTCTTTATTTATAATTTTCTCCATGATTTTCTGTTGGGTTTGTTCATTGTTTTAAGTGGGGATAAAATTGTGCATAACTTCTCTTTTGTTATTCGGTGACACCCATAATAGCCATTCTTAAGGTCCATCAAAGAATAGCTATTACCGCCTTGCCTATAATAAGGGAGGACTAGCTCATTCCACATAATGAGATTCATTCCAACCAAATTTGCTTAACTGTAGAGCATAGAATGAGACCTGCATAGAATTCCTATTCAGGTGAACCAGACATGCGGTTAGTTTTTAAGAAATCACGAATTAATAAATTGTAAAGTTTCATTTTACCTTTAAATTAGTTTATTTATTTTTGCTCCCTAAAACATTTTCTTTGGCTGATCTAAATTAATATTAACTAAACACTTGATTAAATTAGTATTACAAATTAATTGGATACAAATTCAATTTAATATATATATAATTTTAAAACAAAATACTCATAAGTTATATAAGTTATTTAGTTTCTTTTTAATAAATAAAAACCATATACCTATTTTTTTTCATTTGAAAAACCACAAGGAACTCTTTATTTAATTAAAAAATATATGCTTTTTTGGCATAATAATTTATTTGGCAGTTTAACTTCATAAAAAAATCATTTTAGCTTTTTATTTAACTTTTCATTTTTTTAGCTTTTAAACTTGTGTTATTTATCAAATTACCCCAAAACGGATGGAAAAATTAATATTTGTTAACTTTGTTGATGTAGGATAAACATGGATTACCATGTGCAGTAATTAATTATTTTTTAAAATTTAAAAATTCAAAAAAATTTAAAAATTATTAAAATAATTTAAAAGGTATAAAAATTATAATTTTTTTTAATTTTTAAAAATTAATTAATTACTAATATGGTATACACGTGGCAATCTACGTATTAATTTTTCATCCATTTTGACATGATTTGACAAACAATGCAAATTCAAAAATTAAAAACGTGAAATTTTAAATGGAGGACTAAAATAAATTTTTTAAAGTTGGAAGGCAGAAAATATCATTATGTTTCTTTTTAAAAACTACGCAACCCAAAAATAACTACCATTTAAAAAATATATAATTTTATTTATACTTTTTTTCAAAATATATCAATTTTTTTGGTGAATAAAAAAATTTACAAAACTAAATTATATGATGGGTATAATTATTCAAATGCTGGCATACAAACCTTATTATCCAGAATTTGAATGTCAATTCAATAAAAATAATGAAAATTGATGAATATGAGTATGATAAGATTCGGATAATAATATCCTAATAGTAAAGGAATGATAAATAAGTTGAGATAATAAGTATATTAATTGATCAAGATTCAACTTTCTTTTAAAATAATATTTAGAATTTAACGAGGGTAAACTATTAAAATAGTCACTTTTGTTTGTCTCAGGTTATATTTTAATTATTTATGTTTGAAATTTTATGTTTTAGTTATTTATGCTATCATTTTGTTACGAAATAATTACTTTTGTTACGTTATTTTTGTATTCAATTCCGAATGTAGTCCATGCTTGGACCTTCCATTGAATAGATCATTTGTTCTTCCATTTTGAATAAAAAAATTCAATCTATTGATGGAGCACTCAATTTTATTTCTATTCTTTCGATTCAACAAAGATGAATGATTTTTTAGTCAAAATGGAAACTAAAATTAAAAGAAAAAAGAGACCATGAGTTTTTTTTTTTCCAATTCAATGATTAATCTGATGCACTTAGGGCATAAACTAGTTTTGATTATTTCGAAAAATCAAATTAATATTTTCAATTAATTTATTTGGTTGAACATTTATGTTGGCATTTAAAATTCATTTTAACTGTCACGTTGGATTGCCATTTAAAAAGTAACAGATCTTAACAGCATGTTGATCATTTTATAACAAAATGATAATGTAAGTGACTAAAATATAACATTTCAAATATAAATAATTAAAATATAATCCGAATCAAATAAAAATAACCATTTTAATAGTTTACTCAATTGCCGGAAAAAAAGGAAAGAAAAATAATCAATTGCTAGGTGGGTGGGTAGAAGGGAAAGGTGAGACAAATGGGGAAGAGATCTAGAAGAAGAGGTAGAGCTAAGGTCATTCGTATCATACCAATGCACACTACATAGACAAGATTCGACCAAACAGCAAATATGAATATCATGCTTTGATTTCAGCAGCAAGCACACAGTGAGAGTATAGTTAATGTCATCAACTTTTGAGTTGAGTCTAGTTTTACTTTTCAATACAATCCAACCCAACCAAACCCCAAAAGTCAAAAGTGTCGTTTCCACGACAGACGGAGTAAATCATGACTTCGTTTGTCTTTATTATTTATCCACAAATTAGGGTTGAAATAGTTGTGATTATTAATCAAATCGAATTATTTAAAAATATAAAAAAATTTACTTATTAATATTTTGATTAATTCAATTGGTTAATTAAATTAATCGAATTTTTTTTGTTAAAATAAATATAAAACATATAAAAAATACATTGCTAATGTTTTTTTAATAGTTTAAAAAATTATATTTATATAATATATAATATATATTATTTATTTCGATTAATATAAATAATAATAATTCAAAAAATACATTGCTAATATAAAAAGTATATTACATATATTATATATTATTTATTTCAATTAATTCAGTTAATTACCTGATTTCGAATAGAATTAATTGATAATCAAAATTTCAAAAAATCATTAACATATTCCTGATCAAACTAAATTAGGCCACCGACTGATTAACCGGATCAAATCGATTCGGTCAATTAATTCGATTTTAACCAAACTATGAACAACTCTACCACAAATAGCTTTAGATTGAAACCAATTATCTAAACCTATTTATATAACCAATATTTTGATTAGTCATGGAAAATGAGAAATCTTGGTTATTTATATCTCCATAAATGAAAAGTCTCATATTTAATGGGAATAATTTATATTAGGATGATCTTAAAATATATAATTTTTAAGTATTAATAAAATGACAAATCTTGGTTCTTTATATCTCCATAAACAGAAAAAATTCGTATTTGATGGGAATAACTTATATTAGGATGATCTTACGATATATAGTTTTTAGTGTATCTTAGTCTTGCATTTGCATCAAGTGGGGAGAATTAAGAGGCAATCTTCTTCTGGTGCTTTATTGACGCCGAAGAGGTAGCTGTTGAAAAATTTGAGGGTTTCCACATATCTTAGTCCAACATCCTGTAAGAGCTCTTAAAGTGTTATGTAAGGAATTACTGTAGGACCATGTCTACTCTTTCAGCATCGAGGAGGAGCTAGCTCCTCGATTATGGCGGTGGAGGAGAGATTTTGAATGAAGCATCCTTTCAATGAAGAAATTTGAGAGATTGTTTATGCAGACACCCACTTAATTATGGACAGTGCCTTCAAGAAACGAAAATCTTAAGAGCATGAAGGCAGATCCTAGTGAGTTATTTTTGTTGAAATAAATAAGACTCCTTAAGAGGTAAGCGTAGAGAAGTCGTAGTAGAAGCAGGTTGGAGAAGCTAAGAGACCCTTGGAGGTTTTGGAGATGAGCTTGACCTTGACTTAGCTTGATGAACTCTGAATTGTAACAGGCTGAATGATATGTCCCTTGATTTTTTTTCTCCATGATATGGATATGAATAAACTGAATAAAATGTCTGGAAGGGTCACTGCTTTGTCAAAGCACTTTAACGGCTACAAGAAGCAAGGATGGAGCTAGAATGGACCCATGAAATTGATAGGAATCAAAAATATATTTACACTAATCTATCATTTGAATTGTAAAATTTAACTCGAAGCTCGAATAATTAAATTCTATTAATTTAAAATTTATTTATTTTTTTAATTTTTTCGAATCAAATTAAATTTCATTCACCCGAAAAAAAATTACATAGCAAAACCTGCTATGCCTCTACTATGTCACAGTGACGCATTCACTGTGCTCTAATATTTGAAAAGCAAAAATGCGATTTAGAGGGAACTTTACATTGCACATTCTCTCTTTTCGTTTTCTGTAACAGTTAGCCAGTGACCCACTCCTGCACTCCTGCTCACCATCCCCAAGTGAAGAGAAAGTGAACAAAAATTTACCCAACAACCATCTGTTTTAGGCTTTTAGCTCCTACACTACACTATATTTTTAGTATCATATATAATAAATGTAATAGAATAGTAACAAAAGAACAGGGACTCATTATAAAATCCAACCCCACTCAGCAACATTGTTGTTAACTCTACTTTCTTGTCTCTCTTTCTCACTCTGGTTTTGGTTTTTTTTATATATATATATATATATATATATATATATTTCCGTTCTCTTAGTCTTATCTGAGGGAAAAAAAAAAAGAAACAAAAACAAAAGAAGAAGACACCATGCTTGGTTTAGCCTGGAGATCAGTAGCATTGGGCTTAATTCTACTTGAGGTTTGGTTTTCTGTTCAAGTGGAGTGTTTTCCGGCTCTGTTTGATCGGATATCTCGACTACCGGGTCAACCCAAAGTCGGGTTTCAACAGTATTCGGGCTATGTGACCGTTGATAAGAGAAAACAGAGAGCATTGTTTTACTACTTTGCTGAAGCTGAAGTAGATCCAGCATCCAAACCTCTTGTCCTCTGGCTCAATGGAGGTCTCTCACTTTTTTCAATCTCTCGTTTTCAGGCCTACAAGATAATGGTTCTATCACGTTTTCTAAGTTCCTGTTGTGAATTATAGGACCTGGATGCTCTTCACTGGGGGTTGGAGCCTTTTCTGAGAATGGGCCGTTTAGGCCTAGCGGGGAAGTGCTGGTCAAGAACGAATATAGCTGGAATAGAGGTATGCTTATGTATTTACGGTTGTCTGTTCATGTTGTTAATTATGATGTTTTTGCATTATTGGTAAGTGGATAGGGGTTTTTCAGATCTTAGAAACACATGCCTGCACAAGCACAAGTTGATTGTTTGCAATCTCATTCTATTGCAGAGGCCAATATGTTGTATTTGGAGGCCCCAATTGGAGTTGGCTTCTCTTATTCGGCTGACGACTCCTCTTATGACGCTGTTAATGACAAGATCACTGGTACCACTCTCTCCAATCTAAACCCATTTTCCCTAATGTTCACTCACTTTAATGTATCCAAATAACCATAAGTTGCAGAGAAAACATAGTTTCTATACTGAATAATCAATAGAGCTTCTTTACCTTTTATTTTTTTATTTATTTTGGGGTTATCTTACTTTTTCCCCTTCTTTTTTTTGATTTCTTTTATCACGCAAAGGGGTCCGAGAATGTTTGACAATGCTGTAGTGACATTGCCGTCTGTATTTGTCTTTCACTTTACAGTGATGCCTTGTTCATTCATCACTGTTCTTGTTTCGTTTCTTTTTTTAATTTCTTTTCCTTGTCTGACAAAAGTTCACCTCCCCAAGTTACCTTTCATCTTTCTAACTTTTGTCTCTTTTGTTATTGTAGCTAGGGACAATCTGGTATTTTTGCAAAATTGGTTCCTCAAATTCCCCCAGTACAAGAATAGAAGCCTCTTCATTACAGGGGAAAGCTATGCTGGTATCATTTTGCTGTTCAAGAACATATTATTGTTTGTTCTAGTGTGAAATGTGAATCAGCACTGATTTTGTTTCTAAAACCAGGCCATTATATACCGCAGCTGGCTGAACTTATGCATCAGTTTAATAAGAAGGAAAAGCTGTTCAACTTGAAAGGAATCGCTGTAAGTGGTTCAGCAAAGAAATTTCAGTCCTTTTTTTTCTTTTGGGGATTTTCTTGTACTTATCTACAACATTCATTCCTGTTTGCTCCAATTGATTGCAGCTTGGCAATCCTGTTTTGGAATTTGCTACTGATTTTAATTCGAGGGCTGAATTCTTCTGGTCTCATGGACTAATATCGGATTCTACATACAAACTCTTCACCACTTCTTGTAATTACTCGAGATATGTCAGCGAGTATTATAGAGGGAACGTTTCTCCCATTTGTTCAAGGGTGATGGGCCAAGTAAGTACCGAAACTAGTAGATTCGTCGACAAGTATGATGTGACCCTTGATGTCTGTATATCATCCGTGCTCTCACAATCCAAAATCCTTACTACCCAAGTGAGTTTAATTTAATAAACTTGAATGTCTAATGTTCTAGTCTATGACTCTATGCTACTTGTTTCTGACTTGGCTTTCTATGTCCAACAGCAAGTTGGTGATACAATAGATGTCTGTGTAGAAGATGAAACAGTTAATTATCTGAACAGGCAAGATGTGCAGAAGGCTCTCCATGCTCGTCTTGTAGGAGTCCGTAAATGGGCTGTTTGCAGCAGGTTTCTCTTCTCCAATGAGTCACCTTGTTTATATGAATTTGAGGCTTGGTGCTTATGATGGTGAATTGCTTAATATGGTCTTCTAATTATATATAATTTTCCCATCAGTGTCCTAGATTATGAACTGCTTGATCTGGAGATACCAACTATCACTATTGTGGGCAGACTCGTGAAGGCAGGAATTCCAGTTATGGTGTACAGGTAAAAATGGTCCTTAGTCAAAGGTTTTCTTCATGTTGTCTCAAAATGGTGCTAACAATAGACGTTTTCGAATATAGTGGAGATCAAGATTCTGTTATCCCATTGACCGGAAGTCGAAAATTAGTTAATCAACTGGCGGAGGAATTAGGTCTGAAAACAACTGTGTCATACCGAGTTTGGTTTGAGGGGCAACAGGTAAATACGAATAGAGATTACTGAATTTTGAAGTTTATGCTAATATTATGATTTGTGGTATTATTACAATAACTATTTTTGGTTTGCAGGTTGGTGGGTGGACTCAAGCTTATGGTAACATCCTATCGTTTGCCACAATAAGAGGAGCATCTCATGAAGCCCCATTCTCGCAGCCTGAGAGATCACTGGTTCTATTCAAGGCATTTTTGGAAGGCAAGCCATTACCAGAAGCATTCTGATCTCTGCTCATCAGTTAAGTTGTTGTGTCGAGAATACAGTTGGAGCTTGTAAGTAAGTTTGATGCTGAAGTCTGAAGTTGAAAATTGCATTTGTTTGTTTGTTCCTTGGTTTCTTATCTTTCCATGTAGAAACATTTTTGTAAAGCTCTTGAATCTCAAGTAAAGGAAATATATATATATCTCTAAAAAAGAAAAAAAGCCTTTAACATCTCTTGTCCTGTTGGGGGGTAATGTTTGAAATGGAATCTGGAGTCTAGAATCTTATTAGTTGATGTTGATGTTAAAAACAAGAAAAAAAAAGGAGCATGATGTGTGTGGGGGGGGGGGGGGGTTCAAGCAGCTGGTAAAGAGCTTGTAGTGTTGTTGGATTGTATGATTGGAGCTTCAACTTGCATTTCCAAGAAATTGAACTCCAAAGCTAGTATAGGCTTTGATAACATAACCGATATGCTTAGGTTTCTTCCATTATCTACCACTTCCTCGGCTGTAAACTCTCTGCTTTCAGAATCATGGTTTCTTTCCTTCTTTAATGGCGATGGCCCTGATACCTTTGCTGGCCGCACTGCTCGCACTCTATCATGTCAAATATTCAGAACAGTATTTCATGTCAACACCATTGGATTTTTTAACATTTGAGTGCTAATGGCCATGATATAAACATAAGGTCAAATGCATCATCATCATCATAGTAATAATGATACTTGGGATAGAAAGTATATGAAATACCTGCAGGCAAGGCGGCACGAATACTTCAAAAGGTTGGGATTATACTCTGTTTGGCCACTGTAATTTCACAACAAAAAAAGTTAAACGTCCACTTCAAAGTGGACTGCTCAGTGAAATATAAAATCATGTACGAAATTACCTAAAGCTTGGAAGTGACATTGTGATCGATGGGCCCATCCATTTGTTGAATTTCGGTGTAGGCACTGCAATCACCAAGTTTTTAACCAGAAAAATACCATAAAATCTATCACAAGTATTAACGCCAGAAGCAAGACAAGATACAATAAATTTGTCCCCCTTCCTGAGCATGATTATCAGGAGTGTTTAAGCATAATGTGAATTGAATTTAATTTATGTACGTGATAATGCGCTGTTTCACTTGGGATGAAGGTAATTCCAAGGAACCAGGATGGCATTACCCAAGAAGTTAATTCTAGCCTATAGAACAAGTGCTTGACTAACTAACCTAAAACTTTTTTGTGAAACAAAGGCATGCTGATTCAGATATAGAACAGTTTAAAGCTTGCCTTGAAATGGTTAAGCACAGAAAAGCATTCATTTGTGAAGCCAACCTGCTCTATAGTCTTGGGAAGATTATTTTACTAACAAGTTAAAACTCTTGTTTAGGTTAATTACATTTGGCTTCTAAATCTTCCAGGAAAATGAGGAAAACAAGTTATTTCATATCACAGTTTCATTATTAGGAAGGATATTCTTAGGAACTTCCAAATGCCATGAGAGTGAAGCACATGAGTAGGATCAAGTATGAGCTCACCATCAGTCATAAGTTGGATATTACAGATATCTGATGAAGCAGGACCCACAACTTCTGTCACCTGAACGTCCATGCAATCTTTTGAGTGGCAGATTGTTGTGCCCACACCAATCATGTTTAGAAAGCCGCCAAATTTGTCCTTTGTTTGTCTAAGAACTGGTGTAATTCTCTGTTTCAAACAAAACACACAAAACATGATTCATAAACCAATAATAAACATGAATTGTATTGCCTGTGGCCTAGCAACATATAAAGGGCTAAATTGCAATGTGAAATGGATTTTGTTAAGCAGCCTTTATTCTAATTAATACCATCAATGTTGTAATTACAGCGAACCCCGTCTAAAAAAAGAGTTCATCTTGACAAAGAAGTTGACACATGTACACTTACAATTTTCATGGTGGCATACAAATTTAGACCAATCTTATAGGCAAGAAAATTATGCCAGAGCTACAGTGAGTCTGGCAGAATGAGGACTACCTTTGAAAATCTGGCTACTTGACTTGGAAGCCCTACCTCCTGTAAGAAGACCAGGGGGAAAAAAATGCAAGTTCAAAACTTCAAGTAGTAGAAATAAAGGAATTATGCGCATTAGTTACTTTAACAATGCCTCTTGATCACGTTGTAGAAGGAGCTCTGCATCCCTATGTTGAACCATTGGAATTGCAGGAGTGAAGGTCAACTTGTATGTTGGTGTAGAGTTAGAATTAAAGCTGAAATCAAGTAAATTTGGCCAGAGATCTATTTTTAGTTGCTAAAAGACCATTCTAAACTTCCATGTCCTACCTTGCGTCCATGGTGACAAGCTTCTTCACTGTTTACAAGAACCCTGGCCGCCCATCTGTTCAAATTTAAATTAGGAAAAGTAACAAGAAGCAGAGGCATTTAGTTTGAATACAAAAAGGAAATAGAAGAGGAACAACTATAAGACAAGGCCTGAATGAAAATGATAATTTGACAGTCCATCCGTATTCTAATGCTTCTATACAAGTCCATTATGTTTTGATAGGAAACAAGTACAAGGCCTGAGTGGAACTAGGTAATCCAAGCAGTGTAAAGTGATCTTCTTCCTGATGCATGAACCTGACACACTTCCTACAGAAAAATGGCAAGTTGCTCATGCCACTTGAGGAAGATACTTGCTACTATACCCAATGTGACTAATAACACTGAATGATTGCTATGGAAGCATAAATTAATGAACAATTATAAGAAAAGCCGCATAATTTAATGAGTAATAAGACACAATTCAAGTTACAAAAGTTTGACTGACCAACATAGTTAGCACATAAAGTGAAAGCCAATTGAGTGGTGGGCACCACCTTATTTTTGGCTAGTTCAAGCCAAACCTTGAGGAAACTGGTACATGAATACCAAGACAGAACAGCCCTGACCTGACTTGTAAAGGCTTAAGGCCAGCGAATTCACTCAATTTATGATGCATTTCCTCCATACATGATATATATAATTAACTAAGTTCTTTTAATCAATCTCAACGAAAGAGGGCAGAACACATACGCGCAAGACGTTGGGGGATTCCACACAATTCCTGCTATCACCACAAGCTGGCAAAGAAACAGTTGACATGTGATCACTTTTTACAGGTTAATATTATCTCTCAATACTACCTAATGCATGACAAAAACGTTCATTGAAAATGAGAGCACGAAACCTCATCAAACACCCCAGCAGGGCTGTCATTGTAGTTGGCAAGGAAAAAACCACCTAGTGTGTATCTGCATTGTGCATGCCATGATTAATTTGTGAAAAGCAAAAACCATGAAATTCTGAAACTCCACAATCAACCCCCATAGAATTTTTAAGTAAATACGACTACCCAAAAGCTTCAACTAGGCGTAACTCCTTGGGTATGAATGCTCTAACAGTTTCAGCTTTGACAAGATGGAGTTGATACAAGGCACTGGGATGAAATTCAGACAAATTCAATAATCACATCGACATGTATATATTAACCAAATAATATAGGTAAAAGGCTTAGCTTTAGAAGGTTTGACACTGACACTTTACCTGCCTTTGAAAATCCAGGGTGGATTGCCATAGCCTGGTGAACTTTTTGTTTCTCCCAACCCATGAGACTCGCAGCTGGGAACCTAATTTCTTCAACAGCAAGGAGATGCCAAAAAATAAGCCGAACCCAAATGATCCCACCACCCAATATGCAGAACAATGAAGTGGAACCAACTTATGTTATAGCAGAATCACAAAATCAATACAAAATCATATATCGCAAGAAGGAAGATGGAAAAGCAAAGGAAGAGTAAAGAAGAGTGTGTGTAGCGGAGAGAGAAAGAGAGAGTAATTTGAAAGCCAATGAAAGAGGAATTTAAAGAAGCAACCGACAGAAGGAAGAGAGAGAGGGCAGGCGGTATTTAAGTTAAGAAGTGGATAGACTTTACTTGCACATCCTTTCGTTTCATCTAATTCTGAGCTTTTCCTATGGCTTGGCGCCAACTGAATATACCATCTCTAACTTAATCCTCCCTAAATCCATTTCCTGATCCGGATAAGATTTTCGGTGTCGGGTCCTTTGATTTATCTTGGTCTTCATGGTGAACTGGAACCTTTAACCGTATAGTTTTAAATCCATGATTTTACCTTTCTTTTCAGCTCCCCATCTACAAAGAATTCTTACCCATGCTTTTTTCTATTTTTACATTTTTCTCAATTTCACTTGAATTTTAGTTAATT
The DNA here is from genome assembly GCA_005610355.1 of Gossypioides kirkii. NCBI lineage: Eukaryota > Viridiplantae > Streptophyta > Magnoliopsida > Malvales > Malvaceae > Gossypioides > Gossypioides kirkii. Next base: position 37,011,988 of record CP032246.1, read on the forward strand.
TATCACACCGATTTTCTCTGCTATGTTTTTTTTCCAACTCATACTATAAATTATTATCTCTAAACGTCAAAATGTTTTAACTACATCCTGAATTATACTATTGCATAATTAAATTTCCTAAAACTTTTTTTTCAAATCGTTCTCTTTTTATATTTTGTTTTGCCCAGAGGCGATGCCAGGTTGGTTATCCTCTACCTTTTTTTCCTTCTCACCAACCATTTCTTTTTTTCTTTTTTCATTCAATTCATGTCTTTTTTCTTTTCAGTTTGCAGATCTATTTTGTAAGTATCTTTGTTGTCTTCACAAGTTGAAATGAACAGATGACGGTACTTGTTGTTCACAAAAACTACATCGGTCACTAGTAGTTTTTCTAAAAAAGTAGGTGACTCTTCGTCAGCTTCGTAATCTGTTTTTGTTTTGGGAGTATTTCAGAATCATAAATGATTTCACAAGTCGTTTTGGACTCATATTGTCTTAAGTTTTATAATTTTTTTTCGATTGTTTAATAAGTCTTTAGTTTTAGAAGTTTTTATCTGCTCTTGTAGCACGTTTTTTAATCTTGTTTATTCATATAATCTTCCTTTTGCAATTGATTTTAGGGATGATTTTTTTGTCGTTCTCTCTAGTTTGGTGAATGTTCGATTCTTTTGTCGATTTTTGCTCACCGCTTTGGACCATCCGGGGCTAATTTTCTTATCGTATTTAGTTCTTGTAATCACTCCAAAAATGTCGTGCTTAAGTTATGAAAAAGTCAATTATACTTTTTAAAACATTCATTTTTACAAAATTTAATTTATTCTTATTTTTTTATTTTTAAATTATATCACATCAGATCTAACATATCATTTAATAATTAAATTAACGATTTTAATAATGAAATGATCTTATTGATATAATCTCAACAATTTAAAAATATAATTAGAATGATTTAAAATTTAAAAATTAATTTAAAATGAAGATTATAATTTAAAGATGATTGATGTTAGGGGTGAGCAAAATTTGATTCTATTCGAAAAATTCGATAAAAAATTTAAATTTTGAATTAAATAGTTCGAGTTATTTGAGTTAATTGAGATTCGAATCAATTCGAATAAAAAATAAAGTTTTTCTGTTTAATTCAAATATGAATTATACAATTCGAATTATCCGAAATCCAAATAAAAAAAGATAAAGTTACGTCGTTTTGATAAATGTTTACATTTTCTCAAGTTAAAAGTCAAACCATTAAGTTAAAACGCAAAACTACGTAATTTTGGTAGATGTTTACCCATTAAATTAAAAGGAAAAACCATTATATTGTTTATGTAGTTAAATAATCTTGTACTTCATCTACTAGTTAAATAATCGGTCTATATAAACATAACATTGAGTATAAATAATAAGATTCGTTAACTCGACTCGATTCGATTTAAAAAAATTTCAAATTGAGTTCGACTGCTAAAATAGGATTCATCAGCTCGACTAACTCGAATTTTTTTGACTCGATTCGACTCGACTCGATCGAATACACACCCGTAATAAATGCAACTAACACTTAGGGGCTTGATGGAAAAGATTACATATTAAAATTCCTCTTCCAAAAAAAAACCATGTTCTCATTTACATATTAAGTAATATAATGTACTAAAGTACTCTAATTATAAGAATAATTGATAATTATTTGTTATCATTGTTTTTGGTAGAATGTTATCATTTATTTTTTGTTTCATGATAAAATAAATTACAAATATTTAAATTTTATTTTTAATTTTAGAAATTAGCTTTTCACAATACTATTGATTTAAAAAAATAACAACTTCCCTTTAAATATTTTTTCTTTACCGAATCACGTGTTAACCTTTTCTTTGTGCTTAATTTTTTTTCCTAAAAAATATAATTTTCTATTTAATTTCCTCAACCAACTTGACGTCTTTCGTAGTTGTCAAAAAAAAAAAAAATGACGTCCTTGGAGATCACTTAGCACTTCTTAGAGATATTACAATTATTGGTGATTAAATTTTATAATTAGATTCATTTTGGTATTTTTTTATTTTGGTATTAAAATTTAATAATTAAATTCATTTTAATTTTTGAATTTGAAAACTATAAAAATTTGATGATGTGATACAATCTGAAAGTACTACATTATCACTTGAAAATTAAAAAAATTATATAGAATTTTAGGTGATGATGTATAATCTCAGAGTATCATATTCAATGTTTTAATGATAGACTGATGGTTGAATAGGTTAAATTATCAGTTCCCAATTCCTGCAATCCAATTTGTTCAACCATCAGACAAATAATGATTAAATAAATAATAAAAATAAGAATATAAGAAATTATTAAACCAACTCAACCTATTCATCTATCGATTTTTATCCCTATTGTTTATTTTTACCAATTTCAAGTAGTTATCTAGTCATTCGATTCAACCCCTTGGTTCGGACATTTATATCATCAGTTCTTGATCTGTATGATCCAGTTATGTTACAATATCATTGGTTACATCATTAAATCTTAATAAAATTCAAGTTCAGGAATCAAAATAGATCTAATTACCAAGTTCGGGTATTAGAGTAAACCCAATTACCAAAATTTAGGACAAAAAATCATTATATTATCCCTTTGTTAAGATGTTAAAAGGCATTAAAATTTGACCAAACCCCAAATTCTACTAAAAAATAACAATCAAACCATTAAAGGAATCAAAGTTGTGGGGCGTGGAAAAGAATCAAAGTTGTAAAATAATGGAAAAGAAAAAACAACTCAAATAAAAATAACATTTTCAAGTACATTGATAACAAGACAAACAAAGAATGCCTAAAATACTTAATTGCCCGATTGAGAATTTGAAGTTGAAAACAATAATTTGAATAAATCTAAAATTTTTGTTTGGATATCAAACAAAAAACTTTTGAATTTGGATTTGGTAAATCTAACATAAATATCTGATTCTAGAATTTATAATTACTTTTGAAAGCAAGAATTTACAAAATCATTGTTGATTATAAATATATTCTTCTTTTTTCTTTTATATGATAGTTGATGCTATCATTTGCTTGATTATAAAAGTTGCAAATTTATCTTTCATATATATATATATATATATATATATATTATGATAACTCTCAGTTTTTTTTTTGTGTGTTATATTTTTTAAACTGCGAATTGACAAGTTTTATTAATAAAGAAATATGATAGAAATAGTCATAACATGTCTCAAGAAACATCTCGAGAAATCAAAGAAAAACAAAGAATAGAATAAACAAATCCTTTCCTCTTCTTTACCCTAAAGACATCTCCACGGTAAAGAAATCCTTCCCTCTTCTTTCGATTCATTCCTTAACATATTTAAATTTAAATAAATTTGAGAAAAATTTTTAAGGGAAATATTTGAGTAAGTTAAATAATAATTTTATATAATTTTTTAAGTTTATTGTTTTTTAAAAAATAAAAAATGAGAAAGATTTATATTTATTATTCTTATATTTTTTTAAAGTCTATTTAAATTTAATTTCAAAAGGAAACAGACCTAATATGCAAATAGATCAAAAGTTGGAAAACATTTAATTTGGTGTTGTGGTACTGGCAGACGACACCTATTTTTCAACCAATCTAAAAAAAATGATTGCTTCATCAAGTCTCTAAACGTTTTATATAATCACGCTTCAATTCAGTGCCGTCAATTTATCCTCCAATGTGTTTGGCGGCACCGACAAGCACCGTAAAAATTAGATCATTTACGTACATGATTATCTATAAGAAATAAAACTATGTGGGTGAACTTTAAAAATTCAATGTGAGTCTTAAACAGAATAATCAAAATATCAATGAATCACAGCATTATAGTACATAGTATTCACAATAATTGTGCATAGGCATGGTCATATGACAACAGTGCAGAGTTCCTACCCATCATCCGTACACAAAAGAAGTAGGAGCTGTAACTCAATCACCAATAACAATTTACAGTTAGACTGTTAGTAATTTACAGGTAACCCGTCAGTATTCCACAAAACTCCTCTGTCACTAATCAATCTCCATCTCATACAATACAATATGTCATATCAGTCGTGTTGCATAACATGCTTATCAATATTAATTCCATTAATGAGCACTCAATTTATAAATTTCGGTGCTATACTTTTCATGCATTCAATAAAAACAGTATCAATCAATGACATGATTTTACATGCAGACAACAAACAGCGTAACAATCAGTGGCGTGCAGTATGTATTAAACTTTAATATCAAGTTGTGAATTAAACTTTAATAATATAATAAAAACAACTTCCATTCATTAAAAAATTAGGATTTTTTAATCCAACAGTGATTCCATTGAAAAAAAAGATGTTGTTCATATTAGGGGTCTCGAATTTGAGCGTCTGTGTGTGCAAGATATGTGTATGTTGTCAAAAAATTAAGAAAGTATGAGCAGATACAACTATGTAATCATACCAGTATATTCAAAAAAAATTAAAATTTCTATAATATAAATATAACAACTATAAATTATAGAGTTGTTGGATTTAAATATTTTCATTCATCCAACAATTCATCAAATTGATCATTCAAAAATTAGGATTTCTATAATATGCGTGTATATATATATATAGGGGTCCCGAATTTGAGCGTCTGTGTGTGCAAGATATGTGTATGTTGTCAAAAAATTAAGAAAGTATGAGCAGATACAACTATGTAATCACACCAGTATATTCAAAAAAATTAAAATTTCTATAATATAAATATAACAACTATAAATTATAGAGTTGTTGGATTTAAATATTTTCATTCATCCAACAATTCATCAAATTGATCATTCAAAAATTAGGATTTCTATAATATGCGTATATATATATATATTTAACAACTATAAATTATAGATTCGATGGATTTAAAAATTTTCATTCATCCAACAATTCATTAAATTGACCATTGACTTCGATTTAGTTTTATCTGATTTTGGTAATGTAAAATATGTTTTAATTTTTTTATAATTAAAATTTAACCCTTTATTTCTATTTTTGAGAATTTAGTTCATCTACTTTTTGGGTCTAAAAATATAAGTTTAATTATTAGTATCGTTAAATTTTTTTTGTTAAATTCAAATTAAATTACAATATCATTTGTTTTAGACGTTTTTCATTGTTTGGTCTCTAAACTATACTCATTTTTTCATATTGATACTTAAAAGTTTTTTTTGTCCCGTTTTGATATCTGAACTATTTCATTACATTTTTTTGGCTCTTGACGTTAATGGTGTTAAAAAAACAATCAAAACACGTCACGTGTTCTCATTGATCATTGATGTGGACGATGATGTGCTCGTTGATCGCGTTGACCAGACCAAAAAATTGTAATAAAATATTAAAAATCATAAAAAATATAAAAATTAAAAAAATATTTAGATTATGAAAATATATTTAAAAATCGAAAAAAATAAATGTTAAAAATATTTTAAATTTGTAAAAAATTATTAAAATAATAAAACATTATTTAATTTTTTAAAATTTATTAAAAATTTTAAATAATTATTAAAAAATTAAATAATTAACTAATCAAAATCTTCTTCTTATTCTTCTTCAATTTCCTCTACAAATTCCAAAATAATACAAGGAGACTTTCTATGTTGTCATCTACTTTCTTTTCTTGATTTATTCTACTATTATTGTTTTCAAATTCGCGGTCTTGAAACTGTAACAACATATGATTTGTTTAAAAAATTGTAAAAATCATTTAAATTTGTGAAATGGCGGATTAAATGCCACCAATTCACATTTTTTAATCATTATTTACAAATTTTAATAATTATTTGCATTTTTAATATTTTCCCCAATTTTTAATAATTTTTACAAATTTTAAATAAGGTTTTTATAATTTTTAATAACTTTTTTACAATATTAAAATATTTTTAACAATATTTAATAATTATTCAAATATTTTTTTTTTTTCAATTTTTAAATGTTTTTTTAAAGTTTAACACTTTTTAATAGTTTAATTTTTTTTTACAATTTTTAATTTTTTAAATAATTTTTTACAATATTTTGGTCTGATCAACGCATAGTCGACACAACCAACGATCACGTCATTGTTCACATCAACGGTCAATGGAGACACGTGGTGTGTTTTGATTGGATTTTTTTTAACACCATTAACAGCAAGGGCCAAAAATTTGTTGGAATTATATTTTAAATATCAAAATAAGACAAAAAAAAAAGTTTAAGTATCAATATAAAAAAATAGATATAATTCAGAGGCAAAACAGAAATAAAATATTTGTTTTATAACATCGCTACTAAGTGAATATTTTTTTATATCAAAAGATGGCACTAATTTTTTTTTTAAAAAGTATTAACAATTACTTCATCATGATTAGGTTATAGGAGCACATTAGCACTTTACAACTAACCATTATTAAACCAAAAACAGGGCAGTAAAAAGATAATTGTTGAATAAAGATAAGATTAAGGAATTGTGTTAGGTAAACTAACACCATGGGCTTAGTTTACTGATAGAAAATCTACATTATCTATCCACTCTCTTTTCTTTCAAATGGATTCCTACGACTTGATTGATAGGCCAATTTCCATAAAGCTTCCTCCTCTAAGGACCCTGGTCTCCTTCTCTCACTATTTTCTATAATTGTTTGACTACGTTTTACATCTCAAAATTATACATGAATTTTGATTTAATATGTAATTATATATATGAATTTTAATTTAATGTATTTATACCCATAAAACTCTAATTGTAATTCATGTATACAATTACACATTAAATCATAATTAATGTATAATTTTGATATTTATCCATATTAAAATATATAATCTTATCTCTAACAATGGAGAGATTTGTTTTCATCCTACCAAATATAAAGTCACAACATGCCAAGCAGCGAGTTAAAGAGGCTGAGGTAACAATTTCAAGTGCATGTAAGATCCAACTCATTCATTCTGAAAAAAGATTTTAAGTAATAATTAAAGCATCCAATCATGGGCTTAAATTAAATTGATTGGGTAGTGACAAGTGAGCACTGAAGCAATGAAGAGGAAGGGAAGGTTCCCATCCATGGTGACAGATGACACGCTGGGATGGACCCTCAGCAACCAAAGCCAAGACAAGCCAACAATTATCACAAATCATGTAATGCAATCTGGACTCTTGAGATTCTTCTTACTTTTACACGTACCAGTAGCCAGACGTGTCGGCTGTTGAAGCATTGCCTTTTCCATGATGCTACTTTATTATTATGATGTACTTTTTGGTCCCACTCCAACCAGAAATGACTGCCATCATTCTTTGCAAAGTGCCCCAATCAAGTATAGATCCTTGGACTGTAGGTGTGTCACTATCACAACTGGGTCATCCCATGCACTTGCAGCTGAGCTGAGGTGAGGTGACCAGATAGGCATAGCTTGCCCTTCTTCCTACCCAATTGCACTTCAAGAAATATGGTGTGCTAATGCTATACCGTGTCCTGTTACACATCCACGCGTGAGGCTGCACCCAACCCCACCCCACCGCAATTGCCTGCTGCCTCTCTTTTTCCTGTTTTCTTAATTTCAGCCGCAATATTGAATCCACAGCTTGCTGCCATTACAGATGTTGTGACTCAGGATGAATAAAAAGCAAAAATGAAGACTGAAGGAAAAGGCCACAAGCTTGGATTGCTAGTTATTCCTCTGAGAGAACACTATCTATAGAATATCTGATGCTGAAGCTGAACTTTCAGCCACAGACCACAGTATCAGGTTCAGGCTTGATTTGCACAGTCCAATGTACCACATTATGGATATAAAGTAATCCCTTGCACTCTCTCCTTAAAAGATATGAAACTAACCTCATTTTGTTTCATCTGCAAAAAGCATGGACACCCATGTTAACATCAGCAATAGCCTAATATGCTTGGAAACTGCGAATATATATAAATGAATTCAAAACCATGTATTTGATCCTTAATGATTTAAAAATTTTCAGTTTTTGAATCTTAGCTCATTTGGTATTGGTAATATTGTCAATGTAGGAAATTGTGGGTTCAAGCCTGTTAAAGCACATTTATTCTCCTATTTAAGAATTGATAACGGGTGAACCGAACAGTGACTCTGGTAGAAAAGAGGATGATGTTCATCCTAGGAAATCCGGGTTCGAGCACCTATGTGTGCGTTGTCAATGGGTTAAGAAAGTATGAACAGATATTACCATGTAATCACACCAGTATGTCAAAAAAAAGAATTGATAAGAGGTTATGGATAATTCAAGTATATTAATTCTACTTAAGTCGCACTTCAAAAATGTCCAGTTCAATTTGTCATATGCTTTGAATTTTTTAAAAAAAATTACAATCGATCCAATAGAATTGATTCTTATAAGCATTGAACTAAATAATTTACTTACTCTAACTAATTAAATAATCAGAATAAATATAAATGAGAATCACACGTTTACATAGGATGTGACTCAAACTGGGATTTTAAAGTTCATAAGGTCTCAACATTGCAATTGAACCAAGGACCTCAACTTTACCAACAAAGGTAGATTGGAACTTTTCATCTATTAACCAAAACTTAGGAAATAACTTTGTAAATGGTATTAGTAGAAATTCAGTTTTGTCCAGATTATTTTAATCTAAATTATGGGTAAATGGATCTCAGTAACAATAAGAATAATCAAAGTTTCAACTCAGTTTGGTATTAATGATTATTTTTCAAACATTGGGTTGAATTGTCGACTTTTTAAAGTTGACCTTAAAAATTGAATTTTGATTTAAATTGTTGGGCTCACATTTTAAGTTTAGTTTGTTATATATTAGCCCAATTAACTTGGTCCGGATAATTAGAGGTGAATATTTTTTTTTACACAATACTTAAAACTACTTATAACTCTTTTCCAATCCTTAAATAGGAGGATTATACGCTTCAATGCATTTGAACCTATATCTTCCTGCAATGACAACAATATCCCATTAATAATTATTTTCGAATCAAATAACCCGTTAAATTTGGAATTAAGCCTGATTAATGTCGGATCATTTGAACCTTATTAAAATTAGCCCAATTACATAGATGAATATTTGAACATCCATTTATTGGGTTCGTTCACATTTGTTAAGCCCAATTTCTCCTTTGGAGTTCGGATGGGTTTTAAGGCTCTTTCTTCTTTGGAATTCGGATCAGAATTAAGGTTTTAAGGTCATTTACTATGAGTCATTAATTATTACTCCCTTTTATCTCATTAAATATGTTACATTTTTATTTTTAATAATAATAAAAAAATTCATCTTTAAATCTTATTATTTAAAATTTGTTATGGATAATGTTGGAAGCCAGAATACCGACCACCAAATCTTTGAAGAGAAGGAAGCCATGCTAAAGAGAGAGACTTTGCTTCAAGGCACAAGAAGGTATCTTATACACCCATTGACGCAAATCTTAAGCCTCTAATAGAAGCATGACACTTAATATCTCTTAAGCCTATAATGAGAGCATGTTGCTTGGTTCTCAAGTTACCACCCATCATCCTATATAAATAACAACCATCCTTTTCATTTATAATCATCTCATAAGTTATCCAATTAAAAGGTTTTAAGATACCAATTATGAAAAATTACAATCTTATCGATCAACTCAAATGTGTTACACTAACATGTCACTACAAGGAGCAAATGATGTACTTATGCGTAAAGGATTTCTAGCAACCCCGTAGAGAGTTGGTCAATTGTGATTTTCTCAATGACAAATCTTGGTATTAAGTTTTGAAGGAGTTAATCTAAAATTTAAATTTTAAAAAATTGAGAGTTAAATGATAATTCTCAAGAATTGCAGTAGACCTAATTAAAAATATTCAAAAAATTCTAGAGGTTTAATAAAAATTTATAAAAACAAATTAAGCCTCCTAAACATGATAATTCATATGACAACAGTAAGAAATTCCTTCCAATGACCAACCGCTACGAGAAGAAAAAGACATGCCAAGTTTCACCTTATCATGATCTCTTAGAAAAACCTTGGTTATGGAAAGATGAACCCATCTCTTTTGGACCGAAAGATCTTGAATGATTGCAGAAGCCCTACGATGCTATGCGGAAAATGGGGATAACGACTGACCAACTCGAGGCATTCCATGTCTTACTCATCGGTTTCACCAATGAAGAAGTTAAGTTCGAAGGTATTATCATTCTGTCTTTACACTTGGGCACTCCCCTATCCATTATCACCACAATGGTCCAATTCTGGTGTTCAAGGTTCCCTAAGCATACAACATTCTACATGGTCGACCCAACCAAAATGCCCGAAGTGCTGTCAGCTTCTCCTATATCCCAAAATCAAATTTCCAACTCCATTCGGGATAGGAAAAGTCAGGGGAGACCTAAAGCCCACACGACAATGCTTTAACATCACTATAAAGATGAAAAACTAGTCTTATGCTAAAGTCTTGGACTATGGAGAAAACAACCCGCTAAAGTCTGTAAGGTCTCGCTCAGGGGCAAATATACTCTTAGACTATGGAGAAAACCGCCACACAAGGTTAAAGGCCAGTAGATGAGGACTAATTACCCTCTCTCAAAAAGGCGTCCCATCATCATCATCATCGTCGTCTTTTCTTGCAACACAGCTCTAAGTGAGGGTACACCCCACTAAAAGGCTACATAATGGGTGCGTGAGGAGTACAACTAAGGTTCTATGTTTCCTACATTCACCAAGCTATGCGTAAGCCGAAGTGCCGATGTCAAGTGAGGAACAAAAGTGTCCATCGAAAGGGATGTTGGATGATTCTATATATCGAGGCTTCCTTGATGATTGTAGTAAACAAGTTGAGGTACAACAAAATCAAAATCAACGTGCACCAAGACAAGAGAGGAGGCTGAGATAATTCTTTCTCTCATCTATCTCTTTTCTTCTCAAATAGAAATAAATGAGAGAAAGATGTTGACCAGGGAAAGAAAAAGAAATTTGATTAAATTCATTCATATGAAATATAAGAGTACGACTGGTACACACACATGTATAAAAACAAGCAAGTAAGCGGGTTCATTTATAATTTTCAGAGATGAAATAACCAAACTAAACATCTGTACAATTGTTAGGCCAGCTGACAAACAACTTGGCCATAAAACTAGCCGATAATTCAACTCAGCAGCTCCCAGCATGGCTTTCTTGTTGGCTTTCATCTCCAGCTTATGCTTTAACTAGCTCGGTTTCCATCTTCCTATTAGCTACCAACTCTTTAGCTTCCCCCTTGGATTGCCTTCATTACCTTCCTGTTCGCTTGTTTCGTGATAGCTTTGGCTACCCTTTAAATCGATTTTGCTTCATTTCCTTCATGATAGCTTCCTGCATACTATTTTCTTCTGCTTTGTATTCAACTCATACCTGAATTTAGTTTCAATTTTTAAGTTGTTATTTAGTGTAGTATTACACCAACAAGTGAGGGGAATGAAGAGAAGAAAATAGTTAGAAGATGAATCAGATGAATACAAAGCAGAAGGGATAAACTCCATTGTCTCCAACAAATGCGGACAATAGTAACTAGCAAATGTTTGAAGAAATATAAAATATTGAACTACTGTAGTCATCCGGTGTCAATTATACTTGATTTCTTTGACGGAAATACTAATACTGCCAGCCGGTAAGACCAATACAAGTGAGAAATAAAAAATAAACGAGGGCATAAAATATGTTTATTAAGTGCAACCACGAAAAATATTAAATTACAGGCACCAGAAAAAAGCACCAATACTATAATATATAAATTAAATGTACAGGAACACACCAACTACTCTAAAATCTAACCTCAACAGCTACATCCAACTAATAAATAACAAACACACATTGCATTATTACCTTAGCCTTTACCCTTTAGCCAGCCCCTCCCTTCCCCTCCCCTCTAAAGCAAGGTTGTCAGCTGATGGGCCATTTTACTTGCTTTTAAAACCATCTTTGTCCTCTAGGGTACTGATTTTCACATATATCCATGGGGGCAGCCTAGCACTAGCACAACCTCCCACTTGTTTTTTGTTTAATACCCCTCCAAATATAGGGGAGATCCATTTCAAGTACAACCGGCTCTAACTTTTAGATATTGTTATAATTACACCAAAAAACCAACATGAATGCATTTTCAAATTTCACACTTCAGGTACAGCTCAAACTCCAATTTACTTTCTTTTTCACCCTAGTTACCCGTTTGAGTCTGATAATAAAGCAAGGACCTCACTGTCATCAAAATCTGATTCCACTGCTAGCTCAACAGGGGTTTTATTTTCCCTATTTAACACCTGCGGATCTGCTCCCCTGCAGAAAACCAACACGTTAATACCCTCAACATGTTAATTACCATGAAAACTAATCAAATATTACAATATTTTAGAAAGGATCTGCCAGTAACCTGGTAAGAAGTAATTTAGCAACTGCAGCCTTGCCCTTGAGAATACATCGATGAAGTGGTGTTTGACCTCTTGAATCCATTACATTTATATTTGCTCCATATTGTAGTAGAAGTTCAATCATTCCAATATCACCCGTTTCACAGGCAAGGTGAAGTAGGGTACAACCATCTAAATCGTCTGTGGTTTGCCCTTCACTGGTACCCACCAAGTTGAAAGAGCTAGCAGAGGATCTGTCTGATGAATCCCCTGTGATGTAACTGGAGCTGTTGTTACCAACATTTGTATGTTCTTGCAGAAGCATCACTTTGGCAAGGGTTAATGAAGACCCAGAAGATTGTTCATACACTGCATTTAAATCTACTTCACCATTAACAATATAACGGTATACAGCCTTCTTATCATTGGCACGAACACCCTCCCAAATCTGTTGTGCAACTGATTGAGGATGCTGCTCATCTTTCGGCTTGCAAACAAAAAGCTTTTCTGCATACTGAGATAATAAAGAAAACAGAAAATTCTTTCAATTGTTTACACACATCAAATAATTAGAAATTGTTAAAAGAAAAAGTATATGTTTTATCTTCAAGCCTGAGAATATTTTAGGTTTTCATGAATCACCAAATTAAGTGCACAGCGTGAAGGATGTATCGATTGGAGTTAACAGGAAGAAGATTGTATAAGCTTCCACTATTATCCACAAGGTCACCTTATGCCTATCTAAAGGCTTAAAAGGAAAGTACAGACAATTACAAGAAGAGGTACAAGTAGCATTCACAATAGAATGCAATCTTCACATTTTTTGACATTCTAATCAAACAAATTCTACCAAACCAGCTCTCTTACTAAATTAAAGCGGTGCGGTGCGTTTAACTTACTTTTTGTCTCATGTTACAGTATCTAATCTCACCGCCACCGCTGTTTTTGCACTAACCGCAGGTAAATGCACTGCCCATCCAAACCCACCCTATTGCCTAAGGTGCAAGGTTGTCTGAGTAAAGCAAGGTCAAATATGTATATGTGCACTTCTGTATGGCTGAGTATATATACAGGATAATCTTAAGATATATAGTTACTGATAAAACAGTCCAATTTACTCTATAAAACATGCAAAAGTCTTCCCCCCCCCCCCTCTCTTTATTGTGGGCTATTATGCATGATTTCCTTATAATCTCATGTTTGTTGTTGAATACTCAAATATTCAAAAGTAGAAAGTCTGATATTGGCCCATATTCTTCTACTACTAAAAGATAAAGTCCCCCCCCCCCCCCCCCCCCCCCCCCCCCGCTTTTTCTGCAGGCCATTATGCATGATTTCCTCATAATCTCATGTTCTTTGTTGAAAAGTAAATCATTTAAAAAAGTAGAGTCTGATATTGTCCCATTCTTCTACTATGAAAAGGTAAAATTTAAAGAAAATAAATAAAAATCAAGAAAATTAAATAGATTTTCAATCAGACATTCCCTTTGCACCTACTACCTCACCAAAAAGCATGCCTAGGCACGCAAGGCATGCACCTTATCAAACGTGTCTCACCCGTAATTGAAGTACCATTATCCAACATCCGAGGAAAATGCAATAATGCATAGACAAGAACATCTATTATATGAACTCATAAGCAACTATATGAAATAGTAAAGAAAATGTAAAGACTACAGTCAAAGGAAATTAACCTTTGCATGAATGAACTTCTCCTTTACAGATATAGAATCGGAATGACAAGGTTTTCCCATAAGCAGCAGCTGCGGTTTATCAGACTTGTAAAAGCTTCATCACCAGAATAATAAGCATTAGTAACACATAGCTAGAGAACCAAGTTGGTTTTTATTATTACTACATATATTGTATTTTAATCATAAGAAAAAAATACTCTTTACCTTGGGGTAAGATCAACGTGGAAAGCACTTCTGGAGTGCAACAATTCCTCCCAAACTGAGTTAGCAAAGGTATTGCCCAGAGATTGAAACAAACTTATAACATATGGATCCCATACTTTTACATCAAGAGTAAGCGACCTAACCTGAAATATGAACCAAAAAAAACATAAGAGTTACACAAAGGACAAAGCAAAATCACTAACAATTACTCAGGATGCTTTTATCCAGCTAAAAGAATTCACTATAGCAAGAAAACAGTATACTGCACAGAAACAAAAAAATAAAAATTGCAATAAGAGACTAATTATTCTCTTTATTATCAAATTCCTGTAATTCAATCAATAGCAGATATAACTTTTCATTCTGTTTGTATTACTATGTTCATTACTGAGAACCATTCATCTTTAGAAATAAGAAAATTCAAGAAAAAGAGCAATTGATCAATAAAATACTTCTCTAGAGAGACGCAGGTTCTCATATGGATGCATAAAAATGCCATATATAATCTATTCACTTCACCTTTGATATATGAACACCAAGATTACGGTGAACACCAGAGCACTCGATACAAAGAAGAACACCCAGATTCAAAGATGCCCAATCAGGTTCAGGAGCACCACAATCTGCACATTTGTCATTCCCACACACTCTTCGCAGTACATCAATTGGCTTTTCATTTTTTAAACAGGACCTCTGATGTTGTGAGGCTCTTGATTGGCGTTCGTTATGTGCACTAACAAGGTTTCTCTCAGAGGCATACTCTTCAACAGCAGTGTGATCAAAATCAGAACTTTCAAATGAACTACTCTCACTGGCAGATCGATGATGACCACTTCCCATGGGACTAGCAGAGAGACACTGAAAATTTATAAGAATTCAACAGTCAATAAGTTGATAAGGAAGCAAAGAGAAAAAAATTGTGCTACACAAATAATTACCCTTTCAGGAGCCTGAGAACTAAGCAAAGAAGCAATAACACCAGTTATCTTTTCAATCCAATCCATTTGATCCAGTGCACTCTCTGCCTGTTCTGACAAGCACAAGAAAAGCATTATTGCAGTCAATTTCCAAATAATAACCCTAATCCTACACAAGTGCAATTTGGCCTGTCAATCCAGCAATTGATTGATCCCAGAAATAACAGAAATGCATAGATACAAGCTAACACCTAATGAAAAACACAGTCTACACCTAGGTCATACCTGCAAAGTGTAATTCTTTGTAGGAGAAATTATCCTAAAACAAAACCTCAAATCTGACTGGTCAGCATCAACTTTTATTGTTGACGTAAGCAGATTCACTGTGTGATGGGCAACAGATTTTTCATCATGAACGCCGCCATGATAATGAGAAGAAAGCCATCGGCCCAATAATCCAGATCCAAGTTCAGAACTATTTCTCTGGCCAGAAAGCTGACTGCCAGACCCCTATTCACCAAGAAAGATCAAGAAGAGCAGAATAGAGCTTTCATCACAAAATGCACTTCAAGCACCCTACTTTCAATGTTTTTCAAAAAGGCAGGAGAGGAGGAAGAATCTTACAGATGATTTGCTGCACTGCTTGCGGTAATAATACAACATTCCACGGCTATCAAGGACAAAAAATCTTCTTTTCCAGTCTCCTCTCAAGCTTGATGAACGTTTTGACAGATAGCCTTGTCGAATGGTTTGAACCTGTAGGAATATATTCAGAGTTTCAGATGCAGATATACACTACATAGTTGCAAAAGCATCAGGAGGACTAATAAAATCTAACAAACAGAAATCTGGGATAACTTAAAATCTTCTTTAAACCTTTCCCTTCGCAGCAGACTGCATTACTGCCTCTATCATTTTATGTGAACTTCTACCTATTGCTTGTATACCATCTCCATTAGGTGATCCATTAGAACCATTAGAAGACAATCTGCTCTCTCTGTCAACCTGCCGTTTGTACTCTTGCATTCTTTCATTTAAAGCTGCCTGCTCATATTTGGATCTTTCCCTTGATTGTCGTGCATAGGTCATGACCTGCAGGACTTGTATTTCAACAATTAGCACATATATAGGCATAGACATAGGAATCATCAATGACAAGATACAAATTTTCTTTTGGCTTTGGTTAGATTCAAAGCCATACCAACTATTAACCATTCATCTTATAACATGCTATGACTAATCTTTCAAATAACTGATACTATATTCAGTATAGGGATAATATTTTTCTTTTTCCTTTGAGTAAAACAATTGGTCGAAGAAAATACAGCTCAATCAGAGATGTATAGAATTATGTTTTGGTCCGGAGGAAATTTAAGATAACAAACCTGATTAATGTATGGCTCCATTTGATGCAATAATTCATAGCCCTATAAACAGAAAACTTCATCATGACCAAAGCATTCACCATTTGGTAGAAACAATGTGAAAGAAATTGAGAAGTCCTGCGACATGATAACCTGTTTGAAGTATCGAAGATGTGCATCCATAGTCCCACTAACAGCTTCCAGAAACTCAAATCGCTTTTTAGCTTCAACATTTGAAAGAGCAGTTACCTGTAATTGTAAACCACAATAGCATAATTACATATATTGAACCACATTGGAATTGTCACAGCAACATCAGTTCAGAAATAATCTGCTAGCAATTCACTCACTAGATTAAAGCGAGCCTGCTCAAATGTTGACCTCGCACTATGAAGTTCCTAGAATAACTCCAACCATGTCAGAGCATGTAGGAAATATTCATCAACATGATACCTATGTAGGAAGGAATGTCATATACATGAAATTATAAACCATCAAGCCATTTTGCAAGATACCTCTTCCAAAACATTGGCAATATTACTCTTTGTACTTTTCCTGAGAGAAAGAAACTTTTCACGAGCCTGCAAAATTATTCAAACCGGTACAATATAACTATAAATTTGATTTTATGCCAGCTCAAGACTATAATATCATATTCAAGCAACGTAACTAAGCAAGAAAACAAACTATAGTGGAAAAAATGAATTTAACTACTGAAGCACCTGGTCATAAACGAGACTAGCCTTGTCAAAGCGTTTACGTGCTTCCTGCACTCAGATAAGTTCTTTTAAAACAAAAAGCTAAACAAATAAAACAGATACAACTAAAATAATACACAAATTATTAAAAGGTTGATGAATCCATAGCAGAGCAATAAATAAACAACCTATGTTTCTCTTAAGAAGACTAATTTACATAGCAATAGTTGATAAGGCTGCCCAGCTTTTAGCTAGTTCCAATCTTCCCTACTTTGTAGGGCAACTTAAATCTCATTTGCATTAAAGGTGGTTGGTTACCTTGACGTCAAGTAAATCCCTATTGACAAACTGCAGTAATTTGTCATTTAGCTCGGTTTCAACCTGGAGAGAAGAAAGTAGTTCAGAAATAATATTATATTGTATGTCAATATAGTTGTAACATTTGCATTCTCACAATGTTTAAAAGAAGATTTAAATATTGACATAAGGACAGGTTTTAAAGATTTAATGCATTAAAGCCTTAAGTAGCCATGGAGAAAACAAGCAAGGTTTTTTTTTTACTACTACTGAAATATCTGAAAGATAATCATTTTCTTTCAGTAAGTATTCTTACAGCAGCAGTTGCAGAATGTCAAAGAACTGAATTTATCCAAAATCAGTTATCTTAGGTCTTCACTGCTCCATAATAAAATTTGATATTCATGCTCAAACAATATTTCAGAAATTTACCTGTGACCGAAGAACTTCCTTGTATGTTCCAATTTCTCTCAATGCTATGGTAAACTTGGTCATAACTGGTCCTAAAGAGGGGAAAAAAGGTTCAATTACTGCTATGGTGACATACCAAAACATAATATACACATCATGTCAGATATGGGAAAATTTTTGAGAAAGCAAAAAGTAAGAAAAGGCATTTGGATGTCTTATAGAGATCAAACCAACAATTATTACAATAGGAAGAACACCAAAGCAAAAAAAATGAAGCCACTGAAACTTAAGACTGCCTGATCTCTTCAGGTGCAAATCTATCACCAATATTCAAGCAAGTACAATAAACAATTTTGGCACAAAATTAGAACAAATACATACCTCCAAAAGCAACACTAATAGGGTCATTATGTCCTCCACCAAACATTTCAAGGGCACTTGCAAAAGCAATGTCCCCATCATATCCCTCCCCAAGTCCTTCCTGCAATCAAAGAAAAATAAATAAACAAATAAATATTTCCCCAACTCATGACTCCAATAGCAAGCAGTAGCAACCCCCTCCCTCTTCAGAGGAAGAAACCAAAAAGGAAAGAAAAAGTCTATTCCAGTTGAGAGTACACTTATATGACTGCTTTTACAGTAATAGTCAGGAAATTTACGACCATCAGTATCCTGGTGTAAAACAACAAGCATGGAACTATGGTCAAGTACCAAAGAAAATCAACTAATGGGTACATAAACATTTAAGTTTTTGTGTTATAATGCAAGGTTGCATTCAGTTTTTTTGCCATATGTTTGACCTACAGGTAAGAAAGAATGTTGAAAAACATATGAAACTTCCATAAACTGGCAGAAAGTTGAGAATAAATATAGGCAATGACTATTAATACATAGTAAGAGAAACCCTTTATGTTCGAGAGGCATAAAGCAACAAACAACAAATACTTTGCCCATTATAAAGACATATTGGATTATTTCTTTATTTAATTTAGAATTCAAGTTTGGCCATGTCACATTCTCATATACTTCTTTCATTCAGTAAAAAGGGATCTTGTTTTTGATTAAAACAATCAGATTCATAGATACATTTGAAGATATAAACCTACGTGTATTTTCGGCATCCTTTGTAAAACCTTAAGCTTCTCTCACGTAACAACTCGGCACTTTCCTCCATGCATTGTATCTGTCTCACCAAATAAAATTTATAAATGATCTATACATGGTCCATAAATAACCAAACAGATATACTATCTCATAAAGCTCTAGCATTAGAGTCCATCAGACAAATAGTAAGGTTACTATGCGTAAGAACACAAAATTATGATACTCAAGTAAGTATTAAGAACTTTCAAATCCATGAGAAAATACAGTTACAGTATAATTGTAGAGGTAAGCAATGTCTTTAAGCAAAAAGAGATATTCCATCCCACTATAATCAGCATGTACAAAATACAAATGTGGATGTAAAGGTTAGCGCTTGACAATGATACTCATGAGATAAAAAGTTCACTAAAATTCTCCAACGTGATTCCATACTTATCTCATCCTATTCATAAAGAGAACTTAATCACATCAAATTAAAAAAAAAACATAAGAGATCATTTGAAAATCAGTGCCCTATAGTTTCAATTTTCAGATAATACATCTCATCGCAAACCAGGAGAGATCAAGGATCACTCTTTAAACAGTCTTTTAAACCCACCAATCATGGATACTGATCGTCAAGCTAGATACCGAACTAGGCACATGCTCCAACTCTATTTAGAATAAAATAAATCTCCCCAAATCTACAGAACCTTTTTTTATGCCAAAATATACAACCATTAATTATACAAAAACTACCGCTGATCTAGCTAAATTCTTTGAAGCAGCCATTAGAAAGATAAAATTAAGGGGAACATATTCCCGTTTTATTTTGTTTCTTTTGCCTTATTTCTCCGACAACAAAAGGGGAACAAAGCATTGAAGGTTACAAAAACGGCAATCAAAATAAGCAACCTGAAATAATTCAGCTAAATATGTAAACAATTTTGGGGGTAGGGGGGGGAGTATATAAATCTACAATGTCCTCGACTTCGTTCCAGCTAAATAAAGAACGTCGAGAGAGAGAAACCTGCTTGCGAAACATGGGAGAGTCATCGAGCTTAGCGAAGTGCATTGTGGAGGCCACGATTCTTTCTTCTCTTCACAATAAAATCTTAATTAACATTACATCAATGCTCGATCCTTCGTAGAATAAGACTAAACCCCTGAGATCTCCCCTTCACTCTGATTCAAACCCTTCCAAAAAGGAAAGACGCGATGGCTTGACAACTTAATTAACAAAGAGAGTCGGCTTCCAGAGCAAGAGATTCAGCTCCATCAACTCGATTCACATGGATTTCACGGCATTTAATTTAACAGAAAGTTTTTTTTAATCTTGTTTACAGTTCTCTTTTTTCGCTTTATGTGTCATAATACTATTTGCTTTGAGGTTTCAATTCAACTCAAAGAAAGGTAAAATATATATAACCGAAAGAAGATGAATAAAATAAAACCCTAGAAAAGAGAAAGTGGAGGAGGAAGGAAGGGACCAGAAAACATAAGATTTTGACTAGAGGAAGTGGAGGTTGTTTTTAAGGGTGAGAGAGCATTGGGAATTGAGTGAGTGAGTAAGAAATTAAAACAAAAAGGAAAAAGAAAAAGAAATTAAATTAGTCCATTTTCATACATTAAACCGAAAAAATGTCCATAACATGCGTGAAGGTGAGACACAAAGACAACTTAGATAAAAGCGAAGACACAGACATAATTAGCCCTTCCCTTCCCTTTTCATCTACGAATTCGTTTAAAATTTTTAACAGCTTGTTGTGAATACCAAAACCTACGTCGTCGTTTCGAGGATGTTCTTGAAAACGGCGTTACGACTGTGTGTTTCTTACAGGAGTTACCTTCCTTACACCCCCCTCCTTCAGAGAAAAAAAAAAAAAAGAAAAAGAGAAAGGTAAAGAGTGCAAGTGGAGAAGCGTGTAATGAAATATCTACTTTTTGAAGTTTGAATTGGGGGGAGATTGGTAAAGAACGCGCCATGAGCGAGTGGTAGTAGATCATAGAAACTGAAAGATGCTTCTGTCTCGCAAACTCAGCAATCGAGGAAGCGGGACCCAAACTAGAACTACTCTCTTTCCCCTCTTCCATTTTGATTTTCTTGCTCCGGTCGGTCCCGTCACCTGCCAAATTTTAATTATCATTCTTTTTGGATAATTCAACGCAATCTCTATACATTACATTTCCATTGATAGTATTCACCAAATTTTAATTAATCATAATAATTTTTAAAATTCGAATTATTTATTCTTTCTAAATGTGAATTTCTATGGGACTTTGTGTTATCAAAATATCTAGCATATATATTATGGATCGGTGGAAAGAGAGGAGGGCGAAGGGTGGGGACCTGAAAATTAAAATTGTAATGGAAAGGCGACCTACAAATTTCAGCCTTACTTGAGCACAGTTACTCAACTCATCAACGCCCCCAAAATATCTGCAACAATTGAACATGACATTTGTTGGGGGCATTTTTGCTCTGGGCTGTCGAGGTCATTGATCCTCTCCTCTGCCTCTGCTCTTTCAGACAGTAGTATTTCTTGGGACTTAAATTTGCTTTTCGTTCCATCTTATGTTAAGATCTATATTTCACGATAACATTTCTCGAGCTTTGCTTTTGGGATATGAGAACATGTTTGATTAGGATTTTTTTCGTTTTTGGTATGAAAGTCATTTTATTCGAGCTAAAAAGATGGAGACTCCTAGCTTTGCTGCCTATTTTACTTATTTTTGGTTAGCAGCCATAGATTCTTATAAAAGGTGTTGGTCATGCTTGTTAGCATGTAGCAACAAAATATTTCATCAAACTCTTTTCAACATTTTTTAATCTCGATTTCAGTGATCGAAGAGCAATTAATTATTATCAAAAATTGTTTTCAGTTTGTCATAGCTCACGACAATCATGAGGTTCTTATTCCATTTCTTATAATTATTTTCATTCCGTTTGTTGTTAGTAAGGGAGTAAGTATCGTTTTCAAATCGAAAATAAAATATTCATTCATTAATATTTTTGTATGAAACAAATATTTGAAAAATCTTTTGCAACATTTAATATGCATTAAGATTATACATGCGTCTTTCATTAAACCTTGAAAATATTTATGAGTCGTTGCAACGATAATTCCTACACGCATTGAATTAAGTCATTTTGGGGAAATCTTAATCAACTAGTAAGAACATGGATTTCCATCCAATTAATACGTGAACCTAATTCTTTAGGTATTCACATGTACTGATAAGTGTCAAAATTAACATGTTTTAGCCTTATTCTTAATGTGTTTTTGGATGATTAATCGATTTAAAATAATGAATTTTATGTTCATAATCCTTTAAATTCATGTTTCTATATTTAAGAAAGCATTTGGAAGTGGAAGGAGCGAAAAACAAGCGAAAACCGTACAAAAAGAGCAAATTTTAGAAGCCACACAAGCTGGACACATGGCCATGGACTAAATCGAAGACCAAAAGAAAAATTTGAGACAAAAGTGTGAATGTGGAAGAGTTAGGAAGAGATTTATTGGACATAAGACTTTATTTAAATTTAAACTTTATTTTTTATGATTAATATTTAAGATTATTATTATTATATTATTTATATTTATCTTTTAAGCTTTATAATTTAGAGTCTAATTTGGATCCAATTAGGGAATTATTGTTTAGATTTAATTCAAATTATCTTTTTAGAATTTAATTTGGATCAAACTAGAGTTTTTTCATGTATTATAAATAGGAGATAAAGTGATATGAGAGGAGACTTCCAATTTTCTGTAACATCCTCCATTCCCCAAATCCAAGCCGTTAGAGATTATTGAAGGAAACAACTGAAGAAACACCATAGAAGCCTTCTTTGAAGTCGATTTTCATGAAGATTGAAGACCTTTTTCTAAATTCTTTTGATTTTATTATGAGTTTCTCTTCATCTTGTGGTTATATTGTCTTTGAGATGTTTCCATTCATTAGCATGAACTAAATTCCCAAATACCTAGGGGAGACGAATCTTATGATGAATTATGTCATTTGATTTTTGATTTTACGCAATAAATACTTGAATTTTGTTCTCAATTGTGTGTGCTTAATTCTTGATTTAGTATTTTTGGGATATTAATTCTTGTTTGATTTGCTTAAATCAGAGGAGGAATAGACCCTGTTTAAGAGTGGATCTAGCATAATTGAGTGGAGTTGAATGCAATCCTAGAAATAGAACGACATAAATCTACCGGATTAGAGTCAAATCTAATAGGGGAATCCATGGATCGAATTAATGCGACAATAGGGGTTTTAATTAGAAAGAAATTTCAATTAATCAACCTAGAGTCAGTTGCTTTTATGCTTGAATAGAGATATTAGCATAATTTAGAGATTTCTACGGAACAAAATACTAAGTGAATAAATTGCTTAATTCAGAATGATAATGACAGATGAAATCTAGGTAGAGTTTTTCCTAAGTATTATTTGCTTCTTGGTATTAAAACACTTGTTATTTCTTGTTTTATTCTTTGTCGCACTTTTAGTTTATTAATTTAGTTAAATTTAGTTTAAAACAATCACTCTATTCGATCAGTTAGATAATAGGAAGACAGCTATTACCAGTACTTTTAGTCCTCGTAGGAACGATATTTGTGGTCACCGTAACTATACTATTAATTGATAGGTGCACTTGCCTTAGTCATATTTTTAGTTAGTTTCTACTACATCAAGTTTTTGGCGCCGTTGCCGGGGACTGAAATATTAAGAAAATTTTATTTCTATTAATTTAACCATTTTTATTTTTATTCTCATATTTTTTTGTTTTTAATTTAATTTTTACATTTAATTTTTTTATTTTATTTTATAGGTTCTTTTAGAAGCAGTCTTTATTGAAGAGATGTCATTGAATAATTTTTAGTAGCAAGTCATGAGAACAAAACCGATGAAAGCAACCAGTGTTTTTAATATGGATGTAGTTTCTATGTTGGCTCATCAGGTTGAAACTCTTAATAAAAAAATTGATGGTTTTAATTTTTCTAAACAGGTACATCCTGTGATACAGCGCAATGAAAATTAAACAGGGATGATGAGTTCAGAATATTTCCATGAGCAAGCAGACTTTTTGGGTAATAATTTTAGACCTCAAAATAATCCCTATAGTAATACTTATAATGCAGGTTGGAGAAATCACCCAAATTTTTCGTGGGGTGGTCAAGGAAACCAAAGGTCACAAATCCTTCCGGGTTTTCAACAACCTCATCAACAAGAAAAAACAATCGAACCTTGAAGAGATGCTTGCTAAATTTATTTTGGCTTCTGAAGTGAGATTTCAAAGCAATGAGATAGCTTTAAAAAATCAGCAAGCATCAATTCATGGTCTTGAAAATCAAATCGGCCAGCTTACTAAACTAGTTTCGCAAAGACCACAAGGTAGCTTACCTAGTAATACTGAAACTAACCCAAAAGAGCAAATTCATGCAATCAATTTTCAAAGCGTGGAAAGGTTAGTCGAGCCTGAACAAAACCGAAGCTAGAAGTTGTTGTGAAAAATAACGAGGTTGAGGAAAGTAAGAAAGAGCATAAGTCAGTGCTTAGAGAATACAAATCTCGAATTCCATATCTAGAAACATTGAAGAGAGACCACGGAAAAGAAAAATATGGTAAATTTCTTGAGCTCTTAAAAAAATTAGATATTAACTTACCTTTTGTTGAAGCTCTTTCGCAGATTTCGAAATATGTAAAATTCTTAAAGGAGTTATTAACAAATAAGAGGAAGTTAGATGACTTGTCAACTGTGGAGCTTAATGCAGTTTGCTCAGCCATTTTCCAAAACAAACTACCCAAAAAACTTAAAGATCCAAGGAGTTTTGCTATTCCTTGTCTCATTGGTAGTTTACATGTTGATAAAACTTTAACTGATTTAGGTGCTAGTATAAATGTTATGCCTTATAAACTATTTAAAGGACTTGGTCTTGGGGAATCTAAACGCACTAGGATAAGTATTCAGTTAGCTGACAAATCAATTAGATATCCTAGGGGTATTATTGAAGATGTGCTTGTAAAAGTGGATAAATTTATATTCCCTGTTGATTTTGTTGTATTAGACATGGATGATGATATTGAAGTACCTATGATCATAGGTGGACCCTTTTTAGACACTGTTAGAGCTATCATTGATGTGGGTACTGGTGAACTTGTGCTTCGTGTAGGTGATGAAAAGATTACTCTTAAAGCACGTGATTTTGTAGAGTCCTAAATGAGTATAATGATTGTAACACCCCTATACCTGATTCGTACGTAAAAACCCGATATAGAAGTATTACATTAAAGTTTAGTACAAAAAAAAATCAAGTCATGTAATTTTTTTTATCAAACGATGCATTTTTAGGCTTCTTGATTCAAAATATTGTAAATTAATCATGCATAATTAAAATCTAGATTTAAAACCGATTTAAAAGAAGCAAAATATGATTTTTAGTCCAAAACATAATTTCAACCAAAATTCATCATTTCATTTCATCAACTCAAAGCATCCCAAATCAACATTTTTCCTTCCATTAGAGTCACATGTAAGTACCATTTGTACATGCCATTTTACTTCAAAGTAAATTACCTAAACTTAAGCTTCAAGAGTGATGTGATGTGATGTGATGTGATGAGAGGTCCTTTGCTTGACTCTAGCTTTCTGTAGCTTTTGTACCTACGCGTTAAAATAAACGCGTTAAGCCGGTGAAGGCTTAATAAGCACTACAAAAGTAATGAACAACCATTAAGGCAACAATAGGCACACACAGTGCTAAACAGAAGCACACACAGTGCTGAACAGAGGGCACAAAACGTGCTATACAGTAGGCGCGCAAGGGTTCCTTAATGGCATGCCACTAATATCACAACGGTTCTAATTCGTCTACATGGGCATAATCTCATTTAACATCATCATTCATAATTTATTCATCATATACCTCTTTACTCTTATTTTCACATTAATTTTCAAAGCTGTCCATTTGAGTTACAGTAACTAAATTATTTATATCTTGAGCTACAGAATTTGAAATTATAATCCGCTTGATGTTTCTGAAACTAGACTCAATCATATTTTTACCATAAAATTTCCAGAATTTTTACCTTAGCCAATTTGTACAGTAAATTCTTTCAATTTACTCCTTCTCTGCTGCCTAATAGTTTCGAACTTTCTTCACTAAAAATTATCTATCTTTTAGTACAAAGATCAAATGATGTTCCTGTCTGTTTCCTTTGAAAATAGACTCATTAAGGATTTAGCCATATAAATTTCAGTCTCTAATAATTTTTCTATATTTTTCTATGATTTTTCAAAGTCAGAACAGGGGAACTCGAACGTGCTCTGACCTTGTTATACAAAAACTAGTATATCTCGAAATATACAATTCTGTTTCTTTCACTGTTTCTTCCATAAAAAACTACACTCAATAAGATTTAATTAAATATATAATTCGACTCTTAAATCATTATATACAATTTTTGGTGAATTTTCGAAGTTAATACTTTGTTCTATCCAAACTGTTTTACTCAGTCACACATTAATCCCTTCATTTTATCATTGTAAACATTCAAACTTTGTACCTATATAACAATTTTTATGCTAATAATTCATATACCATTAGAGAAAGTAAACTATAAATCAAAACTCTTGTAGTACTTACAACAAAAAGGCTGATTTTCTTCTCTTTTCACTCTTTGCTCTTCTCTTTTTCCTTTCTCTTCAATTTGATCCTTGCCTCTCTTCTCTTTCTCTTCAATTTCACATAAACAAATATAAACTATAAGCTATAATTCAATAATTTTCATGCTAAATAACAGTAAAATACATGTATGTCATGAGAATTTAACCATTTCTTACCTTAACCCTTAAATTTAAATTTTCTCAATTTAGTCCTTTATCTCTCTAACACCCCAAAAGTAACTCTATATGAGATTTGAGGTGTCTACTAGCTCTATTTTATGACTCTCTTTTGGAAATTCCAAAGAAAATGGAAGTTTTTGGAGTTTGGAAAGCTTAAAAATGATGAAAGGACCTATTTGGAATAAAAACAAAAGTTGGAAATGGAAGAAAAGGGCATGGACAGCTAACATAATGAAAAAGATGATATTTCATCTTTTAATCACTTTTTCTTCTCTCAAATTCTCTAGAATTTTCACTTAAAATATCTCACTTAATAAAAATGGTAAAATTGTACTTTGTCCCTGGGCCTTCCAACTTTACACTTTGGCCCAAAACTTTGCCTCCAAAAATATCTTCCACCAAATTACTCTTTTGCCCCTCCTTAATCAATCCAATTCTCATGATAACTCATAATTCAATTTGGACAAATTATTATTTAATCCTTCCTCATTTCTCATAATTACTAATTACTCCTTAATTTTCTGATTTTTTTCTTATTTTAGCTACATAGTCTAATTCTCAATTCTACTCTATTACTATTCCAAATCTGGTTCAAGAACACGGATGTTACAATGATGATAATTATTCTGTTAATGTTAGTAACCATGTGACTCAACACTTTTTGCAGGAAATCACTAATGAAATCATGATGGATCAAATTTTAACTCAAAGTGATAGAACTCGAGTAGTAAATGAAGATCAAATGTTGCAACTAGAGGAACTAGATGAATAACGGACGAAGTTCGACGAAAAACAGAGGAAACCCAAAGAAGAATCAACACAAAGCCATGAAGTGTATGTGAAGAGGATAAACATATTTAAAGTGGGAGACAAAGTGTTATTAGACAAATCGGATCCACGAATTTTTCCTTCAAAATTCAAGTCAAGAGGGTCCGATCCTTTTGTGGTAAAAATTGTTTTCCCTTATGGTACAATTGAGGTAACACATCCTGATTACGTCACATTCAAGGTAAACAATCAACATCTCAAATTTTATTGTGTTGGTAATAATGATAACAAGAAAGAAGAACTTTGGTTTCATGATCCGCCATAACTACGAGTTTAAACAGGAAAGTCGAGCTTAGACTTTAAACAAGCGCTTCTCGGGAGGCAACCCGAGTGTTTTTATTTTCATTTATTTATTTTACTTTCATGTTTTTAAAAAAATGAATAAAAATTCAAAATTCAAAAAAATTAGTATTTTTATTCATTTTCATTTCATTTTATTTTATTTTAATTATACACTATTTTTATTCTTATGGTTGTTGTTTTTTAGTAGTTATCTCCCTCTCTTACTTGTCTTTGTCTATTTTCTTATTAGTTTGCTCGGAAAATTGTACTTTCTTTAGACTCGCTGCATTCCCAGTTTTTCCCATTCCGATGAAATCATCTTAATTCAGGGAAGTTTCAATTGCTTTCCACTTTATGATATTGTGCTTATTGTGCTTTTGTCTGTTTGTATATTGAGGACAATGTACATCTTAAGTATGCGGAGATTGATTGTGTATAATTGTGATAAAATCCCTGAATTGTTTATTGTGTTTAAGTAATTTTCTCTGTTGAAGCCCATTTGTCCGGGCCCAAAACTTTGGATCAACTTTCGATTTTATATTTGGTTTAAGTTAATTCTAAATTTATTTACAAATTTGGATTTATCTTAAAATTTAAATTTAAATTAATTTTTAAATTTAAATTTGTGTTAAATTTAGATTTAGTAAATTTGGAGTAAATTTAAACTAAAAAATAAAATCAAAGTCCATTAAAAGTCCATTTACAAATTGTTGATCAAAGGCCCAATTGGGGGCCCGACTCTAACCTAAAAATGAACCCATTACATTCAACCCAAACCAGATCAAGACCTAATCTGCTGCCTCCATCTCAACCAATCAAAGGCTGCCACGTCAACATTGGCAGATTCTACTTGCACTGCCACAAGCAACTTGCGTCTACACCACCAGCTACCTCAACCACCATCTGCTACCACCATCACCTGCAACAAAAGAATAATGGACAGCATTTTAAATTAAAAAGAACAATTTGTAATGATGGAAAATCTGGCTATAAAAGCCAGATTTGAGCATGTTGTAAAGAGAGGGCAAGATCCTTTTCTAGAAAAGTCAATATATAAATCTATAGAACATTTCAGGAGAAATCAATATAGAGACGACTAAAGCAATTCGAAGCAAAGGGAAAATATCATCAGAATATACATCATTTAATACTCTCGAGGTATATCATAAACATATGCATTGATTATTTGTTTACTGTTATTTGTTGTTCAAGTTTCGAAAGTTTTTAAAATAGATATTAATATATTTTATTCATATTATCATCACTGCCATTTATTATAGCTATAATTTCAAAACGTTTATGTTTCTAATAAACCCATTTATTATGCTATTAAAGTTACATAATATTTATAAATCTATATTTATTGCATATATTAAATGAATAATTAATGAAATATTCATTAAATGAAATTAGTAACAATATTAGATAAAAAAAATTGAAGAGTCAATACCTCCTCGGGTAACCGCCACTACCACCGCCGGAGCAGCGTCGGGTTTCGCTCCGATCGCCGACAGCCTCTCCTCGTAAACGGATTCGCAAAACAAAAAAGGGTTTTAAAACAATGTTTTAACCCATAACAGATTTGAAGCTAGGATACAATGAAACAAAGAACACAAACAGATTCCAAAATGAAAGCAAAAGGTTTTTTTTTAAAAAGAAAAAATCAAATATCAAAAGAAAGAATAGCAAAGGGTGAGGACCAGATCTTTTTTGTTTTAAAAACAAATAAAAAAGGATTTTAAAAGAAAATAAAAAGAGTTTCAAAAGTTTGGAAGATCCAGATTGGAGTTTAGAAATGGAAGAAAAAGAAAAGAAACAATGGCTTTTGGGTTTACCTGCCAGCGTGTGAGCACGGAGGAGGAGGCGCGTGAGCAAGGAAGGAGTGGCGCAGGCGCTTGAGGAACGGTGGACGGTGGCGCGTGTCCACGCACGACGACGGAGCTACGGCGGTGGCTAGGGACGATGGCCGGATTCTGGTTTGGGAAAGAGAGAGTTTGAGAGCAAAAAGGGGGTCTTGTTTTTTTTTTTTTAAAAAAAAGAAAGGTCTGATTATTTTCTAGAGATTTTTAGCCTTTAAAGGCTATTTTCAAACGGTACAGTTTTGGGGAAGGGGATATAAGGATTTTTTAATTTGGGATATTTACCTTTCAGGTCCTTTCTTTTTTTTATTTTTTAATTTAATCTTTTTCATACTTTTATTTAATTTTAAATTTGCCCACGAATTTCATTTCATTTTCAATTTAATCCTTTGACATTTTGAATGCACCAGAAACTGCCACGTGTCATTTTTTGGATTATTTATGCATTTAGTCCTTTTTATTTTTAATTTGTTTTAATTTAATCCTTAAATTAACTTTTATTTAATTACAAAATTGGTCCAAAATTTTTTCAAGATTTTCAAATTAGTCCATTAACTTCTGGATGCCTGTGGGGCTGCCACGTGTCACCTGTTTTTGGTTTTATTCCTGTGTAAGCCCCTAAATTGTCTAGAAATTACATTTTGACCCTAAAACTTTTCCAAAATTACATTTTGACCCTAAATTTTTTCCAAAATTATATTTTGACCCTAAAACTTTTCCAAAATTACATTTTAACCCCAAAGCTTTTCCAAAATTACATTTTGACCCCAAAACTTTTCCAAAATTACATTTTGACCCCAAAACTTTTCCAAAATTACATTTTAACCCCAAAACTTTTCCAAAATTACATTTTAACCCCAAAACTTTTCCAAAATTACATTTTGACCCTCAAAACTTTCAAAAGTTACATTTTGACCCCTAAACTTTCCTAAATCCCATTTTTAACCTCGATTTCACCAAAAATTACCATTTTACCCCCGAATCTTTTAAAATTCCATTTTTAACCTCGATTTTACCAAAATTACCATTTTACCCCCGGGTATCCATAAGTCCCGCTTTTCACCTCGATTTCATCATTTACCAATATTTGCATTTGTTTGCACCTACATTTTATATTTTCGCACATTATTTATCTACTTATTATATTACTTCGTATCTAATTTCTATTATCAATTGCTACTCGTGTTTTTAAAACTTACACTTTTATTTACAAATTACTTCAAAGATCGAGGCAATGTTCGGTTCGAGCGTAACTTCGAAAAATCACGCCCTAACGTGTCGGGTGCGATTTATTCGTATAATTCGTGCGAACCGAATATCCTTTTCAAGTTTTTCTTACACTCGTTCACTTTGAGGCTCCGAGAATGTCGTGTCCTAACGTGCTGGTCGCGACTTCAAATCTTCGTGAAAATCGAAGTAAACGAGTATTCCTTTTAATTCTTCAAATCATGTGTTCGAGGATTGCATTTTAACCTTCATACGAAATTTTCAAGTTCTCAAAATATATATACAAAGGACTTTCATGACGAAAATAAGGCAATATTATTTCGTGTGAAAACTTCGAAAATCGTGCCCTAACGTGCGGGGTATGATTTTCGTACGAAAGAAATATCCCCTTAAAAGTTTTTTAATACACCCCTATCCATATCCAAATTTTTAAGTAACGAGATAATGTTCCTTCCCGTGGAAACCTCGAAAAATCGTGCCTTAACGTGATAGGTATGATTTTCGTACAAATCACGCGATCGAATGCTCTCTTCAAAAGTTTCCTAAACGTCCTTCGATTTCGATACTCCGAGAATGTAGTGTCCTAATGTGTTGGACACATTTTCTAATTCTCATAAGAAGAACGAAATACGGGGACGAGTTCTTCTTAAAAGGTCTCCTTTAAAATTACACAGAGCCTTTCAAAAATGAATACCGTATTTTAAACTTCACTCAAGCTTTCATTGTTTACATAAAATAAGACCCGAAAATGATCATGTGGTACCAATTCTGGGCGTACGAGGGTGCTAATCCTTCCTCGTGCGTAACCGACTCCCGAGCCCATTCTTCTGGATTTCGTTGACCGACGTTTTAACGTTTTTTGGTGATCCAATCACACCCAAATAAAAGATTGGTGGCGACTCCCTTTTTATTCCCATTTTCCAAAACTTAAAATATTTTTCGAAACTTTCGTTTTCGAGGTGGTTTCGACAGCTTGGCGACTCTGCTGGGGATATTTTTCAAAATAAACGAGAGTCAAGCCAAAATTGATAATTTTTGGGTCTTTTTTTAGAATGTTTAAACTTCGGTTTTTGTTTAACATGTGATCCTCGGTATTTTTGTGTGACATTATACTTTGTGATATTGCTAGTATAATTTTGCATCCATATGCATTCTGCTATTACCCTTTTAAGTGGAAGTGGGAAACTACTCCTTCGTGAGGTCTTCACCTCCGTACAGGATAGTGAATCGCTTTCGGGATTACAAAGTACCCTTGTTTTCGTGAAGTTTTTACTTCCGTGCAAACATGCGGGAAATGCGTCCCCCTAAACCAAACTCGTCCGTATAAGCCTGTAATGGGTGAGGATTGAGGAATCTGCTGGTTTGGGTACCCTTTACTTTAGAACCTAAACTGCATTTAGTGAGCCGTAAGTACTCGCCCTAGATGGAGTTAGGCCGAACCCTTTCAGCATATACCCGAAATAGATTTTTAGGTTCTGTGTTACATATATTTGTATGCTGATTTTTATTATCACATGTTACTAACTGTGTTTCATTTTGTCTCTTTTCTTTCTGTTTGCATTTGCATCATCATACAAGAAAAGGTGTTGATATAAATCTGTTTTACCGACTAGGCAGTTTCATCATGGGGGCCGAATTTCTTAATAAAGTGGAAAATAACATGGCTTTGCGCTTATGGTCGAAAGAAAGCACAAAGTCAAAGAAGATTTAGAAAACTTAAAGGAAGATTATGCAAATTCAGATCAAGATCCTTGAAAGGAATTAAGAAACAAGTCAGGGGCACTTCTAACAAGCTCAGAGCCATGTTCGAGATAAAGATTATACAAATGATGAAAAGTGGTTGATCACAAGCGAGCATTAGTCATCAAAGTTGATGTGAATCAAGAATCAGAGCAGGGATGAAATTAGAAAACCAAAGCTCTAGGCCATATGGCAAAGCCGTATGTAATCCGTTTTATGTGGAGAATTTTGTCCCCTAGAGAAGTTGCTCTAATGGAAAATGGACTTTTGAATCAATGCCTTTTCTTATGCATTCATGCATTCATAAGCTGTACATTTTATTAACTTGTACATAATTCCTTAAGAGACCACCTCAAGTAAGATTATGCCAAACCATCAGTGGTTACTCGAACAAAGTAAGACACACGATTACATTTTTGCTTTTAATTGCAATATATTTTGAAACTATTTGCATTACATTCTCATAAACAAGGTGTCAATTCATGTTCTATTACCAAATGGAGAACTGGTCATAAGAAAGCGGATTCATTGATAAGGTAGAAGTCAATGTGGTCGTGCATATATGGTCAAAGATAAAGGAGATGAACTGTCTAAGGAATGCATGTCAAGGATTCAAGATTACACCCAAGTACATAAAAGCCATAGCAGCTTGCTAGAGTTGAAAGGAACATGGAAGACAAAATAAGGCAGATGTTCAATCATGAATATTTTGACTTACTTGATGCTAAAAGGACTAGGTAGCGGTCCCGAGTTCTCACTCAGTATTAGAGTCCAATTTTTAATGGTTTCACACCTGAAGGACATGATATCCATGATAGAAGAGTATATCACTCTACCTTGATGACCAAGGATTCAGAATAATGAAGCATGCTTTGAACATGATGAACATCTTTGCTAGCTTAAGGTTAAAGTAGAGATGTACCTTTTCCGAGTCCTAACACGGATTGAGATTCAACTTAGTTGCGTCACCTTCAAAAACATGGACATGCTATAGAAGAATACATTACGTTGCCCCATTGCTTGATAACTCAAGTTGATAAAGCTGACTCCGAAAGAGCAAGCATAAGATTGTAACTTTTATCAAGGAGAAAGGGGATGACAAGTGTATTGCTCTGAAAATCCCGCAAAATATAGTACACCCAGACGCAAGAAAGAATGTTGACGTCTTCAAATGACTTAGTCATCTTCCTCAAAGTATTGGGGCATGTTAGGGACCAAATCGTAAATTTATTTGACGGACATGACAAAACAATCACCCGTGTTCTGGCAATTTTAGCCACTAAGTACCTGGTGAAGAAAGGGCAAAAGAAGGTGTATTGATTTACAACTTTTGTTAGTATGGTCTCATGGCCGTTTGAAAGGTCGAAAAAGCCTTACCAAGAATTCTTCGAAAGACTATTCTCTGTTCAAGGAATTTATGGCTGTCCAAAAACAAAAGGAAATTGGAAGTAAATGGGGAATAACTCCAACGTTCCTAAAGGTAAATTGACTGTGTCACAAGCGAGATTTGACCCGAGTGCGAAGAATGACTAGCCGCTTGTAAACTTTGGCCATTCAAGAACGACATTTTGAAATTGAAATCAGGGGCAAACCAGAGCAAAGACTAGCTCGGAGGATTAGGACTTTGAGCATTAAAGCACGACCATATATGCTTCTATCTAATGTAAAAGAATTTGCTTTCTAGTAAAGTTGTCCAAGGGAATGGAACTAAGAATCAATGCCTTGTTGCATGCATCATTTGCATTTCATGCATTAATTTATTAATAAGAGCCCACATGTTTGAAACACTCGTGTGAAAGAGAGTCATTTACCTTAAAATGAAAGCCGAGAGGAAACATGATAAATCAAGATAGGGGATGATAAAATTTGAGAAAAGTCATGTGAAGAATGAAACCTGTTGAGAGTTCGCCCTTACACCCTTGGAAGTGTTTTGGACAACTAGACTGTGGAGGAGCTTCCTGTGGTTTTTAGTACTTTTCCAGGAAAATATTCAGGATACACTTATCACTTTAAGTCCGAGAGTAATAGGGATCCTTTTATAAAGGGCAAATGACCACCATCCTTTATTTCAATAAAAATGATGCATTATTTTTGTCCCATTTGGCAAACACTTTACCATTCTTTCCATTCGTTCATACCATAATTAATCATTCTTTCGTTCAATTATTCTTTGGATCCGCTTTTTGTCTTTATGCTGGGTCCCTTGATATCAAAGATACGAGCAACATTGCTATTAACTTAAACCCTTTTGAGTGAGACATGAGTTCAGAAAAACTCTGAGGCTTTGAAAATGATCAAGAGTGTACTTGTCTCCCGATCTGCTATGGATGTTTGAGCAAGACACGAACTAGACATCATCTTGAAGAGTCGTGATTTTAAGAGAGAATCGAGACATGAGTCTTTGTAAAGACAAGGCAAGCTGCCTCGAGAATCCAAAAGTCTTTTGCATGATCCTATCAAAAGCATGCCAAATTTAAGCAACCGATGTCGTGACACACAAACTCTCATAAAGGAGGAATGCTATCCAATTCAACAGAAACTTGAAGAATTGAGGCTTAACGTGTTATCACAAAAAAAGGGGTCAAGATGAAAACCCGCAAAGGGTTCCTTGAAATTTTTTCCACGTCATGGCCTCTTTCTATGTGAAATATGGACACCAGCGAGACAATTTTGCAAGCGAGTTTCTAATGCGCATCAATTCGCCCTCATGGTCATTGATTGCTACTTCTTACGCCAATTAGCGCTTAAGCAAATTATTGAAAATGAGAGATTATGTGTCGATATGGAATGCCAAGAAAAGATCATATTCAACGATGACTTGAACTTGAGCAACAGCATGATAGCAAAGTCTGCAGTCAATTCAAGAACAAATATCACTACTCAAGCACCACATCGCCAAAATGGGGCATTGGCAGGGAACCGATAAAGACAACAAAAGATTAGTTGGATTCATAGCAGAAAGTTACAAAGACTCGACATGAGAAATCACTGTTCGTCTTCGAGACTTGTCAGGCTTCTATCAGAGCATCTACTGGGGCAATATTTTTCTCACTAGAATGAAGGTCGTCCTACCAATTGAAGGCAAGTTTCTTTCCCTCTAGATTTTGTTAGAGCTAATGGAGTAAAATAGATCTAATCCAGATGCAGTCAACTAAAATCTTCAAAGTCATAGCTAAATGACAAGAGTTTACGACAAAGAAGGATCCATTCTATAGAACTCCACGAGAGAGCTCTAGTTTTGAAAAGGATCTTGCTTGCAAAAGGCTTCCAAGGAAAACGGATGTCAGATTTGGAAAGGCTCCATGAAAAGAAGAAAGTCTTCTTGAAGAAGCTTTGATTTTGATCAAAATAAATGACAAAAGACATGCTCAACTTCGTGAACTCAGATGTAATGAAAAAAGAGAAAGAAAAAAGAAAAGCAAAAACAAGAAGAAAAACAAAATAGAAAGGAGAAGTCGAGGTGAAAACTCGTAAAGAGCATCTCGAAACCTAAGGAGATTTGAGCTGAAAACCTGAAAAGGCGGCTCAAATTTGAGTAAGAAAAGAGGCATAAAGTGGTCCTCTCTCTCAAAAGTAGCAAGGTGGAGAAACTTTACACCTTGATGCATGGACAAAGTACTCTAAGTTTCATGAACACATGTCGAGCTCAAAATGGTCTTCACCAAGTTTGCTCATTGAAGCTCATACTTTGATATTTGGGGCACTCAACTCCATCCTTTGTTCACCTTAGGTTTTGCAACTTTTGACCAATACATGTCATTTTTAATCCATTTGTGAGCTATACCTCCATGAAATTCATTCGTCTTGCGATCATGTCCAAGCATTTCTACATCAAAATAATGATCACTGAACCAATGACCTTTTCAGTCACGCAAGCTTTAACCTTCAATCAAATTCAATTTTATCCTTTTCGTAACCCTAATCAAGCATGTTTGCACAACAGCCAATGGACTAATCTCTTCATCCATGCGAACTTTGCCTCCAAACGATACTCTTTGCTCACTCTATATTCGACATCCTTTGACAATATGGGTCACTTTTTTTTCATGCGAGCTTTACCTCCAATAAAATTTATCCACCTAACCCTTTTCTTTGCTCACTTTGTGTGTGGCAATTCTTTGACTAATATGACTCATTTTTTTTCATGTGAGTTTTGCTTCCAATAAAATTTCATTCGCCTTGCGACCATGCTCAAGCAAATTTCGCATCGAATTAGCGATTAATGAACCAAATAATCTTTTCATTTTTACGACCTTTGTTTTCAATCAAATACGAATTCATCCACTTTATAACCTTATGCAAGCATTTTTGCATTTGAAATAACGGTTAGTGGTCAACAATATAAGAAATAGAAGGATTTCTGCATATTGTTTGGAAAATTTCTAAATATTACAGGAACCTGAAATAGGACCACTTGTTGGAAATAACACAAATCCGAGGGATAAAAGGGTTTTGAAACAAATAGTTCAAAATACGACCACCTCTTTAGGTTTCATGTCAAAGATACCATACTAAAAAACATGATAACACGTCAGTGATAGGACTTAGACAAACGACGAACAATGTCGACCTAAGGACTAAAATAAAATCATTTCTCAAAAATGACATTTTGCATTCATCATTTTAGGAGCATTGGACTCATCCTGATCATGGCATCCTAAACAATCTGGCCTACTTAGAGTCCCATTTGAGCATATTTTATAGGTCTCAGCACCACAAAACACAACAAGGAAAGGTCTAAGTCGCAACGGCAGATCGTGTACCTTAAAAGCATGGAAGGGAAAGATCTAAGATCGCAAAGGCAGATACCAGTACCGAAAAAACAAGAAAAAGGGAAAGGTCTAAGTCGCAACTGCGGACCGTGTACCTCAAAAGCATGGAAGAAAGATCTAAGACCGCAACGGTAGATCCAGTACCACGAAGATACAGAAGGGAAAGATCTAAGGTCGCAACGGTAGATCTAGTACCACGAACACACGACAGGAAAGATCTAAGCCCGCAACGGCAGATTCAGTATCGCAAAGACAAAAGGAAAGGTCTAAGTCGCAACGACGATACATGAAGAAAAATCTAATACCGCGATGGTGGATTCAGTACCATGAAGATTTGAAGGGAGAGGTTTGAGTCGCAACGACGAACCCAGTACCTTAAAAGCATGAAAGGTCGAATTTATGACGAAGAAACTTTTACCTTTAAGTCAAGATGAAGTTTCAAATGTCAAGTTTTATCCTCTTGAAGTTATAGTGAAGATGGATAATAAAACTTCATCTCTCTGAAATTATAGTAAGAACAAGATCTTTTCCTATCCGCTTGAAATTGAAGTAGAGTTGGATAACACGTCTTTATCTCTGAAATTGAAGTAAGAGCAAGATCATTCCCTATCCTCTTGAAATTGAAGTAGAGTTGGATAACAAGTCTTTATCTCTGAAATTGAAGTAAGAGCAAGATCATTTCCTATCCTCTTGAAATTGAAGTAAAGCTGGATATCAAGTCTTTATCTCTGAAAGTGAAGTAAGAGTAAGATAATTTCTTATCCTCTTGAAAATGAAGTAAAGCTGGATATCAAGTCTTTATCTATAAAAGCCAGATTTGAGCATGTTGTAAAGAGGGGGCAAGATCCTTTTCTAGAAAAGTCAATATATAAATCTATAGAACATTTCAGGAGAAATCAATATAGAGACGACTAAAGCAATTCGAAGCAAAGGGAAAATATCATCAGAATATACATCATTTAATACTCTCGAGGTATATCATAAACATATGCATTGATTATTTGTTTACTGTTATTTGTTGTTCAAGTTTCGAAAGTTTTTAAAATAGATATTAATATATTTTATTCATATTATCATCACTGCCATTTATTATAGCTATAATTTCAAAACGTTTATGTTTCTAATAAACCCATTTATTATGCTATTAAAGTTACATAATATTTATAAATTTATATTTATTGCATATATTAAATGAATAATTAATGAAATATTCATTAAATGAAATTAGTAACAATATTAAATAAAAAAAATTGAAGAGTCAATACCTCCTCGGGTAACCGCCACTACCACCGCCGGAGCAGCGTCGGGTTTCGCTCCGATCGCCGACAGCCTCTCCTCGTAGACGAATTCGCAAAACAAAAAAGGGGTTTTAAAACAATGTTTTAACCCATAACAGATTTGAAGCTAGGATACAATGAAACAAAGAACACAAACATATTCCAAAATGAAAGCAAAAGGTTTTTTTTTTTAAAAAGAAAAAATCAAATATCAAAAGAAAGAATAGCAAAGGGTGAGGACCAGATCTTTTTTGTTTTAAAAACAAATAAAAAAGGATTTTAAAAGAAAATAAAAAGAGTTTCAAAAGTTTGGAAGATCCAGATTGGAGTTTAGAAATGGAAGAAAAAGAAAAGAAACAATGGCTTTTGGGTTTACCTGCCAGCGTGTGAGCACGGAGGAGGAGGCGCGTGAGCAAAGAAGGAGTGGCGCAAGCGCTTGAGGAACGGTGGACGGTGGCGCGTGTCCACGCACGACGACAGAGCTACGGCGGTGGCTAAGGACGATGGCCGGATTCTGAGGTTTGGGAATGAGAGAGTTTGAGAGCAAAAAGGGGGTCTTGTTTTTTTTTTTTTTTAAAAAAAGAAAGGTCTAATTATTTTCTAGAGATTTTTAGCCTTTAAAGGCTATTTTCAAACGGTACAGTTTTGGGGAAGGGGATATAAGGATTTTTTAATTTGGGATATTTACCTTTCAGGTCCTTTCTTTTTTTTATTTTTTAATTTAATCTTTTTCATACTTTTATTTAATTTTAAATTTGCCCACGAATTTCATTTTATTTTCAATTTAATCCTTTGACATTTTGAATGCACCAGAAACTGCCACGTGTTATTTTTTGGATTATTTATGCATTTAGTCCTTTTTATTTTTAATTTGTTTTAATTTAATCCTTAAATCAACTTTTATTTTATTACAAAATTGGTCCAAAATTTTTTCAAGATTTTCAAATTAGTCCCTTGACTTCTGGATGC
Organism: Gossypioides kirkii; assembly: GCA_005610355.1. Classification (NCBI taxonomy): domain Eukaryota; kingdom Viridiplantae; phylum Streptophyta; class Magnoliopsida; order Malvales; family Malvaceae; genus Gossypioides; species Gossypioides kirkii. Next base: position 37,051,805 of record CP032246.1, read on the forward strand.
CTGTGGGGCTGCCACGTGTCACCTGTTTTTGGTTTTATTCCTGTGTAAGCCCCTAAATTGTCTAAAAATTACATTTTGACCCCAAAACTTTTCCAAAATTACATTTTAACCCCCAAAACTTTTCCAAAATTACATTTTGACCTCAAAACTTTTCCAAAATTACATTTTGACCCTAAAATTTTTCCAAAATTATATTTTAACCCCAAAACTTTTCCAAAATTACATTTTAACCCTAAAAATTTTCCAAAATTACATTTTGACCCCCAAAACTTTTCCAAAATTACATTTTGACCCTAAAATTTTTCCAAAATTATATTTTAACCCTAAAACTTTTCTAAAATTACATTTTAACCCTAAAATTTTTCCAAAATTACATTTTGACCCCCAAAACTTTTCCAAAATTACATTTTGACCCTAAAACTTTTCCAAAATTACATTTTGACCCCAAAATTTTTCCAAAATTACATTTTGACCCCAAAACTTTTCCAAAATTACATTTTGACCCTAAAACTTTCAAAAATTACATTTTAACCCCTAAACTTTCTTAAATCCCATTTTTAACCCCGATTTTACCAAAATTTACCATTTTACCCTCGAATCTTTTAAAATTCCATTTTAACCCCGATTTTACCAAAAATTACCATTTTACCCCCGAATCTTTTAAAATTCCAATTTTAACCCCGATTTTACCAAAATTACCATTTTGCCCCCGGGTATCCATAAGTCCCGCTTTTCACCTCGATTTCATCATTTACCAATATTTGCATTTGTTTGCACCTACATTTTATATTTTCGCACATTATTTATCTACTTATTATATTACTTCGTATCTAATTTCTATTATCAATTGCTACTCGTGTTTTTAAAACTTACACTTTTATTTACAAATTACTTCAAAAATCGAGGCAATGTTCGGTTCGAGCGTAACTTCGAAAAATCATGCCCTAACGTGTCGGGTGCGATTTATTCATATAATTCGTGCGAACCAAATATCCTTTTCAAGTTTTTCTTACACCCGTTCACTTTGAGGCTCCGAGAATGTCGTGTCCTAACGTGCTGGTCGCGACTTCAAATCTTCGTGAAAATCGAAGTAAACGAGTATTCCTTTTAATTCTTCAAATCATGTGTTCGAGGATTGCATTTTAACCTTCATACGAAATTTTCAAGTTCTCAAAATATATATACAAAGGACTTTCATGACGAAAATAAGGCAATATTATTTCGTGTGAAAACTTCGAAAATCGTGCCCTAACGTGCGGGGTATGATTTTCGTACGAAAGAAATATCCCCCTTAAAAGTTTTTTAACACACCCTTATCCATATCCAAATTTTTAAGTAACGAGATAATGTTCCTTCCCGTGGAAACCTCGAAAAATCGTGCCTTAACGTGATAGGTATGATTTTCGTACAAATCACGCGATCGAATGCTCTCTTCAAAAGTTCCCTAAACGTCCTTCGATTTCAATACTCCGAGAATGTAGTGTCCTAATGTGTTGGACACGTTTTCTAATTCTCATAAGAAGAACGAAATACGGGGACGAGTTCTTCTTAAAAGGTCTCCTTTAAAATTACACAGAGCCTTTCAAAAATGAATACCGTATTTTAAACTTCACTCAAGCTTTCATTGTTTACATAAAATAAGACCCGAAAATGATCATGTGGTACCAATTCTGGGCGTACGAGGGTGCTAATCCTTCCTCGTGCGTAACCGACTCCCGAGCCCATTCTTCTGGATTTCGTTGACCGACGTTTTAATGTTTTTTGGTGATCCAATCACACCCAAATAAAAGATTGGTGGCGACTCCCTTTTTATTCCCATTTTCCAAAACTTAAAATATTTTCCGAAACTTTCGTTTTCGAGGTGGTTTCGACATTCTCATACCCCATTAAAGTGAATTTTTGCTATTTGAAATTTTTATTAATTTTGTTTTGAGATTGATTTGTGAATCTTTTATGTATTGGGTGATTTAATCTTTAAAATATGAGAGAGTCAAGCATGATAAGTTGTCTTCAGAATTAAATATTTTAGGTTGTCCCCTTGAATTGAAATATTATCTTCAAATTTTGAAATTGCAGGTTTGACATCAAAACCATAATTTTTGTGAGCTTTTGATCCTATAGAGCATATATTTTTTTTCGTGCTCATGCTATTTTTGGTTATGTGTATGTCAACTTGATTTGTTATTCTAGAACTTGCTTTAATTATACATGTTGAGACCACATTATTGATTTGATATATTGAGATAATAGAGGCACTTAGGATTTAACCCATTTTACCTTTAAAAAGCTTACCTAATAAATTAACCCCTAGTGAACCCTATTAAGCCTAACATCGTTTTATTCATTAGACCTATAATATTAACTCATGATCCATATATTTGTGGTATATTTACCCCTTTATTGACTGCTTTTTTGTCGAGATTTGATTTGGTTAAGTTGCCTAACTATGTTCCACTATCTGAATTGCTAAATTTTATTATTTAAAAAAAAGTCGAAAAATGAAAAAAAAAAGAAAATTGTGAGAAAAAAAGAGAAGAAAAAGACAAAAATATGTCTGAGCTAGGATCATTAGTTCCATATACTGTTGAAAAGCTCATGTTTATTCTTTATTATTTATGTTTATGCATATTCTTTCAATTCAGCAACTGATTGTTTTTTTTTCTAGTTTGGTAACTTATCAACTCGATCTCGATTTTAACCAATTCTTCTAGCCTTTTCCATACCCATAACCTTAGCCCCATTACAACCTTGTAAAGACCTCCTGATTGGTGTGTCATGTCATTTTACAGTGGTGGAGATTTGATTTTCAAGCAAGCCTATGATAATAACATTTCGTATTTGACTATTGAGTGCTTATTTAATTAACCTTAAACACTTTGAGTGCTTTGATTGAATCTTTAGTGAGGATGTCAATTCTTGTTGATTTTGAATTTAAGGTAATTATTTTGATAAGGGGAGACACTTATATTTTTGTGCTAAAAATTTTGTTGCTTAGATTGCTTGAATCTTTAGTGTTCTTTTAGATGAATTTACAATGTATGATTATTTGCAATTGATCCTGAAATATTATTGATGAAAATGAAGAATTAAGAAAGTTAACTTGAATGTGGGTTGAGAATTTTGCTTAAGGACAAGCAAATGCTTAAGTGTGAGATATTTGATAAGTGCCAAAAGTAACATGTTTTAACCTTATTCTTAATGCGTTTTTGGATAATTAATTGATTTAAAATAATGAATTTTATGTTCATAATCCTTTAAATTCATATATCTATAGTTAGGAAAGCATTTGAAAGCGAAAGGAGCGAAAATCGTACAAAAAGAGCAGATTTTAGGAGCCACACGAGCTGGACACATGGCAATGGACTAAATCAAAGATAAAAAGGAAAATTTGGGGCAAAAGTGTGAATGTAGAAGAGTTAGGAAGAGATTTATTGGACATAAGATTTTATTTAAATTTAAACTTTATTTTTTAAGACTAATATTTAGGATTATTATTATTATATTGTTTATATACATTTTTTAGGCTTTATAATTTAGAGTTTAATTTGGATTCAATTAGGGAATTATTGTTTAGATTTAATTCAAATTATCTTTTTAGAATTTAATTTGGATCCAACAAGAGTTTTTCATGTATTATAAATAGGGGATAAAGTGATATGAGAGGGGACTTCCAATTTTCTGTAACATCCTCCATTCCCCAAATCCAAACCGTCAGAGATTTTTGAAGGAAACAATTGAAGAAACACTATAGAAGCCGTCTTTGAAGTCGATTTCCACGAAGATTGAAGATCTCTTTCTAAATTCTTTTGATTTTACTATGAGTTTCTCTTCATTTTGTGGTTATATTGTCTTTGAGATGTTTTCATTTATTAGCATAAACTAAATTCTCAAATACCTAGGGGAGATGAATCCTATGATGAATTATGTCATTTGATTTCTGATTTTATGCAATAAATAATTCGATTTTGTTATCAATTGTGTGTGCTTAATTCTTAATTTAGTATTTCCGGGATGTTAATTCTTGTTTGATGTGTTTAAATCAGAGGAGGAATAGACCTTGTTTAAGAGTAGATCTAGCATAATTGAGTGGAGTTGAATGCAATCCTAGAAATAGGACGACATAAATCTACTAGATTAGAGTCAAATCTAATAGGCGAATCCATGGATCAAATTAATACGACAATAGGGGTTTTAATTATAAAGAAATTTCAATTAATCAACCTAAAGTCAGTTACTTTTATGCTTGAATAGAGTTATTAGCATAATTTAGAAATTTTTACGGAACAAAATACTAAGTGAATAAATTGCTTAATTCTGAATGATAATGACAAATGAAATCTAGGTGGAGTTTTTTCTGGGTATTATTTGCTTCTTGGTATTAAAATACTTGTTATTTCTTGTTTTATTCTTTGTCGCTCTTTTAGTTTATTAATTTAGTTTAAAACAATCACTCTATTCGATCGGTTAGATAATAGGAAGACAGCTATTACTAGTACTTTTAGTCCTCGTGGGAACGATATATATGCTCACCGTAACTATACTATTAATTGATAGGTGCACATGCCTTAGTCATATTTTTAGTTAGTTTCGACTGCATCATATACTAATAATTGCTTCACGTTTGATCATCATTCTAACTTGAGTATAGTTTTGTGGAAAGTTAATTAGAATGATTTTGAGTGTATAACCATCAAATCAACACTCATCACATCATATACAACAAAAGAGTCATATTGGGACAATCTTAATGAATAACATGTATGACTAGTTGTCCTCTATAAAAAAGAAAACTTCTTCAATGAATTCCACATGATAATACCTACCTCAGGGTCGACAAATTATCATATGCTTTCACAGGATAGTTATATCTTTTAAGGAAATCTCCTCAATAAAATCCACATGACAATATGGACCCTAAGGCTGGCAAATTGTCATGCCATCACGAGAGACTATAGTTGGAGGTCCTAGATCTTATTTAAGTGTCTTCTCTCACTAAATCGTTTAAAAAATATGCAAGGTTTTTATTTACGGTTTTAATTATGAATAATTAAAATGTAATGACAAATAGATGTCATTTTTTCCCTAAACTATATTGGCACGCTTATCATGCATATGCATGGACACACATTCCAGTTAATTTAAAATTCATCATGCTATAACATAAAAGCATAAATTAAATTGACTCTAACTAGCCAGAGTTTCTATGATTCCATTCTATAAAATAAATAACAAATTTACATTTATTATCCCAAAACATTCTTTAAGAAATCATCAAACATGTCGATTGTGTTTACCCCAAACTATATTTTCCTTTTCTTTTATCTTATTTTTCAGATTCTTAATAAGCAAAATCCTAAAATTGTTTTTGCCACTGAAAAATATGAAAGGAAGTCTATGGAATTAAAATTTTCATATAAGTAGCTCGAAAGGAAACACTCGATTGCAATTCCTAAAGTTGTTCTTGATGCTACGACTTAAGCTATTGAAGTTGTGCCTGTTGGATTTGGCATTAAGGAAGGCTTCTCAAACCAATTCTCAGTGTGTATTGATAAATCATTGATAATGAATAATTCCCTATTAATAGTGTCGGATAGAGTTACGGGTATAATTGGCATGTCATGAGATTCGTTTTTATAGGTGGGAGATCTAGTGTTGAGCGCGTATTATATTGTGATAGTTCTCTAATATCCTGGGGTCGAGAACGTATAACTAGCTCGAATACCCTGAGGTACGAGCATATTCTAGTGTTGGAGGGATTGGTGCATTTATGCAACTCGATTAGCACTTTAGTGCGTATACTGGTGTGTTGATAGACTAATCCGTATACCTGTCCTCAAATTTGAGTCAATCAATAAGGGTCATAATAATGATAATAAAACAAATGAGAATTATAATTGTTAAATGATTATGATAAAAAGAATTGATATAAAGTTGGATTTATGTTATATGAAATGAGACGCTAATACCATGAGGGAGCGTTGACATTCTTCTTTGTTAGGTTATAAGTGTTAGTAGATTAATACGCATGTTTATAAGTGCTAGTTCATGTAATTAACTTTGTTAGGTTATGATGCACTGAATGTCATGTTTGGGAAGTGTGTGATCATGTTTAAGTATGTTAAATTGATGTATATGTATTTGGTAATAAGTTGACATAAGTTAGGTATGAAGTTGGATGCAAATTGCATGCATTAAAATGCTCATTTTGGACTTTTCTATGTTATTGTCTCGAGACATCAAGAACATGTCTCAAGACCTTAGGACCAAAATTGACTATATGGTGTTAGATAAAAATCCGGTTCGAAAATTATTTTTTTACACAGTGAAAAATTAAAATTTTGAAAACCGAGTCGATTTATGATATTTATAGCAATAAACTCTAAACTGAATTCGCACATGTGTTTTCAGATAGATGGATCCTTGTTGTTCCTGACTTTCAACCAAACGGTATTTTTCATTCTCGTACCACAAACTGTTTCGAGCGTGCCACACTATGAACGTCAAAAGTGAATAAATCCATAAACGAATTCAAGGTCTATTCTTTTTGGGTCATGTTCGATATACTGTTAGTACATTCAATCGTATATATGTCTCTATATTTTGGGAGTCATCTGCTTCGATACTCAAGACAAAACATTTTCCCAATTGGACTTGATAGATGACATATTAGTCTTTCAATCAATTTGCTCATTTTTTATTAGACTAAGGGTATATTTAGGTTCATCTATTAATATTAGTTGTCTTTTCATATTACGATTTAATCAAATAATATTGCTTAGTATTACTTTAAACATTAGACAATCAATGAACAACATTTGCTTATATTTTGCTTTGCGTGCAAAAACTATATGAGGACAATTATACAAAGTATATTAATGTAATTCATGAATTTTTTTTATTACCAAACTATTAAAAAAATTACAAGTGTATATAAACAAAAATATTACGTTTAGGACACCAAATCTAACATTTAGTGCACCTCATTGCTTATAATCTCAAAACTGACCAAGCAAGTCTCAAGACAACAAAGCTTAAGTCTCAAAATGGAATGAGTTGTGTCTCGAGATAAGGGCATATCGAAGCTAAAATAGATTTTCCCTATTCTAGGTCTCGAGGCAAGAACACCTTGTCTCGAGACATCCAAACATCAAAGCTAAATAAAGAAAACATGGAAAGTGTCTCGAGACTTATTTCGAGACATGAATGGTCTAATCTTGATGCATATCCATATTGAAGTAAAAATACCAAAACAAGGGAGACCTGTCTTGAGACTCATTGTTGGATTTTTGTACTTAGAGTTTGGATTCAAATCCCAACTCTGTTTTGACCCCGTACAACCCTTGAATATTTTAAATGAGACTAAGACATTCATTGAACATGTTTATGTGATTAATTGAAATTATATACGGTTATTTGATTGAATTCCATGTTATTTAGTAAAATGATTTCGAGCAAGTCTGAGTTACTCTAGCAATGTAATGTGTCGCCGCACATTCGGATCTGATGACTGGGTTGAGTGTGGGGTGTCACACTCAGCCTTTAAATAGATGATCCTTCAACACCTTGATGTTGATATTGCCTCTTAGGAAAAGGCTATTCAACAACTTCAGGCCAATATTTGTGGAGCCAAAGCATTGAGAAATGATCTCTAGGCCAAACTGCTCAAGTAGGACATTGGCAAAATTCTTGAACAAAAATGGGGAGTAGTGCTACCTGGAGTTGGCATTGATGCACTAATGCTGTTGTTTTTGAAGTTTTTTTAATTTATTTTTCAGTTTATGTCTTTACCCATTTTTGGGTTTGTAATTCTTTTGACATCAAAATTGTTATTACTTTGGTTATTATGCTGTGAACCTTCTTTTTTCTATCTGCCTACTATAATATAGTTTCCAGTAGTTTGATTATTACTTTGATCCTTATTTCTTTTGCATTAATGATTGATTTTCTTGATTATGTTATTAGTTGAGCATGATGGATCAAGGGGAGTTACTTGGGGGAGAATTTGTACCTGGCATGTAAAATGTTCTCTTATTGTGGTTTTGTTAAAAATTTGTCAAAGGCGAAGATTGTTGAGACAATTTTTTAGTAGTGTCTAGAGCAATGCCAACTGGTTGTGGCACTACTTGCTCAGAAAGCTTTTCATGTTTAAGTTGATAATTTTTTACAACAAAAATCATTGGGTTTTGATTCTAGTTGTTACTTTAGAAGATTGGCAGCCTATCTTTAATATCCAAACTACATATAGCAATATATTTTGGAGATAGGTTTGGATTTGGATCGAAGCAATCAATTTTCCAAGTTTGGTGGATCAGATCGAATCGGGTGAAACTTAAAAATTTAAGACTTATCCTTAGTTGATTGAAGATATTCTTTATGTTTATTATCTTGTTTGTTTCAAGGGAAGATTGATTGCAATTGATATAGTATGTTAATAAGTTTCGATTCCATTTAAATTAAGGCGACTTGCATAGGGGATGTACTAAACTGAGAGTACTTATTCTTGTTCATTGAGGAACGTTTCTTTTGAGTGCATTAAGTGTAAAATCAAGGGTTACTTGGTTAATACCCTAGGTTTTTAGAGGGGAACTTAAATGAGAGCTGTCTAGATCATAAGTACATAAATGAGGAGTATAATCTGGACAAGGTCACCCAAACGTAGAGAAATTAAATTGCATAAACATATCGAGTATTCATTATTTTTCTACTTTATTCTTCACCAATACTTGAAATAGTTGATACTGCTCGTAGCACTATTTCTAGCACTGCTTAGTTTTTTTTACAAATATTGCTTTCGAAATTAACAAAAACAATAAAAATAATTTAAAAGATATATATATTTCTTCCAAAAATATTATATATGAATTATTGATCATATTTTTATTTATTTAAAAATTTATTCTTTTAGAAATATTTATGAGAAAAGCTTTAAAACTTTACTAAATAATATCTAAAAATCATAAAACAAAGTTCATTTTGTCAAAATAAGTCAAAAAACCTAAAACATGAAAATAACATGAAAAACTAAAAGCCAAATTGAATTAGGGATGGCAATGGAACAAGGGTAAGGGCGATATTACTAAATCTACTACGACTTCATAATTGGCGCGCTTTATTCCACCACCCGTCCCGCTCCACTATAAATATATAATATTGAAAATCATTATCAGCTCTACGGATGTTGGATGTATCCATCCCCGGCCCACCCACCCACCTCAATTTAATTTTTCTTTCTTATCTTTAATTTTTTTCAATCTTTTTAAAGACAAGTAAATATTCAAACATAATTCTTCAAAAAAAAATATTTAAACATAAAACATATGATTTTTTTTCTATGTTATTACATTTTAACCTTTTAATAGTTTAAATATAAAAAGATAAAATTATAATTTATATAGTGGAGCGAGTCAAGGCGAGACATGTAATTAGTATAATCACTCCATACCCATTATCCAAAATAAAAAAAATCCACCTTATCTTATCTCGTATCTATTTTTCAAAAAAAAAAATCTACTTTATTCGAAGTTAATAAATTGAAATCCCGATTCAAATTTTACGATTTAAATTAAATTAAATCAAACCCAATAATAAATCTAACCAAACCCAATTCTCCAAAACTTTGACACGATTGAGAGGAAAGAAATCATTAGAAGAAATTGTTGGGCCGGACTCAGTTTGAAGCCCGACACGAACAAGTTCATAATCTTTGGATTAGGAAGGAATTTCCCAATCAGCACCAGCAACTCGGATTGGGTTCCATTCCATACGAACGGTTCAATCTCGTCCTCCGCTCTACCGTCTACCGGCCTTAAATTATTCAAATTAAATTTACCAAAAAAAACAGAAACTCTCAGCAAAAGCGGTGTTTCTTCGAAACATTAAAATCCGGAAAGCCCTCAACGAAAGGTCCCCAAAGCCAACTTCAACCATACCATGGACGATAGCTTTAAACTTCGAGTAGAAAAAATCTTCGGATCTCTCCAATCATCGCAGTCTTCATCCCAGCAGCAGCGACCGCCTCTCTGGTCTCTCTCTGACGAAGAGGTCGAGAGGAGAGAATGGAGGAGAGAATCAGCAGCCGATCGAGAGGATACGTTGTGTTCCTCGTCGTTTGACGAGTTCTTGAAGGAGGAAAGGAAGTATAGGAGTGGGAGGCGCAAAGAAACGGAGGATGATCTACATAATGATGATGATGATGATGATGATGACGACAACGACGGAGGTTCGAGACAGTCACATAGTAGAAAAATCGACGAGTATGGAGATGAGTGGGAGATCAGATCTTGTCTTGGAATGGATTCCACTCTTGACAATGAGGTATATTACAACCTCTTTCGTTTTCCAGACTCTGTGTGTGTATACATGTGTTATTTTTTAAATAAAATTCTTTATTCATTAATTTTGTTTTTAATCGTTTACATCCGTTTGGTTTTTGATTCTTTCTTGTACGAAAATTATCTGGGTATTTACGTTAAGGAATCTTGATCATCAGGGGCTGGTAAGTTGAACTTTTAAGACGATACTTAGAAGCTTTTCGGCCTGGATATGGGATTATGTGAACGTTTATTACTCTTTTGACATTAGGATGAAGTTATATGTAATGTGAATCAATGATTGAGAAAAGAACCCTTTAGTTTGAACTGATTAGAAGCCCCTCGGCCTTTACCATTTTATATGGATGGAATGAGGCATCAGGTACATCTGGAATAGTTTTCGAACATGGTTCAAACTTCTTCGAATCATGCATTTACTGTGTAGAATTACCTATAATACAGTGTGATTGAGGCTGACTTCAATGATTCTCACATGATTGCTTTTTGGGTCTCTAGCTTAAAATACCAATAAAAAGCTTTTGTACATATTGAGTACAGGAGAGAAATTGTTTCTCAGTTGTTTAATATAGTTGTCAAACAATTTGATGAATATTTTGTGTACAGAGTACCTGTGTTTTTGTTTCTTTTGTCTACAGATCACTCCCCTCCTCTTCCTTTTCTCCTTTAATCTATTTGTAGTTGAGCTAAAGTTTGTTTACTAAATGTCACAGGAAGAGGAAGATGAATATGACAAAATGGCTTCAGGCCGAGAAAATGCTGGTGAACGCCTTTACATGAGTGATATTGCTGATCATGGGTCCTTTTTGAATTCTCATAATATCCTTCAAAGAGCATTGAACCATGCCACTAGTAACAAGGACCACTGTGCAAATCATATGGCAGCGAGAATCAGGCTGAAAGAAGATGATGAAGAAGCTCAGAAGCCCAACTATTGTGATGGGTCAAATTCAGAAATTAGGGAATTATCAGATGTGAAGGCATCTGATAATGGTTGCCATTTGAGGTCTATATTAAAAAGGAAAGACAGTGGTACAGGTTTCAAGCCACGAAAGCGTGTGCGGTTTGACTCTGCTTGCAAAGATGGTTGGGAAGAGCAATTTGAAAAATCTGAGGATCATCCAACAGGCATTTTGTTAATGAATTCTGAAGATTCAGACGGTGTATCTCTACCTGCTGAAAATGATAGAGCCGTTCCAGATTATTTACGGAATCCTTCTAGGTATACACGCTACAGTTTTGATTCATCAAGCAAATTTAGTGAAGAAACTAATTCTCAAGCTTGGAAGGACGTCCTTAAGCTTGCTGCAAATTCAAAATGTACAGAATCATTGTCAGAGCAGGAGGATGCACCTTGTGATCTTCCAAAGTCGGTGACTTTCATCCCAAAGAGAAAACCAGGCATCCTTCAACTAGTATGCGATGTCAATGAGGTTCAGGAGAAGGAAAATGAATGTAAGAAGTCATTGCACCCAACAAGACTCCCTGTGGGCATTGCTGCAGGCGCAGCCAAATCCGGTGAAGATGATGCAACAGAAGATGATATACCAGTAGTAAGCACCGCAAATGGTACTCCAGTTATACCAAAATGTGGTCGCAGCTATAGAGTAAAATCACAGCCAGATGGCTTGGACCAAGAGGGCTGAAGAGAACCGCTTTTGACTATGCTACTAGAGTATCTTTCTGTAGTTTTTAAGTTTATAGAGTTCCCCGAGTTCTTTTTTTGTTTGTTTGTTTTTATCAACCATAAAGCATATGTTATAAATGGAGAGTTAATGTATAAGCATGCCAGCCGAATGTTAAATGAATATATCCATTCTTAATATTGTGTTATTTCGCGTATTCTTATGGCTTTAGGCTTTACTTGCATGATTTTTTTAGGTCAGTGGCTTATATGACAGGCTCAAGTTTGGTGCAGATCTCATCTATAGTCGGATTAGTTAGGAAGAATCGAGTTAATCATACACAAATCTGCAACCATGTGGCTAAATTACGCTACTCCATTCATGGGCTAGCGAAAATCTTCCATTAACTTCATCTATCCAACCTCCGGAGTTGTTCTTGCTTGTGTACATATGATGTATTATGGCAGCTGTAATCATGTGGTTAAATAATTATGCTTTGTCATAGAACTTGAAGCTATTAAATATGGACCTAAAAGACTGGGTAAATTATACTGAAGGTTACTAATTTGTTATAGGAAGTTCACGTTTTGGTCATTTGACTTCAAAAAGTTACAAAATAGTAATTGAATCATTCAAGAGTTTTCATTTAAACCACTAGTTTAAGTTTATTTTTTTTATTTTTTTTTTGAATTTGGCTAGCGATTTCAAGTGACAATTCGATGATCAGTATGGTGGACTAGTACTCATCGGCGAGTAGAAGAACATACTTTAGATCTAAGTTGATCTGACAGTCAGTGTCAGAGATTGAAGAAGAAAATTATTTGGATTTTGATTCATGACATTCAAAGATATTTTATGAAAAAAAACTAAACTATAGAAAAGAATGAAAAATACTTTCGATTGATGTAAGCAGTGTGAACGGAAAAAATCATATAATAATAATTTTAAACACCCAAAGCGTTTCTTAACTTCTCTCAATATGAGAGCTTTCCATTACTTCTCTCTCTTATCTCTTCCATTTAAGACTTTTTTTTATAAGAGTGAACCATTTTAAACCCTCACCACCTTCTTCTCATTGTCTCTTCCTTTGTTGGTTTTTTGTATTAGCAATTATTGGTATTAATTTTTATAAATATATGCGTAAACTACCTAATTAGTTACCCAAAAAAATCTTTATTGTAACGATTTGATTTTCAATAGTATCGAAAAATATAATTTTGAAATCTCGTTTTCTTAAACCGAATCCATAAATACTAAATAAAAATATTTATGAAGTTAATATTGTTGAAATCATTTTTTGAAAAAAAATAAAAATAAGTCTCGATTTATATTTTGAAAAATGAAAATGGAGTCGTTACCAATAATTTTTAAAGCAAATGTAATTGAGTCATATTTCGAGATTTTTTTTAAAAAAATCATTAAAATAATTTTGGTCTTTAAAACCATAAAACGAGTTCGGGAGTCGGTTACGCATAAGGAAGGATTACCATCCTTACACGCCCAAATTGATACCTAATCGATTATTCAAAATCTTATTTGTTGAAAATTAAAAGTTCGAGAAAAATTTAAATTGCGATCTTTAAATGCATGAATGTCATATTTATTTTATTTTGAAAAAAAATTGTTTCCGAAGAAAGCTCGTTATTTCGAATAAATTGAGAAAAAGTTACCTCCAATAAGTTTGGATATAACAATTCGAATATTCAAAAATAACGAACTTTTCAAAAAAAATCTCGTATTTAAATTTTTAAAAAAATATTCAATTATCCCGATTCAAAAAAAACCGATACCCAGTGAGTTAAGGCATGATTTTTCAAATTCTCGAGACAAAGAACATTGTCTTGATTTTTAAAAACAATTTATGTATTTTTTTTAAAAATGAATTACCATGTTATGCAAACATAAATATGCACATAACTTACAAATATAAATAAAAGAATAAAAATGTAATAAATGCAATTAATAGTACAATTCTCAAGAACTGCTGCCACGTTCTTCGTCTTTCTTGCTCGATTTTTCCCAAATCGAGGTCTTTGATGAACACTCAATGAAACTATTTCCAATGCTGAAGATCACTCTTTCCCAAAAGGGGAAAATCGACAAAAGAATGGAAGGGAAATGGAGGGAAAAAACTAGAGAGAAAATGATATAAAGAAGAGAATATGTCGGTGAATTCGTGATTAGAATGGGTAGCTTAGGAGGGTATTTATAGGTGGGGGTTTGAGACTATTTTTAGAAAATAAATTTCAGCCACTCAATCTCATGGTCGGCCACCTTTTGAGCACTTTGATTAGTTCAAAGTTTGCTTGAAAATAACTTAGGGCAAATCCATAAAGGCACCAAAAGTGGAGGGGTTTGAATGGGATTTGAGAGGACTTTGAAAATTGATTTTCAAGGATATGAGGATTTTGACTTTGGATTTATTATTTAGGTTGTTATTTATTTATTTATTTATCTATATTCATAAAATAATAAATAAATAAATAATAAAACAAAGTAATATTATTTTATATTTATTTATTTATATTCATAAAAATAATAAGAAAATAAAATTATGTTTCGAGACCCGTACGAAATTGAGCTTGTACAAGTACATAGATGAATTGAAATTTGATTAAGAAATTTAGCTAAATTGTGAATAATTAAAGCTCAGACTAAATCATAAAATTTAAGTCGCTATAGATTTTAATTAGAAAAAGACTAGAAAACTTAAATAACATTTATTCAAAATATTAAAATGGTAAATAAACCACACTAAAATGGATGTTAGAGGATGATGACGTTATATGTCATTAATGTAATTATTTGAAAATATAAAATAAAATTTAAAAAAATTAGAAAGAGATTAAATTAATTAATTTTAATATTATAGTAATAAATCGGTTGGTACTATCAAGAGATAAAAGTTTCAACAAATTATTTAATTGATTTTGATGTTTTGAAAATTAAAGTTTCAATATTGAAAAAAAAAAAAATTTAAAACTTTTGACAAAGAGATAAACAAGTACAATACGATAATTTTCTAATGTGTTATTTTAGTTTTTACCACTTTTTCACTTTAATATTAATTATTTTACCCAAATCAATACTTAAAAGAAAATCGGCGACCAAAATGAAAGTAATATAGAAGTTGGGTGATTGAAATGAAAGTGTTAAGGTGATGTGAATATGATTTGGCATGTATTGTCAACTGCCATTAATGATTTAACGTTTAAGTAATTAAAATAAAAATACCTTAAAAATTTAGTGATGAAATTATAAAAAAATTTTAAGACCAAAATGAAATCACACTAAAAATTGCATAACCAATTAAGTAATTAACTTTAAATATATTTATTATATAATTTTATGTTGTATCATAATTTAGTATATTATTATATATACTACCATATATAAAAAAAAAAAAAAAAAACCTTAAGCCTTCATTTTATGACAAATAGCCATGTTTTTTCTTAACGTTATTAATAAAATAATTAAATTTTATTTTTAGTCCAACCATTTTTTTAAAATTATATAAAATATTAAATTTTAATTTTGATCCTTATATTATACTTAAGTTTAAATTTAATTGTTGTACTTGTTTTTTATATAATTTGATACCTCAACACTTATATTATCAATAGTTAATGTAAATACTTTATTTTGATTAAAATATTCACATAAATTTTAAAAATTATTAACACCGTTAAAATTTTTTGTTAAATTTAAATGCATTGCAATAACAATTTTTTTTAAAATATCACACCATCAAATTTAATGATTTTTTTTTAATAATATTAATAACTGAACCTGAATTCCTAGATTTGAAAAATAGAACTAAATTTTTTAAAATAAAAAGTATAAAAATTAAATTTCAAATATTCAAAATACATTGTAACCTTTAAATTTAACTCTAATATAATTGCTTCCAAAAACTATATTAGTAAGTTTACAATATATATAGCATATGCTTATTTTACGGGTACAAGAGCAGTAGAGGTAATACAAAAATAATAATTTAAATATGATATAAATATATAAGATGTAAAAGAAAAAACAAGATTGAACCATAAAATTATACTACATCTGATTCAAATCAGTCCAGGAGCAGGAACATGACAGCATTTCTTGTTTCATCTATACATATGCCCATCCATAATGGTGAGATTAAAAGCTGTGAAACAAGTAAATCAACTTTCTTGAAAACCCCCATATTTTATATAAACATTAAATCAAACACACTTTTCTCCAGTACAAGGAGAGGAGATAGGAATGGGGCTCCACTTACCAGAATTCCAAAACTTTTAAGTTGCCTAAAACCTAATACAATCGATTCCTACATTCAGATGTACCGCAGAAGCAAGGCAGTTGTTTTGTTTTGCCATCAGGACCAATCACGCTATCAATTGCATAATTGTAGTCGTATGTTAGTTCCTGTTTGTCACATTAACAGATTATTCTTCATCTTCAAATACAGTTGAAATTTGACAATGTGTGTGTGTGTATATAGTGTTAAACAAGAAATTGAAGCTAGGGGCTCTTCAAATAATCTTCTTCAAACTATAAAGAAATTATAGTAATTAGTAGCACCATACTGGACTCAAAGCTGAACAAGAAATGACTACTAGTTTCTGACATCATTTGAAGTATAGGGATCAATGAGTTGATGAATAACATGTGTTACTCAACTGCATCATACAGGCATGCTGTGGAATACACATGACAACATGTAAATCCCCTTCATTTTGGTCTAGAACGGGCAGGAAAATAAATCTCAAAAATAAATAATAAGAAAACTATGGGGTCTAACCTGCATTCGAGGAATATCATCCGCAGCAAAGAGGACTATACGGGCAAGTCTAACATCATGGTGAGAGCTTAGAATACACTGAACAAAGAGGTTAGGATCACAACTGTGATTAATAAATCTGGCAACATTACCAAAGGAGCTGGCATCTATGCAAAACTCAGGCTCAGGTTCACTTTCTAGAGTTTTCTCATCAACTTCATCCACAAGGTTTGACATAGGAAGAGATACATCACCTAGGCGTCTCTATCAGGGGAAATGCTTTAGAGAATATACAAAATTAATTCTATGCATGTACAGTAAGGCGAACACATAAAGGAACAAAAAACATGCAGTAAAAAGAACAAAAAACACAGCATGAAGGCCTAGTATGGATGGACTGCTTGGCATGTGAAGCTAACAAAAGTAGCATTTCAATAATTATAGTTTACAGTCCGTTGCCAGTATATAATACACAATAAGTTGAAAGACTATTAGCCTGTTTTTGTTTCTATTATCAATTAGCATGCATACCTCAGCACATAAGCTATCAAATCATGATCATAATGCAAGTGTATGCTTTCTCATGTTATGCAATTATCAATGATCATGCATGTCAAGCTTTATGAAACTACTTGAGTTATTCTCTTGAACCGTACCTCTCTTCCTCCAATCCCTTTCATAGTGTGCCAGCAATCAATCTCAAATATGTAGTCATTTTCTGAAATATCTTCTAATTCATCATTCTTCCTTAGGATTCCAACATACTCGCAAACTGGTGCACCAGAAGGAATAAATTCCGAAGATCTAACTGCCCATCCTTTTTGTTTAGTGTGATAGACCTGTAAGGAATAAAAATCTTTACTGAATGCGTCAATGCAAGTATGCAACTGCATAACCAAATGCACTGCTTCGCAGTTATAGGTGTTATACCTCAAGCTGGTATTTTAGTCCCTGCTGAGATGCACGGTTGATGCACTCAGGCCCACAGCCACAATTTGGACCACATTCAAATACAACATCTTTTGCTTCAAACAATCTGCAAATTATTAAATGGAGAGAAAATGAACTAAGTAAAGACAATAAGGTCTTCAGGAATAACAAAAAATCAGCCCATTTCAAAGGAGTTTTGATCTCATGATCTTGTGGGAATTACCACAAGACCTTGACATGGTTTAGGGTTTTGTGGTCAGTTATTTTAACTCAGCAAAACCCCGAATTTTTCAAAGCCATATAATTTAAATCTCACCTTCCACCATCACAAGAAACATATGGAAAGTCACCACCATTAAGTTGAGCACAAGAACATGACCTTGGATTTGTGCACTTTCCTCTACAATTGCACCCAGGAGCATCAGGTGGGATGCTCACATTTTTGGCAACTTTAATGGAATTGATATATTTAAAGCCTACAAAGAAAAACCATTACACAAAAAAAGAGTCCGAAAAAATTACGAAGGAATAAGCAGAGAAAGGAATGGAGACATCACATATGGGATATATTAAGGCATCAAAGAAAATTTATAGAAGTTAAATCACATCCTTTATACATAAGCATTCTTTGATATATATTTGTTGCACTTGCATAAACATTTGAGAAAAAAGGAAGACATCTAGTTGAAATGTATAGAATAGCAATATCATTAAAATATCTTAAAACTAGTTAATGGATTTATAAGAATAATTCTTCAGAAATTCTTTTAATTTAAATGCATGAAATTTCACTGGCCCTTTTAATCCTACCTAGAGAAATGAATAAAGCAAAAATAACAAGAAAGAAAAATACAATAACCTAAATAAAAAATAATTGTCTCTTATAGTTTTACCACATAAATTGATAATATAAAATGATTAATGTAATATTCAATTTATGAGGATATCTGTGGATGTTTCTCTCAACAAATTTACTTCCAAGCGCTGTGCATATATTATTAGCTTAGCCGACAATGTAGAGATCAAAACAGCCTTTTAACCACATACAGGAAATAGTTTGCCAGCAAGCAAGGGTATCTAGCCCCATTAGCAAGCATATACCCTACCTTACTCAATATTTCAATTTAACTTGCCTGTTGGAGCCAAAGAACCATTATAAAAATTAAAAACAGGGATGCATTTATCTTCTTGACCATTTGATAGGTCCTTGCACACAAGCCTTGGGAAAAAAGAAAACATGAAGTCAAATAGTGTGACTAAGGCACATAAATATGTAGTGTTTGAAGTTGACATCTAAGAAATCTATCTAGAAGCATATATATGTGGCATTCATACCCAGGCAATTCTTGTTGAACTCCAGAAACTTTTCCTCGAACAAAGTGAACCTAAAATAAGAAGTCAAACTAAAACTGAGAATAATAATATAAGCAAGCTACAGCCTAGTGCAAAATCCATGTCAACGTTACATGCACAAACCAAGCTTAGCCAAACATTGAAAGCCAAGATAGATGAAGCCTAGGAGATGCTCCCAAGAAAATGCATGAAAAATATAAGCCACTTAATGACTGTTTAGCAAAGTATGAGAAGCATTATTCCTCAACCACCAGTGGCTCAAGCTATACCATGATAAAAGGCAAAAAGAGAAAATAAAATGCAGGAAGTGTCTCATTAATAGCTAAGGACGGAGTTTGTGTGTCTATGCGTCTGTGTGCACATATGCGCATGTGCGTTCCATATTCCTTGTGACCATAGATAAAATAGCCTGTATAAATCTGATGGACAGTGAGCCAAAAGAAAAATAAATAAATAAATAAATTACCTGATTCTGGCTTGTCAAATTATCCTGTCCTCGTAGTCGTTTCAACCTGAACTTAAAAACTTTAAAGCCAGAAACACCTTTCTCATCCCAATAGCCAATAACCTATTAAAAGGAAAAGTACAAACTGAGCATAAGCAAATGATAACAAGTTCAATACTAACGATAGAATATCTTGATATTAATTAACAACGTAAAAGAATGTATAAATAATGAACAAGAGTTACTAGTTTAAATTGGTACTACTGCATATCATCCTAAGATTCATCCATTATATTCCTAGATTCTCAAATAATAAAACATCTATAATACTCCACAATAGTAAGTGTACTAGAACACACCAATCAAGAAATAGATAAAAATTGTGGGGAAAACAGAATGCTAAGAAGGCAGTCTCACTTCCAAATTATCATCCTAATTTGATAAAAAATATATATTTCTGAGTGGGGCAAAACCATATATTTATTTTTTCTATTGCCATGAGAAAAATGTAATTTTTGTTTGTAGATGATAAGTAATGCCTTAACCTAAAAAAAATGTTCTATTGTTTATAGGCGGCGATAGAAGATAGGAGCAACTATTAGCATGCACAGAAAATTGTTGAAAACAGTGACGTTATCAAACAATGACACTTCATACAAGCAACAAAATACTCCCAAGTCTACACAAAGACATCAAGTAAATTTTCAAATGCAGCACAAATTTAGTTTTAGAGATCAATTGTATTCAGAATTTTATTTCAAGACTTTAACCTTGTATAAGCCATCATATATGTATACATTTTTGCTGTAACTATGATCACATTTATGTCCACGAATAACTCTAACAGGCACAGACTGCTTCATGTTGTTCTGCAAATAGATAACAAGAAAAATTAGTAAAGAAACAATTTAAATTGCAAGTTAAACCAAACATCATAACATATAGATAACAAAAACCAAGGCAAAAAGTGCAGCTATATCAGTAAACTGAGCTCAGAAAGCACTTTGGTTTACAAGAGAAGAAAAATACACATACATATGATGGTTAACTTTATTCTAGTTGTGTATCTTCATAAGAGGCTATCAATACTTGCTGAAAGTCTATTTCAGTTTAGATGGGTAAGCATCAATAGGATGGTTTAAACCTTTTAATAATGGTTCAGCTGGTGAATCATTTATTTTACAAGAGCAATATTCAACCAAATCTAAATCTATCCTAAGCTATTAAAACCTCTTCAGAATCATTAGACATAGTTTTATACTTCTATTGTCATATTAAGAGATTTTATGGAAGTTAAAAAGAAGGGATTTCCACTGGGAAAAAACCACCTATTTGACTTTTTTTTTAACAGGCTGGAGATGACACTAATAAACTAAAAAGAATCACGATAGTCCAACACACAATTAGCCCTACCACCATAACCGTGTTCACAGCAAATGTAAGCTATATATTTTGAGAAATATAATTCAATTACACGATTTATTTATAATGCTTGCACCAAATGACCAGTTTATAAGTGAAAGAACAAATAGCTTTGATACTAAACATAAGGTAGCATACTATAACCTATCATGTCACTAAGGTATGGTTAAATTGAAATAAAAAGTTTAAAAGAATTCTCTAATCGCCAAAATCGGATGTTTCTAAAACTTTCACCTAAAAATAAAGTACGGAATTTTTGTAAGTCAAGGCTCAAATAACAAGTGAGAGCATTGTTTTTCTTACCATATCTAAGCAAGTTTATATGTGGATATTGAGCAATACATGTCATCTCATAATTATTATGAAAGTAAACCCACTGATTAAAACAACTGCTAATAGTTTAAATTTTGATTGAATAGATAAATTTGAAACTTGTAGCCATTACTAATTAATAGCTGAACAGCATTTCAAAAAAAAAAAAAAACCTGATCATTTATGTTATAACAATTAAGCATAGAAAGAGTGTAAACACGATAGTGTAAATAAGGAAATAAAGAAAGCAAGTCACATACTTTAAGAGCCAAATTACCACAACGCATAACTTGATCTCTGAATTGGCGTTTTTTACCAGGTATATCCCTTTCACCTTCACCAGTATAAACAATTTCTTCCCTATTACCAAACTCATGTTCATATTGGCCAGACATCACAATTGCAGCAGCGAGAGGGAAGGTATAGCAATCGTACTCCTGAAATGCACCAAGAGATTACTAAAGCAAAGTAGGACTAGAGAAGCTTATAATTCAAATTATTTTCATAGGGAAATTATATAGGAACTTATAGGGGACTCTTGAATTAATCAGTCTTATATAAAAAGGAAAATCTACAAAAGTAATTAACCTCTAGTTTTTAAGTCTATTCATTAAAAGAACAATGTGGCTGTGAATCTATTTTACAGTACTAAGGTTACAAGTAAAGCTTTAATCCTAGCCCTAAGTTAAAATTCTAAAAATAGTTCATAATTCTGGTCATCCATCCATATGTCTAATTAATAAACAAGAATGAAACAATAAAATAGCAAAATAGTAATAGCTCTTATGTCATCAACTCAAGCTAGATGAAATTAAATCATGCCTACTTAAAAGTCTTATAATCCCAACTTGAACAAATAAAGTAAAAAAGAAAATGACAAATGGAGTAGAATGGTTGTAACTCCTAGGCAGCACCATTACTAAGCATGTTCATGTGCAGTTATCCCTTGTTATGACAAAGAGTGCAGAAACAAGTCGATCTAAGTTGAAAACTAACACTGCTCTACCATGAGATAAAACACTTTTATGACTAATAGTTAATAAAATGTGATTTCTGGTTTATCGATAAGGTTAACAGTTTGCCTTGATAAAACTACCATTTCGTGCCTGCCTACTCTGCTGCTCCAATGGAAAATAAGAAAAGAAAAACATGGAATCCTTCTGATATTTGATGTGAGCACAAGCAGAAGGTACAATAACCAACCAATTTGACATAAGGTTTTCCAATGTAATCAATTCTCTTCAGTAAGAGTTTATGAAGTCCTACAGCAACCATTTCAGCTCGAGAATAAAAACGATGCCCAACTTCAATACCTATAAAGAAGCAAAAGAAATCATTTTAAAACTCCATTCAGAACTAATTGATATTTCAATATAAATATAAATTAGGGAGAACTAGATTCACCAACCAGGTAGATCACCAAAGTATCTCTCATGACACAGAACTTCATTTTTGTTCAACATCTGTCATGAATTTTAAAAAAATAAAATGTCATACAGACTTCATCAAGCAATATACAGATTTTTTTACTGTTATGTGGTAGGAAATATACAGAAAAGACAACTATATTCACATTTTAGTGGCGAGCACATAATAAACAAACTTTACATATCAATCTAATTCGAGCACCAGTTCTCTACATATTGAATGTATTCAAATCAATCCTTGCAGACTGATAGCAGGAACAAAATCACAAAAGTATCACATTTTCATTGACTAAAGCAACAAAACCAGAAGAAACCCTAGAATGACGGCTGACTATAGGCAGTGGGTTGAAAATGAAAATCAGATTCAAAAGCTTCATACAGCAAAAATGTTGAAAGTACATGTGCAGAGCATTAACCATAAACTTGCCTCAGAAATTGCCTTCAGATCAGGGTGCTTAGTTACACAGCCTTTGTGCTTAGATCGCTTAGCCTGCTTAAAATGGCCTTCACATCCTTCTTCTTTCTGTAAATTTGCAGTATTAACAAAACTAATAAAGCATTTTCTTTTCATGTAAAATGAGACTGGAAGTGAAGAGAATATACTGCTATTAGAATAAAGTTGATAATATAGAAAATGAAAAATAAAATAAAACTAGAATTAAACAAAAATAGGATACAAATTGCCTCTAAACCATAGAGCAGTGCCATTTTTATTGGAGTAACATCATTATGGAATTCAATCAGCAAAAAGAAACAAAACTGGATAACTAGGGGGTAATGTACCCAGGTTTATTCAACTAGAGGATATTTAATACCATATATCAAGACATAAACGGTCGTAGTTTAATATCTATTTTGCTTTGATGTCCAATAATGTTATATTGGACAAATTCCTATCACTTATCACTAGTTTTTTCCGGACTTGGTTACTGAATTTCAGCTCATAAAGGTTCCTGGAATCACTTTTAGCTTAGAGAATTTTAATTTGGTAAGTCATGACAAAGATCCTTAACGTAGAAGAATACAGCTTTAAAGAGTCTGTTTTTCCTTCCTTACCTAACTAACCTGATTAAAAGAATTGATGAATGCATCACTTCAATTTAGGATATATTGAAGTCACTACCAAAAACTACTGCAATCAAAGTCACTTCATTTTTATTTTTAATCAAAACATATCAAGGTGTTGCAGAAAAAACTAGCTTAGTGCACAAGGAATTAACAAAAGATTTTAACATAAGCACCCCAAGAAATTTTTAAAAAACATTAAATGCAATAAAATTTGCAGTTTAGAAGCTTACATCCTTAATTTTACCATTCGCAATTTCATGATCACTAGCACTACCATTCACTCTATAGCATCTCGCGTCTTTTGCCTATGCACAGAAACATAGAAATAAGGTACCTTGTTATTACTTCATAAGTAATACAAATATGAGAGCATAACATGGAACACAAACAGCTCAAGATAAAGTTAAACCTTACTTGCATCCTATATCACAATATAAAAAGAAATCATAACAAAAAGTTTGTTCCAAGTTATCCAAAGTACTCTATAATCACATTTAATAAAATCTTCAACTTCTTTCTTTTTTCTCCTTTTGCAGAACACAACATTAAACAGAAATTACAATAAGCACTGCATTTAGCTTTTAAAAAATCCATAAAACATTTTCTTTTTACATTTTCCCTTCAACAAAGCATATATAAACATGCACCAATTCTTACTTCTATATAAAACCCTTGCAAACAAAATAAATAATTCACCTTAGAGAAGTGGAGGAAATACTTATTGAACAGCCTGAGTTTATCTTCCACTGCCATAGTCGTACTTATTCCGTGAATAGAAGTTAAGTCATCACCATAGTTGCCCGCTTTTGAACCAGTTTCCCGTAAATCAGCAACATCGTTTTCACCATTTTCAACAGTAACATAACCATTAGATAACCACTCCAGCTTTGCATTACCAACTTTGTGTTTTTTGACCATGATCTCATCTTGAGAATCATTCAACGTTTTCCTCTTCTGGCTACTACCATAAAAGGGTCTTTTCTCCAAAGGAATACTTTGGAGTCTGGGGCTAACTCTAGTATTTGGTGTCTTTCTTGAATCAGGAACATTTTGTATCTTCTCAATGTTTGAGTTATCACCATTTGGTAGATTTTGTAACCTTGGGCTAACTCTAGCATTTGACATCTTTCTTGAGTCAGTTGCATCCCATATCGTCTCAATGGTTGCGTTATCAACATTTGGTACATTTTGGAACCTTGGCCTAACTCTAGTATTTGATGTCTTTAGTGAGAGAGCTGCATCCCTTATCTTCTCATTGTTGGAGTTATCACCATTAGGTAGATTTTGGAACCTTGGGCTAACTCTAGTATTAGATGTCTTTGTTGAGGGAGTTGCATCCCTTTTCTTCTCATTGTTGGAGTTAACACCATTAGGTAGATTTTGAAACCTTGGGCTAACTCTAGTATTTGATGTCTTTGTTGAGGGAGTTGCATCCCTTTTCTTCTCATTGTTGGAGTTACCACCATTAGGTAGATTTTGAAACCTTGGGCTAACTCTAGTATTTGATGCCGTTCTTGAGTCGGTTGCATCCCATATCTTCTCAATATTTGGTAGATTTTGAAGCCTTGGGCTAGCTCTAGTATTTGATGTCTTTGTTGAGAGAGTTGCATCCCTTTTCTTCTCATTGTTGGACTTACCACCATTAGGTAGATTTTGAAACCTTGGGCTAACTCTAGTATTTGATGTCTTTCTTGAGTCAGTTGCATCCTGCATCTTCTCAAATTTTGGTAGATTTTGGAACCTCGGGCTAACTCTAGTATTTGATATCTTTGCTGAGTCCGTTGCATTCCGTATCTTCACAATCTTTGAGTTAGAGCTAACTCTAGTATTTGATGTCTTTCCAGAGCCAGTTGCATTCCTTATCTTCTCAATGTTTGAGTTCCCAACTTTTAGTAAATTTTGAAACCTTGGGCTAACTCTAGTATTTAATGTGTTTCTTGATTCAGTTGCAATCCATATCTTCTCAATGTTCGAGCTACCACCGTTTGGTAGATTTTGAAACCTTGGACTAACTCTTCGCTGTATTTCCATTTAAAAAATTGAAACCACGCTACAAGATCTGCATGCAGAGCTTAGGAAGATTAGAATGTCGGAGTAAGCGAAAATACAAAAGAAATTTTCTACTAAAAACACGTCTACGGATCACACCAGCTCTCTAAATTTTCATAGAAAAAAAAGAATGGAGTGAATTAGCAGAATCGATTACAAGGCGCGTAGTAAATCTTTGAAAACATAAAGAACCAGCATTGTTTTATTAGACTCATTCTAGATGGAAAATTGATTTGCAAGTATAGAAAAAAAATCGAAGAAAAAGGAGGGAAAGGAGAGTGGAGAAGCCTACCAGTGAAAAGAGAGCTGGAATGTTGGAGGAGACTGAACTGGAAAGTTGCCGTCTTTTAGAATCGAGTCTAGGGTTCGTAAAACTATTTTTCTTCACATGGATTTTCCGATTTAGAGATTGAGAACAGCGGGAAAGCTGAGATTTTGACGGATTTGAATAAAAGTCTCAAAGCATGATTCTTACATTCAAGATTATGCTCTCTCACATTCAACATGTTTGTCAATATCATTTATTTATATAAAATACAAAGTATAATATTTTCTTTCTTTATTTCTTTTGGTTGGACGTATGACTTGCATTTAACTCTCTCTTTTTTTTTTATCTTTCGTTACCGAATTATTATAACATCTAATTTTATTATCATCTTATTTTTATACTCCAAAGTTTGTAACAGTAGGCATGTCGAGGGACTGTGGGTAAGCTCAAATCAAATTCGAGTAGATTTTTAGGCATTGAGCTTCAAAGTTTAGGATTGTGGCACTATTTTTCATCATGTTATGTGAAAATTGCTAATACAACATTTTATTAAACTAAAGCATAAATTAATAAATTTAAATTATTTTCACATAGATACATTTCTTTTATCAATATACCAGTGGAAAAGTAATTTAAATTTATGTGGAAATCATTTAAATTATTTCCAAAAAATATAATTTAAATTATGTGAAAATATTAAAATTTACTAATTCATTTTTTAGTTTAGTAAAATATCAATAAAAAATTTGAATTTTCACAACTTCAAGAAAAATAATGTCACATAAATAATATTATAAGTATTATATGAAAATTGAATCAAAATTAAAGTTTTATATATAGAATTTGCACTAGACTAAAATTTTTGTATGATATTGTATATTGAATCAAAATTTATGTATACTTTTGATATTAATCCCATAATAAAATAACTAAAATTTAAATCTAAAAACAAGACATAAGACAATACTTAAAATAGAATTTAAAATGAATCCAATTTCAAATTTCAAATAAAGTAAATCTTAGATAAACTCAAATTGAACAAAATTCAAACCATTCTATTTATTCTAAGCTATTGCCTTAGAGCCAATTTTTTTCTTTATCAGACTAATATGGAACATTAAATGAATTTTGACATATTTGAGAGCTTTAGTGTAAGTTTGGATGAACGGTGCAATGCAATTGTGTTCTAATTTGTAAGCTACAGCCTACAGGTCCAATTCTTTGAATGATAGTGTAGGGTCCAAAGTATTTGAGATTCTTTCTTGAGTTATTAAAGTTTTATTGTAAGGTTGAACTTTCAAATAAACCTCATCTCTAATTTAGATTCTCTCTTAGACATGTTACTCTCTACATAATACTTCATCCTTTGCTGGGTTTTCTCAAATTGCTCAACCAACATTTTGCTAAGCAGGTCTTCAACAATAACAACTATAGCATTTATGCTTGCTTCCCATGCAAAATCATGGGGTTTATAACCATAAAGAGCCTGTAAGGGTGTCATACCTATGTTTGTACGGAAACTGCCATTATACCACCATTCAGCTAAAGGTATGTATTTAACCCAATCCTTTGCTTTCAGCTTGTCCATCAGATTCGGGATGATGAGTAGTAGAAAGGTGTCAACAGGTGCCTAAAAGCTTCATTAGCTCTTACCAGATCAAGCTGGTAAAACACCTTATTCCTATCTCATATGATCGCCTTTGGAGTACCATATAGCTTATAAACTTCTTTTAAGTGAGGTTTAGCTATATCAGCGGAGTATATGGATGTGACAAGGGTAAAAACTTAGCGTACTTGCTAAATTTGTTTATGATGACCATGATACAACCATACATTTGGGGACTGTGGAAGGGCTTCGATGAAATCCATGGTGATGACTTCCCAGATTTGGTGAGGAATAAGATTGGTTGCAATTTCTTTGGATAAGCTACATGTTCAAACTTATTTCTTTAGCAAGTGTCATATTGCTGAACAAGTTATTGTACTTATTTCAGCATGTCAGCCAAAAGAGATAAAGTTTGAGCCTCTGATATGTTGCCTGGGACCCTGAGTGGCCTCCCTATGGTGAGTCATGTAGTGTCTGAATGAGTTGCTAGCTCAAGTCACCATTCTGCTCAATGTAGACTCTATTTTTGAATCCTAGTATCCCTTGTCCAAAAGTGACGGAAGAACTATCAGTATCTACTGCCAGGGATGTGATTTACTCTGCAGCATATGCGTCCCCCATGTAACAAATTCCACTTCTTGAACCCACTTAGGAATCACCATAGTAGTTGATAAGACTTGATAGGACCCCATCTCTTCATGTTGTATAGACAAGGCATCTGCAGCAGCATTGGTCTTAACTCTTACCCTTGTTCTTGGTGAATGTGCCAAACAACTGAATGAGTAATTCCTAAAGCAAATTCAAAAGTTTTTGTTACTGGTAAACGGTTGACTGGAAGGCTCACCAATTGTGTTACACATCTTTTATTGTTATAGTACATTAGCCGCATGAGATAGGCCAATGCCTTCATCATTCAATTGCAGCGAAAACAAATACCAGCACAAAAGTCATCTTGTCAAATTGACAAACATGGCAGGAACCAATTGCACATAAGTGAGACTGGATTCGACGGTATAGTGGATCTCTTTCCATGTTTTTGTGGCAATGAGATTCATCCCTCATTGTTGCATACTGAGAGATGACCTTGCAATCTCAATGAAGAGGCAGCCATTATAATGTTTCTAAATTTAGGTTTAGAGTTTTGAAAGAAGAAGGAACACAGGATTGTTTAGAATATATATAGTAAGGATTTTTTTTTATATAAAAAATAAGATTGAATTATTTGTAAGGTTTAGAGTTATGGTCTCATTACGGTATTTAAAGAGATCTCGACTCTTGTGGGTGTTGAAGGCAACTTAACTTTTTCGTACTTCTTTATTTTCAAATTTTGTTTAGGTTTAGGGTTGACATCCCCTTAGACCTCGATGTTTGTAGGCATTGAGACTTGATTAAGTTATCCATAATTTTCTACAATAAAGATGGAAAATTTAAGATTAACAATATATTAAGGTATTTAATTGAACCTCGGCACTCATGAGGCTTGTTTAAATTTTAAAAAACCCAAAATTTTGACTGAAATTATAGTATGAATATTGGTCTTTAATCGAGGCTTTTTTAAATGGCAAGATTTCATCCATTAATCCACTCACCAACTTCAATCACCTCAAAAACTGACATTGCAACAAAGATATTGTCAACAAAGATTTCATCCATTTATCCACTCACTAAAATTAAGATACTTTTTAAGATAATATTCATTTTAAAAATTTAATGGGGGAACAGAATTAAAAGATAAAAAAAATCAAATTTAAGCATTTGCAGAATGAAAATTTTATATTTGGATGGATGCAATCTCACATAGATTCTGAGTGAGGCTATTCTCAATAGGAAGATACAAAGTTCCAAGTCTTGAGGAAACCTTTTGTTCATACCACACAGTTAAGAAGCACATAAAGAGTTTAGAAGCATGAGTAACATCCGAATAACGGGTGTATGCGTTTGCATTACAGTCACATGTCAGCCTGAAAGGTAATTTTCCCCCAAGGACCACTGATTAGGACATTGTCAACAACCTGCAAAACAAACGCACCAAACCTCTTTAACCATGACAACTGAATGTTAGTAAAAGCTTTATGTCACACTGCAACGAAGATATTGCCAACATTTAGCAGCATCAATCAGCCATCGAGAGTGTTAACTGGCTCCTAAAATAGTTAAGGGCAGTGCCACGCACAAATATGTGAATTACTATGTTTTTGAGCCAACTAACCTTGTGGCTCAAAAGGTTTAGGGTTTTTGTTAGTAGAGTTAGGTTCCTAGTGATCCTAAACTTGGGAAGGTTCAGCAAAGCACTCTATTGATGATCTGAAAGATGTGAGGAACCACTTACCAGAAAATGCAAATGCATCACTTTGGATAGAGAATGTCATAGTGGCCTGGACGATATAGCAAGGTAATAAAAGGCTTGACAGGAACAGTGCTACCACCTTTAGCATTTGACTTATCGCCCGAATTAGGAAGAAAATCATGATGGTTTACACTAACACCACCAATGTCACAAGAGCTCCGATCAAGGTACACAACACGAATTGGCACACCCAGAGCATCTGAAAGGGCAGTAATGTGCACATGATCACTCTCTTCACCCATTGGCTCTACGGATGACTTGCAAAACTACAAAACAGCTTATATGATGAGAGGGAAATTTACGATCACCAACTTCCCAGAATGCATTAGTATTAAATGTGATCATGCAAAGGAATTTTGGTATGATTGGAAGAAACAGTTGATGTAAACTGTTTAATATTATAAACATTATCGCAATACATGACTTGGAGAACTGTCAAGAAGGCATAAGGAAACAGTTGCTGCATGTATTATGTTAGCATGAACCAGTAATCAAACATTGTTCAACCCTGAAAGGAAAAGAACAAAGATTGCATCTGTAAATAGCATGCTTATAAATAAAGTGCCATTCAAAACCCCATTTCTTTAATAATGCATGAAGGCATGTTCTTGTAAGCATACAAAAAAGTTTTATTATATTAAACAAACCTGTTCCACTGTTGCATTTGTTAATCCCAAAATAAAGGGTTCGAAAAACTCTGATCGCTTTCGTATTTCACCAGAGGTAACAAACCTAAAGAACATTACAACTAACCAACCAAACTTGTTATGAAATATACCAAGGAGAAAGACACATTAATACCTCAAAATCTTATAACCCACTCACCATAGTCGGAAATTGACTGATCTCGACTCTTTAGTATTAACTCATCCTGACTGAAAAAGGGGGAAAACCTTGTTCAGAAGATCAGTCTAGTTTAATTTCCAATAGATGTAGGCAACTAAATTCAAGCTACGCAGCTATCAGTTGGTCATGGTTATCAGTACATGTGGTATGAAAAGAGAAAGCAACTTAAACAAGGCAAATATCATGGCAATGTAAAAATATGTACACACCTTATGGAATCTTCATTTCCTTGAAGAACGCATTCCAGCTGCTCAAGGAATAACTGAAATTTTTTTTCACATGGAAGCACATATACAAAAAATTAGTATTACAGATGAGAAAACATAAGCATGCTTCATGAAGAAAACTGTTGGTCACAATACACCCAAAATAAGTAAACAATATACAAGACACCATTTCTTCTTAAAAACAACTCATGAAATAGAAAGAAAACTTTGCACCCAAAAGCAACACAGGAAAACTAACTCTTCAAGCGCAGGAGAAAATAAGCTGCAACCCAGAAATTAAAATATTTATAGCTTCCATACTCTCTACAGACATTAAACCTAGAGTTAAATTAAACAAGCTAAATACTAAGGGCTTCTGTCCTGAAAAAGGAATAAAAATGCATGAGCAAGCAGCATTAAAACATCTAATAAGAAATTGTAAAATAACCCTGATAATGTGTTGAGTTAATAATTCATTTTTGGAATCGTAAAGTAGGCTCCTATGTTTGAAAATAGTAAAAGGGATTGAAATACCATGATGGCTAAATATTTCCTGATTTACCCTGTCTCAAACATTTTTTTTAAGCCAGAACTAAAGCAAGACAATTAGGTGGAACGAACCAGTGTTACTGCAACCCAACACGCATATAATAGGAACCGGGATTCCCACTGCATAAAAGTAACATCTGACAAATCTGTCAGAGCTGGATTTTACAAGGAGTGCCTTGAAGAACTTATAGTTCCCTTTTTTACCCCTACCCACCCCTTTCAAGAGGAAGCTTCTTTTTTTTTTTTGGGGGGGGGGGGGGGGATGTAATAATAACAAATCTGGAAGGTGTAGAATTACAACTTGATGATAATAGTGGTTTTCCAGAAAACCTTGCATGAGAAGGTATTTAAAAATGTCTACTTCAAGCATACACCTCAACATTAGATATAACGAGGCAAAATGAAAAAAACCAAGGCATCTAATTGCCAAATACATAAGAAATGGAATAAAATAACCTATCAGCTAAGAAAGAAAAAAGATAGAAAGATATAATAGTTTACCGAAAAAAAGTCCTCAAATGTAAAATCTGTGTAGCCTAAGCTCTGAAGTGTCTTTCTACATTCTTCAACATTGCCTTTGATACGATCAACCTCAGCACGGTCTTGAGATTCCAAAATATGTTCCTATTCCATATTCAAAATTTTATAACTTACCACTCCTAGAGAAAATGAAGTTCCTCCAACAAGAAGCTTGTAGATCAATTAGAAGAATATAAATAAAAGGCATTCATAAAAGGTACTATGACATACAAGGTATGAAAACATAAAACTCCGGAAAAAGCAGTTTCCATCTCCTCGCGTTCTTCTAATGGCAGCATATTGCTGATCAAGAACCTGCATCAAGGATAACCACCAATGCCTCTTGTTTAGAAAAGTAACTAAATAAGCAAACTAAGCAAACAATTGTGGCACCAGGCAGTAAAAAGAACAAATGGACAGACAGCCATGAAAGCAAGATACCTTTATTTTTTCTAGCAATATAGGACTTCCTGATTCATATTCAGCTGCCAACATAGAGAGTGGTTCCTGCAGTTCCATATAACAAAATTTCTCAAACCCACATGTAATCAGTATAGCAAAAAGAATGAAAACTGTCCTTGCATCGTAATGCTCATGAAACGCCAAAATATGAAGCAATCGACAAAAGAGCCCAGTTGATTTTCGAATATCAGCTGAACAACAGCATGATACCAAGACTTGCATACTAGTTATTTAAGCTTTACAAAAATGGTGATGCAAGTGATCCACATAAAAAAATGTCTCAACATGAACATATATAGAAATTACCATCCATTCTTCATTTGCATTGGATAATTGGTGTTTGATAAGGAAACAACACTCAAGGAATTGCCTTGGAACAAAGTGACAGCATAAAGCAAGCAGGATGCAAGAACAGTCAAATTGCAACACAGAAGATACTACATATATGAACTGATAAATTCAAGAACAGAAAAATAGACAGACTGCTTTTTATGTAATGCAGATTAGCAAATTGAATATTAAAAAAGAAAAAAAAAGACCCAAACTATAATTCAAATGCAATTATGCAACCATGTTAAGTAATCTTGAAGAGTCATGTGTTTTTCTCACCTTGTCACCAACAAATGGAATTTTCTTGGCCTCCTCAGCATGAATGGCAGATTGTTGCTGCATGATATCATCATCTGCGAAATTTGCCCAGTCATCAACTTCAGAAATGGGAATGGATACAGCAGATTCCTTTTCCCTATCAGCTACCACTCCGTCTTGAGTTTGCATCTTTCCTTCACACAAATTCAAGTACTTGCAGTTTTGTCAATAACCTATTTCGATCTGCAATTCCTCAGAAAAATATGAAAAATATGCTTCAGAAAAGAAGAAAATTCCCAGCCAGACAAAGGGTTAATAGCCTCCACTTAAAGAAAACTTCACTGCATTAAAGTAATAATCACCTTCATATTGTATTATACACTTCATCAAAATAGAAGATCCCAGGCCCCATACATACCATTTGCCAGGGTTGCCAAAACAACTAAAAATACATTAATATTACGATTTTATGATTCTAAAAGGCAGCAATGGAGCCTGAAATCTCCGTATGAATTCGTTTCATGTTCTTGTCTATAGTTACAGAGAAGTACTAAGCGTGTTTGTAGAGTGCAGAAATTCCACCACCACTGTAAATTATAAGTAGTCCGGAATTTATAACTAGTAATCATTAAACCTAGAAATGAAAAATGGAAAATGTTGCGG
Source organism: Gossypioides kirkii (assembly GCA_005610355.1). Lineage (NCBI taxonomy): Eukaryota > Viridiplantae > Streptophyta > Magnoliopsida > Malvales > Malvaceae > Gossypioides > Gossypioides kirkii. Next base: position 37,085,586 of record CP032246.1, read on the forward strand.
CAATCAATCATACAATTTAGACCTCCATGCATGATGAATCAAAGTTCTTTAAATTACCGTGAAATTTTACAGAATCCATATCAGCTAACACTAGGTAGCGTGATTCTTATATTTCACTGGCTAGGCCCATTAAAATGTTCTCTCGAAATACTCATTAAGCAACAAGATTTTGCTAAACAAAATCAATAAGAAACAATATTCTTAAAAAAAGAAAAAAATCATAACGAAAAAGAACCCTTTCATTCTTCAGACAAAAAGAATGACAAGAAGAAGTGTGGGGTAAGTGTAAAGAAAGCTGAGCTTACCAGAAATTGAAGATATAGGATTTGATTTCTCTTGGCAAATTCTCAGATCGAAAGCAAAGTGTTTTACAAGGGAATTTTCCCCTTCCTGGTGGCGAGTGGCGACTACCTTGTTTTTATTTTTTTTAATTATTTACTTAGATTATTTAAACGATAAAGAAAGATAAGGGTGACTGTTTCCGTAACCGTAAGTAAACAACACGCTTACTACCTAGTTACCGGCTTCACATTGATTTTCAGGTCTTCTACTTTCTTTGGGCTTTGGCCTTTGGGCTGTTCTGAAAATGAATTAGCTGGATTTTTTTATTTCACACTTACGCTTTCTTTGGATTATTGATGAGATTGTCTCCGATACTGTAACAGGAAGATGAGATATTGTAATAGTAACATTAAAATTAGTAATAAAATATGTATTTGGATTCGATAAAAGTATCATAAAAGTTTTTATACTAATAGTGAAATTATATTTTATCTCTCTATCTAAAAAATAGGTAAATTAATCATTATACATTAGAACAAAATAAATTAATCTTTCTGTTAAAAATTTCATCCATTTTTGTCATAAAAAATAGTCATTGTACGTTAGCATGAGGTATACTTGGCACACCACATGTAACGTCTAGTAATTCCATCAGCCAAGCCAATTTCTAACAGTAGAAATAAATTAAATTTTTAATAAAAAGATTAGTTTATTCTTTAATCTAACGTATAGAGACTAATTTGTCTATTTTTAACTAAAGGATACAAAATATAATTTGACTTCTAGTACAATAACTTCCATGATGCTTTTATCGTTTGGATTCAAATGCATCGATAGTGGTGTGATTAATGATAAAATAATAAACTATTATTAAAGCTATTAAATAAAATGTAGAATATATTATTAAAACTAATATTAAAATTGATTTTATTTTAAAAATAAATTAAGAAAACAAAAATTGAATATTTTTAACAATAATATATTGTATTATTTAATATTACGTGATACTAAACTATATTTTATTAGCTTATTGGATTATATTAAATTTAAATTATTTTATTTTTAAATAAAATAAATTAGAAGCAACTCTTGTTATTCACTATTTACACAGATAAATTAGTAATAAGGACAAATTTGGAAAAATGCTTTCTAGTAGCAGAGCATTTTCTTTACTGATGCACTAACCCTCAGTCAAAACATAAGGGTCTAGTGAGATTGGAATCTTTCAATGGTATTGATACTATGCGATCCAAAGGCAGAACAATGGTGTGATTGGGCAAAGAAGTTAACGATAAATACGAAAAATATTTACAATTTGATGAATATTATATATAAATTATAAATAAAATTATACATAAAAATATACAATTTTATAAGTAAAAAAAATACATAATTATATATATAAATTTCATTAAAAATACATATGACTATATATAAATATGTTATAAAATAATACATAAGAATATACATAAAATTATCATACTTATTAGCCTAAAGAAATGAACTTACCATCATAAATCGTTGTCGAATATATATCATGCATTACAAAAATAAGAGTTATATAACATATTCATATATAAATTCAATACATCAAGTTTGTTTTGTAAATCGAAAATTATAAATAAATCATACTCACACTATACATATTAATCATACCAATCATACATCCATAAAAAAAAACGATGTGCATCATACACATATGTCAAAATAAAAAAAAATGTAAATAAAATTGACTTTACCAAAATACATAACATTAAAATCTTAAAATTAACGACAATATGAGAAACAAAATTATTTCACTGTTTGGGTTAGAGCACTTATGTATGCAAGATATGTGTACATTGTCAAAAGATTAAACAAATATGAACAGATATTACCATGTAATCACACTAGTATATTCAAAAAAAAAATTATTTCGTTGATACTTTTACAATTTCAAAAATTTAAGAATTAAAATAATCAAAGGATTAAAATTAGTATTTTAAAAGGTAAAGAAAAAATAAAATGGGAAGTCTTTATTTAAAACTTGAATTTTCAAAGTTGAATTAAATTGAAAATGCAAGAAATTAGGCTCATATCATTTTTCTTAAACCGACGTGTTCTATTGCTGAAAAACCTAAAGAACTTCGATTGCTGGCGACAAAAACTACAAAAAATTGTCAAATAATAATTAGGTATAAAATCTTTGTAAAAAAAGTATGGAAAAACAACTACAAAAGGAAAAAATAATGTGAATAGTAGTCATAATAATAATAATAATAATAATAATGTTAGATAGCAAAATAAATAGATAAAATTAAGTTAGTTGTCATTTTTCCATGTCAATATCACATCAATTGCCATGTCATCATTTTTCACAATAGTTATCATGTTAGCTGCCACCTCGTCATTATTCAATTACGTGTAGAAGTTTTGGCCCTCGAAAACTACATTTGAAGGTTTTAATTGAGTGCAATTGTTTTTTTTTTTTAATTCTTATAAGTTTTTTCTAGCATTTAAGTCTATATATGCATACATAAAAAATTAAAATAAGAAATGTTAATGTTGTTGTGGATATATCTTGGCAAAAACTTATAAGTTTTGGAGACTCTTTGCTATCTCTTTCAATATCCACTAGTTTCAATTATTCAATGCATTTTTATGTATACGTGTGATGCTAATGATCACTTGATATAGTATTTTTATTATAATCGTTTAAATAATGTTTTTTTTCTTATAAAAAATTAAAATAAGAATGAAAATGAAAATAACATTATTGAGAAGAATAATCACGAACATGAAAAATATCAAAAATAAAATCAAATGAAACACAATAATTATGAGGTAAAAATAACAAAATGAAACTCAACAATTATGGGAATAGAGGTTTCAAAATCAAATTTATGAATCGAAAATTCTTTTCTCTTTCTAGATCTCAAAAAGATCAATAATTAAAATTTTATATTTAAACTCGACACTCATAAATATTAATATAACATCTAAATAAAAAAATTTTAAAAATAACTTTTTATGATACATATTTTGAAAATAATAATAAAAATCACTATTTTCATATAAAAACCCAATATATAATCATATAAGAAAAATACTTGAATGATGATATATATATCCATAAGGAAAAATATCTTTTGTATTTTTCTCCTACAAATTAAATGAAAAGCAATTGAATCCCAACCACATGTTAATATATATTTTATTTACATGTATCCAATGTAAGATATCGGGTGCATGTGAGAAACATGTGCACCGTTGGTTTCCTTTGTGTCACTATTTAATTCCTTTATTTGTCTAACTTTTGTTTACAAGTGGATTTGTAATTTAAGTGACACAGTTAATATATGGGTAATTTTGAGCCCCAAAAGGACTGTCCAGTGTCGGATCCAATCCAACCCGGAAATTTCCTCTTCTAAATATCCTCCCCCATTTCCCCCATTATATAGTTTAACCCAAATATATTGCACCCTCACTTCAATCTCATACTCTTCGATCCCCTCCTGTCTTAATCCCACGCATCTCTACATTTATATACATTACCCCAGGCAGCTAGCTATCTAGCAATCCATTTTCTACATATCTGCGAACTATACATAGTATTAGCAGTGTTTTCTGGGGGAAAAAAGGTGGATCGAAGGCATGGAAAACGTCCGCTTCCATCCGAAACATCGGAGGAGAAGAGCAAAGGACGCGATGAATTTGCAGCAGCCGCAACTTCATGGACTGAATCCGCGGACATGACAGCCATGGTTACAGCTCTTACTCAAGTGATGGGAAGCGATGAACAGCTTAGCTTCCAACAATCACCGAAGCCCTCATCAGTACAATCTGAAGTGAAAAATGAACCTGCAGTTCAAGATCAAGGTATATATATACACATCTATGGCTACAGTGAAAGATTTATCTATTTAAAGGTAGGTGTAGCAACTAGGGTTGCATCCGGAAAAGCAAACAGATAGAAAAAAGAATTACGTGTTAAAGATGGGATTGTCAACATTTTTCAGCCGGTTGTGCTCTTTTTGTCTGTCGTCTTTCTGATATTAACTTGTTTTTGTTCGTAGCAGTCATGATCTATCTCTTTCTCAAGTTTTCCTTTCTTTTCTTCTGGTCCTTCAAAATTTTCCCCTCTCTCTATATATATACATGTGAGAGAAAGAGATCTACCTGTCCCGATTTTACCTTTCTTTTTCCTTATAGTCTGCAAGCGACTACAGGCTCGTCAAGAGAGGCTCGTCAAGAGACGAGAATGGAAATAAATGGTGTCTCCACGCTAGGGTTAGTCAAGTTCAATGTATCCAGCGGCTAAGGCCAAGCCTACTTTCCGTAAACAAGTCTCTCTCTCTCTCCGTCAATAAAATAAAAATCAGTGTACTGTACAGCTTTACACTATATTTATATATTCTTTCATGCTAGCTTTTTCTTACTTTTGTTTCTAATATATCTATGTCGATTGAATTGTAGATAATTCCAGTCTTCTGGTCGAATAGCAAGCTAGATGTAACTTCTTCTTATCTACATGTTTACTACTGGATAAGCCATGGGTATTCCCGATTGTCAAAATTTTCAAAGAAACAAACAAACAAAAAACAAAAGCCGTGGTCAATTACGTGGGATGCTTTCATTCCTTTTTATTTTCTTCTTTGACCTGCTCATTTCCAATCTTACATTCTTTGCTTTTGAAGTGTGCCTAACTTTGAAAGTAACTAGTGCTGATAGCAAATCTGGGTTTCTAGTTTCTTTCTCAGTTCACACCTGTTTTCCTTTTTTTTTTTTCATAATTCCTTGGGACATATGGCCACGACGTTATGCGTTGTAAGCTCCATTTATAAGTTTCTTCTGCTAAAACACTAACTATAATAATAGATATCTTTTTCTGACTAATGGGGTTCAAGTCTTTTAGCTGGCTACTACTTCTAAACTTGTTAGCTGATTATAGGAAGAGAGAAAGTAGTGATATAATATATATTGAACCGTCATGATTGCATGTATCTTTCCTTCTTTTTCATTGCATTTGCAAAAGGTACAGTGAGAAACCATTGATCACAAGTAGTGCAATTGCTTGTTAGTATGTTTTCTCTTCTTTCTTTTATGGCTTTGGTCAACAACTCTGGAATTTAGAAAAGGAATCAGATAACTTTGGTGACCGAGTTAAGACATGAAACTACTTTCAATATACATTAACATATGGTTCTGATAGAGCACTACCTAATATCCCACTACTTTGCTGGTTTCCGTTTGTGCAGTGATTGCATGCAAAATACCATGCAGAACTATATAAAAATATTATATGCTAAAAATTAATAGTGCTATTTCCCTTTTTTGCTTTTCTTATATCATAAACCTGGCTAAATTTGGAATTATTTTGCATGTGCTATATATTATGCTATGCCATGTCTTCATCCATTGCCTTTTTGCATGTGAAGAAAACACGAGGAAAAGACATTACAGAGGAGTCAGGCAAAGGCCATGGGGCAAATGGGCAGCTGAAATTCGTGATCCAAAGAAAGCAGCCCGAGTGTGGCTTGGCACTTTTGACACAGCTGAAGATGCAGCCCTTGCATATGATAGAGCTGCTCTCAAGTTCAAAGGCACCAAGGCAAAGTTAAATTTTCCTGAACGAGTCCAAGGGAATAGGGAGGTGAGCTATTTAACTGGCCCCGGAGATTCAAGCACGGTCCATTCTGCACAAAATCCTACGCCTGTAGTTGCACCTTCATCATGGTCTCAGGACTCATACCCTGACTTGTTTCAATATGCACAGCTGCTTTCAAGTAGTAATGATGCTGATATCTCATATTACACTTCCAATCTCTTCAATTTCAATCAAGAAGAGCCTTTCTCTCCTCAATTTTCTTCAATGTCAGCATCATCCACCCTCTTATCACAATACTACCACCAAGACCTTACAAGATTTTCAACAAATTATGACAGCTCCTCTGGTCCTGATTATCCTCACCACTATGGGAAGGACTTCGATCCTAGTAACAGAAGCGAGTAGACAAGTTTAGCTTCTCCAGCTCTGCATCAAGGTTCAGGAGGGCATCCAATATTCTACTATATTTGCACCAAGCAAAGAAATAAGAATGCCCCCATTCCAAGTCCCTTGCTCCCTCTCCTTAATCTCTACATATGCGCTTACTGATTTCTTCAATTCTTATGACAAGCATGCATGATTTCAACTGGTGCCACTCTTTGTAAAAGAATTACATATATACACTGTAATTCACATGTATGAATAGGGAGTGGGAGGATGATTCATATTCCTATCTCAGCACCATGATTTTCAAGTTTTATGATTTGTTTTGCTTCTATTTAATGTCTTTTAATGCATCATCAGAAGGAAGAAGGAGAAAGACATAGAAAGGTTAGCTTCCAAGTTTTTCTTGATATCTTTTGATGTAAACTAGCTAGAGAAGATCAGTTTGCTTTAATTATTGTCACTCTTTCAAGTAATTTAAATATATAGTAGTTAGTGATAATGCAAGTGGAGAATGTATATGTAATATTATTCCAATCTTCAAAAGGTAGTTTCTTGGCAAAGCAGTTCCTCTCCAATGAACTTAATGTATGTCTTGTACTACTTTTGTCTAAACCTTTTAATCTAAGCTAAGGTGGCGGTCTTCACATCTAGTATGTATAAATAATTATATATATGTTAGTATTTGATATTAGTGAAATATTTCCATTACTTCATAATCACTTATGCTTAATATACTGACACATATATCATTTTTTAGTAGTGACTTTTATTGAAGTTAGGGGAGGTTTATGGAATAGCTTTACTTGTTTTAATAAAAAAACTTCGAGGTAAACATAGCTGATCATATTTAAAATATAAATAGGTGTAATGATTTTTTGTCCCTTCATTTTTATAGAAAAAAAGTGGTTTTTACCTTTCATTTAATTTTTTTTTTATCTTTTTTAACCTTTAAAATTAATTAAATGTTATCATTTATGTGATAATTTACATGTATGCAACAGTTAAAAAATTTTGAGAGATTTAATCTAAAATGTAAATTTAAAAGTTAAAAAAGACAAAAGAAAGATTAAAATGATTTTTTTATATAAATTAATTGAAAGGTCAAAAAGTTCATTATGTCATATAAATAAGATAAAATAATAATTCAAAACTTAAGATAAAAATAACAAATGTATTTAAATCATTCAAATCTTAAAGATTATTTTATTAATTTTTTGTTTTCTTACTGCACTCTAAACAAAACATTTGAATCCTAGTTATGGAGTGTATAAAATGAATTAGAACATTTATTTATCACCCGTTTGCATGCATCCATGACCATAAGTCCTCTGTGTGTTTTACTGTGTATACTGCACATCAAGTGGCAGTTTCTTTTACATGACCATAAACAGATGCACAGAATTAACGAATTGGAAAAACTTGATAGAATGGCCGGTAGTAATTGCGTGCCTGGCTTTACTGTTGATAGATCATGAATTCTTTTATAATGCTGTCAAATACATCGTCAAATTTTACATGAACTAAAATGTGTTTTTTAAAATTCACTCAAAACTGTAAATAGTAATACAAATTCACTCATGCCATTTTGAAAGGTGGTATTAGAAATATATGTTGCATTTCCTAAACATGTGCAACTAGCAAACTATACATGTAGAATGCCTACTATATGAATAAAAATGGTACATATATGGATTAAATTAAGGTCATCAAAAAACAGAATGTCATAATTACTAGTAGAAATGAAGTTCCCAATGAAGTATGTACGTATGTAGTAGTTGACGGCAGGAAGCAGCTATCTTAGCTCCTCGGGACTTGACCAAATTCAAAGGCACTTGGGACTTTGCCAAAAAGCTATGGGTAGCAAATTAGGCGCCCAATCTTTCATAGAGTTGGATAAATCTGTCATGAAAATACTAATTAATGAAGTTTGAACTTGGAATCTCCCTTTTTCAATCCTAAGCTACCATCTCTTTTGTATATAAAATAAAAAACTTATATAGCATAGGATAGAAGTAGAGTAATGATGATCAAGGGAACATTTGTATCTTAATTTATGCCAACTCCATTGTTCCATTCTTTGCTACTATATAGATAGATATCTATAGCAGATGAACATGCTCCTCACTTTCTATTAATATTGAACTTATATTGCTTAAAGACACCGAAATCAAACTGAGTCAAAACAAAAACATTTCTCTTACGCCACGCATTGTTGTTTGCGTTTCTTCTTATGCTTGGTTTGGACCATGGTGCCATCCAAGGGTTGATATATAGATCACGAAGTGATCAGTTAATATGTTATAGAGAGAAAAGATGCAAGTCATGAAAAATATTGGTCGCACATAATGCTTTCCAATCAAATAGGACTAGGAGTTTGTATCAATCAAAATCAAAAGTGGAGGTCACTTCACTTCACTTCCTGTATGTATAATGTATGTGCAATTAAGCGCCTACCTGCATGTTACCTTTATTCATTTTCAATCTTGTTAATCATTTTATTTGTATTTTTCTTACATATGAAATGTGATTATTAAGAAAATTTGAAATTGTTCAAGATAAAAAATCAAAACCAACCAAGATATGTCATTACTAATATCACATGATTAGAATCCTCATCCTATTACAAACTACACGACAACTACTTTTCCATGGATTTTAGTAGTGGGATTATTAAGAATGTTTTTCAATTTATTGTATATTACTTACTCTTGATAACACCTTTAATTATTTTTATTTTCATGTTATTGCTACCTTAAATATTCTCCTTTTCAACTTGAATGGCGGTGATTTGATTCTGTCCCAATCTCCCATTTGCTCCTCTTTACCAAAGTGGGCAAGTGCTTCAAGTGAACCAAAAAAGTAAAATTTTTTTAGGGTCCACATTAATTATTAAATAATAATTAAAAATATAACCCGCATGAGAATTTTGAGTTCTTTGCATGCTTTGGAACATGGGTGACGTGTGTCCAGATAAATTTAATTTGAAATGTTTGAAAATAATTAAATATTAAAATATTTCATTTAGTTACTAAAATACAATTTCTTTTCCTGAAGAAAGCGAGATCCAAGTGGTTTTTTTTTTTTTAATGCAGTTTACAAGTTCAATTCTTGGACATTTCTTTCATCAGGTGTAAGAAAAGAGATTATTCAGACTTGAGTATAAGATATGATGTCAACAATGACTTAAACAACAAGTCAAAATTTATTTTTATGTTGTGAGGAACGAAGACGTAAGTTTTATTATAGATTTAATTAATCACAATAGAACGGAATATATGGTTAAATATAATAAGATAAAATAAATAAATAACAAGTTTGTGGCCCTACTTGTAAACGAGATAATAATCATTATTCTGAAAGATGTCGGTTTTAATGATGAATTGACCATTAAACAAAACGCATGCAGTAGCCGAAGTGGGCCTTGGCCTAGTTGCTGAAGAAAGGTAGGTTTAGTGGCCCACCCAGGATCCTCCAAAGCCCAAGAACTCACAAAACGACACCGGAAAAGCAAAAAGAAAAAAATAAAAAGGAAGAGAGAAGGTTCTTGGTATGGAAATTCCGTCAGCCGCGTGAGAAATGACGTGAGGGTGCGGCTCCTCTTCCCGATGCCACGACAAAGACTCTTTTCAATTCAATAGGAGGTAGGGGACCATACAAAATGCAGTGCATTTTCACCATCCTGACGTGGCCTACCATGCTTTCGGCTTCCGCTCGTCAATTTTTGCGGCTTCTCATCTCTCCGGCTCTCTTTTGTCCCTTTCTTGCTTTTCTATACATAAATATTCTCTCCCTCTCTCTGTACGTATTTCTAATTTTTTTCGAATCATTCGATTTAATTTTTTATTTTGATAAATTTATTTATTTTCTATATCTCTTACACATTATTTAATAAAGCTTTAAAATCTTTTCATAGATATTATGATCTGTCTTAATTCCTTCGGAAAATTCAGGCCCTGCCACCCCGCATGCAGATCAAGCTCGGACCGAGGCTTTTCTACTGTCCAAGTAAATTTCATTATTTATACAATTTTATTAGAATTTTTAAAATAAGGTTGAAATGATGCGATCGTCATTTCCCTTTCTTATTTGCAATCTATGCGAACTGATTTGATGAAAACGATTGGGTGTGGCTTCGTCTTGACTAAAGTGGCAAATTTTTTAGTTATATGATTTTCTCTGTTCATCATGCGGTAGAGGAAAAAAGGTATGAAATAAAGAAAATCATGCAAGGATGATTACAAAAGGACATGCGTGAAAGAAACACTAGCAAAAAGAGAAAGCGAAAAGCAAATTGGCAAGTGATAATCTATCATTTAGATATGAAATAATCATGAAAAGCTCTCTTCTCTGTTTATCTAAGCCTGTTATGAACTATAAAGAAATGGGTGAAGGAGATTAGTTTTGAGCTTTTGTAAAATTAAAAGTATGTGAATGGAATTCTAATTTATTTAAAAAAATCTATATAAAAATTAAATAAAAATTTTGCAGAAATGATGTTTTCTTTTAATGAAGAAAATAAGATAAAAGGACACCTTAATTCAATACAAACAGATTAGAATCCATCATAAGAAGCTTTTTTATTGAATGCGGAGGTTCTTCTAATAAATGCAATATCAATAATTTTAGATCTACCACTGTATTCTGTGCTCGAGAAGCATATTTGACATGAACCTTCCAAGATTGAATAAACATGTTATGTATCAATTTAAATGCCGTCAACTTGTTATCCATAACACCATCAACAAGAATAATCTCAATCAACAAAGCATGTTATAGCTGAAATCATGTTGAAAAAGTATAAATAAAAACAATTATATTTTTAAATTAATATAATTTATTTTGTTAATAATAATTTTTGATAATTTATTAATTGAATTGAGATTCGATCAATAAATAACATTAATTCAATTCAAAAAAAATTTATGTCTATCCGATTAAAAATTTATGTATTTATAATTGTGATACGAAAAGAAATTAAGATATAACAATCATAAAATATGAAAGTATAAAACGAACCTGAAATGAATACAATAATCTCTTAAAATTTATATAAATATAGTATATTTTAAATAGGGGAAAAACACAATTGCCCTAGCTAGTCTAAATCTAATCTGAAGTAGTCTTTCTAATTTTTTTTTTTTTATTTAGCTTTCTGGGAGCTTCCAATCCCAACTAAACATGGGAAAGAATAAAGTGTAACTTTGAAAAGTGAAAACTATTGTTTGGCATCTAGCAGTTAATAATGGACAATGCTGTAGTTCTTGAAATAAAATATTTGAATTGGGGATACGCTTCAAATAACGAATCAAAGTTTGAATGGACTATATACTGTTAATTGATTTCATTTAAAGGGGATTTGATTCTTTTATTGGATTAATATGAAGTTTTTGATGTGTAGTATTTTTGGGACATTGATTTGAAACGTAAATAATAGAGATATTGTTCTTGAGGTGTTTATATTCCGTTTTACTTTTAGATTTTTGTTTTTTTACTTTTAAGAGAGTTCAGAATGATTTACAAAGTTTCGGCGGAGCTCTTAGGTCTATTACGAAAATGTTTTGTCGTTTTGGTTTTGATGGGTTCAAATTCATGCTTTTAAAAGGTAAGAACACTGCCATTTAGGTTTTTTATCGAGAGAGAATCGATTCCTTTATTTAGAGAAACTTTTAAAATGTCTTTCTAACATGTCAACCTAAACCTTGAATAGTAGAGGTATTTTTCCTGGATCTCGGACAATCATATGTCCAAACTCATTCCAAATTAGTTCAAAACTATAAAAAGTTTAGAAATTATAAATAATTATTTTAAAAAAAATCTAATATTTTGAAAACAATTTTGAATATAATATATATATATATTTAAAATATTGCCACATCAGTATCATTTCATGTGGCATTTCTTGGTTGCTACCATCAATCACGTTAGCGCCTTTAACCGTCAAATCGGTTAATTAACGATTTTCGTTAATGAAAGGGTCTAATCGATTATTTTATTGATCATTAAAGACTCAATAGAGTACACTTGTTTTTAAGGGCTCAGTTGATTTTTTTTCATTTTTTATTAAGAGCTTCTTTTATCCTTAAGCGAAAAAATATTTATCATTTTTAACCTAATATCCTTAATAGTTACATTCTATTCTCATTTCATCATTATATGTGTATTTTAATTCAAACACACATCTTAATATAATGATAACTAATCTTATCATTACCTCTATAATTAGTTCCTCGATAATTAAAGAATTCGATAATGTAAAGCAGTGACGGAGCCAAAGGGGGTTGGCAAGGACCCTAACCCCTCTTAAAATAATTTTTTTCCATTTAAACTATTTATAATTAATAAAATTTTAAATTAATAATGATAAAATTGTACTTTGATGCTCAAATTTTTTTTTTACTTTGCCAGTTATTTAAAGGATTCCTTAGAATCCAATGGCACCCTAAGTTAATATTAATAATTGTAAACACCCAAAATTATCTGGACAAAATAATAGAATAAATCTAAACTGGACAATTAGATGTATAATTTTAGTTGGGCTACGGACTATCCCATTTGCCTGATTGGTTAGATATTTGATTTGAATATTCAATTGGGCCTTGGACCCAATTTGTTAAAACCAATTAGTTTGAGTTTAAGCCCAATTGAACTATTGTTGCTTTGAACTTAAGTTTTTAAGCCTAATTTATTTTGGATTTAAGTCCAAGCCCAATTCCATTGGTGAGTTCGTTTACTTTCATTTTTATTTTATTTTTCTAACATTCATTTTATTCTTTCTTTAGGTTTCGATTCTCACACTAAATATGGAGTAATTTTAAAACTCGTTATCAGCATCTATCCTTTTAATGAGCCTATATAATATGGAGGATTAGTTATTGGGCTCATCCTGGTAAATACCTTGAGAAATAAAATAAAAATCATTAGACACATTGGTCACACTTTCAACTAGACTTGTTCATGGATTGAGTTATCCGTCAGGCCTGAAGGCTCGCTTGAAATTTGGAAGAGTTTGGACAAAAATATTAGGTTTGAAAAATGAGTTTTGGCAAAATAAGCCCATTTAAAAAATGAATAGGGCTCGAATTTGAACATTCAAGACCCGAGCTTGGCCCAACCCATTTTAAGTTTACAATACTTTATATTATGTAATTTAGAATATATTAAAAAAATAAAACCTATAATAAATATATAATACTATTTTAATGTAAACATTAAAATAATATCAAGTTGACTATATAAAAAATTTTAATAAATAAAAAAATGCATAAAATTATTAAATATTAAAATAAAGTAAAAATTTTTAATAAAAAAATTAAAAAATAATATGGGCTTAAAATTGACTTGATTAGTTTTTTTGCAAATATCGACGAGTTTGGACAAAATTTTAAGCACAAATTTTGGGTCGAGTTTGGGTAAGCATAAAATATGTTAATATCATGCTTAGACCCAACCTGAACTCGACTCGACCCAATTCATGAATACCTCTACCCTAAACATATTTATGGAGTCCAAAAAACTCAACCGAGAGTATATCAAACCTTTATTTTTATAATATCTATAAAATTATTTTTAAATTTTAGTTTAATCTTTAATTAAATAAAAATATAATTTGAATGCGATTTTTAAACTCATGAACACCAATTTTTGGCTTTTTGTAGTTCGCTATTTTTCAAGTTTTTCGTTACACACCTAATGCAATTTTGATGTGAATGCAATCACGAGATTTCCAGTATCTAAGAACGTCATCCAAACGACCAATTACAATTATAATTCGCACAATTTAATCAAAAATTGATCATAAACGAACTAATTAAACCCTCCAAAAAAAACACATTCGAACCCTTATGATATGAGTTGGAAAAGTGAATGACAAAACGGTGCGTGTAGTTAAATAATACGGTGAGTTTTGGGGGAATTAGTGAAACGGGGCGTTTAAAGAGTCTGAGTCAGCATCATTTCAGTAACTGTTTATTTACCGTTAATTTTTCTATTTCATATTGTGTCCTTAAAAGGGCCAGAGCAGTACGTTTGCTGGCAGTTTTTTGAATCAATATCCAATTTCTCAATTCTCTCTCTCTTCTTCTTCCTCTCAACCCTATATTCTCCTCTTTTAGCCCATAAATTTTTGGTTCATTTTTCAATCGTCTATCAAGGTATCAAAGCTACCGATTCATGGTCGGGGAAGGTGTCACCACCAAGTTACAAAAAGAAGTAACCAATATACAGCAGGAATTTCTAAAACTACAAGGGGAGTTTTCCCAGATGGATGTTAAAATCGACACTAGGCTGGAGAAAATGTTACAAAGCTTCAAAGATGATTTTAAGGGAGAAATCAGATCGAAAATCAATACCTTGAGGTCTGAGATTCACAGTCTGTTTCAGCAATACTGTGGTACTCCGAATGTTACTACCAGTGCTATCGTACAAGATCGAGGAAAGTGATTATAGGTAGTAGACCTACATCTCCTTTGGAGGTTTTTTCAAAGGAAGCCATAGAGACTGCTCAACCATCTGCCCTTATGAGTAACTAGCAACCACAAAACTAAGATAGAGTGATCAGATGGGGTTGCTCACGTTTTGATGGTAATGATTATCGAGCTTGGTGGTCGAAGCTAGAGCAATATTTCGAGGCGAAGGTATACCAGAGAAAGAGAAGGTGAGGAATGTTATGCTTAATCTGGAAGGTAAAGCATTGGACAAGTATTATTTTTATGCTCAACAAAGGGAGGGTTACAGATGCTTGACTGGTCTGACTATGCAAATGCCATAAAAGGAAGATTTGGCTCTAGCATTTATGCTAAATTGATCGCTGAGTTGATACCTCTCAAACAACAAGGGACTGTAGAACAATACCATGAAGAATTTGTAAGTCTTTTAAACCAAATCAACCTATTTGAATATTATGCTCTGTGCATATTTACTAGTAACTTCCAACTAGAAATCAATCAGTTTGTGGACTTATTCGAATCACAAACACTAGGAGAAGCTTTTCATTTAGCTCAAAAGGTTGAGTGTTTGCTGAATACTTCTCATAAAAAAGGGTCGTTACATGGTCCAAGTTCTTTCACTAAACAGCCTACTCAAACTAGTAACCACCACAACAAACCTTTAGCCTTAACCTACACTAGAGGTCGAACAACCGCTGTATCTATTGGTGTCAACATGGGAGCTCTTAAGGGAATTAGTACAGCTTTGATGAATGAAAGAAAACAAAAAGGGTTGTGTTTTTTGTGTGGGGCAAAATATTTTATTGGGCACAAATGTGTGAAGGGTAAACTATACCAGGTCTTGTTGGAAGCTCAGTCAGATGATGAGAAAGAAGAATTTCAGGAGTGTGTTGAAAACATGGAGGATCTTGCTGTTGATGAGTCGACCACACCACAACTTCAAGAGCTTGTAATTTCATTACATGCTATTAAGGGGTCACAAGGGCCACATACCATGAGGTTCAAAGCATATATTGGCAATGTCAAGGCTATTGTGCTAGTGGATTCGAGGAGTACTCATAATTTCCTAGATATTAAAATGGTCAACCAGCTTTCTTTGTAGGTTAGCTCCCAAGAGAAGATTAAGGTGGTCGTGGCTGATGGTAGGAGTATACTAACTGTTGGAGTATGCAGAAATGTCAGTTTGAAAGCTCAAGGTTTGGAGTTTGTAGCAGATTTTATGCTGTTACCTTTGAAGGGGTGTGACATAGTTTTGGGTATACAGTGGTTGTTGACACTTGGCTCCATTACTTGGAACTTTAATTCCTTGATGATGTAGTTCACGTAAGAGGAAGAACTATGCACATTGAAGGGAATTCAACCCGGCAACATTCAAGTTATGTCAGCTAGCTAATCCATGAAAGGGTTTCCTTTAGTTAATCATCTTCTCTGTCCCTGCACGATGCTTATGGTCTCTACCACTCGACTCTCAACTACAATCTCCCATAAAGCAATACCTTAAAATCTACAGATGCTACTTCAAGAGTTTGATGATATCTTCAGGGATCCTATTGGCTTACCTCCTCCAAGGCTTCACAACCATAAAATCCCTCTTCAAGATGAGAAAGTGGCAGTAAAGATCAGGCCTTATAGGTACCCTACAGTATAGAAAAATGAAATAGAAAGGATTGTCCAAGAGATGCTACATAATGGGATCATCAGAGATAGCACCAACTCTTTTTCCTCTCTAATAGTCATGATGAAAAAGAAGGATGGAAGTTGAAGGCTTTGTGTGGATTATAGGCAATTAAACCAGCTGACCATCAAAGACAAATTTCCTATTCCTATGGTGGAAGAGTTGTTGGATGAATTATGCCATGCTAGGGTGTTTACTAAATTGGACCTTAGGTCCAGCTACCATCAAGTGAGAATGTACGATGGTGACATCCATAAGACGGCATTCAGAATGCATGAGGGGCATTATGAGCTCCTTGTGATGCCTTTTGGTCTCACAAATGCCCCTTCCACGTTCTAGGCTCTTATGAATTCTATTTTTAAACACCTCCTTAGGAAAACCGTCTTACTTTTCTTTGATGATATTTTAGTTTTCTCGACAAATATGTGTGAGCATCTAGATCACCTTCGAGTTGTCTTTAAGATCTTAAGGCAACAACAGCTATTTGTTAAGAAGAGCAAGTGCACTTTTGGGGCTGAGCAAGTAGAGTATCTGGGACATGTCATTACAAGGGGAACAATAGCCATGGACAGTAGCAAGGTAGAGTACGTTAAGAAGTGGCCAATACCAACCAACATTAAATATCTTAGAGGCATCCTGGGGCTCACTGGTTACTATAGACGATTTATTAAGGATTACGGACTCCTAACCAGACCCTTAACTAGTCTCCTTAAGAAGAATGCATGGAAGTGAGACGACCAAAGTACAAGTGCCTTTCAACAACTTAAGAAGGCTCTTTGTTCAGCTCCTGTTTTAGCTTTACCAGACTTCCAAGTTGAATTAATGGTGGACACAGATGCATCAGGTCTCGGGATATGAGCAGTTCTACAATAACAAGGCAAACCTATAGCATTTTTTAGCAAGGGGTTAGGGGTAAAACACCGGGCCTTCTCTATATATGAGAAGGAGATGTTGGCGATTTTATTGGCAGTGCGAAAGTGGAATGCCTACCTATTGGGGAGACACTTCAAAATAAAAACTGATCACCAAAGTTTAAGGTTTTTGACTGCATAACAAGCTATTACTCCCTTTCAGCAACAATGGGTGGCCAAAATGCTAGGGTACGACTATGAGATTGTCTACAGAAAAGGATCCCATAATGCTGCAGCTGATGCCCTTTCTAGAGCCAAGCATTCCATCAAGAGACAAATTTGGCAAATGACATCAGTCACTGTGGTGTCTGTGTTGTTCAACAAAGTCAAGGCCCTATATAACTCTGATGCCAAACTGAGAAGGATGTATGAAGAAGTACAGAACCATTCAGCTCTTCATCCTAAGTACATTTGGGATGGGAATTTCCTAAGAAGAAAAGGGAAAATGGTAATAGGGAGAGATGACGAGATCAAAAAAGCCATGTTTGAACATTTTTATCATAATGCTGTAGGTAGACATTCTGGGGTTGTTGCGACTAGAAATAGAATGACATCACTCTTGTACTGGAAGGGAATGACCAACGATATAAAAACTTGGGTTAGGGAGTGCACCGTGTGTCAGAGATACAAATATGAAACTGTTACAAAACCTTGGATTTTGCAGCCTTTACCTATACCAGAAAGAGCTTGGTTATCTATTAGCATGGATTTCATAGAAGGGTTGCCCCGGTCAAAAGGGAAGTCAATGATCTTTGTAGGGGTGGACAAGCTCACTAAGTTTGGGCATTTCATGGCATTGGAATACACATACACAACAATAATGGTAGCACAAAAATATCCGAGTCAAGTTTTCAAGCTACATAGGCTACCCAATTCCATAATCTCTGATAGAGACAAAACTTTTCTGAGTCACTTTTGGCAGGACTTATTCAAGAGGGTTGGGACCAAGCTACATCTCTCTACTGCATATCACCTTGAAATAGATGGGTAAATAGAGATGCTGAATAGGTGTTTGGAAGGATATTTGAGGTGCATGACAGGGGAGAGACCAGTTGACTGGCTAACGTGGCTTCCTTTGACAGAGTGGTGGTATAACTCCACTCATTGCTCGACCATTTGTACGACACCTTACGAGGCGCTATATGGTCAGCCACTACCCCACCACGTGCCTTACTTAGTAGGAGTTTCTTCCGTACTCATGGTGGACTGAACACTACAACAAAGAGAGCCTGCAAGAAAGATGATTCAATTTCACCTCAAGAGAGCACAAGACAGAATGTATCAGCAAGCAAATAAGCATCGGACAAAAAGATAATTCAAAGAAGGAGATTTGATTTATCTAAAGCTACAACCCTATAGGCAACATTTGGTCAAGAAAAGATGGAATTAGAAGCTAGCTCCAATACTTTGACCCCTTTTCGATCTTCGCTCGGGTGGGTAAGGTAGCTTATAAGCTCTTGCTTCCTCCTGGTTCCAAAGTACATGCTACTTTCCATGTATCTCAGCTCAAAAAACATGTGGGAGCTGCACCAGTGCAATCCGTCTTACCCGTAGTAGATGCAAGTAGAGCATGGATCAAGGAGCCAGCTAAAGTTCTAGACCGACGCATGGTGAAAAGGAACAATCAGGCTGTAACTGAGGTGTTGATAGAGTGGATGGACACGTTCCTTGAAGACGTCACCTGGGAGTCCCTTGATCAGATCAAAGCAAAATGGCCAAATTTTAATCCTTGAGGACAAGGATTGTTTTGGGGAAAGGGTGGTTGATATGAGTTGAAAAAGTGAATGACAAAACGGTGCGTGTAGTTAAATAATACGGTAAGTTTTGAGAGAATTAGTGAAACGTGGCATTTAAAAAGTTTGAGTCAGCATCATTTTAGTAACTGTTTATTTACCGTTAATTTGTCTATTTTCATATTGTGTCCTTAAAAGGGTCAGACCTGTACGTTTGCTGGCAGTTTTTTGAATGAATATCCAATTTCTCAATTCCCTCTCTCTCTTCTTCTTCCTCTCAACTCTATCTTCTCCTATCTTAGCCCCTAAATTTTTGGTTCGTTTTTCGATCGTCTATCACCTTACTACTAAACGAACAGCTATTATGCGAAGCTTACGTCATTGAAGGAACACCAATCGCCTCTCGATCTTTCCCTAAAACGTATCGAATTAATTAATTAACATAACACATGAATATTTGCACCACAACCTTGAAATTCCAACATCCCAAACGCCCAACGAACATTTTCAACAAAAGAACTCAATAAAAACGAAAAGACCTTACCTCTACGGATTGAAACCGACCAAACGGAAGCAATAGAATAAAAAACCGATTGGAAACGATGGCAAAGGGAGAAAACATCGCAAGAAACAAAAAGAACAAAGGGAAAAGATGAAGAGCAGAACGTGAAAATAAAGAAAAGAAATAATAATAAATAAACCAAAACAAATTTGGAAAAAGAAAAGAAAATTAAATTAAAAGAATAAAATAATATATATCCTTTTTTAAAAATAAAATAAGTTCAAATTCAAATTCAAATTACCCACAACTCTACTATTTGATCTTCATCCAAACACAGGATCAAAAAATAAGTTGAAGCCTTATCATTAAACCACTAAACTCTTCATTGTCATTAGTTGAACAAAAATAATATATAAACCAAATGTTCAAGTATAGGGGTTTAAGAAAAAAAATAGCAAAAATACAAAGAAAATGATTCAAATCCAAAACCTCTCACATACAAGCAAAGCACTTAACCACTAAACCAAATTAATTCACTTAACAAAATTTCCACAATCTTAACTAAAAATCAAGACGTGACCACTCTTGATTTCACTAACCCAATTTCTTTTAACTCGATTTTTGGGATGTGACAGAGACCGTAAGCTGATGGCCTCTACTGAAAAATTAAAAAAGTTAGAAACGAAATTGGATATGGTTGAAATTCAAATCTGATTCGATTAGATTAAAACCAGCGAGTCCTTTAGAGGGAGTCAAAATGATTGTCAATGGTTGATTTTTAAATGGTTGAAAACCGTGCAGGAAGGACTATAAATAGTTGGGAAATGACTTTTCTAGGAGATTCCTTCTCAAATTTGTCTTATTTTTTTTATCTTCTTCATCTTTTTCCGTGGTTGCTCTGAGGAAGCGATGGTTATGAAAAACTCTGCATGGAGCGATGATTGTGAGGAATTAGTCGAAAAAATAGGAAATTCGGGGAGCTTATAAGGTTTTAAGTCCTTCCGTGTACGTAAAAATTTAGATAAATAGAGTTAAGAGTTTTTGGAATCATTTTAAGGGTTTTTCATGTTTCGGGAAAATTGAGGTTTAAAGTTAAAAACACTAAGTTTAACTCATGATTTGGTTGTCATACTTAGCTGCCAGGAGAATGGAAGCTCGACAACTTAACATACACAATCTTGAAATTGAAGTTAATGCTACATTCATAATTCATTTTATGAAAGCCTCATCTAACTCCAATTTGATATTATCTCCTATTGCTACCTTAAGTTGCTTCTTTGCTTAATAAGAAAATTGTGATGGAAGTGTTTGACTGTAATAGCCACTACAACTTGGCATTACGAAAATTGTGCAAATAAAAACACAAAGAACACAATTTTATTTACGCAGTTCGATTTCTCTATGTCCTCGGACCCTAGCTCAATAAGTAATTTCACTATCTTTAATCATGAATACAACAAGTGATGAACACCCTATCACTTCCCAAGTATAGAGAACTCACTTTTGTACTTAAAGACTAGACCACTTACCTTCAAATCCTTCCCATGAGAACTTGGGCATAAACACTCGACAATGTTTACAATACAGTTTGCACTCTCTAACAAAAAAATAGTTACTTAATGAATATATTAAAGTGCTCTCAATAAGCTCTCATACAAAACCTATACAAGTCTTAAAACGTATATAAATTCCGATAGAATCTAAGTGAATACAAGGTAACTCTTTGAAAATTGTTATTATATCATTAACAATCAAAGCATAATCAATGAAAGATATGCTCTCCAAAATCACCAATACTATCTTGATCAAATCTCCATATTCCAAAGACTCAATTGATTCACCCGAATCAAATTCAATCTTCAAAAGTCAATGATTGGTTTTCATAAATGTACTATAATATCTTCAATAAAACAACACATTAAAATGTCTTCAAAATTTTTTCATTAAATTTCCAAGCCAAATAAGATAAACAATAAACTGCCCCAGGTGCAGCCTGTAATGAGCATTGTCAAGTGCCATTCAACTTCATTCTCCACATCTTGCCTAACATCTCCTTTTATAAAGGAAACAAGTGTGCAGATGCTTTAGCACTTATGGGGAACAATTTACAATCTCGCTTCTCTCCAAGATGTTTTTTTTTTCTTTCTTTTAATGACTATCTTTTGTGTGTTTCTCCACCTAATTGTTTACTTCGTTTGCTGATGGATGATCCCCAAGTATGTATCAAACTTTATTTTAGCTGTTAAATAATACTTTTTCCTTTTCTAAAAAAAAATTGAGAACAAAGAAATGGAGAAGGAAAAATGAAATTTGCAAATGCACAAATTTCATTGGTCTGTCACGTCTTAAAGGAACAATCAAATTGATTTTGCATTTGCATTGAAACTGAGATAAATAATTTTAGAAACCCCGGTATGCCTACCTCCGATCGTTTGCATAATAACAAAAAGAGATAAGTTAAAGCCACAAAGATGGCCTTCGCTGACCTAAACCTTATGAAGCCCTTGTCCAAGATTATCCTCTTCCTCTGCCTCTTTCTCATTTTCACTTCTTCACTCGGCTTCTGCAAACCCACACTTGACAAAGACCCAACCCCAACCCCATGGCCGCTCCAATTCCACTCCATCCTGGTGATGAACAATAGTGGAATTCTGGAGGTGATCGACCTCTGGTACGACTGGCCCAACGGAAGAAACTTCAACATAATCCAGCACCAGCTTGGTAATGTCCTCTATGATCTTGAGTGGAACAACGGCACTTCCTTCTTTTACACCCTCGATTCCTCCAAAACCTGCCGTAGTGCACAGCTTGAGGTTGGGATTTTACTCCCCAACTGGCTAGAGGGTGCTACGTACTTGGGTCAGCAAAATGTGGATGGGTTCCTCTGCAACGTGTGGGAGAAGGTGGAATTTATCTGGTATTTTGAGGATGTTGTCACTAAGAGGCCCGTTCATTGGGTCTTCTACACGGGTAATTCCCTGTTTTTTAATTATTCACTTTTTTAATCTTCTCTTCATTTGGGGCTGGGATCGATAAGCTATAATAAATTAAAACTGTAGGGAGGGAGGCACATGTGATGACATTTGACGTGGGAGCAGTTCTTGAGGATTCCAGGTGGCAAGCCCCTGTCTACTGCTTTCACAACACCACCGCCTCAACTGATCCCACTACCAACAGATTGCTGGATGGAGTTCTCAAAGGTTCTACCGTCCTTTGAATTTTCCTGCCCCCATTTGTATCCTTATTCACCCCTGCACTTGTGATGAACTAACACGGATAATAATCGATTTGAACCATTATTCTACTTTTATTATTACCTAATTTCTCGAGCATCATCGATTCCAGGCTTTCCCCTAATTGTTTCCTCTGGAATGCGTCTTCTTCAATTCACATTTGCTTGCAGTTTTAGCTATAGATTCTTCCTTATTTTATTGCCTCCATGTTACCTGTCAACAGTCTTTCCATGTATTTGGCATAAAGAATCGGGGAGAAAAAAGAAAAGAAAAACGGCCATGCAAACTATTTGCAGCCTTGAGTGATGATTATGAGCTCATCAGCACTATCGAATGGGCATGTGCGTTAGTTTCAAGGGAAATTTTCTTTCTGATTTTGTTGTTTGTGGCACAGAATATAAAGATGCCAATGTGACAGGCAAAGGCTGAATGGAAACATATTCAACCTGACCACATTCTCTTCGAATTTGCAGAGGAATCTTTGGATAAAAACTATGTTAAATGTCGAACATAATCTGCTCTGCTCCCCGCATGGATTGAATTAAATTGGTCCTTTAATTACCCAGTCTTCAGTCGTTGACGTTTTGTAGGAAAACATAAGAAGGGGCATATAAAGTTTTTTCTCCCTACAATCAAAGAAGGGATTTAAGTTCAGTGATATGCATATTTTCTAGTGAATAGCTTCACAACTACTCCATATAAATTGCAGTGAACTTAACAGTAAAGGAGACGAGCAATGGAACAAGTTGCAGTAAACTCATGGTTCACTTTATTACAGGAGTTAAGAGTTTGATGGAGGAGGAATGGAGGAAGAGAAATTCTATGGAAGGTCAACATGAAGATGCAACAAGCTTAAAACGTGCATGAAGAAATTTAAGCCGACTTCAAAATTGGTACTTCTACATGCTGAATTCAACTCCTACATTGTTCAAAGTTGTCTATTTCACTAAATAATTCGATATCTCATCTACTTAGATAAAAAAAAAATACCTATTATATATATGGAAAAAGAACCAACGAAGGAAACAATGGAATATAATGAAAAATACTAAAAAGCTGAGAAAAAAATAAATATGTAATGGTTGGTCTGGATTTCAAGTCCTAATAAAATTATTTAGTAATTGAGCCCGATATTATTTAAAAGCTCAAAAATTAAAATTTTTGCCGCAAAAAGTGAAAAAGAAAATTAAAGAAAAAACATTTCAGGCCCAATATGCTGATTAGATGCTAAGTTAAGCTTACAAATAATTCGATCCGAAATTTGATTCGAAATTTGATCTTATATAATAAAATTTGACTTTATATGATAAAAGGGGATAGACAATTCAGGGGAGGGAGATCTTCTTCTTCTCCACTTCTGGACCTCTCGGATCAGAATTTCTTCCCATTTATCTCCACATCGGTTGATCATATGTATTAATACATATAATCCAATTTATACCTTATTTTAGTGAATAACTAGTTAATTTTCCATTTCTTCGATCTGCAATATGATGCACAAGGTAGGATAAGAGCAAATACATATTTGAGGAGCAGAAAGTGTCTATATATATAAACTCATTGATCTTCCATTAAAGAGGCATCACGTGTACAGAAGCTTTTATTCTTTATCTATCACTACTTGATCTACCTTGTAACTTCTTCCTATGTAAAAAAAAAAAAAAAAAAAACACTAATAGTTTGTGTAAAGTTATATTATTTGCTTGTAATCGTAATTTATCATGGATAAACTCAAATGATGTGTAACTATCAATATTATTTTTGGTATGACAAAGGTAATGTTCCGTTTTATGGTGTATGAAAATTAATCTTTTCAAGGTTTGTGTTTGTCCCTTCTAATAATGTCGCTTTAGGGTTTGAATCTGAATTCTTTCCCTAAAAGTGTAACGTGCCTAACTACCATACCTAGAACTTATCGGTTGTGTAACTATCAATATTAGATTTAATTTGTTGCCTATTCTAAATATGATGATGGTAGGACAAGTAGGAAGATTAGGTTCAACTTCAACATCATGTTGTTTTGTGATTCTCGTGCCAGCAAACTATGGTTTGTTGAAAGGCAAGATTATTGTTATTATTAGACAACAAATCATAACTATTTCTTTCTTATATGTATAAACACTATACTTTTAAGATAAGTTACAAGACTAATCATTCCATTGCAGTAAGCCATTATTCTTGATACATGTCTGAATTATAGGTGATTATTATACCAACATCACAGTTGCAGGAGCTGATCTTCCCTTCCATGCCAGAGTGAACCATGTCGATGGTATGGACACCATGTCTTCTTTAATCTTTTGTGCTTCAACTTATTGAATTCCAAAAACAGTTTGAAGAGTTTAAACATTCTAGGGCCGGATTCAGTGTGCGTGGATCACTTGAATCACTGGATTCAATTAGATATGAACAAGTGGAACTCATCAAAAGGAATTCCAAACTTTAGACTCAATAAAGTAATCTCTCTCTAAAAATAATAATTAACGTCTTCAATCTGAATATATACTAATTGAGGTCTAACATCCAACCACCATCTGTCAGTGCTCTCTTTATAACATAGGACCCAACATTAACATAGTGGCCAAACCTGTTATCGATTAATGAACACAAGAAGAGAGAGGCCATGGTAGGGCCATATAGAGAGCAACTTCATTTAAATTATTTTTGCCATATTTGTTAAGAGAGGCTCTTTAAAACACACAGGGAGCATGAGCCATCTGCCTCAGCCTGTAGCAGTTGAAGAACGCAGCCCGCACAGCTGGCGGTGGGCACAAACCCCTGAAAGCCCCATGCAACCAACCGACAACCGACCTTAGTGAGATTGAAGATAAGAATAAGCATAAGCCGATGCCGCTATTAGTATTAAGAATTCTAAAATGTTAAAAAGAAGAATTTTTTTATATATATATATAAAAGTAGCAGCTTATTCACGCTGTAACATAACGGGTATGAGGAGCAAATAACAACAATAATGAATAAATAAAGGAAACAGTGATTGACATGGATCAGAAACTTGTGGAACTCGTATTTTAGAGCATTTGCTCCATTGCAAACCCAAGAAAAGAAGCATAAATTTTAGATACTTATTTAGCTATCCTCAGCCAGGATGTTTTGTTTGGTTTCCCACGCCTCAAATCTCTGCTCTGTTCTGTACTTGTACCTTCGTGCTGAATACAGAAAAATGCAGAAATTGATTATAGAAAGAACTGTAAGCAGCCAGTAAAAATAATCGAATTTCGCATTGTTTATATTCTGAGAAAGCCAAGACTGCTGCTTGTTCTCTGGGTTCCTTGTAACCGATTTAACGATACTGTTGGTTATACTGGCAGCGAAACAACCCAAGCCACCAGCTATAGCAGCATATGCAGAGCCTATACTCTTCATTGCATCCGGAGCTTCCTCGTACAGGAACTCCAATAGCCCCACTACGGAAAACACTTCAGCTATTCCAATCAGGCAGTACTGGATCAACAACCAGTATGCACTTAGATCAGGCATGGGAGTTAGGAAAGTAAACTCGTAGCCGTGTTTTATAGCGTAGCCTCTTCGAAACCTTTCGAAAGCCCCACCCCAGGCTACAGATAAGATGGAAATAAACAGACCAATGCCTACTCTCTGAAGCTGAGAAGCACCGTGTGGATGACCAGTGATGCGTCGTGATATAGGAACGAATACGGAGTAATAGAGACACAGTATAAGAAATATGCTGAGGCCGGGAAATACAGGCATGCATGTTACTGGGAGTTTGAGTTTACCAATGTGAGTATTCAAGGTGTAAGCCTGCTGTATTGAGAGAGTTATAAATTCTGTTAAGATAACATTGAGCATAATCGTGAAAGCTGGTATTGGAACAAGTTTAATGAGTATCTTGACTTCCTCTACTTGAGTCACTGTGCAGAGCCTCCAGGGACTTGGATTGTCCCCGTCTTCCTTCAATTGGAGAGCTGCCTTATCCAAGCATCTGCAACACCAAAAACAATTGGAAATCAGATGTAACAAATAAATCAATTTGATCTGCAATTGAGAAATGGAATAAGAGCAGCCTATACCTGAAATCGTCGGTATGAGGTATCTTTCCACTGCCCTTTATAGCAGAATGTCTTCCAGGGAGCTCATAGAGGCCTACTAACTCGCTTCTAGTAAAAGGGACATGTCTTTTCTTGAAGGCGGCAACGAGGACCTGAGCAACTCGGGTTAGGGGGCTGCCTCCAGGCAACCTATGCCTGTATAAAGGAGTACCAGCAAAGAACAACATGTTGGACATTCCCATAGCTATAGCTAATGAACCGAAGGCAGCTCCCCATCCACGCTCTATCTGGATGTAGACTACCAGAGTGAATGCCACAATTGCCCCAATAGTAACACAGAGGTAAAAGAAGTTGAAAAACTTATCCAGGAGGGTCTTGTAATCTTTACTTCTTTCATCAAACTGATCAGCCCCAAAAGACGAGACGCAGGGCCTTATACCCGCTGCTCCGAAAGCAGTTATATAAAGGACAACATAGAGGTAAAGCATCTGCCATGGTTTTGCTGGCTCGCAACTACCCAAAAGCAGGGACAGTTGATCGCATTGATCTTGATTTGGGACGAAAATTTTCATGGATGCACATAAAGTTATCCCTATCAAACCCTGTAGGAAACAAGGTTGATAAGTGAGGAAAGGAAAATTCCAAATTACTTAAGAAAGGGTTCTATAAATAAGGGATATCTCACCGCAAGATAAATAGTGGTGAAAATGGCTATCGTCCAATATCGACCGAGATAAGCGTCGGCTAGAAAACCACCAAGGACAGAGGATGCTTGAGATATCCCCAGGAAATTGTTAACTGCATTTGAAGAACTTGAAAAGGGTCTATGCATAACATAGAACATAAAGGCCACCATGTTCACCGATAGGCCAAAATAAGCCATTCGTTCGGCCATCTCATTTCCTGGAAGGATAAAGAGTTTAGTTTTCACAAATCCCACACGTGCAAAGTACAACTGGAACTGTATAGATTGTAACCTAAAGTAGAAGAAACTGTGTTATTTTACCAAAAATAAATAAGGCGGCAATCCATCCCCCAGTCTTTGAAAGATCTGCAATAGGCTTCCCATGGATGTCAACAGGTGTTGTGCCCCCAGTATAACCACGCCCAAAAGCTGTTCGTCTATTATCAGACTCGATAAAAAACATCCCCAGTTTCTTCCTGGATCTTCCATCCACTTCCAAACTAGCTGGTGTCTCAAGCATATCTTCAAGCGATTTGATTTCTCTGCTATCCATAACTCTTATCTCCCTGAAAATAAATTTAAAAACCCTCCCAAATTCAATGGATTTTTCAAGCTTACTGCCATCAAACATGCTAGGGGAGAAAGCTAAGCTTCTAATAGTTATGGTAAAAGTGGGAGGAACCTTGTGTCAAATCATTGGGTTAGAAAATTTTCAAATCTGACGGCTACTACCGAGCATACCAATTAATGTTGAAAAAGAACGTGAAATGCATGATCTGTAAGTTCCATGAGTGATCACTTTAATCGAATGACCAGTGAGAAAGGGAAACAAAAACAGGCTACTTACCTCAATACGAAGGAACTTGCAGTGTTAATTCACAAACTGTACTCTCACATCACTGAGACGGAAGAGCAAGCAGTGTTTCCTTAATATCATAAGTTGATAACAGTGCAAGTTATGGGAGCTTGAAAGTGAGAGAGAAGAGAATTCATGTTCTTGGGGGGCAGTTAGTAATCACAACCAATTCAAATACTCTTATTAAATGAAATGAGAATACACTCTCACACACCATAATAAAGGGAGGTCCAACCGTCCACAAGGACCAATCATAAATTGGCTAAAGACTCATAAATGGAATGAGAAAAGTAGAAACGAATAGCAATAGATGGTGTGAGCTGTGAAGCGGCATTGATGGCTACAAACGTAAGATTTGTACTTTGACATCAACTCCATGTTTTGAAGTACCAACATGAAAATGGTGGCCTTTGTATCTTCAAATTCAAGGCCTAAAACTCTACCTACAGCTCTCTCGCTTTCTCTGGCTACTGCTTAAGTAGAAATATGAAAATGGTGGCATTTAAGTTTCGATTAAAACGAAAGTGTGAAATATAGGTGCAAGCATATCAATGTCGACCTTTTTGGAGGCCTTAATGTTTGAAGAAATGGCACTTTTTGGCTCCGCTTTTTTAGGGTTCTGGTCAACGTCTTGTTTTGGTGATATCATGCAGACCATAATGCAAAAGGTTTAATTGTCTCTATCTTAATTCTAAAAGGCGGAACATAATAACTATGTTTGTGCTTCATCATGCATTAAAATTACGTGTAAGCTGCTATCTACTTTTCCAATATCAAAATTTTATTTTTGAGTACATAAAACTTCATTTTCTTAATTTAATTGTTTTTAATATTTATAGTTTTTAAATTTTAAAATCCATTAACCTATTAATTAAAATAACACGAAAAATAAAGATTAAAATTTCAAAACTCGAAAATGGACAAAATATATGAACTAATAGTAAAATTTGACAAAATAATCAATAATTTATTTTTTTTTAAAAATATTATTTAAGTGTTTGGTACTTTAACATTACAATAATATATAGAATTTAACATTACAATGTTTGGTGTACATGGTAGAGTGTTATTACGTTTCTAAAAAGGTTATATCAAATACGTTTGCTTCACTAAGTATTTTTATTGAGAATGTGATGTTAAATTTCGAAATTATCGATCAAATACAATTTTAATTTTAACATTTTCCTTTTATTAACAAAAATTAGTTTATTGTTAATAAACATGTAATTTAACCTATTTAGTTTTTTTTAATATAACCTATTTAATTTTAAATTAATACAAATAAATTGATATATGAATTTAATATAAGTTTTATATATTTAATAAATATGTCAATTAGAAGAAAATTAAAATTTAATTCAGTAGCGATTAAAATAAATTTAAAATTAAATGAAATAAGAAAACAAATAACAATTTTGTTTCAAAAAGGTAATCTTAACGACGCAAAGCCCATAAGCTTAGATGATGCAAAGAGATTTTCAACAAAAGGTAATTAGAGTCGACTCGATAGGTTGGATTAAAAATAAATAAATTTGCTTAATTCATTAATCTCATATTTTAATCCATTTAGCTTAATTGGCTTAACATCGACCTGTTCAATTAATTAAATCAAATTTCTATAACTATTTCTTTTCAATTATGAGAAATAAGATATTATATATATCAATTGGATGATGAATTGTGCCCTTGATTTTGGCTTGATAAGGTAGCGAGAGAGGAAGGTTGGAACTTTAAAACTCAAGGGATACGTTGCTGTTGACAAAGCTATTGAACCCTATTTGGGGTTTAGTCTTCAATCAAATTGCACGATCCTTTTGTTGCTTTTATGTATATGTATATTTTGTTATAATCAATATCGATAATGACAGTAGGAATTACTGCAAAGTAATAAAAGAAAAAATAAGAACACATAAATTTTACGTAAAAAATTCTTATCGGGAAAAATCACTATGTTGAAAAACACACAATACAAGAGAGGTTCGATTACATTTATTTAAAGGTTAAAAAAACTCTGTTATAATCAATATCTAATAGAAGAAATATAGTCTTATACGAATTCAACTTGTGCGGCAATCCCAATCCAGTTTGGTGCATGATAGGGATCTGTGGTGGGTTACGGTTGCCTCTCTATTTTATTTCTTTAACAAGTGACGGGGTTCGAGTGATACAACCTCTAACATATTTTATATTAATCTCATATCTGTTTTTTTTTGTACAATGCTTAGAATTACCCATAGCCTATCCCCAACTTTTAAATAGGAAGATAATGCACTTCGGCACACTCGAACCCACGTCCTCCTGTATTGACAACAATATCAATGCTAATCGAGTTAAGGCTCAATTTACTGTTGTTGTGAATTTTAAATTTTATACATAATAATAAAATAAATTGTTAAATATTATGGTATAAGCAATGATTTTAAAATGTCTATCACGTAATTAAATTTTTAGGATATTAATAGCAACAAGATTTGTCACGTAATTTAAATTTCTAGTTATTAATCCTAACAACATAACTTGTTGTTGCAAATTCTTGATTTGATATGCAACGATAAAATAAGTTGTTATTAAAATTTAAAATATTATTAACAACTTTAAAATATCATTACGTGATTTAATTTTATGATTATTGATCACAACATAAATTTTTGTTGTGAATTTTTAATCAAACACGTAATGTCAAAGTAAGTTGGTGTAATTTAATTAAAAACAACAATGTTATAAACATTAATTATACATTACGAAATCAATTAACAAAGTGGGGAAAAGGGTTAAACGACCGGCTACAAAAGCTTGAAGACTGAGGGAGTGAGGAATAATAGAGGGGCTGGGTTGCTTTTTAGTTTTTACATTTTTTTTGTAAATTATAAAAATAGTCATTTTTGTTTGCCTCAATTTACATTTTAGTCATTTATATTTGAAATGTTACGTTTTAGTCACTTACGTTATTGTTTTGTTACGAAATGGTCACTCTGCTGTTAAGTTCCATTACCTCCCTAACAGCAATCTTACATGATAGTCTAAAGGAGTTTTAAATGCCAACTTGAATGTCCGATTGGATTTTTTTCCAGTCGTAATTAATTTAAATTTTTAATTAATTAAATTTATTTAATTAGAAATTTATTCTCATCCCAACTGGACATCTAAGTTGGCATTTAAAACTCATTTGAACTGTCACGTAGGATTGTCATTAGGGAGGTAACGGAGCTTAATGAAAAAGTGATCACTTCGTAACACAGCGATAACGTAAGTGAGTAAAACGTAACAATTCAAATATAAGTGACTAAAATGTAACCTGAGAGCAACAAAATTGACTATTTTTGTAGTTTTTTTTTTTCTTCTTTATGGGAGACTAGGAGGGATTGACCTGTGAGTGGGTGGGTGCCTAGGGACTAGGGTAGTGTTTTTTATTATATTTTATTTACTTTTTTTTCCTTTTGGGTCAAAAATTACAAATGCTTGGATTTTAGGGTTTTGGGTTGATTGGGCCTCTTATTTTTTAGATTGGTCCAAGCAATGCTAACCTGAGTTTCCCAAAAACCAGTCCAAATGGTTTTTAGTTACTCTCTGGATCAGTCTATGGGTCAATCTGATTTGGTTCAAATATCATTGATATGGAGTCAACAACCATGATAACAACCAAAACCTTTAAGTTAAGGCCTAAATGCAACAGCTAGAGATCTTTGATCAGATATCCAAGCAATTTGGTGACGGAGACTAAAAGCGACAAGACAGAGTGGCGATGTGTTTGGACTCAGGGCTATTGGACAAAGCTCATAAGGGGCTGGCGTGTGACAACATTATGCGATGGTGGACTAAATCGATAAAGGAGCAAGACAATGAGAAGGTAGGAGCAATACACTAGCTGTTTGGGATGAGACACGAAGCCGGCGGAATTTAAATGCTGGGCAATTGAGCAAAGAATCTACTTCAAGGAGGAAGTTGAGCACCAAGAAGGAAATAAAATACAACCCAGGAGTTGCAAAACATGGTTTTAAAAATCAGATCAATAATCAACCGGTCATAGTTTATTTAGTTTCAATTAAATAAATTATTTAAAATTCATAAAAATAAAATATTAAAAATATATAAAACCAATATTCCGAGATGTTTACACAAAATTTGGTTCAATTTTTGTATTCAAACTGATATATATTGATCAATTTTTGATTTATTTGATACAACCAAAAGATTCGATATAATTACAATCGCCATATTGCAAAACAAGAGAGATTTTGTTAAGGTAAAAGAAATTATTGTTCTTTATTTTTCATCAATCTCTTCCATCTATCTTCTCTATTTTCTTCTTTATCGTTCTAATCTTTGAACTATTATTCTATTTTATTTATTTTAATTGCTTTCTTTAATTTTTTTTACTTGGAATTGTTTGTGTTTCAGGTTGTGTCAAAATCTAAGTTTTTTTTCTGAATGTCTAGATCCGTTAGTCAAACCAGCAACTTGAAAAAACTTTACAATCCTCTTCCGTGATTTTTTATCATATTCTAATAATCTTTTTCCACTTTCATTACGTTTCCCATTCATTGGCAGATTTTTCAACCCGTTGGCGAACTATTTTGTCTCATATTTCCACTTTCCTTTTAACTTGTTTGCAACACTTCCCATAATGATCGCCTTGATTGACCACCGTGTTTATTGTCCCAGCAGACTACCCCATGTTTAGTGTCCCGACGGACTCCACAAGTTATCGTAACTGAGTTATGGTCTTACTCATCAAATCCCATGTTTAATGTCCTGACGGACTCCATTGGTTGTCATAACCATACTATGACCTTACACCTCGTAATCTGTGTTTACTATCCCAATAGATTATCCCTTGTTTACTGTCTTGGCGAATTATCCTGGTTGCCATAATTAAGCTATGATCTTACACCTTTAATCTATTGTAGGTGTCGCCCCGAAGGACCTTACCGCCATTGCGATATCTTCTCATAGATCCTGTTGGCTGTCGCCACGGTGTTGCTTTATGGAACCTTAAAACCATCAATATCGTCTTATATTGTATCCACCGTGATAGTCGAACACCAAAGTATCCCTCCACAAAGCTCGAAGCTTCGCACATCACGATTTGCTCCCAACAATCATGGATGGGAGAATCTTCTTAACGGACTTCCAATTTTCTCCTATTCCTCTACCCATTCCTCCATTATACTATGAACACTCAATCATTAAGGAACTATTCGGATCCAAAGAATTGTTGCAACAACGCTAAAAAAGCACATGCGAATGGTGGATCTTAGCTTATTAGTTGCTTTTCCTTTTCGTTTATGGTGTGTTTTGTTACCTTTACTTGCTTCTTTTGCGATGTGCTCAATGTATTTTAAAAAAAGGTACAAGAATTTTTTTTATTAAAAGTTCATTTCATTCTATAAAGACATGTACAAGTAAGCGGGAACAAACGTCCGTACAAATAAAGGGCAATACAACCGCAAACCAAGATACATTGAACGAAGAAAGTGGTTGAGGATGTTGATCTTGTATTAGATACAGCATTGAAAAACTAGAATACTTAAACTTTATGATGAAGAAAAATAGTTGCCATTGCTTGAATCAAGCCTCCCTGTCAAAATTGGGAGCAGTGGACCCCAACACGTTATCATGATCCTCTCAGCCATTAGGAAAAGCAAATTCTTGATGCCAAGAGTCTCTATATAATTTCTTGCCCTATAGTAATGGAAACATTATAACTTGATACAATAGATGCAATGGAATCCTAACCAAAATTAAGTTTCCATTGAATGTCAAATGACCAAAATTTCCTAAGGACT
Organism: Gossypioides kirkii; assembly: GCA_005610355.1. Classification (NCBI taxonomy): domain Eukaryota; kingdom Viridiplantae; phylum Streptophyta; class Magnoliopsida; order Malvales; family Malvaceae; genus Gossypioides; species Gossypioides kirkii. Next base: position 37,119,695 of record CP032246.1, read on the forward strand.
AGGAAAATTTGGGTCACCACCAGACTTGAGCGTAACAAATAAATGTCCCATGAAACCAAAGCACGAATCGACCCGTGGACCACACAAATTTATTTTTTTTAAGGTTTGTCCACATGCTATTGAAAATTAGGCCAGAATTTGGTATATAGAGAAGGCTAGGAGCAACAAGGGGGCTAGTGGTTGGCTGTTAAATGATTATAAATGTTTTAAGAAGTGAATTAATGGTTGAATTTGTTGAACCACCAATTTTTGGTTTAATCAATTCGATTGTCGATTGAATCGATTTACTATTTAAAAAGAAAAACAATTTAAAAAAATTAAGAAAAATATAAGAAAAATTGTATAAACTCATTTAAATAACAATAATGTTATAAACATTAATTATACATTACAAAATCAATTAACAAATTGGGCAATTTAGCAAAAAATCTACTTCAAAAAGAAGCTCAAAGATCGATGAAAGGAGGAAGTTGAGCACCAATAAGGAAATAAAAAACTACCTAGAAGTTGCAAAACATGGTTTTAAAAACCAGATTGATAATTGAATCGATCATACTATCAAGTATCAATTCGATTATTCATTTAATTTTAATTAAAAGATTATTTAAAATTCATAAAAATAAAATATTAAAAATATATAAAACCAACGTTTGGAGAGGTTTATTCAAAATTTGGTTCAATTTTTATATCCAAATTGATATATTAATCATTTTTCAATTTAGATCCAACCAATGAAGATTCCACTGAATTGAATTGGGTCCAATAATCTAAGAAATAGTGAGAATTATTAATCTCTCTCAATTCGAAAATCCAGGATTTGAATTGATGTCATTTCATTGATTCCTTCTAAATTGCATTGATTTGTCTTAAAGAATTCATTTCAATTGGAATTTGATTATTCATCATGTACGAGGATCGTCGCTAAGCATCCATGGTTGAATGGTTAAAGCGTCCAACTCATAATTGGCGAATTCATAGGTTCAATTCCTACTGGATGCACGCCAATGGGACCCTCCAATAAGTCTATTGGAATTGACTCTCTATCAATGGAATCTCATCATCTATACATAACGAATTTGTGTGGTATATACATATCAAACCATATGAACAGTAAGAACTAGCATTCTTATTGAGACTCGAACTCATAGGGAATAAAATAGATTTATGGATGGAATCTAAAATAGGAATTGTCTTTATATGATTTCCAACGAGATTAAAAAATAAGGAGATTAGAAGGAATCCAACGAAATGCTTTAAACGAAATGGAGTTCCCTCGAGAATGAACTCGGGGAAGGTAGAGTAGAAATTAATATGATAAAAAATTTTGATTCTGATAAGGTCATCAAAACAAGATGAGCAAAGACGCTCAATAAAGAAAAGATTTTTTTTCTTTCCCAACCGGATTCGATTGATTTATTTATTTATTTTTAGGACACAACAATTTTGATTATCAAATTTTTTGATTAAAGATTCAATCTATGTTTGATAATTTTGAATCAATTGAAAAGATAAATCTATTTATTTCTAATTTTAAAAGCAGTAGTTCTAGTGGTTGACTCGCTTCTTGGTTACAACAACCATATTGCAAAACGAGACAGATTTTGTTAAGGTAAAAAAATAAATTCTTGATTCTTAGGATCAATTTGGAATTAAATAATTGAGATGAATAAACTTGGTTGATTCGGATCTTGAGTTTTCTAATTTGGGTCTGACACCTAAATTTGTTCCTTTGCCCTTAATAATGTATCAAATTTCTTTCCTCCCGACTTCTCACGTGTTATCCTAAGCAACCAAACAAAACAGCAAGGATTTGCAACCGAAGTCCTCTCATCCAATTATAAGACCCCACGTCAACATCAAAACTGCCCCTTCGGCTTTGGTGACCCACAGGTTTTACCAGAATCAACGAGCGCCCATGCAACTCGACCTCCCAAACCGGCTCCGGATAAATCACGGCTCGGTTCGATTATATAAACACTCCTTACTTCCACTAATCACTCACTAAAACCACCTTTGTCTAACCTTTTTTAATATGTTCCCCTTTTTTCTCGGTGCTGTGAAATTCAGAAAGAAAATGATTCTCCCAGTTTGTTACTTTTCTCTTTAATCTACGTGATTCTCTCTCTTTCTGTTCCTTTTTCGTTGCCGATCTCCTGCATTCTGCATCTCAAATTAGGTACTTAATCTTCATTTTTTAGCTTTAATCTCTTCGTTTTTTATCTTTAATTTCTTGGGTTCCTACATTATTTATAAGGTTTATTTTCTTACATTTTGGGTAACTTTCATTGGATTCTCCGTCACATTCTTGTTGATTTTCCTGCAAAAAATAAATTTATATAACGAAAGATTGCTGCAACGGTTTGAGCTTGTGCTTTTCTTTTTTAGTGACTCATGTTAGTCAAACTTTTGACTAACAGTATAGATTAAAGATTCTTCTCCTTATCTTAATTTTTGCATTTAAGTTTTATAATTATTACTTTTATTTGATTTTCAGCTGAGTACTGATAGGAAATTATCAAATCCGAGGCACCATGGAAGTAGACGACAAGTTTTTGAACATGGGTATTCTCATAGTAGCCACTATAGTAGTGGCCAAACTCATATCGTTCCTCATAATGCCGAGATCTAAGAGGCGAGTGCCGCCAGTAATCAAAAGCTGGCCGGTAATTGGTGGTCTCCTTCGATTCATGAAAGGGCCCATCGTGATGATCCGGGAGGAGTACCCAAAGCTCGGCAGTGTTTTCACGTTGTACCTGTTTAACAAGAAGATAACTTTCTTGATCGGACCTGAGGTTTCAGCACACTTCTTTAAGGCTTCAGAATCAGACCTCAGCCAACAGGAAGTTTATCAGTTCAATGTGCCGACTTTCGGCCCCGGTGTGGTGTTTGATGTGGATTACTCAATAAGGCAAGAGCAGTTCCGGTTCTTTACGGAGGCCCTTCGAGTTAATAAACTTAAGGGTTATGTAGATCAGATGGTTACTGAAGCTGAGGTGAGTAGTTTGCTATAAATTTGGTTCGTGTTGTGCTTGTTTATATATTGTGCATTATTGGATGATTCCGTATCTGACCCCTCATAAAGAAGCGACAACAATTCCATAGTGTCTGACTAGGGAAAATGAAGTTTTACCTAACATGGAGTTTGCATTTATGTTTTCGAGTAAATTGTAGTTTGGTAGGTGATAAACGAACCCAGTTGAGTAAAATTGGTTTGTTTGTTTCATTGTGGAATGTGGATTTTGTGAAGTACAATCTGCACATGCTTATTAAGTTATCTTGAACATTGATATTGCTTTCTTTAAAATCAATGTCATATTTCGTGTTGTTGTGATTCGTGCATAAAATCTATGTTTCCTACTTTTTCCTTGATGAGTGTGAAGGGTCGTTATTTCTTGATGATTTGTTGTGCATAACATGCTTAAAGTCTACTCCTTGGTTTACTCCTATGAACACTTGCTGCATTTGAAGAGATATGTTCTGTTACCGAGTAAATGGTTCCATGTTACATATGGTGTAACTTCATTATGGAATTGCGCAGGACTACTTCTCTAAATGGGGGGATAGTGGTGAGGTGGACCTCAAATATGAGTTGGAGCATCTGATTATCTTGACGGCTAGCAGGTGTCTTTTGGGTCGAGAAGTACGTGATAAGCTTTTCGATGATGTGTCTGCACTCTTTCATGATCTTGATAACGGCATGCTCCCTATCAGTGTTATCTTCCCTTACCTGCCTATCCCTGCTCATCGCCGTCGTGATCGAGCTCGAAAGAAGCTTGCAGAAATCTTTGCAAATATCATTTCCTCTCGTAAAAATGCCGGCAAGTACGAGAATGATATGTTGCAATACTTCATTGACTCTAAGTACAAAGATGGTCGTCCAACAACAGAGACTGAAATAACTGGCTTGCTCATTGCTGCGCTCTTCGCCGGGCAGCATACCAGTTCCATTACCTCAACTTGGACAGGTGCCTATCTCCTTCGTCATAAGGAGTTCCTATCAGCAGTGGTGGAGGAGCAGAAAAAACTAATGCAAAAGCATGGAAGCAGTGTTGATCATGATGTTTTATCCGAGATGGACACCTTGTACCGGTGCATTAAGGAAGCCCTGAGACTTCACCCTCCACTGATTATGCTTCTGCGCAGCTCACATAGTGATTTTAGTGTAAAAACACGAGACGGGAAAGAGTATGACATCCCGAAGGGTCACATAGTTGCAACATCACCAGCATTTGCAAATAGGCTTCCTTATATTTACAAGGATCCAGACACATATGATCCTGATAGATTCAGTGTTGGGAGGGAAGAAGACAAGGCAGCAGGGGCTTTCTCATATATTTCCTTTGGAGGCGGCAGGCATGGTTGCCTTGGTGAACCGTTTGCTTACCTTCAGATAAAGGCTATCTGGAGCCATTTGTTGAGGAACTTCGAGTTAGAGCTTGTGTCACCTTTTCCTGAGATTGACTGGAATGCTATGGTGGTTGGCGTGAAAGGGAAGGTGATGGTTCGTTACAAGCGGCGACAGCTTTGTGTTGAATAGCAAACATAATGTACCTGGGTTGGTTAGCAGTTTTAATTCATCTTCTTTAAAGCGTTGGCGTATTTTGTTCTGTTTTGAAACTTTTGATTTTATTTGTGAGCATTCTCTGGATTTTATTTTCTAGTTAATATAATATTCATGAGGTTGTGACATACCTTTTTTGCAACCAAGGAAGTAAACAGAAAACATATCGCGTAAGCAAAATTCGATTCGACTCGGAAAAATCGAAAAAAATTTCGAATTTTGAGTTAAACGAATCGAGTTAATCGAATTATTTGAGTTAACTCAAATTTTTTTTAAATTTCGAGTTCAAATCGAGTTATTGAATTTGAATAATTCGAATAATTCGAATAAATCGAATATTAAACTATAATATTTTACATTTTTACTTCAAATTCCAACCTTTTTTGCTTTTTCCTCAAAATTTTTACTCCTTTCTATTTTTTCCCAAAATTTTTACTCTTATTTTCTCCCAAAAACTTTTGCTCCCCTCCCATTCAACCTCACAGCTACCCCAAATTCATTTCCTCTCAAATTTCTTTTAATATTTTCCTTCAAAATTTTATTTCCTCCAATTTACTTTCCCTAAAACCCCTCAAAATTTTTTATTTTCTCCAAAACTTTTATTCTTTCTCACTTTCTCCTTAAAACTTTTACCTCCTTCCATCCTATCCCATCTATCCCAAATCCATTCCCCCCTCCCAATTTTTTTTTTGAATTTTTTCCTTCCAAAATTTTACTCTCCAATTTATTTTTTCTCAAAATTTTACTTCCCAAAACTTCCAAAACTTTTTATTTTCCCCCTAAATTTTTACTTCTCACTCTTTACCCCAAATAAAAAATCAAAATCATTCAAAAAAATCCCTAAACTTAAATAATAATAATTTTATTTATATCTACTATTTATATTATTAATTAAAATTCACGTCTTGTACTATTTATATTATTGAATTGTTTAATCATATTGAATATTTATATTATAATTGAATTATTAATGGTGTAATAAAATATTCTCGTTAAAATTTTATGTTGATATCAATTTTACATTTTATCTTTAAAATAACTTTTATTAAAAAAATCACAATTTTACATTTAATATATTTTTTAATTTCAAAATATATAATAACAAGAATTAGAAGATAATTGAAACAAGTAAAGAAGTTAATCGTATATAAAAGATTAATAAATAAATTATGAGGTGATGAAAATTAATAACAAATTTGATTACGATGGACATATTTGATTGCGATGAGTGACAGTGGTTACAAGGATCTAAAGTTTTTTTTTTTAAATTTAACTTGAACAAATGTATTCGATTCGATTCGAATTCCATCACACTCAAGGGCGAAGCTAGAAAATTTATTTAGGCGGCCGAAGTTAAATTGTAATTTTTACGATAGTAAAAGTGTAATTTTTAAAAGATTAAATTAAAATTTTATTATTTTAGGGGGCCAAAGTGCAATTTTACCTTTACTAATTTAAAATTTTAAAAAATTTTAAGGGCCTAAATGATTTTTTTTTTCATTTTAGGGGGTTAGGGCCCCTGCCAGCCCTTGGTTTCGCCCTGATCACACTCGACTCGATTGGAGAAAATTTCAAATCAAGTTAAGATGATGAAATAAAATTAGTCAACTTGATTAACTCACGAATTTTTTATTCGATTCGATCGAACGCTTACTCCTAATCGTAATGTAGGTATCATTTAATGCCTGCCGAATTATCTCCAATGCTTTCCAAGCTAAGCGATAATGATGTGGATCCCGAATCCTTATTGGCAAAATTGAGATTTTCATATTATTTTGATTCTCTTTCAATCGATTTAGGAATTCAATTAGGGATATATACTTACTAATTTTGATTTTGAAACTACTATCCGCTCTATTGGTATTTAAAAAAAATATTTGAATACTTACTAATTTTTTTTATTTTTTAATGTATCTATTAAAGTGAGTCCAATAATTAATTATCCGTATTTTATAAGCTCGTTAAAGAACATACTTACTAATTTTAAATGTATATATATTTAGTAAATTTAAATTTAAATTATTTAATTAATTTGAATTCTGGATAACAATATTTAAACTTAATGCAAATAACAAATAGATTCGAATTTTCTAAAAAAGGCATATATTTGAGTTGTAGAATATATATTTTTTTAATCATAAAAAGAGGGATTCATTTCAAAGGCGTAACCATAAGACCACTGCTCCAAACGAGAAAGAGATTAAATTGAGGAGGAACATAGCCGACAAAGGCAAATAAAAATGGATGTCACCAAAAACACGTGTGATGGAGGGAGGCACGCAATCCCATCGGTGGTAGAAATCATGCGTAAGTTCCGGCTCCATAGAAGGCCAAAGAAAGCACCCAAGTCAAGATAAAAGAAAAGAGAGGGATTTTATTTTTACCTTACGTCTCCCTGTTGCAATAGCATGGTATTGGAAAAATGTAATGTCATCGTCCGCTTTTATGTACAGAAACCTAGACGTAAACGTAGTCCCTTGCTATCTATTGGGACTTAAATGAATTCCTGCAGTTTCTTGTTAAAAAAATAGTTGAAATGGTACAAAATAGAACCAATTCACAAGTTCTGTTTCATTTTAATGCATCAAACTTTGATTGCATTGCTGCTTTCCAAAGAGGATTTTTTGAACCATGTTTATAAGTCCTGGGAGGGAGGGATGGAGGTGGTAACATTCTCATTGTAGTCAACAGGCTTTTTGGGTTTGAATATGTTGTTTTGGGATCTAGTAACTGTGGGATGGAAGGGGCATGTTTGCTAGATGTCTGGGTTTTGGGATGATGGAGTAGTAGATTGAGGCACAATGGATGTTTCAGCTGAAGGGTTGATTCGAGAGGATGTGGTCCTTAGGTTTTAGATAGGTGGTGGTCGATTTTTACGGGTATAAGTAACAAGGGAAGGTGGTGGAGATGGAGGAGTAGAAGAGGGAAATATAAAATTCGACATACTTGATTTTGGTAGTTCCAATGGAGATGCGACAATGTCGGCGTAATATGAGGAGTATGCAAATTATGTAATTGATTTTGATGGGTGGTAGCATATTCAATCAAAATTCTAGGAAGAAGTTCAAATTTGGAAATATCTTAAGAGATATTTGAGGAAGTAACATTGGATAAACAGTTTTGACTATACTCAAAAATATTTTCCATGGATAAAGGATAAATCCAATCAAACTTTTGAATTTTTTGTACAATCAAGTAGATTTGGTGTAGTGATCCACAAAAATGTCATATTAACCCAAATAATAAGTAAGGGATGAAATGATAGTATTTAGTGGCAAATTTGTTATTTTGGCCTTCCATTCTAACCAACAGAGACAAATTCAATGGATGATGGTGGAAGGTGATATGAAGGTTATATGTAAGCTTAATTTAGTTGGAAAACAACCATTGCTGATTTTAACGAGGAACTGCAAGGCATCATCCCATCTACACCCATATATGTATTTCCATATGTAAGCTTCTACACAAAACTTCAAGAATTTTAAAGAAAATTTTAGTGAGGCAGTGAATTTCAAATAACACTTGCATCAGCATCACCACGGTTTCAAGTCCCCAACTGGTCCTGCTGTCCAGTTCAAAATCTTTTCACCAGGCTTCAAGTATGTACTCTTCTGATGAGGCAATTTACGAGCTAGCCCATTCAATATTTGATGGAAAGCATCTCCTGGCAGTGCAGGCTGTGGGAACAACATGGCTCGTTTCATCGAAGGATTAGCCAGAAGCCTCTGTTTCCTTAATATTACTCCGGGTGGAATAGATGTGAGAATCGTATCTAACTTAGGAACATCGTCTTCTGCAACAAACACTCCTATTTCCTCCCATGGAATAGCATCAGCAAAGGGTAACACTATATCATCAGCAATGATGACAGGAATGCATCCAAACACCACAGCTTCCACTAGCCTAGGACTCCAGGGTGCCCACCCTAGGGGGCACAAGCAGAATATAGCTCGTTGCATGTCCTCGTAGTAAGTAGTTGGATGTTCAGTGGAGATGTCGAAAAGTGGATTGTTCTTGAAGTTCTCCCAAACAGCTGCCCTTGCACCTCTGCCATTCACCATAGGGTCAGTGAGGGTCAACAATCAACCTAACAGCCTCAATAAAGCAAGCAACTTGATGCAAGGGATGAAGCCAAAATAAAGCACGAGGACATGACATCAAAGCTAGATATAGAATAAAAAGTCTCATGTCTACTTCATGTAGTCATTTGAGCAAACAGTCAACCTGAACTATACTCTTGAGCATAAAAGAAACATACCTTGCGTAGTAGCCACCTTCAGGGTCATTATTCACATCATAAAACAATCCACGGAAGTAGACAAAAATAGACCGTGGAGTATCTAATGGAATCTGGCGCGCCTGCATCTTTTGAGGGGGAGCATAAGGAGGAATTGTGATTGAACCCTCGTTCAAGCACACATGGTTCCGTTGTCCAAATGTCTGAACCAAGGTAGCACGTTGCAGGATTGGAAGGATCCCCCTCTCAATTGCTTTCTCTTCCTGGAGAAGATTCAGAAAACTGAAACAATCACGGATAATCAACTATAAACAAAAAGTACCAAAATTAACATAGAGCAACCATCTGTTCATTACTTCAGTGAGTACCAATCATCACATGTTTTGGCTTCTTTGCTTAAACCACCTGATCTTGGAGACAAAGTTCACATTCCAACATACATGTTGCCACATATTTCTTGCTGATATTACACTATCTAGTGAGTACCAATTTGGTTGCATATGAAGATTTATGCCGAAATGGATTGAAGACATGTTTAAGTATATAACATGCACGGTTACGTAAGTTGCCAACCTCAACAATACCTGTAAATAAGGCAACAAAGAAGTATAGAACCGGTTACCTGATAATGAAAGCATGCTCCAAAATCATGGGGTACAACAAAGAAATGATCAGCACCCTCTGTTCTATTCCAGTAAGGCCAGCTTGAGGAAATAAGCTGTATAGCACTTCTCACCATTCGTGGAGACTTGAAGGGCAATGGCAAGCCAGTAGGTGTAAGATCACAAGTGGCATAGATTGGGGTATAAAACCAATCAGCTTCCTCTGGATTGAGGGTTCTAACAGGACTGGATAAAAGGAACCTGTGCATGTAGATCTCTGCAGCAAACATGTGTGAAAGACATCTGGGGTCTTTCTGAAGGATTTTCTTGTTGTATTTGCTGGGAAGCTCGTATACATAAACTTTTAACCTCCCTACTGGATCATCTTCCAACACATCACCAGCACTTCCTACATTATTCAAAACCAAATACTTTAAGTGATTTTAAACCTAACCAAATTTGAACAAAATTTAAAAAAAAAAAAACAAGAGATACCAGAAATTCTCTCAGTGCGAGGGTTGCGCTCAGCGGCAATGCTACAAACAAAACCAAAAGCAATGAAAAGAAAACCCCACAACCATTTCCTCATTTTGGCAGAATCTGAAGCACCCGAAAGAAGGATGGACAAAGAAATGAAAAGGGGCCCTTTATGAGATTGAAAATAAAAACATGCATATTTAAGAGAAATGTAAATGGCGTATGTTTGTTCAAATATGGTGGGACGTCATTAGGAGTAGTAGTTGAGTGAGATTCCTTGAAGTTGAGGCTATATTGGTTTTGGGGGTCTGAATAAGAAATGGAAATTTCCAGTTAGGGAATTGAAAGTGAAAACTCGGAGGCATTGCTTCAAGAAACAGGGAGGACATTTTCCTTTCAATATACATGAATGATGTTTGAAGTTTGAACTGTTCTGTAAACAAGAAGGTATAAACTTACGTGGCTGGCTTAATAGCAAACTTGGGTTTTAAGTTGATTAACATGAGTTTTAGAAAACAAAATTAAGTGAAAGCAGCGTTTGTTTTGCCGGTTCGATGACAGGTCCGTGTCGTGTTTTCCAATAGAAAAATGGACCTGCAAATCCAGAAATCTGAGAAATTATTTGGTTTGGGCCTATTTGCTCTTTGAGAAGTGGTTGTTAATACTTACTATTAGCACTTACTTTTCTCTAACTCGTTTTGGGCTAAATGAGAATCACAAATCACATCCATGAGTGATCTTAAATTTAGGAATAATCAGAACTTTATGTTGGCAAGATAGTTAAAGTATTTATCGTCTCAGGTGTGGTTTAGATTCGAGTCGCGTTAGTCGCATTATTTTTAGGGCTTTACCCTCTTCTTGTAATTCACAAAAAAAATTAAGAATAATCACCTTGTATGCTTTCATTTCTATTTTGGTCACTTAATTATTATTATTTTTTTGTTTAGTCATTTAATTTTTTAAAATTAAATATTTTAATCACTTCCCCGTTAGTTGTCATTAGATGAGTGATTGATAATTGGTGTGAGCTTTTTTATTGATCTAATAATAAATTTAGCTCTCCAATTTTTATTGTCGAAACCACTTCGAAAACGGAGCTTCGAAAAATCATTTTAAAATTTGAAAAAAAAGGAATAAAAAGAAGGGAGTCGCCACCAATCTTTTATTTCGGGTGTGATTGGATCACCACAAAAAGTTTGAAACGTTAAAAATGTCGGTCTACGAAATCCAAAAAAATGGGTTCGAGAGTCGGTTACGCATGAGGAAGGATTAGCACCCTCATACGCCCAAAATTGGTACCACGTGATTATTTTCGGGTCTTGTTTTATGAAAACAGAGAAAACTCGAGTAAAGTTTAAAATGCGGAGTTTATTCTGCGTTTTTTAAAGAAATCTTTTTTAAGAACATTTGTCCCCGTATTCCGAGCCTCTATGAGAACTAAAGTCATTTCCAACACATTAGGGCACCATATTCTCAGAGCTTCAAAATTGAAGGACATTTCGGGAAATTTTAAAGAGAGTATTCTATCGCGTGAATTATACGAGATTCATACCCAACACCTTAGGGCATGGCGTTTCGAGGCTTTCACACGAAAGAACATTGTTTCTCTTTGGTCTTAAAATCCTTTGTAAATATATAAGATTGAAGAATAGTTTGGAGAACTTTCGAAAAGGATATCCGATTTGCGTGAATCACGAAAATCACACTTAACACGTTAAAGCACGATTTTTCGAAGTTTTCACACAAAGGACATTGCCTTGTTTAAAAATTATTTGTGACATATGCATATAGATATACTTTGAGAATTTAAAAAAATTCGTATCAAATTTAAGATGCAATCCTCGAACATATAGTGTGAAGGATTAAAAAAATTACCCATTTACTCCGATTTCACGAAGAATTAAAGTCGCGACCAACACGTTAGGACACGACATTCTCGGAGCCTTGAAGTGAACGGGCGTAAAAATTTAAAAAGGATATCCGGTTCGCGCGAATTATACGAAGGAATCACACCCGACACGTTAGGGCGTGATTTTTTGAAGTTTACGCTTGGATCGAATATTGCCTCGATTTTTAAAATAACTTGTAAATGGATGTGTAAATTTAAAACACGAATGGCGATTAATAAGAGAAGTTAAATACGAAGCAATATAATAAGTAGATAAATAATATGCGAAAACATAAAATGCGGGTGCAAATAAATGCAAACATTGGTAAGGAAGAAGAAACGACGAAATCGGGGTTGAAAACGGGACTTTTGGATACCCAGGGGCAAAATGGTAATTTTAGACGGGCGGGGGCAAAATGGTAATTTTTGGTGAAACCGGGGTTAAAAATGGAATTTTGGAAAGTTCGGGGGTAAAATGGTAATTTTTGATGAAATCGGGGTTAAAAATGGAATTTTGGAAAGTTTAGAGGTAAGATGGTAATTTTTTGTGAAATCGGGGTTAAAAATAGGATTTTGGAAAGTTCGGGGGTAAAACGGTAATTTTTGATGAGATTGGGGTTAAAAATGGAATTTTGGAAAGTTTGGGGGTAAAATGGTAATTTTTGATGAAATTGGGGTTAAAAATGGAATTTTGGAAAGTTCGGGGGTAAAATGGTAAATTTTGATGAAACCGGGGTTTAAAATCGAATTTTGGAAAGTTTAGGGGTAAAATGGTAATTTCGGACAGTCCAGGGAACTATAAAATAACAAAACCAAGAAAAGGTGACACGTGGCAGCCCCACAGGTACCCAGAAGTCAAAGGACTAATTTATAAATCTTGAAAAAATTTTGGGCCAATTTTGTAATTAAATAAAAGTTGATTTAAGGATTAAATTAAAACAAATTAAAAATTACAGGGACTAGGTACATAAATAAACCAAAAATTAACACATGGCAGCCTTTGGTGCAGTCAAACAGTCAAAGGACTAAATTGAAAACTAATTAAAATGACCGGGCAAAATTACAAATAATTAAAAATGCAAAAGAACTAAATTGAAACAAATTAAAATACGGAATGACCAAACGCACAAATAGACTATTAAGCGAAAACACGCGGATCCTAGAGCGGGTTCGGGTCGGGTCGAATCGGCCCAATGGGTACTATAAATAGCAAATTAGGGTTTTATTTTTATTATTTTTTTTCATTTTTCTGAAAATTCAGCCCCTCCCCTCTCAAATTTTCTCTCAACTCAGCATTCCCTCTCCCTTGGCCGGTCGAACTCCGACTGGTGCTCCGGTCACCGTACCCGCGCATGAGGGTGCGTCACCGATGCTCCCTGCCACGTGCTTCAACGCCGTCCACTCCTCCGTCTCCGAAGGTCTTCCACGCGCTTCCGTTGCCACCACGCGCCGCCGGAGATGAAATGTCACTGTTCTTTTCCCCCTTTTTTATCCTTTTTTATCCTTATTTACAAGACCTAGATTTGGATTTTCCAGATCTGGAAATTTTGAAGACACGCAAGTTCTTCCCTTTTTTAAAACCTTTCATTTTTTTTAAAACAAATACGAAAGATTTAAACTTTTCTTGTTAGAAAATTTGATTCCGCTTCACATGTGTATTGCTTTGTTTTTCTTTAAAAACGTTTCCGTTCTCACTTTGGTTCATGTTTGTTCTGATGTTATTGCAGATATCCGAACGACGACGGAGGTAGCAGCTCCGACAACTGCAACGGTCGGTTAAGGGACGTGTCTTTTCACTTTCTTTTTCTTTACTTCTTCTTTTTTTTTTTTGAAAAAAAATTATTATCAAAATATTTATTACTATTAATATTATTTTTAAAAGAGAGTTAATATTAATAATGTTAATACTATTTATTAAATACATTACTTAATACTACTAGGTGTGTATTTAATGGAGTCTGGTAAAAAATTTGAAGTTAATGCAGCGGGTAATGGCTCTTATAAATGCATGCAAATATTTAAGGCATTTAAGATCATTAAAGCAATAACCGAAAATTGACACAAGCTATCCGTACCTGTATGACTTAATTGCTTTGAATTTTGAATCCGTCTTGCTGATATATGCCTATCCAAGTGCCTCTGTTGCTATAATCAATGCTATTATAAATATCCTCAATATTATAACTGATTGATTTTAATTCATGGTATCTTGAATTTACTGCTGCTGTTTGGATTGGTAAGTGCTTTCTGTGTATCGATTTTTCAAAGAGGGGTTTTGTATTTTGGGTTTCAATAATCAGGTTTCTGTCCCCCCTTGCAACTGAAACTAATTCGGCTTTTATAGCCAATACTTACAATCATTCTGTTTTGTTTCATACAATTTAATGCATTTCTAATATTTCTTTTCTCTTTGCAGGTTCGGCAGTGGCGGTTAGAGCAGCTGGTGAGGATGATGGCCGTGGCAGCAACTTGCTTGGAGGTGACCATCTGATTGCTGACGTGGCATCATACCATTGGTGGGAGTGGAGGTGGAGCAGTGCAAGTGGGAAAATTTTTCTCTGCTTTGGGCTACTATTTTGTTGGGTTAATTGGGCTAAGTGTAATGGGTTTGGGGTGTAGATGAGTTGGGCCAATTGGGCCTTTGTTTTGGACATGTAAATTGGACTTTATTTAATTTGTTTGGACTTTTAATATTTAAACATTTTAATTCAAAATAAATTCAAATTTAACATAAATTTAAATTCTAAATGAATTTAAATTTAAAATAAATTTAAATTTTAAAATAAACTAAGGTTTAAAAATTAAAAGTTGGGTTTAATGTTGGGCCCGGTCAAAATTGGGCTCCAACATTTACACATTCTATCAATTTGATCCTAAATTTTAAAACTTCAAAAAAAAATTAACCCTCAATTTTACAATATTTATCAATTTAGTTCTAATTTTGAAAAAATGCAATAATTTTAGCCATCATTATTACAAAAAATTTCAATTTAGTAATAAATGTGAAAGTTTCAACAAAAGAAAAAATAGTTTAAAAATTATTTTTGGATAAAATATTAAATTTTTGATTTAAATCAAAAATAAAAATAAAAAAAGCGAAAATATATCAAATGGTTCAAGAAAATGAACACGAAATGAATTTATGATTATTAGAGAGAGATTGTAACACACCACACCTAATTCAGTCATCAGATCTAAATACAAGATATTAAATTCGTTGCTGAATCAATTGAGACTAATTTTATACTTTGCATCTAGATATCAAACATGAGATCATTCATATCAAACCAATTCAATTAATACAATTCGTTGTTAAGACTATTAAATCAAGTTGGAAGCATTTCAAAATAATTCTTAGGTGTCCAAAGGTGAATGGGACCAAGTACGTGTTGTAAAAATCGATTAAGAAAATGGTAATTTTGGGTACAATAAAAGTTTAAATTTCTTTCTGAAATTGAGTAGTTGTGTTATTTATGGAAATAAACCTATTAACCAGAATAATACATGTGTTTTGTACGAGGCGATTAAGTCGACCCCAACTTTCAACTGAACGACCTTCTCCGCTATCTTCAAATCATGAGTTGCCTCGAGTGAGGGCTCAAACAACACGAACTAAATCACAGAATGAAAACTTTTAATTAAATTTTGTGATACAATCTCGAACAAATAAGTTGAGTTTTGACTTCAACTACTTAGATTTGGATCTCATAATTGAACATTGATGAAAATTAAGTCCATCTCCATTAAGGGCCTTGAATTGGGCCAAGTTACTCGTATCAATAATGACTACATCGGCTCTTTTATTCTGATAGGGATTATATTGTACCTTACCCTAGTTTATTCATGAAAATAGAACATCATTATCGGTTGTTCCTATTTACTCACTTTTTAACAATACAAGCATTAAGTTTCTCCATTTGTATTAAATTGCTTTTAACCCTATGATAGAGGTAGTTCTAAAAAAAGAGAGAAACTAAAAACCAATCCGAACCATGGTGTTTGGATGGGTTTTGGAATAAATATTAAAAAATTACACTTAAATCAAATTCTATTTTTTATTTAATTTATAATTAATTTTAATTTTTATGATGTAAAAATATTTTTTTTATACTTGAAACAATGAAAATAACTTCAAATTTCTATATAATTTTTTTTTTAAAAAAATTATTTTTTATTTCACTAAAAATAATATTTTAAAAATATTTATGAAAAAAGACTCATCAAATAGTGTTCAAAAGCCATAAAATAAATCTTATTTTGTTAAAATAAATTCAAAATTCAAAATTAGTGTGAAAAAATTGAAAATTAAATTAAATCGAACCGAATAATTATGAATGATTTGAAAAATCTAAAAAATTCAATCGAATTAAATCGAATTCCCCATAAACTCAATGGTACTGATTCCAAAAGTAATAGTTGGGCCAAAGCCTAATGTCACTATCCACAGTACAGCTGAATGCTTCCGAGTGTCATGTTATCATCGTCTGATGAGTAGGTACTATATGGAAATGATGGCCTTCCAAGGTTGCAAGCATGTTTAGAGCATGAAAGAAAATGGGAAAGTAACAAATCTGAAATCATGTCCCTTTACCGGTTTGGGTTGATTGGGGGAGAGCCTCATGCACATGCAGGATGGTAGGTGTTGGCAATGTTCATTCACCAAACTGAGATTGGGAAAAAGCATGAATGACCCACATCCCAGTCCTTTCACTTTCACCCCCGCATGGCGCTAGGGACATTGCCTTATCCCCCAATTACACAATGGAAAGGTCCCAATCTCACTCTATTTTGATTTTGCATGCAGGCCCATTTTGAAAAACGACGCTCAACCCTCCAGGTTTAGGGTCAAAGACAGCTACAGAGCTTGTCTTTTTCTCCAAAATGTCTCCAACATGTGTCCAGCACACGTGTGCTCGGTCCTTTTTATCCCTTTAGTAGCTGCCAATTGCAGCCACATTCACAATATTTCGGGCTGAAGAAAGACCACATCCCGATCGATTCCGCTTTAGACATTGATTATTCCACACCTTCCCTTTAGCTTTTGTATGTAAACTTGTAAATGTCCAAATAGGTAGCTAGGATCGCTATACTTATCCATAGCTTGGGATTTATTTGAACTCTTTTTGTTTTCACTAAATATGGCTTTGTATTTTGAATACTTTATTGCCAAGATGAAATGCAGTTGGGGTTCTCTCCTTGTGAGAGTGAGAGAGATGAACCAGAATTAAAAAAGGGAGGGTGCAACCCCATCTGATGGGGTGGAGGTGCTGGTGGTTAAGGCCACATGTTTCCCCATAAATGCACGAAAACCCCAGGGGCCTGGCCTGCGCATACAGACTCCTCCCTTTTGCTTGTACAGTTTTTTATGTCTCCTTGTGTTGTTTTCATTGTCCCCTACCGCCTTGTCCATGGTTCATGGATCCCTGCCTAACTTCCCCCTTTATAGTCGTGGCTGCATGTTAGCCTTTGCCTGCTTTTCTACAAAATGGTTACATCTTAAATTAAAAGATGATAATATCAATATGTCGACGCCATTTCTGACTCGTCTCCCCGCTGTAAATTTTCTGGCACCATCGACATATTGACCCATATTTTTTGAGTGTCAGTCACGCAATCTTGTTCACTAACAGAACCATCTTTAATGTCATACATGTAATATTATGCACCCTTTTAGATTATCGGAAATGGAGACAAATGCGGAAAATCACCTGTCATCTACGCATTTAATTATTGCACCTTGGATTCATTTTCCTATTGCTTCCAACTCCCATATTTTGGCCTTCTATCTGATCTTCGTTCGTGCACAATATATCTCTTAGTATGATTTTTCTTGTAAATTACTCTCCAGACAACGATAGATTTTGACAGCGATTGCAAAATGACAGTTCAGAAAGGCACAGCTACACTTGAGCCATTTACATTAAATGGCTGATAAATGGGATTATTCCCCCTCCACATGATGAGTTTGAGGTGGCTGGTGAATCAATAATGTTTTCCATTAATTATTCAACCTTTTTCAACATTTTCTTCAAATGTGCATGTGAACATGAAAGCATTTATTATGATTCCATGGTTATTAGGAGAAGAATTATCTTTGATTGTGGACTAGACAGAGAGTCGTACAAAAGGAGATAGAGTTGTCTCATAGTCTAAATGTCTAATTTTAATACAGAAGAAGCAGACACTGAAGGGAAGAAAAAACAAAAGACAAAAGAACGTCTACAATTCAATTTCTTTTACAGATTCCAGGAGGGAAAATGCAATATTCTACTTCGTTTTCTTTATTCAGTTTCCATCCTAAACAGGCTCCCAAAAAGGTGCCTTTTGGCTGAAAAACCTTGCTACCACCCTAGAATCTAATATGTTAATGGCCTCCCCAGATTTGATGCATCTTGGTGTCTTGTATTGGTTAACAGAAGATCCTTGAGACACACAGAAATCCATGAGTGCATCAAATGCTCCATGTTGCACCACTCTTATCTCCAATGGTCCAATTGAATTGTCCTTTCTCCGACATCTTCTATAAACAGAATCAAGAGATTCTTCCACCGTGGAGCAACACTGCTGCATTATCTTAGGATCAAGTACTGGAAGATGATTATTCCCTTTGCATGTGAGCTCCCAGAATAGCACATAATGGCCTGGTATGGAGGAAGTGTCGGCATAGCTAGTGTACTCGATCAAGAGGATACCAAGCGACTCAACAATGACCTTTGCCTTTGTCACTGCCTTTAACAGGTCTTCCTCACTGGTTTTGTCAGTGTCAATGCTTAAAACGACATTCCTCCGATGCACGAATCGAAATTGAGGAGCTTTATTGTGGAATCCAGTTACCATTAGAATGTCTCCAACTCTATATCTATACAGGCCTGGAAAGCAATTATATTAATAGATGTTCAGTTCAGTTTCCATTTTGAATTGGATAAGTTTTCAGTTTTATTTCATATAACAAGGCAAGAACTAACCTGTAAAAGTTGTGACAACGAGTTCATAATACTGGCCAAGCTTAACATCCACGAGCTCAACAGTTTCAACATCTTCCTTTTCGGTCTCTTTTTCCATGCAATTTTCTTTGCAAACACCATTGCATTGGACATATTGAGCTCCATCTTCGTTTTTTTCCTTCACGGGTAAGAACTCGAAGTAAGCCATATTCGGGATAAGGGTGTAAGAGACATCCCAAGGCTTGCTCAGTGGTTTGAAATTGATCCCAAAGTAACATTCTGAAGAAGCATACATTGTGGAAACCAAAGGTAGCCCACCACTGTAGTATTCAAGAGTAGATACATATTGTGCCATGGAACCTGTAACAATAACTTCAATGTATTTTGTTCTAGGCCAGAGTTTCTTAATTATCCCTTCCCAGGATTTACTACTGCATTCATGTTCGATCAAGTCGGCTAACTCCGGTTTGGGTTTGTTTAGAACTAGTGATACTACTTTTCTGCAACTGGGATCAGTGATCCAATCACTGACATGACCCGTTCTAATGTTTGAGCAGAGCTCTTTCCAATTATCTTCCAAGAACTTGATGGCCCGTAGGAAAGCAGAAGCAAAAACTGCACCAACTCTTAAAACCTCTTGTCGTTGTACTAAACCGCAAAGTAATTGACAGTACATGCTCTGCTTGCTGTCAGAGCACAAGATGGTCTCATCAGGACTAGTGTAAACATTGAAGCGGTTGAAGGGTCGATTCTTGAAATTATTACTCTTATAGTAGCTTGTTAAGACAGGCCTAGCCATTAGACCGGAGGGAGTTTTAGTCTCCGGCTTAACAAACAAAAGATACATTGCTTTTCCTTCGTCCAAGCCGTCTACATACCTGCAATTTAATAAATTGGGATCTTTTGTGACAAATGAAACCAAAGAACAGATTGGAAGGAGCTAAGCTTCTTTTTAACAGGAAAAATATGTAAAAGAAAAAGAAAAAAAGATCAGAAATGGAGGTAAGATAAGCTTCTTACTTGTTCATCACTGGCACAAGCAGATTATAAAAGAACGTCTTTCTGTGCAAGTCTTCAGCAGTTGAAGGCATCATCTTTGGCTGCCCACCCGAAGTGCCGGAGCTTCATAAAGAAAAAGATAAATGGCATTCACGAGGAATTTAAGTATCAAAATATATGATCATTTAGATTCTTCACTAGGAAACAGATAAAAAAGCAACGACATGTATGTATACCTTGTGAGCAACTCAATGATTGGTTCAGCAGAAATGATGTTTGATGAATCCCCATTGGCAATTCGCTCAATATAAGGTTTGATATCTTCGAAATTCACCACTGGAACTGTCTTTTTGAAAGCTTGCTTGTCAAACTGTCCATCCAGGAAGCCCTTAAGATAATCCGTAAGCGCATTTCGTGTTATTATCTCCTCTAATACCCGCTGCTGTATTTGTTCAACATTTTCCGTCAGGTCCTCCAGTATCTTCATGCCAGCTTCATTATCGTTAGGATCATAATTCGGCAACATCCCTGGCAACTGGCAAGGATTACCTCTTGTCATTTGATTAACGTCTTTGGGTTTTCTAGAGCATGTGCTGAACTGCTGCTTGACCTATGAAAAGCAATAAAAAAAGAAAGCTTAGAGTCATTGAAGAGATTAAGTAAAGAGATGACAAAGCCAGTAGAGCCATGGTCTCTTTTCTTTGAACTGAATTAAAAGCAACCTTATCAGCTTAAGCGAAGACAATGAGAATACTCAGAAAACACAGGCATGGAGCATACCGCTGTACAATTTATGGGGCATGCTCTCATATTTAAAAGCCTAGGCCCTTCTACTCTCTCTCTCTCTCTCTCAGCTGGAATATGTTTCTAGGGAACTGCTGATGAGAGCGGGAGGGGGAGGGGAAATGATTAAATAACAGATTCTTGGAGGCTTTTTGGAAATGACGTATAATAAAAAATCTCTCCAAAAATAAGAAGGAAAAAAAATGGAAATGTGAGGGAAGTAGAGACTGAGGTGGTCCTACACACGTGGTGTTGTCTACTTAGCTGTGTGATTAGATGCGGCTATTGCTGGTCAATACTACCTATAACTATAATCTACAAGTCCCTATTTTTCCCATCACTAAGTTATGGAAACCATTAAACAATTTCTTGTGAGATTTCAAAACCCAATCACAAGCTTTTTTTCTTGTATTAGTTTAGTGTATATATGTTAATGCAGAAGGCCTGGTCAGCAAATCCATTAAGATGAGGCAGATGGAATGGGAAGAAAATAAGATAAATGATTAAGAAAAGAAATCTAAGTTTCCATGAAAGAATAGGACAAAGTTGCAATCATGAATATCTCCTCTTTACAGATCCCCTAATACTGCCATTGCCAAGAGATCCTAAGGGAGACACTATTTTGATAGGGTGGGGGGTCATCCACACATTATTCTATGATAGATAATAGTGGTATGCAAGTTGTTAGAATTGATTTTAGGTGGCATTACACATGGGGATATGCACCAAATAAGAGAAAAGGGTAGATTTACACTCCCCTCAAATGTATGTATTTAGCTGACGCCCCCCTGGTTGATTCCAGGCTGCCAATGCACTGTTTGCAGCTTATTATTTCTCCATAGGGTTTTAAGACAAATATTACAAGGAGGGAGTGGGAGTAGGCTGAAGCAAAACCAAGTTTGTTTCTTTCCATAGAAATTAATGATGATGAGAGTTGTGGAATATAATTGGATATGGTTTCAAGGTCATCACCACACAAATTCAACATTTGGGTTAAGCGAGGCTGGCTTGTGTTTTCTTGCATGACATATTCAGCTGTTCACCACATATGTCCATCTTATCAATGGCTCCTAGAAACCAATTCTGTTAGAGATGATTCAATCCCTTCATGGAAAAGAGGAAAAAGAAAAGATATAAATAAATGAAGTATATAGATATGGGTTGTCATGTAAGTGAATCATGTGTCTTGTCAGGGACCCTACCTGGAATCATCAAAATTATGATTGGAAACCGAGCAGTGGAACCAATATTTTTATGGGGATCTAAACCAGGAACTCTCTCCCACTGGATTGTAAATTTTAGGTCAAAAAAGTGTTTCCTTGCATCTGACACACCCGGTAATTGAAGGATCCAAGACACTCCTATTCTACACTATCTGTTGCTTCTTAACTACTATGTGTTACATATGATGCAAAACTCCATGACTGAAGCTTTGCATTATATGAATTAACATCAGTGGCTGAAGCGCAATGCACCGAAGCAGACAGCTTGAGTTTAATTAATGCCCTCGATCACAAATGTGAGGTTCCATGGCAACTATATTCATGATTCATCATCTTCTTTCTTCTTGCCT
Organism: Gossypioides kirkii; assembly: GCA_005610355.1. Lineage (NCBI taxonomy): Eukaryota > Viridiplantae > Streptophyta > Magnoliopsida > Malvales > Malvaceae > Gossypioides > Gossypioides kirkii. The sequence continues at coordinate 37,141,759 of CP032246.1, forward strand.
CCAATGTAATGTTATAATCATATTTTTAGTGAAGGAAACAAATGCAGCAGATTGGATAGCAAAACAATGTCTGAACCTTACGGGTTCAGACAATTTGATTGTGTCCGTTCCTTCTTTGTGGTAATCATCTTTACTGCAAGAAAAAAAAAAAACAACGAGTCCTAACTGTAATGCATCTTACAGGGCAAGCAAAAAAATTGGTGGTAAAAAAACAAGTATTTAGTTTGGTTAAATTCTGCTATTAGTCCTTGTACTGTGCTTAAGTTATGAATTTAGTCTATGTACTTTAATTTGGTCTTCTTCAGCCTTTGTACTTTTAAAATTTTACTATTTTCAAAATATGATGCATCAAGCATATTATCGTATTTGTAATGCCATATCAAGTGCAAAGGCGAAGTCAAAAAGATGATTAAAGGGGTTGAAGAATCCACAAGGTAAAAAATTTGCAAATATATCCATTTAAATTTAATTATAAAACACATTTAGAATTATTCAAAATTTTTATATTAAAGAAAATCTTTATTGGCTGGATTGTGCTTTGTACAAGTAAAATATTTTACTATCCAAACTTTGCTTGATCCATCCCTAAAGAATTTGAGTATGAAAAATATTAAATTTAAAAATTAAATTTGTCATTAATATTTTACACAATTTATAAATTTCTCCTAATGAAATAAAAATTTTAAAATTTCAAGTGTTATAAATTTCTCATTATGAACTAATTAAAATAGGCATAGAATTATTTTATATTGAAAAATAAAAACATAATGTTACATACAATAAAAAGGTAAAAAGCAAAATTTGTATCATATAAATCATTTAATTGATTGAAAATGTAATAGAGTTATTAAGTTAATAAAATTAATGTGATTTGAACCAAATCATTCAATTTAAAAAGTGTTGAAAGCTAAATAGAGGAAAAAGTAAAATTAAAAAATTGAGAGGCCAAACATAAATTACCGTATTTTTAAAATGTTAAGGATTAAAATAAAACTTCTTCAAAATTTACAAGGCTAAATTGTAATTTGACAGCCCTCTCTAGATTCATGATTCATCCCTAGTCAAGTTTATATTTCTCCATATTACTTGAAAACGATAACAAATTTAACAATTGTTGTTTGTATTAAGACTGAAATTTTGAAATTTGAAAAATATCGCAAATAAAAATGATTAGTTGGAGAACATAAACTAAATCCATAACTTTACACATAATATAAGATCCTGATAGTTGTCGAATCCACCAAATATAAATATTCCTACTACAAATAATACAAATTAGTAGTATAAGGCAGTAGGGTCAATTCCACAGAGATTGATTGCTGTAATCTACTCTCGTGTCTTCCTTTTGAACGTCGTTTCGAAGGGCGTGCCCACGACTTGTGATTGTCTCGCTGGAAAATAAATAAATAAATCGAAGGTGATAAAAAATGTTTAGAAAACAAGTGAAACAACAGAATAACAGTTTTTAAAATACGCAAAATAAAATAAGAAAATAAATATTAATTTGTAATCAGAATTAAATAGCCTTAGCCTTAGACTCAGTGTGCTCCGGTTTTTGATTCAATCCTTGAAATTATGTTTTCTCTTTCGATCAGTAAGCTGGTTATAGCAGCTAAGAACGTCCTAGCCACCAATTTTTCCTTTCGTAGTTGATTTCAGTATGACCTGTCAAACCAACCCTTACCAATTGTCTAACTGCGATACACATGTTCGTGATTTAAGACCTCGATAGCCTTGCGCTCTGAAGAACCCAACTTGAATTATTGGCCTCAACCGCGCGGGACGTTTAAACCCGATCACTATCTCCTTTGACGAAAATCCCACTAGTATGAACCCGCCAGGACCCATCAATTTGTTCACGGGAATCTGAATACGTCACGACCGATTCTTCTTCCTAACTGTACGTCAAAACGACTCCAACCCAACGTGCACTTTGTGTTGAAAGTGAGTTAACCTTTAAGGGATGAATTGTACTATCCTCGATATTCCGGAGAGATGATGAATACCGTACGAAAGATATTTAACTCGAATTCGCATCTCATGATTCTTGACCAGAAAGAGTACCGGCCTAAGGCCAAGATGGAAGTTTAGTGGTGCATGATTTTAATCATGCTTAATGGATGATGGTGATGGATTGCTTGTGATTATGAAAATTTGAGAAATGAATGAAAATTGGAATAGAAATGGTAGGCTAATCCGATGCAAAAGACAAGAGAAAATGGAGAAGGGAGAATTTCTTAATTGCTTCACAAAATCCAAGTATATTTTTCAATTGAACCCAAAGAAACTTATTTATACACAATTGGATTACTAAAAATAGCTTAACTCCTTCTAAACTAAATTACCCATTTACTTAAAATAAATAAATTTAGTCAAAATAAAATTAAGAAAATAACAACTTTGAATAAGCTTATTTGACCATTTCAACTAAGAACTTCTTTGCAACTAAGCCCTCAATGTCCCCCAAATTCGAATATAGCCCATCTCTTCACACATATCTTCAATTTAATCCACTTTTGCTTGCTTTTAGGTGAGAAAACACCAATTTGTGTACTTGATAAGAAAATGGAGGAAATTAGAAGTACTTTCCTCAAAATTAATTCCAAAATACACAAATAATTTGCTTAAATAATTTACTTATCAGACTAATAGCAAAATTTAATCAAACAGATTAAACGGCTACCATTTGAACAAAAGTAAAATTTCAAAATTCTACAAAGTATAAATACTAAATTTGACCAATTCAAAAGTACATGGACTAAAATTGACCAATTCAAAAACTATAAGGACTAAAATTGATCAAATTAAAGTATAGTTATTAAATCCATAATGGAAAATTATTTGGTACACCAATGAAGTTTTTAAACTCCACAAATAGGATCAGGAGGTTGACAAATGTCCTATATGTAGTAAAATATTAAAAAAACACACACACACACAAATAAATTTTTGGGTAAATTTGCAAAATAGTCACTTTTATTTGCCTCAGATTACATTTTAGTCACTTATGTTTGAAATGTTACGTTTTAGTTACTTATGTTATCGTTTTGTTACAAAATAGTTACTCTGTCGTTAAGATATGTTACCTTCCAAACAATAGTCTGACGTGACAGTTAAAATGAGTTTAAAATGTCAACGTGGATGTCCAACTAGGATGAGTAAAGTTAAATTTTTTTATAAAAATAGAATACAAAAATTGTCCTAAAACCTAAATCATTCACGTTGATCATCCCAAAATTTTGTATTTTATTTTCATAAAAAAAATTTAACTTTTCGCATCTCAATTAGACATCTACATTGGCATTTAAAACTTGTTTTTATTGCCATATCGAACTGCCACTTGAGAGGTAACAGATCTTAGTGGTAGAGTGACCATTTTGTAACAAAACGAAAACATAAGTGACTTAAATGTAACCTAAGTCAAACAAAAGTGACTATTTAGATAATTTACCCTAATTTTTTTAGTACTACTTATGAAATAAGTACAAGTGTAAAAGCAGAATTTGACCTTTAGTTTCCATGGAAGGTCAAGCAGGAAAGCTCCACCATTTTTCTCATTGCATATTGTACCACCACGTTAGAAAAAAAGGTTGAGGGCAAGAGCAGAATGTGAGTCTGAATTAAGTTCTTTTTTTGTTTTTTAAGTAAGTGGATTTAAGGAAGGAGTTAACATCTTGTAGACAATGATTTAAAAATAATTGCATGACTCTAATTAAACATGAAAAATCTGCATAATAACATGGCGAAATAAGTCAAACAGAGTGACAGCAGTTCCCTGTTTTGGTTTTATTCATTATATTGATATGGTGAAAGAAGTTTCCAAGTCATTGTTACTGCAGATCCATAGAGATGAGGAGGCCGTATCTAAGCACAAATCCTGATTCATGTGTTGGGGTTAGCACAGAATTAATATTAAAATTAAGACATACATATCGGGATTTGCTAGATATTGTTTCAGAGGTTTTGATGTTCAAAGGTAGAATACAAAGTAGGTGCCCTGTGGAGGGGACAGCATGAGCAATGCAGGGAAGCTCTGGTATTATTTTATATCTTTCTTTGACCCAACCAGTTTTTGATGAGAGTTGAAGGCAATTGAAAGAGTTCAACCAGGGTATATATTAGTTTTCAAAGTTGATTTCATGCTACTTAAGAGTAATCAAGCTTGTCATATGCCGAAAGGCAAGAGGGTTGGGTTAAGCCACCTTTTGATTTCTTTATCATCTTCACCCACAGACACTGATGAAAAATCACCAGATCCAAGACTAAAGCAATGCTCAATTCTATGAAAACCAACTCGGGAAACATAGATTATATATGAGTATTACCAAATTAACATTTGTGCTTTTGTCTTCTTCTTAATTAATTGTTCACTAAACCAGGATTTCTCACATCTAATGTACGGGTGCCACAACTTTCTTTTAAAACAATGGGTAAACTACAAAAATAGTCACCTTTGTTTACTTCAAATTACATTTCAGTCACTTGTGTGTGAAATGTTACGTTTTAGTCACTTACGTTATCGTTTTGTTACAAAGTGAAAAACAATAACAGAGCTTAACAACAGAGTGATTGCTTCATAACAAAACAATAAAGTAAGTGACTAAAACGTAACATTTCAAACATAAAAAACTAAAATGTAATCTGAGGTAAACAAAAATAACTATTTTTATAGTTTACCCTAAAACAATTTATTTTGTTTTTAAAAAATAAAATAAAACTTATTTTTCAAAAATGATTCTTAAAACGAATATTTTTTTTCAAAGAGTTGGTTTTTTATTTCATAAAATGGTCAGAACACTAATATTGTAAAATGTTATTTATTGACTTATAAAAAATGGTTATATAACTATAAACATAGATTATATTATAACTAGAGATATGAATAATAATAATAAAAGGAACATAGATTAAAAAAACACAGGCACACATAGGATCACATGATGTAGCTAAGAGCGGGGTGGCGGCCCATTGCAAAAATTAATGGACAGGGTGATGCGGGTGGCGCCAGCGAAACGGATGAGATTAGATGGGCTTTTTTATTACCAGGACCAGTGGCATTCAATGCTCTCCACCTTTGACCACCAATATCAGTCAACTTCTTGCTTTGTCTTTCATCATTCACTAATTAAAGACAATTATTTTTGGATTATTCCATTTATTTATTTCTCCTACCAAGATTACATGTTAGCTTCCTTCAACATGCATGTGAGGTGGGTTTAATGCAAACATTATATGATATTAGTGCTATAAAGCATTAATTATTGTGTTTGTTTTTTATTTTTATATTAAAAGACTGTCCATGACATTTGCCATGCGACACGTGTACCCTTTTAATTTTGAAGGTGTTTGACCTTTTTTTCTTCTAGGAAAATGCTAAATTTTGATTCTATTTTTCCATCTCTAAATTTAAGATTTAATTTTTAAACTATAGTTCTCGATTAAAATGTAAGGTAGTTATATATAATTTAAATGTTTTTAAAATTTTAAAAGTTAATATATATTTTGGGTTTATCTTACTTATTATTATTATTTTTATTATTATAGGATAATGGTTAAATTTTAGTTTTAATCTCCGTACTATGTTGAAATTTGGATTTAACCTATATATTTTAATTTTGATATAATTCGATTCTCTGTTTTTATAATATCATTAGTTAGTCCAAATAGATAATATTGTTATCTATTTCAATTACAATATTGATGTCATTTTTTCTTAAGAGTAGCATTCCAAAAAATTATATATTTTATCATAACAAATTCGAATGGGTGATTTTAAGAAAAAAAAATCCACCGCAACATTTTCTACATTACTTTTTTTACATCATTGCCAAGTAATTTTTTTTAATTTTTAAAATATTTCACCAATGAATTTAGCAGAAGAATTTTAATAGGGATAACAACTACAGTTGAATTTCTTAATTTGAAAAGTAGAGGGACTGAATTCTTTGTTGACATATATTTTAAGTTGCTACAATGTGTCAAGGGTGTCAAGGGAAGTGTCAACTTCCTTCACCACTACGACAAAACAACTTGTCATATTTGGTAAATTGATAATTTATTGAACCAAATAATTGGGTTATGATGACTTCATGGGATGATTCAAACCCATCAATAATATCAATTCACTTGGAGAAATATATTTTGAGAATCAGATCAAATCGAGTATATTAAATCCCTTGGATCAAAGAAGTTGGATTGGATTGAAAGTAGAATACTTATATGCCAACAATCCATTTTACTTTGGCCATTGACAGTGTATTGTATTTAGTTATTTTAGCTATTGCTTAGAAGGGATTATGATTGATCTTCATTATGTTAGCAACTCTAAAAAACCTTTATATAATCAAGAGATTCGTACAGGTTGATGTATGGATTTTTTAGAGCACTTATCTGACAAATGAGGAACGTTATTTGTGAAAGTGCATTTAAGTTATAAAACTTATTTGTGGTTGAATTTAAAAGTTAAGTTCTCGATGGGAGAATTTAAGAAGACCCAAATAAAGAGAAAATGGGCCTAATGCCTAGTGTAGAAATCAAATTTAAAGCCCAATAATTAATGAGGCCCACGTTTGGACTCTAAAGTCTGATTTATAACCAATAACTAATGGAATAGACATCCAATTGCTATCTAAATTGTTTTTAAAATGGACAATATTGAATTTCTACTTTCTTTATATTTACTAGTTATATTTAGAACGTGAGTAAAAAAAATTATTATATGTTAAAAATATTTTTTAAAAAATTATTTATTAATGAATATAAATGAGATGATAATGAGCTTGTATTTTAATACTATTAAATATGTATTTGATTCCTAAATTTGTTATTTTTAATTGATTTATTTAAAAATAGTATAAAGTATGAAAAGTAAAAGTGTCATCATAATAATATTAATTATAATTTTAAAAAAATATTTTTTTTATGACTGAATTGATGATTCGATTAAAAGTAATATTAACTGAGTGAAATGCTTAAATATGGTATATATATTGATATTTATTATTAATACTTGTTTTAATAATTTTAAAATTAAAATAAAGAAAGTAGACTTAGGTGAACTAATTATAATTTTGACACATGACAACTCTCGACATTTAATATCTCATCAATTATGATTTTAAAATATTAATTAGGATTAGGAGTGCTCATAGGCTGGGTTGAACCTATGCATGATATTAATATATTTTATGTTTGTCCAAGTTCGGCCAAACTCAAAATATGAGCTTAAAATTTTGTCCAAATCCGCTCATATTTTCAAAAAAACTAAACTAAGTTCATTTTAAGTACGCTCATATTATTTTAAAAAGTTATTAGATTAAAAAAGTTAAATATTATTTTAAAAAAATTAAAAGCATACTCATCTCTTTTGTTCTTCAAACAAGAACTCCGACGACGAGAAATTTAAAAACCTGTTAAAAAGCTCATCCAAACTTAGTTCCGACAATAAAACCTAAATTTTGATTTTTTTATAAACCCTAATTCGAAACTCATGTATTATTTTTAAAAAAATAATTTTCCATTCTTTAGATATTTACAAATTAAAGTTATCTAACAATTAAAAGAATAGAAGAAAGAATCGTGGGGATGAGAAAGAGAGTATAAAAAATATTTGAAAAATCTTAATTCAATTTAATTTAATTCTATTTTTCACAAAAACTTTTTGAGGGTAATTTAAGTAACATAGCTTAAGTATTACTTATGATAAAAAAAAAATTAAGTATCAACTTAAGAAAAAATATAATTTAAGTATTATTTTATAGTTTAAGACAAATTTAAATACAGTAACTATTATTTAATAAATTCTTATTTATTAAAAAATATTATTAATTAAATAAAATTTTATATTAAATTTGAGAATCCCAACGGAAATAATTTCAGTATAAGTAAAAGATGAGTCAAGTTGAATTTGAATCTTCAATGATGAAATTAAAGCGCTCAAATCATTTTTTAAATAAATCTTACTTTGTCACCTTTATTTTTTAAATATAATGCTTTTATTCATACTTTTAAAAAAATAAAAATAAAAAACATTTTAGTTTAAAATATTTGTTGAAAAATTACGGTTTTTTAAAAAATAAATGAAATTATTTTTATTTAATTTATAATTAATTTTGAACTTTTATGATATAAAAATAAATATTTTGTATTTAAAATAATGAAAATAATTTAAGTTTTTATAAAAAAATTTTTTTCAAAAAATAAATACTATATAAGAGTTATTAATTTTTTATTTACTTGAAAATATAATTTTTTAAACATATTTATGAAAAAAAACCTTTGAAACTTTATCTAATAATTTCTAAAAACCGTAAAATAAATTTATTTTGTCAAAATAAATAAAAAAATAAAAATTAAGATGAAAAATAAAAAATGGAATAAAATCAAATTGATTTATTATAGATAATTAAAAATATAAAAAAATCCGAACAAATTAAACCGAATTCACCCAACCAATCTTTATAAATGGTGAGAATGGTAAAGGGAGGGATATAATGTAGTGGGTAGGAAAATGTTGAAGGTGTATGACCTTTTTTCTTCTAGGAAAATGTTAAATTTTATTCTATTTTTCAATATATAAATTTAAGATTTAATTTTTAAATTATAGTTCTCGATTAAAATGTAACGTAGTTATATATAATTTAAATGTTCTTAGAATCTTAAAAGTCAACATATATTTTGGGTTTATCTTGCTTATTATTATTATTATTATTATAAGATAATGGTTAAATTTTAGTTTTAATCTCCATACTATGTTGATATTTGGATTTAATCTATATATTTTAATTTTTGATATAATTCGATTCCCTGTTTTTATAATGTCATTGGTTAGACCAAATAGTTAATATTGTTATCTATTTCAATTACAATATTGGTGTCATTTTTTCTTAAGAGCAGTATTCCAAATATATATATATATATATATATATATATATATATATATATATATATATTATCATAACGATTCGAATAGATGATTTTAAGAAAAAAAATCCACCTCAACATTTTTCAAATTATTGTTTTTACATCACTGTCAAGTGAATTTTTTTAATTTTTAAAATATTTCACCAAATGAATTTAGCAGAAAAATTTTAATAGGGGTAACAATTGAAGTTGAATTTCTTAATTTGAAAAGTAGAGAAACTGAATTCTTTGTTGACATATATTTGAAGTTACTACAATGTGTCAAGGGTGTCAAGGGAAGTGTCAACTTCCTTCACCACTGCGACAAAACAACTTGTCATATTTGGTAAATTGACAATTTATTGAACCAAATAATTAGGTTGTGATGACCTCATGGAATGATTCAAACCCATCAATAAATATCAATTCACTTGGAGAAACATATTTTGAGAACAAGATCAGATCAAGAATATCAAATCCCTTGGATCAAGGATGTAACATCCCTAAAATTGATATATAATAAAATGAGTAATAAGTTGAATAATGTATAATTGATTTTTTTGGTAAGATGAGAAAATAATATAAAAGAGAAGATTGAGGTGTAATAGTCCGTTTTTCAATGGTGTCGGAAACGGTGGTTTCGAGACCAAAAATTCGATAATTTTTTTTATAACGAGTGTTTAAATTAAACAAGACAATAATAATTTTATTTGAAATTTTGAATTGAAGAATTTTGGTTATTGAATTAAAAGTTAGTCAAGTGGTTTTAGAATATGAGGTATCGAGATCTCGTTTTTAAAATTAAGAGCCGTAAATATTTTTATTAAATATTTATAGAGTTTTATTATATGTGAATTGAAGTTTGGTTGGATAATTTTGATGATTAATTGCTTAATTAAGGAAAAATGAATAAATTGTAAAAGAAGTAAAAGTCAATTGCTATTGATTAAAAATAGTAAAGGGACTAAAATGGTAATTAAACTACGGTCAAAAAGTCCAAGCGGTGGTGACATGATTACCATCCACTAACTTTTGGGTTATTTTTCAATTAGTCCTAATTAATTTAAGGTTAAATTAAAAATAAGTTTGTTTGATTGAAATTTAATATAATTAAAGGACCAATTGTGAAATTGGATCTTCCTTAAATGACATAATAATAGAAATGATGTGGAATTTTTTAGATTTTTGTAAATTTCAATTAAATCCTAATTAAATGAGGATTTATTAATTAGTCTATTTTTTAGTATGATCGGAATTGGTGGTTTAGAGGCAATAGCTTTAATGTGTTAGACTGTAAATATTAATTATTTAATATTTATGAGGTCATTAGTATAGTATTAAATCTTGGTTAAGAAATTTTAACATTTGGATGGTTAATTAAGTAAAAATGACTAAATTATAAATATGGAAAATATGAATTTATTAGTTAGAAGCAAAATTAAAGGGGTTTGGATGGTAAATAAACCACCATTACCCATAATGAACCGTTTTGGCTTTCATTTAGCTAAAATTTTATTTAGTTAATTAAGGGTAAAATAGTAATTAAGTAAATAAATAAAAAATTAAACATGTTAAAAGATGAAATTTAGTCATCTTCAACAACTTTTCTTTCTTTGAAACCCAAAACAGCTATGGAAGAGAAGAGAAAGCTTCAGTCACTTAAGGTTCCTCGGTTGAGTAAGTAAATTTTGCTCGTTTTTAGCATTTTTTTATGTTTTTGAGTTCGTTTTAGCTTGATCTAGCTAACCCAAGGACCAATTAGTGATTTTGATAAATGTTATAAAATTTTCCATTTATGGATAAGCTTGTTCTTGAAAGTTTATGGAAGATTTATAAGTTTGGTTGTTAGATTTGATGATTTTGTAAAGTAATTTGTAGTAATATTTATGTTAAATGACTAAAATGTCAAAGAATAAATTTGTAAGGACTTGAGGTGAAATATTGCAAAAAGTGGGCTGTATAAATGCTTTTAAACATTCGCCAAAGCTGGAATTCAAAATAAAATGGTTAATTTGCAAGTTTGAGCTAGAGAACTAAATTGAATAAAAGTGAAAAGTTAAGGGAAATTTTGTAAAAATATTAAAAATGCTTAATTGCATCAAATGATTAAAATTCATGTTGATTTAATTAATTTAGTGAAATTATTGTAATAGATCAAGATCATGTCACCAATCGTGGAAAAGAAAACATCTTCATTAAAACAGTTTGGACAGTAGCAGTGAATTAATTTTGAAATTTCACCAAAAATTATATAAATTTAGTTAGGGGTTGAATTAAATATTTAATTAATATTATTGAGTCTAGTTTCATATAGAAGAAACGGTAAAAGAAACGGAATTTTCTATTTTGAGATATATTAAAAAGGTCGGAGTAGATTCGGGTTCTCCTGTTCTGAGTATGAAAAATCATAAAATAATGTAAAAAAAATTATTAGAGACTGAAATTTATATGTTTAAATTCTTAATGAGTCTATTTTCAAGAGAATCAACATAAACATCATCTGAACTCTGTATTAATAGATAATTAATTTTTAGTAAAGAAAGATCGAAACTGTCAAGCAGCAGAGAAGGGGCAAATTTGAAGAATTTTCTGTATGATTCTGAAATTTTTCTGGTAAAGAGATATTTGAGTCTAGTTTCAAAAACATCAAGCGGATCTTAATTTCGAATTTTGTAGCTCAAGATATAAGTAATTTAGTGACTGTGACTCAAGTGGATAACTTTGAAAATTAACACATAAGTAAATAGTGAAATTATAGATAATGTATTGTTACATATAAGCATGCTATATATTAAAAGTTAAAGATTCTAATAAATATATATATAAAGGATGTGGAATGGAGAGAAGGAGGAGAATATATATATATATATATATAGTAGAGAAATGTTTTGAAATGTTTATAAAGGATGGAATGATTGATACATGTCAGAATGTTTAAGCTAATTAACAATAATAAGTAAATAATTGTTAATTGATATGCTATTGAAATCATTATTAAAATTTTATGAAGAATTAAATTGATTGTCACAATTTAGAAATAATTATTAAGTATACATTAAGTGAGTAAACTATTTTTGAAAGTGCAAGTCTTCCAATGATCTTATTTGTAAAACTTAAAAATTTGTGTTAATTTTATAAATTTCGTTATCTTTGATTGAATATCATGTTTTTATGAGGACTTGAGTTTAGAAATAGTTGTAAGTGGATGATATGTAAAATGAAGTAGCGGTTATGACATCTGAATACGGTTTAGGTAATTAAATAAAAATAAATAAATAAATAAAATGTGAAACTTGTAGGAAAATGGAAACGACGTCATGTTGACAAATACGCCATGTCATGATGTGGAACCCCCAACGTCGTGAAGATAGTCCAAAATTTTTTATAAACTTTACAATTTGGTCTTTGATCAATGTGGATGTTTTAATGAACTCCTTTAACTCATAATTAGTTCTGTCGTAAATTCAATATTCACTAAAATAAGTAAATGATCTACATTAAATAAATAATATGATAAATTGATTTTGAAATTTTCAGTAGTTGCTCCGAAAACGAATGTGACATCCTGGTACCTTGACTCAGCGATTGGGTCGGGTACGGAGGTGTTACAAAGGAAGTTGGATTGGATTGAAAGTAGAATACTTATCCGCCAACAATCCATTTTACTTTGGCCATTCACATTGTATTGTATTTAGTTAGTTTAGCTATTGTTTAGAAGGGATTATGATTGATCTTCATTATGTTAGCAACTCTAGAAAACCTTTATATAATCAAGAGATTCGTATAGGTTGATGTACGGATTTTTTAGAGTACTTATCTGACTAATGAGGAACATTATTTGTGAAAGTGTATTTGAATTGTAAAACTTATTTGTGGTTGATTTTGCAAGTTAAGTTCTCGATGGGAGAATTTAAAGAGACCCAAATAAAGAGAAAATGGGCTTAATGTCTTGTGTAGAAATCAAATTTAAAGCCCAATAACTAATGAGGTCCACGTTTGGACTCTAAAGTCTGATTTATAACCAATAACTAATGGAATAGACATCCAATTACTATCTAAATTGTTTTTAAAATGGACAATATTGAATTTCTACTTTCTTTATATTTACTAGTTATATTTAGAATGTGAGTAAAAAAAATTATTATATGTTAAAAATATTTTTAAAAAAAATTATTTATTAATGAATATAAATGAGATGATAATGAGCTTGTATTTTAATACTATTAAATATGTATTCGATTTCTAAATTTGTTATTTTTAATTGATTTATTTAAAAATAGTATAAAAGTATGAAAAGTAAAAGTGTCATCATAATAATATTAATTATAATTTAAAACAAAAATATTTTTTATTTTATAATTGAATTGGTGATTCGATTAAAAGTAACATTAATTGAGTAAAATGCTTAAATATAGTATATATGTTGATATTTATTATTAATATTTGTTTTAATAATTTTAAAATTAAAATAAAGAAAGTAGACTTAGGTGAACTAATTATAATTTTGACATGTGACAACTCTCGACATATAATATCTCATCAATTATGATTTTAAAATATTAATTAGGATTCGGAGTGTTCATGGGCTGGGTTGAACCTATGCATGATATTAACATATTTTATGTTTACCCAAATTCGGCCCGACTCAAAATATGAGCTTAAAATTTTGTCCAAACCCGCTTATATTTCCAAAAAACTAAACTAAGTTCATTTTTGGTCCGCTCACATTATTTTAAAAAGTTATTAGATTAAAAAAGTTAAATATTATTTTAAAAAAAATTAAAAGCATACTAATCTCCTTTGTTCTTAAAACAAGAACTTCGGTGACGAGAAATTTAAAAACTTGTTGAAAAATTCATCCAAACCTAGTTCCGACAACAAAACTCAGATTTCGTTTAGATATTTACAAATTAAAGTTATCTAACAGATAAAAGAATAGAAGAAAGAATCGTGGTGGGGAGAAAGAGAGTATAAAAAATATTTGAAAAATCTTAATTTAATTTAATTTATTTATTTTAATTTAATTCTATTTTTCACAAAAACTTTTTGAGGGTAATTTAGGTACTATAGTATAGTTTAAGTACTACTTATGATAAAAAAAATTAAGTAAGAAAAAAAAATAATTTAAGTATTATTTTATAGTTTAAGTCAAATTCAAATACAGTAACTATTATTTAATAAATTCTCATTTATAAAAAAATATTATTAATTCAATAAAATTTTATATTAAATTTGAGAATCTCGACGGGGATAATTCCAGTATAAGTAAAAGATGAGTCAAGTTAAAAAGAAAAACGAAAATTACTATTTTCAGAGATGGGTGATTTTTCGGTGAGTGTTAGAGGTCGTGTTTGGAAAAGGGTTTGACTGAGGGAGGATGAACGACCCGATAGTGGTGAAGGGGTTGATGGTTTAGATGGAGGCTTGGGTAAGCTTGTTTCCTTTCGTGATGCGGTGCTAAATTCGAATCCGAATAGTGGGAATATGGATGATGATTGGGAAAATGATGATCTCACGTTGAAGGAGGAGGATGTGAAGAAAATTGTTGTTGATGGTATTCCCACAATTGATTTCTCTGATAGAGTTTATGGACTTATTGATAAGAGCATGTCTTTGACTCTCATTGTTAAGTTGCTTGGGCGATGAATAAGCTATAACGCACTTTGAAATAAAGTTTGTATCATGTGGAAGCTGGCCATGAGATTTCAACTTATGGACATTGAGAATGGCTACTATCTAGAAAAGTTTGAGTCTGTCGACGATTATAACAATGTTATCTCAAAGGGTCCATGGGTGTTGTATGGTCATTATCTAACGGTACAACCATGGTACCCCCAATTCACAGCTTAGGATGAGTTTCCCAGTGCGTGGTGGCTTGGATCCGAATCCTTGGATTATCGGGAGCGTTTTATAAAATGAGCCTTCTACAGGAAATTAAAAGTTTGGTTAAGAGAGTTGTCAGGATTGATGTTCAAACTGACAAGGGTACAAGGGGACAGTTTGCTAGGTTTGTTATTCATGTTAATCTTAATCTGCCTTTGGTCTCTAAGGTGCATATATCGAATCAACTCCATAAAATTGAGTATGAATAGCTATCGCAAATTTGCTTTGCTTGTGGGAAATTCAGACATCTCAAGGATGCATGTTCTGACTCATCCTTGGTGTAAGGGGTGGGTAAGCAAGATGAGGAAAATAAAAATCAGTTACTGAAAGAGAAAAAGGTCTAATTGAGGGTAGAAAAGGAGAGTTACAGGGATTGGATGGTGGTGGACCGTCGGTAACGACGACAACAGCGACAGGGTACGCGAATTTCTTCAATTAATGAGGAATCAAATCAAGAGGAATCAAGATTTAATATTCTTTCTAAATCGGATAATGCTGTTGAGTTGGATCTGATAATGGCTGATTCTATTTTCTATTTTGGTAAGAAGAATATTGGGGTTAATATGGGCATTAATGAGAATCAAACAGCTGTTGAGTCAGTTATGGGAGCGGGTGATGGGATAAATTCTTTGTGGGTCAATAAGGGTAGTGGGCATGGGGCTTTAACGTTTGCAAAGCCAAAATCTGTTAAAAAGGTAAAGCTACAGACATTAATTTGGGACTTAAGAAGAGTGGGTTGGGTGTTGGGCCTAAAGGAAGTGGAGGTGGATTTAAAGTTGGTTCTGGTAGGAAATTAAAAGAGAAAGCAATTGGGTTTAAAAGTCTTAATCCATGGAACCATTTGGTTGTGATGTTAGATGAGAATTCTAATCCTTATGTTTTACCTTCGGTGGATGGAACTTGTAATGTTAGTCCATGTGTCCAAATTCTTACGCCCTAAAATTCTTTCCCTTCACCAATTGTTAATTTGTGCAAAGACAAAGGGAAAATGGGAGAACCTCCAGGGGTAATTCTCAAACTCCTATGGAGCAGTCTGTGCTTGTGGACAGTGCTATTATGGATATGGTGTCTCGTTTGGATAATGTAGGGACAAACTCTAATGGTAGAGTGGGAATGGTTATGCAAGAATTTGACGATGATCTTAAGGGAGGTCATGATAGAGATGATGACGAGTCAGTCATGGATGGATGTTCGGACTAATGAGCTGTGTAAGGTTCGTTGTTTACTTTTTCTTTTTTATTATGAAGTCGGATATTTTAGTTTGGAATGTTCAAGGGGCAGCATCGCCAAATTTCTCGAAGGTTATGAAAGAATATATGCGTGAATTTAATCCTGATTTGGTGGTTTTGGTTGAAACTAGGGTTAGTAGAGTTATTACCAATCGGGTTATCTCTAGCATTAGTTTGGCTAAATCTCATATAGTGAAAGTCTGTGAGTTTTCATGTAACACTGAAAATTTGAACACCCTCGTCGGTTAGGATTTTCGGTGTTTTACTGTTCATTTATCACTAATCATCTTATCATAATATTATACAACTTTATTTATTAAAATAATTAACTTCACATGTTACACATCGTCATTTAAACAAAACCACAAATCAACAAGGGTAAAAATGACATTTCCAATATTTCGGGAGGTTTCTACCGGTACCTGATGATCAAGTGTCGATAGTAGCCCTATAATTAAACAATTCTAAAACGGTGCAGATTTCTACCGATACCTGTGCTAGTTTTACCGATACATGTCATGCATCTACCGATACTAAAAACTCCAGAGAGCAATAATTCTCACCCTACAACTTCTACCGATACATCTATGTATATAACTATCGATACTCACAAATCAACTGCCAATACATCTCAAGCTAGTGAACAACCTCTCTCCTACCCTGTACTTCTACTGAAACATACATGAGATCTACCGAAACAAATATGCAAAATCTCAAGACTTATACTAAATACAAGTTTATTAATCTTCATTCATACACAATTTTAACTATGCATTTAAGTCAACACAAGTACATGATTTTTATGTAAAAAACAAAGTACTCAAGTTTACTTTCAACATTTCATCACACATAGCAAGGTTTTTCACAAAATCGTTATACATAAGCAAAAAGAGACATCATCCTAGTACATGCCATATAACCAAGTGATGCAAAAATTTTACCGAACAACTCCGGGATAGTGTGATGCTTCAAGATGGTCTGATCTGCGAACAACAAAAATTGAATCTACAAAACATAAGCAAGTCCACAGGTAAGCACTTTAAGGCTTAGTAAGTTCATAAAGTTAAATAGATTTATCAAACTTCAAGAGTTGTAAAAATCTAATTAACCGAATGGAATACTGTGTACATCCGAGGTAAGTTTCAACTCGTATTTGATACTCACGATGACACAAAGTCATCGGACCTTTAATCCGCAATGGAACTCATTTCATTTAAAACTTACAATGACATATAGTCATCGGATTTCCTGTTCCGTAAAGGAACTCATGTACTCACGATGACACTTAGTCATCGGACCTCACAATCCATAAAGGATTCATATACTCACAATGACACTTAGCCATCGTACCTTATAATCAGTAAAGGATTCATTTACTTACGATTCATAATCCGTAAAGGATTCATTTACTCATGATGACACTTAGTCATCAGACCTCATAATCTGTAAAGGATTCATTTACTCACGATGACACTTAGTCATCAGACCTTTTTCATTTACGGCTCAAAGTCCGTTGCCTTTCTTTTTCTTTATTCTCGTCTTTCAACTTTCGATTATCATTTCAATTCACTACAATGGTTTACAATATAAGAATATGAAATTCAAACTAGAATTTAACCATACGAACTTACCGGACTGGATTACGGTTGTGAATGGATTCTAGGGACTACTCCGCTAATTTTCTTTTTCCTCGATCCGTGGCACAGTCATAGTCTACATTCACAAATCATTATATTTCTCACATTAAATCACACAATCAATTCATTTAACACAATATAGTCCTTTTTGGTAAAATTATGATTTTACCCTTATACTTCCCTTGTATTCAATCTAGTCTTTTCAATACAAAATATGCAAAATAACCATTTCCTTTCTAAACCTTTAGCAGCCTAAAGTTCCAAGTCCTTACACAAGTCCCTAAATTTCATTTATTTCATACCAAGTACACCTAATTTCATCATTTTAACATTTTAGTCTTTAAACCCTAATTTCATCAAAAATCACTTCACAAAAATATCAAACCTAATCATCAAGGATGCAGATCCATCAAAAACTTTCAAGAGAAAGCATATTCAACAATGGCAAGATTTATAACATTGACATATTTACAAATTAGTCCTTACATAAGTTAGATTAAGCTAATACAGACTCAAAAACATAAAAATTATTAAAAACGGGTGATATTTCACTCACCAAATCAAAGACTAAGCTTGGCCGAATATTCTTCTTTCTCCTCTAGGGTTTTCCTTTGTTTCAAGGTTGAAGAAGATGATTAAAATCATCCAAATTATCTTTTATTTAATCTTTACTTATTTATTTGCATTTTGCCAAAATACCCTTAATGAATTAACATGATTTTCACCAAATAAGGGTTCATAACAGTCCACTATACCTTGTTAAGGTATATTTACTCATTAAGGACCCTTATTAAGTCATTCCTTTATAATTTATCATGTTTGGTCAATAATTCCTATATTTTGTGATTTTTATGATTTAGTCCTTTTTACTTAATTAATTATTTAAACATTAAAATTTCATAACCAAATTTTAATACGATGCTAACAAAGTTGTAATTATTTAAGTAAATAAATTTTTGACTCGACTTGTCGGATTTGTGATCTCGAAATCACTGTTTTTGACACCACTAAAAATCGGGATGTTACATTTCAGGTGGGATTTGGGTGTTGTGGAATGAATGTGTTGATGTTGAGGTGCTTGCTAATTGTAGTCAGTTTGTTCATCTTAAGGTTAAGTCTCTTGCTTTTTTGGATTGAGTGCTATTTATAAGAGTGTATGGAAGTCTGCGTGGAAGTTTACGAAGACAGTTATGGTCTGAGCTAGAGTTGATTTCGATAAGTGTTCATCTTTCTTATCTTCTTGCTAGGGATTTCAATGCTATGCTCTATAATAGGGAGAAACGTGGGGGATCGAGGATTGCTGACTGCTCTTGTCGATTATTTCAAAATTTTTGCTTAGTATGTCATTTGAAGATTTAGGATTTCAGTGACCTACTTTCACTTGAAATCCAGGTTCTCTTTTTGAGAGGCTTGATCGTGCGCTTTGTAACGTTGAATGGTAGGAACTTGCTCCGATGACAATGGTGCATAATCTTCATAGGTTGAAATCTAATCATCAACCTTTGGCGATTTACTTTGGGGAGTCTGCAGCTCCTAGACAATACCGTCCATTTCGGTTTCTCAGTGGGTGGCTTTCTTATAGTGATTTTAGGCAATTTGTTCGTGGCAACTAGGTTCAATCGACTAGTTTGGAAATGACTGTGAAACCTTTTGTTGAGGGTGCTAAAAATGGAATGAAGAGGTGTTTGGTAATATTTAAAAAAAACGAGTTTTGATAGCTCGTATAAAGCGAATCTAGAGGTGCCTTGAATGTTACTACTCTCGTAAGTTGATCATCTTAGAAAAAGTCTCGTAAGTTGGTCATCTTAGACTACGTTTTTCCAAAAATATGAATATTTGTAGTTTGGTGGGCAAAATCCTTGGGTTCCAGCATATAGAGGATCTTGGTACGTATCTTGGTGCCCCTTTGCTTTATTCTAGAGTAAAGAATAGTACATTTCAATTTATAATTGATAAAGTGCAGCAAAAGCTTAGTGGTTATGATGCAAAGTTGTTGTCATTTACGAAGAGAGTCACTTTGGCTAAGTCAGTATTATTGACTATCTTTGGTTACTTTATGCAAGCTGCTTTGATTCTTATTGGAGTTTGTAAAAAAATTGAGCAGGTTGTTAGGCAGTTTGTTTGGGGCAACTCAACTGAATCTAGGAAATCGGTATTGGTAAATTGGGACAGTTATTGTCAATCTCTGAAGGTGGGTGGTCTAGGTATGAGAAAATTGAATGATCAGAATTTAGCTTATATGATGAAACTTGCGTATCATTTTGTCACTAAGACTGATGCGCTATGGGTTCGGGTCTTACGTGCGAAATATAAAGTTATGGAAGTTTGCCCAAAAAAAGTGGATCGCACAGTTTGCTCTTATGTTTGGAAGTCTTTGTCAAAAGTTTGGTCTATTTTTCGTGAGCGAATTGTTTGGAGCATAGGGTGTGGGAATAATGTGAGGTTTTTTCATGATAATTGGGTGCCCAAACTGAGCCCTTTGGTTGATCATCTACTCCCGAGGAAAATATGTTTGGAGCATGGAAATGTGATGGATTATGTGACAGCAACGGGGGGATGAAATTGCAAGCTATTTAGAATTTTTTCAGCAAGGCAATTCTTGAACATATTGCCTCTTGTCCTACTCCTTATGCTGATTTGGGTGCGGATCAATGTCTTTGGAAGTGCTAAGCTAATGGGAGTTTTTCTCTCCTGACTGCCTACAGGAGTTTAGAGGTTGCTACGCCTTTGGGTGCTGTTGCTAATTGGGATATCATTTGGAAAAATCCATTACCGCCTCGTGTGAAGCATTTTCTACGGCTTGCTCGGCGTAATAGGTTGTTAACTAACATGGAAAGGGTTAGGAGATATTTTACGGATGACGCTAGTTGCAGCAGGTGTGAGGCTGTTCACGAGTCTGTTCTACATATGTTGAGGGATTGCAGCTTCGCAGCAGCAATGTGGAAGCGAATTCTCTCGGTTGGTATGCTTGATACTTTCTTCAGTGGGGATTTCTGCACTTGGTTTAATGTTGGTTTGTGTGGAAGTTTTCGTTTGGAAGGTTCTACGGATGAGTCTATGGTGATTTTTGGTACTATCTGTTGGCTTATTTGGAAGGCCAGAAATTTGCTCATTTTTCAACAACACATGGAGGACGTGGGTGACATTATTCGGATAGCTGTTGCCATGATTAGAAATATCTGGCTATGTTACATCAAGGGGAAAACTGAGAGTTCTAGCAATTTTGTTAATGACGTTTGGCAGCCTCCTGAACATGGGTGGATGAAGATTAATGCTGATGGTACAGCCAGAGTTGATGAGGGATGGGTGGCTGTTGGGGGTGTTATTCGGGATTCGAGAGGGAATTGGATCGTGGGATTTCAAAGGTATCTGGGTCGTGGATCTGCATTAGTGGTTGAGCTATGGGGTATGCTACATGGTCTGCAAATCTCGAGATTAAAAGGCCATAGTATGGTGATTCTTGAAAGTGATTGTCTTGAAGCAGTGAAGATGGTGAATGAATGTTTGAATGGATCGTTGGCAATAGGAAGTGCAATATGGTAATCGGAAGTGCAATATGGTTGCTGACTGTTTGGCTAAATCTTGCGCTTCTAAGAATGTGGATATTCGTATAGTTGATGTCCCTGATGCTACTCTTCGATCTTTGATATTACAAGATATTATGAGTTCCAGTGATATGTAATTTTCATGTTATAAGGCTATAAATCGCCTCTTTTATTAGCAAAAAAAAAAAGAGATGAGTCAAGTTGAATTTGAATCTTCAATGATGGAATCAAAGAGCTCAAATCATTTTCTAAATAAATCTTACTTTTTTGTCACGTTTATTTTCTAAATATAATGCTTTTATTCATACTTTAAAAAAAATAAAAATAAAAAACATTTTAGTTTAAAAAATTGTGTTGTTGGAATGATATTAGAATATAAATTAAAAAATTACAGTTTTTTAAAAAATGAAATGAAATTATTTTTATTTAATTTATAATTAATTTTGAACTTTTATAATATAAAAATAAATATTTTATATTTAAAATAATGAAAATAATTTAAGTTTTTATATAAAAAATATTTTTCAAAAAATACTATATAAGAGTTATTAATTTTTTATTTACTTGAAAATATAATTTTTTTAAACATATTTATGAAAAGAAACCTTTGAAACTTTAACTAATAATTTCTAAAAGCCATAAAATGAATTTATTTTGTCAAAATAAATAAATAAATAATTAACATGAAAAATTAAAATTCGGATCAAATCAAACTGATTTATTATAGATAATTAAAAATATAAAAAACCCGAATAAATTAAACTGAATTCACCTAACCAATCTCCATAAATGGTGAGAATGGTAACGGGAGGGATATACCCTATAAGGTAGTGGGTAGGATGGAGGGAGGGAAAGTGTACCTATCTTCACATATATACATACTTGACCATGTCAAGCTTTTCAGTCAAGGGTGGGAGAAAAAAACAAACCAAGTCTTCTTTCAATATCAAATTGTGATGTATCCTATAAAACCACTCAACTTGTTCTTTTAAACAAAATTATAGTATTCTCGGTCAATGCAATTACTCATTCTAGTCTCCCACCTTTGAATATTAGTCAATTTCACAAATTATTATTCAACACTTCTCAATATTTACATTACTTTCGCTTCCCAATTGACTTTTTACTTCGTTTGAAAATTATTTGTATACTTTTTTAATGATAAGAGAATGGAAGAAAAACTTGAAGCATGTTGATTTATAGTGGTTTGATTCTTATTGTTTATCTTCGCTACTTTAGTATACTTCAATTTAAGATTTTTCTAATTCACAAGACTAAGATAGAATTTTCGCCTGATTTTTATGATTTAACTAGAATTCTCTAGTTTTTACAAAGTGCAACTAAAATCCTTTACAAAAATACTCAAGGTTTTATGCCTCAGAAATTTGAAGTAGCTCTATACAACAAAGATGAAGTATGCAAACAAAGAAGGCCTCTCAAATGTGTGTTTTTACAAGTGTTAAGCTCCCTTAAAGTATTAAAATGAGAATGATAAAAAGCTCTAACAATAAGCACTTGTATCTATATCAAGGAATGAGTTTATACATGTTTATGATCGTTGGGGATGAATTTTAGCCATTACAAGAATTAATTTCAAGCTTAAAAACCCTTGTAGAGCTTTGGGTGCGATACCTAACCTTTGGGGCGTGGTACATTTCTTCAAAATTTGACCATTAAGCCATAGGTATTGCACCTCAGTTGAAAGGGTGCGGTACCTATGTGTCTTTTTTTACACTAACTTTTAGGTACCATATTTTTTGATCAAGGTGTTGTATCTAGTTTGAAAATACTTAAAAAAAATCTTAAAGATTATTTTTCAAGCCTTCGAATTATTTTAAATATATTTGATAAATTTTTTAATCATATTTTCACCAAATGATTTAAAAAATATATTGTTTTTCAATCATATATAAAATCTTTGGACATCAAAGCTAACAATAATATTTTTATTTTTTTATATTTTAATATAAGATTTTATACATTAATTTTTTTATAAATATATTTCTTACATAATTTTTTAATTATAATTTGTTATTGATAGTAATTTTTTATGAAATAAATAAACTGCCACATGCTCTAATATTTCATTTTTTTATTTGACCTTTTAATTTTTTTTTACCATTCTCCAACAATGTGTTATTCTTCTAAATTTATTTGTCTATATTCTATAATGAATAACCCAACACCTTTCATCCTCAAAGTTAGCTTAGGTTAGGTTTATTGATTTCTTTAGTGTTACTACTACTATTACAAGTTAGATACTATGGGTTTAAGTAACTTTGGCTTCATCATTTTTATAGTAGCCTATAAATTCTTTAATATCTCCCTTTTATCTCTATCAAAATTTCTCTACAGCATGTGCAATAGTAGGATCTTTTCTCCCTTTTATTTGTTTTTATCTCAATTCTCATTTCTCTCTCTCTCTCTCTCTCTCTTTTTCTGTTTGCAACATCTAAAAAATTTAATTCATTAATAAATCCATTCTTGATATTTTTGGGTTTTAAGCGAAATAATGATTGAATCCCTTTTAAAAAAATTATAAAATATAATACAATAAAAAAACATATACTAGTAATAAAATAAAAGCATGGATCAAAAAATTTTCTTTTTCACGTTAAAAGTTGAAAAAAAATTTGGACATGTTTCAATCTTGGACCCTGAACAGTTGCAATCCCAAACTACCTCCAAGATCGAACCTACTTATTAACCATTAAAAAGCACACTTAAATACGATTAAAATTATGCCCTCCTAACTATTACAATAATAACAATATCAACTAAGTTGAAGATTAACAACTTAATAAAATTAAGGAACAACTATCATCTCACCAAATTTAAAAAAGATGAGTATTAAATCCAGATTTACAACATATGGAGACAAGATAATGGAGCTAATGGGCTCCGGAAACCAAGAAATTAAGTAAGAAAAACCATATTAATTAAAGAGATTAAAATGGAAAATGGAAGACAAATGAACAAAGTGACAATTATTAGATGCCTGAGAAGATAGTGCATGCATGCTCTTCAATCCAAATCCCAACGCATTTACATCAAATTTCTCGCCCCTTGTAATATTTTATGTATTGTCTCTCCTCAAAAGTCTTTGCTTATTTTTGACCTAATTCTATTGGAATCAAATCTTGCCAAGTTCTGCAATTTAAGGATAAACATTACACTGCCTCTAAAGTCAGCATTTCTAACTTGGGATACGCACTTTTCCCTATTTCAATATACCTATACATCATACGCACATCGGAAGGGAAAATTGTCTGTTTCCTGATGGGTCAGATTGTATATATGGAGTTTTGTTGATCAAATACAACAACTCTTCTTATATTTTCTGTGTTTCCCCCTTTCTTATTTTCTCTTTTGGGGTTCATTTATTTATTTATTTTGACTTCAAATTTCCTTCAACATCCCATTTTAATTGGATGCATGTTTATTTCATGATCATAATATTTTAATTAATATTTATTAAAGATTGTGTGATCCAAATTTCTTTACTTATCAAAAAAATAAAATATATGGATAAAAGATGATTTATAGGAACAAAAGTTCGACGGGTGCGGACCATGCTATACAAGTTGAACCCGTATAGAATTAGACTCTTCTATTTGATATTGATTAAAATAAAATTTTTTAACCTTTAAATAAATGTAGTCGAAACTCCTCTTGTATCATTCGTTTTCCAACATGAATATATTTCTCCTCCTCTACCCGTCAATGTTTATTATAACAATATCCAAGAACATAAATATGATAATAAAATAAATATACCTTCTACTTCGTAAATTAAACATATTATTATTGGGTTAAGATACATAAAACAGAGACCTTTGAACCAACTTGCACTAGATGAAAATTGGACCTTTATATAAACAATTAACTTTACATAGATTTTGCCACATGATCATGTATATATACAGTTAATTTTTTTGCATGTCGTGTATGTTTTTTTATACCGCATTTATATCATTTGATTGAATCATAACACCATATCAAAATCCAACACTAATTTAAAATTTAATACCGCTATAGTATAGATTCGAAATGAACATTTTATTGAATCTAATGTAATGGTTTGATGATCAAGAGTATTCACCGTCTCAAGTGTAATATGAGTTCGAATCGGTCTAATCGCATTTATTATTCGAACTTTACACTATTATTATAATTCACCAAAAAAAAAAGTTACTAACATGTTTCATACAAAAAAAAATAAAACCCGTATGCGACTCCCATCATATATCACATCCTTTTGTTTAATTTTCATAATTTAATAGGAATGATTGTTTATTCAACTGAATTACACCCAGTGCCTCAAGCCTGCTTTCGTTGTTTTTTTCTTTTGACTTGCCAGTTGCCATCATAATCAAATATATTGATTTGAAATGAGGATACTTTGGCTAAAATTTAGAAAACTAGGAAAGAAATAGATATCAGATGATTCATCCTAGTAGTAGGCTATAAAGATTTTCTTTTATTAGTCACATGGAATTCACCTCAATTTCCTGATTTAAAGTTTTACTTTTTCTTATATAAGCCTTTTGCTAAGAAATGTTTTTATGATATTTTTTAAAATATTTATATATGATAATATAATTAAATGCAAATTGGTAACTTCTAATTCATCGCTATTTTATATTGTTCAAATTCATCTTTTAATAAAGGGCAAATAACACTGAGGCAAATACTTGTAGTATCAATATAATGTTATAAGTGGGACCCTTTAGGTCAAAGCATGCTGCCAATGTTAATTAATCACTAGTAAATAGATAGGTCTTCCTAGAGAAATGTTTTGTTCAAAAAAGCATGCCTATGTGTCCTTTCCACATGCAACCCAACATGCCTTCCCCTTCATTTCATTTGAGTGTGCTTCTACATGCTAATGTGAAACAAGAATGGATACTCCCAAAACTTCAAAAGCAAGGCAGGAAAGAAGAAAAAAGAAAGAGAGAACCCTCTGAAAATAGGGAGAAAAAGGCATTGCCCCCATGGGATTGAAGAATATCAAGAAAAAGCTGAGAAAGATTGTGGAACTTATCATTATATTTGGCTTAAATTGGATGCACATGGCTGAGAATATATTTAAAAAGGCTCAGTTGTATTTGCTAGTCTTAGGGCAACATGGCCTTTTTCTATGTGTTTACAGGACTACACGTAATATATAGATATATTTTGTATAGATTGTGTTTGTTTTGCGTCAAAAGAGAAATCTTTTAGACTTGTATTCTAAGACTGGAGATCAAAAGGTATACCTGTGGAAATGATGGCGACTGACACATGAAAATGATATTTGGATTGGCAATCATATGGTACTGCAGCAGCTTATATATATTCAGAGTCATGCAGACTCATAAATACTAGTGACTTTATTTAGTAGTACATTTACATGATTAGTTCCGGATTCAGCTCAGGCCCTCTCTCTCTCTCTTTCTCGCATGTCAGAATCTTTGAAGAAAGATATTAGAAAATCAAGGCAAAGAGAATTTGATCGTTAGGAAGTCAATGAAAAATTTGCTAGAAAGTTCATTCAAAGGAGCACTTGTCAATCATGGGAATCGTATTAAGCTGGTGATGAGCCCATGATTGCACTTATTGCTGGAGAAATCATCAACTTGTTCAAACTCATGGCCCAATGGAAATGATTGAACTCAAGGCAGATGAATCATCACTTGTACTGCTAAAATCACCTGAATATATATAACTTTATAATCTCTCAAACCCATAAATATTACAGCCCAATCACTTTGATATCTTAGTTAAATTCATGGATTAATGTATTAAATTAATTAATTAATTTAGTTCTTATTTCCTTATCTAATTATTGAAAAAAAATAAAGCAAGTATACACTTATTTCCTACTTTAGATACATAAGAAAAATAACATGGAAAATACAAGAAACAGGAGCGGAGATGTGTGTTTCTCAAACATCATATGCATCATCACAAATATTAGGAAAAGTGGCTTTGTATTGAGTGACTCATCATGAAGGGCAACTGTGCTCATGGGAGTTTATGAGGGTCCAATCAGCAGCAAGGGCCCACACTAGGATCATTATGCAAGCATGGGACATTGTTCTTTTGCTCACTCCTAATTTTGGATTTTAGAAAACTGTGGATGGCATTTGCAAATTTTCTCCTTATTTAAACCCCAATGCAAATCGCTGATAAACAAGCCTCAAATAGCACCCTCCTAAAAATCACTGAGCTATATTATTGTTCTATTCCATTCCCAAGACCAAGAATTTTCTCCCTTTGTCCTCTCCCTTTCTACCTATCTAATCAGAAAAAAAAAGAAAAGGAAGAAGCATTAAGAACCCAGACAGACAAGCACTAAAGGAAACACAAGTTATTGTTTCTTTCATTATCTTCATGGATTTTAACAACTCAAAGACTAACTCTCCTTCTTCTTCTAAAAACAAGAGAAAGCAGCAACAAAAGCAGCCTCAACAGCAACAACAGCAACAAGAGGCAAGGTTCTTGGGAGTAAGGAGGAGGCCATGGGGCAGATATGCAGCGGAGATAAGAGACCCTTCCACGAAAGAAAGGCATTGGCTTGGCACTTTTGACACTGCCGAAGAAGCAGCCCTTGCCTACGACCGTGCCGCTCGCTCCATGCGCGGCTCTAAGGTTCGGACCAACTTCGTTTATTCCGATATGCCAGTTGGCTCATCGGTCACCTCCATCATTTCCCCTGACGAATCACAGCATGACATGTCGTCAATTTTTCCCATTCACCCACCGTTCCACCAACAAACGGATGCTAACCAAAACCAGCTTTTCTTCACTCAAGACCCTTTCAATGCCTGCCACTTCTCTTCTGGATGGAACCAAGAGAGTAGTGATACACTAGTGTCTTACACCCCCATTACTGGCGTCATGGATGCTGCTGGAAATGGTGGTTCTCAACAGTTCAGCGATGACTGTGAGCTGCCACCATTGCCTCCTGATGTCTCTTCTACTTGTTATGGCTCTGGAGTTGATATGAGTTATACTTATGGATCGTGGAGTGACACAGGCCTTCTCGGGTCTGCAGATGGATTTGACTCAGGAGTCAGCCAACCATTTTTCGACTTTAACTCTTACGAACTTATGCAGCACACTCCAGTCTTCGGGAAGATACCATCGGTTCCTGATACGGTAGCTGAAGGATTTGATTTGGGTTCATCATCTTCGAGCTACTTCTTTTAATAGCAACTACAACTTCTGTCTTCTGTTATAAAATTTCATAATTTAAAAAAAGAAAAGAAAAAAGTGTCAGTTTTAGTTTGGGGATGTTGCTGTTAGTGGCTTTTTGCTTATTTTGATGATTTTGGGGCGTACGTAAGTACGGGTTTCATGGGTTGTTGTTGGATTTAGGGTCCAATTTGGGAAAAAGGGTCCTGCTTCCAAGCCTGTTTTTATGGTTCATGTCATTGCCTTTTTCGGTCAAAGGTGTGCGGGGCCAAGATATATGGCCTTTTTTGGTTTGTAAGTAAATGTAAAATGTGTGATCACAATTCACACCATCGCCAGCAGCTTGAATGTTTTACTTTTTCTTTTAATGGATTAACACGTGTTCTTAATAGACATGTGTTGTAATAGGGTGCCGCAATCTAAGAACTCGAAAGATTCATATTATGACGTCAAAAAGTGCTGCCACTTACTTCTGAAATTAAACCAGTTCAGCTCTAATTTATTAATGGGAAAACAAGTTAAAAGGAAAATCTTAATTTACGCAGTCCAATAAGAAAGAATCCCCAATAGACGCGTTTGAATTTTTTTGAAGGGAGCCATCTTGGAGATGCAAACGCCAATTTTGTAATACCCCACTGAAGGCGACTTTACTACCAAGCATAGTGGTTGCCATGGCATTTGAATATTTCCTGGTAATGACGACATCTTTGACATCACTACACACCATGGTCTTGGTTGATGAGCCAACGTTATTAGTGTTGCTTATATTGTTGATTGTGGGGTGTGATAACTGGGTCTTGTGTGGTTGTGGGTTCAGAGAATCTGTGCTTGTAAGCCGCGTATAGTCTGCGTGAAAAGTTCCAACATCCAACCGCGGTCCCATTGTGTACGCTAACAAGACTTTGTTCACTCAAGCTTGACTTTTCCTTTACAATCTTCCATCTTCCCACTATAAAAACTATATCTTCCCTTATGTCACTTGAAAGCGTCAACGTATTCTTATGGTCTTTTTTAAACAATCTGTTGCTTGGAGAGCCCGGCAACTTCACCTTCAACCTCCTATTAGCCCCAAGAATCAACACACCAGGTTTCAGGTTCAACTCTGTTTTTTTTTTCTTTTTCTTTCTTTTTTTGGTTAAGTCCTATTAACGAATTTTAGGTGACCCATGAAGGAGATATCATATCATTAGCAAAGTTCTTGCATAGGGCAGTTATTGTTTCTTAGTAATCCTGATTGAACAACATAGGAATAAAGGCCATTGATAAGGGCTTCTTTTTGTTTTGTTATTTTGCGGAGGTTTATTATTACATGCCAAAGCTGTAGCGAGCAGCTGTGGAAGGAATTTACATTTTAAAACAGGAGTTAATCCTTACAGCTCCTTCCAATGTCTTGGATGGACTTTAGAATTGGAATTGAGGATGTTGGTGGAGCAGCATTAGAGGAACTGTGGAAGAGGGTGGGGTTGCAAACAGTGGAGCTTGCTAAGGAAACAAGGCATGTTGTGCTTGAGAAAGACAACTTCCGAGAATTCTCCACTAGTATCTCTGAGCTGGATACTCTTTTGCAGGCCTTAAATGTGAACCAAATTGAAACTTCAATGGGTTCAGAATTCACCAAGGCAGCATTGGAGAAACTGGACAGACAGCTAAGTAAAGCGCACAAGATGATCAAGGATTATAAATCCGGAAGCCATCTCCGGTTCATACTTCGCTCGCATTCGGTGCTCTCGCAGATGCAATGTTTAGCCAAAGATATAGCTGCAACCGTTTCCACATTTGAGTTGATTAATCTTGATATGGCAGTGAACTTGAAGAGTATGAATAACCGTATCATCGAGCACCTGAGTTCAATGGAGTTCCGCATGTCAGCATCAACACAAACAATTGCTTCAGAAATAGAGAATTCAATATCCCGGAGCAGTAGAAACAGAGAGAGTGCTGTGCAGCTCCTGGAGAAAATCGCAGAAGCAGTCGGTGCCAATGCTGATGCATCTTTGGTAAAAAATGAATTGGCACTTTTGAAGCAGGAAAAACAAGAGATGGAAGTTCAAAAGAAGCTGGCGGAGGCACTTGAGCTTTCTCAATTGATACACTTATTGTACAGTACCGAAATGGTTTCAAGGCCACTGAACGAGGATTCCTCAACATACCACAACCAATACCCTATCGCTTCCTTCTTATGCCCCTTGTGCGATGAGATGATGATAGACCCGGTTGCAATTATCTGTGGCCACAGCTTTGAGAGGAAGGCTATTCAAGAATATTTCAAGCGTGGAAACTATGATTGTCCCACTTGCCGACAAGAGCTTCAAAGTCTAGAGCTTACTCCTAATGTTAACCTCCGGAGCTCTATACAAGAATGGAAGAAAAGAGATATGGACTGGAAATTTCAAGCTGCAGTTGCTGGTATCAAATCCGATGATTGTTTTAGAAAAAACAAAGCCTTCGATGATATGCAGGATCTGGTGGAAATCTCTGAATATGCAGTGAAAGCTGCAGAGGAGGGACTCATACCGAAGTTCGTCGAGTCGTTTAAGGACACTAGGCTTAACAGTGTGGCTGCAGAGAAATGCCTTTATTGTTTAGCTAAATACTGTGAGGACCATAAGGTAAGGAAAGACTGGGTTTCTATATCTGTTTAAATCTAACCGATTAAGTATGTTCTTTTGTTATTATATTTTTCATTGGAGCAAGCATTCAAATATGATGATGAAGACTTCTTTTCCGGGAATTGCAGCTACAGATTGTTGAAGCAGGAACTGTTCCCCGCATTGTGAAGCGCATGTACAACGGTGAAACAGAAGCCAATTCAGTTTCCATCCTGTTGGAACTGTCTAAAACAGAAACTCTCATAGAGAGAATAGGGAATACCAAGGATTGTATCCCTGTCCTGGTTTCTTTGCTCAGTAACCCCAACCCTGATACCTCGTCGAAAGCTAAAGCTGTATTGCAGAATCTTTCTTCCAACACACACTTCGCTGTGAAGATGGCTGAAGCTGGATACTTTCAGTCATTTGTTGCTCGATTCAACAAAGGTGAAGTAGTAGATACAATCGAGATAAACAAACTGATAGTATGATATGTTTATTGAGTAAATTAACTTACTTGAAAGCCTGTTCTTGCAGCTGCAGGACAACAAGAGACCCAAGCATTGATGGCTGAAGCCTTGGAAAAGATGCAGCTCAAAGAAAACAGCATCAATGACCTGAAAGATAAACAATTTGTTCACAATCTACTTCACTTGCTATCCTCAAATTCCCCAGGATGGAAATCTGCTTGCATCAAATGTGTCAAGAAGCTCATACCGTATCCCAAGATGGTAAAGCGGTTTCTATCAGATCCGGAAACTATACCACTTTTACTTAATCTCATTTCATTCAGGTCAGATCCTCTCCTTAAACAAGAAGCTGCTGAGATTCTAGCTCTACTGATAGAAGCATGTCAGCCTCCTCAATTTCAGATGTATCAAGGGCTCCAGGAGCTGCAATCACAGCATAATGTTGGTCTCCTTTTGCAATTTGTTGCAAAATTTGATACTCAATTTAAGGTCAAGTTCTTGCACCTGCTGGTTGAGCTAGGCAATAAGTCAAAGACAGCTCAAAATCTAATACGATCGAACGCAGATGCCGTGGATAACCTTTTTTCTTGCCTTGGTAGTGATCATCCTTCAGTTAGAAAATGGGCAATGAAGCTAATACATTGTGTGTCTGAAGATCATCCTGACGGGGTTCCTCTCCCTCCATCCCCTGGAAAAGAAACTGCCATCAACACCTTAGCATCCATCCTAGCATGTTCGCCTGATTTTGAAGAAAGGTCCCTTGCTGCTGGAATTATTAGCCAACTTCCAAAAGATGATATAGCTATTGATGAAGTACTCCGTAAATCAGAAACTTTAAAAGCCATTCATGAAGTGATTTGCCATTCGGAAGAAGAATTTGGTGTGATTGGAGCACCCATTAACCAAGACAAGTCCCTACTTGAAAATGCACTAGCTGCACTTTTACGCTTCACGGAACCCTCCAAGCCTGAACTCCAGAGGCAAGTAGGACAGCTTGAGCTATATCCATCTTTAATTCGACTGCTTTCTACAGGTAGCTCGCTGGCCAAGCAGCGAACTGCCATTGCTCTTGCACATCTATCACAGTCCACCAGCCTGTCAGTCGCAGAAACAAGCAACAGGCTAAAGCAAGAGAACTCCATGCCACTGTTTAGCATGAAGAAGCTCTTCCCTAACTTGTCTTGGTGCTGCTCAGCCTCAGCAGACAATGAAATTTTATGCCCCCTCCATGGAGTTGCATGTTCAAAGAGACATACTTTCTGCCTTGTCAAGGCAGATGCTGTGAAGCCGCTATTGCGAACTTTGAGTGATACAAACTCGGGTGTGGCAGAGGCCGCCCTAATGGCACTTGAAACAATGTTAGAAGATCACAACACATTGTCACATTCAAATGCAAGTGCTGCCATTATAGAGAGTGAAGGTGTTGTGGCAATTCTGCAGGTCCTAGAGAAGGGATCCTTGTCTGCCAAAACAAAAGCCTTGGACTTACTCCAGAAGATCCTAAACCATTCACAAATAAGTGATACATTGTTTCAGAGGTGTGAGGGAATCCTTATCCAATTGCTCCACGAGGATGCACTTCGAAAGAAAGTAGCTCTGGTGCTTAAGAACATGAATGTTCTTCCTGAGCAATCCTCCTATTTCTGAAATTGTTTGTTTTCTGTAAATAGGGAGCCTGAACCAGAACTTGTACAGAGTCCTAATCAATTCTTTAGATAAGGTCAAGGGTTGAACTCAGCCCAAAACCAAAACATAGCATATTCATTTTTCAGCTGATCAGAAATAAGATAAAGAAATTCTTTAGAACAATGCTTACTGAGTTAATGACATACATCACCATGCAAACAGAAAGGTCATATGCAGATCTGGTACCTTTATGTGTAGCTATACGTTTGACTTACTTTATTGTGGATTCTTCAGAAAAGTGGAATCTATGAAACATCTCTTTGTTTTATGATTTCACCATGTGATCTGGTTTGGTACCCCCTCTTACTCTTAAAATTGGTTCGTGAAGCTCACATCCATTTCTTCCTAGGTCTTTCAGTGGCTTTAAGTTTGCGATATCACCTCTCATGGAGTAAGAAACTTCTATACAACCTTCACTTGTGCACCCTAGATCAAGGAATTAGCTTGTCTTCAACATCTTGCCCAATTCGATCGGCTGAGGCAAAGCAAAAAAATTTTGTTTGGAGGCCAAAATTAACTCGTATATTTTTAGAATAGTAAAAATATAATTTCAATATTATTTTAATAGTTATTTTTATAATTTTTAGTTAAAAGTATAATTTTATTATTATTAATTTATTTTTTTTATAAAATATAAAGGGATTAAAAATGAAAAAAAATCATTTTAGAAAGAGTTGAAGCCCGTGTCAGCTCCTGGCTCCGCCCCTACATCTAATATTTCTTTTTTAATGATCATGATCCATCTATCTTGTAATTTTTATTTGCCATGTACTAAAAAAAATATTTAAAATCATCATATATTTTGTATATAAGTGACTAATTTATTTTGTGAGATAAATTATATTAATAGTCATTCAACTTTAATGTAACTGATAAAATAATTATTCTGATTATAATTTAGTTATTTAACCATTTTTCATTATCATTCCACTATGTAAACCACCCCAATTTAAAATCCTAACCGGGCTGGGCAGTAAAAGAAAAAGAATAAGTAGAGAAGAAGAAGAAAAAGAAGAAGAGGAAGAAGAGAAAAATTCTAAAGTGGTTCAGCAGCAACATGAGGTTGTGGATCGTAGCGACGACGGTGGGGCAAGCTTCACAAAGAACAATTTCGGTTATGAGAACGGTTGAGATCTTTTCTTCACCTTATCCGGCCAAACATCATCTCATCTCATCTCCATCTTTTTTCTTCTTTTACTGTTAACTAGCCACGTTGGTATCTCGGATCGTAAAGTATTCGTACCAAATGCTTTGGATGTAGAATCTTCCATGGTTTAGGGATAAAACGGTGAGGTTGTTGCTATCGCAATCGAGTTTGAACCGATGGTCGCCGCAGTTGGGAAGTTGGGTTGGTAATCGAAAAGGGTAGCTCATTGTGACATTTCCACAAACAGTTGGGTTGCAATATTTGTTTCTTGTTTTGGAGACATAAGATTGGAAGCTTTGGTTTGGCAGCACAACAATGGTGGCAACGAGGGTATAGATTGGAAGTTGTAGTTTGGGTTTTGGTACGGCAAAATCTAGATGGGGAGAGATTGGAAGGTAGAGAAGGAGACAAAAGTGATTGATGGTATATTGAAGCAGATCATCATCTGTTTTCACAAAGATTGTTTGGATGGAGAAGAAGTATAAACATATTAAATCATTTGCGTAAAA
This sequence comes from Gossypioides kirkii, assembly GCA_005610355.1. Taxonomy (NCBI): domain Eukaryota; kingdom Viridiplantae; phylum Streptophyta; class Magnoliopsida; order Malvales; family Malvaceae; genus Gossypioides; species Gossypioides kirkii. Next base: position 37,176,533 of record CP032246.1, read on the forward strand.
AGTAAAATTATTGAGTCATTTATTAAAAAAGGAAAAGGAAGGATGAAAAAAAGCAGTCACCCAACTTCGTCTCATTCAACGTGGAAAGTTAATTGATCACGTCAGTTAGTTAATTAGTCACGTCATTTATTCCGTTAGATTTGTTACGGAAAATATCAATGAATGATTTATTTATCATTTTTTGATAATATTAACGATTGATTTATTATTTTTTAAAAATTGAGTGATTGAATTAAAATTAAAATAATTATTTTGTCAGTTACATCATTGTTGAGTAGCTGATGGTGTAATTTACCCTTAATTTGTGAAAAGAAAAGGAACTGCATAGAAGGCTGATAAAATTGGGTGAAGAATATTAGATTATAACCCATCCACAATGTATAGTATATTATAATAGTAAACTCTTTAAAAATAATAATAGGAAATACTCAGAAGCCTTATTAACTAACCTTCAGCCATTAATGGAGGAAGATAGAAACAAAATCAAAACCGGAAATCAATCAGAAAAATGCCTACAAATTCTGGTTACCTTCAACGTGTCATTTAATCTTCCCTTAATTAGTTTCCATAATTCCAAGCCCACCCCCACCCCCTCCCCCCTCCTCTTAAATCTGATCCGTCATTGCCAATCAAACTTCCTTTTTACTATCCACTTACTGCATTTGAATTTGGATAAAATGGCTTTTAGAGCAACGGTATACATATATGTTTGCAACATTGGCCTCCCTTGTATTATTTGTTGTTGATAAGATGAATTTGTGTTGCAGGGTTACTGGAAATCAATGATCACTCAATTGGAATTTAGGAGCCCGAACCGATTATTTGCATCACCCACAACTCAAAAGACGAAGCAATATACCACTGCTCCAAGTCATCACCCTCCCAACAAGTAAATTTTTAATTCAATTGACGTCCACGTGATCTTTTCTCTTTTTTGGTTTTGAATTAAGAGGGAAATGGTGGACATTTGCAGGCATTGGGACCATATGCCAATTTACATAGTGGGGGGAATGGTTGCGGCGGCAATAATGATCGCGGCACACACAGCAAAGCAGCAGTTAAGGCATCACCCTACTGTGGTGATCACCAAGCAGAAGAGGGCATCTATATCAGAGCTTGACAGTCCTAATCAAGCTACTGCTTCTGGCAAAAAGTTCTTGAACAAGTCTTTCCTCAGAAAAGTGGCTCACATTCAGGAACCCAAACGTTGAGCTTCTAAATCCATTACACGTATATGGTGTTGCATTTCAAATAACTCTTCTTCTACATGTTAATAGCTTTCTTGTGTTCATTCCAGCCCACCCAAACTATTAAGAGGCTCAGACTACATCTTTATATATTAGTCGGTATTACTATTATTCCTTTGTTTAGCTATTATTCGTTTCACACCCACTGCAATTTAATTCCATCATTTTAATAATTTGTATTTAGGTTTTCTGATTTTGTCATTGACATATAAGAATGTAATTCTTTTAAGATATTTCAACTAAGTTATTAGTATAACGGTAAAGAACTTGCATTGATTTTAACTCTTTAATTGATAATTAATTTAGGATTCAAACTCTAAACAAACCCTAATCTCATCTTTTATTGGAAGAGAAAAAACCAACATTGTTGCAAATTCCAAGAATAACAGTAGTAATAATAATAGTCATCATCATGATTCCGGCTGATGAGGCGTTAGAGTTACACCGGTGCTGGCGTCTCTTAAAGTAATAACATTGTTAAATCCAAAATCCTGAAAGTTCAATCCATAGATATGGCCGAACACAAAATTCTTACAGAATAAATAATAAACTTCAACGGACCACTGCTGAGGTGAAGATTTCAGCTACCTTGTCCACTAGCAAACCTTAATTAGCCTGATGGTTTTCGGATCCACGTCACACCATTCATGTTATACTATATGATTACTGTCAATAATTGCATTGATTTTCATTCAACCAACTTATTCTGCTTCATTAGTGTGGTATGCTGGTGTTTATGGAACGGGTTGGATTGGACGAGATTCGGATCAGGTTTAAATATGATATTAACATATTTTATGTTTATCTGAATTTGGCTCGATCCGAAATATGAGCTTAAATTTTTGTCCAAACATGTTCATATTTATAAAAGACTCATCAAAATGCATTTTAGACCAACCATATTATTTTAATTTTTTTTAAATATTTATATTATATTATTTTAATATTTAATAATTTTATAATTTTTCATTTATTAAAATTTTTTATATAGTTTTCTTAACATTATTTTAATGTTTACATTAGAGTAATATTATATACTTTGTATAGATTTACTTTTTTAATGTGTTTTAAATTACATAATATAAAATATTATAAATTGGTTACGTCAGGTCGAGCTCGAGCCTTGAATGTTCAAGCCCGAACCCTATCCATATTTTAAACAGACTTAATTTTTTTATCCAAGTCCATTTCTCGGACCTAAAATTCTTACTCAAATCCTCCCAAATTTTGGGCAAGCCTTCGGGCCTAATCTAGTTTGGTATTTGAGTTTGGCAATTTTTTTTAATGTGGTATTTGTATTATTTTTTGGTCCAATCTTGTACATGTATTTGACAAAAGTTATCTATTTTAGTATCCAAAGGTAACAAAGTTAAATTTTTAGCATTTACTTCAGATTTTAAGTTTTATTTGACAAATTTTAAATTTTTTTTCTAAAATGGAAGTCAATTTTTAGTATTATTAAGTTTAAAATTTTCATGATTTTGTTCGTAGAATAAATTTAGTATTAATTGTAATCTTTTTTAATTATTTATCAAATACAGTCTGATAGATATGATTTAATTCGGGCTTTAGGGTTAATTTAATAAAAATTAATTGTGAATTGTGAATTTTTATCATATCAACTTTAAATTCCGAATTGAATCATCTAATGTATTTAGATATCAAAATGTATAACTTTTGAGAAACACAATACAATTAACAACTTACTTACCTTCAGGGGATTGTGAGGAAAACTAATTCTAGCAATTCAAAGCAAAGCAAAGCAACAATCAAGAATGACAAACACAAATATGCCAAATTTGAGATGCGCGGATCATGGAAGCAGGTAAAAAAAATTAACGTTACATATGATATCACCCTTACAAAATTTTAAAGGGAAGGCAAAACTTGTCTCTTTATTTGGATTTCTCCTTTGGCATCCTCTACACTTTTTCCATTTTTAATTTCTCTGCAACTCTTTCTTTTTGTCTCATTAATTACCTGTCTCAACTAATTCTTCATGTCAATAACATATACGGCAAACAGCTTTTGAAGTACCACTTCCACACCCACTCATGGACTTCCTTCATTTGACCCTTGAAAAGAAAACCATTGGGGATTTGCAACAAGTTCACTTACTTCTCACATACACGACAAACAGACCCAACTTTTAATGTATAGTTTATTCATAGGTGATCTTAACAAATGTTGTTTGACGGAATGATGTTGCTATCAAAGAATTCTTATTCCGGATTAGTTAACAATACATGGACCATGGCCTTCCATCGTGGTTGGTAATGGTATGGAATTTTTTCTTCCTTTTGTCGGCTAGCCAAGTCCCCCACCTTATTGTATCATATATTAACTGCTGCTTAACATTGTATCAGTATCAACTATCAAAAGGCCAGTTAAACATGTCAAACTTTGTTCAGGATTTTGAAGAAGATGAACATCACAGCACTGTCATCTCACAGTCGTCTAATGAGAGTCCCAATCCTATTGAACATCGTATCACCACAAGTTCAAAGAAGAAAAGGAATCTTCCAGGGAATCCAGGCAAGCATGCATGCATACCTATCTTTTCTGTACAATTGTTTAAGTAAGCTGCATGAAGGTATTGTAAGATCACTAAGTTTTCAGTTTTTGGCAAATTTTCAGATCCTGATGCGGAGGTGGTAGCACTATCTCCAAGGACGCTAATGGCAACCAACAGGTACATATGTGAGGTGTGTCATAAAGGATTTCAACGAGATCAGAACCTTCAGCTGCATAGAAGAGGGCATAACTTGCCTTGGAAACTGAAGCAACGAACAAATACAGAGGTTAAGAAAAGGGTTTATGTATGTCCTGAGCCGAATTGTGTTCATCATCATCCGAGCCGGGCTTTAGGCGACTTGACTGGCATTAAGAAGCATTTCTGCAGGAAGCATGGAGAAAAGAAATGGAAATGTGATAAGTGCTCTAAAAGATATGCTGTTCAATCGGATTGGAAGGCACACGCCAAGATCTGTGGCACCCGAGAATATCGTTGCGACTGTGGCACAATTTTTTCGAGGTATGTAGCATATATTTGTTCTTCTGTAAGTAATCCAAGGTGTGAAGGGTGATACTGAAATCATTATTTTTCAATCCATTTGTGTTGAACAGGAAGGACAGCTTCGTCACACATAGAGCCTTCTGCGATGCATTAACAGAGGAAAATTACAAGGTGAACCGTAACCATGGTGCCATTGGAGGATCAATTTTGCAGAAGCAAGCAGACGAGACAATGCCCATTTCTGACAACACGAAGATGAATCTGGCGATTGGTAATGAGAGCATTGACAACTCACAGAGGCTATTGTCTTTGAAGTCTACCGGGGTCATGAACATCTCCAGCAATTTGGATCAAATTTTCAATCCAACAACATCCCTGGCTTCTACACTTGCGATAGCGTCTGCTTATACATCTGCAACAGCCTTGTTACAGAAAGCTGCACAAATGGGCGCTAAGATCAGTGATAATACAATCGCCCCAATCCTTCTCAGAGGTTTTACCGGATATTCAACCAGTAACATGAACTCATCTGGCTCAGTCCAGGACGGTTCGAATGGCACCGGTACCAATGGTTTGTATGTGGGAGAAGAAACATCTCACAATCCTCTTGCTCCAACTGCGTTGTTGGACTCTCATTTTCTACAGGCAGAGAATGGGAAAGCTGCAAATCTGTTGGGACAAGTGTACATGGATGGTGGCCAAAAACTTACAGTTGATTTCTTAGGTGTGGAACCAACAGGGCATCAGAATGTGGATAACGAAAGAAGCTATGACGGAAACATAATGAACTTGGGCTACTCCAGCGCGCAGGAAGGGCTGAACAATTTACGTGCTAACTGGTAAACTGCTGAACTAGTTCCAGCCTTCAAGTTATTAGTGATGTTGTAGTAATTGCATCAAGGAGCGATCTCATTTCAATTTTTGGTTTAACATAATCGGAAACAGATAGCCATGCTAGCAGTACAGGTAAGATGGTGTAACATATATGTAGTTGCTGCTAATATCGTTTTAACTAGCGGTCAGTGGAAGATACTGGGAAAACTTGAAAATCAATAAATCAAAGAATATATCATTTCTCCCATCAATAATTTATTTTAGCCAAGCATCTATCAAACAAATTGGGACGAAAGACATTTACCAAGCAAGACACCAGTGGACTCACGTCAAGGATCCGAAGATGGAGACATATTTACAGGGAATTAAAACCAATTAATGTGGTTTGATTGGAGGATATTTTTAATAAACGACAAAACTCTTAAGAATTTAATAAATTTAAAAGTGATAAAGATCAATCCTAAGAAATTAAAAAATACAAAATATCATCATTTTCAATTGCCTAGCACAAAGATTAAGGGTTTGGGGCTGTTTAAATGTTGTTGGAATCCACCGATAACAAAGGAAAATAGCTAAAAAGAAAGTTTTGATTTGAATGCTCATATATCCTTTCATGAAAGGAATCGTATGCATTAATTTTCAATACGTTGAATGTCATGCATAATATCCGATACATGCATTACTTCCCAATCTATTAACAAAACATGAGTGCATTTATTAACTTATCCAAATTCTCCCTTCAATTAAAATTATTTTAAGTACTATGAAACAATTTTAAAATTTGTGATTAACATTGATTTTTTAATAGATTGGAGGATCAATCATTAGACTCCCTCTAATAGATATTTTAGAAAACCTAAAATTATTATAAATACTCCTCGTAAAAGAAAAATCGTCATCCTTATCCTTTTCTAATAGGAGAATGACACATCAAAATTTTCCTCCTGATTTTTAACATTTTTAATTGAATTTGAATTTTTTTAGAAGAAAAAAGCTGAAAATTAGGAGGAAAATATGATTTGTCATTCCCCTATTGGAAAGGAATAGGGATGACGTTGAATCACAATTTCATACAATCCATTCTCCTCTAAAAAGATCTTGTTTAATGTATGAGAAACTAGATTTTCATATCTTTCCATTTATATAGACTAGGAATTATTGCACATATAAATCAATACATTTAGGGAAATGATTGTATGAAACAGTGACGCCACATCACTTCCCAATCATTTAATGATATGTCAGCTAATTTTTATATAACCCATCATATAAAACACAAGAACCACCTATTCTTGGATTAAACATTGAATTGTTGTGTCATTTAATAACCTATTAATATAACACAAGAATAAGTTATTTTTTAATTAAACATGGAATCTTATCTTTTAAAAATCTATCATATAAAATATCAAAATCAATTATTATTGAATTAAAGATCACATAAATTCTGATTCAATATTCATGTTCAAACTGATACATCTTCCAATTTTTTATTTGATCGACTTTAATTGAACATTATATTTGACCTGCTATTTATATAATCAATTATGTTAAAAAGAATGAATTATTCAAATTGTATAAATATGAATGTTTAATATCTATTTTTTTTTTTAAAAACACACACACATTGGTGTTTGGATATATATATAGAGGACACTCACCTTCATGTCTAGAAAACATAGATAATACAATCTTATTAATATTTATCTTACAGTTGAGAAATGCATATACAGTGAAAACCTAGCTTTTAAGCTTTATGAGAGGAGAATAAATTCGTGTTTATCAACCAACCTTTATTCTCCCACTAGTAAATCAATTATTCATTTTTATCGGCTTCCAGGAACTGGAACTGGATTCTAACCTTTTAGGGCAGAAAGAAATAGTAAACATGATCACCACAAGCGTAGCCAGAAACTGAAACGAAAATGGCTGATCCTAATTTGACTGTACTGGTTCTCAACCTGTCTCCTACGGTCACCCTTGGAGACCTCAATGCCTATTTCTCTAACTGTGGCCATGTCGAGAAAATCAAGCTTTTGGGGTAATTTATTCAAACTTGTATAGCTTAATTAATTGCTTCATATCTTCTTCTTTATTTGGTTGTTTGAAAGCAGTGCGAATAGAGACCGATCACTCTCAGCTCTGGTAACCTTTAGGCAGCCATATGCTTATCAAACAGCTCTTCTCCTTAATGTAAGATGTTTGAAATTTTTTAATATTTTCCTTTGTTTGTATTTGATGTGTGATGTAAGAACTTGGTTTGCAGAATGCTAATTTTGCAGGCCAACCAATTCGAATTCTGCCAAAGAAGGATGCTGCAGATCCTCCAGTCTCATATAGAGCAATTCCTATTGTTACTGAGGTAGTTTCCTTTTTCCTTATTTCAAACATGTATGTGAATGAGCATTTAACTGTATTTAGTTGCACTGGACACTGCTACATTTAGAAACGCAAGCACGATGTGCAGAGCAAGAAGACAGGAGGAAACATGCCGGGATTGCAAGCTGTAGTTGAGGCGATAGCTTTAGAAGGGGTTGAGAAATTGAACCAGGCAAGAGATGAACTGAATCAAAAGCTCAAATTAACAGAAAACAGTAGATTGGTAATGGACAAAACCAGGTTAGCAGTGTGTGTTGCTGATCAGGCAATTTATGCAGCTGAGGAAGCAGCAAAAGACGTGGCAAACAAGATCAAGAATACTGATTATGTTGCAGTAGGTGCTACATGGTTGTCGGGTGTGCTTCAAAAAACATCCAAGCTTGTCTTGGAGCTTGGCCATAGGAAAGGTTGTAGTCCCAACTCTAGGGATCGTATATGATCAGTTTGTTTTTATTTGGATAAATGGTAGACAAATATATAATAAGCAGTAAAGGTAAACTCTTTAAGAAATTTAGGAGTTTCAACCAGTTCAACTCTTAACTTAATCGAGTCCAATATTGCAACCAAACACTGGAAATTTCAAATAAGAAAAAATCATTTCAATCATTTTAGTAAATTCAATCTGACTTCAATCCCATTAATGATTTCGGATAAAAGTGGGTAATTAGAAAATCATTTATATAATTAGCAGGTTTCCAAAGGGTTAATTAAACCATCTAAAATTTCTCACAAATTCTTAAAGCAGCAGGAAGGTTCATAATTTCATGTAAGAAACCCCAAAGAACCACGTTTGATCTCGGCAGAGACAATTGATGCTTATTGAGTATTTTGCTGTATGTCCTCTTGATGAGAAGAATCAGTTATTTATAAGACATATTACTGTTCATTGAAATGACATCTTAGGTAGGTTTCATGAATACCAACATGTATGTTGTCTTAGACTTAACACGTATTCGTCAGTCGACTTGTTTGACTTCGCATTCTCTACCTGTGAACACTCAAAAACATGCAATCTTGACTTACGAGCCCATCCCGCGAGCTCTTAATATATCTACTTTGTAGAGCCCAAACTCGGATCGCAGGTTGATAATGTAGAGTTATATCTGAATTTCGGGTCGATAACAGGAAGTATCATTTTGGAATAAATTAGTGGCTAAATAACAAACAAATAAAACAATACTCACATTTTACAAGGTCAAAAATATGGCAAAGCTTTGATCATATGACAGATATTTCCAAGGCAACGATGAAAAACATAAATTCTGCCCAACTACGTACTAATCAACGTAAACACAAACTTTCTTTCCAAGAATGGACGCTGATGGGTTCTAAATTCAGCAAGAAATGGAATCGGGATAGCATTGTCATTGGTCGCCACCTGATCATGTCTCCTACGAATTAATTTTGCAACCATTCAACATCAAAAGCTTTGGAAATTGACATTCATCAGCCCGTGCAAAACTCAGCAATTGTTTTTCTTTGTGTTACTCGTAACATTGTTGCTGATTGGATTGTCAAGAATTCTCGGGCAAGATTGTTACCTGTTTGATTGGATTACGAATCTTTTCGAAACTTTAAAAAACCTTATGAAGGATAGAGTTAATAACACCTTATTTGATACCTTTTAATTTTGATATTTCTTTTTAAAGTAACTTAATCATTGTTAATTTTAAAAGTGAACAATAAGGACAATTAATCATAACAATAATGTTTGTCATCAATTTTACTTGATTTTTATTGATATAATAATAAATTTAGCTCTTAAAATTTACACCCATTTATATATATTTTGAAGTTAAAGTTGTTTTATATTCTTTTATATTATTTTAGATTTCTTTAGATTTTTTAAAAAAATTTATATTTTTACAAATAATTTTTTAGAATTAAGATTAAATTGATAAAATAAGTAAATATTAAGGACTTAATTTGATATTATATCAATCAAAATTATGCAGGAAATATTAATTGTCCTTATTGCTTGAATTCAAAATAGGCATAATTAAATTGTTCTATTTTTTTTATAGGAATCAAATTGTTTGATATTGAAATTGAGAATGATTGGAAAGTGATTTTACCTAAAATTTAATATCAATAAAGTCTTGTGTTGATTTTTTTTATATTTTTTATACCTATATTATAATTCGATTTATGATTACTCTTAACAACAATAAAATTTAAATTTTATGTTATGTTATAATTCCAAGGATGCTATGTAATTATTTGGATGTAACTTAAAAGATTAAATTAATATAAAAGAATTTTGACTTTACGATAAAATCCCTCGATATTTCCAATTCTATTTTCTTTGTTTTTTAGGAATAAATTGTGTGCGAAAGATACAAAAAGAGCCTTTTATTTCAATTTGTTTCTGTTTGGATTCCATTAGGGGACTAAATAAGATGATGTAGAGATGCATAATATGGTATTTTTGTCTACCCCCGGCGTTCCCGCGTAAATGAACCCCCCATTTTAAAACGCTCGAATCCTTCCTTTCATCATCATCTTCATCTTCTTCTTCTTCTTCTTGTTGAATTTTGCCCAATGGATCGAGCTTTTCAAAGAACCAAAATACTAACCGATCATCTCCTCCAATCCTCTCCTTCTTCGCCTGTCCAAACATCTCTTTCTTCAAACGCCTGTTTAAACTACACTCCCCCGGAGCTTTCCGAAAATTACGCATTTGACACCAAGGAGATGCGGCGGCTAATCGACGGGCACCACTTGGAGGTAAGGGACCGGCTTTTTGGGATGATGAGCCAGAGCAAGTTGTTCAACCCCAGAGTGAGGGGAGGGAAGGTGTTCGTATCGCCTGACTATAACCAGCCAATGGAGCAACAAAGGGAGATAACGTTGAAGCGCCTCGACTACTTGTTCGACAGAGGGGCGTTCAAAGGATGGTTAACGGAGCAAGGTGAAGAGATTGAGTTGAGGAAGTTCGCTAGCTTTGAGGTTTTTGGCATCTTCGATCATTCAATGGGAATTATGCTCGCAGTTCACTTCTTCTTGTGGTGTGCTATCCCTTTCCTGTTTATTTCAAAGCTTGTTCTTTCGTTTTATTAGCTTTCAAACTGTACAATTTGATGTTCCCAGGGGCGGTGCCGTCCAAGTTTTCGGTACCAAACACCATCATGACAAGTGGCTGAGGGACACGGAAACTCACGTCGTCAAGGGTTGCTTTGCCATGTCTGAGTTGGGGCATGGAAGTAATGTATGTCTGAGTCGAGCTTTAATCTGAATTCTTTATAGAACCTTCTGCTCTTTCATTTCCCTGATTATTCCGGTATATTGCTTTTAGGTTCGCGGTGTTGAAACAGTAGCAACATATGATTCACATACACAGGAGTTTGTGATTAATACTCCTTGCGAATCAGCTCAGAAGTTTTGGATTGGTGGGGCAGTCATTGTATGCTTCTCTTAGAACCAAATACCATTTCTTCCTGTTCTGTCTTTTAGCTTCTGTTGCACATATGAAATTTTTATTCAACTGTTTTTATTGTCATTTCCCCAGTTTTGCCTATATGCTGACATCGTATGCTTCTACTGTTACTTTGCTCTATAGCATGCAACACATGCAATCGTGTTTTCACAGCTAAATATCAACGGAACCAATCAAGGAGTTCATGCATTTATAGCCCAAATCAGGGATGCTGATGGTAATCTATGTCCAAACGTTCGGATTGCTGACTGTGGTCGAAAAATTGGTCTAAACGGTGTTGATAATGGTCGAATCTGGTAACTCTAAACCTACACTTCTTTTTCTATGGTATGAACTCTAATATTTTTGTTTCCTTGGAAAATTCTAATTTAAAGGTTTACATTTGCAATTTCAGGTTTGACAATGTTCGGGTGCCCAGAGAGAACTTGTTAAATTCAGTAGCTGATGTTTCAGCTGATGGAAAATACCTAAGTTCAATTAACGAGCCAGATCAGGTACACTCGTATCTGCTTCTAATGTTGTATACTGTACCACAACAGGATACTGTTTAGCTTGTAATAAGTTATTGGTGGCTCTTAAATGGTTGCTGCTTTGATTCAGAGATTTGCTGCATTCCTGGCCCCTCTGACAATAGGTCGTGTTAGTATTGCAACCAGTACCGTTTATATATCAAAGGTATCTTTAGTAATTTTTTTATTGGTAGATGAGTACGGCATATTTTGGCTTTCTGGGTGTGGAGTGGCAGGGCACTGATACCCAATGATAAGGTCATTGACTCATTCATATCATGTCATTTCTCTGTGTTTTAGGCTGGCTTAACAATTGCCATAAGGTATGCGCTAACAAGACGGGCCTTTTCTCTTAAACCAAATGAACCTGAGGTCTTATTGCTTGATTATCCGAGTTATCAACGACGACTCTTGCCTCTCCTTGCAAAGACGTAAGTATATCTGCAGTTTATCTTCTGAAATATGTATTCTACTGAATCTCTTATGGAGATCAGTTTTTGTTTTGCACTTCATGATGAGTCATGCTACAATTTCTTTTACTTGCTTTGTGGACAAGTTATTCTTTTCTATACATATAATAGAGAAAATGTATGTTTTATGGGCATTTTGCTAGGCATTTAATGTCCTAAGGGAGTAGCACAGGTTGATCATGTCATCTTCTTAGATCTTTGAGTGTAGCTTTAGTTTAGAAGTTTAGATAATCAAGACAGGGTTATTTTTTTGGCAACTAACAACATATATTTCTTTGCCCTTTTGTGCTGCAGCTATGCTATGAGTTTTGCATCACATTACTTGAAAAAGCTTTACGTGAAGAGGACACTGCAGTCATACAAAACCATTCATATATTTTCAAGTGCATTCAAAGCTACTTTTACTTGGAATAACTTGCATATACTTCAGGTGAGCAACAAATGATCATGAATTAAGTTGGATATGTTAACAGTAAGTGTCATTACAGAGGTTCAATTGTTGAATGCTTCAGGAATGCCGTGAAGCTTGTGGAGGACAAGGGTTGAGGACCGAGAATCATGTCGGTCAATGGAAAGCTGAATTTGATGTTCAATCCACTTTTGAGGGAGACAACAATATTTTGATGCAGCAGGTAAATTTGTTTTTCGTTTCATATTCTATTCATCTAGATCATACACATCAAGTTTATAAATATTGAAACTATTGCAAACTATGGTCAAAACAATGGAACTTATGGATTGAACATGTTAACTCAGGTAAGCAAGGCTCTACTCGCTGAATATGTGGCAGCTAAGAAGAGAAAAAAGGCTTTCAAAGGTCAGGCGTTAGAGCACATGAATAAGCCCTGCCCTGTCATTCCATCACAGCTTACTAGCACTGCTCTCCGTTCCAGTCAATTCCAGGTAATATAATCAGTTGTGCCATTCTTAATGTTCCATATTAAAATTTGTGGCTATCTCTGACCATTGGCATATATCAGATGGATGCCTTGTGCTTAAGGGAGAGAGATCTTTTAAATCATTTCGCCACTGAGGTCTCACACTATCAAGCCAAGGGACTAAGTAAAGAGCACGCCTTCAATATGGTAAAGAAGCAGTTTATGTTTATTTAAATTGCTATTCTTTTCTCCACCTTTTTGTCTAACTCTCGCAGCACTTCTGTACACCAGAGTTATCAGATAGCAGAGGACTTGGGCAGAGCTTTCACAGATCGATCTATATTTCAAGCATTTGCTGAGGCAGAAGCAACTTTAGCTGCTAGTTCATTGAAGGTGAACCTAATATGAGCATCTGCTTGATATTCAGTCTAATCTAGTATTTTGTGCATTATTCAGGTTCTTCATTTTGTTCTTCTGCAGGATGTCCTAGGTATGGTGAGATCATTGTATGGCTTGACTTGTGTGGAAGATGCTTCGTTTCTCCGATATGGATATCTATCAGTGGAGAATGCTGCTGCTGTAAGGAGCGAAATAACGAAAGTCTGCGGTGAACTTCGACCCCACGCACTTGCTTTAGTCAGTTCCTTTGGCATTCCTGATGCTTTTCTGAGCCCTATAGCATTTAACTGGATTGAGGCAAACTCATGGTCTTCTACTCAGCAATGATAGGGCGTTGTTCTACCAATTCCAGTTAAACCAACGGTCTACTACTCATTGCTAGCCACTCTTTTAATAAGCTAGCCTTCAGCAGATTTTATAGCCAATGCAACAGTGTGTTAACTGTTTATTGTATAAATAAATATATTGGTTACTATTAAATGGATTGGTGTTTCTTAGTATATATAGTTATATGAATTTATATTTGATGCATTGGTAGGAATGATAACAAAGAAAGGAAAGGAAAACCTGAAAAACAAGCCAAGGGTAATTTTGCTGGTCTACATCCCAGGGATATAATAAATAATAGTTGGACTAATTGATGATATAATAATAATTTAACCGTTAATATTTATTTATTTTTTCATTTTCGTTTTGATATTATTTTTTATCACTTCGACTCTTAATTAAATTTTAGTCAAATTATTTTTTTTATGGAAAACTAATTAAACAATTACAATTTTAACGGCACTAATGTGACAACTTATGTGATAGTTTACAAATACTTCATTATTAACATAGGTATTTTTTTTAATAAAAAATATGAACTTTTTTTGTAACATCCACGTGTTTGAACCGGATTTGGAACAGTGATAAAATAGAATTGAGAATTAGAAATGTTTAGTTGAAGTGATGAAGGTTAGAAAAATTTAAGGATTAAATAGTAAATGAAAGAAAATATGGGGGACTAAATAGCGAATTATCCAAATTGAATTTTGAGTCATCATGGGAATTAAATTGATTGAGGAGGGGCAAAAGAGTAATTTGGTGAAAGATATTTTTGGAGGCAATGTTTTGGGCCAAAGTGTAAAGTTGGAAGGGTCAAGGACTAAAAGTGAAATTTTACCATTATTAAAGAAAGATATTTTTATGAAGAGAAATTGATAGAAAAATCTAGAGAAATGAAGAAAAGAAATGATGAAAAGGCTATAAAAGCCATCAGTCATGGTGCTTCACGTTAGCCACTATTTCAACTTTTGCTTTTCTTACAAATTAGTCCTTTTTCACCAAATACAAACCAATTAAGCTAGTTTCTTTCAAATTTCTTGAAGATTAGTGAATAAAATTAATAGAGAAGTGTAGTAGCTATCCAATTTTTAAGAGAAATGCATCCATATTTGTCTTGGAGGAGAAAGAAAATGGGAATTAGTGTTGAATACAAGTGATTAAGGTAAGAAAACTAAACTCCTCTTTAAATACATGTTAGTTTTGGTTTAGAAATATAGATTATGATAGGTTAGAATGATTTTAATATGAATATATGTGTTTTGTATGAAATTGAAGAGAAAGAAAAGAAGGAGAAGGACCAAATTGAAGGAAAAAGGAAAGGAGAAAGCCAAGGAGTGAAAAGGGATTATCTACAAGAGTTGTAAGTACTACAAGTATTACAAGGTTTAGAATTAATTAAGTTAAAGTGTTTATAATTTTAATATATATGATTAATCATGATGAAAATGAGATGTTTAGTTATAAGTATGATAATTATGTGTGATTGAATGAAATTTAGTATAAAGAAGCATGAGAAAGGAATTAATCTCATTGAAACAGTTTGGACAGAACAGAGGACTAACTTCGAAAATTCACCAAAAATTGTATAAAAAGAGTTAAGAGTTGAATTAAATATTTAATTAAATCTTATTGAGTGTAGTTTCATATGGAAGACAAAGTGAAAGAAAAAGAGATGTATATTTCGAGATATACTAGTTTTTGTGTAACAAGGTCAGAATGGATTCGAGTTCCCCTGTTCTAACTTTGAAAAATCATAGAAAAATGTAGAAAAATTATTAGAGACTTAAATTTATATGGTTGAATCCTTAATGAGTCTATTTTCAAAAGGAACAGATGATAACATTATTGGATATCTGTACTAAAAGATAAATAATTTTTAGTGAAGAAAGGTCGAAATTGTTAGACAGCAGAGAAGGGGTAAATTGAAAGAATTTACTGTATAAAATGGATAAAGTAAAAATTCTGAAATTTTTATGGTAAAAATATATTTGAGTCTAGTTTCAAGAACATTAAGCGGATATTAATTTCGAATTCTGTAGCTCAAGATATAAATAATCTAGTGACTATGACTCAAATGGACAGTTTTGAAAATTAATGTGAAAATAAAAGTAAGAGGTATATGATGAAGAATATGTGAGAAAAATATATGTGTGAAATATTCTGTGGTTAATTATAAAGATTGATTGTGTGATTAATTGATGAAAGTGTGGATTTATTTGAGGAAACAAAGGTGAGAAATACATGAATATGTATATTTGAATTGAATTTGAATGATTTGTGATCAAAATTGAAAGTGAAAGTGATATGAATTGTAAATTGAAAATCCCTATTAACTAGTCGGGCTGAGTCGGATATAGTTGGCATGCCATAGGATTGGAAGAGTTCAGGGATACTTCGACCTCGAGTCGATGAGACACTGGGTGTCATTATTTTACGTCGGATAGATTCGATGAGGTACTGGGTACCACTTTACTTCGGCTAGGCCGATGAGACATTGGGTGTCACTTTATTGCTTCAAACTATCCGATGAGGCACTGGGTGCCATTCTGGAATGTTTGGTTGGATCCGTGTATCTGCCAAGGTCCGAGTCCTGTTAATAGGGTAAATAATGTGAAAAAGAAAGAATGTGCAAATTATGTCATCAAAGTAAGTGAAATGATAATCGCATGAAAGGTAAGTGTAATATATCAAAGAATGATAAAATTAAATAAGCTAAGATATTAGAATCGCTAAAATGTAAAATAAAGAAGAATATGTGAATTCATAACACTAATGTAAGTTAAATGTTATACACATAAAAACTATGTATTTTATATGAATAAGTAATTATATGAATAAGTTTGAAATGAGTAATTAAAAAATGAATGATTAATAACACTTGTAGTACTTGCTAAGCTTTCATCGGCTTAACGCGTTTATTTTAACGCGTAGGTACAAAGTTACAAGAAGTAAAGTTGAGTTCAGGGACCTCTCATCACATCACATCATCTTTTGGAGGACTCCAAATATACGTATTTATTTTAAAAGAAATGGCATGTACAATGATACTTGTATGATTTCCTAATGAAAAAAAAAATGTTATCTTGAATGTTATGAATTATGAAATTAAATGATTAATATACGATATCTTGACTTGAATGGTCTTAAAAGATATCAGTTTTTAAAGAAAATTTTCTGTTACTCGACTTTCTGTACTTACTGTAATGTAATGCTTCTATATTGAGTTTATACGTATAAATCGAGTATAGGGGTGTTATATTTTTAAATTTGTGAAATTCTTTAATATATTTTTTAATTTTTTATGAAATACTCATGGGGAGTTATCACATGAATGCCATTATAATTTTAATGGTATGATCAAATTTTTAATCTAAAAAAGATAATTTGACTAAATTTTAAAGAATTAGGGCTGAAGTGATAAAAAAGAATTAGGACCAAAATGAGAGGAGTAAATATTAGAGACTAAATTTGGAATTATAACAAAAATAAATCTCTTACAATATCCCAATTTAGACTTGATCATGATTCAAGAGTAGTGTCACTCACACAATCTTGAAGATCCGTACGAAAAGTGAAAGGGTTTAGGCAAAAATATAGGCTCGAAAAATGGATTTGAATAAAACATAAGATTTATTTTTTAAATGGGTTAGGCTTTGGGTAGAGTTTTTTTTTTAATCCAAACTTGGCTCGAATTAGTTGTTTTGCTACTGTTTTGCAATTATTTTTCAGTCATTTCGTTATTATATCGTTATTATTTTGTTATTATTGCTTGTATATGGTATAAAACTTATTTTATTGTTAATTTTGCTACTATTTTAGAGATATTTGCTTGTTAAATTGTAACTATCTTAGTGTTAATTAAGTATAAAAACATTTTTAATGTATTTTCAATTTGTTGAGATACATTCATTTTAATGTTTTTAATGTATTTGATATATTATATTTTTTATATTTATTTTTATATAAAAAGAATCTAAAAATTAATATGGTACAAATTTAATATTTTTAATCTGAATTAAATTTAAATAAAATTTTAAATCTATTTTTCACTTAAAAAACATAACTAAAATTTTGCATGGAGCAGATCCATAAACAACCCAAGTAACATGGGTTCAAAGAGGTCGAAAAGGATCGACCGTCCACAAAAAGCCCATACGCCCACACTACAGTGACTACCCTCTGCGTTCGCACTCCTTAAATCTTTATTCTTCTGGAAATGTATTCCAACACTCTTTGAATCAAAGCATCGAATAGTTTATGTCTGTTCTCTGATGACTGAATCAAAGCTTAAATCTATCTTTCAAAATACCAGCAACAGAATTGAGAAAACTAAAAGTTAGAGTGAGCGGGTAGATGAGATGATACTACCCGTAGTAAAGCTAGGAACTCTTGCGCTGAAAACCGCTTGCAAACCCATTGCTAATCGTCTCAAGAAAGAAGCTGGTTTACATCCCAGATTCCGCCAATTCATCATCAATATTGCCCAGGTTTCCCCCCTTCTTTTCTTTTCACTTTCTTTCAATCATATCTGGGTTCGTACTTTATTATTGTTTTAACTAGTTTCTTGTTTGCTTATTTTCGATGTTGTTTCTCTTTGGCATTTTTTTCTTACTGATAATTCTATGATCTCTGGTTAACGCTCCCTCCACCCATCAGTTATATTTGATCTGATATTAATAGTGTGTTAAGTTTCTATGTTGTATAATTCGTAGCATTCCTCTTATCCTCACTGAAAGGTTTCCATAAATTTCAACACTTCCAATTGAGTACGTTTTAACTTGTCAGGGCTTTCGTTGCTGTGTAATTGAACTTTTGAAACCTGATTGGATTCTATTTAATTGCATGCTTGCTCCAGGCTCCAGCTGCTGTTTGTCATTTAACAGGCTGATAATTAGTACATTTTGGCCATTAATTTTTTCTCTGACTTTGATGTGATACTGGTATGCATTCTACATGCAGAGTGTCTTGTCTATAGTTCAAAGATATGCCTCTTCTGGGATTTCTTCCCTGAGTGGGAAGGATCAATTTTGCATGCTGGAGGGGCATGAGCTTTTTTCTTATGTTGTTAAACTGCTTTGACTGTTCTACTTTGTCTTCAATGATTCAGACTTAAAGTAAGATGTATTATCCAATGATGGAAAAGTTCTGATCAATGATGCTCATACTTGTTGTTTAGTTCAATTTTATGTTGTTCCACCACTCCCCAATGAAATTCAGGAAAATGTCTTTTCTTACCTAGATTTGCAAAATATAAAGTTTTTTTTTTCATTTTAAGGATGTTTTGTTTTTTTAAACTGAATCAGGCAAATCATCGATTTACGACCACGATGCAAAGACGAATTTACGGTCATGCAACTGATGTTGCGATACGCCCTTTGAATGAGGAGAAAGCTGTCCAGGCTGCTGCTGATCTTCTGGGGGAGCTTTTTGTATTCGCGGTACTTTCTTTGTTTCACTTTACTCTCAGCATCTTGTTCAAGCTTACTAGGGTCTATAATTACAATTCCTCCTCTGCATGGCTTGGGTTCATTTCCTTCACTAGAGAAGTGATTGTTAAAAGACAGACCCCCTTCACTTTTGTGTTCATAAACTGCTGTTGCTTTTTATTATTGTTTAGTTTCTGTTTGCTTAATGTTCTGATGTAGCAAATGAATGAACAGTTTGAAAAGGGTGGTTGGTTTGTTACATGAACCCTAATTATGTGTGGTCTGAATTTTCAGCTTCATTAGTTTACTTGCTAGGGCTTTATGAAAACTGAAGTTGGAAATTTATTTCCAAGTTTTTCATGGTGCAGTGTGATAACTAAAGCATGTATTTTCTTCAAATTGACCTAAGAACCATAAACACTTACCGGTGACTTTTCCTTTATTATCATCCAGCTCTTTAGGAAATATGACCCTCTTTACTCTTAATGAGAACACATGGTCTGAGATGGGACCATAACTTGATTGAGCATATCAAAAAGGGCATATGAATGTTAAGGTTGCTCCTACAAGCAAACTTCTGAGGAAATTGCATTTAAAGTTAAGAAATCTCCGAGAGATGCTAATAGAGCTCTTAGTATGAATGGAAACACCGGAATATAGATATTACCATCTTCAATTTTTGTTGATGACTTTTACTCTCATACTTAGCTTAAGGGTGAAGCATCTTTTACTGATACATACTTTTCCCACTTTAGTTTTACATAGCTTATTGCACCAAGACTTATCATACTGCAATTGAGATTGAATGGTCCTTATTCTCTGTCTCACTTTAGGTTGCAGGAGCCGCTGTTATTTTTGAGGTACAAAGAAGCTCCAGATCAGAAGCAAGAAAAGAGGAGCAGCGCAAACAAGAATTGGAGGTATTTGTTTATCTCTGATTGATGCTACTACTTTAATGGATCCTTTTGTTTCATACAGTGATCTGTTTTATTGTTAAATTAAGTAAATTATATTACCAAGACTTGCTTGGAACAGTGATTAGAGCTTCTGTCTGGCACCTAGATGACACGGGTTTAAACCCTATCATCCTCCTTCCCCCTTTTCCAATATTGTAATGATAAAAAAAAGTAACTTATATTAATTGGTAATGACTAAATCATCCTCCGATGTCTTGTTGACTTTGAAGGTAATTACCTTGTAGTACTAAACAATGATGGGTTCACTCTTGTGATGATGCATTTTGAAGTGATTAATTTTTATTCTTCGCATGTTACGTGCCACCATAGCAAGGCAGATGCATTTGTACTCCTGGTTTATTACAATTCATCATTTGTCCATTGTCTGGTGTCTAGGCAATGAAACAAAAAGATGAAGATTTAGCACGAGAAGTTGAGCTGATTAAACAAAAAATCGAAGAGCTGGAACAACTAGCAAGAGGACGAGGACTTGCCGGTTTATTCAACTCCAGGCATGCACATGGTGCTGAAGGTGTAAAAGCCAAACCATCTTGATTATTTCAGGAACCAAGGTCGACTCTAAATTTCGATGTAAGACCTAACTTGACCTCAGTAACTTTTTGATACTCCAAAGAAGTTGTTCAAACTCCAACAAAACATTTGAGAGAGGGGAAAAACAAAACATATATGCTGATATAATACAACTGGGTATAATTCTCAGCTTCTGCTGAATTTTAGTTAGTTTGGACATCTGGGAATTGGAAAGCTCCAGTTTAGATGCTTATAGCTGCCTTTGAAACATGAAAGCTTGATGTTGGTATTTTAGAAAATGTTTTAAAGCATTGCAGATCATTTTCATATAACATTGTGATTCTTGTGATTTAGTTATAGCAAAGTGGAGAGACAAAGGAACGTCACAATAAATAAATAAATCGCCCTAACAAAATCTAGTATAATCTTAAAGTTTTAATTGAAATACTGCCAATGATTTTTTTCGAATATTGTGATTCACTTTTTTTTCATAACTAGTTTTTTAATTTTATACTTACATCCAAAAATGAATTTATTTCAATCTTTTGAACCTCCCTGGTGCAGACTAAATATTTTCCTTTATCTATTTTCTAAAATAATATTTAATTTAATGTCAGTAGATATGGCAGAAATTTTTGTTAAGGAGTTGAAATTAAATTGTAATTTTATGATAATATAAATGTAATTTTATGATAATATAAATGTAATTTTATTATTTTAATAGCTTATATTTTTATAATTTTTAAATAATTAAATTAATTTTTTATCATTTTTAAGATTTTAAAGTGTAATTTTAATTTTATTAATTTTGAATTTTAAAAATTTTAAAAATTATAAATAAAAATTTTTCTATTTTGAGAAGATAGAGTCTTGACTACACCCTTGATTAATGCCTATTTATTTTCTTATCCAATTTAACGTAGTAAAATACTGATAATAAGCCTTTTAAATTTATTTTAAGAAAAAATACTTATCATTAAAAGGAATGGATAGTACACTATGAGGATAATAAACTTATTAGACTTTTTTTTTAAGAAAAAAATACTTCTCATTAAAAGTAATTATAAACAATGGATGCATAGACATGACATATAGTACATGCAATCCATAAAACATAAATAAACTAACAGTAATCGTAATACTAAAAAATTCAGAAGTAATTTAAAGATACATTATCTTTATTAAACTGTTCAAAGAGTTGAAAAATAATTTAACCATACTCGCAACATTAAAAAGATTCAAAATCATTTAGAAATGCATCACCTTAATCAAATTATTGACATTTGCATCTTAGTCTTGAATCATTAGACCAATCAAATGACGAATTTCAGTCAATCAAAAAATCATTATCAAAAGCTCAAGAGAGTCATTGCATCATATAAATGATATAATTGTGTAATTACAATTTGTATTACCAAACATAACTTAATAAGTTATAATATAATTACACTTTATAAGTTAAATACGTCTAAAAAATTATGATTCTTTGTAATTACAAAAAAGTGTAATTACTACTCTAATAATTCTATTTTTATTCAATTACTTTGTACTTACCAAACAAACTCTAAATATTTTTATTATTAAACCAATAAATTACTATTTATTACTAGTATTTATATGTTAATAAATTATTATTTTTAGTAACCTATTTATTATTAATAATAATAATTGCTTTTATTGACAACTTACTTATTTTTTAGATAAAAACAATTTACTATATAATATCAAATCATATCTTTTAGATTTTAGTTATTATCCAATCTTGAATTCAAACTACAAACAACACTTTTAAAAAAATCTCATCCCAAATTTTGTTTAGGATAAGCTATATGACTAAATTATGGTTAAATTTTTTTAGTCACTTAATTAAAAAAATTACAATTTGATTATTAAATTATTTAAAAAAATTTATTTAAGTCATTGAGTTATTAAAATCGATTGATTATTAAATTTAGTTTTTTTTTAAACAATTTTTTACGTCACGAATTTACGAATCAAAATTCAAATAATTTTTTTTTTGATCTCCAATAATGACTGTTAGATAGATTTGAATTTAAGATATGCTCTTATACTCATCGATGAATATTAATCCAGCGAATTGATTATCGAATCATAGCTTAAAACTCCCTAACTGGACTTTAAAAGAAAACTTAACTGTCAATTAACTTAAATAAAAACTTTTAAATAATTTAATAACATAAATAAAAAAATTAAAATAGTTCACTAATAATGAAATTTATTCTTTATTTATTGACTGGACATTTAAGATTAGCCATTGCTGTGATGCATGCGGGTAAATATAAGTAGTTGGGGGGCGGTCTTTTTCGTATTTGTCGCGGTTGCCCTTCTGCTTATCTGGAGACTGCGCTGGACCCTCACTCCTCTCTTCTTCCTCCTTTTCCCATTGCATGTAATATTTTCCTCTTTTCTTTCATCTCTTCTGTTTTATTTTTAGGTATTTTTTTCCCTTTCCCTTTTTTTTTCCCTACTTCTGTTCTTTTTTTCTTTTTTTTACTTAATTCATTTAAGGTTGTAATTTTGGGATAACATTTGTGAGATCAAATGCGTAACCCAGTTTTTTTCTCTTCTTTAAGTCGTCCCTTTGACTTGATTTTTTGCTTTTTTGTTTTTTTTTTAAGTTTTAGGGATTTCAGTATTCGATTTGGGAAGTACTTGTTATGTTTTAGGGTTCTTGGGTAGGATTGAAACTGTGAAAACTAGGTGGGTTTGGGATCACTAAGGAAAAGGGTTCTTATTTATGTCCCCGTTAAACAACATTATAAGATTTATCTTCAGTTTTCTCATTTTTTTGTTTATTTAAGTGTATATTGTGTGTATGTATGTGTTTTTGTGTTCAGTGATTAAAGGGTCGAAATTCTTAGATATGTTAGGTTTTCTAAATTCTTCCATTGTGGTTTAATAGGGTTTTGGTGTTAGGAGGCAATGCAGAATAATTCATCAAAGAACAAATGTACATCTGCATCTCACCAGCAGATGGTGGACAATGCCAAGAACCGGCTAAATTTTCTCCAAGAACAGTTCACTGACCTTCAAGCAGCTAGGAAGGATGGTCGAGCCGGTGATGTTGCAGTGTTAGAGGAGCAAGTTTATCAGAATCTTCGTGAGTGGAAAGCTGAGCTCTGCACACCATCCCCGGCCTCTTCTTTATTGGTTTGTATCTTTCTATTTTATCAACGCCAACTTAAACTCTTTGCATCAATTGCCTGTAAATAAAATGGGGGTAAGCTCTGTTTTTGAATTTATTGGATGGTGTTTCTGTGCCTAAACGTGAAGTGACTTTGATGAACTTTATGTAGGGTAGTCTTGGATCATTCTCTGATGATATAAACCGATTGTTGCAACTATATGAGGAGGAAGATGACGCCACTAGTCCATTAAAGGGGCCAGCTGTGCTGAAGCCTGAGATTGATGATCAAAGCCTAAATCCCAGTAGTTTACCTATAATTCCCGAGGTGAGATCTTTATCCCCAAATGTGATGCTAATATGGAGAAAGACTAACTTGTTTGCTTTAGGTTTTCTTTTCTGCATTCTTTTCCTACTAAAACACTGCTACTCTGAAAAGAAAGGAAATTAAATGTAAATTAAAATTTATGTTCAGTATTTTATGTTTGTGTTTACTCTATAATATTTTTCCTTATTGTTGGTTCTATATAAATATATATTTATTTCTTTATAAAGTAAAGGTGAGTGTAGATATCCTACTCTGGCGGACACTGGAGAGTCTGTGTGTCAAAATTTTAATTTCATTTGATAAATCCATTATTGTTGAATATATATTCTTTTAGGTAGCTCTTGCATGTTGATTTTCTTTCTCATAATACTACCATTTTATATTAAAAGCAAATTAGGTGATGATGGCGTCGGTTTTTGGATATTTAGCTGAACTTAAGTAAAATTTTCATTATGCTTCTGATTCATACTAGTTTAAAGCCAAAGTATGAAACATAGATTTGTTTCAGTGACTCATTGATCTGAGCATAAAACATATAAATGACTCGTAGTGTTTTCTTGATTTGAACTTCTGCATCACTTTCTTTTTCCCCCCTATTCTGCCTATTTTTGGTTTGTTTTGTGAGTTTCCAGTGGTTCATTGCTCATCCTTTGCGCAATGTTTGCCTGGAAGTGGCTGATGAAGACTAACACATTTTCTTTCTCAGGACTATTTTGTGAGTCATGAGCCACAAGAACAATCATTTCAAGGGTTTGATTTATGCAAAATTTCTACCTCAGCTAATGCTGACATAAATTATCAATTGGATTATCATCCCTTTGATTTACAACAAGACTTTGACCATGGGCATCTCCTCGGTGCCAATGGCACTGAAGATTATGTGAAGGATGCTAACTCCAACATACTGCCAAATATCTCTCCTCCACCATCTGCTTTCATGGGTCCGAAGTGTGCTCTGTGGGATTGTACAAGGCCTGCTCAAGGATCTGACTGGTATCAGGACTACTGTAGCACTTTTCATGCTACCCTAGCTCTGAATGAAGACCCCCCTGGCACAACTCCCATTCTACGCCCTGGTGGAATTAGTTTAAAGGATAATTTACTACTTGATGCAGTTCGAGCAAAGGCACAGGGTAAGAATGTTGGCATCCCTCAATGTGAAGGTGCCGCTACCATGAAATGTCCTTGGAATGCTACTGGTAAGCTAACATGGTTTTGTCTCTCTTTTTTCGTTTCTTAAAAAAGAATATTCGTTGTTATCTTGGAAGTGTAGTAGATAATGTGGTATGTGGCTACGTATCTTAAATAGTGTCTAGTTTTCTCTGTGCAATTTTGCTTTTGGTAATTCTGGCTTTTGCGTATTTGACTTTGAAAATAATAAGCTTGCTTTCTTTTGTCCTTTTCTTGCCATTATATGTCCTATAAGAAAGCCTATCTCTTCTATTGCAGAGCTATTTGATCTTTCTTTACTCGAGGGTGAAATAATCAGGGAATGGCTCTTCTTTGATAAGCCTAGGAGGGCATTTGAGAGTGGAAACAGAAAGCAAAGGTCATTACCAGATTACTCTGGACGTGGTTGGCATGAATCGAGGAAGCAGGTGATGAAGGAATTTGCGGGCCAGAAGAGGTCATACTACATGGACCCGCAACCTTCTGGCAAATATGAATGGCACTTGTTCGAATATGAGATATATGGTTGTGATGCTTTTGCTTTATATAGACTGGAGCTGAAGCTTGCAAATCAAAAGAAGAGTCCCAAAGCAAAAGTTCCAAAGGATTCGCTTGCTGATCTACAGAAGAAAATGGGAAGGCTCACTGCTGAAGTCCCTGGAGATGACAAACCTCCTGGTAAGGGCAAGACAAAGGCAAACAAGAAAGCAGTGATGGCTGCTGCTGCTGCAGCTGCAAATGTTAATTCTGCCCAAGATTAGATGAGCGGTAAGACTGACAAGCTGAATTATGGTTATAATGTTTCTGAAAGAAGAAAATTGACTAGTGCATTTGGCATCCAGTGTTATTCTGCATCAAGCTTTGCTGCAGTTGGTCTATAGATAGAGACCAAAGATTGCAGCGTCATTTTCTTAAAAGAACTTTTTTCCTTTATTCCTTCTTCAGTTGCTGTTTGGTGGCTTTTTAACTGCTTATATGGTGTTTATGTACAGTAAGAGTAAGTGGAAACCTTTATTATATTAAACTGGGGAGGGAGGTAAATGGTAAATTGTAGATGAAGAAAGTTTTTTATAGGGAAACATGTTAATTTCTTGATGCGGTTTATTATGAATCCAAAGTAGTGGATTGTTTTCTCTCACACTCGCTCTTCTAGTTAGTTTATATGTACAAATCAATGGGTGCTCATTTGCTTGGTTTTAACGTATACAAAGCCCAGGTGAGTGAATGAGAAAGAAAAGGAGTGTCTGGAATGGATGCTCCTTTTCCTATTATGCTACCTTTCCCTTTCACTACCATTGTCAGATATATGTTAATTTTTATTCCAATTCAAAAAAAAATTGTAGTTATCCATAAAAAAATCCTAATTTCGATTCAAATCTAGGTGAATGGTAACTTAAATCGACTCAAGCCTAAAAAATCTAGTAGAATCTAGGAGTATAATAAAACATGCAGTCATATGTATGAGACTACATTCATGTTTTTGTTCTTTGTAAAATAATATGCATGTACAGACAACATTTTCAATAATAATTATAATAATGCATACTTCCAGTTATTTTGGATGCTTTAATCAGTGCCTGAATGACGAATGCATTTATTAATTATTTTGTAGAGAGAGCAAATTCTATATATTGAGCCCAAAGTGAGCCATCTCTCTGTGCTTCTTTTTTATTTCTAAGGGACACAACCAAATACTTATATTGGAAGTAAAGTAGAGAAGATGCATTACTTTTTAATTTATGAAGCAACAGAAAGTGATGCTTGTATTCTAAGTAATTACTGTCTACATGATAATAAATGAATCCTGCACTGCTCCATCATATCAGTCATTGCAAGAAGCATGGAATAGAATTTTATGGAATTCAAAGGATGTTCAAAGTACATAAAACATGGGGAGAGGCAACATTTAAACCCCTCCTCCTCCAAAACAACACTTAAAGTGGTTGAACAGTTAAAACAACATAAATACATTCTACACTCCATATCAACCCTTTTTACTCTAAACAGTCACCTAATTTCTGAGCTCTCAAGGGAGTTTGGTCCTCAAAACCTTTTTTATTATTATTTTAGAATAGGACAACTCATGATGTTCCTCAAGAGCTGCCCACCCTATCTGTAATTTTACCTTCCACAAAATCAGATTCTATCCAACTTCTGAAAAATTATGCAATTTACTAAGGGACACAGACGGCAGCCATTCACAATACAGCATCCATCTCTGCCTTCAACAAAGTTACAACTTCTTCAGACCAATTCTGCAAAAAAGGGCACTCATTTAGTTGGCAATTTGAAGACATAAACCAAGTAAAATCTCACTCCAATCACAGCCACATGTACCAACAAACAAGAGGTGCAACTCAATTTTAAGGCAAAATTTAGAAAAACCAAAAGAAGAGTAATAATGTCAATTTTACACAGCTTGAGAAGGATGGCAAATCCCCAAACTTGTTCAAAGGATGGGGGTATATATGAACCCTCCCTTCAATTCATTTAAAGTTTCAAGCACCATTAATCATCTCATTTGGCTACCATAAAACCTCAAGCCCCATACCCTAGCTTCAAGCAGTTTCCATATAAGTGGCATATGTATAAATAAAATGTATATTCACAACTATATTCAAGTAAAAATGATAAAAATATATAATAAGTACTTGACTGACAGAACCTATTATCTTTACCCTTTTTCTTGGTAAGAAGTGAAACAACATTTCAGCAACCCCATCAAACACTTAAGCATTCTAACACCCAGAAATTTCAGAAACATCTAGGACCAAAATGCTTTAGCATGTTTGGCTCAATTGTTTCAAAGAGGGGTGAACCTTGTAGATCCTTAGATGTACATCTACTTTCAAATCTGAGCAATAATTAAGAAAAAGAAAAGAAAACAATGAAAGGTGACAACAAATTTTCCTTTAGAAAAAGTTCCAACAATTTATTGTTTGTTTCTCCACAAGTCTTGGAAAAGGACCAAAACGTGAAATTCAAACACCCAAAGATTAACAAGGCTTTTTTCTCTCTCTTTAACACCCTTTTTGATGTTTTGTTTATGTTAGGGTGAGGTGAAAATGCTACAATCAGACCCTAAATGCAATCCTAAAAAATCCATTTTGACCAGTAACAATAACACAATCATAACAAAATGGATTATACAAACACAGCCCTGTATTAAAGCATTATAAGTGCAATTACACAGCCCTGTATTAAAGCATTATAAGTGCAATTACACAGCCCTGTATTAAAGCATTATAAGTGCAATTACACAGCCCTGGTTGCTTACTTCAGTGTTGACTCAATCTAGAGAGGGGACCAGAGACCAAGCGATATGTTCACAAGTACAAAGATTAAAATCAGAACAAAGTACTTGTCGGGCGTAAAAGAAAAACAATAAATGCAAAAAACTAGCTTTCATTTTACAAAAAAATTATGTTCAAAAGGACATACACGCACATGCATACACATATAAATAAACCTTAACAAGTAGCTATCCCTGCAAACGAGTATCTGTAGTGAAATCAGGCATTTGGGTTTTCTTTTTTCGTAGTTTAGAAAGCTAATAAATTGTTTGTTTTCCTTAAAATTAACCCGAAATTGGATTTCAATATCATAACCAACAAGGAAGGGGGTTAGAAGGAGAAAGGAAACATGCCATCCACTAGAACTAGGGCGATTTCCACTGGATCTGGGATGGGGAATCAAACCCAAATCTGATTCAGCGCCTTTCCTGATCTTCTCGTAACCGCCAGATTTAGGCCGCCTATCTTCACCATAATGACCCGACGACCCAAAATGCTTCAACCCCTGTTCTCTTCCACGCAAAACCTTGGGTTCGGGTTTCTCCTCTCTCCCAACAAATCCCGGCCTAAGATGAGGTGGAATGAATCGATTTGGCTTCAGCGGTCCAGAAACGGGCACACCTTCTTTCTCCTTCTCCAGACCGGGAATTGATGTCCCAGAACCAGGTCGTAAAGAAATCTGAACAGACGAAGGTGGTTGATCTGGGACTAAAACAGAACGAGGTTGAGGTTGGGGGTGTTTGGACAGTGTTGGGGAAACGACAGGAGGAGTGGAAAAAGGCTTAGGGGAAGGACGGGTCAGGACGAGCATACGGCCATGGGTTTTGACATTGCCTACGGATGAATAAGAAGCAAAAGAGGAATGGGTTTGGTGATTGGATTGGGGATTCCTGCTGGAACCAGATGAGGAAGAAGGAGTCAGATTTTTCTCGAGGACATGGTTGAAATTAATGGAGGTATATTTGTTGGTTCTTGCCATCCACCACTATTTCTCCGCCAACTTCACCTCTTTGGTTTCGTTTATAAATTGATATACTATAGAACCCAATTTAGAAGGAAAGTTGTTTCTTCAAAACCATTAAATTCAAACTGGTGTTTTTATATTAAGATATATATTTGTCTGTGGGCTGTCGTGTTGATCTGATGGCATTCACGATGCCGATGGGATTTAGATTGGTGACCTTCCATTTACTCATCTGGACAGATCTCAGCCGCTACATTTATGCCTTTTTCCTTCTCTTTTTAAATTATAAAAATAAAAAAGAAATTACAATTTTTCTCACTTTAATTTAAAAATAAATATACTTCAGTGAAAAAAATAATATTATTTATTTTAAAAATTTCGAGTTTAAATATCTGTGAATGTAAAATGTATGTAAAGAATTAAGAAAATATGAACAGATGTTATAATTAATTATAATGATACATGAAATATATACGATATTAAAATAAAAAAATATTGAAATGAAGTTTTGATTATAAGGTAAATCTAAATTTTTAATAATTCAATTGACATGAGTTCAAATATCATCATATATATATATTAATTAATTTTTATTAAAATAAAAAATAAAATATTCTCAAGTAATTTAATTTTTTAAAATTATAAAAAAAATATTTTCATAATTTTTTTATTAAATTTATAATTCGATTAAAAGTGAATCAACTCAATAAAATACTTTAATAATAAGCGTGAGTAAAATGTAAGCATAAAATTCAGATAAATTAAAATAAAAAAATTAAGTTCTCAATTTTTCTAAATAGAAATAGAAAACATATAATTATACTCTGTAAAAAAATCTGAGTGAATTTTTTAAAAAGAACAATTAATAGTTGAGCAAGTTAAAAGGAAAAAAAGAAACCTTCATAGTGGGCCCAGCCAGCCCATATCCCATTCCCTTAGAAAAACTAGGCCCATTTCTCAGTAGGCTAAGCCTGAGGAAATTGTGGTAATAATTACAAGGCAGCATCGTCCTTAGATTTTCGCCACGTATGATCAAAACATAAAAGATGATTGTGGCTTCCGAATGCGTCGTACACAGTGAAAGAACTTATAAATATTAGCTTTACAGATGGAAATAGAGGGGACCATCTTCTTTTATCTTTGCTTACCCTTACTATTATTTTTTGGTAAATTACATAAATATCCATTTAAATTTTGATTTTAATAATAAAATAATCACTTATTTTTAAAAAAATAATAAATCGACCATTAATTTTATTGAAAAATAACAAATCAATCACTTATTAATATTTTTTGATAAATTTTATCGATTGTCATAACAATAATCATATGCAAATATCCTTCTTCCATTTATCCAGAAGCGATATGTTGCCTTTGTCAAAAGTTCATTGATTTTGACCATAAGATCAATTACTGGTTGGATTTGATAATATATGAGATTATTGTAGCACTTGTCAATGTATTTTGTCAAGCATTCTGTGTCTTCATTTGTCGCTGAGAGTAATGGTCCTCCAAGCACAATTTTAAAATCTTATATTTGATATGGCTGATAAAATTTTCCTTTTTCAACTATACCAATTAAGCTATGAATATTGATATGAAAATATTTTATATAATCCTGATTTTTGGTCTGCTTGATTAACATTGTTTTTATGAATGCTGGAAAATTTTTTGTTAGATGAAAAGAAAGATTTTGAACTGTGAGTTCTTTAATAAAACCCCATTCAATACTTGTTATATCAAATGGTTCATGATCAAGTCTAAATTTTATAGCAAGGAATTTTTCTCCCAAAATATTTGTAAAAACAAATGATTGATAAAAATATTCAGAAAAAGATTTCTGAAATAAATCCTGCTGTTTGCAGATGATCCTACTTATTTTTGCAAATATTTCTATTGGTAAAATAAATTGAACTTTATTATAAAGACATAATCTAAATAGTTTATTAAAGATTGAATTATTAGTTCCTATGTCTTTAAAATATTGAACTGTATCAAGAATATAGTTTATCTTCTTAAGATCTAAATATTCTATTTCAAAATCATCTCATTCTCTATATAAAATAGATTTTAATAATAAATCAGGACATTTTTGCTCTTTAGTTATTTTTTCAACTAAAAATTGAGAATGCTTAGTAAGAGCTCTCCTGAAATTTACTCTTTGTTCAGTAATATGAGTTTTTCATATTTCATTAATAATATTATATATTCTGGTGATAAACCAGGATTATAAAAATCTTTTACCTCATTAATTTGTTATGTTTTCAACAAATTTTCTTCCACACAAATTTTTTTTGCTTTTTTAATTACTTTCGCATAACTGGCTTGATATGCAGAATTTGGATCTTGTGACCAAGGTAAGTAATTTATCTGTGGCGTATAGGTTTAAGTTTGGACTGATTGTCCTGCCATCGGGTATGGAACATAATATCATTGATTAGGATAAAATGGTACTTGAGTAGGTATTCTTATAAAACCAGGACAATGATTTATTGGATTGAAATCATTTCGTTTTTTGCGAACCGTTGTCCGTTCTCCGTTCTCCAACTTTCTCTAAAGGTTAATTACCTTTATCCATAAAACCTGCTAAGATAATCAGCAATAATATTGTCAGTGCCTTTTACATATAAAATTTCAAAATTAAAAAAACATAATTCATTATACCATCTAATTCTTCTTGGTATTGTTTCTAAACTTTTATTAGTAAGAAACTATTTAATAGCCTGATTGTCTGTTTTTATGATAAATTTTTCAGGTGCCAAATAAATAAGAATTTTTTTTATTCCTATCTTTATAACTAATAATTCTTTTTCAAATATAACATAATTAATTTCATTTGGTTTAAATTTTCTTGAACTATATCAGCATACTAATTCTTCATTATTTTTAGTTTTAGCTTTTAAAATACATCCTCAATGATTTTGAGAAACATCGGTTTCTAGAATCAATTTATCTCCTTGTTTAGGTAAATAGACTTTAGGAATCCGATTTATTTCAGATTTTAATTTTCTTATAATTTCTGAATCTGTATTAGACCAACTAAAAGGTTTATCCTTTTTTAATTTTTCATATAACATACCTATCTTTTTTGATAAGTCTAGAAAGAAATTTCTACCATAATTTATTATTCCCAAAAATTGTTGAAGTTATTTCTTATCTTCAATCTTTTCAGGAAATTCTTTTATTTTGACTATAATATGATCTTGTAGTTTACCATCATTAGATAATTTTAATCCTAAAAATTCTATTTCTATTTTCTGTAACTCTATTTTTTTAGGGCTTAATATAATTTCATGTTTTATGAATTCCTGAGAAATAATATTTAAATGTTTTCTATGTAAATCTAATGTATTTGAAAATACTAGAATATCATCAATATATATAATACAAAACTTCTTATATCTACTAAAAATAGAGTCCATCCATCTTTGAAATATTTGAGATGCATTACATAATCCAAATGGCATTGCTTTCCATTGGTAGTGTCCATTAGGTGCACTAAAAACTGTTAAAGGTCTTGATTCTTCTTTTAGCATGATTTGTCAAAAGCTTGATTTACAGTTAAACTTACTAAAATATTTGGCATGTTTTGCCTGGTTAATTAAAACATCTTTTCGTGGAATAAAATATCCATCAAAAATAATATTTTGATTTAATCTTTTATAATTAATTATCATCCTAGCTTTTCCTGTTTTTATTTCTACATGATTTCTAACCATAAAAGCTGGACTAGAATGTGGACTATTAGTTTTTTCTATTAATCCTTTTTCTAATAATTCATTAATTTGAACATCAAATTCTTCTATATCTTGTTAGTATAGATTATAGGTTTTACTCTAATGATTTTATTGGGATTTTTCAATTTTATTTCACAATATCTGAGACTATTTTGCCATAATTTTAATAGTTCTTTACTAAAATTATTTTCAAGTATTTTAAATAACCAATGATTTGTTTCAATTTGGTTTATTTGTTCTTTCCTTGGTGGTGCAAAAATTTTATCACACACAAATCTATAATTTTCTACTACTGGTATTTCTATAGAGTTTTTTTTATAGATAACATAATTATATTTTTATCAATAGCAAATGGTAAATGCTAATATATGAAATTATTTCCTAATAATATATCTCCATGCATAGCTGGAAAACATAATAGTTTTGGTACTACAAATCTTACATTATTTATGTAGACTGGTATATTTCTAGCTTTATATTGAATTATGATTTCATTACTATCAATTCTTATAGCTCTAATTGGATGTTTTATTGGTTCTCATTTTTCTACCGGGATGACATTTTTTCTGCAACTATTGGTTTTTGCTCCAGTATCAAGCAAAGCATGTAAAGAATATGTTTTATATTATCTGAATTGAAATGTAACTTCAATATATGTATAATATTTTCTAGATTAAAAATTAGAGAATGTAATAACCTCACCTTTTCCAATTTTTATTTGTTGAATTATTATTGAAAATTGTATTTCTTCCATTCTAGTGTTTCTAGAATTTATAGTTGGTTTTGTAGGAAATATAAGAATATGAACTGTTTTCATTCCTATATGTGTAGAAGAATTATGATCTAAATTTTCCTATTCATCCTCTATTTGAGTATTTGAGGGTAAAACTAACTTATCATTAGTATCTGTAATTGTATTATTTTTAAAATATAATTTATCTCCTGATGCTATAAATTCTATAGTACATACTGATTTAGATGTATTAGGACTATTAATATTTTCTATAATTCAATCTCTTGGTACTGATAAATCACTCAAATGTAATAATTTTGGTTGTATTTCTGTAGTAAATTTATTAGGTTCAAAAAGTTCAATTATTTTATTTACTTCTTTTATTTCTACTTCTACTGTATTTGTATATTCATTAATAGAAGTCCAACTTATTGCTAGATCTTCTGCCAAATCATTAATTTCAGAATTTTTTGTCAGAATTCTAAGACATAAACATTCTTCTATTAAATGATCTGTAATAGATATAAAGTAATTTGATTTTATTTTAAATCCTATTACTCTTGTATGTAAATTTGATTGAATTCTTTCAATAAGTGCTTTTATTAAATTTTCAAATCTTTTATCTAATAATATCGCTATTCTTGGTATATCATGACCTCTTCTAAATAATGCTCTTATTGTTATCATTATAATTCCTAAATGTATGTATCTTACTTGAGAATATTTCTTTTTAATCCTCTTAATTTTTCTTTAGTGAATAACGGGATTTCTGTTAATCCTCCTCTTGTATCTTTAGCAACTATATTACCACTTACTTTTTCTATATGTCTTTGAATCCAAATTTTAAATTTAGATATTTTATATATTTCTTCTTTAGAAATATTAAGAAGAAATATGATTTTTATTTATTTTTTCTATCATTTCATCAAAAAAGTGTTGTTCTTCTCCAATTAGATTTCCTAATTTTATATCATGTTGTTCCTCTTTAGGAATTTCTTCTAATTGTTTATTAAAACTATTTCCTGCATTAATCATAAAAATATATTCTTCTTCATCTGTATAAGATTCTGTTTCTGATATTAATTCATATATTATTTCCTCTTTAGGATTTATTTTCTCTTCAAAACATATTTCTAGATTTTATTCTTCAAGAGTTTTGATCATTTTCTTAGCATTTTTTCTTTTGTTTGGACAATTTGGTGCTATATGTCATTCTTTATCACATAAAAAATATTTACATATTTGTTTTTTAGTTCTTTTAGGATTTTTTTTCCTAACAAATTTTCTTTTCTTCTTACTATTATAGTTTTTCTTATTCTTATTTCATGGTCTCTATTCAATAAACTTATATTTTATATTTTTTATTTTATATTTTTTATTATTAGGATGCACTTGTTTACATCCAAATTCCCATTAATTTTCTAATATTTTTGTACAATGTTGACTACTTAATTTATGTTTAACTTGTTTAGCAGCCTTGGTTTGTAGACAATGATTTGTTATTCTTTCTTTTGCAAAATTTATTCTATTTCCTATAGTATTTATAGTTTCAGCATCTATTCCTGAAAGTTTACTATGTTTTTCTAGATAAGAGTCGTATTTTTTTATACAAATCTCACCCCATGGAGGTGGTAATTTATGAAAATATTAGTTTTTCCAAAATTCTATATTTTCATTTTTTAATTTTTGATATTCATAAAGGAATTTTTTAGAAAAGTTTTCTAAATATCTAATATCACATAATTTAATTTTTGACAAAACATAACTAGACATACTATTCTGATATTTTTTATCAATATATCCATAAAATTCTATTTTTAAAATTTGAGTTAAACCTTTTAATACATCTTTGGAAGTTTGAATCTGATTGATTAACTGCCCTTTTTGTTATATACTTTTTTCTGATTCTTCCCATCTTCTTAGAAATTGTAAAACATCTTCTTGAAATGTTCCAACAAAATAATTTAAAATTTTTTCTTTTGTCTAATTGTTGTTGTTTACAACAATAGTCATTGATATGAACAATTAACTTGTCAAGTTGAATATTTTTTTGTCATCCCTCTCACACACCACCATTAAACATCAAAAAAAAAAGAAAGAGAAAAGGGAGGCTTTTTCACCATTTTTCTTCATCTCTCTCGGCTCCCTCATCGCCACCCTTGACCCTGGGCATCTCCATAAGCTCACTCTCATTTAATCACCACATTAACATCACTTACTATCACTCCTTTATCAAAACACCATCACCATAACCACCAAATCTCAACCCCTAAATATTCTAAACTCATGAAATCTCAACCAAAAATAAAAATACCAATAATAATTATCCAAAATCAAACCAGCTAAAAAAGAACAAGAGTCTCAAATTGGTCTGCATCAAAAGAGAGAAGTAAAAAAAATTAAAAAGAAAGAGAATCAAAAGAGAAGAAACCCACACCCATTTCAGGTTTTACGGGTTTGAGAACTCAAGCCACCAATTTTATGATCCAAGCGGTCAAGAGTCATGATTGGTCGAAGAAGAGTTGTGGTCGAAATATGGTGGTGATTTGACGGTGGACGACGGACATCCGTTGAAGCCTTGTTTGAAGCTTTGAGGTTTTAATCTCAAGATTTTGAAGGCCTATTAGGCAAGTTGAAGTAAGATTTGAGAAGAGGCAAAATGGAGTTATTTGGTGATGACGATTGGCCGAAGAAGGCCATGAACGGTGGTGACTAGAGTTAAGAAAAAAAGAAAAAGAAAAAGAGAGGAGAAGAATATAAGAAAAAACGGATAGAGATTCAATAGAGTAGCTTGAGGGACAAAGATTCAAAGGGATAACAACGAATTGGGTGATGGCTCCACCTTAGAGGAACAAAATGGCCAGAAACAGTAAATGGTTACTTGGACTGGTTTATTATTTCGTGAAAGTTGATTGATTGAATTGAAAGTTAAGCAATTATTTTATTATTGAGATCAAAGTTGAGTGATTGTTGATATAATTTACTTTTAAATTTTTAGAATTTTTTTAATTTTTCATTGCCAACTTGGAAAATCATTTTATTAAAATATAGAAATAAAACCAAACAATAACAAAATCCTTAAAGAACCGAGGAATCAGAAAAAGTACTACTTTGAAAAACACCCACTCATTAGATTTTCGGCTTTTTTATTAAAATAATACAAAAAATAATTAATTATCAAAATAATACATTTTTTTATTATTTATCAAAATAATATATTTAGGGAAGTGGTGTCATTCTTTTTTATTATTATTTTTATGCCAAAAAATATAAAAATATATAAAATATTGAATGATGCCTCTTAGAGTGACACCACTCAATTTTTTTTTGTATATTATAAGAAACTCTTACATTATTTTTAAATAGTAAAGTATAAAATGATACTACATTAATAATTTTGTTAAAGTTTTAGAGTCAATCTTATCATTATTGCATTTGTTTTTAAATGAAAGGATATGGTTGAAATCTAGTAAAATCTTTTCATATTAATTTAAAATGGAAATTGTGTATAAAAAAAAGTTACGAATTTCAAATATGATGTTGAAAATTGAAGAATGTTTTACTAAATTAGTTGTATTATAATTCAATCAAACCAAACATAAAGAAGATAGAAATAAGCAAACTAATTTTCGAACTCATCCCCACCTGACATCAAACTTGTTGAACTACATGTCCCTGTGGCATTCATTGAAGAATTCAATTGGAGTAATTTCATCCCCCACATTTGCTTGTTCATCAAAAGGAATAGTGAGAATAATAAATAAAAAATATACAAAGGTAAGGCGCCTTGTCAGTTTCCATTAGTAATTTTCGAAAACAATCAATCTTTTCTTGATGTGAAAATGATCTCCTAATTAAAGCTTAGATTTGAAGTTAGATGATTGGTTGAATTCCTACCAAAATACGTAATATTGGGGATCAAAGTAAAATAAATTTTTTCCACTTGGGGTCCAAGTCAAAAATTTTTATTGTTTTAACCCCTCCCACATGGGCAAGGGACTAATTTTTTTTCCATAAAAGAAATCTTATGTGAGTGTTAAACACGACAATGAAATTCTAGTTCTTGTCACCAAACTTAGTAAAAAATTAGTGCGAATCTGAGTGTCATCACTCAATATTTATTATTTTTTATATTATATCCGTATTTTAATTACAATATACAAAAAAATTGAATGGTGTCATTTTAATTTAAGAGGAATCACTCAATATTTTATATATTTTTTTATATTTTTTGATATAAAATAATAATAAAAAAGTG
This sequence comes from Gossypioides kirkii, assembly GCA_005610355.1. Lineage (NCBI taxonomy): Eukaryota > Viridiplantae > Streptophyta > Magnoliopsida > Malvales > Malvaceae > Gossypioides > Gossypioides kirkii. Next base: position 37,214,569 of record CP032246.1, read on the forward strand.
TGGTGCCACTCTAAATAACATCACTATTCCAAATATATCATTTTGATAAATAATAAGAAAGTGTATTATTTTAATAATTGATTTTTTTATATTATTTTAATAAAAAGTCTGTTTTGAAGGGAGTTGCAGGGGAAAATAGAGACAGGATGTCCATATTCTCTCTCTAAATCGGTTGGCCATTAGAATGATTTTGGGGTGTAATGTTGTTTTGTTTGATTATGTTGTTTGTATTTTTTTTGTGATGGTGTTTGCAGATCAATTGTTCTGTATTTGCAGTTTTGGCTGTGAGCTTGCTATATGTAACAGCTCTTTTGTTTTGTTTTTGTGGCTTTGGTTGTGAGCTTGCTGTCTATAGCAGCTATTTGGGGGTCTTTGATTGACCTTTATTGCCTTTTGTCAAAACCATTTTGGAACGGAATTTCGAAAAATTATTTTAAAATATGAAAAATAGGAGTTGCCACCAATCTTTTATTCGGGTGTGATTGGATCACCATAAAACGTTTAAAATACGTTTTGAAAAATGTTGGTCTTCGAAATCCAGAAAACAAGTTCGGGAGTCGGTTACGCATAAAGAAGGATTAGCACCCTCATACGCCCAAAATTGGTACCACATTGATTACTTTCGGGTCTTTGTTTGTGAAAACGTTGAAAACTCGAGTAAAGTTTAAAAGTACGATCTTTGTCTTTTAGAAAACTTCACAAGATTTCAAAGGAAGGCCTTTTGAGAAAAACCCGTCCCCGTGTTTCGAATCTCTATGAGAACTAAAAGTTGTAACCAACACGTTAAGGCACTATGTTCTTAGAGTTCCAAAATTGAAGGATGTTTTGAAAGATTTTGAAGAGGATATCCGATTTGCATGAATTACAAAAATCACACTCAGCACGTTAGAGCTATTTTTCGAGGTTTTCACACGAAAGGACATTGCCTCGTTTTGTTTTAAAATCATTTTTATATATATAGATATCTATTTTGAGAACTTGAAAGTTTCGTATTAAATTTAAAATGCAATCCTCGGACATATGACTTGAAAAATTTGCATATAGAATGCTCATTTACTTCGATCTTCGTAAAGAATTAAAATCGTGACCAATGCGTTAGGACACGACGTTCTCGGAATCTCGAAGTTAACAGGCATTAAAACCTAAAAAAGGATATTCGATTCGTGCGAGTCATACGAAAAATTACACCCGACACGTTAGAGCATAATTTCTCGAAGTTTTCACATGAAAAGAACATTTTCTCGATTTTAAAATTGCTTTGAAAATGATCGTGTAATCTTTAAAAACGAATGAGCAATTAATAAAAGAGAATAAATAACACGAAGTAAGATAATAAAGCGGATAAATGGTATGCAAAAATATAAAATGCAGGTGCATAATAATTTAAAATGAATGCAAATATCGATGAGGAAGCAAAATGATGCAATCGGAGTTGAAAACGGGACTTTTTGGATACTTGAGGGCAAAATGGTAATTTTAGACTCTCGGGGGGCAAAAATGGTAATTTTGAGAAAATTTGGGGCTAAAAATGGTATTTGGACATTCGGGGGTAAAACGTAATCTTTAGAAAAAATCAGGATCAAAAACGGGGTTTTTGGACATCCGGGGGTAAAATGATAATTTTTGGAAGTTTCGAGGTTAAAAATGGAATTTTTGAAAGTTTGGGGGTAAAAATGTAATTTTTGGAAGTTTCTAGGGCAAAATGTAATTTTTGAAAGTTTCAAGGTCAAAAATGTAATTTTTGAAAGTTCGGGGGTTAAAATATAATTTTTGGGTAGTTTAGGGACCTTTAAGGTAATGAAACCAAAAATAGGTGACACGTGGCAGCCCCACAGGCATCCTGAAGCGAAAGGACTAATTTAAAACCAAGAAAAATTTTTGGGCCAATTTTGAAATTAAACAGAATTTAATTTAAGGATTAAATTAAAACAAATTAAAAATAAAAAGGACCAATTGTAAAATAAACCAAAATAGTGACACATGATAGCTTCTGGTGCTCTAAAAAGGTTAAGGGATTAAATTGAAAAGTAATTAAAATTACTAGGCCAAATTATAATTAATTAAAAGTACAAAAAAAGACTAAATTGAAACAATTAAAAAATGAGGAAGGACCGATTACAGAAATAAACCATTAGTCAAAAACATGCGGATCCTCTGTGTCGGGTCGTGTCAAATCGGGTCGGCCACGAGTATCCTAAAAAAACGACGCCATTTTGGTTTTAAATACCCATAGCAAAACGCTGCCGTTTTGGTAAGGGTATTTAAACCCTTTTGCTTTCAAAAATTCATCTCCTTTTTCATTTCTTCAAAATCCAAACACCCTTTCCCTCTCTTTCTCTCAAAACAGATCCATGGCCAATCGATCCTTGCTCCCACCGTCCGAGACGCGTCGCCGGGCACGCGCCATTACTTATTGTCGCCGATCAACGCTCCAATTACCTCCATCGTCCACGCGCTGCCATCGTCGCCATGCACGCAGCGTCGGGGTTCCAAAAGGGTAAGGTTCTTTCTCCCTTTTTTATTTCAAGCACTTGATTTCGAAAACCCTCTCTTTTTCTTTTAATTCTTTTGCTTTAGATTCAAAGTTAGATCTGGTTTCAAACCAGATCTGAAAATCTTTAAAAACCCTTTTGTTGTTTAAAAATTTGACTTTTCTTTCAAAACCCCTTTTTTATTTCATTTGTTTTTTATTCTGTTATTCTCGATTTTAAGATTTTAAAACTTGGATTTTTTTGGGCTTCAACACCTTTCAAGGCTCTTCTTGTTTGTTTCTTGAATGAGAAAAAAGAAAGATAAAAATAATATAATTAATATCCATAAATTCAGACGATACCAAATGAAAGTTACAATAAAAGTGTATGAACTTTGAAAAAAAATACAACATCAAAGTATTAAAATACATAATCATAATTCACAACAAAAACTTAATAGAAATTAATTTAAACATAAAATGACTAAAACTCTGAGGACCAACCTCCACTTACCATCTTTTGAGCTGCAATTGTATAGATTGGGACACCATTGACACCATTTGGTTCAACTCTAAAGATGATTTTATCACCATACCTGAGATTTTTATCTAGGACATATTTATGCCATCCTTTTTGAAACTTTGGCTTAAGATAACCATCCCCTACTCCCATATAATATCCAAAGTTCTCCCAAATCTTACTGGAAACATCGTGCACCGAAAAAGTTATTGTTTGTCCCCATTCCCAAGCGGGCAAATACTGCACGAACTTGGTCGAAATCGCTAGTTGCTTTTAAACATTAGTCTTGGTCAAGCATTTCTCAAAGACAAACATAGTTGAAAGATGTTAAGAATTACCGGTGATCACTACTGAACTGAAATACGCTGGTGGTAACCTCGGCACAATTGTACAGGTACATTAATTTGAGAACTATGGCTTGAAAACAAAAGGGGGAAAATATCTAAAATATTAGATCAATTAATTGGGAAAATATATATATTAACTTACAGTACACATTTATATACCTTCAATTGGTAAAAAAATTGGTAAAAAATATATATATTAACTCAAAGGAGAGTGAGAAACAAGGGATCCTAAGTTAGTGGATTATCGTAAATTGGTTCTCGAGTTGATTACGGAGTTCGATGGCGTCACTTTCCATTATCTCCCAAGAGAAGAAAACCAAATGGCCGATGCTCTTGCCACTCTAACCTCGATGATCAAAGTAAATAGGTCAAAACATGTAAAGCCCATTCAGATGAGTATCTGTGAAGCCCCTGCTCATTGTTGTGATATTGAGGCAGAGCAAGAAGAAGGAAAAGATGATCACCCATGGTACCAGGACATCCTTCAATTTATAAGAGATTGAAAATACCTCGAGCAAGCTTCAAAAAATGAAAAGAGGACATTGAGAAGACTTGCTAGTGAATATGTCTTAGACGGCGAAATGTTGTATAAAAGGAGAAAAGACCAGGTATTGCTGAGATGTGTCGACGCAGTGGAAGCTAAGAAAATCTTAGAGGAAGTTTACGAAGGCATTTGTGAGACACATGCCAACGGTTTCACGATGACCCGGTAAATAATGAGATTCGGGTATTTCTGGTCTATCATGGAAGGTGACTGTATCAATTATGCTAGGAAATGCCATAAGTGCAAGATATATGGAGAGAAGATTCATGTACCTCCATCGCACCTCCACGTCATGACGTCTCCTTGGCCTTTTTCTATGTGGGGCATGGATGTCATTGGACCAATTTCTCCAAAAGCTTCCAATGATCATAGATTCATCTTTGTGGTGATCGACTATTTCACCAAATGGGTAGAGGTAGCTTCATATTCCAACGTAACCAAATCCGCAGTTAGTAAGTTCCTGAAAAAAGAGATCATATACCGGTATGGGATGCCAGAGAGGATCATATCCGACAATGCCTTGAACTTGAACAATAGCACGATTGCAGAAGGTTGCGAACAGTTCAAAATCAAGCCTCATAACTCCCTTCCCTACCGCCCAAAAATGAATGGAGCTGTGGAGGAAGCAAATAAGAATATCAAGAAGATCGTGGTAAAAATGACTGAGACTTACAGAGATTGGCACGAAAAATTACCATTTGCTCTCTTTGCCCACAGAACTTCGGTCAGAACTTCTACTGGGCAACCCCATTCTCATTGACGTACGGTATGGAAGCGATCTTGCCTATTGATGTTGAAATACCCTCTCTTCGAGTCTTAAATGAGATCCAATTAGATGAGGCTGAATGGATTCAAGCCCGATATGATCAGTTAAATTTAATCGAGGAAAAGAGATTAAAAGTCATCTGCCATGGCCAGATGTACCAGAAAAGGATGATGCGAGCTTATGACAAAAAGGTTCATCATAGGGAATTCCATAAGGGAGATCTAGTTTTGAAGAAGATACTCCCCATACACAAAGATTTTCGTGAAAAATAGATGCTCAATTGGGAAGGACCTTATGTGGTAAAGAAAGCCTTCTCATGAGGAGCTCTCATCCTAACAGAAATGGATGGCAAGGAGCTGAACAACCCCGTCAATTCAGACTCGGTGAAGAAATACTTCACCTAAAAAAAAGGGTTCAGGGTGAAAACCTGCAAAGGGCGTCCTGGAATTGAGGTAAGTTTGAGTCGAAAACCCGTAAAGGACGGCTCAAACCAAGGTATGGGTCGACAGGATGGAAGAAGGTTACAACTTGAAGCGTCAACAAAGCACTCCAAGTCTTCTAGACACATGTCCAAGCTAAGGGTGATTCTTAGCGAGTCGATGCAAGAGAGACTCATTTTGACGATATTCAAGACAATTAATTGCCCTTTTTTGTATACTTGTCAATTTTGGACTAATGTTGTTTCCTTTTATCCTCTTTTGAATACAGTTTTCAAATATGACTTTGTTTCTACACAATTTTGTTCAAAGCATTTTGCATTTAAATAACGAGTAATGAACTAATAAATCATACGAAGATTCATGAGCATTGTTCTGAAAATTTTCAAAAATTATAAGGTTCCGAAACAGGATCACCAATGAGAAAACAAACTTGAAAACAAACAATTCAATGTCAGTAGAGAAGAAGATGAATCAGCACATCAATGACAGAATTTGGGACGGGGGATAGATCATACCGGCCTGACTAATAATAAATAAAACATTAATCATGCATACATATAGTTAGGAGCATTTTGACTCATTCTGAGCATGGCATCCTAAATAAACTGGCCTAACTAAAGGCCCATTTGAGCATATTTTACAGGTCTCAACACCATGAAACATGACGGGAAAGATTTAAGCCGCAACGGTAAATCCAGTACCATGAAGATTTGAAGAGGAAAGGTTCAAGTCATAATGGCGAACCCAGTACTTTAGAAATATGCCGAGAAAGGATGAATCCACTACGTAAAGTTGAAAGAAAACTACAGCAACGGATCCCATTCGCCCTGAAGTTGCAGTGGAATGGAATGAAGTTATATGAACAACCATTTTCTTACCTCAAATTCAGGGTAGATTATAGTCATTTTGATCCTTTACTCTAAATTTGGGGCAGATCACCATCAACCAACCTTACTCCAATCACGGAGTAGATTACGATTATACAAACAGTGAGGCGGTCATCTTCTTGATGATGCCTACTCGACGCTCGATACGAGCAAATCTTCGAACCTCAGCTTCCTGATGAGATACTGAGAAGCAAGTCGAAGCAATAAAGTGGTTAGCTTCCTGATGAGATATAAAGAAGTGAACCAAATCCGTCTTCCTAATAAAACACAGAGAAGTGGATCAAAACAAGTGATGCGGTCATCTTCTTGATGAGATACTGAGAAGAAGAACAAATCAAACTCACGCTCGATATGAGTAAATCTTCGAACCTCAGCTTCCTGATGAGATACTGAGAAGCAGGTCGAAGCAATAAAGTGGTTAGCTTCCTGATGAGATACAGAGAAGTGAATCAAATCCGTTTTTTTGATGAAACACAAAGAAGTGGATCAAAACAAGTGATGCGGTTATCTTCCTGATGAGATACTGAGAAGAAGACCGAGTTAATGAAACCAGACTCAAAAACTACAGTAACGAATTCCAATCTCCTTGCAATTTCAAAAGAATGGAGTAAAGTTACAGTAGTAAATTTTGTCTTTTTGAAGATTACCTTAAAGCAAAATGGAACCACCACATCGAGGAAATAAGAAAGGTGGTTGCAACGAAGATTGGACAGCTGACTGAAGGCAAACCAATTAAAGAAAAGCGTCAAAGGGATAAGACTTGATAAATTGGACATCCTTTTTAGTCTTTGCTCCGTTCCTGTTACACAGCAATGAGCAAAGAGATGCAACTGTAAAAGCCCAATTTTGACCGAGCCCAAACCATTTTAAATTTACTTTGAAATTAAATTTATTTTAAATTTAAATTTATTTTTAATTTAAGTTTGAATTTAATTTAAATTCAATATTATTGTAAATTTAATATCCATTTACAAAGCAAAAGTCCACATTACAAACCCAAATTAGGCCCAAAACATATGCACCCCAATCCTTAATCCAACTCAGACAATCCAATTGTAAGCTCAAACCCTATGACCCATTACACCCACAAACAAAATAGCCCAAACCCAAACCACTAAAATCAAACCCTAAACTAAGCTACCCCACGTGCCTCTACTGTTGCCCACCAGCTTCATTCTGTCCTGCCACCACCAGCTCCAACTTGTCCTGCCACCGCAGCTATCAAGAGAAAACTGTAACAAGCAAGTTAAAAAGACAGACATTTAATTATAAGCAACAAATTACCATCATTTGTAAAATGGCTATAAAACCAGAATTAAAACACTTGTAAAATAGATATGGTTTTATATAACAAAAAAAACAAAAATCAGAAGGAGAGTTTTGAGAGGCAACCAGTGTTTGCAAGTTAAACAAAAGCGGTTAGCATTCGATCAAGAACAGCAACCAAAAGCATAATAAGCAGAATATAAAGTAGTATACATCGACTCAAATATACATGCACAGAAAACATTTATTCTTCAACATTAACTTTCTATGTTTCGAACGGTTTGCATCCTCTATGTACATTTATTAATATCTCTTGTTCATTAAATTAATATTTGTCATTTAATATTAGCTTTTAATGTAAAGTAACTATAATAACTTTAATATTAATAATAATAATAATTACAATAATAATAAATATTAGTGATAAACAGCCTTAATAAGTATTTAATAAATAATATTAATGTTAATAATAAATAATAATAAAAGAATTTGAAAAGGTTTAGAGCGTCCCTGGTTGCGCGTCGTCGGAGCAGCCACCAAAGCCCACCGATCCGTCGTCGTTACGCTCGCAAAAATCATGATCTGCAATAAAAGAACACAGATTTGAGAATAAAGGTTTTTTAAAAAAAGAGGTAAATCAAATACAATCTTTAACAAAAAGAAATAAAAGGGATGAAAAATAGATTTAAACAAATATAAAAAAAATGACAGGTTTTGAGTTATTAAAAGGTTTTTTTGAAAGGATTCGGCCACTTTTCTGTAGATCGAGACTCGATCTAAATAGATCCAAGTCCAATCTATGCGTTAAAAAAAAAGAAAGAGAAGAAAAGAATCACTTTACCTTCGAACACCGGCGGCGCGTGCACGGTGGAGTCGCGTGATCGGCTCGTGGGGCGTGGAATTAGTGACGCAACGACGAAGCACGGCAGATGGAGGGGCAGTCTTACGATTGGAGAGAAAGCCACATAGAGAAAAAGGGAAAAAGGAGCTCCTTTTTTTATAAAAACAAAATGAAAATGAATTTTTACTTAAGAATTTGGCTTAAGTACTCTTCATGAAGCTGTGCCGTTTGCACAGGGATCCAAGCTTCATCTTTCTTTCTTTTTATAATTTTTACTTTAAACTTTATTTTTGTTTTAATTCAACCTTTAAATCACTTTTTTCTTTTTTATATTGGCCCATATTATTCTGTTTTCTTAACTTTTAGTCCTGTAATATATATATATATTTTTAATTAAATCTTTTGAATTTAATCTCATTAATTTTTTTATCTTAAAAATTATTTTGATCTTTTTTTTTTTTAAAAAAAAATCTAATCTTTTAAAATATTTGATCCTTCTGTCACTACATTCCATTTTTATAAGCAATTTACATTTATTATTATATTTGTATATTTATCAATTTATTTGTTTTCTTCGTACATAAATTTCGCCCCTTTGTTGGTTTTCTTTTCCTAAAAGGAAATCCTTTTACTTTTAATATTTAAATTTGTTTAATCCATTAATTATGAGAATAACCTTACCAATTTTTATCCACTAGCATCTTTTCAAACCATATCACATGATTTATGCAATTCACGTCTTTATTTTTATCATTTTTTATTTAGTTGAAATTAATACACATTCATCCATTCTTTATAGAACTTTTCATAAAAAATGATATTTACCATTTCAACATTAAAACAATGCTTGTTATTTTGTGATTTGAAATGTTGTGCTTTAACTCACTACGCATGGTCTCTTTTTAAATTAAAATAATCGAATACTTTTAATCGAGTCAATGTTTCCTTATTTCGATTCTGAAAATTTGTGCCTTAATTTATTATGTGCAACCTTTTTGCAAATCGAGATAATTGAACATCTTTTTTAAAATTTAAAAAGTTTACAACAAAAAAAAACTCGTTATTTCTGGATCTTGAAATGTTATGTCTTAACTCACTAGACGTAACTTTCTTTCCCGATCACTTTGAAATAGTGAGACTTCCAAACAAAATCGGTTTCTTTTAAACTCATACATTCGAGGATTGTATTTTAAACTTCATTCGAACTTTCAAAATTTTACAAACAAGACCTTAAGATAATCAATGTGGTACCAATTTTGGGCGTATGAGGGTGCTAATCCTTCCTCATGGGTAACCGACTCCCGAACTCATTTTCTGGATTACGAAAACCAAAATATTTTTCAAAACGAATTTCAAACGTTTTGTGGTGATCCAATCATACCGAATAAAGGATTGGTGGCGACTCTCACTTTTTTCAAATTTTAAAATAATTTTCGAAACTTTATTTTAAAAACGTTTCGACAATATTATTTTGATAATTAATTTTTTATATTATTTTAATAAAAAAACCCATCATTTCCTGAGTAATTAAAAAATAAATTATCATTCACATCATTTGATATCGTTTTATTAAAAAATATATCAAATTATCAATTATTTTATGATTATTATTATAATTTATTAATTAAAATAAATTAAAACACAGTATCTATATCCTAATCCTTTGACAGTTATGGAAGCACAAAAATGTTAAATGGTAATTTCCGAGACGGAGAAAAACTATGTCTTATGAACAGTGGGGAGAAGTGAACCCATGTTGGGATTTGGTGTGGAGAGTATCTGCTCCGCAATGAATCTGACAATTCCTTTGGTTACTCATGAGTGATTGGCTACTGACAAATGTTAGTGGAGTCGTCGTGGGATGACAGAGGAAAGTCACTTCAGTTTTTCTAGTTACTGAGGAGTGAGGAGCACCAAGTGATGAATGGATTAAGGTAAATTCGGATGGCTTAGTTGATTTAGAAGCAGGGATTTCGACAATAGGGGGAGTTTCTAAGGGATGTTCATGGTTAATGGATCCTGGGATTTATGCGAAAAACAGGTTCTGCGATTGTGTTTCAACTTTCAAGTAGAAGCCCAAGCACTTCTTTAAGGTATTAGGATAGCGTGGGAGAAGGGTTTTAGGAGAGTGATAATGTTCTCTTAATCAATGTCATTTGTAGTGTTTATGCAGCAAGGAACGGACTGTCAAAAGTCAGGGAAATTCAAAACTACTTTGCACGTCAATGGCAGATTTCTTTCAGGCATATCAATAGGCAACAGAACGCAGTGGCGGATGGTATGGCAAAGCTTGGACGCATATCATCTGGTGATCTCAAAATCTGCTACAACCCTCCGAGTGAAGTGGTGCCCTCTGTCGAGCAGGATAAGACAAGGATTGCTAATTCTATGATGCATGAAACAGTTTGAAATGTTTAGGCTTGTTATAAGCCTATTTATTTACAACAGAAAAAAAAAATGCCATATGTTAATTATTTGAAATTGACATTTAAGTTTGTATTTAATATTGATATTATTATTATTGCAAATGAAGGTGAATTTTTATACATTAAAATACATTATTTTTTATTTAAAGATGGAATAAATTTTCAAATAATTTATTTTTAAGTATTATATTAAAAAATTTATTTGAGTTTATTGTTGCTTTTAAGGTTGTACAAAAGAAGAAAAAACATCATTGCTTTGGAAAATGTGATTGATCTCTATCTACAACTTTTTTCCCCATCCCACTCTAATCCTTCAATCTTAGAAATTGAGTTTGCCTTTGCTTGCCACGTTGTATGGAAGATTTTTTCTTTAAAAGAAATAAAGTATGTGTTCATGCTTTTTTCAGCATGTTTATTTTTTTTAAAATATTGTGTAAATTTAAAAAATAATCACTTTTATTTATCTTAGATTATATTTTAGTTATTTATGTTTAAAATATTACAGTTTAGTCACTTACGTTATTATTTTGTTTCGAAGTAATCACTCTGTCGTTAAGTTCCGTTACTTTCATAATAATAATCTTACATGACAGTTTAAATGGGTTTTAAAAAGCAGACGAAATTAATTTAAAATTTTTAATTAATAAAATTTATTTAATTAAAAATCTATTTTCGTCCCAGTTGGACATCCAAGTTGGCATTTAAAACCTATTTGGACTATCACTAGGCTTTTCGTTAGGGAGGTAACAGAGCTTAACGGCAGAGTGATCACTTCGTAACAAAACAATAACATATATGACTAAAACGCAACATTTCAAACATAAGTGACTAAAACGTAATCTGATACAAATAAAAGTGACTATTTTTATAGTTTAACCAAAAATATTATAAAATTATAATATTTTTTTCATGTAAATTATGACACATTCACGTATTTGTACCGTAGTTGTGCTATTTTTATATAATACTTTACATAGTTTTTTCATATTGACTATTTAAATAATAACTCATGTATTCATATATTAATTATGTTTTAATTATAAATTGAGTTTTAACTCAATTGTCACCGGTATGATTGTCAGTACAGGAAGATGTGTGTAATAATCTATTTTTTAGTGGTGTTGAAAATAATAGTTTTGAAACTTCGTTTTCCAATTATTAAGTCCTAAATATTATTATATAATACTTATGAATCTAATATAGTGTTATATTGAATGGTTAGCTAATTAAGGTATAGTGATTAAATTGTAAAAACTTATAAAAATATATCACTATAGATTTTTAATTGCTAAAGGACTAAAATAGTGATTAAACCAATACTTAAATGGGCGATTATACCATTTTAAATTACGGTTGACGGTTAGATTTAATATATCTTAAAATAATGTTACAATTTAAATTTAATTATTTATAATTTATAAATAAGGTAAGTAAAAACAAGTAACTGGATGGAAAGAGATGAAACTTTATTCATCTCCCATCCTTGGTCGAATCTTCAAGAAACAAAAAGGGGGAAGAACTCTCTTAGGTTTTCAAGTTTTGCTATTCAATTGGTAAGTGAATTCAAGCTCATTTTTTTATAATTTTTATGTTTTTTAGATTTTGGGAGTTTGATTTAATTAATTCGTATATTATTTTGTAAAATTGTTAAAGTTTATAAAAGTTGACATTGACGAATCTTGAAGCTTTTGGAACTAAGTTGATAGACTTTGAGCTTAGTTATGAAAAAGGATTATTTTGTAAAGCGAAAATTGTTAATTTTGAACCTAGGGACTAAAATGCATAATACTCAAAATTGATTATATAATTCTATCAATGTGGATAAAATAGGGTTGTAAAAGGATGAAATTGAGATTGGTTTCGAAATCAAATCTCAAATGTGAAAGTTAGGAATGTTTCGGTTTTAAGGACTAAATTGAATAAAAAGTAAAACTTTAGGCAATTTTTATAAAATAGAATTGAACTGTCATGTGCATAAAATAAAATGTTATAAGATATTTGAAACTGATAAATTGAAATGATTTACTGTATAGATCAAGATTTGAATCAAACAATAATAATTAAGGAAAAAGAAAAATTGTTGAATAGTCCTTACAATTCAACTCGTTAGCAGTTTCTGCAACTAAGTTCATACAGAAAAATTGAAAATGTATGTGTTTGAATTATGAATTTGTATTGCGTAAATGTACTTTGAATTATATACAAATTAGTACAAAAAGGTGAGAAAGGGATTGAATTGTAAAGAGTGGATATGATGTGTTAAATGTGTCTGAATGAATGTTGGCATGCCAATAAGGTTGTTTACGCGTTGTACATGATATGTAAGAGATGATACAAAGTATACAATTGTACAGAGATGTCACTAATTATGCCGGAATCATGCATTTGTTACGGATAATCAAGATATGTCTCTACGGAGACTCTAGTTTGGTGGAGGGATGTACTGTTATATGATATATGTCTCTAAGGGTTTTGCACTTCGATGCTCTGGTGTGGTGTAATTAGTACTCTGATGAGCTATCTGGTGTGATGTAGTTACATGAGTATTTGTATTTATTCATTTTAGTTCATTAGGCTAATCGATTAATAAAGAATGACTGAATGATAGTATATGTTAGGATAAAAAAAATGACTTTATGTGATTGGAATAATGTAAATGATGTATATGTTAAATTATCATAATTGAATGGCACTGAATTGAATTGCATTGTATAATTTGAAATGTTATAAGACTTGTGTGTGGTGATCTCACTTATTGTTGTTAAATGTGAAAATGGGAAAGTTGTATAGTTAGCTAATTTGTTTTGGTAATTGTGAATTGAGGTGAGTTTACTATTTTAAAACCTATGAATATACTAAGCATTTGAAATAATTACTCTGTTTCGTTTTTTGTTTTTATGGTGGTCATTTTGCAAAACGCGTTGATCAAATAAAAATGATTTTTTTATACAACGAAAAATAAAAAATTTAAAAATCGAGTTGGTTTGTTATATTTATAACAATAAACCAATTATTGAATTTACAACAATTACCAAATTCGCAATTGTGTTTTTGGCTAGACGGATCCTTGTCGTTCTTGGCTTTCAACCAAACAACCTTCTCCGTTATTGCCGTACCACGAACTGCCTCGAGTGTGGGCTTGAATGGTTTGATTCAAACACAAAACCAAAACTAATTTCTTAATCTTTTGTGTGAAAATGAAAATTCTTTTCTCATATAGAAACCAACAAAAATTGTTATTCCGAAAAGTAGGTTTAATAATTAAGAATATATTCTCTCTATTTTCGAGTAGAGTAACAATATTGTGCCATTATCTCTGTTTATGTCATCTATTTATAGAGAGAGGATGTAGAACATTTGTTGAATCGTAGAGGTTTATTTCAATTAGAAAAATGAACTCCTAGCATAACTAGGAGTATAGGAGACGACAACTCTAATTAGTAATACTAATGTTTGTCGTTCCCCTCATTAACATGAAAGACTTTTGGGTCTCTTCCATATCGAGTCTAATTACAAGCATTTCTTGAGCTTTTAACTAGTACTTTATAATTGGGTCCAACCTGATATTTGTTTTTCTATTTCTCAAAATAAATATCTCAATTTTGTTCCAATTTAATAATTTTCTCACCCAAATTCTAGTTCCATTAAAATCATGATGACTTTAACGTAAAATAATCTATGAGAAAATATATTTAGTATTTCTATATTCATTTAATTTAAAAACATAAATTCATTTCTAGGTCATTTTCATTTTCATTTTAGAGAAAACACATTCATTTCAAATGTTTCCATTTCTCCATTTTCATTTTCATTTTCATTTTTATTTTTATTTTGAAAAAAACCACATTTAATTTCCAAATGTTTCTCATTTCTCCATTTCCACCGCTTCTATTCATTTATGTTCTTTTGATTTAACATGCAATTCGTTTTTTTATCTCAACGAGTTAGCAGGGGGATCGATTGGACATATATGATTGAGGCTCAAATTATTTGTAATTAAGTTTCAGCTTTTTACCCATTAATTATAAACTTATTTAGTCACGAATTCATTCCATTATAGTATCGTGATTAAATTTATTCATGAGTCAAGCTATTTGCCAATACACAAAAGCTCACCCGAAATTTGGAAAGATTTGGGCAAAAGCACTAGGTTTAAAAAATGGAATTGGCCAAAAAAAAGACCCATTTAAGATATGGGTCGAGCTTAATCTTGAACATTCAAAGTTCAAGCCTAACCTAACCCGTTTTTAAGTTTATAATATTTTATGTTATACTAATTTTATATATTATGTAATTTATAACACATTAAAAAATAAACTTATATTAAATGTATAATATTACTCTAATGTAAATATTAAAATAATATTAAAATTACAATATAAAATATTTCAATAAATAAAAAATAAAATTATTAATATGAAAGTAAAATAATATAATATAAATATTTTTAAAAAAAATTAAAATATAATATAACCAAATATAAAATGAATTTGAATTAATCTTTTACAAATATAAATGAGTCTGAACAAAATTTTAAACCCATGATTCAAACCAAGTCAAACTTAGACAAGAATAAAGTAAGTTAATATGACATTGTTAGACACATGATTTTGGTTGCCACCGCCAAGATGGCTCGTATAAACACAGTATTCTGGTAGCCTCGGCCAGATATTTCGGGAGCTAATTTTAGTTGAAGCAATTCAAACAAGTTTAACAAGAACAAGCAATGGAGTACAGTGGCCAACCAAACCATAAACCGGATCAAACTATCCGATGCTGTTTCAGGTTTATTTGGAAGGGTCTAATAGTTGAAGCAAATTACATCAGACAAAGCCGAAACACCATGGGGTTTCCTATCATTCCACAACTCGACCTTGACCTTAATCCAAGTTACATAAATCCACATCCAACAGGTCCATTAGTTCCATTGGATAAGAAAAATTGCCCACTACCATATATCCAATAGCTCTTCCCTACCTCAAATAAACAGAGCCCCATATGGATGAACTGATTAGATGTTTGAACACTGATCCTTTAAGACAATAAAGCCTACCAAAATCCATGAGACGACAGCAAAGCCTTCAAGTTTGTATTTAACGTTCTCACAATGGAATTATTGAACCAAGTGTGAAATAAAAGTAACCATTTTACTTTGGATGGGATTCAAGATCCATCTCCTGAAGGTTCAGCAACAGATCCTTTGAGTTCAAGAAGACTTTGTTGGCTGAATTTGCAATGGTCTGTGCAATCTCTCTAGAGGCTTCAATTTTCCTCAATGTAATGAATGCTGGGTTCTTTGCAATTGCTTGACCAATAAGTTGGGCACTCTTGGCTTCTCCCTGTAAACCAGAAAAACAAATAAATTACTTCAGAAGAGAAAAAAAGATCAATCCATTTTATCATATTAAGCCAAATATCAGAATTTTCTGAGAGAAGATGAAACTGACATTCAAGTATGTTTCAGATTATCTTCTAGAAAGTATATCCTTTTTACCAGCTCTACTTGATATTCTCATTGAGCTGCATTTATCATCTAATATTATAGAAAAACTCATACATTTCACCACCTTGGCTTCTTTTTTGGTCCTTAATTTTACTTCCTTGTATTCCCCCTTACATCCATAATTACCAAGGCCATAGTGTGTGGTTCTATTTTATGTATCTCACCTGTGCTCGGATGACAGCACTTTTCTTGTCCTGTTCAGCTTTTTCCACAATAAATTTAGCTCTCTCAGCTTCTTGTGCAGCCACCTGTTTCGCCTCAATTGCAGCAGTGAATTCCTTCCCAAAAGTCAGACTTGTGATGGACACATCATCAAGTTGAATGTTGAAGTAAGCTGCCCTTTCAGTCAGAATCTTCCGGATTTCCTTACTGACATTCTAAAAGCACAACAGTTCAACTTCAGACAATTAATCCAAACTATCTATCCTATTACTGGGGCATCTAAAATGTATGACAGGATATCTACCTCTCTCTGAGTAATGAGTTGGCTAGCGTTGTATTGAGCAACAACAGCTTTTAAAGTTTCATGAATGATCGAAGGCAGGACCCTCTCATTATAGTTCTCACCAAGGGTTCGATAAATTTCCGTTAAATGAGTTGACTTAGGGCGAGTGAGAACTCGAAGCCCAATCTTGACCTGCAGAGGATATAGTTCAGAAGCAGGTTTACTGTCTAAGTAAGGCATTACTTCCTGCAACATTTTTCTATTTTAAGTTTCTACCTAATATAACTCTGCAAATGCATGTACTGTAGCATCAACAAGAAAGGGAAAAGCATAAAAATGCCTCATGGTTACTCTGTTATGGAGCCCTTTAAAATGATTGGATGAAATGTAAGCATTTCACTTAGCATAAAAAGAATGTAAATTTCATAATTGTATCCATAGCTCATATGTTCATATCAAAGGTTAAATATACACAAATAAATAATTCTTAAAAGATGGAACAACCATTACATAACTTTTAAAAATGAAAAGCTTGATAGGAGGTATGACATAGAAGGAAAAGAAATGATTACATTTACAATTAATATGTACGCAAAATATAGCAATTAATATATAAATTTAATTAATGTTGTTTGTTTAGTAAGCCTTGATGTACCAACTAGTAATGAAATATTCATCTGATTGACTGAGAACATAAATTCATAATTTAAGTATTTAAAACCCCATGCTTAGGTTGTGTTTGGAAATTTAGATTAAAAAATAGTGTAGCTGTGAGATAAAACATAGCATTTATGATTATTTCTCAAATTCATGAATTTGTTGGATGGATATTTAGTCGTGCATTTGAAATTCATAAGGATATTTGTAGATTTTAATTTTTGAGTCCCCAGTTAGTATCATTTTAGATTTAGAGAACTAAAAAGCAACAAGGTAAAGATAGCAAAAAAAAACGTCTTAAGTGAAATTGAAAAATAGCATTTACCATCTGGAGATCACGACTACCAGAAGTACTCTCAACTAAATGAGGTCTTGCACGGACATCATAGATGATAGGCCTCTCAAACCATGGTATCATAAGGTGTGTCCCCTCAGAATAAACCTGCAGAATCAATCATTAAACTTTATGGCATACTGCTAGACAGAAGCTAAGCCCGAAAAAAAAAATTGTAAACAAGAATGTCAAAAGGACGGCAGAAAAATCTGGTCATTCAAGAAAGGATAGCACAAGGCTACTAATTAATCAATTCCATAGAAGCCATAATATGCAAGTTCTGTAAAGCACTACAATATCCACAAACAACAGATATAGGGAAGGAGATGCATTCTAAAAAATATGTCAACCAGTAAAATTATGACCTTATCTTTGATGCCCAATATCCGATTGAAAACAATTGCTCGGTGCCCTCCATCAACGTTGTAGAGACTATTGGCAACTCCATAGAGGCCAAGCCCACCAATGACTCCAATCTTAAGCAAAGCAGGAAGTGCTCCACCTCCAGGCATCTTAGGAACTTTGAGGTTGTTGAGATTCATTTTACTCAATGCTGAAAAGTTAAACATTAAATGTCAAATTGCAGATGACCCCAAAGGTCAACATTAAACCCAATATGAGATGTCAGAGAAATAGTTTAAGTATCTCTAAATCAGAAAAAGCAAACATCCAAACACAAACGTATTCACACATGACAATCCATGTTTACACTCGATATAGGAGAAGAGGCCCCAAACATTTTCCACCTATATAATTGGGAATTATAAGCTATTTCTAGCAGAAAGAAGTATAAGCACCCAAACTATTTCCTGTCATGAAAATACAATATACTGCCTCCACAAAGAACACACCACAGCTAAAATACGTTGATTCGTACAATATGTTGCTAAACAATCTATAATGGTACAAAATTTAAATAATTTATATATTCCAGCATGATCAAGTCTCAAATCTCTATCTTTAATTACAATGCAAATGGGTTTCCCTCAACAGCTTAGAAAAGTACAACAAAAACAGTCATTTCATCAAACCGCAAAACAAGTAAAAGAGAAAGAGTAGGACCCTAAGAACCCCAAAGCTGACAGCTCTAACAATCTAGCTAGCTCTCAAGAAACAAAGGCTGCCGCTTTTGACAGTGGCGCGTAGCACTGCCCCGACCAAGAGATACGAATTAACGACAAGAAATGCAAAGAGAGGAAACGTAACCGCTCAATTTAGCACCCGAAAGGCTGATCACTTCTGCCCAAAATTTCTATGCAAACAAAAGCAGCAAATATAATCTAAAATTTTTCTTTTCGGTAAAAAAAAAAAAAGAGAAAGAGAGGAAGATGCAGATCGAAATACCTACAAAATGGCAACCTTCGAAGAGAGGAATAGAGGGATTCCGGGGTTAGGCAAAAAAAAGGAAGGAGAAAGGTAGGGTTTAGGGTTTTATATTTTGGGTTTTGTTTTCAGTCGACCTATACTCTTCGGCTAATTAATCTTATTTTCTTTTATGTTGAAAAGTATTTATTCTTTGTATTTTATTTTTTGCTTAATGCTAAATTTCATCAAACATACTTAAAAACCTTATTCACTTTTTTTTATAAGTTACAATAATAAAGTAAAAATCGAACAATAAATATAACTAATATGACTTGAACTCAGATACAAAAAATTTTATTTACTTTAATTTAGTACTTAAACGATCATTGTATTATTTGATTTAATCTACTTTTTATAATAATATTAAAAAAATAAGATTATCACGCTAATTAAAATATATCATTTAACACATTTAACTAATCAAAATGTGTCAAATTTATTAATTAAAATTTTAAATATTAAAAAAATTACTTTAACTTACCATTGTTCAACCTGTTGACATAACCTATAATAAACTTTAAATTTTAAATATTTTTTATAAATATATTTTTTACATATATATATGTTCATCTTTTTATATTTTATACGTTTTTTTAATGTTAAACTTTTTCTTTTTATTTCTTGACTTTATATTTTTTAGTTGATTTTTTTTGAAAATATGATTTAATGTTTTGGATTTTTAAAATTTGAAATTTTTGGAAAAAAGAATAAAATTCATTATGAACTTTCTAGAATATATATTTTTGAAAATTTAAAGTTCAATTTTCTAAAATTAAAATACTTTTAATTTTTTTATAAAATTTTCAATTTTTATATATTATTTTCACTTTTTCAAATTTATATATATTTTTTAAAATTTTATAAAATATTTTTTATAAAAAAATTTGAATTATTAATTTAATTTATGTTTCTTCAAGCCGAGCACTACTCGAAATATTAGCTTAAAATTTTATCCAAATTTACTCATATTTGTAATATGCAAATTGTTAACTCAAGCTCATTCTAGACTCACTCATATTATTTTTAAGAAAAATAAATTAAAAATGCATTTATATTTTTTTATATTATGTATGTCGTTTATTGTATAATAATTATATATATTTTTATTTATTAAGTTTTTATATATAATTTGTCTTAACATTTTTAAAATGTTTACACTATAGTAGTGTTTTATTCTACTATAGATTTAATTTTATGTGCTATAAATTATATAATATATAAAATTAATACAATATAAAATATTACAAACTTAAAAATGGATCCATATTTTAAACAGACCTAATTTTTTTGCCTAAGCTCATTTTTCAACCATAATATTTTTGTTCTAACCCTCTCAAATTTCGGGCAATCCTTTGAACCTGGGTGGGTAGCTTGATCCATGAACAAGTATAACATAGCACATTCTAATAACGCTACATGGCAGGCAGGTCAAGTTGGATAACGGATGATAGTTTAAGTATTAAATTAAGGCAAAATAAAGGCATCATCAATTACGACATTTGAAAAACTAGTGTACAAAATTGGAATGCGCTGACCTAAATATATCATGTACTCTTTTTCCTTTAATTAAAAATTTGTTCCACTAAGTCAATTGAGTCATAGTTCGATTGGCATGAGATTGTTGCAAATGCAGGAAGATGTGGGTTCGAGTGCGCTGAAACGCATTATCCTCCTATTTATGACTTGGGGAGGGGCTATAGGTAGTTTTAAGTATTGTGTCAAAAATAGCAAATATGACCAGAACCTATAATGAGATTATTTAAAAAATTTATCCCACTGAATTTTACTTAGTAAAGGTTTTTAATGAGTCGACTTACAATAAGAGATAATGTACTTTTATCCTTCATTAGATTTTTATCTTACATGGTATTTCTTAGTAAAAAGTTTAATAAAGCACATTTATTTAGTGAACTTCCAAGAGGTAGTATTATAAATCTCATAAATGTGGACGTTGAAAATTTCCTAATAAGCCCCCTCCCCATCAATCTATGAGACAACCCCTTCCCAATTTATTAAGAGTTATTATCATTATATTTTAGGTAAAAATTGAATTTTGCCATTATATCTTTATTATTATTATTATTATTATTATACTTTTTTTATAGAATGCCTAAGAAAAGGGGAATAAACACAATTCAATATGCTTAAACTTACATCCTTTTACACTTTTAATATTTTAACTCTATATCAGTTTTCTGCTTAACTTTTGTTTGATATATTTTGTTAGTCAAGTTTGATTTTTGATTGAATTTTTCTATTCAAATTTGTTTTGAAATAATTTGAATATTTAATTAAAAATACTTTTAATATTTTATTGTAATGTTTAACAATAATTAATAATATAATATTAAAAATAAATAAATTAGATACTTTTGAAATTTTAAGCTTACGTTTATTTAGTTTTTTTTTTTTTGTTTTGTTTTGTTTTCCAAGTCTTTCTTTCATTAAACAAAAGTTCTAAATTATTTATTAAATTTTAATATTTTATAAATTAACTTACCGATAGCTATTAAAAAATATTTAAAATTCTCAAAATATAATAGTAAAATTCAATCATAGAACAAATTCCAAATCAATAATACTTGACAAATTTGCAGTTTAACACATTTATGAGAATGAATGATATAAGTATAAAATGTTTTAATGTATGTTTCAATGAAACAATTAAGTCGGGTTGAATATGTCAATTTTTTTTTAAGTTAGGTTTTTGTGTTAATTTTAAAAATATTTAAGAAAATAAACCAATTTTGAAGAAAGTGTGTTCAGTTGGACGAGCTTTCTTTACACATATCAAGAAAACTCGTTTAGTTGAACCCTCTTTCACTTTAAGTAGCAATTTTGACTTTTTTTTAATACAATTAATTTATTTGGTTGAATGGTTAAATGTTTATTTTTCTTAAATGATTGATTGAATAAAAAAAACTTAAAACAACATGAAATATAAAATATAAACATGAGTGAGAGAGGAATCGAATCTAGGACTCAAGAACAAAACAATTAACATTTAACCATCCAATCAAAAAATTTAATTATATTAAAAAAATAAAAAAATTGCAACATAAAAGGAAAACGCGTCCAACTAGACGAGCTTTTTTTATGCGTGTAAGGAAAGCTTATCCAGCTGATCAAGATTTCCATGAAATCGATCTATTCCCCTAATTATTTTTAAAACCAGCATAAAAACTTATTTTTTTTTTCAAAATTTGACATATTAGGCTTATTTAACTCAATTTAGACATTCTTCATTTATTTCTAGTTAATTGAATAGAATAAGCTTATAAAAAAAGCCTTGTAGTGACTTTTCTTTTGCTTGATATTTATTTGTAAGTATTTTTTATAACAAAAAGTTTTATTTTTGGTTTTTTTATGAAAATGACTTATTTTTTTAATTAAATACGTAAATAATTAGAAATAAACACTGAATATAAATAGTGCAAATTTTATCGACATTATCACTTTCACGTTAACTAATGATTAATTTGATTATTTAAAAAAAAAATTTGAGTGATGTGAATGTATTTAACATCATCCATGTAAATTTCCCACTAATACCTGCATTTCGTGGGGGCGGTGGGAATTTTAGAGTGGTGCGAATCTAGTAGATGTTGAAAGTGAACCTAAGGTCTACTTACTAAAATTCTACAAGTTTAAAATACTTTTTTCTTTAATTTTCTTCAATTAAATTACGAAAAAATCACTATACGATTAATTTCCATTCTTGACCTTGTCTTGTATTAATATTCATGATTTGATTTGACGGACAATAATTTATTATCAATTTGAAATTCTTACCTACGAAGCTACTAATCATGTCGGCCTAGACTAAAAGGTGATTTCTTTCTAAAGCTAAGCATTTAAAATTCAAATTTGAACTCCAAAAAACTATTTTGAAAAATATACCCTTTGTTTTTAAAAACAATTTAAAACATTCCATCTCTAAAATGCATTCATTTTAGATAATTAAAATAAAATTCTTGTAATTTCGACATTTAATTTTTTTGGATGTTTTCATTATAATTATTTAATTTTTAAATAATTTTTATTTTATTCACCTGAGCATTAAATCTCTCATAAACATGTCAGGATAAGCACAAGCCTTATCCAAAAAGTTAAGTTGATCTTTACTTTCTTTAAAACTCCAAATTTGACCATAACTATGATGCACAATAAATCTCATCCATAAATCATGTCCTAGAAGTTCACTTGCTTATGGAAACATCACATGAAAAAATCTAAGTCAAATAAGCCAACAAAACACCCAGGTTGTCCTAACGTCTTGATTAATCAGGTAATTGAACAGACATCGAGTTCTCGATTAATCAAGTGATTGATCAAACATCGAGTTTTTAGTGCTTGGACAATTTTGGTCCTAACAAATTTTATCTTCCATTTAAAACAAAACTCATAATTTTTTTCATCACTTTTTTACCCAAATGAAAAACAAACAATTAATTTAATTAATTACAAATATTTATTTTTTACTTTTAACTTAACATGAAAGATTTGAGATTATATAATAATTTTTTTAAGTTTTATAAATAATTATTTAATATGAATAATTTGAGTTGATCTCCTAAAAGATAATCTGAAAACATAAAAAAAATCTAAATTTAAAAAAATACTAAATTAATTAATTAATTTTAATATTATAGTAACAAATTGATTGACATTATTAATGGATAACAATTTATTCAATATATTATGATATTTTGAAATTTAAAATTTCAATATTAAAAAATAATTAGAATTTCGAAAATGGGATAAACAAGTACAATTTGATAGTTTTTGTGTATTATTTTAAGTTCAATCGTTTTTTCACTTTAATCCTTGATTTTTACCTTAATCAATACTTTAAAAAACATTATTTGGATGACCAAAATGAAAGCGACTTAAAAGTTAAGTGATTAAAATGAAAGTATAAACATGACATGGTGTGTACAACTAATTGTCACTTGTGTGACTAAAATGAAAATGCCCTAAAAGTTGTATGACTAAATTGCAAAAATTTTATATTGAGTGACCAAAATGTAAATGACTTAAAAATAGAGTGATCAACTAAGAATTTACCCCTTAAAATAAAACAAATACTTATTTCCCGCCCTATTTTGGGGTCAAATCCGGTCAATAACTAACTAGATGTAGGGTGATAGGGTAGATACGTAGCTCATGCCAACTTGTTTCATAGGGTTACCGTATGGCATTAAAATATGCAAAATTTAAAGAAATCTTGAATTTGGTATTTTTTTTTTTGCCGGAAGAATTTTGGTTTTATATGATGAAATGAGAGGTTGTGACGTCAAGTTCGAAGATGTTTTTCCAAATTCTTACGTTTGTTAATTGTGCAAATCCTAAATTTAAACCCCAAAATTCGGCGTCTCATTGTTTTGTAGTTTATCTTAACACTATGACGTAACAATTATTGTACTTTAGGATTAAGATTTTGGTTAGGATGTTTTTCCTAAACTATGGCTCCATCTTCCTGTTTAAAATATCAATTTGGATTATTTTTCAACAGGGAGATGAGGTACTGCAGGGTTTCTGATTTCAGATAAAACAATAAAATGGATTTCTTTAAAAAAATTATAAAATGTAATACAATTAAAATTGAATTTTTTTTATCAAGGGATGTCTGATGGGTATGTTTTCTGTGACCATCGTTCGACGTATTCAAAGAGTTTCAAAATAATTAGTGGAGTTCAAGATACAATATGTCCGAAATAAAAACAACTTAATGGCTGATTACTTAACAAAAACTTGTGAGGTTGATAAGGCTGATGTTAGGATTATTGATATTCTCAGTCAGTATGTTAGCAAGTTATTGTAATCTGATATTCATGTAACACATGGTGCAGGTCTAAATTAATTAATAGGCAATCTCTTTGCCTCTTTATTTACCAAAAAAAAATTGAAGAAGTTTTGGACTTTTAGGAGATGAAACATTTATGGTAAAAATGAAAGTCCTAAGCATTGTTAATTTATTTTAATTCGAAATCTTTTTTTTCTCACATTAAAAGGTGAAAAAAATATTTTTTGAGTCCATTTCAATACTGGGCTACACTCACAAACAACCGATTGGGTCGGGCCTGGTGTTAGTTCACCGTATGCTTTGAAATCCTGATATACATTTTAATTTCTATACATTAAATCAAAAAATAAATTAGCTATTTTATTAAAAATTTCATTTATTTTTACTATTTTAAAAAAATAAAAAATAAATATTTTAATTTTAAAATTAATTAAATACTGACGTGCCACATCAATAAAGTTAATTAACAACTATTAATTTTTCATTTATTTTGAGGTGATTTGATAAAACTATAAGTTCAAAAGTCAAGAGAAACGATAAATTAAATAAAGAACCAAAACAATTTTTTTATAAAATTGGAGGAGAAAAAATAATTATACCTTATTTTATTAATGAAATGCATCATTATTTATACGTAAAATGCAACTCTTAGTTAAATTTTTGTGTGTGAAAAATAACATAAAAATACTATATCAAATTAAAAAAATAAATAAAAATACCTAAAGCTTTGTCTTGTTCAAAAGTATCAATTGGTACCTTAGACATATATTCGACCACCTTCATACCCTCTTTCCCGACAGAAGACATTTTGATTATGAAATTAATAACTTGATCACACTCCGTGGACATATACTTGATTACTTATTATTTACTCTTTGTAAATTTTTAATTAATTTAATCAGTTGTTAGTATAAAATAAGTGATAATTATTATATAACAAAAGTAGTTGAATAGTTGATGGTGAGAATAACACAGTTACCTTATCCATCAACGACATATGTAGTTGCGTGATAAATTGACAACAATTTGTTAATTGAAATGAATCTTAGGCGTTACATTGCTTTACGCTATGAGCTTGATCCAAGAAGTCCGACCCGATATCAACAAGGCAAGTAAAATAAAAGGAAAAAATCTGAGACGGTGCTCCAGCTCAGCTGGGTCCCAACAGATATCTACACACTGAAGCAGTAGACAACAACAGTACCTGGGCTGGGGGGTGGCTGACGACAGGCAGAGAGGGGATAGCTGGCGAACTTCCAATTTCTTATGACGTCATGTCTCCCCAATGTTTTCAGTTGGGGAAGGGAAGCTCCACCTCTTATTATTTGTTTATTTATTATTTAGCCCCAAATCAGGGCATTGGCCTTTTTTTTTAGCAATAACCCAAATAAATTAATTATTTATGAAAATAACTCACTTGCAAAATCATGTATAAAAATGACACATTTTGAATAGTGAGCCTCGGTATCGTGGTTGTCATTGGCGGCACAGCAATAACCCTTTTAGATTAAATGAAAAAAGGTTGACGACATTCAATTAAATGCTTTTAAACTTTTGATTTATTTACATATTATATTTATTTCTTTTTGAAATTAAATTTAAATAGCCATTAAAAAATATAGGAGTAATAAAAATAAATTAATATTTATTTTTTTAAAAACAATAAACTTAAAAAACTATATAAAGTTCTTATTTAAATTACGAAATATATATCTCAAGAATTTTCTTCAAGTAAAATATTTCTTTTTTAAAATTTAAGGAAATTTTTGGGGATATATTTGGATACTTTAAATAATAATTTTATATAATTTTTTAAGTTTATTGTTTTTAAAAAATAAAAAAAGAAAAGGGTTAATTTTTATATTTTTAAGGACTATTTAATTTTAATTTTAAAAGAAAATAAATCTAACATGCAAATAGATTAAAAGTTTAAAAGCATTTAATTAAATACCCGTCACTTTTTTTATCTAATCTAAAAATAGTAATTACTTCATTAAAATTTTAAGTGTTTTATATAATCACACTTTAGTCCAGTACCATTAATAGCAACAATGAAATCCAAAAAAATTATTTTATTAAAACCAACATTATGAAGGGTGCTACCCCCAATTGCAACCAAGGCACCAAAATTTATTGTTGAAAATGGATTATTTTCATACATAATTTTGCAGTTAGATATTTTCATAAATAATTAATTTCTTTGGGTTATTTCTGAAAAAATAAGCCGGCATTTGCTCTCGCCTTTCACACGTGGTGGGGCCCCACACGTGATATAGTAAAACACGTTTGTTGACGTATGTTGGGCTAAGGGTAATGAGTCAGTCAGGTCAGGGCTGGCACTTGGCTGACCTACGCTTCCCGCATCGTCCGCCGGCAACCTTTTGCTCTCTTAATGTGTTCATCATTGAACTCACCGACTAGGCGTGTGGGGCACACTGACATAATTAAAAACCAACGACTCGTTGCATGCATCCATCATATGATGTAATGTTGGTCATGAAATGCAATGATGGCGTAAGATTACGCAGAGAAGAAGCCTGGGATTTTTCTAATCAAGAAGCTTCTCTTCTGTCTACGTACATTGTTTTCTTTAATTTTGGTAAACGTCATTCCCCTGTTTTCTTCCTTGAAATCGCGGCTTGCAACAGTGTTTTTCACACCCATAAATATTTAATTTCTTCATTATACATTGGATCTTAAGAAAAAAAGAAAGACTGGGTAACACAGTACTATTTCGTTGTTTGTATTTGGACAATTGCAAAAAATGACACCAGATATACGTCACCCACTTGCTAAACAACCCAGCCGCGTAAGCCTAACTGCCGTTGACGCTTGACCCTTTCAAAATCCCCTTCTTTACCTGTACTTGCTTATATATATACAAACACACC
This sequence comes from Gossypioides kirkii, assembly GCA_005610355.1. Lineage (NCBI taxonomy): Eukaryota > Viridiplantae > Streptophyta > Magnoliopsida > Malvales > Malvaceae > Gossypioides > Gossypioides kirkii. Next base: position 37,242,077 of record CP032246.1, read on the forward strand.
TATATATGTATAAGTTATATCCTCTTTAGCTATCTTGCTCACGTTTCTGGTGTCTAGTTCTCTGCTATTTCCTTTAAATTTTTCAGGATGCAACAAGCAATTCCATACAAATCCTGGCCTCTGCCATGCATCGGCGCAACTTCCCAACGTGCCCCATCAACAACAACACTTGGCCACAACGGAGGCGGAAAAGACGTGCTTAATATAGTGTCGGAGAACGCTGTGATAGTGTTGGCCAGGCATGGGTGTTGTATGAGCCATGTAGTGAGGCGTTTGCTGCTGACACTGGGCGTAAACCCTGCGGTTCACGAGATTGATGAGGAGGATGAGGCTGTTGTTTTGAATGAATTGGGGACGATTTGCAAAGGTGCCGAAAACAATAAAATGGTTCAGCTTCCGGCTGTGTTTATTGGTGGGAGGTTGTTTGGGGGATTGGATAAAGTCATGGCTACTCATATTAGCGGCGACTTGATTCCAGTGCTGAAAGATGCTGGTGCCTTGTGGCTTTGACTTTCACTTTGATTCATCCTGTATTTTTTTTTCCCCTCATCTAATAGGTTTTGGCTTTAGAATTAACCCAATTGGGAATGTAACATTGTTACATGAATACAGAAATCAAAATGGGGTTTCTTGATTTTATTACAATGATTCTCAATTAAGCAAATGGAAGACCTTTTTTTTTTAATGGATCAGGGTTGGAAATCTGTTTCCAGGGTTTCTTCAATGAATATTTGTTTGTTTGGTGTTAAAGATGAGATGTATGGTCCGTGCATCATCACATGGAAGTTAGTGATACCTCTCTGTTTTTGGTATGACATAACACCTAACGCTTATTACGATAGCACATGTGCAGATGTCGAGTTCCTGTCAGTCTAAACATAGGATAAGGTACCTAAATCCTAATTTATCCCAAGACAAAATAAAAAGACTCGGTCGTGTTGATAGGATCCGACCAATTTATGGGTCCCCTTGCGGAACGCGGAACATAACATAAGATAAGCTTGTATTTTGTGGTGTTTGATGGGACTCGTTCCGAAACCAGCAGAGTAGGTGGTAGATGATAGGATTAGGAACTGAACATCCCTCTGTTTGCGTGATCTCAATCCTTCCAATGGATGCTGGAAGGCATGCCTACGCCAAAACTCCAAAGGCCACACTCAAATCAGAGTACACAGCCAGCAAAAACTTTTCGTGTGGCGGCAGTGTCGTGGTTTGAATCCACATTATAACAAAGAAACCCTACAAAACAACATAGGAAGAAGAGCTGAAAACCAACATATTAAGCACTAAAATAATGAATGACCTCTTCTTTCTTTCAAAAACGTCCTTACAACTTCATCCGAAACCCATTCCCATTAATGCTTGAAAATCTCCTCCTTAAACTCTTACTTCTAGAACCCTTGGAAAGAAGGCAAAGAAAATCACAAGCAACTAGAAAATATTGTGGAAAGAGAACCTAAATCCCCAAATCAGTTTGTAAAATGAGAAAGGAATGAAAAGTAAAAGGGAGCCCAAAGGCTTAGTAAAAACTAGACCTGTTAATGGTCTGGGTTATACCCACTGCCAATGTCAGCCGAATATTTAATATAAGATTTAGACAAAATAATTAAGCACAAAAATACTTAAGACTTATTTAAAATATGAATTAAATGAAAGTTTAAGGCGGAAGCCTAACACTTTTCCTAAGTTTGTAGTGTATATCACTAAAAAAAATTAAAGGCTTTGAGAATAATTAAAATTGTCCCTATAATGCTTCAAAGTCGTCCCTAACATGCCTCCTTTAAATTCCTGTTTCTAAAAAGTTTAAGACGACTACAAACATTTATCACATAAAATTTTTAATAAATAAAATTAAAAACATTCATGCATATTCCTGCTCCTGCTCCTGCTCCTGCTCCTGCTCCTGCTCCAACTACAAACATCTAGCGCATAAAATTTAACTTTTTATGAATAAATAAAATTATAATGTAAACATACTAAAAATGTATTTAATAAATGAAAAAACAATTTAAAATTATTAAATATTAGATTAAAAACAATATACATATTTTCAAAAATTTTAAAAAATAATATGACTTGACCTAAAATAGGTTTGAGTTAACTATTTACAAATATGAATTTTAAAAAATACATAAATTTATAATAATATATACAATTGAAAATATATAAAAAAACCTATAATATTTTGAAAAATATATAAAAATAAAATTTAAAATTTTATAAATTTAAAAAAATATAAATATATAAAAGAATTAAAATTTTATAAATTTATAAAAATATATAAATGAGATAAAATCTCATCTACAATGAATCTGGACACTTGGTTGCCCAGATTCATTTCAATTTAGATAACTTTTGTCTAAGTTCATTCTTGATGTAAAGATTTTTTTTTATCAATGTATATATTTTAAAATTTTATATATTTTTAATTCAAAATAACAGTAACATGATATTTTATAAAAAAAAATTAAAAACATATAAACTTACTAAAAATGCATCAGGAATGAATCTAGAAAATAGGTGTCTATATTTAGATGTATCTAGACATCTTTTATGTGAAAATAATATACCTTTTTTTTATTAATTTATATATGTTGATATAAGGAATCAACACGGAAGAGACTAGGAGAAGAAGGTGGTGGCTGTTTGGAGGTCGATTCACCTACGATAAGCAAAAAGTTGAAGGTAAGGACTAAAAAGAAAGGAGAGGAGAAGAAAAGGGCAAAGAAGGTGAATCCTTGATATCTTTTGTGTTAGGGGATATGGAATGTAATGCTATGTCACTGACAACATGGAGGGTACATTGCTCGTGCGATCGACTAGGTGGCAAGTTTGTTGCATGTCAGTTGTCATCATGTGTAGTATTGTATAATCTTACTCTAAGATTCTCCTTGTCAATGTAGTATGAGATTGTTTCAATCAGTAGTCCACCTAAGAGGATAAAAGCGGGTGGCCCATTGGAAACCAAAAGTGGCTGGCTTCTTTGCGGGTGGTGTGAAATACATGGGTGGTTGGTCATAAATGACCAACCGGAAGGTCATCGCTGAGGGTACAAGATGGAAGGCCATCCACGGGTGCTTGCTGAGCGATTCCTCGTGTCCAAGTTGGGTAGGTGTACAACAATATATTTTTAAAGATTTTTTTATTTTAAATTTTATTTCCACCACATGTCATACAAAGAGGCTACCATGTGTCATCACTAAATTAGTCACCAGTTACAAAGTAACAATGTTAGTGCGGAAGTACCAACCTAGGTGACATAATACAAGTTCATGTACCAACTAGAAACATTTAGACAAGTTCATGGGGCAAACTACATATTAACTTACAAATTGAAATTTTTTTAAAAAATAAACATATATAAATATAAATTTGGGAAAAAAAATTAATATTTTTTTAAAAAAATTGAAAAAATAAGTACATATTTTTTAAATATATATATTTATATATTTATTAAAATATTTAAAATTCAAAGGAAACACCGGTCAACGATTCGTCAACATCAGTCAATGATGATTAACAGTTGGTCAAAATTAAAGGTGTTTTTAAAAAAAATATTTTTTAATATTTATTTTATTTTTAATTTTAATAAATATGAATTCCACGTGGCATGTTTTGATTTGGTGGATTCTCACATGGCACATTTTTATTGGCATCATATGTCCATCGGTTTTTTAACACCGTTACAAAAATTAGACTAAATTGAGTAACAAAATGATAATTTAAGTACCAAAGTGAGAAGAAAAAAAAGTTAAGCACCAAAGTAGGAAAACATGTATAGTTCGGAAGGGGGGCAAAGTGAACATTAAGTGTAATAAATACTATGTAATTTAATTAATTATTTAATTGGTCAAAATGTATGAAAAATTATCTCCCATTAATAAAATTTTTAGATTATTTAAACGAGATTAGTAAAATTACATATAGATATATTTTAAAAATAAAATACTATTATTATTGTATAAAAATCTTTTAAAACTTAAATCATGTACAGGCCTGACTGGAAAGCTTTAGGGTAATTGGATTTGAATGTAATTGTTTTTAATTATCAATGTAATTAATCAAATTTTCGCTCTTCTCTCTCTCACAAAATAGAAGAGTATAATTGAGATGCTCCAATTACACTCAATTCAAGGAAACCTACTAATTACATCAGCTACACATGCAAGTATTTAATTACAATCAATTATTCTCAAATCCAACTATCAAGTGACTTTTTAATTACGACTTAATATTTTCATCATTAAATAATAGCTACTATCTGTCAACTTATCTTATTCAATATTTTTTATTGAAAATTTTATGATTTTTTTTTTATTTTCAATGATTCATCTAAAACCCTAACTCAATTCAATTGTATCAATTGGCGAATTTAAGCTCATCATTCTACTATATATATCAAGCTTCCTTGCATTATGATTAGAGATATTTATGGATTAGGTCGAACTTAAGCATGATATTCACATATTTTGTGTTTGTCTAAATTCGATTTGGCTCGAAATTTTGGCATAAAATTTTACTTAAATCTATCATATTTGTAAAAGATTAACCCAACCCCATTTTAGGCCCGTTAATATTATTTTTTAAAATTTTTAAAAAATATTTATATTATATTATTTAAATATTTAATTTTATACATTTTTTATTTATTAAAACTTTTTATATAGTTATCTTAACATTATTTTAATATTTGCATTAGAGTAGTATTTTATATTTAGTATATATTTGTTTTTTTAATTTATTCTAAATTACATAAAATATTAAAATAACATAAAATAAAGTATTATAAACTTAAAACGGTCGGTCGAGATGTTCAAGCCCGAGCTTGACCCATATTTTAAACAGACCTAAATTTTTTATCCAGACCCTTTTTTTGAACCTAATATTTTTATCCAAATTCTCCTAAATTTTAGATGGACCTTCGAGCTTGAACAGATAACTCGACCTATAAACAGTTCTAATTATGATTACAAGCATGAGATAGATAAATTAGATTCTAAATATTCGCTCCGAATAGCAAATAAACTTAATAATCTCTAAATTTAAAAATTTAAAAAATTTTCACATATATAATTTTTTTCAATATATCAAAGCATGCTAATAGTATTTGAGAAGTATGCTAATCTATGTATTATTATATATTTTGAATAAAATATTAATATAAAGTACATATAAAAATTAATATGTAATGTAATAAAACTTCAATGCCAATAGTATAACAATAAATAAAAAAACTTTTAGTTTATTTAATAAAAATCAACATATAATATTTGATTTATTCATTTTCTTTTAAACTTTAGATATGCATATCATTAAAAATTATCATTTCATTAACATAAAAAGGTAAAAATTAAATAACAATTATTTGGTATACTGTCGGTGGAGTTTTTATATTTCATAAGTAGAGTTAAGAGTTAACAAGTAGGGACGTAATTAGGGAGGGTTGGCAGGGCTGAGCTCCCCTAAAATGGAAAATTTTTCATTTAAGCTCTTTAAAATTTTTAAAAATTTAAATTAGTAAAGATAAAATTACACTTTGGCCCTCCTAAAAATAATAAAATTTTGATTTAATCCTTTAAAAATTATAAAGTTATAGACTATTAAAATGGTGAGATTGCATTTTTATTATTGTAAAATTACAATTTAATTTCGGTCCCCCTAAAAATATTTTTTGGCTTCGCCCCTATTGACAAATGTTCTATAGGAGTATAGTAAAGTATGAAAAAAATATTTGAAAAAAAGAGACACATTTATAATTAATTAAATATTAATGGTCCGTTATAAAAATAAACGAAATTAATAATTGATTTTTTATTTTAATAAAAATAGGATATAATTGTCAATTTAAAACTTATTAGTGTACTTTTATATATAATATATAGATTATGAGTTTATTCTTTTTTACTTATATGTGTGAACTTTTTAATTAAGGTGATAAAAAAAATAATCTCAAAATTTTATAATAATAGAAATATGGAGCAAACACAAATAATGAAGTTAACTATTCTTGCACTGCCCATTGCATAATAAAATATAAGAAAGATCAATCACTTTTCCACCAAATTACCTTTGTAATATTAATTAGTGCATGCTTTTGTTCCACTTTATACAATTGGTGGTGTTAGAGTGAGTGGTAAGATGGGCCTCTTTTTTTTGGTGAAAGGAAGAGACTTTGAATGAAATTGTCTTAAATCCTTTCTTCCTTCTATCTAAATATATGTGTATTGTTGTCAATATAGGAGGACGTGGGTTTAAGTGTGTTGAAGCGCATTATCTTTCTATTTATGGGTTGAGGAAGGATTATGGATAAATTTTAAATATTGTGTAAAAAGATCAAATATGATCAAAACCTATAATAATTAAAACAAGTACAGTTTCCCAGCATAAATATCTTCTCCCCATATCACATCATATCTTCTTTAATTTGGTTAGTGGAACTTTTAAGTGCACAAGTTTGATGGTGACCTTGTTTAATCAAATTCAATAATCTTGGTATATGATCAGTACTATAATATTAATTAGCAAGTCTTAGCTAGGTGTTATTTGCTCATGCATGTATTAAATTAAAAAGAAAATGAAATGGAGGGTTGGTCCCTACCTATTCTCTTCAAATTTATACATAAATCAATAGGATGATAGCTATCTACAAATGATGGTCCTTTATACGAGAGAGAGAGAGAGTGGAGGGGTGTGTGCTTTAGCTTTACTTTTCAAACCCAAAAACAGAATCTTTGATCTTCATATACATGGCATTATCTTTACGAGTAAATTGTTAAAATAGTCACTTTTATTTCACTCAAGTTATATTTTAATCATTTATGTTTGAAATGTTATATTTTAGTCACTTACGTTAACGTGCTATTACATTTTAATCACTGAGCTGTTAATTACCGTCAACGGTGTAACAGTAAGCTGACGTAACACGTTAAATAATCATTGCAAACAAAATTTTTAAGTTAAATTATACAATTGGTCTCCATATTTTTTCGTTTTAAGAATTTAGTTTTTTTATGTTCTTTTAACTTTTTTTTCCTTTTACTTTTCATTCTTTTTTGTTTCTTCCTCTATTTTCCTCCTTCTCCATCTCTTTTAACGTAAAAGAAAAAAAAATTTTGCTAAAAACGAAAAAAAAATATAGGAACCACATGTATAGTTTAACCTAAAATTTTTGTTTGAAATGATGATTTAACATACCACCTCTACTTACCGTTACACCGTTAATTGACGTTCAGTGACTAAAATGTTACAACACGTTAACATAAGTAACTAAAATGTAACCTGAAACAAGCAAAAGTGATTATTTTGATAATTTATCTTACTTTTACCAATAAAATTTTGAGAATGCAAAACCTTAGCTCCACTCAACAAGCAAACAAGATAATAGAATAGATTAGTGTCGACAACGCACCCTAATTAATAATTATTACACACTTAATCATATAAAACCTGCAGATATATATATTGAGTCGAAGAAGCACTTTGAGAAATTATTGCAGTTGTTTTTATGTTGTTGTTGGTATCTGCATTCATCCTTGTTTAATATATATCTTATTTTGGCACATTCAACAAAATGACACAGCTGCTTGATTTGTAAAGTATATATATATATGTATATTTCCCTCTGCAACAACATCGATTCAATAATTTAATGATTTTTCCTCAAAACATGATATAAATAGCAAGAGGAGACAGCAGTGAAGGGAAGTTAATGGTTTGGTCAATATATCTATATATCATCCAGTTAGGTAAAAGTTGAAACATTATGAATTGCTTTAGTCTTCATCAAATGTGTATGATGAGAGAAGAGTGAGCAGCCATTTGTCGTCTTCCATATTGAAATATGGTTTCCTGTTAATGGCGGATTAAAGGAAGGCCCTTTTTATCACCACTACATTCATAATTAACTTGAAATTCTTTTAATGCATGCTTTCATAACAAGTTGCATGGTTTCCTATATTTTTTTTTCACACTATTCACTACTATTTTTAGTCTCACCACCCATCTAAATTCCGGCTATATGGCTGTAGCTGCAGGGCTGCAACATTACTTCATTGGTGTTCCAGCATGCTTGCTTCGAAATATTTGGATTTGGTCCAATACACTTTCTTCTTTTGTTTTAGTTTGGGATACTGCAACATTTAGTCTCTAAACTTTACAATTTTTTCCAATTTGATCATTAAATTTTTTGATTCACATTAGTCTTTGAATTTGACTACTTTTTAAAGATGAGGTGATAACTTTTTTATATTAGAGTGTCACATCATCATATAAATCAAAATTGAAAAAAGTTGACAAATTTAAAGACTAATGTGAAAAAAGAAATATTCAAATATCAAATGGACACCATTTCTTCCATAATTTTTCCGAATGGACACCATTATGTAAAAAAAAATTGATGATCAAACAAAGTATTACTTTATTTTTAATTCATAATGTAAAATATTTAAATTGGAGGGGGCCAAAACATAATTTTGCTTTAGTTTCCTACTATAATCCATAATTCAATATCAAAGTGTTAAGAAATTGAAGTGCTAAGGCACCTACCTCCACCCTTTCCCGTTCTCTCATTTTTTTTTATTTTAGTTTTAATTATCCATTAAATTTATTTTTTTAATATTATCTATAATTTTATATTTGGTAAATATCAATAAATTTTTTATTTACAAACTTTTCTTATTTATAATTCAGAAAAAAGTTAAATAATTTAAAATAAATCATCTTAATTAGATTATTGATGTCATTGTGTTTTTATAGTATATTAATTTGAATTAAAATTTGAAAAAAAAAAGACTTGAATTGGAGATTATTCTAGCTGTTTGAAATTATGAAAACATAAAGTAGCAGCCACTAAGCATCCAAGAATATTCAGATATTTGTGTTATAAAAAGGTTAGATTAAATGTAAGGAGACCATCTAGGTTGTGCCATACGTACCCAATTTTTATATTTATATATAAAAGAGAAAGAAGAAAATTAAATAAATAAAAGATTAAAAAAAAAAGAAAAAAGAAAACTGTGTTTGGGGGAAAAAGGCATATATTCTCCAACTTTTTATAAGCCAAAGCATGTGGAATTCTGTAATGGATTCTTAGATACAATCTGCCAAGTGTATCATATTTTTATTTATTTATTTTCTAAAGTAAAGTGAGTGAACTTAATTACCTCTCCAAAAATTTCTTCTTACAAAACATATAATATTTACCTCAAACACAAATAAGATCTGAGTAAAAGTATTGTGAAAGTTATTGTATTAAGAGTTAAATTACATTTTGTTCATTTTACTTTAAAATGAGAAAATTAATCCTGTACATTAGATCAAAGAGAAAGTTTGTCAAAATTCCATCAATTTCTGTTGTTTAAAACATGTGTCACTTGTTGATTATTCTGTCTGATTCGTCAATTTTTAATGGTACAAATAGTCAATTTTTAACAAAAATGTTCTTTAACTTTACATGCAAGGAATCATTTGCTCATTTTTTGAGTTGGGAGGATAAAATGAAATCTAACTCTTAATATAAAAACTTTCGTGATAGTTTTACCAATGTTCCAGAATTTTGCACCAAGATGAAAAAGAAGTAATTTGAAGAGGATGTAAATGAAAAAAAAGGAAGAATGCAAGTGGTTTTAAAGAGTCATATGCATGCCTTGAATTAGGAGAAGTATAGGGATGATTGCTTGAATTAATGTCATGACCTTGATTTTCAAAGTTTAAAGAGAAAATAAAAATAAAAATCATGCCCTTGGCCTTGGTTACAACATTTTGGTCTTCCCCAAACATTTCAAGAACACTGTCTATATATGGTTTTGTAACACACAAATGTAATAAATATACATAAAACTGTCAGGATTGAAAACACAAACCGAGAGATGTTTGAAATGGAATCTATGATGGGATGAAACCTTGAAAGTTGAAGCATTGGGTTTATTTTAAGAAGGGAAGGGGGTGTTGGGGAAGGAGAGAATATTCTGGTGCCGCCACGGTTCAACAGCTAAACTCCAAAACTTATATTCTAAATAAAGACAGGATGCTATCACATAACATGATTACATAATTATGATAAAAAGAAAAAGTCAGCCCACAAGTTGACCACTGCTCTCCCTTCCAAATATTCACTGCCTTTCTCTGCCCGCTGTCCCTCACCCTCTTCTTCATTTTTTATTACTGCAATCCTTTTTAGCTACTGCTCGCTCCCATCCCAAATTTTCAATTTCATCCTTTATTTTTCCTAAATACAGGAGCCAGGCATTTATTAGGTTTAGTATGCTACTTCAAATATGCAGCAAAATGAAGTATTAATGAGTTAGGATTGGGGATGCAAAATTAAAATTCTCTATTTCTAAATTTGGGTGGAAAAGCCAATATCAAGAGTAGATGAATAGACAGGTAGGTTGGATTTTTAAATATGGTATACAAGAAAATACTTTCTTCATACTAAATAAAGTGCATGCAATACACCCAATGGATGGATGACCCATCAAATGAAAAGCAAGGTTACATGTAAGCTAAAAAGTGTATATAATATAAAGTTACCATTCAAGTTAAAACCAATGATGAATTATTGGAGTAAGGGTAGAAGAAGGGCAAATGGCTCCAATTTTAGCTAAATCCACGGACTGAAAAGAGAAAAGAAGTTTTAGTTTTCGTGGAAAATGAGGAACACAAAATGAAGGGTTAATGACAAGTTTGGCATCTCTTTTAGCAAGTCATTTCATTAGGGTCTCTTCCACTGTTAACTTCATCTTTTTGACGGAAACAGCACACGTTGTTGTTTAATGGGAAAATGGCTAAAGAAGTCGGTGATCATAAGTGGACCTTTGTATACCGAACCACCTAGCTTTTTGTTTTAGAATTTGATTATAAATCTATAACCTTTTCACCATGCTTTTCTTAATCACTTTAAAGGAAAGAAAGCAACCCAAAGTATTAGTTAAATACCCATCTCATCTCATATGCACTAATTCACGTCTTTGTATTTGTTACCATATTTCCCGTTACCAACCCGAGTCTGGGTCCTACAAGGTTGACACATTAAGGGCTCGTGGGGAGGATTCGCAAGTCAAGATTGAATGTTTCTGGATGTTCGTAAGTAGAGGGTGCAAAGTCAAGTGAGTGGACCGGCGAAAACGTATTAAGTCTAGGACAACATACGTCTTGACATGCATGGAGCCTACCTAATACGTCACTTCAATGAAGAGTAACCATGTCTTATAAATATCTGGTTCCTCTCACCAAGAGGAGACACAACAAAATACTCGACAGTATTAAGAGTCAAATTGCATTTTATCTCCTCTAATTAAAAAAATTGGGCAAATTAGTCCTGGTATGCTAATTAAATACCCAAAATACTGGAATGGTTGATGAAATAACATGGAAGTAACACATGGCGTGCCATGTTTACCTTATTCTGATGTACAAGGACCAGTTTATAATTGTAGAAATGAATAAAAATTTTTACTAGAAGGACTTGTTTGCTCTTTGATCTAACATCCAGACACTAATTTACTCATTTTTTTAAAAAATAAAGAGAACAAAATACAATTCGATAAGAACTTTTACGATAGTTTTGCCACTAATTCTCATATTATTTATATGGCTCTACCTATAGCAAATGTTATTACAATCAAATATGATAAAGTTAAACATCACACTGAAATATAATTGAGTGGTGCTTACAGACAATGGAGTCGTTCTCAAACATTTCCTCAAGCTTGGTTTTTCAGAAGATATGGAACTATAGTACCTTTGATTTATTATATATATATAGGGAAATAGAAATAAAAAATTGCAGGTTGGAAGGCAGCAGAGAATAGAAAAATGGTAAAACGAAAAAGCATACAAATTATGAGATAATCATTCCAAATGGAAAAAGCATGGAGATTAGCTTTCTACGGACCTCATCATATGTGTCATTATGCACCTTTGGCCTTCTCTCTTTCTTCAACCTCCTTCCTTACCTCCCAACTTTAACTTTTCACCGCCTCTCATTAAAAAATATAATGTTATATATTAGTATTATATTCCACCCAAAAGTGAGTAATTATAATTAAATCAGTACTGCATATTTGAGAGAGAAAGAGAGAGGAGATCCATTCCTTTGCATATATCAGTTTATGTTGTTAGGGTTGAGAAACCATTACCAAACACCCAGCTGTCTCTTCATGAGTTTTTCTCTTAATCACCACATTAATATAGACACTCCATTTTTTGGTTAACATTTCTGGGTTTTTGTTTTTATTCTGTAAGCTTTAACAACATAGATGCTAGAGACGATGGCAGAAGAACCGGTTTCAAATGGTTTTATGCAGAATCCTGTACCTGGATCCAATAACCTTCCTGTTGCAAAGAGGAAGAGAAACCTACCGGGAACACCAGGCAAGTATATATAGTTTCCTCTTTCTTCATGGTCTCATGGGTGTATTTATATATGTTATATAATCAAAAGTAATGAATCAAGCTAACTAATATACCAGATCCTGAAGCTGAAGTGATAGCTTTGTCCCCAAAGACTCTGATGGCAACCAACAGGTTTTTGTGTGAAATATGCGGCAAGGGTTTCCAAAGAGACCAAAACCTTCAACTCCATAGGCGAGGCCATAACCTTCCATGGAAGTTGAAGCAAAGGACTACAAAAGAAGTGAGAAAGCGGGTGTATGTGTGCCCTGAAAAGACCTGCGTCCATCACCATCCTTCCAGGGCTCTCGGGGACCTGACTGGCATAAAGAAACACTTTTACCGGAAGCACGGGGAGAAGAAGTGGAAGTGTGAGAAGTGTTCAAAGCGATACGCTGTGCAGTCAGATTGGAAAGCTCACTCAAAGACCTGCGGTACCAGGGAGTACAAATGCGACTGTGGTACTCTATTTTCAAGGTAATCCTTTACTGTACCTAATTCATTTTTGTGGCTCTTATAGTTTTTGACCGAGTGATAGGCTAAACAAACAGCGCCCACTGACCCTATCTTCAACTATAGCTAGGAGTTGAAATAATATAAAGTGGAAGTAAAGACAAAGAACGTATTGTCATTTCGTATCTACTGAAATATATTTTTATTAATTGATGCATGGACTGTTTGAAATTTATTGTTGAGCAGAAGAGATAGCTTCATCACGCATAGGGCTTTCTGTGATGCTTTGGCTGAGGAAACAGCTAGAGTAAATGCAGCTTCCAGCATGCACAGCTTGGCCACCACCAATTTCAGTTACCAACTTATGGGGAATTCATTAGATACGGGGATGGCACAACATTTTCCCTCTATCTTCAAACCAATTTCGAGCAATGATGAAACCATAGATCAAACTAGACGAGGTTTTTCCTTGTGGATGGGCCAAGCACCTCAGGGCCATGATTCGATTGGCAAAAGTCTCCAAGAGATTCAACAATTTGGTTCTTTGAATTCGGGATCCATGTACAGCGATCCCCTGGTTTCGACATCGAATCCTCCGGCATCAGACTATCAGTTAAACTGGGTGTTTGGCAATAAGGTCTCATCGGGTAATGCTGAAGATCTGCTAACCAGCACTTCACTTCCTTTGAACAGTAATGTCAAGGAAAATGGAACTCAACTTGTGAGTATTCCTTCATTATTTAGCACCCAACACCAGTCTCAGCAAACCCCATCTTTCAGTATGTCTGCCACAGCTTTATTACAAAAAGCTGCCCAAATCGGTGCCACTTCAACTGACACTTCATTCCTAGGAAGCTACGGGACCAAGTGTAGCAACAGTCAAGTTCAAGATGGGAGCAAGTACGGTGATCTGTATGTGTCAAACACACAAACGACTACCCTAGGATGTGACATGGAAAATTCGGCAAACGATATTTCCACGTTGAATCAAGTGCAAATGTACCCTGCAAAACGCCGGCACTTGCAGAATGAAGAAAGTGGGGGAGGACAAACAAGGGATTTTTTGGGTGTGGGAGTACAGCAGGCCATCTGTCACCCATCTTCAATCAATGGATGGATATGAAAAATAAGCAGTAATTTGCATCTTTCTCTTTATGGAAAGCTTGGGTGATGGATAATAAAAGTGGGGTTAAAGATGGAAAGGGAGAGACAACATAATGACTTTGCAAGGAAGAAAAGTTGCAGAGATTAACAGTGCTCCTAGGGGAACTATTCAAGAGATTAAGGATAATGAGATCCATGCATATTCTCTTCAACCTTTGAGAACCCAACAATCCCTTTTAAAAATTATGCCTTTTTTTTTTTTTTTAACTTTGATAAAAGGGGATATGAAGTAGTGGGGGGAAAGCAAAAAAAAAAAAAAAAAAAAACCTTTGGAGCTCCATTATTGCATTAATTGTTTCATCTCTATGGTGGTTGTTGTCCTGTCATACTAGATTTTAAAAAAGTAATTACATATCCATAAGATAAAAGCTTCCATTATTCTAGCTAATACAAACAACAAGCTATGAACTGTTAATCGAAAATAATATAATGTAGCTTTTCCCCTCATCAAACCATGCATGTATAGCTTTTCCCTCATCAAGATTACCTCTATAACATGCAAACACAAATGGAAGGAAGGGCATTCATTAAAAGTTTTCAATTTGTATTTAGAATTATATCTTCGGGAACTATATCAATTTAAGGTTAGAGCATATCACCGATTCTATAGAGAACAGAAAGTGATACTTACAAATCGTAAATCAAATAAGTTCAATGGTGAGATTCAAACTCAAAGTTTCATTAAATATTCAACCAATAAGACTGGTTAAGATAATGGAGGAAGAGTTGATTGCAGCAGAAACAACCCAATAATGTCCCAAAACTTGAGCTAGGGACAGAGTCATATTCATATACAAGGGAAAAGAATAAAATTGTCATCAAGCGTGCACCATTCCTCGTGCTTTTGTCTGCTTTTTTTCTCCCGATGATCAAAATACGATGGGGTCAGGCAGACAGTGGACAATGGATAAGAGTTTAACTTTGTGGCTTATTTGACTCTAACAGGATATTGATCCTTGATAATATATAGAGTATTGTGGCCCCATATTATTTCGACCTTTATTGCTTACATTCTCAAGTTCTACCATATCTGATATATGATAAAAATTATATGGAACCGTGATTCCACATTATTTTTATTATTTTCCAATAGTAAAACAACAAATTAAGTTTCTACTCTTAAAAAAATCACATTCAACTCAAAATGCTAAAAATCAAACCCATTAACGATTATATAAGTTCACCAATGGAAGACAAGTAAAGCAAAGGTTTTAGTTTCCATATTTATTTGTTTGTCTCTAAGCATTCAACTAGGTGAATAGCTAGGTAGGGAAGGGGCGTGTCCTAAACCCCTTTACTTTGTTCATGGTTTAACTAAGTTGCATTGAGATAGAGAAAAAGTCGGTCCTAGAATGATTGACCTATAAATGATTGAATGTATGCATCCACGTCATCTTGAAATGGATCCCCCCAAAAGAGAGATGAAAGTTTCACATTCATAATCATATGCCTCTAGTCTTTTTCCCCTCTTCTCAATAACAACTTTTGCATATCCATTAAAAGAAAAAAGTATGAACCTTCATAATCCAGCTGACTCATTATATTTTTTCTTCAAAACTTCAGTACTAACATATAAGATAGCAGAACCCCATGTGATGGCTTCATAGTCAGGATGTTCACCACCCCAAATGTAACCTAAACTTGAGTCGCATTAATCGTGTTTGTTGTTCGGTTTTTATTCTGTTTTTAATTATAAGAAAACAAAAGGGGATCTTTTATGCCTTTGATAGGTAAAAGTTTCACAACAATCCTAATTACTATTATATTTTATGTTGCATTTTGGCCCCATTTATTAAAAAAATGAGTAAGTTAATTTTTTTACATTAGTCTCATTTATTGAAAAAGTGAATCATTGTATATTAGTTGAATGAGTAAAATTATCCAACTAGTGTTTTATGTGTAAGGAATAATAGTAAATTTAGATATTGATTTTTAATTTTTATTCAATTTTGCCCTTACTCTATTTATTTGGATCAAATTGACCCTAACTTTTTATTGCTGACTTTATACTATTTTGTCTTATATATTATGTCAACAAGTAATTTAATTTTTAAAAAAAAAACATAAATAAAAATTATAGAAAAAATGGCTATTCAATTTTTTTAAAAAGAAAGTTAAAATTTCTAAAAACGTATCCCAAATTGTTTAATTTTTCCAAATAAATGCTTGAAATAGTGTCGTGCTTTTATTTATGATTTTTTAATATCTATTTTCTTAATTTTTGAAACTATAATTTTCAGTTATGATTTTTTAGCTCTCTTTTGTTTTTTTATTTTTAATAATTTTTTAATTACTTGCTACTACAACATATGAGATAAAATTGTGTTAAGTCAACAATGAAAGATTGAAAGCCAATTTATTTCAAATAAAATAGTAAGAATCAAATCGAATAAAAATATAGAGATCAAAAATTAAATTTATTATTATACATCGTAAACATAATATTAAAATAAGCATTTAATGAATAAATTAATTTGGTCATTCATCTAAAAGTAAGAGATCGTTTTTCAGTAAAAAAATTAAAATGCAATGTAAAGTGTAATACAATGACTGTGCCATCAAATACAAATGCATTAACATCATCATTAATTTCTTCTTTTCCTAGCAAGTTTAAAGGGGAGAAAAGGGGCAGGTAAAAAGAAAAGGAGTTGATTGTGGTAATGAGATACTAGATAATAGCAAAGTGAAAATGGGTGTTAATTTTACTTTAGGTAAAAGCTTCCAAAAAAAAAGATAGAAAGAAGAAAGAAGGTTGTGTGCTGAAAAGCAAAACATTTTACACTTTTTTTCAATCACCCCCTTTCATTTTTTTTTTTACTAAAGACCATTGAAAAAGTAGCCAAAAATTATAAACTATACTTGGAAACAGACTTATTTATGGGTCAAGCTACCCACTTAGGTTTAAAAGTCCGTTCGAAATATGAGAGGATTTGGGCAAAAAAATTAAGCTCGAAAAATGGGATTGGAAAAAAAATTAGGCTCATTTAAGATATGGATCGGACTCGAACTTGAACATTCAAGACCCAAGCCCAACCTGATCCATTTTTAAGTTTATAATACTTTATATTATGTATATGGATGAATTTGAACAAAATTTTAAGCTTATATCTTGAGTCAGGCAAGGTTTGAACAAACATAAAGCATATTAATATTATGCTTAAGCTCAGATCAAATTCGATCCGACCCATGAGCTCTAGTTGAAAATCATATTGCTACTCTTTGAATATGGATTTAGATGGAGATTGAGCCCAAATCGATCCTATTGGATTGGGTCACAAACGTAACACAATTAATGAAACTTAAACCCCCACCCAGCCCTTGAAGAAAAATCATATATAAGCACCAAATTTATAGCTTTCAGACTCACTGAATTGAAGCAGAGAAATAAGCAAATATGAAATTCACGGACTCACCGGTGATACAGCTTCAGGTGCGCGATTCCCAACTCTCTATCCAACAAGACAATGGCTCCTTCCACGTTGGTACCTCCGTCTGGCCTTGTTCTTTGGTTCTAGCCAAATTCGTAGAGCGCTGGGCACCATCTTCGCGCACTACCACCGCCACCACCACCGATAACCCTTATTACGACCTCCTTGATTTTCACACCCGCCGTCGTCGTGCCATTGAATTGGGAACTGGCTGTGGAGCTGCTGGCATGTCTTTCCACCTATTGGGTCTCCAAGACATCATCCTCACCGATATATCCCCTGTTATGCCTGCGCTCAAGCATAACCTCAAACGTAATAAACCCGTTCTGGGTAAGAACATGAAGACCTCAATTCTTTATTGGAACAACAAAGATCAGATCAGGGGCGTTAATCCTCCGTTCGATGTAGTGATCGCCGCAGATGTAGTCTACATCGAGGAATCGGTGGGTCATTTAGTTGGGGCTATGGAGGCGTTAGTTTCCGACGATGGGGTGATTCTGTTAGGGTACCAGCTGAGGTCACCGGAAGCTGATAAGTTGTTTTGGGAAATGTGTGAAAAGGTTTTCGTGATCGAAAAGGTTCCTCATCAGGATTTGCACCCTGATTATGCTTACGAGGAGACCGATGTTTATGTTTTCAGAAAGAAGAAGAACAATAACAATTAGCAGGGTAAGAATATAATTGGGTATGGATATTTTCCATTTTTCTGATGTGAATGCCAATATAAGAATATAATTGAACTTGTAGTCATTGTTGCTTAGCCTGTTTGCTGAAAAATTGTGGGCTTGGATTGAAATATTGTCTTTTGCAATCTTCCCTTGATCTTGTTATTTAATTATGCCTGTTCCTGCACTGGATTTTGTTTGGTGAATACAAGTAAATTGAGTAACGCATGATGACTGAAGAAAGCTTCTATGTCATAAGTCATTGGTCAAGTCTAATTATCTGTTAGGGTTCACCTGTTTAAGCACTATGAGCGGTCGGATCTTCAACAAGTCCGGAATTGTTCTTGATCGGGGGTTTATCACCCTATTTTACTAAGAGTTAGTTCAAATGGTAGCATTCTCTCCCATAAATGATCTTATATTCTATAAGTAATGGAGTCTAGTCCAACCATGTGCTTACTCTTTAATTTCTATGTTTTTGCCTGCTATTGCACTTTGAAGCACTCTCACTCTCTCCCTAGAGCTAGAGGTTTTGGTAGAGTCGAGAGATAAGACCATACCAGACTTGTTCAGGGTGCGTAACTCTCAACCAGATATGTTCTTTTAAAGTACTTGTGTATTCTTGTTTGAACGAACTTATATTCAGGTTATATAGATATAAGATGTAATCTTTCAAACGTATACAGAACATTTTAAAAGGATTGAACATTACCATGTCAAACATATATGAACATCCAATATTCATATCATAGTTAAAATGCAAGAGCATCTTTTAATAATTATGACCAATGATGCCCAGATGTTACTACTCGACCTGTCTCTTATCGGTGCTAGATGTATGATGTGTTTCAGCCCAGCAGCAAGACTTGGGATCTTTCTGGGCTACCCCTTTAGCAAATTTTATACCATATTGGGAACTCTATTTCAAGCAAAGTTTGCTATAAAAGCAGGCAAGGTCAAGCTTTCTTCTTCGATTGATTGTTGAACCTTCTGAAACTCAATTTTGTGTCGGTCACGTTATTTCTTTCACTTTTTCCGTTCTACAAATCTCAGAATTTGAATTCAATTTGTGTAGCATGGGCGTTGCATATCACTTTGATGCTCCTTAAACAGATAAATGGATGGGGGGCTATCCAGAAATGCATTTGTGGAGGCTAATTTAAGATGGACTATCCAGAGTATTGAAAGGAATATTTCATTGCAGGTTCCTATTTCACTATTCTTGAACCTGGATTTCACTAACTCAATGTTAATTTAAACTTTCTTCCACAGAGAACTTCTAAAAAGAATCATATGATGGATTATTTGTGTAATAGTCCACCGTACAAGAAAAATGGATATTGCGTTCCCAATGAGAGTACTTATTGAGAAGAGTAGTCACGAACATTGAACATAAACTAAGAAAAAAATATTATTAACCAAAGAGTATTTTTAATCTTTTACCCTCTAAAAGGTTGTTCCAAGTCACTATTATTTTAGTTTTTATTAATGCAAACTGTTACGAAGGGTGGTGGTAGCGGCCTATGAACGCGTTTAAATATATATTATTAGAAATATTTATGGGTTAGGTTGAGTAGACTTAAAATTTTATTTGAACTTGTTTATATTTGTAAATGACTTATTGAATTGTATTTTAGGTTTATTTATATTAGTTTTTTAAATTTTTTAAAAAATGTTTATATTATTTTAAATAATTTTATATGTTTTTTTCATTTATTAAAGTTTTATATATATAGATATCTTAGTATTTTTTATATTTTAAAATATTATATATTACTATAGATTTAATTTTTATGTGTTATAAATTATATAATATATTTTTTTTTCACATAAAACATAATATAATATACATTGTAAACTTTCAATTCAAGGTCCGAACCTGATTTATATTTTAAACAAGTATAATTTTTTTGTTCAAATCAATTTTTTCGTGTTAACAATCTTGCTTAAACTTACGAAATTTTGAATCCAACTTTAAACTTAAATAAATAACATATGAACAAATTTACATATTGCATTTTTTTTGGAAGGACCTTGAAAAAAAAAAAAAAAAACTAAGCCCTTCCAAAAGACATAGCACTAAATGTAACCCTAGACTGAAAAATATATCAATTATTTTTTTTTTGACTAACGAAAGATTGTTATTAATTGTTATTGTGATGTAATAGTTAACAATATGATTAGGTTATTATTATGCTAATGTAGTGATTCACATCAGCAAAGATGTTTTAAAAAATTCAAAAAAATTATATTAAAAAAAATTAAAATTATGAAAATGATTGGGGGTGTCAAAATCATGTTAAAGAAACTATAGGAACATCTAAAAAAAAATCTTTGAGCATTTCCCTTTCAATGATCAAGTAAAATAATTTCACTTTTCTTTTTTTAAATTAATAAAATTTTTTGTTAGCGATTGAGTCTTAACTTGATTAACATGACATTGTTTTCAATCAGAAAGACGTGAATTTGAATACGTTGAACCGTATTATCCTCTTATTTACGAGTTGGAAAGAGATTATAAATAATTTTAGACAATGTAAAAAAAAATCGATATAATCAAAACTTAAAATGAATTTGTTAAAATAAATAAATAACTAAACCTCTTCGTGCAATTTAGGGTGAGAATTAGGTAGCAATTCTGAACTACATTCACCTACTCAACACCACTTTTCGGGATAAGGCTAACAATGAATTATGGATCCGATGTATAAACACCAAACAAATATGATACAAAAAACAATGTAGAAAAATAAGAGCAAGTCTTTGTTTATATGAAAATATTGAGCCTATCAATCACCACCACCACCACCACCACCACCACCACCAAGGTTGGAATGAAATGAGCTACTTTATATATTTATAAAGTTAATAAATGAGGCAGACCTACAACAGCCAAATGTCGATGCAATGTCGCTCTCACCATCAGACTTTTTGGCAAACCCCAAACAGTCCAAGACACAGATACAAGCCTTGGTTGGGTCCATCCTTCATTAGTCAATATTTTAAAAGCCATCCTATCATTTTCTTGTGACAACCACAGCCATGAAGGAGAATAACAAAGGGCCCATTTCACTTATGAAGGGCGGCAACTGCGGTTTGACCACACTGCTATCTCCTATTTGCTTACAGCTAACCTATCCTTTCACTCATCCACCAGAGCTGTACTTGAAACCATGGCTGCCAAGCATTTTAAAACAAGGGGAAGACGAAAGATTCAAAATGAAAGCCACTCTTACTCATGCTTTGATCCTTTTGGATCATTTTCAAAATTTTCACACACTATTTGTACAATTTGTCCTACACAATTACTAGGTACAATTGTCAAAGTGGGCACCTCTCTTGTTACTGCACCATTCCCACTCCCCCATGAAACCCACCAGCATGACAAAATTGAAAGTTTAAATTAGTGTGATTCACTTGAAGATTTGAACTACTTAAAGGTAAACTAAACTAGACTAGACTAGCTTGATCAGAGGCTTCCTCGTAGTAGCAGTAATACGGTGAGAGGTTTCCATCCTTATTGGCCTTGAGTTTGTTCTCCCCACCAGCTTCTTGCAACAATTTGACCACCTTCCGCATTGACAGTCGGTTAATGGGAAGAGCATCAGTGCAAAGGATACCAATATCGAGTACCCTGCAAATTTCTTCCTTGTACATAGAGTCCAGTCTCGGGTCGATTACTTGATCCGCTCCCTTTTGGTTGTACGTAGCACATACCCATTTCACCATGTCTGTCTCCCCAAACTCTGGATCGGTAGGGGGTTTACCGGTAACCAACTCTAAGATGACAACTCCAAAGCTGTAGATATCACTCTTCTCATTCACTCGTAGGGTATATGCATACTCTGCATACAAATGAAGACAAATTGAACAATAAGAGGCAATATAGATCTTACAGGACAGATTTCTAGTTAATCTTAATTTCAATGTCAAACAAAGTTCATGTAACAGGCCAATGTAGCCACTTATCCATGTTTAAGCTTAACCAATCAACACGAGTATTGTATATTCTAAATGAAAAGGGGGAAATAATATAAATAAGCATCAACAAGGAATAAACCTGGTGCAATGTAACCACACGAGCCTGCAATCACAGACATTGATTCAGCACCTTTCCCGACTCCTTTAACAATCTTAGCAACTCCAAAATCCGCAACTCTGGCACCGAATTCGCGGTCTAACAATATATTGTTTGATTTCACATCCCGATGAACAATTGGAGGATCACAATCATGATGCAAATAGGATAATCCCTCAGCTGCATCTAAAGCAATCTTATACCTAGTGGGCCAATCTAACAAGCCCCCCTTGCTGCTATGCAACATACCCCCCAAGCTCCCATTCGGCATATACTCATAAACTAAAAGTTTGTCATCTCCTGTAATGCAACAACACCAGAGTCTCACTATATTCTTGTGTCTAATTTTTCCCAGCATTTCAACTTCAGTTTCAAACTCATCTCTCTCCGTATCGGCAGCACTCAAAGAATCTTCTTTCTTAATCTCTCCACTGAGTTTCTTCACAGCTACTGCATCACCATTGCTCAGCACAACTTTGTAAACTTTGCCAGAACCTCCACTTCCTATCACATTCTCTTCCTTGAGGCAATCTGCAATCTCGTATTCACTAAAACCGATCTTATGAAATGATCTCCACTTCGTTACAGTAGCTCTTTTCTTGTTCTTTTTGAAACTCCGGTACTTCATGAAGAACCAAACAACCCCTACAACAAAAACCAAGCCAGCCAGTACAAAAATGGATCTAAGAATCCACATGTTGGTTTGGTTCTTAGATCGACTTATCTTCGAACAAAGACCTTCCAAGTCACGACATAATCCGGGATTACCCAAGAAGCTATTCTTGTAATTTTCCTTGGCATAAAAAGGAGGGAGCTCTCCTGAAAGCTGATTATTCGACAAATTAAACACGTTCAGCTTTAAATTCTGCAACTCAATTGGGATTTTCCCGGAAAATGAGTTACTTGAAAGATCAAGATAATTAAGTACAGGCAAGCTACCAATATCACCAGGAATACTACCGGATAGCCTATTGTTAGCCAAATTTAACTCATTCAAATTCGTACATTCCTTAATTCCTTCGGAGATTCTTCCATCAAGCTCATTTTCACTGAGATCAAGCCTGACCAACTGCTTCAGTGTTACCAAAGATTGAGGAATGTGACTGGTGAACTCGTTTCCACTAGCAGACATCTCTACCAGTGTCTCCAAGGACCCGATTTCATCAGGTAATGACCCGGAAAAACGGTTGTTGGAAATTGACAGAATAGAGAGATTATGAGCACTTGAAATCGACTTTGAAATTTCCCCACTAAAGGAATTTTCAGCAAGCTCGAGCAAAAATACTCTGGGTAGCCCCCAGAACCCGTCTGGAACCCAACCCGACAAACGGTTGTGCTTGAACCGAACCCGGCCTAGGCTCTGGCATTTTCCTAGACTTTCCGGAATTTCGCCCGAAAATGAATTGTAAATCAGAATAAGATCCCCTAACTGCCCCTTCGCGCACAAATTCTCTGGAATTTCGCCAGAAAACTGATTATAAGAGACATCCAGACTTTGTAGTGGCGCGTTTACACCAAGTTGACTCGGCAATGGTCCACTGAGTTTGTTGTTGAACAGTTTCAGCTCGTGCAACTTTTTCGACAGAGTTATGCTCTCTGGTAAAGTCCCTTCAAGCTGGTTATTATAAAGATTCAATGACTCAAGCTGTAACCCGCATAAACCGGTTGGAATTGTCCCAGTTAACTCGTTCATAGACGCGTCGAATCGCTTCAACGTAGTTAAATTCCCCATATTTAACGGCAACTCGCCTGATAGAGAGTTGTTATATAACTCAATTTGTTCAATGC
Source organism: Gossypioides kirkii (assembly GCA_005610355.1). Lineage (NCBI taxonomy): Eukaryota > Viridiplantae > Streptophyta > Magnoliopsida > Malvales > Malvaceae > Gossypioides > Gossypioides kirkii. The sequence goes on from CP032246.1 coordinate 37,266,043, forward strand.
TTTTCAACTGGGAAATTGAACTAGGGATGGATCCAGAGAGCTGGTTAAGGGACAAATCAAGGTTTCGGAGGCTAACCAACCGACCGAAACTCGACGGAATTTGGCCGACGAGGTTACAGTCGGCAAGAAAAAGCTGCTCGAGGTTCGTTAAGTTACCTAGTTCGCTCGGTATATGAGCCGAAGAAAAAGGGTTATAAGCGAGATCCAGTTCTTTGAGAGTGGAAATATTACCCAAAATAGCAGGAATGGTGGCGTCGAGGAGATTTCCCGCTAAGTTGAGACACCGGAGCCGTTGGAATTGTCCGAAAGTCGCGGGAATTTCGCCAGAGAAGTTGTTCCCGTAAAGGATTAGATTTTCGAGGGTGGGAATATCAGGGAGGGAGTGAGGGAGAGAGCCAACAAGGAGGTTCTGGGAGAGATCGAGGATGGTTAGATTTTGACAGGTGGAAATATCAAGGGGTACGGTAGAGTTGATGGAATTATTGGCGAGAGAGATGGAGCGAAGATAAGGGAGACGGCAGAGGAAAAGCGGGAAAGGCCCAACGAGCTGGAAATTAGAAAGGTCGACAGAGTGAACATGGGCAGTGGGGGAGTGGCAAGAAATACCTTGCCAATTGCAAGGGGTGTCGTCTCGGCGGTTCCAGGAGGCGAGGGCGTTGGTTGGGTCGGAAAGGCTTTGCTTGACCTGCAACAAGTACAGACCTTCCTGGTTTAGAGCAAAGGCATACGGCAGAGGATTCAAGAATAGGAGCAAGAATACCAGAAACATGGTTTGGGTTAGAGGAGAGTGGAGTGTCGTTGTATTTGGATTTACAGTGAAGGAAGAGTGTTGGAGGGAGGCATGGAAGAGGGCAAAGCGTTTGGATATTTTAAGGGAGAAAAGGTGGGCGTGGGTCCTGGTTTGCTACTGGGATTTTACATGAGATGAAGATGGTGAAGTGTGTTGAACCCGAGAGCTGAAGCGCAATTTGGATCAATGTTCTACTTGTTCTTTCTTTATTACAAATTTCAAAAGTGGTTTGAAACTTTAGACAAACGGTTCAAACACAGGAAACTTCCCAGTCAAAAGAGTTCAGTAGTGATCACTCCTTTTTGAGAAACTCCACTACATTATTTTTACACGTTCAGGTAATGTCACTGTTTACACTATCTCATCTAAATTTAGTTTAAATTTTGAGTTATTACCTAATATAGAATAAACATTTATTTTATGAAGGTTTTTAAGTTTAATGATAAATTTGATCATTAACATTTGTATGTTTTTATCAAAATGAGATGTAAATAACCCAATAAAATAATTACATGTAAAAAATAATAAAATAAATAAACAATACATTAAATCTAAAAAATAACTCTTAATTTAAAGAAAATAAACGTAGTTATTTAAAAAAATTAACTCTTAATTACATGCAAATGTTAGTGGCCAAATTTATCAATAAGCCTACAATTTATCCCGTCCATAAGTTTTTAGTTGGTATCTCAACTTTTTTTCTTTACTTAATTTATAATTGAACTTGTATTCTGCCACACACATTATCTCAATTTTTAGTTTGCCACTTAGATGGTACCTACTAAACTTATCCAAAAAATACCTACCTAGTTGGCAAACTTTTGAAATTAATTTATATTTTTAAAAGATTTTATTTTATTTAATTTATATTTACCACGTGTCATATTAAGAGGTTATCTCATGTCATTATAAGATTGATCATTAGTATCGTCTTGTCACCACAAATTAATAGTATTAGTGCGGAGATATTAACTTAAGTGACGGAATACAAATTTAAGTATCAACTAGGTATAAAAATTTTCAAGTACCAACTAAATACTTTTAGACAAGTTGAGGGGGCAAACTACATATTAACCCTAAACTCTTTAAAATAATCAAATAAGAGGCAAATATTTTCAAAAATATCAAATAAAGACTCTTCACATATTTTATATCCGGTTTAAAATTATATTTTTATTTTCTTTTCAAGTTACATATGATTTAACTATCATTAATTTTATTCTAAATATGTCAATATTTATCTAATCTTTTATTTAAACTGACCATTAAGAAAAGATTAGACTTGATTAGATCCTAAAAAAGCATAATGAATTAAGATAATAATTACTATGATATTTGCTTTTAAATTCAATCCCATCACAAAGAATAGAATTAGAGGAGGTGATGAGGGGCCAAGTATAATAATTACTAAAAGTATAGGCCAATGGAAATGAAAAGAATAAAGACAATCAGTGTAAAAAGACTACTGTGGAGTCAATGTGAAACGATATAATTTTTATCATATAAAATCCTTCACTCATAGCCTGCCCTGCTGGGGAACCTCTGCCTGCATCTGCTGTCCACACATTTTGTTTTTATGACAGGATTTTCTACATTCATCTTTTTCATTTATTTTTGTGCCTAAAATTATTTCAATATTATAATCTTTTATCTTATCTAAATAAATCTAGAATAAGCTCTAATAATTATAATTATAATAATAAAATATTTTTTTTCATATTTTACCTATACGTTAATATGCAATTAGCCCTTTAAATATATAATTATTTTTTGTATTTTTAATATCTATTTTGTTATTTATATTCGAGATTTATGAATAATGTATATAATGTCTATCACGATCTTCAAAAAATATCTTAACAAATAAATAAAGTTTCATTATTATTATTAATGTTAAAAACTACAATTAATAATTGCAAAGGAAACAAGTAGTGCTAAGAGAACTGTTAGCTGCAGTGTTCATTGATGGTGGCACAGCAGTTCGATTTTTTTATGTTTGTGTAGCCTAACTCAATAAGATAATTCACTATCTTTAAATCCAATAAATAAATTATTTAAGTTCTATCATACTTCAATATAGCTACCTCGCTATTGTACTAAAAGATTTAAATTACTCAAACTCAAATTATAAACCAAGCAATAAATTTGTTTACATTTTCAATGCACCCTCAAATATTTAAGCATTCGAGTCTTACTAATATAGTACTAGTAAATAAAATAGCATACACAATATATTAATAAAATTCAAGATAATGTAATAATGATCTTAATTTCAAGAGATCCAATTTTATTCAATTTTCAAAATATGTTATTTCAAATGTATCAATTTTCACAATGAGATTATTGTACTTTCATAATATCTGCAAGATTCATAACTCAAAATTTTATTAAAAAAAATTGCAAACTCCAAAAATAGCAAGTTATATAGACTGATAATAGTACTAGGCGAAATGGCCACCACATGTAGCACTACATGAGTCGTTGCTGAAAATCAAATCAAGCACAGCTAATGCATTAAGCACAGTAAATAGTAATAGGTGATTGAAGAGGTCAAAAATATGGGGCTTTGATATTTCAGTGTAGAAATTGGTTTCCATTAAGCAGATGATAGAACAGTTGATGCCTAACCATGTTATTGCCATCACTTTCTCTACAGACTCATTATATGGAATATATGTAAGTACAGCTAATGCATGAAGTAAATAATTTTCAAGCACGTGAATTAGCGAGCCCAAGTAGTTGAAGAATTAGCCTAAGTGCTCCCCACCAATCAATCAATCAATCCATCTCGAATTTCAAAAGTTCTGTGTTTCTATTGGGTTGGTAAACTATTAGAGAATTTGATGCCCTCAAAATAGAGACAGCACCCACCACTCATTTTCCCACGCTCCACTTTTTGACTCTCTAACTACTCTAAGTTGATTGCTTTTCTAATAATGTTAGCATTTGTTGACCATCAAGGAAGAGATAAAGAGAAGTCGATGGTGATGATTAGGAAACCGATTCCAGAGGATCAAGACGGAGAGAAGGCTGTATTATGTTTAAAGCAAAAAGTTTAAGGGAGTTGGGTGATAGTTTACTCGTGTAGTTCATCAAGTGATAAATTCATTATATGTCGATTGTCATCAAATAAGGTTTGTTCCGATATTCCTTTTGCTAAGATAGTACTTGTCCTCAATAATCCCATAATAATCACCTTTTGAGGAATAAGAGCAACTCTCTAAAAACGGGTGACTAATGGAAGGCTCGGTAATGGTGGATGACCAAGGATGAATGGCTTTTTTTTTATGAAAGCTCTTAGTTATGCAAGCAGTCAATCATTAAATGATTAGTTGAGTGGTACAAATGAATAAAATCAAATTTAATTCAACATTAATGACATAAATTTTAACTTATTTTTCAAGTGAAATCTAAGGACATCATGTCATTGCATACCATATGATATTGTAAGAAATATAGTCTTTGTTTGGTTTTAGGAAATAAAAGAATGGAAAACACTTAAAAAACTTGTTTGGTAGAAAATTTTAAAAATAATTTTTAGAAAATAAAAATATGTAAAAATCATAAAATAAAAAAAAATATTTTCATAATTTTCACTAAAAATATTTTGTAAAAATAAAAATGATAACAAAATTTTTTAACTTTAAATCAGTTGACTTTAATTTAAATCCCATATAAATATAAAAATGTTCTTTCTTTCAACAAATTTTCAAATATTAAATTTATTACCTTGATTCAAAAACATATAAATGTTAAAATCTTTTTTATTTATCATGTTTTTATTATAGAATAGTAGGTGTCAAACATGATTTCATGTTTTAATTATTAAAAACATTTTTTTTATTTATATCATATCACATCTCAATCGGGTGTATATATTTTTAGGCTTTTATAATTTTGGTTTATATATTCATAACGATACCATGAGCATTTTAAAGCGTTCGTAATATATGTTTTCAGATATCGTTATACAATTACAACATGTCTTTGCTTAATAGATACAAAACACCCATACCTTAGCACCCAGTGCAACAATGAGCACCAGTTTAACTTAGGGAGGCTGTGATTTAGTGACAGTAGGAGGCAAAGTTGCTTTGTTACCTATTCCATTAAGAATCGCAGATTTTTTGACTCATCACATTCATACATTTAATTTACGATTCATGTGACAGTATTGATTCTCTTGAAATGTATTCTATTTGCTCACAGCTCGCATTTGATACCAGATAAAGCAGATCTCAATTTTCGTTTATCTTGTAACGGGTTGAAAGAGGGGGACATGTCAAATATCCGCTTGAGATCATGTCTTCTTAAGTGTTTTTTATTTAAAAATAAAAAATAAAAAATGTTTAATTTTAATTTTTATCATTTTCCACTCATAAGGTTTCTAAATTTACTTTCATCATCATAAAGAAGAAAACAAATTAGAAAGACACTTTCCACTTATGTTTTAGTGAAGAAATATAAATGTGTTGAACCCTAATTTCAAACTTGAATAGTTAGAAATGAATATGGACAAAAACATCACATTTCAGACAATGATGATGAATAAGTTGCATTTGTTACATCAAGTAGAAGACAAACCCTAAATTTATGCTACTCTTGTTTACAACTTCCTCTTGAGTGCTCAAATAGAATTTTACACCTTTTTTAAGCTATAAACAATGCATATGCACTTCAATCTAATGAGTGGTTCCAGTAAAAAAGAGGATAATATTTATTCTAAAAGTTTCGGGTTCGAACATTTGTATGTGTAAAATATGTGTACGTTATCAAAAAATTAAAAAAAATATGAATAGATATAATCATATAATCACATCAATATATTAAAAAAAAACAAAACAAAACATATCCCCTAACATTTCATTCTTATTTGTTGCAACCAATCAACCTCCAAAGAGGAATTTTTATTTATAGGAAAAAGGATTGGTCAAAAGTCAAAAACTTTCCTCAACCGTAGAAAAATGTGTGTGATAAAAGCGACCAAGTTAATTTGATTTGTATGATGCAGTAGTGTAAACAAATTGGACAAGACAATGTTGGGGTCGTGTAAGAATCCAAATTTTCTTGGCCGAGAATAACTAATATTGCATGTGCCCTTTTCTTCATTTCTTTTTCTCTTCTTTTGCTTAGAAAAGGTGGGATCAATTGCATGTGACCATATGGGGTACACATAAAGAGTGGAAATGTGGAACTTTATTAATCATTTCTACAATATTACGTTTAAATTTAATTTTCTATCATTGAAAAATATTCAATTTAATTATTGAGTTAATTGTTCATTTCAATGTTTGTAATAATTGAATATATTAAAATTATTATAATAAAATTTTGACATGGTTAACAAAAATAAATGTTTGTTTTTAATATTCGAGTTCTATTTTGTATAAATCTTATTTATATCCAGTTGATCAAGATGATGAAGGGTAAATATTATGGAGTGTGTCTTGTATTTATGAGTTGATTCTCGAAAAGAAAGAGCTGAAGTCGTGACGAGACGACCACGACGTCCTGACGGGAAGATTGGCCACGTCCCGACGACGTGAAGAACGGCGTCCAGACGAGATGCATGCGACATGGCGACGTGTTTCTCGATTTGTTTGACCCAACTTTTTTATCGGTTAATAAGTTTGGTTTTAATGTAGCTATAATTATTAATTTAGTCCTTAATGTTTATATATTCTTTTGTTAATTTGATTTTTATTTTATGAGTTAAATTTGATTATTAATCTTTCAAAAAGAGTCTAATCATTTTTTTTATATGAAAATACTGATTAAAACATTAATAGTATGGCAACCTGTGTGACAATTCATGTATACTTTATGCTAATATGACACTATTTGTTTTATATGTTATGCCAACAAATAATTTAAAAGTTAATAAAAAAGTTCAAAAGAATCATAAAAAGTTAATAAAAATTCAAAAAAAGTAGTATGAACTATACGTGAATTACCATGCGAGCTATCATGCTTAAAAAATGAACGTTTTAGTTAGTCTTTTTGTTAACAAAAACAAATTCACTCTTTTAAAAATGTTACTGGTAAAATTCGATTCTTTTTAAAAGGTTAAAAATCAAATTGATAAAAGATGTAAATGTTATATCAAAGCATTTAACTGATCAATTGGCGACTTTCAAGTTTAGGTAAAATTATGATATTATTTGAAATTTAATTTTTAATTTAATTTGACATGATTTGATCTTTCTATTTTTATAACATAATTATTAATTAATTAATTCAAATAATTAACACTGTTAAAATTTTCAATTAAAATGCTAATGCTGGTTGATCTCAACGAGTGGTCTCAATAGAAAAGAGGATGATGTTTATCCTAAGAAACTCGGGTTCAAACACCTGTATATACAAGATGTGCGTCTTGTCAAAGGGTTAAGAAAGTATGAATAGATACTTTCTAATACAAAAAGAATGTTAATGCTGGTTTTTTTTCTTAAAAGCCCATTCTAATACAAAAAGACCCACAACTATGACCCAACAGGGTACCCAATAATGAAAACCCCATATACCTAATAATAAAAACCCAAATGCCTCTGAGTCTGATCTGCCCAAAACAAGGAGATATATGCTCTTCCTATCAACTTTTCACAAGTTCTCTTTTTCAAAACAATTTTACAGTGAAACGTGTTTTTTGGATGGGCTAACCCCAACACAGGCCCCGGCACGGAATTTTTTTAGTTAATTCATGGACAATTCTATAGTTTAAGTACCACATTAAACATTTTATAAAAGTCTAGGTATCAAATATAACATTATCCCTATAAATAAATACAAATTATAATCAACAACATAAAGAACTATCTTTATAAATTATAACAAAAAAATAAATATTTAAATTAGTTTTGACCTGGTTCTAACGATTTTTTAATAGGGTTGATTGGTTTGATTAAGAAATCAAAAAATTAAAAAACCGATTTAATCAATTCAATTATTGGTTCAACCGATTTGTATTGATTTAACTGATTCAATGTCATTCTTCGAATTGCTTCCCAATTCAACTAACTAGTCTAGTCCGATTCAAACATCATTGATGACTAAGTTTGATAAAATGAAAAATTAAATGCTAAAAAATAATTACTGAAAAATTAAATGTTGAAATTAAGTTATAAAATCTATTTGATGTATTACTTAAAATAAAAGGTTGATTATATTTAAATTGTTAGATAAAAATAATATAGTCTTAAATTAAATAGAATAAAACAAAAAAAATTGAATTTGTTCTCTATTAAGTGATAAGTAAGTTTCTATATTTATTTGGCATAGATATTATTGTCAATGCAGGAGGATGTGGATTCGAGTGCGTTGAAGCGTATTGTTTTCCTATTTACGAGTTGAAGAGAAACTACGAATAATTTTAAGCATTATCTTAAAAAAAATAAATTTATTTAATAAATTTTATTATGAATTATTCAATGTGTTTAAAAATTAAAATTGCTAAAAATATTAAAAATGTGCCGAATTATCTTTTTCCTGATGGAGCGGAGTTTTAAAAGGTCAAAATGCGGAGCTCCCCCAAAAAAGGCAGGACTTGAATTTCAAGCTTCCGACCATTAAGCCGACAGATTAAACATCTAAATTCTTCCTTCAACATTACTTAAAACAAAGGAGTAATCACTACCGCCTCTTCCTAACTAACTAACTAATCATCTCATCTCATAGCTATAAACCTCTTAACCTTTGCCACATGTAATCAAGTTAAACCTATAAAATCTTTCTATATTCATATTTAATATAAACATTCAAGTACGATTTCTTGAATATCTATAAAAAAGTAATCACGTATTTTAAACATATATAACACGATTAATTGAATCTTAATTCAATTGACATGGATGTTGTTGTCGATGTAAGAAGACGTAGGTTCGAGTACGCTGAAAAGCATTATCTTTTTATTTATGAGATATGGAAAAAGACTATAAATAATTTTAGATGTTGTCTAAAAAAAAAAAAGCAAAACCATGTAACAAAAACATTTAACTAATTTAACCGAAACATTGCAAATCTTCGTTTCCCACTACCCTTTTATGAAAGTAAAAGGAAAAGGAGGCTTATTCAACTAAATAAAAGAAAGTTATAAGAAGCATGTTACCTTTATTGACTGAAGAAAATCAAAGATTTTAGGTGTCTCAATGGCTGGACATTCACATGCTCCATGCCCTACTTGTCATCATTATTTTCTTCTCCCACTTCTTTTTTCTTTCCCCAATCCGCGCATAATTTGCTGCCCATCACCACGCCAACCATCTCTATAAAACAAACTTGGTCACTAATGCTAGCTTCCCACCATCAACTTACACTTGCATTTCCTCTACTATGGCTTCCTTTGCCAACCACATTCCTTTATTCTTCTTTCTGCTGCTTTCTTCCTCTGTCCAGATTCAAGCTAGGGAGAGCAAGTTCTTTAGTAAGATCTTCCACCTTGGGGCCAAAATTTCTCCTCTACTGGTACCTACACCATCGCCAGCACCAGCACCAGCAACGGCGCCGGCACTAGCACCGACAGTGGCACCTGCAACGGCACCGGCTAACATTGGTATCCAAGATCCTTATTATGGCCTCTATGGTCATGGCTCTGGCATGTTTCCCCCTGCAAAAGAGGGTGTGACCGCTAGCAACACTCCCACCGCTTTTGAAAACGATCTTTTCGCCGAGGAACTTGCAGATGAGAAATACGAGAGCGGCTACGGGAAAAACAACTACTACAACAACAATGGCTACACCACAAGTAAGTACAACAACAATGGCTACAAGGACAACTACAACAACAATGGCTACAATGACAACTACAACAACAATGGCTACACCACAAGTAAGTACAACAACAATGGCTACAAGGACAACTACAACAACAATGGCTACAATGACAACTACAACAACAATGGGTATGAGACAGAGAGACAAGGAATGAGTGACACCAGATTTGTAGAAGGTGGTGAGTATTATTACAATATGAAGAATGAGAATTACTACCCTAATGGATATGAGTTTTCATCAAGCAAGGGAACTACTAAAAATGAAGGTTACTATGGGAATACAGAGAACTCCAATGAGTTCAACTCCATGGAAGAGTTTCAGAACAAGGAAGATCAGTATATGGAGAGGCAAGAAGAGTATGTGCCCTAGATATTTGATTATCATGATTCAAGAATGAAAAGGGAAAAAGGAGTTTGAGAATATATTTAAAGAGGAGGAAGATTAAAGTTTATGAAGTCTTTCCTGTGTTTTATTATTTTATAGCCTTCACTTGTGTTTGCACAAGATTTCATGCTTTACAAATCAAAATGGATCCAAGACTACACAGTTTCACAGATTGGACTTAATTTTAATTTCCTTGCAAGACCTAACTATTATTTGGTCTGATTCAAATCAAAGAATCATTGGTGTTGCTAAAATTTCAGAACCCAAATAACCCCAAAATTTATTATGTGGTAAATTGAATTAGGAATATTGGTATAATCACATATGTTTTGTTCCATTCCAATTTCAGGTTGGGTGTATTCAAGTAAATTCTATGAATAATGATAATTTCAAGATTCAAAATTAGTTTAAATGTTTAGAGATAAAATTATTCTTAACATATATTATAATTTATAAGAGATAAAAAAACGAAATTTTGTGCTCCTACTTAAAACATATAAACTAATACGGTAAAAGTAGATAAGAAAATTTGGAGATTATAATCTTACTATAATATTTTTTACACATTAACTTAATTTCTAATCAACCAATTATTAATTAAAAATTAGTTACTAACACATATTTAACCCATACTTTATTTAATAACTAAAGCTCAATAAATCTCAACTAAATTAGATTACTTTTAATTTAGATTAATCTTTTATGATAGTGGGATATGATACCATTTAAGAAAATGAAGCTAGACACAAGTATCAGGGATGGCTTGCAAACTCTTTAATGTGACATTTAAAGCTTCAAAATATGATTGAGAGAATATTTGTTATTCTAAAAAAAATATTGCCCATACTAGCAACATCGCCTTGATATAGTATTCAAAAACAATGTTAGATCTTATTAGCATGTTTCATACTTCATAGCTTCATTCATAGGTGGATTTGGGATGATCCATTCTTCAAATAGTACATGGAAGAAAAAGATCTTGATAATTTTAATGATAGAAATTCAAATTTCGATGATGGTGAACTCAGCATCACCAGAAGCCTCCATAGCCTTTCATCAGTAAGTTTAAGGTTTTCTAAAAGCTCAAAAATTAAACTTTGAATACAATATTCAAACTCAGAAATAAGTTTTGAAATGCTTAGAAGAAAAAATATGGAAAAGAAATTAACTGATTCAAAAGAAATTTTGAATGAAATTATGTTGGATAATGAGGAAGAAGAAAAAAATACAAAGAACAAATAAAAGAGGGGGACAAGAAAAAATGAAAATATTTTATTTTGATTAACTAATTCAAAAGTTAGGGTTCAGTTTTTTTTGTTAGTGTTTTATTTGTTTTAATTTTTTAATTATTTTAATTGTGTTAATTGTGGGTCTCATTTTTTTTTAAAATTTTTAAATTTTAATTAATTGTTAAGTTTAAATTCATTTGTTGACGTGGTATATAAGACAAAAAATACCATGTCAGCATCTACATACGTGTGGTGTTTAGGTGAATTTTTTTTACACGTCAGTGCCGTTAGTCAACTAACAGTCACGTCAACAAGACCATTAAAAATGATCAATTTGACCAAAAAATAAAAATTATATATGAAAGTGAACAAAAAAAAAATCTTGAGAGTCAAAGCGACCAAACACCGAAAAGTTAATTTTGTCATTATACCTTTTTTATTTAATTACTCTGCTGTCTAAACAGACCCTAAAAAGAAAATAAAACTGATGGTGCTCGTATTGGGCTTTTATCTAACTGAACCCTGCCTATCTAGTTAAAGTGAAATCTGCTCACTGTTTGGCCCTGCTTTTCTCTGTTTCTTGTTCTAGGGTTTTAGTTTGACTCTCCATTCCATAAGGGTTTTGCTTTCTGAGGACTGAGATTCTCCGAAGAAAGAGAGAGAGAAAGAGGAAGGGAAAGAAAATGAAGGTGAAAGTAATATCACGTTCCACAGATGAGTTCACTCGAGAACGAAGCCAAGATCTGCAGAGGGTGTTTCGTAATTTCGACCCCAGCCTACGATCCCAAGAGAAAGCCGTCGAGTACGTCCGAGCTCTTAACGCTGCCAAATTGGACAAGGTAAATTATCAATTTCGGATTGAGTTAGTTTGATTTTTTAAAATTTGAAATTTCACTCAATGTTTGATTACTTAGTTTAGATATTTGCAAGACCCTTTGTTGGAGCTATGGATGGGCATAGAGATTCCATTAAGTGTATGGCGAAGAACCCAAATCACTTGAAAGCAATTTTTTCTGGTTCTGACGACGGAGGTAATTTATATAAATATTATTTTCATCTCTTTATTACCAAATGTTAATGCCATCGTAAGACTAAGTTATTGTAAAAGATTCTAACTTCTCATCTCCCATCTTTTTGCAGATATCCGACTTTGGGATTTAGCTTCCAGGTATTCGTAGTACATTTTTCTTTACAATTTTAATGTCGTATTATAATGATTGGTTGCTTTAGTGGTTTAAAATATCAATTTTATTAACTTATCTTATTCTTCTCCTTTGATGGATTTTTGGTAGGTTTTATATTGTTACATTATCATTTAAAATGTATTGCAATTTGCATTTATTTTTGAAATTTCGATTTGAAGGCGAACAGTTTGTCAATTTCCTGGTCACCAAGGTGCTGTACAAGGTTTGACGGTATCAACAGATGGAAGCATTCTTGTATCATGTGGAAGTGATTGCACGTAAGACAAATTTTGATAGCTGAAGTTGATTTTTGATCTGTAGTGACAGTTGATTAACCTGGAACTTAAACACATGTACTATCTTTAAGTATCACCTAAATTTTCTCACTGTTACATTCTGTTCTTTTTTCAGTGTTAGGCTCTGGAATGTTCCTGATGCTAATCTTGCATATTCAGATAATCTTTCTGATAATTCAGCCAAGGTATGTCTTTTTAATATTATTCTCATATTTCTGCAAAAGCAAAGATTTCTTCCTCTCTTCATCCTTTTCCTAAACCCCCAACTTCTCCCCTTTTTACTTTCTATCTTTTTTTATCAAGAATTCCATTGTTATCATTCTAAAATATCTACAACTTGTATTGTTCAGCCGGTGGCAGTTCATGTTTGGAAGAATGCGTTCCGGTAAGGATCATGACATTCAGAAATTATCAATATTCTTTCAGCCTTTTCTTCTTGCGTTTTTTTCTCCTTCTAAGGTGTAAATTGTAACGTTTATTTTTCTTCAGGGCTGTTGATCACCAATGGGATGGTGATCTCTTTGCCACAGCTGGTGCTCAAGTAGATATATGGAATCACAATAGGTTTTGATCTCAACTTATCTTAATCTTTTTCCTTCTGTAATATGCTGATTTATATATTTATTTTATGATAATTTAATTAGGTCTCAGCCAGTGAACACTTTTGATTGGGGAGCAGACACAACTATGTCCGTTCGATTTAATCCAGGAGAGCCAAATATCTTGGCAACATCAGCTAAGTATGTGTAGATGCTTGTTTCTGGTTACAATATTATGTGGTTGATGAAAATGGAAAATGTATGTAGTGTTAGAACCTTTCAGTTTTCAAATCTCATATGTTCTGTCCCAAGAAAGTTAAAATATACGATTGAAACAGAATGATGATGTTCATATGGATAAAACAAGTTATACTGAACATAATCTAGTAACTCATGTTTCAGCCTTCCTTACTTTACATATGAATTAAAGATGAAATTAGAGGGAGCTACAGTGTAGTGGTGAGATCCGTAATGTCAACTAGCTTGGCTTTTAGAGATACCGAAACAGTGTAGTGTAGTCTTCTAATAACATATTTATCTACCATGGGGTTCCCATGACACACTGTACTTTTTAATTTCTTTCTGTGACCGCTGCTGAGAAAACACAACCATTTATAATTGATTTAGATATGATTTATGGTATTCTTTAATCTAAGGGATTTTATGGGTGATGGTATGTCATTAACTTCTGAAATATGCTTCCAGTCAGTGGTGTGGTGTTGAAAACGTTTTCCACGTTTTGACATCCTGAAAATGTATTTTCTCCTTTTCAATGTTCTAGTATGTATTTTAAAGAGTATATGATTATTTGCATATATTTTTCTGTTTTTAGTGATCGGAGCATAACATTATATGATCTGCGGATGTCATCCCCGGCAAGGAAAGTTGTTATGAGGGTAATTCTCGACACTATTGAGTATGAAAACATGGAACCGGTATTCTTGCTGGAGAGGATAAAAGTCAGATAATTTTTATTGCAAATCTAAATGTTTTTGGTCCTTTTTTTATCTAATTATAAATTGTGATAGTTTTCCTTAAAAGAGATGCATAACTTGTCAAATGTAGATTTCGGAAGAGTTCAGCAGAATACTTTCTTTTAGTGGTTGATATTTGGAACTTTGCTTTTAGTGATAGCTTTTCAGTAATACTGTAAAATCAGTGATTCGTCAAAGGGGATCTGACTTTTATTTTGTTGCAGACGAAAACCAATTCTATTGCTTGGAACCCAATGGAGCCTATGAACTTCACTGCGGTAAGGGTGACAAGTTGAAGTGTCCTTCCATTTACTTATAGAAGCTTCTTTTATTTTTAAGATTTCTGGCAAACTTGTCTGTTAGTTGGATCTTTTTGGCAGCATTACTCCCCAACCCACCGAAAAAGAAAAAAATGAGAAAAAGAAAGAAAAGGAAAAAGGAATGAATTATTTGTTCTGAAGAGCTCTTTTAAATGCAGGCAAATGAGGATTGCAATTGCTACAGCTATGATGCCAGAAAACTGGAGGAGGCCAAGTGTGTGCACAAAGATCATGTTTCTGCAGTGTATGACCTATTTTTAGTCTTGTTACTTTATGTTCAAGTACTATATTTTCTTGAAAATATTAAGTTCTTCCTTTTTTCTTCCAGAATGGATATTGATTTCTCACCAACTGGTCGGGAATTTGTAACTGGATCTTATGATAGAACAGTGAGTCTTTCTTTTCTCATTTCTAATTCAATTGCAGCATTGTTTTTGTTCATCAGGGACATTGTTAGTGTCTCAACAAACTTTTTTCTACAGGTCAGAATTTTCCAGTATAATGGTGGTCACAGTCGAGAAATCTACCATACAAAGAGAATGCAAAGGTTTAGTTTTTATTCATTTAGATAATAATGATCTGTCTGTTTCTTGAATCTGTTACTTTTGCTGATAAATTTTCCTCTCCTTTTAGGGTATTCTCTGTGAAGTATAGCTGTGATGCCAGTTATGTCATTTCGGGAAGTGATGATACTAACCTTAGGCTCTGGAAAGCTAAAGCATCAGAACAATTGGGAGTGGTAAGAATCTATTTATTTGACATGATTCATTGGAGTTTCTACATTTATGTCATATTTCCTAGCTACTGAGAAATTTGTTGAGGCTGTCTTATCAATGGAATCAACATTTATAACAGAGAATATTTGGTCTATTTAGGCTCCAAGCTCTTCTCATTGGATTCCAAACTTTGAGATGTAGCTTTAGGCTTTGCTTCGTAGAGTGGAAAGAAAATTGGAAAGATGGAAAATTGAAGGAGTAGAAAGACAAAATACATTTTTCTTTTCATTTGGTGATAGGTAGAGTTGAAAAATAAGAGGAAAGAAAAAGAAACTGTGAAAAATGCATAAATCTGAGCTAACATACATCCCTTATTTTCTCTTTTCTTGTCATTTCAATTTGGCATGGTTTGTTTTATGCATTAGGATGGAAAATGGTTATCTCTCTAACCTTTTCCTCTCATTTCTCTTTCCTACCAAGCACTCTCAAAATTTATTTTCTTTTCACTGCTTCCTTCCAGCCTTTTACTTTTCCACTTAACCAACGAACACCATACTTCTGCCTGACAAGTAATTTCTTTTATTGTATCTCACTTAAATATCTCGTCCATTCTTCTGCCTTATGCAGGTACTTCCAAGGGAAAGAAAGAAACATGAGTATCTTGAAGCTGTTAAGAATCGTTACAAGCATCTGCCTGAAGTCAAGCGTATTGTGAGGTAAATTGAAACTGAAGACTTGGTTCACATTTATAAACTTGTGGCAATGTCAATAAAATACCCTTATTTCCCTTCCTTTTCTGAGGGAGTTCCCCTAGGGTGGACATTTTAAGGATTTTAAAACTATGCACTAGGAAAATTATCTGTTAGGCCCTATTTTATCAACTTAGATAAATGAGCACAAGAGAATTACTAGTGATTTGGTAGTAAGTTCTTAATGCTTCTGTATTGGTTATGATTATGCAGGCACAGGCACTTGCCAAGACCAATTTACAAGGCAGCCAACCTCAGACGCACTATGATTGAAGCAGAAAGAAGGAAAGAACAAAGAAGGAAAGCTCACAGTGCCCCTGGAAGCATTGTGACTGAACCTGTTCGTAAAAGAAGAATAATCAAGGAGGTTGAGTGAGTTGTCCTGAGGAACTACCTTGAACATGCATCAGCACAGTATATTTGCAGTTCTTTGTAGCCGAATGTAGGCTGTAGTGTGAGCTGAGGCAGCTTCTTTTTGTTTCAATTAACAGTTTTGTCACACAAAAAGTTGATAGATGTATTTGTAATTGTAATGAATATTATAATCTAGTTTAAGGCTTATTAACGAATGAAAAAGTGGATACTGGGCTTCATTCAATTGCAGTTGGCTTGTTTGCCCTTTTGGGCATTTTTCTTGTCTCTCGGATAAATTAAATTTTCAGCCATTCGAAGGAGCAGGGCATAGCTCGCTACATTAAGACTGGCAAATAACAATAGGAAAGAGTATATGACCTAAACAAGTGATGATTACTTACTGCAGATTATAGTAAACAACTACAAGTCACAGGCAAACTAAGATACATCTTAGGACATTGTTCCCATCTCCAGGAATGGCAACACTAGATACATGGATTCTGCACCGACGTTCTCCTAACGGGACGGGTTTTCTTTTTCGGGTAAATATTTGCTTCGATTTTGCTTTACTTTGCCTTTTAAAATATTCAACGCATCTTTTAATATATATGTTATATATGTGTACTAAAAACACATATATACACACTAAATTATGGTACACATGCAATGTGTACTAAAAAAGATAATGTGAAATTGATATTTGTATTTTTCACAAAATGTTCAATATGATATCTGTATTTTGAAAATATTTAATATTCTACTTGAACTATTAATGTGTTTTATTATGGTACTTGTACTCTCATAAAATATTTAATATGAGTGGTTCCTGAACTATTGATATGAGTTTATTATGGTACCTAATGTTAATACCGTTAGTGAATTGCTAAATCAACCAATAAAATTTTGATAATAAAATTTATTTTTTTCAAATCATCGAGTCCACTTGGGTAATATAACATTATCTGAAAACTCAATAAAACAAATTAAAAAACAAATAACTAAACATATCATTAATAAAAAAGAAGTAAATACTAAACTTATATGAGGAAAATCTTCTCCATTAAGTAAATAGTCATCTTCTTCAAAGAATTTTTCATTTGAAATGATATTTTAATCGATTTTTAAATAATATTGATTTTTTTATTTGTTTTTTTTTATTTAGTTTTCACATAATGTTATATTATTTATATGGATTTATTTGGAAAAAAAATTCTCTATGTCGATTTTTCATTGTCTAGTTTAGCGATTCACTAATAATGTTAACTACATATTGACAATTCAAGTACCATATTGGACATTTTCAAAGTACAAGTACCACATTGAACATTTTATGAAAGTATCAAATATAACATTATCTAATATGCATAATAAATATATTATAGGAATTAGCATAACAAATAAATTAAATTTTAGTTAAAATGATAAAGTTAAGATGTTAAATATTATGATGTTTTGGATTCAACTTTAATTTTCATCATGTACATTTTTCTATATTTTACATAAAATATTTATTACTTGTTATTATTTAATAAAAATAATAGAGTTTTCATAATTTTACAATTGAGTTGAGATTCGATGACACAAATTTAATCAACCTTTTGAATAATAGTATAAATATAAATACATACAAAATATTAAATTGTATGACACCTATGATGGGTGAAGATTTAAAATATATTAAAATTATGTTTAAATATATATTTTTAAAATATTAAATTAAGAACCATCTATGAAGCAGTTTTAGATATGTGTGAAGATGGATGTTTTTGACATCCATCCAAGGGAGGCAGGCCAAGATGGATAAAACATTCCTCAGGCTCACGCCTATTCTTCTACGTTATCATCCCCATCCATCTCGTATCAACATTTGTGATTCTGTAGCAATAACTATTCCATACAAATATCAGTTTGTTTGGGATATGCGGTGCAATTTTGCCAATCCACATTTTAACATGTCCTTTGTAAGACAAAAAGTAAGACAAAAAGTAAATTAAATGTACCACACCACCCATCCAAATCCACCCTTAAACTCAGTGTAGTCAATTTTGCATCAGTCCAATAGTAAACCAGTGAACCAACTCCCCTTTCCATGCAGAGAATAAGAATGGCCTGCTGTCTTACATCCCATTTCATCTGTTGAAAAACAACACTTCTAGCCATGGCTCTCAATTGAAAAGCAGAATCAAGGACGATATAACAACAGATATCACATTAGTTGTCAAAAAAAATAAATTTTAAAAAAAAGAAATACAATGCTTCACCTTTAAACATGCAACAAATGCCCAAAACCAACATCTAATCTAAAAGACAGCTGCAGCATACTGCCCTACGTAACAACTGAAGCGCTAAAGCAGCAGCATTTGGTGTCCTACGAATTGTACCAAGAAAACTCATTGTTCTGTTTATGGAGCACCTCTTAACAAATGCGTAAAAACACCAAACACTTGCTTCACATATTACACTTGATTAAAACATAATGTATCTATTAAGATCGTCGTTTACGATCATCTTCTTCTTCTTCATCAGAATCACCGCTCTCTCGGAAACGTGGATTCTTCTCCTGTTGAGTCAAAATTACGGTTTCAAAATATGCAACAAAAAGGATGGATTGTAGAAATTATCATAAGAAGTGAAGCATTACCGGTCTAGCGTCATGGTCAGAGGCTCTCCTGGATTCATGGTCCGAGTTTCTCTTTGAGGACTCACGTGCATAGCGGTCATCTTCTCGGTGTCGCTTCCGATGGTAATCTGCTTCACCAACAATCAATTAAGTCTATGAATGGCTCAAGCGTATATCAATGTAACAAGAATAATTAGTGCAATTCACAGGTAATACCTCTCCCATGACGATAAGAACCACCATGACCATGACCCCCACCATGCCTACCATCTGAAATTATAACATTTCACTATGTTTAAATCCTTTCTCTGAGTATATTAACACTTGAAACAACATGAGATGCACATTATGGACAGAGAAGCCCATGAACACATAAGAAGTTAAACACCATCCAGGAGATTTGCTTCAGAACAAAGGATTAAACTATGCAGGGGAAAAAATAAGACCTCACAGCCAAAATCAAACGAACTATCTATCAAGAATATGAAATTAAGCCTACTTTTCCAAATATGTTCATAAATTACTATAGGAGAGGGTAATTAAGCCTACTTGCATGACAAATCGCATGCCATCCGAACTTCCTTTCAAGCATCATAACTAAAATAAATAGGTTTCCAACATTTAACCAAACTAACCAGTGAAAGCCTGTTTATTACCACTCAAGCATTTTAAAACATGGAGCAGAAAACGATAAGCAACATTGTGGTTTTATGAGTCAAAAGAAGGAAAATTTTAACCACCACCACCAAAACTAGAGAGTCTATAGAGCTATATATAAAAAATTCTGCAGGAACTCACAATGAGGGGCCATAACAGGTGGGAATGAGCCCAGTGACCCAGCACCATAATCTACAAGCTGTCTTTGTGCTTCCAACTCTTTTTGAACCAATTTTCCATAACCACCTCTGCGTATAGCACATTAAGGAAGGAGACAATATATGGACAAGAAGACATTCCAAAGAGACCCTAATGCTTTATTTCAACAATCATATTTGTCTATGCATAAGATCTCACGAGATAGGAAACAAGTGATTATCCAAAATTGTGAGTCGATTTTAGGCTTTCAGTATCAATATACTTATACATGGTGGGTTAGTTTCAGAACAAGATAAGAAACTCTGAGCATTAAATTCCAAACCAACAACAGAAAGGATATCAGGATCGTAATCAGTTCGATATTCATCTCGCACCTGCATAAACCCATGAGAAACAGAAGTTTAGCAACACTCTCTCTATCCCATTTTACATATAATAAGTCCATTTAACACAAGTTCATAACCATACATCCAATTTGAAAAGCCAATGCAAAATTTCATTAAAATATGAAATCAGGGCAAGCATTTGCAAAATTGCAGAGAACTCACTTGGCCACCACTTCGACCACGGCCCCATTGCCTTCCTTCAACAAACCCCCAATCAAAATCTACACGAATCGGGCGGTCATCAAGGATTGTCCCACTAATGTATTTAACAGCATCCTCTGCATCTTCCCGAGAATAATACCTGATGAAAAAAACACACACCCAATAACCAATTAAGAGCTTTAAAATAAATATTAACATGATTTAGGGGAGGGAAACAAAAGAAGAGAGAGTTACAAGACAAAGCAAAAGCCGCAAGGCGTTTTAGAGTTCTTGTCAAGGCCCATAATAATTTTCTTGATTTCACCGGCTCTAGTGAAAAGCTCATAAACTTGTTCTTCAGTAGTGTAAAAAGACATGTTTCCGATGTAGACGGTTGTCGAAGTGAGGAGTGCTTGCTCGAATTCCTCTTGCGAACCATTGAATCTTCTGTCTCGGTACGCTGAAAGCTTAGCTGGGTCCTATAATTTAACAACCCCCAACCCCCCAAAAAAAGAGAAAATTTATCATTTAACTTATTCACATTGAAAGCAGCTGGGAAGCAAATAAAATACCTTGAACAGAGAAGCCATTGCCTTCTTCAAAAGCTCCCAAATATTCGTATTGCCTGCATATAGCGAATTATAAAGGTCGAAACTTTTACCCTTGCCCTTGCCCTTGCCCTTGATAAACAGTACAGTTGAGTCCGATGCCTTCTGCAGGCGAATTAAGTATTTATTGGGCCGTAGCTTTTACAAAGACAAAAGGGTTTTTTTTTGAGCCTTTGGCCCATTATCTTTTTACCCACTTCCAACTTAGCTGGCTTCTCTACTTCGCCTGCTCTGGAAAGGCTTCCAAATCCGAATCTAAATCCTTGCAGTAGCAGAAAGAACAAAGAAGAAAATATTTTTGGTTATCTAGAATATCTCGACTTCATCTCATTCCACAAAGTTGCCAATGGCATCGATTGGCGCCGCCGCAAAAGCAGTTCTCCGATCAAGTTCTGCTCGCAAAGCTGCGGCTCGGCTCGCCCCACAATCTAAAGCTGCACCATCGCAGTTTCGTGTCTCCTCCAGGATTCCTCTTTCCAACTGCATTTTCAGGTACCCCTTTCACTTTAAACTAGCAAAAAGCAAAAAAAATCAAATCTTTTTATAGTATATAAAAGGGATTCTTGTTTTTGGGTGTTGAAAGGTGTCCAGTTGAAGCGAGTTTCTGCTTGGAATCGATGCTGCCGTATCACTCGGCGACTGCTTCGGCTTTGATGACTTCGATGCTCACTATTTCCCGCCGAAGCTATGTTTGGCTCTCGGAAGGTATTAAGATTTCAACCTGTTACCTTATTTGCTTTCTGGGTTTGTTTATTATTGAGCTTCAAGGAAAATCGATTTGCTTTATCTTTTTGTTTTGCCTCGTTGTATTTTGCTCAATCTTTTGAAACCACGTCGATACTTGTAAGAAGGGTTGATTTGAAAAACGAGTATAAAAACATATATCTGTTGCCTCTTTTTTTGTTGTTTACTTGTGTTCAATAGAGAAGTGGTCTTGTCACTTTGTCTAAACCATGGACTTGCTATCTGGGATATTATTATTACCACCTTTTCTTTGGTTTGGTTTCTGGTGAGTAGCATCTCCAAGGTAAACTCATGCATTAGCCCAGATTACATCTTTTTGTTTTTGTAAAGTTTCAGATATATAGTCCAAATGTTTGACATAAGCATTTCTGTTGATTGGAATTGATATAAGAATAAATCCAATGCAATCAATAGGGAGCTTACTGATAATTTCTGTTCAATCAGCTTGCAATGATGATGTGTGACTAATGTTCAGAGGATTGGAGCAAGTTTAATGCACTCAATTCTCCCTTCTAAGAGTGTCTGCAGATAACATAGAAGTTTCAACGAGCTGATGAGGAGCCAAGTTGAATTTCCTATTCTTTCAAACCTAGATGGACCAGTAGATGGCATTACGCTTTAGTTCCTAAAATGTGCTAATACTTTCCGTCAGTTATTTGTGTTGCCTTTTGTAGCTCATAGACAGTTAATGTGAAATGAATCATAGATAATTATTGATAATATGATTTTAATGCATCACATTCATGCTCATCTTTTATGTCAAATGGTGCAAAAACACATTGACCTGGCTAACCGGACAATGCCATTCTGGAAGCGTCTTATTAGTTCTCATTTTCGTCTTTGTATTTAGCCGAAGGAATGTGAAGTTGTTGTTTGGGTGACATTGTGCTTATATGTCATATCCCTACCTAGGTCATTTTCCTGTTTCAAAACAGTGCGTTTTAACTTTAGGTTTGTTTTACACATTTCTTAATTTTGGGTTCTTAATAGGCATTGCCCTCATTGGTATTGTCTAGTTGAGCTTGATAACTCTCCAGATTCAGTTTACCCCAGGGGTGGGGGTTTTTCACTCTTGTCCTGAGTGGTTGGATCAGCCCTTTGAAAGAAATTAAATAACATTTTATGCATTGGCATGCTTGCTCATTGCTGCCCCACTAACATGCTTGCTATTGTTGGGGTTGAAATCTAGTACATATTTTTTTGTTGATTCATGTTATGCCATGGACCTCATATGGTGTCAAAGCTGATGTAACTTTTCTTTTTTACTTAAGGAAAAACAAAGACTTCTTTAACAGTACTGACAATTTCTTCTTCTTCTTCTTCTTAGGGCTGTAATATCATGTATGACAATTCCAGCTGAGAGAAGATATTCTTGTTATCTTATCAATTTTACTGTGTAACTTTGTTCTCAAACGTTTTAGTAAAATCTTGTTTCGACTACAACTGCAACCCCACCTGGTCATGGGACTTTGATCTATTGTTTGTTCCATAAAATATATATTTTGAGAAATGATTGTGTTTTGGATGAATTAGCATGGTGTTATTTAATCATTTCAATGCCAGTTTTCATTTAGAGGCCAATCTGCCAAATTAAGTAAATCACCACCTTGCAAGCCCAAGTGTCAATCGCATGAACATGTAGATGATCAAAGGGAGAACAAAAGAAACAAATGGTTCTCTATTATACATGTCAAACTGAAACAACAATGCCATCTTGATGGTGCTTACTTTTTTTATTCTATTAAAAATCTGATTAGCCTATTAAAAAGAATCCTACTTTATCATGGTAGTTTATTTGTGTTAGGATAAGAGGAAAAAAACCAAATTAGTTTTTCTTTGATTCCTCTCCTGCTACCACCAAGGCCTTCTGTGACAGCTCTTGTTCCACTTCTTCGGCCTCCACTTCAACAGAGTCTTGCACCATATGTTGACGGCAATACCGGATTATCACCATAGTTATGAATGCTGCGAGGCAAAAAGTTAGCCAATGTAAGGGTGAAGAAAAAGATCTCAAAAACCATAGCCAAGGTCACTGTTCTTACCAGTAAAAATACGGGTTTTAATACTAGAGAGATTCCAAAAGGCTGTTGCTGCTGAAGCTGCCACAAGCTTTTTATGAGAGCAAGCTCCCCATGTTTCCATGCCCCATTCTTTCATGTACTCAGCTGCACACCCACAAATTCACTTCCATCACTAATTTGACCAAAAAACAAATCGTCAAAGTATTTTGAGAGGTTATTACAGTATACCCTTCTTGTTTATCAGACCAGAGTAGCGAGAGTACAGTTTTGGCAAGGAGAAGCTGATGAAAAATCCTGTTCCAATGCAAACAATGATTCCACTCCAGAATTTTTAGGTAAACCACAAACATCATTAATAAAGATGCATTGGGAGATAGTTTGGGTATATATACCAAATGCACATAGTCTCCTCAGGGTTATAATGTGGCCATACTCAGCTCCAAGGAGGAGCAATGGAGCTACCTGCAGGCAGAAAAAAAAAAAGCATGCCTCATATAACCTTCTCCCATTTTGTTATTATCATCATCCTAACCCTAAGTCTTGGAATGACATTTGAACTTTGGTGGATCACCTTGAGGGTCATGGATGGTTCCCCAGAGAAGAGTTTTCTCATCTTTGAAATTGCAAAATTTGTAGCTGGAAGAATCAGTTTAGCTAGTCTGAGAAAATCTTCTTCCTTTAGCTTGAACTCATTCATCTTGTCAACATTTTGATATATGGAGTTGGAGAAGAAGGAAACCCCCAAACACAAAAGACCAATATGAGATATCACCGAGAAAATGCTACAGGCATGAACAACAATATGAGAGTTAGGTATAAGTGTAGAACTCCAAAATGAAAAACAATGGAAGATCAAAAGCTGGTGGACATACCTAAAAGTAACACCTTTGGTAAAGCAAGAGGATAAGAAACATAAACATCCAAATCCAAACCACAGACTTGATTTTGCCACATCCCTCCACATAACCAAATCCGTAATCATCTCCCCCATTCGATCAAGATTACATTTTTCATAACCATCGGCTTCTAAAACCATTAAAAAGAATCAACGAAAGATCAAGAATTAGGTAAAAAAAGAGAGCCAAAAACAAGATTACATAGAAAAAAAACTTAACGCATACTTGAAGAAGGAAGAGCAGGGACCAAACTGAGTTTATCTTTCTTTGATTTCCCGCTATTCCGCCTTTTCCTTGGTTTCCCCATCTCCTCCCCCAAAACCAAATCCCTATCTTCTCTTAACTCCATCTCCATCCTCCTCCTCGACCTTCTATTGTTCCTAGGGGTCCCACATCCCAAAACACCCGTCTGAGAAGCCCTGCTTTTGCATTTCCTACGAGAACCACCACCTAGCTCCGCCACTCCAACTTCCTCCGCCATTTCGAGCCTATCGGCGAGTCGGGTTCTTGATCTCCTCAGAGGAGATGCAGGGGAGAGAAGCAAAAGATCTTGGAGAGGCAGAGAGCTGGTAGATGATCGGAGAGAAAGAGGGGAGGGCGAAGCTGGAGTAGTTAGTTTCTTGGGGGAAGGCGAAATGTGGTCCAAAGAAAGCTGGGGGATGGTGGGTCTTTCTCGTTCTCCGGATTCAACAGCAGAGTAGCCGATTCTTGCTAGACGTGAAGCAGATTTGGTGTGAGAAATGGGGTTTGAGCGGTGTGAAGGTGGGGTCGAACTTGGTTCCATTTTGATATCTAATTAATTGCAAGCAAGATTTCCGGGGGGAGTCAGTGAGAGAAAATTTAGGAGTATTAAAAGAGGACGATGATGTTGGCGGTTGTGCTGGAGAGGGAGGTTTTGATTGAAATTATTTAAGAAATGGAAATAGCCGTTGGAGAAAAGGGAGGGATTTGAGTGCTCTTTTGGATTTTTATTTACTCCACTCTTGCAACGGTTAAAAAAATCGACTTTTTCCGTTTTAGCGGTCAAGGCCTATGTCCATAACCATATAACTCCATTTTTTGGGCTTCCTTATTTTGGATGGCTACTTGCATTTCAATCAATTTTAGATCCCGTGCTCATAAACTGGATTGGTTTAAATTCATACAAGAAATTTAGATTAATTTTTCAAGTTTTGATTCAGTCCGACTCGAAAATGTGCATACTTTTTTTCTTAGGTTTGTCTCAATTTAAAAAAACATAAACTTGGGCTTAATTCAGTCCGTCCACATTTGATTTTTTAAATTAATTTTTATTTAAATGTAAACTCTTTTCTTTTTAAAAAAATGTAATATACTAAATGTACTAAAAAAATGTTAAAAAAATTTCTAACACATTTAAAAGTATTTATATTAAAAACACTACCATAAATATAATAAATATTTTATCTTATTAAATATAATTTTTAAAAATTTTATATTTTAAGTTGGATAAGTTTTTTTTTAGGTTTTGGGTAATAAATTTAATTGTTCTTGGGTTAGTGATTTAATATAAATATATATAATATTTATTTAACATATATAATTAATATAATTATTTTTATAACATAATTTATTCGGGCCAGACCGGATTTGAATGAACATATAGAAAGCGAATCTTAAATTTTATCTAAACTCATTTTTTAAGCTTTATATTTTTACCTAAACACTCATTTTTCGAGTAGACATTTGGATCTGATCGAATAATCTAACTAATGAACAAATTTAATTCCATCATTTAAGTAGATTAATCCATTTTTGGTATGATAAAATATAATTAAATAGGGTTTAAAATTCTTTTTTAATTTTATATTATAAACATATTTTTTATAAGGGATGAATAAGAAATTTAGAAATCCAATCCAAAGAACTAATGTGAATAAAAATTTTATTTTAATATATTTGAAATGTTTAATATAAATCTTTAAACGTACACCGTGGGCTCAATTGTTTGTTATAAACATATTTAAAATAAATAAATAAAAATAGTATTTACCAAAAAATAAAAATAAAAATAAAAATAATATACATTAAAATAAAAATTTATTAACCCGAACACCGACAACCGAACTTATTATAACGGGTCATATAATTGATTTGACCATAGTATTCTATTTAACTGAAATCGAAAAAGCAATGCTAAAATTAATAAGAAATAATGATTCCCCTTCAACTAATTGGTACCCTAATATAAAAGTTGGGCACCGACTAAATCAGTTAAATATGTCCGGAAAATTTTGTTAATTAGTTATATAGATATGGGTCGATTATTTTTTTTTGAAAATTTAGATAAATAGATCGTTTTTAAAGTGAGAGGATGTATTTTCTGTACAACTGATAGAAAAATTTGTTCGGTTAGACAAATTTTCATATTTTCTCCAAAAATAATCTATTTAGTCAATTAACAAATTTTTTGATATATATGGCTAATTTAGCCTAAAAATTGGCTCCGAAAATTAACAAATTATCATTATGTTTTTGAAAAAGTATTTATTAAATTAAATATATATCAAACGTTGTAAATTAATTTTCGTAACAATCACATTTCAAGAATACATTACATTAGAATCATAGCATTAGAAAGCACCAAATGCACCCAAATGTCAATTTCAATACGTCATGGAACATATTTAAAGTAGGCGCTTTTGGGTTAATTGCACTAAATATCTCTAAATTATCGATCAAAATTTGAATTAGTCCCTAAACTTCAAGATATTCTAATTGAGTCATCAGGTCTTTCTATTAGCTTAGTTGAAAGCGAATTCATAATTTTTTTTTAGGGGAGGCAAATTTGAATTATAAAATTTTGAAATGTTAAAATATAAATTTTATCATGTATTAATTTATAATTTCATTATTTTTTAAGGAACCAAATAAATTTTTATTTTTATTTTAAGGAGGACAAATCACAATTTTACTTTATATTAATTTATAATTTAATCATTTATAATGGATTAAATTTGTAATTTTCATTTTTTTGGGAAGGGGGGACAAGGCCCTACCTGCCCTTTGTATTCACCCTTGGGCTTAGCTATCAATATAAACATTAAATGTTAGCTTGAATTTGTTGTGGAGCATATTTAAAACATACTGATCAAATCGTAAACATATATTACTTATTACATGAGTAATTTAGATATGAAAAACAAACGATACCAATAAAATTTAGGAGTATTATTATTATTATTTAAGCGAAGATACATCAAATCCAAATTATCCATGCAATAATTACATACATGTTTACAATTTGATTTATGTATTTTAAATATGCTCCAAATCATATTTTAATTGACATTTAACACCCAAGCTAATGGTTAGATTGATAGAAAGATCTTATTAATATGATAGTGATAATTTGAAGATCCCATTAGAATACTTTAAAGTTTAAAAACAAATTAAAATTCAAAAACAAATTAAAATTCGGGCCATATTTTTGTTATATATATACATGATTACATCATATTGTGTGTATCAGGGGCGAAATCAGGGGGTTGGCAAGGGCCTAACCCTCCTTAAAATGGAAAATTTTCTATTTAGGCCCTTAAAATTTTTTAAAATTTTAAATTAGTAAAGGTAAAATTTCACTTTGCCCCTCCTAAAAATGATAAAATTTTAATTTAATCTTTTAAAATATGCACTTTTACTATCGTAAAAATTACAATTTAACTTTGACCCCCCTAAAAAATTTTCTCGTTTCGGCCCTGGTGTGTATACAAATTATTATAATACTTTATATGTTAACAAATCGAATTATGTAAATTTTGACACATTTGCATATATGTGTCATATTTATGTTAGTTTTCATATAGTTTGTTATAGTTATTCAATTTTAGAATAGGTTAAATCATTTTTAGGTCTAAATTTGACAATTATTTTTATATTGGGGTTTCAATTTTTTTTAGTTTAAGTGTTTTGAACTTAATAATTGTTTTTATATTGGGGCTTGAAATTTTTTTATCCAAGTTAGCCATTGAACTTGGCAATTTTTCCACATTGGGATCTGAATTTTTTTTTGTCTAAGTTAATCCATGATATAAATATTTCCTTGAAAACCCTTAAAGTTCATGCCTAATGTGAGAATAATTGTCAAGTTCAGACCCCAATATGAGAATGATTGCCAAATTTAGGGACTAACTTGAATAAAAAAGTTCAAACCCTAATGTGAGAACAATTATCAAATTTAAGGATTAATTTGAACAAAAAAAAATTCAAGCCTTAATGTGAAAGTTGTTACCAAGTTTAGGCCTCAAATAATTATTTAATACTAAAAAATATATTGGAGTAGCTAGTTTGGTTGATTAACTGAAGACAAAACAGTTTTCTAAGGTTCATTTGGAGGGAGTTTCATAACGAGCACTAAAGCTCTTTTTAGATGGGTTGTGAGATTAAGAATAATAGTGGCGATAAGATTAATTATCGTAATAGTAAGATAAAAACTAGTGGTGAGATGTATTTGAATTCAAATGCAATTATAGTGGTGTGATGAGAAAAGAAATAAACATGGAAAATTATGTGGTGCATTGCTAGTAAGTTAAAAAAACTCAAGTATCACAAAAAAAAAAAAAAAAACTCCACAAGCAGAGGTGTTATATTGCCATGTGTCCTTAGGTAATATTAAAAAAAACTTAATATTTAATACATTGATGTTATAAACAAAAATAATAGATAAAGGATTGATATGAGAATATGAAAATTTGTATTGCATTCTATATTTTTTTATCCAATTTACAGGTAACATACTCTATATATA
The DNA here is from genome assembly GCA_005610355.1 of Gossypioides kirkii. Taxonomy (NCBI): domain Eukaryota; kingdom Viridiplantae; phylum Streptophyta; class Magnoliopsida; order Malvales; family Malvaceae; genus Gossypioides; species Gossypioides kirkii. The sequence goes on from CP032246.1 coordinate 37,295,344, forward strand.
TAGGGAGATTCGACTCTTCATATTTTAATACATAAATGATAAAAAGTAGTTACAAAAATATGAAAAGTTAAAGAAGATGGAAAGTTAAAGGTCAAGGGAGATGAAACCATTTAATAATATTCATAACACTCCCTCTTGAATTTTCATTGTATAAAGAATATACTTCATTAAAAACCTTACTAAGAAAAATCCTGTGGGACAAAAACCTGGTGAAGGAAAAAATAATACATAATCTTTTGATACATAGTATATCACAATCATATATATAGTGTGAATTAACTCCCCCTCATGTAAGTAGGGGTGAGCATTCGATCGAATCGAATGAAAAATTTTCGAGTTAATCGAGTTTTTGAATCCTATTTCATCATCCTAACTCGATTTGAAATTTTTACGAATTGAGTCGAGTGAGATAAAATTCGAATTGAATCGAATCGAATATATTTATTCGAGTTAAATTAAAAAAATTAATTTGGTGTTGTTTAATTTTATGTAATTTTTTTTGAAGGAGAATAAAGTTTAATTTAAGTTTTTTTTTTTAAGAAGAAGAAGAAGAAAAAATTGATTTTGGGTTTAGTTTATGAGTGTTTTTTAATAATGAAATTACATTTGGGTTTAAAAATATTTGAGTTTAGTTTATAAGTGTTTTTTTAAGAATGAAATTATATTTAGGTTTAAAAATATTTGGGTTTAGTTTATGGATGAGTTTTAAATTTTAGGGGAAAAAGGTAAGATAAAAAGTTTGAGCTTTGGGGGAAATGGATATAGTAAGTTGCACCTGGATAATATAAATTTAAAATTAAAAATAATATAGCTTTATTCGGTTTATTCGAATTATTTGAATTCAAAAATTAAACTCGATTCGAACTCGAAATTCGAAAAAAATTCAACTCGATTCGTTTAACTCAAATAACTCGAATCGAATAATTCGAAATTCGAAATTTTTTCGAATTTTTCGATTCGAATCGTGTTTTACTCACCCCTACATGTAAGCATCACTTAAGATCTTTGAAACAATGAAATCTAATGTTGAAAATTAGTTTCTCAAATGTAGCAGTAATTGTTTGTTTCATAGAGCGCCAAGAAATTACAGTACCACCATATGTGAAAACATAACCAGTTTGTGATCGAACATTATGAGGATCAGATAAGTACCTTACATCTGCAAAACCAACTAATTCTTTTTTGGGTAGGTTAGGAAAAAATAAACTCATATCTCTTGTACCTTGAAGATAACGAAAAACATGCTTAACCCTATTCCAATGTCTTCGAGTTGGACAAAAGCTAAATCTTGATAATAAGTTGACATCAAATGATATATCAGGTCGTGTATGACTAGTAAGATACATTAAATGCACCAATAGCACTTAAATATGGTACTTCAAAACCAAGAAAATCTTCATCATTTTCCCGAGGACAGAAAGGGTTTTTATTTACATCAAGTGACCTAACAACCATTGGGTGCTCAACGGATGTGCGTTATGCATGTAAAATCTTCTTAGCATTTTTTCTATATATGTTGTTTGATGCATAAGGATTCCATTCTTTATGTGCTTAATTTGTAATCCTATCCCTAGACAAAATCTTGTTTTTCCAAGGTCTTTCATTTCAAGTTCTTTTTTTTAAGCACTCCATTATCATTAAATTCTCTTCAAGAGTCTCAATGATATTTAAATCATCAACATACACAGCAATTATAACAAATCCTAATCCAAACATCTTTATAAAAATGTATGGAGAAATGAGATCATTCTTATAGTCGTCCCTCAATAAGTATTCACTAAGACGATTATACCACATACACCCAAATTGTTTCAATCTATAAAGGGATCTGTTTAATTTGATTGAGTAATGTTCTCCAGAACCTGAATTAGCTGCTTCTGGCAGATTAAAACCTTCTAGAAGTTTCATGTAAATGTTATTATCAAGTGAGCCGTATAAATAGGCTGTAACTACATCCATTAGGTGTAAATCAAGCCCTCCTCTTATTCCCAGACTAATCAAGAACCTAAAAGTAGTTACATCCACCATAGGAGAGTATGTCTCTTCATAATCAATATCAGGTGTCTTGTGAACGTTCTTGTTACAAGTCAATTCTATATATTATGATTTGTATTTTTTCCGCTATTATGCTAACATGTACTCTTCTTGGCTTTACACTTTCCGAGTGTTTGGACTTCTTGTCCGAGATACATTTCATAAGTTATAATAGAAACACTTATTTATTTTTGATGACTTGTTCTCATCTCAATGCTTTCAAGTATATTTTCATTCAAAATCCTCACTTTTCCATAATATTAAAGTGTTCTATGTATATTATCGTTGTCGACAACAATTTTATTTTTTTTAACTCCATCATATTTAGTTATGACATAATTAATTGAGATATCTCATTATATTTATAATTTCAGGTACCTGAATCTCTTCTAGGGTTTTATTAAAAGTTATACCTTGGGTCTCTTTAGGAGTACCCGTCTCCTTTTAGTATGTGACCATCTTAATTTCTTTCTCCTTTCTTTCATTAATTTTTCATTTTATGGAATCGACTAGTTTGTCATGCTTCTAGCATGCTCAAAGCTTATTTTTATCACATTGTCCTTCTGAGACATATAATTATTTGGAGCATTTTAGCTCGTATATGTATCAGCTAGTATATGAAATCTCTAAATGTCATCACTAAACATATCTAGCAAATAATTTTTATCCTTCAAACATTGTGCACATAATATTAGTGAGGACCACAAAAGAAAATGATGACATAATTATTTAACTAATTTGTCTCCCCTTAATGTCGAGAAAATTTGTAACATGACAATATTTTCTTTTTCAAAATTATGAATATATATCCCTTCAATATCTAATAAAAATTCTAAAATTTCTCAACTTCATATTTGATGATCCATCTTAGTGCATTATGATGAAATATGAAATAGATATTGCACGTCCAGATATTCTTAGATGGGATCTATTGACTTATAAATGAAAGTAAATTTTCAGGAGACAAATATTTCTTACATGTTGGCTTAATGCAAATAAAATTACATGCTTATTGTAAAGCAATTCTTATATTAATGGTTAAGCAACTAAATGAAGGCATAGTTTTGCTAACCATTAAATATAACATATATAGGCAATAGACAACTTAAAATTATCCCAGCTAAAACTACGAAAATCATGCTTGGGATATAATGCACTAGTGTTGTTAGCACAAATTGCATTCTATAGAGATTGTGCACAATCAAATTATTTCAAGAAATAATATCGCAAACTTCGGGTTGCACATATGTGATACATGAGCTGATATATTATTTGGTTATCATCTAAAAATGAAACCGACCTCTAACTTTAGCTGGTGTTAGTTCAATATGTTGTCCAAATAACTAGTATTGATGAAAATTATTAAAATATAACTTCTAACTCTTCAATAAAATCATATAAATTTTCATCAAATTAGTTTGCATCATCATTGACACGAGATGGTTTAATCGGTCATACCAACACTATGACTTTTTTTTCACTATCTCATATGTTATTCATATAAGTGTAATCTATTCCTTCTGAGAATATTTATAATACAAAAACATGAGTATTTCATGTCATTTCTATCCATGATTTTAATGTAAAACACATAAAAATTTTCTTCAACATATATCTTATTGATCTGAAAAATAATCTTATGTTTTACAAAATTTTGCATCTCAAGGAGGTAAAATATTAGCTCTTCAAGAGCTTTTTACAGTTTGATGCATTATTAGCTCTTTAGGAGCATGCAATCATTTTAATATATATCCTTAATGAGTACTTAATTTATTCATATAAAAATAAAATGAATAGGTATAAATAAAACATATATTAAACATAATAAATAATAAATTCATGTTACTAATAAATCATTATGGTTAGATAATATATATTTTTATATATACCATAACACAATAAAATGCAAAATATTATAATGTCAGATTAAAGTAAATTTACAATTATAAAAGTTTAAACATAAACATTTTCTAATCTTCACCTCAATTATGAAATTATCAAAACAAGGTGAATATCTCAAAATTCATGACAAGCATTTTTACTCCCAATAATCATGTATCTTAATCAAAATTAAAATTAAACCAATCAATTCTATTTAAAATGAATCAAAAAATAAAAAATTTTATCTCCACATAAAAATCTCAATAACTAAATATGTGAAGACATATAAAAATTCATAGAATTATGGATAAAGAATTATATAAATTAAAATTCTTAATAAAAATCAAATTAAATTTCAAAAGAAGTTGATTAGACTAACTTAGGTTACCATGGATGAGAAATAGTGATTATAAGTATCCTTTGTAATGAAGAGAAATAGATCATTTCCAAGCAAATATCAAATGGACATTGATTCTAATGATTCTTAAATCAAACAATTAAATTTCAATATTTGGATCTCAACAAAATTTTAACACAGACTAGAAACATTTTAATCATCCTTGTATGCATGACCAACTTTAGCATCATATTGAAAATTTTCATTTTTTTTTCGAAAAAATTATCCTCCATTTCATCATTTTAGACAAAATTTGTCTCAATATTGTTTCCTTTTTTTTAATGGATGCTTGATAAAATTTTACCAAATGCTTAAACATACGACAAGTATGTGACCAATGCATTTTCATACAACATTGGTAGCATGAATTTTCAATAATCTTCGAATATTTTTAACCGCCATTTTCTTGATTTTCCTTATTATTCTTTTCTAGTGGTTAGAAGTACCACTATTATAACCACCATGATAACAATTATTAGTATGTCATCAACCACATCCTCAATTACAATGACAACCACAATTTCTATATTCTGATTTTTCATAATTGTCATGTGTTGTAACATTCACTTCAGGGAATGAAGTCTTTTTCACTAGAAGGCATGAGATCGTTTCAGAATACTTTTTAAAGCCTTTTTCACAATATTACTGTTACAGGAACACATAAGATATTTCAATCATAGCAAGTTTTAGAGAGTATTATCGTTTTCTAATGGTAAAATCATTCTTTCAAATTATTACGTCATTCAAGAGTCAAGAGATCTTCCACAGTTAGATGTTTCACTTTTAATCATTCATGTAATGATAATCATTGAACTTGGTAACTTTCTCATAATTATTCGTGTCAAGTTATATATTCTGAGCTAACAACTAAAGTGAGAAAACACTATTATTCATGTCTATTCAAACTTAAATACAGAAATATAATCATCTAGATCTATTAAAATCTTATGATAACTAAGATCAACCTTACAATTTGATCAAAATAATAATAAAATACCCCAAAAATGTTTTATGGAATATTAGTTAGAGATATCACATTATTTTATTTACTATAATCAAGGTTTCCATCAAAAAATTTAATCCACAAAGAAACAAATAGCCATAAGTTATATCATATGCATTTTGATATATATATATAAGGTACAAGTATATTTAACTTTTTCTAATTTTTTCATACGATATATCCAAATATTGAACATGAGCCTCTAGTGTCAAAAATAATAATCTAATAATCAAATAGGTAACGTAATACATTTGGTAATGGTCACCAAATAAAATAAATTTTTAAAAAATAATTACTTTATTTTTAATTATGTCAATGACATATGTTATGAAAGATATACATACTTAAGTAAAAATATTCAAGTTGTTGATACTTCAATCTTATTCAAAGTCTTAAATCATAAACAAGCATATCATGGAATATAAAAACATAAATTCATATTTAAATACGAAAAAAAATGAGCATTGTTTTAACTTTTTTTTCATTAATAATATTGAAATCTCAAAATCTTTCAAGCACACATAGAAATTCACATACCTTAACCTTGTTGCTTCAGCAAGGATGTTGTACGTCTAGAATACTTGTTCTCCAACAAAATATTGAATACTATCGAGCAAGCTCGTGTTGATAGCGTGTTATAAACAAAAATAATAGATAAAGGATGGATATGAGAATATGAGAATTTATATTGTATTCTATATTTTTTTTATCCAATTTACAAGTAGCATACTCTTCTATATATATAGGGAGATTCGACTCTTCATATTCTAATACATAAATAGGAAAAAATAGTTACAAGAATATGAAAAGTTAAAGAAGATGGAAGGTTAAAGGTCAAGGGAGATGAAAGGTTGAACATCCATTTAATAATATTCATAACAATTGACAATATATTTTTGTTTATTTCACAAGTAGTTTTTGTTTCTTTTTTTAATATTTTACTATATCCTTATAGAACACTTATCAACTTCTTTATTCTACTTGTAGTTTAAAAACTCTACTTACAGTGTACCAAATATTATTCTATAAAAATAAAACAAACACGTCATTTATTTAACCTTATTTATGGAGTTTAAAAACTCCACATAAAATTATATCCCAAAACATTACTTTAAAATATTTTATGACATGATAAATAATTAAAATTTATATCTACATTAAATAATAAAATACAAATTTGAAAATATATTTTTATTAAATGATAATTAAAAATGATTGAAATCATATTTATATTAAAAAAAATCTATACAATATACAATAACATTCTCTATAATATATTTACTTTTTATAATTATGAAATTTATATTTATATAATATTTTTAATTGTATAAATCCATGTTTTTATAATGATGATTTACATCTTCGATTTCATTTTATACTTTCAAAAAGATCAAGAGGAGGATCAATTGGCATTTTAAAAATTTCTACAAACGTTTTTAAATGATAAGCAAAGGGAAGAAAATTTGAACAATTCGATTTAAAGTAATTCAACCCTAATTATCTACTTTTACTATCTTAATATATCTCAACTAAATATTTCCCAATTCACATTAAATTATTACCTTTTAATAAAAATGTATAACATTTCAATTTCTATCTTTTTCACAAGATTAAGATAAACCCTAAATTTTCTTTTAATTTTTATAACTTAACTAAAACTCGTTAACTTTTATGCTCGACTAAAAACCCTTTATAATCTACTTAAGGTTTATACTTCAATTTCTACAAACTTTTCTATTCACGTATGAATTTAGAAAGGTAAAAATTAAAAATGATGATTAAGTATATTAAATTAAAGTGAATGTCTATACATAATAAAAATAATAAAATCATAATTATATTAATATAATATATATATATTGAATAGATTGATGTGATTACATAGTAATATCTATTCATACTTTATTAATTTTTTGACAAGATACACAAATTTTGCACACACAAGTGCTCGAACTCAAGACCCTTAGGATAAATAACATTTTTTTTCCATTGAAGCCACTTGTTGGGTTAAAAATATTTGTATATATTTGAATTATAGTTATTGTTAGAATTGTATGACCCGAATCCTATTATTTATTAAAGAAATAAAATACAATAATAAAATAAAAGGATCTGTAGGGGTAAAAAACTGTATGGGGATTGTGACCGAGAGTGTGGGGGCGGAGCTCCCGCGATATGGACCATGTCGTATAAGTAGAATCCATATAGAACTACATTTTTTTATTTGACATTGATTAAAATAAAGTTTTTCAACCTTTTAAAATCTGTGTGTTTTATTTTTATTTTCTTATCGTTTTGCAGTCATTCTATTGCCATTATCGACTTTTATTATAACAATTACAATATTATATTTTTACTTGATGGAAATATTAATGTATTTAGTTTATAATAATTTTTAATTTATCATATAATAATATTATTTATTTATGATATTAAATAAATATATTTTATTAAAAAATGATTTACATTTTTCCAACTTAAAGGTTAAAAAATAGAAAAAGGTAAAACTGAAAGAAACAAAAATTTTCACTGGACCAAAAATTACCGGTGAGCAATTGGAGGTATGGTAAAGAACAGTCTACTAAACAACCATTGCAGGGAGATTGAACTCAAAAAAAAAAAAAAAAACCCTCTCAAACATAGCTAATTCATCATTGAAAAGAAGTTTAAGGGTGGGTTTAGATGAACGGTATGTTTATTTATGGTTAATGTAAAAATAATGATAACGATAAAATTAAATATTATAACGATATTATAATGTTAAATAAAAAATAAATTAAAAATACTACATCACACTGTCCAATTCAAACTCATACTTAATGATAAGTATTTTTATTAAAAAATGATAAAAAAATTTTGTTGAAATAAAATATTGATTCAATTCCAAGACGCCTCCTATCGTCCGACAAAAATACATTAGAAAGGACAATTATACATCGGGTGGCATGTCTTTTCCTTTGGATTTTTCTAAGGAAAATGTATTTTTCTTAAAACTATTAATTACACTCCAATTGGGTTATAAATATAATGGCAATGCATAAATAAATATTATACTGTTTATGTTTCTTGTTTAAACCATAATCACAATATCAAAGTAAAGCATCTTAGAAGGAGTTGCATGATCACAGAAACAGTGGGTCATGTTACTATTAAGGGAATAGTTTATTGGTAAACACCGAAGTTTACCAGCAAATTGAACTGGGTATGAAATACCAGGCATTCTTGTTGATCACACCACCTACTACAGTTATTTTATTGCTTCTTGGCATGCCTTTGGCAAAAGGATTTTACCCTTCCCAACCCTTCTTGGAGAAGACAAGGCTCGATAGCAAACGTAACGCGAAGCCAGTTCTTCAATCCCACTGCTTTCCCTGCATCATTCATTCTTTGCTTGTTAGTCTCAAGAGTGTAAATCAGCAACAATTCCTAGGAAAAGAAAGGTGTTCATTGACTCACACTAGTCCATGAAACCTACTCATAACCAAATACTTAAATCTCACCGTCTCAATAAAGAATATGGACAACATCAACCATTCAGATTATTATATCAGAATGGTTGCAGTTGTTGGAGCATACTTCGGGTTCATTGATGAGTATATTTTTCACTTAATCACAATTGAAGATTCATTTTTGGTTTTCCCCCATAGGAAATAAGGACGTTTAACTTAATTCTATTGGTGAAAATGATACAGAAACTTCAATCTTACCAGGTAGAATAATGACTGATTCTTCTTTAGCTAACTTGAGACAGAAATCAACATCATCATTAATGTCTTCCAACATTGATAGATTCAGCTTCACCTGCATTTAAAGCTTACAAATATAAATACTTTTCCAATTTCTTCAGCATACATCATAAACATCAAACCACTCCCTTACCATTACAAACATTGATGCTTCCGGTTTCTTTGGACAAGTTATGGAAGGTATCTCTTCAATTCTATTGTAGCATATATCAGCACATTCCCTTAGGGTGCTGATGATCTTTGAGAAAAAATCCTCCTTTGTATTCTCCAGGATTTGAGGAATCGCTGCCTGTTTCATAAAACAAAATTACACCAATTCATCCGAAGGATAGGTTAGGAGAATGATTTTGAGTGAAGCTTTACAGAGCTTAATGGGAAAAATTATAGCACAGTGCACTGGCTACAGTACATCTACTCGCTTTTGGAAAGAAAGTGGCAATTGCATTTTTCCAATGCAAGTATGTGTCTTAGCAAAAGTATCTTGATTAACAAACCTGGATAAATGTAGTGGGATCAGTAGAGATATTGAGGAATCCTTTGATCGAATCGTTTACCTGATAAGAGCCAATGAGATCATTCACACAACATGATCCGAACTTCATATATTTCTACTTTAAAATATGCATTGCCTGTAGCCTCTTTAATTAGGAAAATGTAGCACCATGTATCTTAAACAGGAGAAAAATAAATTAGGAGCCAACCCCAGATTTCTGAAGAATGCCATCGGGATCACTTGTGACAAGCCACCCCAGGCGCCAACCAGGAACAACCCATCTCTTTGATATAGACCCCATGGTGAGTATAGGCACGGTTAATCCAAACACTCGCATCGGCACATATGGAGTGCTTCCAAATGTGAGATTGTCGTAAGCTTCATCAGCAATGACCAAAATCCCAAGCTTTCTTGCTGTCTCTGCAACCTAACTTCCAAAAAGATAACACTGATCAGCTTCTTGTTTTGAGAAGAGTCAACAAGTTATATTCTGAAAGTAAAACAAGCATGTTTAACCTTGTTCAAATGTTCATAGCTGAAGACATTCCCACAAGGGTTGCCTGGATTTATAATAACCATAGCAACAGTATTCTCATCTGCAAGAGTCTCTACAGCATCAAGATCAACCTCCCAACCTTTTTCAGGAAGAAGATCATAATGACGCATTTCAAGATGGCTATATGCACACCAAGCTTCATAGAGTGGGTAGCCTGGTCTAGGAAGCAAAATATTGGCACCAGGGCGGGAAAGAATTGATATAACAATTTCTATTCCTTGAGTACATCCAATTGTTAGATAAACATCATCGGGCGATAACTTGTAGGGAAGGTCACGGTTGAGGAAATCTGCAAGTGCCCTGTCGGAATTCGAACCAAACAAAGTTCATGACCACTCATTCATTCATAAGAAAACTTTTGTCACACCTTTTAAAATTATTTTGCAGTTTCTTTTGAAACATGATTAAAAGAGAAAGTTTACAATCTAACCTTCTTGCGGGAAGAATACCAACAGAGGTCGCATAACAATTATGCTTAGCCGAACGTAGAGCATCAACGATGGCATCTTCAGCAGCAGGGGTAGTCCTGAAGCTTGGAAAATGTGAGGGGTCGCCATGACCGAGAGGAACGACTGTAAGGCAATTATCTTGGTTGATGCTGTCCATTAATAGGTTGAGATATCCTCGGACGGTGGTGTTGGACGCTGCCTCCAGGCCCTGTTTCCCTTGGAAACCCCATTTCTTTGCTCCACTCTCCATCTTATCTCTTCTTCTTGTTGCTAATGGAGTTTGGACTTTGGAGTTAAGGGTTAGCGGGGCTGTGCGTCTTCAACAACCCATCATGTAATTGTCATTTTATCCAACAGAATAAAAATTGGCAATTGGGTACTCAACGGTAAATCTAATAAATATAAGTAACTTGGATAAAAATATTCACACTTCAATATAAAAAATTATCTAGTTCAGAAAAAAAAAATACCTAAAAACTTGAAATATCCTACGCGAATCACTTGGTTCACACAATATACGCGCCCTAGTGACGTACTGCACTGTTCATCCTTGTGCTATTCAGTATTTTTTTTAACTATAAACTCTTCCTATATCTTTTTAGTCATTTTTTAGAGGTAAATTAGATTAACGGTATTTCAACTTTGATTTCCATGATAAAATAGTTATTCAACTTTAATTTTATCATTTAATTTTTAAAAAATAATAAATCAATCCTACTCATCATTGGAGAAGAAAAATAAAATTTTTACCCAAAAAACTCATCACCCAGTAATTTAAGAAACTCCCATTAACCCAAAAATTATAACCCATAAAATCGTCATTAACTCAGAAATTTAATTCATATCTGTTTTCATCTCTCTTCTTCAAGAAGAAAAAACCTATAAAATCATTAATCCCAAAATTAAAATTCTTTATATTCTTGTCTTTGATTTCATCTCTTCTTCTTATAAAAAAGAAAAACACAGAACATGTAAGAGCACAATTTAAAAGGGAATGGTTTTCCTCTCAACCAATGTTCAAATATCAATTTTTTTCATCGGTTAACCTGAAAGAAAAAAAAAAAACCTAAATTTTTCCCTAAAAAATTCATCTGACAGAAAAGCTTAGAACTTTTGAATCCAAGTATTTTTTGTTGAAATGGGATTAGTTCAAATCCCACCGAAGATCATAGCATACCACCAAAGTTTTGTGTGGGAATTGATGAATAGAAGGCCAGAACTAGAAACTGGAGCCATTTTCTTTTTTGAAGGAAGAATGTAAGATTAAAAAAACTAGAAATCCCAAAAAAAAAAATTAAAATTTCATCTCCTTCACCAATTAATATAAAAAATAAAAAAAAAGTCAAATCTTTACTTAGAAAAACCCATAGTTTAAATATATCGTGTCTGTCAAATCTTTTATGACGATAATGAGTCGAGTTTTCCCTTCTCCTTTAAGCTCTTTTTAAAATGAGTTTTTGTAAGATGAAAAAAGTATGCTATTTGACAATTAATTTCTACTAATCAAACCGAAATCCAAATCTAGAAAACTCCATCCCAAAAAGACATAATCAAAATTTACAGATTGATAAAGAAAAATTAACCTTATGAACAGATCTTAAAAATGGGAAGAAAAATAAAATAAAATCGGATAGGTCAACAGAGAATGAAGAAAATGAATGGAAATTGATGGTGTGACCACTTTATGCTGTCGTCCTCCTCTGCCATCATAAGAATAGATTGTTTTCAAAATACGTCAATAGGGAAGGAAAAGTTTGGATTTCTGATTATTTTTCTTGTTTTGGCATCTCCATTTCTTCTTCTTTTTTTTTCTTGATTTGTCACTTTTCGTTAATAATTGATTTATTATTTTTTTAAAATTAAGTGGTTGAATTGAAAGTTAAATATATATTTTTATAATTAAAATCTAAGTTGAATGATTGTTAGTATAATTTATTATTTTTAAAATTAGGAATTAATTATAAAATATATATTTAAAGAATCAACGACAACAAATTATAAGATCCATTTTTCTCCTGGTTTAAATCTAAAACTTTGTTTAATACCGATTTTGCTCTTTCGATTTTATCTTTCATAAATAGAAACACTCAAAAAAAATTTAAAATACGAAATGGATCGAAACAAAATATAAATAAAAAGAATCCAATAAACCGATGCAACGTACATGAAAATGAAAAATTAAAAATACGTTTAAATTAAAACCAAATTAAAGACCATGATATAAACATATAAAGTAGGGAAAGACCTAATCGTAATATTTAAAATAAATAAGGTTTTAAAAAACAATTATTCCCAAAATAAAAATTTCAATTCCAGACGTTTAACTTTAATTTATTTATATTACATTTAATAAATTTAAATAATTTTTACCTTTACTTTTATTTCCACTTCTTTTTCTCTCTTCAATTTGCATGTGATAACTGATTGAAAGGGTTAAAGGTTATCGATTACCACACGTTTTCTAAAATTTTGCAATAACTTTTTCCAAAATCCAAGGTGTTATGATTTAAGAGCTGAATGATGTTGTTTTGTTTATATTTAATTCAACCATTAAAAGTATTTGGACTTCATAGGATTCCACTTAAAAAACTTTTCACATTGTCAGACGGTTCGGGTTTCTTAAAATAGAAAATTTATGATATTTTTAAAAATAATAAAAATTTAATTTAATTTTTTAAAAATTATAAAAATATAAATAATTTAATTTCAACTCTTAATTTTTTTCTTGACTTCACCCTACACATTGAATATCTATAATTAACTTTATATACCTATAACCTCTTTAACAATTGATAATAATATCATATGTGAGATATGAGAGCTTCGATTCAATTCCAAATATTTTTCTCCGACTCATATCATCCAACAAAAAAATAACCTTTAAACTTTTCTAAACATCATTTACCATATTCACATTTTTAATTGAGGGGTTTTCAATGCCACATAATCCTAATTTTATTGGATATTATACCTCAAACTTGATTTCACCATTTTTTTTATTTTTAAAAAAATTATCTTTATTGTAAAAATATTAGTAATTTGAAATGATTTTTTACATTATTAATTAAATAGTTATTATTTGATATAAAAATAATTATATATTTTTTATAATAATTACTTAATTAATAAAATATTTAAATAAATTATAAATTAATAATATATTTTTTAAACTTCAAATATTAATTATTATTAAAATTCATATAGAAAGATTACTTATCAATATATCGTTTTCATTTCCGTTTAACCTCTAGCACATATTTTATCACTATATTATCTAATTTCATTAAACATAAATTTTTTTTATAGATACTTATTTTTGGTTACTAACGATTCAATCAGTTGTAATTTCAAGAAATATTGTTCTTCACATGAGCGTCTTTGGTATAACTTTCATGTAACTATCATTATACCCATTATTTACATAATTACTTTTCATTTTCACATGTTCAAGTATCCTTTCAATCCTACTTCTTACCATTTTTAGCACCTTCATGCCTACTTTCTTTTCATAACAGTTTTCCTTTTAATTTCTCTCTTTAAGGCTTAACGCTCCATTTGGGGGATTTTTTTTTTTATCTTCGTACTCTAAAATTCTTTCTACGATTTTTTACAATCATAACCACCATAACTCTCATTCTTCTCAACCCCTTATTGTGTCTCTCATCACCGCTTGTCATCGCACTTGTTTTCCAGAGCCTGCTCAGATCTTTCTCTCTATCGTCTCTCCATGACTTCTCATTCTGCTAAATTGTAACGTCTCCTCACCTTAACAAAACAACCTTCAAGAACCTTTACGCGAAATGTGGCGCTGCAAACGAGTAATACAAGCTATACCTAAAAAATAATTTCAATAGACAGAGAAGCAAAGTAGTTATTATTCTGCAATCGGCACATTGTGATTGCAGGATTCTACAAATTGTCACATGTTTGTTGGTTTACCACAGTAGCTAAGACTAGGGCCTTGGTTAATATTTGTTTATTTAATATAAGTTTGATCACCAGATGAAGGATAGGTTTTACACATCCTGAAACAACAATATGAAAAAGCAAACTGAATTGGGTTATGAAATCCAAGGATTGTTGTTCATCACAGCACCCACATAACCTGGTGGTTCTGCACAGAATTTGGTATTGTGTGTGTATAACTATATATATCAGAAGAGCAGTGGATGTGTAAAAAAAAACCAACTTGAATGATACAGTCACATATTTCATTACACAGAAAATAATTTCTGGGGTTTAATGCTACTTGTGGACCTTCCTTGTTTAAACCATAATCACAATATCAAAGTAAAGCATCTTAGAAAGAGTTGCATGATCACAGAAACAGTGGATCATGTTACTATTAAGGGAATAGTTTATTGGTAAACACCAAAGTTTACCAGCAAGTTGAACTGGGTATGAAATACGAGGCATTCTTGTTGATCACACCACGTACTACAATTATTTTATTGCTTCTTGGCATGCCCTTGGCAAAAGGATTTTACCCTTGCCAATCCTTCTTGGAGAAGAGAAGGCTCGATAGCAAATGTAACGCGAAGCCAGTTCTTCAACCCCACTGCTATCCCTGCATCCATTCATTTTTTGCTTGTTAGTCTCAGAGTGTAAATCAGCAGCACGCCTTTTGTATGTGTTAAAACACTATGAATTCCTTGGAAAAAAGTACTTACGGGTGTTTAGTAACTCACATTAGTCCATGAAACCTACTCATAACTGAATACTCAAATCTCAAACTCTCAAGAAAGAATATCGACAACATAAACCTTTCAGTTTATTATATCAGACTTGTAGCAGTTGATGGAGCATACTTCTGGTTCATTGATGAGTATCTTTTTTTCACTTAATTACAACTGAAAATTCATTTTTGTTTTTCCTTCTTTCCCCCGTGGGAAATAAGGACGTTAGATTAATTATATTGGTGAAAATGATATAGACACTTCAATCTTACCTGGTAGAATAATGACTGATTCTTCTTTAGCTAACTTGAGGCAGAAATCCATATCATCAGTAATGTCTTCCAACATTGCTAGGTTCAGCTTCACCTGCATTGAAAGCTTACTAATGTAAATACTTTTCCAATTTCTCCTGCATACGTCCTAAATATCAAACAACTCCCTTACCATTACAAACATCGATCCTTCCGGTTTCTTTGGACAAGTTAAGGAAGGTATCTCCTGAATTCTGTTGTAGCATATATCAGCACATTCCCTTAGGTTGCAGATGATCTTTGAGAAAAAATCCTCCTTTGTATTCTCAAGGATTTGAGGAATCGCTGCCTGTTTCATAGAACCAAATCACACCAATTCATCCGGAGGATAGGATAGGAGAATGATCCAAAGTAGAACATTACAGAGCTTTATGGGAAAAATTATAGTACACTTCACTGCCTACAGTACATCAACTGGTTTTTGGCAAGAAAGTGGCAATTGCATTTTTCCAATTTAAGCATGTGTCTTAGCAAAAGTATGTTGATTACCAGACCTGGATAAATGTAGTGGGATCAGAAGAGATATTGAGGAATCCTGTGATCGAATCGATTACCTGATAAGAGCCAATGAGATAATTAACTCAACATGATCATATATTTCTACTTTTAAATATGCATTGCATGTAGCTTCTTTAATTAGCAGCATATATCTTAAACAAGTGAAAAATAAATTGGGAGCCAACCCCAGAATTTTGAAGAATGCCATTGGGATCACTTGTGACAAGCCACCCTAGGCGCCAACCAGGAACAATCCATCTCTTTGATATAGACCCCATGGTGAGAATAGGCACGGTTGACCCGAACACTCGCATTGGCACATATGGAGTGCTTCCAAATGTGAGATTGTCGTAAGCTTCATCAGCAATGACCAAAATCCCAAGCTTTCTTGCTGTCTCTGCAACCTAACTTTCAAAAAGATTACACTGATCAGCTTCTTGTTTTGAGAAGAGTCAACAAGTTATATTCTGAAAGTAAAACAAGCATGTTTAACCTTGTTCAAATGTTCATAGCTGAAGACATTCCCACAAGGGTTGCCTGGATTTATAATAACCATAGCAACAGTATTCTCATCTGCAAGAGTCTCTACAGCATCAAGATCAACCTCCCAACCTTTTTCAGGAAGAAGATCATAATGACGCATTTCAAGATGATTATAAGCACACCAAGCTTCAAAGTGTGGATAGCCTGGTCTAGGAAGCAAGATATTGGCACCAGGGCGGGAAAGAACTGCTGTAACGACTTCTATAGCTTGATTACATCCGATTGTTAGATAAACATCATCGGTCGTTAATTTGCAGGGAAGGTCACGGTTGAGGAAATCTGCAATTGCCCTGTAGGAATTCAAACCGAACAAAGTTGATTACCATTAGAATTTTTTTCAGTTTCTTTTGAAACATGATTAAAGAGAGTTTTCAAATCAATCTAACCTCCTTGCGGGAAGAATACCAACAGTGGTAGCATAACAATTATGCTTAGCCAATCGTAGAGCATGAACAATGGCATCTTCAGCAGCAGGGGTAGTCCTGAAGCTTGGAAAATGAGAGGGGTCGCCATGACCGAGAGGAACGACTACAGAGCTATTATCTTGATTGATGTTGCCCATTAATAGGTTGAGATATCCTCGTACGGTGGTGGCTGACGCTGCGTCCAGGCCCTGTTTCCCTTGGAAACCCCATTTCTTTGCTCCATTTTCCATCTTCTCTCTTCTTGTCGTTGTTATGGAGTTCGGAAGTGGGAGTTGCTCCATTTTAATGATTAACTGTCAAACAAACGACAAGTCAACGAAGTAGTTTATGTGTCATGTCACATAAACACGATGTCATAAATGACATCATCTATAAAAAAATTATTTAACAATTTTTTTTTCATTTTGTTTTCATCTTCTTCTTTCTTCTCTCTTTCTCTCTAGCTGCTGTTACAGAGAAAAATCATTTTAATCAGAGCTTACATCTGCATTTCACTCTCTCCATTACTCATTTCAATTAGAGTAAAAATCAAAACAAACTCATTTCTAAACTGAACATTTTTCTCTTTTTTGTATAGTTTCTGTTGAGACATCAGTATAAATATTTTATAATATAATGGTATATAAGTGTGTGAATCTATGTGAACTTATATGAAATCTTCTGTGATAAATCTAAGGCCTTTTGTTTGCTCCTGGTTTCTTTCCTGTTTGTGGGTATTAGGCATTGTGCTTATGTGGCATGCCACATAGGCTACTTCTTTAACTTGTCTTTTGATTGACGGTGGACTCATGTTTCCCGTTAAAATATAATGATTTCTGAAAAAATTGTAACATTAAAGATATCAATAAAAAAACCCATAAACATTAAGAATATTTTCGACAATTATGCCTATTATGAATACCAATCAAGTAAAATTGATAGGGATAATGTCATTTTACACCCTGTAATTTAACACTTGTTTGAATGTGGTACCTGAAGTTTCAAAATATCTAATGTGGTACTTGAAGTTTAATTCCATTACACAATCTAATACCTGTCGGTAATGCTGTTAATTTCTGACTGATTTTGCCATGTGGAGCAATTATGTGTCGACACGTGGCAGTGGGTAGGTTGAAGGGATAGCTGCACGGGCAGATCAGGGAAGGGCTGTTTTGCAATTTGCCCTCCCCCCTTTTTCATCTGGATTTGAAATTAAAAAAAATTAATTTAAAAAATAGAAATCGTCTCTCTCTCTCATCTTAAACTTTTCATGTTCTCTCAACCCAAAACCAAACAACCTTTTCATTTTCTTCTTTGTCTGCTTCGTTTGTTCATTGATGTCTTTAGCCCCAAATCTTTTTTATTCTCTCCCCAACTATTTCTTTCATGTGGATATTGTCTTTAGCCTCAAATCTTTTTAGTTTTATCTCGACCGAACACAAAATCCTATTGAATAAACTTCTTAAACTAGAGTTCATTCAATACCCCCTTTCCAAAAAAAACAAATAATTCTTTTTTTTTCTGTTGAACTAAAACAGATCAAAACATTAAAGGGAAAATCAAAAGTTGAGATCCTGAGTTCTATGTTTTAAGTTTAACCTCTGATGATGAAGAGAATACATGAACTTTAACATCATTGTCACTTCCAACCTCCATTGAAGCCATTTCATCTTCCAAACATAAACAAAGAAGAAACAAAAGCAACAAATAAGCTCAAAAGTTCAAAAAGAAAAACACCCAAAGAACTATCATTAAGAAAGAAGAAGAAGAAGAATAAGAATGGTTCACCTAGTTTCTGATTAGAAGAAAGTTGCAATAGGCCATAGTTGTAAAATTGGATAATTAAAAAAAATAACCGCTTTAGATGTTTGAGTGAAAAGAAATAAGGTTTTGAATTCAATCACACACCTAACAATTCCTCAAATTTTTTTGTCGTCTCTCTTTCACTCCCTCACTTAGTTTAAAATTCAAATCCTCAACATTCATTCATAAATTAACATAAGCTTTTGTATTTTTTTTTCCTTAGAAAATTTCTGTTTGGTTCACAAGAAAGAGAGGAAGAAGGAAGTAGAAGCAAATTTTAAATTAATTTATTATTTATTTCAAATTCAGATGAAAAAGTGGGGGAAGGGTAAATTGTAAAACAACCCTTCCTTAATCTGCCCTTGCAACCACCCCTTCAATCTGCCACTGTCACGTGTCGACACATAATTAATTCACATGTCAAAATCAGTCAAAAATTAATATCGTTACCGACAGGTACCTGATTGTATAACAGAATTAAATTTCAAGTACCACATTGGACATTTTGAAACTTCAAGTATCATATTCAAACAATATCAAAGTACAAGGGTGAAAAATAACATTATCCCAAATTAATATAATACAAGGAGCAATTGAATATTTAACCGGCAGAGTGTTTTTGGTCCTTATTGCGATTACCCAAACACTTGAAATTGTCTTTAATCCTACGCCAATCAGTCCACACAAGATATGTTAAAGAACACAATATATTAGGTATACTGCACTAGGGAGCTTAATTTATGCTTAGTAGGCCAACTGATAAATATTTAAATAAATATTATGTGTCCAGCACTCCACTCCCCAGTGTTTTCTTTTTAGTTTTTTTTATAAGAGATAAATATTAAATTTATATATAAATTTTTGTTGAATATATAATTTAATATATAAATTTTAATTCGGTGTAATTATACATATAATTTTTGAAGGTTGCTTCATAAGTATACATAATATTTTGATTTTGATTCAATTATAAATATTTAAATAAATGAATACATATTTTTTTTTTGCTACATAATGAATACATATATTTATTTTCATAGTAGAAACATATTCTTATGAGATAAGATAGGGTGAGATCTTAAAACAGATCAATGGTGAAAAAGAATAAATAATCCAGTTTACATCTAAACACCGAAATTCGACTCAAAAAAATTATAGTATCGTCAAAAAAGAAATTCTATCGATTTTTTTTTGTGTATTATAAAATTTTAGAGTAATTTATTAAATCACAAATTTCTTTTATGAATTTATTACAAATCTGCAAAAAAAAAATTATAAAAAGATGTTTAAAATATTACTTCAAAACAGATTTTTGCAAGATGACAAATAATTTTGAACATATTTGATTTTGGAATTGAATATATTAAAAGAGAAACTAAATTTTTCCCTAATTTTCTCACTAGAAAATTTCTTCAAAAATACCCTCAAAACTCAAAACTCAAAACAAAGAAAATGAAAAATAGAAGAATCATCCTCAAAAACAAAAATATCCTCAAAATCATCAAATCATGCTATAAAATTTGTTTGCAATAAGAAAATGATGGATCATCCTCACAAAAAACCTCAAATGATTCATCCCTCTAGAATGCACAAAACCCAAATAAATCAGCTCTCAAATAAAAAAATGAATTGAGTTTCTCTCACTCCAAAAATAACATTAGTCATAGTCATATCCAAAGAAGAAACTTCTCTTAAACAAATTGTTTTTGAAGCAATCAAATTTTCAAAAAATATATATATATATTTCACATAAACCATAATCTCAAAAATATTTCAAAAGAAAATTTCTTCAAAAAGGTTTTTCAAAAGAATTAGCATTTTCACCTATTGTTAAACAAAACTCCTTACAATATTTTACAAATAAACATTTTTAAAAAAAATCATTATAGAGGAAGGATTTTTTAAAAAATCTTCACATATTGTTATCATTAAAGGATGACATTTTAAGTCATCAAACTTACAAAAAAAAACTCAATAATATTATTAAAACGTATTGATTCAAACACTGCACAAATCCAAAAGATTCTAACTTTTTTACCCATTCAACAATTCAAATAATTAAAATTTTTAAACCAAAAGATTAGAGTGAAAATCCAAACTCTCCAAAGAAATTTTCAACAAAACTCACCACCGGAATAAACCATCACCCATATTTTACATATTGGGGCTAGTAAACACCATGGTATAATGGCTTTCTTATCAAAAACCAATATATGAGACACTCTTGGCTCATATATTTCAAGTATGATATCCAATACTGTAACGATCCGAAAGTTAGGGATGTCGAAAACTATATTTTCGGAATTTTGTAATTGTGAACCAGACCTGTAAATATTTTTATTAAATATTTACGAAGTTGACCTGTAGACTAATTGATTTTTCGAATAAGTAATTTTAATAGTATTAGTGCTATTAGATGGAAAGATACGGCTTACAAATATTGCTTAAATAAATAAATAAAAAGAAATGTGATGATTTTAGTTAAATGATGGGTGTAACTACCTGTTTTCAGCGATGTCGAAAATTGTGGTTCGAGACCACATCTTTCGACTAGTGATGTCAATAGATTTTATAATTTAATATATACGAGTGAGGTGTATGGTAGTGTTAAATGGTAGTTATAGAATTTAATAGATAAGATAAATAACTAAATAAAAAAAGGGGGGGACTATACGATAAGAGTTAAAAGTTGAAGTACTATAGTTAGAGATACCCAACAATCAAGGTTATAGCTCTTGAGGGGCTAACAAGGAAATTATGCCATACTTAATATTGTGGACGGCAAAACTCACCCACCATAGGATATTTTGATTAAAAATTTAAATTAAAAGAATGGTGAGTGGGTTTAGGTAGTGACGTGGGGAGAGAAAAGAATGAATTATTTTAACACTTTAAAATCAATTAAAGAAAGAAAATTGATGGCTGTTGAATCCACTAAATATAAATGTTCTTACGATAAATAATACAAATTAGTAGTATTAGACAGTAGGGTCGATTCCACAGGGACTGGTTGTTATAATCTGCTTTCGCGTTTTTCTCTCGAGTTGAACTCTCGTCGTGTCAACAGTCATGCCCACAACTTGAAGCTGTCTTGCTGAAAAATAAATAAATAAATAAATAAATCAGGGGGTGATTGAAAATATTCAGAAAACAAGTAAAACGACAGAAATAACAGCCTTAAAAATACGCAAAATAAAATAAGAAAATAAATATTAATTTGAAATCAAAATTAAATAGCCTTAGCCTTAGACTCAGTGTGCTCCAGTTTTTTATTCGATCCTTAAAATGATGTTTTCCCCTTCGATCAGTAAGCTGGTTATAACAGCTAAGAACGTTCGAGCCATCAATTCTTCCTTTCATAGTTGGTTCTGATACGACTTGTCAAACCAATCCTTACCAATTGTCTAACCGCGATACGTGTGCTCGTGATTCAAGATCTCGATAGCCTTGCATTCTGAAGAACCCAACTTGGATTAACGGCCTCAACCGCGCAGTACGTTTAAACCCGATCACTATCTCTCTTGACGAAAATCCCACTAGTATGACCCCGCCAAGACCCGTCAATTTGTTCGCGAGAATCTGAATACAGCACGGCCAATTCTTCTTCCCAACTGTACATCAAAACGACTCCAACCCAACGTGCACTTTGTGTTAAAAGCAAGTTAACTTTTAAAGGACGAATTGTACTATCTCGATATTCCGGAGAGATGATGAATACCGTACGAATGATATTTAACTCGAATCCATATCTCATAATTCTTGACCAGAAAGAATACCGGCCTAAGGCCAAGATGAAAGTTTAGTGGTGCATGATTTTAATCATGCTTGATGGATGATGGTGATGGATTGCTTATGATTATGAAAGATGGAAATGAGAAGGATTAAGAAAGTGTCACGGACCGCGCATCAAGGCCCGAGACCAACTCGCATCAAGCTGCCCAATAAGCACTCCGTAGCATCTTGGGCCTATCACCACTTAGCCCAACACTTGGGATTGAAGAGCCTTGCAAAGTAGATATGGCAAGTAGCACATAATCTAGCATATTCCCTTTTGATTCTTTCCATATCCTTTGTAATATCTTATCTTAGGAATGTTTGATTTGAATTCCTTAGATTAAGGGATATTATAGATGTCATTGTATCTAGACCGTTAATGTACTCTAGTCTTGACCGTTGGATGTAGGGGGCTTCAACTATAAATAGAGGCTTACCCCCACCTCATTTTACACACTTCACTTTTGAGGAATATACAGAGCATTCACTCAAATTTCTTCCTTGTCTTTTTGTTTTGCCTTTTCTTTCAGAGTTCTTTTGCTTCCGCAAGGATCTAAGCACTTTAGCTTTCATCAAGTTTCAAGCTTACTTAGGCGTTGTGTGATCGAAAAGCGTCTAAGGCTGCACGCTCCAAGAATCAAGTTTTAGGGACGTGACAAAAGCAATTAAACAAATTTGAAAAATGAATGAAAATTGAAATGGAAATGACAGACTATTCTGACGCAAAAGACAAGAAGAAATGGAGAATGGAGAATTTCTTAATTGCTTCACAAAATCCAAAGTATGTTTTTAATTGAACCCAAAAGACCTTATTTATACACAATTGGGTTACTAAAAATAGCTTGACTCTTTCTAAACTAAATTTCCCATTTACTTAAAATAAATAAATTTTAGTCAAAATAAAATTAAGAAAATAAAAAAAATTCAAATATAGGCTATTGACCAATTCAACTAAAAAATATATTTGCACTTAAGCCCTCATATTTTCCCAAATCTCAATGTAGCCCTTCTCTTCACATATTTCTTCAATTAAGTCCACTTTTTGCCTGCCTTTGGGTTGAAACATCAATTTGTGTACCTGATAAGAAAATGTAGGAAATTAGAAATACTTTCTTCAAAATTAATCCAAAATACACAAATAAAATTCAAAAATTATTTACTATCAAAGTCCCCCTACTTAGGCCTATGTTTGTCCTCAAGCATAATGTTTATTCTATATTAATGTTATTAGATAATTTTTTCAAAATCGAATATCATTCTTAAACCAAGTTTCATGCAAACAATTAGAATATCAAAAATAGATAATCACTTCACAAAAATTTAAGCTTAATTAAACTTGCTAATTGTACCCAAATTTATATATATATATATATATTTTAAAAAAAATTTAAGACACAAGGCAACTCGGTTAGCGGAGTGTTACAAGCTTCGGTTCGTCACTCGAATCTTTTTATGCGAATTGAGATGACAAGCCAAGTACCTCAACCCGGTTACTCAATTTGATCACATTTCTGAATCTTCACACATAACCAAAGCACAATATGTTTATTCACATCCAAACTTTATTTATTTACATAATTGAGAACTTACTAAGCAAGTCTAAAAAAATTCTAATTTAATAAAGTTGAAAAAATAAAATGTCGACAATGAAGAAATACCGCAAAGAAAACGGGAAAAAACACAGATTTTACGTGGAAACCCTTTCGGGAAAAAACCACAGGCAGAGGAGAAGAAGATTCACTAATGTCTAAAATCAAATAATTACAAGAGGAGATGACTACGCCTATTTATAAGTTGAAAAACCTTATTCCAATCAACAACTAATAGAAGTAACGTAGTAAGGTTGAAACACCTTATTCTAATTAAAATAAAATAGATGACCTATTCTAATTAAAATAAAATAAAATAAGTCTAGTTTATTTGGACTTTACTTTTATTTTATTTTATCACTATATTTTATTTTAACAAGAATTCTAGTCACCCAATTCTAACAATCTCCACCTTGACAAGAATTCTCAACGAACAAGAACTCTCAACGAACAAGTTTTCCACCTCTTCCACAAAATCCCTTGAGGGGTATTCTTCAACAATGAACACCAACCAAGTCCAAGCAATACTCAAACTTGTTTATGGGAAGTGACTTAGTCATCATATCTGCAGGATTTTCATGAGTACTAACTTTGCTCACAACAACATCTCCACGAGCAATAATATCACGCACAAAATGATACTGAATATCAATATGCTTTGTTCACTCATGAAACATTTGATCTTTTGAAAGGAAAATGGCACTTTGACTATCACAAAATATTGTACCAATCTGAAGATCTTTATTGAATTTACCAAAGAGTCCTTTTAACCAAACAGCTTCTTTACAAGCCTCGGTAATCGCCATGTACTCAGCTTCAGTGGTAGACAAAGCAACTGTAGTTTGCAACGTAGCTTTCCAACTAGTTGCACAACCCCCAATTGTAAAGACATACCCTGTAAGAGATCTTCTTCTATCTAGCTCTTCAGCAAAATCAGCATCAACATACCCAATGACTCCATCTCTAGTTCTTCCAAACTATAAGTAAACATCAATGGTACCTCGTAAGTATCTCAAAATCCACTGAACTGCCTTCCAGTGTTCTTTACCGGGATTCGCCATGTATCTACTAACTGTACTGACTGCATATGATAAATCTGGACGTGAGCAAACCATAGCATACATTAGAGAACCCACTGCACTAGAATATGGAACACGTGACATGTAATCAATCTCATCATCTGATTGCGGAGACAAAGTCGATGAAAGTCTGAAGTGGGATGGTAATGGAGTACTAACAGGCTTGGCACTCTGCATATTGAACCTGTAAAGAATTTTCTCAATATACCCTTTCTGACTTAGGTACAACTTACATGCCTTTCTATCTCTAAGAATCTCCACCCCAAGTATCTTCTTTGCTGCTCCTAAATCTTTCATCTCAAATTCTTCACTAAGTTGGGCTTTAACCTTTCTTATGTCTTCTTTATCTTTTGCTATTATCAACATGTCATCAATATAAAGGAGTAGATACACAAAAGAACCATCACCGTTTTTCTTAAAATAAACACAACTATCAAAACTACTTCTTTTGAAATCATGGGTAGTCATAAAAGAATCAAACCTCTTGTACCATTGCCTTGGTGACTGTTTCAAACCATAAAGAGACTTTTTCAACAAGCAAACATAGTCCTCTTTTTCTGAGATTATAAAGCCCTCTGGTTGTTGCATGTGAATATCTTCCTAAAGTTTTCTATGCAAGAACGTTGTTTTTACATCTAACTGATTAAGCTCCAAATCATACATGGCCACAATACCAAGTAAGGTTCGAATCGAACTTTATTTCACAACTGGAGAACACACGTCTGTGAAGTCTACACCGGGAATTTGACTATAGCCTTTTGCAACAAGTCTTGCTTTATATCTGGGCTCTTCAATTCCTGGAATCTCTTCTTTCCACTTGAATACCCATTTACAACGAACAACCTTTTTACCCTTTAGAAGCTTCACTAAGTCCCACGTTTTATTCTTATAGAGTGATTTCATCTCTTCTTGCATGACAATCATCCACTTTTCTGAGTCTTCACAGCTAACTACCTCGGAATAAGTAGATGGCTCTTGATTTGCATCAATATCTTCAACCACGTTTAAAGCATAAGCGACTAGATTAGCCTCGGCATACCTCTTCAGAGGTTTAATTTCTCTTCTAGGTCTATTTTTGGCAATAGAATATTGCGGCAATGAAGTTACTTTATTCTGAACTTCTGTACTAACATGAGAAGTTGGCTCTATTGTAGATATTGGATCAATCTGAAACTCTACCTGCTTTTGTTGTTCTTTACTAGAAGAGTCTTTAAGAGATAAGTTAGGTAACATAGCAGTTTCATCAAAAACAACATCTCTGCTAATCACAACTTTTTTTATTTTCAGAACACCATAACTTATATCATTTTACACCAGTTTTAAAACCAAGGAAAACACATTTAATGGATCTTGGTTCCAATTTTCCATTATCAACATGAGCATAAGCAGGACACCTAAAAATCTTTATATCAGAATAATCAGCAGGCTTACTAGACCATATCTCTTGTGGAGTCTTTTTCTTAATGGCAACGGATGGAGATCGATTAATCAAAAAACATGCAGTAGAGGCTGCTTCAACCCAAAATAACTTCTGTAAATTAGTATTCGACAACATACATCGAACATTCTCCATTGTCGTTCTGTTCATTCGTTCTACAATGCCATTTTGCTGTGGAGTATGATTAACTGTCTAATGTATCATGATCCCTTCTGATTTGCACAATTCATTAAACTTATCAGAACAAAACTCCAAGCTATTATCTGCGCGGAAGTGTTTTATCTGTTTTCTTATCTATTTTTCAACCATAGTTTTCCAAGACTTAAATGCAGAAAACACATCGCTTTTCTGTTTTAGAAAGAATGCCCAAACTTTTTTGGAAAAATCATCAATAATAGTTGGCATATAATTAGCTCTACCTCTTGAAGGCACTCTAAATGGTCCCCAAAGATCAGAATGAATATAATCCAATATTCCTTTCGAGTTATAGATTCCTCTGGTGAATCGAACTCTCTTTTGCTTCCCAAAAACGCAATGTTCACAGAACTTCAGTTTGCTAATGCCTTGCCCATCAAGAAGTCCTCTTTTACTCAATTTTGCCATGTCGTTTTCACTCATATGCCCTAGACGCATATGCCAAAGTCTAGTAATATCATCATCTAACAGGAAAGAGGAAGCGACTACAGCATCACCAGTAATAGTTGAACCTTGCAAAACATATAATTTGGAAGTCTTTCTCTGCCCTTTCATCACAAAGAAGGAACCCTTACTAATCTTTAGAACCTCACTTTCAGCTGTGTACCTGTGTCCTTTTGAATCAAGAGTACTCGACGAAATCAAATTCCTTTTCAATTCTGGTACATGTCGCATGCCATTAAGAGTTCTAACGATCCCATCAAACATCTTTATTTTGATTGTGCCAACACCTGCGATTTTACATGAAGCATTATTTCTCATCAAAACAACACCTTTAGACACAACTTCATATGTTGTAAACCAATCCCAATTGGGACTCATAGGGAAGGTGTAACCAGAATCGAGGATCCACTCATCGCTCACTTTAGAATTATCGACAGAAGCAACTAGGAGTTCACCATCACTATAGTCTTCTACTACATCAGCTTCACCGGATTGTTTTGGTTGTTTTCCCTTTTGATTCTTCAAATCCATCTGCGCAAGAACTGCTTGCATCTTTACCTGCCACAACGCGAATCTTGTATTGCGATCCAACAGCGAAATATCATACTTCAATGTTGCCATTATTGTGATCGAGACTAGTAACCCGAAAAGCTCTGATACCAATTAAAAAAAATTAAATGTCGACAATGAAGAAATATTGTAAAAAACGGGAAAAAACACACAGATTTTACGTGGAAATCCTTTCGAGAAAAAATCATGGGCAGAGGAGAAGAAGATTCACTAATATCTAAAATCGAATAATCACAAGAGGAGATGACTATGCCTATTTATAGGTTGAAAAACCTTATTCCAATCAATAACTAATAGAAGTAACGTAGTAAGGTTGAAACACCTTATTCTAATTAAAATAAAATAGATGACCTATTCTAATTAAAATAAAATAAAATAAGTCTAGTTTATTTGGACTTTACTTTTATTTTATTTTACCACTGTATTTTATTTTAACAAGAATTCTAGTCACCTAATTCTAACAAAAGTGTTTGACTTTCTTCATAATAATTTCAACTCTTATAAAATGTGTATTGATAAAAAACAAGCAATTATTATTAATGATTTCTTAATTATCCAAATGAACCAAGCATAAGAAAGAATTCAATCGTGAAAATAATTATCAAATAATATTAATATCATAAGCAATATGCAAAGAGAAATATCATGACATGCATAATGAATCCCTCTACTTAATCTCACATTGCCCTCAATGTGCAATTTTAAAGAATAAAAAAAGATAGGGCAAGTAGTGCTCCCTGTGTTTTTAATTAAGTTGAGGATGGTTTAGGTAGTTTGGGTTGGCTCTGGCTGGTTCGATCTTGGGTGTATGTTTCATCACATGACAACACTGAAATTTGACAAGGCGTACCTACACCACGGCCGATATTAGATTTTCGTAAAATGACACGATGCACCCTAAAAATGACACATGAAATGGATTAAACGACAATCTTTATTCAACTGAAGTTAAACTTGAAAATTAAAAATTTAAAATAAAAATGAATTTGGGTTGCTTCCCAAAAAGCGCTTTTGTTTAACATCATTAGCTCGACGAACTTGAGTGTTATCTGTTTGGCGTATTATGGATCAATCCTTCCATTACGTGTACTTGGACGTTCTCGTAGAAAGGTTTCGAACTTTTCTCATTGTTCTCAAAACACTTTCTGGACTCTTAGATCATTGGTGGATTAAGACGTCTTTAAGCTTCTCATTCGTGTTTGTTTTTTCCTTTATCAGAATCCTTAAATGTTCCGATGACAATTTGAGCTCTAATTTTGAGGACTCAACACGAATGACAACTTCATGTGTTGGCTCATTTTTTGTTGCACTGGAAGTCTAGAATGACTCATATCCTCATAAACATTAAACCTGACCACTTCACCGTCAAATTTCATGCTGAGTGTTCCACTCCAAACATCAATTTTCGTTCGTGCGGTGCTTAAAAATGGTCTCCCGAGTAGAATATCGGAAGAATTCGTCAAGTTGTCATCCTCCATGTCAACGATGTAAAAATCTGCAAGAAAAATTAACTTGTTTACCTTGACAAGAAAATCCTCCAATACTCTTTTCGGATACACCACGGCTCAATCTGCAAGCTGAATAATTACACCTTTTTCTTTCAAAGGACCCGCATTAAGTAGTTTGTAAATAGATAAAGGCATAATGTTAATTGACGCACCTAAGTTGTACATGGCTTTTTTAATACCTACACTACCTATTTTGCATGATATGGAAAACATACCTTAATCCTTGCATTTTGAAGGTATATTCTTTTGTAACACAGTGGAAACGTTTTCTCCAACGCTTAGCTTTTCATTACCGATGAGCTTCTTCTTACTTGTGCATAATTCCTTTAAGAACTTTACGTAGCGTGGTATTTGTTTGATCGTATCGAGAAGAGGAATGTTTATCTCTACTTTTTAGAAAGTGTCCAGAATCTCCTTCTCTTCTCGCTCCTTTTTATGGTTAACGAGCCTTCCAGGAAATGGAGGTGGCAGTGCAAACGATTTCTGTGATGTTGAGTTGGTTGGAGTCTCTGAATCGGGTTCTTTCTTTTCACGTTCAGCATCGTGGGCATGACTTGTACCAATCATGGGTTTCAAAATCGCACCACTTCTCAACGTCATAGCACGTACATCATGTCGAGAGTTGGGCTCCGTTTGAGACAGTAACCTTCCTTGAGACTCTAAACGACTAACCGTGAGTTCCAGCTTGTTAATCTGTTCGTCTATCTCCTACAAATGTATGTTAGTCTTTTCTTGAAATTTTTCAGTGCTAGTGGCTAACCTTTCGACAATAGCTTCCAAAGATGTCTTTGGAGGTGGTAGTTGCTAATTCAAAGGTGGTAGTTGCTGATTCAGAGGCAGCCTCTATTGATACGGCTGATTGAATCGAGGATTCGATCCATAACTTAGATTCGGATAGTCCCTCCACCCCACATTGTATGTGTTCGCATAGGGATAGTACCGTTTTTGGGGTAGACTTGGAAAGTTTTCAATAATATTTTCTTGTTTTACCAAATCCTCATGTAAGATAGGACATGAGTTCATCGGGTGATTTTACATGGTACAAATTCCGCATAGTTTCTTTGGGTTTGACTTATCTGCAAGCAAACTCTGCATAATATTAGTAAGTTTATCTATTTTATTTTCTAAGGTCAGAGAACTTAACCCATGAACCCGTCTCGTGGGTTCTATAATCGGTCGAAATTGTTGAGAATTCGCAGCCATTGTTGAAATCAACTCTCTTACTCTTTGAGGAGTCATGTTAACAATTGCTCCTCCACTTGCTGTGTCGATCATCTTTATCTCCATGGAGAGTAGTCCCTCGTAGAAATACTGTAACAATGACAGTTCAGAAAGTCCGTGTTGTGGGCAACTTGTGCACAACTTTTTATATCGCTCCTAATAATCGTGAAGTGTTTCAGTCTCCTTTTGTCGAATTCCCACTATGTCTCATCTCAGCTCGACTGCTAGTGTTGCTAGGAAAAATCTATCAAGGAATAAACGAGACATATCAGCCCATGTGTTAACAGATCTCAATGGTAAATAAAATAGTCACTCTAGCAAAGTCGACTAATGAAAAAGGAAATGCACGAAATTTAATTTGGTCTTCGGTTACTCCTTGAGGTTTCATGCTTGTGCAAACCATGTGAAATTCCTTTAAGTGCATGTGCGGATTCTCATTTTGAATCTCGTGAAAAGTGGGTAAAAGAGGGATTAAACCCGACTTTAACTATAATGGTGTCCCTCCTGCTGGATAAGTTATACACAGCGGTTGTTGCTCGTCTGGTGCTACTGCAAGTTGACGAATAATCTGATCTTCCATTTTCTTTGTTTCCTCATCACCGAAAATTTTTTTAGTGAAAGCTTCTTTTTCAAACTTTGTCTGTAGACGTTTTTCCTGAGCTTCTTTTTTTAACCTTAGGGCTAATTTCTCTATCTCTGATTCAAAGTCATTGAGAGGTGTCTGCTCAAATCTTGTCATAAAAAAATAAACGAAAGTTAGAAAAATGTTACCTGTCCCCGAAAATGGCGTCAAAATTTGATGGCTGTCGAATCCACCAAATATAAATGTTCCTACGACAAATAATACAAATTAGTAGTATAGGGCAATAGGGTTGATTCCACAAGGACTGGTTGTTGTAATATGCTTTTATGTTTTTCTCTCGAGTTTGACTCTTGTCATGTCAACAGTCGTGCCCACGACTTGAAGCTGTTTTGCTGGAAAATGAATAAATAAATCAAGGGGTGATTGAAAATGTTCAGAAAATAAGTGAAACGACAGAAATAATAACCTTAAAAATACGCAAAATAAAATAAAAAAATAAATATTAATTTGTAATCAGAATTAAATAGCCTTAGCCTTAGAGTCAATGTGCTCCGGTTTTTTATTCGATCCTTGAAATGATGTTTTTCGCTTCAATCAGTAAGCTAGTTATAGCAACTAAGAACATCCTAGCCACCAATTCTTCCTTTTGTAGTTGGTTCTAGTACGACCTGTCAAACCAACCCTTATCGATTGTCTAGCCGCGATACACGTGTTCATGATTCAAGACCACGATAGCCTTGCATTCTGAAGAACCCAACTTAGATTAACGACCTCAATTACGCGGGACGTTTAAAACCGATCACTATCTCCCTTGACGAATATCTCACTAGTATGACCCCGCCAGGACCCGATAATTTGTTCGCGGGAATTTGAATACAGCACGATCGATTCTTCCCAATTGTACGTTAAAACGACTCCAACCCAACGTGCACTTTGTGTTGAAAGCGAGTTAACTTTTAAGGGATGAATTGTATTATCCTCGATATTCCGGAGAGATGATGAATACCATACGAAAGATATTTAACTCGAATTCGTATCTCATAATTCTTGACCGGAACGAATACTGGCCTAAGGCTAAGATGAAAGTTTAGCGGTGCATGATTTGAATCATGCTTGATGGATAATGGTGATGGATTGCTTGTTATTATGAAAGATGGAAATGGGAAGGATTAAGAAAGCAATTAAACAAATTTGAAAAAAGAATGAAAATTGAAATGGAAATGACAGACTATTTTGACGCAAAAGACAAGAAGAAATTTGTTAATTGCTTCACAAAATCCAAAGTATGTTTTCAATTGAACCCAAAAAACCTTATTTATACACAATTGGGTTACTAAAAATTGCTTGACTCCTTTTAAACTAAATTTCTCAGTTACTTAAATAAATAAATTTTAGTCAAAATAAAATTAAGAAAATAAAAAATTCAAATATAGGCTATTGACCAATTCAACTAAAAAACATCTTTAGACTTAAGCCCTCATATTTTCCCAAATCTCAATGTAGCTCATCTCTTCACATATTTCTTTAATTAAGTCCACTTTTTGCTTGCCTTTGGGTTGAAGCATTAATTTGTGGACCTGATAAGAAAATGTAGGAAATTAAAAATACTTTCCTCAAAATTAATCCAAAATACACAAATAAAATTGCACAAATTATTTACTATCAAAAACATTATTTTCTTTTTTTATCTTCTTCAACAAACGGGTAAGACTCCATTGTTAAGAAGAAAAAGCTTGGTGGAGTTTCTCTCTTGTTTTAGTGAACTCACAAGATTAGTCTTGAAGATTTTCATGTTTTGAGTTAATTTTAGCTTAGCTTAGCCAACTCGGGGGTGGGTTTTTGATATTGTTAAAAGCATAGGGACTTACCATGAATGAGGTAAGTATACTTAATAGTTTTGGTAGTAGAACTCTTAAGTTATAAGTCCTATGTATGAAGGTTTTACTAAGAAATTCTAATGATTTTAGGTTTAAAGAGTTGTTTATGAAAATGGGGGAAAATACGAGAGTTATATATGAAATGTTAGGAAATGTGGGGCCAAAATAAAGCAATAATAAAAGTGGATTAGTTTGAGCTAGCCAAAATAAAGCAATAATAAAAGTGGATTAGTTTGAGCTAGACATGGGTTGTGTTTTAAAGGTTGAATTTTTAAATTGAGGATTAAATAGCACAAGTGTTAAAGTGATGGGATAGTTTTGTAAAATTACGATAATAAAGATTTTACCTTTATTTTAATCATTAAATGGAACATTGAATGATTGGATTTCCATTTATGATTGGATGAATAAATGTTTATTTAGACCAAGACACGCAACAATTTGATTCGAGTCGAGAAAACGCTAAAGTCTCGGATTTGTGGTCGACTCTATTTTTGTAACTGTTTTAGTCGAGGTAAGTTCGTATTTCACTTTAAAAGGTCATAAGTGAATTTATAATTTTAATTGATATCATTATATAAATTTATATTTATGTCATATATTATCATGATATATTTCTTGAAAAGGAAAAAGACTATGGTTGAAAGACACCATGACAATATATTCGGTGTTTTCGAGTAGATGAAAAGGTTGAAAAGAATATTATCCGGAAGTATAATAAATGGAATGGTCAAAAAGGTAATTTTATAAAATTAATTATTATATGTTTTTATGTGATATCCATTAGCCTAGAGATATTGTATTGTGGAAGAAAGATATGTATAAGACTTTATAACCATTATGTGTTAATTTGTATAATGGAATAAGTTGCGAAGTTAATTAAAAATTAAGTATATATATATGAAAAATGTGAACTTCATATAATGTATAATAGGATGGTACAACGAAATGAAAAGAAAAAGTTTGGATATGTACCAAGGTCCCGTTCGAATCATGTAAATACTTGGGGATACAAATGACATGTTGTTAAGGGTTATTTACAGGTTATATGGGTGCTGGTCTTAGATGTCCTACTGATGGTTGAGGTTTTGCATTGGTTGCGGATTCTCCATAGCTCGTGTGAGCAGTACCGTGTAGCCTAACATCTCGACCCATAGCTCGTGTGAGCAGACCCATTTCACAGCTCGTGTGAGCATATATGGTTACATGTTACAGTCACAGCTTGTGTGAGCATTTTCCTGAGTATTTGATGTTAATCCTTTTGGTTCAACAGGTGATAAAGGTAAATAAGTTTTTATATATATATATATATATATATATATATGAGATGTTATACGGTCAAGGTAGGTGAGTTGAAATACGTTAATACAAACATTTAAAATAGGAATGTATAATTATTCAGTATATGATGGATTAATTGTTGAAATAAAATGTATAGTACAAAGCGATTATGTGTTATATGTGTAAATGAAATGATAAAAATGAAATGATTATAATGTATTGTTTTAGGGAATGAATTTATGTAATGGTTATGTGAAATGGTTATGTGCAAATATGTGTTGAATTGAGACATTGAATATAGATATTTGAAATGTATTGTGATTGTTAAAGGCGAATGTGATGGTTGGTTTATATACCAAATTCCATGTATAACTTTAATATCAGGACAAAATTATATGTATTGCGTTTGAACTCACTAACCTTGTGAGATTTGTGGCGTATAGGTAATTTAACGAACTTACGATCAAGATATTGAATTATCTTGTAAAATGTTTAAAATTTACATCCTTTATGGTAGGTTGAAGTTTAAGTGTTTACGAATTTACTAAGCTTTAAGCAAGCTTACCTCGTTTGATTTTCTCCCTTGTAGACCGTCAGATTCGAGCTGTCGATTGGATTACTCTTGGAGGCTAAGCTTTAAGCAAGCTTACCTCGTTTGATTTTCTCCCTCGTAGACCGTCAGATTCGAGCTGTCGATTGGATTACTCTTAGAGGTTACGCTATCTGGTAATTAATTGTTTATGTTGGTCCGGTTATAAGTGGTATGTAATTAGGATGTTATCTATATGTGTTATAACCTTTATAGATATGTTCTATTTCAATTGAAGCATAAGATTTGCATATGGATATATTAATGAAGTAATTTTGGCTACTGCCTAGGGTTGTTTCGGTAGAAACCAATAGGGTATCGGTAGAAGTACAGGAGATACTGAACTTTGGTTACTGACTTGACTTTTTCGGTAGTTGGTACCAAAGTATCGGTAGTTATCCTGGTTGTATCGATAAAACTACCAGTTCTACCGGTAGGTCTTTGTAACTGTTTTCGAAATTTTTACTCTTTGAGTTCTACTGATACTTGCTCAATTAAGTATCGGTAGAAGTCCTAAAACTTTAAACACCCAATTTCAAATCGAGATAATTCAAAGCATTTGTAAAGGTTTATTTTGCCCAATAATTGGACCTTAGACTAACTTTATGCAATTAATGATAAGAATATTTTTATTAAAAAATGATAAAAAAATTTGTTGAAATAAAATATTGATTAATATGCAGAGTTCAATTCCAAGACGCCTCCTATCGTCCGACAAAAATACATTAGTAAAGACAATTATTCATTGGGTGGCATGTCTTTTCTTTTGGATTTTTCTAAGGAAAATGTCTTTTTCTTTAATCTATTAATTACACTCCATGCATAAATAAATATTATACTGTTTATGTTTCTTGTTGGTTAAGAATTATTTATATATTTATTGGTAAGAATTATTTATTACATTATTCATACGGATGCTGGATGTTTATAATCAGCATGAAACTCTCACAGGAATCAATTCCTGTCACCCTAAATAAATTATTTATTTAAAATTTCTCCCAATCATAAAAAAAAAAGCATTAGATCAGATCTCAAACACAATGTTGTTCTTACCTTAATAAGGATGAACTCCATTTGCCTGAAATCTTTAACCATCACTCTCACATAACCTGGTGGTCCTGCACAGTTCAGAATTTGGCCTTGTGTGTTTGACTATATATATCAGAAGAGCAGTGGATGTGTCAAAAGAAAAGCATTCATTACACAGAATAATTTCTGGGGTTTAATACTACTTGTGAACCTTCCTTGTTTAAACCATAATCACAATATCAAAGTAAAGCATCTTAGAAGGAGTTGCATGATCACAGAAACAGTGGGTCATGTTACTATTAAGGGAATAGTTTATTGGTAAACACCGAAGTTTACCAGCAAATTGAACTGGGTATGAAATACCAGGCATTCTTGTTGATCACACCACCTACTACAGTTATTTTATTGCTTCTTGGCATGCCTTTGGCAAAAGGATTTTACCCTTCCCAACCCTTCTTGGAGAAGACAAGGCTCGATAGCAAACGTAACGCGAAGCCAGTTCTTCAATCCCACTGCTTTCCCTGCATCATTCATTCTTTGCTTGTTAGTCTCAAGAGTGTAAATCAGCAACAATTCCTAGGAAAAGAAAGGTGTTCATTGACTCACACTAGTCCATGAAACCTACTCATAACCAAATACTTAAATCTCACCGTCTCAATAAAGAATATGGACAACATCAACCATTCAGATTATTATATCAGAATGGTTGCAGTTGTTGGAGCATACTTCGGGTTCATTGATGAGTATATTTTTCACTTAATCACAATTGAAGATTCATTTTTGGTTTTCCCCCATAGGAAATAAGGACGTTTAACTTAATTCTATTGGTGAAAATGATACAGAAACTTCAATCTTACCAGGTAGAATAATGACTGATTCTTCTTTAGCTAACTTGAGACAGAAATCAACATCATCATTAATGTCTTCCAACATTGATAGATTCAGCTTCACCTGCATTTAAAGCTTACAAATATAAATACTTTTCCAATTTCTTCAGCATACATCATAAACATCAAACCACTCCCTTACCATTACAAACATTGATGCTTCCGGTTTCTTTGGACAAGTTATGGAAGGTATCTCTTCAATTCAATTGTAGCATATATCAGCACATTCCCTTAGGGTGCTGATGATCTTTGAGAAAAAATCCTCCTTTGTATTCTCCAGGATTTGAGGAATCGCTGCCTGTTTCATAAAACAAAATTACACCAATTCATCCGAAGGATAGGTTAGGAGAATGATTTTGAG
Organism: Gossypioides kirkii; assembly: GCA_005610355.1. Classification (NCBI taxonomy): domain Eukaryota; kingdom Viridiplantae; phylum Streptophyta; class Magnoliopsida; order Malvales; family Malvaceae; genus Gossypioides; species Gossypioides kirkii. The sequence goes on from CP032246.1 coordinate 37,332,563, forward strand.
TGAAGCTTTACAGAGCTTAATGGGAAAAATTATAGCACAGTGCACTGGCTACAGTACATCTACTCGCTTTTGGAAAGAAAGTGGCAATTGCATTTTTCCAATGCAAGTATGTGTCTTAGCAAAAGTATCTTGATTAACAAACCTGGATAAATGTAGTGGGATCAGTAGAGATATTGAGGAATCCTTTGATCGAATCGTTTACCTGATAAGAGCCAATGAGATCATTCACACAACATGATCCGAACTTCATATATTTCTACTTTAAAATATGCATTGCCTGTAGCCTCTTTAATTAGGAAAATGTAGCACCATGTATCTTAAACAGGAGAAAAATAAATTAGGAGCCAACCCCAGATTTCTGAAGAATGCCATCGGGATCACTTGTGACAAGCCACCCCAGGCGCCAACCAGGAACAACCCATCTCTTTGATATAGACCCCATGGTGAGTATAGGCACGGTTAATCCAAACACTCGCATCGGCACATATGGAGTGCTTCCAAATGTGAGATTGTCGTAAGCTTCATCAGCAATGACCAAAATCCCAAGCTTTCTTGCTGTCTCTGCAACCTAACTTCCAAAAAGATAACACTGATCAGCTTCTTGTTTTGAGAAGAGTCAACAAGTTATATTCTGAAAGTAAAACAAGCATGTTTAACCTTGTTCAAATGTTCATAGCTGAAGACATTCCCACAAGGGTTGCCTGGATTTATAATAACCATAGCAACAGTATTCTCATCTGCAAGAGTCTCTACAGCATCAAGATCAACCTCCCAACCTTTTTCAGGAAGAAGATCATAATGACGCATTTCAAGATGGCTATATGCACACCAAGCTTCATAGAGTGGGTAGCCTGGTCTAGGAAGCAAAATATTGGCACCAGGGCGGGAAAGAATTGATATAACAATTTCTATTCCTTGAGTACATCCAATTGTTAGATAAACATCATCGGGCGATAACTTGTAGGGAAGGTCACGGTTGAGGAAATCTGCAAGTGCCCTGTCGGAATTCGAACCAAACAAAGTTCATGACCACTCATTCATTCATAAGAAAACTTTTGTCACACCTTTTAAAATTATTTTGCAGTTTCTTTTGAAACATGATTAAAAGAGAAAGTTTACAATCTAACCTTCTTGCGGGAAGAATACCAACAGAGGTCGCATAACAATTATGCTTAGCCGAACGTAGAGCATCAACGATGGCATCTTCAGCAGCAGGGGTAGTCCTGAAGCTTGGAAAATGTGAGGGGTCGCCATGACCGAGAGGAACGACTGTAAGGCAATTATCTTGGTTGATGCTGTCCATTAATAGGTTGAGATATCCTCGGACGGTGGTGTTGGACGCTGCCTCCAGGCCCTGTTTCCCTTGGAAACCCCATTTCTTTGCTCCACTCTCCATCTTATCTCTTCTTCTTGTTGCTAATGGAGTTTGGACTTTGGAGTTAAGGGTTAGCGGGGCTGTGCGTCTTCAACAACCCATCATGTAATTGTCATTTTATCCAACAGAATAAAAATTGGCAATTGGGTACTCAACGGTAAATCTAATAAATATAAGTAACTTGGATAAAAATATTCACACTTCAATATAAAAAATTATCTAGTTCAGAAAAAAAAAATACCTAAAAACTTGAAATATCCTACGCGAATCACTTGGTTCACACAATATACGCGCCCTAGTGACGTACTGCACTGTTCATCCTTGTGCTATTCAGTATTTTTTTTAACTATAAACTCTTCCTATATCTTTTTAGTCATTTTTTAGAGGTAAATTAGATTAACGGTATTTCAACTTTGATTTCCATGATAAAATAGTTATTCAACTTTAATTTTATCATTTAATTTTTAAAAAATAATAAATCAATCCTACTCATCATTGGAGAAGAAAAATAAAATTTTTACCCAAAAAACTCATCACCCAGTAATTTAAGAAACTCCCATTAACCCAAAAATTATAACCCATAAAATCGTCATTAACTCAGAAATTTAATTCATATCTGTTTTCATCTCTCTTCTTCAAGAAGAAAAAACCTATAAAATCATTAATCCCAAAATTAAAATTCTTTATATTCTTGTCTTTGATTTCATCTCTTCTTCTTATAAAAAAGAAAAACACAGAACATGTAAGAGCACAATTTAAAATAATTACTTTATTTTTAATTATGTCAATGACATATGTTATGAAAGATATACATACTTAAGTAAAAATATTCAAGTTGTTGATACTTCAATCTTATTCAAAGTCTTAAATCATAAACAAGCATATCATGGAATATAAAAACATAAATTCATATTTAAATACGAAAAAAAATGAGCATTGTTTTAACTTTTTTTTCATTAATAATATTGAAATCTCAAAATCTTTCAAGCACACATAGAAATTCACATACCTTAACCTTGTTGCTTCAGCAAGGATGTTATACGTCTAGAATACTTGTTCTCCAACAAAATATTGAATACTATCGAGCAAGCTCGTGTTGATAGCGTGTTATAAACAAAAATAATAGATAAAGGATGGATATGAGAATATGAGAATTTATATTGTATTCTATATTTTTTTTATCCAATTTACAAGTAGCATACTCTTCTATATATATAGGGAGATTCGACTCTTCATATTCTAATACATAAATAGGAAAAAATAGTTACAAGAATATGAAAAGTTAAAGAAGATGGAAGGTTAAAGGTCAAGGGAGATGAAAGGTTGAACATCCATTTAATAATATTCATAACAATTGACAATATATTTTTGTTTATTTCACAAGTAGTTTTTGTTTCTTTTTTTAATATTTTACTATATCCTTATAGAACACTTATCAACTTCTTTATTCTACTTGTAGTTTAAAAACTCTACTTACAGTGTACCAAATATTATTCTATAAAAATAAAACAAACACGTCATTTATTTAACCTTATTTATGGAGTTTAAAAACTCCACATAAAATTATATCCCAAAACATTACTTTAAAATATTTTATGACATGATAAATAATTAAAATTTATATCTACATTAAATAATAAAATACAAATTTGAAAATATATTTTTATTAAATGATAATTAAAAATGATTGAAATCATATTTATATTAAAAAAAATCTATACAATATACAATAACATTCTCTATAATATATTTACTTTTTATAATTATGAAATTTATATTTATATAATATTTTTAATTGTATAAATCCATGTTTTTATAATGATGATTTACATCTTCGATTTCATTTTATACTTTCAAAAAGATCAAGAGGAGGATCAATTGGCATTTTAAAAATTTCTACAAACGTTTTTAAATGATAAGCAAAGGGAAGAAAGTTTGAACAATTCGATTTAAAGTAGTTCAACCCTAATTATCTACTTTTACTATCTTAATATATCTCAACTAAATATTTCCCAATTCACATTAAATTATTACCTTTTAATAAAAATGTATAACATTTCAATTTCTAAATCTTTTTCACAAGATTAAGATAAACCCTAAATTTTCTCTTAATTTTTATAACTTAACTAAAACTCGTTAACTTTTATGCTCGACTAAAAACCCTTTATAATCTACTTAAGGTTTATACTTCAATTTCTACAAACTTTTCTATTCACGTATGAATTTAGAAAGGTAAAAATTAAAAATGATGATTAAGTATATTAAATTAAAGTGAATGTCTATACATAATAAAAATAATAAAATCATAATTATATTAATATAATATATATATATTGAATAGATTGGTGTGATTACATAGTAATATCTATTCATACTTTATTAATTTTTTGACAAGATACACAAATTTTGCACACACAAGTGCTCGAACTCAAGACCCCTAGGATAAATAACATTTTTTTTCCATTGAAGCCACTTGTTGGGTTAAAAATATTTGTATATATTTGAATTATAGTTATTGTTAGAATTGTATGACCCGAATCTTATTATTTATTAAAGAAATAAAATACAATAATAAAATAAAAGGATCTGTAGGGGTAAAAAACTGTATGGGGATTGTGACCGAGAGTGTGGGGGCGGAGCTCCCGCGATATGGACCATGTCGTATAAGTAGAATCCATATAGAACTACATTTTTTTATTTGACATTGATTAAAATAAAGTTTTTCAACCTTTTAAAATCTGTGTGTTTTATTTTTATTTTCTTATCGTTTTGCAGTCATTCTATTGCCATTATCGACTTTTATTATAACAATTACAATATTATATTTTTACTTGATGGAAATATTAATGTATTTAGTTTATAATAATTTTTAATTTATCATATAATAATATTATTTATTTATGATATTAAATAAATATATTTTATTAAAAAATGATTTACATTTTTCCAACTTAAAGGTTAAAAAATAGAAAAAGGTAAAACTGAAAGAAACAAAAATTTTCACTGGACCAAAAATTACCGGTGAGCAATTGGAGGTATGGTAAAGAACAGTCTACTAAACAACCATTGCAGGGAGATTGAACTCAAAAAAAAAAAAAAAAAACCCTCTCAAACATAGCTAATTCATCATTGAAAAGAAGTTTAAGGGTGGGTTTAGATGAACGGTATGTTTATTTATGGTTAATGTAAAAATAATGATAACGATAAAATTAAATATTATAACGATATTATAATGTTAAATAAAAAATAAATTAAAAATACTACATCACACTGTCCAATTCAAACTCATACTTAATGATAAGTATTTTTATTAAAAAATGATAAAAAAATTTTGTTGAAATAAAATATTGATTCAATTCCAAGACGCCTCCTATCGTCCGACAAAAATACATTAGAAAGGACAATTATACATCGGGTGGCATGTCTTTTCCTTTGGATTTTTCTAAGGAAAATGTATTTTTCTTAAAACTATTAATTACACTCCAATTGGGTTATAAATATAATGGCAATGCATAAATAAATATTATACTGTTTATGTTTCTTGTTTAAACCATAATCACAATATCAAAGTAAAGCATCTTAGAAGGAGTTGCATGATCACAGAAACAGTGGGTCATGTTACTATTAAGGGAATAGTTTATTGGTAAACACCGAAGTTTACCAGCAAATTGAACTGGGTATGAAATACCAGGCATTCTTGTTGATCACACCACCTACTACAGTTATTTTATTGCTTCTTGGCATGCCTTTGGCAAAAGGATTTTACCCTTCCCAACCCTTCTTGGAGAAGACAAGGCTCGATAGCAAACGTAACGCGAAGCCAGTTCTTCAATCCCACTGCTTTCCCTGCATCATTCATTCTTTGCTTGTTAGTCTCAAGAGTGTAAATCAGCAACAATTCCTAGGAAAAGAAAGGTGTTCATTGACTCACACTAGTCCATGAAACCTACTCATAACCAAATACTTAAATCTCACCGTCTCAATAAAGAATATGGACAACATCAACCATTCAGATTATTATATCAGAATGGTTGCAGTTGTTGGAGCATACTTCGGGTTCATTGATGAGTATATTTTTGTGGCATATAGGTAATTTAACCAACTTACGATCAAGATATTGAATTATCTTGTAAAATGTTTAAAATTTACATCCTTTATGGTAAGTTGAAGTTTAAGTGTTTACGAATTTACTAAACTTTAAGCAAGCTTACCTCGTTTGATTTTCTCCCTCGTAGATCGTTAGATTCGAGCTGTCGATTAGATTACTCTTGGAGATCACACTATCTGGTAATTAATCGTTTATGTTGGTCCGGTTATAAGTGGCATGTAATTAGGATGTTATCTATATGTGATATAAGCTTTATAAATATGTTCTATGTCAATTGAAGCATGAAATTTGCATATGGATGTATTAATGAAGTAATTTTGGCTACTGCCTAGGGTTGTTTCGATAGAAACCAATAGGGTATCGGTAGAAGTACAGGGGATATTAAACTTTGGTTACTGACTTGACTTTTTCGGTAGTTGGTACCAAAGTATCGGTAGTTACCCTGGTTGTATCGATAGAACAACCAGTTCTACCGGTAGGTCTTTGTAGCTGTTTTCGAAATTTTTACTCCTTGAGTTCTACCAATACTTGCTCAATTAAGTATCGGTAGAAGTCCCTAAAATTTTAAACACTAAATTTTAAATCGAGATAATTCAAGGCATTTGTAAAGGTTGATTTTGCCCAATATTTAATATAAAAAGGTTTTAAAGATCATTAAATTATTTTCGAAATGTATAATGAATATTGTAACAACCACTTGCTCGGGTCCGATGATCGGACCGGATAAGGGGTATTACAAATACAAATTCTCAAATTTATTTAAAAAATAGTAGAACTAGTACAGACCATCTTCTTTTGATATTCTACTAGAAAAAAATCTAAAATTTATGGTCCAAATTTTTTGATAAATTCCAGCCAAAACCATACCAAAGACACATATACAAAACAATCCATTTCTTTTCAAAATTGAGTATTTCTTGGATTGTATCTTGAAATTATGCTTATAAACATGAACAATACATGAGAATACCATTGCTAGTTCGAAATTTCAGAAAAAAATGGTGAGACAAATTCAATGACGAAAAATATGATTCAAAGTATTTGGATGATGCTCGAATTAAATTATTGCAAAATTTCTTTAAACCAAATCGACTGCCAGCGTATTGTTGGCTCAAGCCAAAACAACAAAGTTTATGACTGAAATGTTCAGCTCAATGGATTTCGATTCAAAAAATGAGAAATTTTCATTATCCTCAATCAAAACAATGAATCTTACAAATGACACTAAAACAATGATAATCACCAAAACAAAAAGAAATAAAAAAAAGAAAAAGAAAAGATAATTGTCTGCAACCTTTAAAGATTCTATGCATACTTGAAGAAATTGTTCCAAAAAAAAGACAAGAAAGTCAAACGGTAAAAATTTCATAAAAGACAAAAGATGGAGATGAAAAGTAACGGTTTTCTATAAAATTTCTCTCAAAAGAAAAGAAGAATATATACAATAGAAATTCCTTACTGTAATTTTTTAGCTTTCGAAAATATAAGTTTTAGTTTTCAAAGATTTTAATTCAAAACAAAATTTCAATTTCAATTTTTATCCGTCCATTCTTAGATCCTCGACACTCGTTTGATTACATTACCCGTGTTCTATATATCATTTAAGTTATATTCTATAAAATGTAAGTGCAATATATATTATTTAAATAATTACAAAAAACTGTTTAAATTTATTTATAATATCAATCATAAAATTAAATTATAATTTTAATATATTTTAATTGAGATATACAATGGAACCCATACACAATAATATGTTAAGTGATTTTATAGTTTTGATAATAATATTACCAAAAAGAAATCTTCCACTTTATAAACCACAAAGCAATGGATGGGCAAAATAACAGATACAGACGGGCTCATTTAAGTCCACCGAATGATCATCGGTTAACGCATGAGTTAACAAGCAAATTTATTTGGGTTTTGAAATCCGACACAAACACCAATCTACTCCCTTGCTTTTATTGCTTCTTGGCATGCCTTTGGCAAAACCCTTTTATCCTTCCCAACCCTTCTTCGAGAAGAGAAGATTCAATAGCAAATGTAATGCGAAGCCAGTTCTTCAATCCCACTCCTATCCCTGCATCCATTCATTCTTCCTTTTTCAGTAAAACACTATTTATTGAGGGTAAGTCGGCTTTTTTAGAGGCACAAGTCTTTGACGTGTCATTTTTTGAACAGTTGATTCGGATCTCAAATAGTGGATGTATTTTACTCAAGATATCTATACTCGATTTTAGCTCTGAAATTTTATCTTCCCAAAAAAATATAAGGTTTGAACCAATACCCTTAAAAGACAATACTTTTATTGTTTGAGGTCCAAATCCGCCGCTAAAAAAATAATATTTCAAACACTCCTCCCGATATGAAAACTACTTTATCTTACCTGGTAGGACAATGACTGATTCTTCTTTAGCTAACTTGAGGGAGAAATCCATATCATCATTAATGTCTTCCAACATTGATAGGTTCAACTTCACCTGCATTTAAAGCTTACTAATATAAATACTATTCCAATTTCTTCAGCATACATCATAAACATCGAACAATTCCCTTACCATTACAAACATTGATCCTTCCGGTCTCTTTGGACAAGTTAAGCAAGGTATCTCTTCAATTCTATTGTAGCATATATCAGCATATTCCCTCAGGGTGCTGATGATCTTTGAGAAAAAATCCTCCTTTGTATTCTCCAGGATTTGAGGAATCGCTGCCTGTTTCATAAAAAGTGACGGAAATTCTAATTTTCCAGTGTAAATGTATGTGTCTTAACAAAAGTATCTTCGACTGCCAAACCTGGATAAAGGTAGCCGGATCAGAAGAGATATTGCGGAATTCTGCGATTGAATCAATTACCTGATAAGAGCCAAATGAGATTTTTAACTTAACATGATCCCAACTTTCAAATATAGCACCACATATCTTAAACCAAAGAAATAAGGGACAACCCCAGATTTTTTACGAATGCAATTTGGATCGCTTGTGGCAATCCACCCCAGGCGCCATCCTGGAACAATCCATCTCTTTGATATAGACCCCAGGGTGAGAACAGGCACGGTTGACCCCAATACTCGCATTGGCACATAACGAGTGCTTCCAAATGCCAGATTGTCGTAAGCTTCATCAGAAATAACCAGAATCCCAAGCTTTCTTGCTGTCTCTGCAACCTAAGGTTCAATAAGAAAATACTAATCAACATCTTGTTTTGGGAAGAGTCAACAAATTACTCTAAAAGCTTTTTTAACCTTGTGTAACTGTTCATAGCTGAAGACATTTCCACAAGGGTTGCCTGGGTTTATAATAACCAAAGCGACAGTATTCTCGTCCGCAATAGTCTCTACAGCATCAAGATCAACCTCCCAACCTTTTTCAGGAAGAAGGTCATAATGACGTACTTCCAGATGATTATAAGCAGAACAAGATTCATAGTATGGGAAGCCCGGTCTAGGAAGCAAAATATTGGCACCAGGACGGGAAAGAACTGTTATTACTCCTTCTATTGCTTGAGTGCACCCACTTGTGAGATAAACATCATCCGGCGATAACTTGTAAGGAAGGTCACGGTTGAGGTAATCTGCAATTGCCCTGTTGGAATTCAAACCGAACAAAGTCAATGACCATTCATTCATAAACAAACTTCAATACCACCGTTTTAAAGTTTTCAATCTAACTAACCTCCTTGCCGGAAGAACACCAGCAGAAGGCGCATAACAATTATGCTTAGCCGAACGTAGAGCATCAACAATGGCATCTTCAGCTGCAGGGGTAGTCTTGAAGCTTGGAAAATGAGAGGGGTCGCCATGACCAAGAGGAATGACTGAAGAGCTATTGTTATCTTTGTTGATGTTGGCTATTATTCGGTTAGATATCCTCGCACAGTGGAAGCTGATGCTGCGTTCAGCTCTTGCTTTCTACGGAAACCCCATCTCTTTGCTTCAATCTCCATCTTCTCTCTTCTTGTTGCTATGCAAATTCAAATGCAATGGAGTCTGGAGTCAAAAGAGATTAATGCAAGTTGTACGGCTTCAACAAACTCTTCATGCACCAACCAGTGGTCCTTTTTGAGTTTGATATTTCTTACCTTCGGATAAGATTTTATATTTTACCTACTAATCAAGAGAAATTGATTAACAAGGATTAATTGAAGAATTAACCGAACAGAAGATACAATAGTTCATGTGAGGAGCAAGTGATAGACATAGTGATGTGGCATGCTCCCTCACCCTGTGACATAGATTGATCCATGAAAGGTTGTCAGGTCAAATATAAAAATAATTATTGTTTATATCATTGGTGAAGAAAAAAATTATTTAAAAATCTATATTTACTAGAGAGATTGATTTAAGTATATTTTTTGTATTGATAGTTTCTTTTATTAGGGAGTTAAATTTTAATTTAAGTAATTTTAGTTATATTAAACAAAAAGTATTTATATATTATTATTTACAATTAAATAATTTAAATCACATCTTTAATTTAATGTTTTTTTAATCATCATCAATCGAAATAATTATTTTTTTTATTGTGGGTGTTGTTTGAAGAGGTAAATAGTTAATAATGAAATGTGCTTCATCTCATGAGCAGGATCGAACTTTGAAGATAAATTGTATATGAATTTTTTTTTGAAGATAAATTGTACATGAAATTTGATCAAACTTACAATGTCACATGTGAATTTTTTTTTTAAATATACTGATGTGATTATATGATAGTATTTGTTCATACTTTCTTAACATTTTAACAACGTACACACACCTTGCACACATAGGTGCTCGAACCCAGGTCTCCTAGGATAAACATAAAATTTTGATTTGTTTCAATTTTTACAAATCATTAACAACATTATCAAGTTAACACCATTTTACATTGATATATTGCACACATTAATATGTGTATAGGTGAATCAAAATCAAAATTTCAAGTATACATATGAATCACAATTCAAATTTCATATATATAATTGCGTTAAATCAAAGTTCATATATCACATTACACATTAGATCAAAATTCATGTATAAATTTAAATTTTTTTTGATGAATTACAAGAGGATAGCAAAACTCTAACAACACAATTAACACAATTCGAATCCAAACTACTCATGGAATAGTGAGCATCCTGATTATTAGGCCAACATACTTGATTATTTTTAGTATATTTTAGTACTATAAAAAGTACTTTTTATAGTAACTAATGAGTTTATCTTTTTAATATATTTTAAATTATAATAGTCTTAAAAAATTATTTAGTATTATAAGCATGCACCTTCAATTTAGTAAACGTGAGCTTTAAAATATTTTCCATGTTTATTTTTCCCGGATTTTCTTCACCAGACAGCTGTGGGCTCTAAAGCATCTCTGCATATAGCAGAAATTCATGTGTCAGAAAGCAACAAAACTAATTTTTTTTTATGGCAAAAATGTCGGCAAAAAATTCTAAATAATATTATTATAAAGTTAATAATTGAAGCAAGTTTATTTTTTTGTACTTTTAATATTTGAGATTTAATATTTGTATTTGTATTTTTAAGAATTTATTGTTTTTATTTTTAGAAATTTAATTTTTATTTTTTAAAATTAAAATTTTTTTATTCAATTGTTAACACCATTAAATTATTTTCTTAAATTTGATATTGTAATATTTTGAAATTAGAAAAAAATACTTATTTAATAGTCATATAATAAAAAATAATATTGCAAAGTACTTGTATTTAACAAATAATTTTAACATTGTTTATAACTCTTAACTTTTAAATTAACATTTTAATCAAAATAAAATATTTAAATTAATTAGGGGTATTGTAAAAATTAAGATATCAAATTTTATTAAAATTTTTAAATATAAATATTTGTTATACATTAATTATTACCAACCTGAAACCTAAATGAGATCCGGGTTGCTTGCTCGTGACTTGGTCAGGCCCCAACAGATGGATATGTGCAAGACGTACAACGAGAGGACAACAAGGGGAGCTCGCACAAGTCAAGGGGAGTTTGCGGTCTCAATTCGCATATACTCAAAGGGCTCGCATATGAGGGACCGTGAGATTTAGCTGGCGACCCAAAACAATACACGTATCAAACATGTCCGATACTTGCTCAAAATGTTAATCTTATGAATAGTAAAATGAAGTCCATGAACAACCGACTATTTAAGAGTATTTTTTTCAATAAAATCATTGGCACTATTTAATTTTAAATAATTAGATTAGTGTGGTGTTTTAACCATTTATGTCGACATGTCTTCCTCTTTATTCTCAATCCATTGCTTTCTCTGTTTAGAATTAAATTTCATCTCCTACTTTCTCAAGTTTTCTTATTTTTCATCAATGTAGGAATCAACTACTCGCCAACAACGGAGGTTTGAAGGGACAAATGATTTTTTATCTTGATTTTTTTTAAATTATAAGAGAAGGATAAAATATTAATAATAACGTGATTGACATAACTCGAACTTAAATCATACTTAAGACGATGAACACCGAAATCATCAAACTAACATATAACATTCTTGTATTTTGATATTTTGTAACTGCTTGCAATTTTCATTCAAGGCTTTAAGTAACGCATTGACCTTAAACTAACCCCTTTTTTTTATATTTTTAGTATAAAAAGTTGGTGTTTGATGAGTGATATTTAAAATTGATATTTTTGTTTAAGTTAATTTAAAAAAAAAATGTAACCCACAAACTAATTTTTAAATTATATCTTTTTTTTCAAATTAACATCTAAATTAATTTTCATTATTCATTTTACACTAAAATGTTAAATTTATTAAAAAAATCACCCAATAATAGATTATCACATCATAAAAAAATTATTTTTTTCTTCGTTTTACACTATTTTTCTCTTTTTCTCTTTTCTTTTCTTTTCTTTTTTCATTTTACTTTATAATGTCTAGCAAGTCGCACTCTTAAGATTAAAACACTAGCGATTTGTTTAGTTTTTGAACTTCACCGCTTGCTTGCTTGACTTGACAGAATTAAAAAAGTTCTTTTATCGATCAAAATCGATGATTTTAGAATTGTGTTGGATCAATTGGATCGAAAATCGATCGAAATATCAATGCGAAGATGAGAGTTAAATCAATTGCTGAGAACTAGTTGAATCGATCAAGTCATGAATTAGTGATTTGACCAATTCGATTGCGATTCAATTCTGAAAAATCTTGATCAAAATTACGATGCCCAAAATGCTTACGAAGAAATCTAAGATGAGAGGAAGAAGAAAGAAAAAAAAAGTTATGAAGTAAAAAAGAGAATATATAAAGAGAAAATAAGATTTTTTTTGTTTATCTTTTTGTAACATGGTAATTTTTAATTGTTCATCACTTAGCAGAGTTGAATTATTTAGGCTAGGCAATTATTTAGGCTTAACCATTCTATTTGGGCTTATGGAGGAGAAGAGTGAGAGGGCGGCCTAGATGATTATGCCCAAAATCTACCGTCACCTGCATGCATGCTCTAACCAAGAGACTATGACACGGCAAAGGCCCTAAAAATGAAAATACTGTCGAAGCCACCATGAAAAGCTGCAACCATTGAAGGGCAAGGAACCATGACCATCAAAAGCGACTAGCGCGATTCGACGGGTAGGAAACCAAGCCACAAAGCGTCTTACCGTGCGCATAAAGCTAAGCCTGACAGAGAACCAAAAAAGAAGAAACAAGTAGCTAGCTAGATAGAGGAGCCATGCTCCAAGCCAAACTGTGAAGAAACCCATTTGGTGGAAGGGGATCAACCTACCCAAAACACGACGCCTGGAGACCAAAGAAAAAGCCCAACTGCAGTAGTCGACCCAAAGGCCAGCTGCACTAGCAGTTAAGGCCTAATTTTTCCGTTACTTGGGCTGAAGGTTCCAAGTGAATGCATATACTCCCATATCTCTTTGAAGAGCTCCAATGTCGAGAGGATTAATTACTACTGCTAGTAATGAATATCTTAATTTCAACTAAAAAATAACGTCTAATGGCCAACAAACGTTGGGTGTAATGATAAGGTAGATTGTATTCTAAAATTTTCTTATGACTCGTTAAAAGGTTTGGCATGTTAGAAATCAAGTTCTACTATGCTAATTTGCAGCCTTCGTTTCCATGTTCCAATTTGGGCTTCTATACTATGCAGCTGCTGCCTAGAGGGTGTACTGGGGAGTAAGGATGTTGATGTTTTTGAGGCCAAGGCAGTAATGATGGGGTTGCAATGGCTTTATAACCTAAATTTTAGAAGAGGGGAGTGATTTGTCTTCTAGTGACTAGGTAGGATGGAACTTGATTACTGATATTCGGTCTCTTCTGTTCTTTTTTGGAATTTTATGTCATTTGTTTTAGACATTTATAGCGAGCTGGTAATTACCCAACGCATTATTTACCATAACCTGCTTTGTTAGATGTAGCTAATGAGTCTACTTGGCTTTCTCCACCTCTTTGTGTCAGATGCTTTATTCATGACTGAATGAATCTAAATTAAGAACTCAAACATAAGGCGAAATTAGTCATATATACTATTTTTTTCTTTAATTGGTCAAGTAGATTTTTTTTTTTTTGAAGATTTAGAGAAATAGATCGATTTTGAAGAGAGTGTATGAAAAACACATTCAGTTGTGCACGTTTTTTGCACAGTTGGCAGAAAAGCTCATCTAGCTGGATGAGCTTTTCACGCAGTTGTTTGAAAAGCGCATGCAGCTGGACAAGCTTTTGCTGATATGTCAGGGAAAGCGCGTCTCGTTGGACGCATTTTCTTTGAAATATTCAGAAAACGCTTCCAACTGGGTATACTTTCTTGACATGTCAGCAAAAACTCGTTCAGTTGGACGCGCTTTCACACACTCTCTCTAAAATCGATCTATTTTCTTAAATTTTGAAGGAAAAAAAAACTTATTTGAGCAATTAACAAAAACAAATTACATATATGACTAATTTAACCCAAACATAATTTAAGACTTGGATATAATACCTCAAAGTTTTCAAAAATTCAATTTTTTCATTAATTGAAGATTATTTGACAAAGGAATATATATATATTTAAGAGCTCCATTAAGTTGACCAAGCTCAACCATATTATTATGTTGTAAAGAATGAAGATATTTTTCACACACCTAAAACTTGCAACCAATTTCAACCTTTATTATCCATTATAAATGATGGGTACTCCGACTGCCTAATTCTTTGTAACCCAAACATAATTGAGTCGCCAATTGCCACCAGCTCAAGGACCCACCATCGCAATAAACGGCTCCTAACATCACGCCATGCTTCACTTTCCAATCCCATACCAATTTGCCCTTTGCGGAACTCATTGAAAGGTGCTGCTGAAATTACTACACTTGGCTGACTCCACCTACACGGCAACCAAGTTCAACTCTATTACATAGGCTTTTTCTTTTCTTTTGTTTATGCTATTGCTAGCTATTGACATGGCTTACCATAATCCATGACTCCTTCAAAATTTGATGTTCAATCATTTAATGAGTTTACATTGTTGAAACAGACTTGATTGAAATTTTAATCTGTAGAGGGGAGTTGTTGGGTCTTGGACCCTAGTAGTGTTATTGTTTTTGGGATGTTTATGCTTAGCTTTAAAATTAGGGTTTTGTTTTCTTTCTAAAGAGAACTTGAAGGAGTTCATGGAGTATAAGATCCACCAAAAAAATATTTTATTATTTTGATGTTTGTGGGATTCGAACCCAAACCCTTAAAGAGTCTTAGTGGGTAAGAACATTACCACTTGACGAGCCAAATAATAAAAACATTTCTTTGGTGGACCTAGGTGCTCCCGTTGAAATTGTGAATTCATTCGGCTCTATTCGGAGTAGGAAGACATAACACAGGGCTAAAATTGAGCATAGACACCTCGAGAACAATATTGATTATTTGAGGTCTAGATCGGTGTCCCAAAAGACAATACTTCAAATACTTCTCCCAATAAGAGAGTCGATTCCCTCAACTAAAAAAGTGCTCACGATAAACTTCATGAACCCCTTTGGGCTCTCCTCGAAGTTGGGAGACAAAACGTTGGGGCTAAAATCGAGGATAGACAACCTAGGTACACAATACCTCTATTGTTTGAGGTTCGAATTGACTACTTAGAGAACGATACTTCAAAGACTTCTCTCAATAAGAGAGAATCTATTCCCCCTCAACACAATCTATTGGACTTTTGATGATTTTTTTAAAACTTTAGCTACAAGTATAAATATAATGTAAGCATAAGTACATGTTTGAGCAATTAAAAAGTAGAATCAAACTATAATAACACACAACAAACTAAGAACCGAAAATGGTTCGGACTAGAACCCACATATGTGCAATTGCACATGGTGAGGCTAGAATTTGGGCACTTAAAACCCAAGGCTTTACTAAGGGCATCAAGGCTTCATTGACATACTTTTGATTCTTGATTTAATCGATTTGGGGTTCTCCACATGTAAAAAGCCCTCAAACTTTAACAAAAAAAATTTAAATTTATTTTTTTACTCAATTGGGTATTTGAACTTTTAAAATGCACCAAAAAGACCCTCAAATTTTTTCAAAAAAATAATTAAGACCCTTTTTTTTTTTTACACTCAATCAGTCAATTGGGTACTTGAACTGTCAAAATGCATCAAAAAGACCCATTAATCGTTAACTTTAACAGTTGACAGTTAAAGTTAATTGCCCCTATTTTTTTCAATTAAAGTCACCTCGTGTCACAACCACGGTGTGACATGTGGCAAAAAATTATAAACAATAAAAGTTATAAAATTATTAAATTTTAATAAAATTATAAAAAAATATTAAAAATTAGAAAAGAAATTATAAAAATCATAAAAATATAAAAAGTTTGTAAAATTTTATAAAAATCATAAAAATGCATAAAAATGGTCTTTAACCATTAACTTTAATTGTTGACCTTTAAAGTTGACTTAAAGCCATCACTTGTCGCTACACAACGTGACATGTGAAGAAAAATGATAAAAAATTAAAAATCAATAAAAATTATAGAAAAATTATAAAATATTTCTTTTGGTACTATAATTTTTATATTTTTATACATTTTTATTATTTTTTTACGACTTTATAAAGTTTAATAAAATTTTACAATTTTATATTTTATTATTTTTATAAAATTTTACGTTTTTTTACTTTTTTTACGATTTTTATAATTTGTTTCTATTTTTTTATATTTTTTACTAAAATTTATTAATTTTTAGAACTTTTATTGATTTTTTTTATAATTTTCAATGGACGAAAGTCGAGGCAAAATTTATATTTTAGGGTTTGAGTTAATAAGTGATAAAAGCCGAGGCAAAATTTTGAAGGGACGAAACGACCCGATAGTGAAACTAGTTGGGAAAAAGCTAAGGCGTCGAGACAATTCCGAGACGAATCAAGCCAATGTCATTCCAAGGGCACAACGAGGGCATTGTGAGAATGGGTGGGGAATAATGTCACGGGTCAAGATGCAAAGCTCATGACCATCGCACAAAATGCATCCCATGGAGGTCTATCGATTAAATGAGGATTATTTGACCCACAAGAACTAGCCCGATTTAAAGAGCTAATGGAGAAGTCTATCCTATAGAAACCTGGGTGGCCCAATTAAACAGATATGAAAAATTAGGCTAAATTGGTAAGTAGGGAAATTAATCTTAAAAGATTGAGTAAAATAATACCTTTTAAGATTGGATATGATTTGATTATATAAATCTTGTAAATCCCTTGATTGTCTGGATGGATTTCATCTCGTCCATCGATGTAAAGTTAGCTAGACTGTTAGATTTGGGGGAGCTCAACAATAAATAAAAAACCTCCATTCAGTTGTAAATCATTCATTGATCCATTATTTTTATATTCTTTGAGAGTAAAAATAATTTAGAGCCTTTACTCAAACAACTCTCGTGCATAGTTTTTTTGTGGATATTCTGTTCTTTAAGCACTCTTTTGGCTTTGTGTTGCTTCCGCTATGTAAATTGGTGTCTTGGAAAAATTCTGTGTGAATCATTGATTGTTGGTGATTAGGCTGACTTAAGCATATTTGAAACGAAAGAATCGCTTAAGATAGTACGGATTGCAAGACTAAAATTCTGGTTCGGTAACACTTGCACCAACACATTGACTTAAGCTTTCAACTATTGAGCTTTGGATAGAGTTATGAGGCCTCGTAGCAAATTAAGCCTATCACACTCATGGGTTGAAGAATGAGTTTTGATACTCATATCAAAATGTTCATCCAATGGAAAGACTCAATGCAAATTTGATTAATGTAAGTTAATTTTATGATCAAAATATCATATGAGGTTCGCTAAAGAAGACTATGAAATATGAGACTCAAATGATAATTTTGTTACGAAAGATGCTAGATCTTTTGATAATTGTTACATGTTGGTGTTGTATTGAAGGAAGTTAATCAATATGTTCACTCATAAATTAATTTAATATTCATAATTGACTCACACGGAATTTTTTTTTAAAAAAAAGGAAAAATATGCATAAAGGGGTTGATCTTTGTATTGGCTGGTACTCAATATCGTAGCTAAATCTAAACGATTAAGTGAATTAGCATAAATTTAATTTTTATAAATAATTAAATACGATGAAAATAACATGAAAGCAACACGAATATAGTAACATATAAAACAAATTCTTAATGTAGAAAAACTTAAAGAGTTTGAATTTAAGGAAACCAAATTGAACTTTTTATCATGATATTCATACGGTTAATTATACTTAGCATCCTTAAATTATCACTTATATTTTAAATAAGTCCTTTAAATCCAAAATATTTTGATTGAGTTCTTAAAATATTAGTATTATATCAATTATGTCATTTAGTTAGACTAGTCATCGATTTAGGCGTTACATACAAGTTTATAGTTAATGTGAAGCATGTGTAAAACACATGCATTGAAATTTGTAGGTTAATTTAGGATTTGAGTTATAGTTCGAGGACATCTTGGTGAATTAAACCTATCTATATTAATTATACTATGATCAGTTATTAAATTTCAAGCCTCAAGGTTTTGGATGAGGTGCGACAAAAAATCCTAAGACGGGAAATTTCAAATTTCAGAAATAGGAGTAGGGGAGGCGGATGGCAGAAGCTCCTCATGGGAAGCGCTATGGACACGCGTCGCTTTGTCCCTGCCTTTCCTTTTACTCCTTTCTCTTTCTTAACTGTCGGTGTTATAAAGTGATTCCCAATATTAGCTGATACTGTCAGTTGCAAGAATTGGTCATCGGTTCTCACTTAAAAAGCACCGAACAACATCTCCTTTTTTCCCCCACTGCTGCAATACCATCGTGCTCTACACGCTCTACGCTTATCTAGGATCTTGTAGTTTCATTTCCTAACCCTCAACCCATAAAATAATTATATTAAAATTGAACAGATTTATAATTTGTTAAATTTAAATGAGTGGAGAGTGGAATCCACTCAAAAAAGTAAAAGCGTGAAGGGGAATGCAAAGCGGTGAATGCAAAAGCCGGCACAACATCAACAACCTCGCCGCTTGTCTCGAAATTTCCGCGTGACACGTACACTCGTACAACGTATCACATTGTCTCCTAACTTGGGCGGCGCCTCAGTCAAACAACTAATTGACTGCACAGCTTCCTAACTCTATATATTAAAACTAATCCATACGCATTTTTACTACTCTGAAAGAAAAAAAAAAAGGGAAAGCAAGTTGTTATGGCTCCCCAAGACAAAAATGCGAGCAAAATCCTGAAGAAAGTTAACGTTACTGGAAGTACGAGCAGCCAAGAGGTGCATTTCAGGGGAGTAAGGAAGAGGCCATGGGGTAGGTACGCTGCCGAAATCAGAGATCCCGGCAAGAAAAGCCGTGTTTGGCTCGGTACGTTCGATACGGCTGAGGAAGCTGCCAGAGCCTACGACGCGGCGGCGCGTGAGTTTCGTGGACCTAAGGCTAAGACCAACTTTCCTTTACCGGATGAAACCAACTGTTTCAAGGGCCAGAACCAGCAGAGCCCTAGCCAAAGCAGCACGGTCGAGGAATCTGGAAGCCCAACGGTGGAGCGTGGAGTCAACACTGTGACGGGGGCAGTAGGGAGGTTCCCTTTTGCGTGCCACCAGCAGCTGGCTCTGGGTGGTGGAGTCGCTAATGGTGGGATTAGCGGGGTGACCCAGTCGCGGCCGGTTCTTTTCTTCGAAGCGTTGGGGGGAGCTGGCGTTGTTGGTCAAGTTTATCCGGTTCGGTTCGATTCGGTGGGAGTACAGTTGGGTATGGGATTTGCAAGTGTTGTCCGAAGTGAACCGGACACTTCAGCGGCCATTCATTGCAAGGCAAGGAGACCTGGCCTTGCCCTCGATCTTAACCTTCCTCCTCCAGTCGATGCTTGATGTTTTGCATCTTTTTTTTACGGCAAGCGCCCTTTCATCATCTAAATTTTAGACATCTGAGAGGTAGGAAGCTATGATAAACAATAGCTGATAGTAATCCGTGTTTTGTATCATTTTAGGCACGGTTTTATCCTTTCAATCCGATGTAAATAGTTTTACTACAGTAATCCGTGTTTGTTCTTTTTGCAAACTGAGAGGAAAACGATTATCCATTATCTTAGATGATTTTGTTTATATCCTCTCATTCAAAATTAACCATTCTTTTTACTTTTAATGAGAATCTTTCTTATTTAGGCTGTTCCTTTTTTCAATCGTACTTTATGAACTTAAAATCCTGTTAGTTTCGAAATTGGATTCCTTTCCTCTGAATGGATATAACCCAATCACTCAATTAGAGGATTAAAGTAATGAGAAAATGACTGGGGAACTAATTGTAAGAACTGAAACGGTGCTACTTTATTTTTCTATTCTCATGTACTTCCTTTTCCGCACCAATCCATACCGAAATAAAAAATTATTATAGTACGAAAGCTAGCATGCGTTACCGACGGCAAATGTATAAAATAAAAAAATAATAAGTAAGAGTAGGAGCGGGAGAGATGAATAATAATAATACCGTGTTGATGCTTGACAGATGGGTCGTGATTATGGTGATAGCCGGCAGGCACGTGTCTTTATTATATATTTGCCACCTAATTAATTATGATTTAGTATTTATTAAAATTTGGGCTTGTATGTGGCGGCAGTAGGGGTAAAGGAAGAAAGGGACCCACGCGGCAAACCAAAAAGCATCACGTCAGTTAGACCCGGGACGCTTTCTATTTCAAAACCGCTGCCCCCTTTCCCCAATGGGTCCCGCTATTCGTCGGCGAAATCTGTGGAGTGGATTGTGCGCTCTTATTTAATGATGTACCATAATTCCACGCGCTCAAATAAAAATGACACCGTTCCCTGTTGTGGCGCGTGGGAATGCAAAAGTTAAATGTAGGGGGGAGAAAGGACGATGGGCGGCACGTGAAGGGAGGTGTTGAGTACGGCGCATAGAAGCCACAGAAAAAGTGTGACGTGTGGAAGTGTGAAAAGGCAGAGGAGAGGAGAGGGGAGGGGTCATAAAGCATTGCCGCCGCTGTAGGTTTTGTTTTGGGGTCATTGTCTCTGGGGTAGTTGCTGAGTGGGGTCGACCCTTTTATCTGGGTGTTGGATGATTGCGAGCCAAGTGTATTGGGCACGTCAATGCAATGCAACCGTCAATAATAATAAGGAAAGGAGACAAGGCAAAGGCAAAAATAGGTGAGTGGGGGTTTGGGCGGCTATTCCTAAGTGCTAAATGCTAACATCACCGCCCTTTTCCCGACTCGTTGTGGGGGAACTCGTGGCCCTATCACAATGAGGTGCCGTGGGTTTTGTGGCGCACGGAACTTTTATAGTGTTAGTTGTGCCTTGATTTTGAAACTTGGTTTCAAGATATCACAACAATGTTCAATCGGTGATGATTTTTTTTAATTAACAAACTATCTCAATTAAATTAAAATTGACGGGATTTTGCTAATCTATCCATCTCAAATATAAGTAATAATTCTTCAAAAATATCTTCAAGCACTTGCTTATTTGTACTTTTTTTATAGTCATTTTTATTATGCAATCTGCAACGTGATTTTTTTTTCGGAATATGCTTTATCTTTTATTGTTATTGTATTTGTTAGTTCATATGGATCTTTCGTATCAAAGTAAAGATAAATTTATCAAGTGCACATCTTAAAAGCTTTGATGACCTCAAGATTATTAGTGTGAATCACAATTTTTTATACATTCTTCTTTGAACGAGAGTCAATCCATCTAATATAACCTAAAGTTCAGTATAAAAAATATGATTATTATGTTTTAAAATGAAAATTAATATTTTATTGACATAAATTTAATTGAAATTTATTATTTATCATTTTTATTTCACTAGAACACAATTAAGTTTTATAAAATTTAAGACATGAAGTTCTACAACAAACTTGGATATTATAATGAAATGATGTTATAAAATATGAGTGCTATAAAAAGAGTTGATTGTATATAACTTTTTTGGGTAAATTACACTTATGGTTACAAAAATAATTAATAAGTTTATGTTTTTGTCACTTAATTTTAAAAAGTTACAAAATAATCATTGAACTATTCGGAAGTTTTCATTTAAGTCATTGGGATATTAAAATCGTTGTAGTATAGCCTTCTATGTTCGTCACCAATATTGGCCGTCAAATTGAATTGGATCTAAGATATGTTTTTTTACTTGTGGATGGGTACTGATCTACCATGCCGATTGTCGAATTGTCGCTTGGAACTCGCTAGCTAAACTTTTAGAAAAAAACTTAACAACCCAGTGACTCAAATAAAAACTTTCAAATAGTTTAATGATCATTTTGTAATTTTTTAAAGTTGAACAACCAAAACGTAAATTTACTGATAATTTAGTGATCTTGGATATAACAGAGGATTGATGGTAATAAAATTATAATTGTAAATTTGTTTGTTTAAATTATAATTAATTTGGCTATAGGGACTGTTTTGAGAAGCTTAAATTTGCACATAATTTGGCTATAATAGAAGAAATCATAAAGTAAAGAGTGTGTGATATGAATTTGAGCAATGATGTGAATCTCTAGAGCCGACATATATAACATAAAGTTGTTATCAGCAAAATGGAAATAGAAATGTGTATGGTGAAAGATAGCTGGATTTGATTAGAAGGACGGACCACGATATGAGTTTTCCTTGCAAGGATTAAAGATGAAAAGTCACCCACTTTTATTTTTATAAATTGGTTGAGGACTTGTCTTTTTCGTTTTATGCATTATATGCTTGATGTTTTCTGCTTTTCAACATTACTCATGTTGGGGTTTAAACAAGAAAAAGAGGAAAAGCAATTGTGTTAAAACGGGTAAATTATATAAATAGTCACTTAATTATAAACAATTTTTATTTTTGACACTTAAAATAAAAAAAATTACAATTTAAATACTCATATTACATAATTCGTTCATTTTGATCATTTCTCTCAAAAACTCTAACTGGATTAAAGATTGAAACTTTATTGAAAATAAGAGATGGGTTTTGAAGGAAATATGGATACAAAAATAGAGCTTAAAGAAGAGAAGTTGAAGAATATTCAATTTTTGTGAGGGGGACATGGGAAGTGATGATATTTCTTGTGAAAAGATTAAGATTAAGAGAAATAGACTTTGAGTGATAAAAGTCTAATCGATGATTTAATTTTGATTTGTGAAAATTTATATGAGATAAAATTAGTGCATTATTCTCAAGATGAAAATGAAAATGAAAAGAAAGAGAACTTAAATAAAAGAGAGGAATAGTTTTATTTTAATGAATCATAACTCGAATTTATTTAGTATTGTTTATTTATTTGAGGATTTTGTACATCATTGAGAGGTGCTCAATTAAACTACTTCACCTATGATAAAGATTCTTACTTGTTCGACCAAGGACAAGATTTGAGGAAAAATCTTTTCGAGAAAGGTGGGAATGATGCATGCATGGATATGATGAAATTTATTGAATTAAATTCCCCAAAGCACATGTTTTTCAAGTTTGAAAGATCAATCAACTTGAGATGTATTTTTGGGTGAGATCCAGACATTTCTTGATTGAAATGTCTTCTTATAGATTAAAAAGATGTCTATTAGCTTCACAATACACTTTGAAACATCTTGTTTCAAGTTTTGGAGCTTAAATTGTGATCATTTTAGTGAAAACTACGTAAACAAAAAATTTGGACGTAAATAAAATAAGTATTACGAATTTTGGACTTTGAATTAGCACTTACACCCTATTGGATTCAATTTTAAGGCTTAGTTTTTATTATTTATAAACCCAATAATATATTAAGTCTTATATTTTATGGATTTATATATTTCAATTTTTTGAGGTTACTTATTGTATAAAAATAGGCTTTGTACAAACCATGACTTTCATTCAACTTAGGATTTCTAGAGTTTATTTTCTATTTGCATGCTTTAAATGTGCCTATTTAAAGAGGGCATAGCCATTGTAAGTTACTTTTCATTTCTTTGATTAATAAAATCACTCTAAGGGAGTTTTCTTTATCTTCAAGAATAGTTTCTTGTAAGGTATTTTTTTATTATACTTTCTTCTTCAATTCTTCAAGTACACTTTTAACTTGTCTAATTTTCTTAAGTTTGGAAGGATAATTAGAGATCTCTAGTGTTTTTTTGTTGGGGCTCCTAAGTCTGGCACACTAAAATAGACTTTTTCATTTAACATTTATCTTCTGTCCTCATTAATTTGCTTAGAATTCAAGAAAGAAAAGTTCTTCGACTCAAATCAATGTTTTTTTTTTGTATAATTACATGTGTCTTGATCCGTTTTATGGTTTTAAAAAATTTTTATTTGAGTCGAAGATGATATTTAAGTAAAGTCCTCCTAACAATAATAACTTTAAGATTCGAACTTTGTTCAAAAGCATGGGGAAGATGTCCACTTTCACTACTTTTATTTAAATTGAATATGTATTTCAAGATTATTGTGATAACTTTTTACTCAAGTTGCTTTTTAGGGTAAATTACAAAAAATAGTCACACAACTACGCTTTTAGTTTTATTTTGTTCACTCAACAACTATTATTATTATTTATTTAGACACTTAACTTTTCGAAATCAAATATTTTAGTCACTCTCTTATTAGTTACCATTAGATGAATGAACGAAAGCTCAAAAGGGTCTTTTTTTACCTAATAACAAATTTAGCCATCCAATGATTACACATTCTATTAATTTGATCCTAAATCTAAAAAGATCAACAAATTTAGTCCTCAATGTTTACAAAATTTTGTCATTTTCTTCAAATTCTAAAAGTTAAATAAATTTAACCCTCAACATTTACAAAATTTGTCAATTTAGTTATAATTCTATTTTTCTTTAAAAAAGAGGAAAAATATTTCAATTCATTTTTTAAAATATTCCTTGACGTACCTCCAAAACCTATTGAATAAGAAAAGTATTTAACATCATTTGAATTATGCTCATTTTAAACTAATGCCACCTTCGTGAATAAGGTAAAAAATCAAGTTCGCTTAAATCCAATTAAGTGTCAAAATTTAAATTAATAACATATTATTTGATTAATTTCCTACAAAAAATTAACAATTTTTTGAACTATTAAAAAATTGTTTTGAATTTTTTCTTATTTTAAAAATATACAAAGACTTAATCTTTGAGTAGAGAAAACTATGGAATGTGAAATCTTTCATCAAATAAAAACCTTGAAAAGTTTTTCTTCGCCTTCTTTTTTTTCCGACTTGGATATGTTGTCAATTACTTCCAAACTTGGATAGTCCAAGTACGTCGATCAAACAACTAAAGTCTTACAAAATCTATTTTAGAAACTGAAAATACAAGCTAAACTGAACCAAGGGAGATACCTTTGTCGATTTCATGAAATGGGGATGTCCAACTTCATCTCTCTAATACTCGTCAATCTATTTCGTGTTCATTTCATTTTAAATAATTTGATATATATATTTGTATTTTTTATTTATAATACATATATTTTGGTTTTTATTTATAATGTACTTATGATTTTTTGATTTTTAAATATTTTTTTATAATTTTCATCAAAAAATAAAAATTTTAAAATATTTTTCCTTTTTAAACTTTTAGAATTAGAACTAATTTGACAAATTATTCTAAATGTTAAGGGCTAAATTGACTTTTTTCAAATTAGAATTAAAATGACAAATCTTGTAAATATCAAGAGCTAAAATTGTTGAATTTCTAAATTTATGATCAAATTGATAGAAAGAATGTGTAAACATTGGAGGACTAAATTTGTTATTAAGTCAATAGAAGAAGCTAACGTAAGCTTTTTGTCACTCATCTAACGTCAACTAACGGGAGAATGACTAAAATATTTGATTTCGAAAAGTTAAGTGACTAAATTGAAAAAATTAATAATTGGATGACTATTTTTATAAGTTGCCCTAATTTTTAGTACTAGTCTTATAATACACCCACTACGTGGGCAAAACAAATAAATTAATATAAAAATATTTAAGAAATAATATCTTGTAAAAAATAATTATTGATGAAGTAATATAAAAGTGAATTTTCAAGTCCAATTTTAACTTAACTTGACCATTTTGATTTTTTTTCCAAGGAGACTCCATTTTAAACTTTATAATTTATTATTATTTTCAAAATATATATTATGTTTTTAATCATATAATAATTAAATATATGATGCTATAATATAAATATTAAAAATATTAAATTTAAAATTTTAATAAAAGTACATGTAATTATTAAATATTAAATAAACCAAAATATTTTAAAGTTTTTTTACTGAAATAACATAAAAAATAATTTATTTACCAAAATAATATCTCCACCCAATTAATTAACAAAATGGTATATTTTGTGGAGTGGAGAATATTTAATTGGCGGCACCAAAAGGAAATCAGACACATTTTTTTAATTTTTTAATTATATTTATATATTATAAAAATAAAAATAATAAAATATTAGTGGTATCATGTTAAATGGTAGCATCAAGGGAAATAAAATACTTGATAATAGATAAAATACACAGACAAAGTACATGAAAAATATTGACATAAAGTGGAGGGATATTAAATTGCCGCACTAAAGGTACCATTTTATGTGGTAGCACCAAAGGAAAATTGGAACACGTGTCACGCCCCGAGTGACTCGTGTGTGTAGGAGATTTGGAAGGTAGATCTATTGGAGATTAACGGAATTTAATTTTAGGGTTGAGTTTTTTTGTTATAAAAGAGGGTGGGGAGACCAACGGGAGAGAAGAAGAAAAAAAGAAAGAAAGAAAGGGAGAAAAAAAGAGAAGAAGGTTATTTTATTTGATTTTAAAAATTATTTTATTTTGTGTGTTTATTGTTAAATTTATTTTTAAAATTATTTAATTTGTTAGTAGTAGTAATTATTTAGTTTTTAATTTTAATGTTTAATGTGGTTGATTTATTATTATAATTTTATTTGTTTAGTATGTTGATTGAAGGAGAAAAAGGCTAAAAGAAAAGTAAATGTAAATGTAAATGTTTTATTGTTAATTTAAAGTTATATTTTGTTTAGTAATTATTATATTAAGTTATTTGTTTTGTTTAATTTGATTTTTATTTGATTTATTATTTAATTTTTTTATTTAGTAGAGTAAATTAAGAGGAGAGAGAGAAATGTAAGTTTGGTTATTTTTAATTTAATTTAATTTTGTTAGTAAGTAATTTTATTTTGTTAGTAGTAAGTAAAATTAATTAATTTCAAAATTAATTACCAAAATGGGTTATTCATCAAAATGGTACAAAATAAATATTTATATATCAAAACGGTATTCCCATCCCATTAATTACGAAAATATTGTGGAGATACCAATTTGGTATATAATTATTATTATTTTTATTAAATTGATAAAAAACTTAAAAAATTTTAATAATGTGATTTTTTAGGTTTTTATTAATTTTTTACCGAAAAAATTATTTATGTACTGAACTAATTGAATTAATATTTTTAAGTTGCAAAATGAATTCTTTAATTAACAAATAGCATCCTCGCATAGCAGGATCGGTGAATGAAAGAACACATGAAGACAATCTCAATGTAATAAAATTATTATTTGTTCCTTATGTCATTTACGAAATTATTATTTGTTTACGAAATTAAATTAAATTATACTAACTATTTCTATAAATTAACAAGGCAGTTGCAAGTACCGCGCATTTAGGGGTCGTGCGCACGATCTCAAATATTGTTCCCATGAACGTCTGCTTCCACATTTGCGAATTGTCGGATTTGGATCAGCTGCATTTATCTAAAAGTTTAACTTGCGATATGATTTAATATCCGCATTGGTGGAGCTTTGGCGCCCGGAGAGCCATATGTTTCATCTGTCGTGTGAGGAGTGCACAATCACGTTGGAGGATGTTGCACTGTAACTCGGGCTCCCGATCAATGGTAATGTGGTCACCATCATTAGTACGATTTCAGAGCCGTCAAGGATTTGCAACAACTTACTAGGTCGCTCAACTAGTGATGATAATTTTACGTCGTTGACTTTTACATGGCTGAAGGCCAATTTTGCACATTTGCTCAAAAATGAAACCGAAATAGAGGTTATGTCTATCCCACATAACCTTCTTGAATGACCTACATAACCTTCTTGAATGGCCCACATAAGGAACAAATAATAATTTTATTACATCGAGATTGACTTCGTGTGTTCTTTCATTCACTGATCTTGCTATGTGAGGACGCTATTTGTTAATTAAAGAATTCATTCTGCTACTTAAAAAAATTAATTCAATTTGTTCAGTATATAAATAATTTTTTCGGTAAAAAATTAATAAAAATCTAAAAAATCACATTATTAATTTTTTAAGGTTTTTATCAATATAATACAAAAATAATAATTATATACTAAATTGATATCTCTACCACATTTTCGGAATTAATGGGGTGGAGATACTATTTTGGTATATAAATATTTATTTTATATCATTTTAGTAAATAACCTTTTTGGTAATTAATTTTTAAATTAATTAATATTATTTACTACTAACAAAATAAAATTACTTTATTAACAAAATTAAATTAAATTAAAAATAACCAAACTTATTTTTCTTCCTCTCATCTTAAATTACTCTACTAAATAAAAAAATTAAATAACAAATCAAATAAAAATTAAATTCAACAAAACAAATAACTTAAAATAATAATTACTAAACAAAATATAACTTTAAATTAATAATAAAACATTTACATTTACCTTTCTTTTAGTTTTTTTCTCCTTTAATCAACCTACTAAACAAATAAAATTATAATAACAAATCAATCACATCAAACATTAAAATTAAAAACTAAATAATTACTACTACTAAAAAATTAAATAATTTTAAAAATAAATTTAATAATAAACACACAAAATAAAATAACATTCTTCTCCTCCTTTCTTTTTTTTTTTTTTTTCCTTTTCTTTTTCTTCCTTCCTTCTTCTTCTTCGTCTCTCTCGTTGGTCCTCCCCACCTTCTTTTATATAATAAAAAACCCAACCCTAAAATTAAATTCCTTAAACCCTCAACAAATCTACCTCCCAAACCCCTCCACACATACGGGCACTCGAGGCATGATATGTGTCCCAATTTTTTTTTGGTGCCGCCACATAAAATGACACTTTGGTGTCGTCACTTAATATCCTTCCGTCCTATGTTAGATATTTTTCATTTTTTTTATCCGTATTATCAAATATTTTATTTTCTTTGATGCCGCCATTTAACATGACATCACTAATATTTTATTATTATTATTTATAATATATAAATATAATTAAAAAATTAAAAAAATGTGTCAGATTTTCTCTTGGTGCTGCTAGTTAAAAAATTTTCACCTTACAAAATATACCATTTTGATAATTAATAAGATAAAGATATTATTTTAATGAATAAATTATTTTTTATATTATTTTAATAAAAGACCCATATGGTAATTTTCTTTTTATTTTGATTGAAGGAGTTAATATACTTTAGCTGACCCTCGTACAAGTGTAGGAACAAAATGAAATATAAAGGAGAAGTAAATTTTGCTACGGAACTAAAACGGCACACTTTATACAGGTCAGGACTCAGGTGAGCGTGGGAAAATAGCCGTTAGAAAGACACCTCATCTCTTACTCACCAATTTGACCGTTACAACACCTTCCCCAAATTCAAAAAGAAAAAAAATCGACCGTTGCAGTTCCTCTTGTTTAACTCCAATCTGCAATCACCCCCACTCATTGCCAGTAATGCGGATCTTCTAAGAATCTAAGAAGGAAGCGAAATATCTAGAGAATTTCCGATAGTAACTCCCTCTCCGACCCCCTTAAACCCTGGAAAATTGAATCTCTCTGTTTTGCATCTGATGGATGACTCGAGTGGGGCAACGGCAAGGATGATCGACGAGACATACGAGTTCTCAGCGCCGTGTTTCTTTGATTTCATCAAAGGAGAGTCGGAAAAAGAAACGCGCGAAGCCGAGCTCTGGTTTGAAACCGCCTTAAGCTACGCCCCTTCTCGTATGTTCTTTCTCTTTCTCCTTCCTGTTTCTTTCTTATTTTGTGAATCAACTGATCCTCAATCCTTAAAGATTGTGTTCTTTGAACCATTATTTTCTCTGTAACCGATTCATTTTGGTAGATGGCTCTAATTTTCTTGGAATTTTGTCTAGACAGATTTTAATTGTTAATAGACTCCTATTTATCTAGGACTAGGTTTGATCCACTAATGCTTTCTCTGTTTACTTAGATTTGATAGGAAAAGGAAAGGAAATTGATATACATTAAGTATCCTTAAAACTGCATCTGTTCTTCTCAAAATTATTGGAATGAATTTAAGATAACTGAATTGGTTAATTCTCATTTGAACTGTAAATCAAATCAAGTTACATTTTGGTCCCATATTTTCTGTAATCAAGCCAAACTTTTGCTTTTATCTTTGAGAAAAATGGAGATTTCATTTCCTTTTGGTTATTTCCCCATAATGCAGCTTGTATGGTTAAAATTAAGGCCGGTAATAGATCCGTTCATGTTGAGAGTCTCTGCAATTTCAGTGAAGAAGATCAAATTCAAAAGGTAGGAATTTCTTTAAATATCTTCCAAAGCAATTTCTCTCATTGTGAATTTGGTCATTATGAATATAATTTTGTTGTGCAGGCCTCGGAAGCTTCAGATGAAGCAGTTCCTAATCCTAATGGCGCAGAAGACAATCCTCAAACCCTGCCTGATAAAGTAAAGGAAGCAGCTCCTAATCCTGATGACTCAGAGGACAAGCCTCAAACTGTGCTCGTGCCTGATAAAAAAGTAAAGGAAGAAGAAGTCAAACCCTCTGAGGCAAATGTTGAAAACTATCAAACTGTCAATGAGGTGATTAGTGTACTTATTTTCATCCGTTCTTGTTATTGATTAATTCTCCTGTTTTCTCATGATTTTAAACTGTATTGCAGAGTCCTAATGATAAAGATAAGGAGCAAGTAGAGATTATATGTGCTCAAGACAAAGAAAGGTTTGTTCTTTGGGTTTTGAAAATTTTATAAATAGTATCTGAGTTCAATTATGAGTACTTTGGCTCTTATCCTTGTGTAGCTCAAGACAAAGAAAGGTTTGTTCTTTGGGTTTTGAAAATTTTATAAATAGTATCTGAGTTCAATTATGAGTACTTTGGCTCTTATCCTTGTGTATTTGGTTCCTGTGTTTACTGTTCAGTGTCCTGACTGAAAAAGGACATTCAAATGTAACTGGTGATAAGGAGAAAACCAAATCTTCTGTGCAAGTAGAAACCGAAGCTTGCACTCCTAAACCATTGATGAATTCTCAGAAAAAACTGCTGAGTGGCAAGAAGCACCAGACAGCTAAAAAGATAGCTAGTATGATAAGGAATCCATCATCAGTGTTGAAGCCGAAAAAAGGCAGTGCTGGAACTCCTAATTTGGCTCTAGAGAACCAAGCCATTAAACGTCAGAAACTAGATGGAGGGAGGTCTAGACAGGTGCATATGTTCTCTTGCTTTTGGCATGTTAAGTTTTCAGCTACTGTTATTCTGTAACTTCTATCTGAAGTTTTGTCTCTTCGTTGCTTCCCTCTATACTTCAGATCCTAAACGTAAAATCCCACCACTTGCCCCACAAGTCGAAACTTGGTCTTATCAGTGATAGTTCCAACTTGTGCTCTTCTACGGCTAAAACTTCTTACAAATTGGAAAGAAAGGTTTGATGTTTATCTGAGCATCCTTCCTTGCATATTTTCACTAAGAATTTGAACCAATATTAAAAGTTTGTTTCCCTTGAAGGTTTATGTTCGAGAACCAGCAGCACCATTCGTCTCAATGGCTGAAATGATGAAGAAATTCCAATCGAGTACCAGAGATTTATCACTTCCTAACGGTTTTCCTTCAAATGTAAATAATCGAATCACATAATTTCTTGTGTTCTTTGTTCTTTCACAAAAATTGCTTCTAATTCATCAAGATCATGCTACTCCTGTGCAGATTAAGCCTACGCTCAAATTGACAAGGCCAAAAGAACCTGCATTTGAAACAGCTCAGAGAGTGCGCTCTGTTAAAGTAAAGAGCACCGCGGAGCTTGAGGAAGAAATGATGGCTAAAATTCCAAAATTCAAAGCTAGACCACTAAATAAGAAGGTGTCTTACTAATGCTTATTCGTTATACCATCTATGAGTTCCAGCTTTTATCTGGTGTTTTGCACCAAACTGATCTTCCATTGTTCTTACTGTTTAAGATTTTTTTTCCCCAGTAAGTTTCTAATTGAATTTGTATCCCGTTTTCTTTCACTGGAGCAGATTTTTGAAGCTCAAACGGTACCTGCATTACCAAGAAGTGCTCCAAAGCCTCCAGAATTTCAGGTAAATTATCCTTGGGATACCGGTGGGAGATGAAAATGAAGATATTCCTTGCAATCAGACTAAAAATTTTTCCCCGATTTTCAGGAATTTCATTTAGAGACAATGACTAGAGCCAATAAGAACGCAGAGACGTCTTCAATAGCTTCAACAGAAGTTTCTCGTCAGGTTGGAGAACCGTATCCTATACATTTGATTCATAGGATATACTTTTGGAACCTTGAACAGCTTGCTTATCATCTCTCTCCTTGTTTGCTGTAACAGAATAACCAGTGGAGACCTCATTTCACAGAACCTAAAACCCCTACACTTCAAACATCACTGAGGGCACGGCCTCCAAAGGTCAAAAGTTCTGTCGAAATTGAGGAGGAACTTCAAAAAGCACCAAAATTTAAGGCAAGGCCATTGAACAAAAAGGTACTCTATCATTTAAATTATGCTTGGTATGTAGCAAACATGTTTACTTTTGATAGTTGAAAAGAACTAATTCTAGTTTTCTGGGCTTGTTTAGATATTTGAGAGCAAAGGAGAATTGGGAATCTTCTGTAATGCAAAGAAACAAGCGACAATACCTCAAGAATTCCATTTTGCAACAAATGATAGGATACCTCCAGCAGCATCCGTTGTTGATTTATTTGACAAGGTTATTCAAATTCACCAAGTCATTAATCTGCTATTGGTCTGACCATTAAAGCAAAATACTCACTACATGTTGGTTTTCTTTTGCAGCTTTCTCTGAAATCAGAATCTAGCCATGATCCAGTTCCAAGAAACACCATTCCTAATCCATTCCATCTGAAAACAGAGGTATACTTATTTTCTCATGTTGTCCATGAATGGTGAAAGACCAGAAAAGATATAGTTCGGTATTTTAGCTAATGATCTTATTTCAGGAAAGAGGAGTTGAGAAGGAAAGGAAGTTTGTGATGGAAATTATAGAGAAGCAGTATCAAGAGGAAAGAGCCAGGGTTCCCAAGGCTAATCCATATCCTTACACCACTGACTACCCTGTGGTAAGTTTTACTTTTTTCCCTTTCATTTTGATGTGTAGGTGAATATTGGTTAATTGTGATAAGTCTTATGCAGGTTCCTCCAAAACCAGAACCCAAGAACTGTACAAAACCAGAACCATTCCAATTGGTGAGTCTGGTGCGGCATGAGGAGGAGATGCAAAGAGAGATGGAAGAAAGACTGAGAAAGGAGAAAGAAGAGGCACAGATGAGGATCTTCAAAGCCCAACCAATTCTGAAAGAGTTAGTGTATCCAATATTCGTGATTTTTATTTGGAAAGGGTTGAAAGAAGTATATTAAATCCTTTTTTTCTCGTCATCTATGTAGGGACCCAATTCCTGCTCCAGAGAAAGCACGCAAGCCCCTGACTCAAGTGCAAGAATTCAATCTCCATGTTAATTACAGGGCGGTGGAAAGAGCAGAATTCGATCAAAAAGTAAAATCCTAGTTTCATTATCTTGTGATATTTCCGGTCCATATACATTCTTCTTAATAATGAGTTTTCTTTTTACACAGATCAAAGAGAAAGAAATGATGTACAAGAGATACAGGGAGGAGAGTGAAGCTGCTAGAATGGTATGTTATATTCTGTTTTGCCATATATGTTTATGGCCAGCATGTGATGAGAATTACAAGTATAAATATGATGTACTGACTGACAGATAGAGGAAGAGAAGGCAGTGAAGCAATTGAGAAGGACCATGGTTCCCCATGCTAGGCCTGTTCCAAAGTTTGACAATCCATTCTGCCCACAAAAGTAAGAGAAAGTAGTGAATCGTTGTTTTGTTTTGGCCACAATACCCCCAATTGGATTGTGAATGAATGAATTGTTATTATTTTGCCGTTGCATTAGGTCTTCCAAGGAAACAACAAAACCCAGATCACCACATCTTCGGGTTTTACAGAGGAAAGAAAGGAGGAAAATGATGAGTACTCTGACTACTGCAACTTCCAGTCCCGCCACGAGTATGAGGTGATTTTGGTTTGAGGAAGGCAGGCCGGTGGGGTTGTTCAAGAACTTTTGAGGTGCCCCTGGGTTGGTTCAAATTGTAAAAAAAAAAAAGAAAAGAAAAAGAAATTCTTTGTACCATTAATTTCATTAGACCCCAAAATATGTAAATCTGCATGAAATTATTTATGTATTTTATTTATCACCATTAATTATGTATTTTAAAATCAATTTTTCTCATTTTTCACTCTCTAATCAACTTCAATTCTAATAAAAATAAAAAATAACTAAAAAGAAGAAATTAATAATACTCAAGAACTTTTGAGGTGCCCCTGGGTTGGTTCAAATTGTAAAAAAAAAAGAAAAGAAAAAGAAATTCTTTGTACCATTAATTTCATTAGACCCCAAAATATGTAAATCTGCATGAAATTATTTATGTATTTTATTTATCACCATTAATTATGTATTTTAAAATCAATTTTTCTCATTTTCACTCTCTAATCAACTTCAATTCTAATAAAAATAAAAAATAACTGAAAAGAAGAAATTAATAATACTCATTCGCATCTAATGATTATTGTTACAATTTTTATATATGATTCACTATTTATATTAAAATCTTAAGGATTTAAAATATTAGAAGCATATATAAATTTTAAAGAAATTGTTTAATATATATGTATAAATATTGATTGATTTAATTTAAACATATCTATAATTATAAAAAGATCATGATCGAAGTTTGTTATAATTATTGTTAGAACTCTTGAAAAGATCAAAATATATTTTTCGAAAATTGTTCCAATTTTTTGCCACATTATTTTTATCTTTGGGACTATAAATATTTTATTATTAACTGAATGCTCATCTAAATTAAGATAAACTTGATGGACTTTAAGACTATGAGAGGTAGAGTTTTATATCATATATACTTTTTATATTTATAAATATAAATTTTGGATAAACATTATAAACATGTTAATTGATTAATAAAAAATACTTCTTTTTTACTCTCGTCATCCTTGCAATATTATGAACTTAAATATTTACATGTAATTGAAAAATAAAAATAACTTTAAGATCATTTTAAAATAATTTTGGATAAATTATACCCAAAATCATTCTAAAATAAGGTTTATCCTATTTTGATCACTTTAATTTTTTTTAATTTAATTACTTTAATTAAGATAATTGTTTAAACTAATCATTATCGTTAATAATTTTATTTTCTACTAACAAATTGTTGATGGCCACACATTAAGCAATTAAATAACTACAAGCGAGTCAAAAGCTTAAGAATTTCCTCTAATTAATCAAAAACATTTTTTCTTTTCTTTCTCGAAATGGAGAAACTAAAACACCTACTCCCTGTCCTTCACCATTTTCTCAACAATAGATCTATGAAAACTATCAACAATAACGGCGGCGGCGGCGGCGGCGGCGGCAGTTCCTTCCTCACCATCGGTAAATAAAAAATGAATTACACCACTTTCAATTATTTAGGAATTTAGTATGGAAAAAGTTAATAACGAAAATGGTAGTTGAAATATGATTTCCGTGACCATACGTCTGCTTCTACATTTGATTACTGTAATGAAACAATCCTCTGCTCTTCAAATACGTTTTCCATGATCAGAACGGGAAGAAACCAATTTTATGGAAAATGGCGAAACCATCTGTTTTCTTTATTACTCAATAAACACAAACAAGTAATTATGGCAAACACAAACACAATAACTATAAATACGAAATTAAATGAGAGAAAATTCTTTTAAAAAAAAAACGAGACTATACAGTCCACTCAAAAGTTCTACTGTATTCGAAGTTCTTGATATAATTGAAATTCTGAAACTATAATACCCAAATGAAAAATCCCATCATAGACTATCAATATTTTCAAATCCCTTAGCCACTGTCCAAAATCAACTCTCTAGTGAAAAGTTTATCAAAACTACTTAGGGAGAAAATAAATTATTTTGCCCTTGCTTTTTATTTTCTATGAAATATAAAAACAAAGAAAAATCAAAATAATAAATACGATTAACGTGACTTGAACCCATATTATACTTAGGACGGTAAATATTCTAACCATCAAGCACTCACATAATATTTTTTGTTTTGTTTTTCTTTTGAGTGTGCCAACGTTTACTTTCCAATATTTCAAATAAAAAAAGTTGGCCCACCTTTTATTAAAAGGCAAAAACATAGTAAGTTTTTCCACACATGAAAATATTAGGGCTGTAAATGAACAGAATGTTCGATGAACTGTTTGTGAATCGTTCGTATAATGTTAGTTTATATTCGTTTAATAAGCTAAATAAACGAGTATGAACAAAATTTTATGTTCGTTTAATAAAGGAACGAAAACGAACAAAGGTATGTTCGGTTTGTTTATGTTCACGAATAAACTCGTTTATTGATTCGTTTATTTATTAATGGTATTTTTATAAAAATATTTAAATAATATTTGTGTGTATGTATTTATTGTTTGTTTGTTTATTTATTATTCATTAATATTATCCGTGAACATGTTCAATTATATATTCATGAACATGTTCATTTAATGTTTTGTGAACATGTTCGATTAAGTTAAATAAACATATTCGTAAACATTAAATAAATAAACATGAACACACATAATTTTAAATAAACAAACATGACCAAAAATTTAAAATTCTTAACGAACACAAATTAAACACGAATAAACTTAAAAAAAACAAACAAACATGAACAAATATTTATTCGTTCAAATTTGATTTATTTACAACCCTAAAAGAGAACCACAACCCAACAAATCTCCCCTCTCACAATGTAAGGGAGTTCGCCATACCCACAATAAAACAATAAATTTTGAACTTTCCTTTGAGTATGATTTTGGTCAACATATACATACTATTACCGATGTGAATTAATGTAAATGAATATAGAGATTCATAAAAAGAAATAAAAGAATGCTAACAAACAACTCTTCAAAAATTTAAAATTTAATCATTGTACTTTTATTTGTAAGAATTTAATCACTCTACTTTTCAAATTTTAAAATTTAAATTAAATTATTAATACTATTAAAATTATTTTGTTAAATTCATATTCATTACGATATCATTTTTGTAGTTATATCAAATTGTTAATACTATTAAAATTATTTTGTTAAATTCATATTCATTACAATATCATTTTTATAATTATATTATTACCGAATAAAGATTTTTTAAAATTCAAAATGTCACAACAATAAATTTAACACAAACTTATCAATGTTAACAATTAGAATTGCATTTTTTTTAATATAATTAGAGTTGCATTTTGAAATATAAAAATACAAAATCTAAATTTGAAATTTGTGAAAAATACAAGACATATTTTAGCCAACCTCTCAAGATATTAACTTATTAAACAAATATAAATAATATAATAAAAAATAATAAAAAGGACAAGTGATCCACTACATGGAGTAAAAAATGGTTTCACTCAATTGATGGTTGGTAGCAAGGGGTGAGGGGGGCGGCGGAGTCTGTTGGAAAGAATAAATACTTGATTCAAGCAGACAAGGGTGGGTCAGCAATTGGCAGCTAGGAAATCATGACTTTGGGATGTTTCTGCAAGTTAGTAAAAAGCCATTGGAGGCATGGATGTAATGTAAAACAATTTGCACTTTTTGATAAGACAATTAGTACTTGGTAATTGGTATGAAATTTGGAGTGTATTGAAATTTATACAATTATACAATGAATACACAAGAATGTTGCCTACAAGGCTGTTACAGTGTCAGTAGTGACAGTTTTAATTTTGTTTATGCTGTATCTCTGAAAATGGAACCAGGCAAAAAACTTGGCACTGGAATCTCTTCTCGACCTGAAATCAAACAGGTTGAAACAATCAAGGGATAAATGTAGAACAAGATTATCAAACTTACAAATATATATATATAAAGATATCTTGGAAAGGAACCCAAGTTTACAAGTCGGATCATTTGTAGAAAGAAAACAAATCCTCACAGGAAGAAGCAAACACGATTTTTACTCGCTGGTTATTCTCCGAGTTTTATAGAAATGGTTGGTATCTTTTGAAAAAGAAAATGTCATTCAAGCTTGGATTTGAGTCATTACCTCAACGATAAAGTGGAAAATTTTCTTTAAGCTGTTGGTAACGACCGGCGGCAAGTTGGGCATTCCATCTTTATGTCCATCCACCTTTGCAAACAACCCGAATGAAAGAAATGATCGCATGGTGTTACCTGTTAGAGAAATGCAGTTTAAAATCAAGTCCACAATTCAAGAAAATGACCTTGAAGAGCCCGACCAATTAAAGATAAAAAATCACAACAGTATACCATGCAATCTCCTGAACGTTGTGTGAGATCAATGGAAGTCATACAAATGACACAGTCTATGGCATGATTTGCTTCTGGATCAAATCTTCTATAGTAGCTATATTTCTCGGGTAGTATCTGCAAACAGAAATTTCAAAGTAACATCATCATAACATGTCTTTGGAAGCTTTGGCTAAATCCTAGAGCACTTAAGATAATGAACATCTAAATTTGCAGGCAGATCAAAGCACATTTCACTTAAAGCAGCAAATTGTAGAAAACAAACAAAACATAATTCACTGAATTAGAAAGGAACAGTCTGGCAGTAATAAGAGTTCCACAAATAAGGAATAAGAAAAAGGTTCCCCTATTGGACAAAGGGAGGACAAAAAAATGAATTTGTTAACCACAAGAAGGGGTCAACAAAATTTGGTTATGACAGACTTAATGGACCCATTCAGATAAGTCATGTCGGTTAAGTCGGTTTTATTTGTTTAGTCGGTCATGGTCTCAGCTAATTTGACTGTATATTGGTTATTAAAATTTGACTGACTGAACTGATTTGGTACATATTATTTTTTATTTATTTTAAATATATTTATAATATTTAATAACAAAATGTAATATCTAATTTAAATATATTTTTTACATAAATAAAAAATAAGTTGGTTATGCCTAAGTTGGTCGGTCGGTTATGTTAATGTTGGAGATTGTCAATTAAGTGTGAAAAAAGCTACTGAACTGATAGAAAAAAAAAAAAACTTAACGCTCACCCCTAACCACGAGAAGAATTCCATTATAACAGTCCTAACTGACTGCAACAAACCCTGGCCTATGAAATTCGCCAAGGTGTTTTCAGTTGAGTAGTATTAAAGGCAACATACATGCACTTAAATCAGTTTAACGAGTTATCACAAAAAGTGAGAGAAATGAAAATAAAAAGGCAATACATGAAGAGAATAACAGAACCATGTCTGACCTGACGAGGAATAAACCATCGAGATCCAAGATAGTGCTGAAGAAGAAGAATGGATGCTTGAAGTCCAATGAATATACCCAAACAGATACACCAGCTCTTGTCAGGCTCAATTCGCATAAAGTTGTGAGGGCATCCAAATATATATAAAGGGATTGCTAGCCGAGTAATAGTCATGCCTAAGATGTAATGAGGATGCAAAGGTTTTCTTGAATCACGAACGACGTTGGTGATTATTTGAGGTATCCAAAATGAGTACAAAAGGAGAAGTATAGGCCGCAAAAAATTATGAAACTCGTACATGACCAAAATGCCTCCTAAGAGGATCCCATCTGCAAATATTTGTACTAGTCAGATCATATTAAGTCATCAACTTGACATAAAGTTCATAATCTAAGAAAGTATTTGATTCCAAAAGCAATCAAAAGGCTATAGCATCATTGAAAAAGTAAGAAGCATTGAGCAGTTAACAACCAAGGCTGTTTAGAACAAACAGGGAACACTTACGCTCTCTTGATCATTTCTCATGCTACGTCTCAAACAAGTATGACACCTAAAATCCACTTTAGCTTTCTAGCATCAGTTTCTATGTCAGAAAAGCAGTCCTTATGGCTTCCACAACACTTTCTTAGTTCCTCTCAGAAACTTACAGCTTTCCACATAGGAATCAAATGTGTCAAGCTATTCTTGTGGAAAGACTGAGCTATAACTTGCTCTACTATTGTAAAGATGATTTACATGGATATTAGTTTTTTAGTGAAACCATCTTTTGGCTTTTGCTATCACTCAGCTTCCTATTGATTTATGGTGTTTTCATTTTAAACAAAGATGCAAAGGAGAGCAAGATGGACACAATCTTTTTTCTGGGCATATCCTATTGATAGAATATGGATTCTGAATAGAGGAATATATAGGAGCATCAAATAACTGGGTACACCATCAGGATTAGACTAGGTAACCAGGCAAAGAAGCAATATTTAGGAAAATCACATTATAAACTTAAAGCTTTGCTAATTAGACTTGATTTTTACCAGCAGTCAATAGAGACAAAACTAACAAATGTGAATGGTGGCCAAGTAAGTTTATGCAAGAGAGAGACAGTTAGTATTTGTGTATACTCTATGCATCACTTTTGGCAAACCATATATATTAAATTTCTATCCGCAACTGTAAAAGCTTTTCTGGCACTTACAGAAACGGCTATATAGAACTGATAGCTCACGCCTCATTGTCTCCCAACCTTCACCGTTATTCATCGGTCTACTTGCCTTCCATATTGCAAGAAGGTACCTCATCTCAAAAATGGAGAAGACTACAAACTTGAAGAATGCCGCAGTTGCAAAAGCATTAAACAAGGATTCTGTATAAAGCAAAAAAGAACATGAACTTAGTAGAGATAGACCTTCAAAAGGAGCAGCTAATAGGATAGATCCACTGTTCTATGTTAAGCCATCAACCTACTATCAGGTGCAGGGCAGATTCAAAGTGCACTTTCAAATCAAACTACTCACATGTAATATTGGAAAAGACTTGCCCTCAAATAAAAAGAAAAATCTCTGAAATTCCTACTAATTATTTTGAAATTGAGATAGTGCTCATAGTCTCAACCGATGCCAATGCAAAGATAATTCGTCAGTTCTAGTTTTGGATCTCCGTTACGGTTCTAAATAGAGTACCCTCACTTGTGGGAGCAGATATAATTGAAAAGGAGAAGGTGAGAGAGGCCTTATGTTCTTTATAGATTTATATTACTGTAAAGATATGGCAGATAACTTGGGTAATATTAGCATTTCATTGGCACAGTTAATTAATACTCACCAACCAGTATTCCTGCAGTGAGATGTAAGAGGCAAAGATAAGCATCCATGATAGCCTGTTGACCAATCGTTAAAATTGAAACTTTTGCAGCTCCCTGATAGATAAGAGACAAAAATTACTTTTATTAATCACAAAGAAGTAAGCTACTCATTAATGCTATATCAAAATATAGCATTCATGCAAAATAAGCTTGTTGCCTTGTGCTTTAGAACATATATGCTTTAAATTCTTACCGATTGTGTGTTGCTATGTTCCATTTGTCTGATTAACAGAAGGACTTGAAGGAAGGAGACCTAACAATAAACAATTAAGGAATCCAGCCAAAACATGCCTGTGAGACTGAATTAACAATGAAAAGGGATGACATATAAAGGATACAAAGGTGACCATTAAGGTGTAGTTGACTGCTTTGTTGTAA
The DNA here is from genome assembly GCA_005610355.1 of Gossypioides kirkii. Lineage (NCBI taxonomy): Eukaryota > Viridiplantae > Streptophyta > Magnoliopsida > Malvales > Malvaceae > Gossypioides > Gossypioides kirkii. The sequence goes on from CP032246.1 coordinate 37,374,299, forward strand.
TAGACTTCAATGTTGACAGAAGTTGCATTTAATAGCAAAGGTGAGAAGCAATCTCCATCATCATCCACCGTCGGACTCTCCATCAATCCTTCAATGTGATAACGATCATGATCTCCATCTATAAAAGATCAAAAAACTTCCAAGTTTGAATACTCAAAATGTCATAGTGGATAGTAATCTGTTCCCAGTAGATGTTTCAGATCAGCATAAAAAACTGTAGCTGTGAGAGGTGACCCATACTTAACTCGCCAAGTTAACTTGGTCTTTCAGCAGCAAGAACTTTCTTTTAAGCTGCTTCCAGTTGATGTACATTCTAATGACATTTTAAGATTCTTTTTTTGTTAAAAAAGAAGACTCATGGGAATGGCTGGATAAATAAAAGACCATTTTCTGAAACTGATGGACCTTTCTTAAATTATATCATAACTGGTCCTTATATCCGGCCTCAATCCGGACAGCAAGAGAGCCCAACTGTTCGCAATGCCAAATTAACGATTAAGTCTATGAAGAAATAAATCAATATTTCTTCCGCAATTCTTAATTCAATAGATTTTAGTAAAAGATTATCTTTCCAAACAAATGCTTGTCAAGAAATAGACCAGAGAAGAATGCAATGGTACAAGAAGATGAGTCTAAGAAGTTGAGATGAGTACCATTTTGGCTGGATGAGATGCGTGAAATTTGGGCTGCAATTTCTATGTTGCAATGTTTCTCCATCTCATAAATTGGTGCTGCAATAAGAGAAAACAACATTCACTATATTGCAAACTTAACTTGAGGCTTGAGCTTAAGCCAAGCGACATAGTTATAACTTACAATTTTTTCTTCTCCATATTTTGTCACGAGGAGATTCTTGGAACACTTGAGAGGAGAAAACTCCAAGCTGTTCAAAGACATTGCAAGTTAGTAATCAGAATCACCACAAACAAACATTTATCAAAACGGACAACTAAAACTGTGTCTGCAAAACACAGCACCAACTCAAAAATTATCTAAAAAAGCAACTCATGGACATAATCATCATAGCCTGCTGCAGATACATTGCTATAAATAAAAACCCATAATGCACAAATACAAATTCAAAATCTTGCAACACCAAAGAAAACTCAGGCAGAAGTGAAACACGGAAGGAAATTATCTGTTTTAACCAGGTATCAACTTAGTTTAAGTTAAAAAGCCAAAATCCAATACATTAGCTTAACAGCTACAACCTGAAACTGAAAGTATATAGATAAGGTAAGCAGTACACAGTTTTTTGCTATTGGCCAGACATTCAGATAATACTATTACTCCAAAGAAAGACTTCTGGAGACAGGCAAGAAACTAGCATAGCATTATATGTGGCATTATGAAAGGGAACCTATTCTCAAAGTCCAATATGATGTAGAATCAACATTAAATGCTAGTGAACCACGAATGAGTAAGATACGAAGTATTACCAAATGGTATGGGTTAGACAAAATATAATCTTCTTCCTGACTCAGCTCTCCTTCCTTTCCACTACAATAGCATGCCAGTAGAATATGTCAGAGTTGAAATGCAATCAGCAAACCGGATTCACAAAATGTCATCTTAAAAGAGCACATAAATGGAAGTGAGAGAGTTAAGAACTATATGGCAAATGCCCTTTTATCTGCACCCTTTAGTTGCAGGCATTCAACTAGTATGCATTTCTTAGTCAAGCAATGTCCAATCAAGCTGAAAGAACTTTTAATGAGCAATCAATACTGTCCAGATTTACCTGTTAGCTACCATTCGAAGCTGCCTAAAAGGCCATATATATACACCCTCTACCCTTATTTGAGCACCACCAACATTGTGCTTGTTATCAAACACATCATGGAAAATAATTACACCCTGTTATACCACCATGAATAAAAAACAAAGTCAGAAAATAATTAGCAATGGTAAGATACAGCCTACAATAGCTAGAAGTTATACTGTTTATAAAGATAGTTCTTACAACAAAAATGCAACAAATATAATTAGGCAAACAGCTAAAGAGGATGTAGGAAAATCAAACTTGATGACATAACCAGTCTATCATCAGTGTTGCGGAATTTCTTATCACTAACAACCAAATCATGTCTTCAGGCAAAATAGAAAAAAAACATATCTACGTGTACATATTGCATTTAGAAACATAGTTCAATTGTCCTAACAAGGTCACAAAACAAGCAAAAAACTAGAAAGGTATATTAATTAATCATAAGAGAAAATTTCTAATTTGATCAAGACCCGCTTACCTGAACATAATGTACACCGGTTATTTTTGTTGGTGTGCTAACTAATTCAATGACAGAATCACCAGCTGATTTCCTGAAATCAGGAAATTTTGAAGAGCTATTCAAAGACTCCAGGAACTTCCAAGAGCCTGCAATTTCCCAGTCAAATCAATAAAATTGTCAACGCAAATAAATGTGCTTAATGAACTAAATGATTGAATTTAATCCATTCAATAACAGCGGTTAGCTTAATAAACTAAAAATCTCAGAGAAGTACTTTTAGAAGCCAGCAAATTCATTAGTTTCCTTCCTAAATAGTTTTTTTTTTTTTTAAATATCAGGACCTGTTCTAGGTTAGAACAATCTCTGATCCATGTGCCATCCAAATACAACCTGTCTTTACATCCAAAACAAATTGACCGGAAGCAAGCATCTGTTTTAGTAAATAAAGTTCCATCGCTGTTTTATTTTTAGAGTTCATGGAGTGCAGGTTTTGAGCCTCTGAAAAAAACAAATTACCAATATTTTGTAGGAAATTCATCACCTAATCATGGACAACCAAAGTGAAAATTACAAAGTGTAGGGAAACCAAGAGAAGATACTGGCAGAACAACATAAAGCAATCAACAAAAAATCCGCATGAAACTTTGACTATAAGTAACAAGATCCAGAAAATTACTCCTAATGCATCAACTCTAAAATGCATATGATGGAATTCAAGAAAATTTACTTACCTCGATAAGTTCCTGTTATGTTCCATGCATGAAATGGACCCAATTCGCTTTCATCTTTTCTAACAAATAGCCACTACAGGATGCATGAAGAATATCAATAAATTTATAGTACCCAAACTGAAGAGCGCAAGGGATGAAAAACACACAAAAATATATAGAGCCAATCTACATTTTCTTAATAATTTGCTCCAGACATTCAACACACAAAATCTGTCAAATAACTAAGTGATACAGCTAAAGTAAACAAATCCTTTTTCTAAGAAAAGACGGGAAGGGAGGAGCTTCATATCAAGTTGAAGACATTTTTCAAAACATAAAAAGATGGGTCTTTATCTGTCTATTCTGATTTAACAGGCCCTGAATTTGAAATTGAAAGATTAACAAATTAGTGTCTGTTAAGGAAACTTCAAGCCATATTGCAATTTAGCTCTCCATTTTGAAAATCTACCTATCAAGATAATCTAATTTACGGTTTCAACCACATATGTTCTCTGGACAAGATTGCTAAAATTGCACATCAAACTTGACATTGCCGACTTCCATTTGGCAGCATTTCATTATACCACAGCAACAGAATAACTAGTCAAAACCTATCAAAGTGCAATGACTAAAGCACTAACTCAGGAAAATTTAAATAAAATTATAAATTTGACAACATCAGAAGCACAATAACCAATTATACAACAATGAATTAGGCATCCAGAATCAAAACCCAAATTGTCATCTTTGCTTAAGAGAAAAATAAAATAAAATTTAACAATAATTAACATCAATAAAGAAAAAGCATAGGTAATTAAGAAGTACCAACCTCATCGCCCCATGACCGAGCCCTTTCTCTTATCGGTCTCAATCCCGCCACTGGCTTTAACATAACAAAACCAAACCATAATCCAAAGACAACCCTAAACACAAACCCTAATCTTCTCCTCCTCGAATTCCACAAAAAATCCAAATATTCCCTGGTGATCATATCAAAACCCCGACGTCCCATTTCAAAAACAATTTGCTTTTTCTCAATATAAAATAAAAATATCCAACTTCAATTTCCCAGAAAGGAAGCAAATATGTTTACAGACTGATTTAGATGATAGATACAAGAAAATGATACAAACCCACTGCATATTAAGGAGAAAGATAATCAGAGATTGCTTCAAGTAGAGTTATGTGAACCAACAAACAACACCCAAAGATCAAACAGTAGAAAATGAGAGCTCAACAAACTAATTCTCTCTCTCTCTCTCTCTCTCTCTCTCTCTCTCTCTCTGTCTCCCTTCCCTTATGTTGTATTAAATTGAATTCTTTTATTGGTTCTAATATAAACAAACAACAAAAAAAGATACCCCAAAAAGGACTTTCAGGAAGAAAAAAAACAGCAGACTTAATACAAAATATATATTCAGAAAATACGTGAAGTATACATGAACAAATTTTTAATCTAAAGGGGTTTGGCAAAGTGGTGGTTTGTTGTTGTTGACATGTTTGCTTGGGTTTTGGTAATTAGAAGTCGAGAAAGAGAGTTTCGGCCCTCTAGGCTTAGTTGGTAACGATACGCGCTCTTTTAGCGAGTTATAATCACGTACCAATTAGAGAGAGTCAACTGATGTTTGGTCCTTACCATCTTTGGTGTATTAAAGTTATCTTAATCTTATTAGTTAGAGGCTTACATGAGAACAACTAAAATATACGATTCGTTTCTATTATTATAATGTTTTGTATGTACGAAAATAAAGGAATATATCAATATTATATATTAATTACTTAGTATTAAGTTGTTATTATTATTTAATTAGGAAATTATCAAAAAAAAAAAAAGCTCACTTGTGAGGATCTTTTTATTTGATAAATTTAAAAAATTAGATAAATAGGATAGAAATGATAAAATTTAAATTAAATATTTTTTATAGGTTCTAATCATATTTATTTTTTTATATAATACTTAAAATTAGGTCTAGCACTTCCTCAACTAGACGTACTCATGGGTCGGGCTACTTGTCCAAACCCAAAGATCTGCTCGAAATTTAATAGAGTTTGGACAAAAATATTAGGTTCGAAAAATGGATTTGAGTAAAAAAAATTAAGTCTATTTAAAATATGGGTCAAGTTTGGACTTGAACATTTAAAGCTCAGGCCTAACTTGACTCGACCCTTGTGAATTACATTTGAAAAACTCTAAGCTTAGCACTCAATCAAGCCTTTATTTTGATTTTTCCCCTACATTTTAATTTTGCCATGCATATTTTATTATATTTATCAATTTTGTATATCAATAATGTTGTTTTGAGATGATGTCACAAATTAACTCAATACCAACTTGAAATTGGTGATAATACTATGATAAATAATTGTATTTATTTAATATTCTTAATATGATGTATTTATGTATTTAAATTTTATTTTACTTGTAATTTAATTTAATTTTTTAATTCTAATATCATACATATTTCATGTATTTTTAATTATTTACAAATTATATATTTAATTATTTATTATATGTTTTTTAACCACCTATTTATATTCTAAATACGTAATTTTCATACGCATATTTATATAATAAAATTTCTAATATATATATTTTTTGGTAGAAATAGAACAGCAAAAGCGATTACAATATTAAACTAACTTAAAACAGAAATAGATAGCTCAATATCCTGTTACAGTAGTTGTCGAACAGGCATAGGAGGGGCTTGATATATCTGAAGCATTGGAATTCTAGAATTAGATAACTTTGCCATAGTGCCCGCAACATTGTTAGAATCCCTAGATATGTGCCTTAATCGGACCTTCCAACACCTCTAAAGAGTTTGTTACAGTATACAAACCTCAGCCAGTTCACTACTGCTTCCTCCCCCTACTAATAGAAGGTTGACTAAGAGGGCATTATCACTCTCAACCTGAACTTGTTTGTACCTTTTTCCCATGCTAACAGTAACCCCTCAAGCATTGCGCGTGCCTCAACTTTGAAGATTGAATCGATCCCCATAGACATGTTATAACCGTAAATCCATCGAGCATTAGAATCACGCAAGACACCACCATATGCTGCATGATTTCCATCAACAGAATCGACACCATCAGAGTTAAGCTTAACCTATCCCGTATCCGGAGGTGTCTATTGCTTAATTGAGCTTGTTGGTTGAAACTCTTTCAACTTTTTATCCAAAGCAGAGTAGCTACGAGCCCAAGCATATCCCATAGTAATTATAGAATGTGATTTCCTGTGAGAATTAGAGAAAATGGTCTCGTTCCTAGCCTTCCAAATTAGCCAACATATGATCATAAAGAGAGACTGCCATTCCACTTCATTGGTGATTAAACCACCTTTATCCTGTAAATTCCAACATAACCAGTCATGGAAAGAACAGGAAAAAAAGAGATAGTGTACCTGAGTAGGAAGCAAAGTCTTCCAAATGTTACTTGCAAATGAGAAATCGCGAAGAGCATGAACTATGGATTCTACCAAAGAAGCACATAAAGGGCAGGTAGCATCTTTTTTCATATGCCTCCTCTTCCTTTCAACATTAGTTAAAATCTTCCCATGCCACAAAAGCCAAAAGAATACTCGAACTCTTTGAGGAGCACGCAACCACCAAATCATTCTCCAAATACCCGAATATCCATCACTTTGTGTGAACAGATTCTTATACGATTTTGATGAAGAGAAACCCTCTTTGTCGCTCCATTTCCATGCAATGCAATCAAGGCCAGCTTCAGTAAATGGTGGCATGATAGAAGTAATATGTTCCAAAACATGGTGAGGAAATAGCCCACGAATCCGATCCCAATCCCAAACACCAGATGCAATAACAAGATCACATACTCTTAAACTCATATATTGTGCCACTCCTTCCCTTCGACAATCTCTCAGAAAGCCAATATTACAGAGCCAAACATCATCCCAGACATTAATGAGCTGACCGTCACCAATCGACTAGTAAACATTACTGATAACATCAGGCCAAACTCTTATTAACGACTTCCAAATATAAAAACAATTGTTACGATAAATGTTCGCTGGAAGAATTTCCTGAATATTATACTGCTTTCTAAGAACTTGGACCCAAAGTGTATCAGAATTAGATAACAATCGGTACCCCAATTTCAGAAGGAAAAGTTTATTCTGATTACTTAGAGACCGAATATCTAAACCACCATTGTCCATAGTTTGGCAACAATTCTCCCAAGAAAGAAGAGCCACCTTCCTGTCTTCACTAGACGAGCCCCAAATAAATCTTCGAGCAATTTTCTTTATCTCCCTGCAAACTGAAAAATAGGAATTCTAATAGTATACATAAAATAATTTGGTAAAGAAAGGAGTATTGACTTGGCCAATGTGATACACCCAACAAGGGAAAGTCTCCTAACCTCCCATCCAACTAGCTTTTGTCGAACTTTTTGAATAGGAAAGTCGAACGTGTTTACTGTTACTCTATCATGTAATAAAGGTAGCTCCAAATGTATCCCCAAATTCTCAACTCTACTGAACCCAATCTTGGAACAAATATGATCAGCCACCTAAGGAGGAATAGAAGGAGAAAAGAAAATCTGAGACTTAGAAGAATTAACCTTCTGACCGGAGAAATGATAGAAAGAGTCCAAAGTGAAACTAATTACATCAGCTTGATGAACAGTGGCATTTGAAAAAAGCATAAGATCATCTGCAAAAAAGAGATGAGCTAACTTCGGGCCTCTTCTAGAGAGAGATAGAGGCTTCGACTGACCCATCTCAATAGCATCTTCAATAAGATGACCCAATCTCTCCATACAAAGAATAAAAAGGTATGGAGACAACGGGTCCCATTACCTAAGACCTCGAGATGCTCTAAACTCATCAGTCATGCTTCCATTCCACAAAACCTGAAAAGAAGTCGAAGTAACACACCCCATAATAACATGAATTAATTGATCAGGAAAACCAACCGTGACTAGAGTATCGTGTAAAAATTTCCAACTGACTTTGTTGTAAACTTTCTCAAGATCAATTTAATTTCTAATATATTTTAAGTGTTTGATAATCTAATCTAATGCATTTTATTAACTTTTAGCAGCCAAACCTAATATTATTTTGACCGTTGGTTCACATCTAAAAAATTAGAAAATTTTGTGTTAATTCACCAAAAATTTAAAAGAAAAAGGCAGTCAACGTTAAAACGATTGGAAAGGTAATTTAGATTAATATCGTATCTATTTAATTGTTTTTGCCAAACTTTAATTTCATTAACAAAATTAAGAAATTGACATTTTTTTTTGGTGAAAAAACCAATTAAATTTTAATTTAATGAAAGAGAAAAAGAAATTTTGAAGTCTTAAATTGATATTTCAATATATATATTTTTAAAAATATTTTTTTATTATCAATTTGATTATGTATTGTGTACCATAATAATTTATTTTCTTTGTAAGTATTCTTATAAATATTTAGTTTGTAGTTACTGAGAAGAGTCGTGACAAACAAAGAGTTGTGACATCTGAATTTATCTTTCTGAAAAGTATTTAGCCTCAAACGTATACATAAAAAAATAGAAAAGAAAATATATTCAAAAAATAGAAAAAAAAATCACAGAATATACTATTTATTTTTTATTTAAAAATTAAGAAGAGGTTGTGTCTAGTTTTAGCTAAGGATGTAATTGAATTTGAACTCAATTATACTTGATAATTAATTTTTGTATTTGCGTTCGACTCAATAATTAAGTTTAATGTTAATAATATTTATTAAAAGGAATAACATAATTTAATAATATAAAATTATGAAAACCTCAATAAGACTCGTAAGTCGTTTGAGTCATGTGTTACTAAGCTTGAATTCAGTTTGAGCTTGATAAGGCTTAGTAATTACTAAACCATGTTCAAATATTTTTTGAGTCGAACTCGAGTAGCTCACGAGCACCTATGTCTTATTTACATCCCTAGATCTAAGCATTGTATAAAAAAGTCTCACTCTTTTACAATGTTTTATATAAAAAAAATAAAGGTTAATATACTAATTGGTACTTGAGATTAATTTCAATCTTCAATTTAGTATTTGATTTTATTTTCTAATTTAGCACTTAAGTTTGGCTTTAATGTTAAATTAAATGCTAATATACTATTTGGTACTTAAGATCAATTTCAATGTTCAATTTGATATTTGAGTTCTTTTCCCCATTTGTTACTTAAATTTGGCTTTAATGTTCAAGTTGGCACTTAAGTTTTTTTCTTTTGTCTCAAGTAAGCAATTGAGTTTGATTTCAATGTTCAGTTTAATACTTGCATGTAACACCCTTATACTCGATTCACACGTAAGAACTCGGTATAGAAGTATTACATACAGTACCGGAGAATTAAACACGAGTATAATAAAAATTTTCTTCCAAACAATGTGTTTTTAAATTATTTTATTCAAAATACCATCAATTCATTTCATCAACTCAAAGTATTCCAAAACAATATTTTTCCTTTCATTAGGGACATATATAAGTACCATTGTACATGCCATTTTTACCAAGAGTAAATACCTGGAATTGAATCTTCCAAAGGTGAGCTGATGTGATGAGAGGTCCCTTGCCTTGACTTTATCTCCTCGTAGATACTATACCTTACTTGCATAAACCATGTAACTTACCACATTAGTTTAATTCATACTTTGATCCACTTTTTCCTCATATTAGCCCATTATAGACTTTCATAGAACCTCTCGGATATACGGAACTAACAATGAGTACCGAAGTACTATCAATGAACACATAAGTGCTCGGGAAACAGTAAGCACACACAGTGCAAAACAGTAAGCACACACAATGCAAATCAGTAAGCACATATAGTGCGAATCAATAAGCACACACAGTGCTGAACAGTAAGCACGCTAATGTTCCCTAATGGCATGCCACTAATATCAGAATGGTTCTAACGTGTCTACATGGGCATAAAATCTCATATAACAACATTTCTCATAGATTTTATATTTCACTCTTTCACTAAACTCAACCACATCATCATGTATATTTCACATATATATAATCATACACCTCTTTACTCTTATTTTCACATAAATTTTCAAAGTTGTCCATTTGAGTCATAGTCACTAAATTATTTATATCTTGAGATAAAAAATTCAAAATTATTATCCGCTTGATGTTTCTGAAACTAGACTCAATTATCTTTTTACCATAAAATTTCCAGAATTTTTACTTTAGCCAATTCATACAGAAAATTCTTTCAATTTACCCCTTCTCTGCTGCTTGACAGTTTCGACCTTTCTTTACTAAAAATTAATTATCTTTTAGTACAGGAATCTAATAATATTCCCATTTGTTTCTTTTGAAAATAGACTCATTAAGGATTTATCCATATAAATTTCAGTCTTTAATAATTTTTCTACATTTTTCTATGATTTTTCAAAGTCAGAACAGCGGAACTCAAACCTACTCTGACCTTGTTACACAAAATCAGATATATCTCAGAATATACAGATTCATTTTCATCACTATTTCTTCTATATGAAACTACACTCAATAACCTTTAATTTTTGGTTACTCTTAAATCTTTTTATACAATTTCTGGTGAATTTTCGAAGTTAGTCCTCTGATTCTGTCCAAACTGTTTTAATGAGAATATTTCCCTTTTCATATTCCTTTGCATTAAGCTTATTTAATCACACATAATCACCATACTTATAACTAAACATATCATTTTACTCATTTTTATCACAATTAATCATATACTAAAATCATATACTTTAAAGAGAATAAATTTTCAATTTAAAATCTTGTAGTACTTACAACAAAAAGGTTGGTATTCTTCTCTTCTTACTCCTTGCTCTTCGCTTTGCCCTTTTCTTCAATTTGGTCCTTCTCCTTCTTTCCTTTCTCTTCAATTTCATATAAACACATATAAGCTAAAGGCTAAAATTCAATGATTTTCATGCTAAATTATGAAAATACACATGTATATCATGAGAATTTAATCATTTCTTACCGTTGTTCATGAAACCCCAAAATTCTAATTCATTCCCTACACACTTTAACCCTTCAAAGTGAGCTCTACAAGGAAATTAAGGTGACTAATAACTTCCTTCTATGCCTTTCTTAAAGAAAATTTAGAGAAAATGGAAGATTTTGAAGCTTGGAAGGTTTAACAATGGTGGAAAGACCTATTTGGAATAAAATCAAAAGTTGGAAAGGAGAGATATCCATGTGACGTTGGAAATGAATGAAAAAGATAATATTTTCATCTTTTATTTAATTTTATTTCTCTCAAATTCTCTAGATTTCTCCATTAAAAATATCTCTATTATAAAAATGGTAAATTGCACTTTTAGTCCTTAGGCCTTCCAACTTTACACTTTGACACAAAACATTGCCTCCAAAAATATCTTCCACCAAATTACTCTTTGGCCCCTCCTTAATCAATCTAAATCTCATGATAACTCATAATTTAATTTGGATAAATTACTATTTAGTCCCTCATGATTTCTCACAATTACTATTTAATTCTTAAATTTTCCTAACCTTTCTTATTTTAACTACATATTCTAATCCTCAATTCCACTCTAATACTGGTCCAACTCCGGTTCAAAAACCCGGATGTTACATTGCATTTCTTTTTTGATCCTAGTATCTATGTTATTTTTAGTATAGTACATGTGTCAAATATTCATCGGGACGAACCCAACAAGTGGCTCCAGTGGAAAAGAGGATGTTATTCATCCTAGGGGTCTCGGGTTCGAGCGCCTGTGTGTGTAAGGTGTGTGTGCGTTGTCAAAGGGTTAAGAAAGTATGAACAGATACTACCATGTAATCACACCAGTATATTCAAAAAAAATATTCATCGGGACAAATGATTGCAATTTGTATGGGTGCCAAATTGAACACTGAAGCCAAACTCAAATATCGAATCGAGACAAAAATCTCCCCTACCAAATTAAACATTAAAAACAAATTCAATTACCAAATAATATATTTACATAAAGATTAATAATAGATATATTAAAAATAAAGGTAAACTACACCCAAGGTCACTAAACTATTAGTAAATTTACATCTTGATCACTCCAATTCAAAATGTTACAAAAAGGTCACTAAACTATTTGATAGTTTTCATTTAAGTCATTTGACTGTTAAGTTTTTTAAAAGAAAAAAAAAGTCTGACTAGCAAACTCTAAGTAATGATTTGATGAGTGGTACAGTAGATCAGTATCTATCGAAAAGAAGAAGAACATTGTAACATCCGCGTGCTTGAATCGGATTTGGAACAGTGATAGAGTACAATTGAGAATTGGAATATATGGTTGAATTTAGAAAGGTTTGGAGAAATCAAGGATTAAATAGTAAATGAGAGAAAATATGGAGGACTAAATAGCAAATTATCCAAATTAAATTTTGAGTCATCATGGGAATTAGATTGATTAAGGAGGGGCAAAAGAGTAATTTGGTGGAAGATATTTTGGAGGCAAAGTTTTGGGCCAAAGTGTAAAGTTGGAAGATCTAAGGACTAAAAGTGCAATTTTACCATTTTTATTAAGTGAGATATTTTAAGTAAGATTTCTAGAGAATTTGAGAAAGGTTAAAAATCAATTATAAGTCAAAAATATCAGCTCTTTTCATGTTCAACCGTTCATGCCATTCCCTCTTCCATCCAACTTTTGATTTTATTCCAAATAGGTCCTTCCATCATTTTTAAGCTCTCCAAGCTCCAAAATCTCCTATTTTCTTTGAAATTTCTGAAAGAAAAGTATAGAAAGGGGTTATTAGACACCTCAAACTCCTTATAGAATTTATTTTGAGGTGTTAGAGAGCATAGAGACTAAATTGAGAAATTTTGAATTCAAGGGTTAAGGTAAGAAATGGTTAAATTCTCATGACATACATGTATTTTACTGTTATTTAGCATGAAAACTATTGAATTATAGCTTATAGCCTATATGTGTTTATGTGAAATTGAAGAGAAAGAGAAGAGAGGCAAGGATCAAATTGAAGACAAAGGAAAAGAATAGAGCAAGGGGTAAAAGAGAAGAAATTCAGCCTTTTTGTTGTAAGTACTACAAGAATGTTAGTTTATAGCCTATTCTTCATAATATATTTGAGTTGTTAGCATGGAAATTGTTGTTTAATTAGGTGTTATAAAGATGATTAAGTGAGATTAGTGTAATAAAACATGAGAAAGAAAATGTTTTCATTGAAACAGATTGGACAGAATCATAGGGTTAACTTTGAAAATGCACTAAAAATTGTGTATATGGAGTTAAGGGTCGAATTATATATGTAATTAAAGCTTATTGAGTTTAATTTCATATGGAAGAAACAGTGAATTAAATGGATCTGTATATTCTGAGTTATAACTGATTTTGTGTAACAAGGTCAAAGCAGATACGAGTTCCCCTGTTCTGACTTTGAAAAATTGTAGAAAAATGTAGAAAAATCATTAGAGTCTGAAATTTATATGGTTTAATCCTTAATGAATCTATTTTCAAAATAAACAGACTAGAACATTATTGGATCTCTGTACTAAAATATAGATAATTTTTAGTGAAGAAAGGTCGAAACTGACAGACAGCAGAGAAGGGGTAAATTGAAAGAATTTACTGTACAAATTGGCTAAATTAAAAATTCTGGAAATTTTATGATAAAAATATGATTGAGTATAGTTTCAGAAACATCAAGAGGATATTAATTTCGAATTTTGTAGCTCGAGATATAAATAATTTAGTGACTGTGACGCAAGTGGACAGCTTTGAAAATTAATGTAAAAATAAAAGTAAAAGGTATATGATGATGAATATGTGAGAAAAATATATGTGCGAAATATTATGTGTTTAATTATAATTGTTGATTATATGACTAAATGGTGATGTTGTGGAAGCATTTTTAGAAAATAAATGTGAGAAATACATGATTATGTATATGTGAAGAGAAATGTAAATGTGATGCATAAGTTATGGATAATGATGTTAAATGAGATTATGCCCATGTAGACGAAGTAGAACCGTTGTGATATTAGTGGCATGCCATTAAGGAACACTAGCGCGCTCTCTGATTAGCACTGTGTGTGCTCTCTGTTTAGCACGTCTCGTGCTCTCTGTTATTAGCACTGTGTGTGCTCTCCGATTAGCACTTCGTGTGCTCTCTGATTAGCACTTTGTGTGCTCAGTACTTTGTGTACTCTCTGTTAGCACTTTGTGTGCTCTCTGTTGCCCAGCACTTATGTGCTCTCTGTTCAGTACTTCGGTACTCTCTGTTTGTTCCGTTTATCCGATAGGTTCTATAAAAATCTACTATGGGCCAAGTGGACAAATAAGATAAGTGAGCTATGGTTAAGAAAGCTATGATGGCTAGATTGTGAAAAGTGAAAGAATGTGCAAATTATGACATTGAGGTAAGTGAAATGATGAATACATGAAAGATAAGTACCATACGTGTATGTGTAATTAAATGCTGATAATTAAGTGAACTAATGTGGCTGAAAGGACTAAGTTGTGAAAAAGGGATGAAAATGTAATATCTACCATTGAGGTAAGTTGGTATATGAGAATGAATGTGTGTTATGGTGGCATTAAGGTAAGCTAAATGTTATATGCAAGAAAGGTTAGAAATTTTATACGCATGAGTATTAAAATGTTTGATAAAATTAAGTAATAAATAAATAGTCATCTATTATTCTTGTAGTGCTTACTAAGCCTTCACCGGCTTAACGCGTTTATTTTAACGCGTAGGTACAAAGTAACAAAGAGAAAAGTCGAGTTCAGGGACCTCTCATCACATCACATCATCCTTTGGTGGACTCCAAATATAGGTATTTTTTTTAAGAAAATGGCATGTACAATAGTATCTGTGTGAATCCCTAATGAGTGGGAAAAATGTTATCTCGAATGTTATGAATTATGAAAATGAAATGATTAATATATGATATTTCGATTTGAATGGTCTTAAAAGACATCGGTTTTTTTTTAAAGAAAATTTTCTGTTACTCGACTTTCTGTGCCGTAATGTAATGTAATGCTCCTATATTGAGTTTATACGTATAAATCGGGTATAGGGGTGTTACAAACATACCTTAGATAAATGTCTATTTAACGGTCAGTATTGAATATCGAAGAAGAAAGCTATTTGGACTTTTGGTTTACAGATTCAGGAAGTTCAAAGTTGTTTCATGAAAAAAATTGAATTGTAAAGAGAAGGCAAAAAAGAGCTTTTGATTGGTGCAGGCGGTGCGAACAGAGAATGCCATACAACAACAGATTTAACAATTCAATGACTTAAATGAAAACTTTCGATTCAGTGAACATTCTGTAACTTTTAAAAGTTGAGTGACCAAAATGTAAATTACTAATAATATAGTAACCTTGGATGTAGTTTATCCCACAAATAAAAATGGAAAACGAATGTGAAAGGAAAGGTGACATCTTTGTCGTCGATTTTACCGGCGCAGAAAGCGCAGAAGGCGACGAAGCGAGTGTAGGAGACACTTTTAAAGAAGTATAGTGGAAATGAACCAATTGATAGAATTGATCGTCGATATACCAACCTTATCAACCTCGTTCAAAAACTCCCCGACGAACTTCACTACGATACTTGTTGTGTGGAAATTTGCTGTGAAGGAAATTTAGTAATTGTGGAAAGGAATGCAACAGGAATGGAAGAAAAAAAGTGATGGAAATTCTATTCTATAATGATTCAGTACAATGTAGAGAATTAGGTGAGAAAAGAATAACTTTTCTATTGACAATAATCATAACCCAATCAACTTTCTTCTGCTACTTTTATAATATGCTTCTGGTTATTATGCTGCATTGTTGACGTGTGCTACATGACAAAATCCTTGAATCTCAAAGGAACCTTTCTTTAACGTGTGGTTGTGACCGTTTTGGCTGGAGGATTGGGCTGGTGTACTAGTTCGGTAGCCTTAAATTTATTCATAACATTACCCTCTATTCAAGAGGGACCTTGTCCTCAAAGTTCCAATCTGGAAAAGTTTTCAACAGATGATCTTTGTCTTCCCAAGTGGCTTCATTGTTGGAGAGGCCTTCCCAACGTATCAAAAATTTGTCACTGAGATGGCCGGAGCTCTCAATTATTCTTTTGTTGAGAATAGTTAATACCGTTAGGATGAGTGTATTCGTTGGATCAACTAAGTGAAGGGGTGTAACTTGTTGATCAAGAATTCCTTTGCATTGGCGAATGAGGGAAACATGGAACATCGGATGAATTTTCGCATTTGCTGTAAGTCCAACTTATAAGCGACAGCACCGATGTGGCTGATAACTTTGAAGGGTCCAAAGAAATGTCGACCAAGCTTATGATAACGGTGGAGTCGTAAGGAATTCTGACGAAAGGGTTGGAGTTTGACAAAAACCCAATCACCTTCAGTGAAAAATACCTCTCAACGATGTTTGTCAGCAGCAAGTTTCATTCTGTTTTGTGCCTTCTATAAATTTTGTTTTAATTGCGTAAGGATTACATCTCGATCCATCATGTGTTGTTCGACTAACGGCGTTCCTGCTGTTCCCTTGATATAGCGAATAAGAGTCGGGGGTGGTCGTCCATAAAGGGCTTCGAAGGGAGTCATTTGAGCTGTTGTTTGATAAGCTGTGTTGTACCAATATTCTGCCCAAGGTAACATAGTGACCCAATTGTGAGGAGTATCGATTGTGAAGCAACAGAGGTACATTTCGAGACATTTGTTGAGGGCCTCGGTTTGGCCTTCTATTTACAGGTGATAAGGGGTACTCATTGCAAGAGAAGTTCCCTGCAACCTATGAATTTCCTTTCAAAAGTCTCAAATAAAACGAGGATCGTGATTCGTCACTATTGAACATGGGATTCCATGAAGGCGAATAATATCCGTAACAAAAGCTGAAGCAACTGTTAGACTAGAAAAATCACTTGGAAGGGATATAAAGTGTCCATACTTGGATAAGTGATCGACAATCACCATGATAGTAGCTTTTTCTCGAGAAACTTGTAAGCCGATAATAAAATCCATCGAGATGTCTTCAAACACTAAAGTTGGGATTGGCAGTGGTTGAAGTAAACCTACTGGGCATAAAGAGGAGTCTTTCATCTGTTGACAGATAACACATTCGGACATAAACTTGTGAACATCAGCACGTATTCCCTTTCAAAAAAATTTAAAGAAAGGCGATGGAAGATTCGAGTAATTCCCGCATGACCATCCATTAGAGTAGAATGAAACTCGCCTAATAATTGATGTCGAAGAGAAGAATCTGATGGAATGACGAGGCGATCACGAAAAAATAAAAGACTGTCCTGAATTACATAATTTGGAAGAGACTTGGAATCAATATGGAGTTGCGCATGCCAAGCCAAAAACTTGGGGTGGGTTTGGTTGGCTTCACGTACGGTTGTGATGATAGTAAATTTTGGTTCTGTGAGAGAAAATGAGGAAGCTTTCGGTGGTTGGGGAAAAGGCATCTATAGCGTGGTTCTGTTTGCCGGGTCGATAGACGATCTCAAAATAGTATCCCAATAATTTGTCGACCCATTTTTGTTGGTCGGGTGTCTGGATGATCTGCTTTGTGAGGTTTTTTAAGGGCTGTTGGTCAATGATAATAACAAATCGTCGACCCAAGAGATATTGCCACCACTTTGCCACCGCTTGGGTAATAGCATACATCTCCCTATTATAAGTGGAGGTAAATTGCTGGCGATGAGATAATTTTTGGCTAAAAAATGCTATAAGGTGACCTTTTTAAGACAAGACGGTACCAATGCCGATACCCGAACCATCAATTTTTACCGTGAAGGGTTTAGTAAGAACTGGAAGCTTAAGTTCGGGGGCTGATGCCAATAATTTTTGTAATTGAGAAAAGGTCAGGTCAGCTATCAATGTCCACTTAAGAGAATCCTTATTAAGCAGATCAGTTAATAGACCAACAATTGTTGCGTATTTGTGGATAAAATACCGGTAATATCCAGCCAAGCCTAAAAACGCTCTGAGGTCTTTGATAGTTGTCGGTGTGGGCCAACTGACAATGGCTTGTATTTTGTCTAGGTCAATCGCAACTCTTTGGGCTGAGATTATATGACCCAAATAACCTACAAATTATTGCTCAAATAAACATTTGGACTATTTTGCTACTAATTGGTGAAGATGCAACAGTTGGAGAACTTGTCGAAGATTATCCAAATGTAGAGCCCATGTCTTACTATAGACCAATATGTCATAAAAAAACAAGAACAAATTACTGAAGGATAGGACGGAAAATGTCGTTCATCAATGCTTGAAATGTAGAGGGCGCGTTTGTCAGCCCGAATGGCATGACCATGAATTCGTAATGCCCATCGTAAGTGCGAAAAGCCATTTTAAATTCGTCACTTGCACTAATTCTGATTTGATGATATCCAGCTAAGAGATCCAACTTGGAGAAATATCGAGCTCCATGTAATTTGTCGAATAACTCATTTATGGATGGAATAGGAAATCAGTCACAAATTGTCACCGCATTAAGAGCACGATAATCGACATAAAAACACCAAGTACCATCCTTTTTACGAATGAGAATAACCGAAGACGAAAAGGGACTAGTACTAGGTCGAATAATCCCATCATTGAGCATTTTTGTTACCAATTTTTCCATTTCTTTATTTTGACAATATGGATATCGATAAGGACGTACCTGCACTGGATTTGTATTTGGCAGAAGATGAATTGCCTGGCCACGAGTCCTTGATGGTGGAAGGCCTTGGGGGTTTAATAAATACATCTAAAAATCAGCCAATATTGAAGCAATATCAGATGGATAAGAAGAATGTAACTTGTTAGAACTGGGTATTACTTCAAGACGATAAAATTCAATAATAGACTGTGTTGATGACAACCGACGAAAAGCATTGTATTGAATGGGCTGTGGTACTAGAAAACGATCACCCTGTCAACAAACCTTGTGCCCATTATAAGTAAACAGAAAGATTAAGGTTGCGTAATCTATAACTACTGGTCCCAATATTGCTAACCACTCAAGGCCCAACACCATATCCTATCCTTGCAGTGGTAAAACATGAAAATCCATCGAAATTTCTTGATCTTGTATTACTCAAGGTACCTTACGACTGATGCCAGAGCAAGTGAGACGTTCACCATTACCAACCAATGCCAAAAATTACGGGGTTGTTTCAATTGAAAGTCGAAGATAAGACGCCACTTTAGTTTGAACAAAATTATGGGTGCTCCCCCATCTAAGAGGATCTGAACAGTTTTTCCATGAACTTGACCGGTGAATCGCAATGTGGATGTCGAACAACCACCTACTATTGCATTATAGAACATTGCAAATTCAGTCAATACTTCTTAGAATTACAGGTTTTCGACTATTGTAGAGTTTGGAACAGAGTCACTAATCGAGGAATTTTGTATTTTATCCTCAAATAACAATAGTTGCAGCTTCGATTTGCACTTGTGATCCCATGTGTACTTCTCATCACAGTGATAGTAAAGACCTTGTGCCCGGCGCTGAGCTGCTTCTAACGGAGAAAGTCAACGAAAAGGAACCTTGGCACCGCTCGATAGAGTGGCTAGGCTTTAGGATGGCATGGTCTGTGATGTAGACATTTGCGGTTGAGATTACAGTATAGGAGTTGGCAAAAGTGGTTTACTTGTTCCTAAGGAAGGACGACTCAAACCTTTTTCTAGGGCTAACCGTTGCTCATGGAGTTGGGCCAATCCAATGGCATCCTCTAAATCTGTAGGCTGATGGACTAGTACTATTGTCTTAATATCAGATTGAAGGCCATAAATAAAACAGTGAACTAAAAATAATGGAGGTAAAAACATAGTGTGGTTTGTAACAGCTTCAAATCGTGCCCGATAATCCTGCACTGTAGATATTAGCTGTAACTTGGCAAGTTATCCTTTCGGTGACTCCAGTTCTCGAGATCGAAAATGTTTGACCAATGTCGATATAAAATGAGTCCATCCGGTGAGTTGTTTATTGCGATACATCCAACCAAACCATTCTGCAGCATCATCATTAAGATAGAAGGAAGCTATGGTTAAGTGATCCTGTTCTTGTATATTGTAAAAGGTGAAATAGCATTCTACTTGCAATACCTAACGGTCTGGATTCGTACTTAAAAATCTAGCAAATTGAATAGGTACGGGTTTGTGAGGACTAATGGAAGAAGATCCAATTGGTTGTGATGCGGAAGAGGGCACTGGTTTTAAGGGTGATTCTTTGGAACTCTCTGGCAAACGAGTGAGGATTTGTTGCAGCATTTGATGTTGAGTAGCAAATGATTTTGTAAGGCTATCAACATTTTGCAAAGCTATGTCTATGATTCTTGGACAGATTTGACATTTTCGTCGAGGACCTTGAGACTGGTTCCATCAACCATATTTGTCGATGGTCAATGAAAGCACCAATGTTGTGTGAAAATTTGCTGTAAAGGAAATTTAGTAATTGCAGAAAGGAATGCAACAGGAATGGAAGAAAAAAAGTTATGGAAATTCTATTCTGTAATGATTCAATACAATGCAGAAAATTCAGGTGAGAAAAGAACAAGTTTTCTATTGACAATAATCATAATCCAATCAGCTTTCTTCTGCTCCTTTTATAATATGCTTTTGGTTGTTATGCTGTATTGCTGACGTGTGCTACATGACAAAATCCTTGAATCTCATAGGAACCTTTTTTTGACGTGTGGCTGTGACCATTTTGGCTAGAGGATTGGGCTAGTATGCTGGTTCGGTGGCCTTGAATTTATTCATAATAATACCATGGTTAGCACTCAGCATATACATTTTACTAGTAAGATTCATGATCCATTCGTTTGGTTAATATTAAAAACAAAATAGTTATTTGGCTATATTTTTCTATGTTCCGTTTGTGAAATAGGGGATTTTTTCGGGTCGTTTGAGTCAAACGAATGAGTTTCTAGTGTCGTTATTGTTTACGTTAAGTTAGGAGTTTAATTTAAAGTCAAAGAAGCATGGCATTTATATTAAAAGAATGTGAATTTGTAGGTTCTACTGGAAGAAAGAACAACTAAACAAACTATTGAAATTCTGAAGAGAAGGGGAAAGTCATCGAAACCTGAAGTGGATTGAGTTTACCTTTTTTTTTAATTCCACAGCTTTTAAAGCAGCAGTAAGTTTCCCAATCGCCTTATTTTTTGTTCGTTAATTTGTTGAGTAAGCATCACTCTGATTTCTTTTGTACCTAGTATTTAATGATTAATTTCATTTTATTATTACAGGAAGGCCTTGTGGAGATCAGAGAAGAGGATGAAGAGGAAAATACCATCGAACTGCCGAACTAGTGTCTCAATTAGGTAGAGGTTCCTTCTCCTTTTCCTTTTCACATTACTTGCATTGTAACAGCCCGATTTTTAATAGTGTCAAAAATCGTGGTTTCTAGACCACAACTTTGATGAGTCAGGTCGTAATTTTAGTTATTTTAAATGTTTCTGGTGATATATGCATCATATGAATTACGAGTTGAAAATAGCATTGATTAGATAGTTAATTGAATAAAAAGGACTAAATCATAAAAAGGATAAAAGTATTAATGTTTAATTAGAAGGACCAAATAAGTAAATTAACCAAAGAAGAATTAGTTAGTGGAATGAACTGACTATTCAGTGGATATAGCATGATTAATAAGGTTAAAAAAATGGTTAAATAACGTTAATTATAAAAGTCATAAAATTTACAAGTTTGTCATTAGTATATATATGAAATTAAATTAAGAAAATGAGAAAAACCATTATAATTTCTCACCTTCTTCTTCTTCATTCGGCCAAGAGGAGAAAGTTAGGGTTTTTATACTTTTAAGCTTTAAGCTTTGATTTGGGTAAGCAAACCTTGATCGTTTTTAGTAATTTTTATGTTTTTGAGTCCGTATCAGCATAATCTAGCTTACGCATGGACTAATTTGTGAATCTGTCAAATGTTAAAAAACTTTCCATTGTTGAAATTGCTTGTTCTTGAAAGCTTTTGATATATTTGAGTGTTTGATACTTGGGTTAAATCTTTTTGTAAAGTGATTTTTAATGAAATTAGGGTTTAAGGACTAAAATATTAAAATGGTAATATTATTGTACTTGTTTGAAATAAATGGATTTGCTTGGATGTATAAAGAGACTATGAGTATTCTCTGGTATGAGTTGAAGAGGAAATGGGTATTTTGCATGTCTTGTGTTGTAAGGACTAAATTGAATAAAAAGAAAATGTTGGGGGTAAAATCATAATTTTTCCAAAAAGGGTTTGATTGTGTTAAATGAATTGATTGTATGACTAATATGAGAAATTGAATAATTTGTGAATGTAGACTACGACCGTGCCACCGATCGTGGAAAGGGAAAATTCACAAAATAATCCCTAGGATCCATTCACAATTGCAATCCAGTCCGGTAAGTTCGTATGGTTAAATTTTAACTTAAATTGCTTATTCTTGTAATATGCCTATTGCAGTGAGATGAAATGATAATCAAAATTCTGGAAGACAAGTGTAAATGAAATAAGGAAGATAAACGGTTCGAGCAATACACGAAAGGGTCCGGTGACTAAGTGTCATCGTGAGTGAATGAATCCTTTACGGATTAAAGGTCCAGTGACTAAGTGTCATCGTGAGTAAATGAAACCTTTACGGATTACAGGTCCGATGACTAAGTATCATCGTGAGGAGTAAATGAATCCTTTACGGATTAAAGGTCTGATAACTAAGTGTCATCGTTAGTAAATGAATCCATGACAAATTAAAGGTCCGATGAGAATATATCATCGTGAATATTAAATGAAATGAGTTCCTATGTGGAACAAGGGTCCGATGACTTTGTATCATCGTGAGAAATAAATGCGAGTGAAACCTACCCCAGATATAAACAGTGTTCCATTCGGTTAATTAGATTTTTACAACTCTTGAAGATTGTTAAATCCATTTAACTTTATATGCTTACTAAGCCCTAAAGTGCTTACTTGTAGATTTGCATTTGTTTTGTAGATTCACTTTTGTTGTTCGGAGATTGGATCATCTTAAAGCATCACACTATCTCGGATTTGTTTGGTAGATTTTTACATCACTTGGTTAATATGGCATGTACTAGGATGACGTTACTTTTTCTTTATATAATGAGTTTGTGAGAAACCTTGTTTGTTTGATGAAATGTTGGATGTAGTTCTAAGTACCTTATATTGATATAAATCTTATATTTGTGTTATCTTGAATGTATAGATAAAAGTTGTGCTTATATGGAAATAATGAACTTGTGTTTGGTACATACTCTAGAGATTTAGCTTACTTGTTTCGGTAGAACCCATGTGTGTTTCGGTAGAAGTGCAGGGTAGGAGAGAGGTTGTATACTGACTTGAGTTGTATCGGTAGTTAAATTGTATCGACAGTTGTATGTATAAAATTATTTGTAGTTGCATGCTTGTATCGGTAGAAGTTACAGGATGGAAATTTAGCTCTCTGAAGTTTTTAGTATCAGTAGATGCATGACTTGTATCGATAGAACTAGTACGAGTACCAGTAGAAATCTGCACTGTTTAGAATTGTTCATTGAATTGACTACTACCGATACTTGACCTTTAGGTACCGGTAGAAGTCCCCTAAAATGTTAGAAATTCTATTTTTACCCTTGACAAAATAATGTTATGTTTAGATATTGTTTTAAATCATGAGAAATGATTTTTTTTGAATTGAATAAAGATGTGAACAATCGGATATGTGTAAAAGATAAATAATATTATATGAATAGATGACACCGGAATCCTAATCGATAATACTCAGGATTTCGGGTGTTACATTTAGTGATATCAAAGCTTTCGGTTTAGCCGTTTTTTGGACTGAATTGCCATGTTTGATGATTTAGAAGTACATGCCATATTGAACCTATGATAGTGTAATATAGATGAATCCGATCTAACTGAGATTTTTGCAGATGAATACAATATAGCTAACTCTGACAATGAGGAAACTAATGATACAAATAGTAATGCTCCGATTAATGATTCTAGAGCTAGCTATAGTGCATCAATATTACCGATGATAGAGAATGAAGCAAAGAATATGTTCTTCGGTTTAATGGGGCAGTGGTTCACGAAATTCATGAGAACTAATCCAATGGCACCATCCCCTATGCCTCCAGTCACACAGCCAGGTACCCGACCGGTAGCACCCCAAGAAAGGCCTCCCCACCTCCAGTAGGGGAATTTAGGCGTCGCATCCCTACAGATAGGGTTAAAAAATACAGGGCTGAAGACTTCCGAGGCAGTGTGGCAGACTATACTTCCAGAGCTGAATACTGGTTGAAAAATACGCTGAGAGTCTTAAATGAAATAGCTTGTCCTGTTAAAGACTATGTAAGGTGTGCTGCGTCACTACTAAAGGACGAGGCTTATTATTGGTAGGCTATGATCGCGACAATTATGCCGAAAAATGAAGTTACTTAGGACTTTTTCCAAACAGAGTTTAAAAAGAAATATGTCAGCAAATGGTATCTGGATAAGAACAAGAAAGAATTTGTAGAATTGAGGTAGGAAAATAAAATGGTGGCAGATTACGAACGAGAGTTTGTGTAGCTGAGCAAGCATGCCAGAGAGGTGGTACCAACTGATGAAGCTTTGTGCGTCCGTTTTGAAGAAGGGCTAAATAACGAGATAAGAATTATGGTGAGTGGTTCTGAAATTCGACCACTAGTAGTGTTAGCTGACAGAGCTCAAAAGATGGAAAAAATCTACAACAGCAAGAGACAGAGAGAAAAGAGATTTCAAGTATCTGAAAGGAAAAACATTACCAAAACCTTCTCTATGCCACCGCTGAAGAGATTTAGAGAAGAGACTAGTCGGAGCCCAGTATCTTCGGGATTTCTGAGTAGAAGTAAGTCGGGACCACCAGAATCTAAATTCCAGAACAGACCCGCAAACAACGTGGCTAGCATTTGTAATATACCTAGTCTGATATGTGGGTATTGTAAGAGGAACCATGCAGGTGAGTGTCGCAAGATGAAATGGACATGTTATGGATGCGGAACTGCAACTCACTTTCTAAGGAGCTGTCCGATGAGATATGAAGTAAAGGAGGATCAGAGTGTAAAACCTTCTACTACACCACAAAAGAATAGACGCCTAGGGCAGAGTAGCGGTACAGATGGAAACCGTGAAGATAACAAAAATACTGTAGCCAGATCTGAGGCTCGGGTACCTGCACGAACTTATGCTATTCGAGCTCGAGAAGAGGTTACCACTCATAATATTGTGACTGGTATATTCTATCTCTTTAATGATATTGTATGTGCATTGATTGACCCGGGATCGACTCATTCATACAATTGTACTGCATTAGTTACTGAAAAAAATTATCTACTAGGTTGACTGAGTTTGATGTACAAGTCACAAACCCATTGGGTCATAGTGTCTTTGTTAATTTGATATGTCGTAGATATCCACTGAGAATTTGAGACTGCAAGTTCCTTGCTGATTTAATGTTGTTACCATTTATTGAGTTCGATGTAATTTTAGGAATGGACTGGTTAACTGAGCATGATGCAGTGGTTAATTGTAAACGAAGACAGATCAATTTGAAACAGTCGACGGGAGAAGTAATCACAGTTGAGTTTGGAAAGTTAAGCAGTGGCACCAGAATAATCTTATCATTATCAGCACAGAAGATGGTTCGTAAAGGTTATAAAGTATTTTTAGCTTATATACTTGATACTCGGAGTACCAAAACAAAGTTAGAACAAGTACCGATTATCAAGGAATTTACAGATGTGTTTTCAGAGGAGTTATCGAGTTTACCGCCAGTCAGAAAAGTAGAATTCAGCATTGACTTATTACCTGAAACTACACCGATCTCGATTCCACCGTACAGGATGGCACCCACTGAATTGAAAGAGTTGAAGGCACAGTTACAAGAGTTGTTGGATAGGGGCTTTGGCAGACCAAGCATATCGCCTTAGGGCGCACCAGTTTTGTTTGTAAAGAAGAAGGATGGATCGATGGGAATGTGCATAGACTACAGACAGCTGAACATGATAACAATCAAGAATAAATATCCGTTACCTTGTATTGATGAGTTATTTGATCAGCTGAGAGGAGCGATTGTCTTTACTAAAATAGATCTCCAATCGAGTTACTATCAGATGCGAGTAAAAGATGGTTATGTGCAGAAAACCACATTCAAAACTCGATACGGACACTATGAGTTTTTGGTAATGCCATTCGGATTAACTAACGCTCCAGCAGCGTTTATGGATTTGATGAACCGAGTTTTTAAATCTCAGCTGGATAGATTTGTAGTGCTGTTTATTGATGATATATTGATTTATTCCAAGTCAGAGACAGAACATGTTTAACATCTGAGGGAAGTTTTACAAATAATGTGAGAAAAATAGCTGTATGCTAAGTTCAGCAAGTACGAATTCTGGCTCCGAAAAGTCAGATTTTTAGGCCATGTGGTATCATCGGAAGGAATTCGGGTGGATCCAAGTTTCTCGATTGAAAGATACCTAAAAATGTTTTTGAGGTACGTAGTTTTCTAGGATTAGCAGGCTATTATCGTCGATTCGAGAAAAATTTCTCCATCGTAGCCTTACCGATGACGAAACTGCTACAGAAGAATATTCAGTTTGTATGGTCGGAAAGATGTCAGCAGAGTTTTAATTAACTGAAGAAATTATTGACTGAAGCTCCAGTATTGACGCAGCCTGAAACGGGTAAAGAGTTTTTTGTGTATAATGATGCATCTCTAAAAGGCCTGGGCTGTGTATTGATGCAAATAGGACAGGTAATAGCTTATGCCTCACGATAATTAAAATCGCATGAACGAAATTATCTGACCCACGACTTAGAGTTAGCTGCCATTGTATTTGCTTTGAAGATCTGGCGATATTATTTATACGGGGAGAAGTGTCACATATTCACAGATCATAAAAGTTTAAGGTATCTGATGACTTAGAAGGAACTGAATTTGAGGCAACGCCGGTGGTTAGAATTATTGAAAGACTATGATTTAGTGATTGAATACCATCTAGGAAAAGTTAATGTTGTTGCTGATGCTTTGAGCCGGAAAACATTATTTACGTTGAGAGCAATGAATGCTCATTTGTCACTTGAAGGTGATGGTTCTGTTACAGCAGTACTTCGAACGAAACCATTATTCTTATAGCGGATACGAGAGTTACAGAAGGATGACTCGAAGCTGAAGGTTAGAAAAGAACAGATGCAAAATGATGCAACAACTGAATTTACTACAGATAACGATGGTATGTTGTACTTTCGGGGTAGAATATACATTCTTGATAATTCTGACTTAAGACAGGATATTTTTTCAGAGGCTCACAGCAGTACTTACTCCATTCATCCGGGCAGTGTGAAAATGTACAACGACTTGAAGAAGATGTATTGGTGGCAGGTATCAAATGAGAAGTCTTAGAGTTCATGACTAGATATTTAGTGTGTCAGCAAGTAAAGGCTGAACACCAGGTACCGTCTAGACTGTTGCAAACTATTACTGTTCCTGAGTGGAAATGAGAATGGGTCACCATGGATTTCGTTACAGGATTACCGATAACACCGAGGAAGAAAGACTCGATCTGGGTTATAGTGGACAGATTAACGAAATCAGCTCACTTTATTCCTATTCGAGATAGTACGATTACATGACGTACCAGCATCTATTATATCTGACAGAGATCACCGTTTTACTTGAAGATATATTACGGTTGTCGAAACCATTTTAGTACTGCATATCATCCGTAAATAGATGGTCAGTTAGAAAGAGTGATACAGATACTTGAAGATATATTACGGTTGCCGAAACCATTTTTAAAAATGAAGTTTCGAAAAATCATTTTAAATTTGAAAAAAGGGAGTCGCCACCAATCTTTTATTTAGGTGTGATTGGATCACCATAAAACGTTTAAAATATATTAAAAAATGTTGGTCTTCAAAATCCAGAAAAATAGGTTCGGAAGTCGATTACGCATGAGGAAGGATTAGCACCCTCATACACCCAAAATTGGTACCGTATTGATTATTTTCGGGTCTTAATTTGTAAACCTTAAAAGCTCGAATAAAGTTTAAAATACGATCTTCGAATGCATGAGCTATGTTTAAAAGAAATCGATTTTGTTTGGAAGTCCCGCTATTTTAAAGTGATCGGGGAAGAAAATTACGTCCAGTGAGTTAGGACATAATATTTCGAGATCCAGAAATAACGAGCTTTCCTTTGTAAAACTTTTTAAATTTTGGAAAAGGATATTCAATTATCTCAATTTAAAAAAACGTTGCACCTAGTGAGTTAAGGCGCAAATTTTCAGAATCGGAGATAAGGAAACATTGCCTCGATTAAGGATATTCGATTATTTCGATTTGAAGAAAAATTGCACCTAATGAGTTAAGGTACAAAATATCGAAACTCGAAATAAAAGAATATGGCCTCGATTTTAAAGTTTTTTATGAAAATAATTTTGAAAACAAATATGCGAATTTAATATGAATACGCGGTTAATAATGAATATTAAATAACACGAAGTAAAATAATTAAGCAGATAAATGGTAAGCAAAAATAATCAAAAATATAAAATACAAGCGCATAATAATTAAAGTTAAATGCAAATGTTGATGAGGAAGAAAAACAATACAATCAGCGTTGAAAATGAGACTTTTTGGATACCCGGAGGCAAAATGGTAATTTTAGGACTCTCAAAGGCAAAATGGTAATTTTGAAAAAAAATTGGGGTTAAAAATGTTATTTCAGACAACCGAGGGTAAAATGATAATTTTTGGAAAAATCGAGATCAAAAACGGAATTCTTCGACATTTGAGTAAAACAGTAATTTTGGGAATCTCGAGGGTAAAAATGTAATTTTTGAAAGTTTTGAGGTCAAAATGTAATTTTTGAAAGTTTCAGGGTCAAAAATGTAATTTTTAGAAATTTCAAGCTCAAAATTGGAATTTTTAGAAGTTCGTGGGTAAACATGTAATTTTTTGAAGTTTTAGGGTCAAAAAAGTAATTTTAAAGAAGTTTGAGGGTCAAAATATAATTTTTAGACAGTTTAGGGACTTTCAGAGCAATAAAACCAAAAATAAATGACACGTGACAGCCCTTCAGGCATCCTGAAGTCAAAGGACTAATTTGAAAATCATGAAAAATTCTTGGGCCAATTTTGTAATTAAATAGATTTTGATTTAGGGATTAAATTAAAATAAATTAAAAAAAAGAGGGATCATTTTCATAAATAAGCCAAAATAATGACATGTGGCAGCTTCTGGTGCTTTCAAAAGGTCAAGGGATTAAATTGAAAAGCATTGCAAATTATTGGGCCAATTTAAAATTAATTAAAAATATGAAAAGGACCTAATTGTAAATTTGAAAAAAAGTGAAAGGACCAAATGCAAAAATAACCCATTTTTTAAAAACACGCGGATCCTAGGTCAAGTCGGGTCGGATCGGATCAGGTCATGGGTATTAAGACAAAACGATACCGTTTTGGCACCAAATTGCCCTCTTCAAAACGTAGCTGTTTGGTAAGCACTATAAAATTTACAATTTAAAACAGAATTTAATTTTGTTTCTTTCTTTAAAAAAAAAACTTCTTCACCCCTTTGTTTTCTCTCCAAGTCCGATCGAAGCCCAGCTGGTGTTCACTGTCCGTTCGCCGGTACACGCACCATCGCCGATTGTTGCCCACGCCGGCGCCGTCCATTGGTCATCGCGCGTGCATCCATGCGCCATTCGGACTCGCCCATGCACCGCCGACCAGGGTGAGAAAAACGTCTGTCTTCATCTTATCCTTTCCTTTCTTTGTTTTAAAGTCGAATCTAAGTCTGGATCTAACCGATCTAGCCTAGATTGTTAAGGAAATGAATGATTTTTATCTAATCTTTTTTTATTATCCTGAAATCTGCTTTGATTTGTCGAAAAAAATTTCTTTTGATTTTTTCAAAAAAACCGTTTATATTTTTAATCGTTTTAAAAACTCATGCAATGATTTTCAAGATTTTCTGAATCTATTCTTTTTTTCATCAATCTCTTCTGAAGTCTATTTTGGATCTGTTATGGCCTTTTTGGATTCATTTCATTTTTTAAATTAATTTGCTCTTTGATGTGCTATCTGAAACAGCACGAACGGCAGTGAGGATGGTGGCCATCGGGGCTGCTACATCGACGACGGCGTGGAAGGGGTCCGACCGTGACCAACAGACAAAGATAAGCCCTTTCAACTACCCTCTTTTATTATTTTTCTAATAATTAATAATATTTAATACATATATTTATTAACTATATTTAATACAATTAATGCAAATTTAAAACAGTGGACGGTTTTAATAACATAGTAAATGAGCGAATTAATATTCTAAAACAATAACAGCTTCGAAATCCTAATAGTCAACCATCAATAGATATTATTGAAACTAATGTACCTTGCACAGCATCTTCGAATGCTTAGGATCTACCTCTTCTGATATTGATTGCTTATATCTCTATTCGACTTCAAACACTGCCTATTCTGTATTGATTGAATGCTTTGAAAGTCTCTCTTTTGTATTGATTTGTAAGTTTTTCAAAGAACCCCAAAAAAGGGTCTGTAACCAAGGGTTCCCTCCCCCCCTACAATAGGATTCAGTTCGGCTTTTAAAGCCTCAATCCCCATTATTACAAAATTTGTTTGCAATTTAAAATGTTGTCCATCTCTCCTTTTTGCAAGTTCGACAATGCAAGTTAAAGCTGGTGGCAGGGCAAGTTGCAAGGAGGTGACATCGTAGATGACGTGGCGCGTCTCGATTGGTTGAGATGGACGGCAGCAGCACAAGTTGCTCTCTGGATTTGACTTTTATTTGAGCCAATCATGTCATTGGGCCTGCTTGTTTGTAATTTGGATCAGTTTGATATTAGGCTCTGATTTGGGGTTGAGTTTGTAATTTGGACTTTGTAATTGGGACATTATTCAAATAAATTTAAATTTAAACTTAAATTTATGATAAATTTAAATTTCCAATTTAAATTTAAAATAAACTTAAATTCAAATTCTGTTGGGCCCGGATAAAATTGGACTTCAACAATGATGTTGTATACTTGAATTTGAGGGTAGTTGGGAAAGATATTTGCCATTGGTGGAGTTTGCACATAACAACAACTATCAGACTAGTATCAAAATGGCTCCGTTCAAAGCATTATACGGTAGGAAATGCAGAACGCCCTTGTATTGGTCAGAGTTGAGTGAAAATAAGTTAGTTGGAGTCGACTTGATTCATGAGACCGAAGATAAGGTACGAGTAATCCGCAACTGCTTGAAAGCAACATCCGATCGACAAAAGTCTTATGCAGATCTTAAAAGGAAAGATATAGAGTTTGTAGTGTGAGACCGAGTTTTCTTGTGAGTCTCACCTTGAAAGAAAGTACTAAGGTTTGGAAGAAACGAGAAGCTAAGTCCCCAGTTTATTGGGCTGTATGAGATTATTGAACGGGTTGGTCTTGTGGCATACAAGTTAACTTTACCGCCAGAATTAGAGAATATCCATAATGAGTTTCATGTTTCGATGCTCAGACGGTACAGGTCGGATCCTTCACATGTGATTTCGCCCTGTGAGGTTGAAATACAACCAGATTTATCGTATTTTGGAGAACTAATTAAGATTCTAGCTCGTGAAGTAAAAGAACTGCGAAACAAAAGAGTACCATTGGTAAAAGTTTTATAGAATCGACACGGACTCGAAGAAGATGCTTGGGAAACAGAGGCTTCAATGAAATCAAAATACCCTACTCTGTTCACCGGAAAGAAATTTCAGGACGAAATTTCCCTAAGGAGGGGAGAGTTGTAACAGCCCGATTTTCAATGGTGTCGAAAACTGTGGTTTCGAGACCAGAACTCCGACGAGTCAGGTTGTAAATTTAGTTATTTTAAATGTTTCTGGTGATATATGCATCATATGAATTACGAGTTGGAAATAGCATTGATTAGATAGTTAATTGAATAAAAAGTTATAAATCATAAAAAGGATAAAAATATTTATGTTTAATTAGAAGGATCAAATGAGTAAATTAACCAAAGAAGAATTAGTTAGTGGAATGGCATGAGTATTAAGTGGATATAGCATGATTAATAAGATTAACAAAATGGTTAAATAAAGTTAATTATAAAAGTCATAAAAATTACAAGTTTACCATTAGTATATATATGAAATTAAATTAAGAAAATCAGAAAAACCATCATAATTTCTCACCTTCTTCTTCTTCATTCGGTCAAGAGGAGAAAGTTAGGGTTTTTACACATTCAAGCTTTAAGCTTTGATTTGGGTAAGCAAACCTTGATCGTTTTTAGTAATTTTTATATTTTTGAGTCCATATCAACTTAATCTAGCTTGTGCATGGACTAATTTGTGAATCTGTCAAATGTTAGAAAACTTGCCATTGTTGAAATTGCTTATTCTTGAAAGCTTTTGAAATATTTGAGTGTTTGATACTTGGGTTAAATATTTTTGTAAAGTGATTTTTGATGAAATTAGGGTTTAAAGACTAAAATGTTAAAATGGTAATATTGTTGTACTTGTTTGAAATAAATGGATTTTCTTGGATGTATAAGGAGACTATGAGCATTCGGCTAGTATGGGTTGAAGAGGAAATGGGTATTTTAAATGTTTTGTGTTGTAAGGACTAAATTGAATAAAAAAAAAGGTTAGCGGTAAAATTATAATTTTTCTAAAAGGGGTTTGATTGTGTTAAATTAATTGATTGTGTGATTAATATGAGAAATTGAATAATTTGTGAATGTAGACTACGACCGTGCCACCGATCGTGGAAAGGGAAAATTAGCGGAATAGTTCCTAGGATCCATTCACAACTGCAATTTAGTCTGGTAAGTTCGTACGGTTAAATTTTAACTTAAATTGCTTATTCTTGTAATATGACTATTGCAGTGAGATGAAATGATAATCAAAATTATGAAAGACAAGTGTGAATTAAATACGGAAGATAAACGAAAGGGTCCGGTGACTAAGTGTTATCGTGAGTGAATGAATCCTTTACGGATTAAAGGTAGGATTACGGATTAAAGGTCCGGTGACTAAGTGTCATCGTGAGTAAATGAATCCTTTATGGATTAAAGGTCTGATGACTAAGTGTCATCGTGAGTAAATGAATCCATGACAAATTAAAGGTCCAGTGAGAATATATCATCGTGAATATTAAATGAAATGAGTTCCTATGCGGAACAAGGGTCCGATGACTTTGTGTCATCGTGAGAAATAAATGTGAGTGAAACCTACCCCAGATGTAAACAGTGTTCCACTCGGTTAATTAGATTTTTACAACTCTTGAAGATTGTTAAATTCATTTAACTTTATGTACTTACTAAGCCCTAAAGTGCTTACCTGTGGATTTGCATTTGTTTTGTAGATTCACTTTTGCTGTTCGGAGATCGAATAATCTTGAAGCATCACACTATCTCAGAGTTGTTCCGTAGATTTTTACATCACTTGGTTAATGTGGCATGTACTAGGATGATGTTACTTTTTCTTTATACAATGAGTTTGTGAGAAACCTTGTTTGTTTGATGAAATGTTGGATGTAGTTCTAAGTACCTTGTATTGATATAAATCTTGTATTTGTGTTGTCTTGAATGCATAGATAAAAGTTGTGCTTATATGGAAACAATGAACTTGTGTTTGGTACATACTCTAGAGATTTAGCTTACTTGTTTCGGTAGAACCCATGTGTGTTTCGGTAGAAGTGCAGGGTAGGAGAGAGGTTGTATATTAACTTGAGTTGTATCGATAGTTAAATTGTGAGTATCGGTAGTTGTATGTATAAAAGTATTGGTAGTTTGCATGCTTGTATCGGTAGAAGTTACAGGATGGAAATTTAGCTCTTTGAAGTTTTTAGTATCGGTAGATGTATGACTTGTATCGGTAGAAATTTCACTTGTATCGATAGAACTAGTACGAGTACCAGTAGAAATCTGCACTGTTTAAAATTGTTCATTGAATTGACTACTACCGAACTTGACCTTCAGGTATTGGTAGAAGTCCCCTAAAATGTTAGAAATTCCATTTTTACCCTTGACAAAATAATGTTATGTTTAGATATTATTTTAAATCGTGAGAAATGATTTTTTTAATTGAATAAAGATGTGAACAATTAGATATGTGTAAAAGATGAATAATATTATATGAATAGATGACACCGGAATCCTAACCGGTAATACTAGAGATTTCGGGTGTTACATGCATCATTTTGAAACTTTGGAGTCTATTTAATTTAGAGAAGATGATATGCCAACTGCTTGATTCTAAATTGATACTTCATACTAACCTAATTGCAACGTCAGTTGCTTGCCGAACATGTTGCATTACTTGTTCTTATGCTTTTTGATTTTTTATTGCCAAAGTGTTCCTCATCATGCAGCCTACTTATTTGATAAATGTTAGTTTTCTTTTCCTAATTGATTAGGACTAATTTAAAAGGTTATTAGTTAATGGGTGCACCTGAAGATGATGAATATGCTCGTATAATGTCGAGGTTGGAAGAACTTGCAGTTAAACGTTATGGAGAGAATGAAAAGTGGGATACTGATGCTGCTAAAAGTGATGGTGAAGAAGATGAACAGAGTGAAGTTGTTTTTTCACAAAAACGAAGCTGAAGGTTACAGTTCTCTTGATCATGTACCTAGATATTAAGGGGTACTGTTGAGACTTGCTGCTTTTTATATGCTGAATACAAATATACAATCATATAGTAAAGATTTTTCTAGTTGCTTATGAAATAGGTGTATCAGCCCAGGAAACCAGTTCTACAGTCAAAAGGCAAAGATCCAATGAGTGAAGAGATCTCTAATAAAAATCAGTTAGCTGTAAGAGGTGAAATCCTTGTATTCCTTTCTTCTTTTACAATCTTTTTTACTTATTGATAACCAGCATCCTGAATATTTGTGCTACCCATTGTTTCTTGCATGTTTCGAACTGTAGTCTACTAGGCTAGTTTAATAATGCTTTTTAAAAATACTTTTGAGTCAAAAAGCTCTTTTGAGTCAAAAAGCACTTTTGAGAAAAAGTTAAAAAAAATTTCATCTCTTTTTGGCCAAAAAAGTACTTTTTCAAAGCATTTTAGTACCAAAAACACTTTTGAAAAACTCAAAAGTATTTTATTTAGTAATGTTTTTATCTCAAAACTATTTTTTTGTCCTAAAAGTATTTTTGAAAAGTAATACTAAACTGTGGGACCTGCTATCAAAAGTTGGTATTTGTGGTGTATGCACTTATACTTGTAAGCTAAAGAAGAGAGAGTAAATATCTTCTCACATCTTCCTTATGTGTGTATATATAGTTTTGTATTGGGTTAATTTGTAGAGTATAATTATAATACATATCCAAAACAATTATAATTAGATAAAATGTGTTAGCAGAGAATTAAGGCATTATGAAATTAAAATTAAAATAAATTAAGAACCGCCCTAAGTGAGAACTGGACTTAAATTACTTTTTGTTCTCGCAAGAAATAAAATTTGGTCACCCAAGTCCCATGATCCCAACTTTCTATCGTTTCCAATTTAAGTTCCAATATCTCAATTTTTGCGTGAACAAATTTAAGGTCCCAAGCCTCGTCAACGACTAGTTTTTTTTTTTTTTTTTAAATTGCATTTACAAATTTAAGGTCATTGAATCCCTCACTATTTTAGCACTTACCCAATTTATTCGTACTAAATGACTAATTTTTAAACTTATATAATTATATTTATGCCAATTTATCATATTGTATTTGAAAGATAAATGTTCGCACTTTGCTATAATATCATATTTGAATTGTTAATTTCTAATGAGTTTAAAAGATTAAAAAATAAAAAATTTAACAAAAAAATTCATTTACTCTTTGATTTAATATATAAAGATTAATTTATTTATTTTTTAAATAAAAAAGATAAAATACAACATAATTCCAAGTATAATGACCTTTATGATATATACTTTTACCAACAAAATTATTAAATATATAACATATATTGATTATGATTATGATTATTCATATATTCGTGTTTTTTATACCATGTTTATGTTTGCACTATTTTTGTGGGTTTAGAATATTATAAACATATTGTTACATGCTAATAATTTGTTTTATATAGATTTTGATGCCTTTTTTAAAGTAAGTTACATAGGTTATCATAGATATTCTATTTAGAGAATGGTTTGTGTGTTCAAGTTATATTATGTTTAAATTTATTTCATATTTATTTTTTTAATAGTGATTGAATTCAAAGAAAAATCATATATTTATATTGTATTTGTGTTCTTTTCATGTTAATAAATTTTATATGTAATTTTCCATAAATTAGTAAAAGACAATAATGTTATTTTGAATAGGACATCATTAATCTAATAATATTAATGTAAAGGTTTTTTTGTTATTAATTTAACGGTGGTACAAAATATGAACAAATTCAAATGTTAGTGCTTAAATTAATTTTTTTTTAAGTTGAGTGACCAAAAAGAGAAACACAAGCATAATTGGATGACCATTTGTATATTTTACCTTTTATAAAAATAAGTTTGAAATCTTGGATTACTAATTGGTGGAATACTAAGCAATCTATACTGATGTGATTACATAATCGTATCTGTTCATATTTTTTTAACTTTTTGACAACGCACACACACCTTACTCGAATTCGAGTCTCTTAATATGAACAACATCCTCTTTACCACTGGAGTCACTCATTAAGTTCAATGTAGATAATATTTTTAATACTATACATTCTACATAATTATATACATTTAATTTTTTTAATAAAATATTTCAATTTCTATAATTAATATAATTAATCATTATTAAAAGATAAATATAATGTTTGAGATTTGTGATTATCTCTCTTAACAATGCAGTCTGTCGAAACCACTTTTAAAAACGAAGTTTCGAAAAAATTATTTAAAAATGGGAAAAATGGGAGTCCCCACCAATCTTTTATTTGGGTGTGATTGGATCACCACAAAATGTTTAAAACGTTAAAATATCGGTCTACGAAATCCAAAAAAAAAAAGGTTCGGGAGTCGGTTACTCATAAGGAAGGATTAGCACCCCCATACGCCCAAAATTGGTACCACATGATTATTTTCGGGTCTTATTTTGTGAAAACAGTGAAAGCTTGAGTAAAATTTTAAAATGCGATGTTTATTTTGAAAGATTTCATATATTTTTAAAGAAATCTTTTTAAGAACATTCGTCTCCGTATTCCGAACCTCTACGAGAATTATAATCGTGTCCAACACATTAGGGCACTATATTCTTAGAGTTTCAAAAATTGAAGGACGTTTAGGGAACTTTTGAAGAGAGTATTCGATCGTGTGATTTGTACGAAAATCATACCCAGCACGTTAGGGCACGATTTTTCGAGGTCTTCACGCGAAGGAACATTGTCTCATTTTCTTAAAATTTTTTGGATATAGATAGGGATGTGTTTGAAAACTTTTGAAAAGGATATTTCTTTCGTACGAATTACGAAAATCACACCCCGCACGTTAGGGCACGATTTTCAAAGTTTTCATACGAAATAATATTACCTCGTTTTTGTCAAGAAAATCATTCGTATATATATATTTGAGAACTTGAAAATTTCGTGTTAGGATTAAAATGCAATCCTCGAACATATGATTTGAAGGATTTGGAAATGGGTTACCCGTTTACTTCGATTTTCACGAAGAATTAAAGTCGCGACCAACACGTTAGGACACGACATTCTCGGAATCTCGAGGTGAACGGGCGTAAAAACTTGAAAAGGATATCCGGTTCGCGCGAATTATACGAAGAAATTACACCCGACACGTTAGGGCGTGATTTTTTGAAGTTACGCTCGAACGAAATATTGCCTCGATTTTTTTTTAAAATAACTTGTAAATGAATGCGTAAGTTTAAAACACGAATAGTGATTAATAAGAGAAATTAGATACGAAGTAATATAATAAGCAGATAAATAATATGCAAAAATATAAAATACAGGTGCAAATAAATGCAAACATTGGTAAGGAAGAAAAAAACGACGAAATCGAGGTTGAAAACGAGACTTTTGGATATCCGGGGGCAAAATGGTAATTTTTGACTCTTGAGGGCAAAAATGTAATTTTGAGAAAAGTCAGGGTTAAAAATGGTATTTTGGAAGGTTCGAGGGTAAAATGGTAATTTTTGGTGAAATCGGGGTTAAAAATGGGATTTTGGAAAGCTCAAGGGTAAAACAGTATTTTTAGTGAAACCGAGGTTAAAAATGGAATTTTGGAAAGTTTAGGGGTAAAACGGTAATTTTTGGTGAAACCGAAGTTAAAAATGGAATTTTAGAAAGTTCGGGGGTAAAATGGTCATTTTTGATGAAATCGGGGTTAAAAATGAAATTTTGGGAAGATTGGGGGTAAAATGGTAATTTTTGGTGAAATCGGGGTTAAAAATGAAATTTTGGAAAGCTCGAGGGTAAAATGGTAATTTTTGGTGAAATTGGGGTTAAAAATGAGATTTTGGAAAGCTCGAGGGGAAATGGTAATTTTTGGTGAAATCGGGGTTAAAAATGGAATTTTGGAAAGTTTGGGGGTAAAATAGGTAATTTTTGGAAGTTTCGAGGTCAAAATGTAATTTTTGGACTATTTGGGGACCTATAGACAATAAAACCAAAGGGTGGGTGACACGTGGCAGCCCCACAAGCATCCGACAGTCAATGGACTAAATTGTAAATCTTGAAAAATTCTTGGGCCAATTTTGTAATTAAATAAAAGTTGATTTAAGGATTAAATTAAAATAAATTAAAAATAAAAGGGACTAAATGCATAAATAAGCCAAAAAGTGATACGTGGCAGCCTCTGGTGCAGTCAAACAGTCAAAGGATTAAATTGAAAACTAATTACAATTATTGGGCAAAATTAAAAATAATTAAAAATACCAAAAAGGACTAAATTGAAACAAATAAAAAAGCGGAAGGACCAAACGCGCAAGTAGACCATTAAGCGAAAACACGCGGATCCCAAAGCGGGTCGGGTCGGGTCGGATCGGTCCAAATGGGTTACTATAAATGCTATTTTTGGGGGGTTTTTTTATTATAATTTCGTTTCATTTTTTTAAAAAAAACAAAACACTCTCTCATTCTCTCTCTTACTCTCTCTCCCCATCTTCCGTGGCCAACTGTCGGCCACCGGCCGTGGCTGGGCGACGCGCCATACTCGCCGGTGGCCCATGCTCCTCATCGTCGCGCCATTCAACCACCCAGAAGCACGCGCGCCACGCCCGCCCTACGCGCCGTCGTTCGTGAGGCCGGAGGTAAGCCTTTTTTTGTTTTTTTTTATTCTTTTATTCTCCTTTAGAACTCAGATCTGGATATTTCAGATCTGGAAATTTCTAAAGTCCTCTTCTTTAAACCTTTGTTCTTTACCTTTTTTAAAGGCTTCTGTTCTTTTTTTTTTTTTTTTAAAACCAAAGAAAAAAACTTGGTTTCAAATCCTTTAAATCCAGGTTTCGACTTTTAATCCCTTTAGATTTATATTTATTATTTAGGCCTTGTTGTTTACTGTCCTAAATCAGTTGTAAATTAGGCTTGCGGTTCTAAAATTTTCTGTTTGTCTTTGCTTTGCAGATCCGTTCGAGAGGATGACTAATAATGCTCAGAGCGGTGACCGGCATACTTCCAGCGATGGCAGCCAAAGGGGTGTAACTTCTAACTTTTCAGATTTTTATTTAATTATTAAAATTTCCATTAATGTCATTAATTACTATTGATAATTATTAATTATATTATTAAAATCAGTTATTAATATTATAATTGTTATTGTTATTAGTACTATTTAATGCTAAAACGTGTACAATTAATAGGGTAAATAGAATCTGACCAAATATCCCAAGTATGAGCACTAATTAATACTAGTAACTTATTCTATTAATTATTGATAATAAACAAACATTAAATGTACCTGAATACCTTGAATGCTTCTGACCTTTTGAATATCTCCTGCTTGTAAAAAAAATGTCTCTTTTTATTGCTTTTTAATGTTCTTAAAGAAAAAGAAGGGTCCCCTCTTTACAACACAATTCAATTTGGCTTTTATAGCCGATTTTCTATCATTACAAATTGTCTTAATTGCTTAAACGCTTGTCTCTTCTTTGCAGACTTGGTGCAGTGGCGGTTTGGAGTAGGTTGAAGAGGGTGGTGGCAGAAGCAACTTGGCTGGAGGAGATGACCCTGGTTGCTGACGTGGCGCGCTCCTATTGGTTGAATTTAGAGGCTGCCAGTGCAAGTGGCTGGGTATTGGTTATTAGGCTAGCATATTTGGGCCTAATTTGGGCTATTTGGTATTTAACTTGTAATTGGCCCTAATTGGGCTTGAAATTTAGCCCAATTGGGCTTTGTAAATGGACTTTGGACTTTAATTTAAATTAATTTTAAATTTAAAATAAATTTGGACTCAAATTCAAATTTAAAATTTAATTTAAATTTAAATTTAAATAAATCTAAATTTATATCAAATTTAATTTTAAAATAAATTAAGAAAGGGCCCGGTCAAAAATTGGGCTTCAACACAGTCTTTATGGTTCAAACTTACATTTTCTTTTGAAAATACAATATGTCTTATTAATGCACTCAACACCTATTTGACTGTTGTTTTGATATTTGAAAATCAAAGTAAATAAATTAGTTATAATATATACGTAATAAATACTAATGTTATTTGGGATTCTAAAATAAATAATTTGTATCATTTTTGCTTCGGTAGAGTCGCATGTAAAAAATCTTAATGGATCAGATAATTTTACCAAGAAAAAGGTAAATTGATAATAAAAAATCTATTTGCTAAGGGTGAGAAAGGATAGGAAAAATCAACATAATTGATTATAGAGATTCGACCTCAATTACCCACTGTCATCTACCTTGGCACCACTCTGCAATAATTTTTTCGATTCCTTTACTTCGAATTACTATCTTTCAAAGGCAAGAAATAAACTTCGCAATCCCTATCTTTTACTTATGTTTACAAAGTGTAAACTCTGAAATTAAATTTATACAAAAATATATAATAAAGCTGTCGTGAAAATATGTACAAGAGAATAATGTAGAAAATAAAGCTCTAATGAATTTTCTATTAATTTCTTGCTTGGATATTGAGGCATATTTATGCTAAGGAATGAGTTTTTGACTGTTTATAGCTGTCGGAAGTGTAAAAACATGTGCACAGAAAAATATCCGTTAGAAACTTCCTTTTACAGAGTTTGATTTTCTGGTCACTTACAAACTGTAAACTCGCTAAAAGATAAAACAAAACGTGAAAATATGTACAAGAGAATGATGTAGAAAATAAAGCTCTAATGATTTTTCTATTGATTTCTTGCTTGGATATTACCTCTTGCTTCTCGAGGCATATTTATCCTAAGGAATGAGTTTCTGATTGTACTATAAGATATATTTTTAATTTTTAAATATAATATCCTTTCAATATGTTATTTTTAATTAATTTTTTTATCATTATCAATAATTTTTTGGAAAAGAAATGTTGAAGTAAAAACAAATTATTAACAAATTAAAATCAAATAAATGATTGGTGAAATAAGTTGATGACATTTTTGAATTTTTATTATTTTAAATTTATCAAATCTTACTTTATATTTTATATGTTAAATACATTTAACATGCTAGAATTTAAATAAAATATATAATAATTTAATTATGATTTTTTAGGTAAGGATTTAATTATGATATTAATACATAAAAAATAAAACTATAAAAGTTAAAATATGCTATAGTTTCCTATATTCTTTGTAAATTTGAAATTTAATGTTCACTTTTTCGATTTAAAAGTATAAATCCAATTGTTAACAAATTAAAAAAAATTAAGTTCAAATTCATTATAAGTCTTTTTTATTATAAGATTATCAATTTAATTTTTTTTATTTCAAAATGTTTCATAAACTAATTTAATAAAAACTTTTAACAATATTAATAATTCAATATAAATTTTTAAATCCTAAAATAAAATAAAATTCTTGAAAATAAATATAGGAGAATAAATCCTATATGTACGCAAAATAGATAGATTTAAAAAATATTTTAGCCAATTATAAAAACACAAACACCACTATTGCCATTCAAAAAAGAGAGTGACTCGTATATTCCCTGCAAGACTCGGTAGACAATCTTCACTATTTTAATGTGTTTTTTTAAATTATTGTAAAATTATCAAAACTCATTTTTTTTACTAAATAAAAAAATATTTTGAGAATATTCAAGTTTTTTTTATATTTTGATAGATTTAAATAAATGTTTTCTTTTAAGTAAATATTAAGGATGATTTTAATTTATTTTAAATTAAATTAATAAAAGTGTATTGAAATTATTATTTTTTTTGGAAAAAAATTAAAATTAAGGGTTTTGAAAATTATGTATATTATTTTAAAACGTTTTCAAAATGAAAATTTTAAAAGCTTTTCAAAATACAAATGGGTATTTTAAAAAAAAAAAAACTGGTTTTAATATTTCCTATTTTAATATGTTACATTAGTAAATATGCATACGTGAGATATATAATACATGACACCTTTGGTAATTTTAATTATACAGATTTTAATAATAATTAACATATGAAAATTAGGTGTGAATATTAAGTTAAACTTTTTGTCGAATAACATAAAATTTACAGGAAAATTAGAAAAAATATTTGGGGACTAACATGTTATTTAATTAAAAACATTAGGGCAGAAATGAATAAATTGCACTCAACAGTTGCT
Source organism: Gossypioides kirkii (assembly GCA_005610355.1). Taxonomy (NCBI): domain Eukaryota; kingdom Viridiplantae; phylum Streptophyta; class Magnoliopsida; order Malvales; family Malvaceae; genus Gossypioides; species Gossypioides kirkii. The sequence goes on from CP032246.1 coordinate 37,416,928, forward strand.
ACAGTTTTAAAATTATTTATAACGTCCTTTAATGATTAAAATTAAAATTTTTAAGTAAAGGTAAAACCGCAAAGGTCCTCATTAAATGTCTCATATATCATTATATATACCTTAGTATAATTGAGTCTTTAACTCTATTTATATAAGCATTGTTACTAATTTAGAAAGAGTATTAAAAACAATTTTTTTAAAAAATACCCATTTTTATTTTTAAAATATTTATTTTGAAAAAATTTGTTAAAAAATTCAAAATTAATATATTATATTCAAAACCTTAATTTTAGTACACTTTTATTAATTTAATTTTAAATAAAATTAAAATCATGTTTAATATTTATTTAAAAGAAAACATGTCTACCCCTAAAAAACCATGTCTAAAACATTTTTTTTACAACTTATATAGTTATCAAGGTTTACAAAAATATTTTTAATGAAATTCCAAATTTAAAAATTATTTTATTAAAAAAGTATACTAATTAAAACAGTTTACAACAATTTTAAAATACTTTTTTTTTGGAAAAGAGATATTCATTCTAGGGGTTCCGAGTTCGAGCGCCTGTGTGTGCAAGGCACGTGTGCTTTGTGAAAAGATTAAGAAAATATGAACAGATACTACCATGTAATCGTACCAATATATTCAAAAAAAATAAAATACTTTTTTTTTTAATTTTTTCCAATTTAATTTTGAGTTTAAGTTTTTTCTGCAATTTTTTAATTCTATTTTTAAATTTTATAAAATTATTGATAATTAATTTTATTTGCAATGATATTTTAAAATTTTCAAATACAATTTATTTTTCATGACAATTATACATATCAATTTCCTTGTAATAATATTTAAATGAGTAATTATTTAATACATGAACGATCATAAATTTTTATTCCACCATGAATATATCAAATAATTATCTATGCTTTAAGTTTTAAAAATAATAATTTTATAGTTTATGTTTATAATATTTAATCAAATTCAATAAGCACCAAGCAAATAAATATTCTATTAAAAAAAAAAGATTGTATGAAACTGTGATTCTACAATATCTTTATCCCTTTCCAATAAGAAGATGATAAATCAAATTTTTCTTCTCAATTTTTTAATTGGATTTAAATTTTTCTTGGAGAAAAAAATTGAAAATTAAGAAGAAAAATCTGATTTATCATCCTCCTATTGAAAAAGAATAAAGATAAAGTAAAATCACAGTTTCATACAATCTATTCTCAACACATTAAACTGATTAATATTTTTTTCCTATTTTAATAATTCAAAATAAACTCTATTGATATTTCCTATTTTAATATAGATATAAATAATAAAATATTAAAACCAATTAATTTTGTCTTAACTTGGCTAGGGCTAGCTAAGAAAGTTTGTATAACCGTTAAATCCCCTGCATGTTGCGACGTGTAAGAGCCCAAATAGCTAAGAAAAAAAAGATACCCAAAGAAACGCCTCTTCTAATTCATCAAGACCTACTCAAATTAATCATAAATCCTGCCAAAACCATTGCCAATCGCCGTTTAGTTTCAAGCTTTGCTGTGCTTTGCATGCTTTACAACGGTAACTTCGTCCTCCTTCCTCTTTATATATCCCCCTTCCGAACCCCAACTTCAATGTACTTCGATTCTCTCATATAGAGCTCTTTTTGGTTCTTTGCGCTTTGGGTTGTTTTTGTTGTTTTCAGTGTTGCAGTTCCAATGGGGTTCGAAAGGTATCTTGCTTGTGTGTTGATGGTGATAATGCTGTGTTTTATCACTTCAACATTGGGTTATAAGTTCTATGTTGGTGGTAGAGATGGTTGGGTTGTTAGTCCTTCTGAGAACTACAATCACTGGGCTGAAAGGAATAGATTCCAAGTCAATGACACTCTCTGTAAGCATCCATTTATCTCTCTTTAATGTCCATATACATTTGCTAATTGAAATGATGCTGTACTGTTTTTGGTTATCTTGGTTTCAAATTTTGCAGTTTTTAAGTACAAGAAAGGGTCAGACTCGGTGCTGTTGGTAACAAGAGACGATTACTTCTCATGCAACACCAAGAACCCAATTCAGTCTTTAACAGAAGGTGATTCACTCTTTACATTTGATCGGTCGGGTCCCTTCTTTTTCATCACCGGAAACGCTGATAATTGCAAGAAAGGGCAAAAGCTCATCGTCGTGGTCATGGCTGTAAGACACAAACCCCAGCAACAGTCTCCTTCACCTTCTCCCTCATCTGCTGCGACAACACCGCCGGTTTCTCCACCAACATCACCCATTCCTGAGATTAGCCCTCCAGTAGAATCACCAAAGAGCAGTGAGGCTCCATCTGATGCTGTGGAACCAGCTCCGCCGGAGCACAAATCGGGTTCATTCAAACTAGTATGTTCTACTTGGTTGGTGTTGGGTTTTGGCTTTTGGGTCAGCATGGCCTAGGGGCTCGAAAATGTAGTTTGTTTTTGGTGCTGAATTGTTAAGGGGTTTGGTTAAATGTAAGAAACAAAAGTAGAAGAGAATCAGCTCCGCTTGTTATATTATTTTGTTCTTTATTATTGTTTTTCATAATTTCTTTCGTCATTAATAAATACATATAGGGTGTGCGCTTTCGTTTGAGTTTAATTATTTTTTATTTCAAATTACAATATTAATTTTATCATTATCGTTATTTTTATAATAATCATAAATAAACATACTGTTTACCTTAATTATTATAATAATAATTCTGTCGAAGCGAGATACAATACTCACCTTAGGGCCAATCTTCCTATAATTGTAACGCCCCTCGGAGAGCTAACCCTTATAAGAGAGGGTGCAATGCCATCACAAACTGATATAGGTAAATGGGCGGTGCATTTATCTTTAGTGAAATTAAAAATAACAGTGATGGTGAAGTTAAATGCTGTAACAATGAAATTAAAAATAGTAATGTGATGTATGTTTGAATTCAAACACAATTACAACAGTGAGAATAAAAAATGAATATTAAGTACACTAAATTAAAAATTATATATAATAAAAAATTTTAAAATTATTTTACTTTTACGAAATTATTAAAAATATTTGAATTTATAAATTCATTTAATAAAATATTAAAATGTATCTTCAATATTTTATTATACATATTTTAATTAATTATATACTCAATTTAAATTATTTATTAGATAAAATGATAATTATTTTTAATTATTTTTTATAGTTAGTTATTCTTTTATAACAATGATAAATATTATTTTCACAAATAATAACATTATACTTGGATCAAATTTTGAAGTATCTACTGGGATAATATTTAATACAAAAAATATATAATAGCATAAGATATAACAAGTTTCATTAAAATTAGAAATTAGGTTATGATACAAAATTTCTTTACAAAGACGAATTCATTAAACTTGTCGCAATGGTTATAACTCTAGCGCACCCTAATATAGCTAATAGAAAACTCTCATATATTTTTTTTGGGTGTTTTTCGAAAAAGTAAACTATTGATTAAGAAATATGTTTTATTTTCATGAGCAAAGATTTAACTCCTAACTACATGATTAAGAAGATGATGTAAGCAATCACCACATCATACCTCATGATTAAAATCATCATATAATTTTTCAGTAATAATTGAATTATTCGATTGAAGTGAAAGAATACTCTATTAAAATCACGTCGTCTTGAATAAAATATTTTTCTTCTTAAAATATTCATATTTGTTAATATTGAATTTAGTGAAAATATCATATATGTTAAATATATCCCTATATCTTCAAAGTCTGGTAAAAGAAAAAAAAGACATTGATTCGAGTATTTAGAGAGCCTAATTGAAGCAAAGGAAGACCTTAGCCATAGGTATCAAGATCTGAATCTACTTCATCATACATCGAGGTACACAAATTTTGTGGAAATAAAAAATTCACAAACCTTAACATGTCAAAGTAGCCTTTGATTTTTTTTTAAATTTTGTAATAATTTAACTCTAATATATATCATATAATATATGTATATGTAATTTTATATATAATATATATGTGTAATTTCATATTGTAAACGTTAAATAAAACGAGAAATTTATCCATATCTTAAAGCTTAATGAAAGGGTATCAGAATTTTAAAGATCATGTGAAAATAAATTAAATATATAGAAAAAAAAAAGGTTCATTTTGGAAATTTTCAGCATTTTATATAATAAAAAAATGAAGAATTTGATAGAGGGACACCAAAATTAATAATTAACTCTTAAACAAAACTTTAAAATGGATAGAATACCTAATCCCAAAGAAATGAGATTTTGTAACTTTGTAATGTTAATATATATTTTTTTTTCAAAATTTGATATAAAATCAAGATTTTAGCGAATCACATCACTTTAATTTGATATGAAATCAAGATTTTAGCAAATAGAGATCATAAAAAATGAAAAATATAAGACTCTATTTACAGTAGTACCGTTTAGTGAATATAACCATTTGGATCAAAGAAAGGAAAATGTCCCATTCAAGTTTCAAAGAATAATAAATGATATTTCAAACCTTATACTCAATTGATGATGCGTTAGTATTTTCAGAAAATATGTACTTCAAACATTTAAATATATATTCATCAAGGTTATAAAAAGCAGTAGATTAATAGTCTCTTTAAGTCCAAAATATACTTGTTCATAAGTCGGATTACTCGTCCAAGCTTGAAGATCCGCTTGAAAATCGAGAGGATTTAGGCAAAAATATCAGCTCGAAAAATGAGTTTCAGCAAAAAAAGTAAACTCGTTTAAAATATGAGTTAGGCCCGAGCTTGAACATTCAAGGCTCAAGCCCAACCCAACCCGACCCGTTTTAAATTTATAATACTTTATATTATGTTATTTTATATATTATGTAATTTAGAAGACATTAAAAAAATAAACCTATATTAAATATATAATATTACTCTAACGTAAACATTAAATAAATGTTAAGATGACTATATAAAAAATTTTATAAATAAAAAATATATAAAATTATTAAATATTAAAATAATATAATATAATTTTTTAAAAAAATTAAAAATAATATAGACGAACCTAAAATGGACTTGAGTTAGCCTTTTGCAAATAGAACAAATTTGGATAAAATTTTGAGCCGGGCCAAACTTGGATAAATATAAAATATATTAATATCATGTTTAGACCCAACCCGAACCCAAACCAGATCCGACCCGGCAACACCTGAAGTCCAAAATAGGTTATTTTAACAGAAGTAAAGTCATAATATCACCCAAGGAACCATTATTCCATCTAGGAGTGTTCAATCGGTTAACTAACCCGAACTATCATTAACCGAATTATCCAACCCCATTTAAATCTTTAACCGTTAATCGAACCGAAACTTTTAAAAAAAATTTAATCGAACCAAAATTTTTCTGTTAATTCGATCAGTTAACCGAATTAACTGAAAATTATATATATATTTTTTTAGTTTTTTATTAAAACAAGTATAAAAATTAACCGAATTAAAGTATTACCCAAATTATCCGAATTAAAGTTTTTAATTTTGGAAGATTTCAAATTAGAGATTTTGAGGGTGGATGAGTAAATCGTGATTTTTAGTTTTAATTTTAAAATTTTTATTTTTATTTATTAAATTATTTGTCTTTTCTAGAATTGAGTTGGATACTTGAATTTATATATATATAAGATCGAATTTATATTGAATTGGATAATTGATTAATATTTATGTATTATAATATTATTTATTAAATTCGATTAATTCAATTAACTTATCAATTTCGAACCGAATTAATTGAAAATTCAAAAAATTATTAACCAACCCTCAACCGAATTCATTCAGTTAACAAACAAATTAACCAAATTCGATCGATCAATCAAATTTTTTCGGCTTTAACCAAATTATTTATCTTAAAAAAACAAGGGTCATCTCCCCTAAATTGCATCCATGAAAGTTAAACTATACGCATCTAAATTGTATCTGCATTTGCTTTTCAGTTTTTGTTTTTGAACAAGAAATAACTTTACAGTCATCGAAATTGAACAATCAGCAACCTAAAGGGGTAATGAAACTCAGTAATCAACAATGCAGCCGAATTTGTTATCACGTATACTTCACTCACTCCAAGCAAAACCTAGAAAAACAAGTTGTAATAATTAATCACCTAAATATATTTTAAAAACTCATAACCAAACCCATTAAATATAAAATAAAATAAAATACAATATCATTCAGTCCTTAAACAAGCAAGCATTATGTATTATTCCACTCCACATTGGCAAATGAAACTGATGACTGTTTTGGGATGTACATGTGCACCTTTGAGATGATTCCGTTGCCGATCATCAGATTTTGCAACTTCTCAGTACATACTAATCATAAGGAAACAGATTCCACAATGACTACAATTCACACCACTGCACCAGAATCATTTGAGAATATAATTTCTTGTGCCCAAAAAATGGGTGTTTGCTGAAATAATTTCAGATAACTTCCAGGAAAACAAAATAATGACTATGTCTGTTATCCAAAATACCATCAGCAAGATTTGAGGAGGAATGGCTTTCACCCTACGTCAAGCTCCACTCTGTGCAGAGAAGTGAGGTGCTCGGCCAAGTGGTATTATGAGATCCTTCATAACCTCATATTCTTCCATACTTATCTGGGCACCATCCAGCACCTATGCAACCAACAAAGACAGCCGAGTGAGAATCACAAAAATGAAGCTTTTACCACCAAATTTAAGGAATCAACTCATTTTTATGCTTTACAAGGTATTGACTCGGTGATCTCTTGAATATGTTCAGCAACAGCAGTTAGTTAAATCTATTGAACTAAAGCATCAAAGGAGACACAATATAAGAGAAGACCATTTTCCAGCAACATATATATAAAGTAAAAAAAGGGAAGTCACAAATATTTCTAGTTGATAAATTCGCAAGCAATTAACAAAGTGAAACATGCCAGATACAAATGCAAAACAACTGGCTGAAGATGCTGAACAAAAAACAGATTACCACAGTAAACAAAGAATATAAATCAAAAGAAGGATTCCATCATTTTAAGTCTACGGGTAATTGGAATCTGCTTCTCATGTATCGCCACAGCACAAAATTAAGCTTTAGCTAACAGAAGACTGAATTTTTCAAGAATTTCACATATAATTTTATACTGAAAAATATCAATAGGCTGCATTTACAATCCCAACACCTCACCTTGTGAAGAAGCATCCTCCCATTAGTCATGTGTGGAGTGAGGGCTGGTATTCTACAAACTGAAAGGGCATCAATTAATAGAAGAACAATTACTTGCCACTGTTTCATTCTGAATGCTGGAAGTGCTTCCACAAAAGACATTGTATCTAGCAGGCGTCCCTGAATAGAAGTACATTTAAAGAACATTCACAAGCAAACTCACGACTATGGGAATGCAAAGAATCTTTTGGTAACAAGAGCTTTTATGAATAAGCATAAGCAATAAGTTATAGCCAGAAAATTGATTTTACAACTACAATGAAACTCCCAAATAAAACAGTTCAGCATCCTCAAGGTCCTAAACAGAATTATCATAAAACTTCTCAATATGATTAACCATTCCACAATTATTGGTTCAGAATTTGTACCATTCCCTGCTCCAAAGTAGATACTGGTATAGGCAGTCTGAGAGCAGTAACAATAGCAGGTAAAGCACGAGAAATACAACCAGCAAGAGTTTCTTTAATTTCAGAAGAACGACCATCTCGTAAGACAATCTTCAGCGGATACTCCCTCCCATTAACTGAGAGGTACTCTTCATGGAAAGTTTCATCTCTTCCATATATATAAGCCAAAGAAGATGATGTTATCCATTCAAAAAGCGCATTCCACATTGTTGCAAAAGCTGACAGCTGATGGACATAAAAAAGAATAGGAGAAGCAATCAACAAAAGTAGAAAATGCAGAAATCATATGGCACTGTTGTCCGTCTATAAGACTTACAGTTAAACTGAAACCCTCAGGGGGAGCATCAAACCACGAGTCCTCTGGGTTAAAAAAATCAGAGCGTGGAATACCAGGTTTTGTTGGCCACTTTACAGGGCCTTCTTCTGGTTCAGGTTCTGCTTCAAGTGTATCAATATTCTCCACTTGCTCCTCCTTGTCTGCCTCAAGTGGATGTGGCAATATGATCAGCCCAGCTTCAGAAACTGTACATAAAATAGGGTCATAAAAAAACTTAGGCTTCTGCATACATCATTAAAACTTTGAATGCACACACACACACAAAAAAAAAAAAACATACCAGCGTCATTGACATCAGAATCTCCAGATGCCACAGCTGCCGCTGCCTTGCTCAAAGCCATAGCACAAGCTTCTGCGGATGCAAATCGTAAAATATTATCATCATCATCACCATCTTCTGCTCTGCCACGATTTTCAGAATCTCCTTTCTGTGCATCCATTTCTTTAACTTCACAAAGACTCCCTTTCCGAGTATTGTCAACATTTTCTTTATCAGCCCAAGTAACTGAGCGATTAAGTTTCTTTGCTCCAGCAGATTTAAGAGAGGATTTAAGCACAACCCCACTTGATGCCACGGCCTTGTCAGAAAGGGTTTCCTTCTCTGCTTCAGCATTAATTGTATCCAAACCACTCTGATCGACACATTTAGTTGAAGGCATTTCTACAATGCCAGAATCCTCTTTCGTCAAAGCAGAGGAGGATTCTGATGTCATACGTTTATCTTCTAAGTCTTTACAAACTCCTTTCCCTTCTGATTTTTTCAATTTCGAACCAGAAGAACCCTGTCTTGATCCCAGGGGTGTCTTGGAAACAGTATACTCATCATTCATGATTATTTCACTAGTAAAGTTCATCTCATTAATCACATCTTTCATAGTACTCGGCTTCGTTCTTTGACTCTGTCCAATACTACCGGGATTCTTAGAAGTGGTATATTCATTGTTCATAATTATGGCACTAGTAAAATCTATCTCATTATTGACAAAATAATCTCCTTTGATATCACCCAGCTTGGAACTGCTAGAATCAAACACTGCAATTAAAAAAAAAAAGCATTAGTTAAACTAAACAAAACCAAGTTTCTCTCCAAATAAAACTCGAATAATTGGGGGAAATCTAACCTCCATTTTTGCTGTTCTTAGAAGATGAAGGCTTAGAAACCAATTCTCTTTGTGGAACATAGCCTTCAATAGCATTGGAAGGACCCACCAAAGAAACTTCCCCAGCTTTTATTTCCTCATTCTCTTTAATCTTCAAATTCGAAAACCCTAAATCCCCATTCTTCCCCAAATCCTCATCGTTCAAATCCACGTCATCAAACAAACTGAAAATCGCATTAAGTTTCGCATGATTCAAAACGGAACACCTCTGTTCTTGTAAACTCCCAGCGAAAACTCGGCTATTAATCAGGCAATCGGTGGAGCAAAAGCGGCTGGTTTCTTGTAAATCGTAAACTCGGTGCTCATTCAAAGAGATTCGATAACGGCCTCTTCGACGGGGTTCGGAAGGTAAACGGTTTTGGCAGAGAGGGTAACCGCAAGTGTTGGAAATCGACCTCTCGGTTACGACATCCTCATAGTCGCTTCGAGAAATTAAGGAACCAGAGGAGATTAGTTTTTTCTCGTCTCGGATTCCGTCAAGGAGATGGAGTTGAATCTTGTGTACTGCTTCTGAAACTGAGATTGACTGATCGTTCGCCATTGATGATGAACCTTTATTTATTTTTGGAGAATTTTAATTTTTTTTTCTCTTGCAAAGTTCTCACTTCTCGCCTCACCAGTGACTATATTTGAAGCGAGGTTCTAGAGCTGCAGTCGGTTTTTGCTTTTCGATTTAGAAACATAATAAATAAATAAGTTACATTAATGGTGGCTCAACTATTGGAAAATTTATTGTTAGCTCACTCAACTTTAAAAAATTACAAAATGGCCACTCACCTTATAGTTTTCCTAATCCAAACCCGTTAAAATGCTAATAGTTGGCTGATAATTGATAAAGGAAGTTAACTTAATGACATGAATTTTTTAAGGATTAAAAGTTTTCAAATTTCCATGTTATTTTATAATTAAAGTTAAAAAAACTAATCTTAAACCCAAGACATACCGTTTTCAATCATCTTCAGCCTCACATCCTGGCCATTATTTGGCAATCAGAAGTTGAGGAGTTAAACTTTCGAAGGGATGATGATGAAGCAGAGGCAAAAAGTGAAAAATGGCAGTAGATGTGGGGGAATTGGTGTTGAAGAGTTGGTGAAAGCGCTTAAAGCAATAAAGACATCACTCCTTTTCAAAATTAAAATGGCTTCATTAACCCTTTTAAATTGCTCAAAGGTCGAGCCAAACCTACACAACAACATTATAATCACCTTGTTAATGCTTCAGGTTCACCTTCCTCTCTTCAACTATCTAAATTCCCACATTTGGGATCTAGCGGTGAAGGCATTGACTTAGCATTTTTCTTATTTTCTTCCTCAGTGCCCTTGGCTCATGCGTCTGTATAGCTAACCATATTCGATTCTCCCCCATTAATTACAGAGAAGACAACGCCATCCTAATTTGAAGAGCAGGAGTCAGATGTTCAACACTGGTATTTTGATGAAGCCCACACCCCCTAAACAGACACCTGCTGCAAAAGAAGAAAGCAGAGATTTCCTGGAGCACAAAAGAAAGAAAATTTCATATTCGGGTCCATTGGTTGGTGGCTCCGTGTTTAGGAAGTCTGGCAAGGAACATGATGATCTTCCTATGGTCTCACCCAAAGCTAACTTATCGAAATTATCTGGCTTAGTAGCGACTAGAACTTTGGCTTCTGATGATCACAGACAGAAACCTGGACCCTTGACTCTACAAGCAGTAAACCATGGAGGCAAGCCTCGAAGATCTTTTAATGATTTTGAGTCTGCCAGAAGACATGATGTCAAACGACATATGCCGAAGATTGCAGCATCCCCGGTAACGGGAGGTGGAAGAGCCTGCAGTAGTGGTGCAGCATGGTTTCCTATGAAATACTGGTGCAGCATTGTGGAGGTCCCAGGGGACACAAAATATACGTATCAGGTCCATTACTTGCTCCATCCGACATTGTCGATCAAATACTTAAAGAGCATGACCGTAAGATCCAAGAGTTTGCTCGAAGAAGAGCACGGCTTCACAAGAGATTGAAAGAATTGCGGTGGATGATAGAGAGTAGTCATGTATGCTGTGATCAATTTCGGTGGTACCGTCTGGAAAGCCCATCAAAAGAGAGGCCATAATTAAGCAGCACAAAAAGCCTATCAAAAAGAGAGCCCAAAATGTAGTGCAAAAATTGTAAAACTTTTGCGGTGAGCGTGGATCGAACACGCGACCTTCAGATCTTCAGTCTGACGCTCTCCCAACTGAGCTATCCCCGCAAGTGTGATGCAAGTTCTAAAGGAAACTAATTATTCTAAAATCCTAATAGTGTTTGGTCTCAAAACGCAGCCGAGATTAGTATTAGACGGTAAAACAAATTATGTCACCTCAATTATATCAAAAAAATAAAAATAAATCGAATTGCCTTTTATTTTTTGTATGCAATGCCTAAACTACCTATAACTCCTCTATTTGTGGCTTGTATTTTCTGTGCCAATATCCCATTTTTTTATGTACGAATTCTAAAAGTTTTCTGCCTCACCTCATGCAAATATGAACATCAAGTTTTCCAAGAATATGATGTTTATAGCTGATTGTAAACATAACCATATTCTATCTTCAAAATGGATCTTTTTTATCTTCAACCAAATGTTCCATAAGATAGCAACAAATTTGATTGTGATTTCTAAGTTCTCATCCCTACAAAAAGGGATCCCGAAGAATGAAATATTTCATACTTCTACAGTTCTACTCTCAATATCATCTTTGCTCAATCCCTAAGTCAAACCAAATTGCTTTAGCTAATTGTCAATTTAATGATAAGAGATCAACATCCTCAAACCTAATGTTGTGGATAAAAGGTTGCATCACAAGGTTGTATCTTTTTAGCAAGTTCATATTTGCATGGTAGTCTACCACTGCAAATTTTCCAAAGATTTTTAAAAGTAAAAAATTCAGATGATGATCTCATTACGATGTTATTGTTGTCATGAGACATAATTTTAAAGTGTCACGTGTACCAAACTTAATAACTTTACAAAAAAGTATAAAATTAATTGATGGAAAAAATTCAAATAATTAATTGGACAAAAAAAACACAGACACAAAGTTGAAAGGAGATGTCAAGTTCATTAATCAAGTGAGTATTTAACTCTAACAAAAGAGAAGGTGAAACCGTTGTTATGGTCTATTTGGATGGACGGTGAGTATAACTTTAGAAAGATTGAAAATAATGGCAGGAGTGAGCTTGATTACTATAACGGTGAGCGTAGGTATTGCAACAATAAGATTAAAATTAGTGCTAAAATACATATTTGGATTCAAACTCTAAGGTAATTTGTGATTAAAATAGAAAATGACCATTATGAACATTAATTTACAATTTTATTATAAAAACATAAATCACCAAATTATATTCATGTCGAATTTATACGATTTTTTTTTTTTTTTTTGTACATTCATATGAACTTTGTGTGAGAAACTCCACCTATAAAATAAATATATAATATTCTTAACAAATCACAATGATATTAAAAAGATGGGCTTGCTATACAAAATAGTAGCTGTAAAGTGTAAACTAATTGATTATGATGTGTATGGGGCATCAGATGTTAGCTGATAATGTCCAGCTTCACCACCAGCAGAGAAGCAATATGGATTTACTGTCAACTCAACTGTAGTTTGCCAACTTCAGAGTTGTCTTGTGAAGCCGTGCTCTTCTTCGAGCAAACTCTTGGATCTTACGGTCATGCTCTTTAAGCATTTGATCGACATTGTCGGATGGAGCAAGTAATGGACCCGATACATATATTTTGTTTCCCCTAGGGCCTCCACCATGCTGCACCAACCATTAGTATTTCATAAGAAACCATACCGGTCGAACAAAAGCCTAAAGAAGAAGCTAAAACCAAATACTACTACTATCGGGAAAATGGGGTAATTATATCAGTAGCATTGATTAAAGATGATTGCAAAATAAAGAATGTGGTCAATGATAAATGTTAGTTATGTATGCTCGATCAATTTTGTAACTAACCGGGCTTGTTTCCGTACTGCAGGCTCCTCCACCTTCTGTTACCGGGGATACTGCAATCTTTGGCATATGTCGTTTGACATCATGTCTTCTGGCAGATTCAAAATCATTAAAAGATCTTCGAGGCTTGCCTCCATGGCCTACTGCTTGTAGAGTCAAGGGTCCAGGTTTCTGTCTGTGATCATCAGAAGCTAAAGTTCTAGTCGCTACTAAGCCAGATAATTTCGATAAGTTAGCTTTGGGTGAGACCGTAGGAAGATCATCTTGTTCCTTGCCAGACTTCCTAAACACAGAGCCACCAACCAATGGACCCGAATATGAAATTTTCTTTCTTTTGTGCTCCAGGAAATCTCTGCTTTCTTCTTTTGCAGCAGGTGTCTGTTTAGGGGGTGGGGGCTCCATCAAAAAACCACTGTTGAACATTTGACTCCTGTTCTTCAAATTAGGATGGGGTTGCCTTTTCTGTAATTAATGGGGGAGAACCGAATATGGTTAGCTATACAGAAGCATGAGCCGAGGGCACTGAGGAAGAAAATAAGAAAAATGCTTGAGAAATATTTGCATATAAAAATAGTTCCTCCTGTTCTCACCAAAAAGCACATAAGTGACTGCACACAATGTTTACATTCTTGAGAAATGTTTTTTTTCTGAACAACAACTCAAATTTATATCCTTTACTACAAAAGAAATTTCAGAACACAATATGATCTTGTTTCGTATGACTAGTATTTGAATGAACAACAATCAGATCTATTTTCTTTTAAAAATAATTACCTGAGTTGATGTGGCGAACTCAGTATTAGACTTGGATGCTGGTATTGCAAGTGGCTCCTTTTGTCCCCTCCTTTCCATGTCAACCCTTGAACCCCTACTCTCAACTGCTCTTTGCCTAAGGGAAATATAAGAATAGATTAATCTTTGTGAGGGACAGTTCTTAGTAGTAAGTAAGCCTCTCCTTACAACTCCACAGAAAATGTGTGTGCACACATATATATCAAAGAAACACTTATTCTATTGAAGAAGAGCAGTTATTACTGTTTGCCATTATCAGACATCACATAGGTAAGAAAGTAGACAATAAGGCAGACAAGTTATTTATACCAGAAATAGAATATAACCATGCTGATCTTTTAAGTTGATATGAATCAAATTTAACATGTACCTTCTAGCTTCTTCATCCCTCAACTTAGCATCAATCTCCTTGCTAGGAGGATACCTCGGTAAACTTGAAGGATCGCACGCAAGAGGTTGTGTTGTAAAGAACTGAAAAAAGAGGAAGAGAAAAAAATAACCTGTGAAAATAAATCAACAAGCTAAAACATGTATTTTCATGGTTGTAACACACTCATCTTAGTTCTGATACAAAGACTACAAAGAAAAATGTTTTTAACTCCACTATTTAGAAAGAGGTCAGTATATGATCCTGAATTTACTTTGCAATAATAAATCCATGCCAAAAAGGAGCACACAACATTCCTCTATTAAATAAATTCATTGGAAATGATTGATCATATTGTGCATACCTCACTCTTCAAAGCAAAAGCTGCAGTTCTTCGACTAACAGGGTCAATTGAAAGCAAGGTCTCCATGAGAGTTACAGTAGGAGAAGGCAAGTCTTTAAATGTTTCAGCAACACATCGTCTATATGGGTGTAGAGGCTTGAACACAGTTGAATGAGGTAGTTTTGCTCTTCTCCAGTATTCATCAGTTGGCGAGCCACAAAGCTTAAAGATCTTATGTAATTGCTCAACCTACAAGGTCCAAAGAACTTAATTCATACCTGCATTTACTTTAAAATGCAAAGGAGAAAACAAAAGAAGCACATGGATAGGAGATGATATCACCTAAAGAGAAATTTGGATTTATAAATCATATTGCTTCTTCATGGAAGAATGGGGGGAAAGCACAATACAAAAACATGCATCATATCATACACCAAAACCATTTATTAGAACATATCTGAACTGCCATTTTTGTTTGCAAACATCAGCTTTTGCACGTTTGCATGGTCTAAACACAAAGATCAACAGGCAAGCTTAATCAAGCTCAAAGTAAAGACAACCTAATAACACAAAACCAATTATAATCAAAATCTAAGGCATACATTTGAATATTCTTTTATTCGCACGAGATCCAAACACCAAGAAAACTCGAATATCAGTATAAGCAAGCATGAAGTTTTATAATGACCGTAGCAAGTTCCATATTATTTCTCTTTACCATCACAACCCTGAGTTAAGGCCAGGAACTTCTTGTCAATACTTTTCCCTCAAATACTCTCTCTTGGAATTATAAATTTATAATGACTATAATATTAACAGTGAAGAATAAAACGACTACGCATTAAAATTAGTTCTTGAATGTGGTACCTCTGTTTTCCCAGGCAAAATAGGTTTGCCTGAATACAGTTCCCCAAGTATGCAACCAGCACTCCATAAATCTACGGCAACACCGTAGTGAGAAGCTCCTAACAAAAGTTCTGGTGGCCGATACCAAAGAGTCACTACACGATTGGTCATTGGAACACTATCGTGAGGATCAAAATGACACGCTAATCCAAAATCTGCAATCTTCAAGATTCCATTACTGTCAATGAGAAGATTTGAACCCTTTATGTCACGATGAAGGACACCATGACTGTGACAGTGATCAAGTCCACTTAGAAGTTGCTGCATGTAGCATTTAATCTGACCCAAAACCGAAAGAAAGTCATTAACAAACAAATACTGAAATTAAAAGAAATATCCATTAACATCTGAATAAATTGTAAAATGAAGGTAGGTAGGTGACTGCTACACCCACATTGCATCTAAACACCGGTTTATTAAGAGACAATGTTGAACAGCAGCCAGAGATAACAATGAAACAAGGTTACCTGAGGCTCTGAAAACTTGATCCTGGGAAGTGATGCAAGTCCCACAAGATCATGTTCCATATATTCAAAAACAAGGTAAAAGCCGCACCCCGTTGGGGATGTGATCAAGCCTTCCAGTTTCATAACATTTGGATGATCAAGTCTTCGCAAGAGAATAATCTCCCTCGCCACAAACTTCATGCTTTCAGGATCATGATTATCAAATTGCACTCTTTTCAGAGCCACAAGTTTATTATGAATGAGGTCACGAGCCTTATACACCCTACTATAGGTTCCTTGACCAATCTGCAAGAATGAAATACTATCATTCAAAACCAAATGAAGGAAAATGAGAATTTCATCATGGAAAATAGACTTGATATAGATGCATAATTGGCTGAGTTTCAGTGTCAAACTAAACCACAATGTACCCTACTACAATAATACAGGATCTTCAGATGTGTGCTTAGATTACCAAAAAAGGGGCAAACCAATAGACTTGATGTTAGAAAAGTATTTCAACTAATAAGATGTATATGTGTATGTGTGTATAGAAAAAGAGAGAGAGATCTACTTGTTAGAACTAATTACTCTGATCATATAAAGGTTCCCTATCCAATTGACATCCCAAATTAGTTACTATACTAGTGAAATTATGGAACAAATAAACATAGTCCAGTTATAAAGTGTCCAACTGGCAAAGTGAAGTGATGTCAGTTTAAATATTCAATTAGTTAAATTAATGATCAATTCTAAAGCCTAATTTCTGAACATGATCATCTTCCCGAGTTGTACTCAGTTCATTAGCATATCTGTGTATAATGAGCATTGACCATGCTTCAAAATAAATGTAATACAAGACCAAGCCAAGTAAGAGAACTTACTTTATTCAACTTCTGAAAGGTACTGGCCCGTCGTGGGATCCATCCATTGATAGCTTCACCTGCCACAGCAACAAGCCAAGAAGGCCATCCTGCTGCAACCAACTCCCCTTCTATGCTATTCAGCACCCTTTCTGAACCAGGATGATGATGACCAGCAATTGTAACCCCACACTTTTCTTCCTCATTTTTCTCTACCACCTCAAACTTATCAAGGATCCTCTTATTCTCAACTTGACCATTATAAGAAAAACGACTGGAACCATCGGATTTCTTATTGACCAACAAGACTTTCACATCACCACCGCCTTTTCTATCCTGTGATCGAAGAACCTCCTCTCTTCCCGATGAATTAGCTGGTTGAACAAGCTTATCTAATGACCCTTTTCGCGTTAGCCTCTTCTTTTGGTTCTCCCGGCTATCTTGAACAGTCGCAGACTTGGAACTCATGCAACCCATGTTTCAACGTTATATAAACAATTACAATCACCAACAATAAAAAACCTCCTTCAACAACCGTAATTCGCCATCTACACTAATACTAGCTAACTCTATATTAAAGTTGAAGAATTAGAACTACACGACGGATTGAAATCCAAGCTTTATCCTAAACTCGTTTGATCATTTCAAAGTTACCACCCCCATGACCAAGTTTCCAAATTAGAATATGCTACAAGTAACATGAATATTGGACCTCAGAAGCTGATGAAAATAACTCCAATCCAAAAAACAATCAAAACCCAGAAATATTTCAGAAGACTACAACAGTGGGGAACAACATAGTACTTTGAAAGGTGTTAAGAATTGAAAAACAAATAGAAAGAGGATGCTTTAATTAACCGCCAAGGAAAATATGGCCTTCTTTGATTTTTGAGAAATGCATAAACATTTATTTATATAATTATAATATAAAAATAATAATCATATAATAATGACTTGTCCTAATACTTGATACTGAACTATCTATAAAAATATAAAACAGAGACGGCTTTTGCCGGCTCTGGCTCAGTCAAGTCAACAAAAAACCATTCTCTCTTTATCTTTATCTTTTGTTTTTCTATATTTATTTAAAAAGATAAACACAGAGAGTGGAAGCAGATAAAAAGCGAATTTTGGATTGAAAAAAGAGGTAAGCAGACTTTTCCTTTGTTTGGGGTGTTTGAACGTTGCATTTGACGCCTTATGATTTTGAATGCTACATTCTTCTGTCCGGTTAGGGCTTACCACAAAATTGTTTACATTTCCAAAAATGACTACAGAGACCGTTGTTTTGGCCTACCCAATGATTATCCATAGAAGTTTCCTTCAAGAATTGAATATGTTCGTAGTTGGCTTTGGGTTGGTGAGCTTGGAGAGCTTCAATGTTGCTCTAAGACTGGATGGGAGTTGAGGATTCAAGGTTTCTGAAGCTTTGAACTAAGGGTTCTTACCTAAACAATAGTGGTGGCTGAATCAGAACGAAGACTGATCGAGTTTTAGAGTGCTGGAGGCGAGATAATTTCCCATTTACATCCCCAATATATGCCCCTATGGCAGCAGATAGTTACACTTCCCTTGATTGCTTATTAGAAGGAAGGTAATTGATGAAGGGCGTGGAGGGATAGGGTGGAGGCTAATGTATGGAAGCATGGTTGGTTGAATAAACCTCCGCATCATAAAGCTGCATTGCTTGTTTCTCTTCAGTTCAACCTTTGATGAGATTTTATTATGAACTGTATCAACAACTCCGCTTCGCGGGGGCTTCAAATTCTTTCCCATAATTTATTTTATTTATTTATCAAAAAACCGCATGTAAAAGCATCAACTGAGCTTTTATAAACAAATTTACATCTAATTGAACTGTTAGTCATAAAAAAATCAATCGGTCTCTTTCTTTAATGAAAATTATCAATAGTTCGGTTTAATCGTTACAAAAACTGTCGTGTGGTAATATTTGGTCCCTCATGTTAATAAGGTTAGCAATCAAATCGATTAATTGACAGTTTTAATTAATAGAAAAAGTCTATTGATATTTTTGCCACTAAATGCTCAATTGGGTGTACTATCTTTAAAAGGGCTCAATTCAATTTTTGATTTTTTACTCTAAGTTTTTTTTATCATTAAGCCTTTAGTTTATGATGAAACTATAATTATTTAACGTAAACTATAAAAATGATCACTAAATTATTATTTTCGTTTTATTTTAGTCATTGAACTATTGATTTTTTTGATGACTAAATTTTTCAGAATCAAATATGTAATATAGGAGTGGATCTCATTGAATCAAGAAACATCTAGATTAGAATTTTCAATTTTTACGGGGGTTGAAAAGTGAGTTGGGAATAGATATTAAAAGAGTAATCAAAATTTCTAGTGTAGGGTTATGTTTCTTCCTACCAAGGTTATTAAAAGAGTTACACAGATGTGAAGAAAAGGTTCTGAAGGTTGAGCAAGGGGAGCAAAAATGAGTTGGGAATAGATATGTCATCTCAAGGCTGAAGGAGGGGTTGGAGTTAAAAATTCGGTTCTTTAGAACAAAGTTGGTATGATGCAAAATCTGTGGTCAATGTGGATTAAAGCAGGGTCTGTTTGGGTTGCAAGTCCAAGCTCAACCAAGTCATAGTTGGGCATGGAAAAAATTACTCAAGCTTCCAAGTCTTGTTCCTTTGATTTTGGGGTTTCATGGTGTTTATAAAGCAGAGAAGTGCTGGGAACTTCATTGTGGGGTTTGCTAGTTAACTCTTTCTGTGTGTAATGTAATGATGAGGAAATGGAAACTAGAGAGCATATCTTTATGTGCTGCTCCTTTTCAAAAGAGTTGTAGGGAAAAATTTTGCAGGCATGTTGGATGCATAGGGTGTTAGGGTGTTGGCATGAAGAGCTTGAGTGGGAACACTTAAAACTCTGCATTCCACCATTATCAAACTTGCATGGAATGCTTTCCTTTATTTCATTTGGCAAGAAAGAAACTACAGACTTCATGCTGGCCCGTCAAGATCAATACAAGTTTTACTTTCACAACTAAACAATATTGTTCGAGATAGATTGCTGAGAACAAATATTGCTATAAATAATACTGATTTAGTGTATAGAAATTAGGGTTCCATTCTATTGGTGGTGGTTGCTTATAAATCAGTATTATTTATAGCAATATTTAGTGTGTAGAAATTGTTATCATAATGTTTTCTTATTATCAATAATTTTTGAAGTATTTATTCGATAATTAATTTCGATTGTAATTATAATGGTTTGAGAATTCCACTTAAATCCTCTTTATTGTTTATTTATTCAATAACATTAAATTATTTTGTAATAAATTAATAGTAGAATAACAAAAATGGTTTAAGGCACAACTAGATAGGAGATCTCATCCTAGGAAAAAAAAACCAGCAACGGTGTTCATTGATTATAAAGAACCCAAAGTTTTACATACAAAAAAAAATTTAGAAAATCGTTCTATTATGTTATTTGGATCTCATCATTTGCTAAAAAATAAAATATAATAATAAAATAAAAATATCATGCTGTACAAATAAAATTCGTATAAAATTATATTTTTTATTATAATAGAGTTTTTTTTAACTTTTAAATAAATATGATTGAAATTCATCTTCTATCACCTAATTTTTAATATTAATGAATTTCTTCTGTTTTACTTATTACTTTACCTTTATTATAATACCGTCGAACACAAAACAGCCTGAAAAGTGAAGAAAAGAAAAAGCACACTTCCCAACCAACATCACAGCTGAGTCTTTAGTCATTTAATCCCAATTCCAGATCAGATTCTCTTCATTGAATTTCTCAATCTCATTTTCTTCTCACGTTCCCTTCCCATATCTTATGCTACACTGAAACTCCCACCAATGCCACAACTATTTTTCACTTTAATCCGCATTGTGATTTAGAGTTGTAAAAACAGATGGGAAGAAGAAGATCTAGGCAAGTAACATAACAGCCGAAGCAAGTGATGTTGTTTCAAATCGGTACAATACAATGGGCTTGTCAATGCTCTTCGTGATCTGCATTCTTCACTCCGCGATCGCAATAACAAGTGGGTCCTTGATAATGTTCTGTCTCAACGAGATCAACATCTTCGCTCACGGTGTTGAAACGGCTCAAAAGCTTTTAGGGTCAACCCCACATGATTAACTCTTGATTCAGACATCCAATTCTTTTGTTGGTTTGCTTCTTTTCGTGATTGGGTTCTTGGTTTTCATGGTAGCTTTTGTGAAGGATAAAGAGTTCCAGAGCTTCTTCGCCAAAGGGTGTATACTCATTCCTTTATCAATGGCTCTTTGGAGGGTTAATTTTGAGAGAAGGTTAGAGGATTTGGCTTGGGATTGGCCAAGACAAGTGGTGGGTGATATTTTGCTGGCTCTTTCTTGGGTCTTTTTTTTACTCTACACATGGAGGGAGAAGTATGATTAGCATCAAAGGATTGCTTTGCTGCCATGCCAATCCCAATTATAGCCATTTTGCACTCTCACTGTGCTCTGACATGAGCAGTGTGTAATGTAGAATCATGGGTATGGAAGTGAATTGTAGAAAATACTGCCATTTGAAATGTCAAACTGAGCATTTACTTATATGTACATATACGTGAATTGTAGTGGTTGAACTAATTGTGAGCTACATCCTTTCTTTCTTTCTTTCTTTCTTTGCTTTATCTTTAGCAATTGGGATACACAAATAGAGGCAGGCATTATTCAAGAATGTGGTGCCGCTGGTTCATCCATTAATGGGGGGACCAAAGCAAAGCATCTCTAAATTATTCATCCTACTAAACTCTCACCGACATGGCTATAAATGGTGTATGGAGTAGGGCCTAAGTGTCTTGTTGGATCCCACTTTATTGCTTTTCAACGGGTTTTTTTTGTTCATTTTTTTTCAACGTTTTTTTTACAAAAATAATAATAATTTTTGTTGGTAAATTACAATAGGAGTCAAAACTTTAATATCAATGTGATTAGTATAACTCGAATTTAAATCATATTTGATACGATGAATATTATCATCATGAAATCAACACATGAGGTTCAAAATAATAATAATTTTAAGAAAAAAAAACTTGAAATAAAGGGAGCAAAATTGCAACCCATCAAAGAACTGATTTTTGCAAGCTTAGCCTAATAAAAGAATGAAAGAGGTTATGCACAAGCGATCCAATGTTAAAAAAATTAGATATATTTTAAATAAAATTTTATTAACCACTAACATTAAATCTCGATCATCACAGTTGATTCAAGATAAATTATAACACAACTCTACTTAAATTTATGACACTAAATTTTTCTTTTAATATATAAATAACAATTTAACACGTGATATCTTAAAACGAGAGACAATCAATATATAAAGCTCGAGGCCTAAGCATGAGATCTAATTACCCACATCTCCTTGACCATCCTATATTTTAAACAGAGTAAACGACCTATCTTCATCATCTACTCATCCTTATATAAATAAACTTATATATATATATATATATATGTGTGTTTCTAAAAACAAAATAAAGTCAATGATGAAAAACAATAGGCATCGTCTGATTATGGAAAATTTGAATGGACGCTGGATTGTTTTGAGACTCCCGTTGAATGTCTATATTTTTGAATCAGTATATACTTCCACATAAGATATGTTTTGGTAACAAATTTCTTTTGAATAATATTAAAATATCACATAAATACATTTTAATATTAAAATATCACATAAATACATTTTCCATATGTTCGTAAATGTAGCCCTTTAGTCTCTTACAGGGTACATAGGTTTACTCAAAGCATGACAAACCATGACACCATCTGCTAAGCACGTATCCTACACGACCCAATGAAACGCTGCCGAGGTGGTACAGTTAAATACCCTCGACGCCAATCGCGCTTGGTATTTCCCGTTAACTGGGTCGCTCAAATCTGGTAGTATCCACTTTTTCATCATCTCATCTCAGAGTCTCGGACACAGAGAGCTACCAAAACTCTCCAACAAAACAATCCCAAACCCCCAAAATAACTTAAAACCAAAATAGAACGGTCATAGAAAAAGATCAAAGCCCAACCAAAGCCACTTTGAATAGAAAGAAAAGACATGGAAGCGCCACCGTCCACTTCTCCAACATCGCCACCACCTCTTCTTCCTCCTCCTCCTCCTCCTCCGTCATCCTCATCATCATCGTACACGTTATTTATAACGATTATGAGCAAAAGGAGAACATGGGTATTTCTGTTTGTGCTGGTGTACGCCATCCTTTTAGCTTCTTTGTGGAATTCCCTCAAATCTATACTTTCTTGGTACAAACACCAAGCCCAACCCTCTTCCTCTGGTTGGCCTGCCCTCTATGCATCTGTTCTTCTCGGTGCAGTTTTTGGGGTGCTCTCCATGGTTGCAGCTCTGGCTGTGGCTGTGCCAGCCACTTTGGTCACCTGGATCACCGTTGTGGTTTTGCTTGCTTTCTTTGGGAAACCAAAGAGGACCTTGGTGCTGGAAGGAAGGAAAATCACCAGAGAGATCGTTGGGTTTGTGTTCAAGATTTTGTTAAAGGAAGGGAACCTTGTAGCTGCTGTTTGTGCCGTTTTGGGTTACTTTGCACTTATCAGGAAGAATTCTGGTGAGTGATTAAGCTGAATTGAATCCTTATTTAGCTGGAGATCAGGTTTTGGTTTTGTGGATATTTGAAGAAAGTGTAGATTTTGGGAACTTTTCCTCTCTTTTTTCCATCTTGAGACATTGTTTGTTTTTCTGTTAATTTGACTTAGATTAGAAGTTACCAAAGCAAAGACAAGCCTATGAAAACACTTTTTCCTGTTTTTGTTTGTTCTCTGTATAAATAGAATGACGACCTGTTGTTTTCACCCTTTCAAAATTTACTTGTTTACAGGGACGATATTTTTCCAGTCTTTGCATTATGCAATACATATTGGTGGTATGGCATGCCATTATTTTCAATTCAAATCCTACAACATGCATTGGTTCTTGAATTGCTAAAAATCGTATCCATGTTACATCTTACCACTTTCATTAATTTATCAACATACTTGAGTTTTTGGAAACATTAGTGAAGTTAACTGCAATTTTTGGAATGATTGCGAGTATTTGGAATTGGCCAGGGTCCCTTGCGTTTCCCAATACCCATGCTTTATTAAAGCCGTGTCAGGGTGGTGGAAATGTGAGTTTGGTCCCCCTTCAACTGCATCATTTTGCCATTTATCAACTTCTTGGAGAAAACTATCTTAGTGGTTCTGTATATTTTGTGTGACAGATAGCTACCCCAACCCTAAGCCACTTGTAGAATAAACAATGCTTTTATCGCCTTCTCGATGGAAACCGAATTAGCCCGATAAATATTAGAATACAAGTATAGGGTACGATCCTTCGATTATATGGAAAAACATAGAAAAAGTTCAGAATACTTGTGATGAGTATATATCCATCTAGTAAAATAGATTGTTTATTTCTGCTCATCAACATTGATGTTGTTAAAGATGGCTGAAAGCTATTTCCTCTGACTCATCATCCCAACGTGTACTACATCGAATGGAAGGGATAGTAAGAAATGCAACACGAGATGTAGCAGTTAGATGAGCAACATGAAGCATGGACAACACAGGCAAGCCAAGTGCAGGTGCCGAAATGAGTGTCACAGCATCATCGATGGGAGCTATACATTGCTATGGTGTAGCAGTATGATTGCTGCACTTGCATCAACATTAATGTCACTATGTTGAGACTTGAACGGTCGTATTTGGAACACCCTCCAAATGAAACCGGTCTTGTGTCGAGAGAGTTGCGGCCGCAGGTTGGTCCAAGGCGTAAGGGCTATCCATGTTAATCAGCACAATACATGATCAAGATTGTTATATGAACACAAATAAGCCATCATCTTTTTCTGGTAACAGGGTTCATAATTTTGGCAAGGTTACCGTTAGATACTCGACATCTTCCTAGGATTCTAGTCCTTGTCTACCACCGTGGAAGCGGTCTCATTCTGACCATATTCCAAGAAATTCCCGTCAAAAGGTCTGATGAGACAGTAATTCTGTTGAAAAAGGACTAATTGTGTAATTAACCTCTCAATTAAGACCTTTTTTTCATTATACACATTTATCATATGGAACCATAATTTGAAACTGAAAATGATAATTCTCTTTTTCATGCTTTAAAACAAACAAAACAAACATTAAGAATACCCACCAAAAAAAAACAGACATTAAGAATGGGCTTAATATGTATGTGTCTGAAAATGAAATTAATTTGTTTTTTTGGGCAAGTTTTTCTTGGCCCAAATAATAAATCATTGGTCTGGTTTTGTTGCTGACATAACATGAAGGTGTTTGGTTACCCACTTCACGCTTCAAACGGAAGCAGATACTTAAAGCAAATTCTTTAATTCTTTTTTTGTTGAAGGAAAAAAACATTACAAACAACTACTTAAATATATACCCAAGCCTTCTTGGAGGCGTTTCAAAAAATTGAGGCCACCGTTATAACCAATCGACATTTCGTTAGTCTATCAGTATTTTTGTTGAGTTTTTTGAAAACATGATGAATCGATCAAAACATCATTTTAGTCAACAACAGTCGAATTCTTATAACCTAAACTAAATTCAAACCCTTTGAAGATTAGCTCTGTAGAGCTTATACCACCTCTTGACTGTCTGAAAAAATTATCAAACTATCGGATCTTCTATCTAGTCCAATCATCATACCATTCCAAATGTCTCATAATCCACATTTAATATAGAATAGATTCCAATAAATTGATTATAACTAAAGATCCAACTCTTATACCTATCTCGTAAACCCCCAATCGTGACAACCTCAAAATCTTCTTTTACTGCACCATTAGTATTCATTTGAATCCAATTCTCGGATAAAGGTAGGACTGATTTTGACACTTCCCGTATAGAAACATTTAAGCAAATTCTTTAATTTTCATTTAACATCTGATGACATTGACCTATGTATTCATAATCTACTGACAAATTAAGCAAAGAGTCAACTATACTCTGTCCTTAATTACTAAATTATTAAATTAAATTAATGTGACTGATTTAAATTTTAAAAGGGTCGCCTGATTCTATCTCCCTCGACCTTTATAATAATATTATATATACCCATTGATTCTTCTCAACTAAAGTTATGTTATTTACACCATTCTTTCAGTCAAGCGTCTTATTCTAAAACTTAGTAAGCATCCTTCTTCCATATGGCTTCAATTAGACATGGTCAAAGACATAATTAAGCTTTGATTTAGATGTTCCTTTCAACTAAGATAATTAGTCTTTATCGGATAAAAACTATTTTTATTTATTTAATTTTACAAATATATAAATATTAGTATAAAATATTTTTTTATTTTTTATCCGTGGACAATTTTAGCTTTAATGCCAACATTAGCAATCATTTAATTTAGTGAAAAATAAGGAAAAAAAACAATTAGCTTTATTTTTTAATTCCTCGAACAAATTGATGATACTCATTAAAAAAGTTATGAGTGCTTACTAAAATCAAGGGTCATCTTGTTTTGAGTAGTGAAGGAGTGTTAAGGTGAAACTTTAAGAGGCATGATGATGATGATGATGGATCAATTGTAGTTTTGGACTTTGAATTTTGATTACTTTGATACAATGCCACTAATATCAGGATGTGGGTTGCAAGGTCCAAATCCATGTCTAATTTACCCACTATTCAATTATTACTTCTTTTACCAACATGAGTCAGTGAGATTAAATTAATTAAAATTTTTACTAAAAATAAATAATGATTAATGATACAATATAAAAAAAAATGAAGTCGTTATTTTATTTATAAAATAACTAAAGCAAACAAGCTACAACTGTAAATTGTTAATGATACAATATAAAAAAATAAAGTCGTTATTTTATTTATAAAAATGTCAATAACATCAATCTCCACTAAATTAATAACAAAGAAATTTTACTAACTTACCACCTTAACTTTTTTCTTTATTTTAATGCAAACTTTTTTAATCATTTTCTCTTTTTTTCACATAATGACTTTTTTATGCTCTAATTTTATAGAAAAAATCATTTTAGTCTTTCATTGAAGTTTCGTCTTTTTTAACCTTTAAACTTGTAATTTTTTTGTCAAGTCACCTCAAAATAAATGAAAATGTTAATTTTTTTTAATTTTATTGACGTGACATACACATGAATTGTCACGTGAATGAGATATCAAAGTTGAATTATATTTTTTAAAATTTTTAATTTTTTTAAAAATAATTAAATGCTGACTTGTCATTGTTAGAAAAATTAAAAAAGTTAATTTTTTTCATTCATTTTAAGGTGATTTGATAAAATATACAAATTTAAATACTAAAAAATGTGAAAAAATAAATGGAAAGCTAAAATAATTTTTTTAAGTTGAAGGGCTAAATAAGTAATTATACTTTTTTTCCATCTGCATTATTATTGCCTCAGTCCCAAGATATAGTATATAGTTAACAAATAAAAGTTGGTAAATAAGGAAAGAAATTAATGCTTATGTCACTGCCAAAAGCTAAACATTATTACATTATTATTACTAACTCAATGTAGGAAAGCTAAACTATTGCATTATTATTACTAACTCAATGTAGGAAAACAAGTGGGTTTAATTATTTATAAAATATACTATTACTTGATATGGAATAATTAGGGGTATTTTGTTTGTTGAATGTAATATTACGGTTCGTAATATTATATTTTAGAATGAGACGATGGCGTGTGAATTTTAAACATTTTGATCATCCTGTAACTTCACATTACAACTATTCTGTAATATAGGGTGTAATCTCTTGTTACAATCCATTCCTTAATTAATGTATAATTTGTAATAAAAAGTAAGAATTGTAATAATTATCATAATTTTATGAAAATTGAGACTAAGAAATATTAAAGGAACTAAACTTGTTTTGAATAAGAATCTATAACAAGGAAAATTGAGTAAAATGTACGTCTAAGTAATTTTAGCTCCTAACCAAATAAACCAAACAAGGTAATTTCAATATAAGATGCAACGAATTGAACGCCCCAATGTTTTAAAAAATAATATTGTGATTTTCTTTTTTATTTTATGCACATATTGTAAGATGAAAATTTTCAAATATCTCCCTTTTAAGTGTTGAGTGCATTAATAATATATTATATTTTAGAAAAGAATTTAGTTTTTTTTTATTTTAGGGATAAAGTTATTGGAAAGTACATCTACGAATCATTAAAAAATTAATCTTCATAAATTATAAAATCAACACGAAATATTTAATTCAAAAAAATCACAAATATTTAATTTTAAGAGTGTGTTTGATAAACCATTAAAAAATTTCATTTATTGAAAATGAAAGTTTTTAACATTTAATATTTTAAATGTATTTAATAATCATTTTAATATTTTACTTAATATAAAAATTTCAAGAAAAAAAAATGTTGATTAAGATAAGAAGGTAAGAGTAGCTACTTATCACTTAAGACTTTATTAAATTGATTTTATTTTGTTAACAATTAAAATAAATTATCTTTTATTCAAAACTATCTAAATAATATAAAATTTTATGTTAATAATATTCAAATTAAAAAATGCTAATATTTTAAAACAATCATTACTTTTATCAAACACATAATTACACTCAATACTTATATTTATTAATTTATCAAATAATTTTTTAATATAAATTTAATAATAAAAAATTAATATTTAAATTTTTTAATTTATCAAACCCACCTTAAATTACTAAAGGAAATGAACTGTAATTTTTATATGGACTGCCATATATGTAAAAATCAGAAGCCTATATCATAATTGGTGCAGGATAAGGGGGATAATTTTCTTAAATGGTATATAAATGAGAAAGTCAATTACAACCCTGCATTTTTTAGTAAGGATTTGACATAGATGATAATATATAAAATCAATGACCAAAATAGGTATCATCATTGTGGCAATCATTTAAAAAATATGAAATAGAATGTTTTAAGTGAGTGATATTTTATGTTTTAAAAACTGAGAGTTATGAGTAATTTGTATAAAATATTAAAAAAAAATATTATGTATGATTTTTTCTTAATTATAATTTTTTTTTATTTTCTTTCATATGAGTGTAGCATCATAAATTCTTAGTATTTATTTTTTATACAATGTCTAAAATTATTATAATCCCTCTTCAAACTTTAAATAGGAGGATAATGCGTTTCAGTATATTCGAACTCATGTCTTTTTGCACCGGCAACAATACAAATGTCAACTGAGTTAAGACTCAATCGATAAAGATTTTCCTTTTTTAATAAATCGTATTAAAGCAAGCAAGGTTAATTTAAACTTTAAAAAAACGATTGAAACATGAACTCAAAATTCACGTATACAATGTTACTACCTTTCAACCATATCAACTCAATTTTTCTTCTAAATTTATAAGTACATAACAATCAAATAATAAGTATAAAAATTTGTTTGAATAACTATTTGGTGTAGACCAAATTGTTATATTCCAAACGAATTAAGAACAAAAACAAAGAATCAAACTATTACAACATGGATTAAGAACTAGATTAATCCAAACTGCGAATCAACTAATTAAATTAAAACTTAAACATAACAACATTTCATAATAAGAATTAGAGATTCACAATTTTTAATTACATGTTGTAAAACTCGAAATTAAACAACTAACAAATTAAAATCCCTATCTTTACCAACTAAACCAAAGCCTCATTCATATATCATCTTGGTGGCAAGCAATACATTTTTGTATTTTGAAGGAAAATGGATTAAGTTATTAGTAACTTAGGGAGTACTACCAAAGGCATAAAGTTTGCCGACACCAAACATTTGGGCGTAACCACCCAACCAAACATCAAATTTTCTTTCTCATTTCCAATTATTTCATCACCAAGCTTTATCATTTTAGATTTATATAAATTTATAAACTATCAATAAAATAAATAAATAATAGCATCTTGTTAAAAATAAAATTATTTAAACATATTATTTTAAAATTAATAAATATATAAAACCCAATAATCCTAATCATATTAAAGTGTATCATTAAGTTCTTGTCTTATTAAAAATTTCCTGACATTTTCATGTGGTCCATCATGCTACCCATCTTGTATACTTCGTGTACGTACATAAATTTCCTTCATTAAAATTTCACCCATAACTTTCTCCCTTTTTGGTGTGTGTTTTCTCCCATTGTTAGGCAAATTGTACTTGGATCGACATTTTTTAATTCAGAATCATAATATTCGCTTGATAATTCTTGTTCAAGTCATTTCAAAAATTTAAATTAGACAGAAACTGTTTTATGTGTTGTTGTAGGTTTTAAAAGGATAAATATATTGATGATAGAGGTGTTTATGGGTCGGGTTTGGTTCGAGTCGGATTTAAGCATGATATTAATACATTTTATGTTTGTCCAAGTCCGGCCCGAAATCTGAACCTAAAATTTTGTCCCAACCCGCTCATATTTGCAAAAGATTAACTCAAACTCATTTTAGGCCCAACCATATTATTTTTTATTTTATTTTAATATTTAATACTTTTATACATTTTTATTTATTGAAATTTTTTATATAGTCATCTTAACATTATTTTAATGTTTACATTAGAATAATATTTTATATTTAGCATATGTTTATTTTTTTATGTGTTTTAAATTATATAATATATAAAAATAACATAATATAAAGTATTATAAACTTAAAACGGATCGGGCCGAGCTCGACATATGTTTTAAACGGGCTTAATTTTTTTACCTAAGCCCATTTTTTTGATCTAATATTTTTGTCAAACCCTCCCAAATTTCGGGCAGGACTTTGGGCTTGGGCGAGTAGGCCGGCCTATGAACAGGTCTAATTGATGGTGAGTAAGTTAGATTGTATTTTGTCATATTTATTCAAAATGAGAAAATTATTTTTTTGTGTATTTGATCGAAGAGTAATTTGATCCTTTATGTTAAAATTTTCATTCATTTCTTCTATTAAAAATTGACATGGTTGACAGAATAACCAAACAATAACATGTGTTATGTCACGTGTATCTCATGTGGTGTGCCTAATAGTAGAAATGAATAAAATTGTTAACAAAATGACCAATTTACTATTTGATCTAACATATAGAGATTAATTTACTCATTTCTTAGTAGAAGAGGCAAAATGCAATTCAACTTCTAATGTAAGGGCCTTCATGGTACTACTAGTATTGGTGGTGATAGGGATGTCCAAATTTCAGTTTAAACCGAATTAACCAATCGTACCGATCTAATTCGGTTAATCGGTCGATTAATCGATTTAATTCGATAGGAAGTAGGCTAATGATTTTTTGAAATTTCAATTATCGATTAATTCGATTTAAAATCGAATAATTAATCGAATTAACCAATTTAATAATTAATAATACAAATTATATGTATTTTTAATTCAGTTAATTGAGTCAAATGAATATTATCAATTTATTATTTATATATTTTATAATTGTTTAAAAAATAAAAACATATAAATTTTGATTAATTAATCGAATTAATCAAAATATTTTGATCGATTAATTTTTAAAATTTTTTAATTTATTTAACAATTAAAAATTAAAAAATTCAATTAATTTAATTCGGTTGAATCAAGCTTTGAATACCTCTAATTAGAGGTGTTACTGCCAAATAGTTGAGGGTACACACGCTGATTACACGACTCAAAGAGTGAAGAGTGTTAATTAAAGCAACAATCAAGGGGGAAATATTGCATGAAAGGAAGAAATGTATGCATAGATGGCGTAGACAGAGAATGTGGGACCCACTTACCTTTGTCGGAGTTTTCACATGGGATTACTTTTGTCGGTTATAATTAACAGCTTGCCTTAACCTAATCGAATGGGACTGTGGAGAATCCCACACCATTATTTTAGGTAATATTTGATGTAAGGTCCCTATATTATGCATTTTTCTTGTAGACTTACTTTTTATACTATAATTTGATATTTTTTATTTTAGTCCCTCCATTTTTTGAAATGTGCATTTTTCTTGAGGCCAACTCTATAAGTAGTGAATTTAAGGTTGTAAATTAAAAAAATAAAAATAAAATGTTAGATTTCTTTTAGAATTTTTAGATATTGTTATAACCATATATTTTTATTTAACTATATAAAAAATTAGTGGTGAAAACTTGTTTGACTCCTTCCATCAGTTACAAATCGATATTGTTTTCAATAAAAAAGACAACTAGACAATTTAGTAGACAATTTAGGTTAAGTTACTAAAGGGAGATTAAAAAATCGAATTATAATAGAGAGACTAAATTTGCAATAAACACACAATATAGAGGATTTATATATAATTTCAGAATTATTTTAAGTTACTAAAGAAAGAGAAAAGCTTAAGTCTTACAAAGGCCGAGAGAATCTAAGTTCCCCTCGCACATGAGGATTGGGATTTTTTTTTCTCTATTTTTTTAGGAAAAAATATTAAAAATCCTGTAATATTTGGTAAATTGATAGCGGAAGATTAAGGGGTGAGATATTAAAAAGAAAAAGAAAAAACCCATATATAAAATGTTATATTTTTCATTTTCCAGTTAATGACTAGGTATAGTTTAGAGAGGGGAAGGGAAGGAGTTTATTGAGGATTAGAGGTACACATGGCCCATCCAATCCATGGGTGTTGAATCAATAAAGAGACTTGTTTCAGTAGCTATATTAAAATTCAAGGAAACTGTGGGGAAATCAGGTGTGGTGCATAAATCTGATTTTAAACCAGATTGTTGATACCAACATTCCACCACCTATCCATCCCTTCTCTGTTTTTGACTGTCACTCTCTCAAGCACACAAGTTAGCAGTGGGTGTGCTTTCTTTGCCTTCCCTTTTTCCAGTATTTTTCTGAATTTCTCTCCCTTCATGTGGTCTTTACCTTCCTTATTTCTTGCATCATTTTCTGCTATTAAAACCCCCCAAATCCTAAACAGAAAGATCACCACTTTCAAATCTGTCTGTCATTGAACTCGTTATAATCCCAAAAGGAGTCATTTTTATACCTCTTTTTTTTTTTTTGGGGGGGGGGGGTGTACCCTTATGAAGAAGGATCTGCGTTCACATTGGAGTTTAAGGTACTTAATCTCCACTTGGGTATCCTCAATTTTTAGACTGTGTTGAAATAGAGCCAAAAGGGTACCCTAATAATCTGTCTTTTTTTTGTTTTTGTTTTTCTTTCTGGATTTTTTCGCTTGTTGATTGATCTTTTCAGGTTCCTTACTATATATAGGAAGATGGTGACTAGAAATGGGATGTTATACCCAATTCTTGGATTTGCATCATGTGTGGCTTTTCTTTACATGTCTTTTGGTGACTTGAAGCTTAGTGCTAATTTCACCAAGGGACCGAGGTTTAGTTTTGTGGAAAGGAATGGGACTCAATTCTTTTTGGATGGTAAACCATTATACGTTAATGGATGGAATTCTTACTGGTTAATGGCCCATTCTGTGGACGAAAGCACTAGACCTAAGGTCAGTGCAATGTTGCAAGCTGGTGCAAAGATGGGTCTTACTGTTTGTAGAACTTGGGCCTTTAATGATGGAGGTTATAATGCTCTCCAGATTTCCCCTGGCCAATTTGATGAGCGAGTTTTCAAGGTATTAGTTTGAGATTTCAGGCTTTTGTTTTGTAAATTTTAATGTTTTGCACAGAAAAGATTCTACAGTTCTTTCCATAACATGATTATCAGCTGTATGATTCAATCCTAGATGATGTAGGTGTTTTTGGTCCCCAGTTGTTTGGTTTTACATGATGTTCTAAGTTCACTTCAACATTTTTGGTTTCAAGCTTTCAAGAGATTTCCAATCTGCATATTGATTTAGATTGTTGCACAGTTATTGCTAGTCTAATCTAGGCTTGTCTTGAATATGAAGATGATGGAGCTCACTAAGAATGTAATCTAGGAAGCTAGAAATGAAAGAGAATAGCCCCATAATAAGCTAATTGCTTTAATTTCTCAGCTGCTTGATTAGGAACCTGTCAAAAATCCCTGAATCCTTGACTCTGTCGTGTTCTCCAATTTAGTTTCATATGACTATAGAGTACATTTCCCAGTTATTCTTATTTATGATGACAACTTTAAGTTTTTGGCAGGCCTTGGATTATGTCATTGCAGAAGCAAGGCAACAAGGAGTTCGGCTGCTTCTCAGCTTGGTAAATAACTTGCAACCATATGGCGGAAAGACGCAGTATGTCAACTGGGCATGGCAAGAAGGCATTGGTTTGAGCTCTTCTAATGATTCCTTCTTCTTTGACCCATCTATCCACAAATATTTCAAGAATTATGTCCTGGTATCTCATCATCTATCTAAGTAATCTAGGTTTCATTTCACTTATCTTTTTCTTCTTTTCCTTATATTTGAATAATGGGAATTTTCTTCCCCCGCATGATGATGCATGCATGTCACTGTACATATAATATGCTCTTCAGTGAACTGCTGACATTACACTGTTGAAATAGATAAATCTTAATGTTCAAAGGGGAATTTGATGCTGCAAATGTTGCAGTCACTTGCTTATTATTGTAGTCTTGATTGGGCACTATAAACAATAAGGACCAATGTAGACGAGAAAGTTACAACAACAATTTGATTGTGAAAGAGAACTGAAACAATGTATAAGTGAAAGGAAATTGTTTACAACGTGTTGTTAAGCTCCATGAAGTGTTAAACTTTCCTTTTTCTTTCTTATTTTAGGACAGGGGAAGGATATATGGTAATTCTATTAATCTTTCTTTTCTTAAAAACACGGGGTTTCGTTAGCCTGATTTTTGCCTTTCAAGAATGCAAAAATGTTATTCACCATTGATGCAAAGTCAGGGGATTGAGCTTATTATAGATAGTATGGCATAATTATGATTCTTTATGTCTTGATGCAGTACAGAATAGAAATCCTACTAAATCTTTACTTATCCATCCATATAAAGCAAAAACAAATATAAAACCAAGATATGGTGGGTATCAGCCTTCGTATTTTTATGATGTTCAGGAATGGAGTATGTATGGTACAGTTCGGTAGATTATTTGTATATTACACAGAAAAATCTCCTTGTTTAAGTGCCAGCCAATAATATGTATGAACCTCATTACAGACTTTCAATAAACATGATTTTATGTGAATAAGGTTGAGAACAAGGGCAACTGACACTATGATCTCAAACTTGAGGGAAAATATAGTTTCTTCTGTA
The DNA here is from genome assembly GCA_005610355.1 of Gossypioides kirkii. Lineage (NCBI taxonomy): Eukaryota > Viridiplantae > Streptophyta > Magnoliopsida > Malvales > Malvaceae > Gossypioides > Gossypioides kirkii. The sequence continues at coordinate 37,451,930 of CP032246.1, forward strand.
TATGTTCTTTTTCTATATTTGCTAGATCATAAATTCTGAAGTATTTCTGGTCTGCAATAGTGCTTTATCCTGATGTATTTCTTTTTCTCAGACTGTCCTTACCAGGAAGAACACTATCACAGGAATTGAATATCGGAATGATCCCACCATCTTTGCTTGGGAGTTGATAAACGAGCCCCGTTGCATGACTGATCCTTCTGGGGATACTCTTCAAGTGAGTTATGAGATTTTTGAACTATTTAGACAGAAAAAAAAATAAAATCGTACACTAGTAATTTTAAGCACTAATTGGTTTCTAAATTTTCTCTATAATGTAGACTGATTATTCTTAACTTAGATGAATGTGGTGGTGTATTGCAAAATTTTCGTATAACTGAATGATAGGCTTACCAGTAATTGCAAGTCTCTTATTGTGAATAAGGTTGCCTTTTCATGCTCACTTTCATTTGGAAGAAATGTTTCTCTTCCACTAAATCCGAATGTGAAGGACTTTCTTAAGATTTATTAAGTAGAAATACTTCAGATTTTAGAAAATGGGTTTTATATTTCAAATGCATTCATCACAAAGAGTGGTGTTTTACTTTATTGATTTGTCTTTTAATGCGAGTTTAATTTTATGGCATCCCCATTGCAGGATTGGTTAGAAGAGATGTCGGCTTTCATAAAATCAATAGACAAAAACCATCTGTTGACCATAGGCTTAGAAGGATTTTACGGTCCTTCAAGCCCCAAGAAGGCAACTGTGAATCCAGAACAGTGGGCCTCGGCCCTTGGAGCTGATTTTATGCGCAACTCGAACATTACACATGTTGATTTTGCCTCTGTTCATATATACCCCGACCAGTGGTAAGCCATATTGACAACTATTTATGAAATTGTTTCACAGCCTGCATTATACAGAATGAAGCCTTATCATTGTCTCGGAGGCACTCTGTTGTTTCTTCGATAAGCATGTTCTCTAATGTCTGTTCATTCCCTCTGGCCTCTTTGATAGGTTTCATGGTCTCGGGTTTGAAGAAAAACGGAACTATGTTTCCAAGTGGATGCACTCGCACATTGAAGATTGTGACAAGGAACTGAAGAAGCCGGTTATGTTCACCGAATACGGTCTGTCAGACCAGAACAAAGACTTCCAGCTATCCCAAAGAGAGCAGCTTTATAGAACCATTCAGGACATCATTTATAAATCTGCAAAGAAGAAAGGGGCGGGGGCAGGTGCTTTAGTCTGGCAGTTCTTTGTCGAAGGAATGCAGGAATATAGCGATGATTTCGGGATGGTACCATGGCAGTCCCCACCAATTTACAAACTCACCATAGAACACTCGTGCAGATTGGCTAGAATCCAAGGACTTATTCAAGAAAACAGAAACCTCAAACAACTGTGTTCCAAGAGAAAGTAAAGCTAGCGCTTGCTATCAGAAAATTCAATTCTTTCTGGTGAGGTAATTTGTGCGAGATATATATTGGTATTGTATCAATTTTTTTTTCTAATATCCATACAAATTACCATATATTAAGTAGAGAGGCATATATATATATATAGCACAAGATTGCAAGTTTGCTGCAAAAATACTCGGGTGAATTATCGACAATGATTAACGTATTTTCTATTCATTGTAGAAATTTGAATGGATCCCATTAAGCATTGCGCTTCAAATGCGGTTTTCAAGTCAAACTAAAGGAATAACTTTTTTAAGTTAAATTGCATGTTTAGACTCCGGATTTTGAATACTCATGTTCAAGTCCCATTAAGCATTGTGTGCGAATGTTGTCAATGTTACCTGAAATTTTTCAGATTGGTTTGGTTTTGGGTCAATTCATGCTTTTTAACTACTGGTTTTCAACTAATCTCGATTACTTGAATCAGTCAAAATGTAGGATTTCAAGCCTCTTCTTCATTATTGACAGGACATTCTTTGATACACGAACAAAAGCACAAGTAAGCTGTATTCACTGTAAATTTCGAACAACACTCAACAATACACAACATTAAAAATCCTACATCCATAGGACCTATAGAAAACTAGTATCCTCGTTTTGCCAGTCTAGGGGAGGCCCTTGTCGTTCTCCCTGTTCCACTCAGCACCTCATCTGTACCCTTCTTCAAACCCTTTACAATCCTCTTTTTCTTCTTCTTCTTTATCTCCTCTGACTCAACATTAACCTCTTCCACAATCTTCATCACGTCAATGCCGATCCCATCACTAAAACTCCTCTTTCCTCCGCTCATAACGCCGCTATCCTTATCCTCGGCCACTCTCTCGAAATCATCTCCCAGCTTCCTCACTGCGCCTTTCCTCAGTACCCTCTTCTCTTCTCTGTTCATCACAATCTCATTGTATTCACTTTCACTCTCCACGTCCTTCTCCTCGTCCTCATCATTAAGGTCCAAGAATCTCTTCCTCTTGACGGCCATAGGAGCAGGAGGAGGGGATAAGGAAGCATACCTATTGTTTTTCTTAACAATAGGATCCTTGTCATTAAGGAACTTGTCACGCTGGGCCTTCAGTCTCTCAACGTTGCCTTCGATGCGGCCTTGGAGACGGAGGCGCTTGAAACTGAGACCACCCATGGACCAGTGCGCTTCATTGGCCCAAGAGAGCAGCGGATCAAGTACTGGAACCGGAGGATCTACGCGTTCGGAGTTGAACCTGGTTTCAGTGTAGATACGGGGCCGAGGAAGACTGCTGCCATAGAACTTGCCGGGGCCGAGAGGAACCACCATATTAGTAGTAGGCTTAATTTGGAAGATTTGTGAAAATAGTGAAAGAAAATATAGAACTGGGAATGAATTGAGACTGTTTTGGTGGGGGGTTTTATTAAATGGGTGTCGAAGAGTGGCGGGTGAATTTAGCGGGAGACGTCTGGTTTGGCGCCCAAACTTAGCGCCATACTGAGCTGGCATGGAATGTTTTCAGTAAATACGAGTCCGCGTGTTTTAATAATGTTAAATTTAAAGGCAAAATTTAAATGAGTTGCCAGATCCATGGGCCGAATTTGGTCCCATCCGGGCCTAACATGATTTTTACGTTTGGTTATTATTATCATTAGTATTATTATTAAAAATAAATCATTCGAAAAATATTTGATACATTATTCCCGAACAGAGAGTTTAGATGATGACAAATAGATGTAGAATAAATGAGACATATCACAATTTTTTAATTCTAGTTGTAGAGTTAAAAAAGTGCATTGTTAATTTACCAAATATTAACTTTAAATAATTTTCATTCTAATATAATTGAAAGTTACATAAACAAAAATTACTTAATTAACCAGTAAATTTTAGATGCAGTGATGAGACAGATTACAATTTTAAGTAAACTTAAGTCCCTTTTAAGTACATTTTTCATTCTTACTTAATTTCTTACTAAGTCCCTTTTTATTTTCTACATTAAAATTCAATAATGATTCTATTTTGTAATTTATTTAATTATTATTCGATTCTAGAGGGTGGGTATTCGATCGAGTCGAGTCGAATTGAGTAAAAAAAATTTTGAGTTAGTCAAGTTGACAAATCTTATTTTAGCAACTGAACTCAATTTGAATTTTTTTCGAATCGAATTGAATCAGGTCAAAAAATTTCGAGTCGAGTCGAGTTAACGAATCCTATTATTTATACTTAATGTTGCGTTTACATAGACCGATTATTTAACTAGTAGACAAAGTACAATATTATTTAACTACATAAACAATATAATAGTTTTGCCTTTTAACTTAATGCGTAAACATTTATCAAAACGACGTAATTTTGCGTTTTAACTTAATGATTTTGACATTTAACTTTAGAAAAGACAAATATTTATCAAAACGACATAGTTTTGTCATTTTTTATTCGGATTTTCGGATAATTCGAATAGTGTAAATCATATTGAAGTTAAACCAAAAAATTTAATTTTTTATTCGAATTGGTCCAAATAACTTGATTAACTCAAATAACTAAAAACTATTTAATTCAAAATTTAAATTTTTTATCGAATTTTTCGAATCGAATCGAAATTTACTCACCCTATTCGATTCTATTTATTAATCCCACATTTTACTTGCTAATTTCTTAATTTGAAATTTTAAATGATTCGATTTAAAAAATTCAATCTTCAACCGAATTTTTTTTGACGTAATTCAAGTGACAAAATTTAAAGATATTTTTCGCAAGGAAAAAGCTTATATTGGCATTAAAAAAACTTATATCATTACAAATGTAGTAAAATAATTCAAATATTACTATGAAAATTAATCTGACTCCACAATAATTCAATTATTACTATGTAAATTAATTTGAATTTATAATATATAGAAATACGAGTTTAAAAAACTTTTAAACTAATGAAAATAATTTTTAATTTTCATCATATTACTAAATTGACATTTACAAATAATTATAACATTTAATGTGATAATTATACATTTAAAAATATTTATAATTTAATAAATATTACGATAATTAAGCACTTAAAAATAATTATATTTAATTTATAATTATTACTTAAAAAGTTTAGTTGAAATAATTAAAATTGAAGTAAAAGTTAACGAATTTTTTTTAATTTTGTTTGCTACATATTAATTATAAAATATTATATTCAATTTGTTGATTATTAATAAAACAAAAATACAATATTAAAAAACTATTTAAATATTAAACACGTAAAATTATATGTCTATAATATATATAAAAGTATGAGTCTGGAAAAACTTTTGATATAATCAGAATATCTTTCATTTTTCATCATATTACTAAATTAATTTTAAAATAATTATAATTTAATTTAAAATTATTAGTTAAAAAACAATGTTATTTTTAAAATTAAGTTATCATTAGAATTCTAAACCTAAAATATAGAAAAAATTGTGATAATTGTAATTAAATTTATAATTATTAGTTTAAAAATTTGATGTAAAAAAATTGTGATGGAATTAAAAAGAAAATTCTATAAATTTAAACTGTGTGAAGCAAGAACTTTTAAAATCTTCTTTTATTTGTTTGGAGTGGTGATAAATATTGTATGACTTTTTTTTACGAAAACAAGGTCAATTTTTAACAATTATTTTAATTGTTGCATGCTTTTTTTTTTTACCTATTTTATTTTTTTTTCAATTTAATATTGTAGTTTATTTTTTTTATATAATTTTAAATTTGTATATTATTTAAAAATTAAGAGAAATCATCATTATCAATGATATTTAATAATAAAATTAAAAATAATTTCTTTAAAAATTAATTAAAAAGTTAAAAAAGTAAATTTACATGCAATGCATGTAATATTAGAAAAAAATTAAAAAAATATTGAATGTAAGCAATTTATTGATTTTGTATCTCTAAATAAATAATATTTTCCTTGATAATTTAATAAATTTGGCATATATAGAAAATAGAATAGCAAGTTGTGGTTAGATCAAAATTTTACTTATAAACTTATAATTTAGTCTATCAAGCTTTGTAAGGAAAATATTTAATAAATTTATTCATCGAATTTGATTAAGACCGATTTGTTATGATATTCACTATTATCGATCCACCGATTCGTTAGTTCGTTGAGTCTTGATTCATATTCTATATAGGTTCGTACATGTGTAATGTAGGCGAACCCAAGATGGGGACTCCTAATATAAGTTCGTCTATACATGGTGCGAATCCTGTGTATGCGAACCCACTTCGAGTATACACGTGTTAACCCTAAGATAAGATACGAATTATCATACATGGAGTCTTACCTAACATATCACATCTATGAATAATGATTATATCATATAAATACACAAAATTAATTTATCTGAAAGGACACATGGAGGAGCACTCAACAATACTTACGCAAATTTTGTTTAAACTGCAATGTGTTTTCGAATTGTTTAATAGTTTTCCATTTATTTAATGTTTAAAGGGTTGTAAATAATTTAAATAAAAAATGCGATATTATATGAGACATTAAATTAAATAGAATGCAAAAATAAGAGCAATGTGTGATGCTTCCCTTCATGCAAGTTTGGGTGCTTTACCTAATTACTAATTAGGTGCTCTCTCTTTGTCTTATCCAATGTTAAACTGTTATTTTCCCATTCTGACCTCTACGTATTTAATACTATCTTTATTTCTTAATTACTCAGCTAATTCAATCACAATATTGCCTACGTGGCCATTATATAAATTTATTTGGCCATTATTATTTTTGGTTTGTATTTCTGTTAATGTTAAATAAAATAAAACCACACTTCCTCCCTTCCTTCACCTACTCTTAACAAGAAACTGTTGAAGAAATTTCTAGTTTGAATTTTGAAATAATGGATCTGATTAATAAAAGGAAAACATTTTATTTTAAATATTTATATTTTGGTTTATGAAACGTTTTTTGAATTGTACGATTTGAACTTGATAGTGTTATGATTACTACTATTTAAAGGGAAAGAAATGGTATAATTTTAAATGGAATCACGTACGGTTTTCTCACTCTACCTTTTGGATTAGGTTTTTCTCTCTGTAGAAAATTAGGCTTCCTTTTTATGAGTTGGTGGAAAAATCTGTCTTTTTTATGGATCTTCGTGTAGACGACGCTTCGATCTCCAAGCGACTCAAACCAACACAGGTTTTTCTTTTTTAATCAAACCGAATTATGTGCGTGCTTTATCCTTTGATTAACTGTAGAAGTGGAGAATTTGGTTGTTGTTGTTTCTTGACAAATGATCTTTTGATTTGATTCACGGTATTTGATCGGAATTCTGTTCCCTCCCCCCTCTCTCTCTATCTCGTTTACTAAATGAGCTTTGTGTGTAATTCTTTGACTATTTTTTTTTATAATATAAATTTTCTTCTTAAGTTCTATGTTTGGTTGCTTGGAAAATTCTGTCCACGGAGAAAGTCGAGGTCTTACTGTCTGTTTCAGAGAGAGAAGTTAAAACAAACTATAAGTATCACCAAAAGGGTTTATACTGTTCTTTGGCTTTCCTCCTATGTTTCTCTGTGGCCAAGCACAGCCTTAGGTTAATTTTGGTTTGTTTCGGTTCACCAATTTGCTTAGCGTGTTGTGTTTGATCCAAAGCATCCATGTAATATTTTTGGCTTGCATGCGAATATTATTTATGGAATTATTATTTTTTAATGATGGGATTGGAGGATTTTTCCTTTTTAATGGAAGTTTAGGACTTCTGAGTTAGAAAAAAATTTAGCCCATAATAGTTTGAAGTGAACCTTTTTGAAGAATTAGTAGGATATCCTAATTTGGTACAAATGGATATAAGTAATTTGACTTAAAACAGTTTTGTAGATTATGCTTTAAGTAGCATAGCTTTTTTCTCTTTAACCTTTGCCTTATGGATCAGTTGAATACTTTGAGTGAATGGTTGGTTCACTGTTATGAGTATCTATCTGTCAATTGATCTTAATATTACTCTGAAGTGTTAAGTCTGTTTGGTACTCTGCTACGGATGCCTTTGTGGGCAAGACAAGAAATCAAAGGCGTGATGGAAAGAAGATAGGCAAACAACTTTATTTTAGAAATATTCCTAATAATAATAATTGCTTTTAGCAAATATTTTATTACAATAAAAGTCCTTAATTATGTTTTCTTAATTCCCTGTGTAACTTCTATTCTAGGGGACGATTCTTGGTAATAAAATTAGACAGAATTCATTCAAATTAGAGGGTTAAGACTCTCTCTCCTAATCAGTCTAAGATTAGTAGCTCCCTTCCACAAGTCCCGAGGTTGGGAGCTCCCCCAGACGAGTTCCATACCTATTATTAATCATAGGTTTTTCACGAGATAGGAATTGCCTGATTACTTGATCCGTAACCTGTTAACATAATACACTTCGCCGTAATATTCATTTTGCAGCTACAAACATAAAAAACTAGAGCATCTTGAAACTTCAATGCATGCATGAATAGCATATTCTTGTCACTGTCAATTTTCCCAATTTTTTATCACTGTCTTTGGAGCTTTCTGATATGCAACTTTTTGAAGTTTTCACTTAATTATTTTGCTTGAACTATATGTGAGGATACAATGTTGTTGTTTAGATTCTTCTTTCTGATGCAATGGATATTGAACAAGTTGAAGATCCAACAACTGTTTTGATTGATTCTGAGAAAGCTAGTATGGATACCAAGGGGAAGACTAAAATATGCTGTGACAAGAAGTGGGAAGACCATGTGAAGGTATATCTTTATATTTTTAAATCTAAACTGCATGTTTCCGTGGCACATCTTTTTATTATTCTATCACCAATGGCTTTTAATTAGCTTTCCTTTTTTTTTTCAGGATGCTTCAGCCAGTGATCAGGGTACTTCTGTCAGTGTAGCAGGGTCCGAGGATAGTAACAATCCTTTCAGGAGTTCTACTTCTGCATCAATCAATTCGAATAATATCAATAGTTCCAACTCTGATTTGTCATATCCTGATGACAATGAGGATTGTGATGACTATGCTGATGATGTTTCTGATTATGGTGACAATGATGATTTTTTATATGAAGATGATTATGCAATTGTGCAATCCCATTTTGATAATGTGGATCTTCCTCCTGGGGTAGAGGCTTCAATTCCTTGGCTGACAGACTCTGCTCCACTTGGAAATCTACCTCCTGCCCTGGGTGTCTCACTCTCAACAGCCCCATGTCTGGCTGAAAGCAAGAAAGCGACAACATCAAATTTGGCTGATAGAGAACTGAAGTCAGTTTCTACCAATGCTTCAATGGTCTTAAGAGAGTCAGGGTCTGATTGGAAAGAAGGAAATGAAGAAAATGGAGCTGTGCAAAATTCTCTCAGTTTCAAACATTTTGATATTGTGGATGATTTCTCAGATCATCATTACAGCAATTTGAATTCATCAGGAGAGGTGAGTATACATCTTGTTTCCCTGTCATGGTAAATTTGTAAGTATTTATATAAATATGAATTTTGCACTTTCTATTGATAGCAACTAAAGGAGTGGGCAAAGCAAATACAAGAGGAGTGGAAGATTCTGGAAAAGGACTTACCAGGTGAGTTCGATTTATGATGAATATCACTACGTTTTTTTTTCTTCTCATCCACTGGCATGATTTTGTTTGAATGATTCATGTTCTCTCTCTCTCTCTCTTTCTGTTCTTACACAGAAACTATATATGTAAGAGTTTATGAAGCAAGGATGGATCTTTTAAGGGCTGTTATTATAGGACCTGCTGGTACTCCATACCATGATGGCCTTTTTGTTTTTGATTGTTTCTTCCCTTCAAAATATCCCAAAGAGCCACCGGTATGTTCAGTCTTCAGTGTGTATGATTTCTGCGTGCTTCCCGGAAAAATTCTCATATTTGACTGCATGTTGTATTAAAACTTATTTTCTGGAGCGTAATGGATGTATTGTAATTTCTTGGCAGATGGTTTATTATTATTCTGGTGGCCTCCGGTTAAATCCAAATTTATACAACTGTGGTAAAGTGTGTCTAAGCCTTTTGGGCACCTGGCATGGGCATCAGAATGAGATGTGGGTTCCGGGGCAATCGACCATGCTACAAGTATTGGTTTCCATACAAGCTCTTATTCTGAATTCTAGACCTTTCTTTAATGAACCTGGGTATGAAACTTCGTATGTTGGGGCTGAAGGTGACAGGAGGTCCAGGAAGTACAATGAGGAAGTATTTATTCTATCATTAAAGACAATGATTTACACACTAAGAAGACCGCCTAAGGTATCCTTGCTTATCTAGTATAACCATGAATTTTCTTCTGTCCTTTCTTTTTTATGAAGTGTGTTTTTGTTGGTAAGATGCCAAAAAATATGATTGCCACGATAATTTCTTTTTGTGTCTATCTGTTATTTCCTTTTCCTTGATTTTGTATACATGCATTGACAAGTCTAAATACCCTCTCTTTACTTATAGTCTTTCATTGCTAAATTATTGACCCATTGTATATGGCCTCGGCGTTTGGTCGGGCATGCTTGTTAAATAGGATCATTTTACTATTCTTTTTGTTCTTGTCGTCTATGCTCAGTATTCTGTAAAATTTACGAATCAGTCATGTTTTCTGTATACAGCATTTTGAGGAATTTGTTACCGGTCATTTTCGCAACCGTGCACATGACATCCTTGTGGCATGTCAAGCATATAAAGAGGGTGCTTTAGTAGGCTCTGTTGCGGTTAAAGATGGTGTTCTGGATGCTAACAAAATTGTAAAGGGTAGCTCTGAGGAATTTAAAGGAACGATTCCAAAGATGATCAATGCGGTGGCTAAAGAATTTGTGAAAAACGGGTCAACGAACTGTGAGCAGTTCCAGAGTTGCAGAAGCTGATAACGGTTAAGACGAGTTGGTTAGATCTAAAATGTAGGATGGAATGTGTTAAGCCATTATAGAAGCTAATGTAGTACCGTTTAGTATGAATGATTTGGTGAACGCAATTTTGATGAACTTCGTTACTTCTTACGGTATATATAATCTCGGGATTCCCCGGTAGATTTAATTATATATAGTGGAGCGGCTCCCCGGTTGACTAAAAGAACATCCACAGTGGTTCAATTTCAGCCTTGACTGTAATTATTTTTATCATTTCAGTTAACGTGCTCCTAAACTCTAGCAAACTTTGGTTGAATCTATTGCACTTAATTTAGTCTGTTCATATATTTACTTTTAAAGGATGGCATTTGATAGTTTTGAAGGGTCAAACTGGAATGGAGCGTATCACCACGTGACTGTTGGTATGTTTTGTCACTGTTTGTTTTATCTCTGTTTTATTATGGATATTACAATTTGAATATCATTACCATCAGGGATGTTAAAAGTTGAATAACACTATCATTACTACCTATTGTTAGATACAACCATTAAACACCACCTTACACATTTGATATTTTGTCTACATTTACATATGGACATGGAAGAATAATCTTGACAATGGTTTTTTTTTTCAGTGAATAGAAAAAGAAAAAGTCCTAACAATAACGCGATTAGCGCTATTTAAACTCAAGAATACACTAGAGACAGTGAACGTTTTGACCATCAAGCCAATACACGAGATTTTCATTGAATTGCTTTTAGCTTTTGCACTAGTCTACTACCCCTCCATTAGCTTGCTAGCGCACACAAAATAAATAAATACTCTTTCAAACTGGTCTCTTTTATTCTAATGGGGAGAATAATCTAAAGCTATGGAAGAAGGAACAATTTTATTTATCAATCATATAATAATATTTATATCACTATCACAATCTCAGAGGTTAATACACAACCTTGGTATTGATCTAAAGGATAAATCTTTGCAAGCAAGACTTGGGTGTAAATCGACCAAGTTGAACACTTGAAACAAGTGATGCACCTAAAAGTTCAACAAGCCCAAGTGAATATGGGTTCATGAACTTCAATCAAGAACTTATTGTTTAGAAGGAATTTGCTTACCAGAAGAAGAAACGGAATCAAGTTAGGCATCGGAGGAGGCTGCGGAGTGGCTTTTATCCAACTCCGCACTCAGCATGTGATGTAGAAGGATATCGACTCTTTGACTACGAGTCTTTGTGCTGCGCATCATACCGGGAAAAAAGAAAATCAAATTGCAAATTCAACATCAAACAAATGGAGTGAAAGTAAAAAATAAAAAATAAAAAATATAGAAATATCGAGACAGAAAATACAAACCCAGCAAGTCTTTTTCGACCTTTTCCTGATGCAGCATCCTGGGAATATGAAATCAGCAATCAGATTTACATCCTTTAGATGGATATGTTAACACTAATTTGTTGGATAATGGCCATGATAATGGGATGACAATTTGCCCATAGGCATACATTGTTACTTAGAAGTGACCTTTTACTCTTCTAAATAGATTCACTTGACTTAATAAACCATGGTTAAGCAGACACTAATGCTAACCTCAAACTTTATGACGCTGAAGAAGACTCCCATCTTCTGCAATAAATTCGCATAGATTTAATGACAAGTTTATAAAATGTACCAACCTTGTCATCTTCTTCACTATTCCCTGATGCCTCAATATCCATTTCAGCAAAGAATGCCTCCAAGACAAAAGCTACGACCTGAATTTACAAAAGGAAGAAAAATAAGTTTTTTTTTTTTTATAAACGCCTTGAACGTACCTTGAAAACATGAATTATAGAGGCATAATCTAGAGAACAGGGGAACAATCATTTATCAGTAAATCTAACTCAAATTTTGGATGAATGATCATCAAACAAATAGACATATTCAGGGTAGTCATACTGAAACTTAATATAGTATCTATTGTTAAGGGAGAAAACTAATCTTATTTCTAAATTAACACTCCCTTGTTGGGTATGTTCAAATAAATTAATCTAAATAAGAACTATATGTAGGGATGCTATATTTAACTTGTGGAAATATTAAAAAACACAGGGCCAATCAACTTGCTCTTCGTACTCCCTTCTTCACTCTTTTCTCTTTCCTGTTAGTCCTTTATGTCGAAGCAGTTTTAAAACTGCCAACTCACAAAATGCAAGAAAAAAGATTAAACTGCAAATATATAGAGACCATATGTGAGTGAGAAGCATCCGATTGCTTTTGTACATGTCAATACAAACAAATAAACATCATATAAACATACATGCAATGCATACTGGATGACAGCATGACAATTAAAAATAGTCCGGAAAGCATTGAAGTATATGGAAGTAATATGTCTACAATGTTAAAAGGCAGCGAGAAGATCAAATATTTCGTAACTTACCAAATTCAGAAGTAACAGAACAGTAACTAGGTAGAAGCTGATAAAATATACAAGGCTCCAAGAAGTTCCAGTTAATTCTTTGTAGCTCTGTAACAGCGATTCAGAAGGAAAATGAAAAATCAATACCTCCGGGAATGGTTATATCATTTGAGTAGAGCAAGAGGAGAAAAAAGAAAAGAACATGCATGAGCAAGCAAAATTCTATAGAACCTGTATAAAAGAATGCTACAAATGACAAAGCTAAAGGTCATTTTTACTTTTGACCAGAAAGTACTTCATTCCTCAATGTAATAGAGGGAAGCAAAAACTTTAAATATACTACATAGAGTTTAAGGAATATTTTCTGAGAAAGAGTATTCAAGTCAGACGCAACAAACAAATCCACACAAAGTCCAGACAATTTATCCCTCACAGTCCCCTCTCTGGAGAAAAAAAAATGTGCTTATTTGTAATTTTCCTCAAATATACTTATTTACTCAATATAAGTAGAGCATTTTAAGAACAAACAAAAAGTGAAAAGCATTTATTATGCGATCCTCTATACAGTTATCCCCTTTTGTTAGAATTACACTTTCTTTTGTAAGTGTAAAACTGCATATACAATTTTTTGGTGTAAGAATTGGTGCAAAAGGTTTCTGTTACAAAGAGAACAAAAAAATAAAATACAAAAGAATAAGCCTCTGTGCCCTAGCTTTATATGCATCTATTTTTAGAACTGTCCACGTCAGCATGGACCATACATATTGAATCTGTGCCTCATTTTATGTTAATGTGAACATAGCTTATAAATCAAACAATATCCTGAATAATAAAAGGTGGTACACCTGCTTTCAAATTTATTTAGATGCTTAGAAGTTCACAGAGATAAAGTTGCTATAATTTGAATAGGTTCCCATAACTTTTAAACTAACCCATTCCCAGCTCTAATTTAGAAAGTATTCTTCTATTCTGCGAGTGAGTAGAGGCTGCGAGATGCAGTGAGAAATATATCCAGAAGTGAAATAGCATAATTCTATCCTAATTGACCATTGAAGCATACATCAAGATCATATATAACAAGTATGTCCCTCTACATGTCCTACACTGTAGAAACATGTTGAAAGAAACAACAAAATGAAGAAATTCTTGACACAAAAGTAATACCTGCATCCACACTTGCCAATTTCCCATCACCAGCAAGTTAAAAAGTGTTACCATTCCATTTGGATAATCATTAAAATTGAAGAGCAAATAGCTGGTATAGTCAAGGAAAGCCGCTGAATGTATACAGTTTAAAAATGCAATTGCTGTTAAAACTTAATATACCTCTAAAACCAAATGCAAAATTTACGAATTCTGCAAATTGCCATGATTGTCAATGCATTCTGTTTGATTAAAAATATACTAAGGGAAGACAAGAAGGGTATACAAAATGACAAAAAAGGATACTCATCATCAGTGAGTTCTGTTGCTTCTAGAGCAGGATTCCCAGCATTGACGATCCCACCAAAGATCTAGAAAATTGGTGATAATTTCCATTAGTAACATAATCAGAACATTGATTGGACTGAATAGTAATCCACTATGAAATCTAGAGTTCTAGGAATCTGAAACCATTTTCTTTTTGGATAAAAAAATTCATGAATACTCCAGATTTTCATATATTGAGGTAACTTCAATAGAAAGTTGCATCTGAAAATCAAGGTAGGCAGGCAGATGAAGATGGAATTAAAATATCCATAGTACCTGTACACCAATTGAGCAATAGATGCATAGGACACAAAATATGGTCCCAAGATATGGCATTAAACTTGGTATTAGGGTTAAGAATGTGGCAACGAAAGCTCTGTAACTTCGGACATGCATGAGGAGCCTTATCAATCTTAGCAATCTGGCAAGAAGAAGGTAGCGAATCCTGTAGACAAGAATGGGAGCAAATGGGATATGTAAAAGCTACTAAAGGAGGAAAAGGGGACATCCAAAACTAACAATATTAACTAGAATTTATTTATAACAAGCAGAAAGCATATGTTTAAGGATACATGATGAATGATAAGAGGAAAGAAAATAATGCATCTAATATGGAAACTTTGAATATTTTGTCCTTACCATTCTCCATTTGAGAAAAAGTAAAGTCCATCAGGAGATGCAAAAGTTATAGTTTCTCCTATAACTGCAAGCACAAATAACATAAAATGAAATTCAGCAGCCTATTGACAAATGAAGCATTTTCTTTTACACGTAAAAGAGACAATATTAACCCAAAGAAAAAATAAAAGCTTATGTTTCAAAATTGAACGGACAAATATTGCTTATTTAAAACATGCAGAAGTGCACATGCCATTTGCTCTATCCCTATGTGCAAACTTTTCCAAAATAATAATAATGAGCTTTGCGCATTATTGCTTGATTGTCTCTTAACAGCATGGTTATTCCCAACTTGTACCTATCTGTTTGTAAATGTATACAGCAGTTCACTTAGGTGGAAAAACACATAATGCAGCAGCATGTTCAATAATATTTTGATCATTTCATATTTTTACAGGTTACCTAAAAATTTTATATCAGTCAATATTTAAAAATTGGAATAACATCAACAAAAGTCAATTCCCAACCATGCCCTCCTCTATTATCAGTCACCTAGGAAACTCTAGAATAGGAAAAACGAAAGGATTTAATTAATGCAATCTGCTTAATTTCTACAAGTATTGGCAGTTGACACAAATGACAACCAAGTTTTCACATTTGGTTTAACCAGTAACTAAATTAAGGTGTCATCCAATATTAGATCATGAAACAAAATAATTTCTGAAATATTCCTTTTGAAAGCTCATTGTGCTGTTTGATTTGTATTATTAGTATTATTATTAGGATTTCAAAAAAATATGAAAATAAAATTGGTTGCTATAGTATATCTAAGTAAAATACCAAAGATTTAACTTGATTAATTACCTATTATCCATGTGATAAGAAAATCAAAGCGATTCTGACCATCCCTCCAATAATTTTCAAAGCCAAATGAATATACTTTCAGTGCCATTTCCAGTACATATATCCAACCTGTCAAATGATAAGCAGCGCATGAAGCACCATGAGATAGTAAGTAATAACATACAACAAGCATTAAATGAATCATGCAAATTTATGAATTTAAAATTAAGTAAAATCAGGGAGTTATCAACAAGCTCAAAAATCTTGACATGAACTAGAAAGGTACGTACCAAAGACAAACTCAACCTCCTGCCACACCTTCTGACCAGAGTTGTTTTCAATATCAAGCTGCGGGCCATTTTATATCAGAGAAATTAGACTGTAACTCAGAAATTAAATTTGGCGATATGTATCCTAGAAATCAAATGATCTGAAGCAAAATAAGGAAAATGGGTTCACTTCGATCAGCAATCCATCCAACAACGAAAAAATAATGGTAAAAGCAGATCAGGAAGGTCTTCTGTTGATTTATTAGTCAATAATGCATAAGCATTTTTCTCTCCTGTTCCTCGGTGTCAGTAGTGCCACTTCCCTACACCTCTCCATAGGCATCAGATCGTCAGACCATTGCATAAGCTTGAAAAGCTTCTTGTTTAATTTTAAGCTATCTTATAATTTGAGTTCCAAATCAGGTTTAGGTGGCAAACATGAGCCCATGTTGAAAAGAGCAAGAAACAGTGTTAAAGTTGGGAATCACATTGCTGGACTCAAGCTATGGTAGTAGTAAAGCAATAGAAGGCTTCTGCAGATCATTCATATTTCATTTTGTTAGTCCGTCAATTTGATGCATTCACAATGTTCTTGGAATTAAATTGACATATTTTTCTTTGGTCAGCAATTTTTTTTAATTAATTCAGTCAGCAAAGTAGAATACACATATGAGGGAAATTACATGTAATTTAGATGCGTGTCTAGAAAACCAAGAAGTTTTGTATTACTCAAATGGATGGCGTGCCTCCTTGAGAAATGGAATAATTAAGGGACAATATTTAATCATATAGAAACTAAAGAGAAAGCTTTAAGCAATTACTCATGGGGTACTGATTGAGATATTTTTCGATTTATAACCCTATCTTATTATGTGCTTCAACACAATTCATCGGAGCCCCCAACTGTGGAAATGATATAAGGCAAGATGGAAATCAGCACACGCCAGAGACAGAGTTCTAAGTAGTTTCCAAACTCTTAAGCTTGAGACCA
The DNA here is from genome assembly GCA_005610355.1 of Gossypioides kirkii. Classification (NCBI taxonomy): domain Eukaryota; kingdom Viridiplantae; phylum Streptophyta; class Magnoliopsida; order Malvales; family Malvaceae; genus Gossypioides; species Gossypioides kirkii. The sequence goes on from CP032246.1 coordinate 37,468,766, forward strand.
AAAAGAGTTTTACTCCAATGTGTGAGTACCTTTTATGAAGGTGGACAACTGACAACATCACCATCAGATAAATGCAAGTTGTTTGTTCTATCAAATTGTAAAACTAGTTGCACGAAACAAGGAAATAAAAGCACCTTAACTGCTAAAGAAAATTACATAATATATTTTCATTAGATGAAATGCATTAAGAGGCATACCGCTGTCTCAATGATAACTGCAAACAGATTCAGTATGAGAATGAAGGATATTATGTATCCAAATTTGGGACCCCGAACAAAGGCTTTCAAATTTTCAGAGAAAGGTGAACGGTAGATTTGAAATCTTTCAAACAAAGATGGCTGCACACCATAAAAAGATTCTGCTGTCATAAATATCTTATCCGTATGAACATGTTTTTGAGAAGGTTAATAGAAAATTGGACTTACAACATCCTCCTTTTGAAATCTTAGACCAATGGCATTGCAAAGATCAGTAAATTCATCCAAGTTGATCTACAGGTGGAAAAAAGATCAAACTCAGCAACAATTATATTAATGAAGAATAAAGAGTAATGATATTGTACAAACAGGCAATCCACTGAGCAGAAAATATATATAAGACAGAGCTCACATACAAGAAGAGGAGGAAAAGAACAAATAATGTTTAAAACATGAAAATAGCATTATAGTCTCCTTTGCTTAATGATCTGAAGAAATATATTAAAAGCTCCTCCAAAGTTCCCATACAATCAGTTTCATTCATCTGAAAGGAATCAGAGCCCTGTAATAAACAACAATTAAATATTACAGCTGATCCTTCAAGATCCTTCGATGCCCCAACTAACTTGCATTTTCCTAGGCTTCAAGATGCAGCTTCAGTTTACAAATCGATATTAGAACTAGATTCTTACGAGTATTTGAAAGGGCCCTGGAAAGTGCGAGATGTTAATGAGAGAACAAATCCAGATATTATCTTTGTTAGACATCAACCATATGTCAGGCTCTTTTCCTTCCAAATGAACCACCTTCACTTAACATAAACAGCAGTACCCATGTTCACATCCTAAGATATTTCTCTTTCCATCTGTGCAGAAGGTTTCACATTTATTTATAGATGAACCCCAGCATATAGTTTATTGCCCTGTACAGATTCAGTCCCACAAACTCAGGGCACACAGTTGTAGAAGATCCCAACACTGTTCATCACCAAGATAAACTCATGCAATTTGATGCGCATCCTGATAGAACTACACTGACTAACAACTGAAGTTGGCTTCTGACCAACAGAAAAAACTTAGCACCAAACCTAGAGAGAATATTAGCTCATTCTCTCCCATTCTTATGACCTCTTCTGTATGACTTACACAAGGCTCTTTTTATACCCTTCTAAAGAAAACTATTCATTCCTTCTTAATATGTAGAAATTTTACAAATGGTTAATGACACAAACTTCCCGATTTCTCCGTAAGGTTATTCTGCCAAAGATGGAAAATAAATTCTATTTTTTCAATAAAAGAAACAGTAACCAAGCCGAACTATTTTCTCAAATTAGAAAACATCAAACTTTTTTGCCCCCGCTTTTCTCATTAGAGATTAGAAAATTTTGGTAAGCAGAAAATTTTGGTTATGCTGGTATTTGATCTCAACAACTACAATTGCTTCTCGTGTATAGTTGAAGTTAACAGCATATACTAACTGATATACCAAAAGGAAAAAAGAGCGCAATTTAAATAAAACCAAAATGGTGAAGTAATAAGTATACCTTGAAGTCACGACTATCATCCAGCTCATCAAATATTAACTCAAATTCTTCCCTTGATATTTTTGGCAAAGACCTGAAAATGATTTTTGATGGCATACTTTAGCATGGACAATATCAGAAGAACTAAAAAAGAAAAGAGGTCGAAAAGTCAATAAAATCAGGAACCTTCATGCATTAAGCGACTTACGACGAACTCAAGAAATATGAACTACAAACTGATGAATTAAATGCATCTACATAAATTTGCTTCACTAATTAAATAAAATCTTTTAAGATTTAAGATAAAAGATACAAAGAGAAAACTAGCTAATCTTTGACAATCAAACAAGAGATTGAATTCCTTATGGTTCAAAATGCTTTGATCCTAATTAAGATGTAACAATGTACTAAACAGACTTAACAAAAGAGACAACTTGTTAATAATGCTTACAGATATATCCCCTTATTTGAGACGGTAAATCCTTCCAGCATCTTAAAATCTAAATAATAAAAAAAATCCTCCCTGCACCTTTTCTTCATTCTTTTTTAACATAATTCACTTTCTTTTACCCCAAAAATTCAAACCTTAAATGACTTAAACCCAACAGAACCTGCACAATTTCCATAAATCCTACTAGAAACTGGAGAAATATATATCAATGCAAGAGATAACAAGGCATTTTACTTCAACAAACACATTAAATATGGTGATGTAATTAATACCTGTACTTATTCAGTTCTTCAAACAGATGAATGCATTGCTCTTTGTTTAGGAACCCAACATTCTGCATATAGAAAAGGAGCCCCGATATAACATTCAGAAAACTTAAACTAAAACATAACCAAATGCTAGCCTTTTCCAGTAATGTAGGGTTGGGTACATCGATAAAGTAGCAATAAGTTTTTTTTTTTTTTTCAAAAATCATAATGACAGACAAACAAGTTAAATATAAGTTGACTGCGGCTGCATAAAAGGAAGAATAATAATACTCCTTTCACAACTCGAATAAAAAAAATTGTATTGTGAAGGAGTAATGCTACTTGTCAAACATTTTTGTCCCTACTTTTTATCCACCTAATGTGGCGAAATTTATAGGATAAATCGAATGATGGGATCTTTCAATTCAGGGATAAGTCAACCTATTCATAAATAAAATATTTGAAGTTGAATAGATTATTAATAAATCAAGTCAAACAAATAATTGGGACAAGTGTTCTCCGTTGTAAAGTCTCTCTCCAGATATAAACATGAAACAAATAATCCAACCACCAAACTGAAGGACATAAAAATTCTCTCTTTATAAACTTTACATAATAATTCAATCATCTGAAACCATGATAGATTCAGCTAAAAGAAACATGACAGATTGATGGTAGTAATCTAATTTGTATCTGTGAGATGCTCAATCACCAGAAGTGTCCCCAAGTTATATTTCCTGGTCTTACTTTATCCATCTATTCTCTTTCTAATTAGATGTTTAGACAATATCATAAGTCTCTTTATTCATATTATCTTTCCGATGCATTTCTAATTAGGTACTATAGAAGGACTTTTGAAAAAAGATATAGTGAACAAATCTTATTTACTTGACATTGCAAAATCTCCACATCCAGATCATAATGTGAAAAGACTACCACAGAGATGAAATTCTGCACGACTTTGACATACAAAGATTTCTAGCAACCATATCTCGTAAACAAAGACAGCAGTATTCACACAGAGCAATTTAGAATGTAAAAGGGATATTTGACCAATAAGTGAATAATGTACTTACATAATCATCAATAAGGTTGAAGGCTTTACACAGTATACTTCTCCTATTTCGGTCCATCTCAGAGACTTGTTTTGCAAGCTACAAGAAAAGAAGATTTAAGCACATATGTTTAATCTTTTTTTTTCTATTAACAGTCATCATTAGCAATATTCAAATAATAGCTGATCGTACAACAAACAACAAAAAAAGAATGAAAGGAAAATTGCAGATTAAATTGGCATCATTCTCCAGTCTTCATCAGAGTAAAAGTAAAGAGAATTTGCAACCAACCTCGCTTTTGAAGCTATCATATACAACAGCAAGGATCAAATTTGTGACAAAGTAGACCCCAATCAGGACAAATAGAACAAAAAAGAGGCAGTACCAACGTGAGGCCCTGTAGCCAAAAGATTGAAAGATAGAAAAAAATCAAAGGAATTATCAAAAAGAATTTAGGATGTAACATAATCCAAGTATACATCAGAAGATAAACATCCTGACTTCCTTAAGAAATGCAGATTTTACTTATTAAAATTCCAAAAAAAAGTATAAAAAAAGCTGAACTCTGAATGAGTTTACTGTAATCACAAGTGAAAGAAAAATGATAGGACATAAAATGATTGTGCAACTAACATTTTATACACTGTAAAACAAACGAGTGGAACAAGCAGGCACTTAAGAAATAGATAAGATTGCAATGTTTCTTGAAATGTTTATAAATGTAAAAATTTGTCTCTATGGGGGAAAGAAACAATATCCAACCAATTTGTTTACATCAAAGAAAAATACCTCCAACCAAATATATTACAACCATTCAATACAAATCACCATTTAACTCTAAACTTACTTATAGGCAGGTATCCATACATCTGGGTTGTTGGATGTGGTGAATAAAACAAACATCTGATACAACGTGGTACCATATGAGGTAAATACCAATTTGCCCTGTTGTGTATCTTCAAACATAACATATGCTACCCAGCTGGCAAACAGAAGAAATAACAGCCACAGAGCCTGCAATGGAAGCAGATGAGACAGTGATTGTGCGCTCAGAGAAAACATAAGCAATATTTACTTAGGACTAATAATTTCGGCCAGATCAGAAGGCAAAAGCATATTGTTTAAAATTAAAATACAGCAGGCATGTATTATGGTATGGTGCTAAGAGAGTGTACAAACCAAGACATTCAAGTATGTTCCAATCATTCCAGCCAAAATGACGATGCTATTTCGTAGTTCCCTAAGCAAACAAAGCAGGGAAAAAAATTAAAGGAACATCAACTGAAATCATGGAGAGCAAAAAAGTACAACTTCCTTCAAACATGGATATTAAAAAATGGTCGGCAAAAGATGCAACCTTTACAATGAAAACACGATTTGCAATCAAGATTTAGAGACCAAAGTTAAATAGTTATGTCAAAAAGCTAAAAGACTCTGAAAATATTGAACAATCAAGTTAAATTACAGGCATAACAATCTATAAATGGTCAATTTATGCACCCCAAAGCAGACCAAATTAACCTTAGCCCAAAAACCAATGAGGTTAGGTAAAAGGAGATCAACAACTTGTCTAAAACTAGTTACATTTTTATTTGCTGTGAACCTTAGCAGAACAAAAAACACCATAGAAAATTCACTATTTAAATTATCCCCAAGCTCTCTCTATGATATTATTATAGATCTATATGATACTCAGATCAGGTCAAGCAATGAAGATAATGATGGAAAAATATGCTCAGTAGTTCCAAGTTATCTTTTGTGATGCATAATTTCACAGCATACATCTACAAACAACATGCATACATTTTCAGCAGACTTAAAGCTTAATTTTGGACATGCACATCCGGATATATTCCTGTCAGAAATATAAAATACAAGCATATACACAAAAAAAATTCTAAAGAAACAGAAAGTGCAGATTTTGTTAGTCATTACCTAATGCTTAGGATGAAAAGAATAACTCTGACATAAGGTGCAACCCTGAACGGAAGAGAACTAACTGCCACTGGAGACAAATAGAGAGTATAAACCAGTAAATCTGCAACCAAAATTAAGAGGCAGATGACCTGGAAGTAGAACCAAAACATGCATTGTTAGGCTACATCATAAAAATTACAGAAGGGCAAAGCAAAACTAAATTCTGAAGGGAACCATGTGGATAGCATCAGGAGGAATCAAGATAGTAAATTCTATTCATAGGATTCCATAAGCAAAAGATGCAGTTTTAACCCCTCTGAAAGACAATAATAAAAAATCAAAATACAATATGCAAAAGCCAATATCAAATCATAAGCAATGACAAACATCATCTGCAAGAAGCAGCTCCTTGCACCTTTTTTTTTAACCACTGTTCCTTGCACGTTGGTGGTTTATGGAGGTAAAAAAAATAGAAGACCACAAAGTCCATCTTTTATTGAAACAATAAGACTTCAACTCCATTGTTTAGCTTCAAAGAAATAAGTTCTACTTAGAGTCCGTTTGAAAGGCTACTAATATATATACTATGATTGCCTACGGAAATAGGTGACTGTTGAACAAAGCATAAACACTATTTTGGATTTGGGCATTTTCAGACAGTATACATGTCTAACACCATATAGAGTATCATCCCTGAATATGCAAGTGCATTTGAGAAGTCCCAAACAGGTCTAACATGGGTATAAAACGTACATTGAAGAGTATAGCTTTGGAATGTCATTCTTGTCATTCTTTCTGTCTCCTAACCTTTTTTTTTTTCCTTACATTCAAGAAATCCATCCATAAGAGAATTCTATCTGAATACAATACGAGAGAGATTAGGGATATGTAGTTATCCAAAATAGAATAAGATGCAAGTACCTTTATCTGATTAAGAGGACGTTTCAAATAGATACTGGACCCTTCATAGGAAATTGGGAAAATAGTATGTATAGCGAGGAGAATGAGAGTCACAACCTGCATAACAATGGAACACCAAAGGGTTATTAGTTAGTGAATTTAATATGAAAGAACACACAGTAAATTGATAATTCCTGGAAGTCACTACTCTTTTACACCAGATAGCAAATACCATATAGCAAACATTGGTTCAGTCACTTGAGTATAACCCTATAGAAAGCACATGCTCTCAGGGTACTCTTACACATGACCAAAGCAAGCAAAGAAATGCATTATATAAATATATCCCCACAAAAGCTAACTAAGTTGCAATTAACTTATGACCATGCATACAGTCAAAACTCAGCAAATTTTCACTGCTTTGTCTTACTCCCTTCTTTTAGCTACAAGATGTTTGTATTGAGCTTTATATCACAACTCAGAGTGATCAGATGGAAAAGATCGCACAAGCATAACAGCCACTTTTTTTGTGTGTGTGTGTGATAAACTGGAGAATTTTACAGAAATTATATCTACCTATATTACCTTACCTCATATATAAGAGACTCTGTGGCATTCAAATAAGGCAACTGCCCAAGAAAAAAGTAGTCCCTATCACTGCAAGAATATGAACTACTCAAACACCACAAAGGCTTCTGCAAAGAGTCAATCAACTTCAGAATTAGATAATCATCTTCATAAAATTTCTAGAGCATTTCTTTTATTCCTTTCATGATTTTTTTTCTTTCCATCCTGATTTACCAAAAGACCTTGTACCACCTCCTTGAAATTTAATGTAAATGATAGCAAAAAAGAAAAAGAAAAGGTTAAGCAAACCTCAAAAAAGTTTAGGACAACCAATGCAAAATAATTAAGGGTCCAAATAATATCAAATTTAATGAAGATGAAGTAGAACTTTGCAGCACTTCCAAAACTTGATTTGTCAAGAATTTGTTCGGGCAGACCAACACCATCCTCAGCCTGCAAAAATCACGCCAACCAAATAAGTTCTCTCTTTTTTTCTGTCAATTATTTGAATAAAAGGGTAAATATGGAATTTCGTTACTAATTGTAGTGTTAGAACTTCGTTACTAATTGTAGTGTTATTGTGTTAAGAGTTACTTATTTCAGGTACTGTTTTAACTTTTAAGTATTCGTCAAAGAGAGGATAGGATAACTATAACGTTGAAACGGCGGAATGATAAATACATACAGATAAAAAAAAGCAAATTAATACAATCCTATCATACTATTTTATAAAAAAAGAATTGAGATTCAATGATTTCAAATACTAAATCAAAATGCCAAATTTTCAGTAAGTGATGAATCGATATCTATAGTATTGTTGCATTTGATTACAAATTGAAAAAAAAAAATCTTAAAATCTCAAATAAGTAACATCTGAAACTAAACTATTTCTGTTCAATTTTCTTTTCGGAGCATTTCTATTCATATTTCACATACACTAAAGAGATATCTGTATACTATAGATAAATAAATAATTTTCAAAGGCAATTATCCTGAAGCTACTAAATTCAGAAACATAATTAGAAAAAGAAAAAAAAAACTGTTAAAAGGAAGAATAATCAATCATTTTTAAACAAGCTTAAGAAAAAAAAGGACAAATCTCGGAACAGAAGATAGAAAAGTTAAATTGAGAATAAAAAAGGAAAATAGAAGGTGACCAGATCGACGAGGGCAGCTGCTCTTTGGTAAGGAGAGCCATAAGTAATAGCTTCAGAGCGACGATATAAACGATCTCGCCTTCCACCGCCATTACTAGTTTCTCCATACAGCAAAGGCTTATCCATTTTATTTCCTTCAATCACAGAGAATGGAGGAGAAGCTTTGGTTAAATTGGTTATGAACAGAGAGAGATTGGATCTCTTCTCTTTTGGACTTTGAGGAGTTGGGATTTAAAAAACAAAAACAATGTTGCTAGCAAGGAGAACGCTCGTTATAGTGAAAGGAACGTGGCCTTTGGATATACGTCGATACCGTTTGTATCCTTGATTTCCTTTTTCTTTTAACTAAAGGGTTCGGAGATGCAGACACTGAGACTGTCAATATCTACTTTCCCTTTGGCTCTGATCCTTAAAGTGTATATATGGATATGGATGAGGATCACATAACGTTTTCTACATTATGATGAGATGTAGCCTGCACATTAGTCCATTTGCACATCAATGTTGACAGGCTGAGGTTGGCAGGACATGACCTGACCGATCTGTTCGATCTTTTATTTCCATTTATTTTATCTTAATTAACATTTTGACTTTTTTGCACAAAAGAATTCCTCCTTTTGCCGACATGTTATCATCTATCCGTGTATTCAATAATTGTGTTTTTTTTTTTTTTGTAAATTTTGAATTTAATTTTTTTTCTTTTAAATTCAAAATTTTAAATTGAATTGTTACATTGCGGTGATTATTTTATTAAATTCAGATTTATTATAATATTATTTTTATTTAAAAAATTAAGGGTTTAATTATTGGAATTAAATTTTTAAATTTGAAAAAATAGAATACTAGATTTTTGTAAATAAATATACATGAACGAAATTCAAAATTTGTAGAATATAATGACTTAAAGCAGATTTTAATTTCTTTTTCTTAGTAGAGGACAAAATAAACTAGTTACACCAAAACAAATCTTCATGAACTATCTGTTGCATTTGTCTCGGTAGAACATTGAACGAATAAAACCTCAAATTTTTTGATAAAAATGGGATTAGCCATTAGAGCAGCATCTCTATTCCCTTCCCAATACATATGCAAAATATGTACTTTTCATTCTCTTTAGAGCATTTTCTAAATTCATCAAACCATAACACTGAACGACAGACTGTCCTATTTATTACATAAGATATTAAGGGTGATTAAATCAGCGATGTGTTTACTTATGGTTAATGTAAAAACAATGATAACAGCGAGATTACATATTATAACGATGCTGTAACATAAAATAAAAAGTAAGCTAAAAATACACTCTACATTGCTCATCCAAACTCACATTAAATCATTAAGGTATCCATTTCAGGAATAACATGTTATACCAAGTGACCAAACTAAATGGATCCCATTATGAGCACCCCCACAATTCCGCATCATTAACCGTAGTGATCTTGGTCATGAGGACCATCAGTGTTGATCTCGGTCCAGCCAGCTGTGGTGGGTGTCAGCCGACCAGTAGCCATTGTCCCTCACCATCCTTCCCCCATCAAAATCTTCAGTCTCAATAAAATCAGTTCATAAAAAAAAATCTTATTATTATTCCAGAACGTATATCCAAATTCGTTGACCTTCAAGCTTATAAATTCCGCCAACTTGTTAGCTTTAATAGTCCTCATCATGGTTGATGCCCTCGATTCAATTGCATCCCCACATATCAACCAACTCGGATTCCACAAACGCTCTTCATTAGTATGCAGTGTGTGTTTACAAACAAGCCATAGAAAAATTCAGATTCTTTGAGCCGTGAGGGACACGAAATCACCATATCCACTACCATCTATCACCTTCATCAACCTGGTAATCATCAATAGCTTCATATGCAGTTTTTGTGGAGAATTTATAGTGTTGATCCTAGGAAAAGTCATCGACATCATGCGGATGAGGAGGCTTAATTGCTGAAATGCAGGCTAAAATAGTTTGAAGGACCAACTGACATACTTTTTTTATCAATTGTTAAAAAATAAAAATTAAAGACAGGTAGTGAGTGAACAAATGATGTATTTCAGACAAAAGAATAACAAATATGCTACAATCTCTCAACAATCTATAGAATACAAAGCTAAACTCGTTATCAACAACACTGCATAAAGAGCATCAGTACCTCTGGAAATGTAGGAAAGTTAAAAAGAAAAAGAAAAGAATAAAGAAGCACGTAATTTAAGAAAACAAAGCTTAATTACAGTAAACAGTAAACAAAGCTGAAGCTAGCCATTATGAACAATATATCAAAACATGAAGGCATATCCTCCCCAGCCCTAAGTCCAAAATCAAACTAATGCCATGGCAGCCACATCTTCTGTCTTACAAGAATCTCCATAGAACCAAGCACTTTAATCTACCTAATCAACTCTTGTCCAGATAGTCTCTCATGATGAATAATACCAACCTGCAAAAGATAATGCCAAGAAACTATGAGCAATCCATGACATCATTTGGTATTCTGTTTAGTTAAAATGGTCCAAGAAAATCATTAACAAGCATTTCGAGGTTTGAACAAATGGGTTTGCTGCAGGCTTGCATGTCTATAAAAGACACAGCATGGTGACAGCTTCAGCAAGCACCCAAGTTACATGCCAAAACCCTAATGGCCCTGACTACTAAGCCATACCAATTTCATCTAAAGCTACTTTTTTTTAGCAGGTCAACCATCATGCCATCAATCAGCCATGTCCCAAGAAACCTAGAAGATAGATGATAACATTCTACATCAAGGCCTGAAAGGACACCAATGATAAACAGTTTGTCTGATTTTAGACTTCTCTATTGCTTGATTTAAAGTTTAACAATATTTAGATCAGAAAACTAAGGTAATTCCACATTCAAGGACAAGTTGCCAAGAAATTAGGTTTCAAGGGTAGATTCATTAGTCTGAAATGAACTGGAAAAAACTGCAAGAACTTTACTAAGTACCATTTGCCTGATAGGAGATAGCTACTTTTCAATTGTGATAACAGAGAGTAGACACTTAATATAATAAGAAGACAACATACAGGACAGGTTGCATGCCGTTTTATGTATGTTTCCAGTTACACTGAGTTGAGAATGATTGGAGAAGGATCATTACATCTCAAGCTTGTCACGGGTTTTAAACACTAAACTTCAACAGACAGATATAAACATCGATTGACTGACTGCCAAAATAAAGCCTTTAAGGACAAAATGTACCTATCGAAATGGAATGCACACAACTGCAGCATACAAATGTATGATAGATAAATGCTACTTGAATTTTAGGACTGAAATTATTCAGGGCATATGGACAATCTTGGAGTTGACACAGATTAGTTCTCAGGTAGCCATCAAGTAACACCCTGAATAGAGGATAGTGGACCCTAAACAGGACAAACCTAGAGGCAAGGCATATTATTGAGATTTCAGTCTTGAGGGGCCTTATGGAAAGGCGATGCATGGCCATGAACCATGATTAAACAAAAGATAAATATTTCCAGTAGACAGAAAAGGTTTTAATAGCAAAACACTAAAATTTTGCATTCGTGGCAAGAAAGAGACAAAAACTCCATAAACCTCTCACCCTCCAATTTCCATCACCTAATGAAGTATAATCATTATCTGCAGCCTGCTACATAATAAGCCAAATTCAAAACAAAACGCAACAGAGCTTAGGATGCAGCATTAGCCAACCTAGCCCCAACTTATTCCAATAAAAGAAACTAAGAGATGAATAGGAATCACTAAGACCAAACATGGAAAGAGGAAAGAAAGTGGAAAAAAAAAAGGGGGATGGCCTATGCAATAGCAAAAGCATAAAAAGCTCATAGTCCACAAACAGAATCAATTTGCTGGAAAAAGAAAAGAATAAAACCCATTGCATCTAGTATCATTATAATACAGAAAATTAGCACCAAAGCAGAAAGAGAATTGAATGGAATTCAGAGTTTTAAAGACATTTATAAACAAGGAAGCCACAAATATGAAGGGAGAAAAAAACTGCAGTCTTTCTCATCTATGAAATGAACAATAAAAACTCAAGAAAGAAAAGCAAAACGTTAGTGAACCTAACCAAACTGCATTATGCAAGTATAACTATACTTGCTAGCCAAATTGCCCATTAGCATTTAAACTACTAACTAAATAAATAATCAGGCACCAGATAATTCTAAAATATCTCAGGCAAAAGAAACTACAAAACAAACAATTGCTGCTAAATTACCTCACACTACGAGTCACTTGATTTTTTCCCAGTAACAATCTGGAAAATCCGCAGGCCCCTGCTAAATGCTTCATTAAATAATATCCTTGTCTGCATTGACTGAAATCCAGGCATCCACGACAAAAATGCCAGAGGGACCATAACAAGAACTCCAAACATTATATCATACAGCCGCGCTACAGAAACCACGGATTCCCAAAGCCTGGTAGACTGCAGGAATGGTCGAAGAACTTGAGCAATTGATATAAGTCCCCAGCCAGTGGGAATAAAAGCCAATAAACTGGTGAAAATGTCAACAAATTTAAAGGCTGTAAACTCAAGCAGCGCAATAATAACTAGTATTCCAAGAATGATGACCAGGAACTGAACCATCCGGAAATATATATGCTCCTTAGCTGCATATTTGTCCCGAGCATATGAGATTACCAGATAAATTCCAAATGCCACAAAAATGTAGATCCAAGAAAGCAAGTATACAGCAATACTGGTACTATGATTAGCAATACCCAACTGGTACACAATCCCATACTGGAAAAAGAAAAATCGAAGGTCCAAAATTATCTCCAGTAACTTTCCCCAGAGGCCAGTTGTCCTTAGATGATCCTGCTCCTCATACCACCACCTTTCCCAGCTTTGTTCAGCCTTTGCAAACACACCACCACGGTACCAAATCCAGTTCATAAATTCATCAAAGTCATAAACAGTCTTCAACCAATCAAAACCAGAAGGATTGAATACAAAAGGGGCCATAATCCATGATAGGACTAGAAACCAACTTGAGATAGTCAAAGCTATGTAAACAAATGTGTCCTTAGCTACAGGGCTGTGAGATGCATAAACTATAAGTATGAGACCAAGCTCAATAGCCTTTACAAAATGGCTACGTGCATACAGTCTATAATTTTCTGCAAAACTCTTGTGCTGAACAACAAAACCACGGCCAGTTGCCCGATACTTTGCACCACCATGAAGGACAGTCCGGCCAAAGTAGTGAGTTCGGGTTCCCATGGAGAAGGAGTAGAAAACAGATGAAAGCTGAAGCTGCATTGTTATGAAAGCCCAGATAGCTTGAAGGAATCCATGCTCAAGGGAATTCTCCACTATCATTGGAAGAGCAGTGAAAAGACCAAGTTGGATGATGAACTGTTGATTTAAGATGGCACCAAGTGCTCTATTGTTGTCACTGCTGCTAGACAGTGCCGCACTCTCAACACCACTAAGAGCCAGGTAAAGTCTGCCCCAAAGAAAAGCATATACGGTAAGAATGACCATCATCGTATTGAAAAAGAACCCCACAGTCGTATAAAAGAATGACAACATCCTGAAGAAGTCCAATCTATGACCCAGCCGATAGACATCTCTGCTGAGAACTTGCTCACCATTCCCACTAGCAACCTTGGCTTCAAACATAGATATTTGATTCAACCCAACATCCCTTCCTTTGCCAACCTGGATGTATTCATGATGCGTGACATTGCCTCCTCGCAAAGTACAATTAAAGCCAGCAAAAATATCCTCGCTAATATTAATCACTCTGGAAGCTTTACTGATCCCACCCCGACTCAGAAACCAAAACCTGTCAAAGACATCTGGATGGCCATAATGCATTCGAATTTTCAAAGGATTTGCCAAGACACGTTGTCCCAAAGTAACAAAACTTGTTTCTTGAGCTGACATAAACCATGCAAGTGATGAAACAGAACCAGTAAAAATGTGTTCCCTGACTCCTAAGATAGTCGGCTTTCGTATACCATAGTACTGTCTGTATTCCTCCAAGAGATTGCGCATTTTCAATGCCTCCTCAAAATAGTTGTCTTGGTTCATGTCAATAGTTTGAACAGCATCACCACGGGTGAAGATAAGCGCATGATTTTGATTTTCTGGCTTGCCCTCTCCAAGCTTCAACGGACCAGGCAATTTGACACGATAGATCTCCACCTCCTTCTGTAATTGCTGATCATACTTCACAAGAACAGAGTAATACTCCTTCTCATCCCTCCCAGTTGAAACCTCATCAACATAGGCTACTCGAAGAGCTTCATGCTGTTTCATCAGATACAGGATTTCCTCAGCATGCGGATCCTTTTTGGCCTTCTGAGCCCCATAAATCTGGCAAGCAACCACATATGTGTATTTCATCATAGAAGTGCCTTGCTCATGGCCTTTGAATAGCAGACCCAGAGAACTATTTGCTCTGCTTAAACTTCTGGAAGAAGGTGACCTTTCAGAGTTGAAACTATCCAAACCACCATCTCTCCGCATAGAACCAAGTTCTCGTGCCCCTTCTCTAATATCCATCTCTGATGCAGAATCAAGGAAAGCCAGCATCTTCAGAGCTCTATAATAGTACATCATTCCTCTGACAGTGCGTGAAAGTGTCTGGCCTCTGTATGATGCCCAGAGCCTCAAATCTCTCATCTTGGTTGTCCATATCTCATCGTCCTTTACCATTCCCTCTCGTCGCATTCTTTCCATGAAATTTTTCCACTCATCATCATATATGGTCTGCAAGTAATATAAGATCGAAATCCCATCTTCATTCTCAGTTCGGAGCTGTTCTCTGCTATAGAGCACTTCTTCGTTGTAGTAAGGAGTAAGGACACTAAAAGCCATCATCTTCTCTACTTGGGGTGCATGAGGCATATTCATAAAGAGCGAGTTGCTAAAGAAGGCAATTCTTCGTCTAGCCTCAAGATTAACAGGAATATTCTGCATAGAATCCCTGGAGGTAAGAATTGTATGCAAACGCCTAACTTGCCTATAAAACTTCTCATCACTGGGGTCAGGCAACTTAACAGCATTTTCAAACAGCAATCCAGCCATGGCAGCAGGGTCACGAGGAGCCAATCCATCCTCCCTCAGCTGTTCAATGGTTCTTTTGTCTTTGATAAAATCACGGACAGCAATCTCATAAAGGGCCTGCAAAGTATTAACCACCTGATTCACATCCTTCTTGGGCTTAGTCAAAATATCAACAAATTTTATCAACTTCATATGAAGCTGGGGTAGTGCAGTCATTCTGAATGTCTTGGTGAATTTCTCGATCTCGACAGAATGCTCAATTTCTTGAAACAGAACAGAGAGAATGGAATGCTCTTCAGACTGGACATTGAGAATTTCAAGCATCATGTGCTTGATACTGTCATATGCTTCAATCACGGCACAACGTCTATACTCACTCTTGCGTATTTTATACCAAAGCCACTTATCAGGAGCATCAACCAACTCTTTTGCCTGGCTGAGAGCAAGCAACAGCTCATTACATAGCAACAAACATGGCCAGCGAATAACCCTCACATTCCAAGAATTCTGGGGCAACTCTAGCAGCTCAACTTCACCATCAGAGATGATATCTTCTTCCCTGAAAATGCTAATTATCTCATTCCATATCAGAGCAAACTTGTGAGCCTCAACCTGGTTTGATTCAAGCTTCCTAAAAGGACGTCCGAACCCATATCTAAGCTTCAACCGGTGAATAGCATCATTAAACCTGCTCCTAAATGTTCCTCTGGCATTCAATAACTGCTCTTCAGGCATCAGATTGAACTGAATTGCACTGGCAAAGAACTGAAATCTCAGCTTCAATTGTTGAATGTTCCTAATCTCACCCAAATGCTGGAATAACCCCACTCCTGCTCCCACAAAGGCAGAATAGATTGAATACCAAATCTGAATATCCATCAAATAAATGAACACCACAGGCAGCCACAACAAACCGACAGCAAATCTGTTACTTCCACCAAAAATCTCGTGCCATTCATAGGACACATCCTTAAGACCCAACATTAGTTTCGTAGGTCTAATCATTGGTTTGATCTGTAAGAAATAACTAAATGCAAATTTTGTAGCCAAAACCAGTGCCCAGAACAGAGTATATTTAACATTATCAACTAGCCCTTCCCTCAATCCCCGGCCAACAAAGCTCTTACTCTGAAACCACCAAGACAACAGATCAAAGATCTTCCAATTCGTCTGCTCAATGAAGTTCCTAATCCAGGGAATCACAAACAAAGCCAATGCCAATAACTCAGGTAACACATAAGCAAAGGCTATTTGTAAAAAGAGGCGCACTCTCCTATCAGCCTCAGCTGTCCAATTTCTACCATGGTTATTCTGCCAGATCCTTCCATAACAAACTGCAAAAATCACTATCCATGCAACAGCAATCACCACCTTTAATACCATCCTAATGCCAAGACCCAAGGTTTCTCTCGTCACACGGCTATACTGCATCCCTGCATCTAATAAAGCCTGCAAAAATCTCATCCCACTCCAAGTAATAAACAATGTCAAAATCTTAACCCGACAGTTTCTAATTGATAATGCTTGCCACGGATAGTCCTTCTCTTCCCAAGCCACAATTATAGCCGCCTGAAGAAACAAAAACAGCATCACCCAAAGCCTATCAAAACTCCTGTAAAGATTCCAAAACGACCTTTGCTCAACGAACCCAGTTTTCCCGATATGTTTACTCTTACTGGAAGTAACGAAAAAATTACTGCCCACATCAATCGGCCACTTGAGTTTCTGAAAACACCTCTTACTCCAAAAATACTCATTCAAATCATCATAATTCCTCCAAGCAGTATGCGGAGCTGTTCCGTTCTTGCTGCTCTCCACTTCAGCCTTTACAGTCTCGTATATGGGTTTCACCACACAGTTCAGAAACGCGTTTTCTCCGGATATCGACGGCATAACAGGCTGGCCAGTATTTTCGTCGATGTAATCTTCGAGAATCTTGTTTAACTCCATGGCCATGTGGTGGAAGACGTAGCAGATGCATTCAGGCATGAAACGAAGATTAGCAGATTCGCCCCAAATCAACAAATATAGTCCCACGTACAGTAACTCACGCCGGTGGTCAGAGTTAGAGCGGCTGCTGTCAGAGATCCATATGTTGGACTTTTTGCCTAAATAAGAGCACCAGCTAGTGTAGTTTTTGAGAAGCTTACGGCGAAACCTACGGAGGACGCTAGCGTCGAGGGTGTCGATGTTGTCCGGCGGAGGAGTCAGTCGCATCTGAGCGTTAGCCAAGTGGAGCACAAGGTGTTCCCTCTGGTTCCTGACGTTGTCGTGTTGGAAACCGAAGAAGAGAGCAAGCCAATCCAGGAGGTCCATGGTAGGTTGCCATTGAGCATAAGGAGGCCTGCGCAGATCTCCGACGGCGCGTAGAGCGGCGGCAGCGGCGCGTACTTCTGGGAAACGGAGGGAAGGATGGTCGGCAAGTAGGTTGTGGACGGGGATTATGTTGTAAGGTTCATCTTCAGGCGCCGCTCGTGGTGGGCCCGACTGGCTGCCGGGACGGTAACGGAGAGTCATTGCATTAAAAAATACTAATAAGGGAGTTTGAACTTTGAAAGATGTTGTAGCCGGTTTAGATCTTTTTTTTCATTGAAAAGAGAAAGCGGAAATAAACCGAGAAAGCGGGATTGGGCGGGTTTATTACGTGTTTAACTTTTAATGTTTTATTATTTTATTATTGGTAAAGTGAATATTTTGAAGCTTTAACCGATATTTTTTTTTGCTTTTGGCGTTTTCCTATATTTCCAGAGTATTGGAAATTTTTTATTTTCTTAATGGTTTTAGAAATATTGGAAAATTCTCATCTTAAAAAAATTATATATATATATACATATATTGGGGGCTTGAGTTCAATGTAATGTTCATGCCTAATAATGTGTTTCTTTCATTTAGAATAAAATTTTAAAAAATAATTCTGTGTTTGAAAAAGCTAATATTTTTTTGTGTAATGCAACATTAAAATTAGAGTGGATAAATGAAGTTAAATAAGATTTAACAAAATTTATATTTATATTATTAAAATATTAATATTCTATATTATAAAATTATTAATTTATTATACGATTAAATACTAATTTTTTAACTAAAAATATGTATTTAATACTAATTAATATATGTTTAATAATAGTAAAAGTTATAATGTTTTATTTTAATATTTAATATTTTTCAATGTTTTTAAAACTTAAACTTATTTTATTTTATCAATATAATAATATTTAATATTATTTAAGTTGATTTTTATATTAAAAATCAAATTACTGATTTTCTTTCCCAAAAATGACTTAAAAGCTTTTTGAAATGAAAAGTTCATTTTGTTAACTAACAAATTATTTTTCGTTAACCATCAAATTATAATACATTCTTATCCTAAATAAAGAAAAAAAAAAGCTTATAAGATGGATTTATGGTACGACTATTTTTTTTTTAAAGTTGATCGATGTAGTACTAAATTGGATCGAATATTAGATTAAAAACTCACCTGATTAATCCCCAAAATGAGTGACCACAAAACGAATAATAATGGGTTTCATTTTGTGGGGGTCATATTAATAATCCCATGTTTACACCTATCTACTATTTATTGCTACCAAAATCTTATTTAATGTTATGTACACTACAAGTTTTGTAAATTTAATTGGGGTTGTTTTTCTTTGTTTAATAAACACCATGCTTTGGAAAATTCAATAAAGTTACCCAATACTAATCATGCATTAGTAGTTTTTATTAAATGAAAAAGAGCAAATAGTGGCAAAAGTCAAACACCCGCTTTTAACCGGGAAAGGGAAAGAGAAAGTGAAAGCCAAATTATCTCATCGAAGGATGGGAGATTGAGCGGGGCGCTTTCGGGGTTTAAGCACATGCACAAGTTCGAAGTGCCCCCCACCACCTTAAATTATCATCCAATTTTTAAATTAACCTCTACTCTTCAAAATATTTTGATTAAGTCATTAAAATAGTACTAGTATCTTTAATTATTCTAACCATTTGTTTAGTCACTACATATCAGTTTAAAATTTAAATTTAATATTTTTAAATTAAATTATAAATATGTATATACCAATGATATGATTAGATTTGATATGTTAAAAAAGTAACAAGTATTATTAAAAGTTGAGAGAGTATTATTAAGCACACATTAGATTTAAGTTGGTATCAGGGGCGAATTTAAAGGTTCGCAAAACTCTCGACTTCCTCTAAAATAGAAAATTTTTCATTTAAATTTTTTAAAATTTTAGATTAATAAAAATAAAATTACATTTTGTTCCCTCTAAAAATGATAAAATTCTAATTTAATCTTTTAAAAATTTAATTTTTATTATTGTAAAAATTACAATTTAATTTCTACCTCTTCTAAAATAAAATTCTGACCTCTCACTGAAATTAAATGTAATATTGATTCTTTAATGATTTAATTATAATATTTTAAAATTTTATAATAAATTTAAAATTTAAACCGTAATTTAAGAATTGCCTATGTTTGAAATTATTTTTAATACTCTTATTATTTAAATTGTGTTTTAAATTAGTTAAAGGAATAGGTCAATAGATAGATTTGAAGATGACTTCACGATAATTCAATTAAAGTTACCATATGTTTTTAATCCAATTTGTCAACTGAATATTTATTTAAAAAATATTAACTTGAAAATTTTAATATAAATATGCAGTTATTTATCAAACAGTAAATACATTTTCTTTTGGACCAGAGCTTTTGGAAATTCCCCCAAGACTTTGTCCGCGTGGCAGCCCATTCTTAATGCAGAAGCCACGAATTACGAGGACATTTTCAAAAGATAACAAACAACATTTGACGATTTGCTCTCTTCTATTCCAAGCTGTTTCAATGTCGCACACCAATTTTACGCGCTAAATTCATTTATAAGCAACCACGATTTCAACAATGTAAATCATACACTTTACATTTGATCCAATTTTTTTTTAATTATAAGAAGAAGATAAAATCTTAAACAGTAATGTAATTAATACGATTTAAATTTAAATTATACTTAAAATGATATATTTTTAACTATTAAATCAATACACAATATTTAATTTAAATAATATTATATTAATATTCTTTTCATAACTTTTAATTTCAAAAAATTATATCTCTATTTATTTAATTTGTCAAAAAAAAGAATTAAAATTTAATTAATAACATTTCTATGTTGCTTTAACAAATTTAAATATATGTTATCAATTGAATTCTAGTTTTTAAATAAAATCTTGAATATTAAAATGAAACATATATTTAAATTTAACTGGAACTCGTTAATAATGTTATCAATTTATTTTTAATTTTTTTAATTAATTAAGTAAAATTATTAAATTCTTAAAATTAAGAATAGAGGAGTTAAATTTTAAAAGTCTAAAAAATACAAGGATTGAATTAAATTAAAATATTAAATAATTTTATTTATTCTTGTACTGATTTTTTTTCACTGATGGGGACAAAGAAAACTTAAAAAGATCCACTACTTTGTTTATTATTAAAAAAATATTATTATCTAGATCACATTTGCATAAGATTTGTCTTATATTATATAGAAATAAAGGATAAAAAATCTGGTATAAATAACTGCTTTTGAAAATTAGGTTAAAAACATATATAGTTTATCCCCCATGAAATTTAACTTTAACACATGTTAGGTTGGAGGAATGGAATAGCATTTTTCTCTTATCTATTGAATAGTAAATTATTCATTTGTTTGGTTGAGCATAATACTAATTCAATAGAATGATTATTACTTTCTTATTACTTATCCTCCCGTAATAGTTATTTTTTGGTGATACCAAAGAACAGTTATTCCATACAATTTTGAATAACAAGACAAAATTAATTTTCAGATTAACCCTTTAAAATTTGGACTCAGAAAATATAAAATAAAATATTTGAAATATTTTAATATAAAAAAATTTATATTAAAAATATTATTAAATTACATATTATTATTTTTATTAAATTATAATTAAATTATTTATTATCATTTTTATTAAATTATATTCAATGATAATCCTATTATATTTAATAACAATAATCATCATCTATCTAAAAAGATTCTACTAAGGATACTCTAGTAATTTTAGCTTTTTTCTTATATTATTATAATATCTATTACATTCAACCGAACACAAGACAAGAATATTATCACATTTCTATTCCATTACAACCAAACAATTGAATCACTTATTACAATTTTATTTCATTACAGCCTTATTCAATTCTAATAAATCAAATATATCGTAAATGTATTTAGTTCTAAAAAAATATCGGTTAGCGATTCGCTTTCATAGGGTCAAAAAGGGGGATTTTAACTTTCTTCATTATACACTATAATTTATTGATTGAATATTATTCATAGAAATTTTAAATTGAAAAAAAAAAAAAGAAAGGGAGAGACAAGGAACAAATGCTTTTTAACTTTTTTTTTTTAATATGGAGAAATATTTCTGTATTAGGTAGCGATATTATATTTAAATTAAATTTAAAATTTTAAAATTCGATTTTATTTAAAGTAAACTTTGAAGCAGTATCTAGGAATCTTGTATAACAATTGCTGGTTAAAGGACGGATGGAAATGGGGGCTCACATGTCTTCCATATAGAGACAGGATCGAAGTTCCAAGGTGTTAAAGGATGGCTTTATTTTGGCTTTGGGGTATTAGCCTCTCAAATCTATGAATTATTTAAATTAAACTTTTTTTTGGTAAAATGTGATTAGTTAGCTCATGGAGAAAAAAAACTAGAGAATCAGAACACAAGGGCATAGAAATAGAAGACAAAAACAACAAAAGATAAGAGTGAAAATATCCCTAAATCAATCTCAGATCTCAAGGTTAAGGTTAAGAAGAACCCATATTAATTTATATTTAAGACCAATCCAAATTGTTTACAAGTTGAACATAATATATTCATAGCTGGAATTGATCTTTAAGAACAGAAGTCAAAGCAATTTTTTTTTATTTGTGTAAATACAATTTTAAAAAAAACATCGAAAATGTTTATAGTTTTTAATTTTAAAATATTATTTGATAATTAATTTTTTCAAAAAACGTATATTAATATCAAGTATAAAGTGTTAAAACAATCACTTTTATTACATTTTAATCACTTATGTTTGAAATATTACGTTTTAGTCATTTATGTTATTGTTTTATTACGAAATGATCACTTTACCGTTAAGATCTGTTATCTCCTAAATGATAGTTCGACATGACATTTAAAATGGATAAAAAAAACCCAACTATTGTTTCTTTTTAAACTGAATAAAATTGAGTTTAATGGCAAAATTTTATATTCTATTTTCATAAAAAAAATTTAATTTTTTTCATCTCAGCTGAACATTCATGTTGACATTTAAAACTCATTTTAACTGTCACATCAAACTGCCGTTTGGGAGGTAACATATCTTAACAGCAGAGTGGTCATTTCATAACAAAACAATAACCTAAAACGTAACATTTCAAATATAAATGACTAAAATGTGGTCTACGACAAATAAGATGACTATTTTGATAGTTTAACCTAATCTATAATATTTACACAATATTATTAAATTAAAAAATTGTTTCTAGAAACTAGTTAATTTTTAAAGAAAATAAACAAGAGGCTTAGATTTCTTATTTTAACCTAATATATAATATTTACACAATATTATTAAATTAAAAAATTGTTTCTAGAAACTAGTTAATTTTTAAAGAAAATAAACAAGAGCCTTAGATTTCTTCTTTTAACAACCTAAAATTCAAGAGCATTATGAATTGACAAGCAGATTATTATTTATTACAAGAAAGAAGCAGCATGAGCACGTGTTGAGAAAGAGGTCCAGGCAGGATTAGCACGTGAAGTTCCATTCCATGCCGTATTCAATTCGATCCATGGAGGTGGGTTGGCCTATTTTGATTAATTTATTATCATGGGATGGGATCACATTTTTGTATAAAATTTTGAAAAAGCTGAGGGAAAAGAGAAGGGTTATCATATGATTCGTATTATTTAACGAGTTTATTTTTTTTGAATTACAAGAGAAAGATAAAGCATTAACAATAACGTGACACGTAACTTAAATTAGACCATAATTAAAACGACAAATATCCTAATCATCAAATCAACACAAATTTACTTTTTTTACATTTTCATTATTATTCGATTTTTTTCTATTTTAATGATGATTATGTGAAATGAGTGGGATAGGTAGGATGTATTTGACTACATTGAAATTTGAAAGCCCATTCAGGGTCAAGGGTTACCAACCTAATGCCACAAACATGCCACCAATTACCTAAAGTTGAAGAAGGTTAGGTCCTATCGGGGATAATCGTATTATGAGTCTGTCTATTTCACGCACACAAACACGCAACGGTGTTCGATAATTAATTTCTTTTGTTAGGATTTAAAACTAGTAAGAAATTAATTTAGGTGTTGTTAAAAAGATAACATAACATGATGATCATTGATTTTTCCGTTGCACTTACTGTCGATTTATCATCCGAGGAAAAGGAAGAACTCCTTTGAAGCACCAAGAAAGTTGAGGGTCTGAACCATGGGATCTCGGATCCTTGACGTTTCGTTTCTTATAAAGAAGCACTCATTGGGAGTGAGTTTGGTGATTATCAACAATTCTTTTCAGATGGTTTGGAAGAAATGGATGAGGAAGTTGATGCCAATACACCCCAAATTGTTGAACAAATTATTGAGAAAGTTAGTTTTATAAAGGCCCGAGATTCATTTTGTCAAATCTGTGTAATTTTTTTAATCTTATCCAAAAAATAATCGATTATGCTTTTGTGAATCCTACCTAAAGGTTACAGTACCCAAATATTTTAGTTATGCATCTCCCTCGAGTTCGCTCACATCATTACCTTTTACTTATCTGTCTTAACAATCATACTTAGAAAAAATGGAATGGGTCTTTTTGTTTCCAATTAATGTGGTTAAATCATCTTGAATTTAGTCACATTCTTGATAGTTTTTTTTTTGTCTAACCTCGATTGATAATTTTAATATTGTTGATAGAGTTCGGAATAAGCTTAGTGCTTGGAAAGCCAAATTTTTATCCCCTGCTGGACAGTTGACTCCCATCCATTCGATAATGGCCTCTATTTCGAATCATTACATGCAATGTTGCATGTTCCCTGCTAGTATTCATAGTAAGCTGGATCAAATCAACAAAAATTTTCTTTGGAGAAGTGATGCTCAAGCGAATCATGACAACCTTATCAAATGGGATTTAGTCTTACAATCTAAAGCTTATGGAGGTTTGGGTATCCCAAAAGCGAAGATAAAAAATCAGGCTTTGTTTGGTAAATAAAGAAGTTAATTACAACTAGTCTTGATTAAACTTGTTGTAATCATCAATACTTTCTTGTAACACGCCCATAACAATCTGATTAGGAGGATATTCATAAATTTCAGACCAATAAAATCATTTTTCTTAACTCTATCAAAGATTTTGCAATTATATTCGCTGATTATGGAGTGTATGATATTTTTATATGTCAATCAATTGCTAGTTGTTTTTTGATGATTCGCACTAAGTTTAATCCAACCTCTTCAAATTGACCACAAATCAGGCTCTGTGGGTTAAACTTGTTGGGATCCTTCGAATTTTGGATCTTTTACTCTTGCAAGTTCATATTCTTTCATCCAGGCACGTACTGCCCCTTCCTATGCCACCTCTTCTGATTGGGAATATAACTCTTTGGAATTCGATCTGGAAAGCTCGTCTCCCTCCAAAGCTAAAGTTCTTCCTTTGGAAATATGGATGGAAAGCTCTCCCGACCCTATCTTTTATGCTTCGTCGGGGTATGAATATAGTATATGTTTATTCTCACTATCGGGTTAGACCTCTCCAACCAAGAAATTGGGAGGAATGGATTCAAGATAATGTCACCTCAAAGGAGTGGGTCCACCATCCATCAATTCACTGGTTCGTTGTCTTTGTTTTCGCCCTATGGGAAATTTGCTTCTGTTGCCTAGACCTTTGCGTGGTATTGTGCAACGAATGATCCTGGTGTGGTGGAATTTTCTGCTCTTTCCCCCTGTGAAGAATCTTAACTTTCCAGAATTTGTTTCAGTTCTATGGAAACTCCCTCCACTGGATCTTTCAAATTAATTTTTGATGGATCATCTTTTGAGAATTTGGGTAAATAAAGGACGTTGAATTCATCAAATATAAATAATCTTACAGTAAAATAATACAAAATAGTAGTATAAGGCAATAGGATCGATTCCACAGAAACTGATTGTTGTAATCTACTTTCGTATCTTCTTCTTAAACATCATGCCGAAAGACGTGCCCACGACTTGTGACTGTCTCCTTAAAAAAATAAACAAAAGGGAGTTTAGAGATAAAAATATTAAACTAAAGTAAAACGAAAATAAAATAAATAATGTAAAATAAATCTTGTTGCAAAGTAATTGATCGAGATAAAATAAGCGACAAAATATATTTAATAAAGCTTAGCCTCAGCCAATTCTCGGAAATTGATTTTCCCTTTTAAATTGATAAGCTGACTATAATGCTCGAGAACGTTTCAATCGTCAACTTTTCCTCTTGTAGCCGGTTCGGATACGACCTGCAAACCGACCCTTACCGAATGTCTAACCACGTTGCTCGTGCTCATAATTTAATATTTTGATAGCCTTGCGTTTTGAAAAGCCCAACTCGAATTAACGATCTCAATCGCGTGGCTCGTTTAAATCCGGTCACTATCACCCTTGACGGAATCCAACTGGCCGTTTTCCACTTGGACACACCAATTTGTTCGCTGGAACTCGAATGCAGCACGACCGACTCGACTTCCCAACTGTACCCCAAACTACTTCAATCCAACGTGCACCTTTTGAATCGAAATCAAAGTAACTTTGAGGGACGAATTTGTACAATCCCATAAATCGGAGTGATAGCGAGTATTGATTGAAAATGTTTTTAGCGCAGTTTCATAACTCACGATTAGAGGTGAGAATCGAGTAAAAAAATTTCAAGTTAGTCGAGTTGACAAATCTTATTATTTATACTTAATGTTACGTTTACATGGACCGATTATTTAAATAGTAAACGAAGTACAATATTATTTAACTATATAAACAATATAATGGTTTTGCCTTTTAACTTAATGGATAAACATTTATCAAAATGACATAATTTTACTTTTTAACTTAATGGTTTTGACTTTTAACTTTAGAAAGGGTAAACATTTATCAAAATGCTGTAGTTTTACCTTTTCTTATTCGGATTTTCGAATAACTCGAATTGTGTAATTTGTATCCGATTTAAACCGAAAAACTTAATTTTTTATTCGAGTTGATCCGAATAACTCAAATAACTCGAATTATTTAATTCAAAATTAGAATTTTTTATCGAGTTTTTTGAATCGAATCGAATTTTGCTCACCCCTACTCATGATTATTTTCTTGCCGGTGTGATAACTGGACTAAGATTAAAAATAATTTAGTTGCACATGATTTTAATCATGCTTGATGGATGATGACGATGAATTATCTGTAATTATGAAAGATGGAAATGAGAAAGGATTAAGAAAGAAATTAAACAAATTTTGTAAAGGAAAGGAAAATGAAATGGAAATAGCATAATGCTGAGACGCACAAATAAGAAAAAATAGAAAATAGAAAATTGCTTAATTGCCTAACAAATCAAAGTATGATTTTAATTAAACCCAAAACCCTATTTATATAGAATTGGTTTGCTAGTATAGCTTTAACCATTTTTAAAATAATTTTCCCATTTGCTAAAACAAAAAAAATCCTAATCAAATTAAAATTAAAAATATAAAAGAAATAATAAAATTCCAAATTTGACTTTTGACAATTTCAACTAAAAATATCTTTACACTTAAGTCCTCATATTCTTCCAAATCTCTTAATGTAGCTCATCTCTTCTAATTTTGCTTCAATTAAGTCTCCTATTTGCATGCCTTTAAGTTGAAACATCACTTTGTGTACATGATAAGAAAAAGTATGAAATTAGAAATATCTTACTCACAATCTATCAAAAATACACAAATAAAAATATTAAAATTTATTTACTATCAGTAAAGCATATGCATGTACAACTATTTGTGATCACTAGGGCCGCTAGGTGATTGGTTCTTTCCGTCACGTCTTTAATGCAACTAGTGTAGAAGCATAACTTTGGGCATTAAGAGATGGACTAGCATTAGTCCTGTACTTCCGTGAAAATTGGTCGATTTTAGCTCGTATACTTTTAAAATTTTAAATTTTTAATCCTAATCCAAGCAGTATCAATTAAATCCATCTGATTAATTCAATTGCAAGTCCTGTACTATGCATATAATCGGACATTTGATCCATATTTTTCAATTTGATCATTTTAAATTTCTATACTTTTGAAATTTAAAATTTTGATCTTGACGTAAATAACAGTAGTTAATCTATTAAAATGATTTTTAGAGAGTAATATGTAAAAATAATAAGCTAACATGATATTGGATATACGATAATATGTTTGCTCCCCTTAAAATTTGAAAATAACATAATGAATTTAATAAACATTGTTTGGTAAGAATTAAAATTTTAAAATTTAAAAATACAAATACTAAAAATAACCAAATTAATATAGAAAAACTAAATTCATAACTTTTAAGAGCAGAATTTAACCACATTTTTTTCTCAAAGTTTTCATATCCTTGTTTCAAGGTTTGATTGTAAGTTGTCATATATTTGCTTCAAATGAAACTGTTACCACTTGTATTCAATTAATAAATAACCAAACCCAACACACCATCACAGCAGGCATTTAAGAAAAGCAGTAGGGGGTTATTGCATTAGATAATAAAACTGAAATTAACCCAAATAAAAGCAAACATTTCCCAGTAGAAGTTTTAATTAGGAGGTAACATACAAATATTCATATCCCTCCCAACATATAAACCAGAACTCTACCACCCTTTATTCGAATAATATCCAAAGCCCAACTCAGGTATGCGATTGCCCTTTACCATCCTCCTCTTTGAGAACCACCAGAGGAATGTGCATTTAATCTATCAAGCACGGCATTGAAATCCGGAGGCTGCCCGCTCTCTTCCATCCTCTGAATCACACTGGCAACATGATCACCTCTGAAACCCATGCTCACCAACTTTTCAATCAGCTCACTGTAGGGATGATTGCGAACAAACTGCGGATGGTTGGTGTTCCTAACCATAATATTAGGGCCAGCGCCTGGTTGAGTCTGAAGAGAGACATTTGCTGCTGGGGGATATCCACCCTGTGAGAAGTTAGGCTGCTGGGACGGGTATTGTGTTCTACCCCCTTCACTATCATATACCATGTATGCACTTCCTGGAGGAAAGGGGGGATTGGAGCCAGGTCCTGTGTACCTCTCAGTCGGTTGTGCTCCAAAAGTGCCTTTGATTTGTTGAGGAGGTTGTTGGGGAGCTGTTCTGCCCGGTAGTCCGTACCCATAAGTAATGGTATCAGCACGGCTAGACACGGGTTGAGGAAGTCCAGAATATGAGACCTGCATGGCCATGCTGTTTGGTAACCCCTCTGGTTGAGATTGATTTGTTGATTGAGTTGGAGGGTAGGGAGAGTAAGCTGGTGTTGATGGGGCCCTCATCTGTGGTTGCATAGAGGATTGCTGCTGCGGTTGCACTTGCTGTGATAATTGTTGAGGCCATTGTTGCTGATACTGAGGGAATGATTGGACTTGATTACCTTGGGATTGTGTAGCCTGTGTTGGCATCCTAGAGATGTCTTGTATCTGAGGCGGTCGGTATTGAGGATCAGAAGTCAAATATTGACTCTGGGGGTGCTGATTTTGTGCTGGGGCAGGGGGAGGGTTAGGGTTAGGGGCAGGGGCTGGAGAAGGAGCTGCAGCTGGAGCTTGAGGGTTGGATAATTGATTTGAAGGCATGTAGTAGGATTGTTGGGTCAAATTTTGAGGTGGGGCTTGAGAGTGTGCCGCCACGGGCTGTTGTTGTGATGCTACTTGATGAGGTAGGGAAAGAGCTAATTGTTGGTTTTGCATGTCAGATGTGTGGTCAGTCTTTTTAGGATCAGAGGCAGGTGGTGATACTCTCTCCTCAGTAGATTGTGAATGGCTGGAAGAAGACTCCTTCTGTGCAAGTTGTAGCTTAGCCAACTCCTTCTGAGTCTCCGCAAGCTCCTGCTTATCTCTTAGGATCTGCACAGACCTGTGGACCTACAATGTGCATTGATACTCTCGAGAAGTAAATAGCTTGAGTGAAATGGACTCAACACATACATGATATCCTACTATAAGTATCTTCTCTCCATGCAGATCTATGTAGAACGAACCTACCCTGATCCTAAATTAATCATTGTCCCGAAAAACATTTTTATGAAGAATAATTTAATGTCAACAATTGAAGAAACTGAAATTTATAAATTATAATAATAGCTGGGACTCAATATAAAATACAGTTCATTTTCCAATCATATTATCGAACTTCTCCTTTATGCTAGCTCTAATTTAGATGATAGATTGGTACCTTTGTAGGCAAAGAAAAATACATGTTTGCTTTAAAGCAAAATAAGGATCATATAAGCATTTCACTGCTACAAAGGGAGAGAAAGCACACCCGATTGATTATCAGGATTGAGTCTATAGATGTGGTGCATCTTATAGTCAATTAATAGATTAAGCCACCTTATCTGAAAATATAGGATGCTCTAGGGGAACTCACCTCTTGTAGATGTTTTTCAATAGATTTAAGCTTTGAATCTGCATCTCCATTCCCACGAACTAAATCAGTTCGCATATCTCCAATTGATCTATCAAGATTGTAGCAATATAGCTCCAACTGTGATAATCGAGAACTTATTCCTTCAAGAAAGCGCATGAGGTTATCTGTGTATCTTTTCATGGTTTTTTCAACAGTAGCAGCCACATCTGAGGAGAAAGAGTCTTCCGGCTGACTGTATCCACTAGGTGGAAACATTGAACGTGCCACTCTTCCTTTGTGAAACTCCTGCAGAGTTGGTACGACAGCAAGATTAATTATTTACTCTTAAGCAAAAGGACCACTATGCCACTAGCACAGAAACACAATGGGCAGAATGGAAAAAGGAAAGTGTGCATGATTTTTCCCCATAATAGATTGAAATGCAATGCAACCCCAAAGACAATATGTCTCAATTCTTCTATAATATCACAAAGGAATTCATCATAGGCTCAATCCAATATCATGCAAGGATTGAATAAACTGAATAACATGAAGTATGACAACTTTCAAGGCCTAAATTACAGTTTGTGGAACTCTGATGGAACCATTCTCGGTCATTCTTAACATATGAAACAACAAAGAAAAAGGCTTAGGATCAGAATTGAATGCTCTAATAAATACACACACTAATATGAGTAAACAAAAACCCAAAAAATAGTGGACCTTGACCTCCCTCTCCAACAACAGATGCCAAACCACATATCTGTAGCTGATTATTCAATAACCCTAACGTGTTCTTAAGATGTGAGGACTTATTTCGTTAAAAGATGAAAGATAACTCGATATTGGATCAAAATATGTTCTACCAAACCAAAAGTTGTGAAATAACTTGCAATATGTTCTACCAAAGATAACTTGCAATGGACTTCAGCCAACAGAATGGATCTACTTTATGCAACTGTGAAACAGTTTCTTCATTTTATAAAAATGAAGTAAGCATTCAAATATCATGTAAAAATTTTGTATCGAGGAGAAAAATAACCTGATAAAATTATTAACTAGATGGTTAACTTCATCTCACATTAATCTCAGCTCCTTACGTCACCATGAGATTCGTAATCAAAGCGAGAAAATCTCAAATATATTTTTTAGGTTTCTAAAAACAAACGAAAAGCCCAACAATCATTCCAGAAAAGAAAAAAAAAAGCAATAAAAGGGGAAAAAAGAACCTAGAATGTTGAAATTCATTACAAATATTTACAATTAAAAAGAAGAAGAAAAGTTCTAATCTTTACAAATTTAAGGTCAAACAGTCTATCATGTAGATAGAATTAAAGGGAAAAGAAATCCAAAATTCATCAAAAAACAATGCTCGATTAAACCCAAATTATATTAAATATTCTACCCCCAACAAAAAAAAAAAGGAGAAAACCCTAGAAATAAAATTGCAGTAATACCTTATTGGAGCTGTTGGGTTCGGTGTGGTTGCCATTAGACGATTCCTGGTTGCCGTAATCCTCATAGGAGCAAAGAATATCATCGGACCCAAAATCGAACCCTTTGGAATTACCCGTGTTTCCCCGACCCGATGATCCAGATGCCATTTCCTCCAAAAACACAGATCCGAACAGTAAAATTACTTTTCTCTCTCTATTTCTATTTCTGGAAGAGATACAAAAAAAAAACAAATTTTTAAATAAATGGAAGAGAAAGATTATGGTTTTCGCCCTAACGAGCTTGTCTGCAAGGCAAGGAATTTTCTTTTGCAAGTTTTTTTTTTTTAAAATTTATAGGTAAACAGAGAGAAAGTGGAGAAACGTTTTTTGTTTGTCGCAATTAGATAAGGATGAATGATGATCCTTTTCCCTGACTTTCTTTTTCTTATTTATTTCACATTTAGTCCTCTATTTTGTTCCTATTCTCATTTTTTTACATTATTTTTTTTATTTTTATATGATGCCACTTTATTTTAATTTATATTTGTTTCTCTTTTCATTTTAAATGATTTATTAATTTTCTTCCCATCCTCCTCTCTCATGCTCCAATCATACACAAAATAATTTAGTGAGTGAATTTTGAACTTCACTTTATCTTAGAATTTATTGGTAAACTCTAACGTGATCATAGCAATGCTACACCTATGATAGGGCCCTAAGGGCCTGTCTCCATTTACCCGTAGATGCACCGATACATTTGGTGGTTTTTTTTTTATTTTATAAAAAACTTAATAATTTAATTTTTATATTATAGTCTGATTTTATATTTTTATAATTTTATTAATTACTTTAAATATTTAATATAGTTAAATATTTTATTAAAATATTACGTAGTTAGAAATAATTTAAATATTTAAGAGTTTAAAGATTGATACGTAGCTTTTTTTTATTTTTTTAGGCTTGTTTTACTTTTTTTTGCATTATAAGATAATAGTTAAATTTTAATTTAGTTTTCTATATTTTGTTAAAATTTGATATTTAATCAATATACTTTAGTTTCTAATCATATATATTTATAATATCATTTTTTAGTTCAAATCGTTAATATTTTTAATTATTTCAATTAAAATATCAATATTAATTTTTTTAAGAATATTATTTCAACAAAAAATTATGTTATTATAACGAGTTTAAATGAGTGTTTTTAAAAAAAATTCATATCAACATTTTCAATTTTTTTTCACTACTGATTTTTTTTAATTTCGAAATGTTACACCAGTAAATTTAATCGAAAAATTTTAAAGGTGGTAATAACTAGGCTTAAATTTTTAAATTCAAAAAGTAAACGAATTAAATATTTGAAAATAAAAACAGGACAATTGAATTTCAAATATACAGAGTGTATAAAGATTTAGAACATATTTTTGTTTTTAAATTTAGTCTATAATTCAGCTCTAAATAACAATTAACCCAATGCCAACAGCCGAAAACCATATTAGTTTAAAGGCATAATGATTTTTTGAAACTTCAACTTTATAAAAAAAATTATTTTAACCATTTATTTAATTTTTTGATTTTTTTAATTTTTAAATTTGTGATTTTTTTTTAAATTATCCTAAAATAAATGAAAAATTAATATTTTTTAATTTTGTTGACGTTGCATACACGTGGATCGCCACTTGAATAACGAGTCAATATTTAAATAATGTTTTAAAATTGAAAAAATTAAAGAAAGTTATAAAAACTATTTTTAAAAAATTAAAAATCATTAAAATCATATATTTTTTTAAATTTTAAAAAATTAATTAAATGATTATTTGTCATCTACATGACAATTTATGTGTATATCACATCAACAAAGTTAATAAACATTAATTTTTCATCTATTTTGAAGTGAGAAGATAAAAATCCAAATTAAAAACTAAGAAAATTAAAATTAGATTTAAAGCAATGTTTTGAGGTTATTTAAAAGTAAATCAAATAATGTGTTCTTTGACAAAAAAGGATATCTGAATTTTTGAATTTTATATTAAAAAATCTCTGAAAAATGGTTTATTATT
The DNA here is from genome assembly GCA_005610355.1 of Gossypioides kirkii. Taxonomy (NCBI): domain Eukaryota; kingdom Viridiplantae; phylum Streptophyta; class Magnoliopsida; order Malvales; family Malvaceae; genus Gossypioides; species Gossypioides kirkii. The sequence goes on from CP032246.1 coordinate 37,501,966, forward strand.
TTCCATAATGAAGTGTATGATGATCTTTCCCTGACCTTTTTTTTTATTTCACATTTAGTCCTCTATTTTGTTTCTATTCTCCTTTTTTACATTAGTTTTTTTGTATTTTTCATCTGCTGCCCTTTTATTTTAATTTTTTTTTGTTTCTCTTCTCATTTTAAATGATTTATTTTTTCCCATCCTCCTTTCTCACGCTCCAATCATACACGAAATGAATTTTGAATCATTTTATTTTATTTTAGAATTATTGATAAAATTATTGTTTTTAAATGTATAAAATCGAACGTAATTAAAGAAATGCAAATTTAAACTTTAAAGCAATGTTTTTGAGGTCATTTAAAGTAAAATGTGAACAAATCATGTGTTCATTGTCAAAAAGGAAATCAGAATATTTGAATTTTATATTAAAAAAATCTCTGACAAATAATTTTTTATTTTTCATAATGAAGTATATGATGAACTTTACTTTGTCAAAAAGTAATCATACTGTCCTGAACAAGTAAATCAAATAGTTTAAATTAATTTAAAATTGTAATTTAACATAAAAAAACAAAAAAATGTTTTAGTTTTAATAAAACTATTATTCTTAAACATTATTTTAATTCAATTTAGAAATAGTAAATAAATTAAATCATTTTGAAATTGTAATTTAATATTGATATGAAGTTTAATTTCAATTTTAATAAAATATTTTTTATTAATTAAATCTTAATTTAATTGACACGGTTATAATTTTAAAAATCAAAAGTATGTGAGTATGTGAATGTTTAAATGTGTTTTCTTTCGATTTAAAAATTAGAAAAAGTGTTATAAGTAGAAGTAAATATTTTTTTTCTAATAGTAAAATAAAATATTATTTTAATATAAATGTGGTTGGTTCTGGTTTGGGCTTATAGGGGTTATCAAACTTCGAATTATTGGAAGATTGGGTCAATATTTATCAGGGCTTGGGTTAACAATTATCCTTCTGTTTTTATAAAAATGTTGTAAGTATAATATAAATATATGTTGGAGTCATCACAAGTATCAAATACTTATAATATGAATTATTTGAATAGTTACAAATAGAATCAAATAATTACAAGTACAATAGACTAAAAACTAAATATAATCGAGACTAAAAATCAATAAACTAAACTAAACTAAACTAATTAAATTGGATTAAAATCTGCATCTTATAACTATACATTATGAAACTCGAAAATCTCTAAAAAAGAGAAAAAGAGAATTTTTAGAGCTGAAATGAGGAAATATGTCTATAGTAGAGTATGAACGATAATTTATCAGACTCAGTAAATATACCATAGATATGTACCGATAGAAGTTGTAATGTGTATATGTTTTGAATGGAGTCTGAACGAAGACATACATATGTTTGCGAGCAGCATCGTATAATGGCTAATGTCCCGATTTACTAGATACCTTACTGATGGCTAAGATTCTGCAAGTGCTGCAGATTCTTTGTAGCTCGTGAGAGTAGCATCGTGTAATGGTTAATGTCCGGTTCACAACTCGTGTGAACATTATTATCCCATGGATTCGAGGTATATTCGCTATAGTTATCCAAGCGATGAAAATAAACATGATATGAAATGAAATTGTTTAAATAATGTGAATACTAAATTTGAAATGGATACATGAGAATGAAATGACATAAATGTTGTACTTGCGGAATGTTATTGATATATCATGATTTTGTTCTGTTATGTGTGGTAACATCTCGTAACCTTAATCCAACGACGGAGACGAATGAGAGATATTATATTTAGTGGTATCAGAAATGTATAAACTAGTATTGAGTTGAATGGACTGTCACATCAACGAAGTAGTAGGTGTTAACTTTTTCATCTATTTTGAAATAATTTAACAAAAAAACATAAATTTAAAAGTTAAAAAAAATTAAATAAAGTATTAAAATAATTTTTTATAAAATTGGTGTTTCTGTTAATATTATAGACAGATGGGTAAGTAGTATTCCACAAACCATTCATTCATCCACAATGAGAAAAGGAAGCCAATTGACGCCATGCATTTTTCATTTGCAAAAGTAAATATTAAACAATAACAATTCTAAGTAAATGGTAGTGTTGAACCCAATATATTTTAACTTGAAAGCTATGTTGGTGTATGTTGTTTTACCTCTTTTCTTGTTTTTTTTTTTTTTAAATTACAATAATAGAATAAAGTTTGAATAATTAATGCGACATAACATAATAGAATATAAAAAAATAAAAACAAAATTTATCAACATTTGTAGGATATAAATTATTAATATATCAAAATTTATATAAATATAATTAAGTAAGATATTGAATATCAAATTAAATTTAATGAGAATCAATGAGGTATTAGTATTGTTGGTTCAAGCAAAAATTGTGAGTTCTTGAATAATTATGTTCGAGTCTCACTATTTATAATTACAATGCATGTTTTATAATAGTTTGATTGTGTGTTATAGTTTCTCGTACTTTATTTGTAAGTTTATTTTTTTCTAATAGTCAAACTTTCAAAAATTAATTCATTCTTTTTAAATAAATAAATAAAAAGATTAAATCTTATTAAAAGTCAACTTATGATTAATTGAGTTAATGTCATGAATCAACTCAACACAAATTCAATTATAAAATTATTAAAATATCCTTAATTTAAAAAATAATTAATATTATTATAAAAATATTTTCATATTTTATAAATCTTCAAAAAAACTTTATTCAACACTCGAACACAAGATGAATAAATTTTTATAAAAAAATCTCTTGCTACTTCAGTAACAATTATCTGTTAAAATATTTTTATAAATAATATAAGAAATTTTGGTTCACCCACCTCCTTTTAAATATAATAAAATCTAGTATGTAAAAATCAATTTTCATTTCGAAGAAACTATGGAGTAAAATAAGGAAAAGCAACATTACTGATTGCTTTGGGGATACCCAACAAGCCTCCACCCCACATGCTGCTGCTTCAATTGGGTCTAATTCATATGTAATAATGTAAGGAAAAGAAAGCACATCATAATTTTATAGTACAATGATGCTGCCAATGCAAATACTACAATCTATTTCAACCAAAAATAATTGATAGATTTTCAACAAAAGGAAAAAAAAATTAACAGATGAGGATGAAGATGATTGAAACGGTTAGTTTTTATTCGTCAATAATCAAATCACATCAAAACATTCAATCCATCCATGAATGATGATGATGATGATTAAACCGCAGCTTACATTATTGTCCACAAATATTACATATGCGTACAGCAGAGAACGAGTAAATCCCAACATCACAGCTACTTGTGTTTTTTTAGTTGTCTTCGTCCCGACCCAGTTTGTCGGCATGATTTTGTTTTTCCTTTGTCGGCTTCAATTCTCACGACTTCTTTGCTTTCATTATTGATCATTCCAACCCCCAACGATGACAGTTTGTTCGTACAATTTTCTATAAATTATAATTATACCTTAGGTAAATTATAATTTTATTTATTGAAGTTTAACATTTGTTATGTTTGTATAATAGATTTTACAGCGGTTAGTTCGGGAATCTTAATTTGGCGGACTATGCATCTCTATTAACGCTAAAACTATGTAAGAGTAATGTAAAAATTCAGAGAAATTAATTGTTAGTCATCCTATGTTTGGATGCACACAAAAAACAGAAAAGAGAGAAAAGGAGGAAAAAGCTTACTTATTTTATTTCATAAGCTCTAATAATTCAAGAGGACTGAGCATCATATTTATATAAGTTTAACTAATGTACTAGCTAAGAAATTCAACCTAATTGATTTTCAGTCGATACACTCACTAAAAATGAACGGATTACAATTGACTTAATTAACACCTAACTAATTGCTTAACTGCAATACCTAATTATTAACAAAAATCACCTATTAACAAAATTACTTAACTAATAACTGAAGTTACTGCACAAGGCTTCAGTTAGCTGAACCATGCTCTCATACTTTAATATCTTAATACGTTCCATCTTAGAACATCACATCACCATCATTATTAAAGATATCAAATTAAATTTCTACATCAACAATCTTAAGACACATACCAAAAGAGCAATGCAAATAACTCAAAAGCTCAAAGAGAATTGAGACTTCCTCCCAACCTTTGTTGTAACATCCCTACACCCGGCTCACACGTATAAACCCGGTATAAGAGTATTACATACAGTGTCAGAGAATTAAAAATGAATATAATAAAATTTTCTTTCAAATAATGTGTAATTGAATCGTTTTACTCAAAATATCACAAAATAATCAAGTATCATCAAAATAACATTTATAACCCATTCATTGAGGACATATAAGTACCATTTGTACGTGTCATTTCACATAAAATAAATACAACTTGTCTTGCAATTTTTCAATGTTGATGTGATTTGATGAGAGACACCTAATCCAACCTTAGCTTCTCAAAGATCTTGTACCTACGCGTTGAAATAAACGCGTTAAGCCGGTGAATGATTAGTAAGTACTACAAGAATAATTAATCAATTCTAAACTTTTTTATTAACTTATTTCAACATACATGTGAATATTCATTCATATAAAATACATACCTTTCACATATATATCATTTAACTTCTCTTGTTATCACATTATACACATTCATCCACTTTTTACAACTTAGCTATTTTAGCCTCTTTAGCTTACTTAGTTTTATCATTATTTGATTGCTTATACACATATAGTACTTACCTTTCATCTGTTCAATAATTCACTTACCTCAATGTCACAATTTGCACATTCTTTCTTTTTCACATTATTTACCCTATTAACAAGACTCGGACATTAGCGGATACACGGATCCAACCAAACACTCCAGAATGGCACCTAGTGCCTCATCGGGTAGTTCGAAGCAATAAAGTGACACCTAGTGTCTCATTGGCCCAGCCGAAGTAAAGTGGTACCCAGTACCTCATCGAATCGATCCGAAGTAAAATAATGACACCCAATGTCTCATCGACTCGAGGTCAAAGTATCCTTGAACTCTTCCAATCCTATGGCATGCCAACTATATTCGACTTAGCCCGACTAGTTAATAGGGATTTTCAATTTACAATTCATATCACTTTCAATTTCAATTTCACTTTCACTTTCAATTTTGATCACAAATCATTCACAATTTATACATCATATATACATTTTTCTTCACATATACATAATCATGTATTTCTCACCTTTTATTTCCTCAATGACTTTCACAATATCACCATTTTATCATATAATCAATATTTATAATTAAACACATAATATTTCACATATACATTGTTCATCACATATATATCATCATATACCTCTTTACTCTTATTTTCACATTAATTTTCAAAACTATCCATTTGAGTCATAGTCACTAAATTATTTATATCTTGAGCTACAGAATTCGAAATTAATATCCGCTTGATTTTTCTGAAACTAGACTCAAATATATTTTTACCATAAAAATTCTGGAATTTTTACTTTAGCTAATTTGTACAGTACATTCTTTCAATTTACCCCTTCTCTACTGCCTAACAGTTTCGACTTTTATTTACTAAAAATTATTTATCTTTTAATACAGGAATCCAACAATGTTTCCGTCTATTTATTTTGAAAATAGACTCATTAAGGATTCAACCATATAAATTTCAGCCTCTAATAATTTTTATACATTTTTCTATGATTTTTCAAAGTCAGAACAGGGGAACCTGAATCCACTCTGACCTTGTTACACTAAAACTAGTATATCTCAGAATGTAAAATTCCTTTTCTTTCACTGTTTCTTCCATATGAAACTAAATTCAATAAGCTTTAATTACATATTTAATTCAACTCTTAACTCTTTTTATACAATTTTTGGTGAATTTTCGAAGTTAGTTCTCTGTTCTGTCCAAACTGTTTTAATGGACATGCTTACTTTTTCATGTCTCTTTACACTAAATTTCATTTAATCATACATAATTAACATTTATAATTAAACATATCATTTTATCATAATTAATCATATATGTTAAAATTATAAACACTTTAACTTAATTAATTCTAAACCTTTTAATACTTATAGTACTTACCTCACTTGTAGATAATTTCTTCTCACACCTTAGCTTTCTCCTTTCCTTTTTCTTTAATTTGGTCCTTCTCCTTTTTCCCTCTTTCTTCAATTTCATACAAACACATATAAGCTTAAGACTAAAATTCAATACTTTTTCATGCTAGATTATGTAAATATACATGTATGTCATGAAAATTGAATCATCTCTTACCTTTGTTCTTGAATTTCCAAAATTCTAATTCAATCCCTATCCACTTTAACACTTCAAAGTGGACTCTATAAGGAAATTAAGGTATCTACTAGCTTCCCTCTATGCCTTTCTTAAGGAAATTTCAAAAAAAAATGGAGGATTTTGAAGCTTGGAGGGCTTAACAATGGTGGAAGGACTTAATTGGAATAAAAGCAAAAGTTAGAAATGAGAGATATGCATGTGACGTTGGAAATGAATGAAAAAGATGATATTTTCATCTTTTATCTAATTTTATTTCTCTCAAATTCTCTAGATTTCTCCACTAAAAATATCTCTCTTAATAAAAATGGTAAAATTCACTTTTAGTCGTTGGGCCTTCCAACTTTACACTTTGGCCCAAAACTTTGCCTCCAAAAATATATTCCACCAAATTACTCTTTTGCCCCTCCTTAATCAATCTAATTTCCATGATGACTCATAATTCAATTTGGATAAATTGCTATTTAGTCCTTCCTCCTTTCTCACAATTACTAATTAATCCTTAAATTTTCTTAATCTTCTTATTTTAGCTACATATTCTAATTATTGACTCCTTCTCTATACTGTTCCAACTTCGATTCAAAAACGCGGATGTTACATTTGTTCCTTCCCTTTTCACCAAACCTTTATCTACTTCCCTTTTTTTCACCTCACTAGTTAACCATATCTATTTCTTAAGTTAAAATTATTGAGCGATTAACATTATTAATAGTGTGACAACTATCTGATGTGGAAGGTTAATTTCACTTATATGGTTTTAAGGTTTAGGTCATATTGTGCAACTAGTCCCTGTACTTTTCCAAATAATTTCTTTTTATTTTCTTTTAATATTCCATTTTCTTTTTCCTTTTTTCTATCTCAATGTTCTCTTCTTCCTTTTCTTCATCTACAGTGGTAGGTTTGTAGTGGGAACTTGGTCATAATATAAGTTTTTAGATACTTGGCTACAAATATTTGGCACATTTTGTATTTGCATCATTGTCAATCAAAGCCTCTTCCTTCATGTTGCAAATAGAGGTATAAATGAGAAATTTATATTTGTAAGCTACTCGAGTTTAATTTGAAAAAAATATAAATCTGATCCAATTATTATTATGTAAAGCTCAATAGCTTGAATTATCGGTCAAATCAAGTTTAAATACCTTAATACTTGATCAAACTTGATTTGAACAGTTCGTGAACCGAATAAATTTTTATTTAAAATATTATTTCATATTAAATTATTATTTTACCTTTAATATATACAAACTTAAACTCAAACCTTCATTCTCTCTCCCCCTGAGCGTTATGAAAGGATTTTTTGAATTTCGTGACGTTTTTGGTGAAATATAAAAAAACCTCACAAATGAATCATAATTAAAGGTATTTATGGCAGTTTGAAAATGTAAAGTGATTTTTGGTGACAATTACAAAGTCACAAAAACTAAAAAAAAAATGTCACAGAAGGTATTATTTTCTCTTACTTTTATGTATGTCATGTTGACCAATCAAAATGTCACGAAACGGATATTTTTAATTACTTTTATTTTTAAATTTAAAGTAACAATATAATTACAAAAAAACATAACGTAAACTATTACTTTTCATAACGTTTATATTTTCAATAAAAGAAATAAAAAATTGTCACATAAAATATTATTTTTGTGAGGCTTATAATGTACATGTAAATATTAAAAGTCATCATTCACAATATTTGTGCCTTAGTTGGCAACTTTGCTACCATTCATTTCCTTCATGTCCGACGGAATGCAAATGATGCAGCTCATTCTTTGGCACGTTTGGGTTGGTCTCTGCTATCGCCTTCCTATTGGATCGAGGAGGCTCTTGTTGCTGTTGAACTAGTTGCACTGGCAGAATGGCAGGCTTGGCTTTCGTCCTGATGCCCTGGTGCGTTGTTTAGACCCCTCTTTATCATTTTGATCTTTTCTGTTTGCAGCTACTTGTTTCTGGTTTTGATAGCTGCGGAGTACAGAGGGGTGGTTTCTTCTGACTTGTTTTGTGCTGCTTTTTGGAGGTTGGGGAGTTTTATTTTTCTGCTGTTTGTTTTGTTTTATGTTGTTGTTTTTCGTCTGTTCTGTTTTTCCTTTGGACCTTGTTGGATTGTTGTTTCCCCTGTTTCTTTTGTTTATACAAACTCAGTTGCATTTCAAAAAAATATTAAAAGTCATAAAAATCATAATATAAATAAAATAACGAAATGAGTACAAATACATAAAATCGTCTTTACAAAAAGTCAAAATAAATTACTAAGGTTCAAACATTAAAACAGATTTTTAAAATCATATTAGAAGAATGATTTTTGAAGTTTAAGTTTTTTTTTTTTTTTTTATAGTGGGACCATAATATTAATTTAAATAAAGTTATAAAGAATTTTGAAATTTTTTTATCATTTTCACCCAAACAATTAATTCATTTTTTAGAATTTTTTTTTTAAATTTAAAAATATTGATAAAAATGAAATTCTTGCTCATATCCCTCATTTAAACACAATTTTAGAGTATGTTTGGATGAAAAATTTTAAAATTTTTGAGATTTTTAAAATGCTTGCATTTTAAAATTCATAAATTCAAAAGGTTAGGATTTGCAATTGCTTTGTTTGTATAAATAAGTTAATGAAATTTTATAAATTAAAAATAATTATAAAATAAGAATAATTATATTTAAAATGAATAATATAAAAAATTTAATATGGATACCGTTATATTTGTAAAAATATATATCATAATTAAATAAAATAATTTTTAATGTTTAAAATTTTATTTTAGAGTGAAACTATTTGTATTAAATCAAATAAAATTAGGAAAAATTTAGAAAAACCACTTATTTAGGTCGGATTTGAAAAAAGATTTTGAGATATTAAAATCTCCTCTTGAAATTAGTTAAAAATTTTGAATTTTTTTAATATATTAATTCATTTTTAGGATTTTGAAAACCTTAATACAAATGAAATCTCTCCTACAAATTCTACACCAGTCACACTTATAGTTTTAACATTTTAACGAATAGAAATGGTCAAATTCTACTATTAAACCTTGTACTTTGCATAAATTATAAATTTAATACATATATTTTAATTTGATCATTTTTAATCCCTATACATTTAAAATTTAAAAATTCTAACCCTAACAAATGATAACTATTAAACTCATTTATGTTATTTTTAAAATTCAATATGTCAAACCATATGTAATAATATTATATCTGTTTTTACATAATATTCATAAAAAATTAATTAATAAATTTAATCATCATCGATAACATTAATACTAAAATTTTGAAATTAAAAATTTAATTGAGCTCTACTTAGAATTCATCAACCTATCGCCAAAGAATAACGTGTTGATGGCATGGTCTGATTTCGACCATACACGTGCCTTCCAATCATTGAGTTTTACTTTGAATTCACCAACCTATTGCCAAAAAATCAACGTCGACGTGCCGCCGAAAATTACCTTACTATTACGAAATTGCCCTTCCACGTTTTACAAATGCAAAAGAAAAAGTTTTTATTCTCTATTTTAAACATAATTTGATTTCGATGGGTTTCATTTTTATACTAATTTTAGATTTTAGATTTTATCGTGATAAAATAAACTTAGGCTTCCAAAGATTTTTTTTATAAATACTTCTACAATAATTAGTTTTTAAGTAATTAAGTAAAAATAATTAATAATTTTATATATTATTTTTAAAAAATATATACAGGTCGCTTTTTCTATTTCAAACATAAAATATTTATTTTCTTCATCATAAAATACTGATTAATTATAATTTAAAAAAATTAAATTTAATTTCGATAATCATAAATTTTAACTTATAAAAAAAACAGTTCAAAACACCACAATTAAATCGATTTTCGATTTTTCTTTATTCAATTATATTATAAACCTTATTTAAAAATGATGTCATAGATTAACCACATAACAATTAAATTTAAATTTACCATTTTATATTTCATTTTGATTTTTTATTTATCCAAAAATATAATATTGATATAAATATTTTATTATTAAGTGGATATTCATCAATATCAATATAAGTTTGAAATACATTAAAACTTTAATGTTTATTATTAGATATGTTTAAACAAGTCTCTAATTGTTACTGGAGGTTGTTAGCTATTTTCCTGGTTCTAGTAGTTAGCTGCTTCCTTATTCTTAGTTGAGTAGTTGCTAAAAATCAACAAAGTATTTTTTGCTGCAGTTTGTTAGTAAGCTTGACTATATATATGTGTCAAACACATGAATAAAATGTAGCAGTGCTTTCAATCAAATACTTTTAGTGCCTGTTTTTCTTTCTAACATTCTGGTATCAGAGTCAAGTTGAAGCCTGGTAAAGCATAGCCACAGCTAGCTAAAATTAAGAGAGTAATGACAACAGAAAATACGTTCGTGCAACTTGCAATTCCTAAGTTCGATGGTCACTATGATCATTGGGCAATGTTGATGGAGAATTTTCTACGTTCAAAAGAATATTGGAGTTTGGTGGAAACTGGAATTTCGGCTGCATCTGTTGGAATGACACTTACAGAGGCGCAGCAGCATCAATTTGATTAGCAAAGACTTAAGGCTTGAAGGTGAAGAATTATCTTTTTCAAGCTTTGGATCAATCCATTCTCGAGACGATTCTTAAGAAGGAAACATCCAAAGACATATAGGACTCTGTGAAGAAGAAATATCAAGGTTCGATGAGGGTTAAGCGAGCTCAATTACAGGTATTGAGAAAGGAATTTGAGACACTCCACATGAAGGTTGGTGAGACGGTGAATGATTATTTCGCACGTACACTTACTATTGCGAACAAAATGAAAGCTAATGGTGAAAACAAAAGTGACAGAGAATTTGCGAAAAAAATATTGCGATCCATGACAACGAAATTCAATTATATGGTTTTTCTATTGAGAAGGCACAAGACACTAGCAACCTGTCCATAGATGAATTACAAAGCATTTGCTAGTGCAAGAACAAAGGATGATTAGCCTAGAAGAGGAACAAGTTTTGAAGGTGATATATTGGGAATCTTCTACTCGAGGACGAGGTTGTGGTGGCTATCGAGGACGTGGAAGGGCAAAATTTGACAAATTCATTGTTGAATGCTTTAATTGCCATAAACTAGGGCACTTCTAGTGGGAATGTCAAAGAAAGGAAAGCAATCATACAGAGATTTCTGAAGAACTGTTGCTCATGGCATGGGTTGGTCAACTCGAGAGTGACGATTGGTTTTTAGACTTCGATTGCAGCAATCACATGTGTAATAGAAAAGAATGTTCTGCAGACTTCAATGAGCAATTTGCAAACAATGTGAAGCTAGGAAATGATGCTACCTTGGTAGTGAAAGGTAAAGGGAATGTGCGGCTACAGATCAACAATCAAATACACGTAATAACAGAAGTTTTTTATGTGCTTGACTTGAAAAATAATTTGTTAAGTGTTGGTCAGCTTCAAGAGAAGGGCTTAGCTGTGCTTATTCAACACAACAGCTACAAGGTTTATCATCCTGAAAGGGGTGTTATCATGAAATCTGTGATGTCTTAAAATCGCATGTTCAAAATTGTAGCATTGTCTCTACCATCTGGTACAACTTGCTTTAATACAATAACTGAAGATGTTGGTCAATTATGGCATTGCCGTTATGGTCACCTGAGTTTCAATGGACTCAACACTCTACAGCAGAAGGAGATGGTTTTTGGTCTACCGCAGTTAACAAAACCATCAAGAGTGTGCAAGGAATGTCTGAATGGAAAGCAACAACGAGATCTATTTCCTAAGAAGAGTTCATGGAGAGCTAAGCTGCCACTGCAATTGATTCATTCTAATTTATGTGGCCCTATTCAACCAATGTCTAACAGCAAAGAGGTACTTCATCACTTTCATTGATGATTATAGTAGAAAGACATGGATCTATCTTTTACATGAGAAAGCAGAAGCATTTAAATTCTTCAAGGAATTCAAAGTTAAGGCTGAACGTGAATCGGGTCGACAAATTAAGTGTCTTAGAACAGACCGTGGCGGTGAATTTACTTCATCAGAATTTTCAAATTTTTGTGATGAAATGGGATAAAAAGGCAGGTTACTGCTCCATATTTACCACAGCAAAATAGTGTTACCGAGCGAAAAAATCATACCATTATGAATATGGTTCGAAGCATGATGATCACAAAAGGTATCCCCGAGACTTTGTGGCCGGAAGCTGTCAATTGGGCAGTACATCTTCTCAATAGAAGTCCGACAATAGTAGTGTAGAACAAAACGCCAAAAGAAGCTTAGAGTGGTGAAAAACCTTTTGTGGGATATTTCAAGGTCTTTGGATGTGTGGCTCACGTGCATATGGGAGATAACTTTCGAACAAAATTGGATAAACGTAGTGTAACCTGCGTTTTATTGAGAGTTAATGAAGAATCAAAGGCGTATCGACTCTATAATCTAAACAATGGAAAGATAATTATTAGTCGAGATGTTGTATTTGAAGAGGATAGAAGCTGGAATTGGGGAGAAGGATTCACAAGCTCAATTCAATCCGAGTTGGATTGGAATGCCAATGAAAGTAATGTTGAAATGGATGATGATCAGGAGGAGAAGGAAATAGAGGAAGATATTGATGACAGTTATGATGAAGTTGCCAAGTAAGAAGAAGCTCAAGGACAACAACATTCAAGAAGGCAGCACAATAAACCTTATTGGATGCGAGATTATGTAACGGGTGAAGGGCTGTCTGATGATAATTTTGAATCACACCTTACTGTCAGCAAAGGAGATGACTCTGTTCACTTTGAAGAAGCCGAAAAGAATCCAATTTGGAGGAAAGCCATGAAAGAAGAAATTGAAGCTATAGAAAGAAATGGAACATTGGATTTAACTAAGCTTCTAGGGGATGCTAAAAAGATTGGAGTCAAGTGGATCTTCAAAACTAAGCATGATGAGAATAGAGATATCAGTAAGCATAAAGCACGATTGGTGGTTCGTGGATATACTCAAGAATATGGTATAGATTAGATGGAGGTGTTCGCTCTTGTAGCTCGCATGGAGACTATTCGATTGGTCATTGCCATAGCTACTCATCATGGATGGTCCATTTACCAATTGGATGTCAAATCTGCTTTTTTGCATAGGGAATTAACTGAGGATGTTTTTGTTGAACAACCGTAAGGGTACGAGAAAAAATGGGAAGAAGGAAAAGTCTACAAGCTGAAATGTGCTTTATATGGCTTAAAACAGGCTCCTCGAGCTTGATACAGTCGTATTGAAGGATATTTTCTTAGCCATGGATTTGAAAAATGTGAGTATGAACCCACTCTATTCACTAAGATGGAGAAAAAGAGTATTATGGTAGTAAGCTTGTATGTAGATGATTTGATTTATACAGGGAATAATGATGAGTTGATGATGAAGTTCAAGAGGTCCATGAAGATAAAATTTGCTATGACTGATATGGGAAAAATGAAGTACTTCCTCGGTCTTGAAGCAACACAAAAAGTTGATGGTGTTTTTGTGTGCCAAAAGAAGTACATGATAGATCTTCTAGAGAGATTTGGAATGAGCAACTCAAAATCAGTTCATAATCCAATGGTTCCAGGAAGTAAATTAAGCAAAGATGAAGATGGAAAAGGAGTTGATAAGACACTCTACAGGAAGATGGAAGTCTAATGTACACAACTGCCACACGGCTGGACATCATGTATAGTGTGAGTCAAGTGAGTCGTTTTATGGAAAATCCAAAAGAGCTTCATTTTGTAGCAGTAAAGCGAATCATACGCTATCTCAAAGGAACTTGTGAATTTGGATTGTTCTATCAGAGAAATGGAGGGAAGGATCTAATAGGTTATACAGATAGTGATTATGCTAATGACGTCGAAGACTGAAAAAGTACATCAGGCTATGTATTCATGTTGAGTGAGGCTACTATCTCATGGAGTTCGAAGAAGCAACCAGTGGTGAGTCTATCAACAACTGAAGCGGAATTTATAGCAACAGCAGCAAGCTCATGTCAAGCTGTGTGGCTCAGACGGATACTTGAAGTAGTGGGAAGAAATCAAACAAGTCCTACGGTAATATATTGTGACAATAGTTCTGCCATAAAGTTATCAAAGAATCCAATTATGCATGGGAGAAGTAAACACCTTGATGTACGGTTTCATTTTCTAAGAGATCTTACAAGGAATGAAACAATTGTGCTGCAATACTGTAATTCTCAAGAACAAGTAGCTGATGTCATGACCAAGCCACTCAAGCTGGATGATTTTGTTCGAATGCGAAGCAAGTTAGGAGTCGTAGCAAATGTAAACTGAATGTTTGGGATAATTCAGTTTAAGGGTGGGGATATTAGATATGTTTGAATAAGTCTCCAATTGTTACTGGAGGTTGTTAGCTATTTTCCTGGTTCTAGTTGTTAGCTGCTTCCTTATTCTTAGTTGAGTAGTTGCTAAAAATCAACAAAGTATTGTAAAACATTTCCATTGGTAAATAAAATACATAGTTCTATTTTGCTGTCCTATTTTCTCTTGTTATTTGCTCTCTTCATTATTTATTTCATAATACATTTTCAGCATGATTTTCTCTAGCCTCAAACCCTAGACCTCTAGTGCTCCTAACACCTTACACCACTTGACTACTTCAAGCTTTGATGCCTTATGCGCAAAGATTTTATAAAACCTTGTTTGTATCTGATTAAATTTATTCATTTGATAATTGAAGATCAGATCTATTCTTTGAGATATTAAGATACAAGATGCAAAAATTTGGATGAAGTTTTTTTAAATATTTTTTATTTAGATTAATTTTATTTTAATTCATAATTAATTATGATTTATTTGATTAACTTATTTTATTTTTATCTTTTCAAGGATAGTAAAATTTTCTTTTGAATATAGGATGGTAAAATTTTTTATCTCATCATTGATTTTGATCATTAATATTGAATTTAACGAGTAAAATTTAAATTGGTAAGGAGCTTCAACTTATTTTTTAAGGCATGGGGCTTCAACCATTCATTCACATCATTTTTCATATATACCTTTATATTGTATGGGTAATATATTAATCAATTTCATAATTGCTATGTTTCTAATTTTCATAAAATTTTCTTTTCGAAATTATATTTTGATTGGATTTGATCTGATCCGCTCATAATGGGGTAGAACTTGAACCCATTAAGGTTATTAAAAAATAGTTACCAAGAAAATTATGGTTAATGTTAAAAGATATTCCCTGTAATTAATTTCATATTGATATTGTGAATGAGAAAAAAATTATATTTGATATGATAAAGATTCGATTATTGAATTATATCATGCATAATCCATGAATGCTTAAAGTTTTGATATGCATGTTAGAATGATAATTGTGACATTTCTTATATGAGAAATTGAATTGATGGTGATTATTTGACATTTTTCTTCATTATCCATGTGAAGAATTGAAAGCGGAATATTTAATCATGTAATATCCACTTGAATTGCGAAATAGTTTTAAGAAAAATATATGACCATCGAATTATGATAAATTTATCTAAATCTTGTTATGAGTAGATGCATCGAAGTTGAAATTTTTTAAATTTGTGAGTTTAATTATATAGTATTCAAGATAAGTTTTCAATTAAAATTATGTGAGAATATTACTAATGGGAACTTGTTAGAGAATTTGTTTTAACTTTTCATGTTTCAAATGTGCTTTTATAGTAGCAATATCATGAAAAAAGATTTTATGATATATTCTTAATGTTTACTTGTGGTTGAATAAAATAACAAGCTATTAATGAAAATCATGAAGTTCGTCCTACTAAATTTGTTTAATTCCTTGAAGTGAATGCAACAATACATTTAATCAATTGACCTTCATGAGATATTTTTTGAGATATTTTTTGTGTATTAGTCATGGACTTTGATCTGTGGCTGTGACACTAAGTAATGCTTGAAAAGAGAAAAAAAATCTTTATCAACCTTAGAATATTGCATATCCATAATGTTAGTAAAAATAAATTTTTAAAGAATATATAAAATAACAACAATACCTAAATTGAAATGGTCAAAATAAATAACTTAAAGAGTTTGATATTATATATAATTTTTTAATTTAAATTATCTTTTATAGATTTCATATATGTTTTAATTTTGTGTTTTTAGTATATTTTTTAATCGAATTGATATATATGTTTCAAAATTTTATATTTTAATATTTTTTTTGATCGAATTGATATTAAGTTGACATGTAACGTGAATAAAAGTATAAATAATTGTTAAAGCCATAGAAGCATTAGGTGGGCAAAGAGGTAAATGCAAGAGGCAAAAATACGAAGATGCGTATGGTTGCCGCGTAAATATTCGAAATTACCATTAACTAACTTGGAATCTCCCCCACTTTTATATAAAAGCCGTCAAGCAAGCAAGCACCCAATATTTTCTCACCATTTCTCTTCACTTGTTTAACTTCCCATCCAAGAAAGTAACATTCTTGTTTCCGCTTCTATCGAGGTCTTTTGATCCAGATTGCTTATTTCCAACCATGAAGAAATCAGCCGTCTTCTCTGTTTCTCTTGCTGCTACAATCTCTGCTTGTACTTCCAATTTTCAGTTTACAAGCGAGGTAAAGTCTTTTCACTTTATGATGCCCATGGTTGCTTTTCTTCATCTCTGAAAACTGGATTTCTCTTCTTTGTTTGGAAACAAAATTGTCCAAGAAAATGATGATCAAGAATTCTTGATTTCAACGGTGATGTTTACAATTTTTTTTGGTGTGTTTGTATATATATAGTTTTGATTCTTTGATTTGCATAATCTCAAATTGAACGCTTGATCTTTCCGGTTTTCTATCTTTCCCCGTCTCATGAAATCTTCAAATATTTTTACATGATTATTTTGGTATCAATTTTCCCCTGTTTCCTTTTAGTTCTTAGAAAATAAAATGAGTCAATGTTTTTACTGTACTTCATTAATTTCTAAAAATTAAAGGTGATGATTGAAGTTGTTTAATATTGCAGAAGGATACAGAAAATGAAAATTCTACAATCAAGAAATCAACCTTAACCGAGAAATTTGCTCCTAGGTTTGATGGGTTAAAGTTCATTGAGACTTTGATCACTGCTCATAGATAAAAGAAAAGCCCCATCACCACAAGCTTCAATTTTTACCTGATTCAGAAGCTTTTTTCTTTTTTTTGGTGTACCCTATTTGGCCTTTTTGTAGATTGTTAAGAAGAGAAAGAGATGAAACTGCAATCCGTGTTATTTAATTCGGATGCCCTTCCAAAATTTATGAGTTTTGCTTAAAAATAGTAAGTTTGAAATATGAGTAAGGTTGGAGTTTAGTTTGTAAGTTGTTTTCTTATAATATAATATAATGTTATTTTCATCATATAATTTATAACACAAAAATTAAATTTAAAATTTTATCGCATGTGTATAAAACTTAACGAGTGGTTCTAATGAAAAAGAATGTTGTTCGAGACTCGGAATCGAACACTTGTGTGTGCAAAGTGTGTGTTTTGTCAAAAGATTACAATTTAAACAACAATATATTTATTTGTTCATTTTAGGCATTTAAACAAAAAATTTACAATTTAAGCATCAGGTTGTATAGTTGAATCATTTTGGTCCTTGTTGTTAAAATGGGATAGGGAAATCTGACGTGGATCTTTTACAAATATATTTATTTGTTTTCTTGGTCCCTCTCCATTTGTTTTTTTCTTACAATAAGCTAAACACAACATCAAAGATCTCTGCGAAAATTCAAACATCAACAACTGTTTCTTGTTGAGTGTTTTCTTCTTTTGGATCTTCTTCTTCCTTCACAATGGGAGGCTGTACTTCCAAGCCTTCAAAACCGAAAGACAACTACCGAAATGACTAATCCTACCCTTCCTCAGCCACCCAAATCTTCTCTGTCGCTCCTGCCTCTGACCACCCCTTTTCTTCTCACTTACACTCCGAGTCCGGCTCACCCAACCAAAACCAAATCCCCTTCGATGCTATTGAGATTTCTTAAGAAATCGTTTCCACCTCCTTCTCCGGCGAAACGCATCCGAGTGGCGTTGAGACGTCAGATTTTTGTTTCTCATTTTAACAGCAGTGATTGAATTACGTAAAGTGCATGTTTAAATTTTAAATTTTTTTAATACCTAAAATAAAAAAAATCATAATAATTTACAAAAAAAAAAAAGAAACGAACATGCTTATCTAAATAATTAGACTATGTTTCTTTTTATAATTAGGGAAGAAGAATAAGATTGTTAGCGGAATTCAAATTTTTATATTTACAACATAATATTTTTATTGTTAAATTAAAAAGTTATTGACAATTAAACTATGTTATTAAAAGCATGTTTTTTTAAATCATTGGACTATGTTTTATTTAAAAAAAATGAATGAATTAAATTAAAATTCAAGACCAATCTCACTTTTAAAGTATTGATCACAACCTAACTTTCACATCCCATCCCAATAAAAAAGAAAAAATATTGCGCCTACTTTATATCATGTACATTCTCCACCTAATTTGGGTATAATTTGAACTTTGAACTTGTTGATTTATATTTAGATAGTTTTTAAATTCTTTTGACTTAGTTTATTTTTGGACTTGTATTTCGTTAATCATATTAATATCTCAACATGACACTGTTAGTTGTGCTGACATGATATTATTAGTTAATTTGATGATAAAAGATTCTATTTTTTTTAGTGTGTCACATAGCAAACATAAATTTTAAAAAAATAGATTATGTTTGTCACATGATATTTTAAGAGGTTATCATGTAACACCACCAGATTGATTAGAAATGTCATGTCAGCACAAACTAGCGGTGTTAATATGAATGAATCAATTAGGTGCAAAAAAAAAAAAAAAAAAGAAGTAGCTAAGTAAAAATAGACAAGTTCAAAAGCCAAGTGGTGTTCTTGAATCGACAACTATTTGATTCCAGAAAACTGGACTACATTGGTATTCTTTAACATTGATTTTTGTTGTATTTATCCAATTAAATAATTAAAGCCAAGACCAACTGAACCATAGATGAAATAGTAAAGAATTGGTGTCGGCTTTGCTCTTGAATAACTCTGACCTCTACTCCTTATAGAAGGAAAAAAAAGAGAGTTTAAAATGAAGTAATTAGATGGATGGGAATTTGACTATGGATTAGATATGTAGAAGCATACAGTTGGAATATTTTAATTAAATAATTAATAGGAGCTTACAAAATAGAATAAGCAGACGTTGTAAGGATGTAAAGCTCGAAAAGGGATAATATCCGCATTTCATAAACATTCAAAGGAAGAGAGAGAAAATGGTAAGGGAAGCAGAGGTGAGGAAGAGGAAAGCAGGAGGGGTAGGGAGGGGGGTAGCAGGACTCTCAGGGGGTGAAGCATCGCAAGCCAGACCCATTTGCCCCTCGCGGCATAAATTGGCGAACAGTCCTGGTGGGTATTTGCCGTACAGGTTGATGTAACTGAACATCGTCCGAGCACAGTCATTGGACAAATCATTGACTTTGTCACTGAAAGGGCAAGCGAACTCCTTGAGTGCTCCGCAACAGCTTTGCTTTGGGTACTGGGGTCCTTTGCAATTGCTTGTTATGATCGAGTAATTCTTGTTCGTAAAGTCTTCATCGCATGCTGAGAAAAAAAAAATGGTGGAAATAATAATAATAATAATAATAATAATAATAATAATAATAATAAAGACAATGCAGGACATTTAATTTAACCTTATTAATATGATTTTGATGAATATAGAAAATAAATACAATTCCAGACATGAGTATTTTTTAGTTTTCTTTTCCAAGGAAAAGGGAACGTACCCCTTGTAGCCTGAAGGAGGTTACGCCCAGTAGTTTTACGACCTTCAAAGGCACCATCTGCATGTAAATGTTTAATTCACAATATGCACCAACATATACATACATGGGAAATGAAGAAGTGAAGAAATGATTACATGAAATGTGGGCGTAAGCAGCATCAAATCCAGTAAGAAGGAAAAAGCAAACAAGAAACAAAAAGCTTAGATTTAATGAACTTAAACCCATTATTTGCTTTTATTTCAGAATCTGGGAGACCTAATATATTATTATATAAAGATCTGTCGTGAGCAAGCCCAAATCTCCCTTTCTTCTTTTCCTCTCGACTCTCTTTCCTTCTGTTTGTTTGTTTTGGGGAACAGAGGGGAAAGGAAAAGGGAGGGGAGGGGAGGGGAGGAGAGGAAAAGGTTGCAAAAATGTTGGAATAATATTTTATCAATTCAGGATATGAATTCAGCGCCAAGTCAGGTGCATGTTGATAATGCTAATTTCAATTTAAGCCCACGTTGTTCGCTTCCTCATTTTCACCAATACATAACAATAACTTCAAAAAAAAAAAAAAAAGACCATGTGTTGCTTTTTACTTTAAAAACATTTAACCATAATATTGTTATAATTTGTTTTAGAAAGTTACGGCCATAAACAGAGACGGAGTAAGAATTTTTTTTTCGAAAAGATTGAAATTAAATTGTATATTTTTATAATAATAAAAATATAATTATTTTTATTATTTTTAAAAAATTAAATTAATTTTTTATTATTTTGAGTGTTAAATTATAATTTTATTATTATTAATTTAAAATTTTATAAATTATAAAAAAATTAAATAATTTTTTTTATTTTAGGAGAGTCGGGCTCTTGCCAACCCCTTGACTCCGCCATTAACCATACAATAATATTATGGATAATTTAAAAATATATATTTTTATTATAAATTTTAAAGAGATAAGTATCCTTTCATTATTCAACTTTAATTTCATTTTTACATAAATTCATTAATTGAATTAAAATCACTATTATTCATGCTAATTTGATAAGACACTTTAATGTTAAATATTATAAAAATCTTAATTAATGTTAGTGTCTCGAATCAAGTGATATGAACTCAAACGTAAAATTAAAAATAATAAATTAATGTAAAATTTTAAAATATTCATTTATAAGGATTTTTTTTTTAAATCAAAATTAATTTTTAAAAAAGTTCTCCATTTTTTAACCAAGAAATAACACTCTCTCCTTCATATTTTAAATGGTTAAAGTATGCTTTAAGTCTCAATAATCTTTGTAAATTTAGAATTTAATCCTTTATTTTTATTTTCAATAATTTTTCTTTATTTTTCGTATATAAAAATACAAATCCAATTATTAACACCATTAAAATTCATTCAATTAAATTCAACTTCATTTCAACACCATTTTTTTAGACTATCAAGTGATATTTTACAGAACTACTAAAATTATATTTTAACAGTGCCACCAATGTACTAGGGGGCACCGGCGAGATTTTTAAATATATACAACTTTTATTTTAAATTCTTACAATAATTTTTTATTATCAATTCCCACCACCTGATTAATTGCAAATATATGTTAGACTTACTAGATTTTTACAATAATAACTTTCTTTAGGCTATAACAAAGATTAATTTTTTACAAAGCCAAAAACACTTTCCCCTTAGCTTAAAATTTTTAACCTTAGTTATAGCCAAAAGATAAAAACTTACTAGGTCTAATTAATGTTTGTGGAATCAGAAAAAGTGGGCAATTGCTGATATCAGAATACACTTTCTTAATTTTTTTCCCCCATGTATTTAGAAGATCACATTTCCTACCCACATCTAAATTATGTTATTACACAAGGACACAGATAGAAAAAAAGTGAACTCTTTGCTTGGTAACTGTGGTAAATTTCAAATAAAGCAAGTTCTATCCAGTTTGCAATCAGCAGTAAATACTAGATCGTGAATAAAAAGCCTTGTAGGCAAAGTTTACAATGAAATAGAGATAACTACCTCTATATATAAAAATACAATTTGAAGAGCTTAGCAGTGAATGCATAGCTTGTTACTTGACACCTCACTATATATCTATCAGCAGTTGTTGATGCAATTGAATCCGAATATAGGAACCTGTAAGAACAAGAAACAATGTTAATGTTCAATAATTTGTTTATTTGTGGAAAGAACTTGGCCATAAAAAGGATAGGGGATAAGAACTGACTACTGATCCATAACTTTCAATGATGGTTACCCATCTAATGGAAAAATGTATAGCTCAAACAGAGACTGTATTTGTTTATTCCTAGCATCTCTATGATGTCTATTAGCACTTGGACTCGGTCTTTGGTGAACAGCTAATCGTGGAAAAAATGAAATCATCAAAATCAAAATACAAATCCAAACCTAAATTGGAGTAACCTTGCTTCTGATCACCATCAGGCATCTCATTCAATTGGTTGGCTGTTAACAAATGTCCCTAGAGTGTCTTACTTTACGAGTGATGGACCTGCCCATCCGAAGGCGTCGAGTCGTCAGTACTTCTAACAAGACAACTAAAGCATCTTCAACTGCCTCAGCCTGTTTATCCAATCCATGGGTTCTACACTCTGGAAGAAGCTGCAGCTCAGAAAGAAGACCAATAGCTGCTGCGGCTGTACAAGTACGGTCCCATGATGGTTGAGGACTGCTCTCAAAACAACATAAACTGTTAGTATATACTTCGACAGATCCGAAGGAGTTCAGGAATCAAAAAAAGCAGATGCCTGCGAATAGCAAGTGGTTTGCAATTTACCGAAGTTTATGCATTGCAGATGCACCTGTGGCAAGAGATATGCAAGGGATGTCTTCCTCTCCCCAGACCAACTTTGCTTGCTCCTACAGATAACATTTCTATCAACCTCTCAAATTGCAGTCCAGGAAAGTTATTAAGAATATAGGTTCAGGCTATAATTAGACGACGACAAAACCATCCCTTATTTACATCTGAAACAAGCACCTATAAGCTCCATTCATTACAAGTTTAGTACTATAGGTCAATCATGAAGGCTAAACCAATGAGGCATCTAAGAGTAGAGATAGAGCCAAAATTTACATACATTGTTAACGATTGCTTTACCCATAACTCAATAAGCAATCTATTGACAAAAGCAAATTTAAAATAAAATGCTTAATCAAATTACCTTTATACGCCTGAACATTGCTGCAGAATTGCTCCATGTACCATCAATCAAAACAAAATTCAGAGGTCTATCTTTATTTGTCTGTGGAACAAAATCAACATAACAATTACAAAAAGAAATGAAAGTTAAACATTGTATTTTACCTGAGATGTGCTATAATGCAAGAGCTTTCCAGACTTGGCTACCATTTCTTTATCAATTAAGTTGTTTAAAGTACAATCTCAGTAAGGTTCAGATATTACTATTGTCATAGTTTAACCAATGCCACATGGCTTCCTCCAATGCTTTAAGCATATGGAGAAAAGATACTTCAGACAAAGCATATTGTCATAAAGAATTCAGAGAACCAACACAGTAACTGCAAGCCAAATTGTTTTTGGAAATGGGGCAAGACAAGTATATAAAAGTTCAATTAGAATAAAAAATATATATCTTAAATAGCTTATCATCAAGCAGCAGTTCCACGCAAATTTTTTGTAATGTTTGGTGAAATATGACCTTTAGTAATGAAGTAATCACCGCCCTTCAAAATCAACAAATTACACTTCAAATATCATCAAGTAAAATGCAAAGCAAGAAAGTTGTATAAAGAGTTATTTAGCATGTAAGAGGACAGTACCAACGAATATGCACGTTCCATATCTGCTGAAGATTGATGGCTAAAGGCATCCTGAACTGTCTTTGGTGCATTGTTGTGGTTTGGATAAAGGCACCAAACCTTGGCTTTTCCTGAGGTTTCAAAGAAAACCAAAACTTACTGGAAGACCTTTCTTTAACACCAAAATGTACATAAGACAAACTTTAGACACAGAGCATCAACAAGACAAGATATAAGAGCTCACAAGTAATACTGGATCAAAAATTCATGATGATGTTTTGACAAATAGTTTGCTAATAGTCTTTGATTCATAATAACAAATGAACAATATGAGAAAGGCAAACCCACATATATGTTATCCTCAGTCAAAAAGCGCAGATGATAGTTTAATTTACATGCAATAAAAGATGATTATGTCGCAAAGAAAATAACTTGGATACATTAAGTACAATGAAAAGAATAAAGATTTTTACTATATTACACAGCTAATGGACCAAAAGTAATTCTATCTGTTCCTAAATAAGCTTAAAAAAAAACCACATTATCCATAAATAATTTACCCCATCAATACTGCATTATTTCCCTTTTTTTAGAAGAAGGCTGAAAGAAACCTGCATCCTTAAATGCATTCCACATGATCTCCTCATCTTCAGAAATTCCGTAAAGACACAAAGTTGCAGCTTGAACACCAAATACTTGCCATAACAACTTGCCAGTGTTGTTCTGCCGTAGAAAATCCTGGAAAAGGAAGATTATACATTTGATGATAAAAATATAAATATACCATCAATCAAAACCGTCAATATCAAATGGAAAAACAAAATCCTAACCTTTGGGTGCATATACAACCAAAATTTTATGCCATGCCATAGTGAGGAAGGCTTGACTTTTGAACACATACAATCTTCCATAGGAAGCCAACACTGAAAATTGTTAATTCATCGTCAAATATGGAAAAAAAATAAGGAAAATACTTCTAAAGGTTGCTCTTCTTCTCTGAAACATATCAATGAAAGCTTTGAAACGCAGCACATACCTTCTGGCAGAGATAGCCCCGACTTCCGAGCAACCGACATGCTATTTGTCGAGCGGTATAGAACTGGAACTTTTTGTCTGAGTCAGCCAATGTCTCATATTTTGCTCTGTGCTTCTTATCCTCCTGGATTTTAAAATCCCCCTGATTGTCACCGCCATAGACCATAAGTAAGAAAAAGCAATAACAACCAACCACTGAATGGTTAAATGATCACTAATAAAAAGACTAGAAGAGAAAAGCAATACTGGAAATATATGATGATTCAAAAGAACAACAATGTAGAAAAGGGAATGTATTATTGGCAAACAGATAAACCATTAGTCTATCTGCGTTTATTAACATATGTGTAATTTAAATCTCAGAATCAGTACATTGACTTCAACCCATTTGACATCCATGAAACTTGGCAAATATGAATTGTCTTCTAGATGGAATAATATCAATGATCCAAAT
Organism: Gossypioides kirkii; assembly: GCA_005610355.1. Classification (NCBI taxonomy): domain Eukaryota; kingdom Viridiplantae; phylum Streptophyta; class Magnoliopsida; order Malvales; family Malvaceae; genus Gossypioides; species Gossypioides kirkii. The sequence goes on from CP032246.1 coordinate 37,527,276, forward strand.
ACAAAGAGATATCGAAAGGTAGAAAATATGTAAAAGAAACGCCCTGTGTAGACCTAATGCTATATTCCTTTAAACACACTTCAATCAATTTTCTCTCATTTCAGATATCAAAAGTGAAATAGAAAAAGAACAAACATTTCCTTTGCATATAAAAAATAATGAATAAATCAAAAGTAAATGCCAAAGGAAACATATATATTGTTAATGCCGGGGGGGGGGGGGGAGGAGGTTGAATGGCGAACCTGTAATTTACCACCATTACCACCAAAAACCATGTGGGCATCAATATTATTCTCCATAAGCTTCAAATCCTGAATGATGGCGTTTACCATTGCTGGTACTGGAGATACGCATCCCCATCGTTGCCATTCCTCCAACGTGATGGTGCCATCGCAACCACTATCATTTAATAGGGCTTCTCTTGGAGAGGAACGAGAAGCAGAGCTCATGATTGAGCTATGAAGGCTCCTAGGTCGATAGTCAATATGGGTTTTGGGTGAGAATTTGAGAGATGAGGAGAATTGCAATGTAAAGGTCAATACCCTATTGTTGGCGCTGCTCAGCATTGTTAGTTCGGCTGAGTTTTCTCAGGGTTTTTCTTTTCTTTTTTTAAATTTTTTAATAATTGGGAATTGTTTATTGGCCCAAAGAACTCGGGCCTTCTATGAAGAATATATGAGTTGGGCCTAGTAGAAATTCGAGGATTCATACATCAAATCCATTAAGTTGAATTTGTTAAGTTTATTTATTTATTTATACATCTTACTTATATTCATAAGCTCGGTTGATTTTCCTTCTTCCGAACATCCATATTGGTGCTTATTCGAGTGGAAGTCGGACAAACTTTCGGGACTCGACGCAAGTTCATGTTTGGGGCCATCTTATGTCCCCTCCCACTTTGGAAATAATGCATCCAAACAAAAGTATGTTTCTTTGACAATTGAGGTTATCAGCAAATGACACGTCTCCTTTAGTACGGAAATGATGCATTCGACTAGGTTTGTTGTCATGTGCCCGTATTGTAGACTCCCGTCATACAATTGTGTTCACTGTTTGAAAGATATGTTGGTGAAGTAGTTCGCACCGACGTTGATGGCGTGCAAGTTATCCAACATTTCATGGAAACAATGTTGTACGAGCTCGTACCATATCAAGAAAAGTATACTGATGAATTCAAACAATATGCGATGATATATGGTTTAGCATGATTGCGGATAAAGTGGAAACTACGTACCCATGTCAATGCATTGGTCTCGCTCATTTTTCGAAGGCAATTTTGAGTGATAGTTGGAGCCGACGTGCCTTATACAGTACTTATGGTGAGTGCAATCCCAAAGGCTACCATGTCACTCAACAGCAAACAAGATTCCAATTCCTTTATCGGATATGACACATATGTAGGGCTGCAAGCAAACACGATGGTACAATCGGCTAATGAAGAAATCCCCGTCATCTACATTTTCCAAGGGAGTTATTGCAAACGCTATCAGCAGAATCCTCTGATTACCATCTTGGGCAACGACCATCAACAACCGATGTTGATACCTCTCATACAGCCAGGTGTCATCAATTTGCACCAAAGGCTTGCAGTGTTAGAAAACTTCTTTGCATTTATCGAAGGTCCAAAAGAATCGATGTCGTTAATTGTTGCCAATGTTTAAAAGGTCATTAGGAAAATAACCGTTGAAGTTGGATGCGCTTTCACACTCTCTTTCCAAAACGACCTATTTCCTTAATTTAAAAAAAGCCTAAAAAGTCAATTAAGAAAAAGATATATATCTTTTTAAATTAGCCTAGATACTAAATCAGATCACATTTTATTCTCTATCTATTCCCATTGGGTTGGTAGAATATTTTGTCTAAAATCAAATAACCCAAGTAGCTGCGTATGAGATGAGTTTAATGTATCTTAGTGCGTATACATGTAAATCTGTAGTACAATTATACATATATGGTCAACAAATGAAAAAAAACATGGGCTCTCAAATGCCAATTTAGTAGTAAACTTTCTTCGAGAAGAATATACGATTCTAGATTGCCTACGCTATGTACTTTTGTGCTGTGGCCCCAACTTACACTCGCTCATGTCCTTGTAATTTCAAACTTTGCACCAAATTTTCAACATCAATTTAATTCTTTTAAATGTCTGTTCGATAGTTTTATTAATTAATACAAAATAATAAAACAGTGTTAGAAAAAAATAATTACTCATCACTTGATGTTGCAAATGTTAAAGTTAATTTTATTTTATTAAAAATGTGATATTCAAATTATTATATTTATTTTTTATGAAAAATGATAAAAGTTAAAATAATATCTTAATACTAATAAGATTAAATTTTTGAAAAATAAATAATTAAAAAAGTAAGATTAATTTTATCAAACAACATAATTACATTTCGTACTTGATTTTATTAATATACAAAATAAATTTTTAATACAAATTTATACTTATAAAATTCAACACTTAATTTTTCAGTTTATCAAATAACACCTAAATAATTACAAACTCAAGTAGTACTTCAATTTGAGTGTGTGATTAAGTTGGTGTCACAAGTCAACTCGACACCAACTCAATCAATGAAACTACTAAAATAATGTTACATATTTTAAATAAATTATATTATTATGATTATATTTTTTCTTTATTAAAAAACAATAAAAAATTACAAGTGTTAAGATTTTAACTCATGGCACTAACATCTATAGTTCTTTTTTACCACTTCTTCAATCAAAGCTTTATTTTGGTATTTTATACATTTCAATTTGATTACATAAATTGTTTCAACTATATTATTTGTATATATTGATAATGTCATTAATTGAGTTGGTGTTCCAAATCAATTCGATACTAACTCAATAAATATGATAATATTATGGTAAAACAATTGGAGTGCATTTAATATTTCTAATTTAACGTATTTACCTATTTAAAATTTCTTTTATTTTTTATTTTAATTTCATACATATTGCATATATGTTATTATTATTATTTTTAAACATTACATTTTATTATTTATTATATGTTATTTTTAATTATCCTACAACCGGACTTCAACTCAATGGAAATTTTACTAAAAGTCCATTATTTTTACAAAACAATATATATTATTTTAAGGACAATTTTATAATTTCATATAAAATTTTAAAAAATATTTACACCTGAAGAGATTCAAACTCAAAACATTATAATTTTTAATAACAATTTAATTTAAATCATATTTAATTATTATATCAAAATTTTAAAATATTTATTACATAATATTTTCACTCACTATGTAATCTAATTGTTTTTAATACTTTTACAAGTTGAACCAATTTTAGACAAATTCAAACTTGCTATGATAGACCAGTACTCTCCGGAATTTTTATCGTTGAATTGAACTGTGCCATTTTTTCAATGTATATAACTAGAAATTCTCCTATTGTGTTTTATTGTATAAATATTTTGTTTAGAGAAGGGCAAAGTTCTAACAATAACGTGATTAGCGTGACTTAAACTCAAACTCAAACCTCACATGAAATGGTGAATACTCTGATCATCAGGTCAGCATACGAAATTTTTATTGTAAAATATTTTGTTTTGTTATATCATATATATTTATATTATAAAGGTATACAAGCAAATTAAGAAATATTTTTATGTGACATTATAGATTTATGACCAAAGGATACTCTCAAAGTGTAACATCTCTTGTATTATAATATTATATATTATTGGACTCCACATCTTCATTAATTTATGAATAAATATAAATATTAAAAAATAGATTCTATTTAAAATTCACGTTAAGTTTTAAAAAAAAAATCAATTAACTTAATTTATAATTGAAATTTCCTTTAATTTTTTTATTAAAGTAAAAAACCCATTATTCACAAATACTCTAATTATTGTTTAAGAATGCACACACCAACAAAATCTTAGCAGTGTTGGCAAATGTCGAAGTCTTGAAATTTGGATTGTATAGGATCGAATTTCATCATACATAAATATTATATCTAGATTTATTATAGTTTAAATTTTGATGTATTTTAATTTTTATTCTGTTATATTTGAACATGGTTTTAATTATATTTATAAACTCCTCCCAAACATATATATATAAGTTTGTATATGTCAGGAAATCTTTATCCTCAAAATGTCAAGTTAGGCGTGAATATTCATCCATTAAATTAAATTGAGTAGTGTAGCTTAATTTTGGTGATACAATTTTCTCTTTGAATTAGATATTTAAGACTTTTAAGCTTTGGTTACCAAATTTGATTGATTTTGATAATATTAAAGTTTTCTTTTTTATTGATAAGGACTTGCTTTCTAAGATATTTAAGGGCTGCTATTCGAATTCAACATATATAGCAGATATTTCTATCTCCTTCGAAAATTATGGCATTATAAATATTAATATTTGAATCAATTGAATTGAAAAACAATTGAGATTTTTTTTTAATTATCAATTATTGCTCTACATATTTTAAATTACTAAAAAGTCTAATTTCCTTTTTCCTATTTTTTTTTAAATTTATTGGAAGTGTCTTTATAAGAGTGACGGAAATTAGATTTTTTTGATTTTATGCAATTTACAAGGCAACCAATGGCCTTTTTGCAAGAAGATTCCAAGTAGATGACACCTTTTTCCCGAAATTTTCTTATTTAAAACGAAGAACGATAACTTTGACCAATGAAATAAAAAAGTCAACATGTTTAAAATAATGTGAGTTGAATATTAAGAGCAATCATACGTTATTATTTGACATTAGAAGCAAATAAAAACAGAACACGCAGTACTCAAATTGAGAATTTGTTTTTACAGTCCCAAGACACGTGGACGTCAGTTGCGGGGCAGGCTGAAAGTTTCCAGATATTGAGATCCGCGTAGTAGCATAACGGTGCATCGTAGAGTGTGTCACCGCCTCAACCAGCCACTCACCTTTTCTGACACAGTGACTCTCTCTTGAAGTGACAAACCTTAAAAATGTGAGTTCTACTTTAAACCATTTGCCGGCGAGGCTGAGGCATATTGCCTTTGTTAGAATCTGGCTCTAGACCTCCGGATGCGAGCTCAATAGTTAAAATTTGACAAATGTGAATGCCAGGAGCATGGGGCACCTCTAACCAATTGGCTAAAGATTGGCTCAAAGTCAACGTCGGGCCCATTCCTATCATTTTTTTTAATTATTATTTTTAGTCAAGAAGAGTAATTTGTTTAAAATAAAAATAAAATAAACCAAATTGATAGATAAAGGGAGAAACAATTACATCAGATGTCAGATGCTGGATGTGGGAAGACATAAAAGTTTACTGAGTGCGGCATGCGGTTGTACCAATATAGAATGTTGGAAACCATTGGCTTGACAATAAAAGAATTCCGTTTATTGTTCTGCGAAAGCTTCAAGCATCGCATCAATAATTGTGCTTTATCCTCGAAAAAGTTATCTTTCTTAATTAATAATAATAAGTATCATAATAAGTATGTTAAGTTAAAAGAGTCGAATATAACATTTTGGAGGGATGAAACCATAATTTGCCATGTTTTCAATATTACTAGTCTAACCCTAATTTGCCTTACATGAACCTTGGCGCTCAACATTGCGATTTCCAATCAAGTCTAGCAATAGGCACACAACATTAAATTTTTCTTAGTATAACTTTTATTGTATCGTACAAAATGTTAAATTATTTTGGTTTCGGCTAGAAAAAGAAAATTTAAAGCTAATTAAGCTTTGATTTTGGTAATGATTTATATAATAATAAATCATTCTCAAAGTCTAAATTGGTTTAAGAGTTGTGTAATCGTATCATTTATTTACATCGATTTTCACGAGTTAAGCCAACAGATACAACTCCCATAAAATTAGCATAAAAGTTCTTTACACTGATTTATAAGTGATAATAATATTTAAAAAAAATTGACCTTGTAAATACAAGATTGAAATTACAGTGGTTCATGACTACTCACTCGGTGGGTGTGGAAAGTCATGTGAGTGAAGGTGGTCAAAATATAAGTTCTTTGAAGAGATTGGGGTTCAAGAGTAAGAAGAGAGATAGTCCATCTATTTTGTTGTTCGTGAGTCTAAAAATGAGGTATCTTTGATTATTTTCGAGATGTCACCTTTTAGATATGATATATATATATATATGTATAGGATGTACGAGTTACATGTATTCTATCCATATCAAATGTGTTATCTCTACTAAGTTAATAAAATTTTGAGCTCACTGAATCTTGAAATTGCGGGATCATGACATTATAAATATTTTTAGCTCGTATGACGGTTGTAATATAAGATAGGCTAAAAAAACAGCAAGAGATGAGGTGAAGTAGTTATTAGATACAAGTATAATACAATTATTTTCTTAACCTTTTGACAACGCTCATATACCTTGCACAGACAAATGCTCGAACCTGAATTTTCTAAGATCTTTTTTTCCATTAAAATCACTCGTTGGGTTCACTTCTTTTTTTATTTTTAGTTTCGAGTGTCATTTTCTTTTGAGAGTCTTTTGAATGAATAATGTGTTTATTTGTAATTAGTGTAAAAATAATTATGATAATAAAATTAAATATTATAATAAAATAAAAAATTAAATATAGCATTGAAAATAAATGCCAATAAAAAAAAGCTTTATTTTTTTAAATCACGAATAAACCGATTAAAAATATTTATAGTGATAGCGTGTCAAAAGAACTAAAAAGTTTTTATTATGAAAAGAGACAAATATTTTTAAATTTACTGAATACTTAAAAATTTTAAATATCATATAATAATATTATACGTTTATAACTTAAATTTCAATGTCAAACCTAATATTTAATTCATATGATGATGTGTATGTATTAAAAAAAGGTTCACGAGTCTAACTGTCTAATTCTAAAATTGCGTAAATTCTGAGCTTCATTTTCGTATTTTATTATGTCTGTTAATAAAATTATAAATAAGTTGGAGGGGCTGTTTCAAACAGACTGATTGTAGCCAAATCTGTCTAATGTTTGGATTTAAAGAAATAATCTCAAAATTTTTAACCCATCAACATTTCTTACTTGAATTGTGGGATTAAACTCAATCATAAAGTATGTGTTATGTGATGAAGTAAGACTAAATATTTCAAAATTATTAAAACTATATTTATAAAAAAATTATAAGTAAGAGAATAATGCGTTTCAGCGCACTCGAACCCATATTATTTTACATTAACAACAATAATCAAAGCAATTAAAATAAAACTCAATCAATTATTTAAACATCAAAATAGGTGTGAAAAATACAGTTTCAATGTCCTTTGCATTTTCCGCATCCATCCCAACCGGATATCTAGGTTTGTAAAATGTAAAATACACCGTTTGACACCTCAACTCACCATTTAAAACTCATCAAACACATGCGAAATTCTTAGCTTTCACCGAAACATAGTAAAAAATTCTTAAATTTACTAATATTTAATAATTTGTCAAATTGAAAAAGTAAATATCACTTTCAAAGCAAAGTTGCCTTAATCTACACGTACTTGATTTTGTTTTAATATATTTTAAATTTGGCTCTTTTAAATGCCCAACCCAATGAAAAATGATAAAAGGTCGGTGTCAAAGGTAAAATTAGTCTATCAGTTACCATTTACAGAGAGAAGGCAACGGACCCTCCATCTTATTCAATAAACTCTAATATCATATGTTTTTAATATTTACGTCATTATGATTGGATTTAAAATAGAGTGATTGGTGATCCACGACCTCTTACTCATGTTTCCTTTTCATCCACGAAAATTTAATGGATCAAATTGATACATTAATTAAGGTTATGGATGATTAATACAATTTTTCAGTATCATAGATGAAAATCACATTGGGCTAAATTAGCCATATATGTGAACCTTATGTTAGCCGAATGGTTAAGGTGTTCATTATCCTAGGTGTTGTCTTAGTTTAAGTCGTATTAGTCGCGTTTTTGTTAAGATTTTGTCCTACTCTTATAATTCACAAAAAAAAAATAGTCATATATACTATTTTTTTTCTTTTAATTGGCATAATAGGCCTTTTTTCTAATATTTAAGGAAATAGATCGATTTTGAGGAGAGTATGAATAGCGCATCCAACTAGGTGCACTTTCTATACAGTTGGCAGAAAAGCTCGTATAGCTGGGTGAGTTTTCCGAACAATTGTTAGGAAAAAGCGTTCAACTGGACAAGTTTTTGTTGATATGTCTAACAAAGCGTGCCCAACTCGATGCATTTTGTTTGAAATTTTCAAAAAATACTTCGAGCTGATGCACTTTCTTGACATGTCAGTAAAAGCTCGTCTTGTTGGACACGTTTTCCTACTCTTTCTCCAAAATTGATCTATTTTTCTAAATCTTTAAAAAAACTTATTTGATGAATTAAAAAAAAATCACATATATACCTAATTTACCCCAAACATTGATAATAGAACTTTAAAAGTTATTTTACATAATAAATGTAAAATACGCGTATATACTATATAATCTTTGACCACATGCAAAACAAAATCAAAATGATAAAATGTTAATTTTATAAAGAAAGAGTGCCACGTAAGATAGCGGGAATCATGAGCCATCATACTCGCCGTGCGACAATAGCGAAGTCATTTTTAAATTTTTTATTATTAATGTTTAATCCATTTATTATTTTAAAAAACATTATCATTATTTTATTATTATTTTATGATGATATCTATTTGCCTCCATATATAAAGCAGAGCCGAATCGATTCCTCTAAGCTCTCATATTCTCTCTTGCTTTCATTTGCTTACAAGCCTTTAAAAATCTTATTCCTTCTCAACTCAACTATTCAATCTCTTTTGTTTTTTGGATTATATTTGTGTGTTGTGGTTTTGGGTATCTTTCAAACGAGAGTTTTGCCAGATTCTCCATTCAGAAAAAAAGAAAGTTCTCTCTGTTGATCAAGGTTCACGTAAAAGAGACTTGTCAACTAGCTGGTATATTTTTTCATTCTCTGGGCAGCATTTTGTTTTCAAGTTTATCCATAACTCTGTTTCAATTCCTCACTGTTTCTCCTTTTTTTTTTCTGGGATTATCAAGAGTTGAAAAAGAGCTTAATTCTATATTTAAGCTTGAGGAAGATTTTTCTGGTTTTCCAATTTGAATTCCTTTTGATAATATTTTCACAGGTTTGGAGAGATTTTTCTGGTTTTTGGCTGAACTTGCATTCTTGGGGTTAAGCCATTGAAAGCTGAGTTTTAAGTTTATTTGAAATCCTCACCCGCTTTGCTTAAAAAAGCTGAAATTGGGTGTTTTATCTTTTTCAACTTTCTTATCTTATCTCTATTTGCCAATCTACTAAAATTGCTGGTAAATCATCCTTAGGGAAAAAAGTGAAGTCCTTAGAATCTCAAGGTCTGATGGAATTTGGTTTGAATAAAGGTTTTTTTTTTTTTTTTGAGTATTTTAGAAGAGATGAAAGTTGTAAACAGCATGCAAGATCATTCATTCTTTAGGCACCAAAATAAGGAAATTTCACAACCAGAGTTAATCTTTTATAAGATTTAGCATAGTTTCTGAATTGAGATATGACATGGTTAGATTTGGTGACCCACCATTGGAAGGCTAGTATTCATGTAGTTAATGGGGGTTGTTGAGCACATAAAGACATGGTAGCATTTTGTGGGCATGGGTTTTTCCCAATTTATGCATAAACCATTTCTTACCAACTATCACCTACCGTGCATCTATTTCTCAGTATAGAACAAAGATGTCGTCTTGCATAATCTAATGTTCTAGTTTTGCTTGAGGATAATAACAAAGGAACTTGTAATAATTGTTCATCAAACTTGGTAGTTGGAACTATCATACTTTCATGATTCTAATATTATACATGTATTGCAGATGGACATTGAACAGTACTTTGAAGATACTGAAGCTTCTGACCCTTCAAGTACAGAAGGGAAAAGATCCTTGGACAAGTGGGAGAATTCACCAGGTCCGTTCACAGGTTCCGATGATGATCCCTCTGCTGGTTTTGACTGCAACATCTGCCTCGACTCGGTGCAGGATCCGGTGGTTACTCTATGCGGTCACCTCTATTGTTGGCCCTGCATTTACAAATGGCTTCATTGTCAGACCATCTCCACTGATAACCTAGACCAGAAACAGAAGCAATGCCCTGTGTGCAAAGCTGAAGTTTCACATACCACACTGATTCCTCTTTATGGCAGGGGCCAAACAACTAAGGAATCAACAGACAACACTCCCGAATTCGGTATAGTCATACCACAGAGACCTCTTGCTCCTACGTGCGGTGTTGGCTCAATAAGGTCGCCTAATAGTTCTGATAATCTACAGTCTCAGCAGCCGGTACATCACCATGGTTATTCATATCAACCACAAATCTACAATGATCAACAGGGCAGTTATCCTGATTCATCGATGCTTAGTCCAGGTGGCACGATGATAAATGTACTAGATCCGGTGACCCGAATGTTGAGTGAGATGGTATACACAAGGGTATTTGGGAACTCGATAACAGGTTTACATACATACCCGAATTCATACAATCTGGGGGGGACTACTAGTCGTAGGATGAGAAGGCAATTAATGCAAGCCGATAAGTCACTAAGCAGAATAAGTTTTTTCCTCTGCTGCTGCATTTTCTTCTGTCTTCTTTTGTTCTGATTTTGTGTACTCTGCTTTGGTTGGCAAAGTATACCTGTATAGGAGACCAAAACCATACAAAATTGCAGCCGGATGTATTAATGAGGCTATCTCCTGTTAGTATGTTTTAGGGTTATTTTCAAGACTGTAATATGGTAAAGTTTTTGGCTATTGGATAACTGAAGGGATATTGTATCTTGTACGGTTTGCCCAACCAAACTTCATTCATAGCTTAAACTTGGGTAAGTTGTAGCCTTGAAGAATGATTGTTGACGCTATACCTAATGAAAGGATTCAGGCTTTAAATTGCCCCTTAATATGATATAGTTGTCACTTCATTTTCACTTTACTGTTTATTTACATTATTGTAATCAAATTGCACCTTTCGGTTAATATTTTAATACAAATTGTATGAATAACTTTCTTTTATCTTTGAGGAATTTTAGCATGAGATTGATTATGATAATATTAATCCAGTAAGGACTTCAGCAACAAGTCACGTTCATATCGGTATAATATTACAAGCTTCTAATGTCTATCTTAAAAAAATCGATTATGTGATTCTATACTACATATAAACAACATAAACTTAAAATCATTCTCTTCTAAACTAAAGTTGCCAACGCAACTCACCCCTCAGTTTAGTTTTGTTTCTCAAAAAATATTTTGGGGTTAAAAAAAATATTAAAATTTTTTATTTATGCTTTTGATAAAAAATAACAGTTTTTCTTTCAAAAACACTTTTGAAAAAATCAAAATCATTTATTTAACAATACTTTTACTTCAAAAATATTTCTTCATACAGAAGTGTTTTTGAGAAGCAATATTAAACTAATATAGTGGGAAGGCAACTAATGCCTACAGGTGGCATTTGTAGGCCATGGATAATGATGAGTGGAGTAAGAAAGTTCCAAGGAAGAGAGGTCTGCTGGTCTTTCCTTTTTGTTTCGTCTAATATAAATATAATATAGTTAGTTGAATAGAAGGCTGTTATGGGGGCTGTCAAATTTGACGCCTGAGGGTTAGACTAGGGAAGGGGCCAAAACAGGGTTGCTGCGTTCAGTCTCCTTCACCCTTTCACACAGCCAACGCAATTGCTTTCCTTTTTTAATTGAGTTTTAGCTTCTAGGATGCATGCAGTGGACCTAAAAATATTTATTCAAATAAACAAAAGTATAGGGTGCCGTAATGAAACAGGTGCCTAGCTTGGTTTGCCTGCCCATAACATACATATTTGAGAAACACATTACTTTATTTTTTTCCGAATTGTGATCATCATCAACATCATGATGGAGCTGATCAGGTGACATGTTCCATGCAGGGGGTTGGTGGCCTTTCATTTTCTTACAATAACTGATATAAATATTTGCATTTGCATATCAACACCACAAACCGTGAATTAGAAGTATCAAATCACAATGATGATCGAAAGTGAAAGCCAACGTATAAATTATCTAAAATACAAAAATGTAAAACATAATTTAACCCCCATTTTTTCCCTATATAATGTACCTAGAGAGTCTGCATGAAGAATGATAGTCGATTCGTATCATTTCGATCCTAAATTGATATATTCCGTTCAATAGTTTCAGAGTGTTTCGATTTGTATCAATTGATATAAAATTTTGATATTTTAAATTAAATTTTGAATAATTTATCTTAAATCGTTTTAATTTTTTATGATTGCATTTAAAATTAATAGTTATTAAATTAAATTATTAAATCTAATTAATAATTTTAAAATTTATATTTACTTGTAAATATATTTATATGAATGTAATTAAGATATATTTTTGTGCATATATAATATATAATCATTAAAAAATAGACTGTAAAATATACATGGAAATATTTAAATGTATATATAATTTAGAAAAAAAAACTAAAAATTAGATCATAAATATATATGTGAAGGGTATTTAAAAATATCGATAAATCTAAAATTATACATCAAAACATGTCGATATCAATACATATCAATACCAAAACAAAAACGATATGTGGATTAAATTTGGAACTTTTTTTTTTTAATATATTGGTGTGATTACATGGAAGTATCTGTTCATACTTTTTTAACCCTTTGACAACGCACAAACACCTTGCACACACAAATGCTCGAACCCGGATCTCCTAGGATGAACAACATCCTCTTTACCACTAGAGCCACTCATATATTATAAGTAAATAATATAAAGTTTGTAAAAAAATAATTAATATAAAGTATTTAAATACAGTTGATATTATTTTTTGAAAAAGTATTTTTATTAAAATTTAATATATAAATAGTTTTACATATTTTTAAGTTTTAAATTATAAATTATACTAAAATTTTATCATATATGTATACATGTGAAAATCACATCTTTAGAACACACGTATGCATTTAAAAATAACATATAATAAATAAATAATGTACGATTTGAAACTAATAAGAAATTAAAATGTAAAAAATTAGTTTAAATTGTGAGGAAAAAGAAATTTGAATAGGTAAATACAACAAATTAAGAATGCTAAATGCACTCTAATTGTTTATCATGATATTGTCATTTTTCTATAACATGCCAAAATATTATCATGTTGATGGAAGGAAAATGCGATATCAAAAAAATAATATTAAATTTACTTGCGACACAAACTCAAGCAATGATATTATCAATATGCTAACAATGTGGGTGAAAATTTTTGTGTAATAATATAAGACTGTGCAAAATAATCAAAATGAAGTTGTCCACTTTGGTTGTTGAACTTCGGTTCATAAACTTAAAAAATGTAAAAATTTTAATTATGTGATATAATCTTAAAGTGTCAAATCACCAAATTTTGATGCAATCCAAGTTCAAAGATCAAAATAAACTTAATTGTCAACTTTAAGTACCAAAATGAAAAAACCCAAGTACTAAAATAAATTTATTTGCCAAGTTTGAGGGGTATTAACTAAAAAATAGTAGGTTTAATTTAATAGATTAGGGTTGAGAGAGGGTTTGGGTCTAGGAGGACGTGAAGGCCGAAATAATGGATGGTAAAGCCTGTCTGCGGGTGCGGGCTGTAAGCTCATATTGTTAAGCCTATGGTGTTTAATTGTGTGATTGTTAATCTTGGTTACATTATTAGGAAAATAACTTATTGGTTGATGGACGAGAATTATTTTGCCTGCATTTCTTTCATTTTTCATATTAATTTTGAAATATTACTATATGCTTTATAGTTCATAACTTTCGATTATATTCATCATTACTTCACTAATTTCATTCATTAATTATTTTTAATTTGAACCCATGTGATGGTTTAATGATCAAGGGTGTTCACCATTCCAGGTGTGGGCTGGATTCGAGTCGTTTAGTCACGTTTGTTGTTCGGGTTTTACCTTGTTATTGTAATTCACCAAAAAAATTTATTTTTAATTTAATATTAGAAAATATTATAATTGATTTATTATACTCTCATTTGCAAGTAAATATTTGCATTATTGGAATGTAGCTAAGAGATTGCTGGACCGAGTTAATGGTAGCTCTCCCCCGATCTCTCGATTATTATGCATTGGTCAGCACTTATGACTGGTTAGGTTAAATGTAACGTAGATGCTGGAGTGATAGCAAAGCCGATGAAACTTCCTTTGTTGCTTTAGTTCGCAATGAGACCGGCTTATTTTTAAGTGGCTACTCAAGGTGTATAAAGGGCCAACAAAATCCAAAAGTGGCTGAAGTGATGGTCATCTAGGAGGCTTTTGTCATGGCTAAAAGCTTTGAGGATGAAGAAGGTGGTTGTGGAGTCGGATTGTTAGCCAAGCTTGATACCTGAGGCGGCAACCGCTAATGCAGAGGATAAGTGCATTTGGGCGTTGGCTCCAGTCAGTAGATTTCCTTGGCTGCGGGCTAGGGCTATGCTTTGGAGGTTGAGACCTGGAATGCCATATCACATTTGATCTTGATGGCATTCGGGGACCAAGGAGTCAAAGCTTGAGGTCTCTAGGATGAGGTGGGTGATTCAAGAAGTTGGATCCATTAAAGCTACACGACTGAGCAAAGGATAGAAACCCAATCAAATTTGAAGTTCAAAGCTCTCCAAGTAGGAAGGGCCGAGGGACAAGAAAAGAATGTGTTCCAAAGTTCCAAAATTGATTTTCATGATACAAAAATAAATATTTTATATTTAAAATAGTTAATATAACTTAAGCCGATTGAGTTAACTTGATTGGTGTTTTTACCAATGCAAGAGATTGTAGGTTCGAGAGTGTTAAAGCGATATGTTCCTACCAAAGACAACTAGTAGAGAAGATTTGATATTGGGTGAAAAGGGTGTTGTTAGAGGGCATGAAGTTGTGAGAAGATATTTGTATAAAATGCTTGGTATTGGTTTAAGTTGCCCAATTTTCCTTTTCTTTTTATTTATGCTAGATAGGGTAAAGTCACCCGTAAAATTTGAAAGAATTTAAACAAATATTATGCTCTAAAAATGGATTTGTATAAAAAAAATTAAGTTTATTTTAAAAAAATTAAGATTTTAAAATGTTGCTCGATTCCAAATGCTCTTAGATTTTTTTTTTTAGTATTGCTATTGGAAATTCCTGTTCCGATTAGATCATTTGTATTTATATTTATTAAGATTCCGATTTATGAATCTTTCGATCTGAAAAATTAAAATAAGAAGATCGAACCATTTTTTCTATCCTTTTTCAAATTCGATAAATATTGTTGATTATATAATTCATTTTAATTCTATGATTCAAAGAATAATTTCTTATTTGATCCATTTGGATTTCATATTCCAAGTTACTCATTTTCTAGTTTATATGACATATTATATTTATTTTATTTTATATGATATGTAATTTATTATGTGATAAAAAAATTAATTTAATGGAATTATGTAAATAAAAGGTTTAATATAATATTTGGTACATGAACTTGACACATTTTCTTAATTTAGTGCCTAATTTTTTTGATCAAATTTGATACTCAAACTTGACACTTAATTTAAGTTGGTACTTAAAATTTTTTGAGATTCAATTTGATATCTAAATTTGACTCTTTTTGTGTAATTTTTATAATATTTAATAAATTTAGATATAAAATTGAATTTAAAAAACATTTAAATACCAAATTAAAAAAAAATACTAAGTACGAAATTGGGTAAAAAAAGTTTAGTGTAAAATTTCAAAAAAGTGTAAATTTAGATATCAAATTAAGTAAAAAAAATTAAGCACCAAAAAATGTCAAATTCAAATATTAAATTTAGTTAAAAACTAGATTAAAATCAAAATCTTAAACCTATAATAATATTTTTAAAACTTACTTGTAAATTAAACGAATAATATGCCAAAACAGTCGTTTATATTGGAAATTGGAATTTTATCATATCATTCAATTTTACCAATTTCAAAATCATTTATATCTTTTTTTAGGTAAAAAATAATTTTATAATTTTTCCTTGGCAATTTAATTTATTAAATTTATTTATATGATATGTTAAAATAAAAAAATAGTATCAATATATCTAAAAAATAACATTATAATAAATTAGAATTAATAAAATACATGCCTTTTAAAGAGAAGATGAAGTCCGCACAAGTACATTGTACATGCATCCATGGCGGTGTAATTGGAAATAAAAAAAATTCCCATCCATAATTTAGAATTGCTAATATTTTCCAAAATAAAATCTGGACAATTTACAAGTTTGACGAAGGTGTCTTGTATGGTTCATTCCAGCTAAAGGAATCAATTACATGCACATGGTCCTTGTTATTTGCAAATCGGATCCAAGACCTTGCCAGAAATGGTTGCTTTCTATTTTAATAGTAATAAATACAGTAATAATTCGATAATCTGTTTCAAATAAAAATTAATAACTTCAAAGAATAAACATTTTTCCAGGGATTATCCGCATAAATTAGATGTTGGAACAAAAAAAAATCCAAACAGAAACAATTAACTATAATATCAAAACCAAATCAACTCATAAGATGCTAAAAAAAGGCACAAAAAATAAACAGAAAACAGGACAAAAACCTTCAAAATTTAAAGAAAATCCCCCAAAACAAGAAGGCTGACAAATATCTCTACATGCAAAACGAAATGAAAACAAGATGATGGAAGGCAAAAGAATCAGCCTCTGATGTGCTTGACTTTGTACCAACCTTTCTTGCATGATTCTCCCACGATCTTCACACCCTTCTTGAAGAAAACCTTGAGCTCCTTGGCTCTCTCCTTTATTTGCTGCTCGAACCCGGCCATTAAAACAATACCGAGAAGAAGACGAATCGAACAAAAAGTATAAAAAAAATGTAGGATATTTCAGAGTTGGTTGCTGCGTTGGTGGAGAGTGGTGAAAGGGGAACTCTGAGCTGCTTTTAAGCTGGGGGAGAAGGGGTTAGGCCTCGTGGGATCCAACGCATCATGAGACACGTGGCCTAAATCTGATGGGTAATGTCATTGGTGATTAACACGTTGATTGCGGGCTACGCTTTGAGATAAAGAGATACGTGGGATGTTGTTTTCCGTTTTCGATGGTCCCATTGACTGTACAGCTTTTTTAAAATTTGGAGTTATATATGAAGTAAAGAAAAAGTTAAATTTCACTTTTAGTCCCTATACTTTGATAAACTTTTATATTTAGTCTTTATACTTTAAAAGTTAAAAAAAATTCAATTCTCATATGATACAGCATATGATTGACAAAAAGTAAACATGTTAAGTTGACAAATTTTAACAGAAACTATCAACAAAAATAATGATTGGATTAAGATTTTTTAATTGAAAAAGTAAGAGTAAAATAGGAACTAAATCTCGAATTTTTTAAAAAAATAGGGACTGACAACATATTTTAACCAAGAAAAAGAAAGGAAAAAAAGGCGGTTAGGAATATTTTAAATTGTTTCTGGAACTTGGAAGTAAACTTGATGACAGTGAAGTATAGGAGGTTATTGTTGGACCCCACAATCGAACCATTTATGGGCTCAAGAGACTAAAAATATTAGCCCAACATATTTATATTTTATAATAACATAATGGTATATTGATAAATTATTAGATGGTTGTTAATGATGTCTAATTTTTAAATTTTAATAGCAATTATTTTATACAATCATATAAACATTTTTTAATTAGTTAACTAATTTTAATATAACTATATAAAAAGTAACTCTAAAATAAACAATATGAAATTATTTATAATATTTAGGGATAAATCTCAAAATTATATATGAACTTTGATTTAATGTGTAATTGTATACATGAATTTTAATTTGGTGCAATTATACACGTGATCTGATTGTGGTTCAAATATATACTTGAAACTTTGATTTTGATTTAATCATACTCATTTAAAGAAATAGATGCATCAATTTATTTTTATATTGGATAAATATAATTTTTTATGTATGCAATACATAAACATAAAATGATGTTATATCAATAATTGTGTTAATAATTTATAAGAATTGAATCAAATCAAAATTTCATGTATACAATTGCACAAAATCAAAGTTCATATATACAATTGCACATTAAATCTTAGTTCATGTATAGTTTTGGTATTTATCCCTAATATTTAATAGGCTTAATATAATATTTGGTATTCGAACTTGACATTTTTTCTTAATTTGGTACCTAAAATTTTAAAAGAGCCAATTTGACACCTAAACTTGGTATTTTTTCCTAATTTTGTATCTAATTTTTTTAAAATTCAATTTGGTACCTAAATTTATTAAATATTATAAAAATTATGCTAAACAATAATAGTGTTGAATTTTTTTTTTGTTATGCTATAAAAATATTGTCAGTTAGAGAAAATTCATGTTAAAAAATAGGTATTGAATTATGATTAATGAATTAATATTAAAAAAATTAAGTATCAAATTAAGAAAAAGAGTCAAGTTCGGGCATCGAATTCGACTCAAAAAAGTTTAAATACTAACTTAGAAAAAATGTTAAGTTTGAGTACTAAATTAAACCAAAAAATTGAAGTACCAAATTAAGAAAAAGTATCAAAACCATATACCAAATATGATATTAAACCTATTTATTAATATTTTGTTGTAAACCAAGGGGTCCCATTAACACATGAAGTAGCAGCTAGCTGGCTTTTACCCTTTATTGAGCACAGCAGTGTAACAGACAGACAATTAATTTAGTAATTAAAGGCGCCTCAAATGGTATAAAATTTGAACTCTTCAGATTGTTGGCTGATTAGTAGTCATTGATTCAACAAACCAGTGGCACAGCTCATACTAGCTTCACCAGCTGGACTTAGCTAAAAAGGCTTAAGAGAAAAAGCAAAAGGAAATCTCCATTTTTATTATATGTGAATGCATTTATTGCAATTTTATTTTATTTTTGTAATGATGAAAAATAATTTAAAATTGTGATAAGCCCAATCCTATATATATTAAAAAGTAAAAGAGAAAGTTGGATGAGTGGGCGGCAGCTGAAATTGGGATTATTTTATAGTTAGTTTAATAGTAGAATTTTCGAGAACTTCTGTGGATCCCATAGAAGTGGACCATATAGAGTCCCTTTTGGTATATTCGGTAGGTGGGCAAATGCGGGAAACAAAAGCAAGAGAAAGGGAAGATTTCCTAAAGCGTTAAAATATGATATATTGTGATACATGGAGGATACTACTCAAATTTTAAAAGAAAATATTATCATGATTCACGTATTATGTTTCAATTTTAAGCATTTATAGGCCATACGAACTAAGTTGGAGAATGTTAGAGTTGATTCGTGAGGAAATCTATCATATTCTCATGTTTTGTGGGGTTACTCCTACATGCCCATTACTTTCACTTTGTGTGATAGTGGGGCATATGATGAATGGTTTTTTATGGAGAACCACCACTAGAAATATTCCCAGATATAACGTCTTTAAGCACCAAAAATCAAAATAATTCAATCAAATGAGATTTACAAGTACTTAGAAGACTTTGACAATTTTCGTGTTTTCGTATAGCTACATACGACGTCCTCGTTGGTTATTTTTCGCGTTCGATCAGTGGTGTTACAATGTCTGAATTTTACATTTGATTTATGCAATGGCCAAAGGCATTTATATTCGATCTTTTTCGTTGCACTTTAACGTTTAAACCGTTATTTATGTTTACCTCTAGAATTTTGTATTTTCAAATGTAAAATATTTTTATTAATTTATAATAAATATACAATTAGTTATTTCAGTTAGAGTTAGTTAGCAATGTGCAGTTTTATGAATACATAAACCATTTCTTTGTATCACAATGTGATCAAGTACCAATAAACACCAAATTCTCTCAATTTCAATCTCTAATATGGCATGAGAGGGTATAATTTTTCTTTTTCCTCTCTTGTTTTCTTATTCTCCAAACATTCTCTCTCTCTCTCTTTCTCTCTTTTATTGTTAGTTCATCTTGGTTAATCCATTAGTCAATGCTGCCAATCTTTCTGCCCAAAACAAATTGATGGTTTTCTTACTTGTTCAATTGCTGATTCCGGTGATCTTCTTCGTGCTTGCATCAAATGCAATAACATGGTGAAACTACTTTTGCTTTCGAGTACCACGTCATACTCTTAAATAAAAGGATTAATGCGTTTCAGCACACCTGAACTTACGTTCTCTTGTATTAGCAATAATATTGGTGCCAATTGAATTAAGACTCAATTTATTACATTTTTTTGAATATACTAGGTGTGATTACATGATAACATCTGTTCATACTTTCTTAACCCTTTGACAACGCACACACAGATGCTCGAACCCGGGGCCCCTAAAATGAATAACATCATCTTTTTCACTGGAGCCACTAGTTGGGTTCCAATTTATTACATTTTTAAATAAGCTATAAGTACAATTATGTTAAAAAGTTAATGTACTTAATGATTATTTTGTAGTTTTACAATAATTCATCTTATCACTACAGCTGCGTTTAAATCCAAATACATATTCAATCATTAATTTTAACTTTACTTTTATTGTATTAATCTCGTTGATGCAATAATCAATCTCATCACTTTTGTTATTATTTTTAATCTTTACAGAAACCAATACCACCATTCATCCAAAGAGAACTTAAAAATCGAGAGGACGTTAGATCAAACTTTATCCAATAACTTGATCCATAAAAATTATTATTAAATTAATAGTTTGTTGGCACAAATACCTTAGAGAAAAGAGTATAATAATGTAAAAATGATTTCAAAAAAAAAAAAGCGAACTCATAATACTTTTAATCTATACTACTCATAAAAATTATTATTAAATTAATAGTTTGTCGGCACTGCTTCCTTCCTTCTTTTGAAGTCTTTCAAAGCTTTTCCCTTTTTTAATCTTTATAAAATAAATGGTTAAATTTCAGTTATGGTCCCTTCATTTTATTTAGATTACATAAAAATGGTCAAATTTTAATTTTGGTCCTATACTATGCTCGAACTTAAGATTTAAGCTTCATACTTTATTTTTTTATATATAATTTGGTACCTCAATGCTTATAATGGGTAAACTACAAAAGTAGTTACCCAATTACACCTTTAGTTTTATTTTGGTCACTCAACTAGTATTTTTTTAGATTTAATCACTCAACTTTTCGAAATCAAATATTTTAATCACCTCTCATGAGTTGTTGTTAGATAAGGGACGAAAAGCTGACATTGGTTTCTTTATTGGCCTAATAACAAATTTAGCCCTCCAGTGTTTATACATTCTATCAATTTGATCCTAAATCTAAAATTTAACAAATTTAACCTTTAATATTTACAAAATTTATCATTTTAGTTCTAATTCAAAAAAAAAAATTCAATAAATATAGCCCTCAACATTTACAAAATTTATCATTTTAATTCTAATTTTAAAAGTTTAAAAAAGGAAAAATATTTTAAAAGCTTTCATTTTTGGATAAAAAAATATAAAAAAGATTTAAAAATCTAAAAGCATAAATAAAAAACCAAAATATAATTAAAAATAAAAATACACAAAAAAGAAAAATATATCAAATGATTCAAAAAGGAATGAACACGAAATAAATTGATGAGTATTAGAGAGAGATGAAGTTGGACATCCCCGTGAGACATGAAATTGACAAAGTTATCAATCTTGGTTTAGTTCTGCTCATATTTTCAATTCT
This sequence comes from Gossypioides kirkii, assembly GCA_005610355.1. Classification (NCBI taxonomy): domain Eukaryota; kingdom Viridiplantae; phylum Streptophyta; class Magnoliopsida; order Malvales; family Malvaceae; genus Gossypioides; species Gossypioides kirkii. The sequence continues at coordinate 37,548,988 of CP032246.1, forward strand.
TGGAATAGATTTTTTGGGACTTTGATCGTGTGTCTAGCGTACTTGAATTATCTAGGTTTGAAAGTTATTGATGACGTGTCTAAGCTGTAAAAAAAAAGACCAAAAAGAAAAACACTTTTCAAGATTTTTCATTGTTTTCTCTAGTTGAAGATTGGATCTCTATATATCTTTAAAATAAGAAAAAAATTTCAAAATAATTGTTTGTAATAGTTTATAAAATTTTTTATTTTTTAGATGAATTTAATTAAATAATATGATATTAATTTAAAATATGAAAGTTAGTTTGATTTAAGTCAATTTGATTTTTTATCATATTTATGAAGGTGACATTAGTTTAAAATGAGCATAATACAAATGAAGTTAAATACTCTTCTTATTCACTAGGTTTGGAGGTATGTTAAGGAATATTAAAAAATGAAATATTTTTGTTTTATTATTATTTTTTTGAAATTTTTAGAATTAGAATTAAGTCAATAAATTTATGATTTTTTAGAATTCGAACTAAAGTGACAAATTTTGTAAACATTGAGGATTAAATTTGTTAAATTTTTTAAATTTAAGATTAAACTGATAGAATATATAAACATTGGAGGCCAATAAAAAAATGCCCTTTTCATCACTCATTTAATGGTAACTAACAAACAAATTCCTCCATGTATAGATTATGGAGTCTATTTTAATGGGCCTTCTTTCCGCCCGTAAATTCTGAGTCCAACTCTTCTCAGTAATGGCTCTGAGCCCAATTAGCTTCTTTCCATGTATAACTGTGGTTCTCAAACTGAATTCCTCTTTCATGAACTAAATTAAATTTATTTTTGCTACAAACAAATCTCTCACTCAAATATACTTTAATCATAACTATTCATAATGAATGTCTAATTATATATACACATTATTTTTTTCCATACACGGATTTGATTATATGTATTAATTAAAATATATTAATTTTTAATTTTGTATTAATTTAAATTATTTTATTTTATTTTACCTTTTTTTAATTCAATATTTTATTTGATAAAAATAATTTCTTAAATTATTAAATGTATATGGTATATATAATTTCCTAGATTAAACATAAATGAAAATGTGTTTATGGAATTTATTGATTTTTTTTGTTAAATATAAACAGCTAAAAGCGATTACAAAATAAAACAGAAACGAGGAGACGTGTGAAACTCACCTATAAATTATAATAAAATCCAATTAGCATAAAATCCTTTTAATTAAAAATCTAATTAGCACAAATTAGAACATATTAAACTTTAATTTTAAAATTTTTAAAATATAAGTTTAATATAAATAATTATGTTAAAAGTTCATATAATTAATTACAATTAGAATAAAAATTCTTTAAGGATGAATTATAATGAAATCAAATAAATATATATACAATAAATATGCATGTGTGTTCGTATTAACAATTGAAATGTTTAAAACATTTTTATTCTAATCAAATAAAAAAATGGAAAAAAATAAAATTTCTTAATTTATTAATTATTAACATTATCTTAAAATTTTAAATATATTTTAACAGTATTTTTTATTTTTAAATTATTATTTACATTTTTTATAAATATTTTTATAAAAAATTTAATAACTATTTTAAAGTAGAAAAGATAATAAAAAAATATAATTTTTAATGAATTTTATTTTATAATTAAATAACAAAATGATAAGTTTATAATTTTATTTTAATAAAAAAGTTTATAAAATATTTTAATAATTATTTTAAAGTAAGAAAAGACAATAAAAATTATAAATTTTTGAATAATATATATCCTATTAAATTTAAAATATAATGAATAGTTAAACTTTTAAAATAAATAATAATTTTTAATAGATAATTCAGTTAAAATGTTTTGTCTTCCATTTAAAATATTGCAAAGGGAATGTTTTATTAATAGTCTAAATTTTACTATAATTTTTTATCAACCTCATAAAATTTATTCGAAAATAAAAACAAATTTAATGAATATTTAAACATTATAAAAATTAAATAGAAAAGGTAGAAATGCGCCACTTGTCACAATATTATACTTTTGTACCTTGTTTGTTATTTATTATATACTAGTTTCATAGTCTGTGCTATACATGGGGACTAAAATGAACATAAATCAAATGTACAGAAACCCATCTCAGATTTATACCATCAAACAGAGCAAAAGATTCTCGTAATCCCATGAATGCATGGCTTTTTATGATACTGTAATAAAACAATAAAGAACGTACCTAAGGTTCTCCACAGCCGTCGTTACTCTTTGGCAGCCGATCCTTCCTCCTTTTGTGACCTGCAATCTAATAACTAATCCCCAACTGTCGAGTCGGCCGCCGCTACTGCTGTTCCATGAACTGAATTCGTTTGAAGACCTTGGCCGATCTGTGTAAATGAAAGTTGATGGATCAATATGAAAGAAAATCCACCCCCACTTCACTTTCTCCGTTCTTCTTCTTATCCTCCTCCTACAGTTTTGCCCACACGCATATCTATTCTGTAAGAAGTTACGCAAAATTAATACAAGATATGTAGAATAAATTTTTAATTATATTAATTAAAATTAGGTACAAATACAAACAAATATCAACATCATAATTAATTGTCTTTACTTGTTCACTTTTAAAATTGATATAAATTAACTTGCTCCTAATTTTTTGGGACAAACCAATTTGCCAGAATTTGGAAATTGATAAAAACTGATTAAATATTTAAAAAAAAAAAATTATCTCACCAGAATTCAAAGGAGCCTAAATTAAAGGGAAGAATCACATTTAATTTTTCTCCAACAGCTATGTGTTAGTTTAGTTTATTATATGCATACACAAATGTTGGAAAAGTGGCATGTGCTAAACAACTCATAACAAAATCTAACATAACCCAAGAACACCCCTCCACCTCCACTATCAATTTCTCATACACATGAAATAAATATCTTGAATGTAATTGAAACCCAGCTTCCATTTCAGCTTTTGCCTTTTCAAATGCTTTATTCTTTCTATTACAACTATACCTGAATAATAAGAAAATTATGTTCATGCTGTTCATCGTCTCAGATATGATATAGATTCGTCGTGTAAAAATCACGTTGTTGTTAAAAAAAAAATTTCTTATAATTTACCAAAAAAATATATTCAAAATTTTATCTCATCTAAAATAATAAAATTTTATTTATCAATTATCCAACTCAAATGGGGATTGGTTTAAATTTAAAGTATTATTTTCCAGATTTGACTCAAATCGTACAAGCTGTAGACACGCACGACATCCTTTATTTTTAAATAAAATATTATACAATAGTATGCATTGAAGTAATGAAAGCTGAATGGGTTCACATGTACATGGTATCTTCTTCAACGCTATCTGCTTTTAACTACCAAAACAATCATTTTCTATTAAAGCCTAATTGAGAATTATGCTATCATTAAATATTAATAACTACCAAAGCAATCTTTCTTTTATTAATAATTTGTATATATCGTGCATGTTTATGTCCTATAATATTTATAGACTAATAAGTTTGCTTCGTTTTTTTGGTAAAAATATTATGCATGTCAGTTAAATTATATTTTCTTTTCTATTTAATAAATGGATCCGTTAGAAAAATGTGTAAATTGATCATTCGTTTAAAAATTCACAGTTAAACAATGATGTTCAAGGTAATTTCCAAGGTGGAACTGATTTTTTATTTGAAAAAAAAAAGTATAATTGAATGTGGTATATTATGGAAACCCTAAATTAGTACTAGTCCTTCTATTGAAAATTCAATCCATTTTTACTGTTAAATGCTTATGTGACTAATAGAGCAATCGGAAAATGATACGTGACATGCCACATGTACTTCATACTGACTTGGTAATATTTAAAAAATAAAAAATCTTAAAATAAACAATCATTTATAATCATTTAAAAAAAGGATGAACTTGGACAATCATTTATCCATGTTTATAGAAATTATTGGACACTTTATAAAATTTTTTTATAAAAATTATATATTATTTTTACTTAATTTACATATTATAAAAAGGTTATAACCTAACATAATTATTTCTCCAAATTAAGCTTAAATAAGTTTATATGATTAAAACTATAAATTATTTGCACCGTGAACTCAAATTATGCAAATACAAAAAGTCTTATTGCACTGTATCATGAATGTGATACCATTTGAGAGAATGAAGCCAAACACATAAGCACCGAAGACGGCTCACAAACTCTTTAATTTGAGATATTCAAGACTTCAAAATGTGGTTGAGAGAACATATGTTGTCTTAAAAAAATATTTTTCTTATTAACAACATCACCTTAGTATAGCATAAAAAAAGGTTGGATCGTACTAGCATGTTGTACACTTCATGGTTTCATTCATAAGTGAATTTGGAATGATCCAAACTTCGAAGAGTAGATGAAAGAAAGAGATCACAATAACCTTAAAGATATAGATTTAGACGATGATGATGATGAACTCGGTTAAGGACCAATATTTAATGAAAAAGACTTTATGTTAAATATTAAAATGGGAATAACCCACAAATATGGAACACTAGGATAATTAGATAAAATTGCATATGATGTTTAATTTCTTTGTTATTTTTATTAGTAATCGCATTATCAACTATTTTTTTTGGACAAACGGTGATTTAAAATTAATTTTTGTTACTTGTTTAGAAATATTTTTGTTGTGGTAATATCTTTTTATGGTGATTAATATATATATATATATATATATATATATATATAAATTATGTAATTGTGTAATTACAATTTGTATTACCAAGCTTAATTTAAGAAATTATAATGTAATTACACTCTGTCAGCTAAGCATATATAGAAAATTATATTTTTTTATTATTATAATTTCAAAAAATATAATTATTATAATTTCATTTTACTCTGTGTTATCCAAATAAACCATTATCATTTCATTTAATTAATAAACATTCATATATATACAAATCTTCTTTTGAGAGCATTAACACCTTTTCTTTTTAATATTTGGACATACAAATTGCATTTAGTGTTCAAATTACATCAATAATTCTACTAATGCTTCAATCAAGAAGACAATAATTGAAGCAAAATTTCTATCAATCCGCCGCTGCATTGAAAAATTATATGAAATCCCCAAATTTCTTGAAATTTGTGAAGATCTTTTGTCTCTTAGAATCCTTGGGACTTTGATCACCCACCAAACAACTCCAATTAATTAAGGTGAATTTTCGATCGAATCGAGTAAAAAAATTTTAAGTTAGTTGAACTGTTGATTATATTTTAGCAATCAAACTCATTTTAAAATTTTTTCGATTCGAGTAAAAAGATTTCGAATCAAGTCAAATCGAGTTAACGAATCTTATTATTTATATTTAATGTTACGTTTACATGAATTGATTATTTAACTAGTAGACAAAGTACAAGATTAGTTAACTACATAAGTAATGTTGATGGGTAAATATTTATCAAAACGACGTAATTTTACCTTTTAACTAAATGATTTTGACTTTTAATTTTAGAAAATGTAAACATTTACCAAAACGATGTAGTTATGCCTTTTTTTATTCAAAATTTTGAATAACTTAAATTCTGTAATTCGTATTCGAGTTAAACCAAAAAATTTAATTGTTTTATTTGAGTTTATCCGAATAACTCAATTAATCCGAATAATTTAACTATTTAATTCAAAATTTTAATTTTTTATCGAATATTTTAAATCAAATCGAATTTTTTTCACCCTTACGACTAATCAACAGAAAAAGATATTTTCGTTAGTGATTGGAAGCTGCTTTTCTTTTTCCAACAAATAAAATGTTGCTTAATCCACTAATTTACAAGTGGAGAGACCAACATCAATCAATAATACCCAACTTTTAATTCCACTTGCGTTTTTTCTTTTCACTTTTATGAATTTATTTTTTTTGAAAATTGTTCAATATTTTACTAATTTTTAGTATATTTTAACTTTTATAAAATATACATAAATTAACACTTGAATGGTCATAATAGAATTATTAAAAATTTAAAAAATCAAACAATTTTTTCATCTTAAAGAAACAAATTTATTAAAACTTAAAAATTAAAACCAAAGTGATAAAAAATATTATATGCTAAATTTATCATTAAAAAAATTGAAATAAGTACTTCCAATCCTTCATTTACCTAACATTATTTAATATTAGAGTTAAGGTATAACTGATGATAGATTTATTAGTTATCAGTTATCAACTGTTACTGTTATTAGTTGTTAGCTGTTATTATCAGTTAACCGCAGTTGCTTCTTACTTGTATATATGAACTGCTAAGGTTTCAAGAGAAGTTAAGTTCAATGAATAAAAGTTTTCAGTCATTGTTTCATATGAAATTCTAATATGGTATCAAATGTGAATCCAATAGCTTTCGCGTCACAGAAGGTTGCTACTCTAGTGGATGATGGTAATTTTCTTGCCTGAAACAACATGTTCTTTTGGTGTTCAAGACTTATCGACTTCAGAAGTATCTTGATGGTTCAGTTGTGGTTCCTTCTGTAACGGTTCTTGATAGTGCGGGGGTTTCAATTGAGAATCCTGAATTTGTGCAATATGAGCAGCAAGATGTTGCGATTTCAGCATGGTTGCTTTCTACAGTCAGTCCTGCTCTACATAATAGACTGATAGGTGACTCTACTCCTGCTTCAACCTTATGGTCAACATTGAACAGGGTGTTTGGTAGTCAATCAACATCAAAGGCGTTGAGGTATTGGTCTTCGTTGCATAATTTTCGCAAGAATGATCTGAGTATGTCAGATTACTTGGCAGGTATAAAGCATTTGTGCGATTGTTTAGCTGGTTGTGATCAGGATGTTCTTCCTCAATAACTGCAATCTGCTATCTTGAATGGTCTTCCTCAAGAGTATGAGCATGTCATCTCTATCATTATTACAAGTCGAACTCCTTTTGACTTACAAGGAATCTCCACTGCCTTGCTTAATGTAGAGGCTGGACAATAAGCACATCTTAGTCAGGTAACTGTTGCTGCTAATCTTGCTTCACAAACACATGTTCCTGTTGCTATATCTCAGGTGCAATCTGTTCCTGTTCCTGTTTTTCAATCATCTCGACCTGGGAGAGCTTGTTTTAGTCGAGGACGTGCACAAGGAAGGTTTGTTCGAGCTACTCGTCCGCAATGTCAAATTTGTGATTGAGTAGGACATGGGGCTCGTAGGTGCTTTTATAGATATGATGATGATGAAGGGGTTGATGATAGTCAGCAGTCTCAGGTGACTTATAGAGGTCATAATGGGAGGCAGATGGTTCAATGAGGTCCTCAATATCAAGGGAATGTTGCTCATCTTCCTATAATGATAGCTACTCCTCATACTGCTGCTGATTAGGCTTGGTATCCTATCCTGCACATATGACAAATGATGTTAATAAGATGGTGCATGCTCAAAACTATAAAGGTTCAGGTAGAGTCATAATTGGAGATGGTAGGTCACTTGCTATCACACAGATTGGTTCTTCTGTTTTGGGTTCTTTAATTGTTCAAGATGTCCTTCATGTTCCTCATATTAAGAAGAATTTATCATCTGTTTCTAAATTTACTAAAGCTAATGATGTTTATTTTGAGTTTCATCCCACATGTTGCTATGTGAAGGATCTACACACTCATAAGATTCTGCTGCAAGGAGCTGAATGTAATGGTCTGTACCAGTTGAAACCAGTGTCTTCTTCTTTAGGGATGCTGGCTGATCATATTACTGATGATGACTCAAATGTATCTTCTTTTGGATTATGGCACAGAAGGTTTGGGCACCCTTTAGTAGAGGTTTTAATTCAATGTTTGAAATCTTGTCATTTGTTTGTACTTAGGGAGACAGTTAAAACTTTGTGTAATGCTTGTGAACTAGGGAAGGCTCATAAACTCCCTTTTGGTGTTAGTTCAACTGTGTATAATGAGCCACTTGAGTTGATTGTGGCAGACTTGTGGGGTCCTGCACCTTGTGTGTCAAATGGCAAGGAATACTATATCTCTTTTGTTGATGCCTACACCAGATATGTCTGGATTTATTTCTTATCAAAGAAATCTGATGCTTTGCATGCATTTCTTGTTTTTAAAAGACAAGTAGAGTTGCAGCTTGAAAGTAAAATCAAACAGTTTCAGTTAGATGGTGGGAGTGAATTCAGGAGATTTGGATCACAGTTGCAAGAGTTTGGTATTCAGCAAAGGATATTTTATCCTCATACATCAAAATAAAATAGTTTAGTAGAAAGGAGACACAGACAGATAGTAGAGATTGGTTTAGTGTTGTTAGCTCAAGCTTCACTGCCATTGACATTTTGGAGTGATACCTTTTCCACAGTAGTACATATCCTAAACTGTTTGCCTACAAAAGCTCTTAAAAGAGTTGCTCCTATTTCAAAGTTATTTGGTAAGCAACCAGATTTGATGTCACTCAAGGTATTTGGTTGTAGGTGTTACCCTTGGTTAAGGCCATATAACATAAACAAGCTTCAATACAGATCAACTCCATGTGTGTTTTTGGGGTATGTTGAAAGTTACAAAGGGTACAAGTGTAGAGATCAGAATGGGAGAATTTATATCTCAAGGCATGTAAGGTTTGATGAATATGTGTTTCCTTTTAAAAAGGAAAATACTGAGGCTGATTCTGGTAAAGTTGACAAATCATCATGGACAGAGTCTACTTTGCCTGTTTTAGTTAAACCACCAATTGTTACTATGGCTAATGATTTCTACTCTACTGAAGTGTATGGTATAGGTGATTCATCTTCAAATACTGACATTTCTGATTCTATTTCTCCTACTACCACAGCAGATTCAGGTGGTATGTGTACTGAAAGAGTGGTTGAAGCTGAGGTTGATATTGGTACTAACAGTCAGCATGAGGTTGGTGTGAGTGATGATACTAATACTAGTGAGCATGTGACTGATGTTGATCAGATTGAACGTTGTACAGGAAATGTTCAAAATTCTCATCCTATGATTACAAGGAGTAAGATGGGAATTTTTAAGCCTAAGTCTTACAGGGTTGAGCTTAGTTCAGTTGAACCGAAAAATGTGTATGAAGCATTGCTTGTTCCTGCTTGGAAGTAAGCTGTTAATGAAGAGTTAGAAGCATTGATTAGAAATGAGACATGAGAGTTAGTTTCTGCACTTGAACATAGAAACTTGGTAGGCTGCAAATGGTTATTCAAGATCAAACGAAATGCTGATGGAAGTGTGGCTCGAAACAAAGCTCGATTGGTGGCTCAAGGTTTTTCTCAAATCGCTGGTTCAGATTTTCTTGAAACCTTTGGTCCAGTAGTGAAGGCAAACATAGTTAGGATAATACTTGCTGTAGCAGTGTCTCAGCAGTGGAAAATTAAACAGATAGATGTGAACAATGCTTTTCTAAATGGCAAGTTACATGAAGAAGTTTATATAAGGCAACCTCCTGGCTTTGAAGTGTATGACTCAAAGGGTGCTTTACTTGTGTAGATTAAAAAAGTCCCTATATGGACTTAAACAAGCCCCAAAGGCTTGGTTTGACACCTTGAAAAATTTTCTTAACGAGGTTTTAAGGTTTCAGAGTAGTCAGGCAGATTATTCTTTGTTTTTTAAGAAGACTTATACAAGTTGCATATTTCTGCTTGTATATGTTGATGACATATTGGTCACAGGTGTAGAAAAGTCTGAGATAACTGCTGTGATTAAGACTCTAAATAAAAAATTTTCTTTGAAAGATCTTGGGGAGCTGAATTACTTTCTTGGTCTTGAGGTTTCTAGGACTAATGTTGGGATACATGTTACTCAACAAAAGTATGTTCGAGAACTGTTGGATCGAGCAAACATGAGCAATGCCAAGTCTGTTTCTACTCCTATGGTGAGTACAGCTACTTTGTCATCACTTTCTGACGGTATCAAGATGACTGATTGTACTTTATATAGAAGAATTGTTGGAGGTTTGCAATATTTATGCTTGACAAGACCAGATATTTCCTTTGCTGTGAACAAAGTCAGTCAGTATATGCATGCTCCTAATGAAAAGCATTGGGGAGCAGTAAAGAGGATACTTCGATATGTCAAAGGGACTATTGATTTTGGGCTGAAGTTTGTGCCTTCTGCAGTTTCCTTAACAGGATTTTCAGATGCAGATTGGGCAAGTTCATTGGAAGATAGGAAGTCTACTTCAGGATATTGCATGTATCTTGGATCAAACTTAGTTGGTTGGTCTTCAAAGAAGCAAAGTGTTGTGTCTAGATCCACAACTGAAGCAGAATACAGAAGTTTAGCTAATGCCACCTCTGAGTTAGCATGGTTTCAGTCCCTACTTGCTGAAGTTGGAGTCAGTTGTGTTGGAGTGCCTGTTATTTGGTATGATAATATGAGTGCAGTGTCCTTTGCAGTAAATCTTGTACTACATGCTCGAGCCAAGCATATTGAGATTGACTTGCACTTTGTGCCTGATAGAGTTTTAAGAGGACAATTGCATGTGAATTTTGTTCCAGGTGATGATCAAGTAGCTGATATACTAACTAAACCTCTCACAGCTAGAAGTTTTCAAAGGTTTCGAGATCAGCTCAATGTCATAGCTTTAGCAGATTTCTTAGCAGAAGAAAGTAGGGAGAATATTAGAGTTAAGGTATAACTGATAACAGATTTATTAGTTATCAGTTATCAACTATTACTGTCAGTTGTTGTTAGCTGTTATTATCAGTTAACAGCAGTTGCTTCTTACTTGTATATATGGACTACTAAGGTTTCAAGAGAAGTTAAATTCAATGAATAAAAGTTTTCTGTCATTGTTTCATATGAAATTCTAATATTTAATAAAATATAAAGCTCGGGTAAAAGTTAATGGCATTGGCAGATGATGTCATGTATTGATCTCACAAAAGTTATGTACAACATGAACATATAACAAGTTATTATAATTTATATAATTACCAAAATAAATACAATTTATTAATTTTGTATTAAAAAATAAATATGAAAAATTTATTGTCAATCACATTATGATATTTGTTGAGTGGTCCAATTGCGGAACAGATAAGGCATTACAGCACAAACCGTAGACTTTTTTTTTTAAAATAAAAATTATTTCGATAAAAAAAGAAAAATTATTGATAGGGCCACCAATAATTCAAGAATTTCATTTTAGAAAAAAAATAATAATTCAAAGAATTTCGCTGAGCACATGTTGAATTGCCGACACGACATCGTTCCAAAAGCACCAATAATTCCGTAACGACAAACGTTCAATCACATGGTCCTTCCAAATAAATAAATACAATAAACAATAATATTATTAACGGTATATGTCCACTGCTAATTAACGCCTAACGGTCAGTGGACCTCACTCCACTAGTCATATAATGTCACCTATGTAACTAAATCCAAAACTAGTGGATCCATATTCACACTTATAGCTACCAATAAATAATAAATAAAGTTTATTATTGATAATTATCTTCAAAGAATTTTCATCTACTTCCATATTATTTTCTTATTGCTTTCATCAGATCTAGAAAAGTATGATAATTTTTTAGTTAGTAATTATTATTAATTAATTTCTAAATCTAATCTAAAAAATATAAATGACCCGATGAAACTTGTTTCAATTGATAAAGGCGGAAATATTAAGTTTTAAGTATTTAAATTCGAGATTTATCATACACAATTATATACGTAAATTTTTTAATCCTCTCATGTATGAGAGTTTTAGTTAAATTACTTTCAATTTATCGATAGTTATAAAAACTTGTATTTATAATTATAATTATATTCTACTTGTACTTGTTATAAATAATTTAAACAAATTTTGCATGGTAAATAGTATTTATCTGAAACCTATATGGACATTTTGACACATATTGTTGAGTTAATTAATTTTTTTTAAAGCTTGTAAACAAATTAATTACACCCTTTCATACAACTTTAAAAAACTACCTTGATTTCAAATGATGTGGAATAATTCAATTTATTTGCATAAAATATAAATTTATATAAATATAAGGGTTAATATATTATTTGATATTTATAATCGGCTTTAATGTTCAATTTGGCACCTGAGTTTTTTATCCCAACTTGGTATGTAGGTTTGGTTTCAATATTCAATTTGGTACCTAAACTAAACAACATCATGTAGTGCAATAAATATTTGACATGTGTGTTCTAGTAAAAAAATGTAGGTACTTAATTAGGAAAAAAAAACTAGACACTAAATTGAACATTGAAGTCAAGATTAGGTGGGGCAAAGAAAAACTCAGGTATCAATTTGAAAAAAACTCAATTGGAACAAAAACGCTTAGGTGACCAAATTGAACATTGAAGCCAAATGTAGGACCAAATAGTATATTAACCCTAAGTTTTCACATGTGCGTTTTTCTATATATACTTGCCATAGATGCATGGAGATCTGAACACCACCGCCTTCAGTCTTTCAACATCGAATGCAAATAAAAACTGTCGGCAGAACTAGCTAACTATATATATATATATCACCTGCATTTTTGCTAGCTAATATTCCTTCACTTTTCTTCAAAATTACACACCTTCCAGAACAAATGGTGGCGCCGACATTTAACACAATGCAGCGCCGCTGTGGATTCACTGGGTTTGTTACATTGTGTTGCCTGTTGTTGTTGGAGTGTTTGAAGGTGGCTGGTAATGTCCCCTTCGCACAGGAAGTTTCTGACCTACATTGGCATCGTGCCGTCGCCACTTGGTACGGCAGTCCTGAAGGCGATGGTAGCGACGGTAAGTGCCTAAAATGTCCAGCGGTTTTAAAGTATTAATTTGAGATCTGCAAGAGGGTTTGTGTAGTGCTGAATTATGTGTGGTATTTTTTTATTGCGGCAGGGGGGGCATGTGGGTACGGATCGTTAGTAGACGTGAAGCCGTTTAGGGCCAGAGTGGGAGCGGTGAGCTCAATGCTGTTCAAGAAAGGGGAAGGGTGTGGAGCTTGCTACAAAGTTAGGTGTCTAGACAAGAGCATATGCTCAAAGAGGGCGGTGACCATCATTATAACCGACGAGAGCCCTGGAAATTACGGCGCTAATATTGGTCGCCCCCACTTCGACCTAAGTGGTGCAGCCTTTGGCCATATGGCTGTACACGGCCGCAATGCAGAGCTCAGGAACCGAGGCGAACTCCCTGTCTTGTATAGAAGGTATGTGTTTGTTTATGTCTTTAACGTCTAGTTTGGAAATTCTAAAGTGAATAATAAATTATTGAATTAAAATTGTAGGACCCCATGTAAATATCGCGGGAAGAATATTGCATTCCATGTTAATAGTGGCTCAAATGATAATTGGCTATCTCTTCTAGTGGAATATGAGGATGGAGATGGAGATATCGGATCAATGCATATAAGAGAAGTAAGTGATATTCTCTTTTTCCATGAATATTTTGATTCTGTAAAATATCGGTGACTTCCATGTAAAGGCAAAAGCAGAAGGGGTTATGATTTTGGCTAATGGAGCCAACGTGCAAAGTGCTGAAAAGCACTTGAATTGGTTCTTCTTCTTCTTCTTCTTCTTCTTCTTCTTCAGTTGAGACTACTTAACCGAATATCTTGAATGTTAGAGTGAGTGCATGTGATATATGGGCCAGGCCACACTCAAAAGTCGCATCCCTCTCCCTACAGCATCTTCTACAGGAATGATTTGAATGTCATGACATTACATTAGCATGTGCATGCTTCATTTTTTAAGTTTTTTTCTATACATATTCATATTTATATAAAAGTATTATCTTCAAATGGCAGGCAAATTCTAATGAATGGATAGAGATGAGTCATCTATGGGGAGCAAATTGGAACGTAAATAGGGGGCCCTTGAAAGGACCATTCTCAGTGAAGCTAACAACATTATCAACTGGAAGAACACTGTCTGCAAGGGATGTGATTCCAAGGAATTGGTCGCCAAAAGCCACCTACACCTCTCGCCTTAACTTCCTCTAAGTTTGAACCCTTCAAAGTAACAATAATTGGTCCATGACTATGAGGGAACGAAGGCCCTGTCTTTTTACTATCAAAAAGGCTCTCTAGTCCCCCCATGGTAGATACCAAAGCTATTCCTTTCTCCCTTGTTAAGCAAAGGTAACATTGGACAGCATCCAAGGCCTCTTTCTTGTCTTTTTTTCTTCAATAGTTGCAAGTGTTTGATTGAAGTTATTGTAGCCCTCTCCAAAGGAGAGAGTGCGTTAGAATTGTTAATCCCATTTTATGTTTGAAGAAATGTAAGTTTCGAGCATTGAATGTAATAAAAATGATGCTCATGTCGTCAAGTTATTTATGCCACTTGCCTCCACACCCATTGATATTTTATAAATGAAAACTTGTTTGAGTTAACTAATCACGAAGGATTGTCAAAATTTGTAAGAATGTTGAAGTGGTAGTAGAATAGTATAGAGATTGAGGAGGTGGATCACACTATTCAATCACATGCAGAGTGTGGTAATGTCGGGGAAAAGTGGCTGTGGGGGTAATGGAGAGTGCTGACAAGAAGTACATGACCACCACACACGTGGACAAGATCCCCATTGAAATCCTCTTTGAAAGGAATCTCATTAGGAATTTACTGTCCTGTTGGAGTAAATCTGTGGGTTAGGTTAAATGCAAATTTGAAGTTGGTTTTGGGATAGTAAAATTAACATCATTTAAAATATGGTTTAATTTGGTTTTAATATTTAAGGCTTCAACTTGATTTTCTATCAACGTGTAAAAATTCAATATAAACTATTTAGATTATCATTCAAGTTTTATTACGATCCTATTTAGCTTATTGATTTTTTTTTGTTAATTTAATTACCGTTAATTTAATTTTATATTTTAATCATTCCACATTAAAACGTGTTTGATCACCTAATAAATTGCTGATGTGGTATGGCATAATACAAATTTAGTTCATAATGTTTTCACATTTTGTTAATCTAATCTTAATTTTAAAAAATTCAAGAAATTTAACTTTTAATATTTACATATTCTTTCTATTTAGTCCTAATTTTAAAATTTTAAAAACTTCTAAAATTTTTAGAATATTCAAAATTTATAATATATATTTTAAAAATATATAAAATATAAATGTATATTCTAAAACACATAATTTTTTATTTTCCTTTTTTGTTTATTCTCTAAGTTATAATATTAGTTTGTTGGTTTTATTCTAAATTGTATCGATTCTTAGTTTGTTTGTAGTTACTCAGATAGTCCATTTCTAATACTTTGATATTTATGATTACTCGAACTTAGTTGTAGCTATAATACACTTATTACACTTCAAATTTTTTTTAAAAATTATTAAACTTTAATATATTTTTAGACCTTTCACTTTTTTTTCTTTTCATTTTCCTTTCTTTAATTTGTTTTTTTTTTCGTTTACTCTTTTCCTTCTTTTCAATTTTTCTTTTTTCTTTTAACCAATGAATCTTCAAAATTTCTTTTACATTTATTTTTTCTATATTTCTTTTCTTTTACTCCTCATTCTCTCTTTATCTTCTTCCTTAGCTCTAGTACCACAAACAAGGATGGAGGCATTGTATCCGTTACGAGCAAACTTGAGAGCAATGGATTGTCCAAATTTAGGCCTAATGTCTACACTAGAGGAATTAATAAAACTCTAGTATCATGGGTTGCACAAAAGAGTCAACAATTGATGCACATGTTTTAGACCCTTCATGTTCCCTTGGAGTTATTCGGATCGACAAGATTGATTCATTGCTTGGAAGGGACTCAAAGCCTGTCTATTTGGATCCTGGTTAAAATGTAAACACCCCAATAAATTGTATTTCTACAAGGATAATTATTGTAAATCTTAAAGATAAAAATGTATAGAGTTTAAATCCGTTAGAACTCTCATCTTGTAGATGGACACTAATCTCAGCCATTGATGTAATTCAATTTGAAACATTAGATCTAGGGGAGCTCAACTATAAATAGAGTCCTCCCTTTCATTCGTAATCACTTCATTTTTGAGTTAAAAATATTTTGAGAATATTTATTTAAATACTTGTTGTGCTATTATTTTCTTGTTGCTTTTCTATTCAATTCAAATCTCTTTGTCTTTTTGAGTTGTTTACACTTTATTACGGTATACAAGTTGGTTATTGTCCCTTAAGCTCGCCAAAGGTATTACTGCCATTGTAGGCATTTGTCCTAAACTTGGACGATCCATTGCTCCCAAGTTTGCTCATGAAGGATACATTGTCTACATCCTTGCGGGTGGTAGAGATCTCAGCGGTAGTAGCAACTAGGGCTAAATGAAAAAAAAAGAAAAAAAGAAAAGAAAAGGGAGGATAAGAAAAAAAAGGAAAATAGAAAATAATGTAAAAAAATTAAGGTTAATAAGTCAAAAATGGAAAGAGGGAAAGAGTAAACACGAAAAAAAGAATATATAAAAAAAATGAAAAAATGTGTTTTTTTAATTTTTTTTATTTTTTATAACTTTTGAATATTTTTAATCTTTTCGAATTTTCAAAATTAAGATTTAATTGACATCATATGTAAATATTGAGGGTTACGTTTATTTATTTATTTTTAAATTAAGATTAAATTAACAAAATGTATAAACATTGTGAGCTAAATTTGTTATTATATTAGGCCACGTTAGCAATCCTTTAGGTGATCAAACAAATTTTAATAGAGGAGTGACTGAATTGACAAAAAATAAATGACCAAAATAAAATTTATAAAAAACAAAATTATAATAATATAAATTATTGTGATGTAAATATAAAAAAATTATTAACTAATTTAATTTTATATATACATTTTATTTGATGTCGTTATTGATAGTTTACTTTTTTTCATCTTAATTTACCTCATCGATATTGTTGTGATTGGATCTAAACATACACACCATCTTTGATTTTATATCATTGTTAGAGAATTCAATCTCATTGTTATTGTAATCAATGTTATTTGAATCGGATTGGCCGATAGGACCGGAAACAAGTTAGGAAATCGATCCAAAAAGTGGTTTTGAATCGGTTAGACTAGGAATCGTTATGAACTAGTTGAACATGCTAAAAAATTGACTGAACCAATGGATGAACCGATTGAACTGAGATTTTTAATTTTTTTTTTAAAATTATCAATAAATTTTTAATCAAACTAATAAATCAGTAACCTCATCGATCTTATTTAAAAAATACTGATAGGAACTAATTACACCATCACGATTGTTTTGAGCAGAATCTTCAATTTCAAACAAAAATATGAGGCTTGAGGGAGCTTTGCTCGATGGTGCATGAGTAGCAGGCCGCGGGGCTAACCTTCCTGCAAAATAAACTTTTCAGTTTAACATATCATGTGAATTATAGATCTAAGAATATCGAAGAACCTCAGCAACCAAAGTGATTGCTCATTAAAGCCGCATCAATGGCTCCGACCATTTTGAACTAAATATATTTCATGGTTAAATTGTTAGGGATATAAATTAGTTATCCAAATATTTCTATTACAATAGTAAAATTATTTAAATTTACAATATCCACTAAATTCTTATGGAATAATGTTGATATTTTCTGATGTTCAAATCAGTCGGTTTTCTCAATAAGCCTTTTGCTGCGAGAAATAGCACTGTCTACCTTCTCATTGAAGGCTTATAACGGAAAGAAACAATCATTCAAGTACTTCAACTAAAAACCTGTGATGGAAAAATAGGTGTACAGTTGCACAGGCAAGACAAGAACTTGGACAAGTGAATGAAATACTTGAAAACAGTTGCCAAATGATCGTTAATCTCCTAACTTTCGTCGATCAAGTTTCAACATCATCATGTCTGTCTACAATCTCATGTTGCATACTTGAAACCCATCCAAGGTCTCTGCTCTTATTCTCCACTGTGAATAGCTAGCCGAAACTTTAAAAAAAAAAAAAAAAAGCAAGCAAGTCATAAATTCGAAAGAAGGGCGAAAATCAATTAAGGCTTGACATCACTTGGAAGAATCAGGATCGGGTTTGACTTTGTTATCAGCCTCAGCTGGAGCTGAAGTCTCTGGTTTTGGTTGTTCAGGGCCACCATTAGCAGCAGCACCTTTCCCTGCTGCCGCAGGTTTATTTTCTCCACCAGAATCTGCTGGAGTCGAGCCTTTCCCATTCTTGGCCTCCTTCCCATCTATCCCGTCTTTCCCAGCTTTTTCATCTTTGGGTGGAGGCATCATATGAGGTGGAGGGTTCTGTTTGAGCTTCACGAGAATTTGTCTCATCCTGGAAAGATCAGTAGGCTTGCCGGGCTTTGGACCTTGAATCACGAAAACCGAAGCGTTTTTATCAGGATCTTTTCTTCCTCTCTTCTTCTCAATAGTAGCCACCTCACGAGGAATGATCTCAGCAATCGCTTTCCAGTAGTGCAGGTGAGCTTCTTTGTGGAACTTTTCTTGATTAGCCATGTATAGCTGCATCAGCATTCAACAATACAAAATTTGATTTACTTCAGCCTTGTAAACAAGCAAAGAGAATCATCACAAATGCTGGTTTGTACCTTCTCTCTTTCTCTGTTGTTAGCCTTATTCGTTTCACAATTTTGATCCCTTTTCTCGTAAAAAGATCGTTTGTATTCTTCTGCTTCAGCTATTATCTGATCTCGCATCTCCCTCTCTCTTTTCTCCTTTTCCTCCAGATGAATGGCGTTTTGGCTGTGTATCCACGGGAATTTAAAACATTAATCAACAATGACATACAAGTCATGCTGACAAGTATAAGAAATGCCCCAAGGAAGAAGGTAAAAGGAAACAAACCGGCGCCATTCACGTCGGGCGAAGCTTTCCTCACGCATCTCATCAGGCGGAGGCAACACGGGCCCTTCAGAGGCAAAAAACCCATCATCGCCATGACCATCACCACCGATACCACTACCATCCATGGCAGACGCCCTGAAAGATCCATAAACATCCGGGGAGGAAGGTTCGGTATTATTATTGTTAGTATGGATGTTGTTGTTGTTATCGGTGGCAATATAAGCAAGGTTATTACTGTAACTGCGATTGAGATTGTGAGGAACGTGGTGAGTAGTATCAGAGGTGAGATCATGGGAAGGGAAAGCTTGTCCAGGTGGAGGAGGAGGGAAGGAGGAGGAATCATAGCCCATGTAGGCATCGTCATCGAAAGGGCGAGATGAGGAATTAATGTCTTCTCCTCCGTCATTGTTCATCGCATCGAAGGACTCCATTGATGTTCAAATGGAAGATCCTAAAAGCTCCGGTTACGTAGGTGGACTTCTATGGCAGTGTGTGGGTTGCTGGTTTTGAGCTATTTTTGCTCGAGATACATCGTTATATTCGGATCCAGAGAGGGAAGAGGGAGTTCGTTGTGGTTGGGTGATATCAACTTATGTATTTAAAATGATAAAATATAATCAAAAAAATAAGTGCAATATTATAATTAATTTACTAATTAATTATAGGTGAAATACCCTTCCAAAAATTTAGATTTTAACCTAAAATTCTTTTTATTAAATGTCAAATGTTTATTTTTTTTATATTTTTTAAATTATTTTCTATACAATATAAAAGTTAAACAATGTCATGTTAAGCAACATCGATGAAGACATGTGGGTGCGCTATTTCGCGATAGGGATTGTAACTTTCCATGAATTTTTCATTTTTCACTCAACGACGAAATTTTATTTATTTCTTTTTTTGAAGATCGACGAATCAAATGATATTTTTATTCCAATTTTTACCTCATTTTTTCCCTATGAATCAAACTTTTCTTTGACATAATAGTTCAGTTTTTATTATTATCAATGATACAAGTCGGATGCTAGATGTAAAAATAGAAGGGGGCATACCCCCTTTCTCCATTGAAAGAGATGATATTAACACAAATACAAAGCATAACATAAGAGTTAGCCAAATTTGTCCAATGTAAAGACAATCAAGAAAGTCGATAAGTAAATATATAACCTACAAAAAAGTGAGTCAATCTAACCAATCTTGACTGCACAATAAAAAGAGTCACTGATTTATTTCTTCATTGAATCAAATTAGTTAAAGGTGTGCGTTCATGAGCCTATGCTAAAATTTCAATAGATTTTTGTCAATATCCATGTCAAGAAATTAAGAACATAAATCCGGTAGCCCAAACAAGATGTCCAAATAAAAACATCCATGCCCAAACTGATAAACTATTCATACCAAATGGGTTATACCCATTGATAAGTTGTGAAGAGTTTAAACATAGATAATCTCTTAAATGTGAACTGTCATGCACATTATCACACCAACATCATTAAAAAAAAATATTTTAGTCAACATTTTGCTAAAAAAAGTTATTTAACATTTGTTTTAAAAGGTCAAATTTAATTTTAAAAAATAATGATCAAATTGACAAAAAGATATAAATATTGAAAACTAAATTTAGCATGATGCGTATTTCTTTAATGATGTGAATTTTGATATTGCGGTTTATTACCTGTTCCACTAACCATAAAAAAAAATTGTTAAGATTCCACCTTGAGAAATACACATAACAATATTCCCTAATTACTCAAGCTTTGTGTACTAGATGCTGAGTATCTCCTAGCTCCATTTCCCTTCCATCCCATTCATTGTGATTTTGGAAAAGCAACTCAATCTGTTCCAATGATTTTCCCTTCGTCTCTGGAACAAGTTTGTAGACAAAGGCAACCGAAAGAGCTGAAAACAGTGAAAACAGGAAAAAGGTTCCTCCCACCGTTATTGTACGAGCGAGAGACAGGAATGACATGGCAACGAAGCCACTGCATACCCTGTTACCTACAGCCCCAAGTGCAGACGCTTGAGCTCGCAACCTCAAAGGGAAGATTTCAGATGTCACTATCCAGCAAACAGGACCCATTCCCACAGAAAAAAATGCTACATTCCCACAAACACACAATAGTGCCATTGCTATCCCAAGCTGCCCTTTCCCCAATATGGTGAGGCTAATGCTTAAGGTAAACAAACAGACCGTCATTCCAATTGTGCTGACATAGAGCAAGGGCTTCCTCCCAACTCTATCAACAAGGAATGTAGCTATCAATATAAATGCAGTTTTCGTGACACCCACGGCAACTGTTGCAGCAAGCAGCTTAGACTTATTCACAATTCCAGCATCACGGAAGATTTCAGGGCTGTAATACACAGTTGCATCTATTCCAGTGATTTGTTGGAAACACTGGATTCCGAAGCCAGTGATCAGCATTCGGCGAAGTGAAGGTGAAGGGCTTAATAGTTCACGCCATACAGCTTTCTCTTCAGTCTTCTTTCCATTAGAAATTCCAGCTGCAGCTACTATTTCAGACAGCCTCTCTTCTACCTCTTTGTCATTTTCATTTGTTTTTAACAGCACTGATCTTGCTTCTTCGACTCGGTTCTGCATGACCAACCACCTTGGTGATTCAGGGATGATGAAAAGTGCGAATCCTATGAAGACTGAAGGCAAAATTCCAACAGCTAGCATTACCCTCCAGTTTATATGTACTGAAAGACCAGAAAATGCATAATTTGAAACATAACCAAGCAAAATTCCTAGATTTATGAAAATCTCAGGGAAGGATGTAAGAGAGCCTCTATCAACAGTCGGTGCTATCTCAGCAATATAGACAGGAGCAATCATGACCCCAAACCCTATACCGACCCCGGCCAAAACTCGTCCGACCATTAGTACTTCGAATGATGATGCAAGTGTCATTACAGCTGCACCAATTTGAAATACAACAGCAGCAAAGGCCATTGTCCACTTTCTACCTATAACATCTGATGTCCTTCCCCCACCTAAGCTACCTAACAGTGAAATGATGCTCAAAATCCCAACAAGAACTTCTTCTTGCACCTCAGTTATCTTCAGGTCTTCCTGTATAAATATAATTGCCCCACTCATAACACCTACATCTGCACATACAAAAGAAATTCTTATTTGAAATGTGTTTGAAAAGTGGTGATTTCTAACTAAGATTTTGAGCCAAAATGGTGAATTTTAAGCATCCCAAGGTGATTAATTACGGTGAAGTTCTGTTATTCCACATTAAATTTTGGCTTGTCAATTGATTATAGGCTTGACTCTTAACAATCAAATATTATTGCTGGCAAGATCAGAAAATATTGCTAATTTTTTATGCCTATATTTTTTGGTTCTACAATATCAATGAACTTTATAATGCTAAGAAGTATGAAAATTCAACCATTCCCACATAGAAATAATAATAATAATAGCAGTCATAACTCCAGAAGAGAGATGAAGAGAGAAGAGAAAAACTTACCATAGCCAAGAAGCACATTGTTGAGAGATGCAAAGATGGCACAAGCAAGAACATATTTCCTGGTACTTTTCTTCCTTTCGAATTGCTGGTGATGATGTGAGGCATCATCTTCGAAATCATCAGATAGTTTAGAATCCATTCTTTTGTACTTGTTTTTACTACCCAAAGACAAAGCCATTTCTCCATTCCCATCTCCTTGGACACCCACCAACCCCATAGCTCCCACAAAAACAGGAAAGAGAAGAGCTCCCAACAGACCCTGAAGAGTTGCCTTCTCTGGTCAACAAGAAGGATGAAGACATGAGTTGGGAGTTTAGATCTAAAGCAAGAAACGAAGATAAAGAAAGCCTAATAAGCAAGTTGTTCCCTTATATATATATATATATATATATATATTATTTATTGTGCAAGCCGGCCACTTGATCATTTTCTAAACCTTACTTACACAGGAACATGAAAAAAAAAAAAGTTGAAAACATCACAATGTGTAAACAAAAGGTTTTTATGTTTTCAAGGTAACAAGTACAGCTCCTCAAGTGTGTAAAATATGCAATGGCAAATGGCACTACTTACCTTTTGAGTGTAGTTTTTCTCAATCCATCCTTTGGGTTGCTTTCAGTTTGGATTGGGTAAGCAAAAATAAGCACACATTGGGTTGGTTTTGGTCTCACCGACAGTCCATCTTGTCGCTTTCTATGGCCATGGATTTCGCAGGGTGTCTCTTCTCCTCTGCCGGACCCTCCACACCATTCACCGCTTTCCCGTGTATGTGGAATATATTTGTTATTTCCGGTTGTAATAAAATAAGCAATTACGTTTTCCTTATGTCTTATTCATATATTTGTTCTTCCATCTAACATCTATAATTGTATTATACAATTTTATAACATAAGATTAGTTTAAATTTAATCCAGAAATGCCACATATGATAATTTAATCGAAATGTAGAATATATTTTTTAAAAAATATCAATGTGAATAATTATTTGATATAAAAAAAAATGGACACCATGGGCATAGCTCCACTGAAACTAGGCCTTGTTTTTAATTGCCCAAGCTAATGCAGCTAAAAGCCCATTAAAATTAAGCAGAGAAAGAGAGCCCAAAAATAATATAAAAAAAGTATAAGAAATTTGCGGTGAACGTGGATCGAACACGTGACCTTCAGATCTTCAGTCTGACGCTCTCCCAACTGAGCTATCCCCGCCACTGCTTCATCAATACCAATAAAGTCTTATTATTTTGTGGTTAGCTTTCCTCCAGAAAAGCACTGTTAATGGCAGGAATGGATGGCTTAAATATTCATACTATGTATAATCGAACTAGTATTATTTTAAGTTGATATGTTGTATATATAAATAATTATATTAATTCAATATACAAATAAATATATGTATTTTTTTTAAATATGTATAATTAAATCATAATCCAAATGTATACATATGAACTACAAATTAAATTTTATGTGTATAATTGAATCAAAACAAAGTTAATGTATCAAATTACACATTTAACTAAAATTCATGTATAAATTTAATATTTATCCCTATATTTATTTATTTAAGTTTGATTTAATTTTTTTTTCTAAAATCTATAATAATAGATAGTCCAAGCTTATTTAGAATTTTATTACAAAACAACACCATAAAGAATTGTCATTAATTTTATTATTATTATAAAATTGGACTCTTATAGATTAATAGTATTTTATAAAAACTAAAATTTGTTCAAATTCTTCTAAAAACACAATTTAAAATCTAAGTTAAAAAGTTTGATGTGCTACAGTTTCAAATTCACTTGTTTCATTTTTCTTGGACGTAAACAGTTGTTATGAATTTTATATTGCTAGACATCCTCTGCTGCAGAGTCCTTGATTTCTATTCGGTCCAAGTAAATTATTTTATTAGCTCAGTCGATAGACTAAAGAAATTATAATTCAGAGGCAAGGGTGAAAAGTAGGAAGAAAGCATGAAACAGGCTTATGAGCCATGAATGTACTCCAGTAAATCAACTTAATGTAATAGTTGGGATTATATGTATGTAAACTATATTCTATTTAGGGCTGAATAGATATATCTAACTTTGTTGAATGGATGGCGGCGAGACAATTACGGAAGAGACAAAACACGGATTGGTTTTGTCAGAAACTGATCAGTATCCCACATTTGAAAGGAAATCCCAGTGCTGATGGTATTTAAGTTAGAACCAAGGCTTGAAAGATCACGACCTTACTTGAACAGGATCTGTTCTATAGGCTCGTACCTCTGTATCCTTGAGTTTCAAAGGAGACAGGATTCCTAGTCTGGTTGATGAACCACGACTGGGTGATCTGAGCGAGATTACCGGTTTGGTGATTGCCGTTGCTGGCTCTCCTTGACCGCAGAGGATCGTTCTCAGCTTGCCTGCCTTGTGCGGCTGAGAAGGTCACCCAGTTGTCTGACAGACTCTTTCCCTTTTTTTAATTTTTGCTTTTTCCATTTGAATTTGCAGTCTTAGTTCCTTTCAAGCAAAATCGTCAAATAATTTAAGATTGTTACGATTTAAATCTGCATAACCTCTTAACAAAAAATGTGTCTGCAACATTAACTGTTCCTTCTGTTTTGTAGGATCCAACATCCAGTAACCAACAGTCATTCCAAATAGAAATACCAAAGCTCGAAGCAACCTTCCAACGTAGGCCTGTTTTCAGGAGTCCTTGGGCACTCTAGATACTCCTCCAATCATGAATGTGCACTATATTACGTCTCTTAGAAGTGTAAGAAGAACTGGTGCGAATGAGGGCATGTGGGTCGAGATCAACATAAGTTGATTTGTTGGTACCCCTGGCTCTCGAGGCTCACATAGTGCTTCTAAAATGAATGTGCTGGGCATCCAACGATTTCGTAACCCAATATTGACAATTTTCTTCAACTTTAACTCCATCGTCCCGTTGAATGGTGCAGCCAACAATGAGAGGCCTCCGAGGATTGATATCCACTTGAATTTTGAGAAAGCAGGTATTGCATGGTTTCCATCATTATCATCAATCTGTAGGACTCTGGCTGCAATGCGACCTAGACGAGCAGCAACAAATGTTCGCAAATAATCAAGGGGAAGGCCCCATTTTTGGATCTAGACATGCAACAATTGAAAAAGGTCCGCTTATGATTACAACATTAGCGTGATGGAGTTCGACTTGGATTGTGTGTTGCATGTTGCTGACATCCTCAGAGGAGGTTTTTGAAGCTACAATCTCTGATAGAACTAAGGCTCATTTTGGGTAAACTGGACCAGACAGTCATTCAAGCCCAAATCCAACCGCCTTTCTGTTTCGTGCTGAACACGGCCTTAACCTTAAAATCTCTCTCTAGTCTTCAAAATATGACATCTCAATATAGGCGTTAGTACTTTTTCCATTTTCTGGTTCAATACGGAAGGTAAGCGAGAGCCCAATCGAAATCGAAGAAGAAGATGGTGTTCATCGCAACGCCAAATTCCAAAACTTTTTCCCTAAATCTAAACCCTAAAACCACCACTCTTCTTTCCCTCCAACAATCCATTCAACTCCGCACCCAAATCCCTATTTCTCACCAACACCTTCTCCTCTCCCCCAACCCCACCTCTTCTTCCCTTCTCCATTCCCCCGATCCCGATTCCGTCCTTCTCTCCCAACTCCAAATCACCCCTTACTCTACCTTATTCCTTCATGTTCCCCTCCGCGGCGGCACCCAACCTGGTCCCAGCGGTGCCGCTGTGCCCAAGCCACGCTTAGATTTTCTCAACTCCAAGCCTCCCCCTAACTATGTTGCTGGTTTGGGGCGTGGTGCCACGGGCTTTACCACCCGGTCTGATATCGGTCCCGCCCGTGCTGCTCCTGACTTACCTGACCGGTCCACTGCTACTATTGGTGGTGCTGCAGCGCCCTCTGGGCTTGGCCGTGGCCGCGGAAAGCCTGGTGAAGACGAAGAAGACGATGAAGGTGAGGATAAGGGTTACGATGAAAATCAGAAATTTGATGAATTTGAAGGAAACGACGTGGGTCTTTTCGCCTCCGCGGAGTATGATGAAGATGATAAAGAAGCTGACGCTGTTTGGGAGGCCATCGATAAGAGGATGGATTCAAGGAGGAAAGATAGAAGAGAGGCGAGGCTGAAGGAAGAGATAGAGAAATACCGAGCGTCTAACCCGAAAATTACTGAGCAGTTCGCGGATTTAAAGAGAAAGTTGCATACTTTGTCAGCCGAGGAGTGGGAGAGTATTCCAGAAATTGGGGATTATTCGTTGAGGAATAAGAAAAGGAGGTTCGAGAGTTTCGTGCCAGTCCCAGATACTCTTTTGGAGAAGGCAAGGCAGGAGCAAGAGCATGTTACGGCTTTGGACCCAAAGAGCAGGGCTGCGGGTGGGACGGAAACTCCGTGGGCGCAAACCCCTGTAACGGATTTAACTGCTGTTGGTGAAGGGAGAGGTACTGTCTTGTCTTTGAAGTTAGATAGGTTATCGGATTCTGTTTCGGGTTTAACTGTTGTGGATCCAAAAGGGTATTTGACTGATTTGAAAAGTATGAAGATTACTAGTGATGCCGAGATTTCGGATATTAAGAAGGCCAGGTTGTTGTTGAAAAGTGTTACGCAGACCAATCCCAAACACCCTCCCGGTTGGATTGCGGCTGCAAGGTTGGAGGAAGTGGCTGGGAAGATCCAGACAGCTAGGCAGTTGATTCAGAAAGGGTGTGAGGAGTGTCCCAAGAATGAAGATGTATGGTTGGAGGCTTGTAGGCTTGCGAGCCCGGATGAGGCCAAGGCTGTGATTGCTAAGGGAGTGAAATCAATTCCCAATTCAGTGAAGTTGTGGTTGCAAGCTGCTAAATTAGAGCATGATGATGTGAATAAAAGCAGGGTTTTGAGGAGGGGTTTGGAGAACATACCGGATTCTGTGAGGTTATGGAAGGCTGTTGTGGAGCTTGCAAATGAGAAGGATGCAGCGACTTTGCTTGAAAGGGCCGTGGAGTGCTGTCCTTTACATGTGGAGTTGTGGTTAGCACTTGCTAGGTTGAAGGATTATGATAAAGCTAAGAAAGTGCTTAATAGGGCAAGGGAGAAGTTGCCTAAAGAGCCTGCTATATGGATTACAGCTGCGAAGTTGGAGGAGGCTAATGGAAATAATGCTATGGTGGGAAAGATTATTGAGAGGTGTATTAGGGCATTACAAAGAGAAGGATTTGTGATTGATAGGGAGGCTTGGATGAAGGAGGCTGAGGCGGCAGAAAGGGCTGGCTCTGTTGTGACATGCCAAGCAATCATTCGAAATACAATTGGGATTGGAGTGGAGGAAGAGGATAGGAAGAGAACTTGGGTGGCTGATGCCGAAGAATGCAAGAAGAGGGGTTCAATTGAGACTGCTAGAGCTATCTATGCTCACGCTCTTACTGTCTTTTTGACAAAGAAGAGCATTTGGCTGAAAGCAGCTCAGCTGGAGAAGAGTCATGGGACAAGGGAATCTCTTGATGCTCTTCTTCGTAAAGCAGTCACGTACCGGCCACAGGCTGAGGTTCTTTGGCTTATGGGTGCCAAAGAGAAATGGCTTGCTGGGGATGTGCCTGCCGCACGAGCTATCCTTCAAGAAGCATATGCTGCCATACCTAATTCTGAGGAGATATGGCTTGCTGCATTTAAGCTTGAATTTGAAAACCATGAGCCTGAGAGAGCAAGAATACTCCTTGCCAAGGCTAGAGAAAGAGGAGGCACAGAGAGAGTATGGATGAAATCAGCCATTGTGGAGAGAGAATTGGGGAACACTGAGGAAGAGAGGAGGTTGCTTGATGAAGGATTGAAGCAATTCCCATCATTCTTTAAACTGTGGTTGATGCTTGGGCAGCTCGAGGAAAGGCTTGGTAACTTAGAAAAGGCAAAGGGAGTTTATGAATCAGGTTTAAAGCACTGCCCAACTTGTATACCTCTATGGGTTTCTCTTGCTATTCTTGAAGAGAAAATGAATGGGATTGCCAAGGCTCGAGCTGTACTCACCTTGGCACGGAAGAAGAATCCACAACAACCTGAACTCTGGCTTGCTGCCATACGAGCTGAGGCAAGACATGGCTACAAGAAGGAAGCCGATATCTTAATGGCCAAGGCATTGCAAGAGTGTCCAAATAGTGGTATATTGTGGGCAGCATCTATTGAGATGGTTCCAAGGCCTCAACGTAAAACCAAGAGCATGGATGCCCTCAAGAAGTGTGATCATGATCCCCATGTCATTGTCGCGGTGGCTAAGCTATTTTGGCATGATAGGAAGGTGGAAAAAGCCAGGACTTGGCTAAATAGGGCTGTGACTCTTGCACCGGATATTGGGGATTTCTGGGCATTGTATTACAAATTTGAACTTCAGCAGTGTAATGAGGAATTACAAAAAGAAGTGATGAAAAGGTGTGTTACTGCAGAACCGAAGCATGGTGAGAAATGGCAAGCTATTTCAAAGGCTGTAGAGAACTCTCACCAGCCTACCGAAGCCATTTTAAAGAAAGTAGTGGTTGTGTTGGGCAAGGAAGAGAGTGCTGCGGAAAATAACAATAAACACTAATTACTTTTAACTAATAGTTACTTGTGTACTTGGGAGTAGTGCCAGCTGAATCTATTGTGAAGCATGTTTTCTTTGGTTTTGGACAATTATGGTGAGACTTTTTCTTCAACTATTATATTTTAAGCATATAGCGTCTACTTGTTTTGTTGCCTTGTTCTGCTTGTCATTGTTTCCAGAGAGATAACAATATGACAAGCTTTGGAGTTTGGTTTACAGTGGATATCCGTCCTGTTTAGCTAGAGTAGAAGTGTATTCATCCTTATTGTCGATTAAAGCTTAAAAGATCCAAAAGAATTCGAAAGCTCTTTATATCTCATCATAGTTCTAATCTCATGACTGCTCGAAATTATCATTAGGATGTACTACTATTGCTTAGTTTAGTGTTTATATAATATGAAGAATCAATAATCAACTTTCAGATGCATATGCTATGCCTGCATTGTGTTGTGCTGTACTTTTACCATTGATGATGGAGTTTTATTCTGAGATTTCTGTGTTGAAACTAGAGTTAATTGAAAAAAGCATCAATCTCATGTGTTTTGGTTGATGAGTTTTTGTAGTGCATTATTAAAACAATGGTAAAATATATCTATAGTTCTATTCTCTTTATCTTGTGCCTGGGCTGCATCACTTGCCTCTTTAGACAGCTGGTTTTGGAATGAATCTGAGTTCTTGTTCAGACTTCGGTGAACACCTGAATTTGTAAGACTTGGGCACTCACAACCTGCAACACAGGTGGTTTATTTAGTTTAGCCACTCCACATTTTACATGTGAACATGTATGCTTTTTCAAGTTATATTATTTGAAATGTTTCCAAATGGTAGCGCCTGTGGAACTCTTTCATGGTGAGCTTATTACAAACTTTCTTGTCTGTATATGCCTTGGCACCATGCAATATTCTCCATCTATCATTGCCATTGGCGAGCTCTCTAGTCCTTTAAAGCTGGGGGCACATTTCCATCTAAGGTGTTTTTCTCTCCTGGAATTGCATTGGGTGGAAGAGAAGTAGAAAATTTACGGTCTTTATGTCATTGCCCATTTCTTAATCACTTGTACAGTATTTTTATGCACCTTTCCTTAAGGTCATTTCCTTCTGGTGAACCTATTTGCCTCTATAGCAGGTATACCTACTGTGTTTGGATATTGGCATTTGGCATAGAGCTTCAATTATTTTATGATGAAAGTCATTTTGGAAATGTCCGGATAAGGCTTAATATTGTGTTTTGAGCTGTCATGTATGTCGGCAATAATTCCATCACTTCATTGTCAACATGAAAACCATAAATGAAGACAGAAAGATTTGCATGTTGGTGACTGACTGCCAGAGGAGAAGGTAGGTTCAGTTTTGAAAATGGGATGAAAACGAAACACCAAAAAGACTTGTCTCCTTTAGACAACACAAGCATTGACTTTGGGCTGTCATAGGATGGTTTTGGATTTGTCTTCTTGTATTTTCATTGGTCTAAATTGGTTTGAGTTGAGCATTGCCATCTGAAATCTAGCAGAAACAGTCCCTTTTTCAGGCCACTTACAAAACAAGATGTCACATTAAAAGAATTAATGCACAAATCGAACATAGAACAAACATGAAATTGTATCATAGTGAGACGTAACACAAACTTAAACAATTGATGAGCATTTATTTCTTTTTATGTTTCTCCAAGTGATGCCCAGGTATCCTCCCCAACATATTGGAGAAGTGATTAATAACAAAACTATAATTGTTATTTTACATAAGAACTCACTAGTCATGCTATTTCACTCCTACCCATCGATATTCTATGTACTTATCCATCCTTTCCGTCTCGGGTTATCTGCTCAAACCCAAAAGTTTGTTGGCAATTTGAGACGATTTGAGCAAAGATATTAGATCCAAAATATGAGTTTGGAAAAAAAAATGGATTATGTTTTGATTTGAACATTTAAACCCGAGCTGGGATTAGCTTATTTTAAGTTTATAATGTTTTATATTATATTATTTTTATATATTATAGAATTTATAACACATAAAAATTAAATCTATAGTAATATTTACTACTATAATATAATATTTAAAAAATGTTAAGATGACTATATATAAAATTTTAATAAATAAAAATATATAAATATTAAATTAAATTAATATAAGTATATTTTATTTGTTAAAAAAATAATATGAGCGGACTTAAAATGGGTTTAGGTTAACTATTTATAAATATGGACAGGTTTGGGTAAAATTTTAAGTTCATATTTCGACCTAGATCGAATTTAGACAAACATAAAGTATATTAATATTATGCTTAAACTTAACTTAAACTCGGTTAGATCTGTCCATTAACACCTTTACTTCTATCATCAATAATTCTATTCCATTGCCATCCCAAGAAAAAAAGAAGAAGAAATAAACTAGTACTAAATTTATTTGTTTTTGAATTTATTTGATTCAAATTGGTTGGAATTGAATTTTACTAAAATTATTATGTAATTAATAAATAAATTTGAGCAAAATTTACTTAGATTGTCCAGTATGCAGCTTTTACAATCATTTGTATATAAATTTGCTCAAGCTTTATAATCAATTTACTGAATTCTATTTATTTTGTCAACTTTTATATCTATCCGTAATTGGATATATTTAATCTTAACTATTCATATGCTAAAATGAATGTAAAAGCCATATAGTGACAATAAAGTAGATTTTGGTTTAGCCTCAAACCTTGGGTTGAAGCAAATAATTTTTTAGTAGATAATACTGAAGCTATTTAAACGATTCAAGAAAATGTAGCTAATTAAAATTATTCAACTGTAACACATGCTATTAAGAATATGTTGTAACTTCTATGAATGGTTAAAGTTATACCTTCAGAGAAGGTCACAAGGTAGTTGATGGGTTAACATTAATGACGTTATCAAGACCGATAGATAGGTACTTTTTAATGCAATCACCGAATGAAGTCCTACTATTACTTCATGATGATTATTTCGGAGTGACTTGACCTCAAATAGTTTAAGTTGTGATTTAATTATTTTGGTTTTGGTACCAAGAAGAAAGTAGGATTTGGTTTAAGCAGAGTTGGTAAAAGAAAGGTAAATTAAAAAGAAAATGTGAAGTGTTATTAAGTTAATTAAATGAGATTGTTATGTGTGTGGTTGATCATTAGGGCGGGTGGCGTCGCAAATAAGGAAATGGAAGGATGGTGTCATGGGCCGGTGATGGGTCCCACCTTTCAGCATCGAATGCCTTGATTCTATAATAATGACGGTGGGATGGTAGTGTCGGTTTGCTTTGCATTCCCAAGTTTTTAATCTCTTGAGTATTCTCCCAAATGCAAAGACAGAGATGAAAGTAGGGTGTAATCAACATTACAGACTATATTTAAATATAATTAAAACATCATGTATGAAGTGGGCCAAGCCATCAAAATCTTCCTTGGGATTGGTTAAAAGTAGCATGATTTATGACCAATGCTAATGCTAATGCTAATGCTGCATCATTGCATTTGTTATATAATAATAGGCTCTTCTTTTTTATTTATCTCGATTTTAATTGATTATGAATTTAACCAACTCCAAAATATAGAGAATAGAGAAAGAGATGACCACTCTTTCCTGCAATCAAATTGGACAATAGGTGCTACATCTGCAACATTACATCAACCATAATCAGCTAAAAAGGGTTGCTAATTAACATTGAATCACACTATCTAGCTCGGTATACTGGATACTACTAGGACCAGAAAGCTTAGTGCAACAACAAGAAGCGGCTAAAAGGCATGAAAAATACGCAACCTTTTTGCAGAATCTCTGGGAATGGATGTTTAAAAGCCTAAATGATAAGAATCAAGAAATAAAGCCATTCAAGGAACCACTAGTTGGATTTGTGAAAAATAGGTCAGGGTCTAGACTTTATTGATCCTTCCACAAGAAGGGTTTCATTGGAGAAGAAGCTGAAGCGGAGACATGTTGTTGTTTTTGGTGATCAGAATCATTCAGTTCTTGCTGGTTTTGATTGGTGAAAGGAAGATTGGAGGGCAAAAGAAGATTGTTTGTGGTATCTAAATCATCCCACACAGGACTAGCTGGACCCCAACCTGCTGGAATTGTATTGAACCAAGCCTCTGCCATATCACCCCACACCAATTCCTGAGAACCAGAGACGCCTTCCCCTGCTCCAGAACTACCCTCTGCAGCTGTTATATGCATCTCGTCGCTGTCTGGATTATCTCCTCGAGGCTGTGCTGGTGGTGGTGGCTTTATTTCCAGTTTTGGTCCCTGTTCTTGCCTTGAATTTTCATGGGGAGTTTGCGGAGAGGAAACGGTTGAAGTTAGGGTCGGGGAGGACGTATCCTTATCTTTGTTGAGGAAAAGCTCGGGGAAATTGAGCCTTGCATTCTCACCTCTCAACTTGAATGCTTCGCGATCATAGGCTAAAGCTGCATCTTCAGCTGTATCAAATGTGCCAAGCCAAAGGCGAGTCCTGTTACGAGGAAGACGAATTTCAGCTACCCATTTACCCCAATGCCTCTGCCTCACGCCACGATAAAGCTTGGTAGTATGGACAGGCTGCAGTGGCGGCCGAAACATTTGTCCACCATCCTGCCCCAATCTTGTCGTCGTCGTAATCATCCTCCCTCTCGGACTCAAATTCAGTGCATCACTCCAGTACTGAAGAAGTTGTTGTTGTTGCTGCTGTTGTTGAGGTGATAGGGGTGTTTCTGCAGCATACAGTGGCCGATAGATTAAACCATGTTGCTGCTGCTGTTGCTGAGTATTTCCATATTGTCGAGGAAAGAAAATCGGCGGCTGAGATGCATCAAAAGCAAAAGGAAAAACCAGTCTGGAAGATGGCAAAGAAGAAGAAGAAGAAGAAGAAGAAGAAGCAGAGGATGGAAGAAGGTGATGACGTTCAGGGCTACAAATCTTCTTGAGAGGTCTTTGGGAGATGGAAGCTTCATCAAAAACTGGCTTCCACTGACGCCTCTCCGACCCAGAATCAAGATGCTTGCCTTTCTCAGCCTCTCCATCTTGGAATGTTGTCATCTTCTCTGTTTCATCAACCACACCCTTCTGGGATTTGCCTCTGTTCTTTGCTTCAGCCATTTGTGCTGATAATCACTGGCAGCTGCCTTGCTCTCTCTATTTATATATGTAAACAAAACTTTTGATAAATTCTATAAATAAAATAAAATAAATACGTTGGAAATACTCGACTCTAATGAAGGTGGAGGAAGACACTCTTCAGTAAGAATAAAAGAAAAAGCAGCAACCAATTTTGGAGCCTTAAATATTTGTTTGGGATTTGTTTTTGTAGTATACCATTTTTCTTTTATTTCGTATGTCAAAAGAAAATGATTAAATTTTACTATTAGTTATTAATTTTTTAATTTTTATATTTTTAATTTGAAAATTTTAATTATGAAAATTGTTAAATTAATTAAGTTTTGTCAAAAAAAGAAGAAGTCCTGTCATTAGATTTAGTGATGTTTGTGTCAAAATTAAAATTTTTAAACTTTAAAAAAATATAGAAAAAAGACAGATCAAATTTGAAAATATGGATTAAATTTATAATTTTACAAATAATAACAAAATTAAAATACATCAACTCAAAGAATATAAAATTAAAATTTATCAATTTTAGAAATTAGATTTAAGAGAATATAAATAGAAAACAAAATAAATGGGGAGAAAAAAATGAAAGAAAGAGAGAATAAAAAAAGGAGACATTGTGGCTGGTAATGTGGAGTGCAAGCCCAAACAATCCTTCCCTCTCAGATACTATCAAAGGGATTCATTCCTTGTGGCCTGCGACACTGCGAACCCACAATGCTGGTCATTCCCTAGCCAACCGCGACGGCGATGGCAACCGCTTGGCCCATTTCTGGTCCAGCAGCTAGGTGCCACTAGTTGACATGGAATCACCCTTTCCCGACTCCAAAAACGCAACTTACTCGGGAGAACAGGCATTTTAAACGGTCTTCAATACTTTGCTCTTCATGGCATTTAAGTTTTCAATTAAGATAATCTGATTTTCCCTCCAAGAAGGTCCTATATTTGCTTCCCCAATTTCACCATATGGGGATGAGCTGTATTGTGCATTTGGCTAGACTCGACTGGATTCATGGACTTGGTCATTGTTACATTTCGTTGAGATCCCCGAATGATCATGCATTGAACAGTCATGCATGACCTTCACTTGAGACTCCTCGAAGACCCTTTCGGCTAGTAATTTATTTGATAATCGAGTTCACTCATTAAATTTCATATGAAATTTTAACTATCACGTTCCATCCGAGATGATCTGTTGCAAATCATAACACCACTTTATCTAAGATTATAGTGTCAGGTCACTTGCCTCTGACCCTACCAATACCAACTCGACCCATGACATCTTGAAAGTGAACAATCAATGTATAAAAGGTTGGGAGCCTAAGGAGAGGAAAATAACGATTACCTTACTTCTTTCCCGCCAAAACCTCTACTCTTTCCTCAACAACTCTAGCTATCCTTCGCGTTGACCCTTCCCCTTGTCCTAAACAAGATAAATCGACAATCCCTGCCGTCAACTTGTCAGTGTATCAACGGTTAGTTATCGATATTTCGATAGACATAAATCCAACACTTTTGAACATATGATAATCTATGTAAGTACTAAGAACTCTCTCACTAATAAAAATGTTGAATTAATTTAATTAATGATTGACTGATGAAAATAAAAGAGATGATAGGTGGCCTCTCCTATAACGAGTTTTACTAGTTGAGGTACGGTAGAATTTTTCCCACTTGGATTGACACATCAAAACCGACTTTTGTGTGTGTATGTGTGAAGAGCGTATTCCCCATCCACATCCATAACAACTACACAAACATTTTTCTAAGAGCGAGTTAAGATATTTTAAAATTAGTAAATTAACATATTTCTACTTCAAAGCTATAAAATAGGGCAGAGTCCCACATATATAATAAAGGCTTAACCAGAAAGTATTAAAGAAAAGACTATCCATAGCACCCCCTCGTGACTATAATCTATGGAGAAGCAATTAATTTCTCCCCCCAAATTTAGGGTATGCTTTATTTCAATTTCTTCTACTTCACGTATTTAGGGTAGACTCAAAAATTTAATTCAGAGAGACAAAAAGAGTGGGCTCCAAATACATATAAAAGAAAAGGACTTCCATTTATCTAATAAATTTAATATTACGGATAAATTTGTGTGTTGGCTTGATGATCAGGATATTCATCGCCTCAGGTATGGTTTGGATTTTGATCGAATCTGTTCTTTTTAAAACAAGATCTAGAACTACCCAAAATCTCTCCTCAACTCATAAATAGGAAGATAATGCGCTTCAGCGCATTCAAACTTACGTCCTCACGCATTGACAACAATGCTCATACCAATCAAATTAAAACTCAATCGATATCGTAACCTTAATTCTTAAATCAGAGAAAAATATACATCTAAACCTACTCAAAATCATTTTAATATTACATGCCCTGGAAATGCCAATATCAATGTCATTTTTTAATATTAGATGAAGCTGGACAAGATAGTTTGGGTCTTGTAATTGTCGAGTGTGGAAATGGGCGACATTTAAAGTGGCAGTTTCGATTGAAAAATAAACGTCGCCCTTGCTCCTTCTTTCTTGTAGAAATTAAAGGCCTATATATAGGAGGTTAAGAAGTATTTATCATATTATGGGTTAGATTCACATTTAATTTCTTTTTCAAATATGGTTAAAATATAATTTTGAAATTTTTGAAATTTAATTTCCATATTTTAAATTTCAAAATAATTTAATTTTTATAATATTATTAATTAATTGAAATAATTAATATTGTTAGTTTTTCGTTTAAAATATTACATTATTATATATAATTCGAATGGCCCGAGCATTTTAGAGGCTAACGATGTGGCTTTCCATTTATTTTTTTGGGTTAGCATTGCTTCTTTTTGCATTATAAATTAATGGCCAAATTTTAGATTGGGTACGTATGCTAATTGAAATTTGAGAATTTATCTATATACTTTAAATTTTTACATAATTTAATTTTTTTATTTTTATAATTTCATTAATTACTCTAAATATTTAATATTGTTCACTACTTCAATCAAAATGTTGATGTCAATTTTTCTTAAGAATATTAACCCAACAAAAAAATGTTTTATAATAAAGAGTTGGAATGATCGTTTTTAAGAAAAAAATAATCATTACCATTTCAACATTATTTTTACCGTTACGTTACTACTAATATATATACATATTTAATTTCAAAATGTTACTGTAATTACCTAAAATTTTAAACTTAAAAAATAATAAGATTAAATTTCAAATATAAAAAATGTTTAAAAACTTAAAACCTATTCTAATATTAAAAAAATTACTTTATAAATTGATACAAATAAATAATCGAAAATCATACTAGTATTTAAATATAGATGGGGTTGATGTATAAGTGTGGAAACACAGTGATGTGTACCGCCATACACGTCGGCTATAGGGTTTCACTTTCGGTGGGAAGGAGGGACTGAGCAACTAAAAAAAGGAAATGATAATGGTGAGGGTGGATCCATTTTGTCGTTAAAATGCGAAGAAATGAAGGGTATATGTGAGAAGTCGGTGCAAATCGGCACCCACCCAATCATCTTCTCCCACATCATCATTTCACCCCCTTCCTAGAACAAAGTTGTATAATTTTGTAAACTTTTGGTCCAACAAAAATATCTTTATCCTAATCTTTACTTTGAGGCCGAGATTATTTCACAAAGCAGATACAGTCATTAATCCAAGCTCTCCATCTATTTTTTATTCAAATTAATTAAGAAATCCACCATGAGATGATTTAGTATAACCCATTCATAGAGTTTGGTTCACCTATGTTGCGATTGTTTAATCCATTAAAATAATTACCCTTTCCTTTTTATTCTTTTATCCAAGTAAATAATTGAAATCCACATAAATTTACTATTAAGCTAATAACATGATTCACGACTCAACATTGATTATATATTTGATTAAGCGCCGAAGCAAAATGGTTATTCAAATTTATTATTAACCTAATAACTTCTTATTA
Organism: Gossypioides kirkii; assembly: GCA_005610355.1. Classification (NCBI taxonomy): domain Eukaryota; kingdom Viridiplantae; phylum Streptophyta; class Magnoliopsida; order Malvales; family Malvaceae; genus Gossypioides; species Gossypioides kirkii. Next base: position 37,586,776 of record CP032246.1, read on the forward strand.
AAGTATTTAAAACCAAATTTTTAATATATTTTATTTTTTAAATCTTTTAATTGAATTAGTGTTATCACATATAAATTTATCCAACATTAACTTAATTAAAAAAATATTAAAACTAAGAAATGCGCAGCAAGGGGACCTTTAATGCCCCAAAGTAAAAATATTTTATTAACGAGCTTCTACAGGAATATTACCTTCAATCATCACAATTTTTTAATTGAAGTATTTTTTTCTTATTTTACAATTTAGAACACTAATAATTTCGAATTTTTTATCTACCCCTTTCAATAATATTATTTTCAAAAATTAAATTAAATTTTAAAAAATATAATATATTTTACAATTATACCCAATAGGATATGATTTTACTGGAGTCCCCCATGTCGGTTTTATTAGGAACTTTTTTCTATATCACGTGATAATTACCGTCCTGGGGCTATCTACTTCAATCATGGTGCTTTACAGATTTGATTTGGGTAAAATATCTTTTAATTCTGAGCCTAAAAGTTCAATCTGTATTTTTTTTTGTTTAATTAAATTTTTGTATTTCTTTAAAAAAATTGTATTTAATGTTTGTCTATTTTTTAAAATCTAACTTTTTTTTTAATTACACCTATAATCTTTTATATTTTTTTTATCAAATAGATTATATTTGGATGAAAAAAAAAACTGACATGATCAGTTGACCAATGGTTAACCGTATTCATGAACGCAGTGTGTCATATGTATTTTAATTGTTAATGTAACCTTTTTTTATTTTAAATATTACGTCAGAATATCATTTAAAAATTATGAACTATTTAAAAAATAAAAAAAATCCAAAAATCATAAAAAATTTAGAAAATTCAAAAAATTATGGAAAACTTTTTAACAGTCCAACAGTTTTTAAAAAATATAATTTTTTTTCTAAGCTCATTTTTTAAATATTTAGACAAGTTTATTTTATGGAGAATAACTTACGAATAATATTTTGTATATTTTATTGTGTTTGTTTCATGAAAAATAATTTGGTTAACAGAAAATAACTTACTAGCAATTATTTTAAATCGGATCAATAGTTCGAATTTGTCAGATCATTGGCTTGTTGGTCCAACCAATCCAATTAAAAAAATATTAAAAATTAAAAAATTTTGATTCAATTGCCCGATTCAATCAAATTTTTTGTATAGCTCAATCTATTCGTACTAATTCCTAACTCAATTGGTTCAATCCCTTCTCCAAACTGATACCCTGCTCAATTTTCAATTCAACCAGCTGGTCCGATTCAGACAACATTGCTTATTTAATCAACAAAAGAAAAGAGTTTTTTTTTTTTTTTGCAATTGACTTCTTTTGAAAAATATAATTCATTTTTTGAAAAATAGCTTCAAAAGAATCCGCTCCAGTTGAAACGGATCGGTTTGAAATTCATCGGACGGTTTGAGTTTTGTCATAGCCTCTCCTAACTTCAACGTACTCGAATCTACATTCACTTACACTAACAACAATACATAATTTACCAACAAACTAAAAGTAAACAAATAAACATAAGTAGAATTCTATTTATTCAAGCTTAACTCAGCCGCAAATCTATAGGAGGAGAAATATCAACAACCCGAATTGCTGAGATGATGATGAAGTTTCCATTAAACGTGATGATCGTAGGTCGGCAGGTGTTATCAAAGTTGAGTTTCTTGTTTGCTTCAATATCGCAAAATGTGGAAAGTCTCGGTCTTTGTCTATTATTTTTTAATATCTGATGAAATCTAATTATTAATTTTATACATGAATAATATAATAAATATGCTTAAAATTAATAAAAAAATAGTATAATTATGGGATTGGAAAAGAAAAAATATCTAGAGGCATTCAAGTTACAACGTCCATATGGGGAACAAAGGGACAAAGCTGGGGACATCCTTTTGTCCCATTGACCCCAAACAAGCAATCAGCCACCAACATAACATATCTTTTCTTCTTTAGACACGAAAGATTAAGGACAGAAATATTCATGATCGTTTCATGCAATTATAAGGCGCTTTCGGCAGCAGCAATCTTCAACAGACGGGAACATGCACAAGTATGTTCCGAATTATAGGGCTCTTTTCATGTCTTCTGTTTCACAATATATATGCCATCATATGTGCTTTGACAAGGAACCAACACTTAGTTCTCTTTTGCTTCATTTCCTTCTCTTTCTTTCAGACATTGGACAAATGATTTTAACACATTTCTGCTTGCATTGCACACTGGTTTTAATTCAAAATAGTTTTCAAGTTAACCCCATATCAATAAATTTGGAGTTGTTATTTTAATCAGATTGAATTTTAATCGAATGGATTATGGAAGTTGGATCATCCACAATCAAATCGGTCCATTTATGAGTAATTTTGACTTCAAATAGAACAATATTGCATGCCACTCTATCCATGACGTATAGGCTCTCATTTCATTTTAGGTTATTTGCAAAATTACAAGATTATTTAGCATATTATCAAACATATTATATAAGTTTGTTTGATTCATTTGTTTAAAATATAAGACTTTATTGATTGATTAACAAGATGTAAAATTATCTAAAATCATGTTTATTAATTGACCTTGTGGAATTTTTTTTATTCTTTACTGCATAAAATTGAAGTTTATTTTACTTGTGGAGTGTGTCTCGTATTTTATCATACAGTTTATAGACATTTAATAAAGACATAGGCAAAATAGGCACAACGTCACGACATGGAGGAGACTGACGTCTTGACGAGGGGTGACATCATGACAAGATGCATGGGCTGTCACAATTACTTTAAGTATGTTTCTGTCGTTTTTATCTCTTTAAGCTTAGCCTATTTAAAAAGATTTTGTATCCCTGTTTAGGTAAGACAATTAAAGATGTAGTATTACAAAGCTTTTCTTTTCGGGGCAACAAGATGTAATCGCATATGAGATTTTTGGAGAGAGTTTCGTGATAGCTATGAAGAGAATTTTGTTCCCGAGTTAAGATTTTGTATTTGGGGTTTGTGTTTTGTATATTAAAGTTTATTTTTTCCATATTGTACTCTCGTTTGTTGCTCATCTAGTGAAAAGTTGAAGTCTCATTTGCTCGTGATTTTTTATTCTCTTAGCTGAGTGTGATTCACGTAAAATTTGTGTTCATGGTCTTCTCTCTTTTCTCTCTCTTTGTTTATACAAATGGATGATCCCAACATTATTGAAAAATGAATCAATTTTTCTAATAAATTAATTTCATATATTCTTTCACAAATAAATAAATTGAAAGTGAGGAAAAACAATAAACGGTCACGAATTTTATTTTAATCAAAGTGACATGAAAAGAAAAAAAATATTTTATTAAAACATGTTATTTATTATAGTTTAAGAGCAAATTTGATAAAAATGTTAAAAAATTTGATAAATTTTTTTATAAAAGCGATATTTTCGGGTGGATTGCAACAGACAAAATGTTAATTTTCTCAACTAATAATAATAAATATAATAATATTATTAAAATATTTTTTAACATTATATAAAAGAATTGGTAATTTTGATTCATTATTAATTTATTTTAGTCTAAGTAAAATGGATAAAAAATCAATAACTAGGAAAGTAAAATTGTTAAAAATATCATATTATAGGGTAATCTTAAATTACCTAAGTAACAAAGATGTGCTATTGAAGTTTTTTATATTCCAAAATTTGAGTTGGTCATGTACATTACACTAAATGGGGTGTAATTTGATCTATTTTTTTTTGTTCTTTTAATGTTATAAATACAGTGTTCACGAAAATTTTAATTAATGATCTAAAGTGTGCGTATGAAAAAAAAATGTAGTTTAATAAAGAATAAATTAATTAAAGAATAGTAGACTTGATCATGGGTCTGGTCAAATCAATGTAAAATTTTAGGTCTATTTTCTAGATTCAAGTTTGGTCCAAAAAATAGGTTTAAAAATTTTTTCTAGCTAAGCCTAGATTAAAAATGCTAAACCCGAGTCCAACTCGATCCATTTGTTTTAATTTTTTAAATTATTATTTTTATATAAAAATATATTTAAAAAATATAATATATTAAATATACTAAAAAAATTCAAATAAATATTTCCCAAAAATTTGAAAATACATTAAAAGAAGTATTTATACTTAAATATCACTCAAATAGTTACAATTTAGCAAACAAATACTTTTAAAATAGTAGTAAAATTAATAATAAAATAAAAGTTATATAATATCCAAATAATAACAACAAAATAATAGTAATATAATAGCAAAATGATAATATAACAACAACGAAATGGCAACAAACTAGAAAATTTTGATTGATTCAGGTCTGGCCTAACCCAGCCAAAAAAAATCCTCCACGAAAATGCCTTATTTTTTTCAAACACACTTTTCGGACTTATATTTTTACTTAATCCTTCTCACTTTTCGGGCCAGTCAATAAAAATCCTCCATGCATGCATTAGGCGTATATGGTTGTTGCAGCTGGAAATAAAGAAATCAAATAAATGTTGAATGGTGTTCATCTTCAGCTAACCCCCCCTCTCTTTCAATCAAAGACAGCCCGAAAAGAAGAGAGGACATGTACATTTGGTTTATAATTTGACCTTATAATAACATATCTTGCTCAAAATGTTAGATTTTTTGTCTGGCTTCAAACTGTCAACTTCTATAGTGCACTTCATCTTAACATCAATGACCTCCGACTTGGTATTTTCAAGCACAAATCTTATGGGCACATATATGTATATGTCTAAAGGAATTTCCCCATTCTTCTGGTGCTCAATGAAAGAGTCCTTCACATTCGAGTCCAAAACACTCTTCCCTTTCAACGATATGTTGAGCATGGTAACATTCTTGGTGGGTTGCTGCAATTCTGGCCCCGACCCTGAACAAATCCTTGTCCCTTCATATGCAACATAAATCATGCTTCCCTTTTCATATAGGATGCTAATTTTATCATTGGGGTTGTCTGCCTCCACCGAAACCTTAAAGTCCGTTTCCAGGGATGCGTCATTGAGAATGAAACTCTTCACCGCGAACTCCTTAACATCGTAGTTAGGCTTTTGGGGATTATAATATATGATAAAGATGGTCATTGCCCCAACTATACACAGAATAAAGAATAAAAGACAGCAACAGCAACAACATACACAACGTAGGCAACATTTGGTTCCTGAACCATGCTGCTCTTTATGGTAGTGGGGGGCATGTTTTTGGCCAGGATGAGGAGGAGGGTAGTAATAAGGCTGGGGTTGCCCATAGTAATGCGCATGATCAGGGGCATGGGCATAATATGGTTGATATGGGGTGCCCATGCTGTGCGGTTGACTATCTCAACGATAAGCCAACCTACCAATTCGTCTTTGTTCTGCGTCTGAAGTACAAATGAGAAGAAGAAGAAGAAGAAGAAGAAGAAGAATATGAGACAGGGCCCAATCTTCCTCTTCTAGTGTCGACGATGAAATATGGGGAGAAGATAAAGGAGGTAGGGGTTGGGGATATCATTGCCTTTCTTCCCTTCATTTAGGACTTTTGCTGCATATGGATGGATCAAATCAAATATTTCTATCTGTTGACTTTATGCCTCTCTATTTCTGACACCAACCCAATTTTAACCGATTTCCTTGCATGTCAAAACAAACTAAACTATTCCCCAATGTTGTCCCATTTCAGCCTCAAATGAACATGCATTGACTGGGCCTTAAAACAACTTTGAAATGGCTCTGGGTCTTCTATCCATCAGTTTTAGCCCACTTTCTTATGCCGTACTTTTGCCTGTGATTTGCTTCAATACTCTTCTCTTTTCACCACCCTTTTTAAATATGTTCCTCATCCATACCCCTTTCTTCACTTTCCAACCCAGATAACAAGCTCGACCAACAATAATATAACTAAAGCCATAAAAGCTTCTGTATGTGTTGCTGCAATAATTTAACAAACAAGTACGTATATACACGATTCTGATTTCCAATATGCGAATCACCATTTCATACTGGGAAAGAAGCAAGCCGACGATGAAAAGGAAGGGACCAGACACACTATACATTGCAGGATCAAGGTTGCCTGACTGATCACATGCATGTGGGTCGTGCACTCCTTGCAGACTAGTTGTAGTGAGCTTTGTATGTGCATCGCAACAATGTTCTCCTTAGCCCCGCTCCATTGTCACCCCTAGATCTAATTCTAACCAATAAACACACACAAGTGGGGTTGAGCATTGGTGACAATTGTTGATGGTGAACCGAACAACTCTCACCTGAGAATTTATGATCAAATTACATTTCCCCATCCCAAATATCCTCAACTGTTCTAAAGGGTTCATATCTGGAGGTGTAAGCCACTCCAGTGACACCTCTGCTTTGAGGGAGCTCATCGATCTTTCTCAACTCATCCTCATTCAAAGACCATTCAAATATCCCAAGGTTTTGCTTCATTCTCTCACCGTTGGAACTCTTCACAATGACGGCAACCCCTTGTTCATATATCCATCTCAGAGATACCTGTTTTTTGAATGTTTTTAAGATTAATTTAATTCCTCTTACTCAAAAAAACTCTAGTGTCACAAAATGGGGAAAAAAGGGTACCTGAGCAGCAGTTTTCCCTTTGGCCTTGGCAATTTCTTTAAGCACCTCACACTCCAACACTCTATCGCTGCCCCAAAAAGGCTCCATTGCCTCCCAATGGGGAGTAAGCAGCCAAAAAGATCCCATTGGCTCGGCAAAACTCTCTTAGCTTCTTCTGTTGCCACATTGGGTTCATTTCTACCTTTCAAAACATTATAACAACTTCACCATCATTGTTATTCCAAAATCCAAAACCAACTTGAGAGTGTTAGCTGGTTATGGTTAACAGCGGGAGGGATGTTTGCTATGGCGAGGATGTCAGTCAGCTTTTTGCAGGAAAAATTGCTGACACCAATCGATTTTGTGAGGTTAAGCCGCTGACATTCTTCCATGGCTGCCCATACAGAATTGAAATCCATGGGAAGGAAGTTTTCCTCCTTTATTGGGAATTCATAAGTCCCAGTTTTACAGCTGACAGGCCAGTGAATCAGAAAGAGGTGCTCCAACTTGAGATTTCTGCAGCAATCATTCATGTCTTGGACAAGAAAAACTTACATGATTGATTATATGAGAATGAGACTGATCATTCATATGTAATTGTTTTTACCGTAAGCTTCTCTTGAGGGCAGGGACAACAAGGTCTCCATGAGAATCGCCGCACCATATCTTAGTAGTGATGAAGAGCTCGTCTCGAGATTGGATTAATCCAATCGAAAGTGCTTCTTGAATTGCTTCACCCAATGGCTGCTCTGACCCGTACTTGGCAGCCGTATCAAAATGCCTATAACCAAGTTTGATTGACTTGAGAATTGTCAGTTTTGTAGCTTCAGCTCCTACGGGTGGGAAGACTGCCGTTCCGAACCCCAAAACTGGCATTTTCTCGCCATTGGAACCAAACTTATGCTCTGGAATACCGAAAGATGTTGACCTCATTCCCCAATCTGCAGATATTCCGCTTCGCGGCGTTAATCTAGTTTCTCAAGGCTTGTGGATCTTAACAACAATTTTCACAGGGTTTTGGAATTTATATATATTTTTTTATAGTTAGTTCCTCACGAATAATAGGAAGGAATTTCCTTAATAATTTATTCATACTTGATAGGCAAGTTATTTTCTATGAAAGTAAAAAAAAAAAAAAAAAAATTACTAGAAAAAACTAGCATTTCTTTTATTTATATTTGAAACTAAGATAAAAATTTCGAATAAATTCATTTTCGATTTATTCTTTTATCTATTTCAATTTAAACGAGTATTTTGATTTAGTATCTGTCTTGATTAGGGGTGAGCATTCGATCGAATTAAATCGAATTGAATGAAAATTTTTTGAGTTAATCAAGTTTTCGAATCCTATTTCATCATCCTAACTCGATTTGAAATTTTTACGAATAGAGTCGAGTGAGATCGAATTCGAATCGAATATATTTGTTTGAGTTAAATTAAAAAAATTAATTTGGTGTTGTTTAACTTTATGTAATTTTTTTAAAATATTTTTATTTAAAGTTTTTAAACATGATTATAATAAATAAATAAATAATCCAAGTAAACAATGATAACACAACAAGATTAGAATAAAAAAAAGTAAAAATTCAAGTAAACTACATGAGCTCAAGCAACAACAATAATACAATAAAATTATAAAAAATATATAAGTAAAAGTCTAACATACAACTCTAATGTTTTAATACATGTTTTTGAAAAATGTAAAAATTCCTTCAAAAAATTTGTAATGAATATAAATAAACATGTTTTATGAATAATAAATTACAGAATAAAAGGAAAGAAAAAGAAAATCTTAGTTTGAATAAAGTACGCGACCAAACATATCTTAGATTAATAAAGAATACTCATTGAAAAAAATCTTATCTTTGGGCATGAAAAGCAAAGGAGTTGCTACTTGCTGGTTCAGTGCAAGAGCAACCGCATCAATTCAGTGCGAGAGCAGTTACAGCAAAGAAGAAGAAAAAAAAGAATGGAGTTTAATTTACGTGTTTTTTAGGAAAAAAAATAGATTTTGGGTTTACAAAGTTAATATATTCAATTTTTTTTTCAAATAAAAACTAAATAAGTACACTTAATCATAATAATAATAAACAAAAATGAACAATAAATTTAATCACGAAAAAGAGTTGTTTATGAGTGTTATTTAGGAATAAAATTATATTTAAGTTAAAAATATTTAGGTTTAGTTTATGAGTATTTTTTTAAGAATGAAATTATATTTGGGTTTAAAAATATTTGGGTTTAGTTTGTTGATGGTTTTAAATATTAAGAGAAAAAAATTGGGTTTGGAGGAAAAATGGATATAGTAAATTGGGCCTGAATATTGAGTTTGCGTAATATAAATTTAAAATTGAAAATAATATAATTTTATTCGGTTTATTTGAATTATTTCAATAGTTCGAATTCGAAAATTAAACTCGATTCGAACTCGAAATTCGAAAAAAAATTCAACTCGATTCGTTTAACTCGAATAACTCGATTGAAATAATTTGAAATTTGAAATTTTTTTGAATTTTTTACTTCGAATCGAGTTTTGCTCACTTCTAATCTTGACAATCTAAATCGAATAAAACCAACTTTTTAAACATTGAAAATATTTTTAATGTTAATGCCCAACTCAATGTAAAACAAAATCTAGCCCAGCCCAAACATAAAAAATAAAACTCAAGCCCAAATTAATAATTACAATTTCAATTTTACAATTAATTTAATTATAATTTATTAACTTCGATGTATATACATAAATAATTTATTTTTTAAAAATTCTAGAAGATAAAAAAATAAAAAAAAAATCCCATAAGACCGAATTGAATCCAACCAATGAAATTTAATGTGATTATTTCGGTTATCCTTTAAAATATTTTTATAGCATGAAATTTAATTAAGTTATTATGATTATCCTTTAAAAATATTTTTAAAAATGTTTTTATCACTTCGAGTCGACTTAAAAATCAATACTCAGTTTTCACTTCTTCTTTTTTAACGCATGGATTGAAAATTTAATCATTTTATTGAATATTAATATATAATGAGAAAATGTTGAAATAAATTTAATTTTTTTGCTATAATGATTTATAATGAATATATGTGAAAAGAAAATTACAATTTCCATTTATAATAAATACAAACATAGTTTGGTTAATAAATATTATTTAATTATCATAAATATAACTAATTTTATTATTATTAATTTTATTTCATAATAAAAGTTCATATATCTTATTTATTATATTACATTAAATTGTGTTTAATATAAAATAAATTTAATAATAGTCAAATTATTTTTCCTTCAAAATTGATTTTTAAAATTTTTTAAACCCTACCCATATCACAAACAAAAATTAGTCAACTATTTTTTTTTTCATAAGTCAAATTTATACTTTTACATTATTTAAAATTTTATTTATTTTAAAATAAATTATTTAAAATTGAATCCAAGCTCTTGTACTTAAAATATACGTCATTGCTTATTGTTTCTTATGTTTTATGTTTGGACCATCCAAATGTTATTCAACAATTTGTGTTAGAATACGTCATTGTTTATTGTTTGATGTTTGTTCTTCTAGAGATTTTGGTTATTATGTTCTATGTTTGGACCATTGTGTTAGAAGATGTCATTGCTTACCATGTTTGTTCTTCTAGAGATTTTGATTAAAAGATTGAAAGTTTTACTTGGGTTTAATAATAAATTTGGTCACTAAAATTTACATGTTTTTTAAAAAATGGTTTTAATTGTATTTTTAAGTTTTTTTTTTGTCATCAACCTTTACTCTCTTTTTTTAATTTGTTTTTCTAATAGATTTAATGAAAGTATTGTTAAAAAAAAAGGTTAATGAGGATGATGTAGAATTTCATATATGAAATATTTTTAATGATATGTAATTTATTATTTAGATTACCCAATAAGATAATTACATGTGAAAAATAATAAAATAAATAAATAATACATTAAATTAAAAAAATAATTCTTAATTTAAAGAAAATAAATGTAATATCTAAAAAAAAAATCGATAGAAAAACTTATCAGTATGAAAATTAAATTCTTTTAAAAAAAAAAAAAGATTGCAACATTTCTATGTTTGGACCATCCAAATGTTATTCGACAGTTTGTGTTAGAATATGTCATTGCTTACTATGTTTGTTCTTCTACAGATTTTGATTAAAAAATTGAAAGTTTTATGTAGGTTTAATAATAAATTTAGTCACTAACGTTTATATTTTTTAACAAATAGTTTTAATTATATTTTTAAGTCTTTTTTTTTTGTCATCAACCTTTGCTCTCTCTTTTTTAATTTGTTTTTTTAATAGATTTAATGAAAGTATTGTTAAAAAAAGTTAATGGGGATGATGTGGAATTTCATATATGAAATATTTTTAATGAGATGTAATTTATTAGTTAGATTACCCAATAAGATAATTACATGTGAAAAATAATAAAATAAATAAATAATACATTAAATTGAAAAAATAACTCTTAATTTAAAGAAAATAAATGTAATTATGTCTAAAAAATTAACTTAATAGAAAAACTTCTCGGTAAATAAATTTATAGAAAATTGAAACCTTTTTTTAAAAAAAAGATTGTAACCTTGAATTTATTCATTAAATCTGTTTAAAAAAACATATTGAAAACAAGAACAAAGGTTGATAGCTAAAAAATACTCAAAAATATAATTAGGATCATTTTGACAAAACATGCAAACATTAATGACCAAATTTATCATTAAACATTTTACTTATTCTAAAGACATTGTGGTTAAGAGGTAACCAGAAAAAGTCAAAAACGTTTGTATTGAAAAATCCTCCAATTCTCTTCCTCTCCACTTTATTATAAATTACTTGTTGATTATTAGGAAAAATGAGATCTCACGAATGCAATGGAAAGAGTAGAATTAGATGATGCAGTGCTAGAAGGGCAGGCAGAGATATGGCGTTACATGTACAGCTTCGTAGATTCCATGGCGCTTAAGTCTGCCGTGGAGCTCCGCATAGCTGACATAATACACTCTCATGGTGGCGCTGTCACTTTGTCGCAAATAGCTTCATGCATTAATGGCGGCCTTACGTCACCCAGCATCTCCACCCTTGCTCGCATAATGAGATTGCTCGTTCGCAGAAAGATTTTCACCATCCACCATCCTTCAGACGGTGGAGATCTCTTGTACGACCTAACTCACTCATCGAGATGGCTTCTACATGATTCGGAGCAAACCATGGCGCCCATGATACTAATGGAGAACCATTCATTCCAAATGGCTCCTTGGCACTACATTAGCCAATGCGTGAAAGAAGGTGGCATTGCCTTCAAGAAAGCTCATGGGTGTGAGATATGGGATTTAGCATCAGAGCATCCTGATTTCAACAAGCTTTTTAACGATGCCATGGCTTGTACATCCAAGGTCATCAATAGTGTAATCGTGTCGAGTTACAAAGAAGGGTTGAGCTCCATTGGATCGTTGGTTGATGTCGGAGGTGGAACTGGAAGCTTAATATCAGAGATCGTCAAAGCATATCCACACATCAAAGGTGTTAACTTTGATTTGCCGCATGTCGTCTCGACGGCACCAGCATACAATGGGGTCTCCCATATTGGTGGTGACATGTTTCATGCCATTCCAAAAGCTGATGCAGTCATTATAAAGGTATTTACTTAAATCATAAATTTAAATCCGTTTTTTATGGAGCATAATATCAAGAAAATTTATACAAATATTGTAACTGGAGAAAGACCATTATCGTTTTTATTTCTTGTAATTGTGAGAGTGAAAACACATGATTTAAGGTAAAAAAATCAAAGTAGTCCGGCATCAAGAAAATTTATATAAATATTTAAATTTCACATAAAAAATAATAATCATATTTTATTAAATAAAAATAATATTAAGTAAGTGGAGTTAAATATATCAATTCAATAAAGTATTAAATTTTTTAATTAATTAAATATTCTACTATTAATTTGGAACATCATTAACTTATAAATCAATTACGTGAATTTAAAAGTCATGATAAACTAATTAGTTTAATTTGATTACTGATATAATTAATTAATTGAACTTGTTGATTGATGAACTTCATAATTAATTAAGTGGAAGAATCTAAAATAAAAGGTGCATAAAAATAATAATGCATGCACCGACTATACATCTTTTAATTTTTATTGATTTGATCATCACATTCCTTTTTAAATATAATTCTCACTTTCTTTATTTGATAGGAACTCATGATATGAATTTTATGGTAGGTTTACAAGAATTATCTTTTTATAACAACATTTTGTTATAGGTATATAATAACTACCTCTCTATAATAAGCAAAATCTTGACGGATAAATGGGATTGTTATAGATATGTTTGGTTCAAATTGATGTTTAAACCAATTAATTTTTCAGATTAAAAAAACTGTTTGTACTAACTATCTCAGTAAGGTAAAAATACCATAAAGGTTCCTGTACTAGTAGTCAGATTGTATTTTTTCCTCTCTACTTATAAAATAGGTAAATTAATCATTGTATGTTTGTTTAAAGAGCAAATTAATTATTTTGTTAAAAATAGCATCCATTTTTTTTGTTAGAGATTGGTCACAGCATCATGTATATGTAGTGTGTCTGATTATTCTATCGAGTATGGTAGTTTTTTACAATACAAATAGATAAAACTTTTAACAATAAAGACTAATTTTTTTTTATCTAATATACAAAAATCAATTTACCGTACTCTAAAAATAACAGACCCCCTAAAATAAAAAATTTTCTAATTAAATATTTAAGTTTTAATCAAGTTTCAGCACTACTTAGAATGGTTAACAACATATTTTAAGTAATATTAATTAAAAGACAACAAGTAGATATTGATTTTTTGTATGTTTATTATTTGCAGTGGATATTGCATGATTGGAGTGATGAGGAATGCATACAAATATTAAGGAATTGTAAGAAAGCAATACCAAGAGAGAATGGGAAAGTGATAATTGTTGAAATAATTTTGAAAGAAGATGGAAGTGGAGTGTACGATGAAATTGGATTCTTGCTTGACCTCGTAATGATTGCACATACCACTGGCAAGGAGAGAACAGAGGTGGAATGGAAGAAAATCTTGGAAGGAGGAGGCTTTTCTCACTACAAAATCATCAACATTCCTGCCATGGTTTCCATCATTGAGGCTTATCCTGATGATGAATAGCTTTTTAGCATAATGCCAGCAGTGTGGATCTAATTTCCTATTTTACGAATCTTCCTTTATGATCATTTAGGCATCAATAAATGTATGTGATTGTGTTGTTCTCTTTTTTTTTTATTTTGCTGTATATTAAAATATAATAATTTCGAACTTCGTATGTTGATTTGATAATCAAGAGTGTTTATTATTCTAGATGTGATTTGGGTTCGAATCGTACCAATCGTATTGTTATTAGGGCATTGTCCTCTCTTTGTAATTAACCAAAAAATATAATAACCTTATGAATCATATGAATGTGTAAAATTAGAAATTAAGGATTGTGTTTGTTTGATTGAAAATAGTTATAAAAAATGAATATTGAAAAATAGATTGGTTTAAGTTAGAATTAATTGAATTTTGGTTTCAATTAATTTGAAATTATTTCTATTTGAACTTTTAAAATTTTGGCATAAAGTGGGGTGGATATTTGGATATCACTTATGTTTTGTTTTTAATAATAATAATAAATTTTTAAAAAATAAAAATCAAAATGGTCTTTCTAAATTAAAAAAAACAGTTTTATATCAAAATCATTTTGGGGCTTATTGTTGGCCCAAATTGAAAAGTTCAAATTAATTTTTAAAAGCCCGGATGAATGTTTAAGGCCGAAATTAGTTTTAATTTGTTTTTCCAAAGCCCAAATTGTTTAGGTCAAAATCAATATGCAACTCGTTTGCTTTTAAAAGTCTAATTCCAACTCATAATCTAATGATTAAAGATGTTCATCGCTTCAAATATAAGCTGGATTTTAATGACGTTAATTGTTTAAATTTTATCTTATTATTATAATTCAAAAAAAAAAGTCTAATTCAAAATTTTAGGTCATCATTTCTTTAGTTTGCGACTATGGTTTCTGAACCTTAATTCCTGTATGGCCGCAAGTGCGAGGGCAGGAGGAAAAGCCAAATTTCTCAACCACTCTTGTTTTAGAAGTACAGTGAGAAAAAAAATGAAGCAAACAGTTTGAAATGCTTTTGGCATCACGAAATAGATCAAATGAGAAGTTAAACGCATTTTTGTCAATCCAAATAAATTATTAGAGATTAACACTAATTAAAAATATAGGGATAAAACAAACTCGTAAAAGAGTTAGTAATTAGTATCTGTTACAATTGTCCATGGGCCGAGTTGGGTCAAGTAAATCCATTTAGATTCATTTTTTAGGTCTTGGTCTTGTCCGAAAAATGAGCCTAAAATTTTATCTAAATCCGACTCGAATAAAAATACTAAAACTCGAACCAGTTCCCAACCCTTATTAAAATTTTTATATTATTTTTATATAAAAATAAATTTAAAAAATATAATACATCAAATATACTACAAACATTAAAATAAATTTTCACAACAAATAGAAAAAAAATTAAAAAGTATATATTTAAATAACACTAACATATGTGTAACTTAACAAACAAATACCTTCAAAATAGTAGTAAAATTAATAATAAAACAAGATATATAATATCCAAACAATAACAATAAAATAGTAGTAATATAATAGTAAAATAATAGCAAAACATTGAAACAACAGTAAAAAAAATAGTATTTTTTTTTTGCAAAATTGAGTCGGGTTAGACTCGAGCCAAAAAACTTACCCGAAGCTCAGCCCGTTTAGAAAACGAATCTTATTTTTTTGTTCAAATTCATTTTTCAGGTATAAATTTTTGTCCAAACCCTCTTATTTTTTGAGTGACCTGACCCATAGACAAATCTACTATCAATATAAAAAACCCTAAAAAAGAAAAATTAACACAAGCGAGACATTTTTTCGACTATTTTATCCAATTAACCCCGAAAAATAATTATTTACATAAATGATTCAGGTTAAAAAATAATCATCGAAATGACTTGAAATGAATAGTAAATTTAGGGTTTGAAGAGTAGATGGTCGACATCGACTTAATTTCTAACACAATCATTCCCTCATGAATATGATTGTGTCAGGGAGTAAAAAATAAATTTTTGGAGGTTTTGGATTCTAGATGGTTGACACCCATGTATTTTTTCAAATCATATTATATTGAAATACATTTATATTAGTTTTTAAAAAAAATTGAAGGTTGAGACACTTATGATCGACACCCCCGTCATCTGATTAAAAAAATTGGGATGCATACTCTTGCATCCCGATTATCAATGTCCCAGCAAAAAAAATTAATTTTTTTGGGTGCATATTCCCATTGTGATTTTTAAAATATGCACCCAAAGAATTTTTAATTTTTTTTTGCTGGGACACTAATAGTTGTGATGGGGGAGTATGCACTCCCAAATTTTTTTTAATGAGATAAAGAGGATGCCAAGCATCAGTTTTTAAGATTAATTTAATTCCTCGTACTCAAAAAAACTCTAGTGTCACAAAATGGGGAAAAAAGGGTACCTGAGCAGCAGTTTTCCCTTTGGCCTTGGCAATTTCTTTAAGCACCTCACACTCCAACACTCTATTGCTGCCCAAAAGGTTCCATTGGCTCCCAATGGGGAGTAAGCAGTCAAAAAGATCCCATTGGCTCGGCAAAACTCTCTTAGCTTCTTCTGTTGCCACATTGGGTTCATTTCCACCTTTCAAAACATTATAACAACTTCACCATCATTGTTATTCCAAAATCCAAAACCAAATTGAGAGTGTTACCTGGTTAACAGCGGGAGGGATGTTTGCTATGGCGAGGATGTCAGTCAGCTTTTTGCAGAAAAAGTTGCTGACACCAATTGATTTTGTGAGGTTAAGCCGCTGACATTCTTCCATGGCCGCCCATACAGAATTGAAATCCATAGGAAGGAAGTTTTCCTCCTTTATTGGGAATTCATAAGTCCCAGTTTTACAGCTGACAGGCCAGTGAATCAGAAAGAGATCCAGGTACTCCAACTTGAGATTTCTGCAGCCAATCATTCATATCTTGGACAAGAAAAACTTACATGATTGATTATATGAGAATGAGACTGATCATTCATATGTAATTGTTTTTACCGTAAGCTTCTCTTGAGGGCAGGGACAATAAGGTCTCCATGAGAATCGCCGCACCATAGCTTAGTAGATATGAAGAGCTCGTCTCGAGATTGGATTAATCCAATCGATAGTGCTTCTTGAATTGCTTCACCCAATGGCTGCTCTGACCCGTACTTGGCAGCCGTTTCAAAATGCCTATAACCAAGTTTGATTGATTGGAGAATTGCCAGTTTTGTAGCTTCAGCTCCTACGGGTGGGAAGACGGCCGTTCCGAACCCCAAAATTGGCATTTTCTCGCCATTGGAACCAAACCTATGCTCTGGAATACCGAAAGATGTTGACCCCATTCCCCAATCTGCAGATATTCTGCTTCGCGGCGTTAATCTAGTTTTCTCAAGGCTTGTGGATCTTAACAACAATTTTCCCAGGGTTTTGGAATTTATATATTTTTATCGTTGATTCCTCACAAATAACAGGAAGGGCTTTCCTTAATAATTTATCCATAATTGATAGGCAAGTTATTTTCTTGGAAAGTAAAAAAAAATTACTAGGAAAAACTAGCATTTCTTTTATTTATATTTGAGATTAAGATAAAATTTTCGATTAAATTCATTTTCGATTTATTTTTTTTTATCTATTTTGATTTAAATGGGTAATTTGATTTAGTATTGATCTTAACAATTTAAATCGAATAAAATTAACTTTTTAAACATTAAAAACATTTTTAATGTTATACCCAACTCAATGTAAAATAAATTCTAGCTCAACCCAAACATAAAAAATAAAACTCAAGCCCAAATTAATAATTACAATTCCAATTTTACAATTAATTTAATTATAATTTATTAACTTTGATGTATAAATAATTTATTTTTTAAAAATTTTGAAGATAAAAAAATAAAAATAAAAACCCATTAAACCAAATTGAATCGAACCAATGAAATTTAATTTGATTATTTCGGTTATCCTTTAAAATATTTTAAAAATATTTATAGCATGGATAGGCAAGTTGTTTCCTTAGAAGATGCTTTGGAAAATTCAAGCACCTCAACGGGTTCGTGCTTTTTTTTTTTATCCTTTGGCATGGCCGACTATTAACAAATCACGAAAGGCGATGGTGTTATATGACGGAGGATGATTCTTGTCCCTTGTGTGCAATTGGTTTGGAAACGATTCTACATGCAGTTAGGGACTGTATGTTTGCTAGCCGAGACAGGTTCAAATTGTTTTCTTTTCTTTGTCATTGCATGATTGGTTGACTTGGAATGTGCAGGACAAAGGAAGTTTGAGTAAAGCCGATGTCGAAATCACCTCGAGAACGGGGAGGGTTTCGAAAAATCATCATTTTTAATTTTTGAATAAAAGAGAAATGGGAGTCGCCACCAATCTTTTATTAGGTGTGATTGGATCACCATAAAACGTTTAAAACGTTTAAAAAGAGGGTCTTCGAAATCCAGAGAAACAGGTTCGGGAGTCGATTACGCATGAGGAAGGATTAGCACCCTCATACGCCCAAAAATTGGTACCACATGATTATTTTCGGGTCTTATTTTATGAAAACAATGAAAACTCGAGTAAAGTTTAAAATACGATATTTATTTTAGACGGCTTTGTATAATTTCAAAGGAAAAACTCTTAAGGAAAATTCACCCTCGTGTTTCGATCCTCTATGAGAATTAGAAGTCGTGTCCAACACATTAGAACACTAAATTCTCGGAATTTCAAAACTGCAGGACGTTTTGGGACATTTTGAAGAGAGTGTTCTATCATATAAACCATACGAAAATCACACCCAACATGTTAGGGCACGATGTTTCGAGATCTTCACACGAAAGAACATTGTTTCTTCTTTTGGTTATAAAACCACTTTGTATAATTATTAGATTGAAGAGTATTTTGAAAACCTTTGAAAAGGATATCCGATTTGCATGAATTACAAAAATCACACTTAACATGTTAAAGTGCGGTTTTTCGAAGTTTTCACACGAGAGGACATTGCCTCGTTTTTAAAATTATTTGTGATATAGATATATTTTTTGAGAATTTAAAAATTTCTTATTGAATTTAAAATGTAATCCTCAGACACATAGTTTAAAAGATTCAAATATGGAAAACCCGTTTACTTCGATTTTTACGGAGAATTAAAATCGTGACCAACACATTAGGACACGATATTCTCGGAATCTCGAGGTTGACAGGTATAAAAATCTTAAAAAGGATATTCGACGCGTGTGAGTTATACAAAAAATCACACCCGGCACGCTAGGGCATGATTTCTTGAAGCTTTCACACGAGAAGAACATTGCCTCGTCTTTGAAGATACTTTAAAAGTAAGTGTGTAAGTTTAAAATATCGAATAGCAATTAATAAGAGAAATTAAATACGAAGCAAGATAATAAGCAGATAAATAGAATGCAAAAAATGTAAAATGCAAGTGCATAATGATTAAAATAAATGCAAGTATTTAGTGAAGAAGAAAAACGACGCAATCGAGATCGAAAACGGGACCTTTGGATGCTCGGGGCGAAATGGTAATTTTGGACTTTCGAGGGTAAAAATTTAATTTTTGGTGAAAGTAGGGTCAAAAATGGAATCTTGGAAAGTTTACGGGTAAAACGGTAATTTTTGGTGAAATCGGGGTTAAAAATGAGATTTTAGAAAGTTTGAGGGGTAAAATGGAGATTTTTGGTGAAATCGGGGTTAAAAATGGAATTTTGGAAAGTTTGGGGGTAAAAATATAATTTATGAACAGTTTAGGGACCTTTAAGCAATAAAACCAAAGAATGGGTGACACGTGTCAGCCCCACAGACATCCAGAAGTTAAACGACTAATTTATAAATCTCGAAAAATTCTTGGGCCAATTTTGTGATTTAACAGAAGTTGATCTAAAGATTAAATTAAAACAACTTAAAAATAAGAGGGACCAGTGTATGAAATAGGTCGAAATATCGACACGTGGCAGCCTTTGGTGCATCCAAAATGTCAAAGGATTAAATTGAAAAGTAAACAAAATTACTGGGCCAAATTAGAAATAATTAAAAATATGAAAAGGACTAAATTAAATCAATTAAAAATGCTGAAGGACCAAACACGCAAATAACCCATTAATCGAAAACACGCAGATCCCAGAGGCAGGTCGGGTCGGATCGGGTTGGTCCACGGGTCTTCTATAAAAGCCATTTTAGGGTTTTTTTATTTATTTTCTTTCATTTTTTTAAAAAAAATCATGCCCCCTCTCCTTTTTTCTCTCCTCTCTCTCTCTCAAACCTCCATGGCCGGCTACCAAAGCCAACACCGATCTCCGGTGCTTGCCTAGTGCGTTGGGCTATACGCGCGCCACGTGCGGTTGTCCCATGCCAACGCCGTCCATCTCCGTCGTCCACGCACCATTCTCCGGCCACCGTCCCTCGCCAAAACTTAAAGGTACAAACCCCTTTTCTATTTCTTTCTTTCTTTTTTCTTTGAAACCGTTTTGATTTTTCCTTTGAAAACCTTTTTCTTTCTTTTAAAAAACTTCTTTGTTTAAAACCTAATGGATCTTGGTTCTTTAAGCTCCAAAATCTTTTCATAGTTTCCAGTTCTTATTTCCTTTATTCATCTTTAATATTTTAAAACATTAGATTTCCATGTTTGTTTCGAACCTTAATCCCCGTTTCATGCTTCTATGCAGATCCGAGGATGACGAGGCATAGGTGATGCACGAGGTTTTGCTGCGGCGACGGCTTGGATGGCTTCGACGGTGGCTTTGGTGGTGGTACGATCAAGGGAGTGCCCCTTGCCCCTTCATTTTCCTTTCTTTTTTAATTATTATTAAATTAATAATATTATTTATTAATATTTAATACCATTATCACTTTTTTATGCCTTTTATTATTATTAACAGATTAGTTATTATCACCCTCATTAATACCGATTTCATTAATGCGTTTTGAAAAAAAAGTAAATGATAAATAGTGGTATTCAAATATGCATTAATTCGTACATCGAAAACTGAATGGCGCTTTGAATGAAAACTTAAATCATGAATGTATTAAATGCTCATTGAAGATTACCTGAATGCCTTAGTTGCTAGGTACTATGAATCTGACCTGCCCCTGTTTCTGTAGTGTTTTGCCTTATCTTGTTCGAGTATGTTTGCCAACTCTTCTTGAATTTGGTAAATATTTTGGGAATCTGTGTGTTGTATTGGTTTTGTAATGCAACAGAAGTCTGTGTATCCAAGATTTTGCTATGTATTGATTCCTAAAAAAGGGGTTCGTAACCGCTTGTACATATTCTGTCTTGGCTTTTATAGCCATGTACATAATCATTCAATTTTGTTTTACATATTTAAATGCTAGTCCTAATCCATCTTTTCTTTTGCAGGTTCGGCTGTTGCAGTAGATGTAGCAGTGGCGGTGACAGTAGCAGTTGGAGCAGCTGGTGGCAGTGGCAACTTGGCTAGAGCTGATGCTGAAGACGATGATGTGGCACGTTGTGGTTGGCTGATGTGGTGGTGGCTGGTCCACAGTGCAAGTGGGAATAGCCTCTGTTTTGGCTTAGGATACATTAGGGTTTGGGCCAGTCTTAGACCCATTAGTGTTTTAAGTTACTTAAGGATTTGGCCCAATTGGGCTTTGTAACTTAAACATTATAATTGGATCTATATTTATAAATGGACTTTAAATTTTAAGTTTAAAGTTATTTCAAATGTATTTAAATTTAAAACAAATTTAAATTTAAATAAATTTAAAATTAATTTCAAACTTAATTTAAAATCCAAGTTGAGCCCGGTCAAAATTGGACTTCAACAACCGACATGGAATGGCAGACTTTGTTTGCCGTTTTATGTTGGTTCATTTGGAAATCTAGGAATGAATTTGTTTTCGCTAGTAAGCGTCGGAGTTCCCAGGCAATTGTGGACATGGGGCACTTATGTTATCATGATCTAGAAAGAAAGATTGTATCGCTCACCACATGCATCACAATCAAAAGGTGTAGTCCTCCAACTATTGGTTGGCTTAAACTGAATTCAGATGGGGCCGTATCCTTAGATGGCCATTATGCATCTTTTGGAAGGATGTTGAGGGATTCGAATGCAGAGTGGTTGTGGGGATATGCAATGAGGATAGGTAGCGACTCAATCTTTAAAGTGGAAGCACGGGGAATGTTGGAAGGCTTATTTCTGGCATGGACAAAGGCTTTAAGAGAATTGAAGTCGAAAGTGATAATGCCCTTTTGGTTGAACTACTCATTTTCGGGGGAGGGATAAACAACAATTTGGTGGAGGTGTGCCTCTTACATCAGGTCTTGCGACGGGATTGGGATATTCGTATTAGACATATTTCAAGGAATGCTAATGTTGTTGTGGATGCCATGGCAAAACATATGGGCTTAGGAGACCCAATGTTTCAACTCTTTTGAGTTCCTTCAACTTCAATTTGTCGATTCATTCGTGCTGATATAGATGTCACTAGTAGTAATTCGGTTTAGTTATCTTGTAATCGCTTAAAGTTGTCTATTTCGACCAAAAAAAAAATCAATACTCAATTTTCATTTTTTTTAATGCATGGATTGAAAATTTAATCATTTTATTGAATATTAATATAAAATGAGAAAATGTTGAAATAAATTTAAATTTTTTGCTATAATGATTTATACGTATGAATCATTTATATATTAATTAATTATTTATTAATTTATAATGAACAGATGTGAAAAGAAAATTACAATATCCATTTATAATAAATACAAACATAGTTTGGTTAATAAATATTATTTAATTATCATAAATATAACTAATTTGACTATTATTACTTTTATTTCATAATAAAAGTTCATATATCTTATTTATTATATTACATTAAATTGTGTTTAATATAAAATAAATTTAATAATAGTCAAACTATTTTTCCTTCAAAATTGATTTTTAAAATTTTTTTAAACACTATCCATATCACAAACAAAAATTAGTCAACTATTTTTTTTTATTTTTTCATAAGTCAAATTTATACTTTTACATTATTTAAAATTTTATTTTGTTTCAAAATAAATTATTTAAAATTTATTTCTAAAATCAAAAAGTATTAGATATATATTATTTCCAAAATTAAAAAAAAAACTTTACTTCTAAAAATAATTGAAAATTTAAATATTTTAAAAAATTAAAAGTTTATTTATACAATTAGAAAGTATTAGATGCATATTATTTCTATAATTATATAGGACTTTATTTCTAAAATTAAGCTTAAAAATATTTTTTAATTATGAAAAGAGTTATAAAACAAAATTGGAATGACTTCACCACGCATCACCCATGAGAACATCTTTGAATTTTCTCCAACTCATTTTTCTTAGAAATAAGTTTTATATATATAATTGGGAGGTGACTCTCAATTTCTTTTTCTCCCTCAACAAAGGCTGCTTCGCATGTTTTATGTTTGGACCATCCAAATGTTATTCAACAGTTTGTGTTAAAAGTCATCATTGCTTACCATGTTTATTCTAGAGATTTTGATTAAAAGATTGAAAGTTTTATTTGGGTTTAATAAATTTAGTCATTAACGTTTACATATTTTTAAAAAATAATTTTAATTGTATTTTTGAGTTTTTTTTTATCATCAACTTTTGTTTTTTTTAATTTGTTTTTTTAACAGATTTAATGAAAGTATTGTTAAAAAAAAGTTAATGAGGATGATGTGGAATTTCATATATGAAATATTTTTAATAAGATGCAATTTATTACTTAGATTACCCAACAAGATAATTACATGTGGAAAATAATAAAATAAATAAATAATAAATTAAATTGAAAAAATAACTCTTAATTTAAAGAAAATAAATGTAATTATATTTACAAAAATTAACTTAGTAGAAAAAATTCTCAGCAAACAAATGTACGAAAAATTAAATTCTTTTCAAAGAAAAGAAAGACTGCAACCTTTCTATGTTTGGACCATCCAAATGTTATTCAACAATTTGTGTTAGAAGATGTCATTGCTTACCATGTTTGTTCTTCTAGAGATTTTGATTAAAAGACTGAAAGTTTTATGTAGGTTTAATAATAAATTTGGTCACTAAATTTACATGTTTTTTAAAAAATAATTTTAATTGTATTTTTAAGTTTTCTTTTGTCATCAACCTTTGCTCTCTCTTTTTTAATTTGTTTTTCTAATAGATTTAATGAAAGTATTATTAAAAAAAGTTAATGAGGATGATATGGAATTTCATATATGAAATCTTTTTAATGGGATGTAATTTATTACTTAAATTACCCAATAAGATAATCACATGTAGAAAATAATAAAATAAATAAATAATACATTAAATTGAAAAAATAACTCTTAATTTAAAGAAAATAAATGTATTTATATCTAAAAAAATTACCTCATAGAAAAACTTCACAGTAAACAAATGTATGGAAAATTGAAACTTTTAAAAAAAAGAAAGATTGCAACCTTGATTTATTAATTAAATCTGTTATAAAAAACATATTGAAAACAAGAACAAAGGTTGATGGCTAAAAAATACTCAAAAATACAATTAGGATCATTTTGACAAAACATGCAAACGTGAATGACCAAATTTATCATTAAACATTTTACTTATTCTAAAGACATTGTGGTTAAGAGGTAACCAAAAAAAGTCAAAAACGTTTGTATTGAAAAATCCTCCAATTCTCTTCCTCTCCACTTTATTATAAATTACTTGTTGATTATTAGGAAAAATGAGATCTCACGAATGCAATGGAAAGAGTAGAATTAGATAATGCAGTGCTAGAAGGGCAGGCAGAGATATGGCGTTACATGTACAGCTTCGTAGATTCCATGGCGCTTAAGTCTGCCGTGGAGCTCCGCATAGCTGACATAATACACTCTCATGGTGGCCCTGTCACTTTGTCGCAAATAGCTTCATGCATTAATGGCGGCCTTACTTCACCCAGCATCCCCACCCTTGCTCGCATAATGAGATTGCTCGTTCGCAGAAAGATTTTTACCATCCACCATCCTTCAGACGGTGGAGATCTCTTATACGACCTCACTCACTCATCGAGATGGCTTTTACATGATTCAGAGAAAACTCTAGCGCCCATGGTACTAATGGAGAACCATCCATTGCAAATGGCTCCTTGGCACTACATTAGCCAATGCGTGAAAGAAGGTGGCATTGCCTTCAAGAAAGCTCATGGGTGTGAGACATGGGATTTAGCATCAAGGAATCCTGATTTCAACAAGGTTTTTAACGATGGCTTGGCTTGTACATCCAAGATCCTCACTAGTACAATCCTGTCGAGTTACAAACAAGGGTTTAGCTCCATTGGATCGTTGGTTGATGTCGGAGGTGGGACTGGAGGCTTAGTATCAGAGATCGTCAAAGCATATCCACACATCAAAGGTGTTAACTTTGATTTGCCGCATGTCGTCTCGACGGCACCAGCATATAATGGGGTCTCTCATATTGGTGGTGACATGTTTCATGCCATTCCAAAAGCTGATGCAGTCA
This sequence comes from Gossypioides kirkii, assembly GCA_005610355.1. Lineage (NCBI taxonomy): Eukaryota > Viridiplantae > Streptophyta > Magnoliopsida > Malvales > Malvaceae > Gossypioides > Gossypioides kirkii. Next base: position 37,611,943 of record CP032246.1, read on the forward strand.
TTATGAAGGTACTTACTTAAATCATAAATTTAAATTTGTTTTTCATGGAGCATAATATCAAGAAACTTTATACAAATATTGTAACTGGAGAAAGACCATTATCGTTTTTATTTTTGGTAATTGTGAGAGTGAAAATACATGATTTAAGGTATAAAAATCAAAGTAGTCCGGTATCAAGAAAATTTATACAAATATTTAAATTTCACATGAAAAATCTATTGATCATATTTTATTAAATGAAAATAATATTAAGTAAGTGGAATTAAATATATCAATTCAATAAAGTATTAAGTTATTTAATTAATTAAATATTTTACTATTAATTTGGAACATCATTAACTTATAAATCAATTACGTGAATTTAATAACTCATGATAAATTAATTAGTTTAATTTGATAACTCATATTAATTAATTGAACTTGTTGATTGATGAACTTCATAATTAATCAGGTGGAAGAATCTAAAATAAAATGTGCATAAAAATAATAATGCGTGCACTGGCTACACATCTTTTAATTTTTATTGATTTGATCCTCACCTTCATTTTTAAATATAATTCTCACACTTTCTTTATTTGATAGAAATTCACGATATGAATTTTATGGTAAATTTATAACAATTATCTTTCTATAACATGTTGTTATAGGTATATAACAATTACCTCTTTATAACAAGCTAGCAAAATCTTGACAGACAAATGGGGTTGTTACAGAGAAGGTTGACTGTAGTATAGATATAAATATGTTTGGTTCAAATTGTGTTTAAACCAATTAACTTTTCAGATTAAAAAAAAACCTATTTTTATTTACTATCTCAGTAAGGTAAAAGTACTTATAATAGGAGTCAGATTGTATTTTTTTTCTCTCTACTCACAAAATAAGCAAATTAGTCCTTGTATGTTTGCTTAAAGAGAGCAAATAGATTATTTTGTTAAAAATTGCATCCATTTCTATTGCTAAAAATTGGTCACTGTATGTGAACATCACGTACACGTGGTGTGTCTAGTTATTCTGTCAAGTATGTTAGTTTTTGACAGTACAAATAAATAAAATTTTTAACAAAAAAATTAATTTACTTTTTGATCTAATGTACAAAAATCAACTTAGCATACTTTAAAATAATCGACCCCCTAAAATGAAAAATTTTCTATTTAAATATTTAAATTTTAATCAAGTTTCAGCACTACTTAGAATGGTTAACAACGTATTTAAAGTAATATTAATTATAAGAAAATAAGTAGATATTGATTTTTTTTGTATGTTTATTATTTGCAGTGGATATTGCATGATTGGAGTGATGAGGAATGCATACAAATATTAAGGAATTGTAAGAAAGCAATACCAAGAGAGAATGGGAAAGTGATAATTGTTGAAATAATTTTGAAAGAAGATGCAAGTGGAGTGTTCGATGAAATCGGATTCATGCTTGACCTCGTAATGATTACACATACCCATGGTAAGGAGAGAACAGAGGTGGAATGGAAGAAAATCTTGGAAGGAGGAGGCTTTTCTCACCACAAAATCATCAACATTCCTGCCTTGGTTTCCATCATCGAAGCTTATCCTGATGATGAATAGCTTTTTAGCATAATGCCAGCAGTGGGGATTTAATTTCCTATTTTATGAACCTTCCTTTATGATCATTTAGGCATCAATAAATGTACGTGATTATGTTATTCTCTCTTCTTCTTTTTTTACTGTATACTAAAATATAATAATTTCAAACCTCGTGTGTTGACCTGATGATTAAGGATGTTTATTGTTTCAGGCGTGATTTGGGTTTGAATCGCGTCAATCGTGTTGTTGTTAGGGCTTTGCCCTCTCTTTGTAATTCACCAAAAAATATAATAACCTCATGAATCATATGAATGTGTAAAATTAGAAATTAAGGATTGTGTTTGTTTGATTAAAAATAGTTATAAGAAAATGAATATTGAAAAATAGATTGTTTTTTTTTTTTTGAAAATTTTATGTTTTTTAGTGTTTGAATAATTTCACATAAAACATTTTCTATTTTCTAACAAAAGTTTCACCATTTCTCACTTGCATATAATCGGCAAAATACTCTTATAATCAATTTTATGATATTGATATCTCTTCTCTCTACATAGGTTAAAAAAGAAAATAAGTTGTCAACAATCATATTTCATAATCTCCGAGAGTTGACTATTATAATTTGTTAGAGGTATATGTTGACACCTAATTTTATCAAACCTTTCTATTTTAACTTGGGTTTTAAAATTATCGAAAGATCATAAATTTTCTTTTGGGCATGTTTATTTCGATTTTAAAATAAAATTGTTATCAATTTAATTTTAAAATTGGAATTAAAATAGGGTTAAATTGAATTCTTCTCCATTTAAAATCACATTAAGTTAGAATTAATTGAATTTTGGTTTCAATTAATTTGAAATTATTTCTATTTGAACTTTTAAAATTTTGGCATAAAGTGGGGTGGATATTTGGATATCACTTATGTTTGTTTTTGAATAATAATAATAATAATAATAAATTTTTAAAAAATCAAAATCAAAATGGTCTTTTTAAATTAAAAAAAAAAACAGTTTTATATCAAAATCATTTTGGGGCTTATTGTTGGCCCAAATTAAAAAGTCCAAATTAATTTTTAAAAGCCCGGATGAATGTTTAAGGCGGAAATTAGTTTTAATTTGTTTTTCCAAAGCCCAAATTGTTTAGGTCAAAATCAATATGCAACTCGTTTGCTTTTAAAAGTTTAATTCGAACTCATAGCCTGATGATCAAGGATGTTCATCGTTTTAGATATGATCTGGGTTTTAGTTGCGTTAATTATTCGGATTTTACCCTGTTATTATAATTAAAAAAAAGTCTAATTCAAAATTTTAGGTCTGTCATTTCTTCAGTTTGCGGCTATGGTTTCTGAACCCTAATTCCTGTATGGCCGCAAGCGTGAGGGCAGGAGGAAAAGCCAAATTTCTCAACCACTCTTGTTTTAGCAGTACAGTGAGAAAAAATGAAGCAAACAGTTTGAAATGCTTTTGGCATCATGAAATAGATCAAATGAGCAGTTAAACGCAATTTTGTCAGTCAAAATAAATTGTTAGAGATTAACACTAATTAAAAATACAGCGATTAAACAAACTCGTAAAAAAGTTAGTAATTAGTATCTGTTAGAGTTGTCCATGGGCTGAGTTGGGTCAAGTAAAAAATTTAGATCTGTTTTCTAAGTTTGGGTCCTGCCCGAAAAATGAGTCTAAAATTTTATCTAAATCTAACTCGAATAAAAATACTAAAACTCGAACCCGTTCCCAACCCTTATTAAAATTTTTATATTATTTTCATATAAAAATAAATTTAAAAAATATAATACATCAAATATACTAACATATGTGCAACTTAACAAACAAATACCTATAAAATAGTAGTAAGATTAATAATAAAATAAGATATATAATATCTAAACAATAACAATAAAATAGTAGCAATATAATAGTGAAATAATAGCAAAACAATGAAACAACAATAAAAAAACAACAACAGTATATTTTTTTGCAAAATTGGGTCGGGTTAGGCCCGAGCCAAAAATCTTACCCGAAGCTCGACCCTTTTAGAAAATGAGTCTTATTTTTTATCCAAATTCATTTTTTGGATTTATATTTTTGTCCAAACTCTTTTATTTTTTTAGTGACCTGACCCATAGACAAATCTACTATCAATGTAAAAAAAACCTAAAAAAATAAGAATTAACACGAGCGAGACATTTTTTCGGCTATTTTATCCAATTAACCCCCAAAAAATAATTATTTACATAAATGATTCAGGTTAAAAAATAATCATTTAAATGACCTAAAATGAACAGTAAATTTGAAGTTTGGAGAGTAGATGGTCGACACCAACTTAATTTCTAATACAATCATTCCCTCATGAATATGATTGTGTTAGGGAGTAAAAAAAATTTTGGGGGTTTTAGACACTAGATGGATGGTAACTATGTATTTTTTTCAAACTGTATCATATTGGTATACATTTATACTAGTATTTAAAAAAAATTTAGTGTTGGGACACTGATGGTCGTCACCCCTTTCATCTAATTAAAAAAATTGGGATGCATACTCTCGCATCACGGCTATCAGTGTCCTAGCAAAAAATTATTAATTTTTTTTGTTGGGACACTGATAGTTGCGATGCGGGAGTATGCACCCCCAAAATTTTTTTAATCGTATAAAGAGGATGCCAACCATCAGTGTCCCAGTACCCAATTTTTTTTTAAATCTAAAAAAGGGATGTCGACCATCAGTGTTCTAACACCTCAAAAAAATTATCAGATATAGGGGGTGATGGCCATCAATGTCCCAACATCCCAAAAATTATTATTTTTAAATGCTAGTATAATTGTATACCAACATGAAACAATTTGAAAAAAATACATGGGTCGGTCATCTAGTGTCCAAAACCCCAAAAATTAATTTTTTACTCATTAGCACAATCATGAGACAATGATTGTGTTAGAAATTGAGTGGGTGCCGACCATCTATTCCCCAAAATCCAAATTTACTATTTATTTAAGGTCATTTAAGTGATTGTTTTTTAATTAGATTCATTTACGTAAATAATTATTTTTTTCGAGTTAATTGGATAAAATATTTTTTTTCTTTCATGCATATGGAATAAATAGGGATGGGCCTCAATGAATGTGGCTTCATCGGACCAACAACTCTCGGTCTTAAAGGTGCTATGAGTCCCCCGATTTTTCTTTTTCTTTTCCTTCTTTATTTCATTTTCTCTTTTCTTTCTTCCCTCTTTATCAAGAAGCTATAGAGGTCGGTTGGAGCGACATCCTCGAGTGATGTGAGCCTAGCAAGGGTCCTCCCTCACCAGATCTATGATAAACAGTCAACAACATAAACACAAAAACTTTTTCTTTTTTCTTTTAAAATAGAAAGAAAGAAAAGACAAAAGTAGTGAATTAAAAAAATGAAAGTTTTTAAAATGGTTAAATATAAAATTAGTACCCGAACTTTTTTTTCGTCCACTGGTTTGGTACCTGACCCTAATGTTATTTATTTTTTGATGACGTGGCAGCGATAGCCAATAACGCGCTGCCATGTGTCGCAATCTGGTGAGCCCAAATAACCCATCTCTGACTCGACTCTAACTCTATTTTTTAAAATTTGTTTTTCCTTTAAATAACCCTAACTCTATCTTCTTCTATTTTTCATTTTGTTTTCACCATTGTTTTCCCTCCCTCACCTCACCATCGTTTTCCCTTTTTTCTTCAAAGAAATATTAACCCTAACTCCATATTCCTATTTTCATTTCATTTTCCCTCATCCTCAACTTATTCTATTTTTTCTTTCATTTTCATCATAGAATCGTTTTCCCTTTTTTTCTTCCGATTTCACCATTGTTTTCCCTCACCTTCCACAAAATTCCTTAACCATGTCTTCTTCTACTAATAGAAAATCAAATGGGCAAAGAGGTGTTCAGTACTATCATTGCGAGTTAAGGGCACGTGTTTGCTACGCAAATACTCCAAAGAACAAAGGCAGGAGATTCTTTGGGTGTTTGAATTTCAAAGAGGTAAATTAGGGTTTTAGGATTTTTATCTGTCGAATTTCATTATTTTAAGTTTGCATTTTAAGGTTTAATATTTTGGATGTTTATTGTTGTATGTGTAATATGAAGAACGGGGGATGTGATTTTTTTCGGTGGGTTGAAGGTGACATTGAAAGCACAGACTTAACTGTAAATGGAGAAGGATGCACAATTGATGGTTGAATAATAGTAGAAACTAAGATGTTATTGATAGAGAACAGGAGATTAAGAATCGAGAACGATGAGTTCAATATTGAAGAAATGTGAAGAATGCGATCGAGGGTAACTCGTTTGGAAGAGAAGATAAAATTGTACAAGGAAAGACTGTCGAAGAACAACAAAGTAATAGTTCCTTATAAGTTTTTGTTAATTGTATCATGGATAATGTTTTTCGGTTATATTGCTTATGGATGGTGAAATATTTTGTAACAATGGATGAATTGAATGAAATGGAAAATATTTGTTATCCATAAATTGACAAAATACAACTTAATATAATGTCCATCAAAATATAACCATTGTACATCTAACAAATTAAACATATTAAACATCTAAATAAAACCATCTATCGTATGTTAACAAAATACGATCATCAAATTAAACATTGTATCTAAAAAAACCATCCATTGTATCTCAATAAAACCATTCATCTATCTCCATAGCTTACAATTATGCTTCAGTAGGGTTTTGGTTTTAGCCTTTTTCGTGTTCTTACTTTCTTGTGTCCCTCCAGCAGTTTCCTTCTCCTTCCTTTTATTGGTGCACTTGGTTGGGGTAGTCACCATGGTATCCCCTCTCATACCAATGCATAAAATAACATTAGATTTAAAAAACATGTCAAAAAACACAGGAGGTAGTTTAAAGGATGGCTACTTACATTCAAAATTTACATCCCTGTCCTCTCATCGGTGTATAACTCAATCCCTTGCACAACTTGTTTTCCCCTACTACGAAGTCTTGTAAGCATTTGTTGTGTTGAAGAAGGTGGCATGGTGGGAGGAGTTGGTTGTGTTGAAGGAGCTAGTGGTAATGATGCAGATGCTTTAGATGCAACAATTTGAGGGGTGGTGGAGCTAGTAGAGCAGAATCAAATGGAGTTGCTAGAGAATAAGTTGTTGCGACTGGTGGAACAAGAGGTGCTAAGGCTGGTTGAGGTGTACCCTGAAAATTAAACATGTTAGTAGTTCTAAAATAAAACATGTTTTGCATTAAAATTCTTAGGATAGAGTTACACTTATAGAATTAGTATTTTGACATCTTCTAAAGTTATGTCCAACTATTGAACACGTTTGGCACTTTATCTTTCTTCCTCTTCTAGACAGTTCACTCCCACTTATCTCTCCCTCTTCTTTGACTCTGATTTTTTTGGTCTCCCGAGCATTTTCCTTGGAATGGGAGGGTCAGTTGGTCCCATATCGATTTTTAACCATAATTTCTCACTTGGGATAGCAGGCAATACATAGCCATACAATTTTTCATAAACATCCGTATTAAACCTCTTATAAACAAAATAAAAAATATCAGTTTTTTTCCATAAAATTGCTGCAACAGCATGTAGACATGAGATGCCAGTGAGATCCCATCTCCTGCAACTACAAGACCACTAAAATAACTTAACAACTACAACATCACCAAAGTTTGCCACTTCAAACCCTTCTGCTCCATTCTATTTAACATGACAATATAAACTCCTTTAGATACTCTTATGTAACTTATCACATATTATTTTAGGACAGAATTGATCATTCCAGTTTTTAGCTTTGGCAAAATTGTTTATAATCCTAGCCATAACATACTGTCTAATTTCTTCTAATATGGAAATTATAGACATTAACCTAACTTCTAAAATTGCTGCATTAAATGACTCCGCAAAATTGTTGTCAGTTGCATCAGATATGGACCTACCAGAAAAAAAAGCCTTTGACCATTACTGAGGGTCAATCCTAAGTAGACTTACCTTGGCACTGTGTTTGATACAGTCAATCTTTTTAATGTGTTCTTTAAAATCAGCATTTATGTATAATTTGTAAGCTCCCAAAATGCTTGTTGCAGGTCTCCTCCAAGATTTTCTTTCCTCCAGTTGGCATATAAATGTCTTGCACAGACTCTATGCTCAACCCTTGGCAACAAATCAGAAATCTCTTTCATCAAACCCTAAATGCAAACACAAACAATAACATTAGATTATTAAGAACCATCACCAATTACTAAATCTGAAATAAGATTATTAAGAAACCATCTCCATGTTTCTGTGCTTTCATTCTTCATAACTGTCCATGAGATAGGGTATATTTGGTCATTACCAAATCTACCCATAGCACACAGAAGTTCCCTTTGAATCTTTCTTTCAAAAAGCATCCATCTAGACAAATAAAATGTCTACAACACTCCAAAAACCCTTTTCTCAAAGGACTAAACCCTACATAAAATCTCCTAAACTTAGAAATTTCAGTAAGGGTTGGTCTTTCTACCATTACCTCTATATTACCATCCGGATCTGCCTTTCAAAGTGCATTTGCATAGTTTCATAGTCTGCTAAACTCATAGCAAACCCTTCCATTTATTTCCTCTAGAACCCATTTACTGGCTCTACTGCATGTACCCCTGCTCAGTTCAATTTTAAACTCTTCCTTGGCTAGTTTCTGCATCTCAGTTAACTTCAGCTTCGGAATCACACTAATCTTACTTAATAAATTCTCCCCAACAAACTTGTAAGTTGCCTTTTTGTTCTTAAAAGTAATAGAATACTTGTGGGTTTCTATAAAGGTTTTTATCTTGTAAAAACCATCACTATTATCTACAGCAACATATATTTTGAATGGACATCCATCTTGTAACAGCCTGATTTTCAGTGGTGTTAGAAACAGTAATTTCAGGATCACAATTTCGACGAGTCGAGTTGTTAATTTATTTACTGTAAATATTTACGACTTTGTTAGCATCGTATTAAAATGTGGTAAGAAAATTTTAATGTTTAAACAGTTGATTGAGTAGAAAGGATTAAATTGTAATAGGTATAAAAGTAGAGATAATTGATTAAAAGGGCCAAATGAACTATTAGTGAGTGGTTTATCATGATTAGTATTAATGGTAAATAGGTTGATTAAGATTAAAAAAAGGATTAATTAAACCTTAATAATGAAAGTCTAAATATTTACAAAACTACCATTGACTATATATATGAAATTAAAAGAGAAAAATGAGATTTTCAGCTATTTTCTTCATCTCTTCCATAGCAAGACTAAGAAAAATTAAGGTTCCATTGTTGAAACTTTGAGCTTTAATTTGGGTAAGCAAATCCCGATCGTTTTTAGTTATTTTTATATTTTTGAGTCCGTATCAACTTAAGTTAGCTTATGCAAGGACTAATTTGTGAATCTGTCAAATGTTAGAAAACTTGCCATTATTTAAATTTCTTGTTCTTGAAAGTTTTTGATGTATTTGAATGTTTGATGCTTGGGTTAAATCTTTTTGTAAAGTGATTTTTGATGAAATTGGGATTAAAGGACTAAAATGTGAAATTGGTGAGATTTCATGTATTGTTGTAAAAATAGATATGTGAATGGGTTGGATAAGTACCCAAGAGAATTCGGCTATGTTTGTTATGCAAGATAATGGTTATTTTGTATGTTTTATGTTAAAAGGACTAAATTGAATAAAAAGAAACCATTAGGGGTAAAATTGTAATTTTTCCAAAAAAGACAAAATTGTGTTGGATGACTAAATTATGTAATTTAATGTGATAATTAAATGATTTTTGAATGTAGACTACGATCGTGCTACCAACCGTGGAAAAGAGAAATTGGCGGATTCGTCCCTAAAGCTTTTCCTAAACTGCAAATCCAGTGCAGTAAGTTCGTAATGTAAATCTTACTTAATATCTTTGTATATGCATATATTGTTAATGTACAACAAATTGGAAGCATTCGATATTGAAGATGATCGAAGAAATGCAACACAAGAGATAGTAGCCTTTATGCCGTTGAAATAGTATTGACACAATGGTTGGGGTACCGTATGTGTTACGAGTCCTCAACAGCTCGTGTCAGCAGCATCGTGAGTCGAAAAAAGATATGGATCCTATATGGATTACAGGTCCTACGATGGTTGGGACTTATGCTTTATGCATACTCCCGACAGCTCGTGTGAGCAGCATCGTTAGGAAACAACTTACAGTACAGATAGACACCGTACCGATGGTTGGGGTACCGCATATTTTGCGAGTCCTTGACAGCTCGTGTCAACAGTATCGGGTACTGGTAACAGAAAGTTATGAACAGGAAGAGAAGTTATAAATACTCAAGAGCAATGAAAACTACGTGGGCTCGAATGAGTCATTGTTGCTATTACCATGTTGGTATTTCTTAACTATCAAACTTAACAAGCTATTAAGCTTACAACAGTTGTTGTTATTATTTTGTAGATCGTTTTGCTTATTGAAGATCGGATCATCGACCTCACTTGAAGTCACACTATCACGAAGTTGTCGGTAGATTTTGCATCACTCGGTCTTATGGCATGTACTAGGATGTTATTAACCTTGATGTTGAACTAAAGATGTTGAAATCTTGTTATTTTGATTGTGTATAAGCATGAGGTATAACATATATGTTTAAGTATATGATGCTTGTAAAACCTAGAAGTTGTGTATGAAGTGTGATATCTAAATGCATAACATGTGTTGATATGCTAACTTGTGTTTTGGTACAATTCTTAAAATTTGCATACTTGTTTCGATAGAACTTATACAAGTATCGGTAGAAATACAGGGTAAGAGAGACGTTGTTCTCTGACTTGAGTTTTACCAGTAGTTGAATTACAAGTATCGGTAGTTTCTAGCATTGTTATATCGGTAGTTGGTAAACATATATCAGTAGAAGTTGCAGGGTGTGAATTTTTGCTCTTTGGAATTTTTGGTATCGGTAGATGTATGACTTGTATCAGTAGAAATCTTACTTGTATGGGTAGAACTAGTGCAAATACCGGTAGAAGTCTGCACAGTTTCCAAATTGTTCACTAACTTAACCACTACCGATACCTGACCATCAGGTACCGGTAGAAGTCCCCTAAAGTGTTGGAAATACCATTTTACCCTAATAAAATTGTGTTATGTTTTGATATTGTTTAAAATTGTGAGAAAAGATTTTTGTATTGAATAAAGATGCAAATAGTCAGATATGTGTAAAAGGTGAATAGTATAAAATGAATAGAAGACACTGGAATCCTAATCGGTACGGAACTTGAGATTTGGGTGTTACACATCTACCTTGCATTTCACCCTAATCCTACCCTTCTCATTCCTTAAAAACACAATATCAAACCTTTTATTTACAGCATATTTCGATAATGCAGTCTTGAATTCCTCTGGTCCCTTAAACACTATACCAAGCTCCAAATGTGGTATTGGGTTTTTAAGGTCGAAACAGACATGTTTGCTACTCCTACAAACTACCTCACCATCTGAATCACTTCCATAAGACCCTAGATCCGATGAATTAACATATTCAATTCCCTCATTTGATGAAACCTCACCAGTTTTCTCTCCCTTTTCACTAGTTTCACCTACCTTTTCTCCTTCTCTTTCAGTTTTTTTCCTTTACATTTTTATACCAATCCTTTATATTTTTCACCTCTTCATCCTCTCATTCTACCCCCAAAGCCCCACTAACCAATGAGTTGTCTGTATCACTAGGCCTACGACTGTCACTACTTTTCCCACTCTCAGCACATGTCTCACTACTCTCACTAAAGTCTGATCCCACATTAGATTCCCAACCTAACTTTGTAAATGTTTGCCCGGCCACACCATTACTTCTCTCATTATAGTTTAATTCTTCATCCTTTTCCCTACTGTAGGAAATAATATGGTATCATCAACAACATCAGGTGTGTCTACCTCGTGCTCAACATATACATGTATAACCCTCTTTGTCTAATATGGTTAATCATTACTATGAATGATGAATTATCATAGCAAAGACAAAGTCCCTTACTTAAATCTACCTCACCCTCAGAATATATAAAATTCCTCACAGCTCTATACCCAACTTCCACTACCATTTCACAGAAAGTATAATAACATAAAAAATCAGGGTCCAAATCCCATTGCAGCACTTCCCCTCCAACATAGAATGCACATGAGTTTGTAACAAAAGTTCCACCCAAATGCATATGCACCACACATTTATCCCAAGACATTACACCAAACTGTACATAAACATTAATAAACAGTCATACAAACATAACATACATAATTATATATACATAACATACAGAATTATACATACATAATACATAAAATAGTAAACATAACATACATAATATACGTGATACACATACAAATATACAAACATAACAATAAATATAATAAACATGATATACATACAAATATACAAACATAACAATAAACATAACATACATAATATACATGATATACATACAAATACACAAACATAACAGTAAACATAACATACATAATATACATGATACACATGCAAATATACAAACATAACACTAAACATAACATACATAATATACATATCATACATACAAATATACAAACATAACAGTACATAACATACATAATCATACATACATACACAAACAGTAAAGAAACACACATATCAGACAATAGCAGACATACCTTTCGATGTTGTCAATCTCTTAAACGAACGCTCGAACAAAATTCAGTCACTCACGAATGCCAACAAAAACAAAAAAATAAAAGTTAGATATAATACCAATTAAAAATTAAAAATTAAAAGTTATGTATAATACGAAATAAAACAAAGTCAAAATCCAGAAAATAACAAAATAAAATAGAGTCAAAACCAGAAAATAACAAAACAAAACAGAGTGAAAATCCAAAAAAAAAAAAACCTCATCGATTGTATTTTTTAACATAAAAAAATAAAAAGAACAAGACCCAAAAAATACAGTCAAATACCTATAATTGATGGTCGAAAACCCTAAATCTGATTCGAATACTACTTGATCATGAAAAAGATGAGTAATCGATCATGAAACAAAGGTTTTTTTTCAGACAAAAAGGGTGAGTAATAGAAACAATCGAAAGAGTTTTCTGAGGGGAAGAACAATCGAAAGGGTGAGTAATCGAAATAATCGAAATGGTTTTCTGAGAGGAAGAATAATCGAAAAGGCTTGTAATCTGCCTTTTGAAATCAAAATTGAATCGAAAGGTTTCAATTTTCCCCAAATAATTATAATGCTTTTAATTGTTTTATTTTTTAAAGTTTTATTTAACTCTTCATTAATTTAGTTTTTTTTTTCAAAGGGTCGGGTCAGAGAAGGGGAACGATCGGGTTAGAGATAGGTTATCTAGGATCACTATATTGTGACACGTGGTGGTGCGTTATTGGCCATCGTTGCCACTTCATTAAAAAATAAACGACGTTAGGGTCAGGTGCCAGACCACTGGACGGAAAAAAAGTTTGGGTACCAATCTGGGACAAAAAAACTTTAGGTATCAATATGGGAAAAGTGGACCAATTCGGGTACTAATTTTATATTTAACCCTTTTTAAAACTTTTGATTTTACTAACCACCATGAAGGGGCTCCACCATTAGAATCCAAAATTTAATTAAGTGATGATAATTATTGCATTGATAATAAAAATATTATTAATAAATAAATAATTTTTGTTGAAAGGTAAATTTATTGACTCATTTAATGAATGGAGCCAAATTCAGAAAAAAATAACAAACACTTGTCGTATATGGTGAAAGACAAATTCCATCAACACAATAAAGGTTTTAGCTTCAGCTTCAATAGAACATTATGACACGTTGACAATTGGTTTTGTCACAACTTAAGCACGACATATCTGGAGTGATTGTAAGCACTTAATACAATAAAGAAATTAACTCCGAATGATCCAAAACGGTGAGCAAAAATTGACAAAAGAATCGAGTATTCACCAAATTAGAGAAGGTGACAACAAAACCATCCCTAAATCACTTGTAAAACTAAGGTCACGTGCATAAGCAAGACTAAAAAACGTGCTATAAGAACAGAAAAAAAACTTCTAAAACCAAAAACTTATTAAATAATGGAAAAACAAACAAAAAACATATAAAACTTAAGTTAACACATGTCCAAATCGACTTATGAAATCATTTGTTATTTTGAAAAATTATTGGTAGTTGGTGGAGTTTTAGCAAATGACAGGTATCATCCTCTATCCATCATAACTTGTGAAGACAATAAAGATAACCACAAAATAAATCCGTAAACTGAAAAGAGAGAAACATGTAGAGTGAATGAGAAGAAGAAAAAAATAAAAAGTTAGTAGGAGGGAGAATAAGGCGGCAATAGCCAACCCAAAGACTGGTACTACCACGGGATAAAACAAAAGATAAGAAACAAACTATTTGAAAAAAACAAGAAAAGTTTTTAGAATATTTACTCATTTTTTTATTAGAGGGACAAAATATAACTGCACTCCTAATATAGGACATCCCATGTGCTTTTACCAAGTTTTTGTGATGTCTTGATACCAGAAGTCAAAGATAATATCTTTCAAAGATAATATCTTGATATCAAACGTCAAAGATAATAAAGAGATTGAAAACTTAATTAGTCTTGGCAGTTTAGAAAATCAGGGTTGTTTAAAAACTAATTTGACTAAATATTATAAATATTATTTAATCATCATAAATATAACTAATTTGACTATATCATAAATCATGTATATAATATTAAAAATATATTAAATTGTTTATATCTTTCAAATATTAATTCATCAATAATTTAAATTAATATATCGTTATTTAAATAATAATAATTTTATAAAACACATGAACAATCTCTAAATCGCATGGGATAGAAAACTAATTACTTATAAATAACAAAGTTTTTAAAACAATACTAATAAAAAGAGTTGTAAAACAAAATTTGAATGACTTCACCACCCATCTACCATGAGATCATCCTTTATCTTTCCCGAACTCATTTTTCTTAGAAATAAGTAATATATAATAAAGTCGACAGAAAGAAATTTATATATAAAATTGGGAGGTCGCTCTCAATTTTTTTTTCTCCCTAAATAAGGCTTCTTCTTATGCTTTTATGTTTGGACTATCCAAATCGTATTCAACAGTTTGTGTAAGACGACGTCATTGCTTATTGATTGAGGTTTGTTCTTATAGGGATTTTGATTAAAAAAATTGAATGTTTCATCGTATTCTAAAGGCATTGTCGTCTCCGCTTTATTATAAATTACTTATTGATTATTAGGAAAAATGAGATCTCACGAATGCAATGGAAAGAGTAGAATTAGATGAAGCAATGCTACAAGGGCAGGCAGAGATATGGCGTTACATGTACAGCTTTGCAGATTCCATGGCCCTTAAGTCTGTCGTGGAGCTCCGCATAGCTGACATAATACACTCTCATGGTGGTGCCATCACTTTGTCGCAAATAGCTTCATGCATTAATGGCGGTCTTACTTCACCCGACATCACTACCCTTGCTCGCATAATGAGATTGCTCGTTCGTAGAAAGATTTTCACCATCCACCATCCTTCAGACGGTGGAGATCTCTTGTACGACCTAACTCACTCATCGAGATGGCTTCTACATGACTCGAAGCAAACCCTAGCGCCCATGGTACTAATGGAGAACCATCCATTGCAAATGGCTCCTTGGCACTACTTCAGCCAATGCGTGAAAGAAGGTGGCATTGCCTACAAGAAAGCTCATGGGTGTGAGATGTGGGATTTAGCATCAGGGAATCCTGATTTCAACAAGCTTTTTAACGATGGCCTGGCTTGTACATCCAAGGTCATCACTAGTGTAATCCTGTTGAGTTACAAACAAGGGTTGAGCTCCATTGGATCGTTGGTTGATGTCGGAGGTGGGACTGGAGGATTAATATCAGAGATCGTCAAAGCATATCCACACATCAAAGGTTTTAACTTTGATTTGCCGCATGTCGTCTCAACGGCACCAACATGCAATGGAATCTCCCATATTGGTGGTGACATGTTTCATGCCATTCCAAATGCTGATGCAGTCATTATGAAGGTACTTACTTAAATCATTAAGTTCGTTTTTCATGGAGTATAACATTGAAGAAATTTTTTACAAATATTGTAATTGTGGAATTGTGAGAGTGAAAATACACGATTCAAGGTATAAAAATCAAAGTAGTCTAGTTCTCCCAGGTGTTAGATTTGGTAAAAATACCATAGAGATTTTTATATTATATACTACATAATTTTTTTATCTGTATACTTTTAAAAAAAGCTTTACTTGAATACTATCCTCTACCTGAATAAAATTAAACTTAGACTATAAAACAGTAAAAGATTTTTATAATAATTGAAAAGATTTATTAATCTTCTTAACACAATGTTTAGAATTACTCATAATCCCTTTTCACTCATAAATAGAAGAATAATGCATTTCAACGCACTTCAACCCACAATTTCTTACATTGACAACAATGAAAATTATCTACAATTAATTTAAAATAGATTCACTATTTTTAAATGAGGGTGTCATATTCATAGAACTCATTGTAATAAAAAGGGCATGAGATAGAGATGGGTTAAACTAAAGTCAATCATTTATGTCATTTAGCTATGTAATAAAAGCTGGCTCTTGATTTAGATTTACAAGGGCTCTTGGGTTTTTTTTTCCATTTAATAAATCATATTAATTAATTTATATGATAAATTAATCATGATAATTCATGATAAATTAATTAATTGAATTTGTTGATTGATGAATTTTTTAATTAATCACAAGGAAGAATCTAAAATAAAAGGTGCATAAAAATAATAATGTATGCATCGGCTATACATCTTCTAATTTTTGTTGATTTGATCCTCATCTTCCTTTTTTAATATAATTCTCACTTTCTTTATTTGATAGAAATTCACCATATGAATTTTATGGTAGGTTTACAACAATTATCTTTCTATAACAACATGTTACAATAAGTATATAACAACCACTTTATAACAAGTAAAATCTTGACAGATGAATGGGTTGTTATAGAGAAGGTTGACTATAGTATAGATATAGATATGTTTGGTTCAAATTGATGTTTAAACCAATTAATTTTTCAGATTGAAAAAACCTATTTGTACGGACTATCTCAATAAGGTAAAAGTACCATAAAGGTTTCTGTAATAGGAGTCAGATTGCATTTTTTCCTCTCTACTCACAAAATAGGAAAATTAATCCTTGTATGTTTATTTAAAGAGCAAATTGGTTATTTTGTTAAAAATTGCATCCATTTCTATTGCTAGAAATTGGTCACTATATGTCAGCATCATGTACACGTGATGTGTCTGGTTATTCTGTCAAGTATGTTAGTTTTTGACAGTACAAATAGATAAAACTTTTAACAAAAAAAAAACTAATTTGCTCTTTGATCTAATGTACAAAAATGAATTTACCATACTCTAAAAGTAACCGACCCTCAAAAATGAAAAATTTTCTATTTAGATCCATAAATTTGATATTGATTTTTTGCATGTTTATTATTTGCAGTGGATATTGCATGATTGGAGTGATGAGGAATGCATGCAAATATTAAGGAATTGTAAGAAAGCAATACCAAGAGAGAATGGGAAAGTGATAATTGTTGAAATAATTTTGAAAGAAGATGGAAGTGGAGTGTTCGATGAAATTGGATTCTTGCTTGACCTCGTAATGATTGCACATACCAATGGTAAGGAGAGAACAGAAGTGGAATGGAGGAAAATCCTAGAAGGAGGAGGCTTTTCTCACTACAAAATCATCAACATTCCTGCCTTGGTTTCCATCATCGAGGCGTACCCTGATGATGAATAGCTTTTTAGCATAATGCCGGCAGTGGGGATCTAATTTCCTATTTTATCAATCTAATTGTCTTATTCTCTCTGTATCTTGAATTTAATTTGAATAAAACAACTTCATAAATCATATGACTGTGTAAAATTAGAAATTAAAGATTGTGTTTGTTGGATTGAAATTAGTTATAAAAAAATAAATATTAAAAAATAGATTAATTTTCTTGAAGAATTTATATTTTTAGTGTTTGAATGATTTTACATAAAACATTTTTTTATTTTCTAACAAAATTTTCAACATTTCTCACTTGCATATAATCTGCAAAATACTTTTATAATCAATTTTAAGATATTGATATCTCTTCTCTCTACATAAGTTACAGAAGAAAAGAGGTTGTCGACTATCATATTTCATAATCTTCAAGAGTATGACTATTATAAATTGTTAGAGGTATATGTAATACCTAATTTTGTCCAAATTTAATTAAGTGATGATAATTATTACAATGATAACAAAAATATTATTAATAAATAAATAAATTTATATATTATAAATTAGTTTATTAATATATTGATATTATCCTTTTATATATACAAACTAATCTCACGTTTAATTTTTATTGATTATAAAAAAAAATTCTAACTTTATTAATTATTACCATATTTAAAATAAAATCATATTTATATATAAAAATTAAATTTATTTTATGTAAAAATTTTGGATTTTTATTATGTTTAATTATCCAATTATATTGCTGCATTAAATATTCTCCTTAGTTGTTACTACGCAAATCTCTTAATCTTTATATTGCTGCATTAAAAAAATAATTCTAATTCACTAATTTCGTAAGTCCAAAAGTACATATAAATACAAATAATAAAAATATCATTTCACATAAACAATGTTACAATTTACATGAAGTTTTGATAGCTATAAGCCTCGTATGTTAACAAACTAGATATTAAATGTCGAAATTCTTTTCCGAATTGACACTAATTTTTTTATTTAAAAATAAAAATAGAGTTGGCACTAATTTTTTTTAATTAGATGTAATTGGATCATTTCAAAATTTATTCATTTTAATAAAATGTTAAAATTTTTAAAATGATGATTTTTGGTCTACAAAACCAAAAAAATGAGTTCGGGAGTCGATTACGTATGAAGAAGGATTAACACCTTTATAACGCCCAAAATTGATACCTAATTGATCACTTGGTGTCTTATTGTTGGAAATCGAGAATTCAAGGAGAATTTAAAATGCGACCTTTAAATACGTGTAAATGGTGTTATTTGATGATATTACTAAAAATATTATTATCTAAATCAAATTTTATGAAAAAGGCTTTTTGTTTCGAGTCGATAAAAAAATCATGTCCCGTAAGTTAGAGGGCACGATGGCTTGGATCTTCAAAAATAAGAATATTTAATCATTTAATCCTTATAAATTTTCAATTTTAATAAAGATATTCAATTACATCGATTCGAAGAGAAAATTATACCCGTAAGTTAGGGGCACAATTTTTTGAGTCCCCTAAATAAAGACCATTGCCTCAATTTTAAATGCTTCTTATACATTGCATAAAATCGAATACAACACTTAATGTGACATGCGATTAATTTATTCGAACGTTATACAAAAATGAATGAATGTATGTAAACATAATGTACATTATAATAATAACAAAAATAAAATAATCACATGAAATAATACTATAATAAAATCAAATAAAAAACAATTAATAATGCTTACCAAATTATACTCCAAATTTATGAGCTCAAATAAAATCTAAGACCGTTTCTTTCCAAATAAAAAATCCACACAGTCGTGGGTCAGATTGTGTGCCAGGTCGCGTGTATATTCGAACCTGAACCACACACCCGTGTGGATCCTGTAACTAACACACTCAAGACACATGTCCGTGTGCAAGCCATATGTGTGTCCAACGAGGGAAAAATCCAAGACCAAACACCATGTGAATGACTAAGTACCTAGCCATATCTTACCACAACTCTACCATGACATAAAACATACACAAACATTCAAAATCATGACCCATTTATTCAAGTAAGGGTTACTTACATCCATAGTGCATTACACACATAGGCATATCAAACAAGATAGGATTTACCCATTCCAAATAACATTCTTACATTTTCAAAATATTATTTCAAAACGTTATCATATGTTTATTTATACATAGACTGGAGTAAAAGCGTTTATACAATCCAACAGCAAATACTAACCACATCTCTTACAAAAAAAAAACAACCTAAAACACATGCCAAAATTAACCAAAGTTAGGACATCAAAGATCCATCGAATAGTAAACGTAAGTAGTTGTGTATGTTCCGATGATCCAATCCACGTAGTCCAAAAATTTAAAATCTACAAGAGAATGCAATAAACAGAGTGAGTAATACAAATACTCAATAAATATCCGCAAAAATAAAAATTGCTACTTATCCATTAAATCTTCATATTAAAGCCAAAATTTCACTATCATAGTTATATATTTCCTCAGATATACATAGTTAACCACCAAGGGTCCTTTTTAGCCTTTCCATAAATCTTGCTAACGTAAACTTCATCTTCCTCTATTTCGATGGATCATAATAAGATATTTTCAAATATGATCACAGAACGTTTAAGCTCATCAGCTATTCAAAATCAAATGATTGTAACAGACAGAACGTTTAAGCTCGTCAATTACACAGAAATCAGAATGAAACAAGTCAAGCTCTCCTTTCGGATTTAGCCACTGACCGTTCATATAACACTAGCTTGGCCAAAGCTAGGAAACAAAATATACAACAACGGTTAGGTACTTTCAGCTAAGTCCGTGTCTCACTTGAATCCGAGTCCGCAACACATGTAGGAGCTCGATCAGAACGTTTACGCTCGTCAGCTTACAAATAATAACATATCACATTTGAAGACCTTTATTCTATCCTTCGTAACTTCTTCAAATTCACTTATTAGTTCTACTAAAAAGATTACTTACTTTCTAATAAATATAATCCACATATAAGCTATCAACTCAACTCATAGATACTTGAATAAGAATATATCCGTAAATAGGAACTTACCTCTAGTGACGCATCCACCGAAATTAGATAACAACTTTTCCTTTGCCTTGTATGTCCTCCACGTGATGCGATTCTTGATCTAGACAAAAACTTCATTTTATTAATACACACAAATTCCACCTCAATGACTAATTCACTACCCAATACTTTTCCAAGAAAATCTTTGACCCAAAACTAACAGTTAAAACAGAATCCATGAGAATATTTTTAAATTAGCTCATGCTCACCCAAGTTTTAACATACAAAAATCAGCTAAACTTCCATTTAACTCATAAACTTCTATTGAATATATTTTTTTTCATCAATTAATTATTATCTATCAAAATCACAAGAATTATTTAACAAACATACTCAATTTGAGCTCTTTACAAAATCACCCATCCATTATAAGCAAAAACACATCAAGACTAAAATGGTAAAACCCTAAACTTTCAAGGGTCTTACTAGTAAATCCCCCATTTAGATAAATCAAGCAAATATAAGATGAAACATAACAAAATTACAAGTAAAATTCATCAAAAATCTCACCAAAATAGCCACAATTTTGCCGAAACCCTTGTTCCTCCTTTTTCTTGATATTTCGTGGGAGAAGAAAGAGAAAGTGATGAATTCTTTTCCTTCCTTCCTTTTAATTAATTTCCTTTCTTTAAAATAATGTTTTATAAGTATTATTATTTTTATTATTATTTTCTTAATCATTTTCCATCACAAATATCTACAGTGGTTAATCAAACTTCTCCACCAATTTTCTATTTTGATGTAATTGTTGTTTTAGTCCTCCTCTTGCTTATTTATAACAAGCAACCTATTACACTTATAACTTTTAAGTTTAACTACTTCTACTAGTAAATCCTTGTTCACACAATTAACCAAAACGAACACTTAAATTCTTGACCACTTAATCTAAAATATCATGCATCTATACTTATAAATAAGTAGACAAATAAGAATAATTTCTTTCTTGACTCTTTTACTGAACTTTTTGATCTTTACTATTCTCGACACTACTAAATTTGGGGATGTAACATGTCACGGATGTGACCTGTCGGTCACGAGCTCGAGTTCTAATATCCGAAAATTAAAATATTAATGTTTTTTTTTCTTTTTAGCTTAAAAATATATTTTATTAAAAATAATTGCGTATTGCCTGACACATCGACGGATCAACAAAAAATATTTTTTTTTTTGTTTTGATACCTATACTATTAAAAAAAAGCTCGTATTTTGAGTTTTAAATATGGGTGCCGTCGATTGGTCAGGTTACACCCAAGAAAATTAATTTTGTTTACATAGTAAAGTGGTGCTGCCAATTGGTGAAGCGACACCCAATTAATTACGGTTGCATTTGCCTATTTTCGTTAATATTAATCCCATCATCCTATTCTAGTATTTATTTATTCATTTTATATTATTTATGTTAAAAACACCCTAAAAATAGCAAAAAAATCTTATCCTTATAGAAGTGACGAGAAAAATACCTAAAAATATTTGTATAAAAAATTATTGCATTTTCTTCCTCTCCACTGTATTATAAATTACCTATGGTTTACTTAGAAAAATGAGGAGAAAGCAATGGAAATAAAAGAACTAGATGAAGCAAGGCTACAAGGGCAAGCAGAGGTATGGCAGTACATGTTCAGCTTCGTAGATTCTATGGCGCTTAAGTATGCCGTGGAGCTCCGCATAGTTGACATAATACACTCTCATGGTGGCGCTGTCAGTTTGTCGCAAACAGCTTCATGCATTAGTGGTGGCCTTACCTCGCCGGACATTACCACCCTTGCTCGCATAATGAGATTCCTTGTCCGTAGAAAGGTTTTCACGATACACCATTCTTCAAACGGTGGAGATCCCCTGTATGACTTGACTCAGTCATCGAGAAGGCTTCTACATGACACGAAGCAAACCCTAGCGCCCATGTTACTGATGCAGAACCATCCATGGCTAATGGCTCCTTGGCTTTACTTTAGCAATTGCATTAAAGAAGGTGGCCCTGCCTTCCAGAAAGCTCATGGGTGTGAGATATGGGACTTGGCATCAGAGAATCCTGAATTCAATAGACTTTTTAACGATGGCATGGAGTGTACAGCCAAAGTCGTCACCAATGCAATCCTGTCGGGTTACAAACAAGGGTTAAGCTCCATTGGATTGTTGGTCGACGTGGGAGGTGGGTCAGGAGACTTAATATCAGAGATCGTGAAAGCATATCCACATATCAAGGGTGTCAACTTTGATTTGCTGTATGTCATCTCGATGGCACCAACATACAATGCGGTCTCCCATATTGCTGGTGATATGTTTTGTGCCATTTCAAATATTGATGCGGTCATTATGAAGATACTTACTTAAATCATGAACTTCAATTCTTTTTTCATGGAGTATAACATCAAGAAAAATTTTCCAAATATTGCAAGTGTGGAAATAAGATTTATGGTTTTTATTTCTTGTAATTGTGATAGTGAAAATACAAGATTCAAGGTAGAAAAAATCAAAGTACTCCTTATAGTCATGGATTTGGTAAAATTACCATACAAGCTTTTATATTATACTCCATGAAATTTTAATCAAGTTTCAGCTCTATTTACAATGGTTTTTATTAAGTAATATCAATTATAAGAAAATAATTAGATACTATTTTTTGAGTTTTTTATTTGCAGTGGATATTGCATGATTGGGGTGATGAGGATTGTATAAAAATATTAAGGAATTGTAAGAAAGCAATACCAAGAGAGAATGGGAAAGTGATAATTGTTGAAATAATTTTGAAAGAAGATGGGAGTGGAGTGTTTGATGAAATTGGATTCATATTTGACCTCGTAATGATTGCACATACCAAAGGTAAGGAGAGAACAGAGGCGGAATGGGAGAAAATCTTGGAAGGAGGAGGCTTCTCCCACTACAAAATCATCAACATTCCTTCCTTGTTTTCCATCATCGAGGCGTACCCTGATGATCAGTAACTTTTTAGCATAATGCCAGCAGTGGGGATTTAATTTCCTATTTTATGAATCCTTTATTTCATTTAGCATCAATAAAACATATGTGACTGAACCTCGGGTGTTGATATAATAGTCAAGAATATTTATTGTTTCAAATATGGTTTGGATTTGAGTCACGTCAGTCGCATTGTTGTTAGGGCTTTATCTTCTCTTTATAATTTATCGAAAAAAATAAATAAATGCATGTGACTGTGTTATTCTCTCTTTTTCTTGTTCTCAAAAATCTATAATGGCTTAATGGTATCATATGAATGCGTAAAACTAAAAATAAAAAATTGTGTTTGTTTCATTAAAATAACTTTTAGAAAATGATTATTAAAAAATAGATTGATGTTTTAAAAAGTTTATATGTTTTGGTATTTGAATGATTTCACATAAAAAAATTTCTATTTTAACAAAATTTCCAACATTTCTCACATGCACACAATAGGTAAAATACTCTTATAATCAGTTTTAAGATATTAATCTCTTTTCTCTCTACATAGGTGTAGAAGCCTAATTTTGTCCAGCCCAAACACAAAAATATTCAAAAATTAAAACTCCGTATTTACAAAATTACATCATAGATCCAGTACCCACAACCCAAACAAGCCCAAACCTAACTCAATCCACTACCCTAAAAAAATCTAAAACCCTAATCCCATCCCAAGCCTCCAGCATCGCTCGCCACATTAACGCACGCCATCCAAGATCTGACGACCTCCTGCCATCCCAAATATTGTAATATTTAAATTCGGCTATAAAGCCCCAACAACCACCACTGTAATTTTAGACAAAAAAATTGTTCAAGGTAATTTATCATTGTATTTTTATTTTCTTTCGAAAATATAAAAAAAAAGATCTAGGGTTTTTATTTTATCTTTTGTTCGTTCAAACTCTGTCGTGGGTGTAAGAGGAAACCGTCCCCGAGGAAGGACAAACCTTCTTCACGAAGGACCTCCGAATCCTTTCAAATTCGCTAGAGGCCTCGTTGGAAAGGAAGGTCTAGGGTTGCCCTTTTTTTCAAAAACCGAAAGGTTTTCTTTTTTTTTTTAAGTTCAATTGGGGATTTGAGATTTTAAACCCCAGATTCGGGTTTTCGAGGTCGGGTTTTCTTATTTGCTCATTTGGTCCTTTCACTTTTTCAGATCCTTTTGATTTCGTCCCTTTTACTTTATTTTATTTTGTTTACATTTGCCCCATTAAGTTTATGTTTCTTGCATTTTGGTCCATTGACTAGCAATTGACCCCATGAGGGATGACATGTGCATTAACGCTGGGATAATATCCCTTTTAGTCCCTGGAAATTTTCACATGTTCTGATTTAACCCTTGGTTTGGCTTTTTTTTTAATTTTTGCTTTAAATTTTATTTTAGTTGCAATTTAATCCTTCCATTTTTTTTTCTTTTAAATTTGCATTTTAATTTTGTTTTATCTTTCAATTCAGTCCTTTACCTTATTATTTATTTATCTTTTATTATTTATTTATTTATTTATTTTCCAATACGTTACTATTATTATTATTATTATTATTATTATTATTATTATCATCATCATCATCATCTATGTTACTGTCAAAACGTTTATTTTTCGGGGAAAACAAAAGAGTCTCGAACAATATTTTAAAATCGAAAAATTATAGAAAGAGGAGTTGCCACCAATCTTTTATTTGGTATGATTGGATCATCACAAAACGTTTAAAATCCAATTTGAAAAAATATTTTGGTCTTCGAAATACAGAAAACAGGTTCGGGAGTCGGTTACGCATGAGGAAGGATTAGCACCCTCATACGCCCAAAATTGGTACCACACTGATTACTTTCGGGTCTTAGTTTGTTAAAACTTTAAAATCTCGAGTAAAACTTAAAATACGATCTTTGTTTTAGAAAACTTTGTATGATTTTTAAAGAAAATCATTTTGGAGGAAAATCTTCCCCGTGTTTCGAATTTCTATGAGAACTGGAAGTCGTGTCCAACACGTTAGGGTACTATGTTCTCGGATTTTCAAAATTGAAGGACGTTTTGAAAGATTTTAAAGAGGATATTCGATTACGTGAATTATACGAAAATCACACCCAGCACGTTGAGACATGGTTTTTCGAGGTTTTCACACGAAAAGATATTGCCTCGTTTTGCTCTAAAATTATTTATATATATATGTATTTGAAAACTTGAAATTTCATATTGAGTTTAAAATACGATCCTTGGACACATGACTTAAAAGATTCGAAGAAAGAATGCCCGTTTGCTTCGATTTTCGCAGAGAATTGAAGTCGTGACCAACACGTTAGGGCACAACGTTCTCGGGATCTCAAAGTTAAAAGGGATTTAAAAAGACTTGGAAAAGGATATTTGATTCGTGTGAGTTATACGAGAAATCGCACCCGACAAGTTAGGGCATGATTTCCCGAAGTTTCTACACGAATAGAACATTGCCTCAGTTTTAAATGTTTATGAAAAATGATTTTGAAAATAAATATGTAAATTTAATATAAACGATTAATAATGATTATTAAATAACACGAAAAGAAAATAATTAAACAGGTAAATAATGCATAAAAATCAAAGATTAATAGAATATAAAATACGAAAGAATGATAATTAAAATCTAAGTATAAATGTTAAAAACAAAGCAGACAGGATAAAATGCAATTTTGGATACTCGGGGGCAAAACGGTAATTTTGGACACTTCAAGGTCAAAAATGGAATCTTTGGAAGTTTGGGGGTAAAATGGTAATTTTTAAGAAGTTCAGGGTCAAAAATGGAATTTTTGGAAGTTCGAGAGTAAAATGGTAATTTTTGGAAAAATCAAGGTCAAAAATGGAATTTTTGGAAGTCTAGGGGTAAAAATGTAATTTTTGGAAAGTTTAGGGGTCAAAATGTAATTTTAGGAAAGCTTAAGGGTTGAAATGTAATTTTTGAAAAGTTTATGGGGTCAAAATGTAATTTTAAGAAAGTTTAAGGGTAAAAATGTAATTTTTAAATAGTTTAGGGACCTTTTGGGTAATAAAACCAAAAAAAAGTGACACATGGCAGCCTCTCAGGCGTTCTGAAGTCAAGGGACTGATTTGAAAATCATGTAAAATTTTTAGGTCAATTTTGTAATTAAATAGAACTTGGATTAAGGATTAAATTGAAGCAAACTAAAAATAAGAGGGGCCATTTTCAAAATAAACTAAAATATTGACACGTGGCAACTTTTAGGGCTTCAAAAGGGTTAAAGGACTAAATTGAAAAAGAATGAAAAATTATTGGGTAAATTTATAATTAATTAAAAATATAAAAAGGACCTGATTGAAGATTTAGAAAAAAACGGAAGGACCAGTCGCAAAATAACCCATTTTTCAAAAAAGACGCGGATCCTAAGGTCAGAGCGGGTCAGGTCGGATCGGGTATGGTAAAACGGTGCCGTTTTAGGGTGTTTTGGCCACACCCAAAATGGCGTCGTTTTGGTGGCCTTTAAATACCATCTCTTTGCCCTTTTTTTTTATTTTCCACACATTTTCCTTCAAAAAAATTTGAAAACTCTCTTAAACTTTCTCCTCTCCCTCCATGGCCGGCCAAGCTTTGACTAGACATCTCCTCGTCGTCCGACGCATGTCGCCACCACGTGCCGCCGTCCTCAGCAGTCCAAGTAAGAAAAAAAATCCTCTTTTGAGATTTTTGTTTAAAATTTTCAGATCTTGGTTCGAATCTCAAAAATAAGAGGTTTAGTCTCATTTGATTTTGTTTTTTATTTAAAAAAAAAAGATTTGGATCTAAGTCCAGATATTTTGAGAGAAGGGGTTTCGATCTTCCTTTGTTTAAACTTGTTTTGATACTCTTTGTTCAAAATCTACCCTTGTTCATTATTGATTTTCCTTTCTCCTCTTTTTTGATACTTTGATTCCTTATTGTTCAATATTACTGTGCCTTTTTATTTGCCTTCTGAAACAGTGAGGACGGCGGCCTTCGGGGCTGCATCGTCGATGATGGCGTGAAGGGAGTCCGATCGTGGCTTCGACAGTGACCAAACGGATCCAGGGTGGCCGATCGAAAACAGTAAGTCCTTTCAACTCTCCTTTTTTATTTAATATTAATATTAATTATTAATTTTATTAATATTTATTAACGTTATTTATTACTATTATTTATTATTAATATTATTATTAATTTATGACTTTATTTATTACTTATTACTTTAATATCAAACACTTAATATGATCATTTATTACAGTTATTAGAAAACATTTTTTTTTTAAAAAAAAAGAGAGCAATAATGGGTATTAATAAATGAAAATAGTAATATGGCAGTGCATATGAAACGTTTTGAAGTTTGAAAGATGTATGAACAAATAATAAATATTTACGTGAACAAGTACCTGGATTGGAAGATTTTGAATGTTTTGATTGTCTGTATCCCCAATGCCCAAATATTGATTGTAGAATACTGGAAAGTCTAGGTTGTTTCTTTGTATTAATCAAGTGTGTTAAAAAACAAAGGTCAGTAACCATACAAATGGTTTTGAATCGGCTTTTAAAGCCTAAATTCCATCATTACAATTTGTTGTTTACAATTTAATGTCTGTCTTGTTTTTCTTTTGCAGGTGCGGTGATGGAGGCTGTAGCAGTGACAGTGGCAATGGTGCAGGGCTAGTAGCAAGTTGCTGGTGGTGCAACTTGGTGGTGACATGTCGGCCTTCGGTTAGCTGAGGTGGAGGCAACAGCAGCAACAGATTAGGAAGGCATTGGGTCATTTGGACCTGGATTGAAATTTGTAATTGGGTCATGTATAGGGTTTGAGTTTTTGGTCCAATTGGGCCTTGTAATTGGACATTAATTTGGGATTTCATTTGTAATTGGACTTTAAATTTAAAGTTAAGTTTAAAACCATTTCAAATTTAAACTAAATTTAAATTTAAAATAAATTTAAAGCCAATCTAAACTTAAAATCAAAAAATTTGATCCAAAGTTTGGACCCGATCAAAATTGGGCTTCAACAGTTACTACTTGTATTATTACTAGTATAATTATTTTTATAATTATGATTCTACTATTATTGTATCGTATTATGCATAGATACATTTGTTTACTTTGTACCACACACAAACAAACTAATCGCATTAAGTGTCGTATTCGTTTTCCCGCAACGCATAAGAGGTATTCAAAATCGAGGTAATGTTTTTTATTTAGGGGATTCGAGAAATTGTGTCCCAACTCACGGGGTATGATTTTCTCTTCGAATTGGGTAATCAAATATCCTTATATAAATCTAAAACATATAAAGTTTAGTAATATCTTGATGATAAATACTCTTTATTTTCGGGAATGCAAGATGTTGTGCCCCTAACTTATGCGATACTACTTTTCTTCTCGATTGACTCAAAATAAAAGAGTCTTCTTCGTAAAATTTAATTTAAATAGTAAAAATTTTTAGTAATATCATCAAATAACACCATTTACTCTTATTTAAGAGTCACATTTTAAATTCTTGAATTTTCGATTTCCAACACTAAGACACCAAGTAATCAATTGGGTATTAATTTTGGGCGTTATGAGGGTGCTAATCATTCTTCATACGTAACCGACTCCCGAACCCACTTTTCTAATTTTGTAGACAAAAAATCATCATTTTAGTAATTTTTAACATTTTATTAAAATGAATAAATTTTAAAGTGATCCAATCACACTTAATTAAAAATAATTTGTGGGGACTTCATTTTCGTTTTAAAATAAAAAAGGTCGAGACTAAAAAAAAAGTTTTGATAGATTGCCAACCATCATATTTCATAATCTCGAAAGCTGGCTACTATAAATTGTTATTTATTTGTAGACAACTTTTTTTTTTTTTTTTTGTGAATGTAGACAACTTTTTTTGTCTAAGGGATTTTAAAATTATCGAAGGGTTCATGAATTTCTTTTTCTAATATGATTATTTCGATTCTAAAATTAAATTGTTATCAATTTAATTTTAAAATTGGAATGAAAATAGTAGCTAAATTGAATTCTTTTGCCTTAATTGAATTAAAGTTAGAATTAGTTAAAGTTTGGTTTCAATGAATTTGAAATTGTGTAGATTTTATTTATTTGAAAAAGTAAGTTTATTACTTCATTCAATAAATGGAACTACGTAATTCAGGAACAAAAAATAATGAACACTCATCATAGATGGTGAAAGATAAGCTTCATAATACAACAAAGACTTTAGCCTCAACATCAATAGAACATTATGACACATTGACAATTGGCTTTTTCACAACTCAAGCATGACATATTTGGAGTGATTGCAAGCACTTTATAAGATAAGGAAATCAGTTCTGGATGGTCCAAAGCAACGTTCAAAAATCGACAAAAAAATTGAGCATTCACCAAATTAGAGAGGACTACAACAAAATTATCCCTAAAATCACTTATAAAACTAAGATTACATGCATAAGTAAGATTAAAAAATGTGCTACAAGAGCAAAAAAAAAACTTCTAAAACTGAAGACTTGTTAAATAATGGAAAAACAAATAAAAAAAATATACAAAACTTAAGACAATAAGGATCCAAATCGATTCGTGAAATTGTTTATTCTGAAATACTCTCAAAACAAAAACAGAGAAAAAGTTGATGAAGAGTCACCCACTTTCCAAGAAAAATTACTAATGGTTGGTAGAATTTTAACGAACGACAGGTACTGTCATCTGTCCATCATAACTTATGAAGAAAACAAAGATATCTATAAAACAAGCAAACTAAAAAGAAAGAAATAATTGGTGGGAAGGAGAAAAAGATGGATGATACTTAAAATAAGAAACAAAAGGTTTTTAGGGATTTTTAATTCCTAAATTGCGTAGATATTTAAATATTCAGTTATGTAAATTTTTGAGTAATTGGGCATCTTTCTAATTTAATTTTGGCATGAGCATATTGAAATTATCACCGCCATTACTATATATAATTTCTAGATTTAGAGCCTTGGACGCTTTTGGGGAGGTCACCATATATAATCAAAATTTTCTTGATTGGCAACCCTTGTCAATATAGTATTCAAATCTTCAATTATTTCATTATTAGGGATAAGTATATTTTGAGTTTTCTAGCTACATTTCTTCATCAAGGATAATACAATTTTTAAATAATTGTAGATACGTTAGAAGTTTTTGTCTTCACAGATTTTATGGGCAAGCCCACCATTCATTAAAAAATGATGAGATCTCATCATCAAAAATATTTTGTGACTGATAAGTATTTTTTTCTTTTTTGAGCATCACCCGTTGTTGATTTTTTACATAATAATTACTTGTAATATACGTACAGTAGTCCTAGCTGTCTTTGATTGTAGCTCATTTTCTGATCTCCATTTCTCACTTATATATGATTCTCTTCTTCTCCACTTTATTATATATTTCTAAGAAAAAATGACTTCTCAAGAAAGTGGGAGAGAAAAGGAAGCAATAGAGTTAGATGAAGCAAGGCTACAAGGGCAAGCGGAGATATGGCGATACATGTTCAGCTTTGCAGATTCTATGGCGCTTAAGTCTGCTGTGGAGCTCCGCATAGCTGACATAATACACTCTCATGGTGTCGCCGTCACTTTGTCACAAATAGCTTCATGCATTAATGGCGGCCTTACTTCGCCGGACATCACCACCCTTGGTCGCATAATGAGATTGCTCGTCCGTAGAAAGATTTTCACTGTTCACCATCCTTCAGACGGAGGAGATCCCCTGTACGACCTGACTCACTCATCGAGATGGCTTCTAAATGACTCGGAGCAAACCTTGGCGCCCATGGTATTGATGGAGAACCATCCATGGCTAATTGCTCCTTGGCACTGCTTCAGCCAATGCGTTAAAGAAGGAGGCGTTGCCTTCAAGAAAGCTCATGGGCGTGAGATATGGGATTTGGCATCAGGAAATCCTGAATTCAACAGGCTTTTTAATGATGGCCTGGCTTGTACATCCAAGGTCGTCACCAGCGCGATCCTGTCGGGTTACAAACAAGGGTTGAGCTCCATTGAATCGTTAGTTGACGTCGGAGGTGGGACTGGAGGCTTAATATCAGAGATCGTGAAAGCATATCCACACATCAAAGGTGTTAACTTCGATTTACCGCATGTCGTCTCGGCAGCACCAGCATACAATGGGATCTCCCATGTTGGCGGTGACATGTTCCATGCCATTCCAAATGCTAGTGCGGTGATTATGAAGGTACTTACCTAATCCTGGATTTAAATTCGTTTTCATTCATTTTAAAAAGGTTTCTGAGGTGTTTAAAATGATGGTTAGATGCTGGAATGAATTGATAATTGAATTATAAGATAATAGTTTGAGAGTGATGTTTTTGTGTTTTAATTTGCAGTGGGTATTGCATGATTGGGGTGATGAGGATTGCATAAAAATATTAAGGAATTGCAGGAAAGCAATTCCAAGAGAAAATGGGAAAGTGATAATTGTTGAAGTTGTTGTGAAGGCAGAGGGGAGTGGAGTGTTCGATGACATGGGATTCATATTTGACCTCCTAATGATTGCACACTCCAGCGGTGGGAAGGAGAGAACCGAGGTGGAATGGAAGAAAATCTTGGAAGAAGGAGGCTTCTCTCGCTACAAAATCATCGACATTCCTGCCTTGCCTTCCATCATCGAGGCATATCCAGATAATCAGTAGCAGTATTCTTCTTCTTGTTTAGCATAATGCCTGCAATGGGGACTTACTTTTCTATTTTATGAATCTACTTTTGTTTCATTTATGTTATGCTTGAAGTATTATTTTTTAAGCATATTTTTTTTTTGGTGAAGTATAATTCGAGGGCAAAACTTTAATAATAATAAGACAAGCACGATTCGAATTCAGATCATACTTGAGACGGTAAAGATTTTAATTATTAGATTAACACACAAATTTTTTTTAAAACATATTTTAATACATGAGTTAATAATAAATTAATTCAATTGACATTAATTAAAGGGTATAAACTTCCCAATGGTTTAATTTCTAAAAATATGTGAATTCAATAAATATATACAGTTACTTTATGAGTTCGATTTTTAACGATAACTTTCTTGATAACAGTTGAATTGACAATAATTTATACAGATACATGAAAAAATATATATAGTTAAACAAATTAACTCTTGAAAATTAAATGCATCTTCATTTGCATAAAACTAAATTTATTTTAAAGCAAATAATAGGTTAAAATATATCATAAGTTTTTTTTTGAAAATTTAAAATTAAGTTTTTATATTTTTATTTTTGGACAAATTCTAAAATTATACCTGAATTATAGTTTAATGTGTAATTATATACATGAATTTTGATTTTATGTAATTTTATACATGAAATTTTGATTTGATCCAATTCTTGTAAATCATTTACACAATTATCGATATAACATCATTTTATGTTTATATACTGCAATAATAAATAATTATGTTTATCCAATATAAAAATAAATTGATATATTTATTTTTTAAAATATGCATGAGTAATTCAAAATTAAAGTTTCAAGTATACATTTAAATTATAACTAGAGTTTCATGTGTATAATTGCACCAAATTAAAGTTCATGTATACAATTACACATTAAATCAAAGTTTATGTATAATTTTGAGATTTATCCATTTTAATTTTAGACATTTAATTCTTTTACCTTTTAAATTTTAAAATTTATTTTCAACCATTAATACAATATAATTTTTTAATTAAATATGTTATTATGATATTTTAAAATAAAAAAAATATTCCCCAACTTGACTATGTAATTAAAAAATGACGTAATTAACTAATATTAACAATTGAGTTTAAAGGCGAAATTAGTAAAATAAAAAAGGAAGCAACATTAATTAAAATGAAAGAAACCACGTTAGATGTCTCACCAAACATGTCACTTTTGTAGGATGACTTTAGAACATACCCCCTTTTATCATTATTACGAGGGATGATTAACTTATACCTAAATCATGTAATAACATCATCTCAAATACTTGTTACATATTTAATTTCTCATTATACATTGTCCACATGATATTATAATTTTTCAAATTTATTTTTTTAACTAATAAAGTATTTCTACCACTTTTGTATTTGAACAATGTTTTAGAATTTCAATAAAAAAAATTATAAAAAATTCTTTTAAGCTTAAATTATAATTTGAACAGTTTCTTTTGTTTTGAGTTGGAAAAAATCTTGCTAAGAGTAGCACGCCACAACACCGAAAAGTACAATAATTATTTCTTTATTGACCAACAAAAGTACAATAATTGTCTTCACTTACCTAATGCATTTCACATCTGAACAACTTTGTCGGGTAATCAATTTTAGATGTAATATAAATATTAGGATAAGTTATACAAATGGAACCAGTTCTTGGTCACTATCAGTTAAATTGATAATAAAAATAATAAGATGATTTTTTTTAATTGGTATAATAATATATTTAATTTTTAATATTTATATATTTTATCAATTTGATCTTAATTCTAAATAATTTAATAAATTTGATCCTTTACATTTATAAATTCTATCAATTTGATCATCAAATTTTTTAACCAAAATTTTTAACTTTTAAAATAGAGACCTTCCATGTTTATAAATTTATAAAACCCAATAGAAAATAAAAAAAACTTCTCCAATTCTACCAAATATGCTAATAAAAAAATTCTTTTGATTCAAGGATTATCATCACATAGTGAAAGATTAATCTATATCTATACCAGCACTAAGGCTTTGTTGTTTGGTAGTGTGGAACCATAGATGTGTGGAAAGACAGAAAAAATTGAAGCAACAATACATTGTTTGATAAAGTTCAAAATTAAAAAGGAAAAAACAATATTTAAAAAATATTTAATTTAAAACCAACATGGATGTTGGGGTGTTCGTGTATTCTATTGTGTACATTTTATTTTTCATGACATTTTTAGATTATTATCAATATTTTTGTGTCATATATCAATCATTTCAAAATTTGTATAATTTTATCATAATAATTGTATGACAAAATTACAAACCAAACATAACGAAAAGACATATTATGGTAAGAATGAGAGAAACGTCTCAATTTCATATTTCATACAACTAACCTATATCACTACAAATAACAAAATTACAAACCACCATTAAGATGTTTATTAGAGTCCTAAATGGAGCATTTAAGCAATAAAAATTGTGACCAAATATGTTTCAAAATATGTCGATTGAGTCTTAGCTCGGTTGGCATAAGTATTGTTGTTAATGTAGGACGTCGTGGGTTCGAGTGTGCTGAAGTGCATTATCTTCCTATTTAAGGATTGAGAAATAATTATGAGTAATTCTAAATATTATATAAAAAAAACAGATGATAAAAATCGATAACAAATTAATGTTAAAAAATATGCTTGAAAATATAAACTAATGTTTTGGACTTTCATATATTGTATAGAGCACTAAGGCAGGCCCAACGTCAATTTTGGGTAAATTTAAATCCAAACACTAACCCATATTATGGAGCAAAGCTGTATACGTTTTGATCCATCACCTTCTCTCTATTATGGGATATAACATTCAATTCAAAAGCCCATGGATTAGTAAATAATTTCAACTAGAGGGCCGGAGTAAAATTTTGTGAATTTCCTAATTATAACAATCGTAAAAAAATTATAAAATTTTGTAAGAAAATTATAAAAATATAAAGAAATATAAAATTTATAAAAAAAATTATAAAATTATCATATCAAAAGAAATATTTTATAATTTTTTAATAATTTTTTATTTTTTAAAATTAAAATTAAAATCTAGAAAAAAATCTCTAAGCAAATAAGTTAAAAAGAAAAAAAAATCATGAGCTAAACTAGGTTAGATTTAAAAACTTAAGCCTTGATCTAAAACTAATCGGGTAAATTTTTTACCCATTAACATATCTACTTATAAAATAAGATGCATCTTATTTATAGGTAAAAATATCATAGAGATCTATGTATTAGGAGTTAGATTATATTTTACTCTCATTACTCAAACAATGAACAAATTAGTCTTTGTATATTATATTAAAGAGCAAACCGATCTTTTTGTTAAAAATTTTATAAATTTTTGTTGTTAAAAATTGGTCCCTATATATCAATATTAAGTACATATGACTCGTCAAATGTTACTGCCTGATTATTTCATCAACCATACCAATTTTTGATAATGCAAAAAGATAAAAGATTTAACATGATGGATCTATTTGCTCTTTAATCTAATGTACAGGAATTAGTTTACTCATTTTTTGAGTAGATGAAAAAACGTAATTGACTCCTAATACAAGGGTTTTCTTAACAATTTTACCTATATTACACACTATTATGTGTGGCCCACATTGACTTAAAAGATAAAAGAGCCAAAAGGCCGAGTGATGTTGCCTTCTCAAAGTCTTTGTTTTTTTCCTTCCTCTAGTAATTTATAACACTTGGTTAGTGGTTGGGACCTTCTCAGGTCAAGTCTGATCTGTTGTAATGTGTGTGGATGAGGTGTTGAAATTGGGGGGGTTTCCATTTTTCTCTTCTCATTTTAATTGTCCAACTGGGAAACCACTTGATTGCACTCACCAACACACCCATTTGCATCTGTAACCTGTCTTCTTCATCCATGTTTCAACCAGTTCACATTCATCTCTCTATTCTTAAATCCCTTGACTTGGGTTCTTTTTTTTTTTTGGGTGAAAAACTTGGGTTCATTTAAGTTTGAATGTAAACCTAAAAGCAACTATTAATAATATTAGTTAGTATATCATATTCTCATAACAAATCGTCTTTAAGGGATCACTTAACCAATCTCATAAATGAACCATAAATCAACTTAAACTGAGATCAATTTGTTTAATCAATGAATCATATCCACAATTATTAGTTTGGTTTGATAAAGCCAAAAAAAAAAAAACAAATCTAATCAGAACTGTAAGTCAAATTCTGTAATCATTTCTGGATAAACATATGGTGTATTGTTGTGGATTTAGTGATGGGATTAAAGTAATGTGTTTAGGGTTGTGTGAGGATGAGTATCAAATTCCTAATGGAACCGCCACTACCATATATTTATAAGGCAAAGATCAGAATGCATAGTGTTGGGGGCTTTTTCGTGGCAATCAAATGGAGGTGACAGTACACCACCATTGCTTTTTTATAAATATTACAAAAATGAAAATTTATCCCACAAAACACCAAGGCTACCTACTTAACAACCCAACTATGTGAATTGTTCGGCAAGATGAGGTCCGGTTGGAAAAATAAGGTTTGTGGCCTATGGACTACGCGTCGCGATAAGGCTACGAAACTCGAGTCCCATGAGGCTCGTTTGGTCTCATTGCATCTATTGGTTCGAGTCAAGCGTAGTATCCACTACCGAAGGCAAGGATTGCTTAAAGGCTCATTATATCAATGTCCGTTACCTTGAGAGTTGAGTAACGCATCTTACTGTTGGGCGACGTTTGTGCCGAGATCTCTTTTTTGCCTCCATTAGGCAAGGAGGCTTAATTCAAGCAATGACGACCTGTCTCTGACATAAATTGTGGGGGTTTACTCATCTTCTGGGGTGTTGTTTTTTATGAGACTTGGGTTTTCGAGTGCTTCCTTCGTTTCGTTTATTTGGGTTGGAGGCTTCGTAGTCCTTTGTTTGCATGGGACATTGTTCCCATTTGTTGTATTCCTATGAAATGAAATTTGAACTTTGACCAAAAAAAAACCAACAACAAATGGGAACAAAGGTAAAGAAAAAAAAATTATTAGTTTAAGAAGAGAGAACGTTTAACTTTTGTCCTCCATGATTCTGCGTCACAACCGATTTCGTCTAGAGAAGACCCCAAGTAATGTTTGTATCCATGAATCAAATGGGTGGTGTTCTGTTGTTAACCAGTCGCACCACGTACTCGATAAAATGTTTGAATGACAAAAAAGAACCATCAGGGCATAGTGACGGGGGAATTAGAGCGAGATAGCCGAACCAATAAATATGTAAATTGGATACCGATACAAGTGGTGGCATTTATACCAAAGAGCTCAGGTCCTACCATTGCTAGATTTCTACTTTTCTTCATGTTCTGTGTCTGCCAAACCCAACCTAGCATGCAATGTTAAGCATGGAATTCGTACCAAAGTGTCTAATGTCTCTCAAGTCAACATTTTTCTCTCACTTGCTTTTGCTTTGCACATATTTATTTTATTTGCGGTGAAAATTTAGTTGTGAAAAGGACTTACTGTTCATTGGTTTTGCTTTATTAGCGTTTGCTACAGGTAGGTACCCAATATGAATGATGAAGAGTGAGGGCAATTTGTTATGGAACTGTGGGGGGGGCCTTTTTTTTTCCACATCTCTATTAGCTCTATAATTAAGGTCAAGAGAAACATATATCATACAATCCCCAGAGAGTTTCTAAAGTTTCAGAGCCCCACATTTGTACCCTCTTAGACCCTCACCCATTTCTTTACAATAAAAGCCCACAAACATAAAGAGGGTAAACTCAACTCACATACCCCCTCTGCTGAAAGTTCCTGTCAAGGCTGGCTGGCCTCAGCGTGAACCGTCAAAAGGGTTTTGATAACAAGTGCCAATCACAATCCTCACTATTACCCCCGAGCACAAAACCAAATATTCTTAAAACCCAAAAAGAGGCTTTTTTTTTTGTTTTAACTTTTTTTCCTTTTTTTTTTTCCTTTTTTTGATAATTAGTGATCAGTCACTTCCATGGGGTTCTCAAGAGAAAACTACAGCAAGCAATTATGTGTTTAGCCACGTCGAATCCCCGTGAAGTAATTGAAGTCATGGTGCTGGACTCTAAGTTGCTTTAGCCACGAATCTGCAACGCTTAAAAGTGACACCAGCCTCTCTTGGTCCCGCCCAGAATTACCCGAGACCCACACGTTTCCTTGCATCTTGTAAGTGGCCAAGCCAAATGGTGGAAGAGAGATGCCTTCTCCTTCCTTTCGCTTCCTTTCAGGATTCTCAATGTCATCTTCCAGGTCCATATCTGCAAAACAACCATTACATGTATAAATATCTTGGAACCAAGCAACTTAACATAACACAAAAGCTGAAAGAAAGAACCTTGGAAAGAAGAAGATAGAGTGTGGTATGTGAGGAAGCATGTGGACAAGTCTTTTATGGTCCTTCCCATGGGAATATGATAAATTGGGTACCTGATATGATCAAACATCAAACAATCCTCCTTTGTCAATACTTTGAAACTATATAGTAAACCTAAGAGGGAGATTCTATCAGAAAAAAGAGAGGAAGAGATGGAAAAAGACCAGTAAACAGCCATCCAACTAGCTGGGGAAAGATCTACACTCCTCAATGACATCAACCCGGGGTATCTTCTCGATAATCCGTTAATCTGTTAAAAGCGAGTACTGCAACGCGTCACAATCGTGTCGAAACTTAAAGCCACAAAGACCAAAAGGGTATTAACTTATTCTTCTTTGTGACAAGAGTAAAAGTTTAAAAAACAAAATCACGACAAAAGCAAGAATTTATGCTCATGAAGGATTAGATATATATTGATAATATCCTTAAAGAGGTGATTGTAGACAAAACAACAAGAGACATGAAAAAACAACAATATGCAGAGAAAGAGAAATAAAAGCAAAGGAATTTTGCTATTCAAAGGTCAAAAGTTTTATTTCAATCTTTATAAGATGCTTATATTCTGAAAAATCCATAGCTGTTCTTTCTAAGTCTAATCAATTGCCATTACACTATCAATCTTACAATTGGGAAAAAGCCAGATAAAGCATAGAAAATGCGAATCAAAGAAAGAAGACAATGCAATCAGTAAAAAAAGATGGGTGTAAGTAGGGGCTAAAACCAACAAAAGCAACGAATCAGGCAAAAACAAGTACCTTATCCATGAGTGGAACTCTTCCATAAGGAGTTGATCTCTCGAAATACTGAAAGTAAAGGTAACCCAATCTATTATTCACATGCCAAAGGCTATCGTGCTCGGAACCGCCATCCTCCGACGAGCATCCGTCCCATCTCCATAACTTGTCACTCTCGCTCTCATCACTCAATGAATCACTAAAAGAATCCCTCTCGCCATCACCTGATTCAGTCTCCTCCCTGTAAAGATTCCAACCGGATTTTATTTTTATCATATTTATAAAATCCCCAGAATTGTACAATTGCCCTTTGCCTAATCTATTAAAGGTGTTAAACAACACAATTCCATACTCAATGTTTGCCACGAATATCATGTGAACTGCCAAAAGATTGATTTACCTAAAGGTGTTGACTGAAGAATTGCTGGTAAAGATTTGGATGGCAGAGAGATAAGGAACATAGTATTGGACTAAGGTTTCGGCGTTGTTCAATACAATTGGAACGCCAGCCCCGTACGCACTCCATTCGTCATAACAATTCCAAAGATCACCCAACGTGAAATATTCAACCTTTTCTCTCTCCCAAGGGTGCCATAATCGATTAAGGTTCCTAATCTCACTCTGCAACATAAACAAATCAACCATGAAACCATAATCAAATCAACAACAAGAATGACAGGGAGAGAGATGGGAAAGAGGGGTGACCTTGGGAAGGAAATGGGACTTGACAGTCGGGGTAGTGCAATGGAGGAAGCAGGCAAGGTTTGATTGCGTCGACCCTGTTTCAAAAATCATGATTCCAAAACAAAGAGACGGAGATGAGAGAGATTGGGGGTTTTTTTTTTTCTCTCAACCTCAACCCTGAAAACAGAGGAACCACAAGAAAAACACAAGAGAAAGAGAGAGTAGAATGGGAAAGACTGGGGGGGAGGGAAACAAGGAGAGAGGAAGAGAGAGATTGTCGCGATTTGGTTATATGATGGAAATTTGTGACTCGAGAGAAATTCTATATTCTCACGTTTGGACAGCTAAATTTAAGGGAACAGAAATGGAAGAGAATTTTAACATCAAATATCTCTCGCACTATCTCTCTCCCTATCTCTCTATTCAACCGAGTCTTTCTTGGTGGTTGACAATGTTGTCTAATTCAACTCTTTTCCGGTCACCGGTTGATTTCGACGACCCTTTCTCACCACCCCCACAAGAAAAGCTTAAGAACTAAACAACAAGTAGTGAAAATAAAAGGGAATTACTCTCTCTCCCTGCAAACTTAAAGAAAACTCAAGCCTGCTCTGCTTTGATCAACAATGAAGAAACAAGTTTCTTCTCTCTTCGCCAAAAGTTTACGACCGTTCAACGCTTAATTCTTAAAGTTCAATCCGAAAACCCACAAGGCAAAGTTCAAAACACTCATATCCCACACCAAGAAACAAAAACAAGACAAAATAAGGGAAAACCAGAAAAAGTTTATTTTGATGACAGAAGCCAGAATTTTTTTTCAAGGTTTTTTCTTTTTATTTATTCAACAGAAACCCATGATTTCTGGGTAAAAGATTTGTTGGTTTTGGGTCTCTTCTCACTAGGATCAAGAGGACTTCTTTAACAGAAATGAAAAGAAAAAAGGATGAACTTTTTCCCGGGAAACAAAAGCAGAGCACAACCAAAATACACTTGATAAGAAGAACAGAGGGAACAAAAGAGAGAAAATATCAAATTTATGAATAGAACTATCTCTATCCTTTCTAGAAAGGACCAGCAAAAACAGAGAGGGATAAATACAAACGAGATATCAAAGTGAATATTTATTTAAGGCATCTAATTTTTCATAATTTATTTAAGGCATCTAATTTTTCATAATTCAATCACCCTGTGAAAAAATAGAAAAATAAGATAATTTAATCTTTTTAATATGAAAAAGAGAAAAATCTTTGCAGATCCAATGGATTGTACCGTTTTGGGTAAGCAAATATTTTATGACTGTGGAGTGTTATCCAATCACCATAAAAATATAGCTCTGTTCTGTAAAGATAAATTAGCGATTCCTTTTTTTTCATTTAATGTTTACCTTTTTCAATATTTTAATTTCAATTTCAAAGGAGTAAAGTTCATGGCTTGAATCACCAGAAGGATTAAACCATGGCGACATCATGAAAATTGAAATTTTGTTATAAAATTTGACATGAAAGAATCCGACTATTTGCGTTTAGTCAAAATACGATCCTTTTTTACTATTCACACCAATAATGAACAATTCAGCACATAACATCTTTTTATTAATGATTAAGTCAGATGTTGTATGTGATTAAAATCTAAAATATTAAGAGTAAATTACATCAATACTCAATTTTGATGTCAATAAAAAACAGTCCCTTAATTTTTAAAAAATAAAAAATCAGTCCAAATAACTATTTTTTTTTTTCAGATGTAATGAAAAGTTGACTTATTATTTAATTGGCCACATTGGCATCCTAACTTTCGTTTAAACTATTCTAATTTAAGAACCCTAGTTGAGCAGTAAAAGAAACAGAGAAAGGATAAGAAATAGAAGAAGAAGAAGAAATAATGAAGATATCCTAACTACAACCGTTTTGTTCCTCCAAAGTGGAGTCACCACCCAGTTCGATGTTGTCTTTTTGAATCTTTGTACCCCAAGCGACTCCATTGAATCTCAATCCCTATTTTTCTTCTTTTCTTCTCCCATCTTTTTCTTTTTTTTTTATCTTAAGTATAGTTATTGCCATTCATGGCCTTCTTGGGCCAATCATCATCACCAAATGGCTCTTTTTTGCCTCTTCTTATATCTCACTTTAGATTTCCCAATAAGCCTTCAAAATCTCGAGATTAAGACATCAAAGCTTCAAACAAGGCTTTAACGAACCTCCACCCTCCACCTTCGTATCACCACCACAGTTCGACCAACCATGACTCTTGACCACTTGAATCATCGAACAGGTGGCTCGAGTTCTCCAACCCGTAAAACTCGAAATGGGTGTGGGTTTCTTCTTTTTTTTATTCTCTTTCTTTTTCAATTTTTTTACTTTTTTCTTTTGATATAGACCAATTTGTGATTCTTGTTCTTTTTTTGCTGGTTTGATTTTGGATGTTTGCTATTTAGTATTCTTATTTCTGGTTGGGATTTCATGGGTTTAAAATGTTTAGGGGTTGGGATTTGCTGGTTACGATGGTGGTGTCTTGGCAAAGGAGTGAAAGTGAGTGATGTTGGTGTGGTGATTAAATGGTAGTGGGCTTGTGGAGGTGGCCACGACGAGGGTGGTGGTGAGGGAGCCGAGAGGGATGAAGAAAAATTGTGAAAAAGCCCCCCCCCCCCCCCCACCTTTCTCTTTCTATTTTTGTTGTTTAATGGTGGCATGTGAGAGGGATGATAGGAAAATGTCCAACGAAGCAAGTTCACGTCGGCTAGTTAATTGCCATGTCACATGTCTCGTTAGGCCTG
Organism: Gossypioides kirkii; assembly: GCA_005610355.1. Classification (NCBI taxonomy): domain Eukaryota; kingdom Viridiplantae; phylum Streptophyta; class Magnoliopsida; order Malvales; family Malvaceae; genus Gossypioides; species Gossypioides kirkii. Next base: position 37,654,632 of record CP032246.1, read on the forward strand.
TAACGGAAAATATTAATGAGTGATTGGTTTGTCACTTTTCGATAACGTTAGTGATTAATTTGTTATATTTTGAAAGTTCAGTGACTGTTTTGTCATTAATATCAAAGTTGAGTGGCTGTTAATATAATTTACTTAAAATTTAAATTGAAGTTTTATCATTTGTAATTGTAATATATAATTCTTAATATAAATTCGTAGATGAATATTTTTCTAATTCTCCGATCATCATGTTTTGTGTTCTCCGTTACTCTTTTTCCTTCTTTTTTTGCCAAAAAGAAATCATTCATTAAATTCAAAAACATTTAATATCATTACAAAATAATACTCATCAGCAAAACTAGAAACTCATTTAAAATTATAACCTACGGTCACAAGAGACTCAAACATAGTTTATCTTAAATCTATAAGCTTTATGGATAATCAATAATGTGGAGCAAGAAGGCCATCACTTTTTAAAACTTTCACCACTAAAGATGGAGGTTTAGGAACCCCATCATCAAAGCACATTCCTTTCGTGGCAAGGTGAGCACATCAATTAGCCACCTTATTTGCTTCTCTACCAAATTAAAATCAACAAATTTTCCTTTTTGTTTTAGCAAATATTGTATGTACGATTGAATTTTTCAGTATTTACAAGCATTATCCCCTTTAAATTCTTAGTATACAATATCCGAATCAATTTCAACAACAACTCTATTACACCCTTGATGCACAACCCATTTCACCCCTACCATAACTGCCAAAGCTTCAGCTTCCTCCATAACATCAACATTAACTCTTTTAGTTATTCCTGCAACCAAGTTCGCATTCATTTCTCAGAATCACCCCATAGCAACATATCCCTTATCAATAAAAGCCCCATCACAATTAACTTCAATCCAACCATTCTGTGGCCTCTCCCATCCCGGCTGAGTTTTCCTTCCTTTTTTTCCAGGTTTTTAACTCCCTTTTAAACCACAATCATCAATTCCTTTATCAAAGCTAATATTCTTTCAATACATTTCCTAGGATCACACTCTTGCCCCTTAAAAACCTTTAAACATTTACTTTTCCAAATATGCCAGCATGTAAAAGCAATAATCATCTCCATCCATTCTCTGTTTTCCTTACCTTTTAAAACCACATCAAACACCTGCAGCAGCCATTGATTCAAAGTAGTAACTCTTTGACAATCAATTATGCCCAAAGCTCCACCATACCATACACACTAAGCCCAAGCACATAACAGAAGAGCATGTTCAACTGCCTTAGCTTCTTTCAAACAAATAGGACACAACTCAGACATTTTAATTCTCTTTTTTACCAAATTACCATTTGTGGCCACCAGGTTCCCAATAACCCTCCAAAGGAAATATTTAATCTTTTGGGGAAGTGAAATGCTTCAAATCCACTTCTAAACTTTCCCATTCACGTTATAAGATGGCGAAGCTATCCTTTCCACTTCCTTCATCACTTTCTCCTTCAATTCATGATACCTTTTTTTTACAACGTATTTCCCATCTTTTGAACTTGTCCACGCCATTCTATCTTGGCTTTTACCGCAAATCAAATTGATGAACTCTGAATAACTTTTACTTGGTACTCTAAAATATATCTTCTAATTTGGTCTAATTACTTAACACTTTTTTTAATTACAAAATAATGAAATATATTTAGTTTCAAATTTGTTTTAATTATAATCAAATTAAACTATAATTAAATTATGTTACAAGGTAAGTATATGTTAAATACAAAGTATTTTTAAGCTTAAGTAATATATATGTTTAATTTTAATAAAATCTCATCAATGATGATTACATTTCCTTTTTTTTTCTTTCTATATTTTTAATTATTTTTATGTAAGTACATGTTAAATATTTTAAATTTATTTTAATTCATAAAAATATTTAAAAAAATTACTTAAATATTTTAGTGTTAAAAACTAGATAAAAAAGTAAATATACAAAAAAAAAGATAAATGATAATGTTGAAGTTTGATTAATTTCTAACATTAGTAATATTTTTAAAGAGATAAAATTTACTTTATAAATTAATTGTTGTAAATTTATTTTCGATAAATTATATTTTTTTTGCCTTTTTTTCTTTCACTTTATTTTTTTATTTAATTTATTTATCGATAAAATCTTTTAAGTGATTTATTGAGTTGATTTCAAAGTTACCGCATAATTGAATTAAATATAAATGTAAGATATTGAAGTTTTACTTGAATTAAAATGTAATTTAATTTTTGTTAAACATCGAGTCGAATTAGACACGTAACACTTTTAGAAGGCATCATGTGAATGCTTGAAGATGGTTCTTCACCTCCCGTCCAGCGGATTATTTTCGATTGCTCAGCTTTTTGAACTAGCCACCCATCGTGAGACCACTTGATAATGAAGGGAACATATATCCCCTTTCATCAGGTTTCCCGCTTACCATGGTCTGATCACCCGTTTTTCAGTATGAACATTTCTCTAAGTGCGAACACTTTTTTTAAGAACCATTGGACCCCACTAAGTATAACAATCTCATATTGTCTCAAAAAGGAATAACAAAATGAGCCTCACCACGCACATCTTTCACGTGCTCCATGATGACAATCTTTTTATAACAACTTGTCACGTCAACACTATCAAGCAAGAGGATCACCCCTTATAAATACTTTTAGAACAATAATAAAGAGATCTTCTTCCCTATTAACATCCTTAAACTTCCTACAATCAACTTTCCTAGCCCTCACAATAATCTACCTCTTCCTCTTATCATTCTTCGTCTATTAAGGTGCATTAGCCTCCTTTACACAACCACCCTCTCCTCCTTATTTCCTTCCTTATTGAAATTTGTATTAACAATTTTATAAAATTGAAGATAAGTTTAAAGAAATTAATTTTTTTATATTTAATTAAAAATCAAAAACATTAAATAGGAATAAAATAAAAAAGCATATTTATTTTTGAACTTAAAATTTTCTTAATAAATAAATCTTCGCCGTTTATGTTTATTTTACCGAACTTTAAGAATAAATACATATTTTTCAAATTAGAAAAAATATATATTAAAATAGTTGGAAATTTTGTAACTTTTTCTCAACCTAAAAAAGTTGTTTTTCTAATATGATTTACTAATAGTAATTGTATTATATCGTCAATTAATTAACCTTTTAATGCAAAATTTAATTTGATAAATTTATAATTGGGATAAATCTCAAAATTATATATGAACTTTGATTTAATGAGCAATTGTATACATAAACTTTAATCTGATACAATTATACACATGAAACTCTAATTATGGTTCAAATATATACTTGAAACTTTAGTTTTGATTTAATCATGCACATTTAAAGAAATAAATACATCAATTTACTTTTATATTGGATAAATATAATTATTTATGTATGCAATATATAAACATAAAATGATGTTATATCCATAATTGTGTTAATAATTTACAAGAATTGAATCAAATCAAAATTTTATATATAAAATTGTACAAAATTAAAGTTCATGTATACAATTACACATTAAATCATAGTTCATGTATAGTGTTGGGGATTGACCTAATTAAGCAACGAATAAGTAAAAATAGCGGAAGAAATTAAGAAATTGAACACACAAATTTAACGTTGAAAAACTCCTCCAAAGAGGATAAAAAACCACGGGCAAAGATAATTTACTATAATGGCAAAAGAATGAAAAGTACAAAAGATGGAAATAAAACTAAACCCCGAAAACTCAAAAATAAAAAACCCTCAAAACATGAACACTAAATTCTCCAAAAGTGTTAGGAGTTCTAAACTTTAATGGGTATATCTAAATGAGTGTATTTTTTAAGGTTGTAAAAGAACTTATTTATAAGCTAAATTTTTAGGTCAAATAATAATAAAATAATTCATACTAATAAGAGTTTGACTTAAACAAATAAACAGAGTTTATTTGAAACAATTAAACAGAGTTTAACTAAAAGATTATTTCTCAAATTTGACTTGAAATAGGAGTCATAATTCAACAAATCTCCACCTTAACTCATATATCCACAATGCCATCTTCGCCAAAACCCGTCATGGGCCTATCTTGAACTATGTAGGGAATTAATTGAGTCGAATCTGTGCTTAGAAGCTGGAAGTCTTCTAGCCTTTGACTTGTGCACGGCCAAATCAAAACTAACCCGGGTTTGATTTTCTCGAATATAGTGCCCTAACTTTTCAAAACCTGCATCCAAAAGAGAACCTCTTTTCAACGAAACAGTCATACCTTTTTCCCTCTTATGACCAAGTTGTCTCCACTCCAAACGAGTTGATTTCAACTCCGTAACGGACGAGGGACATTCGATTTCACCGGTCACTGTAAAACCTTTCTGAATATAAAGACTGTCGGTCTTTTTATCTTTTAACAAAATGAGAACCTCACGAGGCACCTTGGCGCTCGACTCGATGTTGATTCTGCAACCTTTTGAGTCTAAAATACTTAAGGAGATGAGATTCTATTGTAAATCAGGTACATACTTGACATTTGATAGTGTCCTAATCGTACCATCGTGCATCCTAATTTTAATAGTACCAATAACGATTACCTTACTGGATGAATCTTTCTCATGTACACAACTCCACCTTCAACCGAACTGTATGTAGAGAACCATTCTTTGTTGGGACACATGTGGAAAAAAATCCTGAATCTAGGATCCACTCAAACGTACGCTTGGAGATTTCGCTCGTTGACACTAACAAGAAATCATCACCGCTTTCATCGGCCAAATTAACACCAGCAAAATCTTCCTCATTACTCTCAGCAGCCTTTTTATTTCGCAGTTTGTAACAATCTGCTTTGACGTGACTTAATTTTTTACAATAGCGACACTTTTTGTCTCGCTTCTTTGATGCTACCAAAACGGAAGCTTGCTTATTTGCCTTGCTATCAAAACCAAACTCTATGTTGAGTTTATCTTTACTCAACAAATGATCCTTCATATCCTCGAACGAGAGTTTGTCTTTACTATAAATTAAGGTCTCCCTAAAAGACTTGTATGAAGAGGGTAAAGAACACAACAATAGCATAGTCTGATCCTCATCGTTAATCTGAACCTCAACATTATTTCAATCATTCAAAAGAGTAATGAATTGACTAATGTGATCTCTAAAAAGCTCACCTTCGTTCGCGAAACATAAATAGATGTTGTTTCAGCACTAAACGGTTAGCTAGAGACTTAGTCGCATAAAAAGTTTCTAGCCTTTTCCACAAGACGGATGAGATCTTCTCCATCAATACCTCCTGCAATACTCTATTCGCGAGGCACAACTGGATTGCAGACAAGGCCTTTTCATCAAGCTCTTCCCATTCTGATTGATCTAGATTATCGGGCTTTTTTCTGATAACGACCTTTTTCAAGTCGGTCTGAACTAGAATTGCCATCATCCAAACTTATCACAGATTAAAATTTGGGACACCATCGAACTTCTCAATGTCAAACCTTGTTATTACCATCTCTGAACTGGTTGATCTGCGAAAATTGAACTAGCTCTGATACCACTTATTGGGGATCGATCTGATTAAGCAATGAACAAGTAAAAATAGTAGAAGAAATCAAGAAATTGAATACACAAATTTAACGTGAAAAAACTCTTCCGAAGAGGATAAAAAATTACGGGCAAAAATAATTTACTATAATGACAAAAGAATAAAGAGTACAAAAGATGGAAATAAAACTAAACCCCGAAAACCCGAAAATAAAGAACCCTCAAAACATCAACACTAAATTCTCCAAAAGTGTTAGGAGTTCTAAACTCTAATGAGTATATCTAAATAAGTGTATTTTTTAATGTTGTAAAAAAGCCTATTTATAAGCTAAATTTCTAGGTTAAATAATAATAAAATAATCTAAACTAATAAGAGTTTGACTCAAACAAATAAACAGAGTTTATTTGAAACAATTAAACAGAGTTTAACTGAAAGATCATTTCTCAAATTTGACTTGAAATAGGAGTCATAATTCAACATATAGTTTTGAGATTTATCCCTTTATAATTCCCATACCTCATTAATGTCTTCTTTAAAGGCTTCGATGAGTAAGAGCATTGATGTCATAATTAAGTTGATCTTTTGAATTATTGCTATCCAAATCAACATATCTGTTTAAGTAAAAAAATGTATTTCAAACTTTGTGTCTATGATTTTTATTAATTTACAGTAAATAATTTTGATTGAAATGTACATCATCAATGATTGTGTTGAAAGAACACGATTTTTTAGGCTTCATTTCGTAAAAATATATCTCTAAGTTAAAAAGTACATCTAGTGCCAATTAGACAATATGCCACATGACATGTGCCATTGAAATGTATTTCTGTTTTTTGGTGAATTATAAAAGTAGAGTAAAGTTTTAACAGCAACGTGATTAACGTGATTCGAACCTAGATCACATTTGAGGTGATAAACACCTTAATTATCACATCAACAGATGAGGTTCTGAAGTGTAATTTTTCATTACTATATATGTTTCAATTTCATTTATCACTTTTACTATTATAATTTTGATTGTTTATAACTTTATTGTATTTTAAAGACATATTAAAATATTTAAAGAAGGGAATCCAATGAGTGACTCCAGTGGTAAAGAGGATGTCGTTCATCCTAAGATACCCGGGTTCGAGCACTTGTGTGTGCAAAGTGTATATGCATTGTCAAAAAATTAAGAAAGTATGAACAGATACTACCATGTAATCAACAACATATTCAAAAAATAATAATAAATATTAATCAAAATAAAAAAAAATGGATTAAAAACGTAAAAATATTGCACGACTTAGCATTAAAAAAGAGATTATTGATGTCTGAAGTGATATTTTTGGTCCCACTTGGCTCTAATTTAATAAAATAATTTAAATATTATAACTGAAAAATAATAAAAATAAACCAGCTAAACTATGTATGTGAAATTGATTTAATCATCCTAAAATAAACCAGTTTGGTGTGTGAAGGGGTTTTGTGGTGTCATGTGATCAGAGGGGTGTGGTATCAATCACAAACTTAAACTTGTTTTGTTTTGTTTGTAAAAGGAGATAAGGTGAAAGTGAAGGATGTTTTGGACTGTCCAATGTCCACAAATAATCATATCCCAACAGTTGAGTTGAGTTGAGTTGAGTTGAGTGAATGAAGAGCATAACTACTGCATAAAATACAAAGTGTGGAACACATGGCATACATAGCAGCATGACATGTCTCGATGCCGCATGAGAACGGATGTCTATCTCGCCATCCTATTACCTCAAATTAAAACCGTTATTCTTTGATTTCCAAAAAAAGATCTTTGGGTATCATATTTGCCTTATGTTATAATATTATTATAAATTAATAAAGCTTCAAATTTTATGTAACAAAAAAAGTACATAATTTTCCAGTATATTCTGAAATTTAAACTTGAACTGCAGCTAACTGCACTTATAAATCTCTCTTGCTTGTCAATCAGTGACACCAAAGCCTATGGGACCACCGCCTCTTACTCTTATAGTAAATAAACAGTAATTGCTTTTCTCACGTTTCCTCGGCCATTGCCGACATGACTGATCTCCGGTTGGATTCAGGATTGTCCCAACTAATCCAATTATCCAATCAACCATTCGAATTTGAAAATATTGTTGATCTCAGCTTGTCTTCTTAAATAAGACTAATTTTACATTAAAAATATGTTTTTTATTCAAGCATTTCAAAATATGAGATGAACTCAATTCAATTCAATTTTTATAAATATTTGAAGCTTAGAATTATCCACGCAACTTTTTGTCCTCTTCGTTTACCCATGATTATCAACCTTCAATTTCGACTGGCCACGTCCCAGAATTGGTCCCCATTCTATTGATGTTTATTTTCAGGTTCCAATAATTAAGACAGATTTTTATCATTATTTTTATACATGCTCCGTATTTCAACTTCGACTTGCGGCTGTAGTTTGAAGCACAACCTAGGTTTTTTTTTTACAAAATTAATACAAAAAAAATAATTAAAAATTAAAATAATACACTCTCCATTATTTATCAAAATGATATGCATAGAGAGTAATGTCGCCTATATCTATATAAGCAACACCATTTTAAAAATCTGACACAATTTTTTATTTTTATTTTATTATTATTATTATTTTATACTTAAAAACAAAAAAATATATAAAATATTAAGTGGTGCCTCCTAAATAGGCTGCACCCGATTTTTCGGATATAGTATAAACTCGTATTTTAAATACGAGTATAATATAAAAAATAATAAATTAATGAGTGGTGCCTACCTGACAGGTGACACCGACCGTCTCATTTGTCTACTAAAATCTAGTTCATATCAATATATTCTTCAAAAATTATTAATACAATTAACTTAGAGGTATTAATAGAGGTGTTTATGGATTAAGTTTGAGAAGCTTGAGTTTATATTTTTCAACTCTAAGGTTGTTTTATTATTTATAAATTTTTTAAATTTTCTCGTTTTTGACTCGTATGACCCGTATTTTTTTTGTACAAAACATGGGTATCGTACCGCCTATCTAAGAGGCACCATTTAATATTTTATATTTTTTAAAATTTTTAATATAAGATAATAATAATAAAATTGAAAAAAATGTGTCAGATTTTTAAAGTAATGTCGTCTATCTAGGAGGCACCACTCTTTCATGTATACCATTTTAGTAAATAATAAGGAGAGTGTATTATTTTAGTGTTTAAATAATTTTTTTGTGTTAATTTTGTAAAAAAAACCCACAACCTATTTATATTTCCCTCGTATTTTTACTTTTTTCTCAAATTTCAATGCTAAATATCAATGGTGTTTTAGTTTGATTGGTTTTGACGATAAGAAGTGTTTAAGCCAATAAAAAAAATTAGAGGTAAGAAAGTAAAAATTAAGTCGGACTTAAATATGATATTAATATATTTTATGTTTGTTTAAGTTTGTTTTGGTTCGAAATTTGGGCTTAAAATTTTGTCTAAATTTGTTCATATTTGTAAAAGATTAACTCAATATCATTTTAAGTCTGCCCATATTATTTTTTAAATTTTTAAAAAATATATATTTATTTATTTATTGAATTTTTTTTATAGTTATCTTAACATTATTTTAATGTTTGCACTAGAGAAGTATTATATATTTAGTATAAGTTTATTTTTTAATGTGTTCTAAATTACTTAATATATAAAAATAATATAATATAACATGTTATAAACTTAAAACGGGTCGGGTTCAAGCCTTGAATGTTTAAGCTCGAGCCCGACTCATATTTTAAATGAGTCTAATTTTTTTTTTGTCCAAATTTATTTTCGAACCTAATATTTTTTCTCAAATCCTCTCAAATTTCAATCTGGCTTTCAAGCCTGGACGAATAGCTTACCCCATGAACAAGTCTATAGGGGAGAGAGGTTAACCTTTTACTTAAATAAACTAAAGGGTTCATAATTTTTAAACATTTTATGTTTTTTTATCGAAAATACATTTTTCATAATGTTCCATTTTTAAAGTTTTTTTATTTATTTTATATTTTTAGAATCAAGATTAAATTGATATAATATGGAAAGCTGATAGTTAATTATTTTTTTGAAATTTTTAGATTTGAATTAAATTAATAAAATTTTTACAAATTGAAGGGTTAAATTTTTATTATGTCAATAAAAAATCACATATGCATTCAATGAAAGAATAACTGAAATATTAAAAGTCAAAAACATTAATAACTAAATTGTAAAATGATAGAATTGAGTAACCAAAACAGCCAAACACTAAAACTTTGGGTCCCTATATATTTTTTTTTGATGAATTACAACGGCAAGTCAAAGTCCTAATAACAACGCGACTAACGTAATTCGAATCTAAACCATACTTGAATCCAAACTACACTTGAGATAATGAACATCTTTAACCATCAGATCAACACAGATTTCAAGTATGTTATATAATCTACTACATATTACTCACAACCTCTTTAAAAGAAAATGATGCCACCGATTACGATGTCCATTACTTAAACTGTACTTTAATCCATAAATTATGCAGTAAAACCAGGTGCATTGAAAATCAAAATTATGATTAAAACATTAAGATGGAAATTTAGGACATAACCTATAATTAAAACGACTTAAATTCCCTTTCCACCTCTGGTCAACAACCTTACAATTAATGTCGTTGAGAACCAAGCAAGTTTGGCACTTACTTTGACTATTTTTCTTTTCTGAAAAGGAATAATTGAATTTGGTAATCAAATTTCATTTTAATATTTATATTTTTTTATCCACTTTAATATTTAAATTTCACAACAATTAAATTTTTTATTTCATAACAATATTAAGATTGGACGAGAGACCACAGTAAATTTCTCATTAGACCAGTTTTGCAATCGATCATTGTTTTATATATTTACTATGCTTTAGTGTTGATATAAGCAGGGGTGGATCTAGAAGGTTAACAGGATCTCGATTTCCTTAAAATAAATTTTTTTTATTTAAATCATTTATAATTAATAAAATTTTAAATTAGTAATAATAAAATTACATCTTGATATTTAAAATATAAAAATTTGATTTAACATGTAAAAATAATAAAAATATAAACTATTAAAATGAAAAAAATTACATTTTTACTATCATAAAAACATAAAATTTAATTTTGACTAAATCGTATTTTTAGATGTATACAACTTTAAAGACCTGAAATTTCATGCCATCAAGTTATGGTTAAGACAATTTCCCAACTCTTTCTATTTGTCTAAACTTGAACTTAATATATAAATTGAAGTTTCAAACAGAAAATGTACACATGATATTTATTAATTATATTATTTTTCTATGGTTTTGACCTAGACAATGCACAAGGTTTTTTTATTACTACAATAATTTTTAATATAAATTAAGTGTTTTGTTTTAGATTTAAAAATGTGTTATTTAACTAAATGTTTGAGAAAAACTATAAAATTTAATACTTGACTTTAAAAAAATATTAGAAAAAAATCAACTATTATATATCATACATAAATTCATTAATTTGAAGTATTAGTAAATTTATTAAAATAAAGTAATTCAATTAGTTCAATATATTTAATTATAAAAAATAAAAAAGGAAAAGGAAAACCTCACAGTCTAGCTACATTAGTATTCACTAAGTGAATATAAATCAAATATACTTTTACTTTCTGGATCTTAATATTTTTAAAACATTATTAATTTATATATACAATCAAATTCTGATGCATAGTAAGAAATAAAAACCGGCAGTAACGCATGCTGTTCATATCCAAAGGACTGGAATAATTGATTGCATGAATAACCCGATGATAGTGTTTAAAAGACTGCCATTATGTAAGCAAGGTGTTTATTAGTAATTTTATTCCTAAAAAGAGAGATGAAGAGATTCACCCTATGATACTTTTATATGTTATTTATAATCTGCAATAACTTAGTGGCAATCAGAGTAGTTCATTTTGTAGTGGAAGTACCACTACCTAGCTCTAGTGGCAATGGATAGAATTTGCAGCTACAGAAATCTGCAATTGTAATCAGTTAATTAATTCATAGAAATCAAACATAAATTTTTACCGATCTTAATATTGCTATGGACAATTGAATGACTGATTACTAACTATAATATGAAGCAATAGACCTAGGATTGAGGGAGTAATACCAAGTCCTACTAGATCCCTAGACGATGGTGGGGAAGATCCTACTCCTTATGATGTCAAAAACTCTTTGTAGGTTAAGGAAATACTTGATGTGGTTGAGATGACCAATAACAATCAATTGTTCCATCACATGCGCCTTGGGTGTTCAAGTTTGGTGGTACCTCTCCTTGACGAATGACCAAGGACTAAGGGTTTATACCTTTTCAAGATAATAGAGAAAGAGGACTAAGGATTATCTCATCATCATCATGGAGCTAGTCAATGTCATCCTTACGGGCTGTTTAAGCTCTTGATCAAAGTTTGCGATGGATGCATTGAGAAGCATTGGATGCGATATGTAGAGTGGAGGGATCTACGCACAAGGCGTTGACGATGTTAGGCATGCAGTAGATGCGGCGCTTTGGGTAGGAGGAGTTTGAAGTGTGGTTAGTTAGTAGTTGGTGCATCATGCATGGAAGGAGAATGAGATTGGCAATGTTGTGGCAGCCAAGTGCTAAAAGTAGATTCGTAAATGGAGTTGAGGAGCATGTTGGTGTGTTAGGAATGAAGTTTTCAAACTTGGTGCAGAGCCAATAGAGGCGAAGGCTAAAGATGAGAGGGGGGAGGGGATTAATGAGGTAGTTGCACACGCATTGATGCTTGTGGGACAGATGGACTGGCAGTAGCAGGACGGTGTTTTCAGCTGGTGGTTGCAAAATAGCTATCATTGTCAAAGGTGGATGCTATGTTAGGACCCCAAATCACACTTTACTGTTACTTGATAGCTGATATTCCAGGAGAATTTAAGGCAGTGGAAATATGTGGTTTTTGGTTATCAAATTTACATAGGCTGCGTTTAGCACAGCTTTTCTAACGGATTTTTTGTCAAATAAGTTTTTTTAGCTTTAAGCTCAATTAAATAAATACCATTTGAATGTTTTTTTTAATTTTTAAATTAAATTTTTTAATCCATCAGAAAAGTTAAAATTTTGATTAGTGGAGTTTCAAATGAACGTTTAGAAAAGTGAATTGCTTTTTTAATCTCTTACACAGTGCATCAATTACTTTTTTTTTCTTCCATTTTTTCTGCTCTCTTTTATTTCCTTCCTTCTATTTTATTCTTTTTTTTAATTTTCAAGTAGGTTTTTTTGTAAACTTGGCAGCTTCTCTTTGGCTTATATTTTATATATTATGTTAATATTTAATATAAGTTATATATTCAAATTAAAATTTAAAATAAAATAATACAAATGTATTAAAATCATTAATTAAAAATTAAAAAATATTTTATAAAATAATACAACTGTGCTAATATTTAAATATAAATATTTAATGACTATATTTAAATATTTAAAATATAGTTTATATAATCTAATTAAATTTTTAAATAATTAATTTTAATTATTTAGAAATATTTAAAATTAATATTTCATATATTAAAATATTAACAATAAGTTATAATAAATTATTTTTATATTCTTGTTAAAATATCATAATATTAACTAATTTGAACATTATCTAAATGTATAAATATTACTTTATAATACCATGTCTAAAATAGACATTTCATTTCTCAAAAGCACTTTTTGATAGCAATGCTAAACAACCAAATCTTTAACCAAAATTTTTAAAAATATTTCTCAAAAAAACATTTCCACCAAATTTTTTAAAAGCATTTTTTAAAAATAATGTTAAACTAATCCTTAATACCTATGGATATATATATATACATGAATCCAACAGTGGAGTAGCCAGCTATGATTAATTTGAGTGTCCTTGACGGTCAATGGATCCACCTTGCCTCATACACGTGTCAATCAAATTTCAGAATCATATGTTGTCTTTACCCCTCTACACTAAATTCACCTTTCATGACCCTAATTTTACACTCATACACCAGATATTTAGGTTATAACAAACGAAGGTTTATTTGTGGATGACGTTGTGGAAAGATTCCTATGTCACCTATCTTTTCTAACATTAAATCATGGTTGTCAAAATTAGATGAAAGAATTATATAAACAGATTTTGTATTTTTTTAATTATTTAATCATATTTCAATTTTTTTTATGTCATTAATACTTGATTTTAATAATTTTTTTAACTTGAAACTCTAAAATTTAAATATTAAATCTTAAACTCTATTTTTTAATTTAAAATTAAAAATTAAAAATTTAGGGTTGAAAAGATAATCCCAAAATAATATACCCATTGAAAATGATTGCAATCAAAATTTGTGTTCATGTGAATGGTAAACCAACCCTTGATAAAAGAATGGGATCAAATCATTCACGTTTTACTAAAAAAGAATAAGGCCCTAATAAATATAATAAAAATAAAAATGTCGATGGTGCATTATATCAAAGCAAACATAATGCAAGGCAAACCACATCCATAACAAAATAGAGATAAAAAATAAAAAAAGGGTGGGTGAGTGTCGTTTTGTCATCTCCCATTAATTGCACGTTCATATTCTCATCCATTTAATAAACGTTAAACGCCTAAATATCCGGCTACACCAAACATCATCAAATTATTCCGGTTAGTTATCAAATTATTGATAAATTTTTATTTTATTAATTTAATTTTTTAAAATTAAAAGAAAACTTTGGATTAATGGAAGCGGTGCAAACAAAGAAAGTCATATAATATCGATTTTAACAGTTCAATAACTTAAATAAAAAAATTTATATAATTCAATAATTAAATTATAATTTTTTAATTAGATGATCAAAACAAAAATTTATACATAATTTAGTGATTAATGGTATAATTTATTTTTTATACAAAAATTATTAGCATAAAGTCTACATTCTTAATTATGCAATATAAAAGTGTTTAGGATGTCGTAGTAGTTGAGAAAATAGGAAAGCAGATGTTTTATTTTTTATTCAAAATCTGAAGTGCAATTGCACTTGTTTACTGTTACAGATCCAACCACAAACTTGAGAAAATAATTTTTTCTACCTTTATTGATTATATTATTTGATTCAATTTTAATAAATTATTACCTTTTTGTTCTGTAACTTTTTACCCATTCATATAATTATATCATATTTTTTTTCCATTCTTTTAAAAGTTTCACTAATATAATACATTATAATTACAAAAAACAAAAAAAAAAAGTTATATTCAACCAATATCGCAATTTACAAATGGTTGGACTTGAATCTAAGTTTTTAAAGTCCAAGGTGTCAACTTTTACCAATAATACTATGTTTGTTTTGTTTTTCTAAAGATAATGATATATAGTTTAAATAAACATTTAAAAAAATTTAATTAAAATCCGTGTATTAATTTGATGATCAAAAATATTTATTATTTTAAATGTGATTTGAATTCGAATTATATTAATTACTGTTTATAATTCATAAAAAAAAAAAAACATTGATCAAGATAATTTGAACACTAATTATGTAGTGAAGGGACAGGGCCCAACCGACATTTACATTACTTCTCGAATGACCTTTACCTACACCATTGTCCAGACTTCAAAAGTAAAACACGAAAGCAGTGATGTAAAGATGAACCACAAATTATTATTAGTAGTATATGAAAGAAGATAAAGATGAAAAGAACTTGTTAGGCTACTTTTTATATATATATATATATATTTATTTATTTATTTATTTATTTATTTTCCAATTAAAGAAACTTGGACTTTCCTCTCCGTAAGGAAGCGAAAAGACAATTTTTACCCGTAATTATGCAAGAGGTATATGGACCTGATTTTATGGTGGTTTTCATTATATTAATCATCATACACATGTATGTTATTTAATGAAATAAATGATAGAGAAGATGAGCATTGATGGAGGTGGAAGCTTACTATTCCAAAGCATGGAATTGTAAGTTGTAACAGTCTGGAAAATTTAAGTTTCTAGTCAAAGCCATTGGCGGCATTTACTGAAGAAGACAGATTCAGTTAATGTCCTTGTCACTCCGGAATCAAAGGAGTGTGTTGGTGTTCCTTTGCTTCAACTTCACGACGTACGGGGAGGCCAAATGAACTCAACAGTAAAAATTTGGTCGTGCATGCTAATGCTATGATTTAGAGATCATCATCCGTTAGATTGAGCCGGATTTCAATAAAATTTTAAATTTATTTTCAAAGTTCGGGTTTGATCCGTTCTGAAAAATGGACTTAAAAATTAACTCAAGCCCGACTTATATTATATTAGTTAAACTTGAGATCGGCCCGACCCAGTTCATATTAATTTTTTAAGATTATTTTATTATATAAATACTTTTAAAATATGATATATTAAATACACTTAAAAATATTAAAGTAAATATTAAAACAACAAAGAAATTAAAAACGATATTAAAACAATTCTAAAACAATAAATAAATTGAAAATACAATAAAAACCCTTTATATTAAGAACAACCCATCGATAGCAAATATTCAAGGAAAAAGAGATAAAAATTAATATATATATATATATATATATATATAAGCAAAACCTAATAAAGCTAACAAAACAAAACCCGACAGATTAAACATGAAACTTGTTAAAATTAAAAAAAAAATTGACATATGAATTGAAACAAAAATAGTCAAACATACCCACAATTTTTCGATTAAAAATGTTGCGATTGATGAAAGCAATTTTATGAAAGCACTGATGGTTTTTTTTTTCTTTTGAAATTGATTTGGGATTTGAGAATTGGGAAATGGGAAGGCTAAGGGGAGGGGAGAAAGAATCGGTGGCCTTTGTTTGATTTAAAGATTGGCTATTATCATCTTTTGGGGCTTTGTTTTCTGCCGTTTGTTGTCAAATTTGTTTGCTTGCTTTGTCTTTTCATTAGCAATAAATATTTTATTTGCTTTTATCTTTTCTTTTTTTTGTAAGAATTTGCTTTTATCTTTTTATCAGTTAAATATTTTATTTGCTTTTATTTTTTCAACAGCATCTAACAGACCATTATTACAAGAAAAAAATAGTATTAAAAATAAAAATAAAATTATTATTATAAATTCGGGTCGGCTCGAGTTCAAGATAAAGAAAATCAAACTCAAGATCCGATCCATTTTAAAAATGAATCTCGTTTTTTGTTTAAGTTCATTTTCGGGCTTACATTTTTTACCTAAACACGCCAATTTTTTGGGTGGATTTTCGGGCCGGGTCAAGTAGCCCGGCCCATGATCACCTCAACTATGATTCATTCACTTTAATCAATTGGGGTTCTGATCATTTAGTTTCTACAATTTATTTTTACGGCTGTTGAAGCTAGAACACCCTAAATTGGTTCTAATCTCTGACGTCACACCACTCTTTTCTTCAACCTCATGTTTTGTCTTCTCATTTTTGGTAATCCTGCGGATTGAAGGGATAGTGACATTTCTTTTTGCCTTATAGGCTCCTCTGTTTTAGCACCCAACTCGACGACAATGTTAGGATAAGTATAATAACAGCAGGGAGTAAAGTCAACATCAGGATAAAAGATTAAAAGTCATTCCTTTCTACCCCATATTAACCAAAATGTCAGCAAAATTGTGCTTAGAATACTTTTTGTTCACACCCATCGAATGGGCCTAATTCCCAAGCTTGTTCGGAACATTATCACGACAAGGATTTTGGACTCAGCCTTATTATTGACAGCTGAGAGTACAAACTTCGTCCCCCCCCCCCCCTTTTTTTTTTATCCCAATTATAAATGGGTTCTCCAAAACACATGGATTATTAGATTTTGAACGAAAAGAAGTGGGGTAATATCCATAAGAATTTCATTGAACCCAATAAACACAATAAGAAACTGAAAATGGTAAAGTTAATTATTTTGATAGATTCAGTCGTCTCACAAAATCATAATTGTATCAAGTTAAAAAGTGCTCGTTGATTTGGTGTTATATGACACACAATTAGAAGAATTGATACGATTCATAATTATCATCATCAGTTTATCGAAGAACACATTGATGTGACCAATTGAGTGAGTGGTTGGCTCCATCAAGAGAAATAGCGATCGAGTTTAAACAACCCGCACAATTGAGGCCATTGATTCGAGCCGAGTCCTTCTAGTTCGCAAGGCTATTGAGCAGCTAAATCGTGGAAATTGATTCTAAGATTGTTCGTTCGGTAAGGGTTAACTGTCGGGTAGTTTCCACAATTAATTTACACATGGAAGGATTTGATCATTTGATTTATTCAGTTTTAATTTCATTTGCTTATTTTCATTGCTTTTTTTAATTTTTATTTAATTTCTCGTTATATATTTGATATTTCAATTTAATCCCGTCTTTTGTTTCGTATAGGTTGGCACCAAAACTATCAGTGACACAATATTCTGGTTATAACGAAATTCAGATTTGATTAGATCAGTTTTTGTAGGCTCAACCCTACTTTTTATACTCAAATTCAATTCCCGTTTTAGGTGCAAGAATTTTATTTTGACAGATTCGACACCTATCAAAGAGTAAACCCTGAGAATTTTATTGAAGGAACCCTATCAACCATCTCTTTTAAGGACCTCTCTCTCTCCAAAAGCAATGTATTCTTCATCATCTTCCACCAACTTATCTCGAAACGAAGAACCAAGCAGTTTATCGCAAAACAACTTACGCCCATCAGCAACAAATCCTTCATCCACCCCACCACCATTGGGGGGGTCTTCCGAACCTTTCAGTGCAAAAGAGCCTTCTCCCTCCATCTGTTTGTATCCCATAGCAGATAGAGAATTTTATGGCATCTATATGGAATGAAATTTAACAATAATTATGAACAAGGTGGTACAATGATACTATATGAAGTGAAGGGGATAAATAGTAAAAATAGAAAGGACCATATTCATAATAAGCAAGTAAAAGAATACAAAGTTTAGTTATCATTTATAAAAATTACATTGGAGTTAAAGTTCTAATATTTATAATTAATCTCTTGAATGTAAATTACCAAAAAGAAAGAGAGACATTTAGCCGTGTTGCTTCATTCTTAAAAGGAGATGCATAATCAATGAAATAAAAAGAAGAAAAAAGGGCAAAGGCCTACAATTTAGACTCTTTCGTTGTAATTAGATAAGAACGCATTACTATTGTTGTAATAAAAAATGGTTGTGGAAAATATATTACATCCCCATCTTCATCTTTTAAACAAAAATACGGAAACTGTTGGAAATTCATAGAATTTTATTTTGATTCAAATGTAATATGATAGAGTTTTTATTGAACTAGCGGGAGGATCAATCAAGCATATACAATTACGTTCGAGTTTATTGCAATTATGTCTAGAAATATTCGCAATTTACTTAATCGTGAAATCAGTCTACAAGAATTTCCATTATTAAAAACTCCTTATTATATATTTTTTACAAAAACAATTCATCCAACTGTTTTGTCCAAAGGACATTCCTCCTACCGACACATGACACACATCCACCATGCTCTTTTTTATTTTTGGTTTTATTTTTTTGGTATTTTATAAAAATGGATAATTTTTTATTTTAATCCCTGTAATATGCATAAATTTGAAATTTAATCCTTATGCTTTAATTTCTAACATAATTTGATTTCTATATTTTTATAATATTATTAATTAGTTCAAATAGTTAATATTGTTAACTTTTCAATTAAATTGTTATGTGGTTATATATAGTTTGAAAGCAAATTTTTAAATTCAAAAAGTAGAGGGATTAAATTCTTGAAAATAAAAGTAGGAAGATTAAATTCTAAATGTACAAAATGTAAAGATTTAGAGTCATGGTTGTTTGAAGTTTGAACCGGATTGGAAAGCCCGAGGTACTGGTCCAGAGAGAGGCATCATACCAGTTGACCCACGAATCGGTATGGACCAACTGAATCAAGCTAAAAATCAATTGAATCAGATTTTTATTTTTATTTTTATCATTTTTAATGATTTATTTAATTGAACCCTACAACCAATGGCCTAATCAGCTCGATCGTCGATCCAATCATAAAAACCTGACTTAAAATACATTTTTACACTATAATTTGACTCAAACAAATAATCAACATAATATAAAGCGTGAAAGATCATACTAATAATATTTAATACAATGTTAATGCCAAAAATTAAATACTACAATCTCATGTAATTTTATACTTTTCTATTGCAATACTATATAATAAAATGTTAAGCAAGAAGGTGATGCATCCATGATGAATCTAATGAGAGAAGGCCTCCAAAGAGACTCTCTAAACCCATCTCGTCTTGATAGTCAAAGGATGAAGAAATTAACGGTAATTGCATCTGGCCCACTATTTTACGAAAAATATAATTATTTTGTAAACCTTTTAATAAAAGAAATAAATATTAATTATATTAATTGCAAGCAAATATAATTGAGAGTCGAATTTTGACATGCCAAATTTAGTATATTATATATATATATAAAAGGAGCAGGTTTGTACCCCCAAATCAATTCTCATAGTTGGTGCGAAATTAATGCATAGTACTCTTTTCATATTTACTCATCCTCTCATCCCAAGTTAGTTGCATGTACTGTGGATTTGACTTGAAGTTGACATCCTCCACCCTCTCTCTCTTGAATTTTCCACATAATTACATTAACATCTTTCAAATCCATTTATTGCATATAAATGAGAAATAATTCTGAAAAAGTTCAGATGACTAAATTTCTAAACCCCAAAACTTTTTAATTATTTGATGGATTACAAGTTTATCTCACAATTGAATCATATGCTCCTGGGCTCATGTTTGTTTAAATTAAAAATATTTTGTTGTTTAAGTCTTAATCTAAGTAATAAATTTTAAGTCTTTAAATTTTATATATTTGATAAATTGGGTGAAGAATAAGGTAGTTCGAAATTGAATTCAAACTCTCGTAATTATAACATAATATTTTTGTCACTATATATAAAAAAATTATTAGCATTATGTATAAGTATGCATATTGTTGACCATTGAGGTGAATAAAAGGAAGATGTTGGTTTTATGAAGAAGAAAGGAGTGTGACGGTTGGAAAAAAATTGTGGTTTCGTGGAGAGAGTTTAGGGATTTAGTGAGGGAAGTCAATTATGAGTTGAATACGGGATTAAAAAACAAAATTAGATAATAATTAAATCAATTAAGTTAGTATAGACGGTACGAGGACTAAATTGCATGGTGATTAAAAGGAATAGAGAATCGATTAGAAATTTTATAAGTCCTTAATAAGCTAATAACCAAGTCCTTGGAAATAAATATTCCTTAATTAATATTGTGGTAGTGGAATTCCATGGTTTTCTCCACTATTATTCGTTAATCAACATTAGAAACATGATTAGTGATAAGTTAGTGACTTGTTAGCTGAATTAAACCACTATATATATACAGCCAGTTTTAGTGGGAGAGAGAAGATGAAAACATCATCTTCCTCATCTTTCGCAATCGAAACAAAGAAAAAGAAAATAAAAAGGGTTTGAGTTTTCTCCCTTATTCGGTCATCAATTAATTAAGGTGAGAAAGGTTTCCTTTAATAATTTTTATAGACTTTTTATCATCTAAGCTTATGAATTCATGCCCATGCATTAGGTTTCTTAATTGTTGAGTTCTAATCAAGTTGTCATTTAATGAAGAATCGATGAGATTAACCTTAGTAGTGATGGAATTATGAAAAATGAGCTTAGATTATGTTAGGAATAAGTTAGGAAATAGAGAAATGTGTTGGATTTTATTAGAAATCCAACTAAGCCCTATATTTAATTATATGACACTAGGGACTTAATTGAATAAAATAAAAGTTGTTAAAATATTATGTCTTGAATTGAAAGTTAGAGGTCCCTAATGGAGAAAAATGAATTTGGTTTTCAATTTGATAAAGAAAATTGAAAATTACAAGTATTTCGGATATTAAAATTTATAGGGACTAAATTGAATGAGATGTATTCATATTTAATTATTGTTAAAATGTTTTTTTTAATTGAGAAATTGATATTATCTTGAAAATCATATTATTGAACGTAATGAAAGACGACGTCGGAACGTCCAAGGTAAAGAGAAAGGAAAATGTGAACATTTGAATAGCTACTGCAGTTTGTGTTTTTATAATTCACTTTCAATAACTCGTCCATAGACTAGTTAGTCATTATAAATAAATATGAAATAAAAGTCGAGGTAATTGTATCTTTCCTTAAAAACTATGAGATGATTAGTTTGACATTGTGATTATTGAATTAAGTATGAATGCTTGAATTGTGCTTTATATTTGTATGAAAATATATGCTTGACATGTATATGGATATAAGTATTTGAATCTTATTACCATGTTGATTTGTGTTACAATGATGATAATAATAATCATGTCTCGTTAAACGATGTTAGACGTAGTTTAAGTATAATTTGTATGTCATAAAGTCATTGTTATTAGTGGTTTATTAGTTTAATTCTTAGAGGATGGTGGACAGATGTTAAAAGCCATTGTTGCAGAGCAACTCAGGATGAAAGAATAAAACAATCCTAATTCCTAAAGGATTGTGGACTTTCTCTTTATATATCCAAGTATCTACCTTAATGTCTTTTATCAGTTAGCAGGGGTCAGAAAAAAGTAAGTAATGAAAAAGACATCGAGTAATATGTTGAATCATTGAGTTCGTGATGATATGAAATAATGAAATATTGAAATGAGTATTGAATGACAAAGTTTGTGAATGATATGATTCTAGATTTTGTGATAAATTAAAACAAAGTAGTTTAATTTATATTTAGTTTTAATATAAGCTTTAATTTAGTTTTAATATATTGAATTTGAATTTGAATTATATTAGCTTCACTGAGTATTCAATACTCAGCATACGGTTAAGTTTATTTCTGTGCATGATCACGAATGAGGATTTTCGTAGATTAAAAGTGTTCAAGCGTGTAACAGTTCAACTTTTAGTGGTATTAAAAAATGCAATTTCATAACCTCATTTCCTTAAACCAGGTATGTAGATATTCATATTTAATATTTACGAAGTTGGTATGATGGAATATTAAAGTTTGGTCCTTCAATTTTGTCTATAAATTGCTTAATTAGGATACAAGGATTAAATTGTAAAAGTCTTATCGCTATGAATTTTTAATTACCCAAAGTTCCAAAATTATAAATAACCATTTTTTATTAAAGGTTAGTGGAAGACGATGATATTTCCACTAAGGTTGCTCGTTTATATGAGTTAACTTGTGACACCAAATTAATTAATAATACTATCAATATATATAATTGATGGAGATAATAAAATGTACATAATAAAATTAAAATGTATAAAATATATCAAGAAAAAATTTTGGTCAAGCGGTATAATTAAAATTTTATTGACTCAAATATCATTAGTTTCAAACCTATCATACACAAATAATTTTTTGGTTTCTTTTAAGAAAATAAAAAGATTAAATTACCCAAAAATAATATAACTTATTTTAAAAATGGAAGAACATTTTCGTAATTTTCGTAACTGAATCGGTATTCAATTGACTCTTGACATTGACTGAATTCAATAATTTTAATTGAGTTTAAATAATTATAATATATGAAATATAAAATTTAAATATTTTTAGATAATTAATATAAATTATATTTATAATTTGTTGAGAAACAATACATAAATGATTTAAATTTAAAAACTATTTGGGATTACACATAATTTGTGTTTTTTGTATTTTTTTAATCTGGTATTATATTGATATACGAAAATATAAGATTTTGAACAAATTTTTTTTTGTTGTTGGCCATTGCAATGGCTGACACCACCTTTTTATCTGAGAAAAAAATTCAATTTTTTTTATGTTGACCATTGCATAGCCGACACCACCTTTTTATCTGATAAAAAAATTTAAATTTTTTTGTGTTGGCCATACATTGGCCGACACCACTTATTTATCTGATAAAAAAATCAATTTTTTTGGTGTTGACAATTGTATGGCTGACACCACTTTTTTATCTGATAAAAAAATTCAAATTTTTTTTGTGTTGGCTATGCATTGGCCGATACCACTGATTTATTTGATAAAAAAATCAAATTTTTTTAGTGTTGGCCATGCATTGGTCGAGGCCGGAGAAACCCGAACCGTTACACACCAGCATCGGGGACGTCGCCGGAAAAAAATTTGATTTTTTATCAGATAAAAATGTAATGTCGACCATGCAATGGCCAACATCAAAAAAATTTAAATTTTTTTATCAGATAAAAAGGTGATGTTGGACATTGCATGACCAATACCAATATTTTTTTTCAAATTCTAGTATTTTCGTATATCAATAAAATACCGGATTAAAAAAATACATAGGTGTCGGCCATTGCATGGCCAACACCAAAAAACACAAATTTTTATGTCTGAAACCAATCATTGGGCAGGTGATGTCGGCCATTAAATCACCATTCTCAATTTTTATTGTTCATTTTAAGTCATTCTTATGTATATTTTTGAATTAGGGTTATTTTCGTAAATAATTAAAAAATATGAGTTACTTGAGTAAAAAACCCGAAATTTCACCTCTCCCCTAACCATTAACCAAGTCGAAGCGCGAGACAAAGATACCCAAACTAAAAACAGGAAATGGAAAGTTCATAAACATCTCTCCTTTGCTCACTACTGCCTTCAGGCTTCAACAAAGGACCTTTCTCTTATTTGCCTCTTCTTTTGCAATTAATCAATGCACCCTTCGCCCTTCTGCTCTGCAAACAACTCAGGTATATTCTTTCTTTCGGCTTAACCATTCACTGAATTTCCTCCAACTTCTTTCGTTCTGGGTTCTTTTTGGATCCTTCATTTTAGCTAAACTATAACATTACCCATGCATGAAGCTTCTTCCTTGTGACAAGCGTGTAAGGTCTTTGTTTACTCTGTTTTCTATACAATAAAAATGGGTTTTCTTTTGAATTTCATTGAGTGGAGCTTTCAACATTCAACTCTGCTTTTAGCTCTACATTGTTAGTGTTTTTTTTTTTATCTTATTTTGGAGTTAACAAAACAGTGAGTTTGGGTTTACTGTTTTCTTATTTATGTTTAACTTTGATTTCTACTATTCTCTTTTTAGTGTTCTCTTGACAAAATCATTCTTTTGTATCGTCTTTTTCTGTTTTTTCTTTTCTTTTCTTTTCCGGTTTTTGCTTTATCTCCCTCTCATCGTTTTTCCCCCAACTCACAACTCAAAATTTGAACCATCTTCTTCCCTTTCTCTCTCTCTTAAAAATTTGAACTTTATCTTTCTGGGTTTTCGCCTGCTTGGCATTTTCCTTTAGTACCTTTTCTCAGCTAGCTCTCAAGTCTTCGTTTTGATCTTGCTTTAGAGTTCTCTTCATGAGAAGAAAAGGTAAAGCATTAAGCATGTTCTTCAATTTTAATGCTTTTTCATCATGTTTTCTCCTCGATCTCTAACTCCAGAGATGCTAGTCGTTATCTCCAAGCTTACATAGGCCTCTGTGAGTGGAAGGTTTGCTCTTAAGGTGAGATCTTGGTGTTTGTTCTTCTTCTTTGTTTGATAATATAAACGGGTTCTCAATTTTCATTGTGATTTGAAAATGATACAGGAGAGAAGAATTCCATGGTTTGCTTTCATTGTTTCAAAAACAAGACAATCGTTTTCTTGTTTGATGGTTTCTATGTTCCTTGTTTTACTACTTTTCTGTCTTTTTCCTTTTTAGTCTTTGGATTAATTTGAATAAGGAACTATTTGGACAGACTTTAAGCATACACTATTCTGGTGTCACATGGAAGATTATTATATATGTATGTATTATCTTCAATTTGCTTTTTTGATTTTATCAGCTGGTTTTGTTTTCTATATACGAGACCTTCAATGGATCATATATTTGACCAAGTTTTAAAGAATATTAAACTGTACCTTGAGGTGTAAACTGGCCTGATGTGTGGGAAACTTTGGTTTGGTTGACCATTCCAGCAACTACATACCTGAGATCTCTTCTGGCTCAAGGAGGAACATTGTGCTTTTTAACTTAATCGGATGTTTTGTTTGTGGAGCTGATGAAATGGGGTGTTGTGTTTCCACTAGTAGTCGGAGTACTTGCAGTTCCGGGAGCCATGGGGAGGCAGTTTCTCCTTTGTGTTTCGAGATTGGTTTTTGTGGGACAAAGAGAACTAAGAGAACGTTCTCTGATCATGTTATTGCGCTGCAGAATTTACCCTCAGTACCCAACAGGATTTTCACAAATGGGAAGAGCCGAACTTCTTGCATATTCACTCAGCAGGGTCTAAAGGGAATCAACCAGGATGCCATGATTGTATGGGAAGTAAGTTTTAGATGTTACTTTGAATTTGAGTTCCTTTGATTCTAAGTTCCGTTTAAATGCTCAATGTGATTGATGAGGTTAAAATTCGTGTAGGATTTCATGTCTGAAGATGTGACCTTTTGTGGTGTATTTGATGGCCATGGTCCACAAGGTCATCTCGTTGCTCGCAAAGTGCGAGATGCTCTGCCCCTTAAATTGTTGTCCTCCATGCATTCATATCAGTCGAGGCAAAATGGGTCCGGAGGAGCATGTTTGAAGGGGGATTTGAAGAAATTGGATGGCTCTCCTGAGGACAGATTAAATTGTTTGTGGAAGGAAACATTCATGAAGTCATACAAAGCCATGGATAAAGAGTTGAGGTCCCATCCTAATTTGGACTGCTTCTGTAGTGGTAGCACTGCTGTCACTATAGTGAAACAGGTATGAGAGAATCACTGGTTTCTTCTCCTCACCTTCAACTTTAGCTTTCATCTAATCCATGTGGGTTGACTTCACTATTTTTAGGGCCCCAACCTTTTCATGGGATATATCGGGGATTCTCGAGCGATTATGGGATCCAAGGATAGCAATGGTTCAATGGTAGCAATCCAATTGACAGTTGATCTGAAGCCTGATTTACCAAGTACATTTTATCTCAAATCACATCCTTTTTTCCCTCGTGGGCGTGCTTAATTGGATGTAATATACTAAATACTAAATTTACATGCCTCAGGGGAAGCTGAAAGGATCAAAAAGTGCAAAGGTAGGGTCTTTGCATTGCAAGATGAACCCGAAGTACCGAGAGTATGGTTGCCATTTGATGATGCCCCTGGGCTAGCAATGGCTCGAGCTTTCGGGGATTTTTGTTTGAAGGAATATGGCGTTATCTCTATACCTGAATTTTCCCACCGGCTCCTTACGGAGAGAGATCAATTCATTGTTCTTGCCTCAGACGGGGTAATTCAATCACCTTAAATTTTCCATTTATTCTTTATATGTGAATTTGGTTTCCACATTTTCCAGAACACTTGAATGATTGTTGTTTATTACAGGTTTGGGATGTATTGAGCAATGAAGAGGTGGTTGAGATCATATCCTCAGCTCCTACCCGGTCATCCGCTGCCAGGATTTTGGTGGACTCAGCTGCGCGCGAATGGAAACTAAAGTATCCTACTTCAAAAATGGATGATTGCGCGGTGGTTTGCTTATTTTTGGATGGGAAAATGGACACAGAATCTGATTACGAGGAACAGGGGTTATCATCTGCAACCGTTCAAAGTAATCATTCAGGTAATGCAATAGAATCCGATGATGGGCAGAAGTCGGAGCTATACTTGCCGAGGAATTTCACGGTTAGATCATCGGAAGAAAGTGACAGTTACGGGAGAGTAGCAGCAGAGTTTGAAGGAAATGTGGATGCAGTTTCGACAGAAGATCAAAACTGGTCAGGTCTGCAAGGTGTGACACGAGTGAACTCACTTGTCCAGCTTCCAAGATTTTCCGAGGAAAGACCAAACCCTTAGCTTTTGGGTATTGTCTAGAAACGAAACTGGACTGGTTTTGCTGTAATGGTGCCTAATGTGTTGTACATTTCTGCTATAATTAGAGGAATTTCTCAAGCAAGGGACTGGTGAGTTGACCAATTGAGATGTGTGCTGGGTTTAGCTGATCTAACAAAATTATGATCACATGCAGGGTACAAACATCTTTTTGGTACAACAAGTATTGGTTAAGTTAGGTGTCCTCCTCATCATGACTCTAAACTAAATATGATATCTATATACAACCATTAATGAGTATAGTAATTTCAGCCATCTGACTCTAAATTTATTGCTTTCAAATTTCAACTCACGATTGCTCATTGGTTCTGCAATTCTGAGCACACTGAATCACGAGGGGAAAGGCCAAAATCATGAGACTGTTTGATTACTCTTTTTAGAAAATTGCAACTGTTACAATCACACGTCTTGATTTATAGTTATTAAAACAAAAGGTAAACTCCATAGATAGTCACCCAACTCTCAAGAATTTTCATTTTAAGTACTTAAAATAAAAAGCTTTACAATTTAAACACCCATGTTATATAGTTTAATTATTTTGGTCAAACCGGTTAAAATCATAAACGGTAAGTTAGCGTGACAGTTAAAAATCGGTATAATAACAAATTTAATTCTCATATTTTACATATTATATCAATTTAGTCATAATTTTAAAAAATTCACCCTCAAAGTTTACAAATGAGCTCAATTTGATCATAATTCTAAAAATTAAAAGAAATATATAAAAATAAATATTTTTACAAAAATAATATTTTTACAAAAATATAATAAATATATTTTATTTTGAGTTTATTTTAATTCTTGATCCGATATGTATTATTTGTAATTTGTATTTATCCCTGTATTTATAAGTGTGTATTATTTAATTTTGTTTTTAAAACAATATGTGGGAAAATATTTACAATATATAATAAAGAAAAATGTTAAAATATTATCATCTTTTATATATAAATAATGTTATAACTAATCAAAATTTACAGAATACTAGTAAAATTTATTTATCAAACAGTAAATGAAAAAGTTAATTAGCAAAACTATAAATTCGTTAGATAAACTAATATTAATGGGAAGACAAAAATATTTAAAAGTATGATAATAGTGTAAATAGAGTACAATTAAAAATATTGAGTAACCGATTGAGTATTAGCTCGATTGACATTAGTATTATTGTCAATATAAAAGGACGTGGGTTCGAGTGCGCTGAAATGCGTTATCTTTCTATTTATGGATTTGGGAGAGACTATGGATAGGTTTAGGTTTTGTGTCAACAAAAACAGATATGATCAGAACTTATAATGAGTGAACTACTTAGTTGTTCGTTTTTATTTTGGTCAATCAAAAAGAATATTTTTGCAATTTCATTACTCAATTTTGAGGGCATTTTTATCGTAGCACCAAAGCATTAAATCTCGGATAAATTACTCAGTTATCACCTAACTTTTAAGACGCTTTCATTTTAGTCACTAAAAAAAATTCCTTTCAATTCAGTCACCATTGTTAGAGAACGCTTTCATTTTAATCACCCAAGCGTTAAATCCCCTAACAACATCTGATTGTGCACACCATATCATCAATTTTTACTATTTTTCACTTCCACCACAGTTCATCATCTTCTTCCTTAATCCATTTTTTCCATGCCACCCTCGAAACCCTAGGGTTAAAGAGAGAGAGAGATGGTTTCGCTTAGATCCAAAAATGGCTCTCAACGAGTGTTCTAAAGTGTGGAAAAGGAAAGGTTTGGCTCGATCCAAATAAAATCAACGAGATTTCCATGGTTAATTGTTGTGCATTGATGGGTGTCGAATCCATTAAATATAAATTCTCACACCTAAATAAGATGTAAAACAGTAGTATAAGAAGTAGGATCAATCCCACAGAAATTGAGATATCTAAAATTGATGTTGGTTTTAACTGGTAGGTAGCTTTCATTCCCACCACGTGTGTCGACATATACAAAAAAAATTGTCAAACATTGTTTATGAATATTTTAAATTGGTTGGCCTAAAGTTTGAAAGTTTTATTAGATTCAAGAATGGTAAGTTATTTTCAAGTTAAAACATGGAGGAAACCTCGATTATTAAAAAAAAAACTAGTTTATCAATAAATATTTTTAAAACATTATTCCAAATCTTTACTATTATTGTTCTTAAAATAAATTTGAAAGTGTTATTCTCATAAATTTTATAATAGAAAATATAAGAAAAATGCACTGAAATTTAATTTAAAATAAGAAGTTCCAATTTAGAAAAGTTTATTTTATAATAAAATAATAGAAGTTAAAGGTAAACCAACATTACCTAGATAAATCAACAGAGAATATTCATCTCACCAACATTTAGTAGGCATTGAATATATTCAGAAGAGCATTATGGATTGAAAATTCTTTGATTCTGATCACTAAATCCTTTTTTTGCCTCCTTTTTAGTTAGTTGGTGGCGTTTAACAAAGTCACCAGCAGCTTTAATTCTAACATTATTGTACCAGTTGGGGAAAGCCACAACAAAACAGCTTCAAGTTGTCGAGAATGGTGGAGGAGGAAGAGGCTTGGTAGGTATCATTATCCGCTAAACTACATGTTCGTCTCCGAACGTGTAGTAAGAATGCAAAGTTGAAGGGGATGATGCTTTGGTTCAAAGGAAATGGGATGGGATGATGGAGTGTACTAAGAAATGACAATAGCCGGAAAATCTCATAACTCACCGCAAAATCTCAGCCAACCTGACAACCGTAGCCAACCTAACCTTGCAAGTATCTGCTAGCTTCTGCTTTCGCAACGTCTTTCAATGGCTTTTTCATAATGGAACCCTCTTTTTCTTTCTTCTTTTTTTAACTCACCGCCAAATGATCGACCAACTAGCTTAAACCTCACCTATAAGAAGCGTTATTCTCTTCTCTCTTTCAACCATCCAAGGACGTCCAACCCTATCTCTTCACTATTAACTCTCGAAAACCTTAATACTCGTCTGATAATGGCTTCAAAAATTACTTCCTTTCTTCTTGCTCAAGTTTTCGTTGTCAGCATTCTTCTTGCTATTGATAGGCAGGCAGTTGCAACACGTAACATACCAAGAAACCCAGAGAATGCTAATCAAGCGAAGCATCCCGAGTGGCTGATTGGGCATGATAGCAGCGCACTCATTCCAGGCCTTGAACCCAAAAATCCATATTGCGGCCGCATTGGTGGCTCAACAGATGGTGGATCTGGCTATATTCCAGGTGGAGACGACACGTTTGTTCCAAACCCTGGGTTTGAGGTGCCAATACCTGGCAATGGTGCTGGCGGTGCAGCTGCAGGAAAGCGTCAACATCCTTGAACATGCTCTGCTATATGTGAAACTTAATAATCATATTAGATAATAAAGGCAATCAGTGGCCTAAACGGAGCCTTTTGGGGTCCCATACTCCCATTATATTCAGTCTAGTCTATCATATTCTTATATTTAACGTGATACCAGTTTTAGATTGTCGTGTTTTAGGATAAAACAAGCGTGCAAGGTGCGAATGTTTTTAGTTCATGATTGCCATCGAGTCCAGTGTCTAATTTGCATTTTCCGCTTGGAAAACTACTTATTCCCAAGTAATTATCATGTATTTCAGTGTGGAAACTAATCATGGTGTTTGCCTATTTACTCTGTTTTCCCATTTGTTCATATCAGATCCTACGGTTTGCTCTTAGCATGCAGGCTTAAATATAAATTGATTTGGTAATTTGAAATGTCAAGGATGATTAGAGTATAAACTTGGCCATGAGACCGGCATCATCGTACTCGACTGTGTCAATGAGTGCAATAGGCATACTAATCGTAGCTCATTTAACTCCGTGTGTTGGTCTAATGATTATATTGTTCATTGTCCCAAATATAATTTAAGTTCAAGTCGCCTTAATTACATTGTTATTAAAATTTTTACCTCTTCTCATAATTCACCAAAAAAATAAAACAAATTTTTTAAAATATCACATCATAACCTATCTAAAAAAACAAGTTTAAGGAAGTTTAAGAAAACTTTGAATAGTACATATATTTTTAATAAATTAATGATAATGGTTTTTTAAAATAAACCAAAAAAAAAATTGGTATGACGAAAAAATTTCATCTACACATTCTTGAAAAGAAATATAGTAAAAGTGACTACATTGACAAGAATATCATAGCATAAGGACCTAATACAGAAATTTCCCTTTTCATTTTGACTTTCATTAAATCGAAAAACCTTGGCTACTAGTTCCCTTGCAAACCAGCACCCAAAAAACCTGATGAGAAGAACCCTAGTGAAATCCACGATTCTTTTCTCTACCTCTCGTCTCCAATCTCCACCTCTGTCTAGTCCCTATAGAAATGTTGACCCACTGCCAAATCCTCCCAAACTGTCATCCAACTCACTCTCTATTTCTTTCTCCAGGTTCATGTTTACTCCCGGTTATGTTCCTCCTCCCGAGTGGATAGAGCCCTTCATTAATCTCTCTGGTTTATCCTCAACTAATCCTCAAGACTTGCAACCATCTCCTTGGGTAAGCCAAATTCTCAATCTTTTAGATGGTTCTTCTAGCATGGAATCAAATTTAGACTCTTTCAGCCACAAGTTCTTGATCAGGTTGTCTCCGAATTTTGTTTCTTTTGTTTTGTCATCTGTCAAGATTCAAAACAGACCCGATGTTGCTTTGAGGTTCTTTACATGGGCTGCTAAGCAAAAGAAATATACCCATAAGCTGGAATGTTATGTCTCTTTAATAAATGTTTTAGCATTAGCAAATGATTTGGTGAAAGTTAGATTTTTGTTTGGTCAACTTAAGGAACTGGGGTTTGTATTGACAATGTCATCAGCAAATTCTTTGATTAAGAACTTTGGGGAACTTGGAATGGTTGAGGAGTTATTGTGGGTGTGGCGAAGAATGAAAGAGAATGGAATTGAACCTAGTTTATATACATTTAATTTTTTACTTAACGGATTGGTGAATTCAATGTTTATTGAATCCGCAGAGCGGGTTTTTGAGGTAATGGAGAATGGTAAAATTAGACCTGATGTTGTGAGTTACAATACCATGATTAAGGGATATTGTAAGGCAGGAAAAACTCAGAAAGCAATGGAATTATTACGAGTTATGGAGACAATAAAGTTGGAGCCAGATAAGATTACTTATATGACATTGATGCAGGCATGTTATTCAGAGGGGAACTTTGATTCTTGTTTGGCTCTGTATCAGGAAATGGGGGAGAAAGGATGTGAAGTTCCACCTCATGCATATAGTTTAGTTGTTGGAGGACTCTGTAAAGAAGGGAAATGCCTTGAAGGATATGTTGTTTTTGAGAATATGATTCGGAATGGGCTTAAAGCAAATGTGGCAGTTTATACAACTTTGATAGATGTATTTGCAAAATGTGGAAAGATGGAAGAGGCACTAGAGCTATTTGAGAGGATGAAAACTGATGGGTTTGAACCAGATGAGGTTTCATATGGGGTCATTGTTAATGGGTTGTGTAAGAGTGGAAGATTAGATGAGGCTATGGAGTATCTCAGGTTTTGTCGTGCTAATGAAGTGGCAGTCAATGCCATGTTTTATTCGAGTCTCATTGATGGGTTGGGTAAGGCTGGTAGAGTAGATGAAGCTCAGAAGCTTTTTGAAGAGATGGTTGAGAAAGACTGCCCACGGGATTCATATTGTTACAATGCCCTTATCGATGCCCTTGCAAAGTGTGGGAGGGTCAATGAAGCATTAACGCTGTTTAACAGGATGGAGGATGAAGGATGTGATCAGACGGTTTATACATACACAATACTTATAAGTGGACTGTTCAGGGAGCGTAAGAATGAAGAGGCAATGAAGCTCTGGGATATGATGATTGATAAAGGTATCACACCAACTGCAGCTTCTTTTAGGGCTCTCTCAATTGGGCTTTGTCTATCAGGCAAGGTAACAAGGGCCTGCAAGATTTTGGATGATCTAGCACCTATGGGTGTTATTCCTGAGACAGCTTTTGAAGATATGATCAATGTGCTGTGCAAAGCAGGCCGTGTCAAGGAGGCCTGCAAGCTGGCTGATGGTATTGTTGATAGGGGTAGAGAAATACCTGGAAGAATCCGAACTGTTCTTATCAATGCCTTGAGAAAAGCAGGCAATGCAGATTTGGCCATGAAGTTGATGCATAGTAAGATTGGTATAGGCTATGATCGAGTGGGTAGCATTAAAAGACGAGTGAAATTCCGGATTCTTCTCGGAAGTTGAAAGTTCTGTGCCTTTATTCCTTACCATATAATACCATCTTAACTCACAGACATGTTCGTGAGATATGCTTCATCCATGCCCTTCTTGTGGAAAAGCGTCTCTATAACCACCTGAAATTTATGCAAGAACTATCAGTTGCCGGTTCACTCATCCAGAGAGCAGACAAATAACTTATTCTGCCTGGTACTAGGAGCACCCATCATGTAATCTCCGGGCATGCAGGCAAGGTATGTACTTGGTCACCCCCTTAGAACAAGTATGTAAAAAATCTTCAGAAATTTGCCCATCATGTTCACAACAGTAACCCTTTCCGAAATTGCCGTATATGTATACAAAGAGTTCGGAGATTTATAATTATACATGACAGATCTGTTTCAAAAGGCATATTATCTCAGAATAAAGGGAAAAAAATAGGAATATCATCAAGGACCACATATAACTCAAATGAAGATATCACCTTTACCCAATTTGTAGTTGGTTCTCTTGTCATTCTTTTAGAATCTTCAAGAAAGGCTCATTTTAAATTTCAGTTGTATTGAAATTAATGAGCTGAAAGGATTTCGTAAGTTTCTCATATTTCAATGACATCCATTAGGATATTTCAATAGTATGTTTACAAATTGTTATCATTTATAAACCAAACCCTGTAAACCTGGGCTTCATGATACTTCAGTGATGTTTACTTTTAAGTTCATTATTTGAGGAATCGGCATTTTTTATGTTTTTGTTCCTGAGATGAAAGATAAGCAAGCTGAAACTATATTGATAAAATAAGTCCTCAGAAATCACAAAAATTGCCAAAGTTTAGTTATGAGTATTTAAACTAGAATTTTCACAAATCACAAAAATTCAAGCTCCACGGCACCGATGCTTCCATGGCCAATGCCTTCCACCGCGTCATGATCGCCGAGGTTCCCACCATAGCCGTTGACCTCGTCGAAATAAAAGTTTACTTTTTTGTCCTCAACGATGAGTTCATCGCCCATCGACTTGGTCTAATCTCTTTCACTAGCCAACACGCCATGTCAATGCGATTCTCGCTTGACTGTGACGCTTGCGACGGAGACGGACAGTGCGAGTTTTGCTCCGTCGAGTTCCTTCTTTGCGCCAAATGCATAAGCGACCAAACACTGGATGTCACCAATAAGGATCTTTACAGTTTCGATCATATGATTGTTCTCGGCGATTTCACCGATTGCGTTGGCTCCGAATCCTCTGAACAAAGGTATTTAAGGTTTAAATTTGTAGTTTGTCACTGTTAAGGTCTAATTTTGAATGTCATCCCTGTAATTTACGAAAAATGAGAAGTTAGTCCTCAATTTTGATATATTAGAACACTAAGATGTTAGCTGGTGAATGCATGAACTTGAATTGTTGTGTTTTTGGATTTGTAGCACATAAATTACTGAATCGTTGATTTTTACTAATTTCTTGCGAACAATTTGTTGAAATGCTGATTTTTGGGTCAACGGACAAGATTTAACATTGATACTTAATTGAACTAATTTTTTGGTTTTCATAATATACAATGACCAAATTCTGAATTAGATCAATTTTAAATGCATTGCCACGTCAATGCGGCAAGTTAACTGGTCACGTCATTTGTCCTGTTAGGCTTGTAATGGAAAATGTTAATGAGTAATTGATTTATCACTTTTCGATAATGTTAGTGAATAATTTGTTATTTTTTTCAAAGTTGAGTGATCGTTTTGCCATTGAGATCAAAGTTGAATGACTTTTGATGTGATTTAACTTTAAAAAAAAAAAAAAAAAAACTTAATATGGAAACCAAAAGTAAGTAAATAGACATACTTCCTTGAAGATAATCTATCGGCCAAAAGGGAATGGCATTCGGCAAGGGTTAAAAGAAAAGGTTAGGTCGACAATCTATGAAAATGAAATTGGATCTGTTTCGAAAAACCAGAAGAGTACTCAAAGTTTGTTTATATTCATGAAAATTTTAAGCATTAGATGAATAGATAATTTCTTTTATCAGTAAATGAAGATCAATTCCTCATCAAACAATGCTTTGTAAATTATACATGTTATAATCTGACTGATTGAAAATTGATAAAAGATATATCAGTAAATTGTAGCTATAGTGGGTGGAATCTCTGAGCTCATTGTGTAAATTATACCGTAAGGGAGGGATTCTGAAGGGATGGTAGGAATGATGATACATAATTTCTGGGTGGTTTCCGCTTCAAGGCAAAAAAGATAATTTGGCCATAATCAAAACAAGAATGAATATAATTCCATGGAATACATAAACAACACGAGGTAAAATACCTGATGAATGAAGATAAGAAAAAGGTATGATTCTTTCGGCATCCCTCTTTTCCATAAAAGTTAGGCCATGGATAATATCAGATACACCCAAACCCTATGACGACAATACAAGAAAAAACTTGGATATTTTCCCCTCCTCGCCTACCACGTTCTCCTTGACTTTGACGCCTATCCTTCTCTTGGTTTCATCCCCCATTCTCCCTATATACTCCCATCTATACCACACCTTCCAATTCCCCCGCTTCTCTTCACATTTACCACCTTCCAACCTAATTATCGCTACTTCATGGATTCTGTTTCCCCTCTGCCCTCTCCTTCCTCCGTCACCAATTATCGCATCTACACTTCATTTTGTTCCAATGATTTATTGCCCACTCCAAACATGTCCAATTGGATAGAGTGCTACGACCCTACCGCCAACTCTTGGCATCGCGTGTGCAGAATTCCCGAGCTGCATCAGAACCATGTGCGAAAGGATTTTGCCATGGTCTCCATCGGTGACTCCATCTATATTATTGGCGGAAGGCTTTGCCACAAGGCTCCAAGCCATCATGACCCTTACGAAATTGTCCAGGATGATCTTGAGGTGTTATCCTCTGTCATACGCTACGATGTGCGCAGTGGCGTGTGGTCCAAGTGTGCGCCACTCACCATCCCACGTTTTGATTTTGCGTGTACAGTGTGCGACAACAAAATCTACGTGGCAGGTGGACAGTGCACATTAGGCGTCGCACGTGGCACCTCTTCAGCTGAGGTGTACAACCCGACGCTGGACGAGTGGAAGCCATTGCCTGACATGAGCGTGATGAGGTACAAATGCGTGGGAGTGACATGGCAAGGGAAAATCCACGTGATAGGAGGATTTGCTGAGAAGGCAGATTTGGATAAGCTGCCGTGGAACACCATCGGAAGATGTTCGGCAGAGGTGTACGACTGGGACAACGCCAAGTGGGATCTGGTAATGGGAATGTGGCAATTGGACGTGCCACCAAATCAAATCGTGGCAGTTGATGAAAAGCTTTACAGCTCAGGGGATTGTCTAAATGCATGGAAAGGTCACATCGAGGAGTACGATGGGAAATTTTGGAATGCAGTAGAGGGGTCACACCTGGAAACAGTATCATCGCCCATTTCGGTGTGGGACGCAAACTGGCCTCCAGCCAAACGAGTTTACATAACAATGGCAGCAATTGGGAGTAAGCTGTTTTTCTTGGGGGGATACAGGAAGCCAGGGGAGACGTCGAGGCTGATGTCCGTAGTACATGTGTTCGACACATGGGCAAAAAGGGACGGAGGGAGGAGTTTAGAGCCTAAGGAAGAGGAAGGAGAAAAGGAGCTTTGCTCTCATGCCTGCGTTGTTTTTCTTCCCAACAATTAATACTATACTATTCAACCATTCATATTCCATTATTGTTTGTTTTTTTCTTCCTTTTTGGTTGGCTTGTGATTAAATTTTCGGTCTTTTTAGCATTTGTTGTAAGAGATGATTTGTGATGTTTCTGTGTGGGCGATTTCATGATTTATAATATAATTGTAGATGATTATTTTTAATCAACAAATTCTTATTTACTTGGAAACAAGGTATATAACAAATTCAATTATATAAGTTGAAAGAGAATATATTTGCGTAGGGACCAGCAAGAAATCGCTCCAAACGAGATACATAACATAGCAACCTCCCATCAAGGTTGTCTGTCTTTGTTTTGACAGTAACAATCCGATTGTTTTTCTGTCAATTATTACAGGTTCAAGGTTTTTGTTCAAAAACAGATGATCAGTCAGTAGGGACAAAGAAATGCCCACAAGAAACACACTTAACACAATGATGAAATGATTGTCGTCTTCCATTGGGCTGCCCAGTTCATGTAGTGGACTGGGTTAGCTTTTAAAAGAGTGGTTTAGGTTAGACTGCCATCAGACAGGGTTGGTGAGATAGGAGATGATGTAGGTTAGCATGTGCGATGGTCATTAACCAAGGCAACCCTCGTTTGCTTTTCTGGTGTCTTTGACAGCTTCGCTTTATTCCTCAACTCACCCATCTAACTTTTACTTCTTCCTTACATTTTCTAGGATTCGCTTCAAAAGGTCATTGGATCCATGTATCCTACATGTCTTGTAATGAACTGGAAAAAGGTTGTCCCGATTATCAATGTATTCCCCTCCTTTATTTGTCTTTTTACACATAATACCACGTACATTTTTAAGAAATAATAATAAATTTTAAATTACTACCTGATAATTGTTGACTAATTAACAAAGTGATGTTCCTCAATGTTTTGGACTTTTTTTTAATCCTTTTGGAACCGCAAATATTTCTGAATTTTAAGTATTATCTCACATTAAAAATAAATAAATATTTTTATACTTTTGATTTTGATCACTGTTGATATATAAAGTAGAAGTAGAAGTAGAAGTAGAAGGGAGAATACTGGTCAACCAGGTCAAGAAATAGAGAAAAAAAAGATCGTAAGAAAAACAGGGCATGTTCCATCTCCCTCCCCAAAAAATCGTATAAAAATAAATTTTTCAATCGGATCAAATTTCGAATCGAAATATTATATAATATATTTTATTATAACAACATAACAATCACTATTATTAGCTTCGTCTTTTTGTTACATATAATTTGGCAGATATAAATTGAAAACAAATATTGTAATTGTGGACCACTTCCCCTGTCTCCTCAATCCCCAAAATAAAAAATGTAAAAATTAGGAAGTAGAGAAAGAGGAATGGTGATTTTTAAGCAAATGATCAATTCTAAAAGAAAGCATAAATACTGGGATTAAAGTAGTGTGTGTATATATTAATCAAACACTTTATCAAATAAAGCATAGGATGTATGACATTGAAATTGAACTGAATATGAAGCTGAAAAGAGAAGTGAGAGAGAAATGATGTAGGGTTAGGTATGGGTGGTGAGGCGTTAATTATATATGACGTACGTACTCAAGATTCGGCCCTGCTCTACCATTCCCACTACTCGTGTATTGTAATTTAATTTAATTATTTGAAGTTTTTATATTTTTAGAATTTAAAAATTTTAGTTTTAATTAAATTATAATTATTAAATTCATTAGGTTAAGTTCTGTTATCTTTAAAATTTAATGTGTTAAATATGTTATCATATGTGTAATGTTATATCTGTTTATTATTTTCATATATTACTAAAAAAAAATCAATTAATAGATTTAACGATTTTCGTTTACATTAATACTAAAATTTTGAAATCCAAAAAATATAACCACTAAAAATAATCCAAATGGTGGACAAGGACTAATTTATAACTTTATGTATAATACAAAACTAATAATATAATTTAACCAAACAGGTTTAACTACTATCATTGGGTCAAGACAAAAATTTCAAATTCTAAAAAATATAAAGATTAAAATTGATCAAATTAAAATACATGTATTAAATCCAGAATTTATACAAAGTACAAGGTCTAATAGTAGAATTTGACCTATTTATTTTATATATGAAAAAGATATCTCGTGATTTGTCTCTCAAGCAAATATCATTTAAAGTGTTTGAATGAGTTTTCTTTTTCTATGAGTTCAATGTGTCTTACAAATACACCTAACATTTATTGGTGACTATTATGTTGGTATATGTGTTTATATTATTATTATTATTTTCTTGAGTTAACTTAAATTTAAATAATGTAATTAAAGGATTTAATTTGTTTCATATTTAAATAATATATTTAAGGAGGTTAATTTATTTATTGAGATAAAGTCACGATAGGGAGAACTCGCGGCATCAGCTTGCACGTGCTGAGGAGAGTTCGTGGTCTAGTTCGCATATATCTAAGGAGTTCGCATGTAAAAGACCGCAAGGTCTAGCAGGCAACCCAGAATGATACAAGTGTCTAGCATGCCCGAGGCCCGCTCAGAATGTCAGTCAGATTAATAATGGGGTCAAGTCCATAAACAATAAAATCAAGTCATGAACAATAATAATATGAATAAATACCCGATTATCTCTTTCAATAAAACACAATAAAAAATTAGTGAACAAAAATAAAACAGTCATAAAAAACATTCCCATGCCATGAACTGTGTTATATGATAATTAGTAGTCTTTCAGTGATAATATAATAAGTGATGAATTTATATTTAATTGAGAAAAGGAAAGTGCATAGATAGGGTCGTCGGCGGAAACTGTCGTCTTCCTTCACAGTCACAGCCAGAAAGAGCATCAACTTTGGTGGGACAATGACCCCTCCACTTGCCTGCCTTTACACCCAGCCATTCTATCTCTACATTCATCCTTACTCTTCATTTTTGGATATTGGGCTAGAATTTAGAAGCAGGTAAAATACAAAGAATAATTATATTAAAATTAAAATAGAAGACAAAATCAAGTAGCAAAAATTTTGATATATTCATGATTACATGATTGAAAAATGAAATTATGAAATGATAAAAAAGTAGTGCAGTGGACATTAAATAAAGAAATGGAAGAAAACTACTTAATAAATAATAAATTACAAGGAGAGTGACATAACTAAACCTACTAGTATCTAAACTCAGTTATAAGGTTGCAGTCCATATCCTCTCTTTTTATTTAATGTAATTGGTACGTACATAGATGCTAACAGAAGTCTATTACTATGACCAACCAATTTCCTTCTTTATCTTGAACATCAACCCTCTATTTCTTCTTATTTAATTATTAATTGTTTGTTGGTGTGAGTGTGGATGAGATTGTGAACAAACCATACTTCTGAGTTTGACAAATGACATCTCTATTATCCCTTTCTTTCATTGCATGCAATGCATTTCAGCCATGAAAATGACAAAACCAACTACTTATATATGTATGTAATTTCAATAATACTATTTTAATGTAAGAGAATCATTAAAGCTACAAATAGGAATATAGGAAATTTTAGTTATCAAAGTATTTATAAGCAACTCCCTCAAAAGAAATATACATATAAGAAACATGTTATATTTAGGATGAACCTCTACTATTAGTACAAATTTTCGGTGAAGAAAATCTCAGACACACAAATGGAACACGAACAATAATTCGAGCAAAAAAGAAGAAATAGGACAAGGCTTCAAGGTGTGTATCAAACCACTATCTTTAAGGTTCTATTTGCCTCCACCTATACTCGGTGTGCAAATTAGTTTCAAGCAAATGAACTTTGAGAATACAATGAAGCCCGATGACTATTTACGTTTTGCACTGGTGAAAATAATCCACTAAGCACTAAGTAATGTATAACAAAAAAAATCAATTTCTATAAAAAAAATTCCTGCAGTAACTCTTTATAAAACAATCTAATAATATTAGAAGATGGAAGAAAAATAGAAAGAATTTTTAGAACTTACTGGTATTATTTCCAAATGAAATTTTATTCTTATTTATAGGAATTTTCATGTCTCTTTATAGCGACATCTTTCAATAGGTATTTTTTATGGATAATAACATCTTTAAAAAAGCACATAATTATTTATCAAATATTATAACTATTCAAGTAATATTGTTTGAATAATTATAATCATTTGTCAAAAATCAAGTGATATAACTCTTTTATATCATTTCATTTATAGTTATTGTAACATTATAAATATTTGAAAATGTTCCAACAATTACTTCCAATGCGGTCCGTTTAGCTTTCTTTTTGTTTCACACTACAGTATCAAATCTCACTGTCACCGTTGTTTTTACACTAATCGCAAGTAAACACACCGTCCATCCAAAAGGAACCTTAGTTGATATACGACATTTATTCTCTTGGAAAAAAACATGCCTTTCAGTTTCGAAATTGAATAAATTAGTTCCTCTAAAAAAATTGGAATAGTTTACTTCCTGTCAATTTGAAAGTGAAAAATTAAGGATAAGTAATCATAATGTTAATGTCTTTCGTCAATTGTACATAGTTTTGATTGATATAATAACAAATTTAACCCTCTACGTTTACATATTTTATTAATTTGACTTGAAACCAAAAAATCAACAAATTTAAATTTAACATTTACATCTACAAAAATGTTAGCGAGCAAAGTTTGTTAAATCATGACCAAATTGATAAAATGTATAAATTATAAGAGCTAAATTTATTATTATACCAATCAAAATTACATAAAATAGACAAAAAAACATTAACATTGTGATTAATTTACTCACATTTGAAATTGATAAGAATTAAATTATTTTGATTTTTTTAAAAGAGATCAGATTACTTAATATAAAAATTTAGAAGGACTGGGGAAGTTTTTTTACTTGTTCTCTTATATGCAAGCATTTTACTCAACTATTTTTTCTTTTAAACTTTCATAACATTTTATGCTTTGAATGGTAGACCTAGAAGTATTATTTGTTTTCGTGTATTTTATAATTTTAATTCATGAGTTAATAATAAATTAATTTTTTTGGTAATTTTAATCATTTATATAGCTTGTTTCCAATAAGAAGAAAGAAAATTTTACTTATGATAAAATTTCATTTTTACCATTTTACTATTTTCTCGATCACTTTATTTCTTTTACTTCCATTCTATTTATTATGTTAGTCGACTGACCATTCCCATTAAAAAAATTCTCACATGTTTACATATTTACCCCTTTTAACTTGTAGTGAAATTCAATTTGGCTCTTCTATGATAGTGAAATTCCCACTTTGAGTCTTTTTTCACTTTAGCCCTTGATATGTTTGCTAATTGGCTTAAATGCCCACCCAATATTCTTTTAAAAGAAAATGGTGAAGGAGCTAAAGTGATGGACAAAAATGAAAGTAAAGTAGACAAAGTGACCCAAAAAAAAAATAAAAAAAAAAGTAAAACTGAAAATATTATTATATAAAGGAGCCAAAATGATTTATAAAAATGAAATTAAATAGAATAAGTGAATTTGATAATAGATTATAATACATGGAGATGGTGGTGTGGAAAATGGGGAATTAGAGAAGGGAGATTTGAGTAAAAGTTGGAGGGTGAGCATCCATAGATTCTTTTTGAAGCATGACAGGGTTTTGTAAGAATATAATATAAAGAAAGATGAGCACAATTGACACAAAAGTCTTGCTGAATTTTTTTATGACTTCCTTTTTGTCCGTTAAAAGGGATTAAGTAGCTTTTTCAAATGTGGGATTTTTATCTTCCAACCATTAATTGCACCTTTTTATCAAGTATATTCACACTCTTAATCTGTATTCTTTATTGACTTTTTAATTATTGAGTTTATCTTGTTTATTAAATCATTCTAAAATAAATGAAAATTGTTGT
Organism: Gossypioides kirkii; assembly: GCA_005610355.1. Taxonomy (NCBI): domain Eukaryota; kingdom Viridiplantae; phylum Streptophyta; class Magnoliopsida; order Malvales; family Malvaceae; genus Gossypioides; species Gossypioides kirkii. The sequence continues at coordinate 37,697,716 of CP032246.1, forward strand.
CATGATATGCATGTGGATCCTATGTCAATAATTAATTATTTTTTAAAATATTAAAAAATATTTTTAAAAATAAAAAATTATTAAAATAAACTAGATTCGGCACATTAATGGGTTAAAATATATTATCCGTCCCTGTATTTTTTTTAAAATTAGAATTTAGTCTATGTATGTTTAACTTTAGGAATTTAGTTCTTTTATTTTTTTCATATTTCAAAATTTAAACCTAGTTGCTAACATCATTAAAAATTTTGTTAGATTATTGGTGTAATATTTTGAAATATAAAAAAAATCTCACTCAGTAATCATGTAATTAAAAAAATATCGTTATAATTTTGAACTTAAATTTAATAAAATAATTTAAAAATTCGACTTGATCTTTAAAATTTAAAAAAATAAAAAAATTGAATTCTTAAACATAAAAATACAAAAATTAAATTCTAAATTTACGAAGAATATAAAGATTTATGCTATAATCTCCATTTATTCCTTAATTATTGTACATATGAAAATCATGAATATAGTTTTGTAGAAAGAAGAAAATTGAGAACACAAGTGTGAAAACCATTACACTCAATTATTGTCTCTGTTTGACAAATTATGAAAAGCTCAGATTTTATAATCAGTAATTGGATAGCAATATTCCTTCGCATGATTTCAAAGTTGAACAAACTTGTACTAGTATTAGGGCATTGTTATCCAAGGTTACAAACATTATCATTAAATTTTGGTTAAAATAAATTTCGACTTCAATTTTTTTTAAAAAAATTATTTTTTAAATTTTAACTTTAATTATTTTAATTTTTTTTGTTAAATTTATTGATGTGATATTTTAATTAGCAAGGGCCATCCCCTAAAATAAAAAATTTCCTTTTAAACTCTTTATAATTTATAAAATTTTAAAGTAGTAATGGTAAAATTTCACTTTACCTCAAATAATAAAAAAATAATTTAATCTTTTAAAAATTATAAAAATATAAGCTATTAAAATAATAAAATCTTTTTTTATCTTAAAAATATACAACTTAATTTTGATCTTCCTAAAAATATTTTGACTTTATCTCTGCATTTTAGAATAAAAAATACTCACTTATAATCAAGTAACAAAAAAATAAGATTATAATGAAATTGAATTTAACAAGAATAATTTAACTATGTTAACAATTGAATTTATATTTTTAAATATAAAAATAAGAGAGTTAAGTTTCTTGAAATAAAATAAGGGATTAAATTCTAAATATAAAAGTATAGGGACTGACTAAAATAATCACTTACATAGTAAAACTAAACTAGTTTACGTTTCTAAAAAAAACCACTTACATAGTAAAACAAAACTAGTTCTACATTTAAAAAAAATAGTTTTACATATTTTGTATTGTAATTGTTTAGAAATATAATGCTTTACTATTTGTTTGATATAAAAAATGAAAATTTTGATAGTAGGATACAGGCATCGGATCATTTTAAAATTTACATAAAATATTATAAATAATAACAATAAATATTTTTAAAAAAAATTTAATAACATGCGTGCACGCATGCAATAAAGAGAGTAGTTCACAACGGTGGCTTTCACTCAAATGCAATATTACCTTGAACGTACACATTTTAACAACCAAATTTCAATAACAATCATGTGCTTCAATTAATGGTAGTTAATTAAATTAATGAAGATTTATGTTTCTAATTTCGTCTTAAATATGCTAATAAAACAGCTAATGAAAATAATTAAAAAAAAGGTTAAAGTCTCCGTCAAAGGAAAATGAAATTAGAAAGAATATTTTTGTTTGGGGGAAAAGAAACAAAGCTTTATTGTAAAAAAAAAAGAGACAAAAATGAAAAAAAATCGAAGTTGAATTTGATTTTGAAGACCGAAGGTAGGGCCGAAACAGAGGGAAAAAATCCGACAAAGCACGTGAACTTCATAGGAAAACTGACGGCTATTCCATATATGTACAAATGGCTAAGACGTGTAATGTGACCGTCAACCATTTCACATTTTTGAATGAATAACTAGGAATCTGAGTTTATCTTCTACCAAGCTTTTTTTAATTTTTTTGGGGTAAATTTTAATATGACGGATTATATTTACTCAATTTATCGCAAAAATTAGAATTACGAAACTTTTATTATCGGGAAACTATTTAAATTTTAAATAAAATCCAAAAATCTATCAAATTTAAAAATTGATTATCCTCGTCATTCCCGCATCATTCAAATCTAAATCTAGAGATAAAACAACTTTTTTTTTTTTATATTAAACAACCGTCAAAATATTACATTTGCCGATAAGCTTTGAGTTGAGTTCACTTCCGATAGGCACAGGGAATCGTAGACCCTGAAAAACATGACGCCCATCCGGCTGCCTAAAAATCTCTTTCATTTTTTATTTTTGTACTAACAAAAAGATGTCTCTTCCGACTACGCGCGTCGCAAAGCGCGTGTCTGATATCCGCTTTGGTCAGTGAAGAGTGTAGACAAGAAGAAGGATAAACATGAACAGCACGCACATTGTCACCCTTTTTTTTTTCTGATTTAATATAATTATTAATTAAAAACAATTTTTTTTTAAAAAGTAAGAAAGAAAAAGATTCATATCAGCTGGAGAGAACTTCCGCTGCCCCTTTTTCACAATTTCATGGAAACTGGAACCTTAGCATCTAAGTTTGTACTCAATATTTATTTATTTTTGGTTAAAACATAAAAAAAGAAAATATATACAACTTTTGTGACCGGAAGTTCTTCCCCACTTTTCTCTTCCTTATTGGCCAAATTTGCTTCAAATTCGCCTTCTCACATTTCTCTAAAACTTTCTGCCTCTTCTTCCAAGTGAGTTCTTCTTTGCTTCTTTTCCTCATTTTTTTCTTTTTTTTTTGAAAAGATTTCAAGTATACTGATATGAGTGCATATATTTTAGATATAGTCTTGTGTTCGGTTTTTGCTCTTTTATGCAGTGGATAAGAATTGAATTTACTTTTTTTTTCTAGTAGTTTTGTTTTTTAAGATCATTCTGAGTTTTTAGATCACTGACTTCTTCTCTCTCTATTTTTTTTTTGCTGTTTTGTCTTTCAGATTGGAAGTTCTTGTTGTGTGATTAATGGTGTGAAGATTTGGAATATAGACGGATATTTTTGGTGTTTTGTTTAGAGATCAATGAGTAGTAAGAGATCTGGTATGGAATGGAAGAATTTAAAGATCTTTTTAGGATTTTTTCTGATCTATGCAGCTAGGATTTCGTTTGGACTCACCAATCCTAGTGATGGTAAAGCTAATCTTGCAGCATTTTTATTTCTTTTTAGTTTAATTTGTTTGGTTACTGAGAAAATGTGGGAAAGTGGAGGAAAATGAAAGATGGGGAGCTTGAGTTATATCACTGTCTAATGCTGGAGACACAGGCGTAGTTCGTTTGACTAAGTCAAATAGCTTAATGCTGAACAAGTTTTGATTTCATGAGATTTTGTTCTCTTTAGTTTTTCCTTTTATTCTCTTCTGGCATGAAATTTTTTATCTGGGATTTTCTTCTTATCATTTTCTAGGAGATAATCCATGGGTTCGCTTTAGCATTTTTTGATGCTTTAATGTTTGTGGTTTTGGTTCATTCCAATTCTTATGATGCTTTCTTCTTATCATGTGGAGCTACGTATCTAATTGCCTGCATTGCTTTGCTCATATTAGTTGCTGCGATTAATAGCTTATATGCTGCATTGGGCTCTCCCTTACTCCCTGGATGGGTTGCTTCTGGCGGAGACCCCTGTGCCGAAGCATGGCAAGGCGTACAATGTAATGGTTCAGACATAATGAGCATGTGGGGTGCCCCTTCTGTGACTCTTTAGTTTAATAATAATTCTGCAGCATTGCCAATATTTACTTCTCTAATGTGATGGTCCGGTTTTTACAGAGTTCTAAATGGTGCTAATTTGGGTGGAGAACTGGGTGACAACCTAGGAATGTTTGCTTCTATTAAGGCAATGTAAGTGGTTTTCTTTTCTCTCTCCTTTTACAAACCAATTTCTGTGCCCACAGCTGTCACTGAACACAGGGATGAACCCAGAAATTTTTTTTAGCGGGGCTGAAATTAAATTGTAATTTTTATGATAATAAAAATACAATTTTTAAATGATTAAATCAAAATTTTATCATTTTTAGGGGCCAAAGTGTAATTTTACCTTTACTAATTTAAAATTTTAAAAATTTTAAACGGCCTAAAAGGAAAATTTTTCATTTTCGGGGGAGGGGGGGGGGGGCGGGCAGTGCCCCTGCCAGCCCCCTCTGGGTTCGCCCCTGACTGAACAACATTTTGTTCTCGTATTATTGTCTTGACTGAAATGATGTGCACTTCGGAAGTATTGATGTCAAATGATGGGAGATTTGTAGGAAATTTGAATGTATGAGTTTTAAACTTGTTAAACACTAAGTTGATGTCCTTGAACATAAGATCTCAAATTGAGGACTTTACCTAAGGATTTTAAACAATCTTGCCGTGCTTGATACATACAACTATTAATGCATTGAGCAATCAGTTAATCAGCTGCTAAGTGAGTGAAAATTGTGCTCTAGATATGCATGGCAAATAAGGGGGAGGTGTGAAATATCACTTCATGTTACTACAATATGATATAACATTAGACGATACTATTTCTTTCTGATATGTTGAGACAGTATCATTGATTTTTGTAATTTTTCATGTTTCAGAGATTTGAGCAACAACCAGATCGGGGGAAATATTCCATCCAATTTGCCTGTTACCATGCAAAACTTGTATGAATTATTCTCACACTAACTTCATATCTTTTCATCTTTTAGCAACTTCATAATGCTCTTTAAATTTGGCAGTTTTCTTTCAGCCAATCAGTTCAGCGGAAGCATACCGGATTCACTATCTTCTTTGACTATATTGACAGACATGTAAGTAGTTGCTTTTATATTGTTTGAGATAATGCCTCCCTGGTCTTACTTTGAAACAGAACTTATTCGGACTTTTGTGCTTTTTGTGCTGTCAGGTCATTGAATAACAATAATTTGAGTGGAGAGATACCAGATGCCTTTCAATCCCTTTCTGGATTGATCAATCTGTAGGTCCCAGATTTCAATTTAATTGTTAACTTCCAGGTTCTTTTCGTTGTTGATTCATAGTTGGAGTATTGTTTCATCATAGGGATTTGTCCAACAACAGATTGAGTGGATCTCTGCCACCATCAATGGAAAATTTGTCTAGTCTAACTACCCTGTGAGTTCTCTTCCTTTCTGAATGGCAATTTTAACTGAATGAACAAAAAAGCTGATTGTCTCAGTTGGCAGACGTTTGCAGGCCAATCAGCTGTCTGGGACGCTAGATGTTCTACAAGATCTTCCCCTAAGAGATCTGTACTCTTCTCTACTATGCCATTTGCATATTTTAGAATGACAAAAAAATCAACCATAATTCTTTTACATTTCAAGAACCAGTTCTGAATGGTTTTAGAAGATTCCGGGAGGAATCTTGGCTAACGTCTCGCTTTTTTCATCCTGTTCTGGACAGGAACGTAGAAAATAACCTTTTCAACGGACCCATTCCTGAGAAGATGCTGAGCATCCCAAGCTTCAAGTGAGTCCTGTACTGCCATTACCTTTGAAGAGCTTAATCTTTAGTTTCAATTTTAAGCAAGCACACATCATTAAGGGTTTATGGTGTTTGATGCACATCCAATGCCATAGATACTGTTATTAGATAAGTTTGAAACTTCTCTTAATATTGAGAAATACCAATAAGATCAATCATTTTGTCAAATTGGTTAAAATCTGGATATGGATTTAGGCACCTTGGGCAATTTTTATAATATAAATGCCTCCAAAATTTTTTTATAGCATTCGAACTAAATAAAATCTTCTTTTTTGATGAATCTTCATCCACTTTGTTTTTAAAATCTTTTTCAAATATACTATTTGTATGCTTAATTTCTCTGTTGCAATTATGTTTGTTCACATTGAAATTCTCTTCACAGAAATGATGGAAACCCATTTAATTCCACTGTTGCTCCATTGCCTGCTCCGACATCTCAATTAGCACCACCGCATGCCCCACCACATTCTGTAGTACCAGCTTCTGGTCAAACACCAACATCTGATCAAACACCTGGGAAACATGCTGATGGGCCTTCTGCGTCGGAGGGATCTAATTCTAGTCATAAAAAGAATTTCTTAACTACTAAAAGGGTGGTGTGGATATCAATTGCAAGTGTTTTGTTGTTTATAATATTAGCTTTAGCACTTCTGCTTTTCATGCCCAAGTGTAGCAGGGGTAGGGAAGAGGCTGGTGGGATTTTCAAACGGCATCAAGTAGGTGCATATAGAGGAAACAGAGAGAACCTTGTTGGGGATGTGCCCTTACCCACCACAGCCAGTCAAACAGAGAAAGGTGAATGACTTTGCCTTTACTCCAATTTCAATTTAGATAATAGATTGTTTGCTGTTGTTATGAGGTCTCAACCACTTAAGCAATAATGTTTTTAAAAATTCATGAACAGGCCCAAAAGATGCAGTTACGAGACCAGTAAGGGGTAATCAAACAGAGAGGGGAAGAATGGGGGCTATTGCAAAGCAACCAAACAAGGAAGAGAGAAATGTTGAAAGGATAGGCACGACGCCAAAGAGATTTGACCATGAGATAGACATGAGTGGCTACGATGTGATGTTGATGGAGCCCCCTCCACCACCTCCTCCTCCACCCCCGCCTCCCCCACCTCCGCCCCCTCCCCCTCCTCCGACACTTGCTGAGAAGGTCATTGTGAAACCCATTGTGCCTAATGAAGTAACTGCAAGGCCTTCTGCCAAAACTCCAAAGCCATCTACATTTGCTAGGTCTTTCACCATTGCAGCCCTTCAACAATATACAAATAGCTTTTCTCAAGAAAATCTTTTGGGGGGTGGCATGCTTGGAAGTGTCTATAGGGCAGAACTTCCGGATGGAAAGGTATAATTGTTAGTTCTAGAATCAGGGTCCCTTTGCTTTAATTGCTTTTCTCTGAGTGTCTGTATCATTGCATCATAGGCTTGCTAAGAAAAAAATAGAGAAAGAAATGCTAAACCAGATAGACCTTTTGAATTAGCGGAGCTGGTAACTACATATCTTAGCAATCATAACCTGCTGCTTGTCAGTTCTAGAATTTATAATTCCAACTTTCCTCCCTCCCTCCTTCCTTTACTTCACCTCTTATATGCGTCTGTATACATTCACTTGGGCATGGTGCCATGGCATAAAGTAGACCTTGTAGATGTTATGTATGTATTGTGTAGCTTCAGAATGATGCATGATCTTGTTGGATGCATTTGTAGTTACTTGCAGTCAAGAAACTGGAGAAGAGAGTTGCAAGCCAGCAGAAGGATGATGAATTTATTGAACTGGTGGAAAATATTGATCGTATCCAGCATGTAAATGTTGTCAGGCTAATGGGTTATTGTGCAGAGCATGGTCAAAAGCTTTTGATCTATGAGTATTGCAGCAGTGGATCACTGCAGGATGCTCTGGACTCTGATGATGAGTTTAAAAAGATGCTTTCATGGAATACCCGTATCCGGATGGCTCTTGGAGCTGCTAGAGCCTTAGAGTAAGTCATCTGGCATTGTTTCTTTGGTTGCTTCTTTTGTTGGAATCTTTGTTTAAGTAGATCAGGTGTAATCAGTTACATTATACAAACGCTCGAGCATGATGAGGAATTATGTTATGAAATTGAATCTGGTTAGAGCTCACTGCTTTTGTTTATAAAGACTAAACTGTAAAACAGTAAATCTAAATTAATGGGTGTAAAATAAAGACAACTATGAAAAGGTCAAAAGGAAGCAGTGAAAAACTGCAGATGAGAGGTTTTGTGATGAATCTCCTTGTCTTTTCTGCAAAAGGCCTTTCTGCTCGAAGTAGCTTTTTGCTTGACTGGAAAAATTGTATTTGTTGCTACTTGCAGTCTAGAAACTGGAGAAGAATAAAAGATACCCGTGCATTTCTTAGATCTGCAGATTGACATAACAGATATAGATTCATGGTTTCTTCCCCCTCAAGATACCAAGACACAAACACACTTCTTTTTTATTACTATTATATTTTTTTGTTGGGGGGGGGGGGGGGTGAGGGTGGGGGTGGTGTTAATTTTCTTTGCCCATTTCCTTATTATTATTATTATTTTTTTTTTTTTGCGTTCAAAGTGCACACCATTTCAGTTCTGATTTTCTGGTTTTATATGAAAAGGTACATGCATGAGGCTTGCCAGCCACCTGTAATACACAGAAATTTCAAGTCAGCCAATGTTCTCCTTGATGATGATCTTGATGTGCGTGTCTCTGATTGTGGTTTGGCTCCATTAATAGCATCAGGTTCTGTAAGTCAGGTAGGTTTAAGCTTGTCATCATCTTATTATTCCTTTTTAAGCTTCTCTACAGTTTCATAGTTTTATTAAGACTGTTTTCACAAGTTTGTGTCTTACAATTAATCAGTTTAATGAAAAGAAAAAGAACAGTTGGAAAAGATGACATTTTTCTAGGAAACACAAGTTTTGGGGAAACTAGTTCATGTGACTCTAGTATCACTAAACAGAATAGTGAATGTGTAACATAAATCTATTTTTTTTCCTCTTTATTTCTTCATAAAAAAATCATCTATCCTTGTTACCTTTTGGTATAGAGAGGAAATTTGGAGGTTGCAATTGTCTGGTGCTGCTATGATACCAGAACCACGAACAGGTATTCTGGCCTTTTCTGGTATGATAATTTATTCAGAGGAAGTCCTAGATAATTCTTTATCTGGGAGAGGAAACTGACCTGTTCACTTACCTACCAGTGTAAGCGTAAAAAATGAGTGGCTGGCCTTTCCACTCTTATTTGTTTGCCTAAAGCTTGTTTAAGCAGCAGCAACAGTGATCTACCCCAAGCTAATTTTTTTTTTTGGGAAATTTGTACAAATGCTATCGGTATCCTTTAAGCTTTGTTGTTGATGTGGTATAAACTAATAGTGTTAGCATTATCACTGATGCAGTAATAAGTAGCTTACTTAAGGGCATAATTATATTTCTTTCTTTTTTTTTTCCTTTGTCGGCTAGGAAAAGTAATGCGATCAACCGTGTAGGGAATATATTCAATACATTTCTGCTTTTTTGGCTTGATCTTTGGAAAATATTGAAACTAAATTCATATTGCTGATTTTCATACTCTTCCATCGTAAGATCATTTTGTTGGGGGCGGCTACATAACTCTTTCTTGGTAATTTTGCTGGCAATTCTAAAGTGTTCCACTTTCAGTTGTCAGGACAACTACAATCAATTTATGGTTATGGAGCGCCAGAATTTGAGTCTGGAATTTATACTTCTCAGAGTGATGTTTACAGTTTTGGGGTGTTTATGTTGGAACTCTTAACTGGCAGGAAATCTTATGACAGGTAAATGGTGAACCTTATTACAGTTAGATAGTTATGTGTCCACTTCAATGATCTGATTAATTTTGTTGAAAATGTTATTCAGGACAAGGAGTAGAGGAGAGCAATTTCTAGTGAGATGGGCAGTCCCACAGCTCCATGATATTGAAGCATTATCTAGGATGGTTGACCCTTCTCTCAATGGAGAATATCCTGCTAAAGCGTTGTCACGGTTTGCTGATATCATTTTTCGGTGTGTCCAGGTGAGAATTGACTTGTTAATATGCTATTATACTTGTGTGCATACATGAACACTTATGACTATATGCTATATTAAGGAACGTCTCTTTTCCCCCATAGTATGAGTAGAATGTCTAGTTTCTCGTCTAACCGCAATTTCAATTTCAATTTGCAGTCTGAACCAGAATTCAGGCCACCAATGTCTGAAGTGGTTCAAGACCTATTGGACATCATACGCAGGGAGCGTCCGAGTAATGAATCAATTGGAGACTGACTTGTGTTAGGCAATAGACCTGATGAATTAGTTTATGAACCGAAGTCAACAGGGATTTGATCCATCAGATGTTGTGAAAACACATCCATTGTAAAGAGGCAGCAGCTCACAATTTTACATCCGAAGCTCTTGCACAAGGAGAGTTGTGGAGATGATTCAGTAGGAACCTCGCTGCTGTGACTAGGTACAGTCTGAATTTTCAGGTCTGTTAATTTGTGATCATTCTGTTGTTCATTAAATCATGTAACAAAGTCTTGGCTATGGCATAAATATGCTAACCATTTGTTTCATGATAACTATTATTTTGTTGCTAATGATTCATTATGATTTTGTTCCCATTTCATTTGTTTTTTTTTTCTTGAATAGATCATTGATGTGTACAACATATGAACATATATTCCTGAATAGATTGTGTGCTTTTCTATTGGGAGTTTGCTTGTATAAGATGGAAGAAAGGGGAAAACTGAAACAAAATGATTTGATAAATAACAAATTTTATTAAAGTGATTTATCTAAAACAAAATTATAATCTTAAGAAAATAATAATGTAGATAAAATAAATAGCAAAATTGAGGATAAATATTAAACTAATAAAAATTTTATCATATTGCTGGAATATGGCTATCTATGACTCTCTTGCGACAAATAGAATTTGATTTGCTTGGGCTCTGTTTGCCTGCACGGTCATTCAACTCTGTCAGCGGAGCTTTCTGTGAATCTAAATCTTCGAGGGCACTTTCTGATCAACAGCAGAGATAAAAAGTGTATAATGGAAGTTGTTTGATCAGATACATTCGCAGCTTCACGAACTTTGAACCAGTTTAGAAAATTGACTCAACACTGTTTTGTTCTCACCATTATATACACAGAAAACTGTTACCTGCAAGATATATCCGTATCAACCACATCGATATAAGAACTCGTGTTACTGGTAGTCTCAACCCAGCTGGTGCCCTTAATCTTCTTCACTCCTCTGTCTTCCATTAGCTGCCTAACCTTTAGAGCATCATTCCATCGTCCAACTGCTCTGTATACATTAGCTAGGAGAACATAGTTCATATGATGGTTAGGTTGTAGTTCAATCATTTTCTTGGCAATACGCTCAGCATTACTGGAACTTGTACTGGTTGTGCAAGCCCCAAGAAGTACGACCCAAAGGGATGAATCGTCTCTAAACTCTGCACTCTCTATCAAGTTTTCAGCTTCTTCCAGTAACCCAGCACGGCCTAAGAGGTTAACCATACAGTTGTAATGTTCAATTCCAGGTTTAATCCCATATTCCCTGGTCATTAAGTTAAAATATTTTCGGCCTTCATCCACAAAGCCAGAATGACTGCAAGCAAAAAGAACTCCAATAAAACTAATATAGTCAGGCTTAATGCCTTCCTTGATCATCTCATCAAATATACTTAGAGCTTCCCCACCTCTTCCATTCTGAGCAAACCCATAAATCATCGAGTTCCATGTTATCAGATTTCTATTAGACATCTGCACGAAGACGCGATGTGCAAAATTGATGCAGCCACATTTTGCATAAAGATCAACTAAGGCCGACTCTACGATAACATCTCTCCAACCACCCCCTCTCACATACTGGCAGTGAACTTCTTTCCCTAGTCTTACAGCAGCTAAACCTGCACATGCACGGAGAATAGTTCCGAAACAATAGAGATCGGATACATCCATTTCCCTGAATATTCTAATAACAGATTCGTAGTCTTTATTCTGACAGTAAACACCAAGCAATGCAGACCAAGAAACCGAATTCCTTTTCGACATCCTATCGAAAATACGCTGAGACTCGTCAACCAACCCACACTTTCCATACATGTCAAGAAGACTGCTCTCGACCACCACATTTCCACAAAGTCCATCGGTAATGACCTTAGCATGCACTTGCTTCCCTTGCCTCAACCTCCCTAAATTCCCACAAGCTGTCAATACTGTTCCAAATGTAAATCCATCAGGGATCAACCCATGATTCCTTTGCATCAAATAAAAGAACTGCAATGCTTCCTTATACAAATCACTCCTCGTGAGAGCAGAAATAATAGAAGTCCAACAAAAAGCATCCGGCTCAGGCAATTCATCGAACAACTGACACGCTTCTTTCAACTGCCAGTTCCTCCCATAAAAATCAATCAACGCACACAGAATTACACAATTCGAATCAAAACCACGTTTCGTAATCACCCCGTGCAAGCACCATCCCAGCCTCAACTTCCCAAGAACGGAACACACCTTGATTATAGCAGATAAGGTGAAGGCATTTGGCTCAACTCCCAAACCCAGCATTTCCGAAAACATTTCAAGGGAACACTCAGGTTTACCCGCTTTATTATACCCCGAAACCATTGAAGTCCACGATATAACATCTTTCACAAACAACCCATCAAAAACTCTCCGAGTTTCTCTAAAATCAGAAGCCAACTTAAAATACAGGGCAAGCAAACTATTACCTACAAGACGATCCGTGTCGAGACCAGATTTAATGACGTGTGCATGGAATTGAATCCCAAGAGGAAAAGATTGAACATTTGTGCAAGTTTGCAAGAGGGAAGCGTACAGAAATCGTTTCTTGGAAGAGGAAGTTAGGGGAGGATCATGTAGGGTGTTAAGGAGGTGGATGGCAGGGACAAGTTGAGCTGACCTGCAGAAATGGAGGATTTGGAAATATCTGTCAGATGGGTGTTTGACGGAGTTGTTGGGGCTAAAAGAAGCCAAAGAGCAGCAATGGCGTTTAAGGAAGAAGAGCTTCATCAAACTGATTTATGAATGAAATGTGGTTCCCTTGTGCTGTTAGCTTCAAATGTACTCCGAATTGATTTTTCTTTTTCAATCAAGGCATCCTCTGCAATAAAGATTAAACCTTTTGGGGGGTTTCTGGCAATAAGCATTACCAAAGTCCTTAGTCTGAGTTTGACTTACGGGTCAGCCTTGCAAAGACGGTTTCCTAGAAGAAGGCCAGCTCTCTCATTATAAATAAATAAGTGAAAATGAGCACTGGGGACTCGGCTACTGGATTTTTCTCGGGAGTAGGCCTCTTCAAATGAATTTGAATTCTCAATGGAAAGTAGGCCTCTTCAAAGTGCTCCTATCCTATCGCATTTTTCATGGAATATTCGGCTGAATGTGGCCTCTACACACCCAATTCGGCCATTACTTCCTTGCTTAATTTATGTAATGTTTCTCATTTTCTTTTTTTGGTACAAGAAGAGAAAAAACTATAACTAATTTTGTCAATGTCAAATCACTCCAAACTAATCGTCAAAGATTTCATTCGAGGGTTGTAGATTTATTTATCAAATTTTTCATTAAAAATGTGATGATATTCTTTTGAAATAACCTACAATTTTTTTTATTTTAACAATGTCAATATTTTGAACTCAACGAGTGGTTCCAGTAGTAAAGAAGATGTTATTCATCTTAAGAGATCCGAGTTCGAGCATCTGTGTGTACAAAATATGTGTGCGTTGTCAAAAAAATTAAAAAAGTATGAATAGATATTACCATGTAATTACACTAATATATTCAAAAAAAAAAACAAAGTCAATGTTTTCATTCCTAACAAGCATTTTGAACTCCTAATTAATCATTTATTTTTCAATAAAAATATTTAGTTAAAATTAATCTATAAAAAAATCAAAATTTAATTTAATAATAATTAAAAATTATATCTTTCATGATTTTTAATTTAAAAATCCATCGTAAACAAATATCAAATTGATACATAATTTAGATTGAATGTAATTAATAATTTTTATTTATTAAAAAATAGAATTCTAAAAGGATATAGATGGACGAATGAGGTAAGGAAAATGGTATGCTTAAATCAACAGTGACAAAGCATCGGTTGGCTCAACCCTTCCTCACACCTACTTATTGCGATCTCTTTACGTGTACGGTCAACATTCAGATGCTGCACACGTGTCTTCAATCTAAAGGGATCCTTAAACATCGAGCAACTATTTCCCTTGATGAAATGGTCAGACTCAGACACCCAAAGTTGCTCGGTCTTTAGCTCTCCCCCTTCGCCTATATATATATCTGCCCCTCAAACTCGAAAATAGAAGTAACTGCCCTGTCGTTCCTTCCTTTTCTTAACAGCTAAGTGCTGTATATAACTGTTTAAGGGTACAGAGCTGTTCAACTCGCCTTGGGCTAGTCAAGTTGAAAAAGAAGAAGAAAAATCATGGTATGCTTCTGTTTTCTGGTTGATCAGACGAAGAAAGTGAGCAAAAGTAAACCGGCGGCAGGGTTTTGCTCGAGGTGTGGCGGAGGGGCAAGTGTAGCTGATATGAAAACTTGTACAAGGTTTTGCTACGTGCCGTTCTACTGGAAATCGTGGAAGGCAATTGTATGCACTTTTTGTGGAGCCATTCTTCGATCTTACCGTTGAATTCATGGAATACTTTATGTTTTCTGCAACTTTTTGTTTTTTATAATTTTGGCAAGGTCTAAGTTGGAGATGAACTTCATTCTTTCATAGTTAGATCAAAGGAGGGTGGTGTCCTCCTGTTTAACAAAGCTTTTATCCATATAAACATAGCAGTAGCAGTATATTGAAACAGGATTTTACTACATATTGATCTGAGATCTAAAGGTATATCCATAGATTTGGTATTGAGATGGGGTTATGAATCATGGTTTCCAATGACTGTAAATGTAAGTAAAAGGTTTTCTTTTGCCCTATTAGCCACTGTTCTAAAATCGCGTTTCATAAATGTTTCGTTTACATAAAAAAGGTGGACAGTTGGTCGGTATAAGCTGTGTGCATTTTATATAGAAACGTATTAAACATGAATATGTTCTACAAATTTAGAAATTAGGTTTGCAAAAGAAAATGGTTCGAATTGTTTGATAATTAATTATTTAATTTGTTGGGCTATTAAGTGAGAGGTGGAGAATTTATGAGATGGTTGCAGACCATGCATGTATGATATGGACTGTTGTGGTTAGGTATTGTCCCTAAACCTGTATGATCATGTTCTTGTATAGGAAGATATTTGGCTATAAACAAATTGATCATTACCGTCGACAATACAACTAGCTAGGGTTGCTAAGGCAAGTTGATGGAACAACCGACCATGATGAATGCTGCATGATGCCCTTCCATGTTGGGAACTAGCATTTGGTAGAATATGAAATATATTCTTTACTTTTGACATTAAATTTCACAGCCCTTTCGGGTCAAAAACCCAGGCCAAAGGTGCATGAATGTATAGCTGTTGGTTAGGGAGTTAAGTCACACACCAGAGGAGCTAGCTCACACTTTTCCATCTATGTAAACAAAAATGGTAGATGGGGTTAAAGAGGTGAAGACAGGGGCGTTGCACAAAATTAAATAAGGTGCGTGTGAAAAGAAACAGAAGAGTATAAAGGGCGTTTTGGATCGCTTTCTTTTTTTCTTGCTGTGAAAGAGCTTTTTGCTGTATACACGACAAACAAGCAGTAGTCCATATTAAATTCTGTAATGACAGCGTCAACTGTGCTAATAATTTACAGCTTTCAACATTTTATTATTCCAGGTTCATGGACTGGTCCCCCTACAACTTCTCCTCTCATTTCACCATCCCTCACAAATGCTATTTAAAGGTTGTTCAGATGCCAATTTTATTTAATATTTGATGCATAGGTTTTTAGCTAATAATAAGATGATATTGTTCAAAAAAAAAAACGGAAAATAAATATTAATCATTTTATTTAACCTAATTAAAATCTGTATTCCCTTAAAATATAAAAAAAGCTCGAATAAAATTTGAATAGGATCGGAGAAGAAGGAAGTTATTTTAATAATGATGTCAATATCAATCATGATTTAGAATAAACATTAAATGATTTGGTTGTACTCTTTAATGAAGATGGTATAATGAATAAAGAAAGAAGCAATGATTCTATTACAACATCTGAAGATTGCACTCTCAATATGTTGGTGATGAGTTTCCTAATGATGAAGATGTTCAACATTTGGTTTCAAAAGACCTTAGTGAAGAAAATTTCAATGTTGTTAAGAATGAAATGCAAAATGACCATATTTGAATTTAAAACCAGATTTAATCAGTGAAACATGTTTTTTCATAATTGATTTATTGTTCGAATTTTATCAAGGTCGTGTCACATTATGATAATGGGTGTTGGGATGTAACTAGAATACTCACAAACTATTGTCATGAACTTTTTCTTCACATGTTTAGGCTTGTGTTTGCACATAGGCATGTGTTGAATCAATTAGGTGTGCTTTGGTTTAACGCGAAAATGTTGGGACATTTAGGTAGGTGATCATAATGTGGCTATCTACCATGGGAGACATTCATCATCATTGCATTTTGGCAAACTCATGTAGAAGTGATGGATGTAGAATCCACCCAAAATAAAAAACCGGTAGATAGGGAAGTAGGATCAATCCCACAGAAATTGGTCTAATTAGTTTTGAGATTTCTTACAACCAAAGTATTTTGTGAGTAATTTCATACAAAAATAAATAAATAAAATTGAAACGCCCCTAAAAAAAGGTAAAGAGCAAATTTGAAAATAAAGTGGAATAAACCAATTTAATAAAAACTCTAGATTCAGGTACGACGTCGGTTTCAATTTCGAAATTGATTATAGATTATGAATGCCTTCTTACTGTATGATAAGTCGGTTAAAGTGATCGAGAAACAACTTCAAACCACCAATCATTTCTTAATTGTAAATTAATTACAGGAGTAGCCTAACAATTAACTCTTATCAAATGAATAACCTTAATAGCAGCATCCTATAATTTAATTCTTTGATAGTCTTGCGAATGAGAAGAACCCGACTTTAATTAACAATCTTAACTACATGAGCTATTTAAATTAAATCGCTTGATCTCATGACGTTACCCAATTGCACACCTAATCGAACCACGCCAATTTGTTTTACAATACAATAAATTGACAATTACAAATTGAATTATTTTTTACCAACTATTTATTATTCCAAACGTCGAATAAGGGACGATTCTGGAAACGATGTCTAGAACGATGCTGGGAGATGATCCAATCTATTTCAAACTTGAAGAAAAAGCCGAGAAAGAATTGAAGTGTGGTTTAGGATCTTACAATTCAAAAGAAAAGAAATGGAACTTAACTACTCATAGGAATATTATGGAAGGGGAATTGTTTATTCAAAAGAAAACAAAAACTTAAAACAACAATAGTTATGGTGGTTGTGATTCTCTCCCCTTCAACCTAATAATATATATATATATATAATAAAACCTAAAGCTAACCAAATAGGAGTTTGCTGTCTCCTATATTTCAACTCCTCCCAGAACCTAATCAATCCTTAAAATGAATAGGTAAGTTTAAAAATATATATAACTAATTTTTACTAAAAATATTAAAATAAATTAAAATTATTTATATTTAAATAATATTAAGATAAGGGCAATTTAGCAAGCAAATATCTCTACAATAGTAGCAAAATTAACAATAAAGCAAGAATTATACAATGTCCAAATAATAACAACAAAATAGCAGTAATATAATAGCGAAACGACACCAAAACAGTGATAGAATAGTAACAAAAATAGGCCTAACCGATTTAGAAAATGGGTCTTGCTTTTTTACCCAAGCCTATTTTTCGGACTTATATTTTTGCCCAAATTGTTGCACTTTTCGAGTAGGCTTTCACCCAGCGCGACCCATGATCAGGTTTGAGTGTGCCACTCCTTATTTTATTTAGAGTAGGAATGTATTTTATATTTAAATAATATTATTTAGTCAATATTTATTCGATCGAAACTCTTGTACTTCTCCCTATAAATAGAGAGCATCGATTGAGCTATTTGGACAACATTCTTACATCATTATTTTGCCACAAAGTAGTGGTAATTATTTACACAGAATAAATTTTATTTTTTGGGAATTACGAGTTTTGATGGTTTATAGAGGGAACTTACTTTCCTATTGAAAGTAAGAAAATTGTTTATTTTTTGTGATTTGGTTCATGTTGCTTGAGCCCACACTAAACGCGGTTCGAGGTTTGAGAATAGCGCAGAAGGTCATTCAATTGAAAATCAAGATCGACTTAAATCTGCCTCGCACAAGGAACAAGTACAATTATGATTTAGGTTTATTATTATAAATATCATAATGACTTGATTTTAAGAAAACTTTTAAATTTCAACTGTAACTAAATAACTGTTTTCTTAATAAGGATTTTCCAACATAATCTCCCTGTTATATACCATTATGAAATCTAATGGTTTTAGGCTCTAGTCCAATGACCTTGTCATATGTGTATCACCTTCATAGGATATCATTGATCCTTTTAAATCTGTCTACCTAATTCGATCCATTTTGTCTCATGGTCACTATTATATTTTCCATAATGAAAATGATCATTTATGAAATTAGTAATGATAAAACCATTTATCCTAAACAAGTGACTGTTAACTAGGTTCCATTTTCAAAATCCTTACAATGACAATGTGAGAATATCATTTACTCTTTTATCGAGCTATGATTCCACTATTGTGAGTGAAATCTTATTATGCATAAATCATTCATATACCCAACATACCAACTTTTCACCCACTATTATGAGAGCGTATGTTTTCAATATATCAAAACACATGAGTTATGCACACACATGGTCATTCACTTTGTTAAGATTTAGGTAGGTCACACATTATAAGTTTTGATAATATTTGCTCTTTTTGACACAATGCCTAGAAATATCCATAGCACCTCCCCAACCCATAATTAGGAGGATAATACGCTTCAGGGCACTCGAACCCACATCCTCCTGCATTGGCAATAATACACATGCCAATCTTAGCTAAAACTCAATTGGATATAATATAACTTAATATTAATTAAATTGATCATTTTGCTTTACGTGCAAAAACCATTGAAGACAGTCTAACATAGAAACAATGAAAATATTTACTTATTTCCATAAAAAAAATCAATTTAATCATTCCAATAATTTTTCAAATATAATGAAATCATAAAAAGAAGTTATAATTAGAAGTCCAAAGGGCTCCCTCTAGGCTCCAAGCTTACCCCTCATAGAACCAAATTTGATGTGAATAAATGATTGATCCGAAGAAGAAAAGTCAATAGGGGAGGACAACTTCCTTCGAATTTGGAACACAATCCCTCTGTCATAAACAAACCATCCAACAAGAGGAATCCGGAAATTCACTATTATCATCACTAACATCAATTTTGGATGTATTCTAAATTAAAGAGATAGTCGTCCCAAAAATATCAAAGAGATAGAGCGCTTGACTCTTCTGTCATAGCTGACTGAAAACGTCGTGAGAACCAAAAAAACTGCTAGAAACCACAGCCACAAAATTGAAGGCAATAACTCACAACTACCACGTAAAAAAGAGAGGGACTCTACTTAGATAAGAAGATATTTTAATGCAGATGCCTTACTATATATATTAACTAAAAATTTATACAAAAGAAGTTTTTTAGTCAAATCTCAACCAATTCACACCAAACTTAGCTAGAGACTTCACATTATAAATTAAGTTTGTTGATAGATAGAATCACATTATAAATTAAAACTGTAACTCATAAGTTAAAAAGCAATGGTTGTAGGTTGAGTGTCCTTTCGGTTGGATTAATTAGGCTGCAGGTGGTTCGTGGCTGATAGCTGGTCGAATATCGGAAGCACCAATTAATGCGTCTCTTTACATCCATGCACGGTATCACTAATACTCAGGCTCCCTAATTAAAACAATGAGATTTGAACTTTTGCCATCTACTCAAAATCACATTTAATTCTTATATCACTTTGCCCGCATCGGACAACATTCTATATTTGATAATGAACTTCATCAACTTTCATGGAAAGTTCCAGGAACAAAACAATGTCTTTAAACTACAAAAAATGGTTTATCTCTATCTTTAATTTTATCTTATCTGATGGTATCTGTTACTGGAGTTTAGGGGTCCCTTTCATGGGATGACAGAGGGGAAAAGTCAGCCCCTGTGAATATATTAATATGGTTGGGAGGTGGAAATTGGGGAGAAGTCAACTCCTTGGCAGATGCAGGTGAAAGAGTGTCGCCCCCCATGCTTTGATGTCTATGAACTTGGGGGGTTGAATTTGAAGCATGCAATCATGAGATGAGCAAGTTGACTTCTTCAACAAACCAAGGAAATAAATAAACACCAATGCTTATTCTTTCACCAACTCTTTTTGACTTTTGGGACCAAATAGCCACCTCTCCGCGTCTGTCTCGCGTTTTCCCAATGAACGATCGAATCAAGGCAGGGATTGGGCGCCATGCATGCCGCCGCTCTTTTGCAATCTGGTTAAGAGTCGACACTCACACTGCCCAAAAGGCATATGAAACTGGAAATAAAGGGTGAAATGGGGTAGCTGCCTCATAAAGATGTTAACTCTATTCTATTGGCGGTGTTAAATAAGGTCGGCTGTAGCGGTGACAAAGCCTCAAGGCATACAACAGCTGAAGTAGCACTGCAATATTAATTACTGGTTTGTAATTTAAATTTTACTACTTTCACTAATTTTATATTCTCAGATAGATAATATACAAAGG
Organism: Gossypioides kirkii; assembly: GCA_005610355.1. NCBI lineage: Eukaryota > Viridiplantae > Streptophyta > Magnoliopsida > Malvales > Malvaceae > Gossypioides > Gossypioides kirkii. Next base: position 37,718,155 of record CP032246.1, read on the forward strand.
GTAATCTTATATTCCAGGCTAATATCATCATTTTACATTCTGTACTTACTGTAAATAATCAAATATTTTATGAACCAAGATGTAACCTAAGATTTTGATACCACCCACTTTAAAGTTTAATTCAATCACACGTTTCAGACTATAAATTGATTATTAAAATTTAGCAAAAATTACATTATTAGTCACTAAATTATGGGTAAGTTTTCAATTTTGGTCACTTAACTAAAAAATTTACAATTTGATCACTAAACTTTTCGAAGTTATTTTCTTGTCACCCGACTTTTAAGTGACACTTTTTTAATCAGTATAATAACAATTTTCGTTCTCAATTTTTATAAGCTCTATATACAAAATGATAAAAATTAAAATTTCCTTTAAAAAATTCTAAAAATTAAATTTAAAGTAAATAAAATTTTCAAAAATAGATAATGTGAGAGAAAATTAGGAAAAAAAAATTAAACCTCCAAATTTTCTCTTTGTATTATTTGAATAGAAATATCCAATACTTATTATTTAAAAAACCATAGAACTAAGCAAAATTATTGATTCTTTGTTTTTTTACCTCTTCTGTTTCTTAACATGGGCTTTTTGTTATAAAAAAATTTCATAATATAATTTATTTTTACAATTTGAGTTTTGAAAAATAATTTAAATGAATTGAAAATTTGGATTGAAGATGAAAAATAATTGTGGTATATTTTGTATTTTTTGTTAAAAGATGGCATTAAAGTCAATTTCACAAATCTCTATAATATCAACTCTCGATGTTCTTCATGGACATGAAACTTGACTTGAAGATTACTAGGTTTTGATCAACACTAAGGAAGTATGTAATGATCTAATTTTTTTTGTTTTGTTTTTAATTTTTTTATTGGATTATATTAAATGATAGTTTTCTTTATTCGTCATACATATTAATTCTTTAACAACAACATTTTCAAGATTTTATTTTTCTAGAATTTTAATATAGAAATTTTTAATTTTTATATAGAATCAAAAAAAAATTAAAGTTGAAGACTAAAATTATTACAGATAATGGCGCAATTAGCCCCTGTACTTTGGGGTTTATTTTAATGTGACCCTTAAACTTTTAAAATGTCCAATTAGGCCACTATACTTTAATTGTGTTCACTAAAGTGGCCCCTGACCTTAACTATTTCATTTTCTTACTGACTGGCACTTTACCCAATGAGAGTGCACCACATGTACATGTGTTGACCTTTGACTACCTGACAGAGGCCCTTATGAGCAATTATGCCTTTTTTTCATTCGAAAAAATCAGGCTTTTGTTGTCTTTTAAATTTAAATTAAATACTTAAATATTTTCTCTTTTTTCCTTATCAAATACTTAAATTAAATTGAATGAATCCTCCATAAAAATCTCTTGGATTTCTGGCAACTTTAATCAAAATTTACATGGACATTAAATATTCAAAATAAGAAAGATGAGGAATTTTTCAAAGTAAATAACTAAAATCGTTTCCATAGCATTGCCAGGCTTCCTCACTCTGTGCCCTTGAATTATCAGTCCACAACAACAATCGGTGTGAATTTCGTGCAGCAACCAAAACAACTATTGAATTTTCAAGGGCTTTCTGATTTTTCTTTGGAGAGCTCCGAGCTAGTAGGGTTGAAGGAGGGGACGAAGCCTACCGTTGGCTTCCAACATCCGGTCAAAATTGAAAAGAAAACACATTCCTATTTTGAAATATGAGATTATGGGATGTAATATTATCTTCCACAAATCAAACACACACTCAATGTATTACTTGTAGTAATCGAAGGATAATGAAGAAACTTTTCAAATCAATAAAAAGAAATTTATGGTAGAAGTATTAATTGGTTCGAAAATTCACAGGCACTTAAGTTTATAAATTCAATAACGAATAAATAATCTTAAATATGATATTACTGATGTGAAATGACGCGCTTCAGCATCACACTAATCCTCGCTCCTTGTCGACCATTGAAGTCTATGTGAAGACTTGTCTTGCATGCTATGTAGTTCTAAACAACATGACTAAAATAGGTGACGATGGAACTGTTTTGTGGGGTATGATGCCTGGAATTATTGTTGTATAGTAACAGTTCTGAATAAGCTGTGCATGTTCTCCCCTCAGTTCCACCACTAGTTGTTGTCTGTTGAAGTTGATTTGTTGGCGGAATCTCTATTGCAAATTATTCTAGTCTTGCTATATTTTTTGTTAAAACACTCGTCTTCAATTCTTCATGATATTTATTTTTGGCTCTTTGTTGACTTCAAGTTGTGAACAAAACTAGCTAGGTGAAGTCTACTGATGTTCCTTGACTGACGATGGGTGCCAAAGTTGTCGTTGAATAGAGCAATGTAGCTCCCTCTGAATGAAGGTTCTACTCTTTGGATAACCATGTATATACTGGTAAAAGAGAGGCATGAATGATCAGATCAGACTGAGAAACCACAAAAGCAATAAGAAGAAAGTAGAAATGATGGCATTGTGTCAGAATCAACACAAATCCAGAGTTTGGATCATCATATGATTGTTCATCTTCTGTTGTAGGACAATACTTGGTTTTACCATTTTGAGGCATCCCAGCAGATTTATTGCCAAATCAGCACCGGCAGCAGTTTAATCCAATGTTAAGCAAGTACACTTCCTACTATAATATTCACAAATGAACCAATGGCAGATGGGAACTGTAGTTGGGAACCTTGGAACGCCCCAAAATTTTAACACGGGTCATCGGCAATCCTAATGAGCTGCTTATCTTGTGCTTAATTACAATCAAAAACCATAATTCATGTCTGGAAAGCACCATCTCTTGCTCTCAACTTGGTAATGATTATAAAAAAAGGGACATGCAAGTGCTGGCTTTTTGTAATCTTTCAAGAAAAAAAACCATGAAAAGTGAGTTTATGGCCCGGCGTTGAGATTGAGAAAAATAGAACCTCTCAATTTTATCAATGAATAAACAGATTTAAATAGTTATAGACTTTGAATAATGTGAAAAAAGAAACAAGTAGCAGAGAAAAAGGAGGTATACGGACCAAACAAACATTAATGTGGAGATCAAATTCAATTAATTTAAAGTTTTGAAACCAGTCAGTCAATAAGCAGCATGAAGGCTGAAGGCTGAAGGCAGGGACTGGCAAATTTTAAAGAGTCTAATAACATGAAACAAGATTTTGTCTTTAGGAATGGAGGCTTTTGCTTCTTCAGTGGGTATGGGCTCAAACAAAAGTAGCAAATAAGGAACCCATCCTCTCTACAAGGACTCAAGCTTTGGCATTCCTAGTGAAGTCGATGCAAGTTTGGCAACTGCAATCAGTAAACCTACAGATTTCACACCCAAAGCACACACAGGAAGTACAACCCTTGCATGTTGGAGAACGGGTGCAGCCCCTGTATACCCTGCGACTTGCTCGTTCTTCTTCATCATCACACGTTATTCTGAAATCAAGTCAAATGTTGAAAACATGTTAAATCATAAAGTTTATGATTTGCATGCAACCAAATTCTGCTTGGAATCACTTAAAAGGGCTTAAATTTCTGTCAAAACCTTTAACATGTTCATATCAAATCCTACTATTATGGATAAAGCCTCTAAGCATTTGCTTTCATACCATCACTAACAACAGCAATTTTCCAACCCTAAGCATTTTTTTGGGAACTCTCTTCCCCCCCCCCCCCCAAAAAAAAAAAAAAATCCACGTTCAATTCAAGAGCAAAAAAGATGCTGGTATTCAATAACACATCTCAAAACAGAGCTAGAACATTTTGGCTTTGTTAGCAAATGAACAGCAAATAATGCACGTTCTGGCAGATTATAATTTTAATGTACTTGCCAACTAAAAGCATTTTCTAAACAAAAACCTAATGGTTAATTGTTAATGCATAAGTTGAGCAAAACACTAGCATTCAGACATGAAACGTAGCTGGTTCTTAAAGGTAAGTAAAAACATCCTTCGCTGCCAAAATTTTAGTCAAGATACTCAAGTTCAAGTACCTGCCAGCCTTTTGCTAGCATATCATAGAAGAATAGGAAATATTGAATATGTCAAATAGTACATCTAGAAGCTTTCCTTGAGAAAGACATATCTAATGACCCAAGTGTTATGAAAACTTGTTTTTCACCCAAAATTAGAGGTGTGCGTTCGATCGAATCGAATATATTTGTTCGAGTTAAATTAAAAAAAAATGACTTTGGAAATTTCTATTTTTATGTAATCTTTTTTAAAAACATTTTTCTTTAAAGTTTTTAAACATGATCATACAAAGAAAAACTAAAGTAAACAAGTGAAGAAATAAAAGCAACTGAAGAAGAATAGGAGGATTTTGATTTTTGGAGTAAAGGGGGTTGGGGTAGTTTGATATTCGGTTTATTCGAATTATTCGAATTCGAAAACTCGACTTGAACTCGAAATTTGAAAAAAAAACGAGTTGACTCGATTAACCCTATTCGAATAATTCGAAATTCGAAATTTTTTTCAAGTCAGAATCAAATTTTGCTCACCCCTACCCAAAATTACTTATTATGTTTCTCAACATTAAATCAACAGATTTGAAGAAGTGCAAAAAATGTGGAATAATTGGCGCATAGTACATTAGCAAAGAAAATTGAAAAGTTTCAGAAGTGCAAACAAATGAGCATTTATGAGCTGTAAAAAGATGCTATCCATTTTAAATCAAACAACTCCAAGTTCAGCAAAGAAAAACTCAGGAGTTAACAAGCAAAGAATGAATCAATCATTAGTTTCCTGTAGCCATATGCATAATACATCACATGAAATGGTTTCATGGTAGAGAAGTAATAGAAGACAGGTAATGAAAAACATTTTAGATTTAGAAAATTTAAAATTCAATATAGATCAAGAAGAGTTCTCTTACTTACCACATGCATTATCTACATATTAAATTTTAATTTTTAAAAGCTGGATCTTTTAGGGGTAAAAAAAGGAAGCTAGACCAGAATCATGTTCTAATACCTTAATATGTTGTAAGCAGCACAACCGGAGATGAAAAACCCAATATATCAAATAAAAGCTCAATCAATAACGGGGAGACAAACCTGTCATATGGAAGATCCGAACAATTCCAATTCACATCTGCTAAAGCATCATGGTGAATTCGACATTCCTCTTTTGTCCGCAATCGAAATCTTCTCTCCTTGTTACACCTGCTACAGCGAACAAACTCATCACGGTGGCAAACTCTTCCAGTATGGGATCTGTTAGTACCATTGGCATTTTTAGACGCTTGGTTGTAGTATTTCAGCAATGCAGTCTTTGATAAAGAAACCTTCTCCCCATTAACTATCACCCAAACATTATTCTTCCACTTTCTAGCCGTCTCTCTTCCAGAATGCTTCTCAAATGCAGCAGGAGTCAACTTGTCTAGCCATTGAAATTAACATTCACAAAATGAGAACAGGAAAAAGGAACAAAAAAAAAATAAAGCTTCTACATTGGTTAGAAAAATGAAAAGGAACTAGGAGCAAGTGGACAAGGGGAAAAGATGATATCATATGCACCTGACAATGGAAAGTTCTAATAAACAGTAAAGGCAGAGACAACAGTACAGACAGCTTAAGCCAGTTTTAGTTACATTTAGTTGTAAGGACCCTGACTGTATAGTTCTGCCACCAAACTCACCTTGTTCTTTTTACAAGCCCCAACCTGACCAAACGTAAAAAAGAAACTATTTACCTGACGTTAGGCTCAAAGTTGGGGAATTCCACGAGATGAAGATCTACCTTCAAGGTTTGAAGTGTAACACTATTCTTTCTTTTCATTTGACATGGGTATTCTTTCTTCTTGTATGAACAAACCAGTATCCTAACAGACTTAAGGTTCCTTCACATGCAGACAACAATAGGTATGGAATCTACTCCTAACTAGAAAAACTTCTGAATTAGAAACATTTGTAACACAAATCATCGATCAAACTACAAAAGGTGACAAATGTTTTGAGCTTTTATTTTGCCAGACATGATCTTCTCAATGATACTGTTTCAATGATATATAAATTTGACGCAATAGTATTATGGAGTTATATGCTGAAGCGTTAAAATAATAGAATACTAGTTAGTAGAAGTACTGTTTGAACCTACTTTCACATGGTAGCATTATGTAAGGAAAAACACATGCACAAAAAAGAATAAAAAAGAAGACGTTCATCCTAGAAGCATAGCTATCCTTGTAGCATGAGCCATGAATATGCTAAAAAGCATCCTTCACAGCTACACTTCACAAGGGCAAGCCATCAGAACAGGAAGAAAGAAACATACGCAGAATCCATATGGTCACATATGTTTTCTCCATGAGTTTTACTCTGTCTAGTGATAAGAAACAGAACTGAAGCTTTGAAAAACCAGATACTGAAAAGGCCAGATCGAAGACCTTAGAATCACAACAATAAATAACACAATGCGGGTGTTATTCTGAGGATGCAAACGCAGAGATCTTTAACCAACAAATACACACTCATGTGAGTGTCCCAAAATATGAATAAACATCACCTTGTTGGCTTACAACCAAGGAAAGTCAAGTCACTGAGACAAAACAACATACACATAAACTGTGTCAATAAGAAGCCAGAAACCGAAACTCAACCTTCCCATCATCCACTTCTCACGCCATCCAAATCTTGATTAAATAAGAAAGCGACACTCTTTCAACGTCAAATGCACCATAACTTGAAGAAAGAACGCATTAAACATGAAAAAAAATCAAAACCCATTTTTCTAACAAAATCAAAGGAAAATAAAAACAAGGATGGAGACAGAAGAAAGTAAGGACGAAAAGAAAAAGGGCTAAACCGAGAGATAGAGACAGAGAGACCTTCATTGCAACCAGGGGTGCATTCACAGGTGATTTCAAGGTCACCATTAGAGAAAACCCTAAGCTTGCCAACAGCGTCACCATATCTATGACTGGTACACCCACATGTGACTTCTATAAAATCTCTTCCTTTCTTCAATCCACTCACCTCTATCAACTCCTCATCGCTAAAGATCATCGACCCACTCTCTCTTTCTACTTCATTCTCCATTTTCTCTCTCCAAACAAGATCCCACCAGACGATGTATCTCTACCAAAAACACACACACACGCACACTGTTTTCCTTATTAGGTTTCCTGAAAGGAAGAGAAGCCAGAAACCCCAAAGAAGAGAGAAAAAAAATCGAATCAACAAAAAGAAAAGAGCCTATGGGTAATATCGAAGTTGTTTGCTAAGGGATTTTATAACAGGTCTAAAGCCTATATACCAAAGGAAGAGCTGGAAAAACACGCATCTTTATGGGATTACTCCCGGAGATCTGGTGGAGAATACGTTGAGATAGAGAGCGAAAGAGAGAGGGGGGTGGTTTGGTGTTGGAGTAGTGTGTTTTTGGGATGTGAATGAGCTGGCCAAGTGACACAATTAAACAAATGTCGTGGGGTGAAGGGAGTGTGTGTGTGAGAGAGAGAGAGAGAGAGAGAGAGAGAGCGCTGAGAGGGGTTAAAAACTTAAAAGCTTAGGTGCTACTTGCATGACATGACATGACATGAGAGACGGAGTGAGTGCGTGTGTGAGAGAGGAGAGAGAGGGACTTCGGCTTTGGATTTCGGGGTCAGGGCCTTTTGGTTCATGGGAAAATCCCTCTCATGGGAAGGAGACATGTTCATTGAAATTAGTGTTGGGGAACTCCATATTTATATAGTAATGTATTTTACCTTCTTTTCTTTTCTCTTTCCAATGCATTGCATCCCTTTTTCACCCTTATTTTCCATTTCCATTTCCATTTCCATTTCCATTTCCATTTCCATGGTTAATAATGTTACTGTTATACAATTTCATTGTGCTCTGCCCGCATCGCACTGAGTTTCTGCATTGCGTCATGCTCGTATATTATACTTATTATCCACTCCACTACCATTACTATATTGTCTACAACTTGTGGAAAGCAAACTCAACCTACGTTTTTCTTTTATTTATTTTTTCTGGATTCATGAATGAATCTACTGTAATCCCATAAATAAGCAACAATAACATGTACAAGACATAACAGCAGTGGCGATTCAACTGCACATAGTACGATATCTATATTGCGATGGTATGGTGGTGATGAAGCATGTGAAGCCAGTTATGTGCCGATTTCATCCCTTACCCATAACGTGTAAGGGGTATATCAAGGTTGTTGAACCCTGCATTACATTTTTTTTTTGGTACAACATATTTATATCATATGACATTGAACTTTACAACAATTATGAACGATGGGTTATATTTTTTAAAAAGAAAAAGAGGAAAAAGAAGCTTTCATTATAGGAAGCCATAAAAGTTAGAATGAAACATTAGGAAAAAAAAAAACCTCAAAAACATAAGCTCACTGTCACAGGGAGCCTGGCCGCAGGCTCATTGTCCATCCGTAGCTGCGACAGTAATGGACCCACGACTGAAAAAAGTAGGTGGTTGCAACTCAACGTCGAAAAGGAGGCCACCACCTGACCAGGGGAAAAGGAAAAGCTACGGTGGGCTCGCCTAGCCTCACCAACGGAGGAAAAAGGAGTCACGAAACGCTCAGAGAGTTCCTGTCTGCTAGAGGGGTCAGAGACGTGGTGCCCCTTGAAGCTCGACACTGTCACCGCCTGAATCCATCGGACCGCCAAAGAGAGAAGAAAGATTGTCCTTTTGATAAACAATATAAAAGAGCTTAGACAACACTCTATACCAGCTTTTGATAATACAAGTATCCTATATAGAACAAAGTATAATACAAGTAAAACACCCTCGTCCATTAAAGCTACAATTAAGAACAGATAAATTTGTTTGTTAGTAAACGAAAATCTTTGAGAATAATATTGAAAATCTTTGAGGCTACACTTAAAAGGTATTGCTTTATGTTAAAGTAGGGCAACTAATATTCTTGATTTCTTGTTTGGTTTGACAAGAGACAATGAGCAAATGATAATATCAGGCTGTACTTGATTAAAATTAGGTTAGAGTTAATTCATCATTTTCTTCAAAGTAGCTTGGGTGGTGAAATTCCAAAATTACAACCGTAAATGAAGCAATGAAGTAGTACTATTAACATTTAAAAAGAAAAAGAGCCCAACATTCAGTCATGGATATCATTCCATGTCTCCAATGCAAGGAAACAAAAGGATCTTTACCTATAATGTTGCTCTTTTCCTTTTGTGTGTATGTAGCTTTTACAATCAAAGCATTCATTATTTGGAAGATTTGTGGGTAGCTGGCAGTGACAAGGGAGATGGTGAAATGAGTTGTAAATTAAGAAAGAAACGATTGAACAATCAGGGTTGAAACCATTAAATTTTTTTAGGTGGGTCGAAGTTAAATTGTAATTTTTACGATAATAAAAGTGCAACTTTTAAAGGATTAAATTAAAATTTTATCATTTTTAAGGGGCTAAAGTATAATTTTACCTTCACTAATTTAAAATTTCAAAAATTTTTAAGGGCTTAAAAGGAAAATTTTTTATTTTAGGGGGGCCAGGGCTCCTGCCAAGTTTCGCCCCTGTGACCGACTCAAGACCTCCATTTGTAATAGGTTTATCACTAATCGAATCCCTCTTAAATTAATTTACTGAATTCAATCACAAATTATTTGATGGATTTTTCTAGCCATATCATTCATGGTTAATTTTTAATTATTTAATGATATTTCAATAATTTTTTTACTTTGAATCTTGAACTTAGAATCTAAAACCTCGAACTTTAAACCTAAATCTTAAACCTCGAATCCCGAACCCAAATCTTTAAGGTTCGTGGTTCGGATTTAGGATTCGAGATTCGAGTGTAAGTTTAGGGTTCAAAATCAAGATTCATGGTTCAAGGTTAGAGTTCAAGATTTGGGATTGAAGGTTCAAAGTTTTAGATATGGGGTAAAAAAATTGCCAAAATTATGCGTCAATAATATGAACAAAAACTGGTTGAAATGTGATTAAATAATTGAAAAGATACTATAAATAATGTGATAGAAAGAGTCCATAAAATAATTGCTGATGATGTTTTAAAATAACATTTATTTTTTTCTCTCTTGTGAAGATATATTTATTGTGCTTCTTTTCCCATTAATAATATATATTATTATCTAAAACCAATTTTATTACTTTTTACAAATTTAATAGTATATTTTTCTCTTCGACTTTGTGTTAGGTTAGCATTTACATTGATACAAGTGTAAAAAGATTTAGATTCGAGTGCATTAAAACACGTTTATGTTTTTATTTAAAGGTTAAAAGAAAAAGTTAATATACTATTTGCTCTCAAAGTTACATCTAATGATCACTTTAGTACCCAAAGAAAATTTTATTTTAGTTTATCATCAATTTCCAATTCGTTATCAATTTGCCTCAACCGTTAATGGCATTAAAAAGAGCACATTCACGTCACCAAACTTTATTTTCCTAAAAAAAAATTTAAAAAAATTCAAGGAAGAAGAAAAAGAAAAAATAGAAAAATAAATTAAAATAAATATAAAAAATACATAAAACACAAAAAAGAGAGAAAACACAAAAGAAATGTCAAACAAATTTAAAAATCATTAAAAACATATGAAAAGTTATTTAAAATATCTAGAAATTTAAAAATATTTTTTTCTATATAAAAAATACATAAAGTTGGAAAAAAAAGAGCGAAATTACTAAGATTGTCAAAAAATCTAAAAAAATTGAAAATCTGAAAAATATGGAAAGATTTAAATATGAAGATTGGTGGTGAATGAAAATATAAAACTTAAGAAAAGTGTGATTTTGGTTTTTCTTTCTTTAATTTAACAATTTCTTCCCATATAAAATAAAGAAAAAAGAACAACCAAAATTGCGACTTTTTCTCTCTCCTTTTTTTAATTTTACATTCTCACTCGCAGCCAGTCTATGTTTTAAAGTTCTCCTCTAAAAAAATTGCCTTTTTTTTTTAACATTTTTTTTGTATTTTCACTATTTTTTTTCTAACTTTATGTATTCTTTAAAAATAAAATATATATTTTTAATTCATGGAAATTTTATATAATTTTCCATATATTTTTTTATTTGTTAAAAGTTTTCAGATTTTTTCTGAATTTGTTTGAGATTTTTTATTTTCATTTTTTTGAGTTTTATGTATTTAAAAAGAATTCTGGAAATTTTATATAATTTTATATTTGTATTCTTTTTTTCAATTAAGAGTTTTTTTTTGTTTTTTTAATTTTTTCGATTTTTTAAGGAAAATAGGATTTAGGTGACGTGGTGTGCTGAGAGTGGACCACGTCATCATTTTTTTAACGTCATTAACGATCGAGGTAAACTGATAACGGTTTGAAAATTTTAGATATCAAACTAATAAAAAAACTTATTTAGGTATCAAAATGATAATCAAGTGCAACTTTGGGAGGAAAATAGTACATTAACCCAAAAATAATTATTAGAGTACTTTTGCCAATGAGGCTTTGGCTTAGATGGCAAAGACGAAGACCCTGGTCTTGAGTACTCGGGTTCAAGACTTACTGTAACACCCTCATATCGACTCGATTGTCAAGTTAAGATATCAGAATGTTATATTTGTTGCCCAAGCAATGACAATTTAATTTCAATTCATTTTATTATTCCATTCGAGTTATTAGTATCATTATACATTTCTAACACAATTCAAATTAATTTCTAAATTTTATACGAGCTTCCGGCATCTCTTTTAATAGTCAGAGATCGATTAGGGACTAAATTGTGAAAATTCTAAAGTTTCAGGCTAACGTCGCAACGTTGAGGGTTCCATGTTGCGACATCACTTACTATCTTATGTCATCACAACTTGCACTTTGTTTTCATGAATTTTTTATTGTTTCAACTTTCATCACCTAAAAACCTGTTCAAACATCATATTGCAGTCAATTCAATTAACATATCATTCATATAAGTTAAATTACAAACTCAAGAATCACATAAATCATCATAAACTCATACAATTAAGGTTAAGTTTATAAAATAAGCAAAGAGTTTCAAGTTCTACCGATAGATTCACCAAAAGACTTATATTCTCAACTAGACTTTTCCTATGTATATGCCATAGCTAGTACCAAAATATTCAAACCATACATTCTTCCAAGCTTGGGATGTGATGAGATGACCTGACGTCGATTCTCTACTCTAGCACTTCAAGTCTAACCTTTACCTACGAGTTAGAAAATAACACATTAAGCTTGTGATAGCTTAGTAAGTACTACAAGAATTAAATTTTCTATTTAAAGTATAATTAATGTTAGAATATGTATAGTTTCATAACGCCAATACTAATAGATAAGGATCAATTCACAAGGCTTAAATCACTTATTGGATCCATTGAAAATTCCTTACCATGTTTCATTGGTATAACCCATTGTAGACTAAATAGAACATGTAGGATAGAGATATTCATGGGTTGGGCCAGGTCGAGTTCGAATCAAGCTCAACCAAAATTTTAGGCCCGTTTGTTAGGCCTAAGTCCGACCCGCTCATATTAATTTTTTATATTATTTTTATATAATTTTTAAATATATATAATGCATTAAAAATATTAAAAACATTAAAATAAATATTTCCTAATAAATTGAAAATAAATTTTAAAAAATATATACTTAAATAATACCAAGATAGATGCAACTTAACAAACAAATGCCTTTAAAATAGTAAAAAAATTAACAAATGCCTCTAAAATAGTAACAAAATTAACAAATACCTCTAAAATAATAACAAAATTAACAATAAAATAAGTTTTATACAATATCCAAACAATAACAACAAAATAGTAGCAACATAATAGTGAAATTGTAGCAAAATAAGAAGAAAACAACAAAAAAATAACATTAAAAAACAAAAAAATAGCAGATTTTTTTATCTTTTTGTGAATTCGAATTAGGTTCGGGCCAAAAATGCCTTACCCAAGGCCTAGTCCGTTTTTTAAACGGACATTATTTTTTTTGCCCAAGCCCATTTTTTGGGCCTATATTTTTACCTAAACCTTCTCATTTTTCGAGCGGACCTCTTGACCCATGAACAGGTCTAATGTAAGATATACAGAACAGTCATAGTATTGCATCGAAGTGCCACTTTGATTTGCACCTAAGTGCCACATTTCAATTGCACTGAAGTGCCACTTTCATTTGTGCGCATAGGATTTCCTAATGGCGTGTCATTCATATCCTGCCAGTTCTCAGCTTGTCTACATGGGCTTTTAATACATTTATTCCATCTCATCCACCTAATCCTTCACTCATTGGCTTGAAGTAAAATGCTTGAAGTATTTACAACCAAGGCTTGGATGAAATCTTTTCTTCTTTCTTCACTCATTGGCTACTTCCTTGCCCTTTTTTTCCAACTAATCCTTCACTTTTCTTCTCTATTTCTTCATGTCCATATCCAAACATATAACCTTTACTTGTTAAAATCATAATCAAATAACATATCTATGCTATTTAATTGAAACTAACATGAATTTCATGAAAAAACTTATCATTCTTACCTTAATCACTTAAAATCAAACCCTAGTTCTTATTTTCTCTCTCCTCCAAGATAACTGTTGATACTCTTTTTCATGAAATTAAGGCAAATATAGACTTCTCTATTGATTTCACTAAGGATTCATGAAAGAAATTGGAGAAATTAAGCTTAAAAGGCTTAAAAGTGGTGGAAATGACCTATTCGTAATAAAAACAAAAGTTGAAAAGATGAAGAAATGGAAGTGGCGTGAAATGTAGGAGAAAGATGAATGTTTTAATAAAAATATTTAATTAATTCTAGTAATTAAAATGATAATTATCAAAATGACCCACCAATCATATTTTTACACATTTTAGTCCTTAATCACCACATTTTCCATAATTTAATTACTACACACTCGTATCATTTTACATATATGGTGTTGAGGTGAGTTGTCAATGGTTATTTGAATTGAATTGTTATGATTGAGATTGAATATTGAGAAAGAGACTAAACTGAATAGAATAGAAAGTAGTATGATTTAATTGATATATGATATTTGGTATGAAATCGAGTTGAAGCATGCTAAATCATATGATGAAATGATGAATTGATGGTGAATTGGATATGATAAAGTATGGATTGAATCATAAAATGAAATCGAAAAATTGGTTACCCTATTAGCTACTCGGATAGGGTTGGATATAATTGGCATACCATAGGGTCAGGATATTGATTGAAAATCATCGTTGTCGGACAATTGGGGTAGTAGATTGTACATATAGATTCATCGTTCCCGGGCAGTCTGGGATGACAAGATAATCATATTGTGAAATTTATCGTTGTCGGGCAACCCAGGGTGGTAATATGTACATGTTCAACGTCATTGTAGCCGGGCAACCTAGGGTGGCAGATCCACGTATTCGTTCTAAGTTCGTGTATGTTAATAGGGTTATAAAAATATAAATTGGCTATATGGTAAATGAAATGAGTTGAAAACAAGCTTAGGGTTCGATTGAGTAATAACGAGTCGATAGACTCGAAAAGAGCTGAAATGCTGATATGAAATGGAATATATGTGTTTATATGTTGATGATGGTAAATGGATAAATATATATGCCTATATATGATAACATGAATTGGTTAGGAGGTTGTCGTGAAATGAATAAGAAAAGGTAAGTTTGAATATATATTGGTGGATTAGTGTGTAAAGATAATAATATATATGTTATTTTGGTAATTGAAAGTATTTAGCATGAATTACATTAGACTTGATCATTTAATAGAAATCTTTTGAGATTCTCTAATTGTTTCTATTCTCTATTATATTTCTAATTTTACACATATCTTACATACATAGGTGCTCGAACTCAGATATCTGGGGATGAACATAATTTTCTTTACCATTAGAGCCACTCGTTGAGTTCTTCAAGTTTTCAATATATTTTATATGTTACTTAGAAAATAATTTAAGAATTATTAAAAAACATAAAGTAGATAACAATTATAAAACTAAAAAAATTATAAAAATTAGTTTGAAAATATTGTAAAATTATTAAAATTCAAAAATATCAAAGTTTATCAAATTTTTTTAAATCTTTAAAATTGAAAATCATAAAAAAATCTAAAAATGTTTTAAATTTTCTACTGTGGAATAAGTGAACCATCAAGTCGAAGATGGGTCTCTCAAGATCAACGATAAAACAACAAATATTTTTAAATTTTTTTCTCCACATTAATTTTAGAGTTTGTTAATTTTTTTCCTAACTTAATCCTTAAATTTAAATTCTAAAAAAGTCTAATGATTGTACTACATTATTACTTAGAATTTTTTAATTTTAAAGTTTTTAATTTTTTTTCAGATTATATATATATATATATTTAAATGTTGAAGTGATAGTGAGACACTCCTCAAAAAAATTCAAATTTAAAAGTCAAACTAAAAAAAATTATCAAAATTTAAAATGAATGTGAACAAAAATTTTAAAAACTATGTTGAAATTTGTTTCTAAAATTAAGAATACCAAGTTAGTGTTTGTCCCACTAACGTAAAATCACATGGATGTCATACCAGGTTTTATATTATATCATATTTATAAAATATTTATCATGCTTTAATCATAAAAAATTTATTTTAGTATCTTAATAACTTATTTTATAAAAAATTAAAATATTCCTATTTATCATATTATATATTATAATTATTTTTAGGTCTAAAAATGAGTAAAAAATATAGTGAAACATTTACTTGCAAAAATATTAAAAAATAAGCAATTTCTTAATCATGATTGCATTATTTTGGAGTGAATTTATAGACATGAAACCCTGAAAATATACGATGTTGCCTTTGGCCTTCAGCTTAGTACCGGTTGCCGAAGTCATTGCCACGTGATTTTTTTATTTATATATATATTTTTTTTTTTGCATTTTAAGAAATATTTATAATTTTGTTGAATATTTTAGATTTCTTCATAAATAAATGTTCTTTTAATTTTTACAATCGTTTTGAAATTTTAAGATATTTTTTTAATTTTATATAAATGTTAAATTATTTATTAATATTATTTATAAGAGAAAATAGTAACAAGTTAGCAAAAGCATTCTCGTGGACGTGACATGGTAGATTTAACACTTAACATAGATTAAAGTGTTTATTTGATTCATTTTTTTTTTAGTTTGAAGACTCATTTAGGATCAAAATATTTGAATGGTATGATTTTCTTTTTGAAAATGCTTTGGGATGAGAATAAAATTACCTTTTAAATTTCATAACATAATACTTTCATTATTAATTGTTGATCATATGATCAACCTACATGAAAGTAAAGAGAGAATTCTGATCAATTAGGTCAAGAAGTAGAAAAAAAAGATTATAAAAAAATAAAATGTGTTCAATCCGACCCGAAATTTGACTCGGTAAAAAAAACTTACTTTTATACGATTTCAAAGATCTTCTTTAGACGGGGGATTGACCACGTCCGTTGACATTCAATCCTTTGGCTGGCTTCTACCCAATTCCTTAATAAATCAGGGTTCAAATTGGCCAATAATCATATCCATGGCTGGAATTCAGGTTTTGCTGAAGTTTACAGTAGAAAAACTGACATAAATGATGGTGCAAAGATGATTCGAAAAAGAAATACAAAGATGAGAAGACATCAGCCATGAATGACCTTGAAGATTATGGGGGGATTGTTGAAGATGGTGTGATTAGTAGAAATGAGTTGTTTTTTAATTGGTTAATCAATCGTTGGAGGAGGAAAAACACTTACCCAATATCTGTCCCTTACTGGAATATATTCATGTCCGCTGCCTAGGAACATGACACCATTTTGGCAGTCAAACAGTGCCACTTTCCAAAACAATAACAAATTAGTTTAGTGCCCACTGTTAGATTAAAGATTTTAACTGCTAGGTTTTGCCCCAATATTTTTTTTGTTACAACTCACTTCCATTTACTTTCAACATTTATTTCTTTTCTTCATTAATTCCTTTCAACATTTTAATGTTATGAAAAGACGCGAAACGACATTCGATTTGAATCTATCCTTAATTGCCCTCTAGATATATAAATATTGAGAATTAAATTTTTTAAGATTAAAAGTAAATTACACAATATATAAATAGGGGTGAAGGTAAGATTTTTTTTTATGAGAATCGTAATTAAATTATAATTTTTATAATAGTAAAATTATAATTTTTAAAAGATTCAATCAAAATTTTATTATTTTTAAAAAATTAAAATATAATTTTACTTTTACTAATATAAAATTTTAAAATTATTAAGGATCTAAATTAAAAAATTTTTATTTTAAAGAAAACCGTGAGCCCTATCAGCTCACTAGATTCACTCCTCTGTATTAAGAATAAATTATTATTATATCACTTTAAAAGTTGTAAAATTATTTTTCCTATTACCAATTTAGTGATCCATGATAAAAGAAATTTAAATAATTAAATAATTATTTTATAATTTTTTACGAAAAAAAATTGATAGTTAAATAAAGTTTATCCTAAAAACCCTAAAAAGTAAAAGGTGTACTCCAAAAATTATGGACGTATTTCGTAAAAAGAAAAAAGAAAAAAGAAAAGCTATGGGGGAAAGTATAAAATGAAAAAATATTTAACAAGAACTGAAATAATAATTAAAGCTAAAAAATGGGTGTTAAGTAGATCATAATACAATGTGTAGCATAGGGCATGAGTTTAAAAAATAGAGAGGTTCAGAGTAGGAGCGGTGCAGTGTGTGTTAGGAGTGGGAATAATACGAACCCAACTCCTTTTTATATTCTTGTATTCTCCCATAGTTGAAAGTCCGCATTGTTTACTTTTAAACACGGACCCAATGTTTAGAGGCAGCGCATGGAGTCGTCCTCGTCCTCATGCTGCATATCTTCACGTTATAGATGCCTGTTGCGGTGCTCAAGACTTTGCTTACTAAACCAGAACATTCTAGTTTCACCATCATTATATAATCCTCATTACTGAAGCTAAAGGAGAATCATTGACGTCATGGAGATGGAGGCTGGCCTCATACATTTAGATTATATCTGCTTTTGTTTTTCTTGAAGTCTAAGCAAAAAGGCATCATTGCTGTTTTCAACTGTTTGTTCGTTGTCACCTTAAATTCTGGTGTAGCTCCCCTTTGTCCATTAATACCTTGCAAAATATGCCTTGGATTGATTCAGTTAAAAGGCGGTAAAAATCCCACTTTAGTGTCTGGATTTGCTTCAGCTTTAGTACTGACTTGGATTCCATATTTTCTGCATTGAAATCCAACAAGATTTTGTGTTGGTTGAAGTTATTGTCCTCCTATGCTTAATTCGCGGCATTTGAAATCTCTACATATCTTGTACCACTGCAGGGGCAGATATTCTGTATCATACTAACTTCACCACTTCATTTCATGACAAAAACAAAAACTTGGGGATAATTACAAATAACTCAACACAAAATAATGGATTAAGCTTCAAATGGTCTGCGTCCATTGAACCAACCAATTGTGCACAATGCAGTGCCCCTGATAAGACTGACATGCCACCATATTCTCAAAGGAAAGTATGAGGCATGACTAAATTGTCTCACCTTCTGTACAGAATGCGGCTCGCAATAAACCACTTGCCAATTCTATTACTAAAAAAAAAAGTTAATTTGAATTTTAGCAAAAATAAAAATTCAGTCAACCAATTATTATATTGAAGAACTGTAACATACAATTATCGATGTGTCTAAGATAACACATTTGAAGCATTTAAATTAGGTTTATATCATTTTTACAGATTCAATATACATCATGTCCTTGATTACAATGATTACTACCTTTTTTCCCACTTTAAAACAATCAAACCATACGAAATCGGCGCCAATGGGAAAGAGAAAAAGCAAAAGATGAAAGCTTTAGTAAAATTAGTGAAAGACTTTTGGCACATGGAGAGATGCCGTGGGTGCCGGCCGGTCGACCCAACTGTATACAGGAATTGCTTGGAGAGGTTTATGGAGCTGAGCTAGCTTTGGCTTTGAGTTTGACGACGAACTGTGAAGGACCACTTCAATTTTTATCTTTGATAGGTGGCCTACCATTTTGAAATATCCACACTACTCTAGCTTTCTAGTTTAATGCCATATTCTTTGACGTTTCTTTTGGTACTTTGGCGACTGATTAGTTGCCACCAACCAGTAGTGGAGCCAGGGGTTGGCAGGGTCTACACCCTTAAAATGATTTTTTTTTTATTTTCTTTATAATTTATAAAATTTTAAATTAATAATAATAAAATTACACCATTTCAAATAATAAAATTTTGATTTAATCTTTCAAAAAAATGAATATATAAATTATTAAAATAATAAAATTAAATTTTTAGTATCGTAAAAATTAATTAAACGTAGCAATGTGATAGTTTCCAAACTTGATCGCTCTTCAACCTAGGAAGGCCAATGTGATCTTTTCGCGTTGTATTTTCTTATCTTGTTTAAACGTAGCAATGTGATTTTATTATTAGGATAATTTTCTTTAACATTTAAAAAGGAAGTCATCTTTCTATTAGGATAATTTTCTTTAGTTTATTTTCATAGTTCTTTGGAAGGGTTATTCAACTTCAGATACACTTACAAATTTTTAGTAACTCAATTGAGATTTATTTAATATTAAGTTGACTTGTTTTTATTTATTTCTCTTTGCTTATGCATTGTTTTCATATCTTTTACATTACTTGCAAGTCTACATTGTGCTAAATTATTAATGTGGGTGGAAGATTAGTAGGTTAATGACTTATTGATCAAAATTGGATTAAGCGCCAAATTAGAAAAGATGGTTGCAATTTAATTTTCTTGATTTGTTGTTAATTCTAAGTGACAAATAAGTTAATGAAAATTTGTAGGAGAAAGCGAGTTGAGAGCTAATTATCCACTTTACACTGGCGATTTAATAGAGAAATTACTTAAGATTGATTTTATGTAAAAACCTCTAGTTGAAGACCTGGATAGTCAAGGACGAAGCTGGTAACTATAGTATTAACTTGGAGGCGTTGGGGTTGTGACACTTGTGCTTATGATCATATCTTTCGAGATTGGTTCTAGGGAAAACGATCAATTGAGTACTACATTGCACTTCGTATGAGGTGAAGTAAGCTCTAATATACCACTACGAGGTGTTGATGAAGCAGTGCTAGAAACAATTATGCTTTTTAAGCACTTGGCCTAATTTTGGAGACGCGTCTGTATAATTGATTCTACATTCAAATTAATTCAATATAGATTATTAATTTCCGTTAACTAAAAGTGGTCCTTAATCACTCCATATCAACAAGCAATCAGTATAGACGTTTCCTTCTTATGTCTTTAAGGATGTGCTATGTTATTTTATCTAATCATTTTTATATTTATTAGGGATATTTGTGGACTTGACAAAAAAAATTTTAACTCTTTATTTTATTTTAATATTACCTTGTTGGTCACTCAATTTTTTTAGGGGTTTTTTCATTTTAGTCGCCTAAACATTAAATCTTTGTTAACTGTGCACGCCATATCATGTTTACACTTTTATTTTGATCAACCAATTTTTAGGTCGTTTTTATTTTTGGTCACTCAAAAAATATTTTTTAAGCATTGGCTAGGGTAAAAAAAATCAAGGATTAAAATGAAAAAAAAACGATAGAAACTAAACTAAAACACAAAAATTGTTAAATTATTCTTGTTTATCCCATTATTGAAATTCTAATTAATATTAAAAATTTAAATTTCAAAAATATCAAAATGAATTGAATAATTTGTTAAAGAAAATTTATCCATTAATAGTGTTAACAGATTTTTTTACTATAATATTAAAATTAATTAATTTAATCTGCTTTTAAATTTAAAAAGTTTATTCTAAATTTCTAGATTATCTTTAATGAAATCAATTCAAATAATTCATATTTAATAATTGTCTATGAAACATAAATTTTTTGATTATATAATCCCGAATTTTTCATGCTAAGCTAGAAGTAAATAAAAGATACCCGCAGTTAATTAAATTTATTGATTGTTCTTTGGATAAAGAAGTGATGAAAAAATGAGTTTTTTTCTTGGAATGGAAGATAAAATTAATTAATTGCAAATAAATTTTCTTTGCTTTTAACTTATCATGGAAGATTTAAAATCATATAATCGAAACAAATTTGGGTGTCTTAGATAACTATTAAAGACAATAAATTTCATTGATGGTTTTTAAAAATAATTTCAAAACATCAAAATAAACTAAATAATTTGTTGAATTTTTTTTATCCATTCATAATGTCAATCGGTTTGCTACTACAATTTTGTATCTTAAAATTTAAAAATATATATTTCAAAACCCAATTTAGAATTTTTGTCAATGAGATAAACATGTAGAATTTGACAATTTTAATGTATTATTTTAGTTTCTAACACTTTTTCACTTTAATCCTTGATTTTTTTACCCCAACCAATACTTCAAAAAAATATTTTTTGGATGACCAAAATAAAAATGTAAACATGATGTAATGTGTACAGTGCACTGTTATTAGATATTTAACGCTTGACTAACTAAAATGAAAACAACCTAAAAATTAAGTGACTAAATTGTAAAAATTTCATTTTGATCAGCCATAATAAAGATTTGACCTCTACTAGATAGCTCAGTTTCACTTACTGAAATAAATAATTGCCCGAAGATTTGGCAAAACCATTCAACATCTTGGTGCTTATATTTAACTGCCTTTTCAGGAGCCAAAGTTGACCCAGGCCTTACTTGTACAAAATGTTTGAGATTTGCTTGATCCAACATCACTCCACCAATCTTTCAAGTTGTATGCAGGACTGTTATTCTTTTGAACAATTTTACTATAGATTCTGATCATATTTACTTTTTTTTAATACAAATACAAAATGAAACAATTGAGTTTTGGGTAAGCAATTATTGAATTAACATAAATTTGTAAGCTATTATTTATTCAACTGGGGTATTTAATTATTTTTGCAGTTATTAGCATTATTATCTTCATTGGTCTAAATCCATCTTAGATTTGGACTTGAGTTGGATCTTAAAGAGCTCGTAGCTTGCAAGTCTAACCCAAAAGTCAAGCTCGCAAGATAAGTTTGCAAAATGGCAAATTAAACAAGACCCTTTATTACAAAATCCCTAACTACGAAGTTGCATGGGTTTAAAACTATATAAACACGTGGACAATATAAAGTAGGATACATGTCTACGTGCATGAAATCTACTTCAACTGTCTTATCAATGAACAATACCATATTATATAAATAAGAAAAACACACTATCCGAAGACACACAGAAAATTACTCAATAACAGTATAGGCATTATGTGGGGGTGGACTTTTGCCTATAAAATGAAAACTAGATGAAAACTTGCTTTTCTCGTTGGAAATAACAAAATTGAGAATCTGAAACCTACCCTGGGCCTAATCTATTTGTGTAAATAGAGTAGTGTTTTGAGAAGAACTCAGATGAAAATGGGGTTGAATAAAAACTGCAGTAGGCTAAAGAGTTATGCAATTAGTAATCAAAGTGGCGTACATACTTACAAGATTAATTGGAGGGGTCAAATGTAAAGACTGCACCATCAACATTTTATGATTCAGCTCTGTTAGCAGAAATTAAGTTCAGATATTTATCAAGTATCATTTCAGGTGAAGAATCAGTGAAATAGCCTTTCTCCACATCCAACCCTTCTTGGGCAGCAAGCATCTCAACCCGGGACTGCACCCTGTCTCCTCCAACCCGGTTTGGTTCCAGAAGCATGCAAGCTATCTCAATTGCGTTTTCACCATGGACCAGACCCAGTGATTGGACCGTCGGGAGACCACCGCCTCTAGCACTCACCATCCTCGCGATACGGCGAGCTACGGAGACATCTGTTGACATGATGGGTACATTGTATAGTCCAACCCATGGGCGTGCCCCGATCATGGAGATCCCTCTTGCTCGAGATACACGGTTTGGACCTTCGTCGGGCTTTACAGAGAGGATTTCAGGCAGTGTCCAGCCCGCCCATTGATTGCCCATGAAATTGGGCCTGTAATAGCCGAGCTCCCGCCTGATGCTGTCCAGGGCCTTGCCTGTTGGGTGTGCTGCACCGTACAAAAACACTGGCACTGCACCGTACAAATAGAGAAAAGGTGACCAAAAGAACCCACAATGTGCAGAAATACATTTATAAACAGCGTTCTAAATAATTATAGAATACTAATTAGACCCACCTTGGAATCGGTTGCCAATGTCTGCTGCGACAGCCTTGGCAAGCCAAGCTGCTTCATCCAAGGATGCCCGAGCCAAGGGATGAAAAACAATGTCATCAACCACACCGAGCCGAGGGTGTGTACCAGAATGCTGCTCCAGGTTTATGGTCCCATAAGCAGCCTCAACCATGGCTAGGACAGTTTGCTGCAAGGGGCTATAAATTGCACTGCCAGTGCTGTCATGAATAGCGTATGAAACGAGAGTGAAGCGTGTCCTGTTGTATGCTCGATCCTCAAATTTGTTGACGATCACAGTTTCTGGGTCTAGCCTTGCAGCTCTTTCTATGGCGTCAAGGGGTGCACGGCTACGGGATTCAGAGAAAAATATCTTGCAGCATAGCAGCACCGACTGATTTGCAGCCTTTTTCTTCTGGTTAAAAAACAAGGTGAAAATTTGAGAGATTGTGTATGCTGTAAATTGGTAAAGTCGAACCTTAAGATTGTGAAAAAAGTAGTGTATATGTTTATAAATGACACCTTGGTGAAATTGACAAGACTCATGGCCATGGAAGTATAGTTTTGGTCTGTTTTAGGAAAAGAAATGCAGCCTTGGGACATTGTTTTAAGTAGCAAGCAAATTTAACACCGATACACAACCCTATTTGTAAATCACCCAGTTCTTTAATGAACAACAAACAATACATGGCTTCTAATTAAACTCACCCCAGAATTCCTCAAAGAAAGAAGGAAAAAAAGGAGTAAATTTGTTGGTCTTAAAAACAGCATGGCCTTACCTTGCTACTTGAGCTAATTTCAATTGCTTCCTTCTTCTCGTGATTTCTCATCTTCTTTCTCACTTCAACCTGAACGTTCCCCAATACTGACTGCTGGGGGCAAGCCTCTTGTGTTGCCTTTTTATGTTACGAAAGCTGAGGGCCCCGGGAGAAAACAAATGCTACACCGATGTTATGAGTCAGCGTGTGGACCTATCACCATATCCTCAACCTTAGAAGGACAAGACCAGTATAGCCTGGAACCATGTCCTACACATGACATGGTGGGTAGAGGTAGTTGGGGAACAAACCTCAAACCAGAAAGGTCAGGAAGGTCCCCTTTCCGCTCAGGCTTTTGAGTTAGAAAAGGGTTACCTCCCAAAGGGGTCAGAACTGTGGTTACTGAAAAGAATTGGCACCCCATCCTTTTTGGGCCCTTCCCAGGAAAAAAAAAAAAGAAAGAAAAAAGAAACGCTCACAGATTCACAAAGATGTGGACAGAATTAGGTGAGGTATTAAAGTAAACCCACGTGACTCGCCAATTAGGGTGTACTTGCATTGCAAATTCCACCTCACAAATTCAAATTAAATGGATAAGAAATCAGTCAGTAGTGTGTGGGTGCGTGCCAACGCAACTACTTAAATTCTAACAAATGTTTTTTAAAAGAACACAACTCATGATTTTTCAACCAAAATGGATTATTATGAAACGGGAACAGCAAGAGGGCAAGAATGGTTAGAATTATTTTATTACGGGGCTTAGCTTGTGGTTTAATCCTTATTTTCTGACGTTACCAACCTAATATACTTAATAGGCGTTCATGTAGATGTGCCAAATTTTTATCCATTTCCAATCTATTTGTTTTAAATGGACAAGTTTTGAATTTTTATTAAGCGTCTCCATCGCCTTAAGTATGATTTAGATTCAAATTGATTAATCGTGTTTATTATTCGAATTTTATTTTGTTATTGTAATTAAAAAAAATGGACAAAGGTAGGATGGGTGAGGCATTTCTTTTCTTCTCTTCAAGTGGGTAAAGAGTTACTTTACTGTTTACTTACCTCGCCTCAACATTTTGTAATTATTTTATTGCACGTAAAAAATTACGTATATTGAACACTAGCTATAGTAAGAACTAATTTAGAAGTTGTTTTAAGAGGACTCTAAATTGAATCATAATATTTTTGAGATGTTAAATATAAATTTTATCAATCTTGAAGAGATAAATAGAATATTTTTCATTTGAAGAGACAAATCATAATTTCTCATCATATTAATTTATAATTTGATCACTTATAAAGGGTTAGAATTATAATTTTTTATTTTTTGGGGCCAAGCCCCTGCTTGCTCTTTTGCATCTACTCTTATACCATGGTGCATTTGTTTTACAGAAAATGACTTATGAAAAATATTTTCAACGTTTTCTTGTTTTGCTTTATGAAAAACAATTTGGTTGAATTTTTTTTACAAGCCAACAACGAAAAATAAACTTCTTTTTTCTGTAAATTAATGTACTTTTTTGAAAAACGTAAGTAATTTTCTAAAAGAAATCTATTATTTTATTTTTATATAAAAATTAATATGATTCAAACTTAATATTATTTTATTAATAATCAATTTTTGTTTTAACTTTTAAAATATTAAAATATTTATATCAAATCTCATAATGTTCAATATTATTAAAATACATAATTAATTATTTATATTTAATAACATAATAAAATTTTAATATAAATAATATAATTACTTTTAAATAATTTATTTAATATTAAATTTTATTTTAATCATAAATTTTGACAATAATAATATTAAATTTTAAATGATACTCTTTATATATTATTGAAAAAATACTTATATTAATATTTTAAAGTAAACATATATTACAATTTCTCTGTATTTAATAATAAATATTTTATAATATAAAATATGATTATTTTAATTATTTCAATATAAGTATTTGTTTAAATCATTCTTAGCTTCATTCCTCTTTTCAAACTTTAGTATATCATTACCCACTCATATATGTTATATATAAAATTTAAATTTAGTTTTAATTAAAGATTGTCTATTATTAAGTTTAAATATATTTATCATTATAATATTTTAAAATAAATATATACAACTTTTAAAAAATGGTTACAAAAAATATTTGAAGTAGAATAATCCAAATACCAAAAATATATATGTACTAGATAGCAATTTCATAACTTGAACAGATGAGACTGTCCAACCAAGATTTAACTAATATTTATGCTGAAACAAGTTCATAGAAGAAGCAATCTTCCGATGTCAATGATGAATGTTATTCTTCTTGAGCTCGAATTGTATTTGATGTAAAAACTGAGACACATGAATAGAACAAAAATGCCTCCAACACCACATTTCATCCATCATTTAATCAGAACTCAACTTCATGTATTTTTCAATAATCTCGTCCGGTATAAGATCGGTGAAATATCCCTCCCCAACACGCAAACCCTCTTCCTTTGCAACCCTCTCAACTTCAACCTGAACTCTATCTCCCCCCACTTCATTTGGTTCCAACAAATTACAAGCCACCTCACTGATGCCATCACTATGTGCAAGCCCCATCGCTTGCACCGAAGGAATTCCACCTCCTCTCTCACTTACTTGTTTTGCAATCCTACGAACAGCCGCAATATCAGTCGAGAACACAGGGACATTGTAGTTAGCAACCCAGTGGGTGGTTCCAATTAAAACAACACCTTTTGTTGGAGACACCTGAGTTGGACCTGCATCAGGCTTCAGGGGTAAGGACTCTGATTTAGACCCTCCGGACCATAGAATCCTGCCTGAATTAGGCTTGAAATAACCGAGTTCTCTTCTGACGGAATCAAGTAACCTTCCCCTCTCTTCAGCAGCCCCATATAGAAACGTAGGTACTGCAGTTGCCATTCAAGGTCATCAGCAATAGAAAAGGTAACTCTTTTAGGAGCAAAAATGCAACTAATACCCACAGACATAAACAAGTACCAAAAAAACCCATGTAATTTGAAAAGATAATGCACACATAGGAAGTCTCACTAAAATGAAATTCTTCTTAAACACAACTTTGATTCTTACATACAATCTTTAAACTAACATTGGTACTAATCAGTGAACAAAATCTAGAACAATTTTATACAAATGAGTTATATAGCATATTTATAGCCCAATGCAAAAGGAGCAAATGTCTACGGTAAGCACCCTGTAGACCAAGCTTCTGGCCTATTCCAGAGAGGAGATTATTAGTAAGTGTTCATTGCAGCCACTTAGAAAACCTAAATAACTACAATGAAAGAGCACGAAAATACCAACTCTATATATGTCTATACTGCCTGACTATAACAGATTAGTTGATTAAGAAAAAAAGAAAGCAAAATCTTCCAGGCTACAGGATATTAAAAGAACTCACTGTTCGCATAAACATAGCCAACCAACTAGATTTTTTGGTTGAACTTCCAAAGTTGCACTCACTAATCTAACTAATACCGGATCTACATAACATTTGGTTCAAAAGGAAGAGACCTTTAAGTTTAGAGCCTATATCTGCTGCCAAAGACTTTGCAACCACAGCTGTTTGGTCCAAGGAAGCATGTGCCAAGGGGTGAAAACATATATGATCAACAACTCCAAGTCGAGGATGAGTTCCAGAATGCAACTCAAAGTCTATGGTCTCCAAAGCAGCCTTAACAATGGAAAAGACTGCATCTTTTAAAGGACATGGATCTTGAGATGGTTTTGGGGTCAATCCGGAGACAACTGTATACCCAACTCTATTGTAAGTAACATCTATAAACTTATTCACAATAGCAGCCTCAGGGAATTGCTTGGCAGCTCTTTCTATCGATTCCAAAGCTGCTCCATTTCGACTTTCAGAAATGAACACCTTGCCACAAGCCAGCATCTTGCTCAACATCTTTTCTTCTCCTCCTCTTTCTACTTGTTTAAGATCTGCCCAAAAATCAAGGGAGTAGAAAGAGATAATGAAATGAGATAAAAGGCAATTTTTCAGCCACGGTTTAAGTGAGGAGTGGGGACCAGCAGTCGAGCAATCAACTACCATAAAATTGCCTAAAATTTACAAACAAATTCCAAAAAAAAAAAATGCAAACTCAATTGAGAAACAGATCAAGCTTGAAGCTGTAATACTACACCAAAATATAACACTACCAAATTAAAAACAAAATAAACAAAGAGCATCGCATCTGATACCCAGCGTAAGCAGTTAAACTACCTAAAATTAAAGTAGCTGAAATCAAAATTCGATGTCTTTAGGTTTTGTGTATCCAAGATATTCCAATTTAACACCCAAAGCTGCACGGATAACCCTAAACTTAAGCCTCAAAGCTTCCATAATTTCTTGGACGCTTTCGTCTTCCGGATCCATAACAGGGTACTTCTGGATTAGTTCCTGCATTTGCTTAATCCCCTTTTGAACACGAGTGGAGAATCGGGTGGGATCGATTTGGATGGCAGAGTTCCACACATCGACACAGCCCTTGTAGAAACCGAGCTCTTCTCCTGTTTCAAAGCCAGTTTTAAGACCCACTTCCTTTCCCTCTTCCTTGCCGGTCGTTACGCCGTGGTTGTAGCCTTCTTTGTAACCTTCTTGGTAATGGGTTTCTTCTAGATTTAGCGATGAATCGAAAATATCTTCAACAGAGTCCATTGAAGAAGAATCGAAAATTTCTTCTTTGTAACCTTCCCTTTAGGGCTTTTATTTTAGTTTAGTTCAATTTATTTTTGCTTATTCATATGGGGGTGGTTCAAAGGAACTACAAAGGGCTGGAAGCGGCTGCTTTAGCCCAATGGGCGGCAAATACTTAGTTGGACTGAGCCGTTGAGCTGTATTCAAAATTGAGTTACCGTATGATTCATAAAACTGTTTATGGGTCGGGTTATCTGTCCAAACTCGAAAACCCGTTTCAAATTTGAGAGGATCTGAGCAAAAATATTAAGCTCAAAAATTAGGTTTGAGCAAAAAATTAGGCTCATTTAAAATATGAGTCAAACTTGAACTTGAACATTCAAGACATGAGTCCAGCTCGGTCCAACTCATTTTAAGCTTATAATGCTTTATATTATGTTATTTTTATATATTTAGAACACATTAAAAAATAAACTTATACTAAATATATAATACTACTCTAATGTAAACATTAAAATAATGTTAAGATGTCTATATAAAAAATTTCAGTAAATAAACAATATATAAAATTATTAAATATTAAAATAATATAATATAATTTTTTTAAAAATAATATGAACGAGCCTAAAATAAATTTGGGTAGTTTTTTGCAAATATGGATGGGTTTGGGCCAAAATTTTAGGCCCAAATTTCGGGTCAGACTGAGTTTGGACAAGCATAAAATATGTTAATATCGTTCTTAGATCCGACCCAACCCGATCCAAACTTGACTTGATCCGATCCATGAATACCTCTAATAAGTCACTAGTTTTTACAATTTTTTATATAATCTTTATTTTTATCCATAATTTCTTAAGGAAAAACAAGCTTAAAACATAATTAAACCCACGTACTTTTAATTGTACAAATTAAGTTAAGGTTGAATCTATAATATTTTTTTTTTTACAATTTTTTGAAGATTGGTTTTATCAATCAAAATGAAATATTGGTGCTTATCAACAGGGGCAAAGCCAGAAAATCTTTTTAAGGGGCCGAAATATAATTTTACTTTTAGTAATTTAAATTTTTTTAAAATTTAAAGACTTAAATAGAAAATTTTCCATTTTACGGGGGGTCAAGGACCTTGCCAGCCCCCTCGCTTCGTCCCTGCTGATCAAACCATAGTCTAATGGAAAAAAATAATAAAATTTGTGTGGGTTTAAGTTAATTTGCATTAAATTTAGAGTTTGTAACTTATGTTTCTTTCAAATATAGAATTGATGGTTATAATAATTCCAATGAAACAAGAAATAGAAAAGGGTTTTCTACTATTTTTGCGATATGTTTAAAACTATATAATGTGGCAGGGTGTGGTAGGAGAGTGGCCCATAGCCTAGCCAAAACCTGGCAATTTGGTAGCACTTTCAAGTTTCAACAGCAATTGGTAAAATAGAAATTTTTAAGTACAGTGGCACATTGAAACTTGAAAACAATGCTTTACTCTCCAGAATCAGCGCCTTGAAACGGTTCTCTTTCTTCTACACCCACCCCCGCTCCAGTGAATACACTACTACTCCTACTTGCATTTCTTTTTCTTTTTTCTTTTTATTCTTCTTTTACTCAACCGATCACCTCTTGTTTCACAAAGAGAGATCCATTCTTTCATATACTGTTTCTTTTTCCTTGGCCGAATAGCAATGGGAGGTGGACTACTATCTCACAAAGGAAATGGCAGTGGGAATGGGCACAAGGGAAGACCATATGTGTTGATGTTACTTTTGGCGTTTGGGGCTGCACTGCTTGGTGTTATGGTGCTGCACAAGTTCAGGGAGAGACGCATCTTCAACCTCCTTATCGAAGATAAGAACCGTCAGCTCCTTTCCCTTCAGCTACTGTTGCAGGTTCCTTCTCTTTTCTCTCTCCTTCATGCATGCTCTGTTGCTTTTTACGTGTCACTCTCTCACTGACAAATCACAAACACCACGCATTCCATTCCATTCCATTCTACCCTCTTTTCCGTTCTTTTTTGTTTGCTTTTTTTTTAACTTTTTTGTTTATAATTATTTTGACGATCCAAGCGGAAAAAAAGGGTAAACTCTGGGTAGTTCATGGAGGAAATCTCTTGATTTACAATGTTGTTGTGATCAAACGCAATATCTTGTGCATTGTGAACTCATAAGGCCAATTTGTGGTAAATGAGTAGGTACATGCCTAGCTGAATTTGAATAATTATAATTCTTGGGAGTTGAGACGCTTGAGACTGTGGGAATGAGGAATCGCATGGCCGACGTTGCGTGTTTGTAGAGCAAAACTCCTCTTTCTAGATGATGGTTTGACATTTTTCTCACATTTCAGTGAGATGCAAGTCTAGCCATGTGACTGCAATTAGCGACATTTTTGCTCGGCTTGCTTTGTTATGGTGTCATCTCTGAATTTAGTGTTTCCACTACAGTCTGGAGTCTAGGAAAGAGAACAAATGCGGATCATGTCATCTTTCCGGAGTGAAAAGATCATAGATTTTCTCACCTTCATTTGGTTGACAAAATGTGAAACTTAGAGGTGCTGTATAAAATTATGTTCACCTTCATGTATCCACTTCCAAAACTGGGTAACATAGGACTTAAACATTGCAAAGGTTCAAAATGTTGACAGTGTTGTTTTCTTTAATTTCAATCACAGAAGGAAAGAGAATACACCAAAGACATGAGAAGGAAAGCCGAAGAGACACAAGCAAAGATATACTACCTTAGAAACCAAAAGATGGAGCTTGATCGTAGGCTGTTGGACATGCTATCTACACTTGATTCCCTTAAAGATGAGCAGAAGGCCATGGAGTCTGCTCTGGAAGAGAAAAAGAGAGAGATCAAACAGCTACGCAATAAAGACTTGAATACAGGAAATGAGAACCCTCAGGTCATAGCTCTAACAGCAACTTTGAAGCAAAAGGAAGCTGAAATTGAGGAATTGAAACAGCGTCTTACAGGTCAAGTAAGGGTTTGGTCAGTAAGTACTGATGAACAATCGAATCCTAAAGTAAATATGACAAAGGGAAAGACAGAGTTCAGCCGTGAGGAGAGTAGGCGAGTACATGAATCTTCATACAAGGGTGGGCACGATTCATTCAAAACTCAGGATGGAACTGAGACTAAATTCAGTTTTTCTCAAGAGGAAGACAAAGGAGAAGGGTTTGAAGGTGGAAGTGAGAAAAGAGGTGGACAGAAGCAGAAACTTGAAAGTGAAGGAGAAAATGCCAACAATCAAGGAGCCGTAAGAGAAATGAAAATTGGGGATGCTGATGATACAGGCAATTATGGAGTAGATGGGAAGAAGAATCATGCGAAGGCCATTAATACGATTAATGATGTGGATAACGAACAAGAGAAGATAAGTAGCTTCGGTGGGCGGCTTGGAAAACGTAGAGATCCTCACCTAGAAAGTGAACGAATTCGTGAAGGTGGTAAGAAGCTGGAAATAGATGAGAATTCTAGGATTTCAAGTTTACCAGGGAGAGTCGGCCACTTAAGCAGATCAAAGGGAAAAAGATGGAGAAGTCTTGCTAGGAATAGGCTCCTAAAGAGGAATGTAAATTCCGGAATTGATGCAGTGGAAAACATGACAGGTAGAAGGTTGTCCAAAGAAAATAAAGCCCTTGTAAGAAGCAAGGAAGATGAAGCAGGTTCTGAGGAGCCACAAAAAGCTGAAAGAGACAGAACAGAAAAAACTGGCCTGATGAATGAAATGGGTGCTAGAAAAGC
Source organism: Gossypioides kirkii (assembly GCA_005610355.1). NCBI lineage: Eukaryota > Viridiplantae > Streptophyta > Magnoliopsida > Malvales > Malvaceae > Gossypioides > Gossypioides kirkii. The sequence continues at coordinate 37,750,426 of CP032246.1, forward strand.
TAATTTGTTCAAGCATCGGAACTCTGAATATACTGAAGATATGAACGACCGAAAAGTGAGTGCCAAGACAAGCCATCAGGTGGAGGGAGAAAATGCAATGCAAGGAAACCATGATGACTCTTTGGCAATGGCAATACAAGACACAGGTGTGATTGGAGAAGCCGGTAATTATACACAAGGCACCAACCATGTCAAAGTTGAAGAAGCTGCCAAGATCAAACAGATTGAAGGACATGAAACGGAAGAAGATACAGAGGTTGCCTATAAACAAGAGCCAAAAACAGAAGCAGAAAAGGGTGACCTTTCCAGCAACTTTATGTCTGAATCTGGTGGTAAAGAAGGGAATAAGGATGAAACAAACGAGCCCGATTTTTAAATTTCATATGCTTTTGGAGTGTTTTGTTTAAGTTGTATTTGTCATAACTCTTAAACAGTAAAAATATGTTTGGAATTAATGGAAATATCACTGCATAGTTAATGCCTGTGATTTCCTCGAGTGACCTGGAGAAAAATTGTTATCGACAGTGCAAAGAGTATAGAAGATAAAACTTAGCAGACAGTAACACTAGAAGATTTAAGGAACTTAATTCAAATCTCATTAAATCAGGACAACTTGCAAAAAAGCATTGTTCATTTCTTTTCAAATTCATCAACAGATTTTGAGTCTTCAAAACTGTTACTTCCCATTATCAACAGGACTAGCCAACAAATCAGGCAGTGTAGTGTGCTCACTGAAACTAACCTCCAATTTTGCTCATTCACCATTCTCTTAGTAAAAAAGAAATGATGAACAGGAAAACAGATTTCCGCACCAACAAAAGATAAAAACAATATCCTAAGGGCATAGAAGTTCCAGCCACACATTATTACTGGGAATCTCGTAAAAATTAAAAGCTACAACCTCATTTCTTTGCCGTTTCTACTGTGTTCTGCAACAAAGAGAAAATATATTTAATGAGGGGAGATGTCAATGAAATAGGATCACCAAGTAGAGGCCACCAGCTAGTTGATCAGTGGAAATGTAAACATGAGCTCGTATGGTATAAAAACTAGGTATGCTTTCCAACCATAATCTGGCTTTTATAGCAGGTAAATAATATTCATAACATGGTGATTGAGTGAACTAAGAATTCGTGCGATTAAACGACCTTAAATGCTTTATAGTACTAAACTTAGCACTGACCAACAGAAACATCTCCAGCAAAATGGGATATATGCCTAACTCAACAGAAAAGCCAAAATAAAACTGCCCGACACATATATTCAGGTATGAGTTTGGAAGTATGATTCTCTAATGAACAAGCTTAGAAAAATTGAGTTTACGCATCTTGGACTCATACAGCCTCGAGTCCAGGTAAGATAGCTCTAGACTGTCATTCCTATCAAAACAGACTATTCAAATGACAAGCAAAGTTCAAAGTATATAAAAGTACCTCTTCTTTCTTGCCTTTGCCTTTAGTTAAGAACTTGTATCCGCCATAGAAAACCAGGCCCCAACCAGTTAAAGAGACAATAACAAACTGTGTAATCATTCAAATAGGTTAATACACTGATCGAGAACAAAGCCTACGAACTTAATACGTAATAAAATAGGATTAAAAATCGTTAGACTGTATGCTATAAAATCTAACAGCAGTCAAAACTCAACAAGATTTTAACTTCAAATAACTGAAAGACAGCATTAAAAGTGGAGAGGGCGTAGATTAGAAATATTAAATGAAAAAAAATGGCAATTTCCTAATCTGAAAATCTAAAAACTGGAAATAGGTTAAGAAATAGGGGAAATTTGAAATATAAAACATGAAAAGAAACAAACTGACATGCTCTTCCTTCCAATTAGCTGGGTTCATTGGTTCTTGCCAACAATTAACTTTTGGGGGTCCATGGTGATCTGCAAAAAAAAAAAACAAGTACAAGAAATATACCGTAAAAACATGTTCTTTAACTTCTAAGATCCCCTACCTCCAACTATGATCAAAGTCAAATGAGATTAAATTGAGGTTAATCGGGAGACAAATTTTACATATTGTATACAATGTAAATTTAAAGCGTAAAAATAAATAAATAAAAATGGGTATACAAAGAATACCTGCAGCGCCGGCGAGACCCCGGCGAGGAATGAGAGAAGCGGCTTGAGAGGGAGGTGGTGTTCGAGCTACAGCCGCTATTCTACGAGCTGCAACCGCCGCCAAAGTCGCCATCAAGGTGGTTCCTTCTTTTTTTTTTGTGTGTGTAGGGGCTAATCACAAGAGAATCGGGGATGGTTACTGTGTAACCTATACTGCGTCTGCTATAAATATTTCTGTGGTGTCACTTAATTTAGTAATTAGGAAAATATGTAAAAATTAAATTAAATTAAATAAAAAACAATATTTTATTTTTTAGGGTTAAACAACACAATATACCTAAATTATATTTATTTTGCTAAATTGATACCTAAGCTTTTTTTTTTTCAAAATTGGTATCTAAGTTATTGAACCATTAGTTCTGTTAAAAAATTCAACCAATCACAATTTATCACGTGGGTATTTATTTTTTTCCAAAACATTACTAGAATTCATAGATACAATTAAAAAAATAACATCTTAAACAGTAAGTAAAAACTTTTTACTCGAAAATGTCACTAATCATATTTTACTAATAATCCTTATTTCATTAAAGAAAATCATGAACTCTTTTTGCTTTAAAAATTCACCAACCCTTTGAATCATCTTCTTAGAACTTCCAATCCCTTGTGAGAATAGAGATATGGTGACGGAGGATGAAATCGAGAGGTTAGTGAGGAAGGTTGATGTGTACTTCTATAAGGTTATGTTGGATCACCATTTCCATCGCCTAACCTAGTTCATCAATATCCTCCTCCTTCACCCGAAGAACTGTTTTATAAAGTTGTCAGAAATATGTAAATCAATTACGTTCAACAACTTAAATATTCTGACAAAACATCTATCACTTATCATCCACATACCTTGCAATTTGAATGATGGGTGGACCAATCAAAACATGGAATGTGACAGGGGCAACATAGTATCCACTTCTCAGACTCCTTAAGGGGGGAATCTCTCACTCTTGTCCCCTTCTCAAAATCTTTCTTTCTATTCCTCCTGCCTCTCTAGCCAACTCCACCATCTCTTCTTATTTATAGCTGTTAAATATTTGCCAACCATAAAGAAAAACGAATAAATCTCATACGTTCTGAACATTGAAATATTGAAATATGAGTTCCAACTCTACAAACTACATGCGACTACTGTCTTTAACGAAACAGTTAACCTCTTACGTGAACCAAGGTCGTCACTTGGACGCCCTCTCTCTCTTCCACACCATGCAAACCTCTCCATCTCTCACTCTCGACCCTTTTGTCTTCCCTCTCGTTCTCAAATCCTGCGCTGCCATCCACCGCCCCCGACTGGCCTCCTCCATTCACGCTCACGCCACCAAGTCATCTCTCCTATCCAACCAATTTGTCGCTTGCGCTCTCATCGACGTGTATGGCAAATGCTTCTCCATCTCTTTGGCCCGCAAGTTGTTCGACGAAATCCCTCAACGAAACGCCGTTTCTTGGAGTTCCATGATTTCTCTCTACACGCGCTCCGGCCGTATGGATGCGGCGTTGGACCTGTTCCAATCTATGGATGTTGAGCCAAACGAGTCCACGTTTAATGCCATCATAGCAGGTTTGACTGACGTGGAAGATGGCCCTTCGAAGGCTATTGGATTTTATAGAAGAATGCAGAAACTGGGTTTGAGGCCGAATTTGATTACTCTTCTTGCTTTATTACCCGCTTGCGTCGTCTTAGCTGCATTGAGTTCGATTAAAGAAATTCATGGCTACGCGTTTCGAAGCAACATAGAACCTCACCCGCAGTTGAGAAGTGGTTTAGTGGAAGCTTACGGGCGATGTGCAAGTCTTGTTAACGCTCGAAATGTATTCCAATATATGAAAGAAAGAGACGTAGTTGCTTGGAGTAGTTTAATATCAGCTTACGCTTTACATGGTGAGGCAAGGGCTGCATTGGAAGTTTTTAAACAAATGGAGTTGGCGAAAGTGCGGCCTGATGACATTACTTTTCTCGGAGTATTAAAAGCGTGTAGCCATGCTGGATCAGCTGATGAAGCATTGGGTTATTTTGATAGAATGAGTATAGATTACAAAGTTGAAGCAAGTGCTGACCATTATTCATGTTTAGTTGATGCATTGAGCAGAGCAGGCAGGTTGTACGAGGCTTATAATGTTATAAAAGAAATGACTATGATGCCAACTGCAAAGACCTGGGGAGCATTACTTGGTGCTTGTAGAACTTATGGAGAAGTAGAGTTGGCTGAGATTGCTGGGACAGCTTTGTTTGAGATAGAGCCGTCGAATGCAGCCAATTATGTGCTGTTGGCTAAGATTTATGCTAGTGTAGGAAGATATGAAGAAGCTGAGAGAATGAGAATGGAAATGAAGGAAAGGGGAGTGAAGATAGCTCCTGGTAGCAGTTGGATTTGAATCAAGACCAAGGAACTTTGGTGGGTTTTTCTGTTGCAGCTTTAAAGACTATCGTTGCCTTGTTGGGGAGTGCTGGCTTAGGATCTTGGTGATGACTTCTTGTTTAGCTCTACCTATGTTAATTCACCATTCAAAGAAGCTTTTTTGAGGTGAACGAACAATGGAAGGCATAGCTAGCCGGAGTTGGCTCCCAATGCCATATTAGGCGCAATTTTGGACATTGGAATCCCGACTGGTTACTGGCATTTGATATGGATGATAATATGAAGGCAGATAAACTTTTGGTTGTTTCCAAATGACCAATGTGCACGCTTGGACTTTGTTATTGTTCCAATAAACCTTTAATATTATGGTTTTGGTATCAAGTTACTTACCCTCCCTCGATCATCCAATGTACAAAAAGGATATATATACAAACTCTACTATTTCTGAATCGTTTAAATAGTAGCAGTATACGATATCTCTTCTTTTTTCTAGACTCAATGAAACAGAGAGAATATTAGAAGCCATCACCTGCACAGCCTCCCATTAACAAAATTTATTTGTAATAGATGAGGTTCATACCTCATGGCGTGCAGTAAATCTCTGAAATCTCCATGTTCTAGCACATGATGAGTGGCTCGTGGCTCGACAGAGTAAACGTCATTTCATGTTGGCAATGGCGCCCCAACATCATCATCATCAGACAATATCACAAGGCATAGCAGCAAATTGCATCCTTTTTATTTCGGTCTCTCCATCCTATGTTCTTTGCAGCAGCTTTCCGGACCCTTTTCAAACATTGGACCTTCAAAAATATATGAACAGTGTTCTATTGAAACAACTATAGATTAATTGTGGGAAACTATAATCAATGTTTCTATCTATGGAGGAAAGTAAAAAAAAATGTTTCACCCAAAAAGCAAGAGAAAAGCTTATCTTATTACTGCATTTGTAGAGAAACAAGAAGCTTAATCAGCAACATATGTACGAATTAAAAGCCAATGCAACCATTCTTAGCCCATAACAATAGTTATGGTATACATCCTGAAACCCCAAACTCTACAGCTTACAAAAGAAAAAAAAGAAATGAATCACTGTTCCTCACCATCCTCTTCTGCAAAACTCAGAGCCTGACAAACAGAGTCCTCCTCTGTTTCTTCCTCCATAGAAAAGAATGATTTCCGTCCCGTCAATTCAGCAACTCTTTTGGCTGGACCTGAATCCCGAGGACTTTCAGCCCAAACCCTGACAGTTCTAATCTTTGGTAGCACATCGTTGATCTTATCAATTGACTGCGGAGATTCATCCTGTGTTACACCCTTTAGAATGATCACTTCACTAGGAATTTCCCACTTCTTTTTCACTCTGCTCTCACTCTTTTGATTCTTGCAGGATTCCACTACCCGTTCATTCGAAACACGCTTCTTATCGTGCCTGTTGCTCTCCTGCTTATCGTTTTCTGTTAAAGATCGCTTTCGAGCATCCTTCACCGTGATAGTCCCATTGCTTTGATTGCCAATCTGATTGTACCGGCTGCTCACAACCCTCCCAGGTTTCAATGGCTTCTTTGCTGTCAAAGGTTTTTCTCCATCTTTGAACAGCCTTTTTGGCTGAATTGTAGAAAGAACCCCCTCGTCTTTCTTCACATACCTTTTAGATCCTACCGTTGTCGCTGCCGGCTTAGGAGCAAGAACCTTGGAAACAGTTTTACGTGACCTGGGGCTAAGACTCAAGCTCTTACCTCTATCTCTTGTACACTTGCCTTCATCAATATCTTGAAGCTTAAAGAAACAGGATTTGCGGCGACTCTGTATTGATTGTTTAGGAGTTGTGGTTTCCTGTTTCAAGAATTGCCTTGATTTCGTTGCAGAAAATATCTCCGTTGGACCTAAACTAACCCCCCTTCGGTTCATTTTTGCTTTAACACTTGAAAACTGAGGATCTTCCATCTTTTTCGCCGCCTCCAAATTCTTGATGCTCTGTTTTTGCTCCATGAATTTCGCAGGCACTATTCTTCCTCTCAGCGAAAGACTTCTTGCATTATATTCAGTTTTTTCAAGTCGAAGAGACTCGAGTTTCGCTGACAAACGAGCGACCTCCTTCTCTATCTCTTCAATCTCCATATCAATCTTTTTCTCATCACGCTTTTTCTCTTCTTCCTTGCAAACCCCACTCTTCATTTTCGCTGAAAATGGCTCGTTAGTGTTACCAGTAACATTCTTGGAACAAAGAGGCTTAACAACAGACGCAGTAGATTTGAAGGAAACTGGGGATTTTATCCAAAGGGGGCTCTGATTTTCTTTACTTCCATCCGATTCCAGTGACTGATTCACCGATTCTGAATTGAAATTACACCAAGAATCCTTGATGGCGTTTGTATCTTCAGATTCTCCATTGTCAAACGCCGCATTGTTCCAAACCTGAAGCTCTGGCGCATCAAACGAATCTGGGTATTGAAGGATACTCATTTCTGTACACTTCAAATCGAGAGAAGAAAAAAATCAACAACCAAATTTGAACGTTTAAAGGAATACGCAGAATTGAATGTATTTTTGGTTATCTTTGAAGGATATCGGTAAATATAAAAAAGCAAAGGAAGAGAATTTATTTTCTTGGAAGATATATGACCGTTGGGCAAAAGTAGACGTTAGAGTGTGTTGGTTAAATCTAAGCCGTTCGATCATATACGCTCCTATAGACGCTCCCATTTGATTTAAAGGTTAAAAAAAAAAAATAAGATTTTAAGATTTCACTGTATAACCGTAATCAATTTCTCCTTACACCTCATTTTTTACGGTTCATCATCTTCTTCTTTTTTTTTTTTTTTTTTCATTATCTTTATGTGCATTGGGATCAAATTTAAGCCTAATGTGTTTATATTTTTTTAATTTCATCATTATTATTTTCTTGAGTTAAAATTTACTATTTACATTTTACAATTAATCACATAATTTTTTTAAAATATTTTTTTGACTAAAGCATAAAACTTTTTAATAATATTAATATGACAATTCACGTATAATTTATGTTAACATGACACTATACATAATTTAAAAATTACAAAAAACTTAAAAAAATTCAAGAAAAAATAGCACGTGAGAGATTGTCATGTGGAGTGTCAAGTTAAAAAATTTAATGACTTAATCAATATTTTTATTAAAAATAACAATTAAAATATATTAAGATGATTATATAAAAATTCAATAATTAAAAATATAAGAATATTAAATATTAAAATAAAATAAAATAAATATTTTAGCTTCTGGTTTGGGTCACAGGCTGCCAGTTCTGTTCTCTTTAGCCCACAATATATGGAAGAAGGGGGCAATGCTTAACTCTTCTTATTTGTGTCTCTATTGAGCACATTATACATCTGGATGTGATCCCTGACTTCATAAATAAAAGTATGCTCCATTCACTAAAAATTGCTACAGTATGGAATGAAAACAAATTAACCTATGACCATTCTACGAATAGCAAAATCTATGCTATCCTCTTGTAAAATTTGCAGTAAAGCCTCTGGAGGAGAGTAAGAGTAGTAAAGCCCCAAGCTCATGGAACCAGCTTCTTTTGCCATTGCATCTGCAGCCCGATTCCCTTCACGATAAGTGTGAGTAATTTGGAGATCACAATCTAGCTACATCCTATGATGAATTGAACCCAGCATGGATTTGGCTCACAGTGATCAAGCAGTAAACGAAGCATGACGATACCACTGAATTGATAAATCAACAGTTTGTAAATACAACCCTTTCAGAAACTGCTGAGCAATTCGATACCAATGAATTTATAAAAGAATGGGGTTTTTTTTTAAAAAAAAAAAAAATACTTTTCAAAGAATCTTCTTTTCAGCAAAACTTATGGGTATTTTGATTTAGATTTATGTAAACTCATTTTTACAGGGAAAAAAAAAGATCTTCAGATCTTGGAGTTGAAGACAGAGCTGGAGAGAGCCAGTGAGAATGCCAGTTGGTGAGAGCCGAATTTGGGCCTTAATGTTAAGCCCGTAATGACCTGGAAGTCGGGTTTTGTTAGAGCGGACGTATTCTTTGTAACAGATTATTATTGTTTCCACTAATAAAGCCCAGGACAGCCTACAGCTGTTTTTTGTTTATATATAAAATTATATATTTCTTAGAAAAATAATTTTTATTTTATTTGCATGAACTCTCAGTCTGTCCCCCGATAGCTCTGCAACGTGGATATGATGGTAGGGAACACGTACTCCTATCACCTTAAATTACAAGTTACAAGAAAAACAAATATGAGCACTTAAGAGCACAGCACGTAGCAAAGAATTTACCCATCTTGCCTCGAACGGCAAAATGGCATCTGCGTTACCCAATTCCGACTGCGATGAGACACGTGGTTTGGACCCCATCAAAATGATAAAAATTGAAAGAAAAAACCGCGTCCCCCACGCCACTTTTACGTCAACTCACGATTGAATCCCATTAATGCCCCTATCTATTTTCCATTATCATGTGATTTCATATGGACATTAAAGTCATAAAATCCAAGTGCGTCCAACCTAGCCGCCCAGAAACACAAAACCATTGGCTATTTCCACCTCTCAAAACTACGAGCCACAGCAATAGCCTGTGGTTTACTTCCTAAACTTTTGGCCTCTTTTTCTGATCCACCTAACAAACAATCTTCTCTACTCCCTATCCTGTTTCTATATATATAAGAAGCCCCTTCACTTACCCATCAACGAATTCATAACATCACAGTTCATCTCTCTTTATATAACCTTCTTCAATCTCAACATTCAAGAATCACGATTCAAGCATTTGCAAAGATGAGTTCAACTAGCAGAGCGTGGATTGCTGCAGTTAGTATTGGAGCTGTGGAGGCACTGAAAGACCAAGGTATCTGCAGATGGAACTATATTGCAAGGTCAGTTGTGCAGCATGCCAAGAACCATGTGAGGTCAGCTTCACAGGCCAAGAACCTCTCTACTCAATCCTCAGCTGCAATTTCCAAGGGACTGAGGCAATCTAAACAATCAGAAGAGTCTTTGAGGACTGTCATGTACTTGAGCTGTTGGGGTCCCAACTGAGTCTTAACTCGGTCCAATAGACTGCAAGTTAGACGAAACAAACATCCTTTGGGTGAATCATCGAGTCATCATGAGTGCAAGCTTTGGCCATTCAAAACAAGGTTCTGAGCGAACAAGATGGAACATGCCTGAGCTTTCCATGGTTGGGTTCTGGTCTTTATGATGTATATAGGAAGTTTCAAAAAATATGTATGAGAGGAATATTAGTCTATCATCATATAACTAACGAAATGAATTTCGAGAATTGCTTACTTCTCATTCTTTGTGCTACTATCTCCTTAATTACGTCTCTGCTTCAAATTTATCTCCATTGACCATTTTCTATGGTTCCAGAGAGGTATAGGAAACAGACCAAACTTTACAGATTACAACCTACTAAAAACTGAGAGCAAATGCAAATGAGGCACAGCCAAAAGGAAGCGTTTATTTGGTTTGTGGATGATTTGTTGGAATACTGGAAACCTCGATCTTTTCCAGCAAAGAAGGAAGTAAATTTTGATGTGTTTTCATGCCAAATTGTTGATACTTGAATGTTGCAGTTAAAACGCCAAGCTTCATACGCTAACTGCAATAGGTATCCAGCATTATGTTCCAAAGGAAGTGTTCTGTTTTTTACCCTTTATGGAAATTAAGATAAGTTTAAATTCTGTATTAGAAGTAGTAAGAGGAAGAGAGTCCAGCGATAGCCGCGCACCTAATTCTTTTGAAGCTCACTATCCTGCCTATCTAAACGACGATTATAGGAGCATATGACCATTACTCTGATTGCAAAAATAAGGGGGGAAAATACAATCCAAATTCCAAACACAGAATCAAGAATAAAAATGTTGAATTTGGTGGTTGATTGGTTGCTTTTTGAGACTGTAATTTGAGTTGGATTTGCATTTACACTTGATTTAGAGGATAAAATCAATTATTTTTTCTTGGGGTTTCACATTATCTGAATCTGGACATAAAGTTGGAGGTCTCCCAAGATTTCTTAATCCACTACATCAATATTTTATTGGCGTGGATGAATAATTAATAATAGATTTGTGTTTTCATGTTGATGGAAGATAAGATACAGCACTGTCAAATAACCAGAATTCATCCCTTATACTCAACTAAACCATTGATGGCGAATTACATTGCTGTCCGAAGATATCAAAATTTCATTAGTTTTATGATGATAGAGAATATTTGTACAATTATATACATTAGACAAGCAAGAACCCACCCATGCCCCAGTGTGTTCTATTTGTACACTCAGTCCTCAAACCTTGATTCAAATGACCAAAATTAAGGTGTTTCTTCTAAATTGCAATCGATATAAGGCTCAGTTGGGACCCCAACAACTCAAGTACATGACAGTTCTCAAAGCCTCTTCTGATTGTTTAGACTGCCTCAGTCCTTCGGAAATTGCGGCTGAGGATTGAGATGAGAGGTTCTTGGCCTGTGAAGCTGATCTCACATGGTTCTTGGCATGCTGGACAACTGACCTTACAGTGTAGTTCCATCTGCAGATACCTTGGTCTTTCAGAGCCTCCACGGCTCCAATACTAGCTGCAACAATCCATGCTCTGCTTGTTGAACTCATCTTTGCAAATACTTATCTTAGATGATTGAATCTTGAATGTTGAAATTGAAAAAAGCTTATATAAAGACGGATAGGCTGTGATTTTTTTATTGATGCTGAAGCGAAGGGGGCTGCTTATATTTATAGGATAGGGATGGGGATGGATCAAAAAGCCAGAAACTGGGGGAAAGGAACGACAGGCTATCTGCTCTAGCTCATGGTTTTTGGAGACGATGGTTTTGTTTGTTTTGGGCAGGTGGGTTGTCCCTACTTGGAATTATATGACATAAAAACCCATGTCATATCACCTTATGACCCGAAATAGCTGAGGGCAACCAATGGGATTTAGGATAAAAATTCAATCTTGAGATGATTAAAAATGGTTCACGGGCACACCGTTTATTCTAAATAATTGAATAGCCAGTGGCATTGAGGAGTATGGGAGTACAAAAGGCCAAACCACCAGTTTTCTACCTCGGAATTTGGAGGAAAACAAGAGGCAAATTTTGGCACTTGACCAAACTCAGAGTTTGTAATTGAATATTTACAATCTCTTAGGTTATGTGCTTCCCAATTCTCTAATCCACGTTGTAGCGGGATTGGCTGACACATTACTAATTCATGCAAATAACTTATATTAAAGTTCTATAATTGTTGAGCAATTTTCCGTTGTATCTCATTGAAGAGGATAATCAGATATTTATACATATTATTATTTATGAACTTGATTTCATTGTTTATAAATTTGACTTCATTATTCTTGTAACGAACATTCTAAACGGGCATCAGGCATCCGGCATGTTAGATACATGTATTGTTTTGGACTGTCTACTAGACTTCGTGACCCTCAAATGTGAACTCTTTAAGTATACGCAAACTCTCCTGCGAGCTCCTCTTGGCATGTGCGAGCTGAAATCACGAATTCTTTTTGTTTTCTCGTTGTAAAGCTCGCACACATCCATTTATTAGGATCTAGCCGGATCACAACAAACAACTCAAACCTTATTTGATTTTGAGATTGGTAATACATAATAATAGTATTGAACATATATTCGAATTTTGAACCATAAATTTTCCATCAAAGTATACCTTTCCTGGGAAAATCAATAAACGGAAGATCTGGTATTAACTAAATAATTATTTCGGGAAAAGAATTAACAAAAATAATCAGAACAAAGAAACCCAGCCACTTGCTTCATGGTTGAGACTCAAAACGTATCCTATCTACTAAACAATACTACGGTTTAATTCGAATTTTAAAGATCCTATAGGGAAGATTTTTTTTTCTTAAAAGCAAAAATAATGTCATTAAATTTGATGTATTTTTTGCCATACTTTTTTAATCTATTTTAATTATTATGAATTTATATAAATTTTTTAATGCATTCATGTATACATTTTATTTATAATTATGTATTTAAGTTATATTTTATTCAAAAAGAAAGAAAAAAATTATCCTTTTGTCAGAGAAAATAGAAAGGCTTTCATAGCCATTCAATATAGATTCCAAATGATATATCCACAATTTTCATATTCCCTCGCCAATCTGAAGGACTATAATCTAACATACTACTACAACTTTATACATAAACATATATGTTTGGAACAATTGCAGGAGGAAATGTGTTGGCCTGAGAATGATCTGAGGTTGTTGACATGTTGGTTACGAAGTGACCTTATTATATGATTCTGCCTGCAAAAGCCTGTATAAGAGAAATACAGTGTGATTTTGTTGATAGGTAAGTGAAGGGGGCTGCTTATATTTATAAGATGGGGGAATGATGATGGATTAGAAAGCCAAAAATTAGAAGGAAACTACAGGCAATTTACCGGTGGTTTCGACAATGGTATTTAGTTTTCTTTCCATGGCAAGGTAGGTCCGACGCATGTGGTATAGTATGACTTAAATACCCATCAAAAATCTTGATGACAGGAAATAAATGAGGGCACTTGTTTATTAATAAATTTCAACCTGGTTGGACCTGGTTGGCTCGGGAAAAATGGGTTGTGGTCTGAAGTTGGTTTGATTGCTAATACTTGTCGGTCCCTCTGGAAGGCACAGAATGAGTCGATCTTTGACAACCGTGCTTGCGGTTCGATTGCGACTTGGAATAGAGCTTTGCTCGACAACCCTTGCGTTTCTGGAGGAAGCGATCAAATGGAACCGGTTCATAACGTGGGTGAAAATCAAAGATGGAGAAAACCAACATTTGGAACTGTTATAATTAACTGTGATGCGTCGATGGATTCGGGTTCTTAAATGACTGGTATTGCAGCAATTGCAGGAGATTGTAATGGAAGAATTCTTGACGGAATCAACGCACTTGTTCGGACTACATCTGTACGAGTGGTTGAGGCCTTGGCTTTAAGGCTTGGTTCGGTTCTTGCAAAAAGATGGCAATCTAACAACAAAGAATAAATCTTTTAACTGTTGGGGATCACTCGCCATTAAACAAGATACTGCCTATTTGTTAAATTCTGTTTTTACTTGCTTTTCTTTCGTTCCACGGACTACTAATAAAGCAGTGGATTGGATTGGATTGCTCAATGTACTCAAAAAGGAATTTACCCTCTTGACTGGGTTTCCTCTTTTCTTTCCTGTTGGCTGGAAAGTTTGGACAACAGAACTGAAACAGGGACATCGATTTCAGGAGAAAATAGCACAAAGGATGAAAAACAAGCAATTCTCAAAATTCTTTTCATTAGTTATATGAAGACAGAGACACAGAGTACTCATTTCGTACATCCATTTGTAAGTTATATACATTATGCAAGCAAAGAACTCAGCCATGCCCCCAGTCCTCAAACCTTGTTTTGAATGACCAAAGCTTGCACTCAGGAGTCAATGAATCACCCAAATTAGGGATGCTCCTTGTAAATTGTAATCGATATTGACAGATTTATGGCTCAGTTGGGACCCCAACAACTCAAATACATGACAGTCCTCAAAGACTCTTCTGATTGTTTAGACTTGTTCAGTCCCTTTGAAATTGCAGCTGAGGATTGAGAAGAGAGGTTCTTGGCCTGTGAAGCTGACCTCACATGGTTTTTGGCATGCTGCACAACTGACCTTACTGTGTAGTTCCATCTGCAAATACCTTGATCTTTCAGAGCCTCCACAGCTCCAATACTAGCTGCAACAACCCATGCTCTGCTTGTAGAACTCATCTTTGCAAATACTTGATTCTTGAATGTTGAAATTGAAGAAAGCTTGTAGAAAGACAAATACACTGGTTTTGTTGATTAATGCTTAAGTGAAAGGGGGTTGCTTATATTTATAGGATAGCAAAAAAGGGGTGGTCCAGAAAGCCAAATATTAGGAGAAAGAAACAACAGGCTATATGCTCGTGGTTTTCTTTTCTCTGGGCGGCTGGGGTTGGATGCACTTGAAGACAACAAGGTTTTCTTTTCTCTGGGCAGGTGGGGTTGGATGCACTTGACGACAACAAATAGATATAGGGTAATATTTCGGTGGGCACATGGTTTGTTCTTAATAAACTAATAGCCGGCTGACTATGGGAGTACTACAGTCCAAACCACCTGTTTTGGAATATGATAAGAGCAAACTTTTTGCCACGTATTCAGTTCGTAATCAAATATATGTACAATTTCTTTGTTTATAGTCACTCCTTGCTTATAAGCTAGTATTGGTATGTGCTTCCCGATCATCTAATTCAGAACCGCCTGACCCACTAATAATTCATGCAAATAATTCAACTTTTTTAATATTTACTTCTTTTTGTAAAGAAAAATGATTCATAAGTGAAGAAGGACAGACGTCTCATGTAAACAAAAATAAACAGTCACACCAACGGTTAGGTTAATGTAGTTCATGAAATCCATGCATTTAACAATTAGTAATAAAATTGATGTTGAAGGTAGGAGTTTTCTTGATGTGATTCCTACTTCAATGAATAGTTGAAACTGACGACAGATGCTTAAGTTGAAGTATTTGATTGCTGTCACTTCTCAAGAGTTTGTTATTGTTAAAGTGAGTATTTTTTTTTATTGTGAGAGACAATTAGAATTTATAGTATAAAAGTGAAATGACACCGTTTGTTATGGTTTTCTTTATATATTCTCAAGTATTCTCTTATTATTTGAACTGTCATTCTTAATAGGTTTCCAACTCGATATTACTTGCTTGCTTTTGAGATTTCAGTTGATACTTATTGCTTTTTTTTATATAAATGTTGCAGGGAGTCATGATTATATTTTTTTTAAGTGTAGTTTTTCAAAGGTGTGACATTTGATTTTGTGCCTTTGTTCCATTCATAGGGTTGTAGGAACTTGAAGATAAGAATTAGCTTGGGCGATATTAAAATTTAAAAGAAAATTCTTACTTATTGCTATACTCAACATTGTTTGGAGTGCATATTTATATGTGATATGAAGACAAATGAATAAGAGATATTTTGATGCATCTTTCTTGATTGAAAATGTTATCTTAATACAGATCAAAAGATTATGTGGACTCGTTTAAAAGAAAAACTAATAAATAGAACTAATACTCTTCACTTTGTACTTCTTGAATATCAAGAGTTAATTTATTTGTATAACTTAAAATCATTATAGAGTATCTTTTTATTCTTTTATAGCAATTTAACTACTTCATGAATTTCATGATTCATCCAAAAGTAAAATTAAGAACACAAGTTGACAAAATTGCTCCTTTTCTTCTGATTAAAAGACGAAGCTTTCACAGCTATTCAACACTACAATTTTCATATCTCCTCTCCATTTTGAAGGACCAAAATCTAACACACTACAACTTCATATATGTGTATATATATAAAATAGAACGACCATCAGTGTCAGTAAGGCCCCCAACAGCTCAAGTATAGTACTCTCCTTAATGTTTCTTAGCCTGCTTAGTTTTTTCATCAAAAAGTCTGCTTCGAACAGTTTCAGAAGAAAGCTTCTTGGCTTGAGAATATGATATGAGATTGTTGTTGACATGTTGGTGAGTGACCTTCATTGCTTGATCTTTCAAAGCCTCAACGGCTCCAACACTTGCTGCCCAGCCATGCCCCACTATATTTGATCAATGATTCACCCAAAGCATGTTCATACTAGCTTCTAGTGGGAGTTAAGATGGCTCAGTTGGGACCCCAGCAACTCAAGTACATGACAGTCCTCAAAGACTCGTCTGATTGTTTAGACTGCCTCAGTCCTTTGGAAATTGCAGCTGACGATTGAGAGGAGAGGTTCTTGGCCTGTGAAGCTGACCTCACATAGTTCTTGGCATGCTGCACAACTGCCCTTGCAGTATAGTTCCATCTGCAGATACCTTGGTCCTTCAGTGCTTCCACAGCTCCAATACTAGCTGCAACAATCCATGCTCTGCTACTTGAACTCATCGTGGCAAATACTTGAATCTTGAATATTGAGCGTTGAAATTGAAGAAGAATATATGTAAGAGAGACACACTGTGACTTTGTGGATTTGTTGTTGCTGCTGAAGTGAAGGGGCTGCTTATATTTATAGGAGATAGGAGATAGGAATGGATCAGAAAGCCAAATGTTTAGGAAGAAAAACTAGAGGCTATTTGCTCGTGGTTTTCCGTAGTCTGAGGAAGGTGGGTTGGATACTATTCAATGAATGGACAGTGGGCACATGGTTTTCTTTTACTAATAGCCTGAACACTCCAAACCTATTGTTTTGATCACTGGAAAACACCCTTTGCCAAATGCCACGTGCTGAGTTGGTAAGTAAATATATTTACCATCTCCTACCCTTTCCCTTACCTCGTAAGCTACCATTGATACGTGTTTCCCTAATCTCTATTCCACGTTGAAGCGGGATCGGTTGACAGTCTTACAATTCATGCCAAATTTTAACTCCGTGAAAACATATATTTAAATCTATGGTTGATTATTTATTTATATAAAATTATAGGGTAAATGATGCAGTCGAAACTAATTAAAAATATGATTAAGTCAAGTGCACCTATCAATTAATAGTATAGTTATGGTGAGCACAGATATCGTTCCCACGAAAATTAAAAGTACTAGTAATAGTTGTCTTTCTATTATCTAACCGATCAAATAAAGTGATTGTTTAAACTAATTTAACTAAATTAATAAATTAAAAGTGCGACAAAGATTAAAATAAGAAATAATAAGTATTTTTATACCAAGAAACAAACAATACCTAGGAAAGACTCCACCTAGATTTTATCTGTCATTATCATTCTGAATTAAGCAATTTATTCACTTAGTATTTTGTTCCGTAGAAATCCCTAAATTATGTTAATACATTTATTCAAGCATAAAAGCAACTGACTCTAGGTTGATTAATTGAAATTTCTTTCTAATTAAAACTCCTATTGTCGCATTAATTCGATATATGGATTCCCCTATTAGATTTGACTCTAATCTGGTAGATTTTTGTCGTCCTATTTCTAGAATTGCATGCAACTCCACTCAATTATGCTAGATCTACTCTTAAACAGGGTCTATTCCTCCTCTGATTTAAGCACATCAAATAAGAATTAATATATTAATAATACTAAATCAATAATTAAGCACAAATAATTGATAACAAAATCTAAATATTTATTTCGTAAAATTAGAAATCAAATGACAGAATTCATCCTAGGATTCATCTCCCTTAGGTATTTAGAAATTTAGTTCATGCTAATAAATTGAAATATCTCAAAGACAATATAACCATAAGATGAAGAAAAACTCATAATAAAATCAAAAGGATTTAGAAAGAGGTTTTCAATCTTTGTGGAGATCTGCTTCAAAGACGGCTTCTGTGGTGTTTCTTCAATTGTTTCCTTCAATAATCTTTGACGGTTAGGGTTTGGGGAATGGAGGATTTTGTAAAAAATTAGAAGTATTTATTCATATTTTTCTATCCCCTATTTATAATACATGAAAATCTCTAGTTGGATCCAAATTAAATTCTAAAAAGATAATTAGAATTAAATCTAAACAATAATTTCCTAATTGGATCCAACTTAAACTCTAAAAGCCTAAAAGATAAATTAAAATTAAATATAAACAATTTAACAATAATAATCCTAAATATTAATCCTAAGAAACAAAATTTAAATTTAAATAAAGTCTGATGTCCAATATATCTCTTCCTAACTCTTCCACATTCACACTTTTGCCCCAAATTTTCCTTTTTATATTCGATTTAATCCATGGCCATGTGTCTAGCTCGTGTGGCTCTTAAAATCTACTATTTTTGTCCGATTTTCTCTTGTTTTTCGCTCTTTTCACTCTCAAATGCTTTCCTAAGTATAGAAACATGAATTTAAAGGATTATGAACATAAAATTCATTATTTTAAATAGATTACTCATCCAAAAACGCATTAAGAAAGAGGTTAAAACATGTTACTTTTGGCACTTATCAGTAAAATTTTAAAAATTAAAGTATTATGATTTGATTGAGTAAATTATTAAAAAATAAAAAATCAATTCAATCGGCTTTTATTTTGGTTCAATTGATTAGTACTAGTTCGTGGACAATTAGTTTACATTTTTTCTCGGGTCGATATTCTGATTGGTTCAAACAATCATGACTCTAAGTTTCTACACATTGTGTATTTGAAATTTAGTAGTCTTATTTTTATTTTTAAGAATTTAATCTCTCTGATTTTTGAATTTATAAATCTACTTTCAAATTATATATAATCTCGTAACATTTTAATCGAAAAGTTATTAATGTTAACTATTTGAACTAATTAATTAAATTATAAAAATATAAAATTAAGTAACAACATTATAAAAATATAGAAACTAAATTATATTAAAAATCAAAATAAAAAATTAACCACTCTATAAAATGTAAAGGAGATAATAAGTGCATCGGCATGAGAAAGATCATATATTGATATAATTAATAAAAATAAACTTTTAATCAACTTTACCAAAATATATTGAAAACAAATTTATAATCTGATGTCATAACAGGAGCAATTACAAGCCGTCAGGGAAGGATAATTTGGAAATGCATTTTGGGCAAAGACAAGTCCACGGTTGAGCGGCCCGGCCTAGTTCTGTTTGGGTCAGATTCAAACAAGATATTTTTTACTTTGAGCTGAGGATTCAAATTTAATTAAATAATTAAAATTATATTAATGTTAATATAAAATTGATTTTAATCATTTCAGAATCATGAACAATGAAACCATGCCACCAAAGTTGAAGAAAATTTTTATATATTCCCTCGTGATTCTGAAGGACTAGAACCTAACATGCTACAACTCTCTCTATATGTACATATGTGTCTAAAATAAAACAACCGTCAGTGTTAATAAGGACCCCAACAGCCCAAGTACATAACTTTTCTCAAAGATTCCTCAGACTGCTTTACTTTTTCGTCTCTGGTTTTGCTTTGGACAATTGAAGAAGAAGAAGAAAGCTTGTTGGCCTGAGAATATGATCTGACGTTATTCTTGGCACGTTGATTAAGTGTCCTTATTCCATGATTCCACCTCCAAAATCCTTGGTCTTTCAAAGCCTCAACACTTGCTGCAATAAACCACACTTTGCTTCCTGCACCCCAACTCATTTGTGTTGCTTACACTCGATGCTCGGTTTACAGAGCTGCGACAATGCCTAGAGAGAGGTATATATAAAGAAGGTGGTTGAGTTATTAGATGGCAATAACCGTTGGTTTTATTGTTTAATCAGCAAAAGCAATTGTCCTTAGTGATCAGTCCATTATTGCCGCGGAAAGTAGAAGCTAATACACGCAATCCGGGTCACAAAACCTCGTTGGCCGTTGGTTTTTGACGTTGAGTACCATTTATCTGCCTCCTCCTTATCGAAAGGAAATAAAGCTGCGGGTGGATCCCAATGTAACATCATTCCTACAGAAGGAAAAAGACAAACAAAAAGAAGGCTGTACTTGGCTTCTTGCTATTGGAAATTTTAACCTTTTAACATATTCATTAAAAAGATGTCCGGAACAAATTTAGTAAATTGTCCATCCAATTGCGGATCCGAGGGTGTTAACAGTAGGACGCAGCCCCTGGAATGCAGCCTGGCTAAGAACAAACCAAGTGGCTGGTGCATAAGGCATAGCCCTTTGTATCTCCAAATGCAACTAGTCGTAAGGAAAGATTTTCGGACTTGGTTCAAGCCACCATCTATCTATAGATATAATAAGATTATAGTATAATGATATGGGGTATTAGCAACTCTATTAACTCTTCCTAGACGGAGACCATTTCAAATACAAGGTTGCATATATAAGTAAACGGCCCCACGCAGGAAGCTTTGAGGATTAGCTTTAGATAATAGGTACTTGTGCTGGATATATATGTGTAATGTGTTAGAGCCATTTAGGGGATGATGGAAGGAGCGAAGCGTCACTATGAGGAGGACAGGCCAAGATCGAAACCAGCTGGAAAGTCATCTCAGGTGGGATGGGTCTCAGGCATCGACAACAGGGAAACCATCGTCAAACAGGTTGGGTTAGATGAAAAGCAGAAGCTAAGGGAAGCTGAAAAGGCTGAGAACCTCATGCATCTCATCTGCTTTGGACCTTGTGTAAATTGATCTCTCCTCTGTGTGTGTATATGTGAGGCTGTTTCAGCTATTTCTTTTCTTTTATCTTCTTCCTTGACGCCGAAATCATCGTGCGTTATGATGTAAAAGGCTGTTAAAACCCTCTCTCTATATATAGTTGTTTAGATGAATATAATTGATTCCTCGTAGTCTCTGTACGATTGGAGTTTATTACCAGAGACCAAAAAAGAAATGTAGTAGTGATATTTACAAAGGATATGTAGGCAAGAAAGCAGAGGATTGCGAAGGATGTTTAAAGGGGTAGTCATGGATTATTGTTGTGATCTCATTCATGTATCCCGTTAGTCCAATTACAATAAGCCTTTCTGTCATATGAATTCTTGTATGAAGTTTACATTACATATGCAGAATTTTTACAATTTTCTTTTTCTTTCTGGTGTAATTTGTGTCTATATGAATTCTTAGAAGAACCATTTATGGCGCAGATAGCACAGGTTATTTGAGCGACTGCAGATCACGAAAGCAATCCTAATTTTGCTGCCACTGAAACCCCAAGTTCTATGACGGATAGATGAGTACATGACATGAGCTAAAGGGATAAACAAAAGCCCTCTCAAACAAGACCTAAAATAAAGTGCATTTCAAATTAGGTGGGCTTAAGTTGGATCAGAGTCGACCAACAGGAATGACCAAAACAGTCCATATTTAATATATGTGAAATAAACTTCTGCCAACAAATATCAGACAACACTATTGAAAAAGGTAGTCATGAACCTCCAAAGGATTCATTTTTATGAATCATAAAATGGATATGTAGATACATTATTCTCACCGAAAATGCATCAGGATTGTCAAGCTAGTTCTGTTGCATAAGTATTTTTTAATTTACCTATACTATCATTTAAGCATTTGATTGGGTTAGTGTCAACCATTAAACAGGTCCCAACTTAATTGTGAAATAAAGTAAGGTTTTGCTTGATTGAACATTCAAAAATAAGAGCCACTTATCACTCAATGGAAAATATTTTTAATTAATTAATTATATTTATTTTAATATGATATTATTCTATACAAACTTTGCAGTTAGAATTTGATTTTTGTTTAGAATAAGGTGAAATGTTTAAAAATTAAAGATAAGATGTAATTATATTTTTTATAATTTATAATATATATTTATCAAACAATCTAATTATATTCAATAATTAATTTTAAGTAATATATCAAACAATTTTATAACTTAAATTCAATACTTAATTTCAATATTTAATTATTCAACACTTATTTTTTTCAATTTATCAAACATCACTCAAGTTATTTTATTACGGAACATTTCTGTTTTTTTTTTTTTTTACATTTTTATATTTAATCAATAAAAAACTCACATATTATAAGGTTTGAAGTTGAGCCTATAAGGTTTAAACTTTCAATTTTACCATTTAAATTAAAGCATCAATTTGCTTCTCCTTCAAACTTTAATTAAGTATATTTTATACTAATTTTCAATCCAGATAGTGAGTATGCCATGATCTAATAAGCACTATTGTTTTAATAATATCCAAAACTAGAGTCAATTTTATTAAGTAATTTGGGTTATTATCAATGTTTTTTAAATTGAATTAGTGATCGAACAAGTCATGCACCGATTCGTCGATCCAATTAAAAATTATTAAAAATTAAAAAAGATTGATCCAATCGTTGGTTCAATCGATTCTCGATCTAATCAATTTAAAAATATTTTATAGACCGATATCCCGACCGATTCTTAATCTAACTGGTCTAATTGGCCGGTCCAATTTGATTCAAATAACATTCGCAATTCAAGTCTAAATACAATATATAGATAAAAGATGTCATACTGATATTTGTTGAATGAATGTCGAAGTTGGGCTTTAAAATGTAAGGAGGATAAGGAACCTGTCCACTACATTCCTGCAAACAAGATTCAAGCCACATTTGTCATGGTCTGGCTGAGACCATATCGATACTGAAAAGCTAGATAATGCATGATTCATGAAGAAAGGTGAATCAGAGCAGCTACGTGCATCAACATTTTCGTGGTAATATGTGGTATTGTCGTCGACTTGTTTCATAAATGCCTAGCAGACCAATATATGAAGATGGCGAATTTCGTATAACGGAGTTTGTCTATCAATATGTGTTTTGTACCAATGAAGCATAAAGTGCTAGAGAGGATGGGTGCTTGCCACTATTAAAACCATTTGGAATAATAATAGTAAGGTACGTTACATTCTTATAGAGAAAAGTTAAATCTAAATTTTTAAGATAATATTGTTGAGAGTTGTCACAAACTTTGAAAGAAAAAATTAATCTTCATGTTTGTTGGGACTCGACTCATATAAACAACGAACAATAAAGAGTAGAGAAGAGTGAATATAAATATTTTACATGGAAAGCCCTCCGAAACAAAATTCTCTCCATAGTTATCACGAAACTTTCACCAAAACTCATATCTGATTACATCTTGTTGTTCTCAAAGAAAAAGCCCTTGCTGATTAGCATCATAGAACAGGGATACAAGGTCCCTTTAAATAGGCTAAAATTAGAGTTCTAATCATACTAAAATATCTTTAGAAATCAGAGTCTAACTGGGAAAAGAAATTCTATTTGAAGTATAAGACACGACTACCAAATAGGAGAACACGTCACCATGACGTGACGTCCCGAGTCAAGTCAAGTCATCGCGATGTCGTGATCCTCTTCATCGCAACGTCACAAATACGAGACATACCCTACATATATCATAAAATGAATATAAAAGATACTTCAACTGTAAAAAAAAAAAAACATAGAAAAAAGTATTAAGAGAATCGAAGAACTAGCTAGCCCACTCTTGTTTTGAGTGATGTAGCTACCACCTACCCAAACTACATTTAGAACCTTCGTTCTTATATTTTAAATAAGAAAAGGTTTTAGTTGACCCTATCTTAAGCCATACAAAAATAATATTTATTATATATACCTACATAATCATCTCCCTGTAATTGCTTCACCATCTCCCTACACCTCTGCATCATGAACCTTATCCACGTCCCCTAAAATCCAAACCACCCACATCATCTACCCATCCAAGGGAGAGTTTATCACATCAATACTTACTCTATATTGTTTTTGTTTTATTATTAAAAAGTTATATTTGATCTACTTGGTAGTGAATACATTTACACATTATCTTAATAACTTAGCATCATCCACTAATTTTTGTATCCATAGAAAAAAAAAAAAGTGTGCATTCAATAATGGTGTATGGGTTTCTTACACTCATGTACCAAGAACAGTAACTTTAGTTGAAACCCTAAAAAGCACATTCAATAGATGTGAACTCTTAACAATGGTAGCATAAGTTGTAATGGTATTCAAAGTTGGTTGTAATTGTTGGGGACCATCCAACAGGAAATTAACAAAAAACCCTTGCTTCTATAACTACTAAATACACTTTATATTGTTAAAAATGATGATTGGTCAACTTTAGAGACGTGGATGTGGATTGGAGGCAGAAGCAAACCCTAGATTTGCGACATGTCATTTGCTTTGCATGTGTCCAGCATCATCCACTCAATTAATTTATTAATCAATGCTTTAAAAGGAAATCGAGTGTGAGCAAACTAATCATGGGCGAGCCCGACACCGCAGCCACATGTATATGGGAAATCAGGATCACAATCTATGAGCAGTCAGAAATGTGGGCTTAATAAAATCATATAATGAGAGCGTGCACGCGTCATCAACTCATCATGCTAAATGTTTCTTTATTATTTGCTACTCCTTTTCTTTATTTTATCTGGAAAGTGAGATGCTGCTAGACGAGCATCAGGGAGACTGGAGACCACTTATGATTCAACATCAGAGTGGATTTGAATGGATTGTATATTTATCTACGATTAGTGTAAAATAATAATGACGGTGAGATTAAATATTGTAGCGAAATTGTAGTGTGAGACATCCAAACCCACCCTTACAAAATTCATCATCACTCCCAGTACCAGAGCTTGAATTTTTTTGTGAGGCTTGAAATTAAATTGTATATTTTTAAAATAGTATAATTGCAATTTCATCATTTTAATAGCTTATATCTTTCAAATTTTTTAAAGAGTTAAATTAGATTTTTATCATTTTTGGAGGGATCAAAGTACAATTTTACCATTACTAATTTAAAACTTTATAAATTATAAAAAATCTAAATTAAAATTTTACCATTTTAGAGGACCATAGCTTTTTGATCTCCGCTACGTTGTGCCACTATAGTCCAATAAGCTTAATAGAGTGGAAAACACATAAATTTATGTTCATATCCCCTAGAACCATATCTTGGAGAGGATACGCTATATAAATTCAAAAGCAACGGGGTCTGACAGATAAATAGGTAAATATAAAAGCATTTGACCAATT
The DNA here is from genome assembly GCA_005610355.1 of Gossypioides kirkii. NCBI lineage: Eukaryota > Viridiplantae > Streptophyta > Magnoliopsida > Malvales > Malvaceae > Gossypioides > Gossypioides kirkii. The sequence goes on from CP032246.1 coordinate 37,775,416, forward strand.
GGGTTGATGTTAGATAGGGGTGGATGAAAGGATGCACCTCACTGTCAATGACTTTGAATTCAGTATTGGCCATAAACCTTGTAGCTTCTGCACAGAAACCAACTTATGCCTTCCCCCTCTTTTCAGTGTAAAAAATGTCAAAATGAAGCACCACCACAAAAAAACATGACTCTACTCAAATAAGAGAAAAAGACAAGAGATTAGAGGATTGTTGACTTTGGTGTGAGTGGACAAAACCTTGAGCTGCATGCTACGTGCCCAAAATAGAGTGGTGATTTCAATTAGGGAAGTTATCACCTGTATTATTGTTGAAGAACATCTAATGTTAAAATTGGTTGTCTTGGGTTAGTCTTTAATATTCCATAAACAGGTTCTAGTTGTTGGACAAACAAAAATATGAAATTGGAACTATTTCCATTTGAATATTCAATTATTGGTTGAAATTTCCCACTACATATGGTTTTCTTTTATTCTTGGTTAACACATTAATGTGAATAAATTCAAGATCTACATTACATATATTAAAATTTATTTATAACAGTGGCATTTACATGAAATGCATTCAAATTTTGTCCTATTCTTTATCCGTCCTAATATTAAAAAAAAATTATTTAAATTCAATCGCTTTTCAGACATGTCCATACATTATTTCAATTTTAAAAGTTGTTTTTATATCTTAGTAATAGTTGTACAATTACAATTTATACTATCAAACATAATATAAAGAATTATGATATAATGACATTTTGTGAACTAAATACTCTAAAAAATTATAAAAACTACGTAATAATTATATATATTGTCAAAATACACCCTTTATTTTGACTTTAATGTAAAAATATCGTTTTTATTAATCAATTGCAAACGTCAAGGATATTGATGTATTGCTTCTATGGTAAGTTATGGTTGGGTAGTCATTAGAATAATTTGACTAAAAACAAGCACCATAAGATTAAGGTTTCAATCAATTACCTTTTTGACAAAAATGTTTCTTCTGAGAAAACGTGACTATATGAACAAAAAGTTCCCCAAAAAAGCTATCTGAATGATATAATATTATACATTATTTTAAGTAAATAATTATTCAATAGAATGTATTTTTCCTTTTTTTTCTTTTGGTGAATTACAAGAGAAAAGAAAACTCTAATAATAACACGACTAGTGCGACTCGAACCCAAATCACATCTAGAACGATGAATGTAATAACACACACAAAAAAAAAAGTTAATAATATGCAAGCCGATAACTTATCTACTAATAAAAATAGTAGTATATATGTAAAGAATATGGTTCAAAGGCAATCAATACATAGCTCACCGATTTGTACCCAAAAAAAAAAAAAAACTTTGCTCACCAATGGATATATTATTGTTACAATATCACTTTACTTCCACAAAAATAATATCAACCAATTGATTTTTTTTCCAAGAATAACTAAAATTTGAATACATGAAGTTAAAATTTCGTTAACTATTTATGTTGTTCTTCAACTACCTAAAGGTTTTCTACAGCTTGATGAAGCCATAACCTAAAAGCATTATATCCGATCGCTCAAAATATATTTTAAAATATTTAAAAATTATATAAAAATTATCGATTGAGTCTTAACTTGATTAGTATGGCATTATTGTCTATGTAATTAGATGTGAGTTTGAGTGCATTGAAACGTATTATTATCTTATTTATAAATTAGAGAAAGACTAAATAATTTTAGGCATTATGTTGAAAAGATTGGATATGAAGTTGATGATATTGGAAGAAACCCTAGCCGTCAAATTTTCTTTTCTTTTGGTCGAAAGTCGTCAAAGGTTGAAGAGAAATTTTAAAGGCTCTGACGTTTTTCTATTGATTTTAATAGGGTTTGTATTGAAACCGGTTCTACAGGTAACAAGTAAAAAGAACAAAAATAATATAATATATTTAATGTCCCTGAGTCTATAATTAATGACAGACTGTGAGCCAAGTGTGGTTTTTAAGTAAACTATCTTAATTTCATTAAATATTTTAATTTTACGAGAGATAATATTTGATACGTTATTGGTGTATGAGCTTTATACATTATTATTAAATAAAATAAAAGATCGTGAAAGAGTTATAAATAAATATTAATAATTTTTGTGTTTAAGCCAAGGTTCAAGAGGTTGGGGTGTTGAGTTCAAAGTTTTAAATATTTGTGTGTAATTGATTATTATTTAAATAAAATTATTAATATTTATTTATAATTTTTACATCATTTTCTATTTTATTCAATAATAATGTATAATGTAAAAAAAATATTTTTAATTGATAAAAATTACGTGAGTAGGTTTCATAAAATAATCTCTCAATGTTTTACTGATGATGCAGGGAAGTCATAGGTTCCCATTCTACAAACCTGTTACTGGTGGATGAATTACATTTTATTGGAGGTATTACGTGATCCGTAAAGAAAAAGGCATGTGTCAGAAGGCCGGCGCCAAATTCCATTGACTTCAATCATGATACCCATCTTGTTTCCAACTCTTTATATATGTGTGGAGGTCTTTGGTTCCTTTAGGATCGAGATCGACGAGTTACACTTCAATTTCTCATTGTTTTCGATCAAGCCTTCCCCTCTCAGTCTCACTCCTTCACGTAAACTGCACATACTTTGAAACTTAACTTATCCGAAGGAAAACCAATGGGGAGAACACCTTGCTGTGACAAAAATGGCCTCAAGAAAGGTCCCTGGACTCCCGAGGAAGATCTTAAGCTTACTAACTATATTCAGGTTCATGGACCAGGAAACTGGCGTAATCTCCCTAAGAATGCTGGTATGCAATTATTTGATCTCTCCTCGCCTCCACTTGAATTCAACCCCTCCAGCCTCTGATCATGCTTTTATTTCAAACTGTTTAGGTCTCCAAAGATGTGGGAAGAGTTGCCGTCTCAGATGGACGAACTACCTTAGACCTGATATCAGGAGAGGAAGGTTCTCATTTGAAGAAGAAGAAACTATAATTCAACTACACAGTATCTTGGGGAACAAGTAGGTTGCCACAGTTTGGTAATGGTTTTCATATTAATGAAGATGTTGTGCTTTAGACAGTTTCCTAATTTTTGTTGTGTATATATCAGGTGGTCGGCAATTGCGGGTCAATTGCCAGGAAGGACCGATAATGAAATCAAGAATTACTGGAACACCCATATCAGGAAAAGGCTTCTGAGGAATGGGATTGATCCAGTGACACATGCTCCACGCCTTGATTTGCTTGACCTTTCTTCTATTATCAGCTCAACTTTGTGCAACCAATCTCTTCTCAACGTGTCAAACTTGTTAGGTACACAAGCTCTCCTAAATCCTCAACTGCTCAGCCTAGCAAACACCCTCTTGTCTCTAAAACAAGAAAAAACAGAAATGCTGATGCAACATCTCCACCAAAACCAACTAAATCTAGACCCCTCGTTACAAGCTCCCATTCAAATTGCTTCAGCTTGCACCACCACGTCCACTGTCCCTTGTTGTACTTCGATGCTAAGCCAAACAGGACTCCTACAAGCCAGCGGAGAAGGTTTTTTCTCTTCCGATATGACGAACTTCAGCCACCCAAATTCCCATGAAAATTTGACAACTTCCAGTTTAACCAATGAATTTGCTGCGCAACCACATTACGTGCAGTGCAGCACAAATCCTACAGTTCCCATTCTGTCTGAAACTTCCAAGTTCCAATCAGTGGATGGCAGCTTTGATTCGGTGAGGTCGTCGGCAATATCAAGTCCAACGCCTTTGAACTCATCATCTACATTCGTGAACAGCAGCAGTACCGATGACGAGAGAGAAAGCTTTAGGAGTTTGCTTAAGTTTGAAATACCGGAGGGGTTGGATATCAATGATTTTATGTAAATAATTTACAGCTTATAGTTTGGACTTGTAAACTAAATGCACCATCATTGTTAATGGTTCTTGTTCATTCTTTAAAACCATTTTTTATTGGCTTTTCGTTTTGGTTTGTAATTTCTTTTTACTACTATATATGTTGATGAAAATATGAAATACTTTTTCTTTTTTATTCCAATTTTTTTTATTAATTTTCTGCCTTTATACTTTTCTTTTCAAAAATTAAATGCATTTCCTAATAATGGGATTTTTTATTTAATAATTTGAAAAAATTCAAATTTTAAAATAATTTCTAATCATATTTACTCTTTTTTGCAACAATACTTGAAATTACCCATAACTTCTCTCAATCCATAAATGAGAGGATAATACACTTGAATACACTCGAATCCACATTTTTTTGCATTGACAGAAATAATCATGTCAGTCTTAAAGATCAATCTTATATCATAAAATAAATATTAAATCTTATTAAAATAAATAATTAATATAAATAAGTACTAAGAGTTTTTTTTCCCTTAATATTTGTGATCTTTACTGAACCATTTTGAAAAAGAGAAATTAAACGAAATAAAAAAAATAATTGTCAAAAAATATCTCATGTTTTATCGTTAATAATATTGATTCAGCAACCTTGTCAATGGCAACGGGATGCAATTGCGAAGAGTACAAAAACATTAATGGAAGGATGTGCCAACTCATTAAGATAAGCTACTATCTGATGCTTGCATGGTTCGATTAGGTACAACAAAAATCAAGTATTAGAAATAAGAGGATGAAGGAAAGGGATGACATTTTCTTCTAATTATAAATAAGGAAAAGAGTCCAAATGAGTATGGATAAACATGCAATCTATGGCAGAACTGAGGAATAACTTGATATGGTAATGAGAGGAATAACACCAACTTATCCGAAGCTCCATGGTTAAACTGAGGAAACTATGTAAGAAAAGTCTCTTTATTGGAACCATGTTTCTAACTGGTCGGGTGGTCTTGGAAAATCATATATAGCTCACCAAACCCAATAACTAAGTGCTTCCTATAAGTTGACAAAGTGAAGCTGTTTATTATGGATGAATTACGTATTCTATTAAACATTGTATAAATTAAGATGTAGTAAATATGTATATTTTACTCTCCAACGCAATCACATTCTAGAAGGAGTACATGGACTACTTGATGTTACAGTAAAACCATATGACCCTATCGATTCCCCACATGCATCACTATCACTATCATCATCATCCTTCTACATAATGAATGTATCTCTTCCTCATCTTTAGGCAAACACAATTAGTTCCCTGTCTCTCCCTCCTCCACCCAAACATCATTACCCTTTGTTTTCGTAGCAACGTAGAAAAAGTGCATTTTTGTCTTTGCATGACGTAAATATATTTGAGCTTTCAATTTTATATGAATGTTGAACAGAATGTTAAGATGGGTAAGGAAAATGCAGAAATATTATTCGAAAATTAAATCTGGGTGAATAAACAGTATGAGACTATAGGTGTTTTCTGAAGAGAGTAGTGGATTTTGTTGACTGACGTGGATTATGAAATTGGGTTTGACATCCCTGCCTCCTATTTTGTCTTCTACGACTAATGCACATGGGATACGCTTTTTTGCTGACTTAATATCATATTTTCTTCCAATACATTGAAATTAAGAACAAAGTTACTGTAAATAATGAAGTGTGGTTTTTGTTGAAAGGGTTAATGGCTGCCGAGTGTTTTGTTCAAGAGAAAGGTACGAGTATATATAGAGCAAGTTCCCTCAGCTAATGGCTGCTGTTTGTAGGTTTTAAACCTTTAATTCTCTGTTTCATGAAGTCAATCAGAATTAAAGGCTGAAATGGATTTCTCACCCTATACACTTTGAATTTTAAACCCAATGGATATTATTTTATATAGGTCGGCAAGATTTTGAAGTTTCACCCTCTCTTTCTTACCATCAATAATAAATAATAATAATTTTTATTTTTAAGTTTACATTGGAGGATAATAACTATAACTTCATAAAGGTATTCTTCATCCTTTTAGATCAAACTAGTTTTACAAAATAAGATTTCGACATTTCACCCTACCAATTTATTGGTGCTAGTATTATAAAAAAAAGGTTAAAATTTAAGTTTGGATCATACCTAAATTCAGAGTTATTTTATTATTTTTATAATATTATTAATTAATTTAAATAATTAATATCATTAATTTTTTTTGTTAAAATATTATTTAATTATATATAATTTAAATGTCTAAAGGTCTTAAATATTGATGTCTTTTCGTTTTTTTTTAGCTTGCCTTGCTCTTTTTCTTGACATTATTAGACAATGGTCAAATTTCATTTTAACGGACCTTTTTATCATGCTAAAACCTAAGATTTATTTTATATACTTTATCCCTTTACTTTTATAATGTAGTTGGTTAGTTTAAATAATTAATATTGTTATTTATTTTGATCAAAATGTTGATGTCAATTTTTTTTAAAAAACACTATTTCAATAAAATTTTATTTTATCATGATAAGTTGGAATGAATGTTTTTAAGAAAAAAATCCACATAAACATTTTTAACTTAATTTTTTACATGACAATTAATTTTTTTTTAATTTGAAAATATTATACTAATAAATTTAATAGAAAAATTTTAACACTAATAAACAACTAGTTCTAGAAAGGATAGTATATTTGAACCTAACAAGTGACTCTAGTGGAAAAGAGGATGTTGTTTATCCTAGAGGTCTCGGGTTCAAGTACCTGTATGTGTAAGGTGTGTGTGTGTCTTGTCAAAGAGTTAAAAAAATTTGAACAGATATTATCATGTAATTACACCCAATATATTAAAAAAAAGAAAGAAAGGATAGTATATTTTAACAAACGCCCAACAATTAGCTAAAACTAAGGCCCAAAGTAACACGGGCATCTCCTCCATCTTCTCCCGTATTCCCACATACTGGGATTCATTCATTGTTGTTGAGATTGTATTTGATGCATTCAATGTAACATCTTTATTTCTAAATATTATTCAAATTAAATCTCTAAAATTGTATAAAAAGTTGTTTTAGGATTTTTAAAATAATATAATTTTCACAATTTATGCGAAATTGGAGTTGGCCTTCAATTTGTCAAAAAAACATATGATGAATTGATTTTTCTCTCTTGACCTCTTCCTTTAATTACACAAACCTTAAGTGATGAAAGCTATAATTTTTAATGGTCTTTTTTTTGGTGAATTATAATCGTAAGACAAAACCCGAACAACAAACGCGATTAACATGACTCGAACTCAGACTATACTTAAGGCAGTGAACACTCTCATCATCAGACTATCACATGAGGTCCAAACACATATCAAAATTTATCAAATACTAATTTTGGACTTGGAATAACATAAATTGAATGGTTAAGCTCTTTATATTGAAAGCTAAAATTAGCAATATAGAGGGCTTATTTGCTTCACTCGTTTTTGATACCACTTTTACCAGCATCTTCTTTGACGTACCAGTTATTGACATGACTTTTCATGCTAATGTTATATTCCCTTGCCAAGAACAAGGAGCCCAAATCAGGATAGAGTTGAACCTCCGTTTGCTTAATATTTTTAACCTACTTTTACATGTATAAACTACATGAAATGAAAACTTTATTCTTACACGTTCAATGATTTCAATATAGGTTAAAAGGGAAATCAATTGTGTTATGACAATGATAGTGTGTATGTATCGAAAAGAATAAAGGAGCAACAACCATTTGACAAATGTTATATTACAGCCGAAAAGTACGAAAAGAAACCACTAAAACCGAGGTTAGGCAGGCTCACCAAATTGCAATTGCCGAAAGCCAAAAGCCTTCCATCTCCAAGCAAAACACACAAAGAGTAAGCTGTAAACTGGTAATGGCAGAAAATATTAGGGCCCGTCAACCTGATTTTGGGACACCATGATTACACCTTTTCATTTCCCTTTTAGCTCAATTACCAAAGCTTTTGAACTGCCAGATTTATATATATGCATGGTTCTAATCTGGGTCTTATGTAAAGTTATATATGTGTTATTAGGCAAATAGAAGGCTCCTTTTACCTTGAATTTAAATTAAGGTTGAATCAGATTTGGTCTTTATGGTTTGAATTTTTTTATTCAAGTCTTGAATTTAATAATTATTTTTGTATTAGGGTTTGATTCTTTTTTTTAATTAGGTCATGAACTTAAAAATTGTTTCTACATTGAGATACTAATTTTTTATTCAAATTAGTCCTTAAAAATCTCAAAGCTCAAGCCTTAATATAAAAACAATTGTCAAGTTCAAACCCTAATATAAAAATAATTGTCAAATTTAAAGCTTAACTTAAACATAAAAAAATTCAAGCCTCAATATAAAAAAATTTTATTAAGTCTAAATCTTAATATGAGAATAATTATCAAATTTAAAATTTAACTTTGACTAATAGATTCAAACCTCAAAGTAAAAACAATTATCAAATTTTAATGTTAAATAGTGATTTAATCCTTTAAATTATTATAAGTTGGAATAGTATAGTAAGAAAGTGAAAGAAAAAAGAAAACACAGGGTATAGGGAAACGAGACGGTGAGTAGGTATTGAATTATGAGACAGCTTTTTTGGATGGAATAATTGTTTGATTGATTGATTGATTCTGTCTGAATGTTTGTCTTTTGATTAGCATATAATTTTTCTTTTTAGTATTGGCTTTGTGCGTTGGTTGAATCATGTGTTTGACAGTCAATTTGAAGTTGTGATATATGAAAAACATAGTAAAAGGATAAGGAAGATTAACTTTTGTTGAGGTACACTTATTTTTGGACATTAGTGTATTTCTTCTCAATAAAAAGATGAACATAGAGGCAGTCCATGTGAGATTATCTAAATTTTATTTCAAAATGCTGTGTGGTAAAATAATATAAAGCGAATAGTGGGAGAAAGAGGTAAGGAGGAGAGGGAAGAAGGAAGCAGAAGTCACGCAGATAATGTTGGGTAAAAGAAGACGTCAAAATCCATGGTGATGCTTTTGCCTCTTCCCACACGCTATTTTCCCACTCTTTTCGTCTTTTCTGCTTTTTTTACTTTTGTTTTCCCATCTCCCACAGGCTCATATCATCTCATACCCTACTGCCTACTCAATATAATATTAAAAAGATTAATTATAAACAATAATTATTTTAATTATTCATGTTTGAAATGTTACGTTTTAATAATTTACGTAATCGTTTTGTTATGAAATGATCACTCTACTGTTAAGCCTAACGTTAATCCTATAATGTCAATTTAGATGTCCAATGTGATAGTTCAAATTAAATTTATTTAATTAAAAACATATTTTTATCCGAACAGCTGGACATCCAAGTTGACATTTAAAATCCATATGGACTGCCACGTAGAACTGCCGTTAGGGAGTTTAACGGTAGAGTGACCATTTCGTAACTAAATGATAATATAAGTGACTAAAACGTAACATTTCAAACATAAGTAACTAAAATGTAATTTGAGACAAATAAAATTAACTATTTTTACATTTTACCCAAATTAAAATAGTACCCTTTCTCTTTTCTCTTCAATTTTCAGTTTTGCCTCCTTTTTCGGAAATAATATAAAAATATTAATTATTGGAATAATATGAAAATGTTGTTATCAAAATAATATGAATTATGCATGAGAATTCTAAATTAGCATGGTAGTTAACAAATTGGAGTGATAATGATATCAAAATCAGACATAACAGTATCGTAAATTTGAATCCACAATCAACATGTTGATTTGGGATTTTTATACACAATTCAATGATTAAAATAAAAAAATTTCTTTTTCTATTACTTTTTTTATATAAGTATTAAAATGATATATTTAATTTTTTATTTATATGTTTTTAATATTTATATTTTAATAATATGTTTTAAAAAAGTGTAAGGGAAATTCTTTATTTAGGCCTTCGATTGTGCATGGAACCTCAAATCGGTATGGCAATTTTCGATTTGGGTTTACCCTGCTATCATATCTGATTCTAAGAGAATAAATACATGGTTGTCACCACAAATTGTCAACCGTCATGCCAATTTGAGATTTTCATGCCCAATCCATATTATTCAAGTAATTAAAAATGTTTTCATATTAATCCAATAATTAATTTTTTCTATATTATTTCGAGAAAAAAAGGCTTTTTTTCTTCTCAACCCGTAACCAAAATATAATTCTTTTCATGTTTTCTTAATAAAACCGAGATAAAGATTAGTTCTTTTCCATTGGATTTTTCCCCAATCAAGATAAAGTGTATTATTATAGGCCAATCGTTTTTTTTTCCTTCCGTCCCATAATCTCAAGTATTATTTTGGGTAAACTACACTAGTTGTCCTTGGACTTTAGTAAAATTTACGTTTTGACCATTTAATTTTTTTTACTTACATAATAATCATTGACGTTATCAAATTATTACATTTTTATCCCTCATCCATTACCTCATGTTAAAATGACAACGTGACACGTTAATTAAACAGAACTCTATTATTTTCTGTAAAAATTTATCTTTTTAAACTCTATTAATAATTTATAAAAAGAGAGCGATATCTCTTTGTGAACCTCTTCATGTCAACTCTTTTGAGTATAGAAACTGATCATTCTAACTTTCTAGAAAACCAAAAGACAAAAACTTAATTAAACAAATGTATAATAAGAGAATTGGTGATGGAAAGCTTAATTGAGCATCCATATTGTTTAATTAATTAAGACACAAAGAGATGCGGATGTTTCTTCTATTTTCATCCCATGCCTTCACTGTAGGTTTAGTTGGTGGGTTTGAGTGCAATTAAATTATAATTTTGTTGGTATTTTACTAAAATTTGGTAAACTATTAAAGTGGGTTTTTAGGAAAATATATTCTGAAGATGCAAAAGTAGACAATTAAAGTAGAAATAACTATTTTTAATCAAAAAAAGGACCAAAAAATTCAAAATAAAGAAAAGCCAACCCACCCACTAATTGACAAGGTGGCAAGTAATCCCTTGTGGTAGGTATCTTCAACTTCCATTACAGAATTTTAGAGTCTAAAGATGATAGTAAAGTTGAATACATTTTCTATTCTAAACAAAGGCAAGTAATCCCTTGTGGTAGGTATCTTACACTTCACTCTTCTCTCGTTCATATCATCCTTACTCATCGTATCTTTCTTGAGTAAGCTCATCATTACATCTCCAAGATCAATTAAAGATTGATATGTTACAACCACTTCTTCAACTAGAAGATTCATGATGAGGGCTATACTTTCCAACGTGATTCTAGTTCTATTGTAGAAAATTAAAAGGTAAAGATCTTCGGCCTCCATTTTTCTTCCATGGCTGTAAGTAGGGACGATCGATTAAAAAGTGAAATATTTCAATTACTTACAAGAAATCAACTACTTGTAGTTGTGTTCTTAATCGACATTCATGAATGTTAAGAGTAGAATCTAATGTATTTTTCTAAGACTCTTGAACTCGAAAAATTTGATGGTACAAAAATCATAAGTCTTTAAAAAAGTTCTACTTTTGTTATTACAATATTATAATTAAAACTTAGGCAAAACTAAAATTATACCCAAATACGAATTACAAAGTTGAGAGTTAATATGTATATGCATAATAAGATAATATTTTTATCTAACAAATGTGAGATTAGTTGATAAAATACTAGATTTCAAAATATAGAAACAAAGGGAGAGGGTGTGGAGGCATTTGGCTTCATATCAAGAGTACGGTGTGGGGCCAGAAGAAATAGAGAATTCAAAAAGGAGAAGAACATGGCCAATCCAATCCATTCACCACCTGCCAATTCCTCACCCCTAATCTCACCCTCTCCTACCCCATCTCTTTTGTTTCTCAATGTTTTCCCATTAAAACCTGGATTTAGTATTTCCCCATTCCCGTATTAAAATAAGCATTTAGTAGTTTTAATGAATCATTACATCAACAACTAACTGGTTGAGGTATTAAACACAAGAAACACATCAAATTAATTGATTTTAAATCAATATAAATCGATTGAATCGAGTTAAAAATTAATTGAATCCACAATTTAATTAATTCTTTAACTTCTTGTTTTTATAATTTTTTAAAAAATTTATTTTATCGAATCAGTTTTACCAACAAGCCACTATCCTAACCAATTTGATTCCCAACTTGATTCTAAAAGCCTTGGGATTTAAGAGCTCAAATAAAAAAACAAGCAGAAAGAAATCAAGTGTATTATACTCCAAATTCGAATTTTACAATATTTTCTCAGTAAATGAATTTTATTAATTATAGGCAATTACAATTGAGGATTCAATCATTGTTCATGAGAATAAAGCACATTTCATAGTCACTTGTTTATTTTTTTGGATAGCACTTACGACAAGAAAGCTAGTCACTGTTATATTTTTAGTTGAAGTCTAGTTGTTAACTCAACTCCAACCTAAAGTATTAAAACACATTGTATGTATATATTGAATGGAAAGCTTGGATCTAAGATGTTGATAAAATAAATATTGTCATTAAAATTTATCAATTTAAAAAAAAAATTAAATATGTTGATCCAAGTTTTCCATGTGACAGGTTCATATTCTTTGCATCATATTCAAGTTTGGAATTGAAAAATCTAAGCGAACAATTAGACTTGACTCGAACCAAATATCCTAATTAATATTATATTGATTGTTTAAAAAACTTAATTAGAAAATATAAAATTTACATAAAAAATAAAAAGAAGTTCATGCAATAAAGAGATTTTGATAAAATAATTTAATTATTAGATTGGATACTATTGTTATTATTACAATGAGAAAAAGACATAAGTTCAAACTTATTTAGGACGAGTTTAGATGGACGATGGATTACGATACAATGCATTTAATTTATTTTTTTGTCTTATGTTATAATATCGTTACATTAACTAATCTTATCGTTACTGTTATTTTTACTCTAATCGTAGGTAAACGTACCGTCCATTTAAATTCACCATTAATATATTTAAAAGTTTAAAATAATTATGAATAGTAGTATAAAATAATTTAATAATCCTCATGTTTTTAGTATTAAATTTCATAAGACATGGTATTTATAAATGAAGTGAATCACTTATTGTTAAACAAGTTTATCTTTTATGATGTATATATTTGAATTAAGAAATGGAAAAATATGTGAAGCTAAGCTATATCCTCTCTCAATCTTCATGTGGATACTATCTTATATTTATAAAGTAAACCCTGTCATTTTGAAGATAAAGGTAAAAGGAACCTCCAGAATTCCTGTTTAAGCACCGCATAGAGAGAGAGAGAGTGAAGAGATACCCAATCCCATCTCCGTTATCTCTCTCTCTCTGTCACTTCCACGTTCTTCTTCTTTTTCTATAGGCTGCTCATAGTTTACAGCTTATTATTATTTTGAAATGTTAGGCCTGAACAAGGCACAAAGCACCACTACCTTTTTACATATCTCTTTCCCTTTTCCTTCTCCTATGTGAAAAGGGAATCATTATTATCGAACCAGTTTCAAGGTCGTCTCCTTCGCTTTTGCCGTCTAACTCCCATTTCCGTTCCCACCTTCACTTTTCCTTTGAAAAGAAGTGTCTAAAAGGTAAAACAAAACCTCATCATTAGACGTAAAACCAACCGGATAAAATAACATGGTTCCTTTTCCCCTCATTTCCACGTTTTTACTATTATTTTCTTTCACTTCCTTCCCTCATTCTCTCGCCGGTTTCCTAGCTCAACCGGTTCCCGGTTCCGATGAGCCGTTAAAGCCTGGAGGCTACTCATCCCCAAACACCGTCCCCGCATTCCCTGCACAAACCCAAGCTCAAATTTGCCGGCTTGACTTGTCAGCCGAGCTATTCGGCGGTGTCAACGACGCCTGTGGCCACAACCTGGACAGAAGCCGCTGCTGTCCCGTCTTAGCAGCGTGGTTGTTTGCAGCTCACGCCAGGTATGCTTTGGAGGTCACGGCTCCTGCTCCAGCGGAATCGGAGTTGCCGGAGCAGCCCATGAGGCCGGACGATTCGCAAAAGTGTGTGAACTCGTTGCAAGACGCATTGTTAAGTAAGCGCGTGAGGATTCCTCAACCAAACGTCAGTTGCGATGCGATTTTATGTTTTTGTGGGATAAGGCTTCACCAGATTAGTTCCTTGAGTTGCCCAGCTGCGTTTAACGTTTCCGGCCACCACCGAAACGCAACACCCACTGCTGCTGTGAAGAATTTGGAGAAGAATTGCAGGAACTCTACCTATGATGGGTGTACCAAATGCCTCGGTGCTCTCCAAAAGGTAACTCATTAATGGAACTTATTCCCTCTTCTTGGGTCCTTATATAGGCTGCGTAGTTAATGAGTCCGACAATCCCTTCATGCGAAATGCATTTATTCCAGCTCCAAGTCTTTTCATTTTTCTCTAGGAATATTGTCTTAAAACTCGTTCTGCCTCATCAGAATATACTTGCTCTCTCAGATTTCTATTGTTAAAGTAATGAAATTGCATTTAATAAGTTCAATATAAAAAGGATTGCACTATAAAAATCTCTACTTTGCAATTAACTTTCACAACCCAAAACTTTGAGGTTAGTTTTTAATTGTAGATTGGTGACGGCCACTGATGGAGGAGTGGTGGTTTGAAGGTGGGACTGTTTTAGGGGAAAGAGGGTCTACTTTTTGCTATTTTTATGGAAGGAATCAAGGCCATTCTGGTAGACCCAAGAAAGTGGCATTGTCATGTGCATCATTGAGGGCTAGTATCCTTTTACATTGCATACAAATAGACGTTTGGCCAAGATTTCCTTCCCCATTGCCTTTCCCCTTCCATGCACTAACTTAGCTGCTATGATGGTGTAGTCCTGACCTGAGTTCTAAGTTTTCAGTTCAACTAAATCTCTAAAACACCCTTATTTGTGGTTGGGAATTTCAGCTCAAAGGCGGATACAACAAGAACGGAACGCAAGACAAGAGCACCACCGACAGAGCCAGCAAGATGTTCAACCGAGACTGCCAGCTCATGGGGCTGACATGGCTTCTCGCACGCAACAAAACGGCCTACATACCTACCGTTTCAGCCGTTCTGAGGGCCATAATGTACAGTGCGCACCCTCACGAGTCCAAGTGCAGCCCTGATCAAGAGAACATGCCCTTAGCAGTTGATTCTCTACAGTTCGAGAAGGCTCAGTCGTCCTCACCAAAGTCACCACCGTCGTGGGCGTCTCTTACGTTCCCGGTTCTGCCCCCTATCATTTTAAGTTTACTATTTGGGTAGCGGCGGTGGATGACAATGTGGTTTTTGCCGGTCGCTGCCTCTTACTAAATTATTTTTGGTAGTCATCTGAGACTGTCGGGGATTCACGTGAAGCTTTGGTAGGTAACAGACAGTGAGAAACGGGCTAATGCGGGGTCGTTTTTGTCTTCTTGTCCATTGTACATGTCAGCTTGTTTTCAGATTTGTTTGACATTATGTAACTGAGGAAGTCGAGGTGGAGAACAAGGAACAGTTCTATTAATGTGTAGTTATAATTATTCAACTTTTGCTGCCAATTTCTTCATGCCACTGCTTCATCATTATTCCTTCAATTTGCTGACATATATTTTGGTTTTTACAAAAAAAAAAATTATGAAAATGGGACATATAGATCATTTAAGTAAATAGTATGTTTTTTACAGCAAATTTAAGTGCGTCTAATATGTTAGACGATCCCTGCCTCAAAAGTAACACATCACTATTTTTTTAAGTGGTGCTATCACATTTAAATACGGATTTTTTTTAAATATTGAACAAATAAAATATATTTTTTAAAGTTATGTCGCTTGACACATTAATAACACCAATTCAAATTATTAAAAAAACAAAAAGATATTGGGGCATTGTGACTAAGTAGTCACATTGGAAGAGGGTGTTGTCTTATAATATGGTGACATTAGACTTGATCATGGCCGGGCCACCCGATTCGATCCGAATGTCCGTCGAAAAAATAAGAGGATTTGGACAAAAATATAAACCCGAAAAATGAGTTTGGACAAAAAATGAGGCTCATTTTCTAAACGGATTGGGCCTCGGGTATTATTTTTTGGCCCGAACCCAGCCCGACCCAGTCCAAATAAATTAACCATTTTTAATAAAAAAATTATATTGTTATTTTGGTGCTTTTTTTACTGTTTTGTTTGATGTTTTTTTACTATTTTTGAGTTGTTTTTTATTGTTTTGATTGCTATTTTCGTGTTATTTTTGCTGTTATTTTTATTGCTGTTTTTATGTTATTTTACTGTTATTTTTGCTGTTGTTTTTATTGTTATTTTTGTTGTTTGGATGTTACTTTTTATGCGTTTTTAATATTGTTTCACTGTCTTTTTAAATATTATTTGAATATTATAGAACTTATGTTTTATTGTTAATTTTTTTACTAATTTAGTTACAACTATCTTAATATAATTTTTTTAATGTATTTTAAATTTATTTATTTTTTAATATTTGTTTTAATGTTTTTAAGTGTATTTGATATATTATATATTTTGTAAATTTGTTGTATGTAATAAAATAATATAAAAAATTAATATGAGTTGGACCGGGTCGGGCTCGGGTTTGACTATTATAATTCGGGTCGGATTTGGACAAAATTTTAGGCCCATTTTTCGGGCCGGGCCAGGTTTGGGCTTAGCAATTGGATCTAAAATTTTATTAAAGCCTGGCCCGAATCCGGCCGGGCTCGGCCCGGCCCACGATCAGCTCTAGGTGACACCAAATTAATATTTTAAGCCCGCTTCTCAGTCAAAAAAAAAAATCTATTGCTGTTTATCAGTTCTGAAAAAAAATGAAAGAAAAAATTGAGTTGTTAAAGTTAAAATGCGAGAAATCTTATGTTTGAAACGGTGGTAAGAGTCCTTTAATTACTAATTAAGGGAAAGAAAATGGTTTTACCGTCTCACCTCCCCCATGGTTTCACTGATATTATATTACACCATTTACCGAAACAGAGAGGGCGGAAAGTAATAAATAATTGTATAGGGCAGATGCCTTTTGGGGCTCTTTAAACAAGATTGGTTTTGGAGAGATTGCGTAATTGGAGGAATCAATTTGTTTAAACAAGAAGGGAATCCCTAGGGCTGAGTATGTTGGTCGCCTATTCAATGTTAATCAGACATTCAACACTACAAAAGACGATGCTCTTACATTAAGTTAATTTAATTTCTTAATGGGGAAAATTCTACTTCCACAATACAAACAAAAAGATTATGTTAGAAAAGTTGGATTATTTTTGTAGAAAGATGTTTGAGAGGTAACATGTTGAAGACTGGATTTGGGTCTAATGTTGTCGCTTTGCACCTTGCTGTATCACTTTCCAAAGGATGCTGCTCCCTTTGATTTCTTATTTTAATACTATTAACTATGTTGAAATTCTCATCTGATTTTCTAACTATTATAGTGATTAAAATGATTGATTTAATATTAAAGAAATTAATTTAATTCAATCTCTACGATAGAGTGATTTACTAGATACCTTTAGTTACTAATAAATATAGACTTGCTAGATACATTCATTTATTATCAAATACATATACATATATATATATATATATTATTTTGTAAATAGGTAGTGGAAACTTTTTATTTCATAATTTTTTTTAATTTTTAAGTACAATTTAAAAACAAATGACAAATCTCAAGTCCGCTTTCCACTATTAGTTTATTAAATAATTATCCTCTATATAAATTTTGAATATGACAAGAATACTAGTATCATTTCCAATTTGGAAATAGGGTCTTGCAACCTATACAGAGGATAACTGTTACGGCACAGGATGTTTAGCAACGCTACAAAACATGCTGGCTGAATAAATCTCAATTATAACCCAACAGCCAGCCTGAGCCACTGGTTGTGGAGATATTTAAGCCCACCATGGAGCGTCACCGGTTCTGAAATCTGTTTCCACCCATGGAACAAATACTACCTTCCCGTCTTCAACCCCAGCATGTGCCAATGCCAAGGACTGTTCCATCACATAATAAAGTTGCCCATTAACTCATTATTATCAACAAAATTATACAAAAACATATTCAGAGCACAAAAAATTTGGATGCCTAAACTTTTAACTACAATACTAAATGCATATGTGTCTGTTTGGCAATGAATCATGATGGATTTACCTATTCTTAGATTCTTTAATAAAGAAAATCATTTACATTATATTTCCAAGTTATTTATGTCCTGATGAGATTTTCCTAATGTTGATGAGTGAGAACCAAAAATGTGTAATTTAGCTGTCAATCAGACTCACCAAGGGGGCAGGTCCTCTCACAACTCTTCCTTGATCGTTGTATTGGGATCCATGGCAGGGGCATATGAACTTGTTCTCGGCTTGGTTCCATGGAACAACACACCCAAGGTGAGTGCACACAGCATTTATACCATATGTTGCAAGAGTTCTGTCTTTCTCTACCACTAGGTAGGTTGGGTCTCCCTGAAAATGAACAAAGTCCATTTTCAATATCAACTTCAATAATACAGTTACTGCTACTGCTCTTGTTAATGCTTTCTCATGCCTAACATTAGCAAGAGACAAATAACCTAAACATAAAAAAGGATTGAGCTCAACCAGTGGCAAGCATAGCTCATAAGAACTTTGCACTGTAAGCACTTACATGGCAAACAATTTCCTAGAAGAAACCAGAGCTCTTCGAGATTTCATGTTGAATGCTCCTAGGATGGTCTAAAACATTCGATTACAACAAAGTGGAATGAACACCATATGTACTTACCTTCAATCCTTGAGTCAGGGTTCGGTCCCCTGGGCCATGAGTCTCGAGCCATTCTTCAGCAATTACATCATTTCCGATTGCATCCTTGGCAACGGTGCCACCACCGGTACCCCGCCCCCTGGTAATAAAGGTTTAAAACAAACAGTGATAAATGATAATGAGATAACCTATCAAGTAAAGGCAAATCTTTTAAATGAAAATTTATCAACCAGTTAATTAGGGAAAATAACATGGTTTATAATTTTAATATTTGATGACAGTAAGTTGAATAACTAGTTTTCCATGGTTTCAGAACATGCTTATAATAGATAAAATAAAAGATCAATTCTATATTTACTACCAGCATATTGGATATAACTTGACCAATTTTATGCTTGTGGTCATACTTAACCACGATCATGTTGCTCTGCCTATAAGAATTAGATTCATCATTTAGCACCCTCAGATCTCAGTACTTGATTAGGAACTGAACAAGGAAGGAGGAGGAGAAGTTACCCAGATGGGACAAAGAAAGCTGCATAAGGAACCAACATGAAACCTGTGGGGAGTGAAATAGCCCCCAACAGAAGCAGATTCATGAGCTGCCTCTTGCCCATGTCTGGCACTCTATCAGCAGGGATGCTAGTGGCCTGGCATGTGATTCTCATTCCCTTTTCGTTTTTGACCATATGGGTCCTCGTTGGTTTCACAAGAAACGCCTGTGATGGGCAGAACATGCCACTCTTGCTGGAGCATAGCTGTTTCATACAAGAACACACACACACAAAAAAAAAAAGTCCTTCAGTAAAAAGTCTTGAAGGAAGAATTTACATTGTAACTTGAAGTACCAAAACGTGTTGGGACACACCTGCCAAGGAGCTGCAGGGGAGAGAGTTGAGGAAGCCATGATAAACAATAGTTGGGATTTAGTGGTGAGACGGATGGCGTATGTTTTCCATCCCTTTTTATGGAGATGAGTGATCAAAGCTCTATCGGCCACCGTAGCAAGAAGATAAGGCACGTATGAAGCTATGGTTGCCACATAAGCCACATGTTTGTGGGATGTGGACAATGGTTCTTGCTCTTCGTTGCAAGTGGCCTAACCCAATCGCACAAAAATTCTGGACTTTCACATACTGCAACGTCAGTTGGGGTCCTGGTCCAACTAAATGGGCCGAAGTAGCACATATGTTTCTCTCGTCTGCTCTGCGTTTGCTTCATTGTAACACAATTTCTATGTGGCCTGCACCCACCTTCCTTTTTCATTCTTTTTCAGTTCTTGTTTTTTATTGCATTTGTTTTGTTAGGACTTTTTTCCGTCCGGAAGATGTACAACTGTCGGATTATCACTTGGATAGTTGGATATATTATTAAAATAATTACATATTTGGTACCTGAATTTTGACAAATCTTCTAATGTGATACCTAAACTTTCAAAAAGTTGATTTTAGCACCTGAACTTTAACTTCGTTTATCAATGTGATACCTCCCATTAATTGTGTTTAAATCTAACATGACTTGTGGACCAATTTGATGCTGCCACATGGCACTATTTGTCAAAGAAATAATTAGTCAAGGTCACGGGACTTGAAAATAATTATACCAAAATTTATTTTAAAGGTTTAAAATAAAAATAAACAATACAATAATTGTTAACTAATTACATTTTTTTTTAAAATCCTAAACGTTCTCGTCTCTTGAACATTTTCTTTTTCTCTCCCTGTCATTGTTGCCCTTATTGTCGTTGTTCAATGCCTTCCTTGGAAACTAATACCACCAACTATCAGCTTCTCAACTTCCGCGAGCCTTCTTCAAAAACCACGAAATCAAATTTGAGATGTCTCTTTTGTTTTTTGTTTTTTTTGCTTGAGATGTTTTTCCAAGTTCCCCTCCTCCTCTTTTTTGTAACCTTTGCTATGTATATATATAACACCCCACACCAAACCTGATCGCCAGAACCAAGATGTGATATATCACATTCATTGTCGAAGTAATTACAATTTCATTACAATATCCAAAAAGACAAATCATGCAAACAATTAAGTTTTATAATTTCTAAAATATTAGTTATTCAATTCCGAGTTATAAGTAAACTTATGAAAGCTCTCATAAAACATCGATAATAAATGAGGCACCAAAACGTAAAAATAACTAAAACGAGGATTTTGTTGTGACATCAAAAGATGAACGTCGTGAAATTGAGGGCAATAACATGATGTCTCAACTTTAAATAGGGTGAGTCAAGACCATGAAGACAATAACTTGACATCGCGACTTCAGTAGAAGAATGTTGTGACCTTGAAGACAAAAGAGGGTTTGTTAGTAGAAGTAGGGCTTTTCTCAGTAGGTGACCTCTTTTAGCGTGTGTAAAGATACATTTCGACTCCGATTTGAATGGTACGATTATGTTGTCGGTCCTAGTCATACACTAACTTGCAAACAAAAAGAATGTAAACAAATCAATAAACGATTTTCAAACAAATAACAAATATGCACAATCAAAAGGAGTGTTATATATATAAACCTAATTTTTGCTAATTATCTCCCAAACAAGTATATAACAATCACACAAACCACTCAATCAAACAAAAACTCCCCAATAACGGCGTCAACAATTTGACCGCTTCCGCCACTGACATGTGAACACCAAGGCAGAGAATCAACACTAAAACAATCAATCTATGTACGGTGTACTGCAAGTATAACAAGTCAATAACATTTTCAGTTTTACAATGGAACACTCGAGTATTCCAAGGATTAAACCCAAGAGAGTTCCATGACCAAGTGATTCTAATCTATAGCATGAAATTTGGAAGTCTAACTAACTAATCACTAGGTGTCATATTAAGGCAAATTATAATTGAGGGTGAATTAAACTAATTAATTATCTAAAAATAGAAAATGACTAAATTGTAAATCATGCAAACTATGAAACTAGTAAATTCGATAACAAACAACGGTTGGTTGATTTCCACATTGTTGGTTAACCTTTAAATTAGGGATCTAAATCGCTAATACTCCTAAATTGGCTCAATTTTATCTTTATGCCTCGATTTTATCAAATTAAATAAATTAGTTCAATTTATCTCTCGACCTCGTCGGACGATCGAATTAGTGCCTGATAAGATCTCCTCTCGATCTCAGTTATCTAAATTTTCCCTTAGGGCGTCAATCCTAAACTTTGATTTCTATTCAATTTAGTCTAAATTTTACGATTTAATCGCCAAATCCAAAAATCAACTACCCAACATTTCCATCAACCAACCACCTAGGATTTAGTCATTCATACTCACCTCTAAACACACAAACAATAACTATTTAAATGAAAAGTGCATTAACTTTTTTTTAATATAAATTGGTATTTTTCATTAATATTGCTAAAATGACCAAAACAGTTCCCCAAAACAAAATACAAAGTATAAATAAAACTGAGAAAACCAATAAAAGTAATCTAAAAACCATCAAAACAATCAAAAATCATAAATGAATACCAGCTAATGAAACCCAAAAAATAAAACTAGAGGACAAACGCTTTAGTCTCTTTGCATACCAGTCGAACATTTCATCTCCATGCTCCCGATTTTCATGGATTCTTCCCGGATTGAAAGCAAAAAACTAAGTGCTATGTAATGTCTGCAGTTATAGCTCTCCAAAATCTTTAGAGGAATTATGGACCAGTGTTGTGTCTCTCCATCTCCACCAGCTCTTCGATCGTCGTTGGACCCTTCTCAACCCATTGCATTTCCCCTTTTGACAAGATCCTTCCTTTGCTAGCAAGTGGGCTACTTGATTCCCTCCTTTTTTATATGCTGGAACTTAAAATTTTCAAAACTCATCAATAATTATTTTGCTTCCCAAATATACAAACTAACCTCCGATCTATCCATATGTTTCATCAATAATTCGGAGATGATTATCGTTAAGTCTCCCTTAAAAATAACTTGACCCCTAAATCCTTGACGAATCGAATGACGTCCACAGCAACTTACGCTTCCACCATTTCAAGGGATCAATAGTACTTATACCAGTTACAGTAAGCTCTCATTAACATGCCATTTTCATCCCTAACAACAACACCTGTGCTCGGTTCTTGTAATTCTTTATTGAAACCCTCATCAAAGTTGGCTTTAATCCATTGATTTCCAAGAGGTGTCCATTTAATAGGTTGGTCTGATTTTACTCTTGAACAGGTATTTTCTATGAATTCCAACTCCTTAACATATCCTAAAATGAAAGAATATATTTCGCTAACTATTTGTCTCCGACTTTCATGTATTAATTTGTTTCGAGATGTCTAGAGAGCTCATAGAGTCCCTATAATTAATAATCAGTGATGTATGTGCTTAGCATACAGTCGAGAGAGCCAATTTACCAAAGGTGTGCCATCTAGTTAGGGATCCCACCTAATTCCAAAAGAGTCACAAACTTGTGCAGCATGAAGGCAATCTCTACAAGCATGGATGACTGTCTATGCTTCCATCTCACACACAAAACATGCTACATCTACTATTAGGTTTCTAGTGTGTATGTTAGCTCTCTTAGTTACAAAATTATTGATAATTCGTCAGACTGTAATCTTCATTTTCTTTGGTGCCTTTATTTTCCATAAGCAATTGTACAAAGACTTTTTAGTAGCTTCCATGTCTTTGTAAAAGTCAGATTCAGAGTCGGGGAACCCCCTCAGTAGCAAGCGATATTTGCTGCGCACTGTATATTCACTTGCTTGTTCAACTCACCATCTTATTCTGTCAACCCTTCTGCAATTGTCAAAAGGGATGCTTAAAATCCTTACCGTTTCATGCCCCTCAAAGGTAGATTTTATGACATCTTCTTTCCATAACCTTGTATGTTCATTTATAAGATCAACCACTTTTACAATTTCGTTCACACTAAGTGGTTGAATGATATATGGTTTACCATCAAGTATCCATGCGGTGTCCCAAACTGAAATAAAAGCTCCATCTCTAACAATCCAAGTATACCCCTTCAACAAAAGGCCTTTTGCGACCTAATCACTCCTCCAAATGTGAGAAGGTTGATTTGTTTTATCTCTGCTCGCATAAAGTTACTATTATTATAGTACTTAGCTTGCATAACCCTTACAACAAGAGACATGAGGTTACACATCAATCTTTACCCCTATTTCATAAGGATTGCCACATTGAATCTTGAAATCTGTCGAAAACCCAAACGCTCTCCTTTAGATTGCATAAAGTTTTTCACAAGAACCAAAAAATCCCTCGTTTCATCTTAGACTTTCCTTACCAATAATAACTAAAAATGGACTCAATTGCATCACATAGAGTTTTAAGGAGTAAAAAATAGGACATAACATAATTTGGTATCACTTGCAAAACTGATTTAATAAAAGCCAATTTACCTCCTTGTGATAACCATCGATTACACCAGCCACCAATTTTCCCTTTGATTCGATCCAGAATGGTACGAAAGGCAACTTTTTGGTTTCATCCAATAGCCATAAGAAGCCCCAGATACTTCTCAAAATCCATTGAACTTCGCACCTCTAATTCCTTTTCTATCAACAATCTATCCGTAGTGTTAACATTTGAGTTAAAATAAATAAGGGATTTATTGAAATTACTCTTCGTATTAAATGCTCCTTCAATGCTAGCTTTTCTAAAGATTCAACTATCATCGAAAAATAATAAGTGGGACACTGTATGCCTCAAACAACTCACCTTTGATCCCTTTAAAATCTTATCTTGCACTACCAACTTCAATAATACGAATAATCCCTCCATACAGACAGGAACAAAAATGGGCTCAAAGGATCTGTAATAGCCCATTTTTCAGTGGTGTCAGAAACATTGATTTTGGGACCACAAACCCGACGAAATTTTTTTTATCATGAGTGTTTAAATTAAATAAGTCAAAAATAGTTTTATATAGAATTTTGAATTGAAGAATTTTAATTATGGAATTAAAAGTTAGTATAAGTGGTTTAGTTCAAAGTCAAGTGGTTTTAGAAAATGAGCCATTGGGATCTCTTTTTTGAAATTAAGAGCCGTAAATATTTTTATTAAATATTTACAGAGTCTTATTATATGTGAATTGAAGTTTGGTTGGGTAATTTTGATAATTAATTGCTTAATTAAGGAAAAGGGAGTAAATTATAAAAGAGATAAGAGTTAATTGTTATTGATTAAAAATGAAAGGGACCAAAGTGGTAATTACACCATGGTCAAAAAGTCCAAGCGGTGGAGGATATGATTACCTTCCACTAACTTTTGGATTATTTATTCATTTAGTCCTTTTTAGTTTAAGGTTAAATTGTAAATAAGTTGGCTTAATCAAAATTTAATATAATTGAAGAACCAATTATGAAATTGGACTCTCTTTAATGGCCTAATAACAAAAATGATATTAAACTCTTTAGATTTTGATAAATTGCAATTAAATCCTAATAAAATAAGGATTTACTATTTAGTTTAATTTAGTCTGATTGGGAATGGTGGTTTCGAGGCCACAAATTCGATGTGTCAGATCGTTTACGAAGTCATTAGTATTGTATTAAGATTTGGTTATGAAATTTTATTGTATAGATAGTTAATCAAGTAAAAAGGATTAAACTGACAAGGTTTCAAAATGTGGTTATCATTGATTAAATGTGAGTGGATGGTTTTGACTTCCTTTTTGACTAAATTTTAAGTGTTATTAAGAAAGGGTAATTTGGTAATTACTTAAATTAGGTTATTATTAATTAAACAAAAGAAAATGAAATTTATTATCTTCTTCTTTACACCTTGTTTTGCCGAAAACTCCATTGCCAAAGGGAGAAGCAAGCTTCAGTCACTTGAGTTCTTAGATTGGATAGGTAAACATTGCTCGTTTTAGTATTTTTTATGTTTTTAAGTCCGTATTAGCTTAATCTAGCTAGTTCAAGGACTAATTTGTGATTATGTTAAATGTTATAAATTTTTCCATTGATGAATAAGCATGTTCTTGAAAGATTATGGAAGATTTATAAGCTTGGTTGTTAGATTTCATTAATTTGTAAAGTAGTTTTTAATGATTTTAATGTTTAAGGACGAAAATGTTAAAGTGATAAATTTGCAGGGACTAAAGCTAAAATAATTACAAAAGTGGGTTGTATTGAAAGACTATAGTATTCGGTTAAACTTTATTTTTGTTTAAAAATGGTTAATTTGCAAGTTTGATGTTAAAGGATTAAATTGAATAAAAAGAAAGTATTAAGGGTAAAATTGTAATTATCTCAAAAAGGATCAAATTTTGTTAAATGTTTTGTAATTATCTCAAAAAGGATCAAATTTTGTTAAATGTTTTGATTATGTGTTTTAATGTGAAATCTAGATGAATTATTGTTTTAGATGACGATCGTGCCACGGATCACGGAAAAAGGAAATTAGTAAAATAGTCTTTAAAGTTTAATCAAACTGCAATTTCATCCGGTAAGTTCGTACTATTAACTTTTAAATTTGATATTTGTAATTATATATTTATTTTGAATATATTTCTAATGATGGATCGAGATTGAAGGTTTGAGGAGTAATATGATTCTGCCTCAAAAGAGCGTTATTCTGATTCTGGGCTCGTAAGAGCTAACCTATTTGGGCTCGTATGAGCTACTTTTTATCTGGGCTCGTGTGAGCTATATATTTGAAAGACTCAATAAGATCAACTTGATGCTAATGCCATGAGATATGAAGATATTTCATTACTCTTTTCGTAACCGAATTTGTTATTCTATAAGTTAATTGTTCTTACGAACTTACTAAACTTTGTAAGCTTACCTGTGTATCTGTTTACTGTTTTGTAGATTCATTTGCTGTTGAAGATCAGATCCTCAAGAAAAATCACACTATCCCGAGAGCTCGTTCGATAGTCTTTATATCACTTGGCTTATATGGCATGTATTAGGATTGTATTATTTGAATTGTTTTGGGGTAATGGTTAAATAGCAAGATAATATTTTGATGAATGTTTTGATATTTATTCTTTGTTGGTATGTGAAGAATTAGATATCAATATGAGATGTTTGTATAGGTATGATTTTGAGAAATTGGTAAATGCTGTGGGCTATTGTGCAAACTTAGAAATTTATGTATATAATTGACATATGCATACTTGTTTCGGTAGGACCAAGGATTGTATCGATAGAAGTACAGGGTAGGAGAAAGGTTGTTTACTGACCTGATTTGTATCGGTAGATGGAATATAGGTATCGGTGGTTATACTCATAGAAGTATCGGTTACTTGTGAACTTGTATCGGTAGAAGTGGTAGGGTAGAACTTCTTAGATCTCTGGAGTTTTTATTATTGCTAAAAGCATGACATGTTTCGGTAGTAGTGTCACATGTATCGGTAGAACTATCTTGAATATCGATAGAACTCTGCACTGTTTCTGAACTGTTTTTTGACTGGACAACTATTGATACTTGTCTAACAAGTACCGATGGAGGTCTCCAAAAAAAATCATGGAAATAACCTTTTTGCTCTTGCTGAATTGTAATTATAATTGATTGATGATTTATAATGTGTTAGGTGCATATCTTTATTAAATAAGATTGAATAAAAAAATATGAACAGTGATATATGAACAGTAAGACACGGGGACCTTGACCGATAACTGTCTCGGGTTTTGGGTGTTACAAGATCTCCTAGATAGAGTCCTCGCGTAAGCGAAATGTAACCTCGTGCCTGTCCATTGAGGACAACAGAGTAGCTAACCGTCGATACACATCTCATAATCAAATCCACCCACCTTTGATCGAACCCCATCTTCAGCATAACTTCTTCAATCAAACGTGATTCTACCTTATCGTATGCTTTACTCATGTCTAACTTAAGTGCGAACAATCCGTTCCGACCCTCAATTTTCCTTATAAAAGAATGTAATAATTCATGTAATATGCTTGAAATTCACATAATCTTGGATACCAAAATCGAACTTTAAAATAAATATATGAAATATGCAATCAACTTACAAGTTTTCAGAATTGAGCTCGGTAAGAAAAAAAGACAGTTCATACGTCATATTGAAATTCACACAATCTTGGATACCAAAATTGATTGGCAAATTGAAAATGTCGTTCATAAAAAAAAATTAACTCATCAATAGCAACTCCCACTTCTATCTTACTAGCATTTAAATCAGGTAAAAATTTTACCCGCCTATTGAAATTAGTAACGAATAAAGACTTTGTCGCATTTTCTGTGTCAATGCTTTGATTTCTTGCCCATTTACAAACAATATCTTGGGGGAACATCTTATTGAAATCATCCTTGATGTAATTGAACCACTCATACTGATTTTGGTTTGAACAACTACTTTTCCACTCCCCCACCTTGTCATCAAAGTAAGAAAGAATGCTCTTAGAAGGTTCTAATGCAAGAAGTCATTTATCTTGATGGTATACAATATTATGGCAGGACAATATTTGATAATTATCATGATTTTCAGCTGCATATTTTTACACTTTAGAGCTTCCTCTTTTTCTTTAAAAGGCAGAAAGTGGATTTGATTTCTATGCTTGAAATTTTTAATATTCCATCATACACATGTGTACCCCATTCGTTGATATAACACTCCGGTTCCACCATACCTATAAGGAGGAAAACTAAACTTTTCAAAAGAAGAGAAATAGAAAAAAAATGTTCAGGGTTATATACATGTTAAATTAATACTAATAACAATAAGTGTAACAAGATCAACCTAATCAGCTCAACAGTTTAATATACTTAACTAATCAATTTAGAGATGTTCAAATGGTCGATTTTGATTGATAATCAAACCAAATTAGAATTAACCACTAAACGAACTCGAAGCCAAAAAATATTAAACAAGTACATAAACCATCTCTAGACCCTTGATTCCATAGTCACCATTTCAATTGAAGTAATTTGCTTCAATTTGATCCTCGATTTCAATTTTAATCTCACCTAAGCTAATTCGAAGTTCTAATTACTACTCTCTAACCCGTATTTCTCTAACCCGGGTTTTCTAAACTCATTTTTTTTTCTTCCTCTTAATCACGTGATTTTTTTATTCTTTTCTTTTTCCTACTTCTAGTCTCGACTTTGAGGCATGACAGTTTTTAAATATATTTAAAGAGAACCAACTTGCTTACCTTTCATATATTTTCAGAAAGAATTGATTTCGAAAAAACTGAGTCCCTATATCAAAACATTAAAATAACAATATTCATTTAATATGAATTACAAAAACAAATTTATAATGATAATATATTTTTTCTATATTCCTTGCCTCCTTCTAGTCCGTCTTGCATATTGGATTAAAGCTTCAAAAATTAAATATACAGACCTGACAATAACCTACTCAACTCACTCTCGATGTTAGTGATGGTAGTCTATAAAATAAATAATTTAAGTGAAAGTTAATAACAAAAGTAAATAGAATATCATAATAAAAAGTATTGATCTTATTTTTGAGTTTATATTGTCATTATAATGACAGTAAACATTAGAGCAGTACCGTACTACAGAGGAATAGGGAAAGGAATTGCGACCCTTTGGTTGATGGTTGAATATAGAAGAAAGCACCAAATCATGACTCATCGTCGACCTCCAAACAATAAATGAACCTTTATTACTCATGTTATGTAGGTAAGAGTCAAGATGTGACTTAGTAATCGCTCTACGCTTCAAGAGGTGATCCAGATTCATAATAGAACAAAACTTATCAACAGGTCTCCAAAATAAAGGAGCATCCAGTAAAAACTCGTGACTTATGAAATTTCTATCCATTTGGACATAGGCAAATCAATCAACAAAAAAATTATGAAATTAATAAAATAGAGCATATGAGTTATCGAACTTTAAAATAAATACATGAAATATGCAATCAACTTACAAGTTTTCAGAACTAAGCTCAGTAAGAAAAGATGACTGTTCATACGTCATATTGAAATTCACATAATCTTGAATACCAAAATCGAATGGCAAATTGATAATGTCGTTCATAAAAAAAATTTAGCTCATCAATAGCAACTCTCACTTCTATCTTATTAGCATCTAAATCAGTTAAAAAATTTTACCCACCCATTGAAATTAGTAACGAATAAAGATTTTGCCGCATTTTTTTATGTAAATTCCTTGCTCATTTTCAAACAATATCTTGGAAGATCTTATTAAAATCATATTTGATGTAATTGAACCACTCATGCTGATTTTGGTTTGAACAACTACCTTTCCACTTCCCCACCTTGTCTTCAAAGTAAGAAAGAACGTTCTTAGAAAGTTCTAACGCAATAAGCCATTTATTTTTATGGAATACAAGATTATGGCAAGACAATATTTGATCATCATCATGATTTTCAGCTAAATATTTTTACACTTTTAGAGCTTCATCTTTCTCTTTAAAAGGCAGGAAAGTGAGTTTGATTTCTATGCTTGAAATTTTTAATATTTCATCATACGCATGTATACCCCCATTCATTGATATAACACTCTAGTTCCACCATAGTTGTAAAGAGAAAAACAAAAATTTTCAAACGAAGAGAAATAGAATAAAAAAAGTGTTTAGGGTTATATACATGTTAATTAATACTAATAACAATAAGTGTAACTAGATCAACCTAACCAGCTTAACTGTTTAATATACTTAACTAATCTATTTAGAGATGTTCAAACGGTCGATTCCGGTTAATAATCGAACCAAACTAGAATTAACTATTGAAGGAACTCAAAGTCGAAAAACATTAAACAAGTGAATAAACAAACTCAATTATGGTTAATGAAAGAATAAGTGAGCCTTTTTACCCTTATAGAGGATTACGACAAGGTGACCCATTTAGTCCATATTTATTCTTAATTTGCAAGGAGGGGTCCTCGGTTTTGCTTAAGATGGCTAAAAGGGATGGTTCACTTTCGGGTTTAAAAGTTTGTCGAGGAAGTCCGTCAGTGACTCATTTATTTTTTGCGAATGATAGTATGATATTTAATGAGGCGACGGAAGAAGGGTGTCAAGTGATTAAAGGAATTTTAGAGATG
Organism: Gossypioides kirkii; assembly: GCA_005610355.1. Classification (NCBI taxonomy): domain Eukaryota; kingdom Viridiplantae; phylum Streptophyta; class Magnoliopsida; order Malvales; family Malvaceae; genus Gossypioides; species Gossypioides kirkii. The sequence continues at coordinate 37,805,982 of CP032246.1, forward strand.
TATGAAAGAGCTTCAGACCAGGTTGTTAATTTTGAGAAATCAATCATAATTTTCAGCTCAAATGTAGAGGATGGAGTGAGCAAGCAAATCGTTAACCAATTAGGGGTGCAACGCTCATTAAACATGGAACGGCATCTGAGTCTCTCGACTTTCGTTGGTAGGAGTAAAAAAGAAGCATTTTCTCATCTTTGTTATAAGATGCGGGCTAAAGTCAACAGTTAGTTTAACTGATTTCTCTCCTAAAGAGGGAAAGAGGTTTATATAGAAGCAATACTTCAAGCTTTGCCTATTTATTCAATGTCGTGCTTTCTATTCCCTAAAACTCTATGTTATGAGCTTGAAAGTATTATGCAGAGGTTTTGGTGGCAGAAAAGTACAACTCATAAAGGCATGCATTGGTGCAAATGGGTTGATTTATGCAAACTTAAAGATTAAGGGGGATTGGGATTTCGTGATTTATGTAGGTTTAATATTGTCCTATTGGCCAAGCAAGGGTGGAGGCTTTTAGTTAAGCCAGATTCGTTGGTGGCTCGTATCTTTAAGGCTAGATATTTTCCTCATACGGATTTGTGGAACGCTCAGCTTGGAAATTACGCTTCGTATGTTTGGAAGAGCATTTATGCTGTTAGAAAGTTGTTAAAAGAGGGTGTAAGGTGGAGAGTGGGTTCGAGTGTTAGTATATCTATATGACAAGATAAAAGGCTATTTAAATGAGCAAGAGAAAAGGTTCACAAAACAACAGTCAATAATTCAATTTCGAAGGTAGCAGATTTGATTGATCAAAATACTAGAAGTTGGGAGATGGATGTGATTTCCAGTGTTTTCAATGCCGAGGAAGCTGCAACCATCCAATGCATTCCCCTATCTCGTATAGTTGAAGATAACACGGTTGTTTGAATGGGCAACAGCACTGGTGAGTATTCGGTTCATGGACGTTACAGATCTTTAATCAACAATTAGAATACAGACGAAAACTTATTACAACACATTGAAATTTACAAAAAAAACTTTGGCTACTTGACATCCTAGCAAAAAGCAAAATAACTATTTGGCAAATAATGAAAAATTTTATCCCTACTGCCCAAATATTATATAACCGACGAATTTCTTCCTCTCCAATCTGTCAGAGATGTGGATTGTACCTAGAATCAATACTACATGTCATTCTGGAATGTGGCCTTGCAAATGAGGTGTGGGGTTAACTGGGCCTAACCTGGACTACTGTGACTAGTCGAGAAAGTTTTTAGGATTAGATTACTTTCATTTTTCAATTGACGAGTGTTGTTGATTGTAGGAAGATCTTGGTTACTGTCTACTCATTGTGGCTTACTCAAAATCAACATGTCATGGAGGGAAAACAACAAACTGCTTAAGAGATAAAGATTAAGATTGAGAGTTTTATTCAAGAAAGATCTGTGCTTAAGGAAAGGTTACTTGTTCAATAAAGGTTGTTGTCGCCCCAATGGATGCCTCCGGAAAGAATAATGGTCAAGATTAATTTCGATGCGGCGTTTAGGCAATAGCTATACCAATCAAGCTCAGGGTGGGTCATCAGGAATGAGTTGGGGTTGGTCATGCGAAGTGGAGTGGTCTTTCACAAAAATGTCGCAGATGCCTTTTCAGTTGAGGCTTTGCTTGCTTGCAGGCCCTCATTTTTGTTAAGGATATGGGGTTCCGAGACGTGGTGGGAGTTTACATTAATGAAATTAGAATGATGGTTCTTAATTTCAATTTTGTTTCATTTCAACATGCAAATCGTGATTCTAATTCAGTGGTTCATACAATAGCAAGCATGAGTTTCAAATTGCAGAACTCTCTCTGGGTTGAAGAGGTACCTCCTGAAGTCGTTGAGCCGTTGGGTTTCAAATTTCAAATGACAAGAAGATGATCGGAGATTTGGTCCTTGGAAGCTTACTTATGAAGTTTGAGTGTGTTTTTTTACTTTATTGCAATTATTGTTACTGTTGTTGGTTTTGTTGCTTTGTTTAATGCTTTGACAGCTGTGTGACAGACCACTTAAAATACGTGTAACACACGTATTTTTAGGGTCTGCTAGTTGTGTTTACTTTTTATTTTAATAAATATGGTGCCTCGATATTTTATAATAAAAAAAAGAACACATGACAAAATCTCAACTCGCTTGTGAAATTAAAACTTTTCACTATCAAATAATTATTTTATATATAAATTTTTAAAATAACAAGAATACTAGTATCAATTCTAATTTGGATATAGGGTGTTGCAACCTACAAACTGCTGTATACAGAGGATAACTGTCCGACACAGGATGTTTAGCAACGCTACAAAATATACTGGCTGAATAAATCTCAAATATAACCCAACAAACAGCCTGAGCCAATGGTTGTGGAGATATTTAAGCCCACCATGGAGCATCACCGGTTCTGAAATCTGTTTCCATCCATGGAACAAATACTACCTTCCCGTCTTCAACACCAGCATGTGCCAATGCCAAGGACTGCTCCATCACACAGTAAAGTTGCCCATTAACTCGTTATTATAAACAATTAGATTAAAAAAACTATAACAAAATGATACAAAAACATATTCAGAGCACAAAAAATTTGGATGCCAAAACTTTTAACTACAATACTAAATGCATATGTGTTTGTTTGGCAATGAATCATGAGGGATTTACCTATTCTTAGATTCTTTAATAAAGAAAATCATTTACGTTATATTTCCAAGTTATTTATGTCCTGATGAGATTTTCCTAATGTTGATGAGTGAGAACCAAAAATGTATAATTTAGCTGTCAATCAGACTCACCAAGGGGGCAGGTCCTCTCACAACTCTTCCTTGATCGTTGTATTGGGATCCATGGCAGGGGCATATGAACTTGTTCTCGGCTTGGTTCCATGGAACAACACACCCAAGGTGTGTGCACACAGCATTTATACCATATGTTGCAAGAGTTCTGTCTTTCTCTACCACTAGGTAGGTTGGGTCTCCCTGAAAATGAACAAAATCCTTTTCAATATCAACTTCAATAATGCAGTTATTGCTACTGCTCTTATTAATGCTTTCTCATGCCTAACATTAGCAAGAGAGAAATAACCTAAGCATAAAAAGGATTGAGCTCAACCAGTGGCAAGCATAGCTCATAAGAACTTTGTATTGTAAGCACTTACATGGCAAACAATTTCCTAGAAGAAACCAGAGCTCTTCGAGATTTCATGCTGAATGCTCTTAGGATGGTCTAAAACATTCGATTAGAAAAAATTGTAATGAACACCGTATGTACTTACCTTCAATCCTTGAGTCAGGGTTCGGTCCCCAAGGCCATGAGTCTTGAGCCATTCTTCAGCAATTACATCATTTTCGATTGCATCCTTGGCAACGGTGCCACCACCGGTACCCCGCCCCCTGGTAATAAAGGTTTAAAACAAACAGTGGTAAATGATAATGAGATAACCTATCAAGTAAAGGCAAATCTTTTAAATGAAAATTTATCAACCAGTTAATTAGGGAAAATGACATGGTTTATAATTTTAATATTTGATGACAGTAAGTTGAATGACTAGTTTTCCATGGTTTCAGAACATGCTCATAATTGAAAAAATAAAGGATCCATTCTATATTTACTGCCAGCATATTGGAGATAAGTTAATACTTGACCAATTTTATGCTTGTGGTCGTAGTTAACCACGATCATGTTGCTCTGCGTATAAGAATTAGATGCATCATTTAGCACCCTTAGATATCAACACTTGATTAGGAACTGAACAAGGAAAAAGAAGGAGAAGTTACCCAGATGGGACGAAGAAGGCTGCATAAGGAACCAACATGAAACCTGTGGGGAGTGAAAGAGCCCCCAACAGAAGCAGATTCATGAGCTGCCTCTTGCCCATGTTTAGCACTCTATCAGCAGGGATGCTAGTGGCCTGGCATGTGATCCTCATTCCCTTTTCCTTTTTCACCATATGGGTCCTCGTTGGTTTTAAAAGAAATGCTTGTGATGGGCAGAACATGCCACTCTTGCTGGAGCATAGCTGTTTCATACAAGAACACACACACACACACAAAAGACCTTCAGTAAAAAGTCTTGCAGGAAGAATTTACAGAGCAATTTAAAGCACCAAAACGGGTTGGGATAGACCTGCGAAGGAGCTGCAGGGGAGAGAGTTGAGGAAGCCATGATAAACAATAGTTGAGGTTTAGTGATGAGACGGATGGCGTGTGCTATCGACCACCGTGGCAAGAAGATAAGGCTCGTATGAAGCTATGGTTGCCACATGTTTGTGGAATGTGGACAATGGTTCTCCCTCTTCGTTGCAAGTGGCCTAGCCAAATCGCACACAAGTTCAGGACTTTCACATACTGCAACGTCAGTTAGGGTCCTGGTCCAACTAAACGGGCCGAAGTAAATTTGAGTATTCAAAATATAAATTAATTACAATTAAGTGTTTCTTCAAATATTAATTTAAAACTAAATTCGAATTTTGCCTCAATATTTTTGTATTCTACGTTAGGAAAACCTAAGCCAAAGGAGACAGCTGGCCTGCCATGATAGAAATTAAAAGTATGTCCATGGTCGATTACCGAAAGTAATAATTGCATTATTAATTTAATTTTTATAAAGGAACGGTTGAATGAGGTGGAAATATTTGTAGAATTTCGCCTGCTTGGCAACACTAATTATAGTTTTTCTTTTTTATATTCAATGCTTTCTTTCATTAAAATTATATTATTCCTTACAATAATCATATTTTTAAAGTTCGGACATAATTTTATTTTTAAAATAATTTGATAGTTAGGGTGTTCATCGCTTCAAGTGTGACTTAAATTTGAATCACGTTAATCATATTTATTGTTCGAATTTTACCTTATTATTTCTAATTTAAAAAAAAAATAGATGAAACAAAATCGAGCCCCTTTTCTTAATACAACCACAATTGAATATTAATTTATAGTATTAACAAATTACAATTTTATCACTTGAATTATAAATAATGAATGGGTAGCAAAACAATTACCTGCAATAAATAAAAATAAAGTAATTTATGTATTAAAAATAAATCAATGCAAATTCAAAATAACAATCGATGCCTATTTGCATTCACCATAGCTAACCGTATTTTCTACTTTTCTTTTATTTATCAGTGTTTTTAATAAACGCTACCTAATTAGGTGAAAAAGTTTTAAACACAAAACTGAAGCAGGTGCATCATATCTAATATATAATCTACTTTATATCAACCTTCTCTTTTGCAACATATTGACTAGTAAATTGATAATAAATTGAATGGCCTTGTAATTTTGTTATATCCTATATCTAATTTGATCGTTAAGTCCGAGTAATAAGATGTTGCATTTATTGTCGGAGTAATTACAATCAATTCAAAATTCAATTTATAACAAAAAACATTTCAATATAAGTTAAACATGTATATAAAACGCTTCGTATTTATTTCCGATTTTTATATGAGCTTACGAAAGCTCTATTGCTAACCTAGATTCGAATTAAGACTAAATTGCATCAATTTCAAAATCTTGGATTGGTGTCGCAATATCGAGGATTCCTTGTTGTGACGTGACTCTCTATTTAGTGCTCCTCATGACTTCAAGCAACGACGTCGCCACTTAAAATTTTGCTTTGTTTCTTGTCACTGACGTCAAAGATTCCACGTAGAACCGATAAAACAAACATAATCCAAAATTTAATTTGCAAACAACGTAAAGCCTAGAAATTTATTGAAATTATAGCAATGGATTGTCCTTAGATATTCACAATTGAAAGGCAGCAACCCAAAACAACTGAGATTATTGTGTGAATGAAGAATTTGGACAATTCATTTTTTACCCAATAATTAAAATTTATTAAAGATTAAAATATTAAAAAAAATACTAAATAAGTGTTGAATGTAATAGTAAAGTAAATTGTACTCTCAAGAAGAGGATATAAATTTAAATTTTGAAGATAACATTACTAAAAGGAATAACAACGAATCTAAAATATAATTATTTTTCTATTGACATGTAAGTTTTTAATATAATTTTAGAAAGCATCTTACTGTCTATCTAATTTTATATGATTCTTAAAATTAAGGTAGTAAATTTCATTCCAGTACTACACATATTGACTGGAATGCTCCATTTTGATAGTAAAGAACAATAAATTTTAAGTTTTGTTTCGATATTGGTTATATCAATATGTATCGGTTGAAATATGGTATATTGGGTGATAAAAAAATATAATTTAAAAAATAAAATTTTTGATATTTGTCTTGGATTTGTTAAATGATAATTGTTATATACATAATATAAGAGATGATATTATTATTTAATTTATGAAATAAATTATTTTGGTTGTTTATTTCTAGTTTGTTTGATGATGGATTGAATTTGTAAAGTTTAGTAAAGAATATTTTATATAATTAAATTTATTTATAAATTATATAAATAATAAATCTAAAACGGTACATATTAATATACACCTGTACTAGTAAAAAGAAAGGGTGTACACATTTTATTTAATCATTTTTGAAGGAAACAATATTGAATAATAGCAAATAGAGACTTTTCAAAGAGTCCCATCTTTTGAGAAAGAAAAAAGAGGAAAAAGGAAGCAAGCTCTCTCTCTCTTTCGTATCATTGCACTTCTCTTTAACAATGTAATAGCATATATAGATACCGCGGTGGTCTGTCTTCAACGCCACTAAAGCTTGACCTTTAAACATTATAATAACATCAACCCATTAATGGAGTTGGATCTTGAAGACCCTTTATCAAACTTGAACGACTCGTTCCCTGCTGCTTCTACCCCTTCCCTCTTCCCGCTTGAATCTCATCATATGCCCACACTCTATTACATCAACACTCTCAAAGCTACACACCTTGATATTTCTGTCAGACGAGAAGCCATCTCTTCAATCTCACAGGTATGTAACTCCCGGGAACAAGAGTTAGCTGTCTGTATGTTCATTTCACTCATGCTGGATTTTGCTTTTTTTGTTTCAGCTTTCTTGCAAATTCGGTCCCTTCTTACCGTATCTTGCTATCACTTATCTTGACCGGTTCTTATCAAGCCAAGGAGTAGCGGTAAAAAATGTAATCCTTAGCCCACGTTTATTAACTTCATAAAGCTGCGAAACTAACAAATCTATGACCGAACCTTGATGCTGCAGCAACCTAAGACATGGGTTATGAGACTTGTTGCAATCTCTTGCGTCTCTTTAGCTGCCAAGATGATGAAAACAGACTTCTCTCTCGCCAACTTTCAGGTATATTCGTATACACGGACGGACGTAGATGACTGAAATAACATTGTCATTTGTCAAAGACCAGGTAGATTAAGTCTAAACCATTGTCTGTGTTATATAGGGCGATGGAGGTTTCATGTTTGATGCACAAACAGTAGAGCGAATGGAATACCTAATCTTGGGAGCATTAAAATGGCGAATGCGTTCAATTACTCCCTTCTCTTTTGTCTCCTTTTTCATTTCATTGTTCAAAGTCAAAGACCCTCCATTAAAGCAAGCTCTCAAAGATCGAGCTGTTGAAATCATCTTCAAAGCTCAACTTGGTTTGTCTATGGTTCACTGAAATTGTTCCAAAAATATGCATCTATCTATCACCACATTAATTTCCTTCTCTCAATATTTTGGGTGTCACTAACAGATACAAAGCTTTTAGAGTTCAAGCCATCAACAATTGCAGCATCGGCAGTCATCTCAGCTTCCCATCAACTCTTTCCCTTGCAATTCCCCAGCATTAGGAAAGCAATTTCCAGCTGTTCATATGTAAATAAGGTAATCTAATGTTCTTACTCTCTCTCTCCAGCTATTGACATTTACCACGCATTAAAAGCCAACCAACAGACTTATTATTATTATAACTTTCCTTTTTAGTATTAATGCAGTGCAATAGCCAATATGCTTTAAACATGTATTTTTGAGATTAACCAATGTGTTTGCAGGAAAACATGGTAAAATGCTACAATTGGATGGAAGAGTTAGCGATGGAGGGCAGTGAATCAATATCGGATTACCAGCATATTTCCAGTTCAGGGAGTGAAATTACCACCGTTACTCCCAGAACAGAGGGAGACATGAAGAATAGAAAAAATAATGATTACGGAACCATGATCAAAACTGTTGATTGCGCTGTATCGAAAAGAGTTCTAGTCCATGGACCATTTTAGGAGTGACCATACCAAACCTACCACTCCTTCAAATAACTAATGAACTTGATGTTTCGTTCATGGCTACGTGTCTTGCTATGGCCAATCCAATCCAATCTCTTTGTTTGCTAGAACTGGAAGGAGGCAAACCCAAGATCAAATTTTGCTTCCTTCTTTTTGGGTTTTTTTTCTGTTACTTGTCTTTTCGGCTTTTAGGCTCCAAAGTCCAAACAAAGACAAAACATGACTTTGAATTGTAGGGTTTGTCGGTTTGGTCTTTTGGTGTTTCAGTGGTTGTCTCTTCTTAGTTTATGGCAGAACAATAATAGTGACAGCACTTATACAACTATATTAATATTGTATTTTTAGTAGATTAACTTGTTCTAATAAATAAAGTTCCAACTTTCAATGATTTTTATTGAATATTGTTCTTCTAAATCAAATTTAAAACTTTCTCACCTGCCATCAAAGTATTCATGTTTCATGTTCTTAAGAACTATACTGTTGAGGGATTAAAGGTATGGTTTTTGAGAGGTTGAAGGCTGAGTGGATTTGGATGGACTGTACGGTGAGGTGTATTGTGTTTAGCTTACTTTTTGTTTCAAGTTTAATTTTATCATCACTATTATTTTTATATCAATCATAAATAAACGTACAGTCTATCCAAACTCGTCCTTGAGCGAGTAGAACTCAACATCCATTCCCAAATGGTTAAAATTTAATTGGAAATGAACTCGACATCCACTAAACTTGTTTTAATTAGGATTGAAAGTCATGGGGTTGAAATTAAATGGAAACACATTATTTAATTTAGACCTTTTGTATTTTATATACTTTTTCCATGAAAAATTCAACTCCCAGAAAGAAGACAATATAGGTGTCAAACTCTGGATAGGACATAGGCTTAAAACATATTAACTATAAAAGATATGATTTGGGTGGAGACATAGAATCCAGAGATAAGGCTGAAGCCGCTGTCCATCTGCGTTTGATGACAGAGTAACGTTGCTATCTGCAGCAGTCTTGGAATTGAATGTTAGCTCAAAACCTCAAAGGTATCATCAACCTCATTTTATATCCTTTCCATTTGTATCTTGTAATAAAGTCGGACATCCTCTTCCATTTTCCTTCTATCTGCAACTCTTTTCATTTCGTCTTTGTATTTTCATTCCTATCAAATACAAACGTAAAATTTTCATGAGAAGAAAAAGTATGATTTTTTTTTTGAAAGGATTTTTTTCATAAAACCTATATGTAAACTGTTTGATTCAATCAAATTTACTTGCAAAATTTGCAGTTAACAATAGTTCCTAATTGAATAAGTGATGTAGACTCTTTTTTTTTTTTTATCTATCTAAGATTAAAAAATATAAAAAAGTTTGTTGAATTACAATCACACAATTCCCCTAAAATAATTAAATCTTCAATATTTGGCATACTAATGAAGATCTTATAATAATCAAACTCCAGTAAAAACTAAATCTTCTATTTAAGATAACTTTGATTACGATAATTACTCAAATGGTTTTCTATTGATCTTTGTTTTGCAAAGATGAATCAATGGGAGGTCTGTGTCATATGTCCCATTGCTTGTATGAATTAATAGTCAAAAATTTGTCTGTCTCGTGTTTATATGTTTTAAATTATTTACATAGCATGTGTATAAATTTTATAGTAAAACAATAATTCATATAGACAGAATGTAGTTATGTCACACACAAATTATTTAAAATTGCATATTCCTATATAAAGTTAAGAAAAGTGTACGAGGAGGGTTCTTGGAATGTGTTGTTGGAATCAAAGGGTGGCGGCTAGTCCTATGTTAGTGTGTGTGAGACCTGAAAATTTCCACTTACTCTGCAGTCGGCGGGCTGAGCACCACTCACATGGAAGCCGAGAGAGAGACAGAGAGAACGGGCAAACCCTAAAGCCCCTGTACTATGTTGGATGTGTCACTTTATATAACCGAGTAAAAATAACTATAAAAGATGATTTCATAAAACAAAAAATATTAAGATTATTATGGAAAAATGTTTTGTCTTTTAGATGATAAATGAAAATCTTCTGCCACTACTAGCTTCCTACCGCTGTGTGCCCGTCACACGTGATTTATTCATTTAAGTGATGGCCAAATTGCACACAAGGACTTTTATTAATTTTCCATTAAATCCTTCTAGTGTTTGCTATAATACAATTAATTCCTATTACTATTCTTAGTAATTTATCTAATTTAATTTAATGATTCAATCCTACTATTTTCGTATTCTACACGTGACTGTTCAATTATAATTTATTTACTAATTTAGTTTATAAATTTGGTTCAAAACCAAATTTTTCAACACCATAAAAGATCATATCATTATAATTCTTTTTATAAATTTACGTAACATTTGATCTTTAAATCGAATTTTTTTTTATAAAATTTTCCATCCACGTTATAGGCGTGCCAAGCTTCCAAAACTGAATAAATGAGGAACTTGATGTATATATGGTTATGGTTTTCAAATAGAGATAATATTACATTTGGTACCTATATATTCATAATGTTTAATATGATATCTATACTTTGAAAATGTTCAATGTGGTATCTGGGCTATCAATATATATTTTATTATGGTATATGTACTTTGATAAAATGTTCAATGTGATACATGTACTTTGAAAGTGTTCAATATGGTACATGAACTATCAATGTTTTATTATGGTACTTAGTATTAATACCGTTAGTAAATTATCAAATCATGCAATCACAATTCGAAAAATAAAATTTTTTATTGTAATAAAATAATTTTTTCATTAATATAACAATTATATTACTAAATTCAATCATTGGATTTTAAGATATTAATCCTTTGCTATAGAAGTGTATAAACTATAGTTTTACATTGATATTAACCCAAGTGTAGGCCTAATTCATTTGGGGGCTCAAATAAGTAATAAAAGCCCAATTCTAGCTGTTTCAAGTTTAGAATCATCCCGTTTAATTTATCTTTCTAAAAATTATAAAATGTTCATTTTAAATTTTTTTTTATTTAGATTAGCCTTAATCATTAATTTTCATTTAAATAAACACTTAATATTTAATTTGTGTAGAATAAGTCTTTTAAAAGTTTATTATATTAAATGAATATTCTTTTCGAAATAAATTTATTTGAATACAAGTATAATTTAAGAAAAGAAATTATGGTTAATATTTTTTAAATATTTTAGCCACTGATTAATTCTCCTTCTCCTTGGTTTTTGAGTTTTAACCCATTCAATCGCTGTGATTTACGTTCAAACCAAAACATCAACACGTTGGATGAGATTCTGGAAATGATGAAAAGGAATAGAAGGAAGATTTAGAATATTTTAATATAAATATTAAATTAAAAAGTACGTGGATCACATGGAAATAGACTAAAAAACTTAGTAGCAAGTAGTACTTAACAAATCACGACGGGTGGGCTTGGTGTGATGGACCGACCATGAAGTCAATTTCTGCTGACATAAGGTATCCCAAGAAACAGATGAACATCGGCTTTATCCATGTCTTTCACTTATATTTTATATTTTGTTGTTTCATCAAGCATTAAAATATTCCTTCAACCTTCTCTCTATCAAGGGGAATCTTCCTTACTAGAATTACGGCGAAGCCCCCATGTGGGCATGCAAATGTACAATGCTTTTCGATATTATATGTTTAACGTCCAAAAAGTATATATTATATTCATATAAAGATAGAAATTTTGGATTTGAAGTGTTTAGGTTCGAAATTTATTATAAGTAATTAAACGGTGGATGGAGGCCGCCTGAGATTTGGCTGAAATGTAACGTTGATGCAACAAGCTTTGGGCGGACCGATCCACTAGCTTTGCAGCTGTAGTGAGGGATTCTGGCTAATTTATCAAAATGATTCAAAATTTTTGATTATTTATTAAAATGACCTATGTTCAAAAATATACATTAAAATGATCTGAAATGAACAGTAAAAGTTGAACAAGATCTGGCTAATGATTGGTGTCAGACATAAAAGTTTGTGTTTTTTGGTGTTGGCCATGCACCTATGTATTTTTTTTAAATACGGTATTTTATTGATATACAAAAATACGAGAATTTGAAAAAAAATTCAAAATTTTTTTGTGTAAGCCATCAAATGGCCGACACCCTCTTTTCTCGAAAAAAAATTACAATTTTGGGTGTTGGCTATCAAATGGCCGACACCCCTTATTCTCGGGAAAAAAAATTTAAATTTTTTTGGTGTTAGCCAGCAAATGGCCGACACCCCCCTTTTCTCGAGAAAAAAATTTAAAATTTTTTTGTGTTGGTCATCAAATGGCCGACACTCTCTTTTCTTGAAAAAAATTGCATTTTTGGATGTTGGCCATCAAATGGCCGACACCGCCTATTCTCGAGAAAAAATTTTCAAATTTTTTTCATGTTGGCCATCAAATGGTCGACACCCCCTTTTCTCGAATAAAAAAAATCCAAATTTTTTTTATGTTGGCTATCAAATGGCTGACACCAACTTCTCCTCATTCTTTATAAATAGGGTTTAATTTTTTGATTTTGAAGTAAGTAAAAATATTTCTCTCAAAATAACAAGAAAATGAGAGTGTTTTATTATTTATCATTAGATGAATATTTTGTTTTGGAGGATAGTTGTGAAGTGTACAATCAAATTTCGGGGTTGAGCTATATACTGTCATGTATTTTAGGAGTTGAATTATATATTGCCATATGAAGCGGCAAAGATATGGCTTCAGTGGTTAGATAATTTTATGCGCCATTGAAGACTATTCGAGATATCCAACGCAGATGGACATTATCTACGTTGGAATAAATTGTTATCACAAACAAAACTATCGAATAGCTATTCCAACGTAGATATATTGTTGCTCTATGTAGGCGTTGTGCTAAGGCCGTAATGGTTATACTGTCAAAAGTCGGATGACTTTCTCTGTCATTTAACAGGTAACCGAGACCGACTGCATTGTGTCTGACAAACTGAAAAAGATTGTGTTTAACGGTAACCCGAGTAAGTTTCTCGGTACTAATGTTTGAAATGTTACGTTTTAGTCACTTATGTTAGTATTTTGTTACGAAAAATGGTGACTCATTTAGCATGTAAATACCACATCAGCATAAGGAATTTTTTTTATTCGAGAAAAGGGGGTGTCGGCCATTTGATGGCCAATACAAAAAAATTAATTTTTTTCTCGAGAAAAGGAGGTGTCGGCCATTTGATGGCCAACACCAAAAAATTTTGAATTTTTTTTTTGAAACAGGTGGTGTCGGCCATGCAATGACCAGCACCCCAAATTTTTTTTTCAAATTCTTATATTTTCGTATATCAATAAAATATCGTATTTAAAAAAAATACATTATCTAACGGTGTTTTTGCTAAGGGCCTTATGAGCCATCATAAAACCAACTAGGAGCCTAAGCTGGCTGAAGCTTTTGTGATCCAGGGAACTCTTTCTTGGTTGCAAGCTTTTTGTGTTGACGATGTTAATTTCGGACTGTCGTGCTCTTGTAGCTCAATTCCATAATTTAGTCTTTTGTTGGATGTGGAGGAAACTAATAGAACAACTCATTTATTTGTTTTAGGAGGTTAGAATTAAATTGTATATTTTTATGATAATAAAAATATAATTTTATTATTTTAATAGTTTATATCTTTATAATTTTTAAAAGATTTAAATTCAATTTTTTATCAATTTTGAGGGGTCAAAGTATAATTCTACCATTGCTAATTTAAAATTCTATAAATTATAAAAAATTTATGTTAAAATTTTACAATTTTAGAGCCATTCCTACGCTCCGCCACGGCCCTTATTGACTTATTTTCTTGATTTGGTGGAATGAAATTATTAAATGCTTTTCCCTATAATACAATGCTAACTGTGTAAGTTCTAAACAACAACTTGTTTAGGGTAGTGTCGATGAAATTTTGTCATAATTAATTGTCTAGAAAAAGGGCAAATAGCACTAATTGGTTGCTATTTTGTGTTATCTACTAATAAAATTTCCATCTTAATTTTGTCTGTTTCTTAATTGCATCTTTAGATAGAGATCCCTTTTTTCAGAAATGATGATTTTATATTGCTTACTCATCAACTGTAACTTATATGAGATTTACTGCTTCTCTTTTGTCGTGGATTGCAATTTATATGACTTATGGTATTTATTATTATCGACCCATTGATCCGTTAGTTTATCGGGTTTTGATCCATACTCTGTATGAGTTTGTACATGCGTAGTGTTCACACTTACGTAGTGTGCACAAACCCAAGATGAGGACGCATAATATGAGTTCATCTATACATGGTGCGAACTTTGTGTATGTGAACCCATTTCGAGTATACACGTGTTAATCCTAAGGTAGAGTACGTGTCATTATGCATGTAGACCTACCTAGCATATCACATTAATGAATAGTAACTGTATAATATAAATACACAGAATTAGCTCACCGGAAATAACACACATAAAAAAAACACTAACAACCTTATAAAATTAATAATTATATGCAACAAATAGCAAAAATTGTAGTTAACATCTTATGTATTTATCAAAAACTGGATTCAAAACCTAAATTTTATAATTAGAGTAAAAATAAATTACCCAACATTATTTTTTAAAAACATACTGGAATTTAAATAGTTTCGTACCCAAAAAGAGTTTCAAAATCTAGCCACTGTGACTATGACGGGTATTTAAATTGGGATGGTGAAAAACATAAATTTGGTAATAGTTTGCTCATTCAAGACTACCGGAAGGCCTGAAGAAGCATCGGTGATCAGACTACGACACTCTTTTATTTGTTGATTTGTGACTCATTATACTGCATCTCTAAGCGTTGACAAAAGCTGAAAAGAAGGGATACTTTGTTTTTTCTTTTTTGTTTGTTTCTTTTATTAGATCTTCCTTACCTGTTTAGAAAAAAAGGAAAACTCTGTACAACCCCATTCATCACTTCAAACAACAACAATGGTTAACATTATCAGATTATGTAGGGGAAATCATAGAACCAGCAAATGGGTGTGTAATTAGAGGTCGAGGCCTTGAAGCTGATCGTAGAAATCAAAAGGGTATAATATTTCTCCATCGAGTAATGGGAACTGATCAGCTTCATAGGGTACCACCGACGATACATCACTCCACGTGTAATTAATGTCGGAGAAAAATGGTTCTGTCCAGAAATTACTACTGTCTGCCTCGTAGGCTTCAAACAAGGTGTCGGTATTGGTATTGGTTGTGGTTGTGGTACTATTATCGTCTGAATACAAGTCTAATTTGCTTGATACAACTGTGTTTTCTGTACTGATGGAGGAGTTTTGGTCGCTTGAGGCTGGTTGTTGAGATGAGAGTGAGCTTTCAAGTATCGAAGGAGGATTTGTGGAACTTATTAGAAGATGATCAACGTTGTTTGGCTTTGTTTCTTCTTTCTCTCGACTTGTCCCACGCCTGAGTTTTGGATCTTGACTACTGTTATCTTTCCCATCTTTTGCTGCTGCTGAGGGTTTATGTTTAAAGCGCTTCTTCAGAGTTGTATGCCAATGGTTCTTTACTTCGTTATCTGTTCTTCCTGGTAACTGCGCAGCAATGGCAGACCACCTGCATATTAAATGTAGAATATCTTAATTTAGAGACCCTCTTCCCATAACTTTCAATCAAGTCATCACTCTATGGACTTGTGATTCTTGGATTGTCCTACGTAAACGACCCTGCATTTGATTCACAAGCACCTGTTTCCCAGTGAGTCATGTAATCTGATGATAGTCTCTTCTTCTTCCTTGCTGTAACTTCCTCTTTTGATATTAGGCCTTAAATAATTCATCCATCGCAGCCTGCAACTCTTTCCACACCTTGCAAGACCTGAAACCAAAGCATTCATATAAATACAACCTATTCAACAACAAATTCATATTATTAAAATGAGGTATTAGCTTACCAGCAAACTTTGGGAGTTGACGCCAATTCCAGCACCCATATCTGGTAACATATGCCGTTAGTTTCCGATCTTCCTCTGGAGTCCAGGTTCCTTTCCTCAGTCCAGTTTTATCACAGCAAGGTGTTCTCACCATTTTTCTCTCTATTCTTGGAATTTTTTTTTTGTTGTTGTTGTTTTCCTGCTCTGGGTTTGAGCTTCCCCTGACACCAGTCACCACTCAAATGACTACAAATTTTGCAGCTATTTATAATGTACCTTCTTTAGACCAAAAATGTTACACGTTTTGCTCCCACCATTTAATATCATCAACAATTGTTTTCATTTTCATGTTTTTTTTTCTTTAAGTACCCATTTGCATTAAATAAAAAAACAAAAATCTTATAGGGTAGTCAATATCCTGGAAAATTCACCAAGATGTCGCTTTCCTTCCTTCTGTGAAACATTAATCCTGGTATACAGCAACAGTGATGGAACCTCATACTAAATTTTTGGACTAATAACATTACTTTAATAAAATTCAATAATTAATTTCAGTGAAAAAAAGAATGATGTTTATATTAGAGGATTCCATCAGTATATTCAAAAATATATATATATATATATATTACTTTAATGAGAAATTTTTAAAAAGAAAATTGGGTGGTAATTAAAATTTGTGTAACCCATTATGGAGCAGACCCTCGAGGAACATGATTATGATAAAGCACGCTAGCGGAAAACGTGATATCTGCACTCGACCAAGCTAAACTTCGATGAAGGTGAGGTGAGTTCAATTAATCTGTGAAGTTCAGCACGTTTTTCTAAATGCAACACAATTCAATCCTGTTTCTGGAATTGGAGGTGCTTTTGATAAGTTGGGTTCTCTATTTTAGTATTAGCTTTGACTTACGTTTATACACTCCAAATATGTTTTTATTCAGTATATCAATTTTCATATTATGTAAACATTTTCTCTCTCCACGTATTGTAGAAATGCAAAATTATGGATTAACTTATAAAGAAGAAAAATGTCTTGAAATAGTCAGACTCTTACAGAGTACAAAATACAGACCAGGCAAGATTATAAAAATAATAAAATATTTATGTGGTTGGAGATGCTGCCTCGAAAAAGTAAGACATTAGATACTTGCCTTGCATTCCACGAGGAACATGTCATTCATTTAATCAGATTCGGTACATCACTATTACGTCGTTTCAATGGAATGGCCGGTGCCCAGGATTCCTATCCCACAGGAAACCATTTCTTTTGACAACACTGACTGAAAACTAGGACGGTGAGAGCATAACAAATATCTCAATTATATACGTTATTTTATAATTATTTTCAATTTTATTCATGCATTAATGACGAGTGTTCACTTGAACTCGTTTTTTCAAAATCGATCTAATTCAATAATTATATTTAAAAATTAATATTTTTAGATAATTCGCTCTCTAATAGAGACTTTAGATTATTGAATACTTTTATTTATTTATTTTATACAATACTTATAATTCTTCCAAATTTATAAATTAGATAAAACTAATTTAAACATATTTAAATTCATGTTTTCATATATTAATAATAATATCAATATTAAATTAGCTAAAACTCAATTAATTGTAAATATTAATTTTTTGTTTAATTAAAAATAATATAATTTCATATCATCATCAATGTATCAAAGAATGTTTCAATATATATTTTTTATTTGAATTATTATAAAAATTTAAAAAATTATAAATAATCGAGTTGTTGTAAAAATATATATACCAATAAAAACGGTGGCTTTTTAAAATAGTTTTTTAAATTAAGACGACTTTTTAAAACTATTTATAGATAAAGAAATAATTTCAATAATTTAAAAAAAATAATTATATTAATTTTAAGGTTTATCATGCGAAAGTGGAAGTAATATGCAAAATATGGTCTATTTTGTCTAATTCATCTTTGTTTGCAAAATATGTCTTACATTTCGAAGATGGTATGAATATTTTTTGATATAATGTTTAAAATTATTTATAGTTTCTCTTCAACTAATAAATAGAAAGATAATGTGTTTCAGCGCAGTGAAACTCATATTTTCCTGCATTGACATCAATATTCGTGTCAATCGAATTAAGACTCAATGGACAAGATGGTATGAATATGTATATGCTTAATTGAAGCTTCAATGCTTAAATGAATTTCACTATTACTGCAAAATGGTATTCAACCAATAAAATTATATTAGAATTCAAACCACCCGTAAATAATATTTAGATAATTATTTAATGTAGAAATTCTCCAAGTCATCCCATAACCATTAAAGCAAAATAAACTAATTATCATGACAAAAAATATTTCTACTACCCAAAAGTATAAGATAAAGAATAAATCTCATATGATGAATTGATGGTTAAAGGTGTTCATTATTTAAGTGTGACATGAGTTCGAGTCGTAATAATCACATTTTTCAAAAACTTCGTGATTAGTCGTACGACATTTCATGCTCTCTTCTCTTTAATCAAATATCTAAATCAAAAATATCTTTTGCTAGGTGAATTTAATGTGCAAATAGACAATTCAAGTCAATTAGGGTTATGAGGCAGAGGCGAAATTAGAGAATTGATGAGTTCTCGATCCCTTTAAAAATAGAAAATTTTTCATTTAAATTTTTTAAAATTTTAAATTAGTAAATATAAAATTATATTTTGCCCTCTTAAAAATATAAAAAATTAATTTAATTCGTTAAAAATTATAAAAATATTAAAATGATAAAATTACATTTTTATTATTATAAAAATTATAATTTAATTTCAATCCCTACAAAAATTTTTGATGAAAATAATAATTAATCCCTTGACCGGGTTTATGGTTAATGACAGTATGAAACATGCAGAATGACAGTGTGAGAGGAAGAGTTATTGTTATTTACTTTCTTTTAATTGAGTAAAATGGTATTAGTAAAAAGAGTATTAAAACTTAAATTTTAAAGATGATATTATTAAAAATGAGAATTATAATTAAAAAAATTATTTTTAATGACCTGTAAAATAGACCTAAATCATAATATAATACCTTAATCATACAAAAAGAAAAGGATAAATTTATTAAAAAATAATCTAAAATACCACATAATAAAAATTTTGTCATTAGGCGTTCTGGCGGGTCGTTGTTAGATTTTTTCCTCATACGAGTCATTGTGGTTTTTTCTTTTTTTTTTTCATATTGCAAAAACAAAGTGGGGTTCCACATCACATGTGAACTTGACCACTCAACCATTGACTTTTTGACTATCGTTTAACACCAGTCAACGGAAGAAAACCTTGCAAGACTCAGATCAAGGAAACTAGAAGGAACCAACCACAAACTACAGCATGTACTTTTTTGGGATAATGGTACCTTTAGTCTTTTAACATTTATATATTTTTTTATCAATTTTATTTTTAATTTTTTTTATAAAGAATCATATTTGACCAACCTTTAAAAAAGAATCAAATTTTTTTTTACAGCAATACTAGTTAAAAATTAAATTTTTAAACATAGCAGCATACATGACAATTCACTTGTACATCATGCTATTTTTTAGAATTTTTATCAACTTTTTATAATTTTTAAAATTTTGATTTTTTTTATTTCTCAATGTTTTGTAATTTCTAAATTATTTATTTACGTGACATATAAGAAAATAGTGTCATATCAGCATAATGTAAATGTGAACTGTCATGCGGGTTATAATGCTAACTTCATTAAAAAATTAGTATTTTAGTTAGCCTTTTCGTTAAAGAAAAATAATTCTATTCTTTTTGAAAGATTAATGGTTAAATTTAATTAAAAAAATAAAGATAAAATTAATAAAAATATATAAATATTGAAGATTAAACTTATCATTATGTCTATATTTTTTAATTAAAAAAAGTTGAGTCCCAAACTTTAATGATATGATGCAATTATACAAAGAATTTGATTTTGATTTCATTTTCATAAACTATTCACAATTATTAATGATGAAGCTTAAATCATATTATCATTTTTTAGATATCCAATAAAAATATGCAACTTCATATTTTTTACAATAATTTTTAATTAATATCATGAACTTTCTAAAACTAGATCAATTCTCTTAACTCTGATCAATATTAAATAATAAAATAAAATTATCAAATAAGAACAATAACAAAATATATAAGGGTTTTTTTGTTTAATTATGGTTTAGAATTTTAAGATTTATGATTTTAGGAAAAGGATTAAATTAGGATTTAAGATTAGGGTTAAGGTTGAAGGTTATGTAATATATAGGATTTAATATTTAGAATCTAGGGTCTAAAATTTTAATTTTTTATAAAACTAGATTAATTTTATTAAATTTCAATCTTAAACCTCACGAAAAAAGTGGGAATGTGGTGCTTATTAGAGTTGAAAGATAGTATTAATAGTTAATTTGGTGCTTCTTCGTATATTATCTTATTTATACATCTAAAAGATTACATTGTTATACCCATACACTGGCTTAGAGACATGTCAGCACAAGAGGCAACTTAGAAGGTGACCATGGATGGCCCCCATGTCTTGTACCATCAAAAGTGATCACTATGACCAGCCACCCATGTACCTTGCACCATCTACAGGGCTTATAACGATTCGATTTTTAATGGTGTCGAAAAATACAGTTTTAGAATCTCATTTTCATAAATCAAATCTATAAACATGAAATAGAAATATTTACAGAGTTATTACAAAAATATATTGAAGTTCGATTAAGTAATTTAGTCGAAAAATTGGTTAATTAAAGTTTAGGGACTAAATTGTAGAAGTTTAATCACTATTGAATTTTAATTAAGATAAGACTTGGGAATTAGATTGCAATTATCCAAAGGATCAAAATAGCTATTAAACTAATGTTCTTTGTAAGTTAGTGGAATTTCATGGAAATCCACTCATCTTGATTAGTTCAATTAATAAAAGAATTAAACATGTTTTAATAGATAAAATTTAGATTAATTAATTCTTAATCTAAGTATATAAGCTAAAATTAGTGGAGATGAAAGCATCATCTTCTTAATTTCTTCTATGCCGTCCAAAAGAAAGAAAAACAAAGGAGAAAACCTAAGCCATTTCTATATTCGGCCATTTAAAAATCAAGTAAGATTTCAAGCTATTTTCTTTGAATTTTAAAGATTTATGGTCATGGGAGCTTGATTTAGCAAGCTTATGTATCAATTTGTTCAATTGTTGAATTTCTAGCAAGTTGCCATTATTGAGAAATTGATGAATTAGGCTTGAAATTGATAGAAATTAAGGTTAGATTATGATAAGGACTAAATTGTAAAGCTGAATAAGTTTGATGGTTAACTTTGTTACATTAGGGACCAAATTCAATAAATTGAAGACAATTATGAAATTTAGCTAGGAATAGAAACTATAGGGTCCCTAATGAAAGAATGGAAAATTAGATTTTGATTCGAAGCTAAATATTAGAAGATATAATTATCCTGAGTTTAGGGACTAAATTGAATAAAATGTAAAATATGCTTGACTTTGTATTTGAATGTGAATTGGATAAAAATTGATATTATTTATCTATTGTTTTACTATTCGTAGCTAAAGACAACACTGGGTCGTTGAGTAGGAAAGAAAAAGCGAGAGTCGTTAACGAGTGATGTGATATTTCAGTTTGTACTTATATGATTCATGATCAATCTATTTATTTGCATATTCATGTCTTATTGCATGATTGAGTATCTATTAATAATGGTCGTATGAATTAATTTGCTATGATTGATAATGATTATTGAGATAGTGAACTGAATTGAATAAAATGGAAAATAATATGTTTAGTGTGGACATGATGTGTAATAGGAGAATGGATTTAAACATGTTATATGATATGAGATGTGTTAATGATGAGTTGGAATGAAATTGTGAAATTAAATGTGAAATTATATATAAATAGGATTGAATTGAATTGAAATGAAATAAGTGATTATTATGTGATAGTACAATGTACAAGGTATGAAAATGCAAATGTGATCGATTACATGGTATGATAGGTAAATATGAATGATTACAAGGTATGATAATGCAAATATGAATATTTGATTCCCATGTAAACTTAGTAAAAGATTAAGATATAATTGGCATGCTAATAGAGTTATATGCACGCTTGTACGAGATATTTAATGATAAGGAGATTATAACAAGTTAATAGAGATCCAACATCTATTGCGGATCATCGAGTTTTATTTGTCTCTATGAAGACTTTGGTGTGATGGAGGGATGTATTTGTATATGTATATGTATATACATTGATATCTACGGGCTTTTGCACTTCGATGCTTTGGTGCAATGTAGTTTATGCTTATATAAGCTATCTTGGTGTGGTGTAGTTCACTTGTGTATATGAGCTATTTTTTTAAACTTTACAATTTGGTCCAAATTTGATCTCGGGTTAGCAAAAGAGCTTTCGTAAGCTCATATAAGACCCAAAAATGATGGGAAATCATATTAAGATGGAATAGTATTGTTAATAGCAAATATAAAGGGGTAAATTGAATCGTAGTTGCTCCAAAAACGGGTGTGGCATCTCATAACTCGAACGTGGCAATAGTGTCAGGTATGGGGTGTTACAGGGCCACCCATTACAGATTGTCCATGGGGACTACTGAGGCATAACAACCTCATACTACCTCGGTAAAAGGAGTATTAGAGTAAGACCACATGGTACTATACTTGAAGACAACTAACATACAACATACCTACCACCTAGGCGACCACACAAGTGGGCCATCATTCGTATTTTTGGTGAGATAGCACTACTTGACAAGGGGACTTCCCCCTATATGTACCGTACTACAATAAGAGAAAAGGATCTTCTTCCTCCTTATGCATTCTACTTGATACCTAGACTTTCATAGCCAGGGATGAAGATAAAGGGAGGCATGCAGTGTCCTTGGCCCTTCTAAAATGGTAGATTTTCCATTTAGCCCCTTAAAATTTTATGAAACTAAATGTTAGTTTAATGGTAAATTAACTTGTACTTTGGCCCCCCAATAATTTATGATTCATCTTTGCCCCCCTTAAAGCAATTTCCTGGCTTCATCTATACTCACAACCTTCTCCTCTCCATATGTTCCTAAGTTTTCTTACCTCTCTGCCTCCCTTTTTAATCCCTTCCTTCGACTTTCTGCCTGTCACAGATGAATCGATCTCCAAACAATCACCACATTCTCCTCCTTGTTGAACACTAGTATCAACACACATGTTATGTTATTATTGGGAACCTAAAAAGTGATTTTTAAAATCTTAATCTAAGGCATTTTTTGATAACCCATTGAAAAAAAATTAAATCAATTGAAAATTAATATTTTTAGTAATTTAATTTTTAAGCGTATTTGAAAACCCAAACTAAAAAACAAATGATAGAATTTTTGAATAAAAAATGGTTGAAAATAATAAGTAGATAGAGAGTTACTTATCACTTAATATAAAAAAGAATTCAATTATTTTTATTCTTTTAACATTACCCTTCAAACATTTTACCTTTAAAATTTTGAAAATTATTATTTATCGAATAATTTAATTAAATTCTATACTAATATATCAAATAGATTTTATAACTTTACTAAAAAGGTGTTATTTTGGATTCACTTATGTTTCAGCATTAAAATAATTGGAATTGTATTACTGAAGCAAATATAGGCATTGTTTTTAGACTTTAGTCCAGCAATGAGTGGCCTCAAACGCCCAGCATTTCTAATCAGCTGAGTTAGGATGTACAGAATCTTGGCAATGAATTGTTGAAAGCTTTCAAAAAGAAAATGGGATGTGTGTGTGGAGTCTTTGGAAAGTCACATGTGAGATCCAAGTGGGGGAACCAATTTGACGGTACACCTCAAAGCCGCTAAACTTGTTCCTGGATTCACACTTCCCATTTTCTCTTCCACAAACCTGCTTATCATGCATTCAATGTTTACCCATTTTTTTATGTTACATTTTCAAATGCAAAAGCAGTATAAATCTGTGTCTTCATGGTCCCAATGCTCTGAAGCATCCAATCATCAACATTCTCCTCTTCCTCTTCTGCCTTATTCCTAATTTCTATCTTCATTATATTAATCGAATGCCACGTCCCAATCTTGACAGCAAATGCCATTATTACCCCAAAATGTCTGTACTTGGGATGTCGGTTTTAAACTTTTATTATTATGGAATTTAATCATAGTCAAATTCATTGGAGGAGAGAACATAAAAACCAATTAACTGGCAGACGCGTTCCTTTGGGTTTAGTTAAATAATGTTTTGACTCTTAATTTGTAGGTAATCTGTATTACAATGTTTTAATTATGTTCATTTATTTTTGTAAGATGGAGGGGTAAGGGGGCTGCACGAATGTCATAGTAGATGTTGGAAATTTGGAACCCTAGCCAACCCTAAATTAATGTTTTATATATTCATGGAACGCTGTAATTCGTGGTTAGACTTTTAATGACTGAAAGACCTTCATGGTCCACGCGGTGATGCAAACCAATATTAGTATCTATCATGTTTGTAGATTCAAACTGTTCACATTCGAAGGCACCACGGTCAGATCCGATTGTTGTGATGTTAATTTATGTACTTTCTTAAATTTATTTAGGTTCCTTTATTTAAAACAAATATATTTAGTTTTATTAAAATTGTTGAGGGTGCTCGGTTCTTCCGAAAGAGTTTTTAAAGTTTCATCTTCAAAAACGTCGATTTAGTCCTTCAATAATGGAAAGTATTGTTCTTCAAGGGAAGGTTTTGCCCTACTCTGAGAAAAGTCATGTACGGTTCACAAAGGAGGGCGCCTTAATCATATGTGGATGTACAGCTACTCACCAAGAGGCAAAATGAGCATCTCACCTTTGGTGAGATTCAACCTCTGACATATGATATATAAGTCACCTATTGGGGTATATGGCACCACTCATGTTGCCTCTTGGTGAGTGGTCGTACGCTCACGTAAGGTCGAGACGCTTCTCTCTGTGAATTGTACACGACTCTTCGTGGAGGTAAGGCAAAAACCTCTCTAGGGACAATACCTTCCATTGTTGATGGTTCGGATTGATTGTCCAAAAGACGACACTTCGAAAACTTCTTTTAGAGTCAGTTCTGCTGTCAACAAAAAATTTAAGCATAAACAATTTAATTTTTAATTTTTGTATTATAGTAAATTATATTTATTTTTCATATGATATAAATTAAATAATATATAATAAAAGACAAATAAATTTTAAAACGAATTGAATTAGACGACACTTATTAAATATTAAAATTCGAGTCTATAAATATTTTTAATTTTCAATCTTATGTTTCAAACACAATATTTTAATTTAAATTCATTAAAATTTTAAATTTCACGATTTAAATTAAAATAATTTATTTAATTAAACCATACAAATCTTCCCACCTTATTGAATCAAAATGTTGAGACTTTAGAAAGTTACAACTCCGGAAAGTGTGGCTCAAAGGCTAGAACTGACGTGCATCTTATGTAATCCACAATTTGTTTAACTGTGACTTGACTGCTTATTTCTTCTTCTTTTTTTTGAAATATTTACTATTATATAATATAAATATAAAATACATATTCAAATAATTATAATATAAAATTAAACTTATATAAAAATATAACAGATGAAAAAACGAGAACCAACTATACAAAAACTAAAAAATGATATACACACATTTTAACCTTAAAAACTCATACATCGCAAAGACGTATAATAAGATTTGAATTTGAGTATTCAAAAAAATTATAATATTAAATTTTTTTTATGGTCTATAATATCAAGTGGTTTTTTATAAAAATAAAAATGTATACATCAAGTGGATCTATTTTATATTTTTGGAGTCGGACCGATTGTATTAGAAATCAATTCAAAATAAATGGCTACATCGATTGACCGCAAATCGATTTAGTCATTTTTTCTATTTTTTAATCATTCATTCAATTGAATTGAATAAATTAATCAAATCGAAAACCATTAATTTAACCAATTTTTTTATTTAATTTTAAAAACCTTAGTTGATTACTTGCATATGTTATTACTTGCTCGTCTTTGTAGTTATAAATAATAGTAAGATTAAACTTAACAAGTGGTTCCAGTGAAAAAGAGGATGTTGTTCATCCTAGAGGTTTCGGTTTCGAGCGCCTATGTGTGCAAGGTGTGCGTAGCTTGTCAAAGGGTTAAAAAAATATGAACAAATACTATCATGTAATCATACCAGTATATTCAAAAAAAATTAATAATAGTAAGATTGAAGGATCACTTAATTTATAACCTTTCTCATTACCATATTGAAATTATTCAATCTTGTAGATATCATGTTTGAAGCTACATTAAATTTAAATATATATTATTAATATCATACATAAATTTAATTCTATTAATTTATGTTGCGTGACAATTTTGATTCTTCTTTATAAGTAGGGCAAGGAAGCTACTAAATTTTCTTTCCTTTTGTTAAATAAATATATTAAAAAAAGTTTTATATTACTAAATTTTGTTTAAATAAACTCATAATTTATGATTTTTAATTTTATTATTAAAGTAAAATTATTTTTAATTCCAAATTCATGTATTAATTTCTTGACGACACAATGGAAGTTATATATACTTTTAACATCAACATAAAATTTTAAAAAAATAATTAAATATATTATGTATATAAAAACTTTCAACTAATTTTAAAATATTATTTTATTTTACTTTTAAAAATATTATATTATTTTTTATTTAATAAACAATTCTCATCAAATTCAGATAAAAAATTAATTTAAAATTTTAAAATTTTATTTAATTATAAAAGTAATATAAATACTTATTTAAAGTTTAAGCTTATTTTTAAAATATTATAATATATCAGGGTAAACTACAAAAATGGTCAATTTTTTCTTTATATTTTAGTCATTTATATTTGAAATGTTACGTTTTAGTCATTTATGTTATTATTTTGTTACGAAGTGATCACTCTGCCGTTAAGTTCCGTTATCTCCCTAATGGTAATCCTACATGACAGTCCAACTAGATTTTAAGTGCCAACTTAAATTTCCAAATAGGATGAGAATAGATTTTTAATTAAATAAATTTAATTAATTAAAAATTTTAAACCTAAATCTTAGCTGAAAAAACCCTAAACTCATTTCCACACACCCGTTTTCTTCATCTTCTTCCCTTTTGATTTCAACATCTTTAATTACAAATCTGTCTCAAAACTTGAATCTTTGAAACCCATTAACCCAAAGAAACTTAATGGGAAGAAGATATTGAAATCAAAGATATTGAATCTTTGAATCTTTAGGTTAATGGGTTTAAAGATTCAAGCTTTGAGACAAATTTGTAACTAAAGTTATTAGAATCAAAAGAGAAGAAGATGAAGATGAAGAAGAGAGGTGCTTGGAAATGGGTCTAAGGTTTAAAAATTTTAATTAATTAAATTTATTTAATTAAAGATTTATTCTCATTCCATTTAGAAATCCAAGTTGACGCTTAAAATTTAGTTGGATTGCCACGTAGGATTACCGTGAGAGAGATAACGAAATTTAACAGCACAGTGATCAGTTCGCAATAAAATACTAACATAAGTGACGAAAACGTAACATTTTAAATATAAGTGATTAAAATGTAACCTGAGGTAAACAAAAGTGACTGTTTTTATAGTTTACCCTAATATAATATAATATAAAGATATAGGAGGGTTTTGTGATGGTGGCAGACAGATAATTGTTCAAAAGGAAGAGAAATTTGTTTAGAAGAGTTTCAACTTTTGAACGATGACTAAAGGACATTTTTCACAATACACGAAATGTATAATTTGGGAAAAGAGATTGAAGAAAATTGAGAGGAAAAGATTTCTTTTTGGAAAACATGTTTTTGGAAATTTTGATTTCTTTTGATCACTGCTTTTTGGGATTTTTGAATTTTTCGGATTTTTCTTTTCTGGCTCAAAGGTATTTTTAGGTTGTGGCTTGAAGTTTCTAATGGCGATGTTTTTTTTTTTTTTTTGAAGTTTATGGTGAGGGAAATTAAGTTTGAAAATTTCGAGATTTAGGTTCGAATATCGAGAAATATGATTAAAAGTAACAAGTAAAAGATCATGCGAATCGATTTATACAAGCTCGAAAGATCGATATGGAAAAAAATGAATCTATAGATTCGATACGGAAATGTGATATTGATATAAATAACTTGTATTTGACATGTTAAAAAAAAAAAAATTCTCCTAAATTTTATTGACATTATTTTTTTAAACACATTTGATTGAAACTTTTCTTGCCATATGTAAAAATGTGTTACCAATTTGATTCATATAGTTTAAATATACTCTACGTCATATTCAAACTAGTTTAACGTTTAAATTCACGTCATGTTGACTAAATGACCTAATTAATGTGATACAAATACTTTGAGGACTCAAATTTAAACTTTAAAGACCAATTTAAAATATAAACGATAATTTAAAAATATTTAGTTGAATTAATCTAAAATAAAATAACTTTTATTCTCATTTTATAAGGTGATTTGTTAATCTAAATTGACTTGAGGTCCATGCTAACCTCTTACGAAATGATCCAAATTCAATCTTAAGTTTTGTTTTGTTTTCATTTTTTTCTAAGTATGAATTGTGCAGTACGGTGCATTTAGCTTATTTTTTATCTCACGTTACAATATCGTTATAGTATCTAATCTCACAGTTATTATTGTTTTCACACTAATCGCAAATAAACGCATCATCCATCTAAACTCTCGCTAAATTTACAAATTTTTATTTCTTTTTTATTAATTAATTTATTAATTAATTAAATTTTTGTTGAATTGATAACTTAATTCATGAAAAGAGAAATTACAACATTCCAAAGGTGGAAAGCAAGGCAAACAAAAGGAAAAGAAAATAAGGCTAACCCCAACATGAGGAATCAAGGCATCAAAAACCTAAAATCTGGCCCATAACAGCCAAACCAAGTACCTTCCAAACACAGCTATGGTTTAAGATGAAAAACACAATGCTTTTTTCATAGGCGTGCTTAATAGTTAAGATGAAAAAATGAAAAACAATTTTTTTTTTGTCCAGAGTTGAAAGATGACATGAAAAAAAAAAAAAAAAATTTGAAAGCTATATAATTTTGTACTAAAATACACATTTTTCTCATTTTCACTCATCTAATCATTTAAATTTGGAAGGACTTATTTTTATGCATTGGGATAAAAATAATTTTCTCTCCTCTCTAATTTTTCTTCCATGTTAAACATACTCAAAATTTATTTTTCTTCCACTTTTCTCGTCCCTCCCATTCTTCCACTTTTTCACCAACCAAGCACAACCTAAGAGCTTATTTGTGTATCAATTAATGTTTAAGGTGGAATCCACCAGCGATGGGATGGTTAAACTGAACTCCGATAAGACCGTAATTTTGGATGGTCAATATGCATCATTTGGAGGGTGTGCTTCGGGATTCGAATGCAAAGTGGCTGTGGGGATATGCAATGAGGATTGACGGCGATTCAATCTTTAAAGTGGAAGCAAAGGGAATGCTAGAAGGCTTATTTCTTGCATGGAACAAAGGCTTTAGAAAAATTAAAGTCGAAAGCGATAATGTTCTTTTGGTTGAGCTTCTTCATTCGGGAGGCGGGATAAATTGTAATTTGGTGGAGGTGCTTGCGACGAGATTGGGAGATTTGAGTTAGACATATCTCAAGGAATGCTAACACTGTTGCGGATGCCATGGCGAAACATACAAGCTTGAGCGACTCAATACTTCATCTCTGTCCACCAGCTTCATCTCTTTCAGGGACCACCAGTTTCAGTTTGTCATATTTTGTGTGATGATAACTATGGAATTAGTGATATTTCAATCTAAGACTATATCTTGTAATCGTTTAAAGACTGTCTATTTTTACCAAAAAAAAAAAGTTTAAGGACTTTGTGTAAATAACATGACAAAGTATATTATTAATATGTTAGTCTAAACTTTTATATGAATTCAAACTGGGTAACAAATTTAATATTTGAAAATATGTTGAATTTTTTTTTTTTAAGTTTATGGGTTTGAATCAGAGTGGATTCATTTAAACTTAAAAACTCTTGTTGTAATCATTTTTACTTTTACAAAACTATTTTTAGTGAAAACGGTAAAAACAAATTATTATTATTTTTTTAATTTCACATTTTTTATTTTAATGTTTTAAAAATTGTTTTAACCCTTTCAATTAAATGCATTTTCTTCCATGTTTTTTATTTTTCAAGAAAAAAACGAAAACAAAACGAAGTTAACCTCTATTTCTTTAAAACAAATGAAACCTAAATATTTCAATTTCAACTTTTATATTTGTTAAAAACGATTTAATTTTTAATTATATTTTTATTAATTTCTTTGTTAAGAAACAAGGAGAAAATCTAACTCAACTGTCACTCGTCCCCCGACATTACCGGAAGGATGAGTGAATTAAACCCAATGGACTTGACTTGACCCACCGCATTGGTAATGTGCAACCCTTGGCCGACTTAGCTTCCCTAATTACCTAATTGCTAATTGGGGTCCAAACTTTGGCCCACTGACCTTCATTTTTTCAACTTTCATGCGTGGAATAGAGTTGATGAAATCATTTGAAAACCCACCTATATCTAAATTCCTCGTCCATGGAAAATAAGGAGGATTTGGATTTCTCTTATGGATATGGTTACTCGTAATCAACTACCTTTACAAACTCTTTGATTAAAATCTCATTTCATTTTATTCTGTTTATATTGTTAGAAGATACCTTCAACCACAGACTATTCAATCTAATTTTATGTTCAACATATATAAATGTTTCTCTTAAAAAATGATATTTCTAAACTTCTCACCTAAGACTAATATAACATGACGAAATTAATTCTTGCATAATGAGATTCACAACAATTAAGCGGGCAACAACATAATCATTGTTCGGGTCCATCCTATAATTTCTTAATTCTTTTACCAAAATTTCAACAACCTCTCGTTATTGTTCAATTCCTATCTTTTTCAAAGTTCGAATAATCCTGACCATTTTTTTCTGCACAAACATTTATAAAGCATTATATTTATTACAATATGTACCCTAGCCCTAGCCCTAAACCATCTAACCATTTTAAACTAATCATATTTCATAAATTCCAAACTCTACTATATCATGTCACAAACTAATTCACATAATGTCATTTTATTCTATTCTAATTAATACAATGATATCCCACTAATTACGTACAACATTTACAATTTTTCATATTATTTAGGTATATTAATTTTTTTTCTATATTATTCTGACAAAAAAGGCAAAATAATATTTATAATTTTCCATATTTTTTACTTTAATAATTTCGTTTTTTGTTGGAAAATAATAAAACAATTGCAATCGATATATCATTTACAATTTCCTATATTTTCTACTAAAAAATTAAAAACATTTACAATTTAAATCTATGCATAATAACAAATTAATTTTTATCAAATACTTAATGATTGATTTTTGACACTCGAAATATTAACCCTCATTCTCTAAGCAAAACTATTTTCTAACAAATTTAATAACACTCTAGCAAATAGAATTTTTTCAACTTTATTAACTCTTTTTTTTTTTCTATTTAACTCTGTCTTTTTTTTCTTCTGCCCATAACTATCAGTTTTTTTTTTTTCGCTTCGAAGCTATTTGTTTTAAAAAATTTGGGTAGGTCCGTGATTCTCGACTTTTGGTCATTTCAGACAATATGTAATTGGGATTCGTTGTTGTCGAGGAAGTTCAAATCGATAGCAAATCTCTACTATACCACACTACATAACAAGCCATTAGAATCTCAAATTGATATGTCAGCTGTTGATTTAAAATTTCGAGATTTTTTGTTCGTTTGAAATATATGAGATGCTCGGTTTCAAAAACAAATCGTTAGTCACCATTTTGATTTGAAATTTCTATGCATCTCATATTATTTTGATAAAGAGCACACACATTACTCCAATAAATAATCTATTTTTTTGGTATTATTCCGAAAAAAAAAACCTTTTAAATCATTCTAAATGGATTTAAATTTTTAGAGTGATGTTGTGATTATACATGAGGTAAAAAAAAAAAATGCTGAATTCTAGTTTTTCATCATCTGTCCACCAAAAACAGTTTGTTTGTTTTTTTATTAAATAAGATGAGCAGTGAATTGGTGGACGGCTATTCGGAGCTCTTCTTCTCGAGTTCACCAACCAAGCCATAATTGCAATCTTTCTTTTTTCAACCAACAGAACACATAATAATATCCTTTCACCTGTCCCTTACGGGCAGATGCCCTCAAAGTTGCCTTTATCCCATCCAACCCTAAGCCCCTCAACCCCTTTTTCACTGCCAACTACTCCTTATATATATATATGCACATAATGCCCCACTAATCACGTCTTAGTCTGGTTATTGGAAATACCTCTCTTTTTTAAGGTATAAAGCCGGCTGTTTTTCCAGACCAACAAAACACACTTTTCCTTGTTTCGTTTCAGTTTTTTTTTTTTGGCTTCTTCTCTTCCCTCGTTTAGACCGAAAGTCGAAGCATTCCACAGGTTAATTAAAGTTCTTTACCAGCGGCTGAGCTCCAAGTGTCTGTTACAGTAAGAAGGAAATTAATGAAGAACGTTTCGAGGAACAAGTTTTTGCTCTGTTTTAGACCCGTAGTTGATATGGACTTGATGCTCGACCCCAAAGCAGTCGTAGTTGATCCTTCCCAAAATCGTCGAGCCTTGACTTATCTCACCGTCAAAAACAAGGCAGATACTATGAAGCCTTCAACCACTCAGTCTTCTTCTTCAGTTTCTGATACAGAGAATTCAATCATGGTTCATCGTCCTGGGAAGAAAAGATTTTCCCATGTCATCAAAGCTGTTGTATTCGAGATCTTATTGGTATGTTCTTTCCTCCTTTCCTTTGTTCTTCATCATCTTTTTTTTTTCTGATGAAGTGATTAACCGCCTGTCATCATCACTCATCAATATATCTTATCTTATCAACAGGCTAAGAGGGTTAAAGATAGAAAAGGTATCCCATTAAGCAGCCATGGTAAGTTGTTGGATACAAGTGTTGATGAATCAGAAAACAAGGTTTCAGCTGCCGAGGGAGTTGAAGGTACTGTTTCAAAGCCTAACTCAGTCCCGAATTCAACGCAAAAAACAAGCAAACATCAAGAACCAGAGATGAAGCCGAAACAAGAAGGAATCCTGAAGCGTTGTTCAAGTTCAAGCAATGCCATATTTTTGCTTGTTATTAGTCTGGCAGTGACCATATTCTGGGGCAAAATTTGTGCAATACTTCTTACATCAATCTTGCTTTACTTTCTCCCTCACCACCAACAGCCTGCAGGAGTTATTGAGAACCTGGAAAGCATTACAAAAAGCTCGGAAAAGAAGTCAAAAGATTATTACAGAAAGAAGGTCATCATGGAAGGGTTACTTCAAAGGAAACAAGGCAAAGGGGCATTCAATTTTTGACATTAAAATCTTCTGTTCGCAACAGACAAAATACACAAGCATCAGTTTCTTCTTTCTTGTGCAGTAAATTTCTTTTCTTTTTATTTGGGGAAGATTTCAGAGCATTCATTATTTATTAAATTCTTTCATTCCAATTCCCCCGTTCTTTTTCTTTGGGGGACAAAAGATATGGCTAGATAATGAAAGCAATACAAACAAAATCTCAAAAGATTTGTTATCATTAGAAAGAAAAAAACCCAATCCCATTTCAGCTGCTTGTCGACTCATTAAGGATCAAATACAATACGTGGGCTGGGAAATGAATTTCAGCAATGCCTATACTCTATGGTTTTGTTGTACATGATGTACCTTAAAGCACAAGTTACTCAGACCCACAAGTTTAAAGAGATAACCTGATCTTAACTGAAATTCGTTTCAATAAGATTTAATATTTAAATTAGATAAATTTTCTTAATTTTGATTCATGTAATGATGTGACATTAATATTAACGTGTCATATCATCACATGGACCAAAAATAAAAAAAATTATCCGAGTTCAAATAAAGTAAAGTTAGACAGTCATGGCTTCATCCCACTTCAAAACTAGTTTCTGATAAGGGCAGTGTTTATCCAGAAGTGAGAAGCATTGAATGTGATATGAAATACTAAGAAAGCATGGTAAGCTTGGGCAACTTCTAACTTCCCCCTTTTCTTCTCAGATGCAACATTAAGCATGGTAGTAGATCAAGATTTTATTATTATTGAAAATGAGAGAGCATCACGTTATTCTAATAAAAGAAAGGTATTTAAGCAGGAGTTAAATATGATGAATCACTCATTCACCAAAATTTGTTTGCTAATCTAGACGCCGAATATTATTTTGGTTGGGTTTAGTGGGCATGCATGCATCCTCCCACACACCAAACTCCTCAACTTTCACTCCCAAATCTTTTATAAATGTATTTCTCTAAGCTCAATAATAGTAGTAGATGGAAGGGATGAATATACATATTTTTGATATTATTATTTAAAATTTATTATTAATATAATCATATTAGGTTTGGTTGAAGTTAATTTGTACATAAAAATAAAACTATTCATAAAAAAATTATTTTCTAGAAAAATTTCTCATGATTAGTTACGTGCTGGTCCGCATGTAAAGGATGCACGTCCAATGCGTATAGAGAAACTATAAAATAATAACTATATAAATACGAAAAAGAATGAAAAACAAAATAAAGAAGCTTTATAAAAATTGAATAAAGTTGAGAAGCAATGATCTTTTTCTTTGCACGATAAATAAATTTCATTAAAGAGAGGCATAACGTACTTTTCTGCTCCATTCACAAAAGCTGGCAGATTTGCCAATCTACTCCTTAAATGCATCCTTACCTATGTTTTATAATTTATAATTTTTAAAATCTTCTCAAAAATAAATAAAAATATATATATTTTTTAGTCTCTCCTAGAGAGGATTAAGATTAAATAAATGCTTAAACTCAATTTCAATTTGATTCGACTCGACTCATGAATATCTTTAATTAGTGTGGTGTATATACTAAGCTTAATGAAGGAGAACCAAATAGAGGAAGAGACATTCAAAATGACTTCGATGAAAAAAGGCAAAGAAAGGGACATTCTCATATCTAAACCCACCATTTTTGTCACCAGCCTCCCCACATCTTTTATTTTATTAGCTGAATATGAATCTCCAAATGTATAAAAACTGTCTTTAAAAAGTAAAAACAACAACAACAAAAAAAATAAATTAACTTTTTTTAACAATTTAATTATAGGTTATAATTAGAACTGTTCATGAATTGGTTATCCATTCAGGCTCGAAGGTTCGTTCAAAATTCGGGAGGGTTTGGAAAAAAATATTAAGCCCAAAAAATGAATTTGAACAAAAAAAATTAGATCAATTTAAAATATGGGTCAGGCTTGGGCTTAAACATTCAAGGACCGAACCCGACCTAACTCGACCCGTTTGGCCCGGCCCGAAGGCTCTTCCGAAAAATGAGAGGGTTTGGATAAAAATATAAGCTCAAAAAATGAGTTTGGATAAAAAATAAGGCCCGTTTAAAAAATAGACCAAGTCTCGGGTAAGATATTTTTGGCCCAAGTCTAGCACGACCCCACCCGAATTCACAAAAGAAAAAAAATCTATTTTTTAATGTTATATTCTTGTTGTTTTCTCCCTATTTTGCTACAATTTCACTATTATATTGCTATTATTTTGTTATTATTGTTTGGATATTGTATAAAACTTATTTTATTGTTAATTTTGTTATTATTTTAGAGGCATTTGTTAATTTTGTTATTATTTTAGAGACATTTGTTTGTTAAGTTGTATCTATTTTAGTGTTAAGAAATATTTATTTTAATGCATTCTATATATTTAAAAATAATATTAAAAAATTAATATGGACGGGCTGGGTCGAGCTCGGATTTTAGCATTTTTTATTTGGGTCGAGCTTGGGTAAAATTTTAGGCCCATTTTTGGGCCGGGCCGGGCTCGGGCCTAACAAATGGACCTAAATTTTTTGTTGAGCTTGGCCTGAACCCGACCTGGCCCATGAACACCTCTACTTTATATTATGTTATTTTTATATATTATGTAATTTAGAACACATTAAAAAAATAAACCTATACTAAATATATAATACAACTCTGATATAAACATTTAAAAAATTTTAGTATAATTATATTAAAAATTTTAATAAATTATAAAATTAGTAAATATAAAAAACAATATATATATAAGGTTTAGGGTTTAAGATTATATATATTTAAAAAAAAATTAAAAATGGACTTAAGCTAGTTTTTTTCAAATATAAGCTGTTTGAACAAAATTTTATGCCAAATTTCGGGACGAATTGGGCTTGGACAAGTATAAAGTATATTAATATCATGCTTAGACTCGACTTGACCCGATCCATGAACAGCTTTAGTTCAATTATATATGCTTTTTTTGAGATAATGTTTAAAACTACTCATAATCCCTCCAACCCATAAATAGGAGGATAGTGCGCTTCAACGCACTCGAATCCACGTACTCCTGTATTAATAACGATACTCATGTCAATCGAACTAAAACTCAATCGAAAAAATTAATAACAAAGTTAAAAGTAAGAATTTAAAAAAAAATAAATTTGAATTTTATTATGAAAAGAAAACCCCGTGTATCACATGATTCTCGACATTTTGGTCTCTCATTCACGTATTGAGATATATATATATATATAATTGGCTTAAGCTTTTAAAGATTTAAAAAATTGAATGGTAATGGTAAAACTTTATGGCTTGATACTTATACGCCTAATCTTTGATTCTTATAATAGAAATTCATTGGCTTTGGCCCGCTCTTTTCATAATCCAAAGTTGTCATTCTAATTTGGAATGTAAATCAATGGAGATTATTCCTTGTCTTTTCCCTTTATTCGAGGAAAATAAAAATGAGAGGACAGATTCAAAATGTGTTCATCATTGGGAAATTGCTTCAGCGATAGTATAGCTGACAACGCATTCTTCGGCTAAGATAAACCTCACATCTCTGTACGTTAGGTCTGTCGGAGCTGCACTTTAGGCCCAACACTCAACCATACATCTCTTGTGGGTTTGGGGACTTAAAAAGATTTATTGAATTTTGGTTACTAATTATATATATTGTAGTAGATCTGTTTATGAATTAGATTGCTTTTTAAGTCGACTTGAACAAATGTTTCTCAAAGCATTTAGAAATGTGGAGATTCGATTGAGATTAGATTGCTGAATTCGGAGAATAAATACTCAATTGATTGTGCTTTTAATGTTTCTGTTGCAATAGCTATTTTCAATAAATTACTTTGTATTTGTTTAGATTTTATGTTAGCAAGTCGAAATTGATATATGATTTAATATTTGTCTAGGTTATGTATGAGAGCTTATTAAGTACATTCTAATATATTCATTTGAGGAATTTATTTTTGTGAGAGTGCAAACTCAATTGTAAACATTATTGAGTGTTTACTACCCAAGTTCTTAGAGAAAGATTTGGACGTGAGTATTACATCATTTACATATAAAGATGAGATTTCTATTCTTGGGAAGAAATAAAGTGTGAATCACTTATTGTAATAAATAAAAATAGTAAAATTACTCATTGAGTTAACTTTTGCAAACATAAGGAAATCAAATAGCATAAACAAATATTTGATGTGATTTAATTTTATTTACATAGTTTTTCGCAAAATCAAACAATAGTAGCCATGCAGTCAAACACCTTATATTGTAATTTTCGTAGTAAATAAACAAGCAACTTAAGATAATCTCAAATTTCAAATGTTTTACTGATAGACAAAAATGGGAAAATAAAGAGAAAATGTCGATGATTTTATTTACTAATAATAAAAAATTAATTGACAAACACTGAAAGAAGTGAAAAAAGAAATCAGTAAAAACAAGAAAAGTTTCTTAGTCTACAACCTACCTACATTATCAGCCATCTCTTATCAAGTAAACCCACAACTCATCTTCATTAATAATAACCCAGAATGAATTATTCCATTCTCAAAGTTATTTGATGATCACCTTTTGGACTACCTCAAAATGCAAACACCTTCTTTTTCTTATCATCATCATTAACAAATGATGATGAAGGAAGGATCACGGATTCACGTTGAGCATTGATCAAACGTCTAATTCTCTTCTTCCTCACTCCAAATGCATCGGCAAGTTCAAGGTTGTTCAAAGTGTGAAGAAGGGAATTTGCGCCCACTAGAAACTGAGGTCGGTTCTTGTGTGATGAAAGAGTGAATCCCAAGAACTGGAATGACTCTGATTTTGATGCTGTTTGACAGAAAGCGAAGTATTTTGGTACCCAGAACATATCGCCTTCTTTTACATAGATATCCATGGCTAAGGTTCCATTTGGATACACTACCTGAACTCTACCACTTCCCCTTAATACAATGCTGTACTCTGTCGCTCTTGGATTCAAATGCGGTGCCAACATCGATCCCTGACTATCATGAAAGATATGATGTTATGGAGGGAAATAATTGTTCTGTATTTATGTTATTGTTCTATTTAGATGTAGTGATGCACAGCGTTTTGGACAAAAACCTTTAGTCAAACTCTTTTTTCTCTCTCTTATCTTCCTCCCGTTTCTTCCGTGTCATATGAATGCGCTAAAACTTGGTACATAGGTTGAGATTGATTACCGCTGTAAGATTGACAAGCAAAATGCCAATTCCAGTGTCTTTGAGTGGCTTATATTCGGATCCATCAACTTGAGTGCTCCATCCATAGTTGTTCTTGAAATCAGGACTTTTCTTGTATATGTTGTAAGATTTTGGAGCTTTATGCTTCTTATTACTGTCTTGAATTCCAAAAAAATTGGGTAACAGGTTCCACCATGACCATTCTTTCTCTTCTTCAGTTCGTTCTTGGACCATTCTCTTTACGTGTTTCAGTCTATCTTGCTGCTCAAGTAATGAGAATTTTGTCCAAATGCTTGATCCATGAGAGTGGGTCAAATACACGATTGGCCCCTCATGTTGTTTTCTCAAAATGTCACTCACTTGCGACGCCGAGACCTGTAAAAATCATGGCTATTTTTATGCTAACATCAGTGCACCACCAACCGCGATGGTAGTAGCTACAGCTATAATGTATATTGCTTACGTTGAACGCTGTTGAGAGAGTTTCAGAGCCAAACCCAGCAAGGACAGATGTTGGGTAGGTTCCTCCACCAATAAAGAAAGGCTGCAATGCATATACAGTAAATGCCCATGTTAGAAACATATTTGGATTCGACACTCGCATTCGAGTCGAGTAACTTGTTATTATACCTGGAAAGTACCCATATTGAGACTCTCAGAGGGATCAATGCTGCAAATAATGTGAAGCCTCTGAGGTTCCCGTGTGTTCAAAATGTAGAACGTTGAACCAGCTGGGATCTGATACACATCTCCATTCTTCAACTCCCTCTCCACCATGTGATCTTTGTAGATCAACCCTACCGTGGCTTGACCTGCATCGGTTCCAAAGTCCCACGAAGCAAATGATGATGAAAATTGAAAAAGTAATAAATGGCAATAGAATCACAAATGGGAAACAAAAACTAACATACCAATATGAACGAAGAGTAACAGATTAGAGTCAAGATAAAGAGGGAGGAAAAGGGTCCGAGGCTCCATTTTAATGAACCCAATGTGCAATGGTTTCTCAAAAGTCCTTCCTCCACGGCTTCTCACAACCCTCATTTCTCCAGCATCGGTTTTTATCACAGGCTCTGAGTTTGGCAACAAGAACCATTCCTGTTTTACATCTCCTTCACCACTCTTTGGTTTCTCTCCTTTGAACCCCATTGCCATTGTTGCTCCATAGCCAAGAACAAGCACTAGCAGCAAAAGCAACACTCTTTTACCCATCTTTTTGTTTCTTTAGCAACTGGTTTGGTTTGAGCTGAGTTGATTGAAGTGGTTTATGTAGACAAGTGAAGGGAGACGCATGTAAATCATCCATAGTTTGTCGGTTTAGGTGGCGGATGATGATTTAAAACTGGGTGAGACATATCAGTTCATTGCATGACAAAGTCTTCTGCTTCGACGTATGTTTTAGGATTAACCATCCAGTCCATATTTCTCGCTCTTTCTTCTTGTTTGTTGTAAAGTTTCTTTGTTTATTTAATTTTTCATTGCATATTTTCCCTTTGCATTGATTTTTTATGAGATCTAGTTAAGTATTTCTTATAAATTCCAACTTTAAATTTATTTACTAAATCTTCGAATCCAACATGTAAATAACACAATATCTCAATCTTCTTTTTCTTCTTGAAAGCAATTAAAGCTCCTCTTTCTTTTACGTGTAAAAAGGGACATTTTCTTTTTCTTTTTTTGAAAAATAAAGACATTTCTTTTAAAAAATGTCTTTTTTTTATTGGTTAAATATACTTTTTTTTTGGTACCTTTCATTTTGGTACTTATTCAAATTAATATCAATATTATCTTTGGATTGTGATAATGTCTCAATGATTGATCAGTCAGAAGTTATAAATATCTGGAAAAAAATATTTAAAAAATCAAATAGTTATAAAAATTTTAAAAATATTTTATAACGTTTCATAATGAAATCAAGAAAAATGGTCAGAAACATTTTTTTTTTGATAACTTTCATAATGTTTTATTAAAATTATATCTTTTTATAAAAAAGAAAAAAATTAAAAATAATTTTTTTAATAAAACGATATTTTAAAAATTAAATAAAAATCATGAAAATATTCATTGAGTCGTGTGGATTTTTTATTACATGTAAGGTAATTTTATATGTCTTTTTAGATTTTCAATAAATTTTTTAAATTTTTGAATGATGACATTGTTGTGATGTCAAACATTAGTACCATTTTGAAGTACCAAAATAAATGCCGAGCCAAACATAGATGCTAAAAAGTATATTTACCCATTTTGAAAAGGCGTGAAAACGACGTCCTCTAAAGAAAACCCAAAGATGAAGCAATCTTTCTTTACTGTGGAAAAATAATAATAATAATAACGAAACTGATCAATTATCAAACTGAAAAATCTGAAGCAACGATTATTTGTTTAGTTCCAAATCCAACGGTCTTTTCCCCGCAAAAAACTCGTCAGATTCAAAACAAAAATGACTGAGTCGCCTCCAAACACTCCTCCCAATTCAATCTCTCAACACGAAACGATTCCCACTATCCCAATCGAGATCGTGAGTGAAGAAGAAATGGTTTTAATCGAAGCAGCTTATGCAGCAACTCGTTCTTCCCTCTCTTCTTCAATCTGTTCACCCACTTCCCGCTTTCAAACCCAGTCCAGGACAATCCACTCCATTACCATCTTATCTAAGCGTGGTTTAAATGGTTCCAGTGAGCTTGATATAGAGGATTCCGACTATTTAAAGAATCCCCAGAAGAGGATTAGAGTTGCTCAGCCCTTTTTGCATCGGTTTAGAAGGAAACGGGCATTATCCGTCACAGATATTACTGCCACGGTATTGAAATTTGTTTTTACTTTTTCAAGGATTTTTAGATTATGGGTTTGGTTTGCTTCCCAATTTTAGTTACTTGCTAATTAAATGGAAATCTTCATAGGAATGGTGTGAAAAGCAAATGGAATTTTCCCTCCTCTTCGGGAAACCAAAAATCAGTAAAGCTATGAAAGCTGGTAAAGCTCGCCATGTGAAACTTGAAGAAGAGGTGCATTGTATATCAAATGCTGTGTTGCCCAAATTCTTCACTACACTAGTTTTTAACACATATTCCATGCATCATTTCTGAAACTTACCCGGTTAATTGTTAAATTGGAAAACAAAACTTGGGTTGAATGGAAGCTCTGAGGTTTATTTTCAAGCTTAAATTACCTTTCATGTTCTAAATTTGACATAAATTGTGTTTCTTTGCAGGTTGTTAAAAAAGTAAAAGTTCATATCGAGTCGGCTGAAGATAGGTGGGCGTTGAAGTTCATTAACTTCATAACTTGTGCAAATCAATTACTATTTGAAGGACTAACACGTGAGCTGCCACTGTAAGTTCCAACAGTTTATGTTATCTCCACAATCAAAATCCATCTCTGGCTTTTCATGCTTCACATAACACTCAGCCTTGTAAACAGTTTTACTGTGCATGAAAGAATAACATTTCATGCTTGAGCTCTAGGTTATTACATCTTTCACGTAAGGTTTTTCTATGACAAATTGACTAAGAAAGTGGTTTTAAGAAAATCTCCAAGATTTTGTTTTTAGATCCTGTGTTACTAGAACTTGGGCGTGTGTCAGATATAGGTATGTGCCCAACACAAATTAAAGCTTTTCTATGTAAAGTTACTTGGATGGTCATATCCTCATTCTCATGTCTAGATATGTGCCGAATATGGGTACTTAAAGAAAAATGAAGAGTAAAAACAACATAATTTAAATCCATCGTTCAAGATTGTCATATCTTGATTAGCAGATTTTTTTTTTTCTCTTAAGCATGTACTGGTGGGCAGTCTAGATCAAATGTCTGTAAAACTCAGATCATATTATCAAAAAAACAATTTTAATAAAACTTGTCTATATATATGTATATATATTATTTTTTAATTGCTTTTCTTCCAGTTAAACATTCAAGATAGTTTTTTCTTATCCCAATGATGCTTCTGGGCTTAATGAAATTGGTATGTAGACAAAGCAATCAAAGAGAACTTTAATACTTACAAATTTTAAATTGGCATAGAAATGATGCTCCACAATTTTTTCAGCATGCTTTTGTTTATCAAAGTTTTTGTTTGTTGAAAAGGTTGGTGAAATGACATTTAAATAATGGTTTGCTACGCAAATAAGAGCTATTGGTTTTCATTGTAATTTCCCTACTATGGACTTTGTTGCTTATATAATATCAGAGTAGGCTTTGTGGAAGGCATATGGCTAGTAGGAGTTATCGATGAGTTGCGAATGCCTGAAAATGG
Organism: Gossypioides kirkii; assembly: GCA_005610355.1. Classification (NCBI taxonomy): domain Eukaryota; kingdom Viridiplantae; phylum Streptophyta; class Magnoliopsida; order Malvales; family Malvaceae; genus Gossypioides; species Gossypioides kirkii. Next base: position 37,848,955 of record CP032246.1, read on the forward strand.
AAGTGATAGAAACCCGATATTAGTAGACACAAAGACTCGGGTACGAGACTCTCTTCCTGCCGCACCACAAAGCAGAAATGGAAGGTTGAATATTTTACTGGCTTCAGTTATAATGCAATTATTATCAAGATTTGATATATACACAATGCATCAGAATCTTTTTAATGACTAGCCACTAGCATTTTTATCCATTTTATTATATTGCTTCTACCAAATTTCATGAATCTAACTTATTTTCTGTGGCAGGCTTCAATTGATGTGCTACAAGTATTTGTGGGACACCTTGGTTGCAAATAGCTTCCCTTCTGGACAATTTTTCAATTTCTTTTCATTGAATCGTAACTACATGTTATCGAAGGATATCAGAGAGAGAACTGCTAGTTCAGGTTTTCCAGCTAAGGTAACTTTATGTATCTTATTTATTTATTTCCATTTTATCTGCAATGGCCAGGGTATTTAGAGGGTGATGTACCATCTTTTTTATTTGACAAAATCTATGATACTTCTATTCATATATTTTGGTTTTGGTGTCCTGTTCATCGATGAGGATGGGTTAATCTTCTTTTTTGGTACAAAGGAGGTCGCATCTTAGTCTGGGAATAAGGGAAGGGGTTGCAATATTAATATTCTAACCCCAAAAGGCACATCTTAAAGGTAGCTGCATAAACCAATTGAAGTGAACTCTGAGTTCAAGGATGGGTTAATCTGTTACAAGCAGATAATTCTTACTATTTTTTGCATTATGGTGAAGGGTGAAACATAGAGTTAAGAGTAACCAAGGTAACCAATTTATCTTCATGGCATCAAGTTTAACTCAAATAGTTGCTTTTTCTCCTTGTATTCTGTGCAGACACTTGATGACGTGATTCAATATTACATAAACACATGTAGCATGTTTCCCACCTCTCACGACCGGCTACTATTGAGGTGAGTGAAAAACTAAAGAACTTTGACATGATAGTTGAATATTTTTGTTTTACAAGTGACATGATAACATTTAGGATATGATAGGTGGAATAAAATGGACAATTGTTTTCAAAAATTAGAAGAGGCCTTTGATTCAGTTTTGTAAAACATGGTCTGTTTTGACAGTTGCTGAGATTAAAGTCAAATCAGAAACAGCTAAATGTTAAAATATTTTGACACTTAACAGCCTTGTGTGCTCGGATGCCGCTTTAATTTCTGTTTCACTGATATCCCTTACAACTATCTTGACAGTAAAATAAATAAAATAGGAAAGTGAAGAAACCTATGTTATATTAAGACGAGAAGCCCTATTAGAAAACTTTTTATGGTGGGAACTCAATAGAATTTATCATAAGAGATATATTCATTTTGTTGCAATGGAGGAATTTGAACCTTGATTTGTTGGACGTTACCTTTCAAGAGTAACTACTTGAACCAACTTAGCTAGAGTTATACGCAAACATTATTTTCACCGAGCTGTATAATGTGGTTGCTTTGAAGCAGATATGAACTACAAAAAGATCAGTCAGTGCTGGGTGAAGATGAATTTGCATATGATCCTGATTGGCTCAAAACACAAATTAAAAGCAATCTTGAATTCTGGTTAGGTGAACGAGAAGCCAGTTACACCCCGCAAGAAGAACGTTGGAAGTGTCGCCATTGTCAATTTGCTTCAATTTGCTCTGGAAACCCATTTCCTAATAATCCACGAGGCTCTTCTTCAAGCTCTGATCATAGCAGCTCTTCAAGCTAGAAATGATAGTCGACAGTTCCATCCTAAATGTATAGATTACTTCTTTCTGCATTTTTTTCCTTTACTTCTTAAGTGTAAACATTCACAGTTTGCAAGAATTGCTGTAAAATTTGCTCCAGATGTATGTAGGACTAGGTGAACAATTGTTGTAATTTATACAGTTAATTGTTATTTATGAATTATACATATTTTTTATTAAAACTTGAGTTTATGGATTTCTATGTTAAATTTATTATTCATGTTGAAATCCATTAGGATATATAGATAGTTTTGGCTACCGAAGTCGTGTCACTTCACTGAATATGTACAGAGCCTTGCCTATTGAATGATTTTATTAAAAAATCGTCTGAATCACCTATTGGTTTATCTCTGTTTGCAATCCAAACTGTAGTGATCTGGGACACGTTTTTGAACCACATCCCTATATTATAGTTGGAAGACATTCCTGGTCTGAAGAAACCAAGCTGGAAGACTCCACCAGCTGAATCAATGGTTTTATAACAAGAAAGGGATTGGTTTCTGGAGATGGTATCAACTGCAAAGCAGACTTGGGTTTGTAGAGACAAACACATGAACAATAACAACTCGCAAGTAAGCTCCAGCACCGGTTGGTTTCTGGAGATGGTATCAACTGCAAAGCAGACTTGGGTTTGTAGAGACAAACACATGAACAATAACAACTCGCAAGTAAGCTCCAGCACCGGTCTCATTACGGGATGGGTGAATCCAAAGCTTGTCCAATGGTTTCAATATACAATGAGGTGTGAGGGTGAACTAAGGCAACTTTAGTATGCAAAACACATTTGCTTCCAAGGGTTTAATTTGTTTCCATGAATATGATCTGTAACAAACAATTATACATAAAACAAAGCTTTTAACCATTGAAACATGAATACCATGTTACATTTACATATCGCATGCTATGAAGCAATGCTTCGCTCAAATTCTTCAAGCACCATGCTCCAATCTCCATAAAGAAAGCAACTATTAATAGGAATGGCTTGCGTATTAGGAAAATAATGTAAAAACAGCTCTGAAATTACAACATATATACACATGATGAAACCAAACTACCTTAACTTATTTCCGGAAAATGTTTTTCAAGATTCATGAATGATTGATGATGTGTTACTCTTAGCCTGAGAAGACGCAGTTGAAGTGTAGCTCGGTGTCTCCGAACTCTGGTTTGAAGATGACTCTGTGAAGAAGATAACATGCTCAGAATTGTCCGCGAGCACTTGTAGAAACTTCGGAATTGGAGGCAGGTTCACTTCCAAAACACCCTCTAGGATCTGAACAACCTGACCCATTGCTGGCCTGTGAGCTTCATCATCTTGGACACACCAACAGGCCACTTTACATATTTTTGATAGCTCTTCTTCAGGGGCATCTCCATTCAATTGGGGGTCTAATAGGGTTAGCACATCATCGTCTTGGGTTATTACGCTAGCAGCCAAAGTCGGAAAGAATCTAACTTTTCCATCTTCAGATTGTTCAGAGTTTCTCCTTCCTGACACAAACTCAAACAGCATCATCCCGTAGCTGTAGACATCAGCTTTAGCTGTAACCGGGACTCCTGAAATCCACTCGGGTGCAAGATAGCCCCTTGTCCCTCTCATAGTTGTCAGGGCCCTGCTGAAGTCCCGCCCGATAAGCTTTGCCAGGCCAAAATCTGCGACTTTGGGACAGAATTCAGCATCCAAGAGAATGTTCTCTGGCTTGATGTCACAGTGAATAATACAATCTCTGCACTTCTCATGAAGATAAGCTAAGCCTCTAGCCGTACCAAGTGCAATCTGGTACCTTATTTTCCAGGTTAGAGCTTTAGAATTCTCTTCATGGAAAAGATGGGCATCCAAAGAACCATTTGGCATGTAATCATACACCAACAGCTTCCTTGTACCTTCAGAGCAGAACCCTCGAAGCCGCACTAGGTTAACATGCTGGATCGTCCCAATTGTGCTGACCTCTGTGCGGAACTGCTTCTCTCCCTGACTGATGCTGTCAAGCTGCTTCACAGCGATGACACTCGAGTCTGGCAACGTTCCTTTGAAAACAGAACCAAAGCCTCCTCCCCCAAGCTTTTCAGAGAAATTCTTGGTTGCACTCTGTAAATCCCTATATCCGAAAGCTAGAAGTGAGCCTTCAACAGCTTTCGGATTAATTGTTGTCCGCCGCCTCCATCTCCAGATTCCAAATATTACAAGGAGTAGGACTAAACTCACCGACCCTGCAGCTGCTCCAATAATGATTCCATTATTGTTGCCGGAACTGGAAAATTCAGATGCCGCTAATCGGAGATATAGAGTTTTGCCATCGCTGTCATCATTCGCAAGTTGTTGCAGATCCAAGAGTTGGCCTATCCAAATTCTACAACCATCACTGTCATAAGCATAAGCAGTGCAAGAGCAATTATGAAGGCAGGTTGATTCACATTCCGACATGCTCGTAGCGTTCATAGACTGAGCATTTTGCGGCAATTTCACGTAGGGGTTAGTGAGAAATTTATCAGGCTTTCCATTAGCAAGGGTGGCATTCTCCTCGCACTGCAGCTTGTTTGTCCTTTCACACCCATCAGAAAAATCGCTCAGATTCCAAGCCGATTGCGATTTTTGATGGAAACCTCTCAAACAAGTACAGAAAGGCAAACCTCCCTCGTTGCAGCTGCCAAAAGCCCCACAATAAGCATAAACCTCGCACTGTTGTCTCGGCTGTGACCAAAACAAATTCCACTCCTTGCTACTATCCAACCAAGACAGTTGCTTAATCTGCCCCGAGATATCCATAACAAATCGAGATATGGTCCTAGGATCATAAAGCGAATAAGTAAAATAACTCTCGTTTTCGTCTGAATAAAAGCTGAAGTTGTAAATATAATTCAATCTCATTTCTGGAACTAAGCTGAAAATCCTTGCTTGTTCATCCCAAGGTCCACTCGTCCAGTACTGTCTGGTCCTATTCCACATAATCAAATATTGATTGGTTCCGTCTGGATCTAGCTCCAGAGAGAAGAGACCCGGCGCAGGATCTTCTGAATTTTTCCATGAAATAAGAAGTTGACTTTGATTGGTCCGTTTATTTAAGCTAATCTTACCACCAGGAAGCCATGTGTGTGTGGGATTATCCAAACTTTGCCACAAAGGTGCTGTTGAATTGGGACCATCTCTTAGAACAAGATTCCCAGTATCTTCAAGGACTGCCACTACAGAACTTGAGCTGCTTGAGCTAATATTGGTGGACCAAATTGGTACTTTGGACTCGTTGAACAAAACCAAGTTACCATCAGATATTTTTAGTTCAGAAGATTCTGTATCACGGACGGGTATCTCTCTGTTTGCAACCCAAACTGGGGTTCGTTGAGTGACCTTGTTGCCGTACCATATGCCTATGTACTGGTTGGAAGAATTACCTGGTCTGAAGAAGCCCAACACGAAGTTTCCACCCGATGAAACAAGGGTCTGACTACCGGAGAGAGACTGATTTGCTGAGATGGTGTCTGCTCCTAAGGAGAGTTGGCTGTCGAAAGAAAACCACATAAAGACTAGTACGGAAAGCTTGAGCCATCGATCCATGGTTGTAAGAGGGCAGGGGAAAACACAGATATTTCGAAGGACAATTCAAAAAGCTATTTGAAACACGAGACTAAGGAAGAACAGGTCACGGATTGAGGACACAGTGGCTGCTATGGGGGATAGTTTTATTGTTGCATCTCAATCAAAGCTAGTCGAGAAGACAAGTATGGCCTTCGTTTTTTCCTTACAGAACATGGGCATTTTAGTAACCTCGAATCGACACAGCCGTGCCTTTCCACTACAGCTATGAGCTATCAAATCATTCTCGGTCATTGATAATTCAAGTGGAGGACAAAAGTCAAAGAAATAGGTGGTTTTGGAAAGGTCAACCTTGAAGGTGATTGGACCGCGTAGCACTTCTCCCCCCTCTTTCATATACTCGACTGCTGTTGGTTGGTTTTACACCTGCAAACCTTACCTCTATCTACCTAGTGTGGTTTCATTTTTTTTTTTTTTATATCAATTTGATACTTCAATTTTTTATTATGTTTTTATATGTTCATAATTTTTTAATTTTTTTATTAAGATACACGTATTTTACACATATATTTGCCTAAATTTGAAATTTCTAAAATCAACATTCTTTTTTCATTGAAATCATATTGGGTTCTTTATAGAATTATAAATTATTTTAATAAGAGTTGTTTCAAACAATAATTCATGTGCAGCATAAAAGTTAATATATGATTTGTGGAACTTTTAATAATGTTGAAAAGAGTTAAAATAAAAGAACAGATTTATTTTCCTTTGACTTTTCTCTGTCAATGGAATCCAATTAATTAACTCATTTTATTACTAGGAAGGGTGCGTGAAGGAAAGAAGATTCAAAAGAAAACATGTTATGTTATGTTATTTAGTGATATAAGAAAGAGAATATTACTGTCTAAATGAATATTATATTGAATTGAAGGACTTTTACCCAAAAATGAAAAAATCAATGGAAGATCTAGCAAGCCTGGAATATGATTTATGACCTTTTCTTCCACCATCATCGGCACTCACCACAAGAAATATCTCATGCTGAATCTTTTGTCAATTACTTGATCACTTTATTTTAAATAAATTTTTATGGAAATAATTTATTTACATCGATATAAAATTAAAATATTTTTATATTTTTCATCAAAAAAAATATTTTTATATCATTTTGTATAATTAATATTTTAAATGATTTTATTTATATAAATAATGCATATTAAACTTGATATGAATTAATTGTTTGTTTTATATAAAAGATATTTAATATTTTAATAAATATTAATATATACGCTGTCTTAATTAATATTGATCGAATACCATATTAGTTTATTTTGTGTTGTTAGAATAGGATTATGCTGAATGATGAAACAAAGAGGTGTTCGAGCACGACGACTTGACTACATTTGCAACATTACCCACCACACCCAGATATAATGAACCAAGCACGTGCTTGACTTTATTTCCCCCTATCTTGTCTTACATGAAACCGAATCAAACTAGGCGGCGCTACCAAGACTCTGACATGGATGCGTGGCAGCATGTATGGTCCTGGTGTGGTGAAGCCCAGCACTCTAAACCCAAACACCAAGTCCAAGAAAAAAGCTGGAGAGTTGGGTATTAAGGATTTGAATATAGTGGAAATGTGCATACTGGATTTGTTTTAATTTTTCTTATTTGAATCCGTCAATATGAATGCTGCAATTTCATTTAAACATGTTGAATGTGTTTTAAGTATTTTGTTTCCATGCCTCGTGAAATCATTCCAGGATGAAAGACTTCTTCTTGGAGCAGCAACAACTATGCATGCCCTACGCCTTTGAACTCACGCTTATGGTTGAGTCAGTCAAGAAAAATCAGTGCTCCTCATCTTTACTAATTTCTTGTAGAATCGTGGAATTGAGGGCAAGCTTACATCCATAACCCCTTCTAGGATTTGAACTACCTGGCACATTGATGGCCTTTGGATTTCATGATCTTGGATACACCAACAAGCTAGTTTACATGTTCTAGAGAGTTCTTCTAAATTGGCATCTCCATTCAGTCTGTTATCTAAGAGTTTGAGGAGATAAGTGCCTTCATTCACTTGTCTAGCTGCCCAAACTGGAAAGAATGTACCTTCCTCATCAACTGTGTGTTCAGAGTTTCTCCTTCCTGATACAAGTTCCAAAAGCATCTACAGCTTTGGGTGTTATCCACTCTGGTGCAAGATAACCCACTGTCCCTCTCATGGTGGTCAGGACCCGACTAAACTCTCGTCCTAGAAGATTTGCTAGTCCAAAATCTGCCAATTTTGAACAATTGTCAACATCTAAAAGAATGTTTTCTGGCTTGATGTTACAGTGAATGATACTGTATACACAATTCTCATGGAGATAAGCCAGTCCTCTTGCTGCACCAAGGGCAATTAGGTATCTTGTTTGCCATGAAATCGTATACCAACAGCTTTCTCGAACCCTCCAAGCGGAACCCACGAAGACGAACGAGATTAATATGATTGATCTTCCCAATTGTATTGACTTCTGCACGAAATTGTTTCTCTCCCTGATTGATGCTCTCAAGCTTCTTCACTGCTATAATACTTCCATCTGGCAAAGTCCCTCTGAAAACAGAACCAAAGGCTCCTTTTCCCAATTTTTGAGAGAATTTCTTGGTTGCCTTGTGTATCCAAAAACCACGGAGTGGACCCGGCTCTGGAGTGATATTTGTGTCCCCCCTTTCATAACTGCAAGAATCATTAGGCCTATAAGTAGTAGTCCTACTGAAAAAGCAATTGCAATAACAATCACTCTCTTCCTATTTGTGGAACTAGATTCATTAGAAATTTTAGAATCCATCATCTTCATATGCAGAGTTTTCCCTGTAATATCATCTTGTCCAAGTTGTTCCAGACTCAAGACGTCTCCAATCCAAATAGAACACTGATTGCCTTCATAAGCATAAGCAGTACAAGAGCGATTCTTTAGACAGGTTGATTTGCATTCCATGCTGCTATCAGCTATCGTAATTTGTGGATGTGCAGGGAAAGTTGTGTTACGGCTTTCTAAGAATTGGTCCCCCCTGCCAACACTAGCATTGTCGTACTGCAGTTTGGTCTTCCTTACACACCCTTCAGAACAAACCTGTCGGTTCCAATTCTGTTCAGAAGTTGGCTGAGAGCCAGTCAAACAAGCACAAGACGAGTTCGCATTGCAGCTGCCAAAAGCCCCACAATAAGAATAAACCTGGCAATTGGCATCGTTGTCTCGGCAGTGACCAAAACACATTGCACTGCTTGTTGCTTTCTGACCATGACTGTTGCTTAATGCTTAATCTGCCCCGAAATATCCGTAGCAAATCGAGATATGGTATCAGGATTATAAAGCGAATAAGTAAAATAACTCGCCGTTTTCGTCCGAATGAAGGCTTAAGTTGTAGATATAATTCAATCTCATTTCTGGGACTAAGCTGAAAACCCTTGCTGGTTCACCCCAAGGTCCACTTGTCCAGAAATACTCGGTCCTATTCCACAGATTAAGATATTAATTGGTTCCTCTGGGATCTAAGTCCAGAGAGAAGAAACCCGGCGCAGGATCTTCTGAATTTTTCCATGAAATAAGAAGTTGACTTTGTTTGGTTCGTTTATTTAAGCCAATCTTACCACCAGGAAGCCATGTGTGTGTGGGATGATCAAAACTTTGCCGCAAAGGTGTTGATGGATTAGGACCATCTCTTAAAAGAAGATTCCCTGTATCTTCAAGGACTGCTACTACAGAACTTGAGTTGCTTGAGCTAATATTTGTGGACCAGATTGGTACTTGGGACTCGTTGAACAAAACTAAGTTACCATCAGACACTTTCAGTGAAGAGTATATATCACGGACTGGTATCTCCCTGTTTGCAACCCAAACTAGGGACTGTTCAGACACCTTACCACCGTACGATATGCCTATGTAGTAGTTGGAAGACTTACCTGGTGTGAAGAAGCCCAACACGAAGTTTCCACCTGATGAAACAATGGTCTGATTACCGAAGAGAGAGTGATTTGCTGAGATGGTGTCTGCTCCTAAGGAGAGTTGGCTGTTGCAAGAAAACCAAATAAAGAGTGGTAGGGATAGTTTCAAACATGGATTATTATTCCTGTTGTACAAGGCTGTAAGAGGATTCTTGGGAGGGGAAAAACACAGATATTTCGAAGGACAATCACAAAGCTATTTGAGACAAGGAATAACAGGTCACGGATTGTTAGAGCAAAATAATTTTTTGGCTCCACCACTGCTCGTTGAGAAGACAAGTATGGCCTTTCTTGTTTCCTCACAGAACATGGGCATTTTACTTATCAAATCTTTTTCGATAAAAAGTAATGCATGTAATAAAATACTTGGCTTACTGCATTTTACAACTATTGAAGCTGTTTTGTGGTTATTCCCACACGTTCACATTTTATTATCCACTACTTTTGCATAATAATGAAATTGATGGAGTCGAAAAACAAAATTTCACAAGTTTGTACACAAGTTTACAATAAAAATGCAGGTGTAGGTGCAGCAAACAAAATAACTATTTTTTAATTAAAATTTCAATTATTACAAATCTTCAAGAATTTCTTTAAACTTTTTTTCAATATTTTATCGTTTTTATATTTTATTTTGATTTTTTAAAATTTACATTTTTTTATAATATTTTTGAAAGTATAAATTTTAGTTTTTTCAAATTTTATAATTTAATATACAAAATATTAAAAATAAAAATGTTGATGCAGTGCATTCTAAAGTTGTGGATTAAATCAGATAGCAGAATAATAATTAAAATACTAAAACGTGATACAAAATTAAGTATAAATATTTGTATGAATCTTGTTTAAAACATGTTGAATTAGTTTAACTAGATAATGCACTGTTTGACTCTTTTAATTTTATAAAAAAAAATCATTTAATTTCTATTTTTTAAAACTTTTAAATTTGTAATTTTATTAAAACGTGAGGAAAGTTAAAGAAAAATTGGATGGGGAAGAATAAGAAAAAAAGTTGGCGCATCGGATATAATTCCCATTGTCAGCAGGTTTTAGAGCTCACCTAAATTTCTGTGATTTTCAATTCCCAAACCCCAAAAAGGTCAACCAAAAATCTTTGTCTTCTGTTCTGATGAATCCACAACAACCCACTCCATCGGAACCCGACCTTCAGGTTCCATCCCTCGCTTCCCTCCGAATCCAGCCCTCTTCCCCGCGTTTCCCTTTCTCCACCCCCATCGCCGGTGCTCAGCGTCGCATCGCCATCGCCGTTGACTTAAGCGACGAGAGTGCTTATGCCGTCCGGTGGGCTGTCCAGAATTACCTTCGTCCGGGAGACGCCGTCGTCCTCCTCCACGTCCGTCCGACTTCCGTCCTTTACGGTGCCGACTGGGGCTCTATCAAACTCCAAATCACCCCCAACTCCACGAATAATCACGAATACGCCACCGCAATCAGCGGCGATCACTCCGACGAAGGGTCGCAGCAGAAACTCGAGAACGACTTCGACGTTTTCACGACAACCAAGGCGAACACGCTGGCCCAGCCGTTAGTGGATGCTCAGATTCCGTTTAAAATCCACATAGTCAAAGACCATGACATGAAGGAGAGATTGTGTTTGGAAGTGGAGAGATTAGGGCTGAGTGCGGTGATCATGGGGAGCAGAGGATTCGGAGCCTCTAGAAGAACCTGCAAGGGAAGGCTAGGAAGCGTTAGTGATTATTGCGTCCACCACTGCATTTGTCCAGTGGTAGTGGTCCGGTACCCTGATGAGGAAAATGGAAATGGTGGAGCCGAGAAGGTGACGAAGAACATCGTTGAAGATGTGGAGCTGCAGCCGGTACCTGAAGAGGAACAGGAGTATAATGATGCGGAGGAGGAACACACAGGTTTGGGTTTTCGTATTTGTAATTGATTTTGTCTGTGTTTGATGGTTATCAACTGCTTCCATTTGTAATTGAGTTTTTATGGCTTTATGAACATGATGAAATGCTTGTTAGAAGTTCCAAATACTACAGTTTATGACTTGTGACTTGTGAGAAGTAATAAGTAGCAGCCTGAATTGAGGTTTTGCTTAGTTGTAGCGTGTTGGCTGGGAAAGATAATGAAAATAATGAAGATTATTAAACCATTGAAGGGATAGCACTGGTACATGATATTTTAGCCTAGAAATCATGATATAGACATTTGGAATTAACCTAATGAAATGGCCTATGGACTGGGAGATGCAGAATTTAGTGCATAACACGTAGTACTTTGGGCCTTACATGTTGTCTTTGGTGTTACCATTGTTTCTAGAGCTGCAGAAACATGCAAGGCCTTAGTATTATTTGCTTTAAGTTAAACAATTATGTATATTACTATAAAAATTACTTCTCATTGCTTCATATTTCTTGTTATCAGATGCTTAATATGACTTGGAGCACTGACAAGTGCCTACTGATTCAGGTAATTAATATGACTCCAAGCTTTAATCTGTTTGAGGCCCATTTCTGAATTCTTTCTTCCCCTTCACACCCATGAATTGCCTTTTAATAGTAGCAGAGAACAAACGCTTTGTTCTTAATGTAAAACCCATACTGATAATGTGCTATTTAATGCATTATTAGTTTTCAAACCTATAGTTTGGCTTTACTCCTGTATATATCTTGTGAAACTCCTTTGCTAATTAAGTGTAAACTTTTATTTTGAATTACCGGATGAGGCTGACTGACTACTGATATGGCCCCTGCACTGATATTGCAGCAAAGGGTGAAAGGAAAAATCCAAAATGTGAAGACTTTGTGGTGTCAAAGATGCGTGAGAATCTTGTGTGGTGACGAACATTTTTGCTTTGTATAGATGGATAGAAATGGGGCTCTTAGGTTTTTCTCTTGTGTACTTCCTGCTGATTGTGTTTCGACAATTAACTGTTCAATGTATATGTATACGGTTTGCCGTACTGGATTTCTTCGCTCAGGCGTGTTAATAATACTGTAGGAATAACAGATTTTTGTACTTCAAAACTGCACCCTTTTTCAGGTGTTGCACTTGTTTGGTATCATCATGGTCGAGTGAGCGGTCATATATCTTTGGATGAGACAGGGGTCGGCAGCTTCTGCTGCCTGGTCATTTGGTTCAATGACCATGGCTAACCATACCTTATTGATGCCCGATTTGGTTGAATAGTTGGACTAGTGCAGAACCGAAACTGGCTGAGAACATGTTCAGGGTATGAAATTTGACGATGAATGCAACTAGATATGTATTAGCATGTCGGTCTTTCCCCCATGCGCCGAGTACCACTCACCCTGAATGAGCAATATGATTGCTTTAGTTGAATCGAGTGAAAAACTTTTATCATCTTTTAACTCAATTTGAAATTTTTTCGATCTGAGTTGAGTGAATTGAAATTCAAGTCGATTCGAGTCGAGTGAAATTGTTTGAGATAAATTAAAAAAAATTAAACATATCAAATTAAAATTTTGTTATAATATAATTAATTATATATTACAACACTTAAATTTGAAACCATATATATTTAAAAAAGTTTTCGAAGTAAAATAAGAAAAAAAAATAAGATACTTTATGGTAAACGTAAATAATTAATTAACTTATTTAAATTTTAAAATTATTATTTTAGAAAAAATATTAATTTTTATATTTTTAAAAAATTATAATTTTAAAAAGTATAGTTTTTATTTTTCATAAACATTTTGAATTTTTAGAAATTATTTTGATTCTTTTTGTAATTTTTGTTAAGAGATCAATTTGCTCATTTTAAAAATTATAAACAAAGATTAAAAAGGTATTTATATCAACTTGTTATTCGAATTATTCGAGTCATTCGAATTGTAAAATTCGACTCAAATTTGAAACTCGAATAATATTCGAGTTGACTCGTAAAAATCAAATAACTCGATTTGATTAAGTCAGAAATTTAAATCTTTTTTACAAATTTCTCTCACATTGGAGCAGTGCAAGTGAAAGAAGGCTCCAATCTGTGAGATGCGTCACCATTAGCAGTAACCAACAAGGGAGAAAGCAGCAAGTTATGCAACCAAAAAGGGTACAAAACATAAGAGATGCAACATTATTGTTTTCCACACATTTTCTCGCATACAAATAAGAAACCAAGTATGAGAACTTCCGTCCCATTTTGGCAAAATCAACTCTAAAAATGTCTAGTCACACCAAATACCTTGAGTGACATTTATTGCAGTTACCACAACCAACTTAACTCCAATGTGAAATAGTCTAAAACCAGATTCCACTCATCAAAGTAACTCTATTTCATTGAAGCCCCAGAGTTCCCTCGCTTTGGGTCCTTCGCATAGAAAGCTCTGATTTAAAGTTGGGAACTTTGCTACCAAGATCTACATCATGATTTCGACGGTTGTTTGTTGCCTTCGCTCCACTAGGAGGATAGCGCCCATGCCTGCCTCTCGACTGCATTGGGGAAGCCACTTGGCTTTTCTGACCACGAGTTGATGAAGAGGATGGCCGGTGAGTAGAAGTACCATGGCTGTTCTTCCTTGTAGCTCTGTGTTCCGATCTAAGGCCACGATCAAATTGATGGGCACTGATGCCTAGCCTTACTGATCGTTCTGCACCATCCTTCACTGTGCTGACTTTAATAGCCTGCCGGTTAAAGTAAACCAAATTTGGAAGAAGGCCTTGCAAATGCTTTTTCAGATTTTCATCTCCAACATTCTTCTGTGCGGGATTACCTTCCAAGCCAATGGCTTGCAAGGAATTATAGTTTGCTGCAAGTTGGCCGAGACATTTGGCAGTAGAGATTTTATTGAAACGCAGATCCAAAACAGTCAATTTTAAGAGACGATGAAGACCCTCTACCTCACTTATCTTGTTTCCAGCCAGGTATAACTCTTTAAGAGAGGAACAAGAAGCCAAACCTTCAATGGATTATGTGACAGAATAACAGGAAGTAGATTAGAAGATTAAAATACCGGAAGGTAAAAGAGTAATATAGCAATGAAAATAGAACAGCTAATCATGTGCGGTTTGTCACATACCATGACCAATTCTAAATATCCGGTTGTAGCTCAGATTCAGCACACGAAGTCGAGTAAGTTCACGTAAACCCTCAATGGTGGATATATTATTCCTTGACAGATTCAACATGTGAAGTCCTCGAGGAAGAGCACCAGCAGTAATCCTTGCTGTAAGTACATGTACAAATAATGAGAAAGCAGATTTATACAAAAGGACAGTTCTGTGTATACTCCAAATCATAAGACTTCTAAAGATGTCAAAATAGAAGTTAAATCCAGAACTGAAACTATTTGCAGTTGAAGATACCTACCTATTGCATTTCCTGATAGATTAAGCACCTTCAAGCTGACAAATGCACTGAGAAACGGTATAACAACCAAACCATGATTTGCCAGTTGAGCTGTGGTTGCTGAGACACCCAGAGAAGATATATATCTTTTTGCAGCTTCCATGCCAGGAGTTACCTTAACATCCACCTTTGCAGCAGTCAAATCATTAGAGACAGCAGGTTCGGCTTTTACCTGATCACTGGGATGGGATAATTCAACTGAGTCTTCTGATGGGCGGACATGTTGAAGATCATTTACCCAATCCTCAATTCGCTTAATCTTAAAATCCTTGCCAGTCAATTCATTCCGATTTAGAGCCCGCAATTCTTCTTGCAGCATTTTCATTGAGCTTACCTCATCTGAAACTGGCACTATCCAGTCTTTCGCTGATGCAGAATAACTATAAGATTCAAATCCCTCATATGAACTTTCAAAGTTGGTTTTATGATTTTTATGCATGACATCATCTCTTTCTTGTTCTCGCATCACCTCAGTATCAACATCATGAATTAAGATCTCCTTTTGTCTCATGCTGAGAACATGTACATCCTCAGAGGATCTTGTACGGCGAGTCAAACATTTTGGAGGAGAATGTCCTCCAAAAAGGAGTGCTGATGCAACAATATTTGGCATAGA
This sequence comes from Gossypioides kirkii, assembly GCA_005610355.1. Classification (NCBI taxonomy): domain Eukaryota; kingdom Viridiplantae; phylum Streptophyta; class Magnoliopsida; order Malvales; family Malvaceae; genus Gossypioides; species Gossypioides kirkii. Next base: position 37,864,174 of record CP032246.1, read on the forward strand.
ACATGATTTCACAATCACAGGTGCGCTATTGGGTGTATGATCACCAGATGCATTAGCACGCTCACAAGGCAAAGGTAAATTAGAGATATCATGGCCATCCTTTTCTGGAAGTAGAGAGTCTCCTATAGAGAAAACCGGTTCGTTATGGACATGGTTAGAGCTTACTTGAACAGATTCTGAGAATGAAGCATTTTGGCTCACTGCTATATGCTTTCTTCCATCTTCAACCAACACATGGTCATGGGAATCAGATGAAAATCCTTGATCAATCTCATCATCTGTATCATTTTGTCCAGGAACTCGTCTTTCCAGGCAAAGGCCACTTCCAAGAGATCGACTCTTCTTAAGATAATGCGGATTCTGAAGGACCCTGGAACTGCTATCAAGAATGACTCCATCTTTTAAGTCCTCTGATTTCCAGCTAGGGTAAGGAGAAGAAGCAACCATAACAGGTTCGACACTTTCATGAATCTCAGCAGTTGTTTGTGTCTCTGGAAAGAATGAGTCCATGTTTGCAGCTTTAGTCGACTCCTTGGGGGCTTGAACTTGAGAAAAATCTTCTATAGTTGTACACATTGCTTCAACAGATGGCTGAACAGTTTTCTGATGGCCAAGTGGATACTTGAGTCAGGAAACACTAAAGTATACAACCCAAATTTTAACTTAAGTTGTCAAGAACCAATAGCAAATCTTGGACTTACCTTTGGTTTCTGACTTCCAATATGAGCATTGAAGCATGAAAACCTAACCATTGTGGTGATACAGATTAGCAATACATCCACGCGAGACCTACCTTTTGTCTTACATAGAAAGCTAGCTTCAAACTACTGTAATCATTAAGGTTCAAAAACCTGAGGAAATCACCTAATTCTACTACAGTTAAAAAAGAAAGACAAGGTACAATCAAACTTCTGGGTACTTTAGCGAACACCGACATTAGCCATAATCAAGCGAAAGACCCTCTGAAACACGTCGCAGTCTCCAGATATGGGATGATCTTGATCTCCTTAAAACACAAAGCAGAATCAGCTCTTTGTTGTCCCCCCACACCCACTTTGAGGTGCGAGAAAATTTTAGCTTCGTTGCAGCGGCCAGAGTGAAAAAGAGTCTTTCACAACTAAGAAAATTGAATCCCTAACAAGCATAAGAGACACCTGCCTGCCTGACAATAATGAAAGAAAAAAACATAAAAAGGATCACATAATCTACAAGTAGATATTGAAGCAGAATAGTTTTAAAGCCAAGTAATGAATAAAAATGTGAAAACTTCAGATTCTTAGTCTCTAGATTGAAAAAAATGCAAGATAAAATTCAAAAATAAAAACAGAATAGACAATCAGATTACAATGCCTAATGCTTCTTGTTTTGATAATATTCTAGATGGCAAAAGAAACAACTAAGCTAGCTAACAAAGCTTCTTTGTCCAAAGAATTGGAGGAGAAAAAGAAGGAAACTTCCAATTCTTGTTATAAGGGCAAGTTCTAAATAACTATCTAATAAGACTTCAACAAGATTCCACTTTTATTTTATTCAATATATTCATTCAAGGCTATCAAACATCCTCAAAAACATCAAATTATAAATCCATAACAAAATCTTCAGACACAGAAAAGAGATATGAATGAATCAAGCTACGAAGGAGAAGACCAATCAACCAGTGGTCAAACAACAAAGAGATAATAATTAGATTTCATATGGAACATAAGAACGCAAGCCCAATCAGCTACCTTCAGTTTCAAAAGGAAGATGCCACTGAAAACCAATCCAAAGCAAATCAATACAACATAATCGCATCATTGTTACCCCTCATTCTAAACAAATATGAACCCAGAAAAAAAAAAAACAGGTAGGAGATTCAGAACAACAAAGATCCCATATATAGCACAAAAAAGAAACAGAATTATCTGAGAAACACAAAAGAACATTCAAAACCAACCATTTATAAAAACACCCAAGAATAAAAACCACTCAAATCGCATGAAATGAAGAAAGACCCATTAATTTATTCTATGTTGGATGAAAGCACAAAGATTGCAAACACAGGAATATTAACCCCAGAAAAAAAAAAAAAGGAAGAATGAAGAATCTTACCTCTCAATAGCCAGATTATTACAAGGAAGGACTTTTATTGTTGATTAAGAGGTGAGAGAGAGGCAGCTTCTACTCGAAAATGGAGAAAAAAAAAACACAATAAATAACAAGCACGTTGGTTTCTGTTATTACTTTATCTATAATTTGTAAAACCATGTACACTTTTTTTTTCCTTTTTGTTATTCGTTTCCTTTGAATGAATGGCGTAAGGTTAAGCTTCAACGCTAACCCTAAGCTTTGGCACTGATATTATAACCCAAATCTACGGCCCTGATTGTTTTTCCTTATTATAAATCTGAAACTAATAATTATTAGTTTCGTTTTTCTTTAACCATTCAAAATGACTTAGCTTCCAATTTAATTTAAATTTAAACTAAATATTAAATATTTAAATATCGATAATTATCTGATAGGTAGAATTTGTTTAAAATTTTGGCCGTGGATTAACAAGGATTCTATTTATTTACATATATAATTTTTTATTTTTCATTTACACGTGGAAAGTATGAAATAATATTATTAATATTTTTTTTATAAATTTTGATCATATCTGTTTTTTTTAAACAATACCTAGAACTGATCATAACTTCTCTCTAATTCATAAATAGAAGGATAATGTGCTTCAGCACACTCAAATTCACGTCCTCTTACATTGATAACAATGTCCATATCAGTGACAAAGTTAGAAAATCTTTTGAGGAGAGTCGGAATAAAGTTGTATATTTTTACGATAGAAAAAGTGAAATTTCACCATTTTAGTAGCTTATATCTTTATAATTTTTAAAGGATTAAATCAATTTTTTTCTCATATACTAATTTAAAATTTTTAAAATTATAAAATGACTAAAGGTGAAATTTTTTATTTTAAAGGAGGTCGAGATCCTTACTAACCCCTTTTAACTCCATCTTAACTTGTATCAATTGAATTAAAACTCAATCGATAATATTCTAATTTTTAACTTTGACATGGTAAAGTAATAATAAAAACAAAGTCTAAATGTGAAGATTTAGGTGGAAGGGAGATTGTGTCTTTATTAAGAAGGGCAAATAAAAGGATAAAAGAGAGTGAAAGCAAAGGAAAGAACAGCTCAACCGTAGGGAAGATACAGATGCCTCTTTCGCCCAATTAAATTACAAAATGAAGGCCGATTTGTCTCTATTTGCCTATTCAAAACAAGCCGAAATGCCCTACAGATTATCGCTAACCACTCTTATATATGTAAAAGTTTGTACCAAAATATCATGCCAGATTGATGTTTGGCATTTTCAAAAGGGATTTAATTTTGCATTTGAACCCCTTCAAATATTAGGTTTGAGGGGACAACTCCATTAATAGTTAGATCTACTTTAACATATAAATCATGAGATTCTATTTCGGACCACAAAATCTACAAAAGAATGCCTAGTTTCATAGCTTGTGCCCACCATTCCCTTCGTATTACGTTTACAAGGGGATGGAAGATCAATGTTTTAGGGTTTTAAACCTTAAAACTCTAAAGCCTAATTAATACTATGATTTTGACTCATTAAAATTCTAAAAAGCTACTTATTTTTTACCTTTGCAATTTAATTTTTTTTTAACTTTAGTAATTCGGTTGTTTTATTTGTTTGATTTTAAAATGTTCTGAGCTAATTAATTTTTCTTTTATTTTTTTTTTGAAAATACTTTTCTTTTAAATTTAAATATTCGTTATTAATTAAAATTTAATTTTTAAATTGAGGTTTTGAATATTAAAATATTAGATACTCGAAATTAATGAAAATTTATTAACAATACTATCAATTAAATTTTAAATCAAACAAAAAAAATCTAAAAATAAAAATAAATAAACTAGATTTCAAAAGTTGAAAGATTAGAGCCACATTTAAACCATTTCAAATTTTCAACACTCAACCTACTTTATCAATATATTAGTAAAAAAGATAAATTACACTAACATCACTAAACTTTGATCTTAAAGACTTAACCGTCACTAAACTTTAAAAAAAAACAACAAATCAATCACTATTAACCTTTTTCCATTACAAAAGTAACGGAGTTGCCATTTTCCATCCTACATAAAGACGAACGGATCCTGATTTAGCCGATTTGTAATGTTATCATGGTGAATGTTGTTGATGTTATGGAGGTACTCATAGTGCAAATATGTTTATCATTTCAAAAAAAACAAAAGAAAAAGAAGCGAGAGAAGAGAAACAACAAAGAAATAAAAATAAAGTGTTTTTGGTTAATTATAGAAAGGTCTCTAGTTTTAATCAAAAATAAAAAAAAATTGTCACATGTCAGTTATTTTGAGCTAATGTGTCATATCAACAATTCGTTAGTGGATTAACGAAATTTTTAACAACGGTGACTAATTTAAACAATTATCTTAATTAGAATAATTGTATTAAAAAAAATAAAATGATCAAAATAAGACAAATCCTATTTTAGAGCAATGATGGATGTAGTGTGCCCTAAAATTTAATATATTTATATAGTCATATTATACTTTTTTATCAAATATATTATGTAATGCGTTGGATTTTTATGCTAAAGGACACATAGACTACGAAATACCAAGTCCAGTTACCTATCGGCAATTTACTTCTTTTTTACTCTTTTTAAAATAAGAAGAAAATGTTTTCGCAAACACTAAACGAAAGTCAAGATGGCCGAGTTGGTCTAAGGCGCCAGTTTCAGGTACTGGTCCGAAAGGGCATGGGTTCGAATCCCATTCTTGACAAATCATTTTAATCTTTTGACAATTAAATATAATTTAAATAATATTGAGTTATTAAACCTTCCAAGCAAGCCAAATCTCATCCCACTAGTGACTAGTCTGAATGCGATGAGATGGAGTAAAACCCAATTTACCACAATGTCATCCGCTCTCCGCTCTAGAAAAGCACATAAATTCAGATAAAAATTCTTGGCGTATTCCTTCATAATTCTAGGAAAACGAGGGTGCTTACCATTCAACATAATTAGCATGACTAAAAGGAAAAGAAGCAACGTAATCACTCACTAACTGCAAACCACTCTTCTGGACTTCCACCATACTACCAACCCCTGAAGGTTCCAAATCTCCTGCACACTGCTCATCAACACATCCACAGCACAGCTTAGTCAACCCGGATCCCCCTCTGTCAAGGGGTTGCGACATTCATGGCCCCCAACCTTAGTCACATTGCTTCGTTCCAAAGACACATCAATTAATCTCAAATGAAAATACTTGGTAACATGAGCATTACAAGTCATGGCCCCCAACCTTAGTCACATTGCTTCGTTCCAAAGACACATCAATTAATCTCAAGTGAACAAATACTTGGTAACATGAGCATTACAAGTCGATACATGCGTACAAAGTACAGTGAAAAAAACACATTAATAAATTATCAAAAGTAACACGAGACATAATTTACAAATATTCTTACACGTGTATGAATTATATATATATATAAATTGACACCTCACATGATCGAATACATACATAACATCATCTTAATATATGCTTACATGTATATATAACATTATCTCAAAATATAACTATACATTTATACATGCATGTTTTATAATCATGTCTAATCTTATGCATACCTATAATTATTTCGGAGGCGCAATTTGATTTTTGATGCTTTCACTTTCATGACAAACAAGCAATGGAATTTTGTGTTATGATGGGATAATTAAGTCATTTTTCTTTACTAAAATAAAATAAGAAAGGCTAATGATAAAAGGGAAGGAAGCTACCATATTTACATTAATTCATGAAAACTACACTTATTTAACTAAAAAAATGAATTTGGGTTTAGTTTGTATGCATTTATTCGGTATAATTTATTCTTTATTATTATAATGTTATTAGTTAATAGATCTGTCCTTCGGTCCAACTCGAAAATCTGTTCGAAATGTGAAAAGGTTTGAAAAAAATATAAATCCGAAAAATAAATTTAAATTTCAAAGGTTAATATAATTTTTAAAAAAAAACATTTATTTCAAGTCTTCAACATTATATATTTTTGTTAGAATAGTATTTTTAAAAGGGATTCACGCTAACATTTTAAACATAAACATTAATGATATTCACTATTTAGACTAATTGATGATATTATAAAAATAGAAGGATCAAATTGTGTTAAAAAATTAGAGTATAACAATTAAATCTCAAAATTAAATATAATGTAAGTACCAAAACTAAAATTTGATCATTTTCTCTTGTTGTAAAAAGGGTCACATGTCTGCATGTATATACCAATGACATCCCTTTCATTTATATTATATTTAAGATTTTGATTGAGTTAGTGTCACCTATCAACTAAATCCTAATTCAGTTGTAAAATTATCAAAAACCTCTTAATTTACAAAATAATAGATATTATTTTGAGAGTAATTGTATCTTTTCATATAAAATATAGAAAAAAGTGCTTGCCCGAGATTCGAACTCAAAATATTATGATTATAACCCAAAGTTATATTTGATCAGTAGATCAATTTTTTTTTTTCAAAAATTGTTACATATATTTTTCACTCACGTCGTGACTCGTGAGTGCATGTAATCTGTTATATAAGTATATATAGATTACTTGAAAGTCACTCTTTAGTTCAGGTCAATGGAAGAAAACAATTAAAATAAGAGTAATTATTATGCCCACTGCCAGTGGAGAGAAAAACTCCACAAGAGAGTCTAAGATAATATCAAGTTTTATTTTAATTATTTAATTATTATTTTATTATATGAAAATATTTGATACACTGCCAATAAAGTTTTTAAACTCTACAAATAGGGTTAGGGTTGACAGATGTTCTATATAGGTATAATATAATATTTAAAAAAATATTTAGAAAAATGAAACACATGACAATTTTTAAAGCTGCAAGTGTACCAAATACTAACTCATTTATCATAGGAAAATATATATTTGGTATACGAGTTTTTAGATTCCATAAGTAGAATTAAGAGGTTGGCAAGTGTCCTATAAAGCATAGTAAAATATTTAAAAAAATAAATATTTAACAAAAGACACATGTCAAAATTTTAAAGCTACTTGTAAAATAAAAAAATAATCTCGATTTTGACTAAATTAGCCATATATGCCAAAAAATATTGTTAATTGGCCAAATAGGCCGAATTTTTTAATATTTAGGGAAATAGACTGCTTTTGGAGAGAGTGTATGAAAGCTCGTCCAATTGGGTGGGATTTTTTGTTAACATGTTAAGGAAAACACGCCCAATTGAAAGCGTTTTCCAAAAATTCCAAAGAGAATGTGTCCATCTGAGCACGCTTTCTCTAACATGTCAACAGAAGAGTTTGGCCAGCTGAATGCATTTTCTTTGGAAATTTTAGAAAAAGCTTTCAGCTGTACGAACTTTCTTGTCACATGTGTAAAAAGCGCACCTAGTTGAACGCTTTTTCACACACTCTCTTAAAAAACGACATATTTTCCTAAATTTTCAAAAAATCAACCTATATATTTTATTATACCTTAAAAATAAATAGCATAAAGAAAAAATGGGTTGCTTTGCTAAAATAAATCAAATCAGGTCCTTTTGGATGCTTCTTGCTTAGCGATGCAAATTAGTTTAGGTGTCACAGCGTCATTCCCTTGGAATACTACTTTTCTCCCACTACTTTGATTAAATCAATAAAATACTGACATAAATTTATGAAAATATTCTTTCAGCAACTTAACATTATTTTCAAATATATTTGTTACTTATTTAAAGAAATTCATGTATTTCTTTTAGAAATTAAAATTTTAAATATTAATTAATTTATATGCATACCCTATTTCATCAATGGCTTTAATTTTTTTTCTTAATAAAAATATAATTGATTTGAAAGAAAATGAAAGATAAAATATTTATATAAACTTTAATTTTGATTAATTTATATGCATAGCTTATTTTGTTGATATTTTAGATTGTGAACCCCTTAGCATAATTAGAATATATACTTGAAAAAGAAGGGCTTCTTTGTGAAGTTGTGAATTTTGTGTGGCTAAATTCTACATATATAAACAGGATTTATTCTCTGTGATATACACAAGATCAAAGGAAATTCATGTTTAGAATCGGTCTGTTGACCTGATAGTTAAGGTGTTCACAACTCTAGATGTAACCTGGATTCTAGACACTTTGCTCTAAATACTTTATCCTCCTCTTGTTGAATATACGATTGAAACGAAATTCATTCAATTAAATTGAACTAACCGATTAAACCAAAAATGAATCATCTAACCATTTTCATTGGTCCAATTTTAAAAACTTACAACAATTTATCAAATAATTATATATGGTTTAAGTCGGTATCACCTAAATCCATTTTTATCTTTTATTAGGCCCAACCCAACACACACAAAGGAAGCCCAACTAGCATTTGAGTCTTTCCTCTTCTGGACTAGCGATTAGCAGAGTAGATCGATGACAATGGCTTCCAGGTTACCCCTTCTCAGGCGAATCTCTAAACTTCTCTTATCTCCTTCGCCTTCGCCTTGGCCTTCTCCACCCCTCCGCTCTGCTTGTCTTCTTTTTCTTCTTCGAAATGCTTCCAAGCCCAACGTTTCTCCTTGGCCATTCGCCTCTTGTAGAAGCTTCTGCTCTGACCCTCTTAATCTCCCCCAGGATTCTCAGGGACCTGCTCCCATTGATTATCGGTGAGTATACCATCTTTCGAGTAACCCGTTAAATTTTGATTATAAAATCATTTTAAGTATGACCCTTTTTGCCCCTAATGCTTATTGTTGTAACAGTTCGGTTTTGCCGGAAGATGAATTTCATAGATTAGCTAATTCTACAATACATGACCTTCAAGAAAACTTAGAGGTAAGTAAACCTTTTTTTTTCATTTAAATCATTATTTTTATTTTAAATTTAGTTTTGGGTTTGTTGCAGGAATATGGTGATACTGTTGAAATTGATGGTTTCGATGTAGATTATGGGGTAAGTGTTAAAAAAAACTTGATTGTTGGTTTTGGAAATTACTTGGCTTCTGTATGGAAGCTAACATATTTGGTTGGATTTAGTAGAATGAAGTATTGACACTAAAACTTGGGGCTCTGGGCACCTATGTGATGAATAAGCAGACCCCTAATCGACAAATTTGGTTATCTTCACCTATAAGGTATAATTGTTTCTTATTCTTCTTTATTGTTTGGTTTTGTGAAATCCTGGATATGGCATTGTCTTCTTTGGAATTGAAGGTGCTGTTTTGTTTATATTTGTCTTTCCTTGAGCTGGACTTGATTCCTCATTTAGTCTTTGACAGATTGTAATTTTCACTATTCTATTAACTAAGACTTCAGATGTATACATGAAAACTTGGGTTAGTTTCCAGAAAAATGTTATTATGTTTTCAAACCATTCAAGTAGATTTCAGCTGGTGATTATTTTGTAAGATAGAAAGAAAATATATCAGGTTTTGTATGAATAGAAGTGCTGGACTAGCTGAGTCCGAGTTTTCTAGATCATTCATGGGTACATATTTGTAAAAAAGGGCAGCCATGCAACTAAAAGATGCCTTCTGAAGAGGCCTTTGTTAGTTATTTCCAAAGGCGTTTGCTCAAAACTTTCAAACTAAAACCATATATTTTCTTGAAGAAAAACAAAGAGAATTGTAGAACACTTTAGTGATTTTAAATCAACGTTCTTCACGAACATTTGTAAACATTCAATATATATATAACTAGCATATCATTTTGAACTTAAAACCACACTGCTCTTTAGCCTATAAAGAGCGGCTGGTTAATGTTGGCATCATATCATATTATCTCTGATTTATCAACTTCAGTTGCCATTTCCTTTTTCTTGTTTGCCCTTTAGAGTTGTGCTAGGCAGGAAAAAGTTTGAACCTTCTTACATGCAATCTTTTTTCTTTAGATGAAAAATGAGGGTAGGAATTGTAGGGAATCAAGTTCCACCTATTTTAAGAGAAACAGAGATATTTACCAGTGGTGACGTTTTCTCCTTTTCTTGAACTACATAATTACATTCCAACTGCTTTGAATCCTTTATTTGATTTTCTTTTCTACATTGACTTTTTACTATTAAATGGAATCACTTAGATGTAGAAGATAATTTTTCTAATATTCATATGATTTTATGTTTGGACTTTAGCTGACAACAACGTTTAACCACTGGCAGTTCAAAAGAAAATGCTTGTGTGTGTGTTTACCCAATTTCTTTGGGACAATCATGTTTCTGTCCGTTTTGAGGAATTATCATTTTTTATCTTCATGTAATGTTATCTGTGCAGTGGTCCATCTAGATTTGACTGGGATCATAATGCTCAAGCTTGGGTGTATCGACGAACTAAAGCAAATTTGTTGAAACTTTTGGAAAGTGAACTGGAGCAACTATGTGGTGAACCAGTCAATCTTTCATAGACTGTTGTAGATCCTATGATATACTCGCATACTTTCAAAGCTTTGAAGCTTATTGCACACCACTAAAGCAGTTGATTTTCTTCAACAAACTATTTCTAAAGATTCTTAAACCCCCTCCTGGGATATAATTTTACCATGTGTCAACTTAGAAATTAGAACTGGTCCCCAATAAATTATGGTTCGACAAGCATGTTTTTTCACCTAACTTCTCCTGTTGTAGAAACTCCTGCTGTACTTTGTTTAAAGACCATGACCAGCTCTAAAGAAAATGGCAAGGTCATTGGCGTTTTGATCCTGAGTTACAAGTGTCAGAGGATTGTGTGATATGGTACTTGCTTGATTGTTCCTATTCACCCTCGTGATTGTACTTATCTCGAGAACGTGGGTGTCATTGTTTCTTGCAACAGGTTGCCAAATAAAGTAGCCCAAGCAACTTTATCAACTACTAAACAGAGAACCACCGGAGGAAATACTCACAAAGATATGATAGTCAAGGTTGGTGAGCCTAGGCATTATGAGTAGTAGCATCAAAGACTCTTATGGTTTGAACAATTAGGTAAAGAATTGATGGAATATTGTGGTGTTCATGTCACTTAACAGTAGTGCCTATTATTGATGCTGAGGGTCTTACTCTTATCAAATATATCAATCACCTTTAATACTAGTAGACTGCTTTAAGACAGTGGGGTCTGTCTGCCAAATTTGGCCTGAAAAACGACATAAATGCAGGAGTAGACTTCATTGTTATCTCACAATCTTCAAGTAAACCGTGCATTGGCATTGGCCTTAAAAGCATATATATACATAGCACGCCCAAAGATATGTGAAGACGAGCCATCTATATTTAGTGCCTAAACTACGGTTCCTATAGCTTGAAACAATGATGTATAAAACAAAATTTAACCCTATTCCTGATATTACAACCACTTGTCCTGGAGGATGAAAAAGTTATATTTAGTTGACAGTTATGCCCAAATATGTTCAAAGCACAATTTAAAGTTGGGTCTATTGTCCAAAGGGGATAAAAACATCCTATGGCTTCAATGCTTAGCTGACACTTGTTCAAATTATAGGTGGATAGAACACTCTGTGTTGATTTGATGGTTAGGATGTTCATCGTTTCAGGTATGATCTGAGTTTGAGTCACGTTAATCACATTGTTGTTAGGGTTTTGCCTTTCTCTTATAGTTCATCAAAAAAAATTATGGGCGGATAGAAATATAGAATCGGGTGGATTGAATTGAACGGTTTATTTGTTTTGTAATTTTTTTTAATACAATTTTTTTGGGGTAAACTACACCATTAGTCACTAAACTATAGGTAAGTTTTCACTTTGGTCACTTAACTTAAACAAGTTACAATTTGGTCACTAAACTATTTAAAAGTTTTTATTTAAGTAATTGGTTTGTTAAAATCGATGTTGTATGGCTTTCTCTGTTTGCATTGTCTGTACCAATTGAAAGTTCTTTTCTTGTTTCCTTTTACAATTTAATCTTTTTTCATGAAACAATTTTGGACGTGATGAATTTGCGAACAAAAATTTAAATTGTTTTTTTCTCCGTATTAACACAACACTAACACATTTGCACTTCGTGACTGGGACTTCACGATTGTCTTGCTCGTATTAGGACAGTACGCCAATCTCATTGCCCTAGTAATTACATCATATACATTGATCTACTCAAACTTGGCACATTTCCCTCAGTGTTACCATCACTTATTTATTATTGCAAGCTAGAGAACAATCCATCTTATTTGATTGCAGTTGATATGTTGTTGACGACTTGGAAGCGGAAGATTTCATAATTGGTTATACTAAGCCTAGCATGCATACAACTTCCACAGATGAGATCTCATAGATGCATTACCAGAATACCGATCTAATAATGAATGATTTCTTGGTGGATTTCCCTTGCTAATTCTATTTTCATTAATTGTCTTCATAACTCCTTATGCATCTATTTTCTCGAGAGAAAAATCCTTACTGATTCTTACTTACGAACTTGTAAATTGTAGATTGTTAATATTGATTTATCTTATCGAGCTCAAACACGTAGTATGATCCTCCTAGATCCATAAGGAAGACACCCTTAGGGCTTAACATAGAAAATTTGCTCATTCCAATCAAGTAGACAGATCGGACAGTACATCTCATTTCACTATCAGATTGTCCACTCCTAGTGACTATCTCTTTGAAATAGATAAATTGTAGACAAATTCTTATCGGCAAATCCCTTATTTACGGAGTCATACATATAAGATAGTCGTGGTGGACTTTCATATCTTTCTTATACGATTTCGAATAAATATATAGCTCGCACATAGTAATGGATTACCAAAAAATGAACTAATTCGTGGTGGTCTCATATAATCGGATCCCTTTGTGTGGAAATCCATTTGTAATATAGCCTTGACAGATTTCCACTTGTACGATAGTCCTGACGAACTTCCCCATTTAAGGCAGTGTTGATAGACTTCCACATTAAGATAGTCCTAATAGACTTTCACATATCAAATAGTCCTCATGGACTTCCACATTTACGGTAATGCCATGGTCTTGGTCTTCCATTTGTGCCATAAAGGGCTCTCATACGTCCCACAAGGGGCACTCAAACATCCTATAAAGGGCTCTCATATATTGGTGCACACTTTTCTCCATACAATTCCGAACTTCATTCATGGCTCAATCCAATCGAACGTCCATCAAAACCACAATAAAAATGAATGCATATACGATCTCCATGCATGTCCATCCGAACCTCTGCAAAGCTATAGTTGTAATTAACATGCATATCACACAAATACTCCACCAATAAATACTATTTATCATATCACATGTCTTATATCCATCATTCCATCTACGCATCATATTCATATGTACTCACAACCATACAATTGCATCTCATTAAGCAACATACATCACGCCAAATCACTCGTCTATTCAACCATGATCAGACTAACAACCAAACGGTATTTGTATTCGACAACACATGCACAAACAAGATGTTAACACTTCGCCACATGTTGATTCACCATTGGTAAAAATCTAATTCAAACATATTCAATATATTAATGAAACAAAATACTTCCATTTAAGATCTGAGTCTGAGAACTCACTTGAAAGTTGACGCCAAATTCATCTACTACGCTTCTCGCTTGCTACACGAGCCTTTAGCAGCTTACAAATATAGCCACCATTTCAGAATTCCAGTGAAGATAATTCATCATCATAAGAAGCATATTTTGCTTGCATGCAGAGGCCATTTAAATAATTAATAGAACATATTCGATGGATAACTAAAATCCTTAACCTTCTTTCCTTTTCTTAAGTACGTCAGCATAAAAAGTTTAAGAAGCTTACGAAATTTCTAATTTTTAAGTCTCAAACCTCCATTTCTTCCTACATGCACAAACGCTTTGTAAGCCTCCTCTCATCCATAGCAAACTTGAGGAAAGATGGAGGGGGCAGGAAAATGAAAGAACCATCCCGGAGAATAGCACCCCTCTTATGTATAATCCCATCATCAATATCAAATCAACCACCACCTGGAATAATATTAATCACCCTATCTCCCACTTAAGACTATCTAGTTCTTAAGTAAACGAACTAAAGTTGAAGTTCAATTTTTTCCTCAACCAACCCACCAAAAATGCTTATTTGCAAAAATAACCCGTCATATTAGAAAACATTTCAATTTAATACTCAAGTCTCCCGTATAACTTAAGACTTTAACAAGTCTGGGTGTGACAGAAATACTTAGGTTTTCTTTGGGGGAAGAAGATGATCCTTTTTCCCTCATGCTTTGGGATATATATATAAAGGATACTCTCTTGTCTTGTTGTGTTACGTAACCGACAATACAAAAGGTGTCATGTGTAGCATTATGTGATCTTTCCCTAACATTCTCTTTATTGATGTTGTTATGTTTTAGTGGTCCTTACGAAGGGTCCATAGCAGATGGTTTTTGGGATAACTTAAGTGGGATTTGCAAGGAATTGGTTGTGGATTATTTTTTACTGGAGAGACACCACAAAAGGTATCTAGCGAAAGGTTGGCTATGAGTCGTATCCAGTAAAAGGTCAATTTCAAGTTGTCCTAACTCTACCACATATCTTTATTAGAGTAGAAGTATAACAACTTTTAATGAAAGTTAATGGTAAGTAACTATAACGTAACAAATTAATAATGTTAATAATCTTATAATAATTTTTTAAAGTTGGGCGATTTAAGCATAATTTTAAACAATCATAAATGGCAATATATCCCTCAAAAACAAATTTTTAAAAAAAAAAAGTTGAGGGTTTATTTACTTCAACCTAATAATGTTGATAGGATAGGGTGGTTTTGTTTAAACGTCCTTGAAAATGGAGGTGACTAGGTACTTTTTTTTTTTAATAAAAATATTAAATTATTATTTGGAGCTTAAATTTAGTAATTTTTTCCGCATTAAGGTTTAATTTTTTTTTTGTTTAAAATAGGTTCTAAACTTGAAAAATATTTTCATATTAGAATCTCGACTTCGTAACTTTTTTCATATTTGATTTTGAACTTGACAATTGTTCTCACATTAAGGCTTGAGCTTTAAGGTTTTTAAGTACTAACTTGAATAAAAAAAATTAAAATCCCAATGTGAAAACATTTACCAAGTTTAAAATCTAACTTGAACAAAAAAAAATTCAAACCTATTGTGAGAATAATTACCAAATTTAGAGCTTAACTTAAACACAAAAAAATATTTAAACTCTAATGTAAAAAGAATTATCAAATTCAAGCCAAGAAATATGATTTAATCCAAATAAAAATAGAATTGATTTTGTTGGTGAAGGGTTTTTTGTCCATATTTGAACACCTTCTAATCTTCTTCCATTTTTCAAGAATATTATTTACAGCTGAGCTGAGCTCACCCAAGCGAATGGCCTAAAATTGAAACGTGAGCTACAAGACAGAATCCTCAACCCACAAGCAATCATGCATAGTCAACCAGTGGATTGAAATTTTTTTTAAAAAAGCTTACGTACATATATATATATATATACACATACATACATACCTGCATATATATTGAAATGTATAATCCAGTCGTTGTCTAGGATGGTGAGGTCATGGTCAGCAGCAGAATCCTAAGATAAATGAAAGACCCCATAATATCTCGACGGTTGTTGAGAAGATTTTTAAGTGGCGCGCAACCACCACCACTCCTCCCCCACAAAATTCCCACCACACACTCACCACTTGATCCTTTTCTTTTCATCCAAGCGATTCTGCACACTGGGCCTACCAGTCCTTTTTTCCCAAATTCAAATTCCAAGTGTCTTAATTTTAATCTAATTGGTTGATTAGAGCTAAGCAGCTCTCCTTTCCACCACAATTTCTATTTGAGGATCACCATTTTTTGACTGTATTTTATGTTAGGGTCGATGATTATGGATTATTTTATTAGTAATTGGTACCAAAAAAAACAAAAAGAGTTTCAAGCCTCGATAAAGTGGCATCCCAGGTGATGTGATGGGCGGCCCTAATCTCTCTACTCCTCACCAAACAGAAGATACAAATCCTTTTGTTTATTGCATTAAATATAAATTCCTAGTGGTGCTGGACCATATCTCATTAGCTCCCAGATATTTTGCCTCCACATCATTAATCTAAGATCTTTATTTCTTTCAATCAACACACGTTACAACCTCGTGCAGGTCACCATTCATTTTAGGAGTAAAAAATAATTAAATTTTGATACAAGTTATTATTATTTTTGTAATTTTTTAAAATTAACAGGGTCAAGTCCACTTCCTAGCTATATAATTGATTAAATCAATAAAATTGATTTAATCGACATTGACTTAAGCAAATGAGTCAGTTAAATGGGTTAAGTTGACCATGATAGATTTTCAACCCACCCCTAGTGCCAACAAGTAATAAATTGGGGAAAAAATTCTTTCATCCAAAAGAGAATGGAAAAGAAAAACCTATAAATACAAACCCTTAATTTTATTTAGAGGTGATTTATTCAAATAACATTGAAAAGCATTGGTACTAATTAGTGGTGGGTTAGAAAATTTTTGAGGTCGAGATTATATATTTTTACGATAGTAAAATTATAATATTATCATTTTAATAATTTATATTTTTATAATTTTTAAAAAATTATATTAAATTTTTTATTAATTTGAAGATAGTGTAATTTTATTATTATTAATTTAAAATTTTATAAATTATAAAGAGTTTAAACATTGTAAAATAATTATCACAAGAATAATGGAATTTATAAAATTAGTTGACATACTTGTAAAGTTATAAATAATTCAAATTTCTTAAACTATATTTTATGCCAAATAATTTTTTTATAAATTTAAAATATTAAAGTAATTTTATTTTTGTTATCTAGTGAGTTATTTTTTTGACTCAAACTAAATTTATTTATTTATCAGTTTGTCCTACATGAAAAAAAAAATCAAAATGATGAGAAGCAAAATTAAAAACTCCAAGAGACACGAATACCTTTATCCTACACAATTGTTTCAAACGTAGAAAAGATTAAAAGAAATTGTGAAGGCATTGTGATTGAAATTGCATGGCAAGTGGATAGTGAATCCAGTTTGGGATGCGAACTGCAGGGACAATCGACCACCCAAAGAGACCAAGTCAGTGCCACTTCCTCGCCCAGTCGCAACCACCATCCTTTATTGACCAAAGTATTGTCATAACATAATGACCCACACTAAGTGTTAGCTCAATTTGCAATGTGAAAATTCTCGAGGACGAGACGTGTGGGGGCGCACATGAAATGGAAATGTACATATTAGGAAAATACACAGCAAGTACATGCACCAGTGGTATGACCAACTTGCTTGTTTTGGGCGAAGATTGATTGGAATTTGAAAGGAAGTGGTTGGCACGCACAATGCTCTCCACCCACAAAAAAATCATTCAAAGAGGGCAAAGGATAGGTCCCAATGGACCAAGGCTACATGCAACTAAACTAAACCACGGGCATACGTGCCTTGTGATATAGCCATGGCATTTCGCTGACAAAAAGACCTGACATCCATAGGATTAGTAAAACGGTGGGTGGGTAGCCAGCAAACCAGCCCCATTAGTGGATGTCGTTCAAAGCTTCAAGGACAGACCCTTTATCTGCACCTTCACTTGCTCCACACATCCTTAAGGCTGCCTCAACCTCTTACCACATTCACCTTTCATATTTTATACGTATATATCTTAATTTCAAAGAAAAAAAAAACGCTACATAAATATAATAATCATACAGAAAGGAGGAGAATTCAAAAACCAGAAGGCAAGATGAAGCTTTGTAGCATTTAGCACTCCTAAAAATTCTTGGATTAGTACAAATAAAGCAGTACAAGGCCAACAGGGTCGACATTCCCATCAATGATTAATCAAAAGCCTATTGTTAGAAAAGGTTAGAGAAAATCAGAAATAGCAGGCCAAACCAACTCAAATCGGACGGCTAAGGGATTAAAAGTACTAACAAATTTTAAGATATTTTTACTGGATTTTCTCACACTCTAATTTTTGCCTAATGACTCCGTACTCGTCGCGCCTCTCGAATCGGACTGCAACTGAACCGGGCCCTCCGGTTTGATCTGTTGGTCCTTCGATAGCCTCATAGTCCTGGAGTCAACTGAAACGCCTCCCTCCTCTGCTCTGCACCGAGTCCCCAAAACAGTATGGTAGCCGTACCTCCGTTTTGAAGATAAACGATCCGGATCGTCCTGTTAACACCAATCAAATGAAATATTAACAGTTGATTTCATGGAACAACAAGATTAAACAATCTGAACGACGAAGGTTTGAAAAAGAAGACAAAGGGAAAACAGGTGAACAGAGATCGAAAGCGAGAACAAACCTCAGAGTGAAGATCTGAAGCATTCCCTCTCGACCTTTTCAACGAAAACAAATTTGTTGATCTAGAGACCTCTCTTTCACCACCAGAATAATTATCGCTACTAGAAGAACTAGGCGCCGGCGGAGGTGTATTTGCTACTGTGGACCATGGCACCACCTGATTATCTCCGTCCTCCACATCCTCTCCAACTGACACGTCGTCATCAGAATCATCTCCTTCATCGTCTTCTCCGTCACCGTCATCGTCATTTTCCGCTTCGCTCTCTTCTCGATCACCGCCGTCGATGCACCTCTCACAGACGGAGACCGTGCGACCAAGCTTGGAACCAGTGGCTCTCCACGGAGTGAGAGACTGACAAGCGTGACAGAGGAGACACCTCACATGTCTCGCCACAAGGAAGTTAGCCCCGTGGACTACAGCGTCACAATCCCAGCACAAACTGGCTTGGTCCGATTCACAAGACGTTGTCGCCGCTAACTTACAGAGCTCACAGCTCTTCATCTCCTTCCTCCTTCAACCAACGCAAAAAAAAGAAAAAAAAAAGATATTTTGGCTTTAATCTCCCAATAAGTTCCTTCTCCTTTCGTTTTCTTGGAGAATTTTGTTTACGCTTCCTAGTTTCTTTTTCTTGAGTCTCGCAGAGAATGGGCGATTGAGAGAGAAAGAGAAAGGGAATAAAAAACGAGAAACTTGCAGTGGCTTATAGGAACAGCCTTGCCTTTAGCTTTAAATTACAAGCTTGCCTTAGCAATCCTCCCCGTAATTAACCAACCAAACACCACCACTCGCATGATATTAGGCTAGTAGTGTTAAGGAGACAGAAATAATTAATTTCTTAAATATTTATATTATTATATATAGATAGAGATAAATGAGAAAAGACGATTCCACCCTTCAAATTGTGATATGTTTCCATCAACTGTAATTTGACAAATTTGTTTAAGAAGCAGGACTATTAAAAAAAAAAAGAAAAGAAAAGGGGGGGGTAAAGTAGTAATTTAGGGAATGAGTATTGAGAAAGAAAGAAAATGGAAAGGAATGGCAAGTGTGTGTAGGGTTTATTTTTGTGTGAAGAGAAGTAGAAAGACAAAGGGTGTGGTGCGACGTACTGCCAGGTGTTGAAAGGTAAGGGAACAAAATGGTGTGTGGTGCAACGTGGTGGAACGCTTTGGACTTCGGCTCTGTTTCCTCGGTCAGTTGCATTGGAAAGGAAGTTTGTTTTTCAAATTTATATTTAAATGAAAATTTGAAGCAGGCACGACACAGTGGTTTGGGTTGAAGGGTGACGTGCCGGTCGGGAGTGGAGATTCGGATTCGCTTAGCTGGCATTGATCCGAAGCGGAGCTCAGGATGACCCACGTGGCGTGCACTTGAGTTGGGATCATGACGTGTACGGTTTGGGTCCCGTTATGTCGGCGATTTTTTCTCCCTATTCTCTGCTTCGAATCCTCTCTTGACTTTAATCGCTCACCGTCTGTCAGTAATTTTATGGTGTGTGGACACTACGGCAATCAATTACTTTATTTTTAAATTCAGATAACCCACTCTTATTAATTTACCAAATTAAACACTTAAATGCGATTTTAACATTATATTTCCCAACAACATTCAATTTGAATTTATTGAATTCCTATAAGCACTTTAATTTTGCTAATTAAATTTAATCGATATTATTTAAATCAATATTAAAATTTAAAAATTCGAAAAAATAAGTATTAAAATTAATAAAATTAAAATATAAATTTAAATACATAATTTTCACAAAGTATAATAATTAATAGGAGAATTTAACCTAAATAAAATTCTTCATTTTAACTTTTGAAAAATATGTTGGTATTACTTTTTTATTATTATAAAATACTTTAGTAGAGATGAGACTATACCACACTGCAATATAGATAAAAGAAAAAAATGTCAAAATATATTTATAAAATGAACATGTAAAAATATATGGTTGAATGGTAAAATTCAATAACAAATAGTTGCCTCTTTATAGAAGCAATTTTATTTGAACTTGTGGTTTAAATTATTTATTTAATTATTTTATATAAAAATATTTTAAAAATAATAATCGAGTTAATATCCAATTAATTCATTGCATAAATTTAATTTATAATCTTAGATGTTTGGTAATTTTCGATATAAAAATTAAATATTTTTAAAGACATTTATTATCAACAAACATTTATTACTTAATATTTTAAAAAATTAAATCTATAAAAATATTTAAATATATAAAATATCGAAGAAGCAGATAGTTATCCCTAAATATGCCTAAATATTTCCATTTCTACAGATAGAGTCTGGGGTCATAGCTCAAGACGGGTGCGGGTATCAACTGAAGGATTGGGTCGATAGGCCAGAAGGAAACCTTAAGTCAAAAGAGTGGGTGCAGAGGCCGAAACTCCCTTGGTTTCTCCTGTTCGCATTCATGCTATGGGAGATTTGGATTGCTACAAACTCCATAGTGTTTAGGAATGAAATGAGACTTAATTCCATCCTCGAAAGGGCTGTTCAGAAAGCATCAGAATACTCTGCTATGGCCTTTAAGGAACTAAAAAGTGTCAACACCAGAATGTATTCCGGGTTTGTGAAAATCAACACGGATGGCTCTGCTATAAGAAATCCGGGGCAAGCGGGAGCTGGTACTGTCGTTAGAGACCACTATGGAAATTGGATAACAGGCTTGTATAGATATATCCCACTGAATTATGGGTGTTGCGGGATGGCCTTAACTTGGCACTTAACAAAACTCTGTCGAAAGTTGAGATTGAGATTGATGCATCTGCTGTCATTAGTCTTGTTTTGAATCTTTGCACATTTATCTCCTGTTACAAATTGCAGGACTCCAGCAATGGACATTGAATGCCATGGCAAGGAAAGGAAGCAGCTTTCAAACTTTGTCTTCCTCGGATAGCTATCTGCATGCGGATTTATGTCTATTTTGATGGTTGATGCCACTTGCACTGTGATGTATCGAACATCTAGTTAATTTCTTTAATGCTTGATCTGTTCTTTATGGATAAGCCTGCGGAATCAGGCCCATTCAGTAACTTAAACTACTGCCCAATGGACCCATAAATGTGTGGGCTCAGATTTGTAAAATTTCACTAGAGAAATCAACCGCTAATATCAGCTTTTTAGTGTTTGGATTATGTTAAATTTGGATCTGTTCGATGGGCATAGTTAATTTATCATAATTTTGGTATTTATAATATATAAATATTCTGTAATTTTAAATTGTATTTATACTTCTTTTGTATATATTTTTTTCAAATTAAAATTTAAATCTGGAATATTGTACATGATTATTGGATAATAAATAAGATAAAAAAATTAGTAATAGGATTTATTCATATTTGTAGAAGCTTGGTTTTTTTTTTTTTTGTTATTAACTGTTTTATCCAGGGGCGAATCCAAAGAATTATTTTAGGGAAAGTCGAAATTAAATTGTAATTTGTATGATAGTAAAAATGTAATTTCATCATTTTAGTAGTATATATCTTTATAATTTTTAAAAATTAAATCAAATTTTTATCATTTTTATGGGCTCGAAGAATAATTTTTTAAAAATTTTAAAGGGTTTAAATGGAAAAAATTTTATTTTAGGGACGTCGAAGACCCTGCTAACTCCTCTAGGTATACCCTTGGTTCTATCAATAATATTTTCGATAAATATAATGCATTGTAGGAGCACGTTTGGAAACAACTATATGTTGGGAACGACTATAGGAACGACCTTGGAAGGTTGACAGGATTCTGGATTGTTCTACTTTTGGGTGCCCAGTAAAACATAACTTGAAGGTTCAAATACAGACTTCGTTAAGAAGTTTTACTATTTAACATCATTATTTTTTAAATACAAGTACTTCCTTTTTATTTATTTAATGAACAAACGACACATTTGCACTTAAAATCTTTTTTGTTAAAATACTTTAACTTGTATAACTTTCATGTAACCGTCGTTATACCCATTATATATATAATTTACCTTCCGTTTTCTCATGTTTATCCTCTTTCAATCCCTTTACCTACCATTTTAGCACGATCATGCCAACTTTCTCTTTACAACAATTTTTTTGTAACTTATTTTTTCAAAGGCTTATAAAAAAAGTTCAGATATCTCATTTGATACTTTTGATCATTAGAAAACCTAACACTCTAAAATTTTCTCTATGATTTTTTTTCCTGCAATAACAACAAATATCATAACTCCGATTTTTCTCAGACCCTTATTGTTTCCATCACCACCACTTGCCATCACATTTGTTTTCCAAAATATACCTTGATCTTCCTCTTCACCATCTTTTCACGACTTCTTGTATTAGTAGATTATAAAACCATCTAGCTTTATAATATAATTTAAAGTTTCATTATTAATTAGTTTTATTGATAATACATTATTCATATAATTGTGTACTGTCTAAAAATATAATTTTAAAGCTCACATAAAAATGAATAGTCTGTTTTTTATTTTAAATAAAAGCATATAATTATAATCTTGTTTATTCAGTTATAGACTTGGTTTTTTACGAGTGCCGAATAGGGCTGATCTTTACAATTTCCACAGGTCTTGTCAGTTTTGGAAATTTTGATCCATATACTTTTTTGGACTTAAATTGACTTTTGGGTTCATCAGTTATTTTCAGTAGAATTGTCAAAGGTCTCCAATTTTTTTTTCATTCAAAATTAAAAAAAAATATTAGTTTTTGTATTTAGACTTGATCATGGCTGAAGTCGGGTCGATATAAAAATTTATTCTTACTTTTTAGGCCTAAGTCCAACTTGAAAATGGGTTTAAAATTTTTGTCCATACTCGGCTTAGATAAAAATGTTAAATTCGAACACGAACTGATCCGTCCATATTAAAAAAATTATATTATCTTTTATATAAAAACAAACTTAAAAAATATAATGTATCAAATACACTAAATACATTAAAATAAATGTTTTAAAAAAATTAAAAATACATTAAAAAATATTTATAATAACACTAACATAATTGTAACTTAACAAACAAATGTCTCTAAAATAGTATCAAAATTAACAATCAAATAAGAGTCATATAATATCCAAATAATAACAATAATAAAATAGTAACAATATAATAGCAAAATGACATAAAAACAACAATAGAAAAAAAATTTAGCCAGATTCAGGCCGGGTTAAGCTTCGAGTAAGAATTAAAGCTCGATCCGTTTAGAAAATGAGTTTTATTTTATTGTCCAAACTCATTTTTTAGCATATATTTTTGCCCAAATTTTCCCCTTTTTCAGGCGTGCTTTCGAGTTTGAACAGATGACCGAACTCATGCTCAGATATATTTGTATTTAATGAATAAAACGAAAATAGATGATTAATTAGTGAGGTTTAAAAACAAATACAAGTAAATGCACACATGTATTGTATGGTTAATAGGAAATTTGAATGGTGAGGAATAGTTTTCCATTTTACGTCAAAAGAAACCGCGTGAGATGATGATGTTGAATACGGAAACAAAACATTTTGTGAAAGAGGGAGTAGCAGAATGTTAAATTTCAGAACAAAGAGCCTCATCAATTAGACTTGCATATGAATGCACCCAAAAAAGAACTGGTGGGGCTGCATCTTATGCCTTAAACCAATAGCTACACGACGTGAAGTGTGAACTGAGCACCAGTCTCAATCACTAGCTCCGCGGCTTTCTCCTTTTTAACCCTATATTAAACTGCAACCACCTTTATCCTTTTTATTTTAGTGATCCCAATAATTAAAAAATTTCGAGGACGAAATTTATTTTTAAAAGAAGAAAAGTAATTTTCTTAAAATTAATATATTATAAAAGTAGTAATAAATTAAATAGTGTATAAATGAGAGGATATAAAGATGATAAAATAGAAGGTTAAGTACTGCTAAAGAAAACTTTGAATTAAGAAGTGTGTTGGAATATGTTAATTTAAAGCAAGGATTAAACCATAAATATGTAAAAATTTTGTGGATCAAGTATAAATATTCAAAAATCTAAGGGGATCAAAATGTAAAAATGAGAAAGTTGAAGGAGCAAGCGTGAAAATAACCTAATTTGTATGACATGGAGTTAACATGTAAGGACCAAATTGAATAAATGAATAAATAAGAGGGACTAAATCATAATTTCACCAAAAGTAAGATAAGTGACTAAGGATGAAATTTTGAAGAAACATGAAGGGTAAAATGATTATTTAGCAAAAAAGATAAATTTTGGATGTAGTGATGATATGAGAGATATTTTGAATAATTTAATAAATTAAATAAAATATTAATAATAAATAAATTAAATGTTTTGATAATATTTTAATGGATAAAATGGTATAATAAAAGGGATGAAATACATTAAGTGGAATGAGGAGGGGAGGTGGAAAAATAAAAGAAAAGCTTAATAATAAAAAGTTGTTATAAATTATGGAATTGCTAATATACAAGAAAAGTGTAAATGAATTCTCAAAACATTTAGTAAATAATTATTTTACGATGATTTAATAGACTTATTTATAAAACTTTAATAGTTGTGTTAATCCTATAAATTTAATTGAGAATCATATGGGTTGAAATATGGAAATAGATAAATGTGAATGATACGAATGATACATTAGTTTAGTTGATTTGGAATATGTTAATAGACTCAGGTGGTAAAAACTTGAAGTACAAAAAAATGGACGAAATAGGGTGCATGTCGCGACAAGCTCAAGTCAGTGAGTGACATCGTAGCGAGGAATCTCCAACGTCGTGACAACGGCTCTAAGTTTTGAAAACTTTATAATTAAATCTTGATTTAATTATAAATTGTTACGAGTGCCATCAAAAATTTGAAATGAATTAAGATAAGTTTTTAAATTATGTTGTAAAAGCTATTTGGTCTTAGTAGTGCGATAAGAAGTTTTAATAATAATGTCTTCGTTGATCATTGCCGGTTAATAGTTGACTAATGGAGGTACGAACGTGAGAAAAATAGTTTAGGTTTTAAGACGGAAAACTATGTATAATTCAATTATCAATTTGTCATTTAAGTTATCTATCTATATTTATATTTAAGCTTTTAATAGAACTGGAAGACATCCATTCAATTAGAAAATGATTAAAAAATCCTTTTATTTACAAAGTAACAAATCCTATTATCAGGGTGTTTTGTCTTTTTATATAAAATCTATAAAAAAAAAAAATTTAAACTCAATATAAATCTACTGCAGGTGAGACTTAAACTAAAGACACTTAGGTTTCAGTTGGTTTCAAGAAATAGATGTCATTTTTGAATTGATAACATTAAAAAATGTGTTTGGTTAAAAATTTTAATAATGAATTTTGGAAAATAAAAATATGTGAAAATTTTAAAACAAGGAAAAGTTATTTTTGCACTAAAAGTGAATATATGAAAATATGAATTTTTAACTTTGAATGGTTTATCGAAATTCATTTTAGATCATTCTATATTATTTTTAATTTAATATTTAATAATTTTAAATATTTTCATTTATTAAAATTTATATAAGCAATTTAACATTTTTTTAATAAGTTTACACCATAGTATTATTTATTTTTGTAAATTTAAATTTTATGTGTTAGAAATTGCTTAATATGTAAAAATAACATAATATAATTCAACACAAACATAAAAAATGAGTCGGGCCGGGTTAACTAGGTTTGGACCTTAAATGCTTGAGCTCGAGCTTAATCTATATCTTAAACAAACACATTTTTTTATTCAAACCTATCTTTTACGTCTAATATTTATCAAACACCTAAACTTTGAATAAACTTTTGAATTTGAACGAGTAGCTAAACTCATGAATAAGTTTAGTGTCGAAGTTCTTGGTTTTACTAGAGTTAAAATTCTCAACCGTCAAAACTGGATGCAGGCAAATGAATTTAATTTACACATGCGACACTGTAAATAAACACGTGGTTTGCATATTTTATTTGTTTACTATTATCATACATGCATGAATAATTTTTTATTCCATTGAAGTAGTATTTCGTAATCTCAAAAACCTAGGTTTTTTCTTTACCTCTTGATATTGATTTTACGTGGTTACTTTTGGTTGTTGGTAACCTTTATTAAATTGTCACTTGATTGGAATTTCTTGTCGATTTTTTTATTTATAATAATAAATTAAAACTCGAATAATAACCATGATTTGATTTCTAATTCACTTATAAATTTCACTCTGGTTAAATTTTAAAGCTAGAGATGAATCAGTAAACTAAGCCTTAACTGTGGCGGGGGCTTGACTACGGGAGTTGGCGGGGTCAACGTGCTACAGTCTTAGGCTTATAAAGGACAAATGAGAAATATACAGCGCTCATTGTACTGTGTGTGTGCAATGGCGTCCTTGAGTGGTAGCAAGAGAGTCTTAAGCTTATTCTTCATTTCAAACTCTGCAAAACGCATGTTTTTTCATAGCTTCTCATTGTGTGCGTTGTTCTTATACTTTGGCCTCCACTGCTGCTTTGCAAGAGACACCATAACGTTTGATAACCCACTTAATAGCTCAAAAAGGCCACTTATATCTGCGGGTGAGAAATTCGCACTTGGGTTTTTCACTTCCAACAATGGAAGCTCCTATGTTGGGATCTGGTATTATAACGGCTTGGAACCAAGGACAATTGTGTGGGTTGCCAACAGGAATGAACCAGTGTCTAATTCCACGACCTGGGTTTTCGGCATCGGCGATGATGGTAACCTCATGCTCTCCAATAAAAGTAACCGTCAAAAGAACTTGACCGATCTAGAAGGCATTCCATCTCCTTCAACGAGGACGCTGAAGCTCTTGGATTCTGGAAATCTGGTTTTGAGTGGAGGTCTTGATAATGTCTCAACGAGCGTGGTGTGGCAAAGTTTTCATCATCCTACCAATACGTTCCTTCCTGGTATGGAGATTAACAACTTGGCGTTGACCTCATGGAAAAGTCCACATGACCCTGCATCAGGACGCTTCCATTTCCGGCAAGATGCAGACAGAAAAGACCAGTACATCATCTCTAACGACGGATTGTTACCGTATTGGAAAAGCGGGTTATCTGGAACGTCCATTGGGGATGATGAGATTCCGCCTCTTGTTTCCCTTATGCATCTGAATACCAGTTACAGTACAACAAGAGTAATAAGTTGTTCGACTGTCTTTAAGGCAAATTGTAATGACAGGCGAACCCGAAACCAAAGACATGACTACAACAACACCAGATTAGTGATGGGTTGGGATGGGAAGTTGCGATTTTTCACGAGGGATAATCAAACAGATGAGTGGTCTTTGACATGGTGGGAGCCAAGGGACAGATGTAGTGTGTTTGATGCTTGTGATAAATTTGGTAGCTGCAATAACAAAAACAGGGTACCCTGCAAATGTTTACCTGGGTTCAAACCACAGTCACTGGAGAACTGGAATAGAGGAGACTTTTCAGAAGGGTGCATAAGAGAATATCCAGTGTGCAGCCATCACGGCAGGGAATTCTTTAAATTAAGCATGATGAAAGTACAAAAGCCATACTCAGAATCTGGAGTCAATGACATAGATGAATGCAGGAATAAGTGCCTTGAAACCTGCCACTGTCAGGCTTATTCATTTGTTGAAAAAAAAACCTATCTGAGGAGTTCTGAAGGTAATATTACTTGCTCCATTTGGATTGATGACCTCAAAAACAGTCAGGAGTCGTATGCAAATGGGGGCATCGATCTTTATCTCCGTGTGCACCTTTCTGAATCAGGTACTCCAGTCCTACATTTTGTTATAAGCTAAGAAAGCTTTATGTGTTTATAACTGTATTTAGCTCAGCCAATATTCACTGTTGCAATCTCAGGAAGCAGGACTTGTAGGCCTTGTGGCACTAACATTATTCCCTACCCTCTTAGCACTGGACCGAGTTGTGGTGATCTGACGTACTTCAAATTCAACTGCCATACTGAAAATGACACCGGCCTGGTTAGCTTCAATGCGAATGGTCAAACCTATCGAGTTAGTAGCATCAATCAGGAGACACAAAGGTTTTCCATCCAAGTTGAAAAATGTAGGCCAGGGGATTCAAAAGAAAAGCTGTTGAGGCTTCCTTGGCGATCTCCATTTTTCGTGAGTGGGTGTAATGTTGCCGAGAATAATTTCAGTACAGATTCTTTCGAAGAGGATAAACGGTTTTATGAAGTAGAACTTGGGTGGAAACCACCGCCAGAGCCAATTTGTAGGTCATCTAAAGACTGTAAAGATTGGTCAAACTCATCATGCAAAGTAGCAAACGATGGAATAATGAAATGCACCTGCAATCCACCCTTTCTATGGAATTCATCAAAAGTCAGTTGCAGTGCAGGTCAGAACTGACGAAGTTATAATTTGCCTTAATATATTCTTTTATGGTTTAAACTAGGGAAACAGTTGATGAAATTCAGTGTAGTTTGTCACTGCCTGCTTTTCATGTTAGAAAAAAAAAAGAAACACTTACCATTTATATTGTTCTCCACTCTACTAGAAGCTACCTTGCAAAAGCGTCCAGGACCTTTAGAGAAAAAGGAGCCAACGTATTTGATCATCCTAGGGGTCACTACGGCTATTCTGTTCATCTTGTGCGTCGCTTTTGCTTGGAACCATAAGAGGAGAAGAATGCCAGATAGACGAGGTAGTCAGTGCTCATAACTCTAAGAACAGGTCTTTTCCTAAATTTTTTTTTGTTTTAAAATTCTCAAAAGAGTTTAATTTTGGGATTTACAACCCAGGAAATCTGGAATTTAGCTTGTACGGCAGCACGAGACGTGTCCTAGATTTCATAAATTCAGACGATTTCAAAGACGATGTTAAAGAAGACATAGATATACCATATTTCAATCTGGAGAGCATATTAGTTGCCACAGATAACTTTGCCGAAGCAAACAAGCTTGGACAAGGTGGCTTTGGACCGGTTTACAAGGTAATACTGGCTATGCATGGCCCTGTTATATCAATTCTTACAGGGTTGCATTATACCTGACATTCGTTTCTCATTACTCAGGGTAAGCTTCCACGAGGACAAGAAATTGCTATAAAGAGGCTCTCAAGAGGTTCAGGCCAAGGTTTAGAGGAATTCAAGAATGAAGTTGTTTTGATTGCCAAGCTTCAGCACCGTAATCTCGTCAGACTTCTGGGCTATTGTGTTAAAGGATATGAGAAAATGTTAATCTACGAATATATGCCCAACAAAAGCTTGGATTCCTTCATATTCGGTTAGCTTCTAAACCTAAATTTTTAACACTTTCGGGGTTTGTCTTTCATCAATTATATAGTAAGCTTAAGAATACTTAACTGGCATGATAACGTTGCAAGATCGATCGCGGTGCGTGTTGTTGGACTGGGAAAAGCGCTTCGACATAATCTTAGGAATTGCTCGAGGACTGCTTTATCTCCACCATGATTCTAGGCTGAGGATTATTCATAGAGATTTGAAAACAAGCAATATTCTTCTAGATGAAGAGATGAACCCAAAAATTTCTGATTTTGGCTTGGCTAGAATTTTTGGAGGCAAACAGATAGAGGCAAACACAGAGAGAGTAGTCGGTACATAGTAAGTTTTTAGCAGCCTTGATTGTTTGAACCAAATAGAAAAATTATTTTAATGTCCAAGTCCTGATCAAATCAGCTACTTGTTATCGTACAGTGGCTACATGTCACCAGAATACGCACTTGATGGATTTTTCTCGATAAAATCAGATGTTTTCAGTTTTGGTGTGGTGTTGCTTGAAACCATCAGTGGAAAAAGGAACACCGGATTTTATCAAGCCGAGCAACCCTTAAGCCTCTTAGGTTATGTAAGCATCAGTCTTTGATTATTCATGCTTGGAGATCATTATCTTTGCTCTTGTTTTAATTCGACATTGAACTGTGTCAGGCTTGGAAGCTATGGAAAGAAGGGAGAGCTCTGGATTTAGCAGAGCAGTCATTGTGTCAATCCTGTAACGCATACGAATACATCAGGTGTGTCAATGTTGGACTCTTATGCGTACAAGAAGACCCAGACGACCGTCCCGCCATGTCGAATGTGCTTTTTATGCTGGGGAGCGAAACATCAAGTCTTCCAATCCCGAAAAGGCCTGCATATGTTGTAAGAAGGTCTCTTTCAAGCTCAGCATCTTCTTCCAGTAACCAGATATGGAATACAGAGCTTACCACCTCCACCTTGGAAGAAGGCGGATGACTGCCAACATTGCATGACTATATCTATATGTATATCAAATTGATTATTTTATAATGTAATAATTTACTAGATGAGCATTCTTCCTGTTTGACACTTGTATTTATTTGTATTCAATAACATCCATTCACGTTACCTTTTCTCTACAGAATCCATTTTTATGGAGTTGATGTCTTAGAAATTTCGGGTTCATCAATATTCTTTCCCAGAAAGAGATGAATGGAACTTATAATAGAAATGGACCAATTGTAAAGGCAAGAGAGGGACAATGTTGACCACGTGATTTTTGCAACTTAGCCAAAATTTAATACAATTCCTAATTATATAAAAAATATAATTCATGCACAACGTTGCTTGACCGATGACTTTGCTTTTCTCAGTTGCAGCAATGATACCCCATAGTCCATACTTTTATTTGTCACTATTGAAACATTGATTGGACATAAAAAAGATGAAAATGATGGAGGAGTTCATATTATCATACAAAATTTATCCAACATTTCATCATTATTGCTACTGCTTTAACATCATTTCAGAAAAATGTTCAAATATAATAACATTAATGAAACATTAGCTACTAAATTCATGAAAGTAATAGTCAATGTCAGTAACGTCTGTAAAGTGAGCAATATTAGTCGTAGAGCAGAGGAAAGACAGTGGAATTTAGCTATCCACTCGTATTAGCCCATCGATAATTATCTTGTACGTCAAGCCCATTTCTGTGGGTACTGTTTAGAGCAATGATATGCAGGAAAGTCATGCTGTACAGAAGACGATGATGATAAGAACTTGTAGGTGGTCAGTGGTACTTCATATCCTCTCCGTCATATTCTCTTCTCTTCATGGCTGCTCTGCTAGAGATACTATAACAACCAAAAGTGGTGTAGTTGATGGGCAAACTCTTGTTTCAGCTGAGAATAGATTTGAGTTGGGGTTCTTTGGCCCATCTAGAAGCTCTAATGTGAAGAGATATGTAGGGATTTGGTACACCTCCAGTCCACAAACAGTTGTGTGGGTTGCTAATAGAGGAAGTCCGCTTTCAGATAAAAGTGGAGTTTTACATATCGCACATGGTTACCTCAAGTTATCCGATAAGAAAGGGAAGGTTTATTGGTCTACAAAACAGTATAAACGTTCGAATATTATGGCGAAGCTCAATGATTCTGGTAACTTAATTTTGTATGATGTTGAAGGGTCAGAGAGAAAACTATGGCAAAGCTTTGAGCAACCAACAGATACATTTCTTTTTGGTATGAAGAATGTTAAAAATTTAGTTTTAACTTCATGGACCAGTGAAGATGATCCAACACCTGGAAACTTCATGTTCAAGCAAGATCAGCAAGCAAATCGATTTGTTGTCATGAACAAGAGTATCACTTACTGGAGATCATGGCGGGAGTCAGGTAAAATCTTTGAATTAGTGAACAACTTGAATATTAAAGAGGATGACACACAAGTTCACAAAAATGAAAGAATGGTGATGAATTTTACCGGAGATTTGCAGTATTGGCAGTTCGATAGGGACTTGAAAGATTGGTCATTGAGTTGGTGGGAGCCGAAAGATAGATGCAGCAAGTACAATTACTGTGGGAACTTTGGCTCTTGTAATATCAATAGCACGTTACCATGCAAATGTTTGCCAGGTTTCAAACCTAAACTCTCAGAGAAATGGAATGCTGGGGAATTTGTGGATGGTTGCTCCAGAAACTCTACATCATTTGGAACTAACTTCTTGAGCTTGAAAAGGATGAAATTGGAATATCCAGAATCTTCATTCATTGTTAATAATGGAGAAAACTGTAGACAGGAGTGCCTCAGTCATAGTCAATGCCAGGCTTATGCAGTAAATGCCAGTGAGATTGACAGGCAACTTTCATGTTTGACTTGGACAGAGGAACTCAAAAGCATTCAGGAGGACCAAGATGACGGTTACGATCTCTACGTCCGTGTGCCACGGTCTGATATCGGTATTTTTACTCTTCACAGAACATAAATCAATACTCTTTTCCTGTTGGCTAATTTAGTGCAGATACTATAGGCAATCTTGATAGATATTACTTTGATGTAAACAAATCTGCTAAAGGATCTCTTCAAGAAAATTCTACTATTTTAAAATGCAGCATAAAAAGCATATTGTTGTTCCTGCCAATCTGATGTACCCTAAAGGTTAGAGATACCAGAACAGAAAGGAAAAACACCACCACACACAACTTCTTAAGGCAAATCTTCTATTTTCACCTCTTGCAGGAACAACTAACATCAACTCTGAAATAGAAGCTCGATTTAACACTATCTATTCTACTTTGCAGCATCGACATTAAGAAGTTGTTTAACTTGTGGCACAAACTTGGTCCCTTATCCCCTAAGCACTGGACCAAATTGCGGTGATCCTGTGTACTACAGTTTCGACTGCGATATGGATACAGGCCAACTAAGCTTCATGACACCTAGTGGCAATTACACGGTTACCCATGTCGATACAGAGGCAAGCATATTTGATATCGAAATGCAGGCCAAAGAAGCAGTAAATTGTCATGCTATGCATTCATCGGGAAGCAAAATTCTGCAGCTCAATCGATCATCACCGTTCAATGTGACCGGCAGTTGCAGTAGTAACTTTATTAATGATTCTCTACTGAATAGTACAATTGAAGTGAAAATTACTTGGAAGCCACCATTAGAGCCAGCCTGTAATTCATCGGCTGATTGCAAAGAGTGGCCACATTCATCTTGCAATATAACTGGAACTGGACAAAAACGGTGTCTCTGCAATAGTGCCTTTCGATGGAATGGCTTGGGTTTAACCTGTACTACAGGTTAGGATTAAATTTCATGCATTGAGTTTGTGGTATAGCACTTGTCTCTAACAATGGCAAATTAGTTTTGGTCTGTATGCCAGTATGCCACTAACGGTGGTGGTGCCTCTGAAGCACTCCTGGCATGAAATTTATTGACCTATTTTGAACTGATCTTGCAGTAGCTACTGGACAACTAAGATATTCTTTTAATAAAAGCAAGACACTCCCTCTTTTCCTCATAGTATCTCTGCCAATTGCAATGGCCCTGTTGTGTGCCATTCTTTCTATTTACTTGTGGAGAACAAAAATGGTGAAGAAGAGAGGTAAGTGTGCACTGTGGAGCATCGTTTACTCTATCCATATCCAGTGTCTTCCACCAAATACAATTAGTTTTTTAACAATGGATGGTGGTTGTATCCACAACAATGTTTGTTTCTTCTGAATTCAGCAAAACAAAGAAAAGCTCATCTTTATCGGTATGACACTGAAAGAGGGGTTAAAGACCTAATGGAGTCGAGCCATTTGGAAGGAAAAGAAGGGACAGGCATAGACGTACCTTTCTTTGATTTTGAAAGCATACTAGCTGCAACAGACAATTTCTCAGATGAAAATAAACTTGGAAAAGGAGGGTTTGGGCCGGTATACAAGGTATTTCTTTTTCATGTAGTTTATTCTTGATGGTACTATTATCTTCAAAACAGGCTAATATGAATATGAACCCAGGGTAAATTTCCAGGAGGTCAAGAAATAGCTATAAAGAGGCTTGCAAGTGTTTCAGGACAGGGCTTGGAGGAATTTAAAAATGAAGTTGTGTTGATTGCTAAACTTCAGCATCGAAATCTTGTAAGGCTGTTGGGCTACTACATAGAAGGGGAGGAAAAGATTCTACTGTATGAATATATGCCCAATAAAAGCTTAGATTCTTTCCTTTTTGGTTAGCCTCTGAAACCTTATCTAATGTCTTATTCAGTCCTGATTGACTATTTGATTTTGCAATCATAGAGAAACCATATATATAGGGTACTCACTGATAAATTTATGTTATGGTCTTGGATGCGGAAATTTGAAGATGAATCACTTAGCCAGCAATTGGAGTGGGGGACACGGTTCAACATCATTCTGGGAGTTGCTAGAGGATTGCTTTATCTTCACCAAGATTCTAGGCTGAGAATCATTCACAGAGATTTGAAAACCAGTAACATATTACTAGATGAAGAGATGAATCCAAAAATATCTGATTTCGGCCTCGCAAGGATGATCCAAGGGAAACAAACTGAAGGAAGCACACATAGAGTAGTTGGAACATAGTGAGTTTCAAATTTTCTAATTTACAGCAGCACAAATCAGTTTCCTTTCTCCAGCTACTTTCAACCCAAAATCACACACACACACACATGAAAGTTATGCACTTCCAATCGTAAAGATTGTTTTAAAATGCAGTGGATACATGGCGCCGGAATATGCAATAGATGGAGTTTTCTCAGTAAAATCAGATGTTTTCAGCTTTGGTGTAGTGATGCTTGAGATCATTAGCGGGAAAAAGAACATGAGGTTTTATTATGTGGAAAATACCCCAAGCCTAATTGCTTATGTAAGTAGAGACTAATCTTTCTACCTCAAACCAAATATCTTTGCCAACAGCAATTCTAAATGATGTTGCAGGCATGGAGACTGTGGCAGGAAGGTAAGGCATTGGATTTAATGGACTCTACACTGCGGTCAAGTTGCAATGCGAGTGAGGTGTTGAGGTGCGTGCATGTTGGGCTGTTATGCTTGCAGGAAGAACCCAGCGAACGCCCCACCATGTCCAACGTTGTTGTATTGCTGGGTAGCGAAACTGCGAGCCTTCCTATTCCGAAGCAGCCAGCTTTTGTGACAAGGACAACACTTTCTAGCACTGCTTCTATGTCTAGTAAGGCGGAATCTAATACTGAAATCACTACCACTCTTGATGACGGCCGATGATGGTGAAGGCTATTGTGACATCAAATCTTGTATGTTACTGTTATTCATTTTCAGTATTTCTCATGAACCTTGTTAATCTGGTTTTTTTCTCTACCATTTTTATATTTTCGGGGGTTTTTTTACATGTATATTTGTTTGTGGTAAACGAGGATTCCCGTTCAGGAAAAGTACTATTATTATGTTGTTCTTATATTTCATTCAATGTCCATCATATAATATAAAATCAATATTATAATAGGATATATATAAGTTAGAGCGTGTCCTTTAAATTCCTTAGTTCCTAAGCTGAATTAAAAATGTTTTCACTCACAAACTATTGTCCAAATTGAAGGCGTTTACCCGTATAGTCTAACCTGTTTCGATTATATATATATTATACGGTAATGGGTTGTCTACCAACTAGACAGACTTCTCCCTATATCATGGTCCTGAGTTTCGTGATGCCTCAAACGTTGGCTCCTCAAACCACCCCATCTCCATTTTGCTTCAAGTTGATGAAGAGCAATCTTCTATCTACCCAACTAATTGGGTGGAGCTATCTGTCCAGATGGTTTAAATTTTAAAAGGTTTTGGATAAAAATATTAGATTTAAAAAATATATTTAGTAAAAAAATTAAATCCGTTTAAAATATAAATGAGACTCGGGCTTAAATGTTCAATACTCGATTCCAATTTGATTCATTTTTAAGTTTATAATATTTTATATTATATAATTTAGAATACATTAAAAAAATCTATATTAAATATATAATAATATTTTAATATAAACATTAAAATAATGATAAGATGACTATATAATAAATTTCAATAAATAAAAATGTATAAAATTATTAAATATTAAAATAATATAATATAATTATTTTTAAGTTTATATGCTTATATTTTTTTATTATATGTCAATTAATTAGATATGTATAATTTTTATTTATTTATCAATTTCGTAAAGATAAAGTATTTTAAATGTTTATTATATATAAAATTTAATCTGATCTCTTTAATGATAAAATTTTATTAAATTTAGTGCATATAAACTTTTTAGTAACTTACATTAAAAAAAACTTTTGAGTACTTTTTTTTTATACTAAAATTTAAACATAAAAATTAAAAATTAATACTACCCCGCGCCCGCATCGCAGGATTATATTGTAAATTGGAAGGTACAATGCATGGTTTGAGCTGAGTCTGGACTTTTCTTTATCATAGATACTAGAGTAATTATCAAATGGGATAGATATCAAAATTATACATAAATTTTTATTCAATGTGTGATGTCATATATGAACTTTGATTTGGTATGATTTTATACATGAAATTTTTATTTGATTTAATTTTCATAAATCAATAACAACATTATTGAATTAATTCCATTTCATGTTTACATATTCCATTCATAAATAAATATATTAATCCAATATGAAAATAAATGTATGTATTATTTTATTTAAATACATACAATTAACTCAAAATCAAAATTTCATATATAAATATGAACTATAATTCAAGTTTTATGTGTATAATTGTATCAAATTAAAATTCATATATCAAATTACAATTAAAATTCATATATAAATTTGATATTTATCTTTTTATAAAATTCTTACACGAAGTAGTGATGAATGGAAAACCCATGAACTTATTGGGAGTGTTGTCCATGGGGATGTTAGTTCAAAGATACATATATTTCTTTTCTCAAAAAAAATAGTACATATATTTCTTTTTGAGATAATTGGATTTTCTTATGGCCAGATCAGATTAGGTCATAGGTCAATCAATTGGGTGATATATTTTGTCTAAATTATCAACAATCTATGATATTATAATATAATTACATTTTTTTCAACCAAACATGTTTAAGGAATTAAAGTTTTTTGTAATCACAAGAGAGTGTAATTATTACTCCAGTAGATTAGAGGGGTTCATGGGCCGGATTGGGTCGGATCCGTGTCAAGCTCAACAAAAAATTTAGGCCAATTTGCTAGGCTTGAGCTCAGTCCGACCTGAAAAATGGGCTTAAAATTTTACCCAAGCTCGACCTGTGTAAAATGCTAAAACCCGAGTCCGACCCGGTCCGCCCATATTAATTTTTTATATTAATTTTATATAATTTTTAAATATATATATAATGCATTAAAAATACTAAAAATATTAAAATAAATATTTTCTAACAGATTGAAAATAAATTTAATATATATATACACACTTAAATAGCACTAAGATATATGCAACTTAACAAGCAAATATTTCTAAAATAGTAATAAAATTAACAAATACCTCTAAAATAATAACAAAATTAACAATAAAATAAGTTTTATACAATATCCAAACAATAACAACAAAATAAAAATAACATAATAATGAAATTATAACAAAATAGGGAGAAAACAACAAGAAAATAGCATTAAAAAATAAAAATAAAAAAAACAGATTTTTTGTCCTTTTGTAAATTCGGGCTGGGCCCGAGCCAAAAATACCTTATTCGAGGCCCGACCCATTTTTAAACGGACCTTTTTTTTGCCCAAATTTATTTTTCGGGGTTATATTTTTATCCAAACCCTCCACTTTTTGGACGGACCTTTGGACCGAGCAGAAAGGCTTGGCCCATGAACAAGTCTACAGTAGATACACTTTAATCCAACTATTTTATCTTGTCCAAACAGATCCTTAATGATAAGTTTTAAAAGTGTCATGATTTAAATGAATTTTTAACATACAAGGACTAATCTAGAGTATTTTTAGTAGAAAGACTAAGTTACTTTTTTTTGGTGAGTAGACTAAATTAAACTTTGCATAGTAGTATAAGAACCATTGGTAGATTTTGACCTAAGATTGTATCTATACTATTTATAAAGTCTCTTATTAAATCGGTATCATCAATCGAGTTCTTACTCGGTTCGGAAATTGCAAAAAAAAAAAAATTATTTTATTTGCAAAACAAATTATATGATTATGAAAGTGTTTTTGTTTTCTTCATATTTTTATAAGTCAATAGAAATTGAATCAAAGACAGCATGTAAAACTTTTATTTTTACCAATTTATATAAAACTTTAATAAATATATTTATTATATACATTTTATTTACCCTAGTATATATTATGAATGAATTATTTACATTTTAATTTTCTAAGAGATTAGACATGATTATAAAATAAAGCTGAGATAAATACACCAATTATCAAAAACTGTGAAAGGAGGAAGGAGGAATAAAGAGGGAGGTGCTTGGTTTTTGTATAGGGAGTCATTCGGCCTCATGTTTCCTGCAACGTAGCTGCCATATTTCACTGAACGACTTGCTGCTTAGTTTCTGGCATCGGATCATGAAAGCGACTGCCACACTTGAAAAAAAAAAGCCATAAACATTGACAATATAGTCTAAATGGGGTCGCTTTCATCTAATATAATGAAATAAAGCTAAAATGGTGAAAAGAGGAAGTGCATGGAGTCCCGCAAAATCAGTAATAATATCTTAATCCCACAAGAAGACGAAAAACACAAATTAAAGTGAAGGGGGTCCCTTATGATAACCAAAAAATCCAAGCACCTTGACTTCTTTGCCCAAACCATCCAATCACCTTTGACCCCACTCTTACCTATGCCATTGCCAACCCCCTCTAAAGGTGTGTTCATAGTTTGAGATGGAGATTTGGAGCCTATAACACGCTCTATGAGGTTTCATTTTCCAGGTTTAAAGACCAGCAATGGACTACTTTTAGACTACCAACATTGAATCCAAAATACCATTGGCGGTGCTACCTGGAAAAGCATAAGAGTAGAATCACAAGGGAGAATTCATTTTTTAAAAATCCTATTCCAGCTATATGCGACAATAATTCACCATCATCCTTGACAGTCGATTTCCATGAACACTGAACAGTATTAGCTGCCTTGTGCTTGGTGGGGGCGTTTTTAGATAATGGAAAACAACGGTACATCACTTGTTACATAGAGAAGAGAATATGAAAATTTCTACGCAACAGGTGGTTCCTAAGCTAATGATTGTCTCCCTAGTTTTAGATACTCAAAACAAAAATCATTACTGCAAGAATCGTTTGTTAAGACAGATGCTACCCTCATCATTTTTGCACACACTTGTTTTTTGCAGTTACATCCTTTGTTCTTCTGCTAAAGAGACCATAACATCAAACAGTTCGATCAGTGATGGTGAAGGAGATAGCCTGGTTTCACCAGGAAAAAGGTTTGAACTTGGATTTTTTACTCCTAATGGAAGCTCCAACACCAGGAGATACTTGGGGATATGGTATTATGGCTCAAACCCGCAAACGGTCGTATGGGTTGCCAATAGAGACAAGCCACTTTTAGATGATAGTGGAGTCTTTGTTGTTGGAGAAGATGGCAACCTCCAGGTGCTGGATGGAAATGGGGAATCTTTCTGGTCAACGAATCTTAAAGCAGTGCCTTCTGGATATGCAAAAGCCAAACTGACAGATACTGGGAACCTGGTGCTGTGCAATGAAGAACAAGAAAGCCACTCAGAAAGCATTATATGGGAGAGTTTTCATAATCCCACTGATACCTTTCTTCCAGCGATGAGAATGGATGAAAATATGGTA
Organism: Gossypioides kirkii; assembly: GCA_005610355.1. Lineage (NCBI taxonomy): Eukaryota > Viridiplantae > Streptophyta > Magnoliopsida > Malvales > Malvaceae > Gossypioides > Gossypioides kirkii. The sequence continues at coordinate 37,903,989 of CP032246.1, forward strand.
CTAACTTCTTGGAAAAGTTTTGATGATCCAGCTCCAGGGAATTTCACATTTCAGATAGACCAAGAAAGAGTAAACCAGTTCATTATTTGGAAAAGAACAACAAGGTATTGGAAAAGTGGTGTTTCTGGTAAATTCATTGGCCCTGATGGGATGCCTTCAGCCATGCCATCAGCAATTTCTTTCTTTTTGTCAAATTTTACCACTATTGTACTCCACAACGAATCCATGCCACATCTTACCTCATCATTATACAGCGATACAAGGATGATGATAAGTTTCTCCGGTCAAATTCAGTATTTCAAGTGGGATTCTGGGAAGATCTGGTCCTTGATTTGGGCTGAGCCTAGAGATAAATGCAGTATCTACAATGCATGTGGAAATTTCGGTAGCTGCAACAGTAACAATGACTTGATGTGTAAATGTTTGCCTGGCTTTGCACCTAGCTCCCCGGCAAATTGGAATAACCAGGATTATTCTGATGGATGCACTAGAAAATCGAGGATATGCGACAAGAAGGCTAAGATCGACACGTTCTTGAGTTTGAATATGATGGAAGTGGGGAATCCAGACTCTCAGTTTAATGCCAAGGATGAAATGGAATGCAAAGTTGAGTGCCTTAGCAACTGTCAGTGCCAGGCTTATTCCTATGAAGTACCTGATAATATGCAACAAGGTGGTAGCAGCATTGCTGCATGCTGGATTTGGTTGGAAGATCTCAACAATATCCAGGAAGAGTACGAAGGTGGCCGTAACCTTAATGTCCGGTTACCCGTTTCTGATGTAGGTACAATTCTTTTCCTTCTCAAATTCGCTTGAATTCATAATCCTTGATAAGTTAATGGTACATTTTGCTTTATGACTATCCCCTTTCTGCGTCAGATTCAATATATAGATTTATGAGAAGCCTCTCAGGCCGTACTCAACATTGTGTGAAAATGTAATCCCTGAGAAAACATGCAGATAAAATTTGAAGTCGTTTTATGTTTGCAGAATCAACCAGAAGAAGTTGTAAGACTTGTGGCACAAACCTGATTCCATATCCACTTAGCACCGGACCGAAATGTGGTGACGCCGTGTACCTCAATTTTCACTGCAACATCTCTTCAGGGAAAGTTACCTTTGATGTTCCTAGTGGCACCTATAGGGTCACAAGCATAAGTCCAGAAACACGAAAATTCATCATTCAAACCAACGATGCAAACGATTGTAAGGCTGGAAATTCAGGTGATGGTTTCTTTCGGTTCAAGCAGCCATCACCATATCATGTTACTAGCAGATGCAATGCAGATGAAGTAGAGATAGGATGGGATCCTCCATTGGAACCAACCTGCTCTTCACCTACAGATTGCAAAGATTGGCCAAATTCAACTTGTAATGTAACAAGCAATGGAAAGAAAAGGTGCCTCTGCAATACAAACTTTCGATGGGATAACTTGAGTCTGAATTGCACTGAAGGTAGAATAACACCATTATTTTCAGTATGTCCTCAAACAGTTCAAAACTTAAAAGGGTCCTTCACTGTTCCTGCAGATAGTGGCAATGGACAACAGAGAGACAAGTCTTCAACCAGAAAGATAGCTTTCTCTCTAACTCTGGTAATAGCTTGTATTAGCGCAGTCGTTATAACCATTGTGTCAAGCGCCATTGTTTATGTTTACTTGAAGAGAAGAAAACTGGTCGAGGGAGAAGGTAACTAGCAACCCAATTTTCTTGTCTTTACAAATTTTTTAATGGCTATTCTATACGGTTAAAAGGGGTAATGTTTATTTGAAATTCAGGGATATGGGGAAACATTCAAAGAAAATCTGCACTTCACTTATATGGCAGTGCCAGTGAGAGACATGTCAAAGACCTGATCGATTCAGGACGGTTTAAAGAAGATGATACAGACGGCATAGAGGTACCCTTTTTTCATTTAGAAAGTATTCTTTCTGCAACAAGAAACTTCTCAAACGCAAACAAGCTGGGGCAAGGGGGATTCGGACCAGTTTACAAGGTAATAGGTCTTTTTCTACTACTGTTAAAATTCCATCTTCTAGTTTTGTATGGTTATAAAGGAATGCGTGAAACTGGAACCTATTACCAGGGTAAGTTCCCCGGAGGGCAAGAAATTGCTGTGAAGAGGCTCTCAAGTGGTTCAGGGCAAGGCTTAGAGGAATTCAAAAATGAGGTGGTCCTGATTGCAAGACTTCAACATAGGAATCTCGTTAGACTATTAGGCTATTGTGTTGCAGGAGATGAAAAGATGCTACTCTACGAGTATATGCCTAACAAAAGCTTAGACTCCTTCATATTTGGTGAGTCAAATGTGTCTTTATCGAATATTATATATATGTATTCACAGAAACTAAGCAGTCACTAAAGATATGTTCTTCAATGGAAATGACATACCTTAACAAGATTGGAAGCTATGCGTTCTACTCGACTGGGATATGCGATACCGTATAATATTGGGAATTGCTCGAGGCCTTCTATATCTCCACCAAGATTCAAGGCTGAGGATAATTCACAGAGATCTAAAAACAAGCAACATTCTACTAGATGAGGAGATGAATCCAAAGATTTCCGATTTCGGGATGGCAAGGATTTTTGGTGGCAAAGAAACTTCTGCAAACACAAATAGAGTAGTTGGAACTTAGTAAGCTTTGCCTTTACTTGACTCCTATTGTACAATCATATTGGTTTATAGTCTCTTACCTTTTGATGTTGCAGCGGATACATGTCGCCTGAGTACGCACTAGACGGCCTTTTCTCATTCAAATCAGATGCATTTAGCTTCGGTGTTGTCGTAATTGAGATCATCAGCGGGAAGAGGAACACCGGATTTTATCAGCCTGAACAATCACTGAGCCTTCTAGGTTATGTAAGTTATATATGTTCTGTTTCACTCACCCTCCTACAATATTTGATCTTATTCTCTACTTAATGCCATCTTTGCATATTGTACAACTCTTCCCAGGCATGGCATATGTGGAAAACAGACAAGGCAATGGATTTACTGGACCAGACACTGCGTGAGAGTTGCAAAGCAGACGAGCTGCTAAAGTGTCTAAACGTAGGACTGCTGTGCGTACAAGAAGACCCCGGTGATCGTCCCACCATGTCACAGGTAGTTTTCATGCTCGGAAGCGAGAATGCATCGCTTCCGGCACCAAAACAACCGGCATTCGTAGTCAGGCGATGCCCTTCTAGCAAAGCTTCTTCATCTAGCAAACCAGAGACATTTTCTCAAAATGAACTAACCGTTACCTTGGAACATGGTAGGTAGTTCTCAAGAAGCCACTTCGATCATAAAATTTTATTTATTTCTAGTTTTATATCATTTAATAATTCGTATTGCCCTTGATTTTGCAATTGTTATGTGTAAGAATCAAATTTAAGTACTTATTTTTTTTTGCCCTATTTCTTCATGATTACCAAAATTTTAAGTTCCAGATATCAAATATGCTGTCAGCCAAACATTTGTATCTGTAATTGTCTGCTCAAACCTGTCTAATGCAATCGTATTCTGGGCCTGACTAAAGTGATTGGGTGGTCTTAATACCAAATCCATACTCTTATGGGTACATCCACAGTGCACCCTAAACCATTAAATTTCCAAATTGCAACGTACAGAGATTGAGTTCAATGCTACGATGGAAAATGAAACAAATCAAATTTTTTTTAACAGGATAAAGGGGTAATCATTCAATTGAGTGAAAAAATTTAATTAGTTTAATTCACGAGTTTATTTTATCATTATTATTTAATTCAATTTTTATCAAATTGAGTGAAACAAAATTCGATTAAAGTCGATTCAAATAAATTTGTAAAAGTTAAATTAAAAAAAAAAAGTCAAATTAAAATTTGATTGCCAATATTATTAAAAAAACCATATATATTTGATGGTTTATTTGTCTAAATCCTAAAATTTATCAATTTGAAAAAAATTGAAAGTTTAAGATTTTTATAGAAAATCTTGAATATTATATATATTTTTTAAATTTTTGGAGATCATTTTGCATTATTTTATATTTTTTATGACAAAGATGAATTTATTGGTTTTTGAAATTGACATCAACTCCATAAAATAAATTACTTATTTAGGTTTATTTAAAAAATAAAAAAAATTTGATTTGATTATTTACTTAATCGAATTTTTAATATAATATTATAATTGACTTACTCGGGTTGTCCAAAATTTAAAATTGAAATTAAAGTATCAACAAAAATTTGATAACCAAAATCTTATGCCCCCATGAAAATAATTATAGAAAAAAAACAAGAACAATTTACACTTGTAAAACATGTTTATTCCCTTAAGTATGTATAAAATAATTTATTTTATAAACATGGTAATGTTGAATGATGTTATTACTCTAATCTGTTTTGGAGATTATTATCGTTGTAATAAAAAAGAATCATGGTACTTTGAAAAAATTATGGAATTGGTGGAAAATATATTTTTCTAACTTCTTCTCATTCTTATCTTAATCACTTTGACTTTGCAGTTGTTCAGCCCCATTCTTCTATCCAAAACTTTATTAGTGCACCAAAATGTTTTTTTTTTTTGAATTACAAGAATAGGATAAAACTCGAATAATAAATATGATTAACGTGATTCGAATCTAAATCACATTTGAAACGGTGAACATCCTGATCATTAGACTATCAGATGAGATTCCAACAAAATGCATTTCATAGTTGATGTTACTTTTAATAATTCATTCACATATTTTAATTAAAATTGGAGCATTTAATTAAATTTCTTTGAAAATGTGAAACAACACAAATCAAGTACAAAGATATTAAAGACTTTCAATGTAATCTATTTTCCTTATTGAAAATTTTTATTTTTCGTTAAGATAATTTCGACAATTGCAGTCCTTAATAAAAATCATGTCAAAAGCTTTTTGATGAGATATTCAAGCAAATTACCTTATGCTTATTTAAGGGTAGGCTAATTCCAATTTTAATAGGAGACCAACGGAACTGTTAGGAACTTCAAAGTGCAAAATTATTGTACAAAAGTTATTATTATTCAATTCACAATTACGTTTTTAAGAGGAAAGTTTGAGTCGAAAGAGTGAATTAGATTGAGTATAGAATTTATGTTGCAATTTGGTAAGTAATTTGGACTTAAATCACGTCTTGCACTTGTTGATTTGTAGTGGATTACTTTTTGGATTATATCCCATAGACGTAGGAAGTTTCCAAACTATATAATCAAAATTTTATGTCATCTATATTTTATAATTGTTAGAAACTTCATTTAGTTACAACTAAACAAAAATCTGAAAGATAAATTTAACGAATTCTCAATTAATATCAAAGCTCGACACTTGATGCATGGTGACAAATGCATCCAACTATTTGTGCCCTTAAAAATCTCCAAATATACAGTGTACGGATCAAAATCCTCAAAGATGTTCATTTTGAACAGTACAAGTAAAACAGGAGATGGTTGAGAGTGTGAGAGACATGACAATAATAAAAGACAATGCATCAAATCCATGGTCTCTAGGCAGGGGGACAAAAGGGTGCAACACAAACATAATAATCATGCCTTTTCTCCTCACTTGAGGATCACAAAGATTTTGATTCACCCACTCTCTTCGTTTCTTTCTTGCAGCAATTTGGACTCCATTTCCTTATAAACCCTGACCTTCATTTCATCTTCTTTGCTTTCCATTTCCCCCACCTTTTTACTATTTTAATTGGAAGTTTGGGTCATCCATAAATCTCCATTAAGGTAAACACCGTTGATACAAGCTGTTAGCCTATGTTTACATTCTCAACTCCCCTATTAATGTGCTCCCCACCTGTCTGCAATTTTATCTTCAAAAACAGGCAGTGATATTATTATGCAAGTCAAAGGTGGCAAGCTATATTTGGCCCCATATGCCAGCCAATTTGCTTGCATGAAATGACAACCAGATGATACAACTCGACGCCAACACTTGTTTCTTAGGAACTTCGGCTTGGACTTGCCAGAATATTTCTGCTATTGGAAGAAACTTATTAGCTTAAGGTAATGTGTGGGGTTTGGCTATTTGTTCCATCTGAATTGGTTTGGGTTTAGAGATAATAATTTTACTGGACAAACTGTTGAATACAAGAACAAACAATCTCTGTTTAGTCATGTGGATGAGTTTCTAAAAATGAAAAAGGGTTGTCAATCCATCATGTCATTACCATCTATAAAATTTGGATTAAGTGCTAATTCCTGCCCAACATTCAAGCAGCATTATTGGAACCTTGTTTCCACAATTCCATTTCATAAGCAATTTTGCGTTTTATGACCCTACCTTTTGCCTTTGATAATTGTACCCACTGTCCCCCTCTTATTGTAGGAAAATCAACTTCCAATGCCAACATTTCTTTTTATTTGATTTGATTTTCAAAGATAAGTCCTTTTTTTTTTTTACCTCATCCAAAACTATGGCTTAGGGTATCTTAATTATGCGTTTAGGTCAAGTTTATGGCTCTATTTGGATGCGTGGTAAAATTAATTCCGATTACATTAAAAACAACATTAATAGTGATAAATTGGTGTATACTTGAACGTAAAAAAAAAAAAAGCAGTTACATGAATTTAGATCTATTCATGGATCAGGTTATTTGTCAATACTCAAAGGCCCGCCTGAAATTTGAGAGGATTTGAGCAAAAATATTAGGCTCGAAATGGGCTTGGGCAAAAAAATTAGGTCCGCTTGAAATATGGGTCGGGTTTGGACTTGAACATTCAAGGCCTGAGCCCGGTCCAACCCAACCCGTTTTAAATTTATGATACTTTATATTATATTATTTTTATATATTATGTAATTTAAAACTAATAAATAAATAAATTTATACTAAATATATAATACTACTCTAATGTAAATATTAAAATAATATTAAGATGATTATACAAAATTTTTCAATAAATAAAAAATGTATAAAATTATTAAATATTACAATAATATAATATAAATATTTTTTTTACAGAAATTAAAAAATAATATGGGCTGGTCTAAAATGAGTTTGGGTTAATCTTTTGTAAATATGGACGGATTTTAACAAAACTTTAGGCCTAGAATTTGGGTCGAGCTAGACTTGAGCAAGCATAAAATATGTTAATATCATGCTTAAACCCGACCTGAACCTGACTCGACCCAACCCATGAGCACCTCTACATGAACCTCATGTGATGGTCTGATAATCAAGATGTTTACCACCCCAAATATGATTTGGATTCGAGTCATGCTAGTTGCATTTGTTGTTTGAGTTTTACCCTATTCTTATAATTCATAAAAAAAAGAAGAAGCAATTACATGAAATTAAAATGACAATATTAATTAAAGAGTACAATGATAAATCGTTTTTATATATTCGGTCGATAATATTTAACATTTAAATTTTATTTTAATTTTTTAATATTTCATATTTTAATTTATTGAACATTATGTATATAAGTTTATTTATTATATTAAGTTATTAACTGATTTTAGACTATTTTAAAAATACAAATAAACATGAGAATATTAATAAAAATAATAATTTTAAATCTTATAAATAAAAAGAATAATATAAAAAATTGTTGAAAAAAATATTTATGGAAGTTAATAATTGATAAGAATTGAATTTTGAATTCAACGTCCCTATGGAAGGGATAGCGATTAATTGCACCCACAGGTGAAATCTAGTGCAATTAGAAGGTTGATTGAGTATTATTAATTCAAATTGCACTATTTTTTTTGCGAAATTTAGTGTTGAAACATAATGTGGAAACTATTTTTTGAAAAAAACAAAAATAAGTTTAGATTTATATTTTGAAAAATGAAAATGGAGTCGTCACCAATAATTTTTAAAACATGTGTAATTGGGTCACCTTTCGAGATTTAAAAACAATCATTAAAATAATTTTGATATTTGAAACCATAAAACGAGTTCGAGAGTCGGTTACACATAAGGAAGGATTAGCACCCTTACACGCCCAAAATTGATACCTAATCAATTATTCAAAATCTTATTAGTTGAAAATTAAAAGTTTGAAAAAAATTTAAATTGCGATCCTTAAATGCATGAATGTCATATTTATTTTATTTTGAAAAAAAATTTTGTTTCCGAAGAAAACTCATTATTTCGAATAAATCAAGAAAAAGTTACATTCAGTAAGTTAGGATATAACAATTTGAATATTAAAAAATAACGAACTTTTCAAAAAAACACTCGTATTTAAATTTTTAAAAGGATATTCAATTATCCCGATTCAAAAAAAAGGGACATCTAGTGAGTTAGGGCATGATTTTTCAAATTCCCGAGACAAAAGACATTACCTATGTTTTTTTTTTTAAATGAATTACCATATTATGCAAACATAAATATGCACATAACTTAGAAATATAAATAAAAGAATAAAAATGTAATAAATGCAATTAATAGTACAATTCTCAAGAATTGATGTCACGTTCTTAGTCTTTCTTGCTCGATTCTTCCCAGATCGAGATCTTTGATGAACATCCAATGAAGCTATTTCGAAGGCTGAAAATCACTCTTTCCCAAGAGGGGAAAACCGGCAAAGGAATGGAAGGGAAAAGCTAGAGAGAAAATGAGATGAAGAAGAGAATGTGTTGGTGAATTCGTGATTAGAATGGGTAGTAGCTTAAGGGGTATTTATAAGTGGGAGTTGGAGTCTATTTTTAGAAAATAAATTTCAACCACTCAATCCCATGGTCGGCCATCCATTAAGCACTTTGATTAGTTCAAAGTTTGTTTGAAACTAACTTGGGGCAAATCCATAAAAGCGCCAAAAGTGGAGTGGTTTGAATGAAATTTGAGAGAACTTTAAGGATTGATTTTCAAGGATTTAAGGACTTTGACTTTGGATTTGTTATTTATTTATTTATTTATCTATATTCATAAAATAATAAATAAATAATAAAATAAAATTAATATTATTTTACATTTATTTATTTATATTCATACAATAATAAATAAATAAATAATAAAACAAAATTAACAAATAAATAAATATTTTAAAAAATTTTAAGAAAAAATTAAGCATTTAGAAGGGAAAAATATTATATCCCAATCGAGCTTTATAATAAAATCGTTTAAACATTTTTAAAATATTTATAATGTTCCAATAGTTATATATAAAATATTATAAGTGATCTAAAAATTATATAGTTGATTATTGATTAAGAATTTTCACTATTCATAATGATAATGTATGTCTCTTAAATATAAAAAATTATATTATTTGATTAATTAACAAAGAATTATAACTATTCAAAATATATCATATATATCGAATAGTTAAGTTTATTGGTAATAGATATAACTATCCAAACAATCATATCGGATAGTTACATCTTTGTGAAGAGATATGAAAACTTTTATAAATAGAAGTGAACTTTTATTTGCATGGCACAACAACAAAAAACACAGGCATAAAATTTCTTTCTTATTCTCTCATAATTATATTCATAAATTGTTTTATAAAGAATTACTTCAGTTTATAGAAATTAATACTCTTGTTATACTCTGTTCAATGCTTAGTGAATTGTTTCTATCAAGACAAAATGTAGACATATTATCGAGCTTCATTATATCCTCGAAGCACATTTGCTAATAAAAAAAATCTATTGAAAGGGAGGTGACTCTACTGGGAGGCTACGAATTGTGGTTGTCGTTGGTGGAGAATTCGTGTAGGTTTCATGTGCTTCATTGGCTTTCATAGCATATCAAAATAGAGAGTAGCCAAATTGAAGCAAAAATTCCAAACCAACACCACCATTTATGGGGAATCTGCTTTCCTTAATCTCCAATGACCGGCATGCATATACATACAAACACAAAATCCTGCTTTTTTATAGTTTAACTGAAAATATCGAATAAAAAGATGGAAGAAAGACATGAATGGTGGCCTAAAAATGCTATTGCAGTTGACAGACAAAGGGTTTAGTAACAGTTGGTAGATATAGACAGGTACCCACCCAACATCCACAGTAAAACATATCGAAGGGTAAAAGGCCTATTGGAAGTTAGCAAGGGGATCATGTTGATCGGAAAAGACAGACATTCACATTCACATGGATAGCTTTGCCCGAAATGTGACAACACCCATTAAGCATGGCTTTTTTTCCCTAGGAGATTGATCTTCCACCAAATATTCACATGGATAGCTTTGCCATAAGGATCATTGATACAACATGGGCGCTCATGGCCGTGGCGTGTGCCATTGCATATTGCATATTGCATATTTCATTCATTGTCTTGTCCGGAAATATGATACAAATTTGTACTCAGTTGTTGGGGTGTCACCATTTCAACACGGTTCTATTGTCAGCTTTAAGTCATCTCCATGTATGTGTGATTGGTTTTACTTATATGGCACACCTGTAACTCTTTAAAGCTATCTCGTCAAGGATAAGCATCGCATCTTTCTTTTCATGAGTAACACATAGATTTTGCGTAATCTATCTTGATCTTATCCCCATCTTTCTAAAAATTATTGTGTTTCTCTAAAAGTCAATCATGATGAAACCTACATCTTACACATGTCAAGATCCATATCATCAAATGAAGGTCATCCTCACCTATAAATACTCACTCTAGTATATAGAGAGGATATTCTTCTCCAACTACAACTTCCTTGTTTGTCCTCACTCAAGGATCAGTCCTAGCGCACCACTATCTTTTTTGTTTATGGATTTCCATTCGTTATCGTGTGAATTACTTTTTTTAAAAACAAGCATTCACCAAACTGGATAGAATGACAATCAAATTATCCCTAAAATCACTTGGAAAAACAAAATTAAAATTCTAAAAGTGAAGGCTTATTAAACAATGGAAAACGAACAAAAAGAACATATAAAACTTAAGACAAAACGAGTTCAAACCAACTCGTGAAATCATTTATTATTTTGAGATACTCTCAAAACAGAAACAGATTAAGAAACCGACGAAAAACCATCCACTTTCCAAAAGAAACTGCTGGTGGTCGATGGAGTTTCAACAACGACGGGCACCGTCATCTGTCCATCGCAACTTGTGAAGACAATTAAGATACTTACAAAATAGATTTTTAAATTAAAAATAGAGAAGGAGCATGGAGTGTGTCAAAAGTTAGTTCAATTTTTTGTTATTTGAATTTGGTCAAATCTTTTATTTTAGGAGTCAATAAACAGTTAGTATATTTCTTGATTTGTGCAAATAAAGGAGAACATGAGTTACTCTCAATTTAATTGAGATATTTTAGGAGTTTTTTTTAATTTAAATAAAGCATTATTCTTAGCTAATTGATAGTACTTCATTCTTGATTTTTTCTTATATTCTCTCGATTTATTGAATAATAAAATTTATTTTTATTTTCATTTTGAGTTTCCATATTTGTATGAGGGGTGAGGACTTAAAAAGAAAAACTCACTTTTACTGGCATCTTTAAGCACTGGTAAAATCGAAGAAAAACGTCGGTATAAACTTTTTCGACAATTCTTTGACCAGCAGCTAGGTGAATGGCATTAAAAAGTTTCTAGCGAGCTGACCATGAGTGCCGGTTGAGTAACAACATTTGTCAGCAGAAATTTTCTCACCGCCTTTAACCCCCGTTATGGGTAAAATATTTTTTTAAGATAGGTGTGGGTAAAAGTCATGTTTATTTATTAATTTATATGTTTACAAAAAAATCTTTCAAGACATTTATAAATGCCACGAAAAGTTAAATATTAATTTACATATATATATTTGTTAATTCGAAACCGTATTAATTACTTTAACCACACAAAAAAAGGGAAAAAAAACACTAAAACAGTTCTTAGTTCATGCCACGTAGATACGTGGGAAATGTGTAAGAAATGTGTGATAACTTGCAACTTGAAATTGTAACATCCTGACATTTTTCGAGAACAGGGTTGATACATGTTCGAAATTTGCAAAGAAGACAGAAATAGAAATATTAATCTTAGTGGAGAGGATAATTAGATATTATAGGAAATTAAAACAGTTTTTGAATTTAGAGAGTATACTAAATTGAAATAGAGTGAGAAGTGTTGGGCTATAGTGTAAAACTTAAAAGCAAGATATGATGGAATTAGATGGATGGGAAAAAAAGGGGAGGACTTAAAGAGCAAATTAACCATGATGGCACATGGAAATGACGATGATTAGACTTTATTCTAATAAGGAAAAGAAGAAGAAGAAGAAAAGGTGGATAGATTTTTGTTTAGAAAGTTGGAGAAAAAGAAGATGAAAAGAAAAGGAGTATCATCATCTTTTAGCATCTTACTCACGTCTCTCTTTCCCCATCTACTTCAAGTTTTACTTTTCTTTCATTTTAGTCCTCCACCTCCACTTTTAACCCTTTCCAAGCTTCAAAGTTCAAATTTCTCCATAAATTGCTAGTAAAAATTAAGAGGACAACTACATACTGAGCTTATCTTCTCTCAAAGTTAGCTAATAGACAAAGTTATGGCTTTTAAGTAAATGAGGTAAGGATGATGGAGTTCTTTTAGGAATTCATGTTTATTTCATTTTAATGCATGGAAATAGTATGTGATTATCGTTTTGATATTATGTTATTGAAGAGAAAGAGAAGAAAAGTGAAGAGCAAATTAGGCATAAAGGCAAGGGAGTTGTGCAGAGGAGTAAAGGAAGAAGAGAAACATCCATCCAAGTATTTTGTTGCAAGTATATCACGAATTTTTACCTTGTATGATTTAAACCCTAAATGAAAAACATGATAATTTATTTTAGTAATATTTATATGATACATTAGAACTTAAGAATTTATTTGAAAGTGTTGTGTATTAAAATGGTAAATTGAAAACGTGTGTAAGTGGTTAGTTTTGTAAAATAAGGATTAAATTGTAATAAGTGAAAAATATAAATAGATGAATTAAATAGTGATATAAAGTATGTAAGTGAATTATTTGAGGTAGAAAATAAATGTTGAGTGAATTTTTATGATAGATAGTCATATATAGAAAAAAAAAAGAGTAAAATTGGAAATATCTTTACTTATTGAATGAATGTAGTGAATATTGTATGTTAAATTCTCATTTAGACAAATGAGAATTAGTAAGAAATAAATGGCATGTCCTTAAGAAAATGAATAAGCGTATTAGTATAGTGCAAGTGAAAACGACACTGCGATGCAAGTGAGTGGCATTTCGATGTAAAGTGATATCTGCATGTTTGTGCAAGGAATAGTGACACTTCGATGCATCTTATCAATATTTTCGTATATCCTAGCTTGTTCTATCAAGCCTACAATTGGGCATTAGCAATGCGAGGTAAGTAAAATTAATGTGGCAAAGGTAAGTAGTTTGGTACTTGTGAATTTGGTGTTTTAATAAATTTATTATGGAACTAAAACTTGTGCATAGTAATTTAATAGGATGATAGTATATATAAGATTTCATTTATACATAAGAACGTAAAATTCCCATTAATGGATATTTATTTGATAAGTACGTAAAATTACTTATCTCTACAACTAATGCTTTTATTAATTAGATTAAAATATGTTGTTAGTCATTTATTTGATAAGTACGTAAAATTACTTATCTCTACAACTAATGCTTTTATTAATTAGATTAAAATATGTTGTTAGTCCTTATACTTTGATAAAATTTAAGATTCAATCCATGTACTTAATAAAAATTAAGTCCTTCTACTTTTTTTATTTAAGAACCTCAATTCTGTCATTACGATCATAAGTATTTTCTATCAAAATTTATCAAAATAGAATTTTGATTAGGTTATTCTTATATGATATATTATATGATTAACAGAAAATAAACATTATAAATTTATAAATTTTAATAGAAAATTAGAAACTACCAATAATGATAATGATTGGGCTAAAATTTTTAAATTAAAATTTTAACTTTTAAAATAAAAGGATTAAATCTCAAATTCAATATGAGTACAGGGACTAACAGCACATTTTAACCTATTAACTAAAGATTCATTTCGTCCATGTAATTTGTTTGTGTACAAAGGCAAACTCCGCCTGGGTGGGGCGATTACCCTCTTCACCTGCTTAAGCAAACCCTTTTTTCCTTCATAAAACAAAGACAAATGGGCAGAGAAAACCAACGGATTATAGACACGTGGATGTGAAAGCGACTGTGACAAAGGCAAAGGAAACAGCCGGAGAAGGGGGCGGTATGTGGGAATCATTCAAGTCAACGACTTCATTGTCACTCTTTTCTTTTACAAGTTTTAATTTTATTAAAATAATGGTTTAAACGTTCAAAAATTACTCGTAACTTATTTAAAAAATTAGTTAATTTTCTAATTGAAAATTGCAGTAGTTTTAAATTAAAAGTTATTAATTAATTGAGACTTTTTTTTTTGGTGACTAAGAACAAAACAATTAGAATAAAACCATACGATTATCCTCTCTTATAAAGAGGATCTTGTTTGAGACTATCTAACACTTCGAAAAGAGGCATGTTCAGAACTTGTAAATTCGACTTCCATGCGAGGCTTAATTTGGCCAAATGATCCGCAATTGAGTTCTCTTCTCTTGGCACATAACAGAAACGCCAATGGCCTTCTGAATGCAAAAATCTTTGAACACGTCTCAAAATGGTGATCCCAGAATCATTACCACACTCCTTTTTTAATGCTTCAATCACTTCTAAACTATCTATTCGAATGATTGCTCGTTTGAATCCATTATTCAGCAAGACCATGAGATTATAAAAAAGGCCTCATAACTCTGCCTCAAAAGGAGTACAAGTGCCTAGATAGTGGAGGAAATCGAAGAGCTACTGACTGTTCATGTCTTGTACAACGCCTCCAAAAGCAGCTTTCCCCATAGCTCTTTCAACAGCCTTATCAGTCGAAAGAATAATCCCGTTGGCCCCTGAATGATGCTTGAGGTGAGGGAGTGGACCTTTGGCCTTTGAAAAATTCTGGCTTATCTCAACTTGCCTTGCCCAACTAATCGATGCTTTAATAATCTCAGATAACGTCCATGAGATATTATGGAAGATGAAGAGATTTCTACTCTTCCAAATTCTCTACATTAAGATTCCAAAAAGGGTTGACCAATGCACACCATGTTCTTGTAATCGTACAGAACAACATAAATTAGTAGATAACCAATTCTAAAAAGGGTCAGAAAAGAACCTGCTTTGTTGATCTCTAGGTATGATGCGTTGCGACACTTCTTTTGCAACGATGCACTCACGAACAGCATGGGATATATCTTCAATCTCATGTCCATAAATAGCACAAGAGCTACTCGAACTAAGACCTCGTCGCGCACGCTTAGAGTTGGTGAGTAGTATTTGTTTATAAGCAAGCCAAAGAAAGATGCAAACACGTTATGGCCCTTTAAACTTCCAACAACTCTTCCAATGAGGGTTTGAGAGCTCCCAAGAGTTTTGCTTAATAGACCAATACACACTCTTGATAGAGAAAGAACCAGAACTAGAAGCTATCCAAACAATTCTATCCAAACCAACCCTATGGTGTGGAGGAGGAATGCTAACAATCCTCTGAATAATATCCTCAAAGAGCCAAACCTGGAAAAGATCAAGATTCCAAGTCCCATTTGGTAAAACCATATCCTTAAGAGGGCACTCCAAATCCAAGTTAGCATGAGCCAGAATTAAGGGAAGTAAAGGCCCAATATTAGGAACCCAAAAGTCTTTCCAACATTGAATATCGTTACCATCTCCCATTGACCAAGCAATATGTTCATGGATGAGGGCCCAAGCTTTGGAAAGAGCACGCCAAAGGTGAGAAAACTGACTTCTATTAATGGAACTTTGTAATTGCTCCTTCATACCATACTTGTATCGTAAAACTTTCACCCAAAGAGCATCTGTTCTAATAATAAGATTGAATCCAATTTTCATTATAAAGGAGCTATTCTGATCATGAAGCTTACGTAACCCAATACCTCCTTTTGATCTTGGTTGACACAGGGAATCTCAACTCACCAATGCAAGTTTGAGGTGTCCACTCGTAGAGCCCCAAATGAACTGTTTTGTAATACGCTCAATCTCATCACATACGCCTTTAGGGATCACCATAGATTGCATAAAATAATTCGAAATTGCAAGCAAGACCAATTGGGCCAAAGTGATCCTTCCAGCCGAGGACAATTTCTGAGTTTCCTAACTTTGCAATTTTCGTCTAACCTTATCAACTACAAAACTCAAAGTACTCTTGGTGACCCTTTCATGCAAGAGTGGAACTCCTAAATAAGTACCGAGATTTTGGACCACTTGATATCTAAACAGCTGATTAATACAATCACATTTGTTGTTCTCGACTCCTTTGGAATAGTATATGTTGCTCTTACTCACACTAACCCCATGACCAGAAAAATTGCAGAACTAATTCAGAATATCTTTTAATAACTTAGCTTGGTCTATATCAGCCCTATAAAAAATGACCAGATCATCTGCAAAGAAAAGATGAGAAAGATCAGGACCTGCCCATGATAAATGAATTGGGTTCCATCTACCTTCATCAATTTTTGCATGAATCATACATCCTAACCATTCCATGCATAAAACAAAAAGATAAGGAGAAAGAGGACATCCCTGTCTAATTCCTCGAGCCGGTTTGAATTTCTGTGTAGGAACTTCATTCCATAATATCTGCATAGACGAGGAAGAAATAGCTTGCATAATAACTGAGATTAGAAATACTAGAACTCCAGCTGAGTGAAGAGATTTATTAATGAGTTCCCAGCTAACTCTGTCATAAGCCTTCTCAATATCCAACTTGATAGTCATCCACTCCTTATTTCTCTGTTTTTTACGCATGCAGTGTATAACTTCCTATGCTATGATGATGTTATCGGAGATGTTGCGTCCTGCAATGAAACCAGCTTGCTCCTACGAAATGATGTTAGGGAAAATAATTTTGAATCTATTTGCAATAATTTTCATTACCAGCTTATACAAAATCGAGCAGAGACTGATTGGCCTAAACTGACGATATGCTCTGGATTATCACTCTTCGGGATAAGGACGATCAATGTATTGTTTAACTCTGGATCTATCATCCTATCCTGAAAAATTCTTCTAACCCACTCGCAAACAATCGTACCAACAATGTCCCACTAGCTTTAGAAGAAAAGCGCCTGATAGCCATCACTCTCTAGAGCTTTCATGGGGGCTATATCGAAAATAGCTCCCTTGATTTCGTCATTTGTCACCTCTTTGTTAAGAAAATCAGTATCTTGGTTCTTAAAAAGAGGAAAAATGTTAGCTAGCAAATTTGACATAAAAAATGGTTTTTCCTCATAGGCTTCTCGAAAAAATCAATTGCCTTAGCTTGAAGAATATTTTGATCATAGCACCAATCACCATTACTCGTGCAAAAGGCCTAAAATGCGATTGAATTTCCATCTTTGAATCGTATGACCATGAAAATATTTAGTGTTTCGATCCCTCGACTGTAGCTATTCATATCTAGACTTCTATTTCCACAAGAGCTCTTCGTGGTCTAGTAAGTTCTCAAGTTCATCTCATATTCTCACTTCTACCTGAATTAAGCGGTCTAAGCTCGAATGGTCCAACACTCTTTGGATATTATAGAGATCTTTCATGAGCTTTCTTTTACGAGAACCTATCCATAGACAGATCGATTCCATTCCTTGACATTGTGGTAAATTCAGATAAAGAGTGAGCCATATTACTTGAATATTGCCATTTATCTTTAAGGAATGTAGCAAAGTCTGCATGTTTAGTCCAACCAACAATAAACCTGTAAGCTCACCCAAACGGTGTGGAGAAAGCCTGCTTGGTCCTCAACAATATGGGTCTATGATATGATTTAATACGAGGTAAGTGGGACACAATACATTGGCAAAATGTCAAAACCCAAAAATCATTTGGCAAAGCCTTATCCAATCTCTCTAAGGTCCCTGCTCTTTGCCAAGTGAGGGAAGGCTCGACAAAGCCAAGATCTTGCAAATTACATGAGTCAACAAAATTTCCAAAAAAATTACACTTTTTTCCCCGAGAATGGATGCTTTTCTTCTCATGAGGAGCTAATATAGCATTAAAATCTCCTATTAATAAACAAGGTGAAAAATCATGAGGTAAGACAACCATTAAATCATTCCACAACATCTTCCTTTTTTTTCTATCTGGACTCCCATACACAAAAATAATAAAAATAAAGTTATGAACAATATTACCATCCATACGAAGAATAAGAAACTGCGGGTGATTGTGAATAATACTGATGTGTAGGGATTCCTTCCATCCTACCCAGATACCTCCAGAAAATCCAATAGCTTCCACGTGATGAGAGTAAAAAAAACCCAACTTTTCAATAATAAAGTTTGCATTTTTCCCACTAACTCTCGATTCCAAAAGACAGATGATATCTGGATTATACTACAAATTAAATTCGCGAACGCTCTAATAAACTTATTACTCGCACAGCCTTGACAATTCCACGAAAAAATTGTTAGATTTAAATCCATTAAAAATAACAATATAATAAAGAAAGATTTAAACAAAGCAAAGACATAAAAAATAAAATAGTACTGATTTGTGCTTTCAAGACCAACATCCTGCACACTTTCCAAAGCATTACTCTCAAGTTCCATCATTGATTTGATCTGAATTGAAATGGAATCAGATAAATTAATCATTGATTCCTTCAATTGAACCTGCGAATTAAGCCCTGTCTTATGAAAATTGCCCTTAGAGAGGATAGATTTAGAGATTCTTTTTATTCAATCTAGAATTTCCCACATTAACCCTTATCCTTTTCTTCCCTAATTTTGCTTTCACCATCGGAACCCCCACAATTTTAGACTTGTGCCCTTCATCTCTTGCATCGATAAGAAGATTGAAAAGGACAACGGAGTGGCGAGTGAGATCTAACCTCGATGCCGATTTAGAGATGGTGACATCAACCACTTCTTGCTGCAAATTGGCTTGAGAGGGAATCTGCTGCTTCTGAACACTAGTGCCATTGGGGCCGAGGGAAGGACATGAAACCTCCATGTTTGCTTCGTTTATCTGTTCACAACCGGAGGTTTCTTCTAGCTCCATCCGAATGTCAACAACACTGCCCAGTTCGTGATCCAAGGAAGGAGATGAGGTTTGTCCAACCGACCCGTGAGAAGATCCGCTTCTGTGATTCGCACTGGAACCAGAGCACGAACTAAAGGTTCCAGATTTTTGAAGCTGACCCATTTTCTCACTACCGGGTATCATTTTGGACTCCATTTCCAACCCATTTGTCCTTTTATTTTTTGCCATTGATTTTGCATTTTTGGTATCTAATTTCCTTCCAACTGGGCCATTGTTATTAGGCCTACTATCTCTGAAGCTAACTTTAATCCCACTTGCAGTAAGATTATTATCATTTAAAATTCCCTTTCCTTTATTACCTTTCAATGCAAACATAGCATTTGGACGTGTATTATTCTTTCCAATGGCGCCTTCCATATTAGAGATAATCAAAAATCTTGAACCTTTCTTAAAGCCTCAATTTCATTACCCAATTTATTAGTGTCCTTGAATTTTCGCCTAGATTTGTTCTCCACTAGCATTCAAGGGCCGAAATTACCCCTATCTTTTGTGTTGTCTGTAATGACCACTTCCTCCGTCACCGACGAAGCTATTTCTGGCGTACCACCATTCACCAAGTTCGTCGATCCATTTATGCTAGGGCATAATTCCTTAAAATGCCCATACCGACAATAGTGAAAACAAACTGTAGGTAAAAACTCGTATTCAATTTTTTAGTTCTTCCCGTTAATGAAAACTTGGGATATCAGAGGTGCGTCCAGGTTGATATAGACGATCATACGAGCAAATTTCCCCCAAGCTCTATTGTCTACATTCAGGTCCAGTTTAGCAACTTTCCCGATCATCCCATCAATCTCTTTAAGAATTTTTCTCCTATAAAAATATCCTGGTAATCTCGGTAGTCTTATCCAGGCCATCACGGTGCTCGGATAAGCTTGTAATGGGTTAAAGTTTATTGTCCATGGTTGAATAGTTAAATACTGTCCGAACACTATCCATGGACCCTCGAGCTCTATTGGGATATCAGAGGTACTTCCAGGTTGATATGGACGGTCATACGAGCAAATTTCCCTCGAGCTCTATTGTCTGCATTCAGGCCCAGTTTAGTGACTTTCCCGATCATCCCACCAATCTCTTTAAGAATTTTTCTCCTATAAAAATATCCTGGTAGTCCCGGTAGTCTTATCCAGGCCATCACGGTGCTCGGATAAGCTTGTAATGGGTTAAAGTTTATTGTCCATGGTTGAACAGTTAAATACTGTCCAAACACTATCCATGGACCCTCTGATAGCACTTTTTCATAGTCATACTTATTCTGAAATCGTGCTAGAAAATAACCATTCTCAACATCCATGAGATGAAAAGGAGCAGTCGGTTTCCAAAGACTAGAGTTTTTATTATGAAGAGCAATGAAACCAATGTTTCGACCCAACAGTTTAATAATAATAGTGTTTTCCATATCCCTCACCAGAATTTGATTGATCCTTTCAGAAAATTCTATTACTAGAGATCCATTTATGGTTAATCTCTGGATGTCCCCTTCCAGGATCTCTAAATCATCTGTTTCTTCCTTATTAGAATCCATAATATTGGAATTCCCCACTAGTTTGTCCTTCTAGGACACTTTTGGAAAGGTCCATAATATTGGAATTCCCCACTAGTTTGTCCTTCCAGGACACTTTTGGAACGGTGACTTCCTCTTGCGGCTCATTAACCCTTGAACATTTCTCACTTTCACGAAAGCGAACTTTTTTGGGGATAAGATCCACCATTGAAACATCCTCTAGAAGATCATTTTCAAAGAGAGAGTTTTCTTTCAGAGAGCACATTGTTTTTTTTAAATCACACTTTCTTAATTAATTGAGACTTTTAATTATAGTTTTTATGTTGAAATTCCTGTTAAGTTGTTAAGTGTTAATGAGACGGTAACTAATATCGAAAAGAATAATGATATCGTGAGTGACGCTTGATGCGGAAAAATATTGATGTGGAGGACTTAATTAATTTTTAATTATTTTACAATAGCTTAATCGATTATTTAATTATTTAAGACTAAAAATTATTAAAGTATTATAAAAAAATTATAAAATTGTTAATACATTATAAAAAAAATATGAAAACAATAAAATATTATGAAGTTTTAGAAATTTAGAAAAAAATCTAAATATTGAGAAATTATAAATTATAAAATTTATTAAATATTATAAAATATGGTTAATATATTATGAAAATTATGAAAGAATTATAAAAATTATAGAAAGTATATATATACGTATTAAAATGATTAAAAAAACTTATTAAAAATTTTATAAAACTTATTAAAAATTTACAAAATTATAAAAAAATTATACATTTTTTAAGGTTTGGAGTCTTCGATTTAGATGATAATGAAATAGGGAGCTTAAAGTACGATGGTGATCGGACTTATATGGGGCGTCGATTGAGGGATTTAATTGACAATAAGTTTAATAATTGGTGGCTTAAGATGATTGATAAGTAATGATTTTGATTGAGGAGATATTATATGAGGGAAGTTGATAAGAATAAATTGAGGTATGATATACGAGGAAGAAAAAAAGAGAAGTATTTTTTTATTAAAAAGCTTTTAGAAATTATTAAAATATTATAAAAATTTTAAAAAATTATAGAAAATTATAGAAAATTATTAAAAAATTAAAAACTATTACTTTTTTCATAATTTTAATATTAAATAATCAATTGAGCTCTCGTAGAATAATTAAAAAATTAATTAAATCCTCCACGTTAGTCACTATGTCAACTGTCATGTAAGGATGGCAAAAATCCGAAACCAACGTGTTTTGAGCTGATCTGACCTGATAGGGTTGGATTTTTTTCTTGAAATCAGGTTTCGAGCCGGGTCAGGATAATTTTAGAGAATGCTCAGATCGATATCGGATTTAGCATGAATTTGCCCCCACTTCGAGATATTTACAAATTTACCCTTATATATTTAATATTAATTAGGTTAAAAAAATCCTTAAAACTTTATCACTACCAATATCATTTTATCACATTTACTCCCATTTCACACTAGTTTCTTTTTCCTCCCATTTTAATTTATTTTTCCAAGTCTCCCTCTCATTTTCATTCTGTTTCTTTTCTTCTATGATGTAATATATATTTTTTACTTAGTCATGATCTTTTGTCAAATCAAACAAATAAAAGTATTAAATTTCTGAAAATAAAAGGAGAAAAATTAAATTTCGAAAGGCCAAAAAATATATAAAGGAGTGGGGTTTATTTATGTTCTTTGCCTTTTTGTGGTATAGAAGTACTCAATTTCTTAAAATAAAAGGAGAAAAATTAAATTTCAAAAATCTAAAAAATATATAAAGGAATGGGACTTATTTATGTTGTTTGCCTTTCCTAGCTCTACCAAGTTGTTATCACACTAATTTTCATTAAAAAAAAAAAGGCGATAAGAGAAGGAAAAAAATGTTAAAAGGTCAAGATTAGCTCAAATAATTAATTTGAACAATCAATTATTGTGTAGATAAATTAATAATACACAATGTAACCAAAAAAAGAAAAAGATGACAAAAGAGGAGTCCCAAGCTATTTGATTGAAGAAATGAAACAGTATAAAATGGGAAATTCGATATGTGTCACATACCCCATCATACATATGTATGCATGCAAGGCAATATGATAATCTAATAACCGTAACGTTACTTTCCTATATGATTTGGTAAAATGATCTCCATATCTTTGATTTCCTCCATGTGTACGCAATCTCCAATTAAATTAAAAATATATATACAGTAGACCATTGATGATGATTATGAAAATGAATACATATATATAGGAGCATTTCATAACTTGAGAGGGATTGCAAATTGGACGACGGCCATTTAGTTAAGATCATCAATAAATCAACAACACTACCTAGCTTGGTGGTGCATTTTGATTATAGCTTTTGTGGTCATTTCTGCATGTTACAAGATAGTATGTAGCCCCGTCGTCTACCTAGCTAGCTACCTATATAGTAGCAGTAAACTTGTATGGAATTCCAAGCCTCAACACGTGCAGGCGTTGATTGAGCTTCATTTACAGAGCAAGGGACCCCTTGTTTGTTTCTTGTCAATTATCAGGTTGTCAGCTAACATGAAACTCTCTATAGGGACCTTACATTGCCATCCACCTCCATTCAACGCATGTATTTTTCAATGGCTTACATGTTATCTATGGCAAACCAAAAGTTCAATCATCGGTATTCAAAGTATTAGTTTAAGGGAATAACTTTGATCGTAAAAACTACGGTTTTTAGGTATCAATACAATTTTGTCACATCATCATTAATATTATACACTAATCTATAGAGAAATTATTTTATGAATCTTTCCCACCACATTATTCATGGTTCCTTTCCAACTATTTAACAATTTTTTAACAATTTTTTTCATGTCCTTCACAAATAATTTGGTAATTTTTTTAGTCTGGACCATGAAACCTTGAAACTAGAATCTCAAACCCTAAACCCAAAATTAAGAACCCTGAACTCGTAACACATAACCAAACCCTCAAACTTTAAACTCGAACCCTAAACTTATAATGTTAAACCCTTAAACCCAAACCCCAAATCATTAAACTTTAAACCTTAAATCTCGAACCTTGAACCTCAAGGTTTGAGGTTCACGGTTTAAGGTACAATGTTCGAGTTCAAAGCTCGAGGTTCAAGGTAAAATAATTACTAAAATTATGTGACAATGACATGAAAAAATTTGCATAAAATTTATTTTTTTTAAAAAAAATTGATTGCACAAAAATAAAAATATTAATTTATGGAAAAAAATTATTCCTTTGTTATGTTTAAAATTGAATGACGTGACACTATTTTATTTATGCCTAAAAACTAATAATTTAATCCTTAGTTTAATAATGCATTCATTAGGTGGTCGATCTCTCAAGTAATTGAGATCAAAACTCTTAGGCGAATGTCTAAGATAAAAGATTTGGACGGCAGTATTTCTTAAACTACGTACTTACTCTATTTCCTCATCAAAATAAATATCTTTTGATTAATTTTCAAGTTAATGCTAAAAAGGGAGATAAACCAAATTAATCCATAGCTTGAAAAGTAGAAGTTTTATTATATTTTAGCCTATGAAAATACTTAAAATTGAAGTGTCTGCGTGGAGGGATTCACGTAAGCTTACTTGAAGCAGAAGCTTGAAGCCGCTGCCGGTTTTTTGAAGAACACCCGCGATACATGCACGCATGTGGTCAGTTAGCTTTTCCCAGTACCCAAAACTTTTGTACTTTAAAACAATACACACAAGTTCACCCAAGATTGCCCCGTCCTATCACTTACTTTCTACGGTTTCCCATCATTGATTTCACTTTATTGGAGATTTCTTCCTTGTATACCGTTTCCTGGTTTTTCCTTACAACCCCAGCACTTTTTTAATTAATAATATATCACCATATCACCTTCCTTACGCCTTTAACATTCCTTGGTAATGGAGAAAAGTCAAATTCGACTTTAATAAATACTACAAGTATACTATTTGTACACGATATTGCCTTCTTATTTAGGTTAGTGCATTGATTACTGTTTGATTGAAACATTTTGTAGGGATTAGTGGGTTACACCCACCTTGATTGGCCTATATATATCTCCTTGGTCTCACTTCATTTGCTGCACAAATATATCCCTTTCTTTGTCATTGTTTGCTTTTATAGTTTATTTCTGTGTCAGAAAAAGCCATGCCAGAAGCTCCCAAAAGCTTATCCGACTCTGCGGATTGCATTGATGGCATCGTCATGGAAAACAATAACAAGGCGTTAAAGTTTATTGAAGATGTTACTACTGATGCTGATGAAGTGCAAAGGCGAGTTCTGTCTGAAATTCTCTCTCGTAGCGCCAACGTTGAGTACTTGCAAAGATATGGTCTTAACGGGTGTACTGATAGAGAAACGTTCAAGAAGGTGATCCCTGTCGTCACGTATGATGATTTAAAGCCAGATATTGAGCGTATTGCCAACGGCGATACTTCACCAATTCTCTGCTCTCAACCTATATCAGAGTTCTTAACAAGGTGAGTTCATAAGATGGTATTCAGATACTGTTCAATTATATGTATATGTTTCTTTGCGATTATGATGATGTTGCATGGGATTGTTTAATGTTAGTTCTGGTACATCTGCTGGTGAGAGGAAACTGATGCCGACAATAGAAGAGGAACTGGGGAGGAGATCGCTGCTTTATAGCTTGCTGATGCCTGTGATGAGCCAATTTCTTCCAGGTTTGGATAAAGGGAAAGGAATGTATTTTTTGTTCGTAAAATCAGAAGCCAAGACCCCAGGGGGACTAGTGGCTCGTCCAGTCTTAACTAGCTATTACAAAAGCTCACATTTTAAGAATAGGCCTAACGATCCCTACACCAACTATACAAGCCCCAGGGAAACCATTCTATGCTTAGATTCTTACCAGAGCATGTACTCTCAGTTGCTTTGTGGCCTTTTTCAAAACGAAGATGTCGTTCGGGTCGGTGCAGTTTTCGCTTCTGGTTTCATTCGAGCTATCCAGTTCCTCGAAAAACATTGGAGTCTTCTTTGTAAAGATATTCGAACAGGAACTATAGACTCTAAAATCACTGATCCTGCTGTAAGAGAAGCTGTCATGAAAATCTTGAAACCTAACCCCAAGCTTGCTGATTTTGTTGAGGCAGAATGTAGTAAAGGGTCATGGAAAGGAATCATAACTAGACTGTGGCCTGGCACTAAGTACATAGATGTTATCGTTACAGGAACCATGTCACAGTACATTCCTGCACTAGATTATTACAGCAACGCCCCTCCCCTTGTTTGCACCATGTACGCTTCATCCGAGTGTTACTTCGGAATTAATCTCAACCCACTTTGCAACCCTAGTGAGGTATCCTACACCCTTATTCCCAACATGGCGTATTTCGAGTTCTTGCCGGTGACCAGGAAAGATGAGCTAACTGGTTCCATCTCTGAACCAACCGCCCTGAATGACAAAGAAAAACAACAACTGGTCGATCTTGTTGATGTCAAACTTGGACAAGACTATGAGCTTGTTGTCACAACATATGCTGGTAAGTGGTAACCCAGGCAGGCCTTGAAAACATTTTGATTCAATACATTTTTTTTTATGTTTCTGAAATGGGAAATGGGGTTTTATGTTGCAGGTCTTTATCGTTATCGTGTTGGAGACATACTTCGTGTATCAGGATTCAAGAACAAAGCCCCACAATTCAACTTCATATGTAGGAAAAACGTTGTTCTTAGCATTGATTCTGATAAAACCGATGAAGTGGAACTGCAAAATGCAGTGAAAAACGCTGCAAACCAACTTGTGAAATATGAAGCATCTCTGGTAGAATACACCAGCTATGCAGACACATCGGCAATCCCCGGTCATTATGTGCTATTCTGGGAACTCAGTGTTAAAGATGCAACTTTAATTGCGCCATCGGTTTTTGAGGATTGTTGCTTCACAGTTGAAGAATCACTCAACAGCGTCTACCGCCAAGGGCGAGTTTGTGACAAGTCTATTGGGCCATTGGAGATAAGGGTAGTGGAGAATGGCACATTTGACATGCTCATGGACTTTGCTCTAAGCCAGGGTTCATCCATAAACCAGTACAAGACACCAAGGTGTGTCAAATATGCCCCCATTATTGAGCTTCTAAATTCAAGGGTGATTTCGAGTTATTTCAGTAAAAAATGTCCTAGATGGACAGCGGGTCACAAGCAATGGTGCACTCAAAACTAAGCAATTAAGTCAAGCAAAGAGAAAGTGATCCTAGGAGCTTTTACCAACATCTTTCTTTGTAATGGAAAAAAATGGGAGAACATTGTTTCCCTTCACATTTAATATGTATGGTGTGAACTTTGTTGTAATTAATTGTTGGCTCAAGCCTCTTTGGTGTCACAATGGGACCTCACTATCTCAGATCCCTTTTCATGAAAAATAAATAAATTCAGTACTTTTAACCCATTAAATCTTTCTATTATAATATTCGAAAAAAGCAACCAGAACTTGAAGAAAAAGTTAATACATGTTCTTGCTTATCCCATTATGAAACTAATCTTCATAAAGTGATAAATTTTGTTTAGAAAATCCTTGTATTTCGTTCACAGTACTCAAATTCAAGCTCTGGTAGGCTGTCAAATACAAAAAAATTATACAAACAAGAGATCAAATATACATGCTTCTAATGGAATCTACAAGCTATTGAATCCTTCTTTACCGTAAAACTGCATTCATCTGGAGGTGTTAGGAAGCTCATCCAATTTGAAAGCTTGTGATATTCCATGGATCACAAACTTCTTGGATTCAAACATATTTGGTGCAACAATCTTAACTTGGTTAATCAATAATTCTTGTGTAATATTTACGGCCTTGGATATCTCGAGATCATGGTCAGGAGCTAAAGTACTTAATGTTGCATTTGCAGGTAAAGAAGCAAGTTCCATGTAGGTGAGCTTTCGAGGTAGTATATGAAACCTTACTATTTTCTCGAGCAAAGATGAAGCAGACGCTACAAACGAGAACTCCGGTGGGGCAAAGACTGTAACATAGTTTAACTTCATTTTGTCGTAAAGAATCCCATCAAGAACCGAATTCAGGCCAATTGCAAACGAAACGAATCCCTTTGAGCTTAACAAACGGATAACATGGGTCCATTCAACCACATTCTTGGTGTCGATAGCTTCAGAAATCAAGCTAAGATTAGAGTCGCATATCGGGGCTTGAATATGGTCCCAACCCTGGTTAACATATCGAGGATCCATGGAGGTAAATGGACCAAGAACACCATGAATTGTTAAAGGGCCATTCAGAAAGATATCCGGATGTGAAACCAACACATGATTGATCTCCACCACTCTTTCTTTTTCCTCAACCTTGGTTAAAGCCACTTTCTTTCCATGAAACAAGGTAGGGAAGCAACTACCTCGGTGCTTCTTCAAGAGATCTTTCATGGAAAGCTGAAGAGGAGAGGTGTGGTATTGAAAAAGATGCTTCAAGAGCCAAGAAGAGTGAGAGGCGTTTGCAATGGAAGAGTCTGGGATAGCAAAGATTGTGGAATGTGGAGAGGAAATGAAGATTTCAGGGGTGATTTGAAGGAGGGTGGCTATGATGTTAAAACCCGATTTTCTTAAAGCGCTGGAAGCATCCAAAAGGAGTGGAGCTATGGTGGTTTTTGTCGGCAGTGAATTGTCTCTGGGTAGTGAACGTAGGGCGGTGGAGATGGCTAGGAAAGCCAACAAAACCGAGACGGTGAAGTAGACAGGGGCACGCCACCAATTTGAGGAACAAGCCATTTTTCTTCTGTGGGAGTTGGTTGCGAGGCAAAGTGAGAAACATGCGGAATGTAAATCACATTTTATTTCTTGGGGTAGCCACGAGGATTTCAGTCTGTATAAACTCCAATATTAGGGCTTCATCTGCTTGGACCTTTACTTATTTTGGACTCATAAGTAAGCCCAAACTCTGTTTATGTTTTCGTGTGTGTGTTTGTATGGATGAAACGTACGTTTTAACTTATTTTTATCTTATGTTACAGTATTTAATTTTACCGTAACCGTAATTTTTATATTAATCACAGATAAATATAATATCTATCCAAATCCACACTCCATTTGAATAGAGACTATTTATATTAATAAAAAAAGTCAAAAAAACCTAATTATAATAAATTTAAAATTTGTTGTTTTAAAATTTTTGACATGAATTTTTTTCTTAATTTTCAATTCAACTCCCAACAAAACATTTTATAAGCAGAACCATAAAAAACTTTGAACCATAAAAAACTTTTAAAATATAACTATGTTAAATAGTAAATAACATTTTTTGAACAATAAATGTTAATTATATTGAAATTCAGTCTTATTTTATTTTTTCTGATAGTATAAGAATTAAATTGATCCATTTAATAATAAAATAATTAATTTGGTCCGATTCTTATAATAGAAGGATGTATTAGGTAAATCCACTAAAAAAGAGAGCATGGCATGATGAAACAATTGAGAGGATGCTTTTAACGTCGGTGAAAAAAATTATTTTTTAAATTCTCATTTTTAAAATTTAACATTTTGATATTTGATATTTACATTAAATTTCGTAAATTTCCTTTGCAAGATCGTTTAGTTTGAGAACGTTAGTGAAACATCCATCACCGAACAGGCAACTACTTTGCACTTAGAGAATGAAATTAAACTTCAATATCTGTTGCCAACCTCAATCTCAACTTCAGCTAGCATGGAATCACTACCACCAACTCTAATGGTTGCTTATAGAGAGACCCAACAACCATGAATATAATAGAGATATCTACAAGAAATTGGTCCAAAAGCACATGATCCCCCAAGCCTTTTGGACCAGACAAGTGTTCAAATTAGGCCCTCACATGGATCCAATGCAGCTCAATGGGTTAGGCAGGCAGGCAGGCTCCATTGTTTTGGAAAACCCTGAACCCTAATTTGCCAGCCATTCATTTAACTGGTGTTGTTTGACAGGTTCCAAAGCCATAAAAACAGAGCAGTTCTGCTGTGCTAATTCCCATCTGATATTATTCATATATGATATAATTACAATATATAAAGAAAAAGAATTAACAAATTGTATTGTAGTTGTAAATGTTTGTGTACGAACTTCAACTCCTTCACTTCTACTTCTACCTTTAGTTTTACAATGAAACAGAGGAGGGGGAAAAAACAATGTGAAAAATCTAAACAAAAGCATACTCTCAAAAGTCAACAAAGGAAACAAACAAAAGGGTCAATGTTGAACTTGAACATCATCTTTTCTTCTTGTGACTCGAATGTAAGCAAAAACTGCTGCGAAAAAAACGGTGACAAGTCCACCAACGACGACACCACCAGCAGCCGCGGAGACATCATTTGATGATGAATCATGCTTTCCTAGCCGTCTGATCCCTGGTGCTTCAGCCTTTCTGGTCTCTCGAGACGACTCAGCAGGACTTGGAACAGGCACATCTGCTTCTCTTGGAATCGCCCAACCCGGCCGGTCCTCCTTATGGACCTTAATCTCAGGTGGTTTCACATTCGCCCCAGAATCAGATTTCTCGCCCACTGCATGGACCAGCAATACCTCCACAAGAAGGAACAAAGAAAACAAAACAAGCTTACCCACAGCCATATGATATTTAAGCCAAAAACAAGAGACTATTGTAACGTTGGAGGTGAATACTGTGTTTGGACTCTCCTTATTCCTAGGAGGCAGCACTGGTTGGTTCCCCACACACAAGCAAGGGATCCTTTCTGGCTATTTTATGTGGGTTGCTGATGCTATATATAGAGGGGGGAATGGGTGGTGATGGTTTTTAATTTTTCATCGCCAGATTTTGGAGGTGGGTCCAGCTGGTGTAATAAAGTAGGGCTTTAATGAATGGAGATGAGTGGTGGAATTGGGTTTTGGAGGACTACATTTCACCTCAATGCGTGTAGATTCTAGAAAATACACATGAGATTACAACTGGATTCTGTTCAAACACTTGTTTATGGCTATTACATAATGGATGTTGTTCTAGCTGCTGTGAGGAAAGAGGGAGAGATATTTCCCACTTTGTATGTTAGGATAAAATAGTAAATTAATCATTTCTATTAAAAGTTTTATTCATTTATTTTTATTGTTAAAAATTAATTTGATTGATGAAATAATCAGATAATTACATATAAATATACAAAGATTAATTTTTAATAATAAAAATAAATAGAATTTTTAATGAAAGAACTGGATTTCCTGATAACCACAAGATCGCCACACCTATAACAAAGAGCAAGGGGGCGTATAGTAGGACCGATGAAGACTACTATACCAATGAAGACCATAAAGATATAAATTTAAAATAATATGAATAGAAAAGCTTAATGAGAGCCTAGTATAAAGTTAATGAGAAAGTTTGCGTGTAGGACCAAGCCTATGAAGGACTGTCGGTTGTTATAGTCATCAACTGTAAAATGTGAATGTATGGATGAAAGCGTGCACATGGTAGGCATTATAGTTGGGAAAGTATTAAACAGTAAACACTGAGAATTACTTCACTACAAAGGAAGTAAATTTATGATGCAAACACCTTTAAATGTATTCGTTGCTCTTTTATTAAAAGACGTATGGTTGTATGGGAAGTGGGTAGGGCAATTCAAGTTTTCAAATACTTTTGAATTGATGGTTTCTAATTTGGAAATCTATGAACTGTTGTGCATGAAGAGGTAGATGCGCTTGTCAAGGCTGGTACATGGAGCTTCGCCCCTCTACCATCTGATGGAACCACTGTCGGGTGCATATAGATCTGTAAGATCGAAAGAGATCAATTGCTGGGTATAAAGTTCATCTTGTAGCCAAGGGTTTTCTCCAATGGCAGGGTTTGGTTACTAAAAGACGTCCGATCCGGTTGTGAAGCGAGTTGTTGTCCCAGTGTTGCTCTCGTTAGCTTTATCTAACAATAGCTGATCTTCTTACAAAAACATTGATTGTTAGCTCTTCCATTGACCATTGTACTTCAAGTTCTAGGAGTTACTTGATTCTCAAAGACGTAGAAGAATAGAGCATCGACCAGTCAATAATATCCTAGTTGAGCAATGAAAGTTGTTAGCTAACAATTTTACAGTTAGCCAATTAGTTAATGAGAATGGATTGTATGAAATTGTGATTCCACATCACTCCTATCCATTTCCAATAAAAGAATGACAAATCAGATTTTTCCATAGAGATGATATAGAATCACAAATTGATACAATCATTTCTCTTAATACTTTAGGACAATAAATTGTAAAGTTGAGTCTCAAGTAAATTAAATCTTCAAAAAACTTTTTTTTCATTCCTTTCCTCTTTCATATATAAAAAATTTGAGTTTAGAACACTTTTTCACTCTATATAAAAATTTAATAAATAGCTTAATTAACATGGGTATTGTTACTAATACAGAAAGACGTAAGTTTAAGTGCGTTGAAGCGCATTATCCTCCTATTGATAAGTTGGAGAGGGGCTAGGGATAGTTCTAAGTATTGTATCAAAAATAATAAATATGATCAGAACTTATAATGATATTGTTCAAACAAAATTAATAACTAAATTCTCCTTCTTAGTAGATCTGGTATATAACTCAACCGTTTAAACTATAAAAAAAATAACAATATAGAACTATTAATATCGCAAATAAGTAATGTTAGTGGGACGTTTGGTTACTAGTGTAATAATATGAAAAAAAAACTTATTTAATTAAAATAGTTAGATAAAAAACAAAATAATAATTAATACTAATTTAAACTTGAAATTAGATTAGATGAGTAAAACTCTTGTAATTAATTTATTGCTAATTCATGTACTAAAATATTCAAAAAATAATACTCCTATTAAATGTAGTATAAGCGATTAAGAATTATATATTTAAGAATCAATTGAAGTGATAAGGCACATTGCATTGTTTAAGAAAAAACGTGTGTTTGAACATTAAAAACAACACAGTTTCAAATCTAAAAATAAATTATAAAACGAACATAAAAATATCATAGATGGATGGAAGAATATTAAAATTTTAGTTTTAATATCCCTCTAATATAATCTATTTATTGGGCTAAAGAGAAAACTTGAATTGTCTCCCCCCACCTTTTAAAAATGTAGTAGGTTAAATAATTAAGAAATACTTTTCAAATAATGCATAAAATAATATTGGGTTTGGTTTTGTATGAAAAAAGAAAAAGAAAGTAAAAGCAATAACCAAACAAAGGTTGCTATGCTAACCACTTTTGGCATGATTTAAAACACCGACATTATAATAATTAAATTTAATCATTTCTATTTTCATTTTAATAAATTTTATTATTGAATTTCTCTCCTGTTAGGACTACATACTGTTACAATATTAAGAGTATTATTGATATTTCATAAATATTAATTAAGTTATAACAAATTGTTATATCATTAATTATTATATTAATCTAATGGGTTTGCTTCGATTGGAAGAGTCTTTTCAGATCATTGTGTTAAATGGATTTGTAATTTTACTATGCGAATTGAAGAAGAATCAATGTTTAAGGTCGAGGTAAAAGTCATCTTAGATGACATAAAATTAGCATGTGATCTTGATTTTAGACAGTTAGAGATGGAATGTGATAATGCTTTAATAGTGGGAACTATTTTAACTGGCAATGTAACAAATAATAGAATGCCAAAATTACGATTTGTTCATCATTTATTGAATCGTGATAAAAGAATATGTTTTCGATATATTCCGAAGTACCACAATAATTTTCTGAGATTTTTAAGTTGCAATGAATTGAAGGCATCCAATCTCCAATGCAGAGAGTTGAAACCTTACCAAAACACAACCCAAACCAAATGTTAATTAATGGGCTGTTAAAGCTACATCAGACGAATTATATATATACAAACAACAAATTTTAAGCACCTTTTTTTTCTTTGATTCACTCAATTTCTTAAAAATTAATCAATTTCTTTTGGATTAATGGCAATGATACATCAATAAATTAAATTAAATCAGTATAGTGACCCACGTTTTTCGTTGGTTGAGTTTTTTTTTTTTTTACCAAGTAGAAATTTAAAAGTTTGAAATTTTTGTATTATTTATATATTTAGAAATTTAATATTTATATTTTTTTAAGAATTTAATTTCTTTACTTTTTAAATTTAAAAGTTTGAATTTTAACTTAATTGATATCAATATTATTGTTAGTGTAGAAAGACGTGAATTCGAATACGTTTATGTGTCTTATTTAAGATTAGAGAGTGATTATCTCTAATTTTAGACATTGTATCAAATATAAGTTTAGGTTTATTTGTTAACATCGTTAAAATTTTTCTATCTAATTTTTTTTTTTTTAACAATCTCATTATAGGTTTTGATCGAATCTGCTCTTTTTGATAAAATATCTAAAACTACCCATAACCCCTCCCTCACTTATAAATAGGAGGATAATGCATTTCACCGCACTTGAACTCACGTCCTCTTGCATTGACGGTAATGTTCATACCAATTGAGTTAAAACTTAATCGACTTCTATCTAATTTGTTAGTGTGACATTTAGAAATTTTAAAAAATATTCACTTGATATCCATGTAACAAAAAATAACACTATAATGAACTTAAATTTAATAAAAAAATTAACAAAAATATGGCATTGAATTGGACCTAAATTTAATAGAAAATTTTAACAATGTTAACAATTCTTAAAATTTTGCATTAACATTTTAATCAAAATAAAATATTTAGACTAACTAATGACATTGAAAGAGAGATTAAATCTCAAATTTGAGAAAAATATAATAATCAAAACTAAAACGCATAAGGACTTGTTTGGCTTTCCAACTTTACTTAAAAAAATCATTTTATCCCTTCATTTAATTTTTCGTTTCTTTTAGCTGTTGAACTTAGTTTGTCAAATCACCTTAAAATGAATGAAAAATTAATGTTTGTTAATTTTGTTGACCACGTGGATTGCCATGTGTATGTCACATTAGCAATTAATTTTTTACAAATTAAAAAAAGTATTTTTATAATTTTTATAATTTTAATATTTTTTTATTTTAAAAATTAATTAATTATTGACGTGACAATTCACATGTATATCACATAAGTAATGTTAACAACATTAATTTTTTTTACCTATTTTGACGTGATTTGACAAATAACGTAAATTTAAAAATTAAAAAAGTTGAAAAATAAATGGAGAAATAAAATGATTTTTTTTTATAGAGTTGGAGGACAAAATAAATTTAACCATTTTTATATAATATAAAAAAATAGAGAAATTAAAATTGAAATTTAATCATCTTTATCACATATTCATATTCAAAGACTCAAATGTTAAAGAAAACTGGCAATAGAACCCGATACCCGACACTTGGCTACGAATTTCGTTGAACTTTGATGGGGTGAGTGTGGCTACGATTAGATGACCTGATAAAGGGTGAGAAAATGGATGCTTTCTGTCAGCCATGTAAACTAAAACCTCACTATATATATATATATATATAGTGAGAAGAAAAGAAGGGATTTATTTAGTATTTGGTTTTAGGGGATGAGATTCGATCTGTCCATGTGAATACCAATTTTAATCATTGTCTCGTTCTTCTACTTTGGGGTGAATTATATAATATCAACATTGAAGTGAATCTGGGAACGATCAAGATAAAGCTGAGTAAAATTATATAGTGAGATTCGAACCGATCAAACTTTCAAGTATATAGGAAAATATGAATAAAACCAAACATGTTAGCTATCAAGGATAGTAATAGGCTAGTACAAATCAACCCTTGTGCTAGCTTTGTAGAGCTGTAATGGAGAATGGGATCATCTCTAGACTCAAAACGCACAAACACCACCCAAAGAAGCTTTACATGAGCTTGTTCTTGGCAATAAAGAGTGAAAGATGGGAGGGTCCCCCTAAATGAATTATTAGATTCTTTGAAATCGACCCACATCAACCTTTTTCGCCAACCCATCATTTAACACTGACCCACATGCATTCCTTTGAGAGCCATATATCCTCCTATCTCTTCCTTTCTTATGCGGGATTCAATGCTCTGATTTACTGCGAACGAAAAAAGGGCAGAATATAAAGGTAAACCACAATCAGTACCCCAAGCAGACAGGGAGATGAAGTCCAGGACCCCACCTTAGCAAATCTTGTTTTTATCACGCAACTTATCAATAAGAGTAATGTTTTCAGCATGTTTTCCTCATTTTTGCACCACCATGTCTGGACAAGTTTATGCGACAGAAACTAAAAAAAAAGTTAATACTATTAATCTAATGAGATTATCATACAATATGGAAACTAAAAGAAACCAAAACAGGAAACATGGAGTACATGTTTTTTTTTTATGACTAAGGTTCTTCCACTGCCCAGTGCCCCCAATACAACAGGTTTTTACAATGTACCCAAAAGAACCCCTTTTGCCTTGGCTGGACTACTAGTGACGATGGTGCTCACACTCTACAGGCTTGACAGGAAACCTAACAGTATCAGTACAATAGTCATAGACCAAGTGGTTTGCCCTAACCCACACCAGTTGGTGGCTCTGGTGCAAACTTAACTCCGACATTGTCGGCTCGTCCCACCAGAACCTCTTCTCAGCACCGCTGCTGCATTTCTTGGAGATCTCATCTGCTGTCACAGAAACAGGGCACTCGCATGCGTCGATTTCGAAGCCTTTGTAGGAGGCAACAAATGGTGCATGGCTCCAATCAGTCTTGACTAGGCCACCCTGTGTGGCCCAATCATCAGCATTCCAGATTGAGCTATATACACCCATGGCTTGGTCTTTGGGAAAAGGAATTCCTTTGTGTTCCATGTTGGTGTGCACTCTGATTGGTGTCTCATCCACTAGAAATCTGGCATTATAAAACAATAAATAATTTCAAATACCAAGAACATATGAAACACATAATGCAAATAATCAAGCATATACAAACATCCAAAAGGCACAGAAACCTATATAAACCTACCAACCCTGTAATAAATATTTCATATTATAACATTAAAATAACCTTCAATGCCTTTTTCCTAAAGGAATGTTTAACCTTAAATAATAGAACTAATTACAGATCTTTAGAACATAATACCCTAAGGAAATCTATAAACAAACCATCAATATCAATAGGGTAAAGTAGAAATTCACCCAGACCCCAATGCAGTAAATGGGGACTGTTACAATGTTGATAAATCAAGATTCCTAACAGAGTACAGATTTGTCTGTATCCTTTTTTATTTTTTGGTGAGTATTTGTCTGTATCTTTTTATTACAACAAGCAAGACTTGGACCCTTTCTTATTTTTCTCTTTGGTTTCTTTCTTCTGCAGGTTTCCAACCAAGGGTCAGTAGAGAAAATACAGAATTTACCCTCTCATTTGTCAGTGTATATACATATATTTACTCACACAACTTGGCGCTGGTTCCAAAGGATAGAGTAAGAGTGGAAGTCCTTGGTGGGGTCAAACCAAAGGTTCATTCTTTGCTCTCTGTTCCCTACACCATTCACGTACACATTGGTCTGGAGAAGGTAAGGTTCACCTGTGGTATTGCCCAGGAACTCGAAGTCGAACTCATTGTGGTATGGACCCTCTGATGACATCTGCACAAGCATCAATCTTAATTAATGATCACTAGGTCATGTTTAAGTCATAAGTATGATTAAGAGGGAAATAAAGTAACTTTACTGGGTGAGACCATGGTGGGGACAAGATGAAATAAATTGACCATAAAGTGATTCACGAGACTGTAAAGAGTGGGTAGCTACTACTACCATTACTAGCCTCGACATGAGAAAAGAGAAAAAGGCCAACTTTTGATAGTCAGCAAATGGAAAAGATGGTTTATTTACAAGGTGTAAAAATTTAAAATCATGGGGAACTATAAAATTAATGAATGGGGGACCCATGGAAATGATTCGGGAAACGCTCAGCTGAGCTGTTATCCACCATGGGTACGATTAAAGCTGGTTGAAAACTTGAAAACCCCAAGCATGGCAGAATCCTATAAAATGTGTAAATTTTATATACTCACATAGTAAGCAGTGACAGTCCCAGCAGAGTCACCCTCTACTAGCTTAATCTGCATGGATACTTTTCCAAACAAATACCTGCTTTTTGATGCAAACCCAGCACCTGATATCACCAAACCCAGAATTTCATTAATCCATATGTTGATAGCTTTACATGAAGCTTGCAACAATGGCAGTTAATTAAGTGAAAACATGAAAGGTTTGATTGATTTTTGAAGTTTCTTTATAATGAAGGGAAGTAGGGGAAAAGGGTGATAATTACCAGAAAAGTTATCAAGTTTGAGCTTAAGAAGCTCTCCTTCATAGATGAAGTGATCGTTTGCCCAACCAGGTTGGAAAAGCTCATGAAACTCAGCAGAGCTAGCCAAACCCAGTATCATAAGACCAACAAAGAAACCCAAAACGACAGGCATTTTAAACAAGACAGCCATGGAAGCGACAGAAACAGAGAGAGGGCAGGAGGGAGGGAGGGAGGGAGCTTAGTGAAGCTTCTACTCTGAAAAATACACTCTCACTCAGTCACACTACTCACAAGCACAGAGTGGGGCATATTTTATAGCCCAAAAATTCCATTGGCTTGCTTCACAAGGACCAAATGGGGCGCAGGGCAGTGTCCCCACTTTCCAGTAGATTAATTTCACTTCCCACATTGGAAAGCCACGTCACGTTACTTCGTTTATTTAGCCACGTGAGATTTTTTTTTTATAAGGGAACCGCAAAAGGGTTGGTACAATTTTTTGAAACATTCAAATAATCACATTTTTAAGCAAATTAAAACTAAATATTTTTTTAAAAAAATAGGATAAAGGGTTGTTCAAATGTAAATTAGAAATTAAAATTAGTTTAACTTTATGTTTAAGCAAATAATCATATTAAGATTACTGAATTTATATATTTATTTTATTCTTGTTTAATAATAAATTGAAATTCTTATTGATATTTTAAAAAATTTAAATTTATATTTTATGTTTTCTTAGGGTTAGAGATTTGAAGCATGCCATAAATATTTATATTTTATACAAATTTAAAATTTAATTTTTATATTTTTCAGATTATAAAATTTAAATTCAATTGTTAGAGTTATATCTAAGTAATAACTCCATTTTAAAATTAAAACAATATTTTTAATCAATAATTAAAAATCAAATTATAATTTTTTAAAAACTATTTCAATAATACGATAGAAAATGAAAAATATTCTTATCAATTCAAATAAATATATATATATTATAGAGAGATGGTAGATGTATAAATATCTTTCTCATGTGTATTTTATTTTTTCTGTCTAATGAGAAAATGTTCAAAAATGTTTAAAAAAAGAAAAAAGATGTAGCCGTTGTTATGCTATTGCCACTCTTAGCTGGATCAAAGCTGGGCACTGTGCGGGCACACTTGGTACGACATGTCTCTGTTTTCAAAAGAGTCATCCCCACTGAATGACGCCACCTGGATAACTACAGCTGTTTTCTTAGCTGTTCCAATTGTCACTGACTTTGCAAGTGAAAAAGCTTCTCACTTTGCCCGCAACATTTTGATTTTAGCGGGGCCCATCTCTGTAACAAAGAAACTGTAACTACTCGCATACACATGGGAAATGAAACTCACGCGCTGCCTGTAGTTGACACAAGATGCCGATTAGGTGAGAATGTGTGGAGTTGGGACAGAGTGCGGTTCACGGCGGAAGGGAATGGTGATATTAATTATAAAAAGAAAATGGATCACTTTATCTATTTTTGTATGATCGATTTAGTTATTTTGCTGAGGTAAGTGCCAGCTGTACAGTACAAGCTCCATTATACACATTTTCTTATTCTATTACAATATTCCGAGGAAATGTTTAAATTTTTTATCTAGCCTCGAGATTTGTGCCTTTCTTAATCATTTTTTATGAATTTGTTCGATTTAATATGCGTTTATACGATGAAAGTTTGCTTATAAAATAATATGTAAACCCACATCGCGATTTCAACGTACAAATTTGATATGCGAATCGTATAGAATTTATCTCAAATCCATTAAAATTGTGGGTCAATAATAATAAATATCATAAAAAATATAAAAACTAAATATAAAATTTTCAAAAAAATTATGTGGTGTTGATAAATGACTATATTTCAATTTTAATGTCAAAAGTTGTTAAATGTTAAATGTTAAGCCTTCTTTTGGGGCAATGGACTTATTACATTAAAAGTGTAGTTAACTTTAAGATCAACAACAATGAGTAAGGTTAATATATTATCTTTAAAATTTTCCATTTTATTTTAGATAAACTTTCATATTTATTCTACATTTAGATACTTAAAATTTAATTAGTTATCAAATAAGTCCTTGATTTCTAATTTACACTCATATAAACTTGGAATAAAACTCTTAATATAAGAATATGTCATCTGAAATAAAGTGCTAATTCAAATATATATAAATCAAACTAGATGGACTTTTTGAGTATAATAAAAGTGTAGGGACATGAAAATTTATTGATTATGAAAAGAATGATAAATAAAATTTAACACGGAATAGATAATATATATTTTTTATATAATGTATAAATTATTCGTAGGTCGTAATCATCTTAATTTTTAAAATAAAAAATATTATCGATTTAAGCATATTCAAGTTCACGTCTTTTAAATTGTTACAAAAATAATAATATCAACTTAATTAAGATTTAATTAACAAGATTCATAATATGTTATGAAGTCCATTTTTTAAAAGTTAAAATCAAAATTAGTTATTTTTTGTAATTTTTTTTATATAAATCATAATTTCACTATTAAGATTAATGAAAGAATCTTAGATATGGTGAAATGTGCCATGAAACAAAGGGAAGAAAAAGGGGCAGGCTGCTTAGCTGTTGCCTACAAGCTCTGTGTCTTGAATATGGGGGCCATGGCCATGGCCATGAATTTGATGCTAATGAAAAAATTAACGAAAGAAAAGAGAAAGAGGACACTAACACAAACTAACATGTGGTAGATATGATTAAATTTGATTTGATTTAAAAAGAAAAAAGAAAAGGGGGCAAATAAGGTAAGGTCTTTTTCCTTTTGGTTGTTTTTTCCCTAATTTTATTTTACCCCAAAGTGAGTAAAATGCTAAATGTTTGATAGACTTAGGGATACCTTTGGATGGATGGTGTGTTTATTTTTGATAAAATTAAAAATAATGGTAACGGTAAAATTAATTATTGTAATTATGAGGTAAAAAATTTCACCATCCATCTAAAGGGGAAATTACAAAACGAAGCTACGAGGCTCGTTACTACCTTGATGGTACCGTAAAGAAATGTGTATTCAATACGGTTAGTTTTTACTTTTTATTAGTTTTAATGTAATGTGAATTGTATGTAATTTTATGTATTTAATATTTAATTATTTTTTAAAAATTGTGTATTTTTAACTGTATAATTAATGTAAAAATAATATTTTTATTTGAATTATTAAATATAATCAAAATATATTAATTTATAAATTCAAATATTATAATAGAAAATTTTAAAACCGTAATTAAAATATTTTAACATATTCACCATATAATATAATTTTACTTTATGTTATTAATGCAAAGTAATATTATTCAAAATAATAATTAATTAACATAATTAATCTTAATATTAAATAAATGATAATTAAAATGCTAATGATTCTATTCAATAATAATTTTATTTTACATCAATAAAATTAGCATACTTTTTTTGAAATAAAATTAGAAAAATTTCTTTTTTATATCAAAATTTTAACTAATTATAATTATATTTAATTTTTTCCTATATTTTATGCTTAGAGTTTTATTCAAGTAATAGCTCTATTTTTAAATTGACACACCATTTTTTAAAGGGTTTTCAACTCTTGGTTTATTTGCATATGTCACATCTATCCTATTTTAAAATTAAATTTAAATATCCTTAAAAAAATATAAGAATAACAAAAATAAACCCTTCTCATTTTTTTTTAAATAATAAAATTAAAAAACTATATAAAATTTTTATTTAAATTATCCACCCCTCAAAAAAACTCCTAAAATTTATCTAAATTCATTATAAATACAAGAGGGTGTAATTACAATCTTAATAATTATTCTTTCATCCAATTATTTTGGAGTGTCTAAACACAACCTTAAAGTGAACTATATTACATTCTTAAACACATTCAAAATAAGTCTGTTAAATTTGTAAAACAATTATAATATCAACCGGACTAATACTAAATCAACGAGATTCATATTTTACAGTATAAGGGACTAATTTTTTAATTATTTTTTATTTGTAATATATGATTAATCATAATTCTACTTTTGATATTAATAAGGGAATCTTAGATGTGGTGAAATATGCCATGAAACAAGGAAAGAAAAAGGGGTAGGCTGCTTAGCTGTTGCTATGGGGGTCATGGCCATGAATATGATGCTACTGAAAAATTAACAAAAGAAACAGGAAAGAGGATATCAATAAAAACTAGCATGTGCTAGATATCATTAAAATTGCTTTGATTCAAAAATAAAGAAGGAAAAGAAAGGGCAAATGAGGTAAATTTTTTTTCCTTATCATTGTTTTGTCCTTAATTTTATTTTATGCCCAAAGTGAGTAAAATGTCAAACATACTAACAAACTCGTAAATTTTAACCTGATAAAATATGAGAGTTTGAGTTCGATCCCAAATAAATTCATTTTCTTCTCCAATTATAAAAAACAAAAATAAGATAAAATGAGACCGCGAGGCTCGTAACTACCATTATGATACCTCAAACAAATGTGTATTCAATACCGTTCACCTTTACCTAAACATGCTAGCTCATGTATTTACTTCTTATATGATATTTTTTAATTACACGCGTTTTCATCAATTTTATGGTTCAAAGTTAATTTTATTCGATCCAAGAGTGATATTCATGTAAAGTCTTTTCAAGTTATAAGAAGATCCTTATTATTTAGGTTTCTCTTAAGGAATGATTTTTTACTTTAGTTAAGAATTATATATTATAATTTTTTTTTAAAAAAATTTAAGCTATTTTATTTGTTGGGTTTAAAAATAATTATATATTTTTTAGTATTGGCAACTAAATAGCATCTAATAATTTTTTTCCTTTTTTATATTAATATTCATAAATCAAATAATTCATATTAAAAAAATATTTTTATAATTATGTTATATCTTAATTTATACTTTGATACACCAACTATTTAGGTAATGAGTATTATGTGAAAAAAAATTATATAAAATAAAAGAAGTTTTGTTTTATATAAGAACATTGAGGCGTTGGACATCTTGATGTCCCAAGGTTTCTAATCTTAGTTTGTGTTTTGTAATTTCAAGTTAAATAAGTCATATATAATTTTATTTTTTATTGGTTAAATAGGTCAATTTTAAAAAAATTATGAAAAATACATCCAATTAGGCACATTTTTCGTATAGTTGACAAAAAAGTTCATTTAGCTAGGCGAGCTTTCTATATAGTTGACAGGAAAGCACATCCAACTGAACGAACTTTTGCTGACATGTAGTTAGATGAGCTTTCACATGTTTTATTCAAAATCGATTTATTTTTCTAAATCTTGAAAAAGACAATCTATTTAATCAATTAAAAAAAGGCATATATACACAATTTAACCTATAATTTTACCATTAATTATATTTATAAACTACTACTTAATATATATCAAAGTTTGATTAAATTATATGTCAAATAAAAAATTCACATTCCAATACAAATTAACACAAATTCACAAACTTGACTAATAATCCTACCTATGAAACATTTTTTTTTCAAAATTTTAAACTAAAAATTATATTTATTTAATTAAACCGAAATTTAAAATAAAATCTAATATGAGTAAAAATATGATAGTGTTGGTGAAGTAATTATAGTGGGAGTAGACAGTAGATAGAGTGAGGGTAACGAGGCTGATTGGCGAAAAACCCCATCTAAGTGTCAGATAATTAATTTAAAATGGTAAAAATTGATTGTCCTGTCCATCCATGATGTCTGGAAAAAAGCAATATAAATCGCAATAATAATTGTATCATTGCATTAACATGTGGGAGCCC
This sequence comes from Gossypioides kirkii, assembly GCA_005610355.1. Taxonomy (NCBI): domain Eukaryota; kingdom Viridiplantae; phylum Streptophyta; class Magnoliopsida; order Malvales; family Malvaceae; genus Gossypioides; species Gossypioides kirkii. The sequence continues at coordinate 37,947,560 of CP032246.1, forward strand.
AAAACCCAAATGGAAACAAACAAAGTGGTGGAGAAGGAGGAAAGGGCAGAGGGTCACATCATTCTTCTGCACATTTCCATGTGTTACTGCTCCCTTCACCATCATCATCATTCTCCTCTAAATCTTGCACCATTTGAGATTTGATGTTTTTAATTCATAACCTTGTTTTAATTTTTTTAATTAAATTCGATAATGATTTTTTTTTAATTTTGCTAACATGTCAAGTATAAAGTTGTACGAATGTCACATAGAGATTTTTAAAAAAATATCACATAATTTAATTTAATAGAGATCCATTAACAATGCTATCAATTTCATTTTGAATGTTAAATAAAATAAATAAATAGATTAAAATTTTAAAAGTAAAAATAAAAAGATTATTATTTTTTTGTAAAATAAAATTAACTACACAAAAATTCTCTAAGCAAGACTGCCACTTGCTTGAGCAATAGGAAAAAGTGTTAGCACCTTTCTTAGAATCTTTTCAAATATATTCAATTATTGATTTGTATCAAAAGCCATTTTGGTTAAGTAGTCAGTAATTTTATTACGGTTCTTAAGAAAATATTGAATGATCCAAAATCTTACGTTCACTAGCAGGTAATGAATACGTTTAATGAAGGTAAAGTCAAACTTTTAAAAAAAATTAAATTTTAAATATACACGAGAGCATAATTAAACTTCATTGATAGAGCTATAGATTGGAATAAAATTCGATTCAAAATAATTTATTAATCATTAAATAAGTTGGTTTGATTAATAAAATAAATTTTAATAAGACTACGATTATTTATTAAATTTGATTTGTTAGATGAAAATAATTTGTTTATTTGGATAACTAAAATTTATATTTAAATAATTTGTTAGATCCATACATCAAACGCAGTTAGTACTAGCTGAACTTAAGTCATACCTGAAACGATGAACACTTTGATCATCAGACCATCACATAAGTTTGAATATGTTTATATTTTTAATGTTTTATTTTTATATTTGAAATGTGAAACTTATTAATGCTTTCACCATAATTCACGTTTGATCTTAGTATGTTTTTAATGTTTTAGTGAAAAAAATTATTAATTAAAATTAATTTTACTTAGATTAATTAATTAATAATGAACTTTGATTTGATTATAAACGGGTTATAATTTTAATTAGTTCATGTAATAGAAATTCACCCCTTTGCCTGTACATGTAACTTTGTTTCAATTTAGTATTTAACCAGGGATGATTATTTTATATTTTGTTTCTCCAAATTAAGTTGAGCTACATCATTAATACCATATTGGTTACAAAACAATTTAAATTTTATTCTAATTCTGATGAATTTCCATCCATTTTGACTAATGCCAATATATTGATCCATTATATGTAATTGAAATATTTTGGTACACCTCACCACTAGCAGGAGCAGATTACTACCACACACTACTAACAAGCAACTCTTGTGATTCAAACGCACGATGGAGGGTCTGAGATGAACACCCTCGACCAATGGCCAAACACCGGGGGTTCAAAACACAGTAGTACATCCACCTATACAATACTGATAAAATAGTTGATATTACAGTGTCAAGAATCAGTAAGTTTGACAGTGAAAATTATGCATTCAGTCACAGAAGAAAATGTAATGACCATGGGCATGGATTCCCATAGTGCAAAGTTCAATACATTTTGGCATTTAAGAGGAGAAATGACAAAAAGACATGGAATTGCAGAGGGACGAAAGGAAATACCAATTATCTGCTAAAGAAAATTCTATTTACGACATCAACAGGTAATGCATAAGCTGGATCAATGGCTTTCAATCCGGGATACTTGAGAAGTGAAAGTCCTACAACAATAGCGCACATCATAAACGGAATTACGCATGTTAAATTCATGAAAACAAAAAAATAATACAATGGCCAACGAATGGGCAGGATGGCAGTAGATACCAGCAACTCCGAAATATGTATGGTAGACATCAACAGCATCATCAGGTCTATCTGAAATTCCACCATTTTCCAAATCCTGACAGTCCAAGATGAACTTAACAAGCTTTTCCTTATCTATCCAGTGAACTCTGTCAATCATGATCAAGCTAGATAGAACCCACCATGAGTAGCAAACCTAAAAAAGATTCGGCAACATCACAGTGAGAAGAGGCAACTAAAGATAAAGATTCTGTTTAAACTTCAACGAAATACCCACATCAGGGAGTTTCTCGGGGCGGCCATTAAGACCTCCAGATTTGACTTGTCGCTCACATAACCACCACCCGAGAAGGTCCTTATCAACATAATGCAGAGATCCCGTAATAGCAAGAGCTCCCACACAACAGAAAACTGCAGTCATTATGCATAAATAATATCAACACATTTTCAACGAAGATTATCATTGTTGTTAAGAGTGCTGCATTTTAAGCTCATTAGTAAATAAACCTAAAACCATAAAAAATAAGCAATCTTCATGATGAGTATGTAAGTAAAAATGTACATGTCCAAATGAGCAACGAGATTAACATACTTTGCCCTGCATGAGACTCGCCACCAGGTGTGCATCCAAAGCCACCATCTAGGTTTTTGCAACTCAGAATATAGCTAACAGCCTTCTCAACATTGATTTTATCCAGACAACACAATATTGAAAGGCAACAGATGGCAATATAAGAGAACCTAAACCAATCAAACCAATTTGGTAAAAGAGGATTTACATCTAAAAGTAATAAACCAGAAAATAAATTAGACAAAGATATAAAACAAATATAATTACGGAAGAACATATACCGTGTATCCACCTCACCCCACATGTCGCCTGAAAAGGATCCATCTTCATGTTGCAACCCAGTAATATCTAACTTAGAGACTTGAGCAAAACAAAAAGTACATGAAGACACTATACTCTCATACAGCCAACCACAGCATAAATCAAAGTTATGCAAATCATTTTAAAACAATTCTGAAAAATAGATAATCATAACATAATAATAGAACTCTCCAGTGAAGAGAATATAATTATAATAAAATAATATAAACTCCCCAATGATGAGCAAATAATTTCATCAAAAGAATATATGACAGGATACAGGTTGCAACCTTATCAATGTCAAGAACATCTAGCTTGTTGAATAGGGCAAGCACTTGTACAGCACTAAGCGTATACAGTATATGCGGATCATGCCCAATATTGCCAGAAAAACCACCTGTATGAGAAAGTACCATCAACCTCCTTTCCTATTACGATTTATGATCCAATTAACTTAAATATAAATTGTTTTTTATTTACACTAATAACATGAGCTTTAGGAGATACCAGATTCGTGTTGGCACTTCAGGATCCATGAAATAACTTCATCTATATTAACAGAATCAAGCTTCCCCAGAATGTCTAGGGCTGTTAATCCCCAATATGCACCATTCATTCTAAGATGGTCCATCACCACCGATTCAAAACTATCCTTGTTCTACCAATAAACAACCCCAAAATCATAAACTTCACATAAACTAAAAATAAAACCTGGGATAGAAATGAATTCGAAATTGTAAATGAAAAACAAAAGTTCGATGAACTTAAAGCTTACCTTTTCAACAGATAATATGTACTTAACATGTTTGTCAACTGCCAGCTCCGCCATCTGCCATACGTTTTCCACAACATTCAAGAGTTTGAGAATACAGAGGTTACAATTATTAAAATAAAAACCCAATGAAGATGCAGTAAAATGTAACAAGTTTCTAAATAAAAACAACGGTTTACCTCTCCGTTACACGGACTCGGCAGTTAGAGGTGCCGTAACGGTGTCGACACGCAATCCGACACTGTATATGAATCAGATCCGGCCAAAATCGACGGACGCGGCGGTGGGGAAGAGAAGAGAAGACCAGGAGGAGGAGGAAAAAAGCAAAAAGGGTTTACGAGGTTTGGGGATTACAATTCCTAGATCCTAACACTGTTTGAGCCTTGTTAGGCCCAAAACAGTGGTTTCTTCACCAGTCGCAGTCCTCAAAATTGACTTCCAAGCTCCAATTCAATTCATAACATAAATTACACAACAACGATATAATTAGACTGTTCATGGCCCGTATCAGATTCCCGCTAATTTTAAATATAATATTAATATATTTTATGTATGTTTAAGTTCGATTTAGCTTAAAATATGAGTTTAAAATTTTGCTAAGCTCACTCATATTTGTAAAAAAGTAACTCAATTTCATTTTAGGTTGGTCTATATTATTTTAATTTAATATTTTTTATTTATTGAATTTTTTTATTTAGTCATTTTAACATTATTTTAAAGTAGTATTATATATTTAGTATAAGTTTATTTTAATATGTTATAAATTACATAATATAAAATATTATAAACTTAAAAATAGGTCAGGCCAGGCCTAGCTTAGACTTTGAATGTTCAAGCCCAAGCCTATCCCATATTTTAAACAGGCTTAATTTTTTTGTTCAAATCCATTTTTTTGGCCTATTATTTTTACCCAAACCCTTTGAAATTTCAGGCGGGTAGCGTGAACAGGTCTAGATATAATGCAAGGTAAACTTCACCTAATGTCACTAAATTTTTAGTAAGTTCACATTTTAGTCATTCAACTTCAAAAAGTTACAAAGTGACCACTGAATTATTCGAAAGTATTTATTTAAGTCACTAAGATGTTAAGTTTTTTTTAATCTAGCTAACAAGCTCCAAGCAATAGTTCTACGATTGGCACCGTGGATCACTACTCATCGACGAGTCGAACATACTTTAAATCCAAATCGATAAAATGATCATGCCAGAGATCGAAGAAAAAAACTGTTTAGATTTTGATTTATAAAAAAATTGAACTGTAAAAAAAAAAAGAGGAATTAGAGTTTTAGAATGGTGCAGACGATGCGAACAATGAAGGCCATTCAGTAGCAATTTTGACAGTTCAATTACTTAAATGAAAGCTTTTGAATAGTTCAATGAACAATTTATAATTTTTTGAAGTTGAGTGACTAAAACATAAACTTACAATAATTTAATAACATTTAATTACAGTTTACCCAAACGTAAAACTAAATTATAATGGAATTTATTTATATAATTTAACTTATTAAAATATCAACATCTATAAATAATTTATATAATTATGATAAAAATAAAACATGAAATAAATATAAAAATAAGAATTGAATAGAACAACAACTGTAGAATTACAATTGCACCAACTTTGTCAAGTTTTCTATGATAAGAAAGGAAGATTCGAATTCAATTATTTGAATTGAAAAATATTCTCTATTAATCGAATGCTATTGTCGTATTATAGTCTTTGTTTTCTTTTTAAGTGTTATTTCTGTAATTTATGAAATTATTATTTAAATAATAATTTCATAAATAAAAAATCACAACTTATATTATAAGAGATAAAATATAATTCAGTTGAAAAAATTAAAAGAGAGTTGTTATAACATGTAAATTAAATAATTAATGATTTTAATTAAAATATTTATTTCAATAAAATGAAAATAATATTCAATAAGTGAAATTAAAGATATTAATTTAATAAACTATTAAGTTTCTTAATTAAATATTTTATTATAAATTTTGAAACATCATAAACTTATAAATTGATTACTTGAATTTAGTAACTTATGATAAATTAATTAATTTAATTTGATAACTCATTGATAAATTGAACTTGTTAGATTTATGAATTTTATAATTAATTATGTGAAAGAATGTAAAATAAAATGTGCATAAAAGCAATAATACATGCACTTGTTATACGCTTTTTAATTTTGTTGATTTGACTCTCACTTTCTTTTTTTGTTTTTGAACATAATTTTCACTTTTTTTATTAAATGGAAATTCACAATATAAATTTTATGGTAAGCTTACAACGATTATCTCTCTACAATAGCATATTGTTATAGGTGTATATCAGCCACCTCTCTATAAGATGCAAAATCTAGCCAGACAAATGGGACTATTATAAAAAAGAGCCTAAAATTCAAAATATTTTTCACTTTTAACATGACATTTATGGCTAAAAATCATAAATTAAAGACTAATTTAATTACAAGAATTATATAAGGGCTAGTTTAATGAAAAGAGTGGTAATTTAAGGAGTTTTTAGTATATTAACCTTTTTCACAAACGAGACCCCTTCAACTTAATTTAATTAAGTTATGATCAAAGCTTTGTTGCTTCCAATAAATGTCTTTTTCCGACTTTAGCGTGACAAGTAATCCAATGAACTACACACACAACAAGTGAGTGTCGTCTCTGAACATTTTATTTACTGTCTAAAATGAAATGGCATCGAAAATTGGAAGAAGAGTGGCGTTTAAGCCAAATAATCCCTTCTCTGCCTTCATATTTCTTCCAGAGACACATACTTTGACCTATGTATTAAATACAGGTCCTCTATTTTTTCTATATATTAAACTTCAAGGCAGTGTCGGTCACTCGTGTTGAAGATGCCTCTAGGTGTTGTTGTTCGGCTTAGTCCCACATCGAATACGTGGTTTTAATGGTGCATTGACTGCCGATTCAACCTGCAGATAATCTTCCAAGAAGAGTGAGAGTGAGAGAGAGAGCGGGCGGCACCTTCACGCCCTTTTGTCGGTTCATTGTTTGAGTGGATCATGTGGCTTTTGCTATGTATTGAATAATACTTTAGTGAATCTAAGAATGAGAAAATATTTATGTTAAAATTTGAGACGAGAGGAGGTGCATGCATGGACTGTCACATTGCATGGTCCACCCTCATCAAAGTCAACTGTTAAAACTTACCTTTCTCGGAATCTAAGGAGAGATGTTAAATTGTTTTTGGCTCCATTAGTTGACTAATTCTCGACAAACACAAATTCATTGCCAATAATGTTTTACAAAAGCATGCATCACTGCAAGTTTACTGAAATTTACAGTCCGGTCCCATAAACTCGAGCTCTTCCCCTACTAATGTAGTTGTTGTCTTGTTGATGAAGATGCTCACATTGGGTGTTGGAAAAGATTATGGCCTATTTGCCAGCTTGCATTACGATTTGCCACGTGAGAGTGACTGTGGAAAAAGACCCAACCTTGGAGACATGGCCAATCTTACAGGCACCACAATATATACAAAATTGAAGGAACTTTTGTTTATGGAACCAAACATATAACAAGTTTTTTCTCTTTTTCAATAGCTGTACAAACCAAGATCTCATTCTCCAATGAAATATCTTAATATATGCAGAAAAGAAAGAAAAAAAGAACTGTAATCATACCTCAATGCTATACATACACAAGGAAATAATTTTAAGTGATACAAACATTATGCAAGTTTTGTTTCATGAACAAAGCCTGGGCAAGGATCTTGCAGTGCTATGAGTTGGTGGTGTTTTGGATTTCATGAGTTTGGCCATCTGATTCTGCATTTTCTTGCAGAGTTTCTCCAGTTCAATCACCCTCCATTGCATCCCTTCTAAATGAGCTCTGAGGTTCTCATTGTTGCCCGATATGTCTAATCTCCCTGAATAAAGAACAATTTGTTCACTGCCTTCACCTTTCTTTGCCTTTCCTCGGGTTTCATTGAGTTTACACGGGGAATCCATGTCCGGTTTACTGTTCTTAGTGCCCTGCAGTAAGTTCTTAAGCTTCAATTGCTGGGAAACGAGAGCTTGTACCGAGCTTTTCGATGGGAATTTCGTGTTCTGGGAAAGGTGTACACAAGCATCCGAAGAGAGCTTCTCGTAGTTCAGTGCGCAACAGATCTTCAGTTTTTCTTCTTCAGACAACCCTGCATGCACCTATTAAAACCATGTTTAGTCCAAATGCATCAGATATGAGAGTGGAGTAACTTGTATGAAAGAGATCAAAGTACTACCTCCAGAAATACGTCGATTGCGTGGTATAATTCATCCCAACAGTCCCTGGCAGAATCCGGCAAGGCCACCACCAAAGCTAGAAACTTCGACAATCTTAGGAAAGGATCCGGAGCTACTTCTGCAATATACAGATCCATCAAGCTAGCAACCTTCTTCATTCGTGTTGGTGATAATCGCCAGCCTCCTTCGCGTAGAAATGCTTTCAGAAATCTAAGAACAAGGTTCACATCATATAAATAACTTGTCCCATATGGAGATGGGATGAGCAGGTTGTCTAATGTTGCTTGATCCATTTGAGAACCTATCATACACTCCAACTTGTTCCTGCTAATTTTGCTTATGTTCGAATTCAGCACCACTCGAAGAACCCCGAACAAACTCTTGCACGGAATGCAACTCAGATCAAGAGTGTAAAGCCCATCGATCACGATCTCTAGAACTTTGCGTTTCTCATCGGATGAAGCGGTGAAGAACTTTGACTTCTGGTAATACAAGAGGAACCGACTGATGATCACATGATTGTACTTCCGAGAGACCATAGATTTTACCAGCATTTCAACCAAATTGGGACTCAGGACAGAAAGGTCTTCGAACCACCAATTTGCTCGAGAGAAGCTGTTCTTCAAACTCTCTGTACTTCTAGTATCGCAGGAAAGCCTTAACCCCGAGCTATCTGGTGACGAAGTAGACGCACAAGGACTCGCTTCACTAGTGATAGCCAACCTCCCAACAATCGAATCCAAGCATTTTTCAAGAATACCCGAAGAAGTAGCAACCTGCTGCATTTCCTGGCAATGCTTCAAAGCAACCAAAAGATCAGGCCAAGTCCAGTACCCGAGTTCTTCAATGCATTTCTTGGTTTTTTCTAACAGATTACAGTTTCCTGACACAGATTTGCTCATCTCCATGAATTCAGCAGCAGAATATAACAAGGAAATGTTCGAAGGATTTATATCAATTTCTCCATTGTTATAACAAAACCTTGATATAACCTCAAAATTCTCAGCTCCTCCAGGGAAGTCATTGAATATCACTTTATTTCTGTTGGCACCTGTGGATTTACCAAACAATTTGCTTAACCTGCCCGAGAATGAACATATAATTTTCTGCCAATAACCAGACAAGAAAAGGCATATTAGATGACAAAACAAATAATTAACCAAAACTTAAATACTCTAGCAGGACTAAAATCTAGACTGTCTTTTGTCCAAGGAATGAGAATTGCAGAGAAAAGTGGGAGGATGGAACACAAAACAGGACAAATTAGAGAATTATTGTAAAAACAGTCCCCCAATCACTTTCCTGTAAGAATCTTGCAGGGCTAAACCAAGAGAACATAAAAAAGGAAGAGAGCTGAGGGGTAATTATTTAAGTAATAAATTAAATGATTGGGTAATAAATAGCAAAGATGTGAACTAATCATCCCAGTAATGAAGGGAAATGAACAGTAATGAATGCCAATGGAAACAACCCTTAAGTCCAACTCAAAAAGTGGTGAATAAAAACAAATTTTGAGACATGAAACATTAAAGCACCCTAACAACAGCAATAAATGAAAAAGGAGAGAAGGGGGGGGGGGCAAGGAGAAAGAAAACAGAACAGAAAGCCCTACACACTTTTGGACTAAAATGGAGAGAACATGGTAATTCTCAAGAAAGAAGAACATGAGCTAAATGAACTTGTGACCCACATCTTTGCAGTGTAGGTAGGGAATTAAATGTTTAGAATGAAAAATTCTAGAGAGTAAAATTTACAAGAGAATGTGACAATAAATTCCACATCTCTCACAGTGCAAAAATCTTAAGACACACAAAACAAAAGCATGCCTATAACCTATGCAAAATCTCAAACACTATATGTTCACAATAACAACTTTCTTTTTGGCATTTTGAAGAGAAAGCTAGAAACCCTAAAAGAAAAGGTGTTCCTTTTCACCATAAAAGAAAGAACTTTATAAGAACATAATTACCTTGTCTAGTAAGAAAGTCTCTTCTCCATTGATATCTGCTTCAAGATCACAGCAAACTGCCATAACCCAGAATAAACAAAACCCACCTCAAATCAAGAGATATTTTTTCTTTGTTTTTGGAACTTATATCAGAAAATCACCACACACAAAAAAAACTTTTTTCACCACCCAACAAGACAAAGCCAAAAGGGAAATGACTAGTGAGGAGAAGCACAGAAAAAGTCACAGAACCATGTGTAAGAATTCTTTAGATAAGGAGGAAGACAAATAGAAACCAGCGATTATACAGACTAAATTATCCAAGAAAAACAAGATTCCATAATCAATGAACTGACTTTTGTTCAGCAAAATGAGGGAATAGTAATCAAAAATACTAAAAGAAGAGTGCAACACCAAGAAGCAACAGTCACAGTGTGTGTGTGTCTGTATAAAGACAAAGAAGAGATATTAGAATATCATAAGGCCAGTAGTAATTTAACCAGAGAAAATAGAAGACAGAGAGAGAGAGGGTGGGAGGGAGACTATAAACTATAAACAGTTGTCGTGTGACCATTAACCTTAACCTGACATTCTTGCTAAAAGTAAGTACTTTAGTATGTAATAATATAGTGATAATTTCTTTGATTTTTAAAATATTAAAAAAGGTTGGAATAATTGTATATATAATACTAAAAAACAGTGAGTTTTCTTGGGGAGAGGGGAGGAGGACCCTCTTATAAAGCTTAGAACCAAAGCTTTTTCGCTGGCTTTTCCTTGTCTCTCGTCCCATTTTTCTCGCTGCCAGTCTCTCTAGACCCGTGCACCACCCACCACACATTTTCATACTTAAATATTTTGTATATTTCTTTTATATAATTAGGCTATCATTGATATGCTCTCCCTCTCACGAGTTAAGAGATATTCTTAAATTTTCAATCTAATCATAGCCCTTATATCTCCTCGCATATTTTTTAAGGGTTAAAATGTGGTTATAATCTTTTGTATTTTTCAAAAATTAAAGATTTAGTTATTATACTTCTATTTTTAGGAATATAGTTTTTTTTATTTTTAAAATTTTTAAAATTTTTAAAATTTAGGTTCAACCGTTAACACTATTCAATTTTTTGGTTAAATTTGTTATTGTGACATTTTGAAATTAAAATGCTATTCACTTGGTAGCCATATAATTAAAAAAATATTGTAATTAACCCGCACTTAACAAAAAAAATAACAGTTGGACCTAAATATTGAAATTTAAAAAATAGATGGATTAAATTCTTGAAAATACAAGTACAAGGACTAAATTCTTATTTTCTTGAAAAGTACAAGGACTCTAGGCATATTTTAACCTTTTTTAAATATGCGATAAGTCATTGTATTTTTGTAAAATTGAAATTTAGTACATTGAAGGCATAATATTCCAATGACATCCAATTTCATGTCACTAACTTGTGGTGTTGCAACACTAAGACCAAAATTTGTCCAATGTTGCAACACTAGCTAACGAATGTCGCAATACCAGGGAAAAATTTTCCAAAGTATGTTTAAAACATCTAAAACAAATTCTAAACTATCATCAATCATTTCATAACACTTCAAAATCTTATGAAACATAAAACACCATCAAAATATCATGTAATTGAACATATGTCTCCATCAAAGCTTAACTAAGTTCTTAGGGCTAACAAAATATTCAAGATTTACAAAGTACTTTCACTATTAATCTTATACATATACTTTGTTTTGACCTATGTACATGTCATAATCTAATGCCAAAAGATCATGATCATACTCTCTTCCAGACCTTGAGCTAAGATTGTATCTTCACTCTAGAGCTTCATCTAACAGCCCAATTTTTAGTGGTGTCGAAAACAGTGGTTTCAAGATCACAGCAGCTCCGATAAGCCGAGTTATAAATATTATTTATTTAATATTAGTGATGTCATCAATGTCGTATCGAGTTTTGGGAATGAAATTTCAACGTTTAAATAGGTAAATGAATAGAAAGGACTAAATCGTAATAGGTGCAAAAGTAGAGATGATAATTGAAAGGACCAAATGAGCAATTTGACCTAAGGTACTTTAGTGGGTGGATTACCATGATTTATATTGGTTATAAATAGGTTTAATTAAGATTAACAATGGTTAATAAAAGCTTAATGATGAAAGTCTTAATATTTACAAAATTGCCATTGACTATATATATAAATTAAAATAGAAAAAAATGAAGAAATTCATTATTTCTTCATCTTCTCCACGGCAAAGAAGAGAAAATCTAGGGTTTACACATTCAATCTTTAAGCTTTGATTTGAATAAGTAAACCTTGATCGTTTTTAGTAATTTTTATGTTTTCGAGTCCTTATTAGCTTAATCTAGCTTATGCAAGGACTAATTTGTGAATCTGTCAAATGTTATGAAACTTACCATTTCTAAAAATTCTTGTTCTTGAAAGCTTTTGAAATATTTGAGTGTTTGATGCTTGAGTTAAATCTTTTTGTAAAGAGATTTTTGATAAAATTAAGGTTTAAGGACCAAAATGTGAAAATGATGAAATTACAAGTATTATTGTGAAAATAAATGTGTGAAAGGGTTGAATAGACACCCTAGAGAATTCGGCTATGGTTTGTTGTGTGAGAGAATTGTTATTTTGCATGTTTTGTGTTGAAAGGACTAAATTGAATAAAAAGAAACTATTATAGGTAAAATCATAGTTTTCCTAAAAGGACTAATTTGTGTTGAATAACTAAATTATATGACTTAATGTGAGAATTTAATGATTTGTGGATGTAGACTACGATCATACTACAGACCGTGAAAAAGGGAAATTGGCGGATTAGTCCTTAAAGTCTTTCCTAAACTGCAATCCAGTCCGATAAGTTCGTAATGTAAATCTTACTTATTATTCCTTGGATATATACATTGTCAATGTTCAGCAAATCGGAAGCATTAGATATTGAAGGTGATCGAAGAAATGAGACGAAAGAGATAGTAGGCTTTATGCCATTGAAATAGTATCGACGCGATGGCTGTGGTACCTCATATGTTGCGAGTCCTCGATAGCTCTTGTGAGCAGTATCGTGACTCGAAAAAGAGATATGAATCCTAAATGGATTATAGGCCCTACGATGGCTGGGACTATGCTTTATGCATACTCTCAACAGTTCGAGTGAGCAGCATCGTTAGGGAACAGTTTATAGTACAGGTAGGCACCATACCGATGGTTGGGGTACCGCATATGTTATGAGGCCTCGACAGCTTGTGTGAGTAGCATCGTTAGGGAACAGTTTATAGTACAAGTAGGCACCATATCAATGGCTGGGGTATCGCATATGTTGCGAGTCATCGACAGCTCGTATGAGCAGCATCGGGTACTGGTAACTGAAAGTTATGGACAGGAAAGAAGTTGTAAATAACTCAAAGAGCAATAAAATTATGTTGGCTCGATGGTGTCATTGTTGCTTATTACAATGTCTGGTAACTCCTTAGATTATCGAATTTACTAAGCTATGAAGCTTACCGCAGTTATTGTTGTTGTTTTGTAGATCGTTTGCTGACTGAAGATCGAATCATTGTCATCTCTTTAAAGTTACACTATCGCAGAGTTTGCCGGTAATTTTTGCATCACTCAGTCTTATGGCATGTACTAGGATGATATTAACTTTTGTTGTTGTATTAAAAATGTTGAAATCTTACTATGTTGAATGTGTGTATGCATGAAGTACAATTTAGATGTTTAAACTTAAGATGCTTTGTAAAAGCTTAGAAATTATGTATGTTGTGTGAAGGCCTAATGCATAATTTGTGTTAGAGATGTTTGAGATGTTAAACTTGTGTCTTGGCATAATTCTTGAGATTCTGCATACTTGTTCCGGTAGAATTTATGCATGTACCAGTATAAGTATAGGGTAGGAGAGAGGTTGTTCTTTGATTTGAGTTGTATCGGTAGATGAATTGCAAGTATCGGTAGTTATTAGTATTGATGTTTCGGTAGTTTGTATGTTATATCGGTAGAAGTTGCAGGTTGAGAACTTTAACCCTCTGGAGTTTTTGGTATCGATAGAGACACGACTTGTATCGATAGAAATCATATTTGTATTGGTAGAGCTAGCACAACCGGTAGAAATCTGCATAGTTTCTGAATTGTTCATTGACTTGGCTACTACCAATACCTGACCATGAGGTACCGGTAGAAGTCTCCTAAAATATTAGAAATGTCATTTTTGCCCTTATTGAATTGTGTTTATGTTTAAATGTCGATTTATAACGTGAGAAGTGAATTTCTTATTAAATAAAGTTGATTATTAAGATGTTTAAAGATGAATAGTGTTAAATGAATAGAAAACACCGGAATTCTAACCGACGACGGTATTCGGGTTTTGGGTGTTACACTTCAAGTCGAGCCTCTACCTACGCATTGAAAAATAACACGTTAAGCTTATAAAAGCTTAGTAAGTACATCAAGAATTAAACTTACCATTGAAATTAACCAATGTTAACATATAAATACATGATTAATAATATACAATGAAATTAAATAGAGAGTACCATAGTGAAATCTCAAACTAACATCTTATAAGCCACTTACCAATTTCACTAATAAGTTCACTTACCATTTAAATTTTTAGCTCAATTGTAAATTCAATAGAACACGTAGGATATGCGGAATGAACATTGAATCATTAGCACAAATGTGCATATGCTATGTTACACCGAAGTGTAAAGTTAATGAAATGCTTTGAAGTGCTATTATCACTAGTACCGGAGTGCGACATCATTAAATTGCACCGAAGTGCCATTATCACTAACGCACATAAAAATTTCCTAATGACATGCCTTCTATACCCTACTAGTTCATATTTTGTCTACACGTGTATTTAATACATTAAATTCATTGCATTCACCCAACAATCAAAGATAATTTAAACTTTACACTTTTTACAATTTAGTCCTTATTAACATGAAAAATCATTATACTATATAACTCGACTATAGTATCACTTTTCATTTATTCACTATTACATCACACTTTGTTTAAGCCTTAGTTATCAATATTTTAGTTCACATGTTTACTTTTGTATACTTTATAAATTAGTCCCTTCTTATTGCTATTTCAATACACTTAAACTATTAACTTTGTAATTAGAATTCAATTCATATTTTCACTACTCATTAATAAATTTTCATATAAAATATTGACATATTGGCATATAAATTAATCATATAACCATTTTAATATGACTTACACTTAAGTTAAATTAGGTAAAGTAAAAATAATGAAGTACTTACAATCAAGTGCCTGGATGAGCTTCCTTTTTCTTCCTTCACTCTTTAACTACTTCTTTTTTATCACCAACTTGAGATTCATCCATATTATATTTTTCTTCATTTTCATAAGAAAAATATACAATATTCAACGTCAAAATAATAATCAAATAATGTTTCCATGCACTTTTATTCGAACTAAACATGATCATTATATTAATTCATGAAATTAACAATGAAACCTAACCATCCTTGCCTTAAACTTTTACCCAAAAACCTAACCTTACTTCTCTCTCTTCCAATATGAGCACTAGTTGACTTCACAAGAAACAAAGCTTGCTATGAGGTTGCTCTATTGATTTCACTAAAAATCCATGGAAGAATTTGAAGTTTTTAACCTTGAGATAGTTGGAAATTGTGAAAAAGGACTAAAACGAAATAAAATGAAAGTTGGTTCTCATGAGAAATGGGAGTGATGTGAAAAAGGGATGGAGAATGAGGAGATTTCTACATTTTTCTATCACAAAAAAAATATATTTTATTTAATTTAACTTTAAAAAAAATTTAAACATTATCATATTCATCTAGTGGCCCACAATAAATTTCAATTCTCATCCACACTTCATAACACTCTCTTGGTTAAATTACACTTCTAATCCTTCCTCTATTTCCTATCAATCTAATTCAATCATTTATACTTTTAATTTTCACATTTTTCCCAAACACTTTTCACACTATTATGATTTAGTCAATATCTCGAATTAATTTTCCTCAATTTACAAATCTTTCTAATTCCCTACGATATACAACTAACTTCTTTACTAACACTAATGATTATATTATATACTTGGAAAACTCCAATGTATGTAAATCTTGAAATAATATTATTTTCATCTTAGAGATATTAGGGATGTTACACTATAAATTAATAATTGAACTTAAATTTTAAAATCTAAAAAATAAAAAAACTAAACTATTAAAAATAAAAATATAAAAACCAAATTTCAAATTTATATAAAATACAGAAATCTGTAACATATTTTAATATTTTTAAAGTCAATCCAGAGTTTAGGGAGAAGATGCTAGAGTCAAAGACATGCAATCAAATTGATAAAAAAAATTAAAACTAATATTTACAAATAACTCATAAAAGGAAATTACTAATAAAACTCGAATTGGATGCTTGCTAGATTGCTAAAGAAGAATGAATTCATGTTTTATTAGGATATATGTCACATCAATTTGTGGTATTCACAATATCCCATCTTTTGTAGTAATTTGGACCCTTGTGGGCTACAATTGGCAGGGGATGTGGTGGACCAACATCTAAAATTGGTCCCCCACCCCTACGCTCCAAACTTTCATCTTTTTCGGTTCTGATGATGAATCATGTTGTATATTGTTTCATGTGCTCCCCTTTCTTTTTCAATTTTGAATTCACTATACTTTTTGTCATGTTTGGATTCTATTGGAAAGATTATTTGTAGTTGAATTTGTTTATCTTCATACAATTGGGTTTACTCATTCAAAAGGATTTGGTTGGTTGACTTATTGAGATCCGTCATATCATGCAATGGTGATTATAAGATTGGTTAACGTAACATTTTTCTAGTACTTCCGTAAAGATTGTTTATTGAACTTAGTTCGATTGACATTGGTATTATTGTCAGTGTAAGAAGACATAAATTTGAGTGCGTTGAAACGCATTATCTTCCTATTTGAGAGTTAAAGAGGAACTATTGGTAGTTTTAGGTATTATATATATAAGCAGATATGATAACAACTTATAATGAGATTAATATTAAAAAAATACTTCCTTAAAAATAGTATAATTATAAAGTTGATCCTTAACATTTATATATTTTGTGAAATTCACCTTTATTTTTTTAGTTAAATTTAGCTCTTAACTTTTTAAAATGAGTCGAATTGATTTTTTTAACAAAAATACTAACTAAAATATTAAATTTTTAAACATAGTTGCTCGCGGGCAATACACATGTATTTTATGCTTCTTTTTAATTTTTATGATTTTTTATATTTTTATATTTTTTATATTTTTTTAAATGGGTTAAATCACTTTTTGGGGGCTAAACTTGGTAACTTTTTCTATATTGAGGGCTAAACTTTTTTTTTGTCCAAGTTAGGTCCTGAACTCGACAATTGTTCCTACATTAGGACTTAAACTTTTTTTTATTCAAGGTAGGCCCTAAGGGTGGTAATTATTCTTACGTTAGGACTTAAACTTTTTTTGTCCTAGGTAGTTGAAAACCCTAGAGTTCAAGCCTCAATGTGAGAACAATTGCCAAGTTCAAGGTCTAATTTAGATTCAAAAAAAAGTTCAGACCCTAATGTGAGAAATATTACCAAGTTCAAACCCCAAATAATAATTTAATCCTTTTTAAAAAATTTATTGAGGTGACATATAAGAAAAGAGTGCCATGTCAACATAAAATACATGCATACTATCAATAAGTTGTCACCCTAACATTGTTAAAAATTAATGTGTTAATTAGTATTCTAGTTAAAAAAAAGTTATTTGACTTTTTTTTTTTAAAATCAATGACTAAATTTAACTAGGGCCAAATTTTAAACATAATTCAATACTTATACTTGCCAACAATTATTAAATCAAGTGGTAAAAAATTTACTATCTCTTAAGCAAAATTTAAAAATAAAATATCGCAAATAAAAATTTAAGAATTTAATTCAATAAACCCGAGTTAGCTATGAGGGGCATCAATTTCAGAAATCAACCACAGGATTGACTTATATGATAATTTCATATTCTATGGTAGTGTATGATCTTTGTATTTATTCAAGTTTCATAATTAGATACATATGGTGACATGATTTTTGTGAAATTGGGTATTTCTTAACGACTAGAAATTATCTACTTATAAAATTTAATACTTTTCTGGGTATAATCTTTTAGGGACGTAACATGCATTTATCAATATATTGTTTCGTGCACTTTTCTTTTTCTTTTTTTTTTCATTCAATGGATTTAAGATTTTCTTTTAATAATTTAATTATAAGTTTCAATTTAGTACAATTATATACATGAAATTTGTGTCGAAACCATCTTTTTTGAAAAACGACGAGTTTCAAAAATTATTTTAAAAATATAAAAAAATGGGAGTCACCACCAATCTTTTATTTGGGTGTGATTAGATTACCACAAAACGTTTAAAATACGTTTTGGAAAAATGTTGGTCTTCGAAATCCAGAAAAATAGGTTCGGGAGTCGGTTACGCATAAGGAATGATTAGCACCCTCATACGTCCAAAATTGGTACCGTATTGATTATTTTCGGGTCTTAATTTGTAAACCTTAAAAGCTCGAATAAATTTTAAAATACGATCCTCGGATGCATGAGCTATGTTTAAAAGAAATCGATTTTGTTTGGAAGTCCCGCTATTTCAAAGTGATCGGGGAAGAAAATTACGTCCAGTAAGTTAGGACATAATATTTCAAAATCTAGAAATAACGAGCTTTTCTTTCTAAACCTTTTAAAATTTTGGAAAAGGATGTTCGATTATCTCGATTTTAAAGAAAGGTTACACCTAGTGAGTTAAGGCGCAAATTTTCAGAATCGGAGATAAGGAAACATTGCCTCGATTAAGGGTATTTGATTATTTTGATTTAAAGAAAAATTGTACCTAGTGAGTTAAGATACAAAATTTCGAAACTCGAAATAAAATAATATTGCCTCGATTTTAAAGTTTTTTTATGAAAACAATTTTGAAAACAAATGTACGAATTTAATATGAATGAGCAGTTAATAATGGATATTAAATAACACGAAATAAAATAATTAAGCAGACGAATTGTAAGCAAAAATAAAAAAAAATACGAGTGCATAACAACTAAAGCTAAATGCAAATATTGATGAGGAAGAAAAATGATGCAATTGGGGTTGAAAATGAGACTTTTTGGATACCCGGGGATAAAATGATAATTTTGGACTCTCGCGGGCAAAAATGGTAATTTAGGGAAAATTTAGGGTTAAAAATGATGTTTTAGATATTCGGGGGTAAAACAGTAATTTTTAGGAAAATCGGGATCAAAAATGGAATTTTTGGGCACTCGGGGTAAAATGGTAATTTTTGAAAGTTTCGGGTCAAAATGGAGTTTTTGGAAGTTTGGGGGTAAAATGGTAATTTTTAAAAGTTTTAGGGGTCAAAAATGGAATTTTTGGAAATTTGGGGTAAAAATGGAAGTTTTGGAAGTTTGAGGGTAAAATGTAATTTTTGGAAGTTTTAGGGTCAAAATGGAATTTTTGGAAATTTCAGAGTAAAAATGTAATTTTTGAACAGTTTAGGGACTTACAGGGCAATAAAACCAAAAATAGGTGACACGTGGTAGCCTCTCAGGCATCCTGAAGTTAAAGGACTAATTTGAAAACCATGAAAAAATTTTAGGCCAATTTTGTAATTAAAAATATCTTAATTTAGGGATTAAATTAAAATAAATTAAAAATAAGAGGGATCAATTGCATACATAAGCCAAAATAGGGACACGTGGTAGCTCTTGATGCTTTCAAAAGGTTAAGGGACTAAATTGAAAATCATTAAAAATTATTGAGCCAATTTAAGAATAATTAAAAGTATAAAAAGGACTAAATTATAACAACCAAAAAATATGGAAGGACCGAATGGGCAAATAACCCAATCAACGAAAACACGCCGATCTTCTGAGATTGCTCGGGTCAAATCGGGTTGGCCATGGGTCAAGGGCTTAAACGGCATCGTTTTGACACTTTGAATCCCTTCTCAAAACGGCGTCGTTCCAATATAAGTTTTTAAGTCAAGTTTTTTCTTAAAAAATCAATTTCCAGCCATTTTAAACAAAAAAAGTCCTTTGTTCCTTTCTTTTCCTCTCAAACAGACCTATGTCCGGCCATGGCTGACCACCGGCCACCGGTGCTTGTCCTGCGCGTAAAGCATCACGCGTGCCACTCACGGCCGCCCTACGTCATCGCCGTCTACCATCGATCGCCCTCCGAGCACTCTTCGGTACACGCACCACTACTTCTCCACCCACGCGCCAACAGGTAAGCCAAAAAAACCTTTCCTTTTTCTGTCCTTTCGTTTTCTAAAACCCAGATCTGGATATTTTGATCCAGATCTTAAACATTAATCCCTCTTTTTTAAAAAATAAAAAACCTTTTTAAACTTTCCTTTTAAAAACCATCTCTTTTCATCTTCATGTTTTCGGTTCTGTTGATTCACATTTTAAAAGAATTTTAAAACATTTTCCTTATTTTCTTATAGATCTATATGCGAAGGGGCGTGGACTTGGTTCGGTGACGAATTTGGCAGACCTCCGGTGACGGCGCAACGAGGAGTACCTCCAACCTTTTGTCTTTTTTATTAATAATTATTATTATTACAGTTATTAATATTAATGCTATTGGTATTTATTATTACTAATATTGTTATTAAAGGCTATCAAAACCATTAAATGCATACATTCACTGCATTTTTTAAATCACCAAAATATAAATATTGAGTAGTAATGAAAACATTTAATGCAGACATTAACAAGTATCTAGGAGCTGATGAGATTATGAATTTGCAATCATGAATGATAATAACGTATATCAAAAAGTACCTGAATATCTTAATGTTTAAGTGCTATGAATCTGCCCTATATTTGCTTCTGTATCTTAATGTTATTCGAATGCCTCTGCTGGAATTAACTGCTTCTGTTTGGATTCATCAAATACTTTAAAAGTCTGTTTTAATATTAATTTTTTAGAAAAGAGTTGTAACCCCTTTACAAGTGTTTGAAATCTGGCTTTATAGCCATTTTTACAATCATTCTCTTTTGTCCTACACAACTAAATGTTTGTCTTCTCTTTTGCAGGCACAATGCAGTGGCGGTGATGGCAATTGAGGGTGGGTGGTAGCAACAGTGGAGGTGACAGAAGCTTAGACTACCTGTTTAGGGTTTGACCTAGGTGATTCAGGATTTGGGTCAATTGGGTTGATTTGAGTTTTTAGGTTTGGGCTTATTTGGGCCAATTGGACTTGGGCTTTTAAGTTGGGTTTGAGTAATTGGGCCTCAAATTGGGCTTTTGTAATTGGATATTTGTATTTGGACATTAATTTAATTTTAAATTTAAATTTAAATTTTATGTAAATTTTAATTTAAAATAAATTTAACTTTAAAATAAATTTAAATTCTGTTGGGCCCGGATAAATTGGGCTTCAACAATTTGGATTTTAATTTATATGTATAGATGAAACTTTGATTTTAATTTAATTATATACATTTAAAGAAATAAATACATACATTTATTTACGTATTATATTAATATAATTATTTGTGTATGTAATGTATCAGCATAAAATGAGATTAATTTAATAATGTTTTCATTGATTTATAAAATTTGAATCAAACAAAAATTTCATGTATAAATTTACACAAAATCAATTTCGTGAATCAAAGTTTTTTAATAACCTTTTTACCATCAAGATTATTCTCAATTTTCAAAAAAAAAATTTACATGGAAAGTCCTCGTCACAATTATTTAGTTTTATATTTATATTTACAAACTTAAAACGTCAACTTAAAAAATAATAAATGTTATTATAAAATTATTTTTTTCTTTATAAAAAATAATTTAAATCTAAAATAAATTTATAAATGATGAAGTTCCAACTTAAAGCATTAACGCCAAACATTCAATTACTGCAACTAAATACTCATTTATTTTATAGAATTTATTTATAAATATACTTTTATTATTAAAAAAATTCACTCGCCTCGTAAATTTTCTATAATCTAACTTAGGGGCAAAGCAAAAAAATGTTATAAGGTGGTCGGGATATTTATATAAAGTTAACATGTTTAAAGTAAGCCCAGCTCAAACCACAAGAGTTAGGTGAGATAGCAATGGTCACTTCTACTTTAATCAGTAGTCGAGAGTTTGATTTTTGTTTTAGGTATGGAGCTAGTTTTAAAACTCGTGGCTAGCATCTACCCCTTAATAGACCTATAAAATGTGAAAGATTATTTAACTCGAATAAATATATTCAATTCGATTTGATTCGAGAAAATTTCAAATCGAATTAAGATGATAAAATAAGATTCGTTAACTCGATTAACTCGAAATTTTTTCATTCGATTAGATTCTATTCAATCGAACGCTCATCCCTAATATTGGCTATCCAAATTAACATTTAAAAATAATAATAAGTTAAATGCTATATTAGATATTGAAATTATTTAAGTTTATTTTTATCATTTAATATCTAAAAATTGTTATTATTTGACCTTAGCATATTAATATTTAGATACTTTATCAAATTAAACTACAAACGTTATCAAATTTATTATATAAATTCTATAAAAGAAATCAAATCCTAAAAAAACTTTTAAGAACTTTGGGGGCTAAAAATAAATTATCATATTTTTATACATTAATTGTAAGATTAAAATAAAAATTTTAAAAACCTCAAAGGGTTAATTTGAAAATTTTCCTTCTATTTATTAATTAAGAAGGGATTATAGGTACAAGTAGAATTGTTCATGGCCGGGCCAAAGACCAGTTCCAAAAAAAATTCATGTCCAAGCCTGTTTTTTTGTTAGCTCGGCCAACTTAAAAAGCTCATTTTACTATTAAAAATAAAATATTAATTTTTTTTGAATTTATATTATATATTTTTATAATTAATTTAAATTTTAAAAATATTATTTAAATTGAATTCGGGTCAAATCGAATTGGCCCAAGATACAAAAATTATTGTCCAAGCCCAACCCAAATCGGGTTGAGCGGACTACTCGACCCTTGGACAAGTCTAGGTACAAGTAAATATTATATTAAAAAGAACATTTTAAGAGGAATAAATCCGACCAATAAACGTTATAGATATTTTAAAAATAGGGATAAATATCAAAATTATACATGAACTTTGGTTAAATGTGATACATGAACTTTGATTTGGTGTAATTATACATATAAAACTTGAATTATGATTCATATGTATACATTAAACTTTGATTTTGATTTTATTGTATATATTTAAAGAAATGAATACATACATCTATTTTCATATTGAATCAAATCAAATTTTTACGTATAAAATCGGATAAAATCAAAGTTCATGTATGACATTGCATATTAAATTAATGTTCATGTATAATTTTAATATTTTTCCTTTAAAAATAACGAGCATTTTTCGATGGTCTTTTTCGTCATTTAGAAGGCGATCAACGATTAGATCTCATATAATCATTAGCCAATCAATATCTTTCCAGTTTTCCTAATTGTTGGTTGCCTTTTTCGTTAATTAATTTTGGCATAATGATAAAATTAGCCCCTAACGTTTGGGTGTTTGGTTACTTTGGCTCTTATGGTTTTTTTTTGGCTCACTTTGGCTCCTAACCTTTTTTTTTGGTCAAATTGATCATTTTTTAACGGTATTGTTGACATGACAATTTTTTCCCATGTGGACATTGCCACGCATGCAACTGCTGACATGGTTTATAAGACAAAACACGTCAGAAAAAAAATTAAATATTTTTTTAAAATATAATTTTTTAAAAATATATTAAAATTAATTTAAAATTATTTTTTAAATATAAAAATATTAAAATCATCATCATTAAGTTTTTCTGGGTTTTTTTCTGCTCTCCTTCCCCTTCCTCTCCCTTTCTCCTTCCAAAAAATGAATCCAAGAAATTCTTCAAACAATCAATCCCATTTTCCTTACAATCAAAAGCTTCAACTTACAATCAATCCCATGCTTTGTTTGATAATTATATATTTATTCAAGGTCAAATCAATGTTGAACCCATTTTATATCGAGTTCCCATTGTTCAAACTCTCCCTTGTATCCCATTTTCTCCGATATATATCACACAAATTCTTTCTTCTCTTTATTTATTAGATGAGGCAAAAAAGGAAAGGTCCAAGCTTTGAGAGTAAGAGAGAGAGGGGGATTATGGTTGATTATTTTGATTCTTCTTCAACAAGTTTTTATTGCAAAAAAGAAAATCAACCATGATTGTTTCTTCATCTTCTATTGTTACTGATCACAAGAAACATTGGTGGGTTACCAATAGAAAGGTAAACGAATAAACAAAAAAGCTTCATCTTTATTATCCATGTTCTTCAACAAAGTTTTTAATTTGTTCTGTTCTTCAACAAAGTTTTTATTTCTTTTGAAATGAGTTTATTTCTTTTGAAGAAGAAAGTCATAGCTGTGTTGTGTAAAAACTACAATAAAGAAGGGCAATGGAGGTAATAAATTTTCAACCTTTTATTCTTCTTCGGTTTCTGGGTTATGCATATTATCGTCTCATCTTTCCACCAAATCTCTTATCAAACAAAGCATATGATGTCGATCGTGAAATTTACAATTAATCGCCGCTAATTTCAAAGAGTTCATGGAATTACAGATGAGGAAGCATGGGATTATGTAAGAAAAATAAATTTTTTTGGGGAATTTGGTTGATGAGAAAATATAAGAAAATATGGAATTTCTCGTTGTTGAAGAAGAATAGGATGAAATTTGAAATTAAAACTATTTAATAATTTTATTATTTCAAAAAAATAATTTTAAATTAATTTTAAAATATTTAAAAAAATTATATTTTAAAAAAATAATTAATTTCTTTGTTGACGTGGCATATTTTATCTTATATGTCACGTCAGCAGTTGCATGCGTGGTAGTGTCCACGTGGAAAAAAATTATCACGTCAGTGCCATTAGTCTCTTAATGGTCATGTCAACAAGACCATTAAAAAATTATCAATTTGACCAAAAAAAAAAAGATTGAGGGCCAAAGTGAGTCAAAAAAACCATAAGGATCAAAGTGACCAAACATCCAAACGTTAGGGGTTAATTTTGTCATTATGCCATTAATTTTTATGGATAAAAATATTTATTTATTTTACTAATGTATTTGATAAAAAGTTCATTTTGAAAAAACAAACAAAACGAAAACATAAAAATACATAATAACCTTATAAATATACATATTTTTTTAGATTTATATTCCTTTTTATTTTTCTCATTTTTTTATTAAATTTTAAATTGTTTATTCTTATGTATTTTAAAATACTTTACTTTATTTAAAAAAAATTCTTATAAAATACATCAATTTTATTTCCCTTTCATTTTCCACGCTCCGTCTGTTGCTTAACTTTTTCTACCGTACCAAACACATTTTTGGATCAACATTTTCTTCAAATAACTTTAGAATTTGGATGTTTAAAAGCACAAAAAAATTTATATTGTCTTAATTGAGCAAATTTATTGCTGAAAATGCTGTAATTAACAGAGTTAATCTTAGATAATGTCATCATTAAATGATATCCTCTACTCATCCTTCTATTTTAGGGAAGTTGTTGCCTTAATGCTCTAACTAAGAAGCGAAAATTCTAGAATTTAATGGTATAATTAAACTTATTTAATGATTGAACCATTCTTCTATGGAGAGAATATGTCCATTCATACTTCTAAATTCAATAAATCATTAAAAAGAAAAAGGAAATAATAAAGAATCTTTATTTGTTGTGGGTGGTATGGAGTGAATCAATACAAAATTTTAAGCTCTTTTTTTAGGTTTAGGTCCAAAAAATAGATTTAAAATTCTACCTAAATCCAACCTAAATTAAAAAAATTAAACCCGAGTCCGACCCGACTTACTCGTATTAACTTTTTAGATTTTTTTATATAAAAATAAATTTAAAAAATAATACATCAAATATACTAAAAACATTAAAATTAATGTTTTTCATTAATTGAAAATATATTTTAAAAATTTTTTATATTCAAATAACACTAAGATAGTTGTAACTTAATAAATAGTAAAATTAACAATAAAATAAGATTTTTTTTTGGTGAATAAAGAAAGAACCAAAGTTACATTATATTCTAGTCGTTAACACCTCTCGGGTTTTGTCTTGTTTGAGGAGTTCTGCAATAGCAATAAGAGGTCAATAAAATAAGATTTATACAATATCTAAACAATAATAACAAAATAATAGCAATATAATAACGAAATGGTAACAAAATAGTTGCAAAACAGTGAATTTGGGCTGAGCTTAGGTAAAAAAATTCTACTTGAGGACCGGCCTACTTAGGAAACAAGCTTTATTTTCAAGCTTATGTTTTTGTCCAAATCCTCTCACTGTTTAAAAGAACCTTTAGATCCGAGCGGTTAACCTGACCCATAATCAAATCTAATTCTTGTTTAAAATTATTTCAGTTTAAATCTAGATATATTCTAATTATCAGGTAATGCATATAATAGTTTAATTTTTATGGTAGTTATTCAAACTGTACTTGTAATTATAATTTTGTTTGTGCATTGCTATAATGATTTTATTTTAAATTTTTGATATACGTTTTAATATTTAAATAGTTTTTATATTTATATCTAATTTTTGTTGTTACTTTAATAAATAATAAATTCAGAAAAATAAATAGGTATAATAGAATTTGAGCCCAATGCAATTAAAATTATATTTACTTTTAATATAAACTTTTAATAAACTTATTACGTGTTTTCATGCACATAGCATAATGTAATAATATTTTTTTTGAATAAGAGACTGAGCTTTTATTAATATAAAAAATAAAACCAAACTAATTAAGACTTTAAGTGGACCCGTAAACAAACTTATAGTCAAACCCCCCAAAGCCCTCTCTTATTAACTAATCTGGTAAATAAACTTTACCTATCTCATCTACTAAAACTGTTTCAGAAAACTAACAGCCATGAAAAAAAATACTAAAAATCATTCCAGAAAAACGTCAGCCATGAAAATAAATTAAAGAAATAAAGTCTTGGAAAGATAAAAAGTAAAACATAATAATTCTGCCCACTCTCTCAGGAAGACGACCCGTCCAATGAGATTTTTCATTCTGCTACAGACGGTAAGATTCCCTAGACTAATAATTTCCCTCACAGTTGTTTCATGAATCAGTTCTCTCAAACCATTTCTTGATAGACTAAGAACAAAAAAACTTCTGGTCTCTAATCTGGTTCCCGTGGTCGATCCTTCTCTACTAGTTGCAGAAGTAAGCTTGGCGTACTTCCTAACATGTAAGTCTCATCTCCTGTCTCTATACTTTCCTTCGCTAATCTGTGGGCGCATTCTTTCCCAGAACGCATCGTGTGTAAAAAAATTATCTATTGAAAACGTGTTGCCATATGTTTAATATCTGAGATAATCGGTTTGATAACCGATCTATCAGGTGAGTTAGATACGCATTTTTTAATAATCAAGAGTCAATCTCCTTCAATCGCGACCTTTGAAACCCCCAAATCTAACCCGACCCTTAATGCCTCTCGACATGCGTTCGCTTCTGCAGTAAAGACTGATGCTATATTTGTTTGTGAAATTGTCTTTACTACCAATACTTGCCCCATTTCTCCCATTGTTATCACCCCTATTCCTGCTTTGAAACTTTTTTGGTCAAAGGTTGCATCAAAATTGATTTTTATGGTATCCTCTACAGGTGGTTTCCATGGGGGTTCGCTATCAATGAGTTAAGTTGTTTTTCCTCGACACTATCTAATTCCTTTAAGTGCCTGAATATAAATCTGACAATATCCCTGCTTGATATCTGTTTCCTCTCATGTACCCACTGGTTCCTACAACCCGACAACGCCCATATAACACAACATAATGTCCAAAAGGAAGAGGAATGACCTATTTCCAAAACCCAGGTAAGCCACTGTAGCCAGTTATTAATATCTGAGTTCAAGACAAAATTTAATCTTGCTAATTGCCAGACTTCTGCTGCTTAGGACAAGTCTAGAAGATGTGTTCTATTGTTTCCAGACTATCACTACACCTGGGGCAGTTCGCACTATTTACTAGACGTCTAACAAAAAGGTTCTTCATCGTGGGCAAGAATTTACGTGCAACTCTCCAGACAAGTATTTGAATTTTTTAGATAATCGTGTATTCCATAGGCGCTTGTAAAAGGCAGTTTCATTTTGTGTAAATAAATTAGGATAGATGGGATTTTGTTGTAATAGTTTGTAGGCAGATTTTATCGAGAACTCTCCTGTTGCATCCCCCTTCCACACAAGCTCGTCATCATGGGGAACCGCATCTAAAAGGATTTGAAGAATCCTCTCAGCATCCATCCTCTCGAATGAATTGGCAATAATCTCAACTCTCCACTCCTTACTGCTTTGATTATTAGGTTTGATACAATATTCACACTATTATTACTAACTGTACCAACCACTTTGCAACTATCAGAACATGGAACCCATGCATAATCCCTAATTGATATTTATCGAAACCATTTTTTGAAAAAAAACAAAAATAAGTCACGATTTGGAAAATAAACAAGGAGTCGCCATCAACATTTTTTAAAACAGGTGTTATTGGATCACCTTTCAAGATTTTTTTTTATAAAAAAATCATTAAAATAAGTTTGGTCTTTGACACCATAGAACGAGTTCGGGAGTCGGTTACGCATAAGGAAGGGTTAACACCCTTACACGCCCAAAATTGGTACCTAATCAATTATTCAAAGTCTTATTTGTTGAAAATTAAAAAAATACGAGAAAAAATTTAAGTTGCGATCCTTAAATGCATGAATGTCAAATTTATTCTATTTTGAAAACAAATTTTACTTTCGAAGAAAGCTCGCTATTTCGAATTAATCGAGAAAAAAGTCACATCTAGTAAGTTAGTACATAACAATTCAAATATTCAAAAATAACGAACTTTCAAAAAAAAACTTGTATTTAAAACTTCAAAAGGATATTCAATTATCCCGTTTCAAAAGGAAAAAACCACACCCAGTGAGTTAGGACACGATCTTTTCCAATTCCCGAAATAATAACATTGCCTTAATTTTTAAAAAATTTATTTTATCGAAATCCGAATATTTCTTAAAAAGAAAAAATCGTATGAGCATGATTGATATTTAATGGTGACACAAATAATAATAAAAAAATCACACAAAAAAAACTCAATACAATTTCATAATGTGTACCCACGAATAAATAAGAGAAAAAAAACTCAAAGTCCTACCAATTAAACGAATAAAATCTAAACAATTAAAAATATACCCATGGATGAAAAGAGTAAGTTAAAAATATATATACATACTATATACAGAGTAAATTAGTAGTCAAATTAATAATATACAAAATAAAATATACATATATACATACTATATATATATATAAAAGTTAAGGAAGTGGAATACGTGGTGAATATACATACTATGTATAAAAAAAATTCTAGCTATATATATATATAAAAAGTTAAGGAAACGGAATATATGAGGTGAGTATATACATACTATATATAAAAAATCTAGCCATATATATATAAGTTAAGGAAACAGACATATATACACGAAAGAATAATAGTAATAATAATACATAGTTCATATAATTAAAACAATAAATTAGGGTACTAGAAAAAATGGAAGGGTTAAATGTGCAATGAGTCCTTCCTTTTAAAAAACGCGCAGGTCAAATGGCAAAACGGGTCGGGTCATCGAGCTTAGTATAAAACACAAAAAAACACCAAAACTCTCATTTTCCTTTTCATTTTAAAAAAAACCTCTAAAACTCTCTCTTTTCTCCCCACACCTCCCTCAACGCCGACCACGAAATTCCCCCCATATTCGGACACGACCACCGAACGACAGCGATGGCAAATGCCGTACTCGGTGGTCGAAAGCTCAAAAATGACCCCTTTTTGCTGCGCTTTTCTTCCCCGAATCAGATTTGGGGTTTAAATTCACTAAATCCGCCCTAAAACTACCAAATCGATTTAAGGGGATTCGACCCTTTGGGTTTCTTTTTTAAACGATTTGCTCCTCCCCTCGTGGCCACAACAGCGGCGGACGGTGACCAAGGTGAGTCCAACTCTTGTTTTTTTTTACTTTTTATATTATTTGTTTAATATTTATTTCGAAAATAGAAATATATATATAAATATAAAAATATATAAAATAAATAAATATACAAATATATAGTCACAATATACCTTGAAGAGAAAAAAAATCTTTTACTATTGTATTCCAATCGTTTTAACTGCCACAAATTCTTAGTTTGATTCTCCTTTTCGTATTTTCCGTATTTCTCCGTGTATTTTTTGGCTAAAAATTACATTTAAATCTAATGTATTTATAACACTTTTTTACACCTAATTTTCGGATTTTTCGATGAGTGAGCGAGGTGGAATTCGGATTCGACGAAATTGACAGTGGCAGCAACAGCAGCTTCTAAACCCTAGCAGATTTAGAGTTTCAAGATTTTTGATGTAATTAGATCTTGGGGTAGTTGGGTCATGTAACTGAGTTTGTTTTGGGTCAAGGGTATTTGAACTTGGTAGTTTGTAAATGGGTCTGGTAGTGTAATTTGGGTTTGGTCTGTTTAGGGTTTGGGTTTGGACATTTTATGTAAACTAGACAGTTTAAAATTAAAAGAAATTTTAATTTTAAATTTTATAATTATATATATTTTTGGTTTCATTTTTTAGGCTCTAACAATATTTTATCACCACGCCTAACTCTCCAACACATTCTTTCCTACAACATTTTTTTAGTCATCCAAATGCTTTGCCAAGTGCAAGAAGAGCTTGGTTTTAAAATTGAATTTATAAAATCTGACTGTGGATAATACTTAGCTTTTATCACTCGTGCTAATAACGAATTTGGATTTTGAATTAATCTCAAGCTCTGTTTAGTTAACAACGCAATATTAAACTTACCAAAATCCCGAAAACCCAATCCACTATAATCCTTAGGCTTACAAACCATTCTCCATTCACACCAATGAATACCACGCCTTCTAGGACCTTTTTGCCACCAAAACTTTGCTACAATTTTATCAAATTCGTCACGAAGTGATTTAGGAAAGAGCAAACACGTCATACTGTATGTAGGGATAGCCTGTAAGACTGCTTTAATAAAGACCTCTTTCTTTCCCTATGATAGTCATCTAGAGCTCCAACTGTCCACTCTAGCTTGCATTCGGTCTATTAAACATTGGAACGAAGCTTTCCTATTACGCCCCACAATGGTAAGAAGACCTAAGTATCTTTCAATATTCCTAGACTGTCGAACTCTAAGATCATGAGCAATCTGCCTCCATTCCTCCTCCCCAGTATTGGAACTGAAGAACACTGTAGATTTATTAAAGTTAACACACTGCCTAGAGTGCTCTTCGTATTCTTTCAAAATGGTCTTTAAAACTCGTACCCTTTGGTTAGTAGCTTCTCCAAAAAGCACACAATCATCAACAAATAACAAATGGGATATAGGGGGCCTTTTTACTTGCTTTAACCCCACTTAAATAGTCGTTATTAATGTTGATTCGTAGTAATGACAATAACCCCTCACTGCAGATAAGAAAAAGAAATGGGCTCAAAGGATCACCTTGTCGAAGCCCTCTGCTCGGTTTAAAAGGAAGGCTAATAATTTCATTTTGACAAACGTAATATGAGACAGATGAAACACAATTCATAATCATCTCTATCCATAATTTATCAAACCCCATGCATTCCATGACAACCATAAGAAAATCTCATTCCACTCTATCATAGGCCTTACTCATGTCTAATTTGAGGGCCATTAATCCTTTCCTCCCCAACTTTTTCTTCCCCAGTGTATGTAGCATCTCATAAGCCAATAAGACATTGTCAGAAATTAAACGACCTGGAACAAAGGCACTTTGGGCTGGATCGATACACTTATCAAGAATTTTTCGAAAGCGATTAGCAATTACCTTTGCTATCAATTTATAAATGACATTACATAGGCTAATAGGCCTAAAATTTGTCATGTTAGAGGGAGAGGAAATTTTTGGTATAAGGACAATCGGTGGTGTGTTAATTGCATCTACCGGTAACTTATTATTCAAAATTTGCAAGCAAAATTTACTCACCTCATCACCTACTATATGCTAATACCGCTGATAGAAGAAAGCAGGAATTATATCATCCCCAAAAGCTTTAAGAGACCCCATCTCCTTTAGCGCATTAGCAATTGCTTCATTTCGATACGGTGCCAAAAGGAAGTCATTATCCTCTCTACCAATACATCTATTAATACCTGATAGAATATGACTATCCCCTAATTACTTCCTTGTGAGGTAAACAGATTAGTAAAGTACTGCCTTGCAATCTCCTCCATTTCTCTAAAATTTTCTACGAAACCACTATTATCCCTTTCTAATCTTTTAATAATATTTGCGCATCTTCTTTGTGAGGCATACCTATGAAAAAAATTCGTATTCTTGTCTCCAAATTTCAGCCAATTAACTTTGGCCTTTTGCTCCCAATAAATTTCTTCTTTCTCAACTTCCCAATTTAACTGAATTTTAGTATCAATCAAACTACTCAAGTTTTCATCATCTCTATCTTCTCCTAACAATCTCTCCAACTCTCTTGTCAGTCTGTCTTTCTTCCCCCTCTTTTTATTAATAACACTTTCAGACTAATCCATCAAACCACGACGTACCACCCCAAGTTTTAATAATTTTTTTTTTACTATTTGAATGCCACAAACGGACAAGCTCTGCCTCAAACGTATCTTCCAAGGCCCATCATGCTTCAAATTAAAAAGTGTGGGCCCTTTTGATTGACAAATCTGTATTTAATGAGATTAACAAAGGACAATGGTCAAAAACAGCATGAGAAAGGTGTCGAATAGAGGCTAAAGGAAATTGAGTCATCCAACTTTCATTCGCCACCCCTCTGTTAAGGCGTTCTCTAATATTTGTCTTTGGCAAGTTCCCTCTCTCTCAAGTAAACCAGCTACCTGCATAACCAACATCCATCAAGTTGCAATGGTCCAAAGTCTCTCTAAAAGCTTCTATTTACCGTACATATATGGACAAGCCACCTTTCTTTTTAGAAGGAAAAAGAATTTCGTTAAAATCACCACATACTAACCATGAATGAGAATTACCAACAGCCAACTGCTTTAAAGAGTTCCACGAATCTGCCCTCCTATGTGCGAAAAGAGAGCCATAAAACCCCGTGAACCCCACTCAGTACTGTCATTCTATTCTTTGATTAAAACACCAATAAAATGGTTGGAAAAAAACTGAAGCTGAGCTGTAATATCCTCCTTCCATGCTAAACACATACCCCTTTTAGACCCATCAGCTCCTACCTCAAACCCATATTGAAAACCACATCTTCGACGTACAGATTCCATCTTTTTCTGTTCTAACTTAGTCTCTATTAAGAAGACCATCTTGGGTTTGTGGGACCTCAACACCTATCGAAGTCCCCGTATCGCCTGTGGATACCCCAATCCACAGACGTTCCAGCATACGATTTTCATGGCTCCAGGTCGGCTTGCCTCTTGGCAACAACCGATCTATATTCAAAGGGTGACTCATCATTCAACTCAAAACTTGCGTTACAACAACCAGGCTCCTCAACCATGTCATCATAAATGGCCCTTTGTATTTTATGGCTATCACAAATTACAGATTCTTCATTTCGTGAATTAATAGGCTCAACTGGGTATTTATGCTTGCCCAATTCTAACAACAAATTGGATTGGACTACCTTATCCTCCTTTAATAACCATTTCCACTTACGTAACATAATTGGATTGCTATCATCCCCAAAAACACCTTCCCCTACTAAAATACTACTTTTTGTACTCATGGGTCCCACATCAAAAGTGGTTGTATCATGTTCCGTTACTGACACCTCAGAGTCTTGAAGTAAGTGAAAATTATCTTTATCAAAATTCCTAAAAATACGCTCTTTAGAGTTTGAATCCCCAATTCTACTTGTTGTCTTCTCCCCTCATAGGATCGGACTAAAATCTCAGCCTCACCCTTCACCGGAATTTTACTTACTTCCGTCAGTCCTGGATGACATCCCCAGTCGTCTACTCTCCTTCCCCACCATATTGGATTCGACTCTCAAAGCCATAGAATAGGGAAGTTCCTCCTCAGTCAGGTCCTTTAACGAAGGAGAAGAAAATTCAAAACCTTGAAACCAGGCCTTAATCTCTCGCAGCCATAACAAAAAACAAGTAGATTTTCATATTTGAAAGAAACCCAATTCTTGCTAGAGTTTTCTACAACAACAAAAATACCTCTTCTCAAGGGTTTTTTAACATCAAGAGATACCTTTATTCGATAATAATCCCCTTTTTCTTCTGCCCTCAACAAACCACCAAAAGTAGATCCAATTGCATGCATTCAATCCTTCTTATCACATTCCGATAGGCATGGCCCTATTTTAACCCAAAAAGGAGAAGAAAAAAGTTTCACCTGACTGCTTTCAATCGGTTCTTTTATTCTATTAAAAAGAATTAGCTTACACCTAAAGAGCCATGGTTGACCTTCAAGAATTAACTCAAGATCCTCTTCGTCCTCAAAAGTTATCAAAAACAAATTCTGACCTACCCCCTGACAATCAAAATTTTTCTTTGTTTTCCATACGCATCTCAACTGTGCCCGTAAACTTTCCGAGTTGAAATACTTTTTTGTCCATACTGAACATAGTAATGATAGCTTCTCTGTAGGAATAATTCGAGAACTCTTAATAGATAACTGCAACAACTCTTCACCTAGCAGATCAACCACATCATTTTCCATTTATTTAAAAAAGCCACCGCCGCCCTCGGCTCCAGCCCCAGATTCCCTGTTTCTCCGAAGAACTTGAGAGAAAACACTTCTTAGCTTTTTCAATCCTTGTAATAAAAATATTTTTAAGTATAAAATTTACTTAATAATATTTAAATCAGTTATGGCAAATGGCAATCTAATTGAAACAAAACATTTTTCATTTGTTTAGTTTTCGAGTAATCAGTGCGTTATGAAAATAAAAAGATTAGTGATGCAAACCCAAATTTAGATTGGATATGGGCTTGGGCTTAGTTGAAGAAACTAAGAACACCATTAATGGATTGGTTGTTGTGAACTAAGAATATTATTAGTATATTATATAAATTTAAGAATATTACGTAAAATATATTTATAAAATATTATATAAAAAAACAATTCGAAATTTAATTGGAATGATAAAATTTAGAGTATAGAAATCTTGGTGTTCTAAGTTTACGTTCTGCCATTTGTAAATTTATGGGTTTAAATTTTATATATTTTATATAAAAATATAAAAATAGATTATTTAGTGATTTTTAAATCGAATTGTTATTCAGTTTGACTCCTGATAATAATTCAACTGAAAACTTAAATATAGAATATAGTATCATCATAATCATCTTCATAATTGATCTATATAATTACGGATTAATATTTGATGAAATATTGGTGCATAAGCCTCATGTACCATCAATTAATAATAAAATGATATATCATTATTGTTGTAAAATAAAAAATAGTAAAAGACTTGAAAATAAATATAATTAATTTTATTTAAATATAATTAAGTTTTAATTATAATTATTTTGTTTCACTTTCGGGTTTTGGACTTGATTTTTTGTATTTGTTTTCAATTAATAGACCAGTTTTGTTGAGTCAAATGATCTCAAGTGAACATGATGGATCATCAAAGTGTGTCTTAGTCACGAGCTCCGTTGTGCAACTTGTGACATATGTGTGTGGACATTATGTGTTCAGAATACAAATATGGGTTTAAATACAACATACAAGATAATCCCATGTGTTGGCTTGATGATTAAGGGTGTTCATTGATTCAGGTGTAACTTAAATTTGAGTCGCGATAGTTGCGTTGTTATTAAGATTTTACCTCCACTTTAATTGAATAGTAAATTAATTTTTTTAATGCAATTGATTCGGGTTCAAATCCCATTATTTACATATATATTTTTATTATTTTTAAAATTAAAAAACTAAAATACTATTAAATAATATAATTTATTTTAATTATAAATGAGTATATCTGTAATTTCCCCATTTTAAATAATGGTATAAAAATAAAAAAAAATATTTTAAAACACCAAGCTGGCTGGTAGACTTGAGATTTCAAATACCTAAAATTTAATTCTGGACTAAATTTCTTTTAGAAAACTTAAAAGTAGAAAAAACATTTATAGCTCTTGCAGTAAGAAAAGGTCTTCCATTGGGCAAAGCCCATAGAACATCCCTACACACGGTTGATGCACCAGCAGACTATGGCGGCCGGGCTTTCCACATGGTAGCTCATACAAATAGATTAAAAAAAAAAAGAATGAAAATCCAATAAATTGCGCCTCTTTTAGCATTAAAGTAAGCCCAACAATCATAGCCTTGTTATTCCGCTCTCCCTTTTCTATCCTAAATTATTTGCCCACCCAAACCAAAACTCTCCATCTTTCATCTTTATCCCCCTTCTCTGCATCATATCCCCAAAAATAAACCCCCTTTTCAATCTACGCACTTTCAGAATCTCACTCGCCGACGCTAGCGCCGACAACTTTTCTCTCAATCGTCCGTCTTCGCACAACAAGAAAGAAAATATTTGATTTGCGATTTTTTGATTAAATTTATGAATTAATGACCCTATGTTGTATTGTTTCATTTTTTCTGGTTTGATCTTCTTTTATATAGCAAATAAATCTTAGTTATTATAATTATTGTTTGCATATTTTGTTTTTATTTGTGTAGACATAAAATATTAAAATATAATTTCTATGTATTAAATTTAATATAATATCATATTTAATTTATTTCATTATTTTTTCATATTTAGTAAATGTCTCATGTTTAATACAAAATCTAACTTTTTTTTTTAATTTGCTCCAACTTGCTATATGATTTAGAAAGGATATTTTTCTTTTTTATGGGATAATCCTTAAATTGAAATTAAAGGTCTTTTAAATTTAGTAACATTACATATTAAAAAAAATCAATATTTTAGAAATTGATAATAAAAGTAAGATATTAATATTTTTTAGGGTTTATTTTATCGGAACATTTCATAAATTTTTAATATTGTGAATTTAAAAGGTCCATTAAATTATTATTATAATAAAAAAAACAATCCGAGTCAATTGGTTAAGGACTCCAACGTAGGAGGGATAATGAAGAGCTGAAGGGTCAAAAACTCCGAAAATGTCCTCACTAGTATTATACGATTCAACATACGGTCCTACTTCTCCTTCTCGGTGCTCATTTGTAAATAGATATAAATTTTAGGGGTAATATTGTACCTTAAGAAATTCACCTCTTAAATCCGTAAAATTCACAATCAAAGGTTAAAGATGGTTTAAAGGGGGAAAAAATACAAAGAAATTTACATCACAAAGGTTTCGTCTTTCAGACCAATAGCACAAAGGCGAGAGAATACATTACAACACCGAGGGGGAAAAAAAAAAGATAAATAAATAATAGGAGAGCCAAATAAAAAGAGGGATTTGATATAATTTTCGTTTTCATTTTTATTTTATAATTTCTATTATTCTTCTGTTTGTTTGGCGCAAAGATTTCTATTTACGCAGCAGCTCTCAAGTTGGTCGTCGTTTTCTCTCGATCTGTTCTTCACGTTCGTCGATTTATAGCTTCTCTCACGATTTCCTCGCCCTCGATTATTGTTTTCTCTCGGTAGATTCTTTTGTCTTTTTTAATCTCTTCTTTAATTCAAAACATTGTTTCTTTTTTTCTTTTTAATTCCGCGGTGTTCAAACCCTAGAAACCGTGTGGATTTCGAATGCTTTTGTTTTCTCTTCTTGATTCTTTGGTTTCTTCTTTTCACTGAAACCCTACATTGATTTGATTGATGTGGGTTTTTTTTGGTGAAATTTCTGTTGTGAATTAGGTTAAATTTGGAGGGGGGAAGATTTGGGGAGTTCGAAAAAGGGCAGGAGTTTTTGTGAAGTATGAGCATCGATAGACCCGGGAAAGGGGAGAGAGCTAGGGTTTGAGAGAAGTTGGAGAAATCGGGGGAACTTGTGGAGATTTCCATGGGCGATGGAGTTGCGTGCATGCCTTTGCAGCAGCATCAGCATCAACATCAGCACATCATGGAGAGATTTCCAGTTACAGAAAAAACGCTTTGTCCCAACAATGAGCTCACTACGAAGGCTGTTAATCTCAAAGACAACGCCCAGCAGCAACAGCAGCAGCAGCAGCCACAACAAGAGCAGCCACAACAGCAGCCACAACAGCAGCTGCCGCGAAAAAAGAAGAAATTGATCAAGGTTAAGAAAGTAGTGGTGGTTAAGAAGAAGGTGGTAGTGGGAGCAGCAGCTGCAGCAACATCACAGAAGAGTGAATTGGTAGTTAAAGCAAAGACTGAAGCGGGACTGAAAAGCAGTAAAGAGATTGATAAAGGTGAGAATTCTGGGCAGAAGGAGGAAGTGGAAGAAGGTGAATTGGGGACGTTGAAGTGGCCCAGAGAAGGGGAGAATGGGGAGGTTGGGACTGACAAGTCGAAGAATGGGGAAATTGAGAAGGGAGAGATTACTAGTGAGAAATGTAGGAAAGGGGAAGTAGTGAAGGAAGAGATTGTTCCTGAAGTGAAAGGTGAGCTGGAGAAAGAGGAAACTGTTTCCAAGAAAAAAGGGGAGGTGATGAATGGAGAGATTGTTACAGGTAAGTGGAGAAAAGGGGAGGTGGCGAAGGGGGAGCTGGTTCTGGAAAAAGGAAGGAAAGTGGAATCTGAAAAGGGAGAATTTGGGTCATGGAGAGGCGCCAAAGATGACCTAGAGAAAGGAGAATTCATTCCTGATAGATGGCATAAGGGGGACTTGATGAAGGATGAGTACAGCTACAGTAAATATCGGAAGTATGAGTTAGGAAAGGAAAAAAACTGGAAATATGAGATGGAACGCACTCCACCTTCAGGTAAGTACTCAGTTGACGATCTTTATCACAGGAAGGAATTCAGTAGAAGCACCCTGCATAGCAGAAGTTCTTCCAGATGGGAAACTAGCCAGGAAAGGACTTCTAGGATCAGTTCAAAGATTGTGGATGAGGATGGCTTATATAAGAGTGAGTACAGCAATGGTAAGAACCATGGGCGAGAGTACCCTTCTTCTGGTAATAGGCTTAAGCGGCATGGTACTGATTCAGATAGTGGTGACCGCAAGCACTATGGAGATTATGGCGACTATGCAAATTCAAAATGTAGGAGGCTCTCCGATGATTTTGGTCGAAATTCCCACCCAGACCTCTACTCACGCCACTCTGTTGAGAGGTTCTATAAAAATTCTTCTTCATCAAGAATGTCTTCAT
Organism: Gossypioides kirkii; assembly: GCA_005610355.1. Lineage (NCBI taxonomy): Eukaryota > Viridiplantae > Streptophyta > Magnoliopsida > Malvales > Malvaceae > Gossypioides > Gossypioides kirkii. Next base: position 37,986,702 of record CP032246.1, read on the forward strand.
TGGAAAAGTACACTTCAAGACATCATGAATCCTCTTTGTCATCTAGAGTTGTGTATGATAAGTGTGGGCGTAGTCCAGCATATTCTGAGCGGTCCCCACGAGATAGGGTCAGGAATTATGATCACAGGGACCGGAGCCCAATTCGACGGGAGAGATCCCCATGGGACAGATCGCCATATACATGTGAGAAATCCCCATATGCTCGTGATAGATCTGTGTATTCTCGTGAGAGATCCCCATATGATCGGAGTCGTCATCATGATCATAGAAACAGAAGTCCTATCAATGCAGGGCGGTCCCCAGAGGATCGGCCTAGATTTCATGATCGTAGGGACCGGACTCCCAGCTATTTGGAACGGTCTCCACATGATCGGAATAAGACCAAAAATCATAGAGACACAAGTAAAAAGGGTGCCATAAATGAGAAGCGAGGCTCACAATATGGTTCTAAGGGGCAAGAAGATAAAGTTAATCGGAGGGATCATAGTGGAAGAGACTCACATTCCTCAGCTAAAGAATCTCAAGATAGGATCAGTGTGCACAATTTGAATGGATCAGATGAAAAAAATGGCGCGTGTGAGTCTCACAAAGAAGATCAATCTCCAACTCCCAGTGTAAATTGCCAAGAACCCCCTCTTCTTGTTGATGGGGCGCCTCCTGAAGAGCTGCAATCAATGGAGGAAGATATGGACATATGCGACACACCACCTCACATTCCTGTGGTGGCTGAGTCTGCCATTGGTAAATGGATTTATCTTGATGTTTTTGGTATCGAACGAGGTCCTTCAAAATTATGTGACCTTAAGGAACTTGTTGAAGAAGGGGTTCTTTTGTCTGATCATTTAATCAAGCACTTAGATAGTGATAGGTGGGTGACTGTTGAAAATGCAGCTTCTCCCTTGTTGACTGCCAGTTTTCCATCCATTGTATCTGACTCAGTAACGCAGCTGGTTAGCCCTCCTGAAGCTCCTGGTAACTTGCTGATAGAAACTGGAGATCTCAGGCCATTAGGCACTCACAGTAGTGATGAGACGAGCTTCCAAGATGACAGTGCAGCTGCATCTGATTCCTTAGAAGATCTTCACATTGACGAAAGGGTTGGAGCTCTATTGGACGGTATCAACATTATTCCTGGCAAAGAGCTTGAAATAGTTGGGGGTATGCTGTCACTAACAATATTTCTTTTTACTTTTTTTTTTCTTTCTCCAATACTAACTCCTCTTGAAGTCTATATGCCTACATTTTTCTGGCACTTGATTTTTTTTGTGCGGCTCCTTGGCGTTTATGTGTATAAACTAATACGCATACATTTATGTGTATATGTCTATACAGAGCATAGACAGATACATGATTGTGTTTGTTTGAGGAGATTTCTTATTTATTTCCTGTTCTCTGGAATTTTTCCATCATGCAGAAGCTCTGCAGATGACCTTTGATGATGCAGAATGGGAAGTGTGGGGGAACTCTGATGGTACGTATTTCTTGTAGAAGCCTATATTTCAAATCATGCTTTTCTATTAAGACATGGCTATTATATTTCAAATCACACCTCTGAGCATTTGATTAATTGATTCTTTCCTCCTCTCTTCTACTGTGAGATAATATATTTTAAGTTGACAAGTACACACAGCTGGAATTTGGAAAATAGTAGTATTTCAGACACTATGGTTGGCCTTTATAATCTAATATCTGTAAAATAAGTTTTCAATTTTATTTATGAAGTCGTCTTTATGTTGTTCTAGGTTTGTGGTTAGCAATTGATTCCTGTCACCTCCCACAATTAATAAGGATTATTCTTAGCTCAGAATGTACTTGCTTGGTTCAGATAGCTGTATAGGGACATCTTTTAAATTAAAATATATGAAGTTCTAATTTCGTGTATTGATGAGGCTAGTGTAAAATTACCAATAGAGGTAGCACTCTTGTACTTTTGTGTTAGATTCCATCGGACTTAATTACTTAAACACTCCATATTTTTAGTTGATATATTTCAGCATATATTTTGTCTGCATGCATGCTCAATTTGTTTTGGTTGATCAAGAATCAAGATTTGTCCTAATTATGGCATCTTTGATTTTTCAAGATCAATATAATTTACCTGAAGCATTTTGGTCTTTTTGGGATATTATGTGCACTTGAGCTGATCAAGATTTACCAAGCAGAGTGGGAGGCTGAATTATAACTGAAATGAAATCAGTACAGTAGTTTTATATGAACAATATATAATAACATTGAGATGAGTTCAAAATGAAGAAAGTAACAGGATATCTCTGGCATTTAGTCACCCATCTTGTGATGTATCGTTATTCCTTATCTTTGCTATTTCAGGTTTCCCTTGGCTTTTGAGTCTCACAGGGGATCGGCATGATAAAGTAACTGAAGAATTATCTAGCTACTCTGACACCAATGCAAAGGAGGCTGCAGAGCCCAGGGCTGTTGCAATCTCTGATTGTTCCTCCTGTGCTGACTCTAGTGATTGGTTTTCTGGTCGATGGTCATGCAAGGGTGGGGACTGGAAGAGGAACGAGGAAGCTACTCAGGATAAATCTTCGAGGAAAAAACTTGTTCTTAATGATGGTTACCCTTTATGCCTTATGCCTAAGTCTGGGTATGAGGACCCTCGCTGGCATATGAAAGATGATCTTTACTATCCTTCTCATAGCAAAAGGCTTGACCTCCCTCCTTGGGCCTTCTCAATTGCTGAAGAGAGAAATGATTGCAATGATATTAGTAGATCGAATCAAATTAAGTCTTCTGCTGTGAGAGGAGTGAAGGGAACCATGCTTCCAGTAGTCAGGATAAATGCGTGTGTGGTTCAGGATCAGGGTTCATTTGTATCTGCACCTCGCACAAAAACTCGAGTGAAGGAGAGACACTCTTCAAGATCTTCCCGGTCACACTCGACAACTAGTGATGTCAAGAAATCATCAGCAGAAACTGATTCACTATCAAAGGCTGTTAATGATCAACGCTTGAAAGGATCATGGAAGTTTGCATCCATTAATACTCCTAAAGACCATGTTTGTACTGTTGAAGAGTTGCAGTTACACTTGGGTGAGTGGTACTACCTTGATGGTGCTGGGCATGAAAGGGGACCTTCATCTTTCTCTGAACTTCAGTTTTTGGTAGATCAAGGAGTTATCCCGAAATATAGCAGTGCTTTTCGTAAATATGATCAAATGTGGGTTCCAGTCACCTCCGCTGCTGGGAGTTTTGAAGTCACTGCATGGAATCGGCCTGGGAATGTTGCATCATCTGCTGATTCTTCTGGAACTACACTTTTAGATTCACAAGGTGTCACTGTTAGTGATAATAATACAAGTTCCAGTTCGTTTCACAGGCTACACCCACAATTCATTGGATATACCTGTGGGAAGCTTCATGAATTGGTAATGAAATCATTTAAGAGTCGGGAATTTGCTGCAGCCATAAATGAGGTTTTAGACCCATGGATCAGTGCAAAACAGCCAAAGAAAGAGATGGACAAGCATATTTACCAAAAAACAGGTATGCTCTAGTTAGTTTAATTGCTACATGAGTCTACATCTGGATTGGCAAAGAAATATTTTAATATAGAATGAGATGCTAGAGCTTTTCACAAGTTTCTTGGTAGTGTCAAGGTATGAGGTATTTTGCAAAACTTTGTTACATTTTCTAATATATAAAATAGTCATTTATTAGGTTAATATATAGTTGTCTTCAATATGCCTTTTTAGTGGACCTTGTCTTAAAAGCAATGAAATTTTACTTGGAATAGGCTAGTGTTTATAGGTTGTTTCCTTTTTCCTCAGCTTACTCTTTTGACTTTTTGGCATGGCATTTTGGCTTTTATATGGCATACATCCAGTTTACAGGGTGTGTAGATATTTATGTGATGACTGATTTAAGTTGGTAAGGGTCCTCTGTCCCGTCTTGGACTTGGTGAAGATGAGTGTGTGATGTGTGAATTTTCACAATTTTTCCTTTGGTAAATTTACGAGACATTTGTTAATTCTTTCTTCTTTGTTAATATGTGGATGAATCTTGGCCTGTGAATTGCAGATAGTGGCAAACGGGCACGGATGATGATTAATGGAAGTGAAGAAGAGTATGATATTGAAGATGAGTTGCAATCAATCCGAAAAGATAATTTTGCATTTGAAGATTTATGTGGTGATGTGACCTTCCATGAACAAGAGAGTGCATGTTCCGTTACTGAGATGGGGAACTGGGGTTTGTTGGATGGTCATGTGCTAGCACGAGTCTTCCATTTCTTGAGATCTGACATGAAATCCCTTGTCTTTGCTTCTTCGACTTGTAAACACTGGAGAGCTGCTGTCGGGTTTTACAAGGGTATTGCAAGGCAGGTTGACTTGTCATCTATTGGTCCCAACTGCAGTGACTCTATAGCGCAGGAAATCCTGGTATATATCATGGTTGCTTAAAGTACTTGCATATAAATTTTTTTCCCTTTACACCTCTGGTTTAATACAATTCTTTATTTGCAGAATTGTTACAACAAAGAACGGATAAATTCCATGATTCTGATTGGTTGCACGAACATAAGTTCGATCACACTTGAAGATGTTCTTCAAGTTTTTCCTAGTTTATCTTATATAGATATTAGAGGTTGCAGCCAGTTTGGGGAATTGATGGTCAAATTTCCCAATTTGAGGTGGTTCAAGAGCACGAGTTTGCATGCTGTGACAATCTCAGATGAGTCTAATTCTAAAATAAGGACTCTGAAACAAATTACCGAGAAAACTTCATTTGGCCTTAAAACGGGCCTGGGGAATGCTATCGATGATTTTGGTGAATTGAAGAGTTATTTTGAAAGTGTTGATAGAAGAGACTCTGCAAACCAATTATTTCGCCAAAGTTTATATAGGCGTTCAAAGTTATTTGATGCCAGGAAGTCCTCATCCATTTTATCTAGGGAAGCTCGTATCAGGCGATGGGCCATTAAAAAATCCGAAAATGGATATAAGCGGATGGAGGAATTCCTTGCTTCTAGTCTAAGGGACATAATGAAGGAGAATACCTCCGATTTTTTTGTGCCCAAGGTACTGTGGATCTTGTGCTTTCTGTTTGTGCTTTTTTTGTTTCATAAATTATGTTTAAAAGCCTCTATGCTTTTTCTGTCATTTGGTTTTCAGGTTGCAGAAATTGAGGAGAAAATGAAAAATGGTTATTACATTGGACATGGTCTGGGTTATGTTAAAGAGGACATCAGCCGAATGTGCAGGGATGCAATAAAGTAAGGTTCTCTAGTTCCTTCTTTTACATCTTAATTTGATACATTGTGTTAAAGAATATTTCTAGGTTGCAAAGGCTTTAAGTCATCCAAGCTGTAGTCATTTGACTTGCGTGGTTATGCATTACCCACTTAATTGTCTGAAGGCTGCCGCCTATAATTGTATAACATTTCTTCTTTATGAATTAAAATTGATTTCTTCTTTATATGCCTAGAGCTGTTCTCTCCCTTATTTTCATTTATTGAACATAAATTGTTAATTTTGCGCCTTTCTCCTGTGCTTTATTTTTACGGCCATATGTTCAGTATGAGTATCTGATAATATGCTAACTATTCTATTTGTTTTTATACCAACTTGTTGGTTGTAGAGCAAAGAATCGTGGTGGTGCTCGAGACATGAATCACATAATTACTTTATTTATCCAGCTCGCCACACGTTTAGAAGAGGGTGCTAAGATTACATCTTCTTATGAAAGAGATGAATTGCTGAAGTCTTGGAAAGATGACTCACCTACTGGGTTCTCAAAGTACAAGAAGAAACTTGGTAAGGCAGTCACTGAAAGAAAGTACATGAACAAGAGCAATGGCAGTTCTTTTGCAAATGGTGCTTTTGATTATGGGGAATATGCATCTGATAGAGAAATTAGAAAACGACTGTCCAAACTAAATAGGAAATCACTTGACTCAGAAAGTGAAACATCTGATGAACTTGATCGCTCTTCTGAGGATGGCAAAAGTGAGAGTGAGATTGAGAGTACCGCTTCAGATACTGAGAGTGACTTGGATTTAAAGCCTGAAGGTCGATCTGGGGAGTCAAGAGGGGAAGGGTACTTCATGACGGGATATAGTTTTGATTCTATGGCTGATGACCGTGAATGGGGTGCTCGCATGACCAAAGCCAGTTTGGTTCCTCCTGTCACTAGGAAATATGAAGCCATTGATCAGTATGTTGTTGTAGCTGATGAGGAGGATGTGCGGCGTAAGATGCAGGTATCCTTGCCAGAGGACTATGCCGAGAAGCTCAATGCTCAAAAAACTGGCACTGAGGAGTTGGATATGGAACTTCCTGAAGTCAAAGATTATAAACCCAGAAAAGAGCTTGGAGATGAAGTTATAGAGCAAGAAGTTTATGGAATTGATCCTTATACTCACAACCTCTTGCTTGATTCCATGCCAGAGGAGTTGGAATGGCCTTTAGAGGATAAGCAATCGTTTATTGAAGATGTTCTCCTTCGAACTCTGAATAAGCAGGTTAGACACTTCACAGGCACTGGGAACACTCCAATGATGTATCCGCTGAAGCCCATTGTAGAAGAAATTAAAAGAGTTGCTGAGGTGGAGTGTGATAAACGAACAATGAAAATGTGTCAAGGTATACTGAAAGCCATAGATGATCGCCCTGATGACAATTATGTTGCTTACCGAAAGGTATACATATGCTTTATATCTCATGTTTTATTTTCTGTTCTTTATCCTCATGTTTAATAACATTATGTTTTTTTTTCTTTGTTCCTTTGTTCTATGATGCTGGTGTTTACGTTATATTTCTACTGGATATGCTTTATTAGGGTTTGGGTGTTCTCTGCAACAAGGAAGGTGGTTTTAGAGAAGAAGATTTTGTTGTAGAGTTTTTGGGAGAGGTATGATGCGAATAGGTTACAAACAGTTTCCTTTATATACGCCTTAGTGCAAATAATATATTTTTTTTACATTTTACTTATACAGTTATTAACTTTCAGCTATATTTAAAAAAAAACCTTTTCTATTTAGCGTTATGTGTAATTATTTTCTCGCTTTTGGCTTTTGAATAGAGACTCTTTGAAGTCTTTTGTCCTCACGGGTTTTAATTTTCATAGGTTTATCCTGTTTGGAAATGGTTTGAGAAGCAAGATGGGATTCGGTTGTTGCAGAATAACAGCAAGGATCCAGCTCCCGAGTTCTACAACATCTACCTTGAGAGGCCAAAGGTCCATTTCAACATGTCTTGTGCTAAGTGTTATTATTGGTCAGTTAATTTTAATTGCTTTTCTGAAAATGCTTACCGATAATCTCTTATTTATCAGGGTGATGCGGGTGGGTATGATTTAGTTGTTGTTGATGCAATGCATAAGGCCAATTATGCGAGTCGAATTTGTCATTCATGTCATCCTAATTGTGAAGCCAAGTAAGTATATTCTGTTGCTCATTTTGTTCTATGAAGAATTGTGAAGCTATATGTCCAGTCATTTTGTTTCTCTTCCCCATTTCTCCCTAGTTTGGGAATTCAAGACTTCTATAGAGCAGAATAATTCGGATTTTTTAAATATGGAGTAATATGCTCATCAGTGATGTTTTTTATTCTTTATATTAATAATTATATAATTGATGTTTGACACATATACGATTGTTGGACCCATTTAACTGTTGTAACTAAAACTCAATTGTTTGTACTCTGTTATGAGCTTTTGCACTTTCGGGTATGCTTTAGTTAGACTGTGCAAGGATTTTGGATTCCTAAAAGCTGAAAAAAGTAGCATGGATATTAGAGATATTTGGAATTTCTTGTTTTAATGGATAGACCGTTTTCTAATATGACTATTACCCTGTGGTTCCAGATAGCTTATCCTTTTTTGTTAGGACAAATTGTATTTAAATCAGTCTCTGTATTATCTGTTTATTCAATAGTTCGGTTCTTTTGTGGCACATAAAGCTTTTTTCTATTGGCATGACCTGTCCTTACCCTCTGCCTGTAACTTGTGATCCTGAACAAACTTTAGCCTACCTACAAATCAAGTTCTGACCAAGATTTTGTTTCCTCTAATTCATCTAATATTTACCATTTCTTGGATGCAGAGTTACCGCTGTAGATGGTCAGTACCAAATTGGAATCTATGCTCTACGTGCAATACGATATGGCGAGGAGATTACATTTGATTATAATTCCGTTACAGAGGTTTGAATCTTCTGTCTTATCAGCTTTGTTAGGGATGATTATTCCTATGTTCTTATCGCTCATGATTGGTGCTTATCTTGTTAGAGCAAGGAAGAATATGAAGCATCTGTCTGTCTCTGTGGTAGTCAAGTTTGCCGTGGCAGCTACTTGAATTTGACTGGTGAAGGTGCATTTCAGAAGGTACACACTTTCACGATTGTTTTTTTTCGAAGAAAAGAAAAATGATATTTTCTTTTTGCCTGTAAAAATAAAATGATTTTGGTATTACCTGTTGTTGAATAAGTTGACCTTTGCCCTTTTGAGTTTCCTAGAAGTTATTATAGGAATTATGTTGTTCATCAGGTACTGAAGGAGTGGCATGGTATACTTGACCGACAACAGCTAATGCTAGAAGCTTGTGAACTAAATTCTGTATCTGAAGAAGATTACCTTGAGCTAGGGAGGGCTGGCCTAGGAAGCTGTTTGCTTGGTGGATTGCCTGATTGGTTGGTTGCTTACTCAGCTCGTGTGGTATGTCTTCGGTTTGCTGTAATCTCATTACTTCATTTTTGGATTAGGAAAAAGGGGAAAGGAGGGAGCTTCTATTTTCCTGACATTTCTTTTCTGGTGTAGGTGAGATTCATAAATTTTGAGAGAACAAAGCTCCCTGAGCAAATTTTACGGCATAATTTAGAAGAGAAGCGGAAGTACTGTATAGACATATCTCTTGATGCAGAGAGGAATGATGCAGAGATTCAGGTATGTTGCTGTTCTCATTTAGTCTGTACATGGAATTTGCATGTTTTTGAGCCTTCGCTAGTATCTGCTTATGTTTGTTTGAAGCTTTTTATGCTTACCATCAAAATCTAAGTGCTAATTGTATACTTTCCTGTTGAACGAGGTAGGCTGAGGGCGTCTATAACCAGAGGCTTCAGAATTTGGCTATTACTCTTGACAAGGTGATTCCTCCGTCTCTGAATAACATATCTGTTCAAATCTTCTCCTACATGATAAAATATGGTCATGTGTATTATGCTGACTCATATAGTAATCTTTACTTTGACCTGGTGTTTATTATTTTGAAGAGCTAAGCTTCAGAATCTTAGAAGTTTAAACTTTTCGGAATGCATGGATTACTCTTGTTTTCATTTGGTTTAATGGTTGGATGGGAGTCATCTTTGTTGTAATATTGCATTTAATGATATCAAATTAAGTAGAGGCTAGTTCCTTTGCATTATGAGAGAAAACTATGTACATACTCTATTAGTATCCCTATATTATATCATCTTGGATTCTGTTTCAGGTGAGGTATGTCATGAGATGTGTGTTTGGTGACCCCAAAAAGGCTCCACCACCTATAGAGAGGCTCAGTCCTGAAGAAGCTGTTTGCTTTCTCTGGAAAGGTGAGGGATCACTTGTTGAGGAGCTTCTTCAGTCCATGGCTCCTCATATGGAAGACGAAACGCTTAATGATCTGAGGTCCAAGATTCAAGCGCATGACCCATCATGGTCTGACAACATTCTGAAAGAACTTCAGAAATCTTTGTTATGGTGAGTGGAATGTCCTCTTTAAAGTTGTTTCCATGCTGTTTCATTCCAGGAAAGATGCAATCGTAATCATTTCTTTGTTTTGAAGGTTGAGGGATGAGGTTCGGAATCTTCCATGTACGTACAAGTGTCGGCATGATGCTGCAGCTGACTTGATCCATATTTATGCTTACACAAAGTGCTTCATAAGAGTTCGGGTGAGTTTTTTACTATTGTCTTTCTGATGAACGTTCTTTTTTTTTTTGAAAGGGTAGAGGAGGATTGTGAAGTAGAGAATGCTATTCTATTATCATTTGATCTAACTAATCATTTTATACGCAGGAGTACAAAGCAGTAACTTCTCCCCCTGTCTACATTAGTCCTCTTGACCTGAGCCCCAAGTACTCTGACAAGTTCACAGGTCTTCAGGAATATTGCAAGACGTATGGTGAAAATTATTGTTTGGGGCAGCTAGTTTTTTGGTATAACCAGACCAGTGTTGATCCAGATTCCAGCCTGTTTAGAGCAAGTAGGGGTTGCTTATCATTACCTGACATTGGTTGCTTCTACGCCAAGGTTCAGAAGCCATCAAGGCACCGTGTTTATGGCCCAAAGACGGTCAAATTTATGCTGTCATGGATGGTAAGCTTCTTAGTTCTTTCATCCATTTGTAATGATGCAAGATGCTGTTTTGGATTATTTGAATTTCAAAGTATTGAGGGCAGCACTCTCATTGCCTTCAAATTGAGCATTCTCTAGATCACTTGCCTGCTCTGGGGATGAAGGTTGTCTGTTTAACGCAGTTTTCAATGACATCCCTGAATTTTTAACCTGATTGTTTTGTGGACTAGATAATTATCATTTATATATAGAAATGTAGCATTCCCACTTGTATTTAGAGGAGCAATTGTATTTGACTGGAAAGATTATTGCCATGTATAGAAACTCACTAGGAATACCGTAGTTACTGTTTTTAATATGGTGGTTGGTGCAGGAGAAGCAGCCCCAGAGACCGTGGCCGAAGGACCGAATATGGACATTCAAAGGTAGTCCGAGAATCTTTGGGAGTCCAATGCTAGATGCAGTTTTAAACAATAGTTCACTGGACAGAGAGATGGTGCAATGGTTGAAGCATAGACCTGCGAAATTCCAGGCGATGTGGGATAGATGAGGACATTGTTGTAGGGGTTGAGTTTAGTGGGGAGCAGTAGGATATTATTAGCCAAATACGGTTGTAAATGTTTTTGGAATGATTTGTCAATTTTAGTTTGGCAGCTACCCTTTGGGTTAAGAGGGGTAGTTGGTAAAAAATCATTCCAAAACATCATTTTCTCGTGCCCCTTTTCTTCTCATTCTTATGTACAGTTTTCATCTTTGTATTCTGTAATTCTTTTCGTTTAGTAGGCCTTTTTGTCAAAAGAACTTCTCCTTGTCTTTGCCTCATTTATTATTTTACCTGAATGCCAAAGGAATCATCAACACATTTTTCATGGAGGATATATTATTAGCAGTGATGATCAAATATTTAATAATATCATTCATTCTTCCTTCCTTCCTCAAAACTCAAAGCAATCTAATTCCAGTTCCAAATGCATCCTTTTTTGTCCAATTTGCTTTCAGTTTCAAGGATCTCAACTAAATCCCCAACATGGGCAAGTCCTTAACCCTATACCTCCATATTTCTTTGCAGAAATGACGTGCAGATTCACAAGCCTCTCCGATGTAACTTACCGGCGACTTGAAACCCTCCAAGAGACAAAAAAAAAGTCGACAAAGCAGAGGTTGTCTCCGACCTGACCTGACCTGTCCTGAAGGGCGGATTGTGTGTCAGTTATATATATATTGATGTATGAAAGGCAGCCCGATCATCTTTGATTCTTGTGTCGCCGCCTCCGCTAATTCTCTAGGGCCACCATTCGTACTTCCCATCTAGTAACCAACCCCCACGTGTCCCCCTTCACATTACGTCCTTATATGAGTGTGCACACTCTCCCATTTCTCTTCACTGGTTTTATTGGTCAGTCCCCAACATTTGCCCTGAGGCTACTCTGCAAAGCAAAACACCACCATGGAAATGGAGGAATACGAATTCTGTACCACTCTTCATCCATTTCACTCTTACGCTCCTTCACCTTTCACTTCTAGTGTTCATAATACCAAGTTCAACATGATGATGAACTCCCATGAACCCAAGTTGTTCAACGACCCCAATCTCCAATCTCTCCTCCCTCTACCCTATGAACCCGATGGCCCTTGTTGCTTCTTCACCCCAGACCCTGATTCAGACCCTATCTTCCCTTCTCTTCCCCTCCCTGACCTCGACTTCTCCCTTTTCTCCTCCGATATCCCTGACCCAGACACCCTCCCTCTTCTTAACCTCCCCTCCCCTCCCCTCCTCCTTTCTGACCTCCGCCCCCTCCACCGTCTTCCTCCTCTCTCCGCCTCTTCCACTCCCAAACCCAAACGCGCTCGTCTCGACTTAATCCTTTCCCACTCCGACAACAACCCTCAAACCCTCGACTCCATCGTCAAGAGCTTCAACGCTCCTCCTCCTCCAATCATCCCTCACAGCGAGCTCGCCCGAAAGCGGAGGCAAAAGCGTAGCGACAAGACCCGTTGTCTCCAAAAGCTAATGCCATGGGACAAGAATATGGATATCGCCACCATGCTCCAAGAGGCTTATAAGTACATCCGCTTCCTGCAAGCTCAAGTCTCCATTCTCCAATCCATGCCCATCACTTCCAGCTTTGTGTCCAACACCCAACATCTTAACAATGCTTCTTTTGAAGTCGACTTTGCTGGGTTGGGAAGGTTGAACCGGCAACAGCTTTTGCAGGTGTTGATTAACTCTCCAGTGGCTCAAACCATGCTTTGTTCACAGGGTCTTTGCGTTTTTGCTTGTGAGCAGTTGGTTTCGCTTAACAAGGCCAAGGAAAGGAAAACCATGTTTCAACAATTCCTCTTTGGTAATTAACAAACGAAAAATAGAATCCGGGCTATATGGTTTTACACTTTTTACTATACATGTTTTAGGGATTCTCTTTGATTTTTCTTTTGGGTTTATATTTTTCAGTCTTTATGTTCATACTAGCCTAAATGTTAGTTTCAGCACTTGCTTTTCAACAGAGGGTTTAAATCAAATGCAAGGATTAAGGGATTTTGTTTGGTTCATCATTTCCACTTTTGGTTGATAGTAATTAGTAAATGATATGAGTATTGAAATTTTGTTTTATCTGTCTGATTTGGACCCAGTGTGTAGTTTTTGATCCTAAACAAAACCCACAAATCTTAACATATTTGGGGTCTTATTACATAAATCTTAAAGACTATAATGTTCACCAGGAGCACCCAGAATCTTTTCATTACCACCCCCTCTTTCATGTTTTAATTAGTTTTGTATAATTATCTCTAACCCTTTTCTTCTTCAATCTTTTAACGTTGTTTATTTGTTCCATTTGTACTGTTGGGTGCATCCTGCTTAACGTGAAAACATGACATTTTTGTACCCCGAAAAAAGCATGACACATTTCTGGTTCAAACTGAGATTGATATAGCTATGTCCCCTGATTTACCACTTTGTGCATCAGTGACAGTGATTGGATGAAAAGGGAAATTTTGTACCAATGGCCAACGTGAACTTGAGGCTTTGTTTTAGCCTAATTTGGTTTTTTTGACATGATAGGGAGAGAAAGTGACCGGCTGAGTGAAATAGCTTTTGTTTGTGCATGCGATGAATATAGTTAAACAGTACGAGACTAAAGGTTTATGATCAGCCAGCCAGCCTCACCTCTTCATCTCAATCCTCTCTTTGCATTTTGGTGAGTAAATATTGTACAAAATTGTGCTTTGATGAAAGCCCCCCCTCTATGCTTTGCTTTTGCCACATTCATGGTTTTTTACACAACTCACTCATTTCTGAAGCCAATTACTTTAGTTGCTTATTGTTTGTGGTGCTGAGTGCCCCTATGTTAATGTGACCAAGGTTTGGTTGATTGAGGCTTCAGTTTGGAACTCCTTATGCTTTAATTCATGGGTCCATATTTTTGGGCTTTTAGGATGGACTGAGAGTGACCACCTTTTACTTTAGAAAGCCTGAAACCCAACTATTTTGTTTCAGATTTGGGTTTTTCAATATGAACTTTTTGCAATAATCACCCACCAAGTACTTGAATATACTTATTCATGGGTTGGGTTATATGCTCAGTCAATCTAAAATTTAGGAGGGTTTGTGTAAAAATATTAAGTTCAAAAAATGAGTTTGGAAAAAAAGTTAAGTCCATTTAAAATATGGATTAGGCTTGAGCTTGAATATTCAAGATCCGAGACAAGTTTGATCCGTTTTACGTTTATAATACTTCATATTATATTATTTTTATATATTATGTAATTTAGAACATATTAAAAAATAATTTTATACTAAATATATAATATTATTTTAATATAAACATTAAAATAATATTAAGATGACTATATAAAAAATTTCAATAAAAAATATATAAAATTATTAAATATTAAATTAATATAATATAAATAGTTTTTTTTAAATAAAATAATAATATGGGTAGATCTAAAATGATTTGGATTAATTTTTTTCAAATAAGTGCGGATTTGAGTAAAATTTTAAGTTCAGATTTCATGTCAGGTCAGGCTTGAGCAAATATAAAATATGTTAATATCATGCTTAAACTCGACTATGAATCATGATCACCTCTATACATAAACCAAAATAATAAATAAAGGGTAAATATATATTTTGATACTTAAACTTGATTTTAAAGTTCAATTTGATATTTAATTTTTTTTTATCGAAGACTTTTTAATCATAATTGGTATCTTAAACTTTTTGTAAAACAAGAAATTAGGTGCCAAAATATACATTTACTTTTTCTAAAAAAGAAAATCAAGACATTTATTTGCACACAGTCCATGACAATTAACAAATGTCATATTTATGTATGAAATGTGTAGACAACAAAGTAGTTTGAAACAAAAAAAGAAAAGAAAAGAAAGGGTATATTTAAACAACCTGCCAACTACATTGTATTGTAAGCAAACCATATTTAAAATAACTATAAAACCTGCCATTCTCCAAGTTTAAAACTTCAGACAAGGAGTACACTAACACTAGTGCTAAAACTACTCTCCAACCCTAACCTATCTCTGTGTAAGGAAGGATAACGATGTTTAATTATAAAACATTGAAGACCAAACATTGGTCCGGTTTTTTTATAAAACTAACCTAAAAAAATTATTTAATTATAAAAATACTCACTTTTTGATAAAATACATAAATGACTTAAAATCTACAATAAAAGTTAGTGGAGCCAAATAATATGACGCCACCAACATGTCATGTCAACAATTCATATAAAAACTTAATTTTTTGGTGGAGCCATATAAAATAACGTCACCAGTATAACTATCATAAAAATATTGTAATTTTTGAAAAATTTAAGGATTTTAAAAAATTTTCTTTTTTTTGGTGGAGCCATTTTAAATGGCGCCATCTGTTTCCAATGTTTATATTTTTTTTTTGCTTTTTAAAATTTTAAATTTATTTTTTTTTGGAATCATTCTAAATGTCTCAACTAATTTTCAATGTGTACTTTTTTTTCTTTTTGTTTATTATTTATTTTTTAAAATTTTAAATTTATTTCTTTTTAGTGCAAAAAATTAGAATTTTAAAAAATAAATGATATGGTTTTATTTATTATAAAAAAATAATAATAAATAATAAACAAAACAAAAGTTGACACATATCTTGGAAACTGGTGTCACCATTTAAAATGACTCTATCAGAATTTTTTTTTAAAGTCCTTCTATTTTTTAAAAATTACAGTATTTTCATGGTATTTATACAAGTGACGTCATTTTACATGGCTCCACCAAAAAAATAATTTTTTTATCTGCGTTGTTGACATGGCATGTTGGTGGCGCCATATTATTTGGCTCCACCAACATTTGCTGTAGATTTAAAATCATTTACGTATTCTATAAAAAAATGAATTATTTTCGTAATTAATTAATTTTTTAAGTTAGTTTTATAAAAAAGCCAACATTATTCATGTTGTTAACATTCATCACATCATGTTAGAAAAAAACACACTATAGTGAAGGTACACATCATGTTACCTCCAATCTAAGCATGCATTGCTTTAACAGCCGATGAAATTGTTCATATGATAAAAAAAAAAAACAGAAAGAATTCTTTGTGAGAAAGAAAGAAAGAAAAGAAAAGAAAAGAAAATATAAATTGTCTATATCTTTATAATTTATAAAAAAATAAATCAAATATTTATCATTC
Source organism: Gossypioides kirkii (assembly GCA_005610355.1). NCBI lineage: Eukaryota > Viridiplantae > Streptophyta > Magnoliopsida > Malvales > Malvaceae > Gossypioides > Gossypioides kirkii. Next base: position 38,002,677 of record CP032246.1, read on the forward strand.
TGAAGGGTGATTGAACTGCAATTTTACTTTTATTAATTTAAAATTTTTAAAAGTTTAAAGGGTTAAATTAATAAAATTTTTATTTTAAAGAGGCTAGGGCCACTGTTAACCCCTTTAAATCTGCCTCTACTTCTAGAGTAAATTGCATATGTTAGTATAGGCAGAAACGCACCGATACAAGTTGATATTAATCGAAACGGGTTGAAATATTGAAATTTCGATGATACCCATTTTGGGACTCTTAAAGCTTAGCAGCACACAAATAAACATCAATGCTACTAGAAAAATATATAAAAGAAATTAGAGAATTCGATTTATTGGATTTTATTATTTTGTTTTAATTTAAGTAAAATGAATTAAAGTTATTAAAAATCATTCCAAAACATCATTTTCTTCTGCCCCTTTTCTTCTCATTCTTTTTTACATTTTTCATCTTTGTGTTCTGTAAATCATTTCGTTTTGTAGGCCTTTTTGTCAAAAGAACTTTTCCTTCTCTTTGCCTCATTTATTATTTTACCAAAGGAATCATCAACACATTTTTCGTGGAGGATATATGTAACGACCCAAATTCTTGAGTCAACATTTGAGTATTGATTCGGTTAGCGATGGATAAATTTATTTAGGAATCGAGTTTTGTTGGAATTAATTTGGGTGAATTTTGGACCTTTTTATATGAAATTAAATATGTTCAAAGCTTGTGTGAAGTGGAAGGAAGATGAATGGCTAATATAGTGATTTTACTATTTTTGAATAAAAATCTTCTTTTAATTAATGAGAAGGATAAAGTTGATTTTTCATCATTTTTCCTATATTATAATCACCTTATTTTTCTTTTTTTTTTTCTTCTTCATTTTCATAGTTTCTACACACTTCTTTTTATATTTTTTCATTTTTTTTTCTTTTTCTTCCATCTATTTTCCTTAGCAAGTCGTATAGAGGGAGAGAGATTGGAGTGAGTTTTCTCACCATTTTCATCCGCCAAATTTTAAAGAAGGTAAGCTCTTAATCTAACCTCACTACAGCAAAACAGGTTATTAGCGATATTTTTAATGGCGTTTGGACAGAAAACGCCACAAAAGGTAAAGCAATAGCGGCGTTTTTACATAAACGCCGCAAAAGGTAGAGAAATAGCGGCGCTTATGGGAAAGCGCTGCTAAAGGTTAGAGCAATAGCAGCGCTTATGGGAAAACGCCGCTAAAGGTCAGAGCAATAGCAGTGCTTATGGGCAAGCGCCGCTAAAGGTCAGAGCAATAGCGGCGCTTTTGGGCAAGCGCCACTAAAGGTTAGAGCAATAGCGACGCTTATGTGGAGCGCCGCTAAAGGTCAGAGCAATAGCGGCGCTTATGGGCAAGTGTCGCTAAAGGTCAAAGCAATAGCGGCGTTTATGGTAGAAGTGCCGCTAAAGACCATGTTCTTTAGCGGCATTTGTAGTAAAGCGCTGCTAAAGACCATGTTCTTTAGCGGCGCTTTCGATAGGCCCAAAAAAATGCCGCTAAAAACCTATTTTCTTGTAGTGCCTTTTAAATTTCCATGGAAAATCTATGTTCTTCAAGAATGAAGGTGGAGGTTATTGGGTGGTTGGAAGGGTTTGAGTTCGAGGAAGTCTCTACCTATCTTCTTATATTTTTATTTAAAGCATCTATTTTTGCATCCTATAGACTTTTATTTATTTGGGAAATCTTGTGTGGTGCATGGTTATTAGTTAAATAGGGTGGTGAATTTTCTAAAGCTAAGGGTAAAGGCAAAGTGGTGGAGAGCTAGACAAGAAGCTTTGTTTGTGTTCTTCCGTCAAGGTGGTACACTCTAACTCTCCTATGCTTCTTGATATGTCATAAATATCATGTTTGTGTGATAATGTATGCATGTTGTATATCTTTGGGTGGAAATCAAGTTTGGATGATTAAAATGAAGCTAAAAACTTAGTTGTGAAATATGCTAGAAATAAATTATTACATGTGCAATAAGTTTGAAAATTCATCATAAATTCCATAAAAATAATTAAGAAGTGATCTATACATCGTTGTAACCGTGAGTCAGTCTAGTTTCGTTTAGAATATACGAAGATTAATTTCAATTTGTATTTTAAAATATATGAATTTTTGAGTGTTGAAAGATCATAAAAATCTGGCAATAGAATTCTTATAAAACAGATTTAGCAATGACTTTGAAAAATCACCAAAAATTTCACAAGATAAAATAAAAAGTGAGCCTTATATCTATATAACCATACGGAAGTCTAGTTTCGTTTAAAACAAACTTGCTCGGTTTAGAGTAATATATTAAGAATTATTAATTTTCGAATGAACAAAGGTCAAAATGTTAAGGCAGCAGACTGTCATACTTTATTTGTGCTCAGCCGTAGGGCTCTAACCTAAATAGTGACTATGAGTGGCACTAAAGATAACACTACGGACATCCGAGATTATTTGACTAGCGGTCATGAGTAGCGCGAGACTATTTGGATACCCGATTATTTGAGCACATGTGCAATCTAACAAGTTTGATATGCAAGTGATTTGGTTATTAGATTGATATGACTCATGATTTAATTATTCGATATTCATGTCATGGTTCTATGTATACATTTGATTTGCATGCTTATATTTATGAATTGCTTGAAGTATGGTAGATTAGTTGCGTACCACTGAGCCTATAAAGTTCAACCTTCGAATTGTCTTTATTTTCAAATTAATATTTTGTTCATGTCCAAGGAGCATTATCGACAAGGGACTTCCAGCATCTTGTATACAGAGTACAATAATTTATCTGTTAGAGGGCATTGTATTCCTAGTGCCTTACTTGTATTTTGTAGGTCTATAACTAATTTATTGATTGCTCCGATGATCTGATGTAGCGCCTTAGTCTTCGAGTACGTCGTATTCAAGATTAGGGTGTTACAATATATTACTAGCAGTGACGATCAAATATTTAATAATTCCATTCATTCTTCCTTCCTTCCTTTCTCAAAACTCAAAGCAAGCTAATCCGACTTCCAAATGCATCCTTTTTTGTTCATTTTGCTTTTAGTTTCAAGTACTTGTATGTAACAAAAGATCCCAACTAAATCCCCAACATGTGCAAGTCCTTAACCTTATACCACTTTGTTTCTTTGCAGCTATCACATGCAGATTCACAAGCCTCTCCGATGTAATTTCCCGGCGACTTGAAACCCTCCAAGAGACAAAAATAATCGACAAAGCAGAGGTTGTCTCAGACCTGACCTGTCCTGTCCTGAAGGGCGGATTGTGTGTCAGTTATAGGCAGCTCAATCATCTTTGATTCTTGTGTCGCCGCCTCCGCTAATTCTCTAGGGCCACCATTCGTACTTCCCATCTAGTAACCAACCCCCACGTGTCACCTTTCACATTAAGTCCTTATATGAGTGTGCACAGTCTCCCATTTCTCTTCACTACTTTTATTGGTCAGTCCCCAACATTCGACCTGAGGCTACTCTGCAAAGCAAAACACCACCATGAAAATGGAGGAATACGATTTCTGTTCCACTCTTCTTCCACTTCACTCTTACGCTCCTTCAACTTTCACTTCCAGTGTTCATAATACTGAGTTCAACAACATGATGATGAACTTCCATGAACCCAAGTTGTTCAGCGACCCCAATCTCCAATCTCTCCTCCCTCTACCCTATGAACCCGATGGCCCTTGTTGCTTCTTCACCTCAGACCCTATCTTCCCTTCTCTTCCCCTCCCTGACCTCGACTTCTCCCTTTTCTCCTCCGATATCCCTGATCCAGACATCCTCCCTCTTCTTAACCTCCCCTCCCCTCCCCTCCTCCTTTCTGACCTCCGCCCCCTCCACCGTCTTCCTCCTCTCTCCGCCTCTTCCACTCCCAAACCCAAACGCGATCGTCTCGACTTAATCCTTTCCCACTCCGACAACAACCCTCAAACCCTCGACTTCATCGTCAAGAGCTTCAACGCTCCTCCTCCTCCGATCATCCCTCACAGCGAGCTCGCCCGAAAGCGGAGGCAAAAGCGTAGCGACAAGACCTGTTGTCTCCAAAAGTTATTGCCATGGGACAGGAATATGGATATCGCCACCATGCTCCAAGAGACTTATAAGTACATTCGCTTCCTGCAAGCTCAAGTCTCCATTCTCCAATCCATGCCCATCACTTCCAGCTTTGTGTCTACCACCCAACATCTTAACAATGCTTCTTTTGAAGTCGACTTTGCTGGGTTGGGAAGGTTGAACCGGCAACAGCTTTTGCAGGTGTTGATTAACTCTCCAGTGGCTCAAACCATGCTTTAGGGTTTATATTTTTCAACAATTCCTCTTTGGTAATTAACAAACGAAAAATAGAATCCGGGCTATATGGTTTTACACTTTTTACTATACATGTTTTAGGGTTTCTCTTTGATTTTTCTTTTGGGTTTATGTTTTTCAGTCTTTATGTTCATACTAACCTAAATGTTAGTTTCAGCACTAGCTTTTCAGCGGAGGGCTTAAATCAATGCAAGGATTTAGGGATTTTGTTTGGTTCATCAATATTTCCACTTTTGGTTGATAGTAAATTATATATGAGTACTGATATTTTGTTTTATCTGTCTGATTTGTCCCAATGTGTAGTTTTTTTATCCTAAACAGAACCAACAAATCTTAATATATTTGGTATCTTATTACATTAAAGACTATAATATTTACCTGGAACACCCAGAATCTTTTCATTACAAACCCCTCTTTCATGTTTTAATTAGTTTTGTATAATTATCTCTAATCTTTTTTTTCTTCAATCTTTTAACGTTGTTTATTTGCTCCATCTGTACTGGTGGGTGCATCCTGCTTAACGTGAAAACATGACATTTTTGTACCCCAAAAAAAGCATGACATTTCTGGTTCAAACTGAGATTGATATAGCTATGTCCCCTGGTTTACCACTTTGTGCATTAGTGACAGTGATTGGATGAAAAGGGAAATTTTGTACCAATGGCCAACATGAACTTCAGGCTTTGTGTTAGCCTAATTTGTTTTTTTTTTATATGATAGGGAGAGAAAGTGACCGGCTGAGTGAAATAGCTTTTGTTTGTGCATGCGATGAATACAGGGGTGAATCTAGCCCTGCCCCGGAAAAATTTCCATTTATGCTTTTAAATTATTAGAGATAAAATTACATTTTACCTCTTTAAAAAAAATAAATTTTCGATTTAATTTTTTAAAAATTATATTTTTATTATCATAAAAATTATATTTTTATTATAATAAAAATTATAATTTAATTTTGGTTCCTCTAAAAATTTTATCTGTCTCCGCCCCTGGATGAATATAGAGTTAAACAGTACGAGACAGAAGGTTTATGCTCAGCTAGCCAGCCAACCTCACCTATTCATCTCAATACTCTCTTTGCATTTTGGTGAGTAAATATTGTACAAAATTGTGCTTTGATGAAAGCTCCCTCTATGCTTTGCTTTTGGCACCATCATTCATGGTTTTTTACACAACTCACTCTTCATTTCTGAAGCCAATTAGTGCTAAGTGCCCCTATGTTAATGTGACCAAGGTTTGGTTCATTGAGGTTCCAGTTTGGAACCCCTTATTCCTTCCATTAGGCTTCAATTGATGGGTCCATATTTTCAGGCTTCTAGGATGGATTGAGAGTGACCACCTTTTACTTTAAAAAGCCTGAAACCCAGCTATTTTGTTTCAGATTTGGGTATTTCAATATGAACTTCTTGCAATAATCACCCACCAAGTACTTGAACCGAAAGGGTAACGTGATACCGGTGTTACTTTTTGGTCCAATGTATTTTTTATATTTGATAAAAGTTATATATTTTGGTATTTAAAAATAATATTGTTAATTTTTTAATGTTTAATTCGAGTTTTAGAGATGATTTAATGAAAATTCTTAATTAACTAATAATATTATCAATTAACTTTTATCAAATCAATAAAAAAATTTAAATTAAATCATATCCATTGGATTGTATTTGATAAATTAAACAAAAAATTGAACAAATTCACAATTATTAGTAAATTTAACTTTCATTAAATAAACTCTAAAATCCGAATTAAGCACTAAAAAAATAACATTGTTACCTTTGATACCAAAATACATAATTTTTGTCAAATACAGATACTAGATTGGACTAAAAATAATAATACATATAATACATTCGAAAAAGTTTTGGGTACCAAATGACATCTTAAGCCATACTAATACTATAATTGGACGGGAGTGACCAAGGGTAGGGGTGAGCATTCTATTAAATCAAATTGAATCGAGTGAAACAATTTCGAGTTGATGAGTTCTATTTTATTATTCTAACTCAATTTAAAAAATTATCGAATTGAGTGAAGTTGTTCGAGTTAAATTAAAAAAAATTAAATATGTCAAATTAAAATCTTATTACAATATAACTAATTCCATGTTAGAGCATATAAATTTGAAACCATATATATTTGAAAACTTTTTCAAAACAAAATTAAAAAAAAAAGTTTAGTATAATAAACTCGAATCATTAATTAACTTATTTAGATCCCAAAATTATTATTTAAAAAAATTAAAATTTTAACTTCCTTTATATATTATTTAGAATTTTTTAAAAAATATAAGATTTGGAATTTTTATAAATAATTTGAAATTTAAAAATTATTTTGAATTTTTGAAAATTATTTTGAATTTTTTTTATTGAAAGCGAGCGATTTGCTCATTTTTAAAATCGATATCTGCTATTCGAATTATTCGAATTCAATTAATTCGAAATTAATTTTTTCTTTTCGATTTTTTCTCACTGTAACTAAGGGATATTATGAAACAGAGAGGCTGATGGAGAAGAACTTATGGATGCAATGATTTGGTAAAAAAGAAAAAGAATTGATGAAATTATGATTCTCAATGAAAAATGTGTGTAGTTGTACAGAGAAAATATGAACAAATCAATTTTCTTTGTCTTACTTCTTCATTTTACTGCCTCTACTTGCTTTTAATGATGAAAGTTATGGTGATAAGCCTGATGATTCCTGGCAAATACAGATGGTATTTGTTATAATTATTCACAGAGTTGGTGATTATATTATAATTTATAACCATGAAGGTTCTTTTATTTGGATTCCATTTCCAATTATTTTTCGACCCTTTTCTCTCACTTGAACAAGGAAAACAGCTTTCTTATCAAATTAGCAATTACACCATCAAAATCATCAACCTTCATGTCTGTTTCTTCACCCCAAGGAATGGCTCCATTGGCTTGGTTGCTTCCAGTAGAAATTCCATCACCAACTTTGGCTTTGACCGCTCCAATGGACCTATTTGGTGATTGTACATTCCCAGATCTGCACAGTAATCCTGAGAAAAGAAAAACACCAACTTTATCCCCTCAAGGGTATTGTCTATGTATGTATGTATGTAAATGTTTGCTTACTTGATCAGCATGCATTTTCTTCACAAATGTCTTGAATATCTTGAAATTCTTGTCTTTCATAAGCTCATCTGATAAACGAAGATATGTAACCCCATACATGATTTGCTTTGGCAAACCCTCTCTGTTGATTCCATTAGGCCTGGCATTTAACAGCATCTGATTGTAACCATTGCTGTCGTATCTTGATAATGCATTTTCTCCTGCAACTTCAACCTCCTCTCTCCACCCCCCACTCAGAACCTGCAAAACAATGTGGCCATGGATTAATTTACTCTGCAATCAGCTCGGTATGCACTTCATATGAGTTTGTTTTCCTGCAGAAGAAAATGGTGACCCTATATTTTTACCTGTTGAACAAGTTCCTGAGGTCCACATTTAGCATCAGCTCTTTGTTCCCAGTCCCTCATCTCCAAACATGTGAAATTGAAAATAGCATAATGCCTTGATAGCATCCTTGCAATAGGTCTATATCCATCTCTATCTTTCAAATTGTAATATCCTGAAGTAAGCTCTGCTGCATGACTAGGAGATTTATACCACCAATGTATTCCAGCTACCTGTTTTGTTAACACAAAAATAAGTAAATCTGATAGAATTAAGCCTTTGGTTAAACATGCTTTTAGTTTAATGATATACCTTTGCAGCTAGCTTCACTTTACACCCCAAGAAAGCTTTATTAGCTTCATCAAGGATCTCATCACCGTGGTTTATTAACTTGTTGGAGTACCAAGTTAAGAAAAACTTCCCTTTCTCAGTCATGTATGTCCCATTCAATCCAAAGAACTCTGTGGATCCAGGCGTGTCATTGTATTCCCCGGCATTATCAGGCAATCCCCATTCGGGATGGCCTGCAGCCGTTGCCGCTTCTTTGAACTCCGCTTCGAGGTACTTGTCATAGCATTGAAATTCTCCAATGCCAGGGAAAACCCATCCTTGAGTTCCTGTATAAGAGGGATACCTAAGCTCACCTGCAGGACCAAGTCCTACTTCAATGTCTATTATGAACCCTGCTTCTATAAAATCTGACATGTGCTCCCTAAAGCTCTTCATATAGTCACTGTACAACTACAAAAAATTCAACAATCTATCTTAAGCATTATTGAAGTATATGAAAATCATTACAGAAGAGCTCCTGAAATATACTAACCTGAACAGCAGTTCTTCCATCGAAAAGAGGCTGATTATCAACACCGATAGTGAGGCATTCATTGTTCCGGTTACCTTTCCGATTGGTATAAAAGATATCAGGGTCTGTTTCACCAATGTCAAGCACCCATTGTGGAAGTGGGATGGTAACTTCGTCTCCAACATTGCCACCACATCGATGAAATGACATAATGGCTTGTAGTTTCAATCCACATTCTTGAACGAGTGCAAACAAGCTCCTGTAAGCACTCCAATCGTATTGCTTAGGTCCTTTTGATTCCACAATCCCCCACCAAACATCAACCATTACCCCATCAACACCAGCTGCTCTCAGCTCCTTGAGCTGGTTTTCCATCTTGGGCTGATCTTCAAAAACATTATCATTTGAAATAACACCCAACTGAGGAGAAAAAGAAAAAGAAAAGTGTAACATAGAGTTAGTGGATAAATAATCTTTCAATAACTTGATATGCTTACTGGGAACTTACTGGAAGCATCACATAGACTGGCACATAGTTTGCCAGCATCTTTTCATTGAAAGTGGAAGGAGCAGTTGGAGCCTGCATGTTTTGATTAACAAATGTAAATGAAGATTGGTCTGAGATTGCAGTAGTAATGAAGCTCTTGCTTTATAGAATATAGACCAAATAAAAGAAATAAAAAGAGCCAAAATTCTATATGGTATGGGCCTTATCTTTGCCTGGAAAAAGGTGCATATTTTAATTTGATTCCTTAGGGTCTTTCTGTTTGTTTCTATAATAAAAAGCCAAATGTTCATCTTCCATTATGCTCAGGAAACTGCACTGTGCCACTTGTGATAAAACTTGCTAGTGTTGGAACTACAAAAAGTTTCAGCACATGGACATTACAGTCATTTTAATCTCCATATGCAGTTGACAAGAATAACCTTACTCAAGACTACATAACAGGCTGAATTCGGGTTTAGCTCAGTTCGGGCTGAATTCCAGTATGTATATAAAGATTGTAAGGCAAGAAACTATATATAGTTTTTCAACTCACCTCAGGCATTTCATCTGTTGAGAACTTTGATGTCACTGCTTTGGGAAATTTTGTTACATCAACAGAGTTGGATCTACCTGTTTGCCCCATAGCTTCTATTCTTTTAACCTTCCTTATTACTCCCTGTAAGCTCTCAACTCTATCTATCAATGGCATCATGGCCGGGTCGAAAATGCTGCCATAAAGCCGAAGCCTAAGTTTATCGCTTCCCCAACAACCACCCTGTGTTGAACGTATAATGCTTGTCATGTTGCTGACCATGGCTTATGCTTCTCCTGGAACAGTCGAGCGAAAAGATTAATGGACTGCCAATGGTCAAAACGCTTCAGAGAGCAATAAAAATCACGTTTGTTGCTACTCATATTGGAATCATTTTTGTGGTCTTCAATCTCCATGGTTGATAAATGAAAATTATCTTATGTTTTTTCTTTTTTTTTTTTGTAGATTTAAACAAGAAGTCCTCTACATGGGGAAGGGATGAACATGCATCCTTGAAAACACAGAGACGTGTGGTCAGGATCTATATATGGTGGATATGTTTCTTTTGGTAAATGTCAGTATCCTCAGTTTTGTTCCTTTCTTCACTCTTTTGATGTTTGAAGGCTGCCATTGGCATCTTGTCCTAGAAGATGTTGAAGTTTAATTATGTGTTAAAATCCTTCATTTATCTCTCTTTGTTTTTAAAGGTTCAGCATTGTTTACTATCACAATCACTGTTATAGATTTATGGTTAAAATATGTTATAAGTCTATGTATTCTTTATAAATTTAAATTTTAGTTTTTTGACTTTTATTCTTTAGATTTCAAAATTCTATTTTAATTATTAATACTGTTAAAACATATTTTTATTAAATTTGTCAACATTACTTTTTGAAATAATAAAAACTACTTAGTAACCATGCAACTAAAAAAATGATGTAATGAAGTTGAATTAACAAAATAATTTTAATAAAATTAATAATTGGATTTAAATTTTGAAATCTGAAAAGTAGAAATATCAACTTTAAAATTTATGAAGAGTAAAGTAAGTTATAAAATATTTTAACCTAGATTTTTGCGAGACAATTTTGAGTTAATTAGAGAAAAAGTTCAACACCTTATTTAATATTTTACCAACTAAGAGTTTCGAAAATTGGATAGCTTGAGTTGAAACTTGCGACCTAAAGGAAAGGAAAGAAATAGACGAAAATTTTGAATAAAAGTATTATAAAGGTATTTGTATTTGTATTAAAAGTTAGATTGAATTTTATTTTTTTTATTTAAAAAATGAGTAAATTAGTCCCTATAAATTAGATCAATTTATTCTTTGATTTAATGTAAATGGACTAATTTTTCTCTTTTTTTGAATAATATGCAGACTGAATTTATTAAAAATTAAAATAGAGAAACATTGTAGGAGAAAAATAACAAAATTGTTAGTTCGATTGATCAACTCGATAATGACGGTAGTAGAGGTTGAATCGAGCTTTTAGAAGTTATGGTGGAAGCAATTTAATTTTGCAACAAAGAACATAAGGATTTATAGTGGTTCGGCTCTAAATGCGTACTCCACTACTTTAGCTTTCCACAGCTAAGGATTTTTCCAAATCCACTAGATTTGTATAACCTTTGAGATAAGGTTTAACCTTATAATCACTTAAGACTTATACCTCAAAGTCCTAAGAGACAACTCCTTAAGGTTTCTACCCAAACCTTAAGTATAAACTCTCTCTCAAAAGAGAAACAAATAAGCAAACAAAAAATAATCATTACAAGATTAGGATGTTTGCCAATTAAACACAAATACAAAGAACACTTGAACTAAATGAATACAATGAAAGCTTACAAGTGTTTACAAGAAAAGGTAATAAAGAATTAAGCTCTAGGTTGTTTTTGATTGATCTTTAGGCTTTGCACATTCTCTTCTTAATGCTAGACCTTTGCAATATGATATTTATACTCTCTAAGTGAATTTCAATCATTGTGATTGTTGGGAAAGTAATGTAGTTGTTGCAGTCATAAAAACCAGCATTAAATGCAGTCTGCAGCTTCGTTGTTCCGGTAGAAGCATACTTGTACCGGTAGAAGTCTCATAGTAGACGACTTTACAAAATATTACCGTTGGAGTCGTTCTATCGGTAGATGCTTCATTGTATCGATAGAACTCTGAGGATTTCATTTAGTATCGATAAAACCCATCAGAGTATCGATAGAAGTGCAAGGGATACTAAACTTTAGCTACTGACTTGACTTGTTTCGGTAGAAGTCTTCAAGGTATCGATAGAACTGTAGTTGTATCGGTAGAAGTGGAGTTCTACCGGTAGAAGTCTAACTGGAATCAAAACATATTATCCAATAAGGCTTAGTTTAACAAAAACAAAGAGAAACTAAAAAAAACTAGAATACGAAACATCAGACCAGCAAAACACGTCCAATGGGCTACAACAACAGGGATGAAATGAAACACTGGATAAAGGAAGCAGGAAACAAAACTCCTTGTCTCTATCCACCTACACACTTAAGGATAGAAGTAGGAGTGGTGAGTGAAACCAACAATCTTGCAGGCTACTTCGCAAAACAGATTTGACTGTATTGGCAAACGAACCACAAAAGGGAATCAAACTACTGAAAGACCATCGGTAATCGCAAATCAGAGCCAAACATTGTGAGAAAACTATTCACGAACGCAAATCTACCGCAAAAGTAGACGAAAACATGCTATAAAGCAGAAGCATGCCATAAGGCAAAAAAAAAAGTGCCACAAGACAGAGGATAGAGACAAAATACTCGTGTAAGAACCGTCATGATATTTTTAGAGGAAAAAAAGAGCATGATGTTAAAAAAAATTAAACTAAAGCTTTAGGCCTATACTAGTGTTGGGCTTGAAGGCCCAAAACTTTTTAAAACTTAATGTATTAATTTAATCCAAATATATGGATAATATTTTTATGTTTCATAATTTTTAGGATTAATAATGGTTACAAAAATTTATAAATAATTTTTTTAAATAAACTTTTATTTTTATAAAATAATATTTTATTATATTAAAAACAGTAGTATGATATATTAATCTTAACATATATAACTAAATTAATTAATGTATAAAAAAATACATCGAAATATATTGATATTAATATATATTAGTATTAGTAAAAAAAATATGTGCCTTTCGATATGATACTCATTATCTATTAATTTTTAATATGCACTTATTTTATGTCATGCTTGTGTTATTTACATTGTATATCGAATTATTATATATTATATTATTAATAATATTATCGAATTAGCACCATTTTATATTGATATATTGGATATACAAATAATTATATTAATCTAATATGAAAATAAATGTTTGTATTCATTTCTTTAAATGTGTACAATTGCATCAAAATTAAAGTTTCATTTATACATATGAACCACAAATTAAGTTTTATGTGTATAATTACACCAAATCAAAATTTATGTATAAATTTAATATTTATCCCTTATTTAAATAAATAGTTAATAAATTATTATATTTAATTTATAAACTACCATTTGATTATGATATGTGTGTGTTTTCTATTTTTTATATAAAAGATATTAAAAAAAGTTAAAACACCATTACAATAATATAATTTACTTTGTAAAGAGATGATATTTTAGTCATTATCTAATTGAATTAGTGCCCAGTTGATTTATGACACCAATTCAATTAAGAACTTAATATATAGTATAAAAGTAAAAAATTAAATTCATATTCATTCATGTAAGTTAAATGAACTTGTTCATGAATATTAAACAAACATTTTCACGAACACGTTCATAAATAATAAACAAACAAACCAACATAAAAAAAACTTATTTTTAAATATAAAACAATCAAATATAAATGTTAATATTATATTATAAATAAAACAAGCACAAAAACAATGATAATATTTATTATGTAATAATTAAACAAATAAATGAGTTTTAAATGATTTATTAGACGAACTAAGAAGGAAGAGATAGTGGTAGTGACAAAAAGACTGATTCACCTAAGTTAGACGAAGAGGAGTTAAGGAAAGGACAGGGAGATGGTGTGCTAGGTGATATACTTAAGGTTGCTAAAGGAAGGGAAAAGATCCCTCCATCATCATGCCTTGGGGTATTTATAGGGAGAAAATCTCCATGCTCGATGGTGCTACGTCACAAACAATAAAAGCGGTGGCAAGCTGGTTGTCGCCAAATGAAGGCCTGCTCTAACATTTTCTTTGTTGAGATAACACGAGATTGTTATGCCTCAATGGTCATTTAATGGTCTCTTATTGGTAGTAAACGTGTATTCACTAATAGTGAGTGGCTGTAAGTGCGCACCCACTAATAACGGATAGCCCAAGATGATTAGTCTTATGAAAGTTCTAAGGCACGTGAGTGGTTGGTTTGTAATGTAGAAGGTCATTTATGAGTGCTTCTCAAGTTGCTTCTTATGTCACTAGGTGTCCAAATTGAGTGAGGGTATAACAAACTTAAATGAAAATTTTACTTAAAAATTTTCAAATTTCTTACCATAGAAATATAGGTGTGCTGCAAGCTTTCAAACACGAGATTGTTCGTTTGGCGTGCAGGAACGAGTACTCCGAGTGACATACCTATTTAAAGCAATGATAAAAAAATCGAATTAATTAAAATTATAATTAAATTTTTAAAAAATAATTTGATTCTTTATCAATTCAAACTAACTTTTTTAGACAATGAAATTCAGATGGTAAACTTATTAATAGTTGTATTATAAATTAAATTAAAATAATACTTGTTCAATTAATTCCAAAATACTATTTAATTATATATAGATAATTATTTAATATATAAGAGAAATTTTAACTTTTTTGAAATTTTGACACATGTTCTATTAATTTATTTTTTTAATTTTTTTAATTTTTTAAATACAATTTAAGATTACATGGTAAAATCTCAACTTCATTTGTAGAATTAAAATTTTTCATCGGCAAATGTACCAAATAATTTTCCATTAAATATATATATAATTAAATATTAATATATATTTTAGAGGTCAAAGTTTATCAAGAATTCCTATATTATTATGTAAAGTTCATTTTAGTCACTCCACTAAAATTTGCTTTAAATTAGTCTTTATATATTAAAAAATTATTTAAATCATGAAACCTTTACAATTTTCTGTTAAGTTACTGATAATTTGGACACAATATATTATACCCAACTAGTTTACTCATGAGTCGACCCAACCATAAAAAACAAAATCATCTCCCAAAAAATTCATGTATATTTGAACTATCGTGTGGTTAAAAAAATCACTTTAAATAAGCAAAATCACTGTAATGAAAATTTATTATACACAACTTAAAACAAATAATTTTGAATAATGCTCAACCATGATCGAATTTAGGTTAAAAGTAAATTTGAATAAAATTCAAAGATAATGTATATAAAATCATACTTAAATTAAAATACTAGAAATCTTAAAAATCCAATCTCATCATCGCAATTAAGTGTGGGTTTAGATGGACAGTACGTTTAAATTATTTTTTATCTTATACTATAATATTATTACAATATTTAATTTTACACTAACACAAGTAACGCATTACTCACTTCATAAAATTTTTAAATATTTGATTATACTGAAAAATCTTATTATTTTAATTTCAATTTCATCAATTTTTTATTAAACAATATTTAATTTAAGCAGGGGTTCTATCTGTACCTGTTTTTTCTGTCGATCATTCAATCTGTATCTGATAACCGACCCTTATCTCAATACTTCATTATCTTCAATTAATTTAATAGATTTGAATTTGAAAAAAAAAATCACAATTGACTATTGTCCCAAAAATACTAGTGTTCACGGTTCATGAACGTTGAAAGGAAAGAGTAGAAACAGAGGCCAAATGAATGGCTTTGGGTAATTGGAAAGAGAAGCATATAATAAGTTCGATATTGTCCAATGAATTAAGTTTTTAAAAATTTCAGAATTCTGTAACTCCACGTAATTTAAAAAAATTTAACCGTCCCTGAATTTAATATATTTTTTTTCATATTGATCCCTGTGTCTTTTTTGGATCAGATTAGCCTTTAAAATTATTAACCGCTATACATATGAGCCCCTAAAACAAACAACGTTAGAAGGATTACCTAATATTTTGTAGATATATGTTGGGAATTTTTGTTATAATAAAGAACTATGTAAGATGACCAGGTTGCTTTGTAATGCACTAAATCATTTTATTGATTTAAAGTTAGGGGAAAATGCAAAATGCTCAATGCATATTCTCGTAACAAAATATGTTAGTTCATACTTTACAATACCTGTTACGATTTAAAATTGGTTTGTTATGATTTTTTGTGTTCAAATCTAATGGATGCAATTTTTTTTTGTTGGGTTGATGCAAGTGATCATGGACAAACAATTGTGAAAGATAATAGCTATGTAATGAAAGATTTACAATGAGTTTAGATGAACGATACGGTGCATTTAGCTTATTTTTTATTTCATGCTACAATATTGTTTCAATATCTAATTTCACTGTCACCGTTATTTTTACACTAACTGTAGGTAAATGCATCGTCCATCCAAATCCAGACTTAATAATGCAAATCAACATAGTATACATTGAGTGAAAACAGGAAATTGAGGATTGAGAATGATGAAACATTTGGTGGATATGTAGGTTCATTCTTGATATTTTTGAGGCATTAGGTAAAACAATAAAATGAAAGTTTTAGATTTCTTAAAATTAAAGAAATATTTTTTAAGTCTCTTAAAAGTTGATAAAAAAAATTTTAAGCCTTTAAAAATTAAAAATTTTATTTTTAAATTCCTTAAAAATTAATAAATTTTTTTAACCTTTAAAAATTAAAAAAATAATTAAACAACTTAAAAACTGAAAAATAATATTTTGAACTTCTTTTAATCTTGAACTCTACAGGCTAACCCGAGACCGGGGCTGTGGATATGGATGAGTTGCAGATGTTATGGAAGAAGGTGACGTATCACAAAGAAAAGAGGAAAGCACAGAAAGAAATAGTGTCAAAAAACAATAAGTTGTTAGTACACGCGTCGAGATGTTATTAGTCAATTCTATCAGCTGGTTTAAAATTCAAACACCGTTTGTTTTAGGGGCTCGTTAGTAATAATTGGCAAGTTTAAGGGCCAATGCAATCCGAAAAAAGAATCTAGGGACCAATATGAAGAAAAATACCAAATTCAGGGTTAAGCATTAAAAATAAAAATAATGGACGGCAGGCATATAAAGAGAAATGAAACGGTTCAAGTTTGAACCATACAAGTGGACTCATTCATCAACGCAAATTCAACGTGTGGGTTAGGACTATCCCTTGGCTTCCACACTTGTCTCTCCACATCATTCATTTCATGTCACCAACAAATAAATTTCTTTTATTTTTGCTAACAAATGTGTTGAAGACGTCGCTAAAAGTCGTTTATTTTTTCGTTGCCTATTCAACTCTTTTGTCTCTGCATGTACCCATCCTTTCCCAATGGAAAACTGCAGGTGAAGATGAATTGAGAACCCTTTGTTTGCTGGTGGGTTCCCACATAAACAGAGACCCTTTTCAATTCATGGCTATAAAACCAGACTTGTTTCTTTGGTAAACTAATAATTGACTTTGTAACCACTCGACAACAAGAAATTATGGTTCATAATATCCCTTCATAACATCTCACCAAGTTTTGGGGTTTAATCATTTTTACCCATAATTATTACAGCCTTCAAATTACTGGTACAATTATTTAAGATTTTTATTTTCTCAGCCACAAGTTCCAACCTTGTTTTTAAATATCAAGGCAACATTGGGTCATAATTTTCTCATGCCACCAGCTTTTGTTATATATTGGGTATTTTTCTCTCAAGTTTCTTAGCCATTCCAATTTTTCTGTTTTTTTAGTCTACCCATCGTTCAGAAAAGATGTGCAAAGGTTTAGAACAAGGAGGGAACAGAAGCAGTTCTTGTCTGAAACAGGGTTTTTCATCAGAGTTGGTGAATTGTGAGCTCTGTAATTCCAGGGCTTCCTTATATTGCCAAGCTGATGATGCATATCTGTGTAGGAAGTGTGACAAATGGGTTCACCAAGCTAATTTCTTAGCTCTCAGGCATATCAGGTGTTTCCTTTGCAGTACATGTCAAAGCTTAACCCAGAGATATCTCATCGGAGCTTCACATGAAGTGATGCTACCAACAATGGTGACCTCTTCTGAAACAAGCCACTGTAACTCTGACATGGAAACCAACCTTTCAACAACGCTTAAAACACCTTTTCTTTTGCTCTGACTCTCAAATTTTTCTTCTTTTTTTTTTCTCTTGTGCAACTTTTGGTTATGGAGGGATCTTATCTGGTTAGTCTGAGGTTACAGATATATAAATACATGTAGGCTTCATATAGGCAAAATCAGAGAGACAAGAAACAACTTTGGAAGTAATTCTCTGGAATGAGAAGAAACGGAAGAGAGAATTGAAATATAAAATCATCATCTTGATGTAATCCTCAGTATTCTGTAAACCAGATTGCCTTTTTATCATTATTGCATTTTTTTTTCTTCTTCTGCAATGTCTCATATTTAACTTTCTTCCCCCTTTTTTTTTCTGTAATTTGGAATATAAATCATAGGAAATAACTTATGGATGTGCCTTGCTAGATTTTTTTGAGGTTCCTTGCTATTTTTGTTCAAGCTCCAGGTTCTGGAACAGAACTGATTATCAACATGTAACACAATCACTCTTTTTCAGTGTTGGAAATCCAGTTTTTTGGCATGGTTCTTGTTAGTGATCTTTTATCTCCTGAAATCTGTTTGCAAAAGTCTTCAAATATCACTATACGTAAGCTCTTCAGTTTTCATGGTGGGTGAGGCACTCCCACTCTGCGAACTGTTCAGGCGCATATGATACTTTGCATATTTGTATGATTGTTGAGGGTCCATACTGCATAATTTATGTGATTGATGGTGGTTCACGGAGAGAGAAAGTAGGCCTTAATGTTACCTGCACCTGTTAGTCATTCGTTAGAAAAGTCAGAAAAAAATGTTGTACTAAAATTTGATCATTTTGCATAAAAAATTATAGGCTGATGCCTCAGTAAAAGCTAAGCCCAGCTGATTTGTTATTTGTCTTTCAATAACAAGCTAAATATTATAGAACCATTCAATTTTCCCAAGTGTGGTCCAACTCCAAATCATGATCCTGAGAGGAAGCAACAATCTGAAACTAAGCACTCAGTGTCTATAGGGTCCCCAGTAACAATTAAATACAAAAATTGCTTTACATCACAAAAGGGGGGTATGGACTATGGGAGTGAGGGGCCTCGTCAGCAAAGCGGAAAAGTTAATTGTCCTATCTGCTGCATGATTTCATCAGATGATGCCTGGTTGGTGGGTCCATGGGAATAACTCAAAAGTTTCTGAGTATGTTCAAATCATGATGAGCCCTGCCCATGCTTTGGTTGTGCTTTCATCTTTATTGTGCTAAAGGACCATCCTATCTTATCATATTATGAGAATCTTAATGATTGAAGATCACAAAGTTCTCAAAGTAACAAGACTCGGGATAAAGAAGATTAAACTTCTGTTAATTTTTCTAGTGTCTATCTCCAGCAATGGATTTTATAATCACCAATTTTCATCTTCTGAAGTTCAAGCAATTCAAGCCAGCCAAAACCTGTAGCTTCCATTGATCAATCTCTATCACTTACAGAGAACCCTCTGGTATAGTTTCAGTATGGTTAAGCCATAAAAAAGAAACGAAGGGCAAGGAAGTCAGAAGTTACAGTTTTCCATTGTACCCTGAAACCAACAAATGCTATTCCTTTTTCAGGTCAAAACTTCACAATGTTTTATGTCAGCATTGGATCATTGGTTGCTTCCTTCGTATGTGTGTGCGTGCGTGCATGTGCATGCGTGCATGGATGGATGGATTCATGCAAGTCAGTATATTTCTAAGGTATATTACCCTCTTCCCTTCTGTCCCTTCCTTGTGCTTGAAGGAAACTGAACTCAGCTACTTCAAGCAATCTCCATCTTTCATGCTTGATAGTTAATCTCATTTGCAGCTAAAAGAATCACACATAACAAAAAATATAAAGTACTCTAAAATATGGAATAAATGGAAAGAAGAAATAGTGATTTATTATTCTGACAAAGTGCTACTCCTTATTACAATTTGATGAGAATGGGTCAGTGCTTATTACATGGAAAGAGCTGGTGCACCATACAATAAGAAAAAAACAAAATTGAGTTGCAACAAGGCTTGCCTTCTACAACGAAGATGGAGATGGCGAGAAAAACCAGACAAGGATCAAAGTCCAAAGCTTGTTACTTCCGAGGATCTTCACAGCAAGGTCGACATCTTGGAGTGCGTATCCTCTATGGTTTCCTGCATATAATACAATAGCATAACACACTTAGTGGTGATGACAATATAATTTCCTTTTGTTTTTCAATGGATAAATGAAGCACAGAAAAGCATCAAGTCAATTTCATTAGTATGGCATGTAAAGTAATCAGTGGTTTTACAGGAATAGTTTATTGTCAAGAGCCCAATTACCAATCACAAGGACCTATAACACAAGCATAATTGAGGCTGTCCATAGATCTTCGGGGAATAGATCAGATAGCTCGAGTGTCCATAAACTCTTATGAGTTGAGGTGGCCACCACAATAGATCTACCAATGTACACATGAAACAGGCTTATGTATTGAAACCAAATAATCTTCATACTAAATGCAAACAATAAAACCTGCGCATACAGAGGAGAGGGAGAAAGAGAGGAAGAACCTATAGCAGCATTTAAGTTGGAATCTATGGTTTACTGCCCCTTTCTGTAATCAAGAAAGAGTAACTAAACCTGCAATAAAAGGTACAATCGAAAAAGCCTAAGTTGAGTGTTTACAAAGGAAATGATGCATTAAAAATATTCTAAGATGAGAAAATTATTAAAATTGCTAAGTTTATGCCTTTTTTATCAGCTATTGTTATCAACATTTACAAACCAGGATTTATCAAGAGAAATTATGATTTTGTATCAGCTTTTTAGACCTAAGCAAAGGCGTTAAGGATAAAGATTTGAACTCTGAAAGTTCACGCAATATGCTGCCAATGCTGTGATTGACCACTCTGTGTGAAGATCAGTCCAAGTTAGCATTGGAAACTTCTGCAAACAGCAAAACCTTTTACGGATTTGCTCTAGCAGGAAACCAGATTCCTATAAAGCTAACTAATCTGAATGTTCTATTTACCTTTCCTTATAATATAAACCAAATGATCTCAATAGACATGCAGACTACTCAGGAGATGACTACACTTTTTAGCTGTTATTTCTATGTTCTTCACTCACTCTTCGTAACACTACTTGTTTTTTTAATTTCTTCAATCTAGTGTTCACATAAGCTCTTTAGTCAGCAATTTTGATCCATTAAACACCTTTTAGTTCTTTGCTAGAAAATAGGTTTGGGTATGTATGCCATATCTAAATGA
The DNA here is from genome assembly GCA_005610355.1 of Gossypioides kirkii. Classification (NCBI taxonomy): domain Eukaryota; kingdom Viridiplantae; phylum Streptophyta; class Magnoliopsida; order Malvales; family Malvaceae; genus Gossypioides; species Gossypioides kirkii. Next base: position 38,023,692 of record CP032246.1, read on the forward strand.
TAAGTTGAAACTGCAAAAAGTAAAGCTCAATCTCAAAGTACCATTTAATATAGCTGGTACAAGTATTAATATCATGACTTCACTGAATTGGGTATACATGCCATATCTTATTCTAAACGATGTGATGAAACTGCATTATACAGCATCTAAAAATCTTCATACTTATCATGTCCTTACTAGCAAGATTATTTACAAGAATTTTCAGGTGGACTGCTTAATATCTTGTTAAATAGTTTACCTTCATGATCAGGGACATTATTGCATAATGTGGCTTAGAAATTTCGTGGCACAAGAGGATCATAATCATATGCTTCACCTGCTTTCACAAATCGACCCTTCACACGTTTCCTAGTGTCAGCTCTAGCTTTACGGGAAGCATATCTTATTTGCTTACCGAATCTGTAAATAAGAAAAATGAAAAGCCAGTTAGGATTTTAATTTAAGCATACATTATCATATGATCACCCTGACCATATGTGAACAAACAACTATTTAAAACCGTGTCTGAATGCTTAAAAAAATGCAGACTGCCTCCTCCGTCTAAAATGGGGAACTAAAGCAATAATCCTTACACGGAGATGTTTATGGTTTTATAGTCACAATAATGGCTTCAATGGTGTAGATTAACTTTCACTATTTCCACTATTTTTTTCCGGGAAAAGTAAACATTAATCATTATTTACAAATTATAATTGATGATTTCATTTGTTAAAAAGGGTACCCTATAGATAACAGACAATAGCACGAATGATATCCCAAAAGAAGTTGACCTATAGAGTATCATTTATTAAACCGAATGCGGCATGATTTTCAGAAGATAGGAGAAACTAAGATCAAGTTAAATGAGAAAACTTCATTCCTAAAAGTCATCAAAATGTTTTAGCCTGAAAATGAACTACCTTGTAATCTATTAATATAAAGGCAGAATGTAAACATCTCTTTCAAGATAAGAAAGATGAGAATCATACATCCGTGTTTTCTTTTTTTCATTGTATCTTATCTTTGCTTTGTCCCTTGCTTGTGGACAACTAACTTCCAAATTTGATTCCCATGGGGATTCTCCAGTTAGAAAAACAGGTGATAATCCGCAGTCTTGATAATCAGCAGGGCTATTTTCCACTGCCATGGTGGATAATGAATGAGCCATGGTTGAAGGAATTCGACCAACAGGATAACCTATATTGATGTTACAACCAGGATTGATAAGCATGCAATTGGAAGTGCCAATCATGGAAGCCATCATGCTAGCTAATCCACCAATTTGTGAGGATGGAAAAGGCACGCAGTCTTTTTTTACTGATGATGATGCCTGATAAGATACACAATAGTGGCTTGTCAACCACAGACTGAACAAGCAAACTATTATCCACTTCAAAAAAGAAAAGTAGATAAATCCAAGAACATTATTGTATAGCTACTGGTTTTTTATTACTCCACGATATCAACAAAGTATGTATGCCTGATAAAACTTAAGCACACAACAAGGTAAAATGTCTTATCTACAGAACAACCAACTATAATATCAGTCTTGTTTCTTATGAAAGTCAATGAGTAGGCCTAACAAGTTAATATACAAGGGATCAAGGAGCAAATTCTTCATCCTAAAAGGAATTAATTATGTCCCAAGCTTTGCATGCTATGTATCAAAATGCATATTCCCTTTTCTTATTATGTATGATCGTTTTTTGTTTTGTAGAGCAGAAGATAGTTTTAAAACGTATTATTTGCACATAAAAGTAAAGCAGTGCAATGAGCCGATTATTACAAACAAATGCTGCAAATGGAGGCGACTGAGGACAAGGTCCGTTGGTTCTTATTTTAGGACCAGGCTTCATGTTCTAGACCTACTAAGGTATAATAAAAGCTATAATATTTTAAATGCACTCTTTGTTGCTCTGACTCTTCATTTTTCTTTAAGTATATGTGTCTGACATTCATGCCCGTCGCAGTTCTGAACATGGATATGGGGATATGATTCTCCAGGGACCCTCCAAATACATGAAAGAAGAACATAGAAAAATTGATCATTCCCATGTCCTATACATGCTTGTATCTAACACTCACACTCGAGCCCAAGTATCATAGAATGCACTTGATATCATGAACAGATTTTTTACTAGAAACACTATGCAGCACATGGACACTGGATCATTATCCCCTCTAACACCACAGTAAATGATGTACTGCAAAAGGTAGGATTACAGCTCAAAGAATCCGCTCATAACTCTTCTATGAACAACTGTGATGCACATGTAATATTCACAATACTACAGGATAGATTAGGAAAGTGAAGAGAGCAATAGAAAATAAAACAATAGATGCTTTTATAAGATATATTTAGCAATTCAGTTTAGAGAAAACCTCTAATGTAGTCTCTATAGGACCATCTGATTCAGTTACTGATAAGGTTTTCTCCATCAAAATGCTGTCTGTCCCAACATTCTCAAACTGGCATCTAGTTTGACCTTGTGAACAGCCCAATATATCATCTGCAGTCTCAAAGGTTAGTTGAAAATCATTCATGATAAGACCCTCACAAAGATCATCACCATCAGGAACCTTGAAATCTTTGAGGGCAGAATATCCCTGCAACATAGGTGGCAAAAAGAAAAAGAACCACGCATTGTCTGAGAAATAACAGCTGCAGCTCAAATATCACAGCTTTCAAATTACTTCAGCATTAACCAATTCGAACAAATCCAGCGGCAAAAAGCACATTACCTTTGGCATATCCTCTGAGAAAAGTGATTCTTGATCTCCACAGTAAGGCATGCAATTTGCATTTGTTGATATCAAACAAGATGACTCCATACATGGCTTTAGCTTAGAACTAGAATCTAATTCATTCAAATTGGTACCAGCCGATCCAAATGAGGCCCCTTGTTCTCTTTGATCCAAACAGTTAGCAAAACAATCATCATTAACGGGCCATGGCAAACCAGCATCAAAACTGCCATGAGAAGAAGCATCAAGAACTGAAGACCAGATTCGTCTAAACTCGGCCAACGAAGGACAACCGGTATAACAATTCAAGGGCTCGCGCCTATGTCCCAAACTCGAACAACCATTGCCATTCCAATCACAATCTTGACAAAGAGACAATCTCTCATCCAAGCATCGGACTATGGCAGACTGAGTATTACATTTCTCACACAAAAGTGAACGAGCATGTCTACATGACAACAGATTTGCAGAGTGAACACACCCATCGCATCTCAAACAAAGCCGAGCTGAATCCGATTTACAGTAAACTACTGCTCTTACCCCTCGACAAAAATCGCATAGAGGCTCCATACTACCCTCCTCAAACCTTATTATCTTTTTACCCCAAAATACTATTTGTTCAACTTTTAACAACTCCACCTAAGCGGAACCTCATGTTTGGAATTCGGCATTATTTGATTTCACAATCCCGGCAAAAAACTAGCCCTTCACCATTAATATTAGCAAAGACCCATTAATATTCTATCAAAAATATGTACAATGAACAAAGGAATTGAATCATTTAAATGCTTAAAATCATAGAAAGAGAATCACATTGAGCTTACGCTTTACCTATTTTCAGAAGGAAAAATACCGAATTCCAGCCTCTGAACCTGTATTGATTGGATCAGCCAATGTCGAGGAAAGCAGAATCCATTAACGGAAGCAAACAGACATCAAGATTGATTTAAGAAAAAAAAAGCAAATATTTTGAACAAAAAAAAACAGGGAAAACACAGAGACGGACACACACACACGCACCGAGAAGAAAAGCGTGAGACAGTGAAGAGAGAGCACTAAGCCTTGGTCGGTTACTGGAAGTTTATTTTATTTTTTTACAGAAATTTACAGTTAGGTAAGCGGTATATTTATTCGGGTTCGTCCTAGGTTAGAGGAGTGAGTGCCACGTGGCAAAATATGAGCTTTGAGAATGTGATACTCGTTGTCGACGTGGATATGTAAATTTATTGCGGTCTGCCTTTTTAGTCGGCCGATGGCATGGATGGTAAATAAGCGGAAAGATTGGCTCACAAACTGAGTGACACGTCAGCGCCGAGATATTCGCGGGTTTTTCATTGACCTTCGAGACAAGAATGAAGCTCCCCCGTATCTCGAGATCACAAATGGACACTTGGATTATGTGTCTGAATAGCTTTTGATCTGTGGTGAGAGACAATGCTGATGTGGCTATCTTTGTTGTGCTGATGTGGCTTTTTTCTAGTTTAAATAAACAACTGAATTCTTCTTTGATATAGCTCGTGTATTACCGAGTTCGGCTCCCATCCATTGACGACTAATCCGCTAATAAAATCATTGTGAGCCTACTCAGATTAAAAGCTAGAAAAAGAAATTTGCTTTTTTTACCTCATTGATTGGGTTCAACTTAATTTAAAAATATATTTATCATATAATATAATAATTATATTTTATTATTAAATTTAGATAATTTTGAAAATTTTATTTATAAATGAAGTATAAACCAAAAGTAAATTATAATTATATGATTCCTCGTATAATATTTAATGGGTCAAAGCAGACAATATCTTACAAATTGATATGAAATATTTTTTTTTTATTGTTTTAGATGTACACTTTGCTCCTCTCATATCTTTAATCATAGGGTCATCGCTCAAGTATCGTTTTTTTACTGTCTTTTTAGCTCTCACCTCCCGAACCTGTCAATTACTTAAAGAATGAGAGAAGTGTTTTGTCTGAATATAAAATAGTATGCTTTTGATTTAACTAGTATTTTTATTCTGTTGAAGCATGTTTTAGGATCAAGTATTTTTCTAATATGATATGTTTTTTATCAAGCCTTTATATAAGCTTTTAAAGATATGTGTAATTTAAAGCTTATGTTCTATGTATTGGAAACATTATGGTTCTCTTCCTTTAATCATAAACTTACATATCAATTTGTTATTTATTCATTGAAAGCTACAAATATTGAAAAAAATGTAATAGCATATTTAAACAAAAACCAATCATAATTGCTTATATCTATGTTGTAAATTTGAATTTTGTCATTTTATTTGTCGACATCTTTATTCAGTGATGGAGTTACGTTGAGCCCCAGTGGGATCATGGCCTCCAAAGTTTAAAAGTTTTTTAATTTAGTCTTTAGTAAATATACTATAACTTTTTCAAAAATTTAAGTAGGTCTCTCATGGTTTAAGATTTTGCTATTTTTCTCTTTATATATATATATATATTTAACCCCTTTAAATGGTAAAATTTTAATATAAGCCCTTTATAATTTATAAAATTTTAAATTAGTAATGATAAAATTACACTTTGACTCCCTCAAAAATAATAAAAATTTAATTTAACCCTTTAAAAATAATAAAAATATAAACTATTAAAATAATAAAATTATATTTATACTATCGTAAAAATATAATTTAATTTCGATCCTAAAATTTTTTTCCAGCTCCGCCACTACCGCTATTCCTACTTTGCAATATCACCTTTGAAAGCAATTATAATGAATCCGTCTCAATTACTAGATAGTTTACAAAACACTTTTACATAATATGGATTTAGCTCGAATTTTTTTTAAAACGTCGTATAAAATATTATACAACATAATAATAATATCAACATAATGAGAAGACAAAAATTTCTCAAGATTTTAATACAAATTATTTATATATTAAAATTTATAAAAATGTATACGAAATTATATATATTATATAAAAAAAATTATAGAAACTGTTAGAGATTATGTGACCTGAATCCCGTCACTTGTCAAATAAATAAAATACAGAGGCAAAATAAGGATATCTGTGGAGACGAAGGCTCGAGAGCTGAAACATAAACTTCTCCATAAATTTTCATGATCTTATTTAAAATGAAATTCTAATTAATCTAAAAAAGTAGTTTTAGTATAACTAAATTTTCTTGTTGACTAAGAAACATAAAATTTCTAAACAACTTTAAATACTAAAAATATCTTAAAATTCACAATAAATAAATAACAAATTAATAAAACCTAATAAATATAAATAGCTCATATATAATAAAAATTAAGCTTAAAAATTGAACTCAATATGATTTAAACTTGAATTAAAACCCGAAACTCGTAATTTCCCGTAATAATCCTGTCCACAAATTTTGCTCATCTAATCTTCAGTAAAATGATCATAACTTAAGCTCTTGGACTTGAAATTGAGTGATTCAAAGTGCATTTCGAAGCTAATAGATATATCTTCAAACGCTATACAAACATCTCTGTCCAAAAATATTTGGATCTCATCCAAAAATTCGTCGCAAGTCGACTGATCTTTCAAACTTGAAAACTGAACAACTTAATTGAATTGACTTTAATAAATTTTACCCCATTCATGCATGTATTAAAAAAATAAAAAGGAAAAGTTGGGGGTTTATAGGGAATTACCTAGATTTTATATGAAAAACTTGGATTTTCACAAGGAAAAACTTTTTATCTTTTAATTTCCTTTATTTTTAAGAATTAATTTTAGTTTTTCTTTTTAGTAAAAAGGGGAAGCTTGTTTTTACAATGAATTGAGTTATAGGGAAAATTTTGGCTTTCATCTTTGCAATAAATTATGCAACTTCTTGTAAAAGCTTAGGTTTTTTTTTTTTGAAAAGATAAAATTCATCCTAAAAAAAATGAGTGATCAAAATGAAAATTTATTAATTCGAGTGACTAAAATTAGTGTAAAATCATATTGCCTAACCCTAAACTAACAAGAGGTGACCAAATTGAAAACGTTTGTTAATGATATAGCCTAAAATATAAATTTTTATTTTTATTTTACCTTTTAACACAATAATATTTGAAAAACCACCTAATAATTGGATTTGAATGTAATTACTTATAATTATATAGTCGTGGCATGTTTGGACAACCATTATAATTGATGAGTCCCACTGAATTGGGTGTAATTGGAACACCCCAATTACACTTTTCAATTCTTAAGAGGAGAGTAAGAATTGGACTAATTACGCAAATAATTACACCCAAATTAAATTTTAAAAAATTATTTTGTCTGCAAGTTTAAGTTATAAATTTTGATATTATAAACGTGAACATGTATGAGTGTTTGGAATGGTCATAATCAAATATTTATTATATTATAAATATTTAAAATGACATTGTAAAACTAATTTATGTGTATTTTATAAAATTATAACAAAAATATATTATTTAAATCTTAAAATTTTTTAAAGCTATGATAAAAAAATTTACATGTTATAAAATTGTTATCATATATTTATTTATAAAAAGTTATGGCAAAAGACATAACTTATTTACGTGCCCATAATATGTTTATTTTTTTGACCAATAAAAATAATATATTTATTCGTAAAAGGAAAAGTGTTATAGTTTTTTTATCATAACTTATTTATAAAAAAATTTATAAAATTAAAACAAAAAATTATATTATTCACAAAAGTGTTATGAAAATTATTCGACACTTTATAATTTTTTTTAAAGATTATATATTATAAATTTTATAATATTTTTTTACTTAAATTACATATTTTAAAAAAGGTTGTAAGCTAGCATAATATTTCTCCAAATTAAGTTTGTATAGTTTTTTTTATAATTAAAGCTACAGATTAATTGCACCAGTCATCATGTACCCAAATACTATATGGTATGATACCATTAGAGAGAATGAAGTTGGACACAAGCACCAAAGACGGCTCGCGAACTCTTTAATTTGAGGCAATCAAGGTTGCAAAATGTGGTTAGAGGATATTTGTTGTTTTAAAAAAATATTTCTCATATTCACAACATTACTTTAGTATAACATAAAAAAAGATAAGATTGAGTCGTAATAGCATATTGCATATTTTATTGTTTCATTTTTAGGTGAATTTGAGATGATTCATATTTCGAAAAGTACATGAAAGAAAGAGATATTAATAATCTTAATGATACAAATTCGAATGATGATGATGATAATGAACTCGACCAAGAACCAACATTTAATGAAAATGAGCTTATATTAAATATTAAAGAGGAGAAAAGCTAACAAATATAGAACACTAGAACAATTAGATAAAATTTCATATGATCTTTATTTTTTTGTTATTTTTATTAGTAATCGTATTATCAACTATTTTTTTTGGATTAATATAATATATATGATGATTTGATTTTAATTTTTGTTACGAAGTTTTTTTATCTTGCTAATAATTTTTATAGTAATTAATATTTTTTAAAAATATAAATTAAATAATTGTATAATTATAAATTATATTACAAAATATGTAATAGAAAATCAAAATTACATTTTTTTTAGTTATAAAGAAGGAAATTATTAATTACTATTGTGATGTCCAAATAAGCCATAAGAAAATGGAATTACAATTTACAAGGACAAGAAGAAGGCTCGCAATCCGAACCGAACTGGATATCGTCTCCCCACCAAACATTCCATCCAACGAATTGTTGCTATCCGATTAAACCCAATCCCATCCACTCATGGGACCGCATTGCATCTAACGCCTCAAAGTCTCTCTGCCGCACCTAGCCAGCCAACCCTCACATCTTCTTCGTCCAAATTACAACCAAAGTCCCCCCCACTCACTTACCTTAATAACATCAAAAAACCATCACAAAACTAGCTATACCCATCTCTTATGCCACATTAGTCAGCCAAATAGATAGGCTCATAAGTCTTAGCCACCCAAATATCTCCCACACTTTCCTTCTTCACACAATGGACTAAATGTTAGCCACCGGCGACTACCCCACCCACCCAATCCGGCAACCGGATCCAATCCAAGCCGACACAACACCAACACCAAGAGTCCTCACCATAATTTCCTTAGTTTTAGAAAAGTTAGTGGCCCGGAACGACAAGCTCGTTGAGGTCCTAACCGAGCAGCCAGATGGGTTGAACTTGGACCGCAATGGTACCATCTCTGCTCCTCTTGGTAAAAGCTTGCACGCGTTTCATGGCGTTAGGGCTCCTAATATAAGCATACCAAACTACTTGGAGAGGATCTATAAGTACACAAACTGTAGCCCTTCATGCTTTGTGTTGGGATACGTTTATATAGACAGGTTGGCCCATAAGCATCCCGATTCACTCCTCGTATCCTTGAACGTGCATCGATTGCTAGTCACCTGTGTCATGGTTGCTTCTAAGGTTCTTGATGATGTGTAAGTGCCTTCTTCAACAACCCTTTACCTATTTTTTTTTTCTGTTTTTGAAAGGATTCTTGGGTTTTTGCTAATTCAGGCACTATAACAATGCGTTCTATGCTCGGGTTGGAGGAGTGAGCAATGCTGAGCTGAACAGGCTAGAATTAGAGCTGCTTTTCCTTTTGGATTTTGGAGTGGCGGTGAGCTCACAGGTTTTTGAGACCTATTGTTTCCACTTGGAACAGGAGATGTTAATTAATGGCGTTGGTCAGAAAGTTGAAAGGGGGTTAAGCCCCGTTGCTGTTGATGAGATTGTGACTGACATCGGTTGATTGGTCCGCCATCTCTCAAGCCATGGGATTGGCCCCCAGTTCCTCTCGCTCTCTCGTCTTAAAATGGGGTCTCATTATTATTAACTTTGTTTTTTTAACCAAAAAAATAAATAGAGGAAAGAAATCAAGAGTGCAATGGCCTTCATTTATTGTTTGTTATTGACTATGGAAGTAATGTTTGGAACTATTTATGCTTAAGTTTTTGTAATGTGATCAAATTGAATTCGTCATTTCATTTTCTTATTAAATTTTGAAATTTTAATTTAAATTTTGAAATTTTAATTTAAATTTTGAAATTTTAATTTTGGTTCAGAGAATAGCAATTAAATATGTTAGATCAAATTTCGTTTATTTTGTACTATGTTTAAATTGTATGTTTAGTTTGTATTTTTCAATTTACTCATTTTTAATCCCTATAATTTTTGAATTTCAATATTTCAATTATGACTCAAAATGTTAGTTGTTACATCAATTAATTAAAATGATGTTTTTTTTTTAGTATTATGTGAAAATATCGAAATAATAAACATTATATACATGATAATATGTTTGTTACATAAAAATTTGTAAATAATAGAATTTAACGACAATCTTTTGATCAAGATTGAAATTTTAAAACTTAAAACGTATAAAAACTAAATTCACAGCTTATGTATAATACAACAACTAATAATAATAAAATTTGACTTGTTTTTAAAAGAAAAGTGATTATTACATGAAAACAACATAATGCTAGGAAAATAAACTACGCAATGCCTAGCATATCTCGAAGGAGTATCTCCTTTGCTTTAGGTGAACAAATATTTTGAAGCTCGGTGCCATGATAATAATGTAATTGGCCTTAAAATCAGCTAATTTATTTGCCTCCCAAAAAACATGCTTGAACTACACAAACCATTGTTTTCTATAGCATTCTTTGACTCTCTTTACTAAGGTTATGGTGTTGCCTTCCTCGATATATTTTGACAACATTTGAATTATCACATTCTACTTTTAGTTCCCTAAACCCCTACTATCAAGATATGACTAAACCATCAACAATAGCCCAAAGATCAGCCTGAAGAATCGTTCCGCATTTGGTGCTACTATAGCCTTGAAGCCACTCTCCTTTGCAGTCCCTCATGGCTCCTCTAACATACGGTAGAGAGCTCCCACCCTCGAATACACCATATGCATTTAACTTAATCTAGCAACTCTGAGGTGGACTCCACTTGATTTGTATCAAACCTCTTGTGTTTTCCTTGAATCTCTGGTTACTAATTTTCATATTCTTAGCCAGCTACAACACTGGGCAAGAATTTCATTAGAACAAAAATTCAATTTGCTCCCAATTACCAATACACCAACATATATTCTCTATAAGTATACTCCAAACCTTCGCTAGCTATCTCCAAATATAAGAGCATGAAGTTCGATCAATATTTTTCGGGCAGTCCTCCTTCAGTTCATACTTGGACCGTTAATACTTTCACCCATAGAGCTGTGTTAGTCAAAAGGCTGAACCGAAGGAATGATTAATTTTGATTGGCCAAATTTCTAAAACCGAGTCCACCATTTCTCAACAATTGGCAATAAACATCCTAAATGATCCAATATTTAAATGATATTTAAATTGAGCCCTATTGTTGAATGTATGATTTGTTTATTTCATGCTACCCTCAAAATCCCAAAAAAATGAAGTCAACATCTAAACCACATCCATCGACTCAATCTAGTTTGTATAGTTCTCTTCTTTTGGTTAAAAGGCATGTACTCCCAACGTTTAAAGTTTACAAGTTTGTATGTGTAAATGGCTGAATTGAGGTCTTATGACCAACAATTTTGTATAGGTTGTATGCTTGGGATGTTTGAATAGGTATCAATTGGACATTGTTGAAATTTAGGGCTCACGTCGCGACGACGTACTCCCAATGTCGTGACGAGGTATAGCTCAGGGCTTACGTTGCAACAACGTACCTCAAGGTCACGACGATCCAAGTCAGTGAGTTGCGTCGTGACGAGGAAATTCTGAAGTTGCAACATCAACCCGTAGCTTTGTAACTTTTACAAATTGATCCTATTCCGATCCTAGGTTAGCGAAAGAACTTTCGTAAGTTCATATAAGACTTGGAAATGAGTATGTATTGCAGTATGGATTGTAATAAATTATATGCATGTTTAAATAATTACATTATGTATTTAATTGATTGTAATTGTTTCGACAGTGAATGTGACATCCCTAACTCGAATCCAATGATCGAGTCAAGTATATGATGTTAAAAATTAAAGTCTAGAGATTAAATCCTAAATCAAACTAGGCTTCGACTATAAATCAAACTTATGGTTATAAAAAAGTTAGAAAAACTTATTTGAATATAATAAAAACACAAAATTTTCCCTTTTTCTCCAAGCTTTTGCTACTTTTATTTTGTTTTGCCCAACAGTGCTATCAGCCTCCGGGTTGGCTGTCGCTCGCCTTTTTCTCCCTCTCATCAACCTTCTTTTTCTTTTTTTTCTCGTCATTCACTCATGTGCCTTCTTTCCTTTTAGTTAGTAGATTTATTTTGTAGGTATCTTTACTATCTTCACACTTTGTGATGGACAAATAACAGTGCATTTACAAGTGGTTTTAAGAATAGTTTTGTTGCCATTCTTTCCAGTTTGGTGGATGCTCAACTCTTTTATTGATCTTTACTACCTTACATGTTGTGATGGACAAATGACAGTGCATTTGCCCATCATTTTATGATATTAAGTGTTTGCAATCACTCCAAATTTATTGTGCTTGAATTGTAATAGAACCAATTGTCAACGTGCCATAATATACACTTGATTCTAAGATTGAAATCTTTGTTGTGTTGAGAAATTTATCCTTAAAAGTTATGAATATTTATTATTTTTTCCTCCTAAAATATATGTTTTCATTCATAAAATGAATAAATAAATTTCTCTTTCCAATAATTCAATTTTTTAACACGTTGACATGGTTGAAAGAAGAAAAAGTAATCTACGGTAGATTGAGCCAGTAATCTACATTTGAAGGACTAGAAGGTGGATGCAAAAGTTTCCAATGCAACCCCATCCATTACTGGTTATAATTAGTCAACATATACTGCCCACCTAATCTTCTGCTAAATACTTTGTTTTGTTTTCTAAACGAAAATTCTTTTCTTGAAAATGATAAAATATGTTTCAACCCCCTGAATTCTTTATTTATTTAACATTTAATCAATATACTTTTTTATTTTCAAATTTCAAGTTCAATGGTTAAAAATATTATATTTTTCCTATCAAATTAGTTAGTGTGATATTTTGAAATAAAAAATACTTACTCAATAATCATATAACAAAATTAATAATATTATAATAGATTTGATTTAAAAAAATAATTTTAATAGTGATTACAATTAAACTTGTATTTCTAACTAAAAAATTTTGTATTGAAAGTTTAAGTATTAAATTTAAATTATAAAATTTGTTTAGCATGTTTTTAAAAAAATTAAATACTAAATATATAATTAGTTTGTTTGATAAATATAATTTTTAAAATAAAATATTTAAAAAATGTTAAAATAAATAAAATAAAATTATAAATTTGGTGATATTTATTATTTTTTTATCTTTTTCATTGAAAAAGTTTCTAACATTTTATTTTTAAATAAATTTATTATAAATTCTGATTATATTTAATTTTTTTGATATAACATTTAAAATTATTTATAATTAACATCTAAAAAAAATATTTATAACTTATCTTCAATTCATAGATAACAAGATAATCCTATAGAATTTTCACTTAAATAGAAAAAGGGCAAAACGAGCAAAAGGAAAAGGGGAAAAAATCGAATCTCTCCGGTACTAACGTTACCTTTTACCATACCAGATATCCATAGTTGACGCCAAAAGAGAGGAAAAAAAAAGAGAGAAGAAGGCTTTATTAACAGCGCGAAAGTATGTATTTCCCTTTATCATTTTGAGTGATTTAATTAAACGGTTGAGGAGCCGAGAATCTGCAAAAGCTTCCTCTCATACGCAACAACAAGGACGCCTTTATCCACTTGGATCGAACGGCCGTGTCGTTTATTTTAATTGACTGGTTATGGCGGAGCCATCTTCGTCTTTATCGTCTTCCAAGGACGAGCTGTTTCAGCTCATCAAGCGTCTTGGAACTTATCTCGCCCTCAAGATGTCAAATCTTTTCTCGATCTCTCTCCAAAAACTGGTTCCTTTTTTTCCCTTTCTCTCTTGATTTTCTCCCCTCGTTTATTTTTTTGCAGATCCGATGCGATTTTTTTTGTTTAAAAACGGGAATTGTTATTTAGTTGTATGATTTAGGTATTTGTTATTGATTGTGATGGAATTTTGATCTGGTGATTGTTTTAGGTAGGAATTTTATCTAGTGGAGAAAATTGTGGTATTAGAGAAATTAATATTATTGCAGCTTTAAATTTGTCGTATTTAAGATAAATTATTAGATTTTGTGCTGGTTTACCATGTGATGAATTGTTACGGACAAGAAATGGTTTGATTCGTCATTAATGTGACCTTCTTTTTGACGTGATTGATTTTTTAGCTATACTGAGGTGAAAATTATATGAAATCCGTAGAATTGACAGGGCTAATTTCATTTGCGATAGAAGTTCCTTGAAAATGATGGTTGTAAGAAGTAATGCACCTATGTCCGTTATTGAATCAAGAAATGAAAGTTTTTCTTCTTTGGCTAGGGGCATCTTGGCATGTAGAATAACTGCTCATAGTTTTATCTTTCAATTCCTTTTCAACGAGTACGAAGATGTTATGTTCTTTTGGGCAATGTGTTCAATGGTGGTGTGTATGTTCTTACCCGTGCATATTGCCATTAGGATCCGCGATCTGTTGGGGCTATTGCAGGGCTTGCTGTTGCAATTATCTTTACCTATAGGTTGATGAGATCACCTGCAGCACCCCCAAGAAGGCAACTGAAACGTCAAGCTCCAACAACTAGTAGCTCTTCTATCAGTACCCAGTCAAATGCAACATTGCTGCCTTCTGGAGCCTGTTCACCTTCAGAGGATTTAAGAGCACAAAATGTTGTTGATGAGTTCTTCCAACCAGTAAAGGTATGAATTGATCTCTTTCTCCTACGTTCTGATGTGTTTTTTATTCTCTATTAGCTCGTTTGTTTGTAAATTGCATCTCTTTTTCCTTTTTGCAGCCAACATTGGGGCAAATAGTTAGGCAGAAACTGAGTGAAGGTAGAAAGGTAATCTACATATAAGCCTTAATACAATAAGAAAACGTTTGGTGTTTATTTTATTTGTGTCCATTGTTTTCTAGAAGTAGGATTCTTTGATATGTTATTAGATTAGGAAGGACAGAGATAGAAATGAGGATTTGTTCTTTTGCTCGTTCAAACTTACTGATTTGCTTTTTTTAGGATATTTTGCTCTGCTAACCATGCTCCTTTGTAATGATTAATAACTGATGCTCAGGGGGGGGGGGGGGGAAGAGAAAAAAGGGTGAAAATTAACTTCTAGAAATCTTCCTACACCCTGAATGTGCACTCAAGACTTATATGACATGCCTTGGTTAACTGACAGGCATTACATGTTATAGCCATAACAAGCTGCTATATTACTACAGAGGGAGAATCTGGTTAATAGGTTCTGCACGTACTTTAGTCTTTACATAGGATACATGAGCCATTGAACACAGCTAATTAACTTCTCATATAAGTATCAGTAACTTCGACTGAACTTTTCTGAGAGCAGCATAACTTTCTTGTTTAATCCCCAGGTCTTCATGCCTAAGTCGGGGATATGTTGGTATTAATTCTTATACTGTTTTATCTAGCCATCAGTCGGAGCTTTTCTTAAGTTCTTCCTCTGACTTAATACTTTGACGATTTATTGGAGTAGGTAACCTGCCGTTTGCTTGGAGTGATTCTTGAGGAAAGCAGTCCCGAGGAGCTGCAGGTGGTGATGCTTTTCTGTAAGCTTTATTTTTTAAATATTTATCCTCAATTTATTAATTTGGTTTGTTTAATTCTGGACAGAAACAAGCAACAGTGAAGTCCTCCGTGTTGGATGTGCTATTGGAGATTACCAAATATTGCGATCTTTATCTCATGGAGAGAGTTATTGATGATGAAAGCGAAGTGAGTACTTCAAACCTTTTTCGATGGTATTAAGTTATGCTTATTTGTCAATGCATAAGCTTCCTTAAATGTATTTCATAACATGTTAGGTGTTTCAAGATTCTCATGGGCATTTTCTTCTGATTACAATCGAAATTCTCTTCTTTTCCTTTTTCTTTTCGGCATTGAATGTGTAGTATTTGTATATGTTGCTAGCAGTAGTATTTTATCACTGTTGTGCTTGTATTAGTCTACTAGCAGATTCTATATCATGTGTTTTACCTTGTGACTAACACTGTGAAGTGTTTGTCTGCAGAAAATTGTTCTTCTGGCCTTGGAAAATGCAGGGATTTTCACCTCCGGTGGTTTGGTAAAGGACAAGGTATGTAATTGTGGTTGAATAGTAATTTTGCATTTATATAGATGTCTCAAATTGATATGATCCTCCAGTTAAAGGCACTATTTCTGGACTGTGAAATCTGGTGCCTTCTATAAAATATTAGAATGTAATCTGGTTGATTATCCTCGCTTTGCTTATTTCAGAAATTTAGTGTTCAATCCTCTTGTTGTTCAGATATTGAATAATTTTACTTTGCCTGGAAATGAATTTGCAGGTTCTCTTTTGCAGCACAGAAAATGGGCGTACATCTTTTGTTCGGCAACTAGAACCAGATTGGCATATTGACACAAATCCTGAAATAGTTTCTCAGTTAGCTGTATAATTTTCGTTACTTGCTACAACCCTTGAGATAGTTATTCAAGCAACACCTAGAATATTCTGATATTTGATTCTGATTCATATTCTCAGCCGAGTGCTTATGATCTGATATTAGATTCTGGAGCCATTTTCACATCACAATGCTAATGATGATTTTTATTGGGGTTTGTGTGTGTGTGCAGAGGTTCATCAAATATCAACTTCACGTTTCTCCTACCAGACCTGAAAGGACTGCGCCTAATGTCTTCAGTTGTCCATCCTTGGAACACTTCTTTGGATGCTTTTAACGCGTGAACCGGTAAAAAGATGCAAATATGTTTAAAAGTTGTTCTTTACTACCCTTTGGTCATTTTGTGCGACCCTTTACATTTTCTTTCTTTAGGCACCCTTGTGCTGATGTGTCAGCTTTTTAGGATAATGGAGAAGTGATTTGTTTGAAATCTGTGTAGGGTTCACATTTGAACTTTTCTTGAACCGGAGAAACTCCATGCAGCAATTAATGTTTGTAAACTTGATAGTGGAAGGATATGCAATGCAATGATAAAGAATAATTTTGATGCTTCACTTTTTGGTACTGAGTTGGTTGGTTGGTAGCTCTGGGTTGGTCTTGATACTCATAAAATCATGTAAATACTAAATTAAACCAGTTAATGCATGTAGTAGCGAACTCAGATGGTTTCATGTTCACGACCAAGCTTCTGTAACCCTCTTCTGAAAGTAGGTCAGTTTTTATGAGATGGTATGTTGATTTCACTGCCAAAAAAAAAAAAAAACTGTCCAAATTGGCCTCATCTGTCTCAGAAGGTATTAAATGAGTAAAAGTAATAAAATCCCGGCGATGGATACAAATGAGCTGTAGGATCCGGTGAAGTTAGTGATAATGATAAGGTTAGCAGGTGCCAAATTATAACTATGTTTTATTACGTTAGACTTGTAGGCTTTATAAGGAAGAGAAAGGTGCTTTATTATAAGAATTTGATCAAATTAATCTTTTATTATTAAATAAATCAATTAAATCTTTGTACTATTAAAAAAATAAAATATCAAATTAGAATAAAGTTATTATTTATTATTTAATCGAGTTAATATTTTTGACATTTTTATGGTTATGTAAATAAATTTTTTTTGAATTGCACTTTAATTGAAAAAAGAAATTCAAGGCATTTTTTAAATCGAAAATGTTAACTTTATTATAATTTGAATTTATTTGATTTTTTTAATAATATAGAGATTAAATTGATCTATTTAATAATAGAGAGATTAATTTAATCCAATCTCTATAATACATGCTTTAAAAAACTTAGTTTAAATAATAAGTTGATAAATTTTGATAAATCCGAATATGAGGATTAAGGGTGAGCAAGATTTGATTCGAAAAACTTGATAACAAATTCAAATTTTGAATTAAATAGTTTAAGTTATTCGGATCAACTCGAATAAAAAATCAAACTTTTCAGTTTAATTCGCATATGAATTACACAATTCGAGTTATCCGAAAATCCGAATAAGAAAAGGCAAAACTACGTTGTTTTAATAAATGTTTAC
The DNA here is from genome assembly GCA_005610355.1 of Gossypioides kirkii. Lineage (NCBI taxonomy): Eukaryota > Viridiplantae > Streptophyta > Magnoliopsida > Malvales > Malvaceae > Gossypioides > Gossypioides kirkii. Next base: position 38,041,487 of record CP032246.1, read on the forward strand.
TTATCAACTTTACTTATGTAGTTAAATAATCTTGTACTTCGTCTACTAGTTGAATAATCAATCAATGTAAACGTAAGATTTAGTATAAATAATAGGATTCGTTAACTCAACCCGACTTGACTCGATTTTAAAAAATTTCAAATGAGTTTGGTTGCTAAAATAGGATTCATCAACTCGACTAATTTAAAATTTTTTTACTCGATTCGATCGAATGTTGAACCCTAATGAGGATATTTTCATTTATTGTTATTAGGTTTCAGATCAGTAAACTCAGCAGTGAACAAGATGGGAAACATGAGAGAAGGAGAGAGGAAGGAAACTGAATCCTATTAGAAGGATGAAAAGCTATCCATTCTGTTCTCAGTTGCTGTATATATACAAAGACTTTAATTAGCAGCCTAACTAATACGTAACAGAGAACAGCATTGGGAATTCCATGCAAGAGCAAGTGGCATTGAAGGAGCTGCTTTGGATTCCATAATCTAATTTAAATAAACTTTGAATTGGTATTTAAAAGAACAAATTGATTATATTGAAAACATATCGCAAACACATGGATAGTCATCATATTCATAATCACAACACCTTTCAGCCATTATTTAAGCTTTGCCCTTTAAAGTTTAAACACCACTAGTGTTTAGCTTTCCCAGATGATCGATAACTGTATGTAATGTAAGCTCCAAGTGCCACTATCACCAAAACCGACACCCCTATATTTATCAGCAACTGCCGATCCTCATCCTCGTCACTGGTCAGTCTTTTCACACTCTTCATTATTCTCTCCATACCCCTCATTTCCTTGGCTTTTTCCAGCAACCCACCGCCGCCCTCTTGCGCCTTCTTTTCGACGCCAGCCTTCGGAACACTGGCTTCAGTCTTTTGTTCTTTCACTAAACCCTTTAACCAATCTTTAGTTTCGGTTTCACCCTTTTGATCAACAATTTCAGGCGCAGTCGACGTCGTAGGACCACTACCACCAGTACTCTTTTCTTCGGCTTGTTTTGGGGTATTATCTCCGATGGGATAAACTTTCTTTTGAGTTTCTTCTTGTTGCTTTAACGGCGGCAATGCCTCAACTTTCTTCTTCCCTTTTGCCTGTTTTTGCGGAGAAGCTGCAGCAGTTTGAGATTGAGGAGCCGCCGTCGTCATTGGTGGTTTAGGCTCAGTTACAGCCTTTGGAGGTGACGGTACTTTCTGGTCTCTTTGTTTTTCGATACCGGAGGCTGAAGCTACAGTAGTTTGGGCCTGAGGAACCGCCGTCGCCATTTGTGGTTTAGGCTCAGTTACAGCCTTTGGTGGAGGTGACGGTACTTTCTGGTCTCTTTGTTTTTCAACACCGGAGGTTGAAGGTAGAGCAGTTTGATCCTGAGGAGGAGCCGTCGTCGCCATTGGTGGTTTAGGCTCAGATGCAGACTTCGGTGGAGGTGACGGTACTTTTTGGCCTCTCTGTTTTTCCACAGCGGAGGCTGAAGCAGCAGCAGGTTGAGCCTGAGGTGGAGAAGGGAGGGGCTGCGGCTGCGGCTGAGTAATGGTTCGTTTGGGCATGGTGATGGTGAGAACGCCATTTCTGAAAGAACCCTGAATTTTTTGAGTGATACAATTTTCAGGGACAGGGAAAGCTTCACTGAATCGACTGCGTGTGTTCTTCTCCATTGCTCGTTCTGCTTCAACTTTAATGGTGCGTGTGGAATCCACATAGGTTACGTTAATTTGCTCCTTTGGAAAACCTGTTCAAAGCAAAAATCAAGGTAAAGACTTGTTTCTCTGTATTTCTTTTTGACAAAATAACATGCAAAATCATTAAGAAAAGGATTTCTTCTAGAATCTAAAATGGCTATGTACTTTTATTACATTGAACGTGAAAATTTTGGAAAATATATTATACTAAGAATAATTTGAGAAATAAGTTATCCAAGCATGGATAGTTAACAAATTAATAAAGTATTTTTTTTCTAGTTCAAATATAATTTAAATTCTTGAAATAATAAAGTTAAATATATTTTTTTTAAAATTTATGTAAAAATTTAAAAATAACATTTGTTGCTTTGAAAAATAATAGATGTTTGGTGATATAATTGATAGGTAACATCAACTCAATTAAACTCTTAAATAATAGAATAGATAAATATCTTTTATAATTCTTTATATGTAATTAATTTCACTCTCAATTAAAGATTTTAAGTTACTATTAGATAAATGTATGGACAAATAGGGTTATAAAGATTTATTTTAAGAGAAATCGTATAGTTCAACAGCTTGTTGTTGTTGTTTCTAAAAAAAAAAAAAGCAAAAAGGAAGAGAAACCTGGAAGATTAATAACAAGGACATAAGCTCCTTGTTCGTCCTTTCGCTGGATAAGAGGTTGGAAATCCTTGTAGATAGGAGCAGGTACGTTGGTTCTTGATCTTCCTGCCATTGCTTGCTTTGTCTTTAGTAATTGGGATGTTTTGAATTGAATGGATGGGTTGGGGCATATGAGGTTGAGATATATTTATATGGGAAGGACTTCATAGGACTCCGCCATATCTGATATTTCGTAGTAGCGACACTATTCTTTAGAAACCGACTTGGTTTAGAGAATGGGTGGGGGACTTCAATTTGCTTCCACAAATAACGCAGAATGTTCTTTGTTTGACCTTAAATTAAATGCTACGAATCCTGCTCAGCTTTTCCTGCACCTTGGGTTTCCTCTCTAAGTTATGTTCAATTGTCTTATACATTATTGTAAAATTAAAATAAAATAAAATATTGCTGTGAATTAAAAATATACATTATAAAATAGATTTCATTTCCAAAGAAAACCGTTTGAACCTGCAAAACCTCAAATTCCTAGCTTCTTAATTTGGACTTTCAACAACAAATAATATAATATATATTAATTTATGATACACCCAATAAATATACTTATGAAATAAATTAAAATTGATTGAAATGATAAAATAAAATGTTTAAAATTTATTACCATAAATTTAAATTTCAATTCAGTTTTTATTGATTTTATATAAGAAAAATAAAAAAATTCCCATATTATATAGACTTATTACCTGGTTTAAATATTAATATAAATATAGATGACAAAATGACCTACTTCAACCCATATAAAGAAAGTTATATGCATTTTCTTTTAACATTTTGTAAGATTTATGTCATAAATGTAGAAAATGTTCATAAAACTTTAAATAAATTAATGATATTTAATTATTTTAATGCGATTGTAGAACGTACTCAGGACTTACAGAAAATGATAAAAATAAAGGCAACGAGCAGCTTAAACATAACCCAAATATATGACTATTGATATAATATTTATAATTTATATACATGAAACTCCAAAATATCTGGTTCCACCAACAATGGACTGAAAACCATGTTCCAAACACCCTACCTACCAAAACAGTATACACTTATCAATTCATATATTCAAATCACATCCACATGTACCATCTCTTCATCCACTCTGTCAGCATCTACATTCCGATCATTACCCTTGTACTGCACGTCAATGCCACGCCATATCCCGGAAAATAAATAAATAGATCAATGTTCTTGATGAAATTGATAATGAGTATAACTCAGCAAGTCAAATAATCTATAGGGGCAATGTAGGCAAACGCTCAACGAAAGTATAACTAACCTGTGAGTAACCATTTTGGCGGGTTGGAGGAGGTGGAGGAAGTAAAAATGGCAAGGCTGAGGCCTCGACCTTCTCCTCTTCAACTTCCAGTACTTCGTCATCATCAACTGCGTGAGCTGCCATGCTTGTTAATGGCAGTGGAAGAGACGAACGTGCACCCTTTAACTGCAAAATTGCATGGCAAACAATTGAAATTGTAGGCAAACATAGGAGGATCAGAGTCAGAGCAAGTGCACCCTTTATTAAAAAACCTTCCATTCACTAATTGTCAGGAAATGCAAAATAAAAGAGTACCTTGTCTGTAGTGGATGTGCTAACTGAAACTTTCTTTCCTTTCCTCGGCTTCTCATTACTTGCCAAGGGCACAGCACCGCTGTTTCCATTTTTCAGTGAACCATTTTCCTTGTCTATATTTGATTGACTAGGGTGTTCACTCCAACGTGACCGCTTTCCCAATCGGACAGGTTCTGCCCAACGTGCTTTACCTTAGATTAAAACAGCAAAATATACAATAAATCAATCAGCACCATAAACAATAACACAAACATAATATGCCACGAAATTAATTGGAAAGCAAATTGACTTTGAAAAAGCAAGTACTCTACAGCAAAAGATAGAGCAAAACCATCAAGTTCTACATTAGTTTCTAAAATATCCCAGTAGTTTGATCCAGAAAAATAGGAATCAAATTTCACTAAGAAAAGTGAAGCAAAGGCATAACTAAGGCTCCTTCAGTAAGTCCAAATAAAATAAAACCCCCTATAAACTAGAATAAAAATTTGGAAAAGGGGCAGCAGGTACAAGGCTGGACCAGCTGGTAAATTTGGATTAACCAATTCCATGATCCAATAATACCACAGAATGATAGATAGATTTAAAATATTAAGAGTTAGTCAATGCTTTTCTTTGCAGCAGTAAACAAATCAATAGAATTGCACATTCATGCTATATTACTGTATATAGTACCTCTAAACAATTTTATAGAGTGTACTATATACAGTACTGTATAATCAGAGGGCAAGACAGGCGAGCAGTATTCTGTAACTTTGTTGAGCAAACACTTCAAATTTATTGCTAAAAACAAGTGAACAGTAATTTCAGCTTTAGAGAAAAATAGAAGTACCAGTGGACTTTTCCTACGATTTATAGGTCACCTCATCATGTCATTTAAAGTTTTACATGCATGCTTTCGAATCTCATATCTTCCATGAAAAAATTTTAATGTCAGTAGTCATGTCAGAGTAATTTTCAGATAATAATCCTATTTTCAAGTAGGACTGAGGGCTACAGCCTACAATAGAAGTTACATAACTTGGATATACATGGAATGATGGAAAAGGTTAATATCAAACAACATTATATGCAAGCATTAAGAAGCACTCAAATATTTTGTAAATAGTATGTGTTCCACACAATATTATATGCAGAAATATCAAACAAAATACCATCACAAATGGGCCCTTCAGTGGTGTCCTTATTGGTCCACAGCCTTTTCTTGCTTGGAGAAGAATTACCCCTTGACACTTTGCGTGGATAGGATGTATGTAAGTGATTAGTCTCACCATCACTTACAATGTTAACATTGGAGTTCTCTTCATCACCACTGGTCCCAGAAATATGCAAGACAAGCTGTTCTCCTGACTTCTGCAATCGAACTTGAGATCTACAAATTTACGTAAATATTAACTAATCAATAAAACCTACCGAAACCTAACAATCACTAAATTAGATTTCAGAATCAGAAATGAGATAAGATGTATCAAATCCAATTGAGCTAACAAATAAGAAAATAGTATATCATAAAAGCTTACCTTCTCAGTTCATCTTCTATCTGTGAGCACCGGTTGTGTGCTTTGACGAACTTCTTGATTCTTGAAGTGATCCTGAACAATTTAGAAGTCCAGAGAAAATGTCTAAGAGATGGACCATCCATCCACAAGGAACCGTTAGGCATATCATGTCTGTATCAGTACAGTTTTGCTTACTTTTTACATTCTTCTTTCTCTCGTTCTAATTGAGAATCAAGCTCCTCAATTTGAGAGGTAAGAGTATCCGCTTCCTGAACTTTCTCTTCCACAAATGTCTAGAAAAAGCAAGCATCAATGTATACAACTAAAATATCAATTTCAAAAAAGGCAAAGATAAAAGATGATCAATTGGAGGGATGAAATAAAGTCATTAATATCATATCAATAAAAGAAAACATGACTGATCATCCTATGACTTCGTTACAAGGCTTAGCTGTTCGGCTCAAATAATTAACAATCAAGAAGATAAAATACATTGTAGTTGGCTTTTCTTGCTCATGATTCACATGTTTATGGAACACATTGAAAATTATTTTCGATACCAAGAGCGAATATCTATGTGATCATGTTGATATGTTGAGCTTAAATAGATAGACTTGCTATACAAACATCAGCAGCCATAACTGCAACCAAGAAGCAAAAGCAATTAGGTAGATATTAACTTACCTCTAATTGATGCTTGCGGTGAATAAGCGTGTCAATATCCAGGCGTACTTCTTTCAACTGAAAAGTCAAACATAAGTTTATATATTACATAAAGGGGAAAAAGGCGTGGGGGTCAAAAAATTAGATGTTATAATAGGAATAAACCAAAATCTTTAAACCTGATCCTCAAGAATGCTTTTGGAAGTAGATGTGTTTCTCCCCTCTATAACTAGATCTTCCATCTCATCTGGAATTTTCAAAGTTTCAGGAAAATCACTTTGCCCATCCAAACATTCTTTCTTCTTTCGATTTCTGTAAAAGGAAACTACAGCATTTTTAACTGAATCCATATAAAAGAAATAGAGACATATATGATTACAAATGACCACATAGTGCTTAGCTTCAGGGACATTATTTGTAAATTCTTTAATCTAAAAACATCAAACTTCCCTTCCTCTAAACAAAGAGGGGAAGAAAACTATAAATAGGCTTATATACATCCCCCAATTTAAGATAACATGCATAAAAGGATGTGCCGTAAGCCCTATCTAGTATCTACAGGTACAGTTTGCTGATAGTAATGACCCAACTCTTGATCCAGAAATATATGTCCCACCCTCAACCTGGCTTCTAGATCAGTTTCCAACAAATTTGCCATGATATAGAAGCAACGTAAGCAAAGTTAATCCTATAAACCAACCAAACATAACAAAAAATAATTTTCCAAAAAGAGAACTAGTAAGGTAGTTTTACCATACAGGGTATGTTCTAAATTACCTCTTTTTGTCAATGGACCTCAAAGGGCTATATCCTGCAATTTTAAATTCCATTAGAGAATGTAAAACTCAACCAGATGGGAAAGTGAAGAATAAATCAAAAATCAGAAACAGTGATAAAGAGAATCAGCAAACCAAACATGATGAGTTAATAGCTGCTCTTTGAGTAATTTTTCAGAACTAATCAAGTCAATAGTAAGATTTATCACATTCATCTCAACCTCATAATTTGTAAGCCAACAAATAATAAGTAAATGTGGAGAAGAAAGGGAAAGCAGGGGAGCGACATAGCAATATAGAAATAATAGGTTTTGAGGATAGAATTTCTAACTTTGAGATATCTGCTGGTCCCTCACATATCTTGCAGGAGAATATCTTCGCTTAGGAGATAGCCTTCTGTCAAGCTTATCCCTCAGGTCACCATCTCGAAAGTTTCTTTTACCTGCAAATGACAAATAAATTAGCATTGGGAACACAAGCTACTCAAGATAATTAAACTGCATCAGTTAAAACAAGCACAGGCCAAACACAATCAATTTTAAGCTTACCATCACAAGGAACAATATGAGAAACATTACATAGAACAATAATACTGCCTTCTTGCCAGTTTCAAAGGGAGGGAAAAATAGTGTCCTCAGATTTGAATAGACAAGGAAAACCTGTATTGTAGCCTATATCATTGAGATAACTGTCGAATAATAGGACTGAAAAAAAGATAGTCACGTCCCATCCCATCTGATTGTTGAGCAATAAGAAATATATGAATTCTGAATTGAGATAGATTTCTCTCCAAACCCATATATAAGACATATAGTAATTTGCCTTATATGCAATATTAATAGGTTTATTCTGAATGTGTCCCAAGAAATTTGCATTCTTTCCCCATGCAAGAAATCCGTTCACAATGTCATTGAAGCGGAAGCAAAGTATTATGTTTTACATCACATACTCCAGCAATATGCAACCTGAGGAAGTTATGACAGATTACAGTTGAGAGTTGCACATCAAATCTGCTTCTCATCTCAATACTTTGTACGAACACATGTTCCGAGAAAACCTAGTACAGAACCTTCGTCAATGCCTGCTTGTTTCATGGATACATAATGAAAAACCAAGATATAGCTGAGCAGGAAAAAAATACCAAAACCAGCTCTAAGATTTACCAACCAGCACAATCCTATCTGAAGAAAGACAATCCTAACCCTTTCAGTGGATACTTTATTTAAGCAGAAATAGCCAGGTTGCTGACATAATGGAAAATAAGTCCCCAGAAGATGTGTAATTATAAATTAAAAAACTACCAACAACTGGTATTTCACTTATGTTTATACGCCAAGTTGATCTGATTTGAACAAAATCAACTATTTGTTACAGAGAATAGGCACCCAAGCCCATGAGAATTTTAGATGAGAGAGAAACAATGGGAATTAAACATAAGACCAATTAAAAGTAACATGACAAACATATATTTCAAGTGTCAACATAAAAAAAAAAGACAAAAAGAACACAATTTAAGTAGTTCTGCCTTTCCAATATAATAACTTTGAACCTATTATCAACAAAAAAGGCGGGTTGCAACAATAGCAGTTTCAGTGCACAAGTAAGGAAACACAAACAACATTTTTTTTAGTTCAGAAACAGACAGTAGACACATGATGAATTTGATTTTCATTGAGCTAAAGATAATTGTTCCTATAGAATTTAGAGTATTAACCACAAGGCATTAGCATTCACAAGCGAGCACAAAACTTAAAGTTTAAACATCTAAATCTGTGTAACTACATGCACTCACTGATGGAAAGTGCCTCTACAGCAGAGAGAACAAACTTTTTTAAGCCAGCAGGAAAAACATTACCAAGGTATTTCCTAAAATAAACTAAAATCCAGCAAACACTTGAAACATATTTATTAACATCTAGCTTTGCTATCAACTATCATTTTCCATTCACATGCTCTCTAAAAAGCCTAAAATCACGTCTAGAAACTTGCATTAATTTGAAGGAAAATAGAAATTCAGAAAGGAATATGAAGCAAGAACACAAAATCCAAATTCAAAAGCAAATTAAACAATCATCCCAATGAGCATAGTAAAAAATAAATAATCAACAACTAAAAGTGATGGAGAGATCAAATTAGGGCTCAAAAGTGAGAAACAAAAACTATTACCGCCATAAGAACCGGAAAACCCCCGGAGGTCAGCATCTCCATGTGCGAAGGAGCAACTCTGGCGCGAACAGTGTCCCCTCTGATACAATGCGCACAGCTTCGTTTTGAAAAGCTTCCCTTCCACCATTTTGAATTTGCACCAGATAACCAATGAACAAAAAGCATAAATAGAAGTTCCAATATATTTGAAAAAAACCGTTAATCTTTCAAAAAAGGGGGCGAAAACGCAAACGGTGTGATAAATAAACACGAACGTCGTGAATCCTTAATCCTGCATATGAAATCAACAATCGTTACTTGAATTAAACGGCGTTGCAAAAAAAAATCTGGAATTAATTCAGTAACAATAGAAACAAACACTGATACTACTACTATTTCTACAACTAACAAAATAAAGAAAAAAATTAATCTTACTGTCGTTTCTAGGGCTTTAACATGTAATTGAGAGGCTAAAAGTACGATCAAAGTGAGGCCGATAGCGAAGCTGTGAGTGTAGAAGAAGATTGAACCCTAGCACGGAGAGAGAGAAGAAAGACTGTGGAGTTGGATGAGTTTTTCGTGGGTAAAACCACAAAGGCTGAATCCAATCAATTATGGGCTAAATGCCCATTTTCTCGAAGCTACAAGAGGATTAGAATGGTTCTAGTTCTAGATATGCTATTGCAAAACCGCCGGCCCATGAAATGAATAACCTCACGACCTAATTGGAAAATTATTAAAAGTTTGAGAGCCACACCAGTAAATATATTTTTAGGTTAAAAAGTATTTGGTCCCTCTATTAAGTCACTCGGAAAAAAATTAGAGTAATTTAATCCATATTAATTTTAAAAGTAAACAACTAAGGACAATTAATCATAAGGTTAATATTTTTCCGTCAATTATACATATTTGTTATCAGTATATCAGTATAATAACATATTTTGCAATCAAAGTTTACAAATTCTGTCAATTTAGTCATGATTTGATAATTTTAGAAAGCTAAATTTGTGATTATTCCAGTTAAAATTATGTAATATTGATGAAAGTGAAAACATTAATGTCGTGATTAATTTTACTATGACCACTTTTGAAATTGATATGAATTAAATTCCTCCAATTTTTCTAAGAGGGCCAATATGCTCTATATGAAAATGGAGATAGACTAGAAAGGTGGTTTTACCTATTCTTAGAAACCTGAAATCTACAGTTTTGGTTTTTCCCTGTTAAATTTACTATTAGTCCCTATACTTTGCAAAAATTATGGATTTAGTCTTTATACTTTAATTTGATCATTTTTAATCTTTGTTCTTTTCAAATTTTAAATTACAGTCATTGCCAAACAATAAACATTGAATTTATTAGGATAAGTTCTGCTATTTTGAAAGTCGAATACAACAAATATATTAATATATATGTAATTCTATGTCAATTTGTTATTTCTACGACTCATTAAAAATTCTATCTAATGCATTAACGAAAGTCATTTGCATTAATATGAATATTTCAACTTTTACAAGGTATAGCAACTTTGAATAACCCACTTGAAGAATATACATTAAATCTACAAGTACACACATAATATATGACTAGTAATTAAATTTTTACCTGGAACAAATTTAACTGTTGTTTGGGTCAGACTAAAATTTTCAAAATTTGAAAAGTGCAGGGATTAAAATTAACCAATTTGAAATGTACAGGATTGAAACTGATCAAATCCAGGTACAGGGACTAAATCCATAACTTTCGTGAAGTACAGTGACTAATAACAAAGTTAAACCCTTTTTCTCCCCTTAAGAAATCGGTTATTCGAGGAAAAAGAAAGCATTTGAAAGAAAACTCACGATCCATATACTGGTAACTCTGCTGAAATCAGATCGCCGAGTTCATCCCATTTCTATATCATCTAATCTTACAATCCTTTAAATGTTCTTCAAGCGTAGTAAGAAACCCTTAACCAATTCGTCTTCCACTTCCAATCCTTTGTTTTTTTACTTAAACAAAATGCTTAAATTTATCAAGTTAAGTCCCTCTCGGATCAAAGATCTTCTTTTGATAGTTTCGCTTTCCATTTCCCTTTTCCTCGTCTTCCTCCACCCCCAAACCCCTCTCCCACTCGCCGTAACAGCCCCATCCCGTTCCCCCACGCGCCGCCACCACCTCTTGTTCTCCATTGCTTCCTCAGCCGGCTCTTTCCCCCGCCGGAGCTCCTACATTCGCCTTTGGTACACTCCACGCGACACCCGCGCCATTGCTTTCCTCGACCAACGGTTATCTTCTTCAGTCGGCCCTAATCTCCCTCCTGTTGTCGTGTCTGGCGATACTAGGTCGTTCCCTTACACCTTCAAGAGCGGTCTACGTTCAGCTATACGCGTGGCGCGTGTGGTCAAAGAAGCAGTTGACCGTAACGAAAAGGGGATCAGGTGGTTCGTGTTCGGGGACGATGACACCGTTTTCGTGGTCGACAATTTGGTCAAAGTGCTGTCGAAGTACGATCACGACAAGTGGTACTACGTCGGGAGCAATTCGGAGAGTTACGAGCAAAATTTGAAGTACTCTTTCGACATGGCGTTTGGTGGGGGAGGGTTCGCTATCAGTTACTCACTGGGGAAGGTATTAGCTAGGGTCTTGGACTCTTGCTTGATGAGGTACCCTCACTTGTACGGAAGCGATTCTAGGATTTGGTCTTGTTTGGTTGAGCTTGGCGTAGGTTTGACTCATGAACCTGGCTTCCATCAGGTAAATTTGAACATTTTAAAGATTTTAAAGATGCTTATCTTAGGATTTAGGGCTTAGTATTTGCAGTTTTATGATTGGATTGTAACATTAGTTGGTGTATTAATTAAAAGTATTAGTGTATGTGATCAAAGAGAGTGACTGTTTGATAGATAGAAGAGTATTTTTTAGGGTATTATAGAAGAGTTTTGTTTGCTTGAAGAAGGGTGTGTTTCTTACCCTTTTTTTAGAAGTTATAAAATTTTCTTTTGCAATTACCACAGGATAATCTCTGTTGTTCATTGCAAAATTGCTATCAGAATTTCTCCGAGAAAATAGCCAGTATTTATGGTGGGGTTTTAATGGTTTTTCTATATAGTATAGGCGAGTTTTCATTGAATTTCAGAACAATTTTTTCAAAGACAGAATGCAAATGCCGGATAGTGATTGAACCATGGCTCAAAGCCACGACCTGATCTCTTTTGATTTTAGTTCCTAAATTCCCCACTAGGCACTAACCTTATAGATTCGAGTTCTATTCTGAGGCATTTTTATTGCTTGAGCTGCTATAGCATTCCCCTTCAATTCTAACAGGATACATACTTGGCCCCATATAAGAGATCATGTAAGAAAATATGGTTTGGATATTTTGAAAGAGGCTTAAAGCTGCGTGGTTTATTGATTTTGAGTTTTCACTGATATTATGCTGTTTGGTCCTGTGCGCGGATTTAATTAGAGGCCGCTGCTTGATTGATATCAGCTTAGATGCTGTGACAATTATAGGTTTTAGTTTGGTTGAAATGAAACTATCAGCTTATTTGTTGAATTATTTTCTACAGGTTGATGTGCGGGGTAGTATTTTTGGGATGCTTACAGCACACCCATTATCACCTCTTGTGTCTCTTCATCACTTGGATGCTATGGATCCAATCTTCCCAAATATGGACAGGACTCGAGCTCTGGAGCACTTGTTTAAAGCTGTGAGGGTTGATTCTTCCAGGATTTTGCAGCAAACTGTCTGCTATGATCATTTCAACTCATTGACCCTTTCCGTTGCATGGGGTTATGCGGTTCAGATTTATGAGGGCAACCAACTCCTCCCTGATCTCCTTTCAGCGCAGAAAACTTTTTCTCCATGGAAGAGAGGTGCAAGAGTTGAGGCTCACTTGATGTTCAATACAAGAGAATATCATAGAAATTCATGTCAAAGACCACTAGTATTTTTCCTAAAAAGTGTTGCATTGAACAAAAATGTTGTCTGGAGCAATTATACCAGGCATTCTGATGGGAATTGCTTAAGACCAGATGCTATAAAGAACCTCAAAGAGGTCAAAGTGGTCTTGCCAGAGCTTGATATTGAGCAGGTATGAATGAACTGATGTTTGGCCTTTGAAATTTTTAACTTTAAGCCATGTTATTATATTGTCAACATTCTTGTACCTTTCATGTTTTTCATGTTCTTGTCACTGAAATTATTGTTGCTGCAAATTTGCCCCTCTATTACAGATGATGGCTCCTCGTCGGCAGTGTTGTGAGATTTCGTCTTCATATAACGAATCAATGATTATCAACATAAAAAATTGTGGAGTTGATGAATTGATTTCCATGGATGTCTAGCCCATCTGTCGGGATAACTGCTGTTGTGGAAAAACTGAAGCACAAGACAAAGCATGCGGAACTTCAGTGAGCTTTTTCTCAATTCATGCTGTTAACTATGAGGTAGTTTTTGTTGTTTAGATGTACGTTTGTCGAAATGAAGGGCTTTAATCTAACCTCCTTGCTCTGAAAATGCAAAATTTTTTGCAATGTTTCCCATATAGTTGCTAAAGGTGTAGTTGTTAGTGCATGTGAAAACTGCCCATTTCCATTTTAAGTGTAATCATCACATGCAAGTTTTCTGAATGATGGCTTGTTGGGAAGGTTGAAGCCTAGGTTTTAGTTTCACCATGCATAAATGACATGTGGGTTCTCTCCTAGATTATTCTAGGTTTAAGTCCCGCCATGTGTGGGCACTGTCCGGATTTATTCTGGCCTAGGTCCGGATATATTCCAGTTTTTAGTCCGTTACGCTTTGTAGTGAGTTGATTCTGGTTCTAGTCGATTGAACATGTATTATTTGTGATTTGTACTTGTAAACTCCCTCAAAAATAAAGTTTCTGAATGATTGACATATCTAAGCCTTGTGAGAAAATGTATTTTATGAATAACACAGTTGCATTTTCTAATGGTTTCCATTCATTATCTCAGGAGAGGAAAATGGAAATTCATGACTAAAAGCTGACCTTTGACATTTTGTATTAGCATTGAGTGACCACGACCTCGAATATTGAGTAGCGGAATGTCCCTTTGATGAAACGGAAACAGCTACCATCTTACCATCGAAGAGTTTAGTAAAACAGTGACTACTAGTTAAATTGATACCTTCAGAATTGATCAAAGGAGCTGTCAGGTATGTGAACAAAGATGAAAAAACCAGTGATTTCTTTTTACACATCATGGAAAAATTCCATACTGATTACCATGTAGCAGTACCCTGTATGTTATCATCTTGTGAAACAAATGAAGTTTTCATGAAATGTGAACAATTTTGATTATATGCTTAATGACCAGATCTTGTTCTTTTTTCTTCTGTGGAGAGAATTCCTTATTGTTTAAAGTCTCTTTCAGGATTTTTAGTTCAACCATATCCTTCACGTTCTATGTTCTTTCATTAAAATTTCCTATTGCCTTTTTGTAAAACGACTGGTATATTTGCAAATGGTTTTTGCACCAAATTTTTGTTTTGATAGTAGTTTTTATTTTCTCGCATGGTACCCTTGTTTTATGCTTTTGGAATGCCTAGATTTGTGCTTGATAAGACGGAATAAAGAAAGATTGCCATCAGTTTTTACTACTTTTAAGCTAAGATTAGGACTCTGTTTTGTTTTCTGAGCCCCTTTTTTTAACCAAAATTTGAATTTGAATGCTGAAATATTCAGCCTTTTAAATTTAAATATATGTTAATTGCTAGAGTTGGCAAAGTAACGTATACTCGATTAAGTGTATCGAAAAAAAGGAAAACCGTGGTAGTATGTGAAATGAGCTAATGATCTTTTTTTCATTATTGATTTTTAAATTGTAAATAGATTATTTATTTGTTAATATAAATAGATTATTTATAATAAATATAAATCAACAAGTGTTGGGTGTTTGCATTTTTAGGGGGAAACTTATATGCAAACCTTGCAAACGATATTGTTAGGAAAAATAATCACGAATCGTGAAAATGAATAGTAAAATGAATATAAAGAATACCAAAAAAGTTTAAAATTATAATGGCTTTTTAATAAAGAGAAGTATGTGAATTTCATTTACAATTATTTTCTAAAAGGTTATAAATACAATCGCAAATACTATAAAATTATTTGTGGTTTCACATTGGTTAAGAAAATTTGGTGGCTAATATCAACTAACACTTGACTAACGTTAAACAAACCAAAGAAACCATGCCTTGTATTCGGGTTGGATTGAACTTTTTTGTCTTTGGCAGCCTACCCCTCATGCTTTTATTGCTACTTCCTGCACATATCGCCATGTAACTTCAACCGTCAGAAGTACCCCATTGATTAAGTTACAAAATCAGCTTTATAAAATAAAATCTTTGTGCTTTAAACACAACATTCATTATCATTAGTGCGAAAATGCAGCTTTTTGTGTTCATCTCCAAAACCCAATCTTCTTCTCATCTCATGAACTTCATTGTGATCTCATCTTCTATTTGTGTCACCTATTTTGTTGTATCGATTTTGTTACTCAACGGCTCGAAGCCGCTGTCTCTGCGTGCGTATTCTTCTTACCAAGATGTTAATACACCGACGACAGTGGAGCATATTGTTTTCGGGATAGCTTCGAATCGGAAATCGTGGACGAAACGGAAGGAGTATGTTAAGTTATGGTGGAAGCCTCGTCAAATGCGTGGATGTTTGTTCCTTGAAAGCATGCCTTCTAATGCAACTTCAATGGATGTTGATGTTACTCTGCCTCCTATATGCATCTCGGAGGATGCTTCGAGGTTTCGTTACACTTATAGGGGTGGTCTTCGATCGGCAATCCGTGTTGCACGTGTTGTTTCAGAGACAGTTGCTCTTAACCATCCTAATGTAAGGTGGTATGTTTTTGGGGATGATGACACAGTTTTCTTTCCGGAGAACTTGGCAAAGACACTTTCTAAGTACGATCATCGGCTTTGGTACTACATCGGGGCTGGCTCGGAGATTTATGAACAGAACAGGATTTTTGGGTTTGGAATGGCATTCGGGGGAGCAGGCTTTGCTATAAGTTATCCACTGGCTAAAGTTTTGGCTAAAGTTTTTGATTCATGTATAGAACGCTATCCTCATCTCTACGGAAGTGATTCCAGGGTCTACTCTTGCTTGACAGAGCTCGGTGTAGGCTTGACACGTGAACCTGGCTTTCATCAGGTACCAATCAAGTTCTGATACCTGCAATGTTACATTCATCTTATTAGCTGTAAGAATTCGGTTCAAACTTTGTTTAAATCATTATATTTATGTTTGAATTCCAACCAGTTCGATGTTCGGGGTAATGCATTTGGTCTATTGGCTGCTCATCCATTGACACCATTGGTATCACTCCATCACATAGATCACATAGACCCAATCTTCCCTAATATGACAACATCCAAGTCAATGCAACATTTACTCCATGCAGCAAACGTTGATCCTCAGCGGATTTTGCAACAAGCGGTCTGCTACGATCGTTGGTATTCGTGGACTGTTTCAGTTTCGTGGGGCTATGCCGTTCAAGTATACAGCAAACGTGTATCTTTACCAGATGTTCTCCCTGTGCCAGAAACATTCAGGCAATGGAAATGGGGAAATGTATTGGCAGGAGTGTACACATTTAACACCAAAAAATTCCACCCACACCCTTGCCTGAGACCCACAATCTTCTATTTAAACAGTGTATCTTCTACCAAGCACGGAATAATCGAGACTGTTTACAAGAAATCTCACAAAGATTGCACGCTTTTCATGGATCCGACGCGGAAACTCGAAGAAATCCGAGTTTTCACTAAGAAACTAGACCTTAACCACAAGCAGGTACCATGCTGATCTCTCTTTTGAATGCTGTTTATAATTGCAAGTGAGGCTTATGTCAAGTTTTCTTGGTACTTAGATGCAGGCACCGAGAAGGCATTGTTGTGACGTGTTACCGTCTAAATCCGGCAAACTTTTGGACGTTGCGATACGGGAATGCGGTGAAGATGAACTGATTTACATGCATGCATAGATGTTTAATTCATGGGTAGATTCTTAAATGTCATATGTTTCTGGCATGCGGTGAAAGTTCTTCTGAAAGCATTATTGTATCTATTGAACTTGGCCTTGATTCATCATCGAATTCGAGCAGCTTGCGAATATGAATATTTCCTTTAGTTTTTCAGTTAAAAAGTAGAAATTGAAGAATGTTAGTAGATAGTTCATAGTTGAGATGGGGCCAAACCTCATGACCATCAACATGTAAAGGATGTAATAGCTTGTTCGAGGTAACTGAGATTATTGGCGTAAAACGTGAATGCGTAATGTAGTGAAGCCCATACAGAACATGAGGTCCAGGCCACGAGTTTCGTTGGCGTCGACTCTTTCTGTTGGTATACATGGATTGTGAAACCTAGTAAAAAAACAACAGCTACAAGTTCCCTCCCATTGAGGATTAAAAATTCGAGATTTAATTTAATTAGTTAATACAATTATTTTAAAAAGTGACATTTAATAAGTTTAATTTTGTTAAGAGAATTTTGGCTTTTTGAAATCATCGGATCCTTGAACAAGTTTATTATTATATACAGAGTGTTTATGTGCAGTTTTATTTTTGAGTTTTGTATCCCTATTTTATTGAGACATTGAGCAAGTTTACAGAGTGACTTTGCAGAGAGTTTGAGGTGGCTATGGTCTCTTGACTCTATTGAGAGTTCGAACAAGTTCATATACTAACTTTATTAATGGTGGATTCGAATGGACGGTGCGTTGACCTATGATTAGTATAAAAAGAGCGATGACGGTGAGACTAGATACTGTAATAATATTGTAACATGAGACAAAAAAATAAAACTAAATGCACTACACTATCCATCCAAACCTACATAAAAAACTCAGGGAGATAATGAATTCACAAAGCAGTGGTGCTTAGATCACGTCGTACCCAAATTGTCCATCAATGCCATATAAAGACATGAATTCAAATTTCAGAAAGAACAAAATTTAGATTTCCCTTTATACATTAATATGATTTCACTTTATAAATTCGATAATATTTTTTAGTGTTAAATTTAGTTATTCCATAAATTCAATTGAGAAAAAAAGTAAAATTAAATATAAACACTATAGAAAATAGGGAAAAGAATCGCAAACAGATGAAGAAACTCTGGAGAAATTCATTTAGAAAAAAAAGTGGTTGCAAAAAGATTTTTTTCCCTTTTATTGTTAAAAACAATTTAATCCAATATCCAATTAAAAATAAATAAAATATCATATCCATATTCATATTCATATTCACAGAAGCTAGCACGTGTGTATAAAATCTAAGTTAGTTTTAGAATATGAATGAAGGGCAAGGCCAGTCTCCTCTGTGACAATATTCTAGGTCTTGCTTATCCTTGTCTAGTGGCGGCGCCAAGACTTAGGGTATCCAGGCTTTTCAGCTATCTATCTGCCTTCACCGGTAATCCGTCGCCACCTCGTTCAGTTTCGTCACTCCCCAAATCCGCGACGATGCCGGGTGTTGACCCGCCGGGGATAGAGTGGCCTGCGAACAAGGTGCGAGACACCTTCTTCAAGTTCTTCGAAGGCAAAAATCACGTTTATTGGAAGTCTAGTCCCGTCGTTCCTCACAATGATCCCACTCTCTTGTTCGCTAATGCTGGTACGCTTTATTTTTTTCGATTTTCAATTTAGTTGTAGTTACGACTTTATACAGACGAATCGACCGCTGTTTTTTTTTTTTTAAATTCTTTTTCTTTGTTATATTTGTTTTGTTGATTGCGTGCAAAGAAGTATCATTTCCCAATTTCCAACTCCGTGATACTGAGCTTCTTGTTCATAATTTACTTTCTTTTTATAATACTATAGAAGTCCACTAAATTTATGTTAAAAATATTTTGATTTGATTATATATGTATTTTGTTGTGACTGGACAGGTATGAACCAGTACAAACCGATCTTTTTGGGGACTGTGGATCCGAACACTGCTATGAGCAAGCTCACCAGGGCGTACAACACTCAAAAATGTATTCGAGCTGGAGGGAAGCATAACGATCTCGATGATGTAGGAAAAGACACTTATCACCATACCTTCTTTGAGATGTTAGGAAATTGGTCTTTTGGGGATTATTTCAAGAAGGAAGCAATTGAGTGGGCTTGGGAACTCCTCACTAAGGTATCTATTTTATGCGTTTTTTTGTTTAAATTGTTTCTAAATGTTTGTGTTTCATATCTCGATGATATTCTGTTTATGTAGCTAATTTGCTAGGGATTTTATCAGTATGGGTTTGGAATGCTGGGTGTTTGTATGGTTGATATGCTGAGCTGTTTTTTAATATCTTTTCACAAATTTCCAACTTGTTTATTGAACTGCAGGTTTATGGCCTGCCTACAGATCGGATTTATGCTACTTACTTTGGTGGTGATGCAAGCTTTGGTCTTCCACCTGATAATGAAGCTAGAGATATATGGCTGAAGTTTCTACCCCCTGGACGTGTACTGCCATTTGGTTGCAAAGTACGTTTTTCCTTGGTTCTTTTTTAACCTTTGTGTTTGTGTACATGTAGCATGATGTATTTCTCTTCTTTCTACATATTGGGCATGAGATGTCTAAAATTTTCTGCTATCTTGAGGGTATATAGGAAATCTTCCTTTACATGATTACTATTTACTCTTCTTTGCTGATAAACCAAGTTTTTCGTGGTGCTACTTGTATATTTTAAGACTTATCCTGAATTTTAATTTGGATTTCATATACCTTATATGTGTGCATGCGAGCATTTGCATTTTGTTGTGTTGAATCTTATGATTGAGATTTTAATCTGTTTACGGCTTAGTTGAAGAAAGGAAATAACTTATCTTAATTTGGGGATAACATGTGAATAATAAGTACTATGGTCTATCTAATTGGTTTTACCTTTTTTTGTAGGACAATTTCTGGGAGATGGGTGATACAGGTCCTTGTGGGCCTTGCACTGAAATTCACTATGATCGAGTAGGCAACCGCGATGCTGCTTCATTGGTGAATAATGATGATCCAACATGTATTGAGATATGGAACCTTGTTTTTATTCAGGTACACTTTTTTGTATTAATGGTTATCCTTTCACCATTTTTGTTAATTAACCTATCTCATATGCATTCAGTCAATTGCTGTTAAAATTTCATAGTTATCCAAGAATTTAACCTGCTTTCATATGTGGGTGCTTCTGTGGTCAGAGAGTACTTGAACTGCACTAACTTTTATGCTAACATTTCATGCCAGCCTTTATTACCAACATGGTAGTCTCCTGAAGGTTTTCTGCTGATTTTTGCATTACTCTTATACAGTTTAATAGGGAAAGCGATGGCTCCCTAAAACCTCTTCCAGCAAAGCATGTTGACACTGGGTTGGGGTTTGAGAGATTGACTTCAGTACTTCAGAACAAGATGAGCAATTATGATACTGATGTGTTCTTGCCAATTTTTGATGTTATCCAACAGGTTAGATAATGGCACCGATGTATTTTTTAGTTTATATTTTATACATGTTTCTTTTTTAATTGATATCATGATTAATAATTTTCTGAATGTATATATACAAATGTGCCCGTTGACGCTAGTTCATGTGCTGTTTGTTAGAGATGGTCTGACCTTGATTCAATTCTTTTCTTTTACTAAGTTTTATATTTTTCTTGAAACTATAATTCTTGTAAATGTTCCATAGGAAGGAAAAATAATGATTCTTCTCTTTATCTTCACCAGCACTTTAATGGCTTATATACCTCTGTTTTCCATCTATGCTAGAATATATTCCTTAGTTACTAGTCTGATAAAATATTTTAACACTTGATGATTTCTTGACTTTTTATCGAGTTATTATGTTAAATACAGAATTTGCAAACTCTGAAGCTATTGAGAATTAATTTTTTCCAGTTTATCTGACTTGGCTTAAATTGGCTTGTTTGTTTAAAGGTTTTGGAACTGATGCTAGAATG
Source organism: Gossypioides kirkii (assembly GCA_005610355.1). Lineage (NCBI taxonomy): Eukaryota > Viridiplantae > Streptophyta > Magnoliopsida > Malvales > Malvaceae > Gossypioides > Gossypioides kirkii. The sequence continues at coordinate 38,062,445 of CP032246.1, forward strand.
AGGAGAATTGAATGCATAATTGTTTATTTTTCCAACAGGTCACAGGGGCACGATCATATTCTGGAAAAGTTGGGCCTGATGATATTGACAAAGTTGACATGGCATATAGGGTTGTTGCTGATCATATTAGAACTTTGTCTTTTGCCATTGCTGATGGTGCTTCTCCAGGTAGATTCTGACATGAGGTTTCTTGTTGAATGTTTGTTTAGATTTTTTGGTTAGTTTCAATGGTATTCTTTTGTATGATGATTGTCCATTTTAGAAATAAAGTTGTCCTCATGATTGTTGAGGAGGCGTTTTAGACGACTGTCTTTGATTGCATGTTTGTGAATGTGCGTGTTTATACTGTAATTAAGGGTGACCCGTACTTGACTTTTTTTTTAATTTCCATTTGCATCTGCCATTACAGTATATTACAGTGTGGAGGAGATTGTGGACTCCTTTTTGCTTTCAGTTTTAGGCACTGTCAGATTATGTTATCTTATCTTGTTAAGAGCAGCTCTGGGTGTGGCTGTTGGGCTATGGTGTTTGTAATTATTAAATGTATTAATTTTCAGGGTTGACTGACAATGATAAATTCTCTCTCCAAGTTTATGCTGTATGATAGCGTATTTTTCTTTCTTCTTTTCGATGATGTTCATTTTCCCTCCAGAATTTGTTGAATTTCAGCGCTTGGTAGTTGTTTTACTTTAGAAGTCTATTTAAATGCTGAGCACCTTATTCTGAAGACCTTATCATTTACATCTGGTCCATGTATTTTAATGTAACTAGGGATGTGCGTTGGTTTGTTTACACAGGAATGGTTTGTAATTGTTTCGTGTATTACCCACCTGATATTTTTGTGTAGAGACTATATATAATATTCTAAAGCTGATTCATGATGTTTGTGTTTGATGGATAGGCAATGAGGGACGTGAATATGTCTTAAGACGTATTCTTCGCCGTGCTGTTCGCTATAGCAGTGAGGTCTTGAAAGCTCCCGAGGGTTTCTTCAGCAGGTAGGAACAACCGATTTTTTTCTGTTTTTGTTTTGTTAATAATTGAAATGTATAATGCATTTTATATCTCCTTGAACTATTAAAGCAGTTTTCCAGAGCAAAACCCTATGAAGGAAATACTAAAAAATACTATGGGGACTAGGCACAAATATTATTTTAAAGAGGTTATTTAATTTTTTATAATTGAATGAATTATTCATTTATTGATAATTTAATATTTATTAACTTATAAATAATTTTATGTTTTCTGTCCTTGTACATGTATACTATTATTTTCTTACTAAGATAAATGAATGACCTATACATGAAAAACACTGGATATAGATTATAGTAATGGGATCACCTGTAGATGTAAAAAATTATTCAAAGGGTCATGAATATGCCTACTAATGATTATCAAGATCCAGATGACAATCGAGCGTAACTAATACACTCTCCAAACAAGGCATTTCAAGTAATGTGGTATGTGCATTTTAAAGATTAAAGAGTAGGCGCAGTTTGGTTTAGGTACATAGAGAAAACTAATTCTAGATATTTTGAGAAAGAGCTTAAATGAGAAGGTAAAAGTTAGGTGAAATTTTCTTATAGTATTATCTGAACTTTTTTTTTCTTTTTAGGAACTATAATTTATATATTTGTGAGGCCCTAGAGAATTATAAAAAAAATAATTTTGTATTTAGTGAGGTTATTATCTTAATAAACTGGCCCTAGTCTGGACTATGAGATTCAAGTAATTAAGATTATTAACTTTATCAAACATTCATTTGCCAAGGTTTTGTAGCATTAGCTTAACACTCTTGTCATTAACCTATAATTGGTCTTTATTAGTTATTAGTAATTATTGTTTGAATCCAGGCTTGTAAGGATTGTGGTGGAAGTCATGGGTGATGTTTTCCCAGAGTTAAAGCAGCATGAGGCACGAATTGGGGACATAATTGCTGCGGAAGAAGCGAGCTTTGGCAAGACTTTGGTGAAGGTGAGTGTCTGAGCTCAGGGCGTGTCATGAATTTCATTCATCCCAATATATCTTTCTGTTTTCCATTTTTGACGTATTTCTACGATGTTAAATGCCCTTCCAACTATGAAAAACATGGTTTGGGATAGGTTGCTATAATTTTGATTTTCAACATCTTGGTATCAATCAAGTGCTTTTATTGATTCCTTCTATCTGGCCATGTTGCTTAATTGTTTTTAGATATGATCTTCCTGTAATGATTGATGTATTGCCAGCATGTTCAATGATAATCATTAATAATTATTGACTTATGTTCAGGGAATCGAGAAATTTAAGAAGGCAGCCAAGGATGTTCAAGGGAGGATATTAAGTGGGCAGGTAAGTGTATTTCAGTTTATCTTTTTCTATCATTGAGGGCAACATGCACTATCAATGCATTATGCAGTCTATAATTTTCTAAATTATGCAATTTTGTCTTATATTTTGCACTTAAAGTGATTTATGAGAGAAGCTTTAATCTACCTTTCTAAGCTGGTTGTTGAACTATTTTTACTTCTACAATCTCTCAGAAGATTTCTGTTGAATTTCAATGATACTGATTGCTCTGAGGAATAGTGTTTAAGAAATTTTATCAATTTACTTGCAGAAGCAGATGATATATGCATTTGTATATGTGTGTATAATCCATCTGAATTTTGAACTTTTTTATTTTATATTTTATTTTATTTTTTATTCTAGTCTAGTGAAACCTGAAAGGAATGGATTTGGTAAGTCTTCACTTCCTTTACATGGACCATGGCTGTCTTACAATATGTTGGGTCTTTTTTTTTTTTTCTTCCAGGATGCATTTATCTTGTGGGACACATATGGGTTTCCATTGGATTTAACTCAGGTAGACAGGTGAACTTGGTTCTCTTTTCTATATATAAATCTATTTGCCTCTCCATCCTGATTTTCTTTTGCTGCAGTTGATGGCAGAGGAAAGAGGTTTGGTAGTAGATGTTGATGGTTTCAATAAAGCTATGGATGAGGCTAGAGAAAAGTCAAGGAGTGCCAGAAATAAGGTAATAGGATTTTGATTTGTGTATTCCATGGACATTTTTGTCTATAAACAGCTAGATTGTTTCCTCTTTGCTCTTTTTAGTGATTAAGTGAAAGATGCTAAGCATTAGTAGACAGCTGACGCTGTATTATAACCTAAACGAAAATTTGTTGCGTCGAGAAGCTGAATACAGTCGAAAGGGAATGCATCTTAGAAAGGAGTACTCACAGAATTGAGTTTTTTCTCCATATTTTACGCTAATAGAAGCTTTCTTTCCAGCAAGCTGGTGGTGCTATCGTCATGGATGCTGATGCTACCTCTGCTCTGCACAAGAAGGGCGTGTCTGCAACAGATGATTCCTTCAAATTCGTTTGGTTCCAGGTCTGCATACATCTTTAGATGACACTTAAGTTAGATGTCATTTAATCTGGTTTATGATTTTGGCTAGTGAAAGTATTGAAAGTTTAATGACTTGTTGACTATTGCTAGAAGTTGTATTTCAGCTACATCATGTTGGGAAAAGATTTTGTCTCTATCTGATAAGATCTATTAGATAATAGTGAAAATCCTGGTGGAGTGTGGGAAGGATGTTGACAATTTTATATTTTTTATTTTAAAAAAAAACTTTGTTTATTGATTTTTTAACTTTCATTGCAGTCTTAAAACAGTTACTTGTCCTGTTTGATGACTGATAATATTAGAGTGAAATAATCATCTATTGTTTATGTTGTCAGAAAGTCTATGTTCCTTAAGTTACTCTTTTTCTCTAGAATCTAGAATTGAAAAATAAAAAGTTTAGTCTGTAAGATTATCTCCTTTTTCATCTTATTTGATGGCATTATTGGAATGCTTAGGAGTTTTCTTTGTTGTAAAAGTTCTTTCTTTCTATTGATATGTAGTAATGTATCTCTTTTTAAATAATTAGATTACCATCTTCTTTATGTTAAGGAGGAGTCATGTACCTTTTGCCTGCATAACCTGAATTTAAGTTCTCTGCCGGAGGTGTTGCTATCTAGTGGGCTATGAGACTTTGAGGCTTGAAGACTTTTCTATTCTAGCTCTTTACTGTTTGGTTTCTTGGCTGCATCCTTTTGATGATGGAGTATTCCATCCATGACGATGTTTCTCACGTTTTTTTTTTCCAGCCCCATGAAAGTGTAATAAAGGCCATATACAACGGCTCTGAGTTTATGGAAAATGCAACTGCTGGCGATGATGTTGGCATAATTTTGGAATCTACGAGTTTCTATGCTGAGCAAGGTGGTCAGGTATTTAACTTAAGTGAAGTTTTCTTATCCTAGTGATGTTATCAATTTACTTTCTTTGGGTCTGTTTGAACCGGTGTGTAGGTTACTGGGGGTTTGAATTATATTTGGTTACAATGTGAACGATAAGTTTTATGATTTTGGGCCTGTATTGGTTCGGAAATGTTTTGTGATTGATGCAAGATGCAAAATGTTGAATGTTGTAGGTTAAAGGTTAAAGGCAAAATATAAATAAAAAACCAGTCTGCTAGCCTAGGGTTATGGGCAAGTAAATTAGGCTTAGGATTGAAATTTGGTGGTTGCTTACATGCTTTGATCTGGGAGTCAAGGTTTTGTAGATGGCTATGGTGGGTTTTACAGGGAATTAACTTCGTGCTGGTTATAACTTTATGAGTTTGAGAAGTTTCTTAAATATAGAAAAAGAAGAAAGGCAATTACGATTTGGGCATCTCTTCTAGATTTCCTTCGGTAATATATACGTATATTGTATTGATTTCCTTGGGTAATATATATGCAGTATGCATGTATATATTTTTTATATGATTCTATGCTTAGAGAAATGTGCATATGTTCATTGATACTGAAGTACATTACCATCTATATCTAAGGAAGTAATGCCAGAAGGAATGGGATGCTAGTCAAGTGGTTGCTTTCCTTTGTTGTGATTTATTTATTCATCTGACAAATTTGCTTGTGGACATAGATTTTTGATACTGGATCTCTTGATGGTTCCTTTGGCTCCTTCCAAGTATGTAATGTTCAAATTTTTGGAGGTTTTGTACTTCATATTGGTTCTCTTTCTGGAGTTTCTGGCAAATTCTTTGTTGGTGATAAAGTAACTTGTAAGGTAAAAACATAAACTTCAAATTACCTCTTATTTCTTATCTGTAAAATGATTTATTTCTTTTTTACCGGCAACCTTTTCATTATCCATAAACTTTAAAATACTACAGGTTGACTATGATAGGCGGAGGTTGATTGCTCCTAACCATACTTGCACGCATATGTTGAACTTCGCTCTTAGGGTACAACTCAAACTTAATATGCTGATATTCATGATTCTTTAGTAGTTTTTGTTCTTTTATTTCTTAGTAGTTTTCCATGATTCACATTCTTATTATTTGAATGTAGGAAGTGCTTGGTAATCATGTTGACCAGAAGGGGTCCATTGTTCTTCCTGAAAAATTGAGATTTGATTTTTCCCATGGTAAGTTCAATACAGGTTGTGTTTGATAAACTGTTGCAAATTTTTAAACCATTGAAAAATAAAATCTGCAATGGTTCTATCATTTCTAAAAACCACTTAATTAAGAATTTTCAAGTTAAATCAATTCAAGGAAAAATAAGTTTTTTTAGTTGCATTTATCTCAAATATTTTCCTTTTTAAGAATTCTCAAGTTAAATCAATTTAAGGAAAGATATGTTTTTGTTGTTATATAAATCTCAAATATTTTCCTTTTTAAATTTTACCAATGCAAAATACTTATAAAATCACATAATTTTCAGTACCATACCAACCAATTTTTATATCAGTAGATTTTTATTTTTGGAGTTCAATTTTTCTAAACTATTACAAAAGAATCAAATAAGCAATATACTCAGCATTTAATTTTCTGCACCATACCAACTAATTTTTATATCATAGATACTGTACCTTGAATTTTCTGAACTAAAAGTTGAACATTAATTCTTTTTTTGAATTTTTTCAATTATCCAATAGCACCTCAATTGTTATGCAATTTAGTTTATGGTATTCTTTATATCAGTATGCTAAAATTTGATCCAATGTTATTAGATCCAAACAGAGACGGAGCTATCAATGCTGATCATTTGAGAAAAATTGAAGCTATTGTGAATGAGCAAATAAAATCTGAGTTAGATGTATATTCAAAGGAGGCAACGCTTGCTGAAGCCAAGCGTATCAACGGTTTGCGAGCTGTCTTTGGAGAAGTAAGCTTAAGCATTTTTGTTCTTATGGGTTTCTAATTTTGCTTTGCTCATTCCTTTAAGTTATGTTTGTGTTATATTTCCAATGCAGGTTTATCCTGATCCGGTTAGAGTAGTGGCAATTGGTAAAAAAGTGGAGGACATTCTTGCTGATCCAGAAAACGAAGAATGGTCATCAATTTCATCAGAATTATGTGGAGGTTAATGTCTTTATTTAAATGAGTTCACTAGAAGCCTATGAATTTTGTGTTGAAGCTGACTTCCGAGGATTTTTGTAGGTACACACATAACAAATACACGGGAAGCAAAGGCATTTGCTCTTTTATCTGAGGAGGGAATTGCTAAAGGAGTTCGAAGGATAACTGCTGTCACCACTGAGAGTGCTTTGAAGGCAATGGAATTGGGTGGCCTGCTTTTGAAGGAAGTAGATGATGCATCCAATATGGAAGTAAGCTTGCTGGAAAAGGTGTGTTTATCTGACTTGGTCTATAAGACTTCAATTCCTTTCACCATTTTTGTTCTAAGTTGCTATTTTACTCTAATTATTCTGCTTGAAGGTGACTCCAATGGTATTTGTTTCATATATCTTAAATGCTTCGTTTCCAGTTGAGTTTATGCCATTTTCATGAACTTGTTTTACGACTTGTCATGTTTCTTAGATATTTAGTTTCCAAATTTTGTTACAATACTATTTTCTCAGTGCTCTTGCTTCCTCCTGAAGTGGTAAAAAGACCATAGAAATGTGCCTTTAGTTTGTCATGGTTGGATCATGGGTATTTTCAGATATTAAACCTCCTTATCTCATGCTGAAACTAAATAGGTTGTTCATGTAACAGCATAGTGGATATATATCTCCTATTGTGTGTTCTTATGCATAATGTGCAATTTTTAAGTTCATGTTTTTTACTTAAATCATGATAAAGGGTAAAATGCTTGGTTTCTTCTTTTTTTTTCCTATCATACATAGGGTGATAATTGTACTCTATTTAAGAGCGCATTATCTATGTTAAACAAGAACATTGGACAAGGAATATATACCATATTTTTCCGCCTTTTTTTATTTTTAATTTCTTTTGCCTTTCAAACTTTATTTTGCATCTTTACAGAAAGTGGCTTCTCTAAAAACTACTGTGGATTCTGCATCAATTCCTGCTGGCCAGAAAGCTGACATTAGGGCCAAAATTGCACAACTTCAGGTATCACCTATTTGCAGTTAGTTAATTATTATCACCTATTTGATTTGGCTCGACATTTTCCCTAATTTGCATCTTAGATCCTTTAGATGCTAAATTATGATGTGGATATGAGGACATGACCTTGTCGGTGCTAAGAAAAATTCCTGGAAAAAGTTAAAAGGTGCCTGCATTGGCGTAACATTCATGTTCGAGGCTAGAGCTGACGCTGAGTTTCAGCAACAATAGTCCAAATATAGTCTCTTTTTCTTTTGTTCAATTATATGATGGTCTTAGATTGCCTTCTAAATTGGTTTGTTTTATCAGAATCAACTGAAAAAAGCACAAAAGAAGATTGCTGAACAAAATATGCAGAGAGCTGTCACGACAGCAACCGAATTGGCTGAAGTTGCTGCCAAAGAGGGAAAGACTTTCTGCGTCACTCGAATTGATGTTGGTTTAGATGCAGCTGCTCTCCGCGAAGCGGTTTCAAAAGTTATTCAACAAAAGGTTTCAAGCAAATTCTGACCTTTCTTCTTTTTCAATTAATCGTATCTTTTATCAAAGTTTGCTTCACACATCTATGCTAAATGTTGCCATATAATGAACAGGGAATGCCGGTTATGGTTTTCAGTATCGATGAAACCACAAACAAGGCTGTCGTTTATGCTGGTGTACCTGAGAAATCTGAACAGAGCAAGCTATTGGAAGTATCAGAATGGTTGACAAATGCCCTAGGACCTCTAAAGGGGAGGTGTGGCAGAGGCAAGGGTGGTCTTGCTACAGGACAGGTTAGTATTAGTAACTCAGTGCTCGGAAGTCGGTTGCTGTGAGAAATGCTTGCATTTTTCTCATAAATTCGAGTTTGTTCGCATGCTCTGTTGTTTTTAATTTATTTACGGAATATACTTTTTTCCATTTCAGGGAACGGATGGTTCACATGTTAAGGAGGCCATGGACTTGGCAATTTCATTTGCTTCAATGAAGTTAAAATGAAAAAATTTTCTGCAACTTTCGTCTCTGCCATTGAAGAAGCATTGATGCTACTAAATTTCATCGATACATTAAAGTGAAACAGAAAACAATAGTTTGTGTGGAAATGCTGCATCTGCAACATAGACCCACTGTTTGTTCAAAATCTTTCACTGAAATATACTATTTTATTATTCACTTACGAACGTGTTTCGGCATATAGAAGAAAAATTATGCTATTGATACGCTTCGAACATCTCCACGCGTATTTATTTAGCAGTGAAAATGGATTATAAGAATTAACTACTTTTTTTATTTGATTATTTACGTGTTTAATTATTTTAATCAATTAATTAACTAAAATTGTATCTAACCAATGTTAATAATTTTTTATACGATATAACAATAATTTAGTAATAAATTGTGATTAAAAAAATATATAATTCAAAATAGTTCCAATCTGATTTTGCTAGAAAAATAAGAAAAATAAAGGATCGTTCTACTTAGTATTATGAACTAATGTTTATAGGGAAAATTAAATTTACATTAAAAATCATATCACTAATTAAAATAAGATCATTATTCAAATTTCTTTTCAAATAATCAACCTAAAACTGGTAATAGCTTCACATAAATATCTAAAATCAACAGATATTCCATGAAAACAATTAAAAAAAATTAATAAACTCATATGTTCATATGCTGCAATATATTGATCCAACAAATAGACTACTTAATATAAAAATAGAATTTAAGTAAATTCTTTTTTAATATACTAGTGTGATTACATGGTAATATCTGTTAATACTTTTTTTACTCTTTGTTAAATAAATATCATCGTTACATAAGTGATAAATATCATTTCTATCAAACATATGATTATGTAAGTTAAGTAATACTGATGTATTAAAAAATACAATAAGTGGGTATCAACCCAACCAAATGAAGTATAAATTATCTGAACTCAACGAGCGGTTCCAATAGAAAAAAGAATGATGTTCATCCTAAGATACTCGACTTTGAACATTTGTGTGTGCAAAATATATGTACGTTGTCAAAGGGTTAAGAAAATATTTTAAAAAAATGAAGTATAAATTATCTTTAAAATTAAACACACATATCAATTTTTTAAGACTATTTATAGAATAAAAAATAGACTATCAAATACTCACCGTACAACAAACAAATTGTAATTCAAGATATTATTTATTCAGATTTTATATTTAATTGTGATACAACAATAAATAATAGTTTGCATGAAGTGTAAATTCAAAATAAATATAAAGTGTGATTTAATATTTTGTTAAAATTATTTAATTCAAATAAAACTTCAAAATTTGGCATGGGTGGGTGGTGTATCGTCATGATCACCTGATCATCTCGGGGGAAGAAGAAGAAGAAGAAGAGATGGGGAAGCAGTGGGCTCTCCACTCATCCATCGCTAACCAACGAAATACCACCAGCAACGAACAGAGCAGTAGTTGAAGTAAGAGTTAGCCGGCCCCCACCAGCCATCTCGGGCCATCGTCCCTCTCCTTCATGCACCTTACCCTTTTTTGTCCTACACGTATCGACAAACCAGTCGTCACCCGCACGTGTTGTATAAAGGGAATCGCTTTCAGTTTGATACTCAGAGTCCCTTTTTTTTTTTTTTTATCTTTTCCCTTGTTTGTACTTCAACTACACCATAAAACAAATCCATTGTTGCAAGAAATGCTTCCACTCTTCTTCACATTGTGAATTTGCATTAATGGAGGAGTGGGGTCGTTTGCATGCTTTTCCACGGCTTTCTTGAACTTCTTTTTCTTTGTGTTAAAGAGGATGAAGGTCAAGAAAGCCGTGGGAAAACATGAACGGATTTTGTTTTATTTTGTGGTTCTAATGCTTCTGAAGGTATTTCATCTGTCATCCTTGTTAATTCATGCTTCAAATTTCTTTTTATTCTAAATTATTGCATGAAGATACACAATGGATATGGGTTTCCCTATCAGAAGAAGACTTAGGTTATGATGTCTGCTAAAGAAAATACGAATCTCACCTCAAAATATATTCTATTCAATACAGGGTTTCATTTCCCAATGTTTTTTTTTTAATTTGAAAGTAATTATATTGAGTGTCAGTGTTATTTTGTCTATCTATAAAATTTAAACCAAAATTTCATCTAAAAATCATTGATTTTTTAATCGAAAACAAAAATAAAGTTGTCTGACAAATAAATGGTTGTAAAATATCATCATGCGAAGCTCTTTTCTTAATCTTAATTTTATCTGATTAGAGCTTTTGTTAGTGATTTAAATGACATGAATTTAATTTTTTTCAACATTGTATGTAGACTATATATAATGGTCGGATCTGAAGAAGTTTTTTAGAGCAGCAGAAACAACTAATTTGTGATAGATTTTAATTATGATAGAGTTTAAGATTTAAAAATTGTGATATTCATGGTTTTAAGTATAACTTGAATTCGAATTGCATTATCGTCATTCATATTTGAGTTTTGTCGTGTAATATTATTTCATAAAAAATGTGGGATACGTTACATAGGAACTTATGCCGTTTCTCACAGTTTTGGTCGGCAATACAAGCCGACAAAGCAGGTGAACTGTCCATGACGCAAGACAATCGGTTTCTGCTTTGTTTTTTTCCCCCGATGAACGGCAAAATGAAAAGATGATGACGGCGGCTGAGTCAGGTGAGGGTCGGATCCCAAAATGAAAGATGATGATCAGCTACTCAATTGGTAACATTTTCACCCGATAATATCCTTTTAAATGCATAGAATTTCATAGGATTTATTTTTATTATATAAAATTATCGTTATCTCCTTCAATAATTGGGATTTTGTTGGCCTCAACGTGTGAAGCATTTCCTTCAGTTGTTACTCAACGAACGCTTACTAACTAATGGAGAAAGGTGCAGGCGAGAGATGTCAGATGATACACATTGTGGATATGAAATTGAATCAAACATACACACCATAAGTGATTGCTGTTTTGCAAAATCACTTTGGAAAAATTCCATTCTAGATACGGTTGAGGTACGGTTCTCTCTTCCTTGGGAAGATTGGATAGTTTCCAACTTGCCAACTGTCACTGTAACTCTAGTTGAAGGTGGCGAGTGGACCATCCTTTTTGCTGTCACATTGTTGGAGATTATGGAAGACGAGAGATGGTCGTCTTTAATAATGATAATATTGGCACTGGAGACATTATGATTGAGAGCTAGGAGAGGGTTAGACTCGGTTATGCTGAGATTGGCGCGGCATTTCGGTTAAGGGGGATCATGGCAGAGCAGCTGCGGGTGGTGTGCTTCGTGATGACAAGGGAAGATGGATTATCGGCTATAGCAGAATAGCCGAAGAGCATGGGACCTGGGATTTAGAAAATATAGGCATGAGGGTGAAAGTAAGAGGATGCTTTAATACCGCACATTCTTTGAATGCGGAAATCCGAATGTTATTTTGGTTGAAATGCTAAAATTAAAAGAATATTTGATTTTGCGTCCAAATCTTATTATGTGCATGTACTTTTTAAAACTGTATATAAAAACTAAATACATCCTCAAATTTATATTTGTTGCTTTTATGAAAATATTGAATTTTTAATAATTTCATAGCTGAATCGGGATCTAATTAAAAATAATATCAACTCAATTAAAATTTTTATTAATATAGATTTCAAATTTATGTAACACTTAATTAAAATATAACTTCAAAAAAAATTCATTGCAATTACTAAAGCCTAATTGTATATATTTGATTGGTCCTTTCACTAGCTCAACAAAAGCTTGATCGGGCTGCATTTTATTCTGAAAAAGTTCTATGATTTTGAAAATAATTTAATTGAGTCGATTTATTCGATGTAGAATTAAATTAGATTGTCGTGAAAATTATTCAACTAGAAAATTTGATTAAAAAAATTCTTGAAAAATTAATTTGGATAATCTAAATAATTTTTGAAAAAATTAATTTTGATCAACTAAAATTAAATTAATAAATTAAATTAAAATTAATATAATAATTTTGAAAATTATTTTTAAGATAGAAAATTGACTTAATGAGTAATTAAACTTGAAAATTGGATCTAAGATAGAAAATTGGGCATGAGAGCCCAAAACTGAGACCAAGACCCAAAAATTGATCGAATTGAGCCTGGTATGTGAAACCAAACCGAATCGATTGGGCCATCATTGGCCCGAATTGAATTGATAGTAACCGAACCAGCTCATGGTACCGGTGGTTACAACGACAACATTCCAATGATTGGCAATTGGTTGACGGTGACGGTTCTTCAGTGGTTGACTAGTGAAAGAATTACATTCCTACTGAGATTCTACCAGAAAATTTGATTTCAGATTAATTATCCCATAAATAATATTATTTTAATAGATTTAATATTAAATTTAAGGGATAAAATTCAAAATTATACATGAACTTTAATTTAATGTGAAATTGTATACATGAACTTTAATTTGGTATAATTATACACATGAAATTCTATTGTGGTTCAAATGTACACTTGAATTTTTATTTTTGTTTTAATCATACACATTTAAACAAATAAATACATCAAATTATGTTTATATTGGATAAATGTAATTATTTCTGTATGGACTATATAAACAGAAAATGATGTTATATAAATAATTGCGTTAATAATTTACAAAATTTCGATCAAATCAAAATTTCATATATGAAATTGTACAAAATCAAAATTCATGTATATAATTACACATTAATTCATGTATAGTTTTGATATTTTTCCTAAATTTAATTAAATATTTATCTTAATAATATTATATTAATTTAATATTAAAATAATTAAATTTAATCATAATTAAATTCTCTAATTTTTTATATAAAGAGGACATTAGATCATAATTAAACTCTCTGCAAAAATTATTTTAGAAACTTTTTAAAAATATTTTTTTATTTATAATTTAACCCAAATTTTTAAAAAATTACAAAATTACCTCACTAATAATTTTTGTTAATTTTTTTTATTTAAAGCAAGCCAACACTCAACAGGTAATCTTCAAAATAGCAGAAAAACCACTAGATTGAAACATTTATCCTAAACGAATAGAAAATATACAATTTTAATTAAATATTTATTTTTAAATATCACAATCAAGTTTTTGTTTCGAAAAAAATTTTAAAGCTCTAATTTTTCCATAAATTTATTTTTTGCTGCGTTTTCCAAAATCGATTTTTCATTCTTTGCCGGAGATTTTTCTCTCTTTAAAAGTTTTCCACGCAAAATATTTATATTCATTCTTCTAAACTTTTATTATCTTGTTGTTTATACAAATCGATCCCTAACATTTATGTAACAATTTATTAAAATATAACTCTAAAAAAATCTTGCATAACAATATGGCACCCTGATCGTGATTATAATACGAAAATGATCCAAATACATAAATGATAAATGCGTATTTGAGACCCAGCATACCAATAAAACAGAAATAAGTTGAAGGGCAATCGAGAAAAATGATTAATTTTACAGAAAATTGCCATGCTTTTGTAGAGGAACACCATCATGTTAGCCTGTTACTAAAAATGAGGCTATTAATGCTTCATTAACCCATTTCAAGCATTAATAAATAATAAGATTTACAGTTCAAGTCATAAATGCTGAGCAAAAAAAGAAAATCAAGTCATAAACTAAACACACAAAATTGGAACCAAATCATTGGAATATTTGCTAATATAGCAAAACCAAAGCAAACCCAGGACAAAGGGTAACATCACCAACTTAAAGCTAGACATAAGAAATAGTCTAGACAGCAAAAACAAAGCCACTCCCGAGACTTAAGTGACCCAACTAGAAAAAAAACATTTCCTATATCCTGTTGCGCCCAACCCCATCATCACTGATTTGATGTGAGAGAAGAGATAACTAAATGGACAAAAAATTTGGAGAAATCAAAGGTGAAGGGAGAATCACGCCTTACTAACGAAGAAAAATATACATACAGGAAGGAGAACTTGAACGCAAGAACTTACAGGACAGTGTTAACATGAAGGGCTTTGAGCAACGATGTAGCCATTTGTTTCACCAACACTTGGCCTCCAGAACGCTGCCCATCTCTGCGCTCTTCGATTAGATTCTGAAGCTTCTGTGGTAAATCATTCTCCACTATTAATTGTTTTGGTCGCGGGTGGTGCTCATAAACAGCCTGTAAAAAGAAAATTACAGTGATATTCTTGGTAAACATCCTCTTAACTCCAATGAACAACTACAGACTACAAAAAGAAATGCTAATTTTGCTCTCCACTCTCCTAAGTTAAAGTCACTTTCAAATAATCACTTTATAACATATCCTTTCTTCCATCATTACTGAAATAAATTAATATGGTTTGAAGTGCAATAGCGCTAATTTTTCATAGAGCAAGTACTAATTGGTCACCCCCATCAACAGTTTCCTCACATCACCTACATACAGTGAATACAAACTTCAACACCAAATTTCCAAGATTCCCCAGTCACATGGCATGCTAAAGTAGAATTAACATACATGACGTAAACTTCCCATCAAACAATTTCTCCAACTCAAATGATCAACTCAAGAGAACATGTTTGTTTAATTAAAAAGTGGCCAAAGCTGACCGCAAGGAGCTTCCTTACAGTAGAGGTGTCAGGAAAATGAAAAATCCTAATGGACCTAGAAAAACAAGTTTATAATAAAGGATCTTGGCATCCGCCAAATGATCTATAACAGAATAAGAAGTGCACAGATTCTGGCAAGGGAAAGGGTCGTACTTACCTTAATTAATTTAAGTAGAATAAGGCGAGCAATAGCATCCTGATGATCCAATCTTGAGATTAGCAAGGGCGTCAAACCATTAACAGCTAATGTTGTGTTTATTCGGGATGATTTCCTACATACGACATATAAATAGGGTCAGTTCAGCAAAACTTCCATATTAGGCAATCTCTTAAATGTCTAAAGAAAGAGGAAAGAGAAAATAGTGGGGTTGGAGCATTTTGAAAAATTAAACATAACCAACTACTATGCAGCTATGCAAGTATAAAATCAATTTGAATGTTGAAGGGTGAAATTTCTGAGCAGTGGCATATCTAGGGCCCTGGCTCCCCCTAAAATGAAAAATTGTCCATGTAGGCCTTTTAAAAATTTAAAAATTTTAAATTAGTAAAGGTAAAATTGCAGTTTGCCCCCCCCTAAAAATGATAAAAATTTGAATTAATCCTTTAAAATTTATAAAGTTATAGGCTATTAAAAATTACAATTTAATTTCGGCCCCTCCTAAAAAAAATTTCTGGGTTCGCGCCTGTTGCTGAGAATGTTCGGTTTAAGTCCTTAACCATCTTTAATCTAATCAATCAATATACTGCTCATATCCTCTAAATACTAAGACATAACCAAAGGAAGGGTGTAGTATCTCCTACGTGATAATTTTCAAGAATGGCTCCAATATGTGGACAAAATGTTGCTCCGGACAACATTGGAAAAACTTCACCAATCTCTGAACTGCATCCTTCTTCAGCAAAGCTTGTTCCACCTTGCGGTTGTCATTGTCATGAGCCAAACAAACAGCAATTGAATCTAATGCTGTCACAGACCATAGTTCATCATCAAGCAAACTTAAGTACACATCCAATCCACCATGGGCCCTCAACTGCTCCCTTGAATTACGTGATGCATGAGCCATGTCACACAGTAGTGGCAATGCACTTTGTTTTAAAGGAGAATCTGACATGATAAAATTCATCAAGTGTGGAATTATTCCATTTTCCGCTGCTTGTTCCTGTCTCCTCTTATTTATCTTGCACAAGTTGAACAGGGCATTCAGGACCTTCAGAAAGTAATTGAAAAAACTTATCAGAATAATGTCACAGGCACCGCAGAAAAAGAGCAAAAATCCAACCCAACTAAATAAGAATCACAATCGGATATGAGAACTTTAAAAAAAGAATTGGTTTGAGACTTAAAATACATTGCCAAGTGCTGAGCAGAAGAGAAGGAAAAAGGAATTAAACGGTATAATTAATAGGCTAAAAAAAAAAGGAAGAAGAAGAAGAAACCTGCTTAGCATACACGGATACACATTACCCTCAAGGCTGAACAATGAGTTCCCTAAAGCTAATTTATAGAATGCATGTGGATGTTTAGGTCAGAAGGCAACAATCCATGTCTCATGAGAGAGGAAAAAGGAACAGGAACTTACAAATCAACAAGAAACTAGTACATCAAAAGCAGAGACAATTTTAACTTATTTAGGAAAAACATTGCTAGTATTATCAACATCAGGTAGGCACCATCATATTATCTACTGAATTCAGTTAACATTTGAATTAAATCCAGGAGATAACGACCCGAAACAGTATGGGAAATAATTTAGACTAAGTTATCAAATAAGCAGGAGTTGCATTGAAAACCAGGTGCACCACATAATAAAATAAATGTGAAGTCTCAGATAATCTCAGATTATTGTAACTTAAGTAGATGAATCATGAGATATGATGATATATCAAATTTTCTAGCAAATGCATCATTAGGTATAAAGACCAAGTATAATAAGGCAAACCTCGTGATGTATTTGAGATACAAGAGGTCCATCTTTGAGTTCTAGATTTGGGATCAAATACTTAATTGCATCTGCTCGTTGAAGATTCTCTAAGCAGTTTGGATCAGTGGACAAATGATTAATACACTTCAGTATCTACAAAAAAAGATGAACAGTTAGTGCAAAGGATACAGGAGAAAAGAACGTTGAAAGCCAAAATATTTTTTACATACCTTTAAAAGAATAGGTGGCTCGATGCGATTGAACATCTGGAAAAGACGGTTGAGCAAGCTCTGGCTACACATGTAGGACTTAACGACTGTATCCGCTTGAGCAAACTCGAGAAGTAGGTCTGCCACCTTTTCCAGGTACTTCCTAGCAACATCCGCATTCATTGTTGATACCATGTTGGACAGTAACCCTGACGATGTCGTGCTTCCTGGTCTAGCATTTAAAACACCTGAGCCAGATAATACACCTGATGCTGTCTGAGAAGCTATACCAGATGTGGATGCTACTCCTTCACTAAAACCCAGTTGCCCAATTTTCTTACTCACTGTTTTATTTGAAATTCTAGGTGCAGAATCAACAACTCCATTTTCTCTTCCACAGCCAGAGACCTCTGAAACCATAAAGAAACTTGTGGCCTTGAATACAAGTCAACTACTTGTGTCTCATCAAAAGGTAGCATAAATTGAAACTTTATATGCCAATGGAAAGGTCACAAGTCTCATCAAAAGATAGCATAAATTTAAACACTATATGCCACAACTTAGAAAGTTCCAACATACTGATAAAAACAGGCAGTTCTAGCATAAGTATGTTTCAAGGAGTCACCAATTCCTAGTAGTAATAATGTGGTTATAGGAAGATAAGGACAACCATTTACATATGTTAACATCTGCATAAAGGAATTAGCAGTAGATCAATCAATCATGAGTACATACCTGCAAATTCAGCCATCAAGAAGTCTAATTCACCATTAGCTTTCCTGTCATTATTAGAATGTAACAGAGGTAGTATGCTTTCACGTCTCTCTGATCCTGGCAGGTGGCGTACATACTCCAATTGATCAGAGATATGTCTAGAAGGAGGTTCATTTGCCAATAGGCTAAGCAGAGGCCGAACTTGCTGTGCCTGGGTAGTTACTGAAGTGGGAAATCCATTAGATATACCTTCTATCAATTTGGGAGGTCTATCTGTAGATGTCCTGCTTGCAGAGGTACTTGTCCTCTGGTGTCTGAAATCAAGTTCTGCTCTAGCAGAATCAAGTTTCCACCGGTCTGAATTTTCTCGATCTCTGGAAATAGTTGAAGCTTCCTTGGTGGCAAGGTTAGAAAGTTTTTCCAGGGACGTCAGTTCTGCCAATTTAGAACCAACTGAAACATCCAATGCTCCATTGCTAAATTGAGGTCTGTCACTGTCAATAGCAAGGTAACGTGAATCAGGCAGATTGGCATCTGACCTCTGAGACAGTGAAGTTGAAGCCCGAGAAGGTTCTTGTGGAACAGTTGGAAAGGAATGGTCAATTATTCCATGCCTAACTTTGAGATCAGATTGATCAGTTAGAGAGAGAGGAGTGTCACTCTGAGCAAACAGAGGATGACTGGAATCTAATGGACCAGAACGTTTCCGTTGAGCAGAACCATCTACTGCAAATCCACCCCCAACAGATATGGTAGCAAGTCGAGTTGCCTCATTTAAACTATAAAGAGTATTAATAAGCCTCAGCAATATCCCGTTCTTAGCAGCTATCTGACAGAAATCATTCCTTGGGGTAGATCGCTGAAGCTTGAAGACCTGCCACATGCCATCAATTGCTAGGTGAACCATTTCCCTGTGTAAGAAGAGGCTAATGAGTTTTTTAAGGCATAGAAAACAAAATACACTAGAGCATTTAAAACATAATATTCCAAAATGAGAAGAGGTAGAAGAACCAAAAAGGCGATTGTGCATCAATGAAGTCAACAAAAATTTTGATCGCTTGATTATAGAGCTTTCCAAAATAGTATACTGTCACAAGTCCTGCATTAAAAAGCATAGCAACTATAGCCTCATTCAAATACACACGAACCTGTACTTTGCATAATCAGCCTCTAAGAAACCAACTAAAACAGGGATTCCACGGCAAGCTATGAACATTTGCAAAGTCAAGTAGCTATTAAAGGAAATGAACGTGGTCAGTACTAGCCTTTTCCATTAATTAAAAGCAATATTAAGCAATTGAAATAATGAGAGGAGAGAATTCAACACCTTGATAGACAAAGCTGCTGCAAGAAACAAGCTGCTTCCATCCGAATTTCCCGAGGACGATCAGGCCCCGCAAAACTCATCACAAATGGGATCTATAATATAATTTGAAGTGAAAAAAACTGCTTAAATACTACAATATCCACTTTAATAGTCCCTCCACTTTCTCTTTTTATTTGAAAAGATCAAAGAAGTAACACACAAATACACAGACAGAATCATGCGTACGTATGAAAACTTTTATTCACATGAACTAGCACTTACAAATCCCACAAGGCAAGCATTCTCCTGGAAATCAGTGTTGTCTTTTACAATCTGATTAATAAGTTGAAGCACAGAACATATAACCTGCAATTGGAATAAAGATTAACCTCATTAGTTGGTCTTCACCAAGCTAAAAACCAAGTTGGAAACAATCTAAGAGAATTTTACCCCTTTTCCATCTAGGAAAGAGGTTTCTTTTTTTCTTTTTTCTTTTCTTTTTCCTTTTTTTTTTTGTTTTGGTAATTGGTTGGGAATAGGGGATGGGGAAGGGGAAGGGAGCCTGATAGCTGACATACACGAGTTTTTGGGACATCAAGCAAGTCCATTAGAGGCAGCAAACCATGCTGGGTAACAAAAACAACTTTTTGCTCAGGACGCTGGTGGAAAATCGCAATGAGTTTCTGACAGGCAGTCACAATTGCATCCTCTGGTTCCTCTGGTCTTAGCGAGCTAAGTAATCTGCTAAACTCAACAGCCTGTAGCGCAACGTGAAAATAAAATAAATGCCTTTTTAAATCTCTCTGCTTCCAGAAACAACAATAACATGAGGAAGGTTCAAAATAAAAAATTCAACAGAAAGAAATCCGATACATAGGAATAGAGAGGGCAATGGGGATCAGATAAGGATTGGGAAAAAGTACAAATTCATTATTTTAGTTACTCGAATGACCATGTTTTATCCTCATGATATCAAAAATATTCATTCAGTCATAAATCTTAAGGGGAGGGGGGATCCTAAAATAATCTCCTTAGCATTCACACAGCCCAGGAGTATCTGCAATGTGCAACTTTTAATAGGAATTATTAGAAGCATATGCAACCTGATGAAGGCTCTCATTGCTTGAGATGTCTACCAATGTTGCTTCGACTCTTCACTTTTTCTTGAATTATCTGTGTCCAACACATATATGGACATGGGTATGGAGGAAGACCCCAAGGACCCTCCAAATACATGGAAAAACTTAAAAGAATTGAACATACCCATGCCAAAAACATTGCAGTATCAGACACTCCCAGTTTTGAATGAGTAACATAGATGCCTACTCACCACAAGACTGGTGATTAATAAAAATTAAATAGGAAACTACCCAGGATCCAAAAACTAGATAGCAGTATGATTTATAATTTTCAATAGAAAGATCTTAAAATGTAAATTTACTAGATTGAAATTAACAGCAAGAGATATGGGTACACTCATTTATAATGGATGACTAAAATCAATTGGAAGAAAATTTATGACTCAAAATACTAAATGGCTACTTGAGAATAGAATTAATAGTAACTACTTCGAAGAAGGAATATGTAGGTTCAGAAAAGTAAGAGTGAACACATGCATAGGTTGAAAATCAAAATAGCAATATACAATTTTTTTTTTATCAAAGCAATATACAATTTTAAACTTAAATAATGTTGCTGTAAAAAAAAATTTGAAACTTAAATTATCAATGAAGATAAAATTGAAAATGTTCAAACAAGTAACTGCACATAATTTTTCTTTTTTTGGAAGAAGTACCTGCACATGCTTAATGGTATAGAAGATACTTTAAACCTATTAGAAACAAGCTCCAAATTTGTAAAGATCCAAAACAACAATAGGCCTGAAAACCTCAACATACTCAAGGGTGGAGTGTATTGCATATCAAAAGAGGAAGCAAGGTTCAATTACAGAGAAAAGAAACCAAAGCAGCTTTTCAAAAGAAATGATAGGAACCTGTAGGGGAAATAGGCTGTCAGCGGGTAACTTCTCATCTCCAAAAACCTGACCACAGCAATACCATAAACAAGAGAAAAAATCAACATGTGTGGCAGTAGCGCATAAACATCATGCTCCTAGCACACCAATTTTAAACATACCAAACCATCGATGTCAATTACATCATCGTTCAAAACACCCATCATTACGCGAAGCAGGTTACCACCTCCATTTGACTGCCCCATTTCCTCTTCCATTTGTTTCTTAGCAATTGTATCCCTTAATTTCTTAGCTAGGTCATTCTTTCCAGTATCGGGCAGAGTAGCTTTGTTCACATTTGATGCAGATGCAGATGTTGAAGCTTCAGCAGCACTTTCCACCAGGTTTTTCTCAAATGGATGAAACAAGTCATCCAAGGAAGCATCTCCGGGAGGATCACTAAATCTACTTAACTCATTCCCAGTAGAGATCACTGAAGCTTTCACAGCCTTCAAAAATGGAATTAAAATTGTAAGATTCACTTTTACTTTCATCAGGAAACCAAAAAGGTTAGAAAGATGAATGTTAAAATGATGACAAGCCGTGTACATGGAACAGTTGAACAGATAGAGAATTTACAAGAGATTATCTTAGGCAACTAATATCTCAGTCCAGAGAATTTAGGGCTAGTAATAAATATTTTTCATAGAAGAAAGGTAAAGGACCACAACACAAAAGAATATTAAAGCCATTATTATAAGTTCGATCTGAACTACAATGTTAAAACGGAAAAAAGGTACTGAATACATCTATTGATAGTTGCTTAACATCTTTAAAATCTCAAATAACAGCTTATTAGCTCATTAAGCAGAACATGAGAGAAGAAGATATTTCATAGAGATAATTAGTTCATGATGTCATAGGAACCAAGATTGGTTGTTTCAGCCAATGCAAATCGCACCTAAGCATCCACATGGAGACACGCAAAGAAATGTCAGAGAAATGCATCTTATAGAAATTTCAAGGTAAATAAATCTAAATTATTTTAATCCACCAAATTAACTTTTTTTCAGAAACTAACAACATTCTATTAAACATTTACCTTTTGCAGACCAGCATCCTGAGATATAGGTCCAAAGCCAAATGATGCATCCTCAATATCAATTGAACTTCCTTTGCCTCCATGTCCTTTTTCTGTATGTTTCCTTCTTGACTCAGGAGATCCAACATCACCATTCATCATAACTTCATCTTGATTTGATGTATCATGAAGCTGAGCAGAAGCATGGGCAGCCACCACATTCTTAACAGATAGTCCACCAGAACTACTCTGTAACGATAAGCTTTCATGAATGGCTAAGGTTGGAACTTGATCTGATAGTAGATCATTGTCTAAATTATTTGCGGTTTCTTCAAGAACTCTTTCCTGAAAAGCACTCTGCTGAAGAGTGACTTCTGCCGATAAGAACTCTTTCCCGGAGCTCTGACAATCAGACATTACAAGCCATTAATGTGATAGAACCAGCATCCGCTAGCACCAGTCATTGGGAAAAACAAATAATTAGGCTTCAAACAACTTAAAATGTTTTGAATTTACTAAATCTTTAATAAATTATTTGTCATTTATAGCTTCCAATTTCAGTTAAGGTTTCTTTGCAAAAAAAGGCTCACGTTGAAAAGGTTCTCACTGTTTCAGATGCCTCCACTTTCTCCACAGGAAGACTCTCTCCAGCACTCTGATTATCTCCACTAGAGCTTTCTGCATTTGCTGCAATGTCTTCAGATATGTTTCTGCCAAAGGAAATAGGAAAACAACCGAAGTGTAAGTCATCATGATTCATGAGATAATGCTGGAGTAAGTAAAACACAAATAGCATGGTTAAAAATGTATTTAGTTGCCAATCAAGCAAATAAGAAAAAAAAAAATTACTGTCAGCTGAAATACAGAAGTGAAGACACTATCTCAGAAAATGAAAAGATAGGAAGAATGATTCAAATATTTATAGATAAAAATAAATAAGTGTTAAACTCTAGAATTTTCAATCTATACATTTTATAATAAAGAACCCCCCCCCCCTTTTTTTTGTTCTTTGGCTTCATTTTGAAGTCTATATATTGCAAAAAAGGAGTTAGAATAAGGTACAAAAAGATTTAGAAAATCTTTAAGAAATGCTTGAACTCCGGAGAGAAAAGGGCCAGGTAACAAGGTTACAATAGAAACCTTCATAAGCAGATGCGTCCCCATAATTTAGTATGAAAACTGAAAGCTACAAGAAGACTTTAAGTTATAGCCAGATGACAAAGCTAGAAAAGGCTAAAAACTTGAAATTTGTTGCAAAATGCAAAATTTTATTCACGTTCTTGCTGTCACAACAAAATATGCAACCCAAACAACTTATCTCAGACAGGACTAGGTAAAAAAAACAAGATACATGACATGAAATAGAGAACATATATCTATATATATACAATCTCATAAAGAAATCATTGACCGATTTACTATTTGCATGATTGTAGGTCCTAGGATAAGTGGGACCATGCAGCACATAACTTCATGAACACAACTGAAATCCCATGAAGATGATTTCCAAAACACATTAAATGCAGCACATTGTTCTATATATACCTAATGGTTCCACTATGACGCAGAGATGACTGCAAAGCACGTTTGCAATTACGTATCCAAGGGTGAGAAAGCAGTGTTTTTGCATCAGGCCTCTGTCTGGCATCCTGAAAATTCAATGAAGTGTCACTAACAAAATAACAAATCACCAATGACTTCAAAGGGGTCAAATGAATATTAGTGGTGTTTTGATACAACAGTTTGAACTTAGCAACCACCATTAACTTGGATGACAACAAATTTAACTCCAGTAGTTATCATCCAATCTACAGACCAAGATTGAAGGCCATATATTCTTTTGGCAGCACAGCTGTCAATTAGTCTATGACATTTAGCATGATATCCTATATTGCTTGGCTTTTGTTGATTTCATTTTGTCTTGAGGGTGGCTGCCCACCAAAGATTTTATGTTTACAAGTATGTTTGCTTACTGCAGAACTTTCAGCGAGTGACTTTTTTCCTTCTTTTTGTTTATTAGAGAGAGAGAGAGAGAGATTGAAGTATCATTTAAATCATTCTTAAGGAGACTAGTAACAAATATCTATTTGCTTTTGGTCTTAATAGATTTCACAGTTATAAGATCAGCACATCTCACTCCCATTAGTAGAGATCTGTCCTTACTAATAACTAATATTATTCTGCCTACTCAATTAAGCATGACTCGTGGATAATAAACTTTTGATAAGATGAAGTGATAGTTAAAATACAAAACTGGAACTTCATTTTTCTTCCACTTACCTTCTTAAAGCATTGGCGCAGAAAGTCAGTAATGTCTGGAGATAGGCTGTCAGGTATTGGTGGATGCTCATCCTGAGAGTAATATTTAAAAAAAAAGTGCAATTTAAGGCATGACAAAAAGAAAGTGCTTGTTAAAGCATTCTTCAGCAGTCAAATGCGAAAATGGAATGATTTAATCAATAGGGAGGGAAAGAAAAACAGAAACTCAGATAGAAGAATTTACTCTTATCTTAAAGAAAGACTAAAAGAATTGCTGGGATATAAATGTCAGACAAACCTGCACAATCCGAAAGAGAGCTGGCATAGGCTGCAAATCATAGTACGGAGGCACACATGTAAGCAGTTCGATCACGGTACAGCCAACACTCCAAATGTCAGAAGCAGCACAAACCCCTGACATTTCAATCACCTGAAATATAAATCAACCTCCAATGTAAGGCTTTCATATACCTCAAGTGTCACACATGAGAACTTGGAGGAACAAATTTGACAATTAAAAGCCACACTCCAATCATTAGCAGGAGCCAAAGAACTACCTCTGGGGCCATCCAATATGGTGTTCCAACAACTGAGTGTGTGTTAACATCAGCCTCAGTTAGTTTTGTTGCAACACCAAAATCAGCAAGTTTCACAAGACCCTGAAAAGAGAAATTGGGGGTAAGTTGGGAAGAAACCAAGAGAGTCCATTCACCCTAAATGAAGACCATCATATCGAAGTTGGAAACAAGTTTAGAAGGAAAAAAGAGCCCAGTGACTATAATGAACCCACACAAACAAGCAGGGACACCGAGGTTTGAGGCAATAAAATAAGGCCACAGGTTCAGCAGCACACAGCATTCCACTCTAAAAATCCTTAAGCACTTTGGCTTCATTTATATTAGCCGATTTCTCACTCACCACATGAGTTGCCAAAGTAAAAGGTAGTACATGAATTAAGTGGAGCAAATTCAATTAGTCACTAATGGCCCCATAAATAAGGAGGCCACATGGTATTGTTCTCTTACAAATCTTTTCTTCCATGCTCAAATTTATAGAAAGAGAATCAATAAAAATAACTGATCAAAAATAGCAATAATAAAACTCTCCAAGGATAAGAGAAAACAAAATAGCTATTAGGTTACCTCTTTAGTTGTCAAAATATTTGCACCCTTAATATCCCGATGGATAACACCCTGTTCATGCAGATAAACCAAGCCTTCCAAAACCTGCTTAACAAGTAATTAGGATATCCAAATGATTTTAATAGGTAAATGAAGCAGTAAAGTGCAGAAATACAAACAAACCTGAGAAATATAAACAGCCACCAATGATTCTGGAAAAGGCCCAAATTTATTTGGCTTGATAATGTTTGCAAGTGAACCATTCTCCACATACCTATTAAAATGAAAGCAATAACTGTAAGTTTCTAACAGCTGAGAACATGCAATCACAATGTAAGGTTTCTTACTCAAGAATTATATGCAGATGAGACTTTGTCTTTGATGATCCAAGATACTTCACAATGTTTTTATGGTTCAAATTCTGCAAAGAAGCTCAAATGTTAATTAGCATCAATAAGTCGCTGACAAAATTCTGTACATGTAATCCAACCAGCAGCAGACAACAATTACCACAAAGATGAAGTAAACAACAAACAATGGACAAGGAAATTAAAAGGTATTGATAGTTGTTAACACAGAGGGTTGGAAGTAGGACATCTTCGGTGCACATATGGCAAACCCATGCATCAAATAAGCACGTGAGAATTTTGAAGTAGCATTATATCAAAAGTTCAAAAAGCACCAAAATAGACCCAAAAAGCAGTTAAAGGAGGGAGTTACCTTCAATAAATCAATCTCTTGCTGCAATATTAGCCCATTCCATGAACCGAGTGTATCCAAAAGAAAAAGGCAACATGTTAGCCAAGCTAACACAAAAGAAACTGGAAATAGTAAATGCATGTTTCAGAATTAGCATTCTAAGGACCCAATATAAAAATTTATATCTATTTTTCATGTTTATCACCTAATTCTTCCAAAGTGTTGAACAAATATGTTAAATAGACCTACACTACTCGGACTATTCATTTTTCTTTGAGTACCTATGTCCAAACTCATGTTCAACACATGGATATGCAAGTATGATCTCTAAATATCCTCAAAATACATGGAAGAACTTAGAAATCTAATCATACCCATGCCGGATGCATTCTTGTTTCTGACACTCACACCCAAATCCAAGTAACATAAGAAATAAACCACAATTAAGGCTTGGAATGATCAATGATCTCTAAATAATAATAATAACTGCAGCAGGTTACACAGCAACAAGGCAATTTTGTTGATAACAAGAAAACATGATAGGGGCTAAATTTCTCAGAAAATATATACAACAAAGAGTTGGCGAAGAAAAGTAAATTATTGAAGAAAATAATGCAAGAATCTTAAACATTTCTCGGTAAGCAGTCCCTATGGAGTAAACAACTCTCACAATACAAATAAACTAGTAATCTCAGGATGATCCTAAGTCTAGAACCCCTTGGTGTAACTATAGTTCGATAGCCTAAGGGTTTTGTTAGCAAGGAAAGAAAACTATAGTTTAACCACTAAATAAGAAGATATTAGCTAAGGTAAATCATCCCACTATTTCAACCACAATCTTCTCCACTAGATCGAGACTTCAATCAAATCCTATACAAAAAATATTAGCTAGATTCTTCCAAATGCGTAGGTGATCTTCTAAAATAGGCAAGTGTAGGTGGCACTATACCAATACACCCTCCCTAGAAATTCTCCTTGTCCTCAAGGTAGAAGGAAGGAAACTGATCAACAAGAAGGTGATAGTCTTCCCAACTCGATTCCCCTATAGGGCGATGAAGCCATTGAACAAGTAACTCAAGTGTAGGACCTCCAAAGTTCTGAAGCCAACAACGTGCCAATATACATTATGGTTCTACTACCATTTCCCAACTAACATTGATGGGTAGTAGATAGGTTGTTGTGACTTTGAAATTTCCGATAGTAAGACAGAGAAGTGACACATGAAAGATAGAATGGATTTTAGATGACAAAAGTCATTACAATTTGTAAGGTAACTGTGCAAACTCTAGAAGGACAGATTGGATGGGAGATGAGGGTTCGAAGGTGTTACGTGATGTCTCAAGAATTTTATTTACATGGAAAGAGGCATCATCTAATTGGTTGGTTAGAACCACCTATGGCTTATATAGCTTGCCATTGAGATGAAAACTCATAAACATCTATTCTAATTTGCTTGAACTATGTTCAAAGATGCCAACCATCTCATCCCCAGAACCAAATCTACACCGTTAAGGGAGGATAGGTAGAAGTCTTATGTGATGGTTAGGCTTGACAATTGCTCGAAAAGACCTTTACAAATTTGTTTACAATGAATAATTTCATCATTCTCAAGTTGTACATGACAAGAGAGATTTGTTGGACTAGAATTATAGGTTGAACCACTGTCCGCTGATACAATAACTTGAAGTCATCAATTTTTCCCTCGAAGCTTCATTGTAGTTTCTCAAAATTTGTTTGTTTAGCATTGCTTATAGCTCCAAAAGCACTTTTGAGAAGCAATAAAAAAACAAAGTAAAAGTGTTATAGCGAGGCTGAAGAGCTCGCATTAATTAGTTTTGGGTCTGTGGGCTAGCTTGGCTCGATGTGGTCAAACTAAGCCCTATGTTGCTCCAATTTGGGCTTAGCTTGGACTCAAATTCAAGGGCCAAACTCATGGCTTTGTAGACTCTTCTAGGTTTGTCGATCCTAACATCAACCTTTAGCTCCTCTTTTAAGCCATTAAAAACACACCCAATAGATAATGGTCAAGCAAGTTTGAGACTCGTGAAGATCCCTTAGCAGATTCTTGTCTATATTCTTGGACAAACCTTGTCTATAGTATATTACAAAGATGTTTATCAATATTTTGGAACTTCGATAAACCATAATTTTCTTGCAACGCTTTGACAAGCTCCTCCCAATAAAGTTTGCTCCCGATTGATTCTAGAAAATAAGTCAAGGGCATCACCTTTAAGATACATAGGGGCAATGTTAACTTTGATTTCCTTTGGAGTTAGATAATAACGAAAATATTTTTCCACTTTTTGGATCCATCCATGGGGATCACAATCCTCATTCCTAGGAAATTCTACCTTTGCTAAAGAGCACCATGACTGATCCCTCAACCACAAGGATTATCCATGCCACTATCATTTGCTTCTAACCAAGCTAATCTTCCCTTCTCATGAGGTCCAAAAAATATTTCCTTAGCCTTTGCTTTGTTGGATATTCCGACGTTGATTTCCATTGGTAGGGCTTCACTGGATTAGGCCTTAAGTGCTGCCACTTCTACTACTACCAAGTCTATGAAGTTTAATTTAGAAGCTTCGACAGTTAATTGTTGGGCAATGGAATCAAAATTAGAATTGGCTAAGGATTTAGTGTTTGTGTCGATTAGATCTTTTTAAAGATTAGAAGATCCAATGTTCAATGATGATAAATATGCTCTGATACCAAAATAAAGGAGTTAAATTTAAAGATAAACAACAATGAGTTGCAAAAGAAAAGATATTTATTGAAGAATATAATAAAAGAATCTTAAACATTATTCCTCCAATGTGCAACCCGTATGGAATGAACAACTCTCCTGATACAAACATACTAATAATTGCAATATGATCCTAAGTTTAGAACCCCTTGGTGTATTTATAGTCTAACAGCATAAAGGACTATGTTATTTACTAGGAAAGAAAACTATAGTTAAGCCACTGAATAAGGAGGAGCAAATATCAAAACCACAGTTAAGTGAGGAAATAGAGAAATGTGTTGCAATAGTAGAGAATCATCCCACTATTTCAGCCACAATCTTCTTCACAAGATCAAGGTTTAAGAAAAACCCCATGTAAGACATTAGCTAGATTCTTCCCATATGTATGTGATCTTCTAAAATAGGTAAGCATAGATGGCACTATATAAAAACATTTACAAATACTCTAAAATCAATCAATAAGTACTCAAAAAAGGTTCAAGACAAAATAAACTTCAAAATGGCAAGTCCTAAGTAGTTTGGATACAAAATGTGTAGCTCGTCAACATAAGTCAATTATAAATCTAAGGATAAGTATATGCTTTATTATGAGAAAAGAAGCCCCTTATTGAAAGAAACTAAGAAACATGCCAACCAACAAAAGGGCTCCATTTTCAAACAATCATTCATCCATCGAAACACCTAGAAAACATGTTATGATCTAAAAACAATCAAGAAGCAATAAGTGATTGAACCTTATTGTAATTTAACATTTGGAAACACAACCACTAATGAACTGCCCATATATAGCAAACCATCTTAGTGAAACTCCGTACCCATTTGAAATATGTAAATTTAGAAACTCGAGCAAAATTCAAATATTAAAATCGAACCATTATAATATTGAGATCCTCCTGTGCAATGTTCTCCAAAGACACTTGTTTAATTGCAACAAAGTCTCCATTCTCCAAATCCAAACCTTTATAAACACGTCCATATGCACCTTTTCCTATTTCATCTCCAAGCATCTATACAAAAAAACAGAAGACAACATAAATTTCAATCTACTTTATATGTTTCCGAGGTGAGTGCTCTATTCCTACATCAAATAATTAACCAGGGAAAATAGAAAAACAAAAAACTTAAATTCAGCTTTCAAGGAGAGCTCAAAAGCAACAAAAAAGAAAGTAAAAAGAAAATGGGAAACTGGAAGTATGTAATTCTTTCCTATATCCTTTTTTCCTTCCAATTTGTCATCAACTCGCTGGAATGAGGAGCATTTGACGAACAAAACCTTCACATCTTAATTTTCATTTCCATTTTACTCCTTCATCAACTCAATTTTGTAACCGACCAAAGCCGTAATTAACAGAGAAAAAAAAAGATACGGAAATCAATAGGAAGGGTAAAAGAGTAGAAATTCGAGGAAAATAGATCGAATTATGGAAAGGGACTTACGTATTTGTTGTCGAGAGTTTTAGATTTGTGGAAAGCGGAAGAAGCTGTTTGGCGAGACATTTACTTGTGTTTTTATGTATTCTGCAGCTTCAGCTTCTTCTTCCTTGTTTTTACTTGTTTTAGGGAGTGAGAAACAAAGGCAATCGGTCACTGTTTAAAAGAACCCTACAAGAAGAAATGCTCCATCTTTTGACGACAAAATTTAGGGTTTAGAATCGCAGGAATCCAGAGACGAGGCCATAGCTCCTGCGAAGCCAAAAGAAAATAAAAGAACAAAAATGAAAAAGAAAAGAAAAGAAAAGAAAGAAAGTGAAAGAATGAAAGAGAAAAGACCAATTGAAAGACTAACACTGTTACTCCTATTTACTATTTGGCGTGAAAACAAAATTGGCTTAAATGCAAAATTGACCTTAAATTGTACTACTTGTCTTATTTAAGTACTTAAAAGGGTTTTTTTTTAAGGGTAAATTACACCAACAATCACTCAATTTTCATTTTTCGAAACAAACAGTCAACTGATTTACATTTCAGTCACTCAACTTTGAAAATATGACAAAACAGTCACTAACGTTATCAAAAAGTGACAAAACAGTCACTGATTAACAGTTTTTATTAGGGACTTAACGGAATGATGATATGGCAAGTTAACTAACTGATGTGGCTAGTTAACTTGTCGCGTTAGATAAGTAGTCAAAGGGTCAAAACAAAAAAAAAAGATGATTGGGTTTTTCTTTTTCTCATCGTTGACTTTCTCCCCCTCTTTTCTCTACAACCCATTTTCTTTCTCTTTGAAAAATATGCCGCCATTAACATCTCTACAACTCTTTTATTTGATTCGGTTCTGTCATAGTCGTCGTTGTTGTTTTTATTTGATCTCTTCCTTTTAAGGATGTGTTTGTGTTTCCCCATTCTTTTATATAAGGTTCCAATAAAAGGCTGATGACGAATGCACAAATTTTAAGATCATCCAGGTAGATTGATTTCCGATGTAGTGATAGAGAACGAGAGAGAAATGAGAACAAGGAGAGGGATTTCTTACCCTAGAGCCCATGTTTGTTAAACAGATGCAACAAATTATACTAACCAGCAACATTGGCAATAACCCTATGTGAAAGACAAATGACAAAGTACTTGCTACGTCATGGGGTAAACTGAAATCATTTATCAAAATCAGAGCAAGCAAATCAATTATACTTGAAATTATATATAGAGTGAAGCTACAAAGTACAGACAAGAAGAATACTAAGCTATGGAAAGAATGAGATTTCTACTGCAAAATAATGCAATTAAAATTATTATCACTTATTATTTCAGTTAAGAAAAGGAAACCCAATATTTTTTTCCACTAAAAAATCAAACAAACAAGAACAATGAACATCAATCTATTAAGAAAGAAGAAAAAAAAAAAAAATTACCCGTGTAGTTTTAGTAGAAGGAAAGGAATCCAAAAACGGTTTGATCTTGAAGCAACCATAACTAAAAAATCTCTGTAAGGGTAAACTCACCTCCATGAGAGAATAATGTACAAATTTTCTTTATTAAACTGATACACAGCAAATTTCACCCCTGCATCATCATACAAAAGAGTGATATAATCTCAAAGCTCAATCATTAAAAATAATTACAATTTTAAACCGATCAAAAACTTTCATTTGTCTAATAATTATTGGCCTATGATGCAAGAATAATGAATTGAAATGGGCATTTTGAGAATTGAAATGGGTACATATTACTGTAAAGTTTGGCCTGCTTGGCTGTTTTCAGAATAAATATCAAAGAATTAAGGCTTTAACAGCTACTAGTTGGTATTAAGTGTAGGATGAATTAAAAAGAACCGTAAAATAGAATCAAGTGGTGAATTTGTCAACTGTCAAATTTGCAACATGTCATTGTATGTATATCTTTTTTGATGAAATGTTTGCAACTTGTGAGACCCACCATCCTTTTCTACTACTTTAACCCTAAACAAACACTCATGGAATGATTCTTCTCCTCCTTCAAGTTTGTTTCTTCTCCTAGTTTTATGTCTTTGCAAATCATAACAAAAAGAAGTTTGAATCTGGTTTAAAGAAAAAAGATGAGAAAAGTGGTAGTGGATGAAGATGAGGAATAAGTGGTAGTGGATGAAAAAGGAAGAAGGATTAGATGGTAAAAGTGAAGAAAAGGGAGAGATGAAAGGTGATGCTGATGTGGATGGCAACAAGAGGACTATTTTGCCACTTTTCGATAATTTTAGTGACTGTTTTGTCACATTTTCAAAGTTGAGTGACTGTTTTGTTAAATGTAACCGGCCAGCTGGATGTTTTCCACACTCCTCCGACGCCGTCAACTATCATGTCATTGTTCTGTGACGTCTGTGATGGAAAACTTGAAAAAGGACTGTTTTGTCACATTCTCAAAGTTGAGTGACTGAAATATAAATCAGGTGACTGTTTGTTTCGAAAAAATGAAAGTTGAGTGACTGTTGGTGTAATTTACCTTTTTTTTTAATGCTACATAAATTATCAATTTTGTATTATTTTATTCCACAATTTTAGCTAAGGAAAAACTTGAAATGTGGCATATTTTTATTGGAGGTGGTGCATTTTTTTTTTGATAAAATGAGATGGAAGTAAGAGAACAGATTATATCAATATGTGATTCATATCTGAAAAAACTATATAATTTGAAAGGGATATGTTTTAACTTGAAAATTAGCTGGTGAATTTTAATTTTACATTTTTTAATATTGTACTTCTAATGTTAATAGAAAATGTAGAATTTTTTTTATGCAACATAATTAAATTGTATATTTTTATGACAGTTAGAATGAAATTTATTATTTAAATAATTTATACTTTTATAATTTTTTAATGATTAAATAAATTTTATTTTCATTTTAGGAAATTAAAATGCAATTTTATCATTTACTAAATTAAAATCATATAAATTTTAAAAGGTCGAAAGTGAAATTTTTCATTTTAAAGGATAGGATCCTACCAGTTTCCTAACATCGACAAGTAATAGGACAAATAAATTTTAATAATTTTAGTTTAAAATGTTATTTTCTTAAAAACATCTCTTTCAACTTATCATATCGACATAAATATTAACATAGTGAAAGAATCAAAACTAAAATATGGCCTATTTAAATATAAATTTATATTTTGTGCTTCATTGATGTATAAATTATTACATTTACAAATATATAAAATAATAAATCATTATAAAAATAAATAAATAATTTAGTTTTGGATAAATTCAAGTTTAGTTACTTATATTTGTTTATTTTTTGTCATCAAAATTTAAAAATCAATAATATTAGTGACTACATAATAATTTTTAAAAATTCGATACCAAAATATAATTTCAAGTAAACATAAGTAGCCAAATTTATAGTTTACCCTTTAATTTTTAATAATAATTTAATTTATTTCTTTTTTTTGCCACTTTTTAGAATGTGGCGTGAATTTGAAAAGTTTGATTGTGGTTAATAATTATAATAAATTGATTTTTAATATGTATCACTAATGTATAAATTAATAATGACAATAAATTTCATACTAAAAAATAAATAACTCATTTAGTTTTTTTTGAATTACAAAAACAGAGCAAAAGCTCGAATAACAAACGCAACTAACACAACTTGAACCCAAATCACACATGAAATAATAAACATCATTAATCATCAAGTTATTACATGAGGTTCTAAGTCATTTAGTTTTTATTAATAGTATTGTTTCTCCAACCTTAATTAAACTTTTTCTGACGTGAGCATTGAACCATTTTTCTTCGAATAAATAATTTACATTAAATTAAGAAAAATAAATTTCATCACACATAAAGGTTCATTAGGTAACACCAACTTAGTGACGGAGTCAAAAAAATTTTAGAGGGAATCGAAATTAAATTGTATATTTTTACGATAGTAAAAATATAATTTCATCATTTTAACAGTATATATTTTTATCATTTTTAAAAAATTAAATCAATTTTTTTTCATTTTTGGAAGTCAAAATGTAATTTTATCATTATTAATTTAAAATTTTATAAATTATAAAAGCCTAAATTAAAAATTTAACAGTTTAGGGAGCCATGTAGAGGTGTTAATGGGTTGGGCCGGGTCAAGTTCGAGTCAAGCCTAAGCATGACATATATTTTTATGTTTGACCAAGCTTGACCCGAAATATAGGCCTAAAATTTTGCCAAAAACCGCTCATATTTGTAAAAGACTAATCCAAGCTCATTTTAGATTCATCCATGTTATTTTTTTAATTTAAAAAAATATTTGTATTATTTTATTTTAATATTTAATAATTGTATACGTTTTTTATTTATTGAAAATTTGTATATAGTTATCTTAATTTTTTTTTATGTTTACATTAAAGTAGCATTATATATTTAGTATAAGTCTATTTTTTAATATGTTCTAAATTACATAATATAAAATATTATAAACTTAAAATGAGTCAGGTTGCGCTCGAGCCTTGAACATTCAAATTAAGCCCAACTCATATTTTAAACGGACTTATTTTTTTACCTAAACCTATTTTTTGAGCCTAATATTTTTACTCAAATCTTTCCGAATTTTGAGCGGAACTTTGAGGAACTCATAAACAAATCTAGGGCCATGAGCTCCGCCACTAGACCAATTGGTTAATAAAAATATGTAAAAGCTTTAATTTAAAAATATCAAATGTTCGAATTCCATTGCTTATAAAATTTTAATAAAATAATATTTTCACTAGTTCAATTGGTTGAATCACCTTTTAAACAATTAATTGAGATTTTAAATATATCTACTCTATACTTTTTTTACCATAAAATAACAATCATGAATTTCACATTTCTTATATATTAAAGATATCAATTGTAATCATCATTTTTGAATAATTAGTATTTAAGGTTATAAAACGTCTCTTTATTTATCAAAAAAAATTAATCTTAAAATATAAATGATTATACCACCTTTTAACATTTTAAATATTTTTTATGAAACAAATAAGGTATTGAAGTTGTTGATAATAAATTGAAATTATTATATATTAATTTATAATTTCATCAATTTCGAATGAATTAGACATAATGTTTTTTTTTTAATTTTTGAGAAGTAAATGTATAATTTTATTATATATTAATTTTTAATTTTATTATTTACGAGAAGATTAAATTGTAAGTTTTTTTTTTGAAAGTGTTGTGCTTTGTATCTTTGAATATCCATATTTGAGTCTTATCATTCATAATGTTATATATGAATTTTAGTTCTAATTATTTAAATTTTTAATTCGTTTATACCAAATATTGATTATATTTTGTTTTTTTTATTTATATTGATTATAATTTATAATTGTTAATATATATATTTATGAGTGTACTATGATTATATTTTATGGATTTACTTGTAAATTCTAAAAAATGTGTGAATAAACCATAAGTTGTAAAATATCACACCAAATGATACCTTGAAAAAGGTCGGAATACGTTAAAGGAAAAACAGAACAAAATTATCTATAAATAGAAGGGTTGGTTGGATGCCACCAGGGGACAACTTAAACACAGCCGTATTAGCGAAAAAGACAGCACGAAACCACGTCAACGTGCTCCATCCCATTAAACAAGTCAATGCTCACCTTTGCTTTACTCACTGAAATCGACTGATTTATTATTTATAATCGCAAATGAAATTTAAATTTTTCAAAATTTTAGATTTATATTTTCAAATTGAATAATAATTTAAATTTCTTTTACTTACAGTCTTTATGGATGGGTGATATGTTTATTTATAATTAGTGTAAAAATAATAGTGGTGATGAAATTAAATATTGATCATATTAATAAAATTGTAATATCAATCTTTAAGTTGTTTATTGCTAAAATTTCAATAAAAATATTAAAAAATAAATACAAAAGGGTTAGGAGGAGGATAGCTGATGAGGAGAGCTGTTCACTGTGTTGTGTGGTCCAAGAAACTACTATTCACGTGTTACGGGACTGCCGTTATGGATCTATAAATTGGTTAAAAGTAATCTCTGTGGAATGTGTTTTTAGGTTTTTTGAATTGGAGCTAAATGAATAGATGAATGCTAATTTGAAAGGGGAATTTGCCTTGGGGATTGGGAGCGCAGATGCGCAAGTTTTGTTTGGGGTGTTTTGTTGGATGTTATGGAAGAATAGGAATGATCATGTGTTTAATCAGAGATCTGGTCGAGTGAAGGATATGATTCGAGCGGTTGGTTGTTTTGCCATCAATGTGTGTGTAGCATATCGAGTAAAGAAGAATATTGGGGTTGGTATAGTTGAAAAGATAAAATGGCGTCCACCTACATCTGGTTGGGTTAAAGTGAATTCGGATGGGGCAACAAGTATGGATGGGGGTTGGTCAGTAGTTGGCGAAGTATTAGGGGATTCTTATGAGAACTAGGTTGAAGGGTATCAACGATATGTTGGTAGAGGTTCCGCTATGAACTCGGAGTTATGGGCCATTCTACATGGATTAGAACTAGTACGGCCAGAAGAGCATAAGAAGGTTATTGTTGAAACTGATTGTCTGCAGGTAATTAAAATGATTAAGGATTGCTCGGATAATACGTCATCGATGACTCTTGTAAGGAAAATAAAAAAAGTTTTATGCCAATTCGATGCTGTTAGATTTCAATTTGTGCATAGGGGAGGCAATATGTTTGTTGACTGGTTAGCCAAAATATGTCCAAATACTGAGGTTAATTTACGCATTATTGATGTTTTGATATTCCATGTTAGGAAGTTGCTTTTGAAAGATAAACTTGGGAATCCATGTAAAAATAAGTTAATTTAAGGCAATTTGATGCCTTTTTTATTCATAAATAAAAATTGATTTGTTTTTAGTCTAAGATTAATTTGAGCAAATATGTTTGGTGTTAATATCATACATAAATTTAACTCAAAACAAATATATTTCAACCCGGCATAACATATAAACACATTTATCTGATAATGATAAAAAAAATTAAAAAATTTTAACCCAACTCGATTAACGCATGTATTAACTAAGCCCAAAAAAAGGTTTAATGGTATCACGAGACCCTAAGTTTGGAAAAATCAATTGAGCTATATGAACTTTTTATACTCAATTGAGCTTTTATACTTACAAAATTGATTAAATCAATCCTTTGATCGACATTGACTGTTAGTTTCTAGTGAAATCACTAGTATGAACGTTAATGGTCATTGAGTCAACCAATAGATATTAACGTGGCAGGAACACAACAAGAAAAATAAAACAAATTTAAAATTTAAAATTATTTTAATAATTCAAGTCAAGAATTAACTTGACAAATGATTGCCTAGGTTCAATTAAATTTTAGACAATTATTTGTTCATGTTCATTTTGTTTGGATATAATTTTTAAAATTATAAAAGATTATTAAAAAATATTTTTTAAAATTATAAAACATGATTAAAAATTATAAAATTTTATAAAAAAAATTAAAAATAATAAAAGTCATTAAAATTTATATTAAAAATTGAATATTTAGAATTAGGGGGTTTGATAAATTAAAAAATTAAATATTGAATTTTTACTATTCAATTTTATGAGCACTGAATTTATATTATAAAATTATTTGATGTATTAGTAAAAATTAAGCACTGAATATAATTATCTTATTTGATAATAGTAAATCTTGATTTTTGAAAATTCATTATTTCATAATTTTAATCTTAATAATATAATATTATTTATTTTATTTTAAATAATTTTGGATAAAAGATAGAGATAAATTTTGAATATTTTAATTTTTAATAAACGAGAACAAATTGTTTCAAAAACAAGA
Source organism: Gossypioides kirkii (assembly GCA_005610355.1). Lineage (NCBI taxonomy): Eukaryota > Viridiplantae > Streptophyta > Magnoliopsida > Malvales > Malvaceae > Gossypioides > Gossypioides kirkii. The sequence goes on from CP032246.1 coordinate 38,100,645, forward strand.
TTTTCAAAAATAAAATCAAACATAATGTTTTTCACATTAAGCGATTATCAAACATAATTAAAAAAAATAAATGTTAAAATTTTTATTTTCAATGATTTATCAAACATATCAAAGTGAATAATTTATTAATTTTCTAGATAAAGCTAAATATAGAAGTACAAGAAAAAAAAGGAAAAAAAAAGGCTGCACTTACTATCTAAACCAAATAATCAGTTTTATTAGTTGAAGGGTCCAATTTTGTGCAATAAGTTTGCAAGGACTCAATTGACTTATTTGGAATAGTTCAGGGCTTATGATATAATTAAGTCCAAAAAAGAAAACTTCGTTTTTAATTGAGTAATTTTCAAAATCATCCTCAAAATTATATCAAGTAAATTACAGATGGCCGAAAAGGCAAGTAAATTACAATTTTCCATCAGAATTTCAACAATATTACAACCTATGATATATTATCTGGGACTGTATAGGAAGTGTTGGTGGGGTATTGAAACTCATTGGTAGCTAAGAACTGAAACCTTGGCTTGAGGACCTTCTTGAATGTAAACAAAACTGCAGTCGGAGCCAGGTTTCAACACTTTAAGCCATGGTGGAAGCTCGTAGGTGTTCTTGACCTGTGTCGGAGAAAGACCCCATAAATTACCCGATAAATCTTCAATCACCAGCTTCAGACCTGTTATTGGCTTTTCAGATGTGTTCTTTATTACAACCTTGTGGCGATAGTAAGTCGTTTTCCCCACATTCCATGTGCTGGTTATTGAGTGAAGGAACCTAACTGGTGGGACGCCTGGAGATTTCGTGCTAGGAACCGATGTTTCCTGGTGATGGTAACCTGCAGAGATAAAAAAAAATGATTATTTAGATTTGCATGTCATTTTCTTTTCTTTATATATGTATAATATTTGCTTACTGACTTTGTGATGGTTGCTCGGTTGTTGGTCGTTTATGGTACGGACCTGTGAAATTCAGTACAAGAAATTTAGAATTCCACAATAATGGCGGCAGCAAGGCTAGATGGGAAAAGCATTTATTTACCTTTATTTTCAGATAGGCTTTCAAGCTTAGAGAAAAGGCCGACAAGCGGTGCAGTCCCGGAAAGTGTAGGCTCAGTTTGCTCGTAACTAGACCGATCATCGTTGAAGCCGTCGTTCTGATCAGGTCCACCCACCAGAGCTCCGTATATGACATTAGGATCCGCTTCAGGGCGGCGGTACCAGGCTTCAAATCCTTGGACGCAGCTCACCATCGAAGGAAGAACAGAGATTGAGGCGATTGAAGCACCTCGATGGTGAACGTGGGTCGGATATTTTGGTCCGTAACCTACCAAGTAGCTCATTGACTTGGGATTTTTGCCTAGAATGTAATCCGCCTGTGACTTGGCGAAATTTAGAACTTCATGTGGTTGAATTTGGCCATCGGGACAAGTAATTTTAACATTTGCTGCAGAGAGATAATCAGAGTAGACAGCAAGAAGAAATGATGCAGCTGATGCATATTGCAGATTGTTCCATTCACGTACATACATTAAGCCACCTGGTTTATAAATACAAGGCATATAAATATTTACCTTTTTTCACAATAAAAGGGCAAAAAACAATTGGATAGGACAATGCTAACCGGGGGTGAGGTGGACATTGTAGCCATCATTCTTTTGCAGACAAGCACAGGCAAAATAATCAGCTTTGGCCTGATATTGCTTTAGTGTTGAAGTGTACGCACCACCTTTTTGCTCCATCAACACCTGCAATGGCGCCACCGACCTTTAACTGCCTATTCTTTTGTACTTATTACTCGAAATGTTGAATAGGTTCGCATCATTCGAGTACGAGATGACTGAAAAACAAACAAACTTCTTTTACCTTTGAAAGAAGGATTTGCACACCAGCATACTTGTTGTCCCAAGAGATTTCTTTGACAGCCCATCCAGTTCCACCCATATAGACAGCATTGTCTATGACATACTTCAGATAATGCTCGTCGCCCGTTGCTCGGAATAACCAAGTTGCAGCCCACAATAATTCATCCTTCAAAGGAAAATTCAATGAGAAAAAAAGTGAACATCTGTTCATACAGAGGAAGGTGATGAACATACTTGGGGTATTATATTTACTTACCGAGTAACCCGACGATGTATAAAACTGCTTAGCACATTGGATGGAATCATCGTATAAGCCTCTAAATTTATCTGCAAACGAGAAAAGCTGCGAAGAACGAAATGTTAGTGAAAATGTGGACTGTTTCCCTTAACACATTTCTATTAACAGGATGTTATTTACCTGTTTGGCATGCACTAGGAGGAGCTCCGAGTAAGAAGAATTGTAAGGCTTGAAAGCTATTGCAGCAGCAGCCAAAGCAGCAGCTGTTTCACCGGCAAGGTCAGAACCTGGATGAGCCTCGTCGAGCTTGTAAGCTGTTCTCGGAGTTGTCATGTCTTCCGCACGCTCCCAACAGTAGTGATCGGAGTCCCCATCGCCAACCTGATCAAATTGTAAAGTAACATGAAACAGGTTACCAAAACCCTGGTTCTTACAAATTTTGTCATAAGCAGCAATCTCCTACCTGTCCCCAAAGAACATTGGGTTGAATGTGAGCCTTGATGAAATAATCTGTGCCCCATCTGATAGCCCACAAAGCATGTCCCATTTGGTTCAAATTAGTAATTTCCTTCCTGTATTCAATAGTTCCCCATGCAAGCATTGTCACACTAAATGCCATTGGTAGCCCAAACTTCACATGATCCCCTGCATCGTAATATCCTCCAACCAAGTCCACCTGCAATATCCCATCATCACCAAAAAACACAAGTTCAAAACACACAAATTCCTGCTCCATTCATCAATGTAAAACAAAGGGCACGCTTCAATCCTTTTAATTTACCCCCTGAAGAGAGCCATCCTTGAGGCCGGAGTCACCCCGCCACTTGACACGCTGGTCAAACGGTAGCTTACCGGACCTTTGTGCCTCAAGAAACATGAAGGTTTTGTCAAGGGCTTCACCGTAGTTAAACTCGGCTAGAACAATGGCTGCCTGAAATCCCAGCAGGATAAGGCAAGCAACAATGTTGAAGTTGTTCATGATTAAACTCAATGTTAAGCCACAAAACAATGTTCTTTTTGCAAAGCTGTTTTGCCTCTCATCGCAACATTGCTTTTATAGATATACATATAATGAAGAAAAAAAACAGGTTTGAAAATTTGTCTGAAATTTGATTACATGGTGATAGTGGTAGCCACCACGTTTTAATCCCAACATTCGAGTAGAGCTTCTCACGTTCTAGATTATAAATTATAATTGTGCGTGTAATAGACATATGTATATAAAGATTGACAATTATTGAAGTGCAATATATTCTTTGGAAGATCGTGGACCGGAAATCAAGCTTTGAGATAACAAAATTGGTTGCCAACTTTCGGACAAAACATTATCAGAATTTTCTAAATTAATTCTTTTTGAGTGAGATTTTTTAAATTAATAAAATGTTTGTTTTGTCAACCTTTAATTATATATTGATTTATTAAGATATGGATTTCTTTTTTTAATCGATACGGATATGAAAAATTATTTTATGAATTCTTGTCACCATGTTATCCATGATCTCTCAATTATTTAATGATATTTTAACAATTTTTTTCATGTTATTAACACATAATTTTGATGATTTTTTACCCAGAACCCTAGCATTGAACTCGAGGTTCGAGTTCAAAGTCAATATTCTAGGTTTGAAATTTGAGATTTAAAGTTTAGGGTTTTGAATTCAGAATAATTTTTTTATCAAAATTATTGTCAATAATATAGAAAAAATTACTAAAATTTCATTAAATAATTTTTATACGAATCTATATATTTGTCTATAATATTATTAGAAAAATATCCTTTGTTTTTTAAAGTTCAGATGTCTCTTTTGAAGACAGCAGCATAATATTTATATAATAATTCTTTTTTGAGTTTTTGGATAAAATTTTAACATATATATAAAGGAAGAAAAAAATCAATATTATTTTGAAGTTTTTGGTCTTTTATCTTTTTTAATTTAAATCCAAAATAAATATATAAAGTTATCCACATATGAATGTCATTTCAATTAAATATTCATTTATTTTTAAAATAAAGTCTAAAACTACACATTAATTTTGGTTCAATGTTCAATTTTATATTTGAATCTTAATTTTATGTAATTTTATACATTTAATATCGATTTGATTTAATTTTCACAAACCAGTAATATAATTATCAATATAATATCATTTTACATAATATATTACATATGTTAATATAAAAATAAATTAATGTATTTTTTTTAAACGTATACAATTGACTCAAAATTAAAATTTCATATATACATTCGAACTGTAATTAAAATTTTATATATAATTAGACCGATTTAAAATTCATACATCAAATTACACATTAAATCAAAATTAATGTATAATTTTAATATTTATCTTAATTTTTTTATAAATATAATTTTTACGTTTGAGTACACAACAGTTTATATATAAACATATAATATTTTATTAGATTGATGTCATGTAAAAAATTGGTTTCAAAATAAATTAAACTTTTTTAAACTTTTTCAAAATAAATTGGTTTTAATAGTCTACCAAATTATTTGATTAAACCGTGAACCCCTACTCCTAATACAACTTATATACATATATTGAAACTTAAATAACTTAAAATTAATATATGAACAAAATCGTATAAAATAATTACAACATAATTTAAATTCTAAATTAATTTGATTTACAAGTTAATAATTTTACACAACATTAATAATTAAAATATGTTACAAATCAAATTATCCTAATTAACAAATCATGAAGAAGATGATCAAATGGACCCTAGACTTTTGCATTCAATGAATTTATTCCTGTTCTTTCAAGATGTTGACTTTATTTCTTAGCTTCCTTTCTTTTGCGCAATAACCATTCATGCCTAAGTTAGCTTCAGCTTCGGTTCCTTCTTTCTTGAATACTTTCAAACACGTTCATCTCTCCACATTGCTGAAACCAAAAATTTTTTTTAGGGGATCGAAGTTAAATTATAATTTTTACGATAGTAAAAGTACATTTTTTTAATAATTAAATTAAAATTTTATCATTTTTAGGGAGGTCAAAGTGTAATTTTAGGGGGCTAGGCCCCTGCCAGTCTCCCTGGTTTCGTCCCTGTCTGTCCATCGGTTAAGTGATTTGGTCCGAAAACTAAAAGAGTTTGGGTAAAAATATAGGTCTGAAAAATAGATTTGAGTAAAAAAATAAGATCCATTTAGAAAATAGGTTGAGCATTGGATAAAGCTTTTTTAGCCCGTGCTCAACCCAAATCTTAAAAAAAAAATTGTTATTTTACTGCTGTTTTCACTGTTTTGTTACAATTTCACTATTATGTTGTTATTATTTTGTTGTTATTGTTTGGATATTATATAATTCTTATTTTATTATTACTTTTGCTACTATTTTAGAACATTTACTTGTTGCACTTATCTTAGTGTTATTCAAGTATAAATATTTTTTTAAAAAATATTTTTAATTTTTTTGAGAAACATTTATTTTAATGATTTTAGTGTTTTTGATTTATCATATATTTAAAAAAAATAGATAAAATATAATATAAAAAATTTAATACAGACTGATCCGAATCCAAATTTTAACATTTTTATTTTAATTAAATTTAGACAAAATTTTATGTCTATTTTTTCAAACCAGATTTGAACCTATTAAAAGAGCCTAATTTTTTTATCAGAATTTAACCTAAACCAACCCATAGACCGGACTATGATCCCACTAAATGGTGATTTCAGACATATTTTATTATATCTCTATACGGTGTATGAGTAGGCCACATGATACAATCTTCTTTTGAAAGGAGGTCTAACATCAATAGAAACAAGTAGTGGGCCATGGTCCAAGCTAGGAAGAGGGAGATTATTAACTAAGATAAGCTCCCTATTCTGAAGAAAATTGTATTGGAAAAAACAAAGGTCACTCTCTCCAACTCGATCCATTATTTATCTAATTTTAACAAATAAAAAACGTAGAAAAATTACATTAAAAAATGAAGAAAGAGAGAAAACAGAAAGAGAAGTAAAAAAGAATGACTAATAAAGAAAAAAATGAAAAATTAAAAGAACATAAAAAATTAAATTGTTCAAAATAAAAAAATATAAAGATTAATTATAAAATTTAATTTAAAATTTTTATTTGAAATAATAATTTAACGTGTCACGTCAACTTTCCGTTACACCGTTAACGGTAATTAACAGTTCAGTGATTAAAATATTACAACACGATAACGTAAGTGACTAAAATGTAACATTTCATACATAAGTGATTAAAATATAACATGAGAAAAATAAAAGTGACTATTTTGATAGTTTACTCTTTATAAGCGTAATAGAATTTTTTAAATAAATATATTAGATTAATTATTTCAATGATAAAATAAATATTAAATATAAAAATGGATACTAAATTTATGAAAATCTTCTATTTAGATTTAATATTAATCATTATCCAAAGTAAATAGAGATGGGGTGGACCAACGGCGCAGGCTAAGCCCAGATGGCAAAGGATCTTAATTAGCATATATTATCCATTAAAGATTTTGACGCTCGAAAATGCCCGCGTAGCCGTTGATACCACCATTCGGATAAGAAAAACCAACAAAAAAGAAAAAGCTAAGCCAAGAGAAAGAGAGCTTCAACACTGAACTAACAATGGCGATGATGACGCCCAATCTTCAAGCCACAGATTGCTCCAACCTTATACCTTCCTTAACTTCTCTCTTCCCTCCTCGCCTTCTCCACCGTCCCTTATTGGTACCCCACTCCCGTTTCATCTCCAAAGCTTCTCTCCATCACCCTTCTTCCCCTTCTTCTTCTTCTTCTTCTCCGCCGTCACTCGTCAACCGGAGACAACTCATTTCCCAAACGGCGTCGCTTTCTCTGTCCCTCGCAACTCTCTCGTCTCTCCCACTGCCGGCTAAGTCCGAGGAAGTTTTGTCGGAATGGGAAAGAGTCTACCTTCCCATCGATCCCGGTGTTGTCCTTCTAGACATCGCCTTTGTCCCTGATGACCCAAACCATGGTCTGGTCTCTCTTCTTTCTTTTTTCACCGCATATTCAATTTCCTATTATGGGTTTTGTTTTATTTATTTTATATATGTATATAGGATTTTTGCTGGGGACGAGGCAGACTATTTTGGAGACAAAAGATGGGGGAAATACATGGACTCAACGTTCAATTCCTTCAGCTGAGGATGAAGATTTCAACTATAGGTTTAACTCTATTAGCTTCAAAGGCAAAGAAGGTTGGATTGTTGGTAAACCTGCAATTTTGTTATACACTTCAGATGCTGGAGAAAGCTGGGAAAGAATTCCATTAAGTGCTCAACTTCCCGGTGATATGGTCAGCTCTCTGTCTCCTTACATCATAGTACCAGCCAATTATGACCTTCACTTAAACTTGTTTTGCCCGATATTATGCACTTCAACTAATGGGTACTTTGTTTTCATGCTGTCAGCAGTCGTTACATATCAATGTCTTGATTTTTCAGTTGAGACTGTTATTTTCAATCTATTTGCTAGGATTTGAAGATTGACTCTTGAGTGTGCATGCGTGGGAATATGTATGGCTATTCAAAAGATCAGCGATTTAAATGACCGTGTTAAATGATCTGGGTTCTTGCAGGTATATATAAAGGCAACTAGTGAAAAGAGTGCAGAAATGGTGACTGACCAAGGAGCAATATATGTTACATCAAACAGGGGCTATAACTGGAGAGCTGCTGTTCAAGAAACCGTCTCAGCTACTCTGAATAGGTGTGTGTCTATTTAAAATGAAGTTTAAGTGCAATGCTGTTTCAGATAAGCTTTATTGTAGAGGACTTTATGGTATGAACCTGTGGAAGAGAAGCTAGGTTTTGAAAATATATATATTTCTTGTAAAAAATTAAATAAATAAGATCATTGCTTTCATGTTCATTCTTATGTTGATGTGATCATTTTACGATAGTATTATCACACCCCCTTTAGAATTTAAAAGAAGCAATGCACTAAAGGAATTCAACATGCCTTAAACAAATTGGATTGACGTGAAATTAAGTAGGCAATAGACTCTTTCGTAGAAGAACTTCCATCAGATTATTAATTGTATGTAGGGGAAAATACTTACACTGCTCCGTTACTTCTGCAGAACAGTTTCTAGTGGTATTAGTGGGGCAAGTTATTACACCGGAACTTTTAACACTGTGAACCGCTCTCCGGATGGACGATATGTGGCTGTCTCAAGCCGTGGTAACTTTTATCTTACATGGGAGCCTGGACAGGTATAACTCCTTCTGCATGGTTATTTACAGAGGATTCATGGGACTTGCCTCTCTTTTGAGATCTTTATACAGTCATGCTATACATATGCATGCTTAGAACCATAAAATATTATTGCTACATAGAGAAAAAAAAAGTAATAGGAGAATGCTTCCTCATAACCAATATTATTAAATTTGAAGCATATTGCTAGCAGCCATTCTTCTCTATGTTCTCAGGCACATTACAAAAACCATTGTGTCATCTTACTCGTCCCTCATGCATTAGTATTGATTCATCATTGATGAAATATGAGGCGTCATGCACTTAAGTATTTTCATTCTTAATGATCTGCATGGTCATGGTAGTGGACAAAATTTTAGGAGCAGAAGAATTTGGTCTCTATTTTGTAAATAATGATGTGTCTTGTTGCTATTTCTTATTATCATGTTTTAATTAAGAAAATGCAGCATACTTAATGAGCACTTGATTCTACCATTTACAGCCATTCTGGCAACCACATAATAGAGCAATTGCAAGAAGAATACAGAACATGGGATGGAGGGCTGATGGTGGTCTTTGGCTTCTTGTCCGTGGAGGAGGGCTTTTTCTAAGCAAAGGCACAGGGGTAAGAAATGTGATATTTCCCCCATTGTTTAGTTTACATGTTTAAAATTATCCTGAAGAACTGTAATAATAAGATACAATTTCACAAGAACTTCTCGATTTAGCTTAGGAAAAGCCGTTTCATATGAAAAAAAGTTATCAACTTCCAGAAGGCTGAAAACCTGGGAAAAGTTAAACTAGTAAAAGAAGATAAGAATCAAGATTTCCATTCTTAATAGCTATTTCCCGTGTTAAAATGTGACTCCGACCGTTTTACTAGGCTTAGAAAAAATGCAGAAGTGGGAAAATTGGAAAACATTGGTAATTATTGAATGTTTTCCATATTAATTTTAATTAAAGACACTTAAAAAACTAGCATGCTTTGTTCCTAAAGGATGTAATTCCTAACTGCTGAATGCCTGATATAATATCCCACCAAACCTGATGGAACAAAAGAATGAATTGCCATGACTCTTTGTCACGAATGTAATTGCTTGCTAACTTTTGCACCACCTTTAGTAACACAATCTGAATACCTTCATAAAACAAGCCGCTATCATCTTCTTTGGTTTTGGGTTTTTGAATTGCCACCAATCCTGACTTCTCCTGATTTTTTTTGTTCATTTTAATTTCTGATGTTCCAGATATCCGAAGATTTTGAAGAAGTTCCTGTACAAAGTCGTGGCTTTGGCATTCTTGACGTTGGCTATCGATCAGAGGTAACTATTAGATCATTAGCTATTTGGCAACAGTATTTTATCTAATTCTACCGAGTGGCTTCAAAGGAGACCTGGACAAGCGATTGCTGCATCCGTTTCCTGTCACTCATGTAAATCTAATGTAGAAACATGCCCATTCTTATTAGATATTATGCAAATCACATTTTGCATATATTATGCATGTATGTGCACATGTATGCTGGCCTGTCCATTGATATGAAATTACTGGTTTATCACATGATACCTGCATATTACATGAATATCATCGTCCTGGAATATTGTTCCCATGGTGTATATCCATCTAGCAGATTATATGAATATCTTCGTCCTGGAATATTGTTCCCATGGTGTGACCAAATTTTATTTTAAGGTGCTTTCTGTAGTGTTATAAGCTTTTTCTTTTTACCCTTCATACTTCTGTATTGCATACTAACCGAAATTTGATTGCTCAGGACGAGGCTTGGGCAGCAGGGGGCAGTGGGATTTTGTTGAGAACTACCAATGGTGGGAAGAGTTGGACCCGTGACAAGGCAGCTGATAATATTGCTGCTAATCTATACTCAGTGAAGTGAGTCTAATCTTTACTAAAAGCTTGACTACTTCGGTTTTTTTTATTTTTTTCTGAATGTGCATCATTTCACGGTTAACTTTTTATTGCCCTTATCATTAATATCTGCTATGATCCTTTTGGTAGTTAATTTATCCTAGTAAACTTAATCCAGTGACCATGCGTGAGGCATTGATGAAGTCTAGCATATCTTCCTGAAAAGTAAACCTTCCCTGCATAAACAAAGCCAAAAGTACCGGGAATTCATCAGCTAGGCTTGAATTTTCTCTACTTTGCCCTTCTCATCTGTTTTCTCTTATGTTGGTTGCTATTTCAGTGTTTTTTTTAAACAGAAGTAAACCTACTTTCTATCTTTACCTAAAGTCAGCTTATGCCTTAACAGAGGCAAAGCAAAGAACTTTATGTCGGGGGATCAGGATAAAAATACTCAATTCTCAATTTTTGGGGTACCCAAATAGGTTTTCACCGTTTTAGAGTTGAATAATTGCTAAAAACCTAGGGAATCTGACCCAGTTCTAACTTCTGAACATCTTACTTGGATTTTTATGCACCTTGCATAGGTATGCTTGACTTTCTCTTAATTTCTCCATATATTTGAAGGATCATACCTCCATACCCATGCCCGAATATGTGTAAGACAGGTTTATTTTTAATGAAAAATAAAGAGTCCAAATAACCTTGATCAGCATTATTCTTAGATTAAGCTTACAGATTAAATGCCCACCTCGATTCATTGTCTTCAAACTGAATTACCATGAAAAGAAAAATTTTAAGTGGTGTTATCTTGTTAAGTATTAAATTTGCTCTGATCTTATGGTAAATTTGGGTCCCTTCACCTATTACGAGTTGGATTTAAGTTGAATGCTTAACAAGGTATCAGTACTCAAGCTTTATTGGTTGCTCTTCCTACCTAACCCTATGTGAGGTTGACGACCCCTAGTGAGGTTGTCCACGAGTAGGCCCTGTGAGCTACACTTACACGAGTAGGCCGACATCTGTTAAGTATTAGATTTACTATGGTCTTATATTAAAGTTGGAATCGGTTGGTTTTATGTTGGATGCGTAACAAAATTGAAAAAGAGAGTAACATCAATGGTCCAAAGCCAGTATTATTCCCTTAAATATTTCAAGTTTCATATCTTTCAGTCCAATTAATATGTAAATCTTATATGCAGGTTTATTAATGACAAGAAGGGATTTGTGCTGGGTAATGACGGCGTCTTGCTCCGGTATCTTGGATAAAGCTGTTATCCATTCACGGTAATCAACTGCAAAATCTATTTACATTTTAAACATGATTTTTTTTTATCATTTCACAGTCTATGCATCACATATTCTAACAGTTCAACTGAAAGTGTTTCCCCTGGAAAACAAAAAATCACAAGTTCAGGGCAAACTTTTTGCAGTAGAAAGTTGGATCTAGCATCAAAATTAATGGTATTTGCATTTCATTTTCTGCAGATGTCCAACTATGCTTGCAATTTTGTATAGCTGATGTAAACTACTTTCTTGGTGGTGATATTTGAGAGGGAAAAAAATTCCATTAATGTGATTATGTTATTCCTTTGCTTTTCTTTCTGGTCAATGTGATTATATATTTTACTCTTCCATTAGGTTCCTGCAAATGTTTTGCTAAATGGAAAAGAAACAAAATGCTATACCTGTCAAGTGAAAATCCATTCAAATTCATATATGTGCATGGATATCAGTTTGTGATATAATCCTCTAAATTCATGAAATAGTTAATAAAAAAGTTAAACATACTCATATAGACAACATCAGTACCATAAAAGCTCATGTACTAAGGCTTAAATTGCATTTGTCTTTATTTACAAAAAAATGGATAAAATAATTTTTGTACATTAAATCAAAGAGTAAATTAATTTTTTATATTAAAATTTTTATCTATTTGTATTGCTAAAAACTAACATGCTTAATGGAACAATCAGATAAAATGACACGTGATGTATCATGTATATAATATGTTAATGTATAAAGATCAATTTTTAACATTAAAAATTGATAATTTTTTTATCAAAATGATTAATTTATTCTATACTTAAGGTTTAGGGATGCAATTTGATTTTTACTGTAAGAGTTTTAATGATTTTTTTTCTCAAATTTTAAGCTAACTTTTAAGAGAAAAAAATCTTTTTTAAGACATAAAAATCTTCTCATATTCTTCAATGATTGAGGCAAATTTTCGGACCTTACACGCTGCCATCGGCGCATTAGTTTAGTCCTTGCTTTGACTAAAAAAGCCAATTTGGTCCTTTAATTTATACTCGTATTTTTTTTTTTCTTTTTTAGTCTGAACAACCTTTGGTCCTTATTTTTTTTATAGTAATTATTTTTTATTTTCGAAGCTTGGTTGTCGTGTTCTAAGGCTTAACATTTAATAATAAAATTTTCCCTTTGTTTCCATTGGCCACCATGAGACCACTTTCCTAGTTGTTGATAACATTGGGATTTGTTTGAAAAAAAAAGTCAACAAAAAGCTGATCAGGAAACTGAGATAAAAGGTAAAAAGTTAAAAGATTTTCAAAACCTAAATGTAAATGCTGTTAACACATTATAGGTTGTTAGAAATTCAATTAAAGGTTAATATTGAATTTATATTAGAAATATATAGTAAATTAATAAAATTTAAGTGATAAATATAATTATGTCAAAGTAAATGTGAATATTTGATTTTTTTAATTTTAATCTTATTAATTTAATATTTTGTGTTTTAAATTGTTTTGGATAAAAATTAAATATGATAATTTGAATATCTAATTTTCATTTTAGAAAATGGATATTATTTCAAATTATTTTTTTAAAAACATAAAATCAACTTAATAATTTTATCTATTTATTTATCTTGTCCAGCACTTTTTTTTTATTTAAATAAAAGGATAATATGATTATCAATACATTTAAAAAATTAAAAAATACTTTAAAAAGTTATTAAATATAATCATTATCGTTGACACAATACGTAGAGTTATTTATAGCTCCTTCTCAATCCATAAATAAGAGTATAATACATTTTAACATATTCAAATCCATCTTCTCCTGCAATAGATAACAATATCCATACTAATCGAGTATACTCAATCAAAATCTCTATTAGTCATCTTAAACACTTTAATCGATTCAAAGTTATGAGTGGGTTCGGGCAACAAGAGATCAAAGGTCCCAGTTTTGGTACCTAATCATCTATCTTAAAAATTATCGATTTTTATATTCTAACATAACAAGACTCAAACAGAAAAACTTCAAAATTTTTAAAACTTCCTGCTTGCCAATAAAATTTTGATCTTCCATCCAATATTTATTAAATGATAAATAATTTATCTTTAATATAATAATAGAAGGGATTATTATCTGATTTGCAATTAGTAAAGTAAAACATGTTAAAATAGACTTTAAAGTTTATGTATTTTTTGTATATTTAGAATTTAGGTATTTTAATTCCATTTTAAGAAATTTAATCTTGTTACTTTTCAAATTAAAAATATAAGTCCAATTATTAATATTATTAAAGTTATTTTATTAAATTTATATTCTTTACAACATGATAATTTTAATTATATAACTATTAATTGAATATTTTTATTTTAAAATGTCAAATTTATAGATTTAACCGTGTTAGCAGTTGAGAAAATAATTATCCAAATTAAAAATGAATGTAAAATAAAATTTAATTAGAGCCACGTTAGTTTTCATGAAACGTGATAAAAATATACTATAAAAAACAATTTATTTAATTTATTATTATTATTTGCGGTTCAGAAAAGACGACGAAAAAAAAAATTACTACCGACCGACAAAAAGGGATAGCCAAGCTGGCCAAAAAGGGTGGCTAGGTTACAGTGGGAGCATTCTTATAGTAACACGTATAACGCCAGCCAGTAATCACTTCTTTATTTTTGCAGAAAATATTGAACGCGAGGATCTTTGATCTTTCACCCATTGTCCCATTTCATTTCCTTTTCACGATCCTTCCTTTCCCTTTAGATCTACGTTTCCTTATTTGAACCCAATTTTGTTCTCTTTTTTCTACTTTCGAAAGTTTGGGGTTTTTTGCTTTTTATTCATTTGGATTCCATTTGGATTCAATTCGATCGGGGGGGAAATCATTTTGGATTCTCTCTTTCGATACTCTAGACTTGTTAATTTCCGATTTAATCGGAAAAAAGGGGGGAAAAAGAAGAAACAAAGGTCGATTAGAGTGGATCGATGAAATTAGGGTAAAAAATTGGGGATTTTGGGTGGGATTATGCATATGGAAAGGGAGAGGCGGAATAGCATTGCGAATGGAGACTACAGTTGTTATACGAATGATAAATACAGTAGATATTGCAATGATTACTGTGTTTCAGAGAATGAAAAGAATCAAAGCTTGCCCTCCTCTTCGTTACCCAGTGCCGGTTTTATCGAACATCCGGTTTCCCGGTTCGATACTCTTGCCGGTGTTGCAATCAAGTATGGTGTTGAGGTAACTATACTCATCCTTCTATTAATAAGTTAGGGTTCTTTTTCCTCGTTATAAGTGGACATGCTTGTATAATATGGGAAGTTAGTTGGGGAAATTGACCAATGTTAACCTAGAAGTTACAACTATACTATTTATCTGAGTATACCATTATTGTCTATGGTTTTTTGGAGGTATTGACAAATTGTTGTTATGGGTTTGAAATAATCAGGTAGCAGACATAAAAAAGATGAATGGTCTGGTTACTGATCTTCAAATGTTTGCTCTTAAGACGCTTCAGATCCCTTTACCAGGGCGGCATCCGCCATCACCTTGCTTGTCGAATGGTTCGGAAACGCCAGGGTATTATATCTTCTTTAATGCTGATGCTATTTTTATTATCACTCGTGAAATTTACTTAAAACTCCCTTAACTTCATTGTTAAGATGGTTACTATACACATTTCCGTATTGGCACCTGCTTGTGTTAAGCTTCATAGTGTCTTCTTATGATTATGACTTGAGTTGTTATTTCTGGGTTTGCCTTCTTCAGACTATTGATGCACTTTTTATTTGTTTCATCATACTTATAGCAAAGTTGTGAGATCCTTAAGTAATCACCTTGATGTTAAACGTGACTAAGTTCTTTCTCTTTATAACATCTTTGTAGTTTGGTCATTAAGAAATTGCCACTCTTGCTGTATTCTTAATGAATTGAGAACAAACTTTTACAAGGATTTATTTAATATTTTAATTCCAGCAATGTATTCTGAACATAACATTCTTGTTTGAACAAACTGGAATTTGCATGTAAAGATTACCATCCAAGTGTTAATTATATCATAGTAGTTGCTTTTTTGGAATATTCCTTATCTTAGCAGCATTTCCTTTCCCTTAAGGGTGCATATAGTTCTGGAGAGAAGATATTCTGAAGCCTATGACTTGCTATATTATGCAAGGAAACATTTGTTACATTTCAAGAATTGATCTCAAATCGAGTTTTAAGTGGTTTGGTGTTGGATGGCTTTATTACTAGCATCCATGACCATTGAAAGTTTTCACTATTAGAAGTGGTAAATGGCATCAAACGGTATTATTTTTTCACATGATCCTGTAATAATCATAACATAGATAGCGATGAGCTGCAAAGTGGTTGGAGGAGATTGTGACAACAGTTATCCTACAGCTGATTACTGGCCTGTAGTGGAAGCTGGTTTCCTGTGTGTAAATTAATGTACCTATTAATCAAACTGCAGTTCTTCAGCTGATTTGCTAAATGTGTGCTAGGAATCTTCATTTGTTGCTGCTTTGCTTGATATGATTTTTTTTCCGGGGACAAGATTCTGAGATAGTAATGACCCTTTAGATTTGACACTCTAGGCCATACAAGAAATGTTATCCAAGAAGGCGGTTTTTAAGAAATTGATAATCAATATTTCAACGAGTTTTAAAGTTCTTTCTAATTTCTATCACCTTTGAAATCCTGCAAGATGCATCTCTGATCTCTTTGGTTCTTAATTCTGATCTGTTCTTCTCAATTAAGCTCACTATGTATGACAACTCTTTGCAGACAAAGCAGTGCCAACCAGTCCCCTGGTCCAAATTTGCCTTCTGATTTGCGTGATTCATTCCAGTCATTGAGACTGAAGACTCCTCCTCGAAGGGTCTCTCTAGCAATGAGCACATTACAAGGTTATTATGGCCTTAAACCATCAGAAAAAAGTGTGGCGTCTGAAGGTTTTGAGATGGCTGTATACAGGAAAGGAGAAGGTAACTATGTGGAGGATGGTCCATCACTTAAACTCTCCTCTGCTTCTGATCCACCTTTGAAGCTTCATCGGAAATGTAGAAGCGTGACTAACGGATTTTATGACGAGAATGGTGAAATTGCAGCAGATATCATATCTGCTGCAGAAGCCAAGGATGACCCTGATAAATCAAATGACAAACTGATAAGAAGACGGCAGAAATCCGAGGCCGACTTTAATCCCCGTGCTCCTGAAAAGATATTGAAAGAGGATAACACCAGTAATGGTGGATTTTCAACAATAACGGCGAAAGGCTTGGCTCAGAGATCCAAGGCAGCAACTCGCACTAATCCAGGAGCCGATGCTGAAGTATTTGGGTTCAACACCACGGCAACAGGTCTCGGAGATGGTTACGTGGTCGATGGATTTTCTGCAGTGAGGAAATCATCCAGCACGTCGAGCTTACAAGACCAGGACAGTAGTAGTCTATCATCCCTATGGCCAACATCCAAATGGAATTTGAAGCCTGATCTACAAGCACTCTCAACGGTAAGCATTACAAAACCCATTTTTGATGGATTGCCAAAGCCAATATCTGCTCGTAAAAACAAAGCAGCACTTGATTAAGTCCCTTTTCCCTCGCCTGCATCGTGTTCCCCATTTACATATACCAAATTTTGACTGCAATTCGTGAGGCCTCCATTGCTAGTTCTTCTTCGAGGGGTTTATACAGATACAAGAAAAGGACAATAAGAAAAAAAAAACAATGAAGTCCATTGATACAATAGCTTCTCTTCTCGTAGTTAATTTGAACTATATATGTATGTAATTTGTGTAAAATATATTGTTCCACTTTTGACCCATTTTTCATTGTAGGGTGGTAATGGTTGAACCAGTTCTGTTTCTTTGATATGTTTTAGACAATTTTACATTTTACTCTCCAATCATTGTGTTATGTTAAATTAAAAATTAATAATAAATAATGAATATTCATATCCATGCATTTTGATATTTGGCTTCGAAAAAGAGTAATGATTGGAGCAGGTTATGTACGTAAATAATAAAATAGATTGAAGTTTATGTTTGGCACTGTTGAATGATTTCTCAGTTTCCCTATAAATAAGTGTCGGTGAGAGAATTGGGTTCATCTTTTGTCCTGATATCACTTGTTGTTGGTTTACTGAATGGTGGATGCTGATGGTTAAAAACTAAACCAAATAATTATTTACATTTGGGTAAGGAAATGTTGTTGGTTCATCCCCTCTGTCTCAATCTTATTTCAATAATATAAAATAAAATAAATTACTAAATTAATAGGGAGGAAAGAGAAAACTATTTTTCCCATTTTTTACGATTTTAACATCAATCAAATCGATGTTAGTATTAAAAGGGTAATTTAAAAAGGATATAATAACTTTTTTCAATCTCCATGTTAGAAACAATTCTCCAAAATTTTCTTTATTTATTTTCTCTTTTTAAGTTTAAATAATTCGTTAAGTGTAAAAGATACATACTTGGAAGCCCTCCAAAAATAATTCAAGACTTTCAATGTTTATTATGACTTGAATTTTTTTCTAAAACATTTATATTTAAGTTTAACTTCACAAAAATCAAATAAAAAAATTGTGAAGAAATGATAAATTGATTTTAATAACTATTAGGTATTGAGTTCAAATTTCACTAGTGACAAAATTCTTGACAGTGGTATATTTAAGGAGACGTTGGTATCACGGAAGTAGAATTTAGAATTGACAAACTACACGATTTTAGAATATATTTTTAGTTTAAATTCACATAAATCAATTTTAACTATCAAAAAATAAAATTTCTCATGAAAATTCTCTAAAAAAACACTAAATATAGTGGAAACAAACTTAAAAGAAAAGAATTGAAAAGTAATAAGAAGTAATGCACATAAGTGTTTAAGTAAATGATAACGACTGAAATTAGTTTATTTATAAGATGAGATTGTTAGGTGATTTAAACTTTATACATTTTTATCTTTTAAGATTTATAATAATTACCTTAATAACTTTAGTTTTATTGAAGTGTTTCACTGGACCATTAAGACTTCAAATAGATGAATTTTTTCATGGGTTTTAAGAATTGGGCTAATTCAAATGGATCAAATAAATCTTATTTGATTAGTTAACCTTTCTAGAACTATTTATGTGTATTCGTCATGGAATTTGATCTGCAAGTCTTAATCGAACTCTTTTTCTTATTTTTTAACGATAATAATTTTAAAGATTGGTATTTAAGTGTAACTCCAAAAGATCAAATAAGAAGTTTGTGTTGTAATGATAAAATGGTAGTTTCAATAATTATTAGGTATTGTATTAAAATCCCATTAGACTTAAAATTAATTTATGTGACATTGGGAATAATTGTTTTTTAAAACGTTTAAATCCATATGTTTACAATTATGTCCTTCCCTATCTTAATGTTTATATCTTGATCCATAATTTGGTTTCAAGTCATTCAATTTAGTCCCTTTCTTTAATTTAATTTAATTTATTATTAAATTTCATATAATGCTTCTCTTAATTTATGTTGTTGCATGAGTATTGGATCATTACATGATCTAGTTAATTTTATTTATATTTTTGCATGATTCGTGGTTTATATATATTTTTGCATGCGCATTGAATCCCTATAGAAGCAAAGAAAGTGCAAAAAGAAGAGAGTAATGAACACATCTCAACTACTCGACAAAACAACACTTTAAAAAATATCATCAGTTCTCTCAACTAAAATCTAATCTTCTGTTTCGGTTCATCACAATATTCATTCTTAAGAATAAGATAATGTCATCAATTTAGATTTCAATGTGCAATTTGATATCCGACCCAATCGCATTTGAGCTCTAAAAAAAGCATATTGAAAAAAAAAAATTCGAATTACCAAATTAAATATTAAAACTAAACTCAAATACTTAATTGTGAAGAAAAACAATTCAAATATCAAATTAAAATTCCATTAGTCTTGTAAGTTCGAACTACTCCATAAAAAGTAAAGCAAACCTAACAAGATACTATGAATAACACATTTAGAACAGAGATGTTCCTTTCCCCTTCTTGTCTCCACCAATCTCAAAGTGCTTGCACCTCTGCAAAAAGGGGTAACAAACAATCAAAAATTAGCTCTTCAAACATGGGAAAACGAGAACCCAGAAATACGAAAGGGGTTTCGGGTGCACCAACCTTGATCGGATGTTGTGAAACGTGCTTGCAACCTTGGCATTGCAGCCTTAGCACAATCTTCTTGGTGGTCTTTGCCTGTTCAGATGGTACACAAATTTATGCATATACAAAGCTTGGAGAATCTCAAGCAATAATAAACATGAAATATAGATCCATCCATGGGATAAAAGTGACACAAAATATTACCTTCTTGTGGAACACTGGTTTCGTCTGACCACCATAACCGGATTGTTTCCGGTCGTAACGACGCTTCCCCTGTGCAGCCAAACTATCCTTGCCCTTCTTATACTGTGTGACCTTGTGCAAAGTATGTTTCCTGCACTCCTTGCTCTTGCAGTAGGTCTTCTTGGTCTTAGGTACGTTCACCTTCAAACAAAAGTCACAGTTAGTCTAAGAAAGCAATAAATTTATAGCAGTCATTTCGTCAAACACTTCATCGACGACAATTAAGACACAGTACTGCCAAGAAAAAATAATTAAACCTTGTTCAACAATCTCATCACATATTTTATATATGGATTTCTGAGCGAAATCTACAACTTTAGTGATCATTTCTTGAATATAAATATATAAAAGAAAAAGAAAACTATCATAACTTCACCAATAAATTTCTGGGAAAAAATCCCAAACCCTAGATCCTCTTCTCCCCAACCCAAATGTTCTCATACAATCTTGATTATTTCAATTTTACACACTTTGCAGGCAAAAAAATAAACAATCAGATCATAAATAAGCTCAAAAGATGGAAGGAAACCAAACAAAAGAAAGAGGAAGCACCATGGCTGCGGCTGAAAAGCGAGAAGCTTCAGTTTTGATCCGGTGGTGGCAGCCAATTAACCTAACAAATATATTGATTTTGGATTAGGGTTTGGGTTTTGGGCTTAGAAACAAAAATGATCTAACCCAGAAAAATCTTTAGCAGCTCAATTAGTCTTGGACATATCCAAGAATTAGAGGCCTATCATCAATTTTCAACCCTAAAATAAGTAAAATTTCACATGCAGACATTTTTTCACTATTTTCTTCCTCAAATTTTGTTCACTTCATCGTAGATTTTGATTCATCTATACAATAATAATATAATCCCAAAGGGATTCACTTATATTAATATAAAATTAAAGTAGTTTTATGTTCTTTTATTTATTTTTGTATAATTAATATTTTAATGATTCAATCGTTAAATTTATCAATATAATTATACTTGTCATGCATGTAAAATTTCGAATGGATCTCATTTCTCTATTATATAAATGTAAAATGTTGGCTATAAAAATATATATAACAATTGAAAGTTTTTTTTTTTACATAAAACTAATATTTAATTTTTTTTCTTTACTTCAAACTTATCATGTATTGTCTACATGAAAAAATTATAAACTTTAACGATAGAAATGTTAAAATATTAACTGTATAAAAATTTATGAATACTGAAAATTTTATTTATATTTGTAATCTTTGATTTTGATAAAAGAATTTTAAAATAGGAGAATCCTAGTGTGGGCTAAGATGTACCATAATTATAAATTAATACATGTAAACCGTAGGGCCAACCCATCCAAAATGAATGTCAATATTCCTACTAATCCATACCTAAAAGTTTCATGTTTTATCTTAGTTGGTTTTCCACAATTCCTTGGAAGGACGAAACTCCTTTAATCTTGAGGGAATAAAAAATCAAAAATTAATTTAGCATAATTCGGGAACAAAATTTTTTTCATAGATATCATGAAATTCTCATCAAAACTCATATGTGTTTACATATTGTCACCCTAAAAAAAAACCCTTACTGATTGGCATGTCGTAACAGGATACAATAGTCCCTTTAAATAGGCTAAGATTAGAGTTTTACTCATACTAAAATATCTCTAGAATAATCAGCATTGAACAGGGAGAAGAAGTCCTGCTTAGAGTCTAAAATGCAGCTACATTAGGTGAGACATCGTCACGACATCACATATCTCCTCGTCGTGACGTTGCGCGTCTGTCTTCAATAAGTGCCTACAAAATGTCGGATAAATGTGAAGCACACCCCAGGGAAAGATTATACATTGTCATGAACTTCTGCTAAGAGGTTGAAAGATGTTAATCTTACACTGAACTTAAGAAGCCTAAATTCTTGAACACTGACTGTGCAAAGAGGATGAAGCTAATGGCAGAAAAATGCTTCATAACATTAGGGAAACAAGCTTTGAAAAGCAAGGAATAGATGAAATTTTGGAGAGTTAAGGAGTATAATACACAACTGCTTCTGTCAAGCCATATTCGAGGTCAGTACATCAGTTTTAATCTAGCCATCATCAATAAGCATTAGAAGCATTTTGGGGTAGATGAACAGCATAGACCAGATTATGACAAAACTTACAGAGATCTTGATGAATGGTTTGTAAAAGACTTGGCCAGAAAGGCAATAATTTAGGATAGCAGAGCTGGAGATTACGTATGTTGCTAAAAGGGGAAGCTGCTGGAGCTGTTGGTTTGGTTCTATTCGTTGCTAAGTATTGTCATTGTGCTATTTTGGTGATGATACTATACATTTGGTTGCTTTGATGAACTTTAGTTTTTATCTTGATTGGTCTTATATTAAACTTGGATGATTGATGCTTTTGTTTGTCTTATATTTTAATGTTATGAATTGATTTTTCAGTTGAAGTTGATAGTTGGTGGTATTTAGGGGAGTAAGTCGTTTTTTAACATTTAAGGAAATAAATCGATTTTGAAGAGCGTGTGAAAACACGTTATTTATTTATTATATTTTTTATTTTTTTTAAAAAAAATTGGAGTTATTTCCAATAATTACAACTCACCTGACATAATTCTTTTCCCTGCTCTGAACTCACCAGCTTTGTTTTTGACACCAAAAAGACTAAAGTTTAGAGAAGAAAAATATGCTACTTGGGCGTGGAAGACTTTGCCATATGCTAGTTGCTAAAAAGAACAGACAAACAAACAAACAAACAAAGGCAAGAACGATTGAGACGTGGCTAAGACGGATAACATCAACACAAAGTATTAAATTGGATAATCATATAGGAAATAACGCAGCCAGAAAATTTGTTTGTTTGTAGGGATGGAAATTAAATTGTATATTTTAATAATATTAAGAATATAATTTTATTATTTTAATAATTTATATTTTTTTATAATTTTAAAGGTTTAAATTAAATTTTTATTATTTTAGAGAGATCAAAGTACAATTTTATAATTATTAATTTAAAATTTTATAAATTATAAATGATTTAAATAAAAAATTCATTTTAAAAGAGTTGACCGTGTCAATCCCTTGATTCCACCATTGCTTTTAATAGTTGTTGTTAGGGGCGGGTAAAAGCTTTGGTTTTCAAATAAAAACAAAAAAATTTGAATCAATATAATATTTATAAAATTTATAATATAATTTTAACCTCTCGAAAATACAAAATTCATAATTTAATCCTTTTAGAATTTGATAAAATTATATTTTAGTCAATTAGAAAAAACTATAAATTCTTTTGGCACCACCTCTAAATATAGTAAAACCTCAAAGCTCTAAAACCAGATAAACTCAAAATATATATAAGAATAACATGGGACATTAACTTTGGTACACTAAGAGACTTACGATCATGGTCTACTTTAAAATGGTAAATTTTTAATTTAAGTATTTTATAATTTATAAAATTTTAAATTAATAATGATAAAATTATATTTTAATCACTCAAAAATTATAATAATTTAATTTAACCCTTTAAAAATTATAAATAGATTATTAAAATGATAAACTTGAATTTTTACTATCATAAAAATATACAATTTAATTCCGATCCACAAAAAATTTTCTAACTTCGCTATTGTTTGTTACCACATAAAAGGGGTACCAAATGAAGATATGAGTTGAGTATAAAACTTACTTTATCTATGATTTATTAGATATATTCAATATAATTAACCATGTACATTGTGGCAAATGAAAAGAAATTAAGAAAAAAAAAGTGTCAAAATGGGAAAAAAAAGAAACATAAAATAGAAAACAATGAAGTTGGTAACACCAAATCCATTGTTTTTGAATTAAAGTTTTGTAATAAAAAATTGATAAATTATTATTAGCTGCGGATCAGTCATGAGAAAAGAAAAATAATGGTCAAATTAATTGAAAAAATAAATACTTTCTTGGGGTATATATATAGAGTAGTTTGTCTCTTAAATTCTCTCGCTAATTTTAGGTGCGGGAAAAGCAGACAACCGAAGCTGACCGCCGATGTTTAAGCCATATTAACCACGTCATTTGTGTTTTTTTTAATAATTTTATGTCGCATCAGTATTTTTATTTTTAATTTCAACATTTTTATCTTGAAAAAAATCAAATTACAATTAAAATCCTAAAATTTAAGATGAAATTATTGATGTGTCATAAAACTATTAAAAAGAGATAATATCTTCGTTTCATACAATCCTTTCTCTTGTCTAAATCACCCTAGTAGTAATTAACTAAGTCGACGGCACGTGCTTCATGTCAATCACGTGATATCCTCAACTGCCCAATTAAAAAAAAAGTACCAAATTTGAAGGGGAAAGCAACTGAAGGTGTTTAATTCTGCTCCCAGTCCCTATACTCTATACACTTTTGAAATTTAGACCATTTACTTTTAATTTCACAAGTTTAATCTCTTTATTTTATTTTTTTGGAGAGTTCCAGTATTACAAATATAAAATCAGGTAAACTATACTGTGGAATCAAATCAATACAAAATATAACGGATGAAAAATCGCATAAAACCTACGCATGATAAACATGATAAGACAGAGACCCACAAATCGCAATTGTGTATGAAGAAACTAGGGCTTGGGTACTCAATTAAACTCGAATTGATAACACTATTCATTTATTTATATTAAATTTGAATATACATAATCAATTTAACTTAAAATTTTAATTTATGCTTTTAAATATTGAAATACCACATATTCAAGTTTAACAACAATTCAATAATAGAAACATTGATTCCACTTTAATTTTCGAATCAAATAAACCTTGGAAATAAAAGGAGATAAATTAAATTACAAATTTCAAAGAGTACATGGCTTGGTAGAGTAAATTAAACCAAACTGAACTATGATTCTAGAATACATTGACCTTTTTTTTTTTCCAGTTCTAATTTACACAAAATGACCAATCGGCTCACTTTAGCAAAACACGCATGGTTACATCTAACGTGCACATCGTAAATAAAAAAAAATATTTCTGTACAAAAATTTCATAATGCAACCCTATGATTCCTTTCCAACAATCCTTCCAACACTATTTTCTTTTTGTATTCTTTGGAATTCAAATCCAATTCATCTGAATTCACCGTAGATTTAGTATCGTTATGGTTATTAATGGTTCGATAACGAGACCGAAAATAAAACCAAGCCGAGGTACAAAGGATGGCACATAATCGACCCCAAACTAACATTATTACCAAAGTCACCATTATAATGGACACACCCATGGCGGAGTCGAATTTTCCGACCTCCCCATTGTTTTTCCGTTGGTGCTGTTTTGAATTGACCCGATCATGTTTCCGGGGATTCCCCACACTTTGGTTGCCTTCTAGGACCGGTAACGAAACCGTGTGGGATAACTTGGACTGTGTTTTCGGGTTGATTTTGGGCTTGACTGTCGGTGAACCTGGCAGGCTTGAAGCGGTTCTTGTCGGGTCCGAAAGTTTCCTGTTCCCGAGGAGAATATTCGGTCCAGGTCCCTGCAAAACAGTAAAAACAAAAAAGGGCTCAAAAAGTTGTAAGAGACGACATGGATCGCCTTTTTGCCTGCAACTGATGTAATTAAAGCTAAATTTAGCTTTTTTTTATGTTTCACCTCTTTAGGTCTCGTTCTCGAAGCTTGATTGGGGAACGACAGTTGCCGATCAACTTTTGAATTTTGACGTGAAGGAATAAGCTTGATATCCGATTTCTTCTTGCTCAGCTTCGACGGTGTATGGTTTCCGCCGCCGGTGCCTGTCTTGTCGGAGTTGTCGACGGGAACGGTTTTGGTCTGGGACTTCCCGGGTCTAAAACAAAGCATCGGGAAAGAGAGCGACGGTGTGTTTTTGCTACCGGTTTGGATGGGCTTTTCCGGTGGGTTTTTCTTGACAGAAAACCCAAAACAAACTAGAAAGCGACTGGTTTTGTGGGTTTTTTGATGGGTTTTCTTTTGGGGTTCCGCCATGGAAGACAGAGAGGAGATGGAGTCGGCATGGAGGACTTTGAATACCCAAATGGAATTGTCTTGGCCCCCTCTCTCGCTATAACTAAATAAAACATTAATGGCTACTATTCTATTGTTTTTAATAAAATATTGAATTAAAAAATAAGATTTAGTATTGTATTATGATGAGAAATTTAGGTTTGATTTGGAAGAGAAGTGTTGGACTTAACCGTGGCAAAGTCGTTGTTCTTACACGTTTTCACCTTGTGCAAGCTTTCACCAATTCTACGTACTACTATTGCCAGCTTTCCTTTCTGTGCATTGTTGATTTATTTAATAATACAAAATTTTAAAATAATTATTATTTTATTCCCATCGATATCAACGAGCATAAAATAATTTAATTTTTATTTTTAATTTATTAATATACAAACAGCATAACTTTTTTAAGTTTTAACTCCAAAATTAATATTATTTACAATTCAGAATAATAATTTATGAATTGAAGTTTAAACCCCAAGGCGTTTGCGAAGTATATGTATGAAGTTTTCTGAGAAGTTTCCCACAAAGGTTATTTCTTCCCAAATTATAGGAAGTAACTTGTAAAAGTGAAATGAAAATGTTGGTTAATTTTATCATTGTATTGGCGTCATATATAATTCATAAGTTTTCTTCTCAATTTATTTTAATTATTTAATTAATTTGAGTTGAGTTCATGTATAGTAATTAACTTTTGTTGAAGCTATTTATATGGTTATAAATACAATTTTTGAAGTCAATTTTTTAAAAAATATTATATTTAGTTAAAATCTTTTAAAATATATATTAAAAACTATTAGATTGGAAATTTTATAATATTTTTTCAAATTTTTATTAAAAATAAAATTTAAAAATAAGAGATCAAAGTTAAAAAAAATTGTTGTAGAAAATCATGTTGAGAATCGACCCATATAAACGACGAGCTAATAAAAGTGGAGAAAAACGAACACAAATATTTAACGTGAAAAACCCTCAAAGAGAGAAAAACCACAAGAAAATAAAGTTTCGACTTATCACTAAATGAGTAAACAAACGAAAATATAATATGAAGAAAATTAACCTAAATGTACTGAACATACATTATCAAAAACTCCGAATACAAAGCTCAAATTTCCAAAGAACAAACCGGTAAACAGATCACTAAATCTCATAGGACACTCACAAAAAGGTATAAAATACTCTCCATAATTACCACGAAACTCTCACCAAAACTAATATGTGACTACGTCACATCTATCAAACTGAATCTGATCATCAACCAAAAGAGAAGCCACATGAAAGAAGTGCTCACCAATGGAGGAATCTTTCATCAGTTTAGCCAAGGTATCAGCAGCCGAATTTATCTCTCTAGGTATTTGCTTTATGAGCACACTCCACTTACGCCTACACAACTCTTAGATACGCAAAATCAAATCTCTATTTGAATGTCCTCTATGATTTTCATAGATTTCTTTGATAGTCAAAACACAATTTATTTCAATAATAATATTCACCCATTTAGCCTCCCAAGCTAATTAGAGTCCGTCATAACTTACCAAAGTTCAACTTATATTACACTACAATTCCCAATACTTCTTCTCTAACCCCACAACTTTAATCCCTCTTAAATATTAACAATTCAATTTAATTCCCATTAGTCTATTTGTTAAATAAAAAAAATCCCAATGTTGGGTCCTCTTAAAAGTTAAAAATTCAATTTAATTTAATTTAATACAATTTTTTTTACTTTAATTTCTATTTTTATTTTATTCTATCTCAATATCATTACACTTTGTTGATGTGCATCAACAAATGTGAAAGTAGTAGTGAAGTTGAAGTTGTTCCCACGTCTAAAAAGAGGAAGTGATGGCGATGAAATGCCTTTTCTTGCCAACCATTTTGCAAAGTACTTTCTTGAAATTAAAGGAATGGCTTATGCAATTTTTTTCTTCCAATTTAATTGCTTATTTTATGCAAATTTGTATCTTTATATTATTTTCTTTTTATTTGTAGTCGTATTAATTAAATATTATATATTAATAATTTGTGTTAAATATGAACTTAAGATGTCTTGTATACGTATAATATTTATTTATATTTGTATTATATAATGATTTGTATCTTATTTTATTTTTTAATTTTTTTTATTATATAATTATGTCAATGTTAAAAAATTATGAAATTTAATGCATAGTAGCTAGGTGTCTTTCCTCTTCCTTTAGGAGCCAATGCCCATGTGATAGATATACATTACGAATTGACTTTAACAATAAGTATATATATATATTAAATGAAGCTTTAAAAAATTATAAATTTACAAATAAATGTTGAGTACAATAATAAAACAGGGAAGGTTAGATTTTAATTTAAGAAAAATCTTCAAAATGTCATTTGTTAGAAGCTAACAGATCTTTTAATGGTGGAAATATTGTGTTTAGAGTGTCTATATATACTCGATTTTACCATTAAATTTTTATTTCTTAATTCTATAAAGAGCCCTCGATAAATTTAAAAGGTGAAAATATTATACCAAAGAAATATGAACGTTTAGTTTCGATGAGATTCGAACCTGTGTCATTATATAACATTAATCAGTAAAAATTTGATTATAAATCTCAAAATAATCTAATGGATCAAAAATCGAGATTATTAATAATGTTATGATGACATGCATGCCTATTAATCTATTTAATTATCCATCTCGTTTGAGTTAGGCAGATAAGAATTGAGTTAAAGGGTTGAATTAATTAAGCATCCTTTGGGTTCTAAAAGTATTTTTTTTAATTTATATTTTTAAAATAATTGAAAAATGCGTTTAGTGAACAGAAATAAAAATAATAAATTTTTCAATAATAAAAACATGAGAAATAATAGATTTGATATTTAAAAATTATTGAAGAAAATATATTTTTTTCGTTTATACGTGTTTGTATCAATGTCAATTATTTTACTAGTTTTATAAAACATTTTTAGTGAAAATAATGAAAAAAATATTTTAATTATTTTTTAGTTTCCACATATTTTATTTGCATTTCTATTTTTAAAAAAATTCAACCAAACATTATCTTCAATACCATGACAGCGAGTATATTATTTTTGTATGTGAATGTATCTTGTGTGTTGGACCATCGATTTAAATTTATCATTAATTTTTTTAATATATATATGAGCGTGTGTTTTTAACATCAATCTTAGTATAAAATTTTATCATATATGTTTTTTTTGATATAATGCTTAGAACTATCCATAACCCATATCCAAATTTTAAATAGGAGGATAATGTGTTTTAGCGCATTCAAACCCACATCTTACTAAACTAGCAATAATATCAATGCTAATCGAGCTAAAACTCAATCGACATACATATGAGAGTGTTAATATTGGAATCTTAAAAACAAATTCTTATAAATATTGTAAAATTTCTACAATTTTTATTTGGAAACTTCTTTTTGTCTGAACTTAATTACATTTTCACACAGATGTAATTATTTTATTTTGTAAAATATTATGCATGATTAGTCAAGTCAAAAGCGTGAGTTCATGAACTTCGTGTGAGGATTATTAGTTGATTAATTAATAGAATATTTTTAGTCTCAATATATCGTGCTTGACAATTACACAAATATTTGAAGTTTAAAAATCTAACGCCAATTTTAAAAAAAATTCTAATATTTACACGTGAAAAAAAAGGTTCTAATATTTTTCATTTAATTATTGTTTATTGGGTAGAAAAATAATATAATTTTAAATAAATTTAAATATATATATATATATATAAGTTCAAAAGTATTTATTAAAACAATACGAAATAAAAATTATTTTAGTAAATTTGGTAGGTTAGACAATAGTATGTTAAGATAGTCAAGATCCCAAATGACCGCCAATCATATAAAAAATATAAAAATTCAAGTTATTGTTCAAAACATAATATTTTAATAAATAATTTGAGATCTATATTGTTTTAGTAAATAATAATTATTTTTATAATATTTTAATAAAAAAATTTGTTTATGATTTGGTCCGATTTAATTTCTTATTTAAATAAAATCTAATATAATTATCAAATGTAAAATAATTCATACTGTTTTTTTCATTTAAATTAATTTAAGACATAATGATTTATTTGACACTCCAATTTTACAAAAAAAATTATTTTAAACTTCCATTTAATGTTTCGCATTTAAACTTGCGATGTTTGTCCATGTACCCTAAAATAAATAGAAAAGTTAACATCTGACATACGTGTGAATTGTCACATAAGTAATTAATTAACTTTTAAAATTTAAAATTATATAAAAATCATTTTAAAAATAAAAATTATTTAAATTATTAAAAATTATAAAAAATAATTACTTGTTAATGTGACATCCACGAGGACTACCACGTGGATGCCATATCAACAAAGTTAATTAGGGTGGTTTGACAAACAATTCAAAATTAATAACTAAAAGAAATGAAAAAATAAAATATCTTTTTTATAAAATTAAAAGACTAAATAAGTCAAATTTAATCTACCATTTATAAATAAGTTAATATCTCCTAATTAAATGTATCTTCGGATCGAATTCAACCTGATCCAAAATATAAATTTAAAATTTTATTTAAAATTATATTTTTACTTAAATTCTATGACTTTAAATAAACTTTCGAACAAAGTCACGACCTATGTAGAAGTGTACTCATAACCATGATGATGGCATTGGAATTAGAAGGTGCCGGTTTTTATGGTTAGCTGTTTGGGGGCGGCTTAGGTTGGGCTCAGAAATTAATGGAATGAAATATTATATAGTTACTGATGTGTATAATGATGTAACATTTTTGGCACCACCTCTACTTGTCTTTTCATCATTCATGCCAATCCCAATCCCACTTCCCCCATCACCGGAAGCAATTACAAACCAACATAATTTTATACCAAAACTCACTTATTTTTTAAAATTACAGATTTAAATAATAAAAATTATTTATTTAAAATCGATTTCATCGAAATAAATTTATATTAACAATAAAGTATTTATTATTTAGAAGAATATTATATAATAATTATTTTAATTAATTAAATATCAACCAAGGTCGGACTAAATGAATAGCTTGAATTTTAGTTTAAATATATATTTGTCATATCCATAAACATATCTAAATTATTTTTTGTTAAATTTTATAAAAAATCTTCATACTATATGCCTTTGTTGGATTTAATTTTTAGTCTTTTTATTATTTACATAATTTTTTAAAATATGTATTTTTTTTATCTTGAAGTAAACTTTTTTCATTAATTTCTTGCATATTAAAAAAAGACAAAAAAAAAAGAGAGAGAAAAAGGTAAAATATTTGCTCAAATTCTAAAAAAAATAGCAACACGTATTGATAGATATTCTAAAATTATAGAAATAACAAAATTTAATCCAATAAAATTTACTAAAATTTTCATTAGGATTATATTGATACATATTATTATATGGAAAAATTTGATTTGGGGAGCAATGACATCACATTACTATAACTAGAAAAAAAGATAGAGAAAAAGGCAAATCCACATATGTTTGTATTCTCAGACAAGATATTGGTTCATAATTTTCGGATACTTTTTGGAACAAATAAATCAAATTAGTTTATTTAATTAGTATTAAATTTATTTTATTCAAGAGAATTAGTCTTAATTTTGGACAGTTCCTCGTTGGACCAAAAGAAGCCGCCAAGTAGAACTGCTAACAAAACAGCTATCTGATTCAGCCTTTTGATTTTCTTTTTTATTGCCTAAATATTTTATTTATTATTTTATAAGTTGATATAATTTGATTAATTATCACGAGATTTAAGCTAAGCTATTAATGGAGTCCTTGAACTAATTTTGTTAGTTTATTTGTACTAAAGGTTAAGGATTTATTTGGATATCAATTAAAGTTTAAGGATTATTTGGGTGTAATAAAACTATAAGGACTTATCTAAAAAAATGAAAATTTTTGATGACTTATTTAATATATTAGCCATCGTTGTTTGAATGATATAAAATTATTAAAAACGTGATTTTGAATGTTATAAAAATTTGTATGTAATATGTTGATTGAATTGATATCATAAGTGATTGTATATTAACTCAATTAAAAAAATTAAAAGTTTTTTTTTGTTACTAAGTAACAAATACTATTATGAGGATGTTTTTATCTTTTTTTATTTTATATAAAAATCTATAAATATTAATTTAAATACAAGATAATTGGGTTTGTTTAAATATTCATGGGTTAGTAAAAAGTGCAGTCAATTTTGCTGCAATAGGAGGAATAATGTGAGATCGGA
Source organism: Gossypioides kirkii (assembly GCA_005610355.1). Classification (NCBI taxonomy): domain Eukaryota; kingdom Viridiplantae; phylum Streptophyta; class Magnoliopsida; order Malvales; family Malvaceae; genus Gossypioides; species Gossypioides kirkii. The sequence continues at coordinate 38,132,724 of CP032246.1, forward strand.
ATGAAAGATGGATTCTTGGCTTCAACAGATATTTGGGGAACTATTCTTTATTCGATGCTGAATTATGCGACATCTTGGATGGTTGATTCTTTTAATAGATCGGGGTTATGATAATGCGTTGATTCAAACGAATAATTTTGGAGCTACTCATGCCATCCAAGAGAGTTTATCAGATGGTTCCAATTCTACTTTGATCAAGAGAATTCATCAGCTTTTATCGCAAATAGTGCATTGAAGTATTTGACATATCTCTAGAAAGGATGATCACGATGTTGATAGCCTAGTCAAATTGGTTCGTGATAGAAGAGACAATCTGCGCTTGTTTGAGGTCTCCACATTGGGTTGGTGGTGGTCTAGTCTATGTAATTAGTTTATTTCTTTTTCATAACAAAAAAAAAAGAATTTGAACCTATAATATCATGACTTTTACGAGGTTGATCTAAACCTATGATGATATGAATTAAAAATTATAATTAATTAAAAGAATTCTTATATTTAATGATAAAAGAATTATTGGTTTAGGGACTTATTTAACTAAAATAATAGTATAAGGGCTTGTTTAAATAAGGTATAATAATTTAAGGGTTAATTTTAGTATATTAGCCATCTTAATTGTAATGTTACTTCGTAAAAGAAAAATGAGAGTAAAAGCTATGGGCCATTAGCTATGGCGTTTGAATCTAAGTTGAAAACCCAACCCCAACAAAGCACAAGCCTGCACCATGAGCCCCAAAATATTGGTAAAAGGAAGGACTTGCCCATTTTCTTCTTCAGCTTTAGCGTCTTTGATCGGAAAACTAAGGGCATTAAACCATAAAGTGGGAGTTTTGTTTTCAGCTAGCTTGCTCAAATGGCTTCTCTATTCAACAAATTCCAAGATGTAAGTTCCTTTTTGGTTGTTCTTTTCAATCATTTTTTCATTTGTAAAATTAGGTAATGTTGATTCAAAGTTGCCCATTTTTCTATTGATATTCCAGGCTGTTAGAATCCTTGCAAAAAGCCCCACTTTTGCTAGGTACAGAAGGAAACTCCAATTTCAAGACGATATCAATCTCCTCTTCATGTATACCAGGTTTGATGATCTTCAATACCCATACCCCTTTTTTATCATTCATTATCATTGCTTTAGTTTCTAATCCTTTTGACTTCTTTGATTGCTTGATATTGTTGCTTGTGCAATGTGTAGTTACGATCGTCTGGGAAAGAATGCCGATGAGACTGATGCCGAGGAGATTATCGACATGGTTAGTAAGGCCTCTTTTACTGACCAACAGATGCAAGTGCAGGAAAATGTTCATTATCAAATTAAAAACGTTTGCACTGTTATGGATGAAATCCTTCTTCCTGGTAGAGGTGAGTATATTACTAGTTTATTTTGCTTAATGAATCACCTATGGGATGTTTGGTATATTTAAATGTTTAATCCCCTCAGCTTTCTTACTATATTGTTTGATTAAATTACATTGTCAAGGAAATTGGGTTGTCATTGTTCTTGTATTAGCTTGTCATGGTCTACATTTTATTGTATTGCAAATTTAATGCGATCACTTTGGTTTTGGAACTTAAATGTGAATTAGTTTTAGGCCTTCGTTCCTTGATTCGGTTGCTATGCGATTTTTGGCTCGTCTGCCTTAACTGTGTTACGAGATAGGAGCGTATGCTCGTAGAGGAATCATTTCTATACTTTTTTACTTTGGAGATAAGATAATTTTTATATGTGCAAAGTAATTACATTAAACAGTGATGATATTTAGCTATTTTGGAAAGATGATTGCTTTTATATATATGATAATATGGAGTATGGACAGTTTAACTGAACTTTATTTGTTGCTAAATTTATCATATATCTGTACAGAAATGAAATAAGTGCAAGAAGTAGTTGGAATATGGATCATTTGATCCATTTTTTGACTTTGTTTTTAGTCATATATGCTTTTGCTCTCTAGTTATTACTTTGCATAAGTAATACACTAGAGATGAATGGAAGACCCTGCCACTGATAATTTCTTTCTCAGTCCTAACTATTGGCGGTTTTTCAGTGCAGGTGTTCCCGTGACAAGACCAATAAAACGTGCTGAACTGTCACTGAGGTTGAAGGATTCCATTGGCTACTCGCTTGATGTCAAACCATCTCAAATACCCCACAATGAAGCCGGCCAAGGTTTATATTTGAATGGTGAAGCTAATGTTGGTGCTGTAATTGCCATTTACCCTGGTGTTATATACTCTCCATGTCATTACCAATATATTCCTGGATACCCTAGAGTTGATGCTCGAAACAGATATTTGATCACAAGATATGATGGGATTGTCATCGATGCTCAACCCTGGGGATATGGGGGTGAAACACGTGAACTGTGGGATAGTTCAACAATGCAAGATATGAGGCCCGACATGGACGAGACAATGCTTAGTAAGGCTTTGGAAAACTCTCAAGTAGGATGCAGTGGTGAAATTTTGGAGCGTAGAAACCCTTTAGCTTTGGCCCATTTCGCCAATCACACTAATGAAGAAACTGTGCCAAATGCTATGGTTTGCCCTTATGACTTCCCACTGACTGAAAAAGACCTGAGAACTTATATTCCAAACATATCATTTGGTAATGCAGAAGTAGAAAATGTAAGGAGGTTAGGCAGCTCTTGGTTTAGACGGGGTTCAAGAAATAGTCGGTTAGATGACTCAGACTCAGACGTTCCTGTTTTGAAGACTCTTGTTTTGGTGGCTACTAAAGCACTCTGTGATGAAGAAGTGCTGTTGCAAAGACCATTATGGTATTATTCTGCGGACGAAGATGAGGATTGAAAGAGATGGAGCTACATTCATGAAGCAAAGGTATTGACAACTAAAATAATGGCAAGTCAGTGTAGATTGTAACACACATGCAATGCATTCAGTTAGGATGAAATAGTTATGGTGTTGACTTGTTTTGGTAACTCCCACCATCAAATCAATTTGCGGTCATGAAAGAAAATGAGGGAAATGATCTTTTTTTTGGTACACATTCAGACTGAAAATGACTTAGTTCAGACATTGAATGTAATAAAACTATATTTCTTGTCATTGTTTTACACTGAACAAAACTCCCGGCATAGAGCTATGATTAGACACCTATTTGGTACGGATTTGAACCGTATTACCTTCATCCTTTATCTCTAATATTGTATTATTTAGGGTAACTATTTGTTGAATTATAAATTTATATAGTTTTTATATTTGTTGCTATTATAAATGCTCCTCTTGCTTAGATATATATTATAGCATTAATTTAGTTCGATTGTTAATTAATTATTTAGAGAATATTTTTTATTACTTAACTATACTTAATTAATAAAAATATAAAGTTTTAATGTGAAAATGATATAATAATGTGATTATTAATACTTATAATAAAGAGTTAAATCATTCACTTACAAAAAAAAGGATAATACAATTACAATAGAGTAAAAAAATTCTAACCTTCTAACATAACTCATCAAAAAAAAAAATGAACTAGTTGAGAATTAATCATACAATAGCTAACCCGGAATTACAACAATCAAAGGCTCAAGAGAATGAATGAAGATTGATGGACACAAACCCTAAAAGTTAAACCAGAAGCCTTGGGCTTTCAACTTTTAGCCCTTATTATTGTTAAATTACTCAAAAATCAAAGAAGCCTGGACCTGCCCTAGAAAGGAGTTCTTTGCCAGCATCCTTCCCCATCATAACCATATCTTCAAAAGCATATGCACCTTTTCTAGATGTTTCAAGCACTGGAATTTATATATATGGAGAAGAAATGATAGAGTTAAAAGGTGAAAGAAACAAACATTCTCATAGGAAGATGAAGTTAATTATAAGTTTAAAAAATCTAGAAATGATAAGAGTGCGATGATCATACCACGTGTTCCATCGGGATAAGCTACCAATCCTTTAAATATGCAATTACCATCCTTGTCCTTTGAAGCATAGCCAGCGATTGGGGTACGGCAAGATCCGTCCAATGTCTCTAGAAAGGCTCTCTCACATGTAACTGCCAGTCGTGTTTCCTCGTGATTTAATGAAGCTAGGTAATTAGCCTATATATCAGAACCAACCAAATCAATGGTAGAAAAGCAATAGGAGATAAAAATAGTTTTCAAGGATACAAATAAAATTTGTCAAGATTACATCAGATGTGGAACACATAAATCAATGGAGAAACTTCAATTCACAGACACATCCAGAGCTTATTCTGTTGTCCACAATGATACTTTATATGAGCATCCAAATTCTAAACCAACAATATACACTTCTATGAAATTAAAGATTTTTGCATTAGTATCTCCTGCCGTTCAACAGTATAAACCTCAAGCTTCTGACCTTTGGATTTCTATTCTTTATTACCAGGTTTTAAGATTCAACTTAATCTCCAACAAAGATGGGAGGAAAAATCAATTCAGTCCACACTGTCATCGACTCTGACTAAAATATATTGAGCCAAATGTATTCTTTTCCCAATAAAATCTTTTGTTTTTTATGCCAACACTTTTTAAACTGTTTATCAAAATTCAAAACTCAAAATTACCATATCTGCGCACTTTGGGGGCAGAGGTCACAAAGGTAACACAAGGGCATGATAGAAATTTGATGTCAGACATAAATCAAGCAAAAGCAAAACATACCATTTTTTCATCATTGCTTCGACATGCAATTCCAATAGCCCCCTGTGCAACAGCTGGAAGCATTTCATCAATTGAAAGAACAGAAGTAACATTTTCAGTCATGCTCAAGCGTCTAAGTCCAGCTAATGCCAATAAAGTTGCTTGGACCACTCCGTCATTAAGTTTTCTTAATCGTGTCTGTACATTGCCCCGGAAATTATCCTCCACCTACAAAATGGCATAGAAAGTTATAACTAATTCAGAATAGAGAAATAACGGAGCAATTCTGTATGTTTGAATTCTAAGACAGTATGCTCTGTTCATCAGAGATGCAACAATGGAATTGGAATTTTAAATGAAATGCAGAACCAGTAACTCCTATTTAGAAAGAGTTCGATTTACATTTCAAGTCAATGGTCAGTGACCTGATATAAGACCACCCACAGATGAAAAGTAATATTCCAACAAATAGTCTTGTAAATGACTGTTAATTCTTCTACAAATATAATATCATGACATAGCAAAGTAACTTGCCTTGAGTGATGGATATCTGTAGAGTATTTGTGACTTTCTTCTTAGAGATGCAGTGCCAATAACACTCCCAGCAGGAAGTTCAGCCAAGGAAGATGCACTCAAGGAAATAAATGCATCACGAACATCCTCACGCGGAAGGTTGCATGGTAGAATTGTCTTCTCTGGTAAATAAGTAGGAACATCTTTCATTGAGTGGACAGCAATGTCAATATCACCATTTATCAAAGCCTCATCTATTTCTTTTGTGAACAAGCCCTTTCCACCAATATCTGCAAGTGGCTGACTCAGTATTTTATCACCTGTTGTTTTGATTACAACAATTTTGATAGCCCCTTCTTCAGCTAGTTCCGGATGGGAAGCCATCAGCTTGTCACGTGTCTCATGAGCTTGCGCGAGTGCTAATGGGCTGTCCTACACATGGAAAAGGTGTAAACAGCCAGAAGAAATTCAAGAGGAAAGACCCGTCATCAAGTTAGAACTGATGGATAAAAAAGTACCATGGTTATCCAAGGTCACACATTAGTATGAAATAATTGAAAGAAGTACATTTCTTCTACAAGACAGTCCCTAAATTGTTATGAATTTTTCCCGGAAATGAATTCTAGTGATCTCAAAATCATATATTTTCAACCCAATGAAAGACAGACTATATCAATTCACTCGCCAAGTATTTTAAACTGGCAATTGTTCATCAATAACAAAAACCTCAATGACTAAGGGAATGAATCAGAATCCAGCCTACATTTTACACATCAAATTGAAATTTAAGGAGGAAGCATGCTTGTATAAGACTATACATTTAAGAAAACGCAAATCTGAATATTAATTTACAGAAGAATCAAAATCAGAGCTAGATTTTACATGTATATCAAATTAAACCCAGAAACTCATTACTCGAACACATTAGAACGAAGATCACTTTCCAGTATTATAATTCAAACCCATCTTAGTTCAACAACCAAGGGCACCAATGATCCACATTACTAAGCAATATAAATTCAGATTTCATGACAAAGGCAAAAGTCAAAGACCGTACCTTCCTCTAGTGCCTATTCTGACAAGTGCAACTTCTGTCTTAGCAACAGAAGCTTTTATGACCCCAAAACCCTGCTTTTTCTTCGAATCGGGAAGGGATTGAATCTTGAGATGTTGAAGAGGGAATCCAAGAACAGAGACGGAGCCACCGCCACAAAAATTGAGTAAACCGCCGCCGTGGGTCGTACAAAGAGAAGAAGAAGGTAACGTCTCCATTGGAAGCTTGAGAATTCGATAGAAGGGAGGGAGGGAGAGAGGAGAAGAAGAAAAAGAAGTTGAAAGCAAAAGGGAAAGATTGAATTGGCTTTGAAGGGACTGTTGTTTGTTATCTGTCTGTTATATTAAAAATATATATAGTTGAGTTGGGTGAGAGCAGATACTGGATAGGATATTAGGATTACAATGGTTTTGATCCCCTACGGCCGCCTATACTAGCTCCCCCTAAGCTTCAAAATTGATGGCATAATCATAAATTTAACTCGAAATTTTATAAATTTTTTTATCAATTTGGATCAGAATCTTTTAAAAAAAATTAAATTTAGCATCAATTTTTTTTAAAAAAAGTCGATTTAATGTTTTTAATGTTACTAATGACTAAAATATTAAATTTTTTCATGCTACTTTTTTAAGTTTTTCTTTTATTTTTAAACATTTTGAAATAAATTATTAATAATTTTTTTCATGATAAAATATTAATTTTTTTTCTAATTTTTTCTAATTTTAAAATATTTTTATATTTTGCATTAAAATTTAATAATTTTTATTTTTTTATCATTTTTGTCACATATGATGTCATAGTTGTGACATGTGGTGACTTTAATTAAAAAAATTAAGGACGATTAACTTTAACGATAAAATGATTTTTTTGATGCATTTTAATAGTTTAAGTACTTAATTGAGTGAAAAAAAAACTTAATTGTTTTTTTAAAAAAGTTTGAGAATTTTTTTACATCTTAAAGCTAAAAAAAATACACTATACCATTTCACCAAAAAGTACACTATACCAAATACTAATATTTAATTTAATTGTAATTCTACTTGGGTTATTTGGGTAATGGGATTTTTTATTGAGTTTTTTTAAATAATTGGGCATATGTTTGAATTTAGTTGGATTAGGTATTTAATTATTGAGTTAGGTGGATATATGAGTTTAGATTTATTTGTTGTTTAAAGAAAGCGATGCTTGAAGAAGGTTTTCAATGGTCGGAGATTTTCTGTGTGATCATAATGATAGGTGGATTATTGGGTTCTATAGATACTTGAGAAATTGCACAGTGATGAAGGTTGAGCTTTGGGGGATCTTAAATAGTTTAAACATTCTTTTGGATAGAAGTTTCGAAAAGGTTTTATTCCAAACTGATAATATTGAGGCTGTTAACGTTATTCAAAATGGTTCTTAGACTCTAATTTTACTTTAGTCAAAATAATTTATCAAATCCTGAAAATGGTCAAACATTAGAAGATTCAACATATACCTCGAGATGAGAACTCAATCGCAAACAGTCTTGCTAAGCCAGTTTGTACTAAAAGTCTAGGTTTGAGATTATTCGAGAATCCTTTTTGAGGATCTAGACTATTTTTTTTAATTTATCTTTTCACAAAAAAAAAAGAGATCAAATTATTTGATTTAGATATTCATAATGGATAACAAATAGAGTAAATAACAAAGTTGTTTAAGTTTGTTGAATGATCCAAAAATTGAATAAATAACTTAGTTAGTTAACGTGGTGTTAACGATCAATAGTATGGTAACACGTGATAACTTTACATTTTGATATTTAACAAAAAATTTAAAAATAAAAGTATTTATAATTTATAAATAAATAATAATTTTTACCACATGTCACCATGCTTTAATCATTATTGTCACATTAACCTATTTTAACAGCGTTAATAAAGTACCTAAAAAAAGTACCAAATTAATTTACAATTTCTGAATTTAAATATAAATTAGGTCCAAAAGAAATTTTAAATACCAAGTAAATATAAATTGTGAAGATCAAACACTTCCATATATATTAACCTTAAGAGAAAAATAAAAATATCTAACAAACAAATTTACTTTATAAGAAAACACTAACATTAACTAATGTTGGTTATTACATATTAGATTTTGTCACACCCATTATAGGGGGAAGAAAATATTTTATGCTAAATTTAAAGAAAAAATTATTCAATAAGAAAACACTAACATAAACTTGTAGTTTAATGTTATTAAATATGTGTTTGATAATTGGATTTGTACTTTGTAATTGTTTTCTTTATTTAAAGAGATATCAAAATATAAAAATAAATATTATTATAAGACTATTAATTATAATTTAAAAGAAATGATATTTTTATAATTTCATAATTGAGTTGATGATCCGGTTAAGGATCAGTAAAGAGCTTAAACAATATTATAGAAAGTCATTTTAGTTATTTATTTATTTTTTTGTATGTTTCAACCCTTAAATTTACTTTGTTTATCAAATCACTCAAAAATAAAAAAAAATTAACATTTATTGACTTTGCCGACAATTTAGATGTATGCCAAATTAGCAATTAAATTTTTAAAAAATATTAAAAGAACAATTTTTATATTTTTAAATGAAATTTTATAATTTTTTGTATTTTAAAAAATAATTAATTGATGATATGATCATTCACATTTATGCTACATCAACAAAACTAATAACATTAACTTTTTCATCTATTTTTACATGATTTGAAAACAGAGCAAATTTAATAGTTAAAAAAGATAAAAAAAATGAAGGAATAGGCTAAATTAACCATATATGTCCTTTTTTTTTTATTTTAATTGGCCAAATAAGTTGGGTTTTTTTGAAGATTAAAAAAAATATGTGAATTTAAAAAAAAAAGTATGAAAAGGCGGTTCTCCAAAATCATCAATTTTTAAAATTTTAAATGAATTTTTTAAAATTTAAAAATTAATTAATTACTGTGTGATAATTCACGTGAATACTACATCAACAAAACTAGCAAACATTAACTTTGGACGTGCTTTCTACAAAGTTGACAAAAAAACTCGTCCAATTGGGTAACTTTTCGCCTAATTATCAAGAAAGCTCGTTCAGCTGAACGCGCTTTCACATGTTCTCTCAAAATCGACCTATTTTACTATATCTTAAAAAAAATACCTATTTGATTAATTAACAAAAAGACGGTTTATGTGCACAAATTAATTGAAAGAGTAAAATAATTTTTTTTAAAGTTTAAAAGGTGAAATATATCATTATGCTAAAATAAAACAAATAATAATTTCTCACTCTTTTATTCCAAAAAAAAAAAAAACTAATACTAGGATAGCATTTCGATCACACCTACATACATCTCCAGAACATAATAGAAACTATAAACAAAAAAAAAAAAAAGGATTTGCAATGAAAAGGATTGTTATTGCCGGTACTCTTCGCCATGGGAAACAAAATTACTTCATCCCTTTCCCAAAAAGCCCCTGTTGAAGCCTCTTGCAGTCAACCAGGTACGCAAACCCGTAGGCCATGTTCTTCAAAGTAGCCTCGTACATCTCCGAATCCGACGGGGCCGTCGCATCCGTTGAGAAAAACACCCTATATCCTTTCACAAACGCCGCACGCGCCGTCGTTTCGCAGCACAGGTTCGTCATGACCCCCGTGATTATAACCTCCTCCACCTTTTTCTCCACCAGCATCTCATGTAGTTGCGTGTTCTCGAACGCGCTGTACGTGTTTTTCTCAACCACCTCGTCGGGTTTACAAAGCCGTCCGATCTCGGGGATCAGTTCGGAATCAACGGTGCCGTCGAAGATGAGGTCGTTGTCCCACCACTCACCGAGCATGCCATAATCGGCGGGGGATTTGTGGCAGTGGCGAGTGAAGAAAATGGGGATGGAAGCTTCTCGGCAAAGGTTGATGGTGGTGATTGCGTTGCTGAGAATAGGTTTGGCCATGGAGGCAAAATAGTTTTGCATGTCGATCACTAACAAAGCGGTGGTTTTAGGGTTTGGATCTCGCTTTCTGATTTCGTATTTCTTATACGAGGAAGACGCCATTGATTTTGGATTCTTAGCAAATAATTGAAGTAGGGGGATATGATGACCCCGATTAGCTGTATGGTTTTATAATATTATTAATTATTAATATATAATCATATTTAAAAATAAAACAATTTTCTAATTTTTTTAATAAGTTATCATTTTATATATAATCCGGGTTAAAATATAAAAAACAAATTAAAATTATTATTATATCAAATTAATAAAGTGTGATTTAACAATGGAGTGACAAAAAAATAATTTTAAAAATTTTAGTGATAAAATTATAATTTTTTAATTAAATGCTTAAAATGAAAATTTACTCTTGTATAAAATAATTTGGGTAAATTACATCCAAGTTTATTAAATTATTAGTAAGTTTATTTTTTGATCACTTAACTTTAAAATGTTATAAAATAATATTGAATTATTCAAAAATTTTCATTTAAGTCACTGAACTATTCGAAAGTTTTTATTTAAGTTACTAAATTGTTAATTTTTATAAAAGAAGTCTAGCTAACAAGCTTTAAGCAATGATTTGACGATCAGTACGGTAGATTAGTACCCATCGACGAGTAAAAAAACATACTTTAGATCTTTACGTTAGAGATCGAAGAAAGTTGTTTGGATTTTGATTTCCAAATTCGTGATATTTAAAGTTGTTTTATGAAAAAAAAACTGAGCTGTTAAAGAGATGGGGAATGAGAGATTTCAATTGGTGTAGGTGATGCGAGAAGAAAATATCATACAACTACGATATTAATGTCATGGTGATTTAAATGAAAATTTTCGAATAGTTCAGTGATTATTTTGTAACTTATTGAAGTTAAGTGACCAAAAAGTAAAGTTACAAATAATTTAGTAAACTTGGACGAAATTTACCCCCAAAAAAATTCAAAGCATTTGTTAATTGTTTCATAAAATTTTAGTGAGCAATTCAGCGAAAAGGAAATTTCAATTGCAGGGGGAGAGAGGGGGGCGGCTATCTAACTAACGATGTCGTATCTGCTACCTCACCTGCACTCAGGTTGGGCTGTGGATCAAGCCATCCTGGCAGAGGAAGAGCGCCTGGTGGTCATCCGATTCGGTCATGATTGGGTCGAAACCTGCATGCAGGTATATATATCGCTTTTAATTTGAAGTTTACTTTGAAAACGGGGGATTACGTCCCCTTAATGATTTTTCTTATTCATAGTACTTAAATCAGGTTTCAATGGACCCTGTGTTCACTATAGATTTCGGAAATTTTCGTCAATTTTGAAAATTTTAGCATTGAAATTCGAGGACAACAGACTGTTGGAAAAAGCTGATTATTTGTATCCCATGATAAGCAATTAGTTAGTTTGGATATCGTATTAATTAGGTTGGAAGACCTTCCCTATTGGGAAAACCCTGGTTTTATTTTTATAATTTAGGTGAAGTTGTGTGCTTTGGGGCAAGTAAGCTAATTTCGTTTGGTTGAACATGGCCTGCTAACTTAAACTATGAGCTTCTCAGTGAACCTATGGTGTAGTTGCGTAGCAGTTAGAATCTTCCTCCCAATGAGCAAAAAGAAGATGGATGGAGCTGCTGATACTGTTGTACTGTCTTCTTCTTGTTGGGCATAAGGGTTTAGCTAAGTAGAAGTTAGAATCATATCCAAGCGAGCGAAAAAGGAAAGAGAAAGCTTCTGATAATGACTCGCTGATTTATATTCTATAACATTGTTTTCAATTACCAACTAAAATTTCCACCTGTTCACCGAGATTGAATGACGATGAAGTAGTTGGTAATTTTTTTTTTTCCCTTTTAGTAACAAACCAGCTTTATCCTATTTGGTTTATGCCCTTCTGATAAAGTCCTTGAACACTGAACTTGTTACTTGGATGAGACTTGTATTTGTTGGCTGTTTTACAATGGCTTTAGATGGATCTTTGGGTAGTACTGATTGACATAATAAAGACAGTTTTTGATTTTCTAATATATGGGTTATTTACCTTTGGGTGTGTATCTGTACGTGCATGTGTCACGGACTTAGATTATGCGCAACCCATGACACATGAACTTTGATAGTTTTCTGATAGCAGTCTGCCTTCTTTCTTTGTAGTTTTGCTTATTTATTCAAAGATGAAATGAATGCTACTATTTACTTGTTTTTCTTTCCTTTGGAATGAAAAAAAGTGTTATTCTTATGTTATTCATATGGATATGTGTTTGATACTTGTATGCTAAATATTTTTTTCCAAGTTTTTTACATATATCTGGAGGACCATATCCCTATACCAATGTTTGAATATGTGTTGGACACCTGTTTTGGATATTTTGATTACTTTAAGAAAAATAGAGCCTGATAACATGGCTTACACTTACTCTATGTTTTCAGATGGATGAAACGATAAAGAACTTTGCTGTGATTTATCTTGTGGACATTACGGAAGTGCCTGATTGTAACTCATTACATATTTCAATAATGCTAACATAATCCTTAGATAGATTGGTCTTCGTTTGGCCAACTGGTACTTTCTTAGATTTGATTTGATCATGACCTGAGTTAGACCGATGCAAAATTTTAGCTCCTTTTTTAGGCTCGGATCTGATTTGAAAAATAGATCTAAAATTTTATCCAATTCGAACATGACCCGCTCGTATAAATTTTTTTTATATAAAAATAAATTTAAAAATATAATACATCAAATATCCTAAAAATATTAAAATAAAAATAAATGTTTTTCAACAAATTGAAAATACATTTAAAAAAAAAGTCTTTATACTTAAATAACACTAAGATAGTTGTAACTTAGGAAGCAAATTATTTTAAAATAGTAACAAAATTAACAATAAAATAAGAGTTATACAATATCCAAATAATAACAACAAAATAGTAGCAATATAATAGCAAAATAGCAATAGGGAAAAAAAATTCAGTCAGTTTCGGGTTGAGCCTCGGTAAAAAATCTTACTCAAAGCTCAACCCATTTAAAAAATGAGTCTTATTTTTTGTTCAAGCCCATTTTTCAGGTCTATATGTTTGTTCAAATCTTTCTACTTTTCGAATAGACTTTCGAGCTTGGACAGATGACCCGAGCCATGATCAGTTCTATACCTCACTAGTATAGATTATATAAACTTTTTTCTCAAGTTGTGATTGCATTCTGCCAAGCCTTTGCTCTCAAGCATGTCCATTTCTACCACCATTGGTTTCCAAGAACATGCTCATACCAATTAGATACCTACATCAACAAATCAAGTTGTAGAGATTAGGATTCAATATAAGAATATGGCTTTAGATCATCATGTTATCAGGCTCTATTTTTCGTGAAAGGTAATCAAAACATCAATATCCAAAGCACGTGTCCATCACATATTCAAACATTAGTATAGGATATGGTCCTCCAGATATATTTAAACTTGTAAATTTAGCTCTACCATCATCGGGAGAACATTCAAGCAAGTCGTAGCAGAGTGCCGTAGGTTCTGCTACTTGGCTTGAATCGGTTACCACATCATCGTCCACGGGGAGCCCCAATTATAATGCAACATCTTTTAATGTAATGGTGTATTTTTCACACGATAAATGAAAGGTGTGCATCTTTGATCACTACTGTTCAACCAATGTCAATATTAAGTCGACCCTCAACTCAAACAAACGAATTAATGTTGCTGATCCAAATCCCGCGACATCTAAGTAAGGCATAATCTGTTCGTTTGGCCGATAGCTCAAATGGATGCAACTATACGTATATACTCGTGAATAAAAAATAGATTTTTTTTTATCAACAAATGGATCATCTTTATTGTGTGATCGTCTAATGTAAGTAAAGAACTCATTTCGATATCTACAAAAACAACTAAAATTTTAATAATCGATTTAACAAATAAACAATATAAAAATAACGACAATTATTTTTTTTCGAAATTCATTTTCGTAATTAACTTAACTTTTTATATGTAATATTTTCATATATAGAAAATATATTAATATTATTTTCAAGAAAAATCTAATTATTCAAACAAACATATAATGTTCACGTACACTAATCAAATCAATCTTAATACTACTTTCAGCTCAAATATATGTTTCTAACACAAAAATAACCCAAAATCTAATCATTCTAACAAAAATATAATGATCAACGTATTATTTAAAACTATACAAATTATCATTAAAAAATAAAATAAACATACACTACCAAAACTATCTTATAACGCAATTCTAATAATTCTACTAAAATAAACATGCACGACCAAACCTATCTTAATAAACAAACACTACAATATAAACATACACAATTCTAATAACTCAAATAAAATATAATATTACAAAAATTTAAACCGACACAGTTCTAATAATTTTCACAGTTAGCATCCCTTAATACTATTAAATAAACTTTTAACACAAATTTAAACTAAAAATAATGATTATTACAAAAAAAAATATTACAAATCTAAAATATCAAATTACCTTTTTTTTCCGATCACCTTCCTTCCTTCTTTTTCTTAGCTGTTTTTGTTTCTTAACAAATGGTTTGTGTGGGAGTTGGGGGACCAAGCCAACCCCCCTCTTTACTTAAAAAAACATATAATACCTATAACTAAAATATTTTGAAATATCGGATTTTAGAATTGACGAATTGTCATCGATGTGATTCTTTAATCACGGGTTTGAGTCTCAAAACTTGAGTTTTCGTAAATATTTTTTCATATATTAAATTAATTTCGGTGTCGTCTGACACGTTGACGGCATCATTGCAATTCTTTTTTTATTTTCGATTTAACAGTATAATATATTGGTGTAGTTTTTGGAGTTCATGATACCAGTGTTACCTACTGCTTAAGCGACATCATAACAATATTGTTTTTCTTTTAAAAATGTAATCATTTCACTAATCATTGCTGGCAGTTGAGGGTGGTGCCGTCAATTATTCTAAGTGGCACTGGTGATCTACTGTTCCTTTTACCTAATTTTGTAAATAATGATAACCAACCAGATTTCAGTAAATATTTATTTTTGTATATTATTTGGGTAAAAAACCTAAAAATGCTATCTCCCCTTGGATCAACGAACCGGAGCTTAATAATGTTGATAGCCCAATTTAGATCCAAAACATGGCCCATAAAAGTTCAAAAAAAAAAAAAGGAAAAATAGTTTGCAAAGGAAAAAAATGGAAAAAAGGGGAAGCTGACCAAAATAGAGGGGAGCTTTGGCTTTTGTACGCAATATTTTGGTGGAGACTGAATTTTTTTGGTATCTGCAGCGAAAGAGGCAAAGGGAGATCCGATACTGAATCAACAGCAATAGGAACTGCAATGGCTAGACAAGCTTCACGACTTCTTCAGTCTTTGTCTTCCAGGATTTCTCCTTACAAACCTCAAATATCCCCGCTCACTCCCTCTTCCTCTTCTTCTCATCTTTTGACTCAGTCACGCTCTTTCTCGGCGGCTCCGGCGCCTCAACCGGCGGTTTTCGTAGACAAGAACACTCGTGTCATTTGCCAAGGAATCACTGGAAAGAATGGCACTTTCCACACTGAACAAGCCATAGAATATGGCACTAAGATGGTAAATTTAAATTCCCTTCAAATTTTCACCTATTTAAAATTTTTTTAATGGATGTTTTAGGTTTCTTTTTTTCCCTTGTATCCTTTAATGGGTTTTTATTATTTACTGCAATACTTGATGGGTTTTTGAGAAAATCACGGGAAGTAGGACCTTTATAAGATTTGTTTATATGTGCCAGAGAACTGGGTTTGTTGTAGTTTTGTATGTTGGGAATGATCCAATGTTGCTTATTAGTCATATATAGTTTTAATTCCTTAGTTTTGTTCATTTTCTTTTATAGGTTGGTGGAGTAACACCCAAGAAGGGTGGCACAGAGCACTTAGGGCTTCCTGTTTTCAACTCTGTTGCTGAAGCAAAGGCTGAAACCAAGGCTAATGCTTCTGTCATTTATGTTCCTCCACCTTTTGCAGCTGCTGCTATCATGGAGGCTATGGAAGCTGAATTGGATCTTGTTGTTTGTATCACGGAAGGAATTCCTCAACATGACATGGTAAATGAATCAAAGGCACCTTAGAAGTAAAGCTGTTCGTTTGGTTGTATGTCTAAATTTGTAATTCTGCATTCTTACCCGTGGAAATGAATTTATGTTGCGGTTTTCATTTTAGAAGTGATTTTAAGGAGCTCATTTGCATTATTTGCAATTTCAAGTGTATGACTGCCATATGCACATGAGCACTGAGAACCAAAATCCAAATTACAGTTGATATCTTCCCTCCAAGTTTTGTAATTGGTAATGAGTTTTATTGATTTTTTAGATCAATGCTGATATATTTTCACCGCAGGTTCGTGTGAAGGCTGCCCTTAACCAGCAATCAAAAACACGGTTGATTGGTCCAAATTGCCCTGGCATCATTAAACCTGGGGAATGCAAGATCGGAATTATGCCTGGATACATTCACAAACCAGGTCGTGTAGGAATTGTTTCTCGATCAGGCACTTTAACATATGAAGCTGTAAGGCCCTTTATCGTATATTTACTTTTTCACTTGGATATTTGTGTGGATCAGTCACTTTCTAGTATCTATGTGCCGGAAGATGCATCTTCACATGCTTGTGTTTTAGACCTCCTTATGGAGAAAACTTGGGGGGTAATTCCAGTTTATTAAGGTGAGTGCCTAGGCATTGTGCTTTAGCATCAAACAATAAAAGCACTTCAAAGGATAGTATTCTACTCTCTACTTTTCAGTATTTGAGTATTCAACAACTGACATGGGACCAAAGGAAATCATGAATGGTGGCCGACAAAAGAACAATAAACTCTTGCATTTTTTTTCCTGATAAAATGAATCACCTTTTTAAAGTTTATTATTGTAATTATGTATCTTAATCTATGTATGATATCAATTACAAATAAGCACGTATACATCTTAAGCTTTACTTTGCTCAGGCAAGTGTTTTTATGTTTTTGCACCTTTGAGAGCACCGAGTGGTTGTCCTATAAAACTTTTTGTATTCAGAAAAGAATGTGTTAGAAAGAAAGTTTACCAGTGATCAATTTGATTGGATAATAGTTGAAAAATATGAATATAATTAAACCTGTGAATGTTTGTTAGATACTTAACGTCCTAGTATTCAGTAGGTTTATATATAGGGTAACAGCTGTGGGATTGAAACACCATAGTACTCAAGAAGTTAAGACTATTTTCCATATGCTGATGTTGTAGTGTACTCTCTTTGAGTAAGTTGTCAATAAGCATATTTTTCATTTTATCTTTTAGGTTTTCCAAACAACTGCAGTAGGTCTGGGGCAATCAACCTGTGTAGGAATTGGTGGGGATCCCTTTAATGGAACCAACTTCGTTGATTGTGTGACAAAATTCCTTGCTGATCCTCAGACAGAAGGTAACATTTTCCAGATTTAGATTGTAGAGAGTTTCTCTAGGACTAGTTTTCTTAGTATTATTTGACTATCATTAATTGTACTGCAATTATTAGATTAAAAGGTCTTTTTTGTTATGTGGCTGTATCTTGTCTATTGTGAATAGGAATGCATATTGTCTAATTATTTCAATTGCATTCAGGCATCATTCTGATCGGTGAGATAGGGGGCACTGCCGAAGAAGATGCCGCTGCACTGATAAAGGTAACACTTATGCTTTAGCATGAAGAAACTGAGGGCTTGTTTGTACTTTTAGAGCTTTTTTCCCCGGGAAGGGGGGGGGGGAGATGATAGATTTCCATGCTGATCCTCATTGGATGTTGTATGGTTAAGTTTTCTTTGTAAGAGGTGGTTTATAATCTATAGTTCCTTGTGCAACCAACAAAATTGGCTTCTGTCATCCTCCACAGGTGGGATAAAGTTGAAGCATAAGCTAGCCCGTCTTTAACATTTTATATAATATCCACTGAATTACATATTAGCTTGTAATAGTCTTGGCAATTGTCCTAATTTGCATAATTGATAACATCTAAATTATGATTGAATTTAGGATTTGTGTTATCTGCAGTCTATTTCTCTTTCAAAAATCATAGTAAGCCTTAATTTTGGTCCACTCCCTTGTCTGAAAACAGATATTCGGGTAAATGAAACATAATCAGAGAAATATCTAAGTGGAAGAGAATAGGGATACATAAATATATATTTATAGTGCCAAATAATTATATAAGGTTTGCAACATGGTGGGAATCTGGTGATGAACATATAACTTTGTGATGTGGACCTGCAAATGAATGTTTTTGTACTTGTATATGCATATTGTGCTTCTGTGCATATTCTTAATTGTTTTCTCCATGGTGCTTTTGTTAATTTCACTTCTATAGATATAAGGAGCATGTTTGTGAATTGCATTGGGGGTGTCTCTGAACTCTCATAAAATGAAAAATTGCTGAACAGCTTCCATCCTTGGTTTTGTTTTAATAAATGAAACAGGAAAGTGGGAATGAAAAGCCTATTGTTGCTTTCATTGCTGGACTTACTGCTCCTCCAGGACGGCGAATGGGTCACGCTGGAGGTAATACATTGCTTCCATCTTCTACTTTTTAGGTTATGATTTGGCTACAAATAATTTTTCTATTGTATGCACTCTTGCATAGGTAAAGCATGTTAATAGTAGAACCCTCGTTATTCATGACAAAAGCAAAAAGTTCAACCTAAAATAGTTAAGATATCATGTTTTGGCTGAAAGGCAAATTGTTATATATATTTTTAATGTGAGCATGTATTGAAAGGGTAGACAGTTAAAATAAGCTATTGCAGGACAAGGTCATAACAATTTAGTTTTGAGTTTTATCGATGCCGTTGTATATCTGTATTCCGGTGCTTTTTACCATGTCTGATAGTTTCTTTTCGTGTTGATACCCTTCTTCTAAGGGCAATATTCCATGTTTTATTGTTATACAATTTCTTAAAATTCCATGTTTTGCCTACGAACAGCTATAGTATCAGGTGGCAAGGGCACGGCACAGGACAAAATAAAGACTCTAAGGGAAGCTGGAGTGACAGTTGTTGAATCACCTGCAAAGATTGGTGTTGCAATGCATGAGGTTTTCAAGCAAAGAGGTCTCCTTAATTAGTGCGTGTGTGTGATTTTCCTGGAAAAAAAAAAGCAAAACAATATTTCCTGGATTAGTTTCGGGTGACACACTTGTTTGAAATGCTTTCATTGTTTTTGTGAAAAATCAATTTTATACTGAAATGAGGGGAAAACCCAACCAAAGAAAAGCAACAGTTTGATGGTTGGGTCGATGCAAAATTAATAAACCTGGAAAGGTTGAGACTTTTGATGAAGAGAGAAAGTTCATTTTCAGCCATTTATTACTTTTCTTTGTTATGAATTGAGAGAGTGGGGGTGTCTATGCTGCATGCATGCCCATGCTGTTGTTGTCAGTTGTGGGCGTGAATTGCAACGGGGCTGAGGTGATGAACCCATGCCCATTTGCCAATCACATTGAGCACACTAGTCTCGATACCAGAAAATTGCTTTTCTGGAAAGACGAAACTCGATGACTCAGCTTTGTGTGTTACTGTTTTGAATGAAATAAACTTCTGATTGATTACTTTTAATAAATTTAGCTTTGGGTATTTATAACTAAAAAAAATTATAATTAGGAAGGGTTAAAACAAAATTATTTATATTTATAAAATAGTATTATATATATTTACAAGATGGATAAAAATAATAGAGATGTATGTCTTATATTTAAATTATACTTTTCTTTATTGTAATTTATTAATTATTGATAATTTTTGCAAAAATTGTTTTCCACTTTTTATTCTCATTCAAAAATTTTTATTTACTTCATTTTTAAAGCGTAGTGAATGAATTTTGTGAGAAAACTAACTTTTTGTTACTTGAAATTTGACCAAAAAAATGTATGAAGTTGATAGTGTTGATACAAAGATGTAGCATGGACGAGAGAGTGGTGAAGGTTGAGGATGGTTCATCTTGTTAGGATGAAGAGTTACACTGTTTGGGAGGCTGGAAAATGTCAAAGAGAAAGACGAGGATGAAGGTAAAAGAGAACTTAGGTTGTACAAATATGAAGTGGGGAGGTGATGTACAAGTCCTACAGAGGTGAGAGAGGTGTTTGTATAGGATTGATTTGCTTAGGCCATGTGTCACCTTTTGATAGGCCTATGGGTAATTTTCTTGTCCATTTATAATGCGACACGAGTAAGATATTCTGGTGACAAGTGATAATCGTTTTAATAGAGTGGCTGATTGTCAAAAGTAGTTGAGTTGCATGTCCTTACAATTTGACATAATACTACTCGTGACGAAGGTAAACAAGCAAAACTGAAAGATTGTGTTGCTATGATGAAGGTTATATGATGGTGAAACTCTCAATCAAGTTACTCGAATATAAAATAAAATAATCAACATCCTTTTAGATATAAATATATATATTAAATTGATAAATTGTTTGACAGTATGATTGAGAGAATATATTTTAATTGGTATTTGTTCATTTAAATTTGAATTTATTTGTGTTTTTATATGATTATTTTCTTATAACAATGTTTAAATTCAATTTTTTTTAGAGTTTATAAGTATAATAATCGAAATATAATCAGATAAAATTCACATATGATAATTGCATGTTGTGGTATTGAACATGATAATTACGCATAGTGAAACTTAAACTCAAATACTTAAGAATCCCAGACCTTAAATTTTTTCCCAACAATATTAAGAATTCATCCTATTCAATTCAATTAAACATTAATTTGATTAGATAAATTTAGGGTCCATTTAGATGGGCATTTACATCTGTTGCGGTGCGTTTAATTTTCTTTTTATCTTACTTTACAGTATCATTATAATATCTAATCTTACCATCATCGTTATTTTTATATTAACTGCAGATAAACGTAACGTTCATCAAAATAACATTTAATCAATTCATTGAAAGATGCAAGAAATGGAACAGTAGGTTAGACTTGTAGTTTCACTTGAGCTATGATAATTATTTAGTTCGATTTAAGTTATTCATTTTAGTGATAAATATATTTTGATTCAATCTATTAATTCATCAACCAAGTGTTTTTGAATTTGTAATAATTGTGATTGGATATATTGATATAACAATAAAATGTGTTAGTTGCTAGTTAAATTATTTAGTGTAATTATGATTCGTTTGGTTATTAGTGAAATAATAAGGGTAAAGTCAAAAATTTTTGTTAGAATATCATAATTAAATTATATATTTTTACGATAATAAAAATACAATTAATCATTTTAATAATATATATTTTTATAATTTTTAAAAGATTAAATTTAAATTTTATTATTTTTAGAGATTAAAGTGCGATTTTATTATTACTAATTCAATTTATATAAATTATAAAAGATTAAATGAGAAATTTCCATTTTAAGGGTCAGCTGCTAGCCCATGTGTTATTATGTATGTATTACAATAACTGAACATAAAATAAAGAATAGTTAATACAATTTTAAACTTAAAATTAAAAAGATTGAATATTTGAAATTTAAAATTAGAAAGATGAATATTAATTTTTATGAAAATAAAACCTCTTTAAAATAATTTTTTTTTACTAAAAATAAATCATTTGAGAACTGAATTAATTTATTAGTGACCCATAAATTAATTACTTATAATAATTGAATATATTAAAACTGTTAAATTATCTTTGTCCGAATTATTTATTTAAAAAATAATGAAACAAAAACCCTAACATGTTAGAAGGTTATTCACTGGTACTTTGAAAAAAAATCTTTACATATGTACTGCAACTTACAAAAACTCCCAGAAACTAAAATATACTTCTAATAAATAAAATATTTATAATCTGTAGTGTAATATTTCAACTTCCCTTCCTAATTATAAAAAGAATAAAAAAATAATTTGGTTTTATAATTTCAAGACCACTTTCTTTGTGAATGGCACATTTAAGAGCCTGAATTCAGACAGCACCTAGATTCTGCGAGGGAGTGTCGGAAAACCAGAGCGGGTGGTTATGGGAAGTCAAGAAAACAGCGGTTTTGCGGAGCATCAAGTCGAAGAAAGAAATGGGGAGGAAGACAGTGACATGGGCAGAGATAAAGCAAGGGAAATGGAAGGAAAAGAGGAGGGAATCGAAGGGAAAGAGAACAAAAGTGGGGATTCGGAAGGGGATGCTTTGAACAAACCTAATGAAAGAGGTAGAAAACAAGAAGCGACGGTTCCTTCGAAAAGAGGCAAAAAGGAGGAGAGAGGGGAAGAGGGAAAAAGTTTGGATTTCGTGGAAGAAAGTGGGGAGAAAGTGGATGAAAATGGGGTTCAACTCAAAGGAAAGAACACTTTGACTTCAGTTGAGAATCTAGAGGTAGCAAACGAGGAAGGTATAGCTACCATGAAAGAGGACGTTGCTATGGATTCTGCTGGTTCAAAGAGGAGATTGAGAACAATTGTTAAGAAAGTAAGTTATGCCGAAGTTCAAGAAAATGAAGATGATGAGTTTGTGCCAAAGAAGCGTGGACGGGGCAGGCCGAAGAAGGAAGTAGTAGTGAAACCTGAAGGTCAGGAAGATGGTTTTATTAGTGAGAATGGTGATAATACGGTGCATGCAAAGAAACGAGGAAGGGGTAGGCCAAAGAAACAAGTTACCGAAAGTGAAGCCATTGAAGGGACAGATACAGATAAGAGTCGAAGAAGGGCGAAAAATGGGTCTTCGGGAATGAATGAGTCAGAAAATTTGGTTAAGCCCTTAAGGGTTCCCGAGGAAGAAGAAGAACCTGATGGTTTTATTAGCGAGAATGGTGATAATACGGTGCATGCAAAGAAACGAGGAAGGGGTAGGCCAAGGAAACAAGTTACTGAAAGTGAAGCCATTGAAGGGACAGATACAGATAAGAGTCGAAGAAGGGCGATAATTGGGTCTTCGGGAATGAATGAGTCAGAAAATTTGGTTAAGCCCTTAAGGGTTCCCGGGGAAGAAGAAGAGCCTGATGATTTTATTAGTGAGAGTGGTCATAATACGGTGCATGCAAAGAAACGAGGAAGGGGTAGGCCAAGGAAACAAGTTACTGAAAGTGAAGCCATTGAAGGGACGTACACAGATAAGAGTCGAAGAAGGGCGAAAAATGGGTCTTCGGGAATGAATGAGTCAGAAAATTTGGTTAAGCCTTTAAGGGTTCCCGGGGAAGAAGAAGAGCCTGTGCCTGGTTCAAAGAGAAAGAGGGATGTTACGGTAAAAGTTTTTGCTTTTTAATTCCTGCATTATTCTTATAATGTGTCTTTTCTTTCATTTTCGGTTTCATGTTGCTGGTCTTGTTTTTGCTTTTTCAACAGTGGATTACCATTGCCAAAGAAGATAGATTAACTTGCCATCAATGCAAGAGGAATGATAAAGGCAGGGTTGTGAGATGCAAACTTTGCAATAGCAAACGATATTGCATCCCTTGCATAACAAATTGGTACTTCTTTAACTTGATTCTTATATGGAAATGGGTTTCTATCTAAATGTATGTGCATTGCATGCGGTTGCTAATTTCTCATGAACTTTGCTGCTTTTCTCGCTGGTTATAGTCAATCTTAATCATAAGTGAGTATGTTACTATGTTGTTTTTTCCCCTTTTAGCTGGTTAAGTATTTTTTTTTCTTTCTGGGACTAGGTATCCCAAGATGTCTGAGGATGAAATTGCTGATGCCTGCCCTGTTTGCCGAGAGAATTGCAATTGCAAAGCATGCTTACGGTCGACTGGCCTACTCAAAGTTAGTTCTGAAATTCATAGCTTTACTGCTCACTTTGTTGCATATATGATGTCATGCTTGATTTATGATATTGTATAATTGATGACTTGTAGAAATTGGAAGAGACACTTAATCCGAAGTTCAGTGGTGGTGAAGAAGTTCAGCATACCAGATACGTGCTTCAGACACTTCTTCCATACATTAAACAATTTAGTGAAGAACAAATAAAAGAGATGGTCATTGAGGCAAAAATTAATGGTATGTATATCTTTATTTGGACATGTTCTTGTGTGAATTTAGTTTTGTTCTCTACAGAGATGAACGGGGTCTAATGGCACAGTTACAATCAAATAATTGATGTTGAAATTAATATTTAAAAATAATCTGTAGAATCTGTTAGGAGAATGATCCTATAAATAATGTTGAAACTCTGTTTATCTTGTTGATGTGGATAGTAAAGATTGTTCTTTGTCTCGTTTGGTGCTTACTAGCTATGTTTTTATAGGAAAGAAGGTTGAAAAAGAAATTCCAGATACTATACTGGCAGAATTTGTTATCATGATGACAAACATTTTGTATTGAATTCTTGTTGGCATAAGAAGTCAATTATGACTGTTCTTGATTTTAAGGGGTCTGCCAGCATGGCATCTTTATACTCTTTTGTCTTTAGTTACCCAGTGCGTCATATGAAAGTTTTTCTCATTACAATATCAATTCACCATAATTTTTTAGTTTGCTGGTTGGTTTGTTAAGAATCATTTATGCTGCCTTCATTTCTCCAAAATGTGATTTCTTGGGCCCTTCAATATCTGGAAGACTGGAATTGAACCAATGACAGACCTTGAACTTTGTTATGTTAATATCAGTATGGCATGTTAGAACATTGTTATTTAATTTCTTTCTTTTTAATGGTTCAATTTTAACGCATATTTATTGAATGAGTAGGGGTGGCCACAGAACAGATAAAGCTTAATCAGGCGATATGTACTGAGAATGAGCGTGTATATTGGTAAGTTCTTATGGTATTTTTTGCCATCGTGAAATTAAATGGGGATCATTTTGTATGTTGCTGGAACTCATTTTAAGCAATTCCTGATACCAAGATTTTTTTTTTTGCAGTAACTACTGCAGAACTTCAATTGCTGACTTTCATAGAAGCTGTCCTGATTGTAACTATGATCTGTGCCTTTCATGTTGCCGTGAAATCCGTGATGGGGATTTGCAGGGTGGGCAAAGGGAAGTAATTATGGAATATCCTGACAAGAGTTTTGAATACTTGCATGGAGAACTTCGGTGCTCTATGCCATCGAAAGTGGGGAATACTCTAGAGCCCTCTAAGGAAGAGGATTCCCCTGAGGAAACTAACTCTAAAGAACATAATGCTGCAACTTCTGAGTGGAAGGTGAATGAAAATGGCACCATTCGCTGCCCCCCAAAGGACTTAGGTGGATGTGGTAATGGCCTTTTGGAGTTAAGGTGCATGTTTGGAGAACATGCTGTTGTTGAGTTAACTAGAAAGGCCGAGGAAATAACCAAAGCTCTGAATCTTGACCATGATCTTGAAGTTTCTAACAAACATTGCCCTTGTTACAATTCAATGGGAGAAGTTGACATTGACAATAATAAGCTAAGGAAAGCAGCTTCTCGAGAAGATACCACTGACAACTATTTATATTGTCCAAAAGCTAAAGATATTGAGAGCGGAGATTTGAAACATTTCCAAAAGCACTGGGCTAATGGTGAGCCTGTTATTGTCAGCAATGTCCTTGAGAATGCATCTGGTTTGAGCTGGGAGCCAATGGTTATGTGGCGTGCTTTTCGTCAAGTAACAAATAAAAAAAGTGATCACCAATTGGAAGTTAAGGCACTTCATTGCTTAGATTGGTCTGAGGTCAGTTTCGTTATCAACTGCACTAGTTCTTATTATTAGAATATGATGCTTAACATGGTACTGTGTATGTACCAATATGTGAGTCAAACAGAGTACTGCTATAGCCAAATTAAGCTTTGATCTCATTGCCAATAACTTTCTTAATATATGTTTCCATTGCAGCTGCCATGTCTAAAAAATAGTTTTTTTTCCTTTAGGACTTACAATTGTTTATAAATTAAGCTTTCATCATGCTTTTAATTTTCTCTTTGGTTTACATTAAAGTTGTACCCTCCACCTATTTCCAATTGGTATTAGCTTGGACGCTTAACATGGTCTGCATCCAGGTTCTATTTTGTTGTTCTTTCTACCATACCCTATGTGAGGTCGTCCACATGTAGCTCAATCCAGAACAAAGCCTTAGTATCCTGTAGGGAGTCAACATCTCAATATATTTTGTAACTTGAAGATAAAAATCGTATAATATGTATGTTGGTGCTTTTGTAGCATCATTTTCATTTGAGTATCTCATCTGATTTTCGGCTTGTGTAGTGAAATATGCTTGTCTTTTAACAGTTGCTTGTTGGACGGATAACGTTGGTTCTAAAATCAGCACTGTTGGTTAAATGTAGGTAGTGGTC
This sequence comes from Gossypioides kirkii, assembly GCA_005610355.1. NCBI lineage: Eukaryota > Viridiplantae > Streptophyta > Magnoliopsida > Malvales > Malvaceae > Gossypioides > Gossypioides kirkii. The sequence continues at coordinate 38,159,112 of CP032246.1, forward strand.
AACATTCACCAATTCTTTAAAGGATATACAGATGGTCGTTTTGATACAAAATCATGGCCCCAGATACTGAAGCTGAAAGATTGGCCTCCATCTAACGAATTTAAGAATCTCCTTCCACGTCATCATGCCGAGTTTCTTTGTTGTTTGCCATTTAAAGAATATACCCATCCTGAAAGCGGGCTTCTTAATATTGCTACCAAATTGCCAAAGAAATCTCTAAAGCCAGATATGGGGCCTAAGTCATATATTGCATATGGAGTTGCACAAGAACTTGGGCGTGGAGACTCAGTAACCAGGCTTCATTGTGATATGTCAGATGCGGTATATGCTCTCGGTTTTTCCTTTATTTTTACAACTTCAATGTTAATAAACATATTATTTATTCAGTTGGAATAAAATAAATATATTTATTTGGGTAACTTGAAGGAAATCTCATTTTGAGCCTTTTTTGGTGTAGAGTTATTGTGCCAATGAAATTTAAGTAAGGTATCAAAACTAATGAAGTTTCATGTCTGTGCCTGTTTCCGCACAATTATATATATGTAAATATCTACCTGAATTTTATGCTTAATTGAGCAATGAACTGATGTTTGTGGTAATTCTCACAATGCTTAATATATAAAATAGATCATATTACTGCTTTTCTAATATAGTACATATGTGTATTTTGGTTTTAGTAAACAGTAACTTTGACACGGTCTGGATCATAAGCCAAAGTCACATTAGTTTATTTTGCTGATCCAAAGTATAATATCAATTGGTGTATTCAAAATGGAAAATTTGCAGTTTCGATTGATAGCTTGTTCTTTCTATTTTATGGGTGATTAGATCTTATATGTTACCTGGACTCGGGGTGAGTGTTGGATATGAGTATGTGCGGCATGAATTCTTGATTTCTTATAAGCTTTTTATTTATTGGGAGGATTATATCCCCATACTTATGTCCGAATAGGTGTTGGAAATCTTTGGAGAAATTGAAGAGGCTGGGTAACATATCCCATCTTTACATGTTCACTCTGGTGCTTAATTCTTAAATAATTCATCATCTTTCTATGTGTTTCAAAATATAATTAGAACCTGCATGACTTCTAACGATGTTTTTTCCCCCCAAGTTCCTAAGTATGTTTATTTGTTTTGGAATTTCTGTTCAGGTGAATGTTTTAACACACATTGCTGAGGTGAATCTTACTCGTAAACAGCATGATACAATCAACAAGTTAAAACAAAAGCACAATCTGCAAGACCAGCAGGAACTTTTTGGAAGAATTTCAAAGGTTGACAGGAAAAAGCCTGATGATGGGTCTTTTGACATCTCTACCTGCGACAAGCAGTCTAATGATAGAGCTTGTGATCAAGAATGCAAAGTTATTGTTGAAGAAGAAGGTCAAGATGGTTATTCGAGCCTGAGTGGCAATAATTCAGTGAGGGAATTTGAAATGCAAGAGAGTAGGAAGGAAAAAATGGATGAAGAAGAATGCGGGGAGAATGGCAGGTCATCTGAAACTTCTGGGAATGAAATTGAAGAGGTGGAATCTCACGAGGGAGGAGCTGTTTGGGACATTTTCCGGAGGCAAGATGTTCCAAAGCTGCAGGATTACCTTAAAAAGCACTTTAGGGAGTTTAGATATGTTCATTGTTGCCCAGTATCGCAGGTAACTTTTCTAAATTTTATGTATTGAGTGTGGAGCCTTTCGTTTTAAATATTATTGAATTGATAATATTTTCAGTAGAGGAGCTGCAATAGTTTCTTTTGGTTGGATTCTTGACAATGATTATAACCCCCTTATTACCCTTTTCATTATTTTTAGGAATGAACTAATCTCAAAGCTGTAACAAAATGATTGATATCAATTGCTATTTAAAATGTGCCTTTAATGGTCCCTTGGGGACAATGGAAGAAATGGGGTCTTTTATTTAGTTGTCTGCATGTGTGCATGCATGTAAAAGAAAAGCATTGGAATATGAAGTAGCACTTAGAGAATTTGCTGATGCCTTCGACATATAACGTACTACACTTACTGAGCTGGGTAAAGAATATAATCAGATGGGAGTTCACAAAAAGGATTTGAAGTTAGGCTATTTGTTATTAGCATATTGATATGCTGAAAAGTTATACGTATTAATTTTAGGCAATTGATACTTACTTTCATGTCTTTGACGAGTTATTTATACTCTGCAATTCTTCGTATCTTTGTCATATAGGTTTTTCATCCTATACATGATCAGTCCTTTTATCTGACCATGGATCATAAGGCAAAGCTTAAGAAGGAATATGGTATGTCAAAATGTATAGTACATATTGTTGAACTGGTTATACAAAATGTCAGCTTTTGATTATGGTTATAAAATGTTGGCATGCAGGAATTGAACCATGGACTTTTGTTCAGAAACTTGGGGAAGCTGTTTTAATACCTGCTGGTTGTCCTCATCAAGTCCGGAACATTAAGGTAACATGGTACTTACATTTTCTTTTATATGCTTTTGTTGCAAAAGAATATCTATCTCTAGTGTCTGCAATATTAATGTCATATTTTAATTGTGAATCAAATCTCTTGAATGCGAAGTCATAGTGTAGTTCGAGATGGTATTAAGTTCTACTTCAAATTATTATACTAAGATCAACAAAAGTTGCAGTTTGCAAATCTAAATGATCTTCTTACCTATGTGGTTACTTCTTCTCATTTATATCTTATTTTCTTGTGTAGCGAGGTAATGCCCATTTGATCTAATATCTCAATTAGGTATTTTTTAGTGAAATAGTTTTAATTGTTTTACCAGCTGTATAATAACTTGATATTAGGGACTAATTGTACATAATTTTAGGGATTTGACTTCTAAGACTAATACATGACAAGCATTCTTCTCTTTTCTTATATCCTTGTCACATGGTATTATAGCTTTTTACATTTAATTTCAGAGTTCATTGTTCTTGAGTTTGGATGGTAAAAACTTTTAATTGTTGTTTTCCGTCACCGTAGGGAGGTTTTTTTTTGTGGGTCACTTTAGAAGTGATTTGCAGGGCTCATTGCCTCTACAAGGAGGTGCGACAACTTTAGTTTGGTCAATCCTTGAAGTCTGGTGAATGAAGGACCCGTGAGTGAAGCTCACGTGCCATTTGTCCTTTTTGGAGTCTTTATTTGTTGGCACGGAGTCTCTGTTTGATAATACCCTGGTCTTTAGGGGGTAATCACGTTGTTACCCTATGGATCCATTGGTGATTGGTTTGGTTACCTTTGTGACCGTGTGGTTTGGCTGAAATTTTTGGGTTTGCCTTGGTCTTCCATTTGCTACTTTGTTCTGATTTGGTTCAGTAGAAATTTTGGGCTGACATTTGCTGCTTTGTTTTGATTTCGTTTGGGTTGGAGTGGTTCGGTTAATCTTTTGGTTTTTGCAATTTACATACTTGTCTACTTTTGGGCATTTACTTGTTGCCAAAAAAAGAGGTTGACTGAATCTAAGGTTTCTATAAGTGAGATGGTTCTAGTAATATCTAAAATTATGGAACACAAATTAAACGATTCCAATTACCTAGATTGGAGTAAGACAGTTTGGATTTACATGTCGAGTCTTGATAAAGACGGTTATTTGACTAGAAACCTTCTGACCAATGATACTAGAAAAGTTTGGATGAAGAGGATGCACTGCTCTCCTTGCAAGTTTTGAATTTATTGATAGTGAGTTAATTGGATTCATTAATCACTATGAATTTGTAAACAACTCATGGATTGCTTGGATTTTTTGTTTTTTGGTCAAGGAAATTTGCATCATATTTATGAGGTTTACAATGTTCATGTTTATGAGGATTTGGGTTGTTGAAATACTTCTTGGGAATGGAGATAACAAGAAGCAAGAAAAGGTTTTTCTTGTCTCAAAGAAAATATGTGACTGATTTGTTAACAATGACAAGGAAAACATGAGCCATGCCACGATGTACTACTATGACTACATCTTTTTAGAGATGATGGTGGGTTATTTGAAGGCTTGGAGAAGTATCTAAGTTTGGAAGATTGAATTATCTTTAGAGTACCTTGTCCAAATATTTATACACAATTAGTGTTGATAGTTGGTTTATGTATTTACCAATAGTTAATCATTGGGTAGCTCCAGAGTAGATTTTGTGTCATGTGAATGGAGCTTCAGGATGGGAAACACTGTATGAGAATCGTGGATACACCAATATCAAAAGTCTCACAAATGTTGATTGGGCCAGATCAAAAGTTGATAGAAGATGCATTACAAGTTATTGTGTTTCTGTTGGATGGAACTTGGTGTTGTGGAGAAGTAACATAATGTTGTATCAGCCAATGTAGAGTTAGGATGTAGAGCCATGGCTCAATCAGTATGCGAGATTGTGATGTGGATACATCATCTTTTGGTTGAAGTTGGTTAAAGTCTTGTCACCAAAAAATCTGTGGTGTGATAATCAAACTGCTCTTCATATGTCTTCATATGAACTAAGCATACCGAGGTTAATTCCCACTTTGTTCATTTATAAAATGCAAGAGATACTGGTATTTACTGGATATGTGAGGACAGGACCAAGTAATATCTTCACAAAGGCTATAATTCGGACTTGGGTTTGGTATCTTTGTAATAAGCTGGCATGATTGACATCTATACTCCAGCTTGAGGGGAGTGCTACTCAGTTGTATAATAATGTAATTTTAGGGACTAGTTGTACATAATATTAGGAATTTGATAGGGCTCTATTGTTTGATTTCTTCCTTTCTTCAACCATTGTAACCTGTATAAATTCAACTTCTAAGAGGAAGCATGATAAGCATTCTTCTCTTCTATCTTTGTTACAGTAATCATTAACATTGTGAGTATAAAATGATTTATGAATCCTATGGTTAGTTTGAATTACATATGGATTTGAGATGCTTGTGAGGGGTTACCAAATCAATTGGGAAGCAATATTTGACATTTCTAAAACTTGGGGGTACTTTCTGTTTTCTTGGTGCCTTGTCTAATATCCTTGATGGATACTTCTATGTTTAATCATATGTACTGTGTTAAAAAACTTACTTGCTCACCAAAAGATGATACACTGGAGGTTTGTGCATAAAGTTGAGCTTACTAGTCTAATGACTTTGTTTTATACACATAAATCACAGTGTGGTTTCATGTTTTTTAGCAACCATCATCAAGTTGATTTCTTATGCTGATGATTCAATATGCATCGGCTTATCTTACTTTCTATCTTTATGTTTGACAGTCATGCATAAAGGTTGCTCTCGATTTTGTTTCGCCTGAAAATGTCGGTGAGTGCGTTCGCTTGACTGAGGAATTTCGTCTGCTTCCTCGTGATCATAGGGAAAAAGAGGATAAACTAGAGGTATGCACATACTTCTTGACTATTGAAATGTTAATGCTATAATTTCTCTGTATATGCCTTTTAGCCTCTTTAGTGAGAGGGGAAGTGGGTAAGCTTTACTTATATCTTGCCCCATATTTACTTGAACAACATTATCATGGATCAATGTTTCTTAGACCTATACCAACATTAGTCATTTGCTCCATTGATCAATGAATACTGTGGAATCCAATCACTGTAGCACTGCATACTCTCCATTACCTGCATCTCTTTTGGCCTTTGTTCATTTCATGCTATGTGTTTATTAATCCCTTTGAATGTTGTTTCTTTATAATTGCCATTTGTAAACAGGTGAAGAAAATGACTGTACATGCAGTCCAGCAAGCTGTGAAATACTTGGATCCAAATGCAGAGTGAGTCACTTCATATGCTTTGGTTATGAATATTAGTACTATATTATATTATTCGCTCCGAAACTTTCTTATATAACTGCGATAACTCACTTGAAATGATGATCTGATATGATCCTCAATATGCTTCTTCACTATTCTGCTTCACTTATGTGTGAAGCTTGGGTCCTTTCATGATTTCATGAGATGCTGCCTTAATTACTTTGCATTTAACTGCACCATATGGTCACAGGTTTTATTCTATGTTGATACCTCTGCAATATGTTTTTATCATAAGAATATCCAGATATAGCATATAAATCATGTGAAAAAGTTTTGTTATAGTGCTTCATATGCATTTGATAGTTTAGCGTGCTCACCAAGTCACCATTTGCTGAAATAAGTTAAATTGGTTGATTCAGGGTTGAACTTGCTTATAAAGTTACATGAGTTGCATCCTTTCTGTGGGCAACGGCTTCTGTTTTTTCCAACGTCACTGACTGATTGTATTTATTGGCAGTATCAAGAAGATGTAACAACATATACATACACACATATATATATATATATGTATGTATATGTGTGTATGTATGTATAAACTCCTAATTCCTTCTTGGCTCCTGCTAAATGATACAAGCTAGCACAATATTCTGTATTTCTTTAAACTATTCTGGTGTTTTATTGGGGATTAGAATGATCTGATTGGAATTTAATTGATTTAGCCTTGTGTTATTGTCTCCGTTGGATACATCAATTAGTTTTTAAAGAAATTAAATGTTTTATTGCTTTAATCATTTCATTAAGTTTCATTATGTTTGATAATTTAAATTCAGTATTTAATTTTTCAACACTAGACTTTGTTCTGTGGGCAAATATTTTATTTTTTATCTTCATTTTTAGAACAATCTTTGTTCTTTACTTTTGAAAAATTGAAAAACATGGTTGTTAAATGAATACGAATACTTATTTTCAAAATGACAATATGAAAACACTTTTAGTACATATTTTCTTATAATAAAAAACATGAAAAATAAAATAAAAACTTTCTTACATGTATTTAAATTAAATTCATATATGTTGATTGAGTTTTAGTTCAATTGACATGAATGTTATTGTCAATGCAGAAGAATGTAGATTCGAGTGCATTGAAGTATATTATGTTTTCATTTATTGATTGAGAAAAAATTATGGATAATTTTAAATATTGTCTCAAAAAAGAAAATATGATAAAAATTTATAATAATATTGTTAAAAAAATTAGTGTAATGTGAGTTTTTTTTTTTTTGCAATTTCAATAATAAAGTATATTTATTTAAGTAAATTTTGTAGTTTACTTTTTTAATCACTTAGGCTCTTGACTTTTAAAATTTAGTCAAATTGTTACTAATTAAATTGTTAAAATTTTACAGCATTGACATGATTACTTATGTGGTAACCCAAGTATAATTCATAAAAATCCATAAATATATTTAAAAAATTCAATTTTTTAAAAGCTATCTATGTGACAATAAAATATGTGTAAACTTTCATATGAGTTACAATGTCAACGTCGTAAAAATTTTAATAGTTCAGTCAGTACTAATTTAAAACATATTTAATTGTTACATAGTTTTACAACAATTCTTACAAATTTAACTTAAATGATAAGTATATAGATATTTAATGTTTTAACATTATTTTTTTAAAGTATAAATCTCAAAATATAAAAACTCTAATTATGATTCAAATATATATTTAAAATTTTAATTTTAATTTAATTATACACATTTAAAAAATAAATACATCAATTTATTTTAATATTGAATAAATATAATTATTTATGTACGCAATATATAAACATAAAATGATGTTATATAAATATTGTATTAATAATTTATAAAAATTGAATCAAATCAGAATTTCATATACATGTCTTATTATATTAAATATATATGACATATGATTTTCACATATTTTCATTTTCATTTTTAGAAAATAAATTTTTAATTTCTCAACTAAACCATCGTAATAATATTTATTACTTTTTAAATAAAAAAATTAATCATTTTTCAACCGAAACAATGTCTAATAACTCACGACACTAACTCAAACTTGATATGTATGCATATGCATATATATATATATATATATAACCCCACTTACCTAGTATAGAAGACCCTACACTAAGGTGAGTGGGATATGTATGTGTAATGATGCCGGCAAGAAATGAAATAGGGATAGTGATTACGGTAGGCAAAAAAAATTGGGGGGAGCCCTTAGTACCCTTTCTCTTTGATTAAGACCCTACACCCTTCTTAAGTGGATATTTCCTTTACCAAAAATATTAAAACATTATACACAAGCCAGATCCAAGGAGATATTGACAATCTTCAATGGGTGAGGCTGCCATTTCTAAAGATGATGCGAAAATCAAACACAATTTGGTGATTGTCATTTTCCGAAAAAGCCCGGCCAGTCGGCATAAGACAGATGGTAAAAACTAATTCCCATAGGGTGAACACAAGTTAATAGAGGAATGGACGTTGTAGATACATGTCTTTTACCATAAAGAACTGGTACATTCTGCGTGTATTAAAACAAGACGCTGCTACCTTGTGGCTCGAAGGAGGAGTATTCCGAAAGTACTAGCTCTGACCTGAGGTTGAGACCTCGGCACTACAAACTGGGCAGACCTGCGGTAATAAAATAATACATCATTCGATACCCATTGCATCGGGACATGTATGTTTACAAATGATTCTGTAAACATATAACAGTAGCTGAAACCAGTATTCTAACATGTATATGTCACAACAAAGCAACAAGGAAGAAATTTGCTAGTTTTGTCTTTTGATGGAGAGTTTATGCAGATGTTGCTTCTAAGTCCTCATAAACCTATATAACAAACAAAATTAAAAGCAGTTAAATGCAGTATACCTTGTTTATTTTCAACCAATTATTTATGCACTCGGGATGATATGAATGCTTGCAAGAAAGCACTGTCAGGGAGTCACCATCATCGTAGTCTACACGGCATATGACACACCTGAAAACAAAGGATACAAATTGAATCAGCAAGTGCATAATATACAGGAATAGAGGAATGATGCCTTCAAACTTACGAATCATTGCTTCCTGTCTGACTGCTTCCTGCCTTGTACTTTATGGAAGGCAAGGAGGCAAGTGAATCAGCCGAAAGCCCTCTGCTCTCAGTTCCAACAACTTCACCAAGTGCAAGGAGTTCCTGGATGATAGAATCGTACTTATAGAGTGTTTAAGCGGAAAGTTTAATGCAGTAGACTCTACCCAGTTTACCTCATAAGAAAGCTCATCAGGATCAACTTCTTCCCATGTGTCCTGCAAATGTATATCACCAAAAAACCAGACTAGAAATTAAGTGAAATGATAAGCTTCATCACTGCTAAAAAGGGCAAAATGAAAGAGAAGAAAATTTCATTCTAAACAGAGGTCAAATCTCAAGGTATTGTGCAATCAACTATTTAATGAAAACTCATAGTCAAATCTCATTAAAAGCAAGCATAAATCAGGCAGAGCTTCTGTTCTCTAATGAACTCGATATCTTATAACAGTGAGTTTCTAAGAGAAAAATGTTGAAAAACTATAACATACAACAATTTCATATTCTGAACCATTCACAAAATGGTCCTTGCATTTCAAACAAGTTATTTTACTCCCAGCACTGTTAAGACAAATAAAGGTTGACTGTTATAAATACTCAATAAATCCTGTTTATTCCAATATATCACCAATCATTCCCAATAAGTGAAATTCCAAAATGTAAAAGAACAACCATTACATGTATAATCCAAAAACAGAACCGGACAACATATTATCAACCCAAGAGTACAGAGAGAGAGACATGAACCTCTGCTTCAGACATAAAGAAAAGAGATCGTAACGTTGACTGTGGAACCCTAGCTTATAACAAGTTAAACGTCAGAACTAAGCAGATTACACTTACTAGTTGAAAATATGAAGCGGCCAACAAGAGGGAATCAAGTGCTAATATTAGCATGTAAATGTACCTAAATACTAAAAATCTAATTGAAACCAGATGGTCTAATGTGTGATTCAATAATGGCAAGATGAGTAAAACTGAAATGCATCCATCGCAAGCATCAAATTGCAAATAACCTGATGAGGTTTTAGCTTTAGAAACATTCTAGTCTTGTTAGAAGTATAAGCATACCGTTCACAAATAGACAACCACTCTGTTAGCTACAACCAAACATATTACTCAATATCCAAAAATTTCCAAGTGAACATCTTTGGAATGAAGGAAGTGAGAACCCCAAATTCTTCCTGACATATTATTGCAGTTTTCAACCTTGCGTAGTTGCATATATGTAGGAAAGAATGAAAAATAACAATAGACGACCAACTAAGTATTTACAAGCAAATGTCTATATATGTACAAATGATATATGTCACATACATCAACTCGTGAGTTCCATTAAATAGTGAATTTAAAAGATGAAATCAGATAAACAGAAAAACAGATGATCACATTCAAAAAGACAAACCAGTAACAAACTCCTATTACAGGCATATATCATATTCACCAAGTAAAACAGAGGCACCCTTCCTATGAGTTGGTAGGACCACAACTAGTAAGTCCTGGTTAATGTGCTCTCTCCATAGAAAATATGTCCAACAAAAAAAAAAACTCGAACCATAATACACTTATATGGAGACCACAGTTCAGATAACCTTTAACCATCCATTTAAATTAGTTCAAGTGGAATACCCCACTGATGACAACTTTCAGTCACAGTTCCATCAATATAAGCCAAAAAAAACATAGAGGGCAATGACTTGATACATTAATACCCTATGGCTGCAAACATTAATCTGATTGAAACTTTTTCCAATAAAGTAACATAGAGATCAATACATACGCATGAAAATTCAGGCTTATAACTCGTATTTACAGTAATTCACACCTGGGAGTGACCTCCATGATCCTCCAATGTAAAAATTCCTCCTGCAAATTAGTAAAACTTCAACGAATACTCTTAACATATGCATAAATTGAAAGCAATTAACAAGAGTCTCACAACAGTAAAGACTCACTATCATTAATCCCAGCTAAGGCCAACAATCTCGCAGCCATTTCTCTTTCCTCAGCATCCTGAAGCGCTCTAGCAAAAGCCTCATCACTCGAAAAAGCAGCTGGGTCGAGTTCAGCACTAGGGTTGTTATCCTCATCACCATCCTCAGCATGTCCATGCACATCAAACGCATCCTCATCATCATCGGCATCAGTCCCATCATATTCCTCTTCCTCTTCATCTTCATCCTCCTGCTCACCATCATCCTCATCCTCATCCTCATCATCGCCGTCAGTAATATCATGATCATGGGGATCCCCAAAATCATCATCATCGTCATCATCATGTAAATAGCTCCCAGCCTCCCAACTCCCGTAATCACTCCCACCATCATTATTCATCCTAAGCATCATGTACGCCCTTTCCTATAAAAAAAAGTATTTTTTATAAACAAGCACACAAAAAATGAAAAAATTTCAAAGCCAAACAAAAAAAAGTTGAAAATTTTTACCTGCTCTTGTAGGGTTCGAGCAAGAGCCAGGTCAGCATCAACCTGACTGAGATTAGTGAAAGGAGTTCTTGTCGAAGACTGACGTGGCGGCTGTTCTCGTTCCTGTTCCTGTTCCTGTTCTTGTATGTCTTCTTGTCTTTCTTCATGTTCACTTTCAGTGTTCAAATTTTCATTGCCGTTGCTGTTACCATGAGGGTTAGGGATAGGTTCTTGTTCTTTCTGTTCGGCCGACATTCTTTTTGCCTTCCTCCCTAATCGAAAACCGCCGATTTCTCTCTGCTTTTCCTCGGCGTAGTTTTCTCCGAAGCAAAGGTTTTTAGATCAGGAAAAAACCGTTGGGCAGATGGAAATGCAAAGAGGAGAGATCGGCGATGGGATGGAATCGGATAAAAATCGGGGGATAATTCAAGAATCTAAAAGGAGGATAAAAGAGGGAGAAATGAGAGAGAGAACCGAATGATTGGAGAGAGCCGCCGTTGGGTGGAGTCTTTCTTTAATTGAAATACTATATATTTTTATTTGTTCCTTCTTTTATGAGGGGAAATTAATAGTACGTAGGAAAATAGAAAAGTTAGTATATTTGATTATTTATTCGGGTAAATTCCCTCCAAAGTCTCTAATTTATTAGTAAATTTACATTTTAATACTCTACTTCTAAAACTTATTAAATGGTCACTTAACTATTCGAAAGTTTTTATTTGAGTTATTAAGTTGTTAATTTTTTAAAGAAAAGTTCGGCTAATGAGCTTTAAGCCACAATTTGATAATCAATATGGTAGATCAATATTTATCAATGAGTAGAAAAAATACTTTAGACTCAAGTTGATAAAACGATCAATTTCTAACAACAGAGAACAAAATTGTTTGGATTTTGGTTTGCAAATTTGTGACATTTAAAATTATTTCATGTAGAAGAAAAGGGGGAGGGGAGTTTTCGGTTGGTGCAGGCAGTGTGAATATAGGTCATATAACAGTTATTTTAACAACCTAATGACTTAAATGAAAACTTTCGAATATTTTAACAATCATTTTGTAATTTTTTAAATTAAGTAACCAAAGCGCAAGTTTATTAACAATTTAATGACTTTAGATGTAATTTACTTTTATTTTTATTTATACTTCATTATAAAAATTTTAACTCTACAATTATTGAAATTTTGTTAAATATTAATTTAAAATACGAAGAGGAGTTTTATAAAAAATATATAAAAAATAAATAAGGTTTTAAATATTATTAGTTTCTAATGTGACATGCACAAGATATGATTTTAAGTGTTTAACTTTTAATAAATTTTTAAATAAGTTATTTTAATTAATGTTGCAATAATAATTATTTAAATAATATATAAATTTAGAACTACAACACAAATATTGTGTGTTAATTTCTTTAGCTAGTGGAGAAGGGTTTGCAAGGAACTCGACACCTTTAAAATGAAATTTTTTTATTTAATTCTTTTAAATTTTTTATAATAAAATTGTACTTTGATCTCTAAAAATAATAATAATTTAATTTAATTTTTTAAAAATTATAAAGATATAAAGTATTGTAATAATAAAATTGTATTTTTATTATTGTAAAAATATATAATTTAATTTCGATTCACCTCAAAATTTTTTTGATTTCACTCCTGCTCCTAGCCTTACTCTCCATTTATAAATTGTTGTTAAGCTGCGTTGTTGATATATGTGTTCAAACATCTGTCCAGATCGTAGTTGGGATATCTATTTGAACAGAGAGAAAATCGACATGTGCTCTTTCAATTTGATACAAATATTTAAAAAAATTGAAAAATCAGTTTATGTTTCATGCACAATCCTTTGCGGGATAATCTTGACCAGATGTCTCGAGCCTTTCCATTAACAAAGAGAAAAAAAGGAAATCCCTTGCGGGATCGCATGAGATAGCTTGGTACTATTGAACTGTAAGTTAAAAGAACAAGGAAAGCTACTAGGAAACACTAAAGTTGACAATGCAGTTATATTAAGGGTGAACCATTTCTCGAGTAGATTGGCACCACCGATCGTATGCTAATCCGAGATTAGGCCAATCGGAGACGGATACGGCATAGTTTTCAAGCCAAGTGGTGAGGATAAATTCTTGCTCCATTGCTGGAAAATTGGATATTACTTCGTCCATTGCTCTCTCTATCTCTGCCTTTTGAAAACTCGTTAGGATAGGAGATGCATGGCCATTGCTAGCATGGCAAAACAATGGTGTCCATAGCACCAGCAACCGGAACTTCACTTGCCTCGGAATTTCCAGGTCTTTTCGAGTCAGCTCCCTAAATAGAAAAGCTGAAGGAAGAGCATAAAAACTTTGGGTCAATAGATTTAAGTAATGTGGTTTTGGACTTGCAGAGGATAATGAATGAAATGAATCAATGACCTGAGATTTTAACAATGGAGCCTTGAACTCTGGGACTAGCATTGAGAGATAGAGAAGCCAAACCAGAAGCCAAACTCCATTGAACTAAAGCTTCGTTAACATCCCCATAACACCTAAGCTTGTTGGTTACCCAAAGCAACTCTTGTGCCAACTTCTCAGCCATCATGTCCGGCTCTACATTGTAATCCCTCCTCTGGAAACGCGTTGTGGAGGTGTCGAACCAGGAAGATGCAGCATTCAAGCACATGGTGATGGCCCTCATGTATGATGCTATGCAGGAGCCGAAAGGGATTGCCTTGATAGCTCGCATGTGCCATGAGTCACCATAGTCTCCCGATGGCGAGGTTTGGACTTGGAGGCATCGGTATAACAGGGCGGAAGTACGTGCAAAAGACGAAGCGAGAGCCAAAAGGTTAACGTGGAGAAGCGCTGAGTGACCGTGCCTTGCATTATCTTCCATGATCTGGTCAGCCATCGCCATTGTGTATTGGTATTTTCTTGATGAAGCTGGTATCTCATTCAACAAGGCCAAAACCTGCATTAACACACATAGTTTTACTAATTAAATGAAAAAGAAAATTAGATTTCCATTATTGGCTCAAATGAAAATTGTAAGCTTTTTTTTTAACTCCAAGTTCGAGTAAAAGTTAATTAGTAAGCTTGAGTAATTTAATTTTTATCCTAAATTAAATTCTAATAAGATTTTTTTTACCTTAAATGCTCCTTACTAGAACCAATTACCTGTGTTGCAGATGTGCATTGGTGCCTGTAAAATTACGCATGCCAAGACCAAATGTTACTCAGTGGCAATAAGAAGGAAAGATACGTGGCATCGTCTCGAGTGTTGGACTGGGACGTTTCTGTATTTAGCTTCACTTTCACATTTTTTCTGTGTTCCAGTTTCATACATACATACAGATATATATATATATATACACCAAAGCCTTTCACTCATTTTACTGTCGTGTTGTAATATTGTCACCATCTTCTTTTGCTCCTTTCTTACTATCCCAGATTAAGTGACATTCCTTGAATGCTTGAAATGGTGAAATTTGTGTTCGTCAGGTGCCATTAGGCATCATGTGGCAAAGGCCAAACACACCCTTACTTTAATTTGAATTAATTATGATAATTATAGGGTTTAAAACTTGATTATTTGATAATAAGGGGGAAAAACCATTCAGGGAAATCACTTTTGTATTGATAAAAAAGGAACAGGACAGTACTAAAAAAGCACTCAAAAGATCTTTCAATCAGTCAACTTGAGCTTTATGTTTAAAATGGCGCAAGTAACGGATGAGTAAAGATTTCTTTGAAATATTTCAGGTTATGGATGGCGGGTGTGGAGTTGTAAACTTACATGAGTTAGTGCTTTGACCAGGGCTTTAACAGCTAGTCCATCAACATCGACCCTGTTGCGAAGGATCAAATCCAATGATGAACCAGAAGATGACAATGCTTCTCTTGTTGCTGATGATGAGTATGGTGACAGCTGGAATTGCCTGACGGATGACGAGCCACCGAGGTGATAGTCCGGAGAGGAAATCATAGAGCAGGAGAAGAGGTCCATAAAAAACCTAAGAACCCACAACATCAGCCAAGTTATTAGCATAACCATGAACCTCAAGTGATCTGTTAGCTTCCACTTCTCTGTGTTCTCAGCTTTTGAGCTTGAAGAGACTGAGACTAGCATCTTCCCTGCCATGTTAGCTATGGACGTGAAGATGGAATTCAACAGGCTTGAAGGCTTCGCTGTGCAGCCATATAGTCTATCTAAATCAGTTGCCATGGCTCAGAAAACAAGATCTACCTTGCTTAAATGGGGAAGGGGCACTAAAAAAAGAGGGTCCTGGTACCAAAATTTTGACGAAAAAGGGTTATTAATAGGGGGTTAAAGTTTCTGCGTTGTGGGAATGTGTGCAAACTGCCATTTTGACAGTTATGTTTCCTTCCTGCCCTTTAGTTCTTGGAGTTTGGACTTCCCTACCCTTTTTGCATATTGAACAAAGGGCACTTAACTATTGTCATTATAAGGCCTGAAATACCTGCAAATTCACATGTAAACTCATGGACGACATAAGGCCTAACTTCCAATTTTTAGTTAAGGGAATTCATGCATCCAAATAAAAAAAAGAAAGCATTATTTAGCCAGTATCATCTTGGGCATTTCACCTAAGATATCCTTGCCTGCTTAATTAAATAACAGGTATGGGCGTATGGCAATATGCCATGTTCACATTTTACATTAACTACAAAACATTGTCAGTCGAATGCCATCAAGCTGTATTAGGATTCAAGATTAAAGTTCCAATTAACAATGGCATAGAAATGATGGAAGGTATTTACCTTGCATCATTTCATTATGCTGGATCTGAAAACATAACACCAGGTATAGATGATGCGAGTCAGAAAAGGATCATATAGAGGGCTTATGTCTACCTTCAGCTCCTTCCAAGAGACTAACATCTGGGATCTTGCCCTCGGCTATAAGGTGTTTTATGCTAAAAGATGTTCTGGCATCTTCTAACAATTTACAAATTGCACCTCTTAGGATAGGGAAGTTCTTATCTAGTGGATCTGGTAAATTTCCTACATTGACCATCTCTTTTAACACATCAAGAACACAAGGTAAGTTTGTGTCTGATAGAAAAGCACTTATTAGTGCTATATAGATATAGCTGTCAGGTCTCATTTCCTTTTCTTTCATCTCATTGAAATGAACTAGAGCAGCAGAGGATCTACCACACTTGCAAAGTCCATTGACGAGAGAGTGGTAAGCGATTCTGTTGGGAATGCATCCTTTTCTACCCATTTCATCCCATAGCTTTAGAGCATCATCAGGTCTTCCAAAATTGCACAATCCATCAACTAAAGTTGCATAAGTAAACACATTTGCCTCTCTCTCTTTTCCGAACATCTTGGAAAGGCAAAGCATAGCTCGGTCGATCTCACCATTTTTGCACCATCCATCTATCAAATAATTATATGTAACCTCAGAGGGGACAAGCCCCTTCAACATCATATCATTCAAAAGACCCTCAGCTTCTGCAACTCTTTTGGCCTTACAAAGCGCTTTTATAAGTATGTTATAAGAAATCACATCAGGACAATACCCACGAGCACAGATTTCTTGGAATAGCTCCAAACCCTTATCAACTGATTTAATTTTGATCAAACCATTTATAGCAGCAGAATAGGTAATTATATCGGGAAGAAAACCTTCTTGTGCCATATCAGTGAGAAATTTGCATGCTTCCACTGCCTTCCCATGTTTACACAAGTTCTTCACAAGCAAGGTAGAATACTTTATCCATGGTTCATGGCCATAAAAGCGCATCTTTCTCACCAGTTCAACCGCTCCTTCAACATCTTCTAGCCGACAAAGACACCCGAAGATGCAGTTGTGGGTAAAGTGGGTTGGTTCAAGTCCCATTTCCTTCATCTGTCTCAAAAGTTCATAACTTTCTTCCAGTCTATTTAACTTGCACAGTGCATCAATCAAATCGTTATAATGCGATAAAATTGGATTACAACCAAATTGAACCATTTCTCGGAAGAGAGAGAGTGTCATATCCACTTTACCAGCACCAAGCAAGCCATTGATAACACAAGTAAATGAGTTAGTATTAAGGGTAACTACTTCCTTTTCATTCAAAAAGTACTTCACAAGGACACTACCACCATTTCTGTTGTTCCCCATTACCGATTGGATAAGATTACAAGCCGTATCTATTGAGCCATTGCGAACAAGACCTTCCAGAACAGAATTGAAAAGCAGGTTCTTAGGTTGTGAACCGACATATTCCCAGCATTGTTGAAGCAACCGGTCCATTTCTTCTTCTCCAGAAAAAGAAGATATCAGCTTTGTCAGTATCCCAAAATCAGGATCAATTTCCAACTCTTTCATTTCTGAATATAAAGCCAATGCTTTCTCACGCTCATTATTCTTACAAAGCCCTCCAATCATCACATCAAAAAGTGAAACACTAGGACAAAATCCCAATTTCAGGATTTTATCGAACAAGCAAAGAGCTTTCTCCATTCTAGATTCCTTCACAAATCCATGAATCAGAACATAAAATGTCTTCTCATTCAACCTCATACCACGCTCTTCCATACGATCTATCAGTTCAATTGCCTTATCGACTTCACCCCACTTACTAAAGGCAACAACCAAGATGGACAAAACATGTTCATCCACCCATTCCCTTTCAAACATCTCATTGAACACGCTCAAAGCCTTGTCAAACTGGCCGGCATTGCAATAAACCTGCAAAACTGGGGTCAGCGTGTACTTATCAAACTCCAACCCCAAATCTTTCATCTCTTTCAATCTGATTTCAACCAAATCAATCAAATTAGACTTAGACAAAGCTTCCAACAAACAATTATAGCTATAGCTATTCGGTTCGCAAAGACCTATCCTTTTAACCTGATCAAACAAGTTATTAGCTTCATCCACCAACCTAACACTCCCCAAACACCTAATAAGAAACCCCAACGCCCCAGGATTCATAGAACAACTGGAATCGACGACATCCAAAGCCAAAGCCTTCAGTTGGGCATTCTGTCGAGCACGTGATAGAATAGAAGCCATGGCATTGTAAGAATAAATGTTATGCTTATAACCAGGTATACTTGAGACCCATGTGAAAAACTGCTGAGCTAGTGCCCAGTTTTTGAGGTTGTTTAGAACAGCTTCGACGATTTTGTGGGTGAGCAGAGGTACGAGGTTGTTGAGCTCTGGATTATTTGGTGAAAAAGGGTGTTTGATTAAGATTGAAATGAAGGCATTTGAGATGATCTGATCGGACGAGAGGAAATTGTCGTTTCGATGATGCTTTGCGCAAATGGGTCTTCTCTGATTTGAGGGGAAAAACAGGGGGCTTTTGCAGGAATGCAGTAACGAAGAATTTGGTGGGATTAGTTTGATTGATTTGAAGAGAATTTGATTGGATTTTATGATTCTTGACAAGGCCATAACAGGAGAAACTTTAGTTCAGTGTTATAAATTGTCCGGAGGTGACCAAAATGGCCACGTCTCGCGCCGTATTTTCAAGTTTCGCCGCAGCCGTCGCCGGCAGAAAGAACCAGTAACTGCTACTATAAGTAGAGGCCCTCATTTACCAGGCCGGGCTGGGACGAGGTCCGGTTTAACAAAATTTTCAGACCCGAGTCTGAGTCCGGCTTGATTAAGTTTGCCCAAATAATTCCTTAAAAATAATAAATTTTTTTACAAAAGGTATCCAATAGAATGAGTCCAATGATTAACTTTTTGCATTCGGTAGATCTATTAAAAGGTAAATATTAACCACGAGTCGAAATAACATAAACAAGAGAAATATTTTTTTTCTTTTTGCCACAAACAACATAAACAAATTAACCGGGTGGTTAAAAATAATACTCCAACAAAAAATAGCATAAATGCTTAACTTATCTTAATGCTTAAACTTCTCTAAATGTTTTTCGTTCAATACCAAAGTGTTTTAAGGTGTTTAAAATGCTATAAGTGATAAGATATCCCAAGAGTCTTTTAAAATTGATTTTATCCATGTCTAATATTTGGTTCCATACATATATTAGATGTATCAAACATGAAAGTTGGCAGGAAAGCTACTGACTTATAATGTATCATAACATAATCGTAAAAATTCCAAAACATAGTAAATCGAAAAGCATTGTTCAGTTCAAAGCAACAAATTTGTATCAGAACATCACCTCAGATTTAAATACATACTAATTTTTAAAATAAACTGATATTTTCATTGAGAAATATATTTTTTATGCATTATATGTAGATATTAAGGTTAAAATTTGGAATTAATTTTTATATGCATTTTTTAAAGAAAATATTTTACATTTTTAGACTTTTATGTTAATTATATATATTTGAATATTAAATTACAAAAAATTAATTCCTTTCAACCTTACACATGTTTTATTCATTTTCTATAGCCTGCTTTTTTCAACTATAGAGTAAGTATTTGTCATTTTAATATTATAAATTTAGCATTTTGTTTTTTATTGTATTTTTTATTTTAATATTAATTTAATATTTTTAATTAATAAATAGTATGAAATACAAATCATTTAAATATTAAGTAAAATTTAAAATTATTTTAAATCTTTCCAATTTGCGTAAAAAAAATGAACCACGATTGGATTTGCAATTGAAAATTTTTATAATTATTAAAGTTTCAATTATTCATTTTTTAATATTAATTTTATTGTAAGTTTTTATTATATTTGCTCTTTTTGATACAATGCTTAGAACTATCCATAAAGCCTTCTCAATTTCTTAAATAAGATAATAATGCACTCAAACATACATCTTCCTACACTGATAACAAAGTCGATGTCAATCGAATTAAGACTCAATCCACTGCTTTTGTACGTTCTTAATTATAATATATATGATATTCTATGAAACACTTTTCATTATCTCAACTCTTTTTGTGAAGTTTAAAAATTTTACTAACACTGTATTAAATATTTTCAATGAGACACGTATCATACATTTAACTTACTTATAAAATCTAAAAGACTCATATTAAATAATAATATCACCTTTTAATTACCACATGAAAACTATAATTCATTCTATCTTCTCTGTTGTAAAAATTTTGACAATAAAAATTTTTAGAAAAAAGAATTGTTAGTGTTTTTCACTCTCTAAATCCAACTCTTTTATCTCACTCCATGACCATGCAAACTAATACTGCCGCTACGTACAAGCAGATGGGATCTTTCCTCTCAACATGCAGCGGATAAGTGTATTTAGGGTGGGTTTGGATGGACGGTGTGGTGCGGTGTGATGTATTTAGCGTATTTTTTGTCTTATATTATAACATCTAATCTTATCGTCACCGTTAATTTTATACTAACTGCAAGTAAACACACAGCCCATTCAAACTCACCCTTAATCTCTAATTTTGAAATTGTCATTGGGAAAGACTTTACCTAGATACTACTTTGATCCGAAAAAGAAAATTGAAAAAATCTGATAGAAGTAATCAAGAATCCATTGCAGATGTTTGATCCAAAATCGACAGAGTTCAAGCCATGTCTCGTCTACTCTCCAACAAAGGGTTCACCCACAATGCAATTCGCCATTTGCAAGAGCTAATTAATCAAAGCTCTTGCACATAATGACATGTTCACTGATGAAGCCTTTGAAGGAGAGTGCATGAGAGCTGCCTTGTCCATAATTTACTTCAATTCCTCACATCTCACTCTTAATAAAATTAGGAAACAATGGACTCACTTATATAGTCGTCTCCCAAGTGATCATTCCTTCCTACTTGGTGTGCAACTTGATCACAATTCTGGTAAAGATTAAAGAATAAGTTCTATTTTCATCACAACTCGACCCAAATATCAGTCACGTATACAATAAGTTATTTTCCATATCCATTTTACTGCTTATGAAGATCTTTTCAAGATTCGTGTTGTCTCTCCAGATAATGTCGTTTTCAATGTTCAAACTTTTTTTAACTTTGTCATTGTACCCAACACTTGTTGATAATAAAGGTATACTTAATTATATTAAAAAAGTATTATAGATCGTTTAAATAAGCCGAATACAAGAACTGATTAGAAATGCTTTCGAGAAAACGAAGAGACCGAATAATATTTCGATATTGCTTATAGCTAAAGAATCCAAATATTTGAAAAGATAAGAGTGATATTCTTACAAACCAAGCAAGATAATAAATGTGATGCTAATGTATGATTAGGGTTGTAGTTGTCTCTTGGATGAACATAAGAGGTAGTCACCATGACAGGGAAAGCTCTATTTATCCATGAGGAGAATCCTAATCTTTTGTACTCTATCTTAATCTAATTCGTTGACATTCCTTTGAAGCTTAAAGCCATGCACTGACAATATATTGAAGATTCTAGGACCAGGTGTGGAAAGCATATGTTAAAATATAAGTTAAAATATGTTATAGGTCTTTGTACTTTTCACAAATTTTAAATTTACTCCCTGTTCTTTTTTAAATGTTGTTAAATTTTTTAGCTAAATTTTTTTGGTGAGATATTAATGAATCTGAATTTAACAAAATAATTTAGTAGTGTTAACAATTAAACTTGAATTTTAAAATCTAAAAAATAGAATAACTAAATTTCAAATTTATGAAAAGTACAATGACTTATAACATATTTTAACCTAAAATATAACACTTATTGGCCATGGATAGATTTATAGTAAATCAAGAGATCCTTTTAAAAGGCTGTAAATTAATAAATTACTATATATTAAATTATCAATTTAAGAATTGGGGGATTATGGATAGTTTAAGTGTAACACCCCTACAATCGGTTCATACATATAAATCTGGTATAAGAGTATTACATACAGTACCAAAGAATTAAAAACGAGTATAACAAAATTTTTCTTCCAAACGATGTAATTTTAAAACATTTTACTCAAAATATCATAAAACAATCTTATAAAATTAAAATCGAGACTTAAAACCAGTTTGAAAATAATAAAAATGTATTTTTTACTCAAAACAAGACAATATCGATACCTTAGGTATAGCTATCGGTAATTTTTAAATAATATCGATATTGTTTTCCAAAAACGATACCCAGGGGGCATTCTGGAACTCTGGTATCAATACCGCCATAAAAATATTGATACCTCTATTCTAAAATTAAGAAATATAGCTAGAAACTTTAAACTAACCCCCTGAAATCATATAAAAACTTTACCAATAAATCAATTCAATCCAAACCACAATTTCATTCAAAATTCATCATCTCATTTCATAAGTTCATAGTATTCCAAGATAACATTTATAACCCATTCATTGAGGACATATAAGTACCATTTGTACATGCCATTTTACCTCAAAATAAGTATACCTTGTCTTGTACTTTTCAATGTTGATGTGATTTTGATGAGAGGAACCTAATTCAACCTTAGCTTCTCAGAGATCTTGTACCTACGCGTTAAAATAAACGCATTAAGCCGATGAAGGTTTAGTAAGTACTACAAGAATAATTAATCAATTCTAAACTTTTTATTAACTCATTTTAATATACATGTGAATATTTATTATATAAAATCTATACTTTTCACATGTGTATATCATTTAACTTATCTTGTTATCACATTATACACATTCATCCACTTTTCACATCTTGACTATTTTAGCCTCTTTAGCTTACTTAATTTTATCATCATATGATTACTTATACACAAACAGTACTTATCTTTCATGTGTTCATCGTTTTACTTACCTCAATATCACAATTTGCACATTCTTTCACCTTATACAACTTAGTCATCATAGCTTTCTTATCCATAGCTCACTTAGCTTATTAATCCATTTGGCCCATAGTTGACTTTTATAGAACCCATCTAATAACGGAACAAACAGAAAGTACCGAAGTACTTAACAGATGCATATAAGTGCTAGGCAACAATAAGCACACACAGTGCTAAACAGAAGCACACACAGTGCTAAACAGAAGCACACACAGTGCTAAACAGAGGGCACACATAGTGTTGAACAGAGGGAGCGCAAATGTTCCTTAATGGCATGTCACTAATATCACAATGGTTCTAACTTGTCTACATGGGCATAATACCTCATATAACATCATTTCTCATAATTTCATATATCACATTTACATTTCTCTTCACATATACATAATCATGTATTTCTCACCTTTACTTACTCAAAAGCTTCCACAATATCACCATTTAGTCATATAATCAATATTTATAATTAAACACATAATATTTCACATTTACATTTTTCATCATATATATATCATCATATACCTCTTTACTCTTATTTTCATATTAATTTTCAAAGCTGTCCATTTGAGTCACAGTCACTAAATTATTTATTTCTTGAGCTACTGAATTCGAAATTATTATCCATTTGATGTTTCTGAAACTAGACTCAAATATCTTTTTACCATAAAATTTCCAGAATTTTTACTTTAGCCAATTCATATAGAAAACTCTTTCATTTTACCCCTTCTCTGCTGCCTGATAATTTCGACCTTTCTTCACTAAAAATTATTTATCTTTTAGTATAGAGATCAAATGTTCCTGTCTATTTCTTTTGAAAATAGACTCATTAAGGATTTAACCATATAAATTTCAGTCTCTAATGATTTTTCTACATTTTTCTATGATTTTTCAAATTCGGAACAGGGAAACTCGAACCTACTCTGACCTTGTTACAGATATATCTCAGAATATACAGATCCATTTCCATCACCGTTTCTTCCATATGAAACTACACTCAATAAGCTTTTATTACATATTCCATTCAACTCTTAACTTTTTTTATACAATTTTTTGTGAATTTTCGAAGTTAGTCCTCTAATTCTGTCCAATCTGTTTTAATGAGAATAATTCCTTTCTCATGTTTCTTTATACTAAATTTCATTCAATCATACATAATTAACCCTTATAATTAAACATATCATTTTTATCATAATTAATCATATATGTTAAAATTATAAACACTTTAACTTAATTAATTCTAAACCTTTTAATACTTGTAGTACTTACCTCACTTGTAGATAATTTCTTCTCACACCTTAGCTTTCTCCTTTCTTTTTTTCTTCAATTTCATACAAACACATATAAGCTTAAGACTAAAATTCAATACTTTTTCATGCTAGGTTATGTAAATATACATGTATGTCATGAAAATTGAATCATCTCTTACCTTTGTTCTTGAATTTCCAAAATTCTAATTCAATCCTTATCCACTTTAACACTTCAAAGTGGACTTTATAAGGAAATTAAGGTGTCTACTAGCTTCCTTCTATGCCTTTCCTTAAGAAAATTTAAAGAAAATGGAAGATTTTGGAGCTTGGAGGGCTTAACAATGGTGGAAGGACTTAATTGGAATAAAAGCAAAAGTTAGAAATGAGAGATGAAGGCTTGGACGGCTAGCTTATGGAAAGAGCTGATAACTTTGCTTTTTAATTGATTTTTCCCTCTCTCAAATTCTCTAGAATTTTCTCTTAAAATATCTCACTTAATAAAAATGGTAAAATTGCACTTTTAGTCTCTAGGCCTTCCAACTTTACACTTTGGCCCTATTCATTGCCTGCAAAAATATCTTCCACCAAATTACTCTTTTGCCCCTCCTTAATCACTGTAATTCCCATGATGACTCATAATTCATTTTGGCTAAATTGCTATGTAGTCCATTATGCTTTCATACAATTACTAATTAATCCTTGAATTTTCTTAATCTTTCTTATTTAGACTACACATTCTAATTCTTAATTCAACTCTAATACTATTCCAACTCCGATTAAAAAACGCGGATGTTACATTAAGTATTGTAATCATAAAAGAAACTATTAGCAAATTTATTGCCTTAAATTATAAATTTTATTAGGACTAAGTTGAAAATCTTTGAAGAGACCAAATGTAATTTCACATTATTTTAAGTAATGATATAAGGATAGTTTTTAAAATGTAAAAACTTTAGGAGGGTCAAAAGGAATTTTACCAATTTTTAAAGTCTTGAAAATTTTGAGGGACAAGCTAAGAAGCCTGCCACCATGAATACGGACCGAAGTGTACCATATGAATAAAATTTTCTAACTAATTAGTTTTAAAAATCAAATAAATTGTGCCAACAAAATTAAAAAAATTGAATTAAATAACCTAAAATCTATCTAGTAAATCAAATAAATACGTTAAAACAAGATAAAATCCATTAATGCTAATCCTGTTATTCGAACCTTCTTTTCTCTCTTGAATGTCCTGTTTCATGGTCAAGCAAGACTCTACTCAGGCAATGAGTGGACAAACCTTTGAAAAGGTATGCCGACGAGATGATGAGCCTCTTGATATGTGGGAGATGATGTTGGATCAACAGGAGGCGACCAAGATGTTCTTCCGTGATAAGTTAATGGGATCGCGGGCAATTGGGAAATTCGAACAAGAAAATGTTGATGATGAGGATGCCAACTTATTAGATGGAGATGTTGTAACGAATATGGTGAATGGTATTCCGGTCATTACTTTTTTCGAGTGAGTTTACTCCTTGGTTGAATTGTGTATGTCGAAAACTATCATTTTAAAAATTCTTGAAAGGAGAATCAATTTTAGTACACTTTTGAATAAGGTGCACGCTTTAAGAAAACTTGAATAACCAATTCAACTTATGGATTTGAAAAATAATTACTTTATGGTGAAATTTCAGTTAGATGAGAACTATTAAATGCTTTATTTGATGGGTCGTGGGATAATTTTGAACAATATTTTACAATCCAACCATGGTTGGCATCTTTCTCTACAATTCAACCATATCCTTTGAATGTGGTTGCTAGGATTTATTTACCGAGGTTTCCATGTTCTATGTACAAAAAAGTCTCTTAAGGATTATAGGAACCACAATTGAAAATGTGAGCAAAGTAGACTATAATACTAGTAATGGAATTCGAGGAAGATTCGCTAGAATGACTATTACAATGGGTTTGAGAAAACCTTTAGTCTCAAATATAAAGATTTAAGACATGATTCAAATAATAGAGTGTGAATCTGTAACATCCCTCGTCCGACCTGGTCGTCGAGTCCGAGCTATAGGATGCTACATTTGTTGCCGGAGCAACTACAGTCAATTTACAGTAAAATATTCACATGCATATGTAATTCAATGCCAAACATATTCATTTATGGTTAAACAATTAAAACCGAGTCTTAATCGAGCTTACGAAAGATCTTTTACTGACCCGAGCACGAAATAGGCCCAAATTGAAACGTTTCAAAATTTCAAGATCGACGTCTTGACATCATTACTTTCACGTTATGATGTCTCCAAATAGTTTGTCACGTCAGGACGTCAAGCCACTCAACGTCACTTATTGTCAGCCGACACTGTGATGAGAAAGAATGATCGTCGAGACGAGAACTCTACTTTTGGTATAATTGAACCATTTGATACCTATTTTAAGCTCTTAGCCAAACCTAACAACATAAACTCCAAGGACAATTTCAATTGATTCAAAACATACCAAATACAAGCTAAGTAAGTGCAACATTCATGTTTTTCATTTCTTCAAGATAATTTCTATCTAAACATCAAGTAAATTTAACGTTTCATGCCATGAATCATGCTCAAACCAAGTCATTTCAATTACCAAAGTTTACCCATGCTAGATATCCTTAAAACCAATCAATTCACTTCCATTTAATCACTTGTGTACACATTTACACATGTAGAACTTATAACCATTAAGTACAAGCATCATTTGTCAAGATTAGGTCACATTATTCAAGCATGTACAAGTTATATATTCACATCCACTTCACCTCATTCAAAAATCAAGAAAGTTACGAGTTTTATCTCATTTCATACCATTCTATATACCATTCATATAGTTATAAAACATCACATATTTAAGTATGAAATGCCTATACATTCATCTTCATATAAGAATCAAAATACCAAATCATCAAGACATCTTATATATCTAGGTATATATGAAGACTCTTATACACATGCCACAACCTTAGGGTTCAAAAACGATCAAACATCTACCGATTCAGTGATAGGAGAGTGTGAGCTTCCGTAACATTCTGATTTTCAGTGGTGTTGAAAATAACGATTTTGAAACCCCATTTTCGTAGTTTGAGTTTATTAAAGTTTGGTCCTTCAATTTTATTGAATTGATAGTTAACTAAAGTATAAAGACTAAATTGTAAAAGTTTATTGTTATAGATTTTTAAATAATCAAAGGACTAAATGAGCAATTAGACCATTTTAAATGGTCAATCGGTGGTGAAAGATGATGAAATCCTTTAACTTATGTTAATTTAACTTAAGGTTAAATTAATTAAATTTATCTAAAATAATTAGTAAATAATTAAGTTATAATCTTAGTATAAAAGCTAAAATTAAAAGAAAAATAAATAATTTTTCTCTCCATCTTATTCTTCACCGAATATAGAAGGTCTCACCGCATTGAAGTCAAATATTTTGCCAAGGGTATTGAGAGAACTAGTTTCTATCAATGTCGTCCTTAATCAAGGTCATTTTAGGCACTTACAAAGGGTGTTCAAATTTCGGTTAAAATCAAATTAATGGATTGAACTGATTTAATTCTGTTAATCAATCGATTAACCAATCTAGTTCGGTCGAAGGTCAGTTAAAGGTTTTTTAGAATTTCGGCTAACGGTTAATTCGATTCGAAATCGGGTAATTAACTAAATTAACTGAACTTAATAAATAATATTATATATTATATGTACTAGGTTATTACTAATTCGATCAAATGAACATTATCGATTTATTTATTTTTATATATTTTATACTTGTTTTAATAAATAAAAATAAAAATTTTGGTTATCTGACCCAATTAAACGAAATATTTTTGTCCGGTTAATTTTTTTGAAAAAATTTTGATTCGATTAACTAAAGGATTAAAAAGTTCAGTTAATTTGTTTAATACTAATTCGGTTCGATTAACTGATCGGTTACCCGTTTGAACAACCCTACTTACAAGTTAATAAATACTAGTTCGGTTCGATTAATCGATCGATTAACCATTTGATTAATACTAGTTCGATTCGATAAAACATAGGTCGCATATATATATACATATAACATATATCCATTCAAAGTCCAAGTCATATTCATGATCTAGAATACCATAATTCGACATCTCATAACATCGTGTTTTTATACCAAACAATACCTACAATTACCATTTGGATACTATTCAAGACATCACATTAAACTATCATCCAACCATCACATATTAAACAATTTTGCACCATTCTCATAGCATTACCTCAACCATTCCACATTCAAAGTTTGGTCATCATATACACTTATATACATAACATGTAAACAGTCAAAATCAAGTATCACATAGGCTCAAGTTCACGAGCAATCAAAATAACACATATGCAATATGACTCCTATATACATGTCACATAACCAAGTCCAGAACAATTAAAAATCTACCGAGTCAAAAGTTGGATAGTGTGAGCTTCGAGGTGATCCGATCGACGTGTTCCACAAAATGACCACTTCAGAAATAGAAACCGAAACAGAGTAAGCACTTCGTATGCTTAGTAAGTTCATAGATCTTAAACCAGTAAAGTCACCTTAACTCACAATTAACATATCAAATTAGCTACATGAATATAATTTCCCGTTACCACATTTCACAATAACAATGGGAGTACGTCAAATAACCAAGCCATAAACATTTCAATCTGTACGGATCAATCATGTTCAGTGCCATTCAATTAAACTTTTCAATTACATTTCATTTACATCATTCCTATCTCATATAAACATTTCCAAAAACAATACATATCATCATTCAATCGTTTCCCTTTTGCATTAATTGATTAGCACGATGAACTATAATAAACAAATACGGATGCACAGGTAACTACCAAAACACACCTGATTGCTTGTCCAAGCGATATCTCCAATACACCCCTGAGCATCGAAGTGCTAAGCCTGTAAGCATCATATGTCATAAGACATTATATTCCTCCAAAAAAACACCAAGGTCTTCATAGAGACAATCAATAACAATGGTCTCCGTAAAGACAAACTTGATAATTCGCAACAAATGTTGGATTCCAGTACGATCAGTGAATTCTCGTACATTTATATCATCTCTTATACATATCTCGTATAGCACGCAAATAATCCTATTGGCATGCCAATTGTATCATTTCCTTTCTTACGTTCATTCGGCACATTCAACACATTAGAACGATTCTTTACAATTCAATTCATTTCTCTCATTTTTAAACCATTTTGTAAACAATCCAAATTATATTCGTTCAATACAATTTCACAATTCAACCACATACGTTACAATTAAATATGTAACTATACCATATGAATTTACCAGATACAATCAACGATAATTGAAGTATTAGACACTAACCTACATTTTTTTCTTTTCCTTGATTATCTACCGGTTGATTCAAATCTTGATCTATATGCTAATTCATTTCAATTTATCAATTAGAATCACTTGTGCTATATCATTCCATATATATGACATATTAATTTCACTTTTCACAATTTCTTCAAAGTTTCACATTTTATTTTATTTAATCCCTAAAATCAAAACAATCATATCTTTTACATTTAAGTCCCGTTTTACAATCCAATTTCAATCATATCATTCTTCAGCCCTCTAATATCTATAATTATAAAAATTTTATTCTAATTTTAAATTATTTTTACTTTAGTTCTTATACTCAAAATTAGCACTTAAAAATTTCGAGCTATATCGAATTTAGATTTTTTGAGTTATATATATCATTAGGTTGAATTATTTTTAAATTTAAATTTTTTTTACAATAAAATGAGATTCAAGTAGCAACTCGGGTGGGTAGAAATATTGGCTAACAAGTCGGTATACCTTCTAGAAGCCTCTAAAATTGAAATATTCAGCAACCGTCGCAGATTCTCGGTAATATATAAATAATATATTTTTTTAAACAACCAAAAAGCCTCAAATCAAATTTCATTTCTCTCTGTATCTCCCGTCCTGTTGAAACCATCCCTGACCTGAAACATGTCGTCCGACGGGAACGTCAACGGCGGCGCCGCCGCTAACTCCGTCCTCTTTACCAATAAACCTTTCTTCTGCTACCAATGTAACCGTACTGTCACCGTCACTATAGCGTCCTCCGATCCCTCTTGTCCCATATGCCACGGTGGCTTCCTCGAAGAATACGAAAACCCTATCCCTAATCAAGCTTCCAACTTCCGTAACCCGAATCCATTCTCTGACTCCTTGTCGTCGTTATCGGATCCGTTCTCTTCCATCCTCCCCCTCCTTTCGGCAATGAATTCTTCACCATCTCCTGCTTATGTTGACCTTGAGAGCACAGGCTTATTCGAGTCGACCGTGACAACTCGAGCTAACCCGTTCGCTTTCGATCCGTTTACCTTCATTCGGAATCATCTCAGCGATCTTCGTTCAAACGGGGCGCAAATCGAGTTTGTGATCCAGAACAACCCATCCGAGTCAGGCCTTCGGCTTCCGGCAAACCTCGGGGATTATTTCGTCGGCCCAGGGCTCGAGCAATTGATCCAACAGCTAGCCGAAAATGATCCGAACCGGTACGGGACCCCACCAGCATCGAAGTCGGCCATCGATTCGTTACCGTCGGTGAAGATAACAAAGGATCACTTGAGTTCGAAGTCCAATCAGTGCGCAGTTTGCATGGATGATTTCGAGGAAGGGATTCAAGCGAAGCGGATGCCCTGCAAGCATCTTTATCATAAGGATTGCATATTGCCGTGGCTGGAGCTTCATAATTCGTGCCCTGTGTGCCGTCACGAGTTGCCTACGGATGACCCTGATTATGAGAGGAGGGTTCGTGGGGCACAGGGGCCAAATGGAGAGAGCGCTGGTGCTGATACTGGTGGGAGCGGTAGTGGGCAGAGGTCTCCAGGGGATAACCGGACGGCGGAGAGGAGTTTTAGGATATCGCTGCCTTGGCCATTTCAGGCTCGAGCGTCTGGCTCAGGATCAGCTGATAATGCGGAGACCAGGCAAGAAGATTTGGATTGATGATCGTGAGTATTATGTTCACTCTTTACTGATTATCATGATAACCCTTTTTCTTGTGTTCTCTAAGTGTTGGCATTCAATTTAGGGCTATTGAGAATTTGACTTATAGTTCAATTTCTTATGTATCATGTGTGTTGTTCAATGGTGATCAAATGAGTTTAACATCTAATATGGTGAAGCTGGTCGTCTGAGTTTTGGGTATTTTTGGTTACAGGCCTTTGGTACATTGTTGGGTATGGCAAAGTTATACAGGAATGTGGAGAAGAAAATGAGAATGCCTGCTAGGCATGACAACAAATATTGAATCTCTGAATGCGTGAATTGTGATGATGATCTTTTAGTCTTTGAACCTGATAGCATTTGACCAATTGTTTATGTAATATTTGTGAATATGATAGGACATTATTAGTCGAAGTAATAAACTATATGCATTCTTTTCTCGGAAGTCCCTAACTGTGTCTATTATGCCTGCAAGGCTTTTCAAATTATTTCCTTGCGTTTTGTTGTTGATGTAATGGAAACTATGATGTCTTCATCTTTATGTTATTAATATTTTTAAAATATCACTATTTAGAGTTGCTGGGCTAGAGCTAAAAAAATCTGAGAAACACTGCTGTCATTATCTATTATAGTGGTGCAGTTTCTATAATTGTGAAAGTATAGATTAAGGCATACTTTTTTTTTTGTGTTTGTATTCCTCATACATTTAATTCTTATCTTAAAATTTTGAAAGGAAAGGACAAATCTAAAGTCTGAACTTAAGCAACAAAAATCATTTCTTGCTGTGTTCTTTTAGATAACCAAATTGTAACTTCGCATATTAACTCGTATTTTATTTTTCTTCTAGACATTTTATCCCTATCTTGACAAGGACTAGATGGAAAGGAGAAGATATCTGACCTTGGTTAGGCATCACAAGATTTCTTGTTATGCTCTTTCAAAGAACTAAATTCTGACCTTGGTTAGGCATCACAAGATTTCTTGTTATGCTCTTTCAAAGAACTAAATTTGGATTTTCTGTCAACATGAAGATTGTAAAATTACTATAATAATAGAGGACGAGTATGTGTCTTTTAACTTCTCTTGCACGGGCTGGAGTCCGTCTTATGGTTACTAATAGCTTTTTCTATTGTGTCAAGGATGCATCTTTCTGTTTGGTGACTTAGTTCTATTGTTCTTTATATGGATTATGGGTGTATTGGTTTTGTAGGTTATTAATGGGTTGTTTGTTTTATGAACTTAATGTTCCACAACTGTGTAGTTATGATATAATATTTTGTAACCTTTTTTTCAAGTTTCTATATGCTTCTAGTTGGTATATCTTTCAAAGAATTCAATGGATATCAGCTGTCAAAAGTTTGGTGGTCTATCTTGCAGGATTAAGTTGGTGGGAACTAATATTCTATAAATATTGAGTACCAATGTGAACTTTTGCATGTATGTGATAATTCTTTAAGCATAGTGAAGGTAAAAGATAGGAGTATTGAAAGATGAAGTAGCTGAAGTTAGATGTGTTATAGAAATATGTAGGGCCTTCTGATATCCTTCTGGAGTTTTATTAACTCACTGAGGTGTTTCTCCAACGTAAAATAGACTCTATACTTCCAGTGTATGACCTTCTGCCACTAACATTATATTCAGTGGAAGAAGAGACTCGAGGGAAGTTCTGATGTTATGTAAATTCTAGCTGGTGTTATGTGTTCTATAATTAATATTTCTGTCTAAATTTTGTTCCATTGTTGAGCTTTCTGAAGAACCTCCTAGTTGCTGGGGTCTTAAGCTATTTATATTTTATTTAGTTATCTGGCTGAGACGATACATTTTAGCTTTTGATTGGTCAGATTTTGTACTGCTTGTCTTCCTTGCATTACATACTGGCCAACATCTATATGACTGATTCTTAAGTCCTGTTGAGATGCAATAAGAGAATATCTGAAATACAATATGCTTGAGTTGAATTTTTTGATCCCATGTTTGCTTGATAAGCTGACATAAAGATGCATCCTTCAACCCCCCAGTTAATTGCAACCTTGTAAGGAGTATGAACCTTATTCTTAATAAGCAATTTTATTCAGCTCAAGAGACGTAATGTTAATTATCAAGGTCTGCACTTTTTTGGATACATGATTTTGCTCTGAAATGGGAAGTGGAAAGATGAGGTTGATGCTAATGTTTTGCCATTAAGTATATTTCGATATATACACACAAAATCTGAGATACCTTCTTATGGTGGCAGTTACTTGCATGGTGCAGTAGTATTTTCATTCGATATTTGTGGTTCTGAATTATACATAGCTGCCTGCATTTTCATAGACAATTTGAACATACTTTATGAGTCATATTTGCAAAATGGCATCCTAACTTGAATGTGATATTTGGCAGCTTGAAATCCAGCAAAACATCAGCATTTATTTCATGGGCACATGATGATAAGAAACCTCTTTCAAAGTTGGGAAGCAGAGTTTTGTATAAACATGGAGAATTTAGATCAGTGTGGGTTATGTTTAAGAAAATTCTAGTTTTGTATTCAGCATTTTATGTACATTTATCTGAAGTTTTTCACAGCTTTGTTGATCAATGACAGCTTACTTTTACTCTTTGCATACATTCTTTGGGCCCTGCCCAATCCTCTTTCATCCCAACTTTATGCAGTTCTGTCTTGGAAGAGATCAGTAAGTAGAATCAATGAAGAAATGTCATAGAAGTTCAGTTTACTTAGCTATGATGTTTTCAAGAATACGATCTTTTTATGGACCTTCCGAAAAAAGAAAAAATTAAATGACTATGTGATAGATATGGTGTGATGTGACTGTTGTTTCAAGTAGTAGTAAAGTGTACGTTGTTTTCTCCTCTCATTTCCCCTCTGCCCCTTCCTCCCACCCCTATCTTCCCCATTTTCCCTTCCTTTTCTCTTTCCTTCTTCACCACCAGAGTTCTTACCGCCTCTTACGTTGGTTCTCGACTCTTCCTCAATGGAAGATCTTATTGAGGCACTTCACCTCTTCATTGGATGTGATTGTTTTTCTTCCTTCGTATAATTTACACCCTGTGATGGTTTGTCAGGTTTGCATGGTCTGTTGTGAAACTCAAAGCTCCATGTTGGGATCTTAAATTTGAAGGTTGATGCCTTATCGTGTTGGCTTTGATATCACAAAACCTTGCCGTTGGCAGGTCTCCTTCGTCCCTTCTCATTTGGTATAACCTGACTTTTGTTTAGCCGTGCATTTCGAATTTCTTTGACGTGTTTAGCTCAGTGCTTTCTTATTTTGACACTAATGAAAATTCGGTTAGGAAAAGTAAGGTGAAAGTATAGAGAATAAAAGTTAGATTATATTTTATCTTTTTTACATAAAAATAGGTAAATTAATCTTTATCGAAGAATACATTGATTTTTTTTGTTAAAATTTTTATCTCTTTGTATTATTAAAAACTGGCGCGGTTGATAGATATGTTGATGTATATGAATTAGTTTTTAATAATAAAAATAGATGAATTTTTTAATATAAAATAATTTAATGTATAATGATTAATTTATTATTTTTTTGGTAAAAAAATTAAAATATAGTTTGATTTCTATTATAAGAACTTCCATGATAACTTAGACATGGTCCCAGTCCAAATTGTTGGATTGGAGACTTGGAGCAGCTTCACTGCCACCAGACCGAGCCTTGCAAATGGGCTCTGCTTATTAATGGGTGTTTTCTAGCTATTATTTTGGAAAGAGAGAGAAATGGGAAAATAGCTATAATCAAGTTGAAGGTTTACATTCTCCAATGAGCTCTATGATCTCTTTGGTCCCCGACTGTGGAACTTATGCCACAGTTGTATTACGTTGGTATTATATTTTTCATGTTATGTTGGTATTAATTTTTTTCATATCATTATCTTATTTCTACAATGAAAAGTTACCTTGGGTCTTCTATGATTTGAGAGGGTAAAAGCAGAGAATATAAAAGTGGAGGGCATTGCTGGAGAGAATATCCTTCCTTCCCCACACACCACACTCAACACAGCGTACGAAATGCAAGTGAAAGGTGTCAGCATGGCATTGGTGTTCAGATAAGCATAATCATCCAATCTGCTATGGGACATGCATCTCTCATTTTGTAGGAGAAGAAATGAAGATGATGGATATGTGCTGCCAAATGTCATTAGTCCTTTTCATAAATGCCTCCAAAAACAGGTGGGAGCTGGGCTCCTCCAGCTTTTTATTATGTTCATCATTTTTGTGGCTTAAACTATGTTTCCTATTCCATCAACCACTTATTTTATATATCATTATTATTATATATATTGGCATAATAATTTTTTTTTAATTTTATCAAAAAGTTATTTTATCTTTTTTAATTTCTAAACTTGTATTGATGGACGAAAAAACTTAATGTTTGTCTATTTTACCGATGTGATATTCATGTGAATTGTCACGTAAATATCATATTAGTAATTAATTAATTTTTAAAATTTATATATTCAAAAAAAATTATTTAAAAAGTAGAAAATTTATTAGTAAATATTTCTTAAATTTTTAACAAATTAACCAATTGCTAACGTACACGTAGATTGTTATGTGGATATCACGTTAACAAAGTTAACCGACGTTAATTTTTATATCTATTTAAAAGTGATTTGATAAACAATATAAATTCAAAAGTTAAAAGAAGCTAAAAATTAAATAAACGGTTAAAACAAATTTTTTTAAGTTTAAAATGTCAAATAAATCATTATACTTACATTAATTGTGCAAATTACATATAACACAGATAATGAATATGTTAAAATTTGAGATATGAAAATTAATACTATAAGTATGTCATGCTATTCAAATATTATTATATTTATTTTTTAAATATGTTGTATATTGATTTGCAGATTGCAAAATCCTAAATCTGGGAACATATAGATAATCAAAATATCAAAATACTTTATTTTTTTCCCAAAAAATTTAATTTTGATTATCACATTGTTAATTGTTTTATATATTTAAAAATAAAATCATTTCCATCATTTGATAGTAATTATTTTTAAAATTATTGTTTATGAAAGAAAATCTTAAATTTAAAATATTTTCGGTTTGTTTCAATTTCCAAAAATATTTTTTATTATCCATAATTATCTTAACCAATTTTTAATTAGTTTATAAATAAATAGATACACAATAATATATATAATGGTTAAACACAATGAATTAGTATAAGAAAAATATTCATACTATTAGAAGACATTGTTATATGCTTAGCATCATAATATTTTATTGGTACTAATTTATTGAAAATCCATGTTATTTATTTTATAATAATAATAAAAGGGTATGAATTAGATTTTGGAAATTTATAGATTATTATTTGTAACAATTATTAAATTAAGGGGAGAGATCTATTTACATCGGTGAAAAATTTAAGTAGTTTTACATTTTTTCGTAATTTTTTATACGATTAATATTTTAACAATTCAATCGTTATATTTCATGTTCCATTCATGTCAATCATGCACGTCAAGTTTGCCATAAATTGAAAATTTCTAACTATTCATTTTATGTAAAAGAACTTTCAACCGTTAAATATATATTAATATAGATAATATTTTAGATCAATATAATAGAAATTTTGAATCGATTCAATAAAATATATAATGGTTGGATTGTTAATATATATTTATTTATCCGTTTATTGTGTTAATATGTTTTGCTTGAATTGTTAATATGACAAAACCATTTGTCATCGTGCTACAATGTTTTTTTTTTTTGCTGAGGTTTAAACATTTATTTGTGTTGATGAAGCTTATCTTTCGTTGTCGACAGCGAATGTTTATTATTTTTTTTTTTCTGTGGATTGTATGATTTTATTCATGAAAAAAATAAATTAAATTCTCTTTCAACTTTTTTTAAATTTATTATTTTAATAATTATTTTATATATAATAAATAACAATTCAGGTTGACAACAGTATTTGAAAAAAAAACATTTGAACCATGTTTTCATAAAATATTTTATTTTTATTTTTTAATTTCTTAAGAAATTGGAATTTCTATAATCTTTGATTTTTTTTCAAATATATATTTTTCTTAAAATTTATTTTTTAAATACTTCTTTTAATTTTAATAAAATTTAATCATTATTAATTTATTCTTTTCAATTTTTTAAGTAATTGAATTAACCGTTCTACCACTTGAATAAAAAACAATGGTCCAACCAATTCAATATTCAATTTGATTCTTACAACATTGATACATATGTATTTTTAGATTATATTAAAAATTTAAATATAAATTTTAATATATCAATTGATAAGTTTTTCCCAAGTCACAAAAATCTATTATATATTTCATTTTCTACAAATAATTTTTTTTTGAGAATAAAAATTATTATCTTTTAATTTTAATATATTCATATAAAATATGTGTTATCATACAAATTCCATTTTTTAATTCTATTAATGAAAGTAAAACAAATATGATTATCTATTTGGCTATTATTATATTTTAGTTGTTAAGGGGAAACAAATAATCACCGGTAGAGCGTAGTGGAGATTCAGGGATTATGATTTTTTTTAAAATGATAAAATTTTAATTTAGGTTCTTTATCATTTATAAAATTTTAAATTAATAATGATAAAATTACACTTTGATCCTTAAAAATAAAAAAAATAATTTAAACCCTTTAAAAATTATAAAAATATAAATTATTAAAATAATAAAATTATATTTTTACTATCATAAAAATATATAATTTAATTCTGATCTCTTTCAACAAAAATTTAGGTTCCGTCACCACAAATAATCAAATATAAACCATATATTAATTAAAATAATTGAAAATCAAGTAATGAAAGCAATGCCTAAAACGCGTTATTAAGGTAGATACGGAATATAATTATGCCCCACGTGTGCTAATCAAATATATTCTATTATATTTATTCAAAATATATTTTTTATTTTATTATATTATAATTTGTATATGTTATTCTCTTGTGGAAAACGCGTTACATGGACCAATTGATGGAAATCTTTTTTTGCAACACTCAAAATAAATATTAATAAAAATATTTTTTTTAACAATTTCGATCATATCTGTTCTTTTTGACACAATATTTAAAATTACCCATAATTTCTCCCTAATCCATAGATAAGAAAATAAAACGTACTGAAACTCACATCCTTTTGCATTAACATTGAGCTAAAACTCAAGTAACAATAAAAATATATTTTACATTTTAAAAAATTTAATATAAAATGGAGTAAATTTATTGCCCCAATCATTTTTTAAAATAAAATTAATGTATCGAGAAATTCATTTTGAGATATAATTTAAAAATAATTGAATTTTAGCTTGATTGATATTAGCATTGTTGTCAATGTAGAAGGATGTAGACTCGAATGCGTTGAAGAGTATTATCCTCCTATTTAAGGATTGGGAAGAAATTATAGATAGTTCTAGATATTGTATCAACAATAATTTAAAAATAGAAAAAGTTATACAATCACTTTTAAAATTTGCTTATGGAAATCATAAAAATAGGTAAAGAAGAATAATGTGTTTTTTTTCCTCTCTTTTGGCATTTAAAGTTGAGATTATTTAATTGAAAAGTTTTTGACTATTGCTTAACTACTTTTTATATTCATTTTTTAATAAGGCCATGTAACTTGACTTGGCAATCTAAGAAATCATTGCTTGCTAAAATGATGTTCTTAGTTTTCTCAAGAAAAAAAGAGAGAGAGAATGACAAAAAGAAAAGGTGTGCTTACATTTCTAGAATTAAAAAAAAGAATGGAAGATTCAAGAAATTTAAAAAGAATAAAGTAAAATAATGAGAAAATAAGAAGGATAATGAGGATAAATTAAATAATTTCATTTAAACTAGAGGTTATATTATATATGAATATTTTGGACACAATGTGGGCATCACCAAGGACTTCTATATATATTCTTATTGAGATTAGGAAAAATGGGGTCTTTTGGGGTTCTTCTTTTCTTTTACTTTTAAACTTTAAAATGTTTCTTTAAGAAATATTTTGTCTAACAGATATAATAATAATCTGTAATAAGATTAGTGTTCAAAATTTATAAGTATATTTATAATGAACAATTAAATTGTTAGTACTCACGATAGGAACACACTCACATCATATACATGTATATACTACTTTGAAAGAGATCTACTCAAACAAAAGTCTACCACTTGATCCTTAGAAATTCAAATTCGGGTGAGTTCTGTAAGTGAATAGTCATTAACTAACAGGCCAATCACATAAATTAATAAATATATATAATTTTGAAATGAAATTTATAAAGAAAGATCAATCGGATCAAAGAAGTAGCTTCAAAATGTTCACAAGTTTAGTAATTCTTAATAACAAAACATTAAACAAAATAACACAATTTTACTACAACTATAAACAATATATATATAACATTAGTTAATATTAATAACATAAGATTGGCAAAAAAGCTCACAAATTTACTATTAATTTATTTTTTTATTTATCATATACAGATCTTAATAATTTAGGGCAATTTTGATAACACTGTTAATATACATACAATGACAAAAAAAATTACAAAATAATTGGAAGGGTAGCAAAATTAGAAAATATTTTTGGGTCGGGTTTTAATTGCATATTTTTTTTATGAGAGTTACTATGTAATATCATCATTTTAATAGTTTACAATTAATTGATAGTTTGCATAGTTTATTTAAATTTCTTTCATACCAAATTTTAAAATTTTAAAAATGGAGTATGAATTAGAAAAAAAAGTGTCGAAATTATTTTTTTTTGATGATTTACAATAATAGGGCAAAACCCTAATATCAATACGACTAGCGTGACTCAAACCCAAACAACATTTGAGTTGGTGAATACCTTGACCATCAATGGTGGAGCCAAGAGGCCTGGCAGGATTCTGACCCTCCCTAAAATAAAAAAATTTTCATTTAGACCTTTTAAAAATTATAAAATTTTAAATTAGTAATGGTAAAATTACACTTTGACCCTAAAATTTGATAAAAATTTAATTTAATACTTAAAAAATTATAAATATATAGATTATTAAAATAATAAAATTATATTTATACTATCGTAAAAATATATCATTTAATTCTGACCCCAAAAATATTCTTCTAATTCTGTCACTATTGACCATCTACAAATCATCACACGAAATTTAAAAGTGGTGAAATTATTAACCAAGACAACTAATAGAAGTGCATGCAATGGTTGCTTTTTGTGAAAAAGGTGATGAGATGCAAATCATGAGTGATATTAAATTAGAAAAGGAGGATTCTAAAATAAGGTGTGGCATAATAATAATGATTAGTTGGGAATAGAGGGATAATGTTGGTATTTCTGTAATAATAAAACCGTGGAATTTTGGATCTAATCAAAGAAAATTGGGATTTTGTTTAATAATTGGATTGGTTGGGTTAAAGTACATCAACCCCGCAACCAACTTATGATTATTGGTTTTGTTTATTTCCCACAACGGTAGGTGAGTGAGTGAGTGAGTGAGTGAGTGAGTGAGTGAGTGAGTGCACTCTAAAACCACGCCATGTATAATCATGAGTTGAGTCAAAAAAAAATTATTGAAGGATTAAAATTAAATTGTATTTTTTATAATAGTAAAAATATAATTTTTTTATTTTAATAGTTTATATATTTAAAACTTTTAAAAGATTAAATCAAATTTTTATCATTTTAAAAGGTTAAAATATAATTTTATCATTATTAATTTAAAATTTTATAAATTATAAAAGATTTAAATGAAAAAATTTTCATTTTAAAAGTCGACCATTTTATAATCTCCACAAGCAAAAATACACGTACCAAATAATCTAAATCTCTTCATTTTTCATATTTTTATTTTTTGAAATATATCATTTCATATTTTGGATTAAGCTACATTTGGAACTTAATATTATTTAGGTAAAAATATTAAATCTAAAAAATTGATTTGAATAATAAATTATATCATTTTAAAATATTGATCGCATAAGGGTTTTAATATTCAAAACTTTATTTCCACTAGATTTGTTTTCAAATTTATAATAGGATATATTTTTTCTCTTTTTATATTATGTAATTTAGATTAAATTTTTTTTATATAATATTAAAGTTGGGCCGCTAGAGAATGGGATCACATGAATTGAATCGGTGTCACACACTCGTTTGACAAGAGCTTTAACCACCGCTCCATACTAATCAATATGATATTAAATTAAATATACAATGTTGTAATGGAAATATTACAAATAGGTTAAATTTTACTATTAGTCCCTATACTTTGTGAAAGTTATGAATTTAATCATTGTATTTTAATTGGATCATTTTTAGTTCTTATACTTTTCAAATTTAAAATTTTAATCTTCACAAAACCATAATTGTTAAATTCATTAACTTTTGATACTTCCAAAATCTGGTATAGTAATATTATCATATGTGTCATGCAATGCCAACTATATATATATATATATATGTTACTCACTAAAGATATTATTAATGGATTAATGATAGACATTTACATCAAGAATAAAATTTTATATTTTGAAAACTATATTGACTTAGAATGGTTAGTTGGAGAATATAGATTAAATATACAACTATACACATAATGCAAGACTAGTAATTGAATTTAACAGATGATTCTGTAGTACACTCGAAAAACGTACCAATTTTTTTAATTTTTACTAAATTTTCTAGCACTATACCAATACTTTTGTTAGAAATTTTGGTTTACGCTTTGAGCATATTGTAGAATTTTCCTTGACAAAACAAATTTAACAATTGTTGTTTGGGTCAAGACTAAATTTTTAAAATTTAAAAGTATAAGGACTAAAATTGATCAATTCAAAAAGTACAAAGATTAAAATTAATTAAATTAAATTACATGACTAAATCCAAACCTCTGCAAAGTACAAGGACTAATAACAAAATTTAACCTATTATGCTTAGAATTTTAATAACAAATATATGTAATGGTTGTAAAAATATATAATTACTAAATATTACATACAAAAAAAATAAAAACTGGGAGGAGGAGGCGCGTGGAATAAAAACAGAGAAATCACGGGGAAAGAAAGGCGGAGGGAGGAGGGAATGAGCTGTGGGGAGATATGTACAGTGGGACCCACCACCCATGTGCCCTCCCTCTTCTCTCCACCAGCATCTGCCTCTCAATCATCACCATTCTCTTCCCTCTCTCTCTTTCTCACAGACACACACCATCTTTGTTTGTAAAAAGAAATTCTAATTCCAATTCCAATTCCTTTTCTTTCTAGATTTTTTGTGGGTTGTGTCCATTAATCTTCTCCAGCAATTACCCCAAAACAGCTAGACAAAGCTTTTGTAATCTTTGAAGCGAAAGCTAAAGCTAAACTACATAAAGGGTAAGAGTGTGGTAGTCCTGCTCCTGCCCCCACGATGTCCAGTTCAGAGACTGCTGCTACTAACGGATCGTTAATGGACCCACAGAGACAGCAGGCGCCGGCAGCCAATGGTTCACTCGCCGTTAAAAAGCCTCCTACCAAAGACCGTCACAGCAAAGTTGATGGTCGTGGGAGAAGGATCAGGATGCCCATCATTTGCGCCGCTCGTGTTTTCCAGTTGACCCGCGAATTGGGTCTTAAATCCGATGGTCAGACTATCGAGTGGCTGTTGCGTCAGGCTGAGCCTTCTATTATAGCCGCCACTGGTACAGGGACGACTCCTGCTAGTTTTTCCACCGTGTCGGTTTCCCTCCGCGGAGCTAATTCTACTTCTTTGTCGTCGACCACTTCTTCGTCGTCTTTGGATCATAAGCCTCTTTTGGGTCCTACCCCGTTTATACTGGGGAAACGCGTCCGGTCCGACGACGATAACGCCGGAAAGGACGATTCTGGAGGGCTCACTGTTGGACCAGGCGTGGGTTCCATTGTGGGACCGACGGGAACACATCCGGGTGGGTTCTGGGCTCTTCCCGCAAGGCCAGACTTTGGTCAATTGTGGAGCTTCGCAGCCCCGCCTCCGCCGGATATGGTAGTACAGGCGGCTGCTCAGCAACCCGCTGCTGCGGCTGCGTTGTTCGTTCAACAACAGCAAGCGATGGGAGAAGCGTCGGCCGCTAGGGTCGGCAATTATCTTCCTGGTCACCTAAACTTGTTAGCCTCATTGTCGGGTGCTCCGGGAGGATCCGGTCGAAGAGACGAGGATCCGCGTTAAAATTTGGTGGACCATTTTACCCTTGTTGTTGGGAGTATATATAGATTCTATAAATATTTGTGTATGGTTGTTGCTTTTTCGTGTGTGTGAGGATGCGGAAGATGATTGCTAGTTGGAATTCTTAGGGTTAGGGAATTAGGGTTTTGAGGCAGATAATTTGGAGTATGTATTATGAATTGATCCAGATTAGGGT
Organism: Gossypioides kirkii; assembly: GCA_005610355.1. Classification (NCBI taxonomy): domain Eukaryota; kingdom Viridiplantae; phylum Streptophyta; class Magnoliopsida; order Malvales; family Malvaceae; genus Gossypioides; species Gossypioides kirkii. The sequence goes on from CP032246.1 coordinate 38,202,698, forward strand.
TTTTCCGTAGCACTTCTATTTGATGGTTAATTAGGGTTTTAGATAAATTGTTTAGGGTTTTGAGAATGGAGGGGATTGGTTGTGTTGCTTGTCCCCATTGTGGAGTTCAACGATGACACCCAAATAGGGTTGGATCGATTGTGCTTCCGGGCATTAACCTTTGTCGCCATTGGTGTCTAAGAATTACTAGTTTCTTTGCTGCTATCCGGCATAGCTTAGCATCAAACACCGCATTATTCTGGCTCTCTTTCTAGCTGCTGTCGTTGTCGATCGGGATTAGTGCTGTGTGAAAGATAACCGGCTCCGGCTCCTCTCTGTAAGACCTCTGTTTTGGAAAAAAATTTAGTTGCATTCTTAGAATAATGAGCGTGCAAATAATGTGATATTTTTATGTAAGTGGATTGTTTTCGGGTGCCTGTTGTGTGAATAATAATACCCCATCTGTTTTTCTCAATTTCATTTCCTTTTTCTTCTGCATTTTCTTTAAAATGTTCTTAACTTCTGCTTCACCTACTAATTTAATCTTTCTGCATTACTGTACTTGATATTTATGTGTTCTTCCACAAGCATTCAAACTTCATCGCTCACCATCAAAGCATTCTGGAAACAATATTGATTGAAGGGTAGTCATGAATTTTGGAAACCTTAATAGTGTTGTTTGTTTATGATGAATCGAAAAATAGATAATTCATGGAATTTTAAAGCTAGCTATTTTCCCGGAATTTGTCCCTCAAAAATGGTTAGCATTAACTATTGCAGGAGAAGGGATTGCATCTATATCTTTTTTCGATAGGAGAATCACAAATAAGATTTTTTATTATGATTTTTAAGATTTTCAGTTAGATTTTAATTTTTTTCAGGAAGAAAAAAATAAAAATCAAGAGAGAAAATTTGATTTGTCATTCTCTTATTGAAAAATGATCTGAATGATATGAAATTACAATTTCATAGAATCTTTTTTCCTATGGCATTGACAGTGCTATGCTATTGCTACATAATTGTGTGTGTTATCAGTAGTGATTAAATTTAGAGTTAAAGTCGAGTTTTCTAACATTGTTTTCTTCTTATTTAAAAAAAATTAAAATTTCTAGCACTCTCCTACAGACAGGTCCTTGAAAATAACTGGATGGGTAGTGAAACATTAAGTAGTGGAAGGTGAGAAACACATGCAGCAGTGATGTTGTCGACCTGAATCTGGAAAGAAATTTTCCTAATGAGTAAACCTGTAATGCATTTTTCATGGAGGCCATCTCTGAAACTTACCCTTCTTTTTATGACGTAAAGGAGATGCTGACTGCATGGTCAATGGTAAAAGATGTTGCAGTTTCTGGGAAAGAGAATAAAGCTCATTAATTACAATTTCAACTTCGTAATTAAGCTGAAGCTTCATAGCTTTGTTGGATTAGTACAAGTATAATTTGTCGAATGAAATACACTTAAATTCATTTTTTGTTAACTGGCTAATATGTTTTTTTTTTTTTTTTAAGAATTAGGAAAATAAGTAGATTTTAGAGAGAGTATGAAAAATGTGCCCTGAACGTGTTTTTTGCACAATTGACAAGAAAGTTCGTTCGATTGGACGAGCTTTTGTTGACATGTCAAGGAAAATGTGCCTAGTTGGATGTATTTTTTTTTTGGATTTTTTAAAAAACATATTCAATTGGATGCACTTTCCTAACATGTCAACAAAAACTCGTCCAGTTAAACACGTTTTCACATACTCTTCAAAATCGATCTATTTTATTAAAATTTTTATAAATAAGTGGCCTATTTAATCAATTAACAAAAAAAAAATACATATTTGAAAGATTAATTTGGTTTCAACAGAAATACAGGCCCACCATTGGCATATCATTAAAGAGCATGACCCATTATAGTTGGGACAGCTTTTACAGTGTGGTGGACTAATTTGGTAATTTGGAAGTAAAACACATCCAAATGGTGGGGAGCCTCATATTTCAGATTTGGGTTTAGTACCAAATTTCTATGTCTTTTGTGTTTAGGGATTATGGTTTATGTTCTTTAATTGGAGGTGCTGCTGATTCTTTAGTCTTCTCTGCTTTTAAATTATTATCAAATTAATTTTAAATTTAAGTAATTTGAATTATTGAGATACTGAATAAGTTTTATTTTATTATTGATATAGATTTTTTTTTATAAATTGAACACAATCAGATTTGAAATATGAAAAATTGACAAGGTATGTTTTTCTCTCTGAATCTTTTCTTCTTGTACCCTTCTTTAGGGAGTCCCTGAGCATAGGTTTTTCTTTAATTTGCTAGGGTTTGTGTCTAGATCTATTAGATTACCTAGGTTTTGAGCCTCTATTTGTTTTTGTGTGGCTTCATTGAAGATCAAAAGGTTGGAAACAGTACGTGACTCCATTGTGTACTGTATCCTCTTTCTTCTGATTGAAGTCCATTGGAGGGGGATGAACATAACTTTGTTATGACAAGGTCTACGGTGATTGGAAGAATTATTGCCAGGGGAATTTGGTCCAAGGAAGAGATTCTCTGCATAAGAGAGGTTGGGGATAATGTGGTGGCCATCTCTTTCAATTCTGATGCGACGAGCTATTGAGGAGAGCCCTTGGCCCAATATCCCATTGGAGATGCTGAATCGAAGAAACACGAATAGAGTTGGAGAGTAATTAGGGAAAGTTATAAAGGTGGATGATCCACAAGGTTGTGATGGAATTGGGAGGAGCTTCCTTCATGTGCGAGTGGAGATGGAGGTAAACAAACCTCTGGTGGGTACCTCGGCAGAACAGGAATCGTGTATGGGCATCTATGAAGTATGAAAAACTCTGTTATTTCTCTGGAATGCTTGGACCTACTGTCAAATCCTGTAAGGAGGCACCATTGGACTTGGATGAAATCAGTATGTCTTTTCCATTTGGTCCTGCTTTGACAGCTAGTTTGCACATCTGAAATTAAATGGGAAGGGGAAGGGGAAGGGGAAGGGTTGGGAATCAAAGAAGAGAATCATTTATGGGAAAATAGTGGTAGATTAGTAGTATTATTTCTAATAAGTACTTTGGGACAAAAACATTTTTAAATAATTTTTTTTAGAGAAAAAATGTTTTTTTCAAACAATAGTCCAAAAGCATTTTTTTCGAAAGTTGAAAATTTTAACTTTTGAGAAGCATTTTTGAACTAAACATGAGTGTACATTTGATGAGAGAGGAGTGTCACACCTAATCCGATTGTCATATACAAATGTGTGATATTACATTATGTTTTTTGAACTACTTAGATTATTTCAACCCATTATATCAAGTAATATGATAATCAATTTCAAGAATTTTCATGGAAATCACTACTCATTATAGTGTCATTAATTTCACTTAACTTTACAATCATTTTAAATTAGTATCATATAAATTTTTTCCAACTTTTTCAATTTAAATCCATATAATACTTCAACTTATCAATTAATACTTGATTAATTCATCATATAACAATTATTCAATTAATGTCTCATCAATTTCATTTAAATATCTCTTACATATTGACAATTTCATTTCGTATATCAACTTTTTAATAGTACAACTCTTCTATTATTTTACTCCTCATTTTCATTCCACATCCTATATGTACATTTATATATAAGAGGAAGGAGAAAAATGGAATGTGTAAGTACAGTTTCCTACACTTCGATCATCAATGGTAGGCCAAGTAGCAAAATCTTTCCTTCTAGGGATCTTAGGCAAGGGGACCCCTTATCCCCATACTTATTTTTGCTCATTGTTGATGTTTTGTCTAGAGATATTGCTGAGATTCGTCTCAATAGGAATTGCCCATATGTGTCACTTATTTTTTGCTAACTCTGTAAATGGTGAGAAAACAATTGACACTATACAGGAATACTGTACAGCTTCTGGCCAAATGGTGAATCATGAGAAGTCAAGTCTGATTTTTTAGTGCAAATATTCCAAGGGGTGTCAAGCAACAGTTTGAAGCAAAGCTTGGTATCAAGGTGACTGACAATCCAGGTAGCTATTTGGGAATTCCTAATCTCTGGGGCAAAACAAGAACAGCAGCATTGGGGGTATTTGAAAGATAAATTGCTCTCAAAGCTGAAAAGATGGAAGAAACAGATGTTATCACCCGGGGGAAGGCAGTTGCTTTAGCTATCCCTGTTTATATCACGGCCAATCTCAAGTTCCCAAAGAAATATGCACAGAGATGAGTTGGGCTTTGCAACTTCCTGGTGGGGGCAGCTTGCGGATGAGAGGAAGATTCATTGGAAGCCCTGGACTTGTTTGACAAGCAGCAAGGATGAGGGTGGTATGGGATTCAGAGATTTCGAGGAATTCAATTTAGCTTTGGTGACTAAATTGAGAGGGAGAATGCTGCAAAATCCCAATGCGTTATGGTCATGAATCTTGAAGGGTGTCTATTTTCCTAATTGCCATTGTTTGCACCTTGAAATGGATGACATCTCTTCTTTTGTGGATTGGTTTGCATATGGGTATATGGATTTGTTTATCCACTGAAAATGATTTCTAGAAAATGATTTACTTTCTTGAAAAAGCTAATATTTTTTAATATTTAGATGAATGTGTAAAATATTTTCTATTGTTTGACAGATTTTTTAAAAATATTTCATAAAAATTATTTTTAATTAAACAAACATACATTTGAGATTTATGATAAATAGTGAATTGATTACAAAGTGATGTTAAGATGAAATATAAAAAATAATGAATCTTCATGATCTTAAGGATTAAATTATAAATTGTGAAATTTATAATTGAAACAAGAGAAGTGATATGCATGAAAATTGTTATGTGAAATAAGATGTTATAATAAATTATTTGATTAAAGTGTTTATATGGTGAAAAATAAATTAAATGACAATAGGGACTAAATTGAAAAGTGTACAAAAGTTTAAGCATGAAACAATTTAATATGTAAATAAGGAAATTATGATAAAAGTTTAATGAATGTGTTTTGAGATGATGAAATATGCATAAAGTATTGTAAAAGTGAAATTGTGGAAAAATATGGAATTTTTATGATGACAATGACTAAATTGTTAAATTTGGGAAAATGTGTGAATAAAATAATAGAATTTAAATATATAAAAATTTGATATGTAAAACAAGATATTGAGATAAATTATGTGATTAACATGTAACAAGAAAAAAAATTGATTTAATATGATTAATTAATGAATACTAAATTTTTATGACAAAAAAAGACTTAATTGAAAAATTAATAAAAATTTATAAGAAAATATTTGATAAGTGAAAAATGCAATAAAAAATGTAATATTTTGATGCTTTGACCCAATGTTTGGGTCAGATATAAAAGTGTTACAGTAAATAAAATTTTATCAATTTAAAAAATATCTTATAAAAAAAATTGATAAAATATTTTACGAGAATAAAAAATAATTTTATGTTGAATAAAAAGACTATTTTGCCTTGAACATCCTATTTTATTCAAAAAAATATCTTGAAAAAATTAAAATATTTTCCATAAAAGCTTGGATCATTCATGTCTGAATTTAACTCATGTCGATTGAACTTCTATTGACCCCTAGATACGGTAATATTTGTAATGAAAATCTTATAATAAGGACCAAAGAAGTGCAAAAATGATTTTTTTTTTTAATTTGATATATTCAATTCAGTTAAATTTTGATTCATAAATATAAAAAACATAATTACTCAAATAGAACCTAATTTTATTTATTTATTAAATTAGTTTTCATTCTTTTGGCTTTTAGAAACCAAAATATTGCACACCATAACCATAATACAATATACCAAAATTGGTTTCTCATATTGTACATGTAAATCCCTCTCCAACCCATGATGCAAGGTGGAAAGAAAAAATTTATGCAAAATGTGAAGAAAAGTGAGCAAAATAGAATAACTCCAGGGACCAAAGACTAAAAATTCAAAATGCAGCTATTTTGGTGGTGAAGTTTTTGGTTTAAGACAAGATTTCATTAATTATCATCTGCAATCAGCACCAACAGCTTCATGGATTGATTTGAAACCATCCCTTTCTAAGCACTCGGCAAGTTCAGCCTGCAAAAGAAAAAAACAAATCACAAAGTTGAACAAAGCATTTTACGAAATCAACATGTTCCTCTCCGAATGTTCAGCTTTCCATACTCATGTCCGAAAAATGTCAGACAAGGGTATGTCAAAAACAAAACAATGGCTCATATAGTTAACCTCCCAACATCTTAATAAACCCCTAGAAGCAAAGATACAAGTTGAATATAAAGCAGAAAGAAAAATATATACCTTTATTTGGGGAATTAAGGCAGGGCCTCCATATGCAAATGCTGTATAAAGCTGAACGAGAGTTGCTCCAGCTCGTATTTTTTTGTATGCATCCTCACCACTGCATTGAATTCATAATTAAAATTACACAATGGAGGTGTAAATAAAGATAACTATAATCAGAATACCGACTTTACCTGCTAATACCGCCACAGCCTATTAAAGGGATCTTTCCCTGCAAAGATGTATATAGGTCAGCCGTAAGGCTTTGCATGATAAAGTGGAAAGAAAATCGGAAGGATGGAAAATTAAAGTAGTAGAAAACTAAAAGGATGGGAAACGTAATTTTTCTTTCCATATGGAAAAATGTACATTTTCTTTCCATCCATTGCTTGGTATACTTTAAAAATAGAAGGAAAGAAAATAAAACTTTTGAAAAATGCATATTTTGAAATACCCATCTCTCTCATTTTATCTCTCATCTTTCCAAATTGGAAGGATTGATTTTTATGAATTAGAAAGGAAAATGATCACCCTTCCTATTTTCTTTCCTCTCACTTTTCTTCCCAACCAAGAACATTCAAAATTTATTTTCCTTCCACTTTCCACTCCCTCCTCTCATCTCTCCACTTTTTCACCCACCAAGCACACCCTAAAAGTAAGATGCTTGCTCAAACAACTTTACAAGCATATACTAATAGAATTCAAACAGAATTAAGATGATGTAAACTATGAACCCAGGTGGATACAATGGAAAAGAGGATGTTGTTCATCCTAGGGATCTCGGGTTCAAGCGCCTATGTGTACAAGGTGTGTGCGCGTTGTCAAAGGGTTAAAAAAGTATGAACAAATACTACCATGCAATCATATTCAAAAAAAAAAAGATGATGCAAACTATTTGAATGCTTTACAAAATCGATTAGAAAATAAAGAGTTGCATAGAGAAGATTAAGAAACAGCAAGAAACCGATATGGCCAGCTGCAAACCTACATCTCAAAATTATATATAACTATGAACATTGTAGACCATACAAATTCAGAGTATAACCCAGGAAAAACCACATGAAAATCAAATTATAATGCCCTCAAGAGTGAAACCCTGAAGACTCTTGGGATGTCCAATAAGGTAATGAAATAAGGAAAATATATTCCTATACAATGGACCCCAGCAGTGAATTACACGTCAAGCATCAAGAAGGCCAACATCCATGTCAACACCCACCGGACAAACAATATTTATCTAAGCAATTTGAACTGACAAACTATACAACGTAAAAAAGGAACATTGGCCAAATTATTAAAACAGCACCCTGATGTTTCACATATTAAAGTTTCCTTTGAGTAGTTTCAAGAGGCTACATTTCCACACTATGTAGACAGTTTGTTCATCAACACTATTTCAGGCTTTTCTTCATGTTTTATATGTTACGGTGGGATAAAGAAGATTAGCGTGGTTTTTGGAGAACTGCTGAAGATATGACCATTCTGAGTCAATAAAAACATGTTAACAATAGAAGACGTGACAATGAAAAGCCAACAGATCCAATATAACAGAATTTTTTTACAAGAATAGACAACATACCCTTGTTAGGACATACATCTCCTTCAAGATGTTGGTTGACAAATTAAAAAGAGGCTTTCCGCTTAAGCCACCAGCTTCTGCAGAGACTGGATTTTTATCTACGGGATCTGGTCTCGAAATGGTTGTGTTAGATATAATCTAGAAAACAGGAAAGAGGAGAATGTCAGGAAAAAACATTGAAAAGCGAGAGATAAAAATCGTGCACTTTATCATGCTACTTACTCCACAGTATGTATTTTATAAAAGAATGAAAAAAAAAGATATTATGAGATCACAGCTTCTTAAGCCAAACCATCATTAAAAAATCAACAGTTAGAAATTCATCCACGATTGGTCTTCAATGCATTTAGAAAATAAGGGGCTATTAAATTTTAAGAAAATATAACTTTCTTCATAGATACCATATAGAAAGAAATGGGTTAAATGCACCATCAAGCAGAAGCTTCTAATAAAATAAGACATGGACAAGAAACATAAATTTCCAATTGGAAGAAAAATACCAATCCATCCAAGCGGAGGGCAACAGCAACCTAAAATCAAAGAAAAGAAACAATAAGAACATGATTCAAATAAGAAATGAAGTATTATCTAAATGCAAGTAGAAGCTTAGTGCATACCGCTGCTATATCCTCAAGGTCATCTTTAGACAAGTCTGGAGCAATTTTAACAAGTAGTGGAGGAGGACCTTCCTCACCCCATTGCATTTCATCACGAGCAGCTTGAACCTTAGACGAGAATAAGCAAAGAAAAATTGAGAAGTGTGAAGTTCTCTCTGATATACACAGAAGGACGATTAAGTTCACAGCTAGAGATCTATACCCTCTTAACAAGATCCTTCAACTGTTTCCTTCCTTGAAGCATACGTAATCCAGGAGTGTTTGGTGATGAAACATTAATAACCTAAGTTGAAAAAGGAGGTAAATATTAGGGGATCCAAACAAATAAATTCAAGAAAAAACTCAAAGATAACTTCTCAAAACAAGACATCATAATGATATTTCTTTTTGAAGAATATACATCAATCTACCCTACAAAAGAAGCAAGTAAAAGATATTACAAGCAAATCAGGCTACGCAACCATCTTAGATACTAGAACCAATCCTATTATTTTATGGAATGAGACTTTGTAATCAAAGCAAACTTGAAAGGAATGAATTAACTCAAATAAAGTATATAGAACTACCAAGTAATCAGCATACTGGGATAACGTGTGAACTCCTTGTACGTAGTCAGCAGTAGCATCTTCACTTGTCTTATTCTTCCCAAGATTGACTCCCAGAATTCCAGGACCAGCTTTGCCCCCATGTTTGGCTTCATCATTCGAGGGTGACGAGGTACTCGAAGTCTCTAACTTCCTCTTACCATGCTGAGCACCTAATCTCTTTGCAACAGCAACAATTCCTTCACTATTGAACCCACAGCGGTTGATAATAGCACTGACCAAGAAATCAAGTTAGATAGAATAGAAAAACTTTAGCTCCAAGCAACATGAGTTCAAGCAATCAAATCTCAAGGCAGAATTGCCTTACTCATGCCCATTCCATAAAACAGGTAAGTTGATATTTCAAAGAAACAGTACAAAAGGAGAATTTGGCATCACCCTTCTTGCCGCAGTCTAAAGATGCGTGGCTTTATATTACCCTCTTGTGGAACAGGGGTTACTGATCCAACTTCCACAAAGCCAAAACCCATACCAAGTAAACCTTCAACAGCTTCTGCATTTTTATCAAAGCCAGCAGAAAGACCAACAGGGTTTGAAAACTTCCTTCCCCAAACTTCTAATCCCAGAATCGGTGGATCAGGTCTCTTCTCCCTGGGAACCCAACCACGAGAAGCAGCTGCAACAGCTAGTGTATGAGCTTTCTCAGCATCCAAAAGTGCAAAGAATGGGTTTACAAGTTTAGTTGCTGAGAACAGCCAACCACTGCCAAAATTCAAATATTGTATAAGTTGGTCTCAAATAGAGATATAAGATGAGGATTCATTTCAAAATTAGGCATCTCCATCAATGGATCCACAAAACTCTTAATTAAAATTTTAAAAACAAAGCATAGATAAAGGCTATTGGCAGTAACGATTTTTTATCTCACATTGTTTTAGCTTGAGTTCTTCCACAATAATTATCAACTCAGACTAAAAATGACAAAAGAAAAAATATAGATGAAAATAAAGAAAACTAACAAAATCTCCATCTGACAGGTTATTGTGATACAAAGGACGAAAACCACTGCTCCTTTTAACAGCCATTTTAGTCAAATAACTTGCAAAGGCATGTGTCCATTGAAGAGGCTCATTCATTTTCCAATATATTTTTCATATCAAGTTAGTGGAACCAGTGGAGCATTTTTCAAAATCCAACAAAATAAAGACCAAAAAGGGGAACACCCTCCTCATTTGCAAAATGAGACAAAATATGGAAAACGTTTAAAAGTTACAAAGAAGAGATTTCACTGGGATGTCCAAAATAAGTACCAGAAAGTTGCTTCATCAACAGTACTAACATAAGCTCCACCTGCTATAATTAAGCCTATGGTAGCTCCAGTCAATAACCTTCTTCCCTACAACCATGAAATAAAAAAATATAACTTATTACAACATAAAATTCATGCATACAACCAAATAAACTCAATTCAATGTTTTAAACTATCACATGAAATAGAAAATCCAGTTAATTAGTAAGTAGTTAATGCTATCAAACGTGCTTCCCTTAAGTTTGTCAAGCAAAAGAATCCACTTTGATCCTCCTAATAACAACTTCCCAAAATACCCATATCCTTAAACTAAGCTTACCCCAAAACAAAAATCCCATAAACACAGCGAAAATCACCCCAAAAAACCTTACTTTTTTTGAAGAATGAGGGATTTTAGGGGCAGAAGCAGCAGCGGAAGAGCAATGTCTAGAGGGTCCTATGGAAGTGGAAATAACCCTTTGGCGCACGAGATCTTTAAACAGTTTCCCAGCTGTTCTTATTGCCATGAAATCAAAATAGATTGATTTTACAACACTTCAAAAAAAAAAACGCAGATTGCAGAGATGGGGTAGTGGGTAAAAGCGAAAAGTAACAAAATTTGATTCTTTGTATTGAAAGGTTCAAGAGAGAGAGAGAGAGCGCTTAAGAGGGGTTTTAGCAGTGAAGGGAAAAACAAGGAGGCTAGGCGTGAGGTTTTTGGTGTGTTTATCTAAACCCTTAATTGATACTGTCGTCCTAACTTTTTTACACTTTCAATTAATAGTAAAATATTCCCCAATTTTGCAACTTTTCTACAAGACTATATCACAACTAGGTTGTTTTCTTTTTCCAAAGAATATTTGGGAATAAAGTTAAGAATATTATTAATAATTTTAAAATTATACATGGTTTTTATTTAATTTAATCTCTCTCTATAATGTGTCACAACATAAAAGTGGGGTAGCTTGTTAGAATGGTTCACCCCTAATGTGAAGTGTTATTAAAATAAGATGGTTCACATTGCAAGAGGTTTTGGAGAGTATTTAGATTCACACCATAAATAATACAAAGAACAATTAGAAATGGTGGTTTACAAGTGCCTTATGAACTTAAAGAGCTTTTTGGGAGATGTTTTGCAGAGCTTTGGCATGTCGTGGAGCCTCCTCCTCTTCTTATGATAGAAAGGACTTTTATAGAGGAGGGAGAGTTTTGGTATGTTTCCCCTTAGAATGATGCCTTACGTGACTGTAGAGACATGGATACTTCATTAGAATGTGATAGGGTGATTTGATGGTAATTTATAAGAATGAGTAGTCTTGAGTCAATTTGTTGGCGAGGCTTGTGGATGGTCTTCACAACCTTAGGAAGCAACTGGGTGAAACCGTCTTAGAAGCAAAAACTTTAGAGGCAAGTTTGGTGAAGCATACTCGAACACTTTGCTTGTTGTAGTATTGTTTGTTGAAGCTTTAGCAAGCTACGCTCAACTTCACTAATAGTCGCTTTTTTTTTTACAATTTGGGGTCTTAAATGGCCTTGCTTGATACGGGCATTGGAACCTTAAAAAGCTTCGCCAAAAGCGGCATGAAGGCCTTCACCCGATGTGGCATTGGAGCTTTAAAAGGTTTCCTTGGAAACAACATTAGGGTTATTGCTATAGAGTTGCTTCATTAGTAGTCATTAATAAAATTGCCTTTGTTAATTTTTATGGAATTGGTTTTAAACTTTGTTGTGCTATTGCTTTTGTTTTTACTCTTAATGAAGTCGGCTTGGAACTCCATTGTGCGTTTTACTTTTGTGCATGTGTTGACATCTTAGTATTCGTTGAATGTCTACAATGCATTGAATTTGAAACACTTAAGTACTTATGTCTGAACATGCATTTGTGGCCTAGACAGGAAATAACGTATGCATAATTTGTTTAGGCTTAAAGAGGCAATTTCATTGTGTAGAGGACGATCAACCCTTATGCCTAGGCTTTTTGCTGTGGCTATTGTGATCATGGGGAAAAAGCCTATTCCCTTGGTATTCAGTAGATTCTACCAAGGAGATGAGACCTATCACCTTGGTCTTTAGGGGCATAAGGGGGACGAGACCTGTAACACCTCTTACTCAACCCGATCATCGGGTCCGAACTATAGAATGCTACATTCGTTGTCAAAGCAACTTCAGAAAATTATGCACCATACAATTATTTACACATGCAATTAAGTGAAGTTCATGTTCATACTATGCTACATATTCATTTCTGAGTCCACTCGAGCTTATGAAAGTTCTTTTGCTAACCCAAGATTGAATTAGAACCAAATTGTGAAGTTTTCAAAATCTCGGACCGACATCGCAACATAATGATTTCCATGTTGCGGCATCATCAACTCAGTGAGTTACGTCACGACTTCAAGCATCTTGACGTCGTGAAGTCACTCATTGTTGACCCATGTCATGATGTCAAGGACTCGAGGTCATGATGTTGCTCCTGTTTTGGCAAAAATCCCATTTGATACAAGTTTCATGCTTTCAATCCAACATCTACAACCATTCATACAACTTTCCACAATCCAAAACACAATCAATCCATATCGATTCATGCTAATTCAAGCTTATGAACACATGAAATAGAACATATTCAAGTTAGCACCAAACAAGCTTTTGTCATTTGAGCAAATTCATTCTTTTAGCAAGCAATATACCAACTTGTTACATTTTTCCCTCTTAAACATACCATGCTTATATCATTTAGGGACCAAGCACTTAAATGGCCCTAACAATATGGAACAAACAAAGCATACATTACTAGTTCTTAAACACACCATGCTTATACCATTTAGGGATCAACCACACGAGCTTATGTGGAACCATGACTTCCTTGGGGGAATCTATACACGTTTAGTTCTAAGCCCATGAGGGTTTGCCCTCCTGCTACGTGCCTACCTAATTGCAAGGTAAGAAATTGGGATCCCTTGATGAAAATTTTGTATACACTTTATATGGATTTAGGTTGCTTGGTTACCTTTTCGACTATGGTTATCCCATTTATATCTTTCCATTGTAATCAAGTGGTGTGATTGATAAACAACAACATAAAACACCAGCCATCCTGTTGGAATCGAAATTAAGATCCTCCATCAGCATCTCAAAGACTTCAACCTTAATTAGTGTGTAAAATCAACTCTTTGATACCATCAACAAAAATTAGTGATTATAAATAACGCCCAGAATCTCAAACCAACATCCCACGTTAAACAAAATAACACAAAATCATTTCATGGCTCAAATGAAAATGATGATATTTTTTTTGCTAAGTCATTGTATTACAGAAATGAGATTGCAAAATACAACCCATATAGGACCAACAAAGCTGCAAAAACAGCAAACCAGTCCAACAAAAAGCAACACAATACCCGAATACAACAACATCATATTATATACCATGATACCTGCAAAAACAGCAGACCAATCTAGCAAAAGCAACGCAAGGCTCCAATACAACAACAGCAAATTACCACGATACTTTAAAAATGTATTCCTCGACGTACCAACTTTCGCTAAAGCTTTCGCCATCCCTTTTTTTTTTTTTCTTCCTTCGATCTGTTCTACGATTACTTCAAAACAATTGCACACCACCAAGCTTTGAACATTTCCTCACGATTTATATCAGCTCTCGCCAAGGAAAATGCCATTTCATTTCCATTCTTTTCTACCAACGAAAAAACAACATTTCCTACCTTCTCTATGATTCTTACAATGTCTGCGAAAGTAGCTTGAAGAGCCCATGGTCTTGACCACTTATTTAAACACCAGATGAACACCATTATTGAGCCAAGTTCAATAAGCAGAGAATCATATAGCTTCCAATTCATAGCTAAAAATACTTCCAATGCTACCATCACTGCGCCTATCTCTGCCAAATAATGGAAATGATGATATGATATTGGCACAATGCTAAGTCAAGTATGACTGCTAAAACTTGGGAGCACGATGATGAACTAATGTAGTGCCTAATTGCAAGACTTAAAACTCTGACAAATATGAAACTTGCTAATACCTCTCTATCCCTCTGTCCTTTATGTCCCCTACCAGCAGTCTTTCCCTACTCAGACCGTATCCCTCTTTTGTTTTCCGCATACCTTGTTTCTGAGATTAGGGTTTAACATATGGTTTTTGGAAAATTTTCATTTGATCTGTGAAGAGAAGTCAAATCTTCGTTTTGTACTTGTTTTCAGGGTTTCATCAACCAAACAACATGCTGCCACTAGTATTTTAACTTTTTTTTTAGACAAATATTTTACCTTACCTTTGGGATAGAATTTAGAAGGTACCTTAAGAGATACTCCAAAAAACATCAAGCTGCAAGCACCAATCAAGATTGTGCTGCTGCTCTTCACACACAAAGTGATTAACGACAATGATTACACAAAGAAAGGAAAAATTAGTGGCAAGCCGTGGGTTTGAAAACATATATGACAACAAACATGCTTAAAAATAAGTTACAATTGTATGCATGTTTATGCAAATTGTACCTTCCAATCAGCCTTTTACAGGCATGGGGTATCGAAATGGAGAACATGAGAGGATTTTCTAGGTCAAGTTCCCAGGGTTGGCGACAAAAGTATCCATTTTGTTAGCTCAAATTCTCACCTATGCATGACTACTGGATAAGTGTCACTTTTCAAAGTGAAGCTGCGATTGATCATGCCTAGGAAACATCCGTTCAACACCATTCTTTCTCTCTTTTATTTTGATATTCTTTCACGTGAGAGTGAACTTTAACATTCAGAAGATAGATTATTGTTGAATTCGTTCTATGAACTGAGATTTGAGAACCATCTATGGGGGAAAAGCTTATATGCTCAGTCATTACTGATGTGATCTGATCTGAGCGAGAGCATGCAAGACAATGTCTCATGCACTCCCCCCCAAGGACTTCACCAAGCATTTCCATATGAAGCATCAAGCCCCCATGCATGGCATGTTGGTGAAGCCCTTGAGGTGGAGTGAATAAGAAACTCCTTGATTATATATATATATATGTATGTCTTGTAATAATTGCAAAGTTTTGGAGACGAAGGAGTTTCTTATATAGGCTCAGGATTGAGGTTGGCAGGCACCTCATGTCCCGATTTGATACAATTACAGATTCTGATAAAAGATTTAAAAGAATAAGTTCTTTGTTTGGTTTTATTATCAGATATCAAGCATCTTTCTACACCATTCATCTGCTTCTTCATCACAAAAATGCCCATTATTGATCTAAATATAGGATAGGAGTACCATTGGTGCAAACTAGACACGTGAAAGATACATATATATCAACTGAATTTGATTCATGGACTTGATTTAAGACTATGCCATAAACATACACGTTATTAGCTAGGTTGATGTTTTTGGGGTCAGATCATCAATGAAGATAAAATATACCCCCACTTCGTTTGGATGATCCGTATGGGAGCATTTCCATCTCATCGTTCATGTCGTTTCGCCACTTAACCCTAAGCCATAAGGAATATATACAATACATACATATATATATAAATTAACTAGCTATGTTGAATCTGTTGATAGCAACTAGGGTTGTCTCTTGAATAAACTTAAGAGTTAAGCCATGACAGCGAAATTCATAAGCTTCTGTTTTATCAAAGGGAAAGGAATATTTGATCATAATAGAATCCTAATCTTTAGGCAGTACTTCATAATAGTAAGTTGACATTCCATTGCTCATTGCTTCTTGCCCTTGCCTCCTCCTCAACATGGTCCAAATTTAGCCTTCACTCGATTTTCATGATTCACCCCATTGATGAAATATTATTGAATAAAACTAATAAGTGTTGGTGCACTGATAAGTCACATTGAGAGAATACAAATTTAAATTTTAAAGAAATGTTATTGAAAGAGATAAACACGAACTCTTAACATAAATAATAAAATGAATATAAATGATATCAAAAAAATTTCAATAAAGCTCCGTTAGCTTTGGCTCTTGTAATTGGCTCATGATGGAAAACTTAACTCATTGAAATTATAAGTCCACATACATCATGTCCATTAATTGAATCATCTACTTCTCAAAACATTTTTTTATGCTTCTTTTTGGATGAACGGTGCGATTAATTTCGGTGAGATTATGAATAACAGTAGCAATGAAATTAATTATGATAGTGAAAAATTAGTATTGAAGTAGTGAGATTAAAAATAATGATAGAATATATGATTGAATTCAAATGTAGCAATAACAGAGAGATAAAGACTAATGAAAAAGAAAATTACTATCAAGGGCATTAGATTGAAACTTGTATAAAATTAAAATTATTAAGCATTTAAAAAACTAATAAATAATTAAATTTATTTTTATATCCCTTTAATAAATAATTAAAATGATAGAAATAAATCAAATAGTATTTTTATTTGTTATTTTATATTTCTATTTTTTAAGAGTCATCCACTCTGATGCTCAAAACAAAACAGATTTTCAATTAGATTTGATAGACTGTATATTAGTCTTTCAATTGGTTTGCTCATTTCTGATTAGACTAAAGGACATGTTTAGATTCATCTACTAATACAAATTGTCTTTCTGTATTACGATCTGATCACGATATACCGTTTAGTATTAGTTAAACTATAGATAACCAATAAGTCAATATTTACTTCTATTTTACTTTGCATGCAAAAATCATGAAGACAATATGCAAAGGGTATTAATGTACTTTATGGATAATTTTATTAAATCAATTTGTTCAAAAAATACAAGTGTACATAAAGGAAAATACTTAGAGACCAAATCCAACATTCTAGTTGCCATGCAAGGAATTTGAGTGTTGGGTTTTTGTAGTTCTATTTGCTCATGTGTTACTACTAGTGGGGTATGTAACTTGATTATTGATGAGATCAAACTCAATGCTAGGAGGATCACTGCTATCTAGATGCGACATGTTTGTCCATGTTTACCATACCAATTATTACCTAATAGGTGAACAAGGGAGGAAGACGATGGCTGAACGAAGAAGGGAGGAGTGAACGCTAGAGAGAAGTTTTAGTTTTCGGAAAAGTTGAGTAGATAAAAAAAGAGTAATGTCTACGTGAATCTATATGAGTTGTTTACATGATTCTTTTATAGTGGGGGACAAGCTTAGATACATGTCTTAAGGTCATTGATGTGGGAGTCTAATTGATACGATTGACACTAAAGATAATAATATGTCCTAGGATTAAACTTTTTTAGAGTGACTAACCATCAATTACTCAGAACTTTCACGTTGTCATCATATTGTCAAACTAAGGTTCACGAACTTACTCTATGTCTACGGCGTTGTTGGTTCTATAAAAAAACACGTGTCAAACTCTCTATAAATACACAGTGAGGTCCGCAAAATACACTATACACGAGGCTTACTACATAAGATATTCAAAGCCCATAAAATTTTTAGAGAGAGACCCATAGTGTTATGAGTAGTTATGTTAGATGTTGGTGCATTATGGGTGATTTCAACATTGTAAGGTTTCTGGATCAAAGAATGGTTGTCTTGTGCTTTCTAGAAAAGTTTGGGCGAGCTTAATGAGCTAATTAAGGTGGAATTCTGTTGTTCTGCCTAAGGTGGGGTAGCGCTATTCTTGGTTCGGCCCGGGTTCTTGATGTTGTTGATTTGACAGGTTTATTGTATCTAATGGTTGGGTGTCAAGGTTCTGAGATTTGAAGCTGTTTGCCTTTAAAGATCTATTTCAGATTTTGCCTCATTCTGTTGGCAACTGAAGTTTACGATTGGGGCTCAAGGCTGGTTCGATTTCTTAATTGTTGGAGAGCATATTAAGAGGATTGAGATGAAATGGAGAAAGCTGAAATGGAGAAGTCAATGATGGTGCGAGAAGAGAACTTGTGGTGAATTCTCAAGTAATTAAGTTGTTCCTGAAACAATTCTCAGCACAGTGATAAAGATGGGGTTTGATCTTCAGGAAATGAGAGTCAGGAGACTGAGATTAGGGTTTTTATTTTCTACTGGACCTTTTGTTTATTTGTTTGTGATTTATTATTTTGGGAAATTCTTCATTTGTTAAGATTAAAGTTGTGTGAATCGTATCTCAAAAAAAAAAAATAGATAGATAAAATAGAGATATGTGGGAACGAAAATACAAATCATATCGCACAAGTTAAATCCATATATAACTATAATTTTCCTATTAGACATTAACTATAAGAGGATTGTTTAACCTCTATAACAATATGTATCGAACTCTTTTTGTATCATTGGTTTTTAAACCTTAGTGAACTCAGAACTGGCTGCCATTAATGAGAGTTTGCAAAGAATTTCCATCATTAGCCTTTTCCTTCTTTCTCATTTTTGAACCATGGATCATGGTCTTGATTCGAATAACTTGTTTTTGTTTACAAGAAATTATTAGTTTGAGTGTTGTCATTAGACAATCCATGCCGATGGTTAATCATATATCATTCCCACACAGTTGCCAAATGCTGCAAGTTAACAAAGATCCAACATACTGAATGGGGAAACCAAACTTCGTACATGGGCATAACGAGAAGATGACCGCAACAACTCCATGAAATCAATAATCTGGTCCACAAAGATTCACGAAATCACACTTGTAAAGTTTATGGTTTTAGCAACCTTGGTACTTTTGGCAGTTCAAGATACTTGAGGCAATTCAAGCTCAGGTTCCTCGGCCAACAATCAAGAAGAGTCTGCCGCTGCTCACCAGTGACAAAGTGATGAACAGCAAAAACGATGGTATATAAAGAAAAACAAGACGTTGGCAAGCCATGGTTAGAAAACATATTTATGACAAGAAAAGAGGGGAAGAGGAAGGGATGATAAGATTTAAACTCATATGAGGGGCAAAAGCTTTAACCACTTCTCCAAATAAATTTGCGGTGTGAGATACTTAATTGGAAAACATAGGGCAAATTTTGTAGGACAAGTTGGCAGGGTTGGCTCGACTTCTGATCAATATGCATCACTGAATTAGGTAATATTTTTCAAAGTGAAGCTGCCATTGATCCTGCCTAGGAAACTATATATTGAACTCAGAAATCAAGACACTTCCATTTGACACCATAATAATTAAAGGTGTAAAGAAAATTTACTATTGTCTCTTCTATTTTGATCTAATTTTTTGGTTGACTTTCTTGAAGTTGCTCTACGTACTGAGATTAATGAACCATATATGGAGGAAAAGCTTATGCACAGTCCGCATTAGATGTGATCTGATCTAACAGAAAGCATGCAACAAGACAATAATGTCTCATGCACTCCCCCTAAGGACCTCGCCAATTACCATGTGCAGGCAGCAATAAGCTAGCACCATGCATGTCATGTTGGGGAAGCCCTTGAGGGAGAGTGAAAGAGAAACGCCTTGATTAATACATATACATACATAATGTCTCGTAGTTGCCTCTACATATACTGATAATGAGAAAGAGCTGCAAAGTTTTGGAGGCGAAGGAGTTGCTTATATAGGCTATCAGGATGATGGCTGGCAGGCACCTCATGTCCCAATCTGATAACAATTACAGAATAAGTTCTTGTTTGGTTTTATTATCAGATATTAAGCATCTTTCTATACACCATGCATCTGCTTCTTCATCACAGAATGCCCATTGTTAATATACATAGGACACGAGTATTGGTGCAAATTAGACACGTGAAAGATGTCATTGTCATAAACATACCCCCCACTTACCTATTGGTGCTTGGTTTTAGATTATTATCCTTTGGAGCACTTTCATTGCATCGTTCATGTCGTTTTGCCACATAATCCTGATAAGAGATAGGCCATTATCATCTATATAGCTACGTTGAATCTGTTGATAGCAACCAGGGTCGTCTCTTGAACGAACTTAAGGGGTAAGGCATGACAGTGAAATTTATATATATATAAGCTTCTATTGTTTCCCAAAGGGAAAGGAATATTTGATCACTATAGAATCTTTAATCTTTAGTCCGTACTTCATATTCGTAAAGTTGACATTCCATTGAACCTAAAAACCATATATATACTAATATATAAAGCACATAACATATAGATATGGTTAAAACTTTGGAAAGAAACAAATCTTAGCCATTGATCCTCCCTAATTAACATTAAATTCTAATCTTAATGAAACTTAGCAACCATGCCTAATTTTTTTTGGTGAAAGCCCAAATAGCAACGCGACTCGAACTCTGATAATATTTGAAGCGGTGAACATCCTGATCATTAGATTAACACGGGGTTCAACAACTATGATATTGATAAATATTTGCAATGATGAATATATGAATGGGTATTAGTTACAAGAAATTATTATGATGGTGAGGACATTGAATGGCTTAGTGTGGGATGGGATGGGACATTGAACCAACCTCAACCAAGCAGTCCTGAAAGAATATTTGCGTAGAGCTAAAGTTTGATGTTTATGTCGGGGAACTGATAAAAATGTTTCATATTATATTTTTTTTCTTTGTAATTTCATATTTGTTTTATAATTTATGTTCGAGATTCGTGATTTTTTCTTTCAACAATATTATTTTTAAGGTTTGAAGTTGCATCTCTTCTAAAAAATACAACCATTGCACCAAATACTTATCGATAAATATGTCATATTACTAAGTTTACTATAGTTTCATGTTAAGGTCAAATGATAAAATGAATGTCAAATTCTATTATTAGTATGTGAACTATATTTAAGTTGTGGATTTAATTTCAATACTTTAATTTGGTCAATTGTATTCTTATATTTTTTATTGGTCAATTTTAATTTATACTTTTTTAATTTTAAAATTTCAATTTTGATCCAAAAAATAATAATTAAATCCGTTTGATTAACTCCTGATATTAGTCATGTATATTACATAAATTTGTAGATTTAATTCAAGTTTTCCATTTTTTTCATGCGTAGTCTTTATTCATTTTGAGTTTTGAAATTCTAGTCTTATAGCAAACAATAACCATTAAATTAATTCAGTTCTATAATTTTAAAATTTTATGTGGCAAACATATATCGATACTTAATTAATTTAAAAATTATAATTTGATCACGATTAAAATTCAAAATTTTAAAAATATAACATTAAAAATAATTAAATTAAAATATAAAAACCAAAAAAGTGACATATTCCTTTTTGGGTAAGAAGCCCACTTGCTGATCTGAATGCCCAGAGCTTTGGGCTTAACACTTTGGGTAAGTAATGTAAAGCTTTTAAAAGAGTAGCACTTCATTTTATTCACATATGAAAACTGCATTGTTTGGATTTATAAAACACGTTTAATATTAGTATTTGATATAATAGCAGAGTATTTATTTTATTTCATAAATATTTTTAAAAATTTTACATATATTTTTTTAAATATTTTTTAATATAGGACACTTGTCAAACTTCTGATTTTGCTTGTGGAGTTTAAAAAGTTAATCACCAGTGTACCAAATAATTTTCCTACTAGAAATTTGTATAATATATATACTGAAGATTTATCACACACGTATGTATATTGAAATTATATATCAGGGATTTTATTAATAGTAAGTACAGATATACAATTGATTAATATAATAAAGTGTGCATAAAAAATTAAAATAAAACCTTAGTTAGGTGGTAAATTTAAGGTTTTACCAATGTAATTGGTGTGGATTCAAATCCAACCATATGAATAATTTTTATTATTTTTAAATTAAAAAAGATTAAAGTACCCTTGAATAATATAACTTATTTTAAATACAAAAAGATATTTTTGTAATGTCATTAACTAAGTTGATGTCTAGATGACTTGTGATGCCAACTCAGTCAAGGATTTTTTTAATTAGTATAGAGTTATCATATTTGTCTATTGAGCCTTAAATCCATTGATGTTATTGCTATTGCAAAACTGAAAGGACGTGAGGTCGAACGCTATCATATTTAAGAATTGAAAAGAAATTATGAATAGAAGTAAGCATTATCTCAAAATATATATACACATATATTATTTAAGATATACTTTATTGGTATAAAAGAAAAGGCTAAACTATTATTAGGGAATCAAAAAATTCAAAATTGATGACATGGCAGGCACAATCAATCCTTAACTTTGAGTGATAAAAACGAAAAAATATTGTAACAATAGTGATCAAATTATAATTCTTTTATTCGATGATCAAAATGAAAACGCCAAAAAATAAAAAAAAAAACTAGAAATTTTTACCAAATTGAACCCAAGGCAATAGAAAGGACCATGACCCATAACCTTTAATGTAAACCAGTGGGGACCCTTCACTCAACTTTCTCATATGTATACATGCATGAATTAGGTCCCCATATCTATATAATATAGTTTCTTAGTTCCTTATAGATTAGGTGCCATGTTTTAAAAAGGTTCCTAGGTGAAAGCAAGCATCACAAAAGCAAAAAATTGCTGAAATGGAAGGCAATATTGGGCAGTCATTTTCTGATATACCAAATGGGCTGCCTCTTTGGGTTTTTGTCAAGTCAAACACCCCTTTAATAATTGAGCTACTTTGTCTAAAAACCTACTTCCTTTTTTTTTATTATTATTGGAAGTTGGAAACACATGGGACAATGCATGACAGGCATTTCCTTCCTTAGATTTTTCCCCAACTCCTCCCAAAAAAAAAAAAAAAAGCTTGAGAATATATACATGTATGAGCTTGCTTCAATTGCAATAATTTCTTGCCTTAATCCAATCACACTACTTAAACCTTGCACCAAATGCCTAGTTGTCATCATCAACAATTGGATTTTTTTCTAAAGGACATGACATGATTTTATAATTTATGAATAAGAGACGAAAAAATGCTACAAATACAAAAGTGAAAGTATTCATTAATGTTGAAAATCAGATGATACAAGAGGAGTTTCGACTACATATATTTAAAGGGTGAAAAACTTTATTCTAATCAATGTTAAAGAGAAGAAGTGTAGTTCTATACGGATTCTATTTGTGACCCGAGGCCAAAGCCCACCACATAATCTTTTATTTTACCACTATATTTTATTTTTTTAACAAGTAATGGATTTGGGTCACACAACTCTAACACACCTATTTAAGAGTTGAGGAGGAGCTATGAGTAGTTTTAGACATTGTATAAAAAAACTTATAAAAAATTGCTTATAATCTTATTATTTGAAAATTACTCTCTTATTCTTCGATGAAAAATCAACAAACTTATAAGATTTATTTATTAAGGTTGTATTTGGATACTAGCGAGTAATTGGATAAAAGCGTTTGATTGAAAAATTGTAATTACATTGTAAATCTCTGTGTCATATTTGGTGGTACAAATTATAATTCTTTAATTACATAATTAACAATTTTTAAATATTAATTATTATAAAATTTATCAATAATACTTGAGAAAAAAATTTATAAACAAGTAACAAAAATCAAATTAGTATATATAAAATATCAATACAAAAAAGTAGTTAATAATAAAAACAATAAGAAAAATAAACATCATATCTAATTTTATTTTTTACTAATAAAATATTTGAATTGACTCGAATAATTTGATTAACTTGAATAACTCGATTCATTTAACTCGAAATAAACTATGGGGTCGCTTCTGTAACTGGATAACCAGCACTGAAAACCGTCTTTACATCGGATGGTTTGGTGTTTTGATGATCCCTACCTTATTGACCGCAACTTCTGTATTTATTATCGCCTTCATTGCTGCTCCTCCAGTAGATATTGATGGTATTCGTGAACCTGTTTCTGGATCTCTACTTTACGGAAACAATATTATTTCTGGTGCCATTATTCCTACTTCTGCAGCTATAGGTTTGCACTTTTACCCGATCTGGGAAGCGGCAATCATATGTATGTAATTTTTTTTAGATTTTATATAAAAATAGAAATAAAAAAAATACCTTCAAAATAATATGTTTATGGTAACTAATTCACAACTAAGTTGAGACCTCATTAATGGATCTATTAAAATAAAAGTTAACTATTGATTTTGTACGAGATTCCTAACATCGTGATTGAGTAATAATTTTTAGACGTTGATTAGTACAAATCCTTGAAAAAAATGGGATTGATTAATACAAACCCATGAAAAAATTAAGATTGATTAGAAATTTAGCAATTTTATTTCGAAATTATTGTTACTAGTGTAATTACTGTGGATTTTGTATTTAAAAAACTGATAGATTGCATTTTTATTACACCAATAAGCAAGTGATGTTTATTCTTTTAAAAGAAAATTATAAGTGATATGTTGGCTTCATAAAAACTTTTATATGTTTAAGAGTTAGATACATTTGTTTTAAATTTTTAACATAAATGAAAAAAATATTTAAAAGAAAATCTACTAATGAAATAGAGGAAGAATAAAAAAAATTATGCATTAGTTTATATAACTTTTAAAAAATTTGATGTTTTAAAAAACAGACCTCATAATTCAAATTTTTTGACTTCGCTCTTATCTAAAATAATTTAAACTTGAAACAATTTAAACTTGGAATAACTTTAAATCAAGACAATTCAAAGAAATTATCCAAACGCAAAATAATTCAAATTTAATATGATTTAATTTAAAAATTGAAACTTCAAATCTAAATGAATGAAACCTAAAAAAAATAAAATTATCTAAAAAATTTAAAACTTAAATTCATCCTATCTAAATTAATCTATCCAAAATCAACCTAATTGATAGGTTTATTTTTAAAAATAAAAAAATTTAAAAGGAAATTAAAAATAATTGAAAAAGAAAGGCGATGGTAACGTCAATCTCCCGCTACCATGTAAATTTGGCAGAACTCAAAATCCATGCATGTTAAATGGTAGCCAGTCATCCACCGGGTTATATATATATATAAAAGGTCATCAAAATATGAATTCTTTATAGCGAATATGAAAGGCCCAAACCTAATATTTTTTATTAGCCATAGGTATCAATGATTTTGTCTCATTACTTTGATTGCCACATGTAATGGATTTCAACTTTCGACCATTTAAAAAGATAAATAAAAAATTAAATTAAATTACATCGTCGATTGAATCTTAACTCAATTGATATAAATATTATTACTAATATATGATGACGTAAATTTGAGTGTATTATCCTCTTATTTATGAGTCAGAAAGAGACTATAAATAATTTTAAGTATTATATCAAAAATAATAAAGATAATTAAAATTTATAATGATATTATTAAAAAAAAAAGTTTACGCATGCATGATTTGATTATTGAACAAATTCTATATCTTAACCTTGTATTATATATACAAACAATAATGAGAAGTGCATCGTCTGATACAAAATTTTTAACTTTAAATAAATTTCGGAAAATACAACAATTATTGGCATTGATTAATTTAATGAAATGTTTAAATAATGAAATAATTTATATTAGGACGATTTTATAAATTTACAGTTTAGATATTAATAATATTTTGTTACATCATCAATTTTTAAAGATATGAAATTATTATTATAAATGTATTTATATTCGATTTACTCTTTCTTTTATTTTATTTTTAATTTTTATATCTGTTTTAAAATTCATGTTTGGAATTTATTGTTGTTTCTCTCAATAATATATTTTTAAGACTCGAACTCCATTTTTCTACTGGGAGTACCTTGTACTTTTGTCACTCTACCCAATACTTGTAGGTATTTTATTTTATTTTAATTACTCATGTTTTTAAATAATTTAATTAGAACCAGAAAGTGGGTTGAACAATGATAGATATATAATAATAATTTAATATCTTTAAATTTTGGTAATGTATCCAAATTTTATTGATACCTAAAACATTAATTTTTAAGATCATTTTAATTTATATTATTCCCTTTAAGTAATCTCTAATTATAATTTTTTTTAAATTTAATATATTTAAGTGTCGTTTAATAAATTAAAAGATTATTGATGAAATTTGAATTTTAAAAATTAAATGTTTAATTGAAAATAATTGTTTGATAGTATTAAATGCTGAATATTATTTTTTTATATTGATCCAAATAAAATCAAAATTTTATGACGTCTGAAAAATAAATTGTTTGAGCTTCAAAACTTAAGTAAACCAAAAACAAAATACGAAAAATAAAATAAAATGAAAGTTCAATATTTGGTTTTTGTCTTCCCTTCTGGATAAAATAACCAAGACACCTAAATTTATAAAGAATCGAAATTCGTTAACATGTTATATCAATTATAATCAATTTTTTTTAAAACTAAAAAGATAATAAGCATAAAAATAATTTTAAATTTTATCTGATTTGATTTAATTGCACCAAAGTTGGAAAGTCAATTTCCTTAATCCTATCCAAATCAATCTTTTAAGATATGCTGCTATAAATAGTTTGGATATCATAGATGAGCTTACAATCGTGTAAAGTATCAACAAGAAAAAATGACCAAAAATTTTTGCTGCCAAATTTTGTCAACTCAAACATGACAAGTTTCTAAACCCTGCTTAACACTAATGGGCAATTTGGGCACTGCTCAAAAATTGCCTCAATATTTTTTTAATTTTAAAATTTTAAAATTGCCTCAATATTATTATTTTCACATGTTACTCACAAAAAAGTCAATTAATTGACTTAACGGCTTTCATTTAATCCAAAATTGAAATTTTGAAATTCGAAAAATATAGAGACTAAGAATGATCCAATCAAAAAGCATGGACCAAATCAATAACTTTATGAGTATTACAGGACTAATTGCAGAATTTAATCAATTGGATTTAAGATTTAACTACAACAGTTTGAGTCGATATTGAAATTCGAAAATTCTAAAAAGTATAGGACTAAAATTTATCAAAGCGAAATATACAATAACTAAAATTGACCAAATTAAAATATAATAGTTAAATCCACAACTTACATAAACTAATAGTAAAATTTGATCTCCGGAAAAAAATTAGTAGAATTTCATCTAAATATTTTATTTTTTAGATTTACAAATGTAAATATAATATACAATTACAGAGACATCTTATAAAATAAAATTAAACCACGATAAAATATTAACTAATCAAGCATTTATTCACTGTACTGAAATTCATTCATAATAATTACAAATGATGAAATTCAAATTTAGATAAGCGTAAACTTCTACCAAAATATTTTTGCCCATCTATTAAATGGTGATTGATTATGATCCTAAAAGTCAGAAGTGAGCATCAAAGATTCAACAAAACAATAAAGGAGAACTTTTTCATTATTGAGAAGAGATAATTTTCGGTAAAGACAACTAAGTTTAAAACAAAGTTTTGTGTTTTTCTCAATATCAAATTTTAATATATTATGTGTGTCACAAAAATATCTAAGCACATGATTGATGACATCAAAATCTGGTTGTTTTACAATTGGCTACTTATGTGTGGATTTAGGCAGAGAACAAACCCATGTGTGTACCATGGGGTCTCATTTCTTTCTTTTCTAAAGGCTCCATTATGTTTAATAATAACAATAATAATAATTAGTCAAAAAAATTATGGGATACTTGGAAGTAATTTACCTCAATTAGTCAAATAAGGTCTTCAATTAAGATGTAAGGATGTGATTGAGTTTTGGCGTGATTGCTATGGATATTATTATCAATAAAAGAGAATGTGAGATTGAATGTGTTGAAGCGCATTATCCTGTTATTTATGGGTTAGAAAGAAACTGTGAATAATTCTAAGCATTATGTGTAAAAGAATAAATATGATCAAATTTTTTAATGAAATTATTAAAAAACATCGCTAACTATAATTAATGCAACTTAGCTGTCATTGGTGGAGAATTTGATTGGATAGTATTAGATTGTTACTTAAATTAGAGGCAAAACTAAAAAGCTCCTTTTACTTATTTTAATTTTTATAAAAAAATAATTAAATTTAAAACATTTTATTTTATTTATTTTATTGTCTAAATTTTTTCATATTTAAAACGGACAATTCAGGTTTCTATATATAACTTGATTTATGAACAAATGAACTTTAAAACAATTCTTTTAAAAATGGTGGAAGCTGTTTAAAAAAAGTGGTAATTGGAAATTTCCATTTAAACAATAAAGTGAAAATTTTGACTCTGTTCTTCGAAGCACATAATTGAGCCACATTTGGAAAAGAGTTTCCAAAATTCCACGAAACAATGTATTTTCGTAGTGGAAAGGTTAAACATGTTAGGGTATGAAGAATAAGATCTCCCGATAAGTTTAAAATAATAAAATCTTATAAACGTACTGATCTGGCTATTATCATGGGATTTTGTGAGAGAAGTTTGCACTTCGTCTTGCAAATGTCTGCGTATCATCTACAGAAGTATACAATGAATATTTGGTATAGTTGAAAATTAAAAAAAAAAGGTAACTTACAAAAATATTAACAATTACTTTTAAAACCAATTATTACTAATAGTACTAGACTAAACAAATTAATTCGTCCTCATATAATTTATACAAGTAAAACTCTAATCTAAAATATCAAATTAAATTACTTAATTAAATAATAAGATTATGAAATCAAATTCAAACTAACATAATAATTTACGCGTTTCTCTATCCAAATTCCAAGTAGTCGCATGATTTTCCCTATTCGACTACACATTTTGGGGAAAACTACAATATATATTTGATTATGGATTGGATTATCCGCTCAGGTTAGAAAATCCGCCCGAAAAGTGAAAGGATTTGAGCAAAACATAAACTCGAAAAGTTGTTTGGATATCATATAACTATTGTTTTATTAGTATTTTGCTACTATTTTAGATAGGAATTTACTTGCTAAATTGCAATTATGTTAGTGTTATTTAAGTATAAATATTTTTTAATATATATTTTAATTTGTTGGGAAACACTTATTTTGATATTTTTAGTGTATTTGATGTATTATATTTTTTAAATTTATTTTTATATAAAAAAAATTAGGTCGAGCTTAGCATTTTTATCTGGATCGGATTTAAACAAAAATTTAAACTTACTTTTCGAGTCAAGTCGAGCCCATACCTAAAAAATTAGATTAAAATTTCACATTGGCTCGGCCTGACCCATTATCAGGTTTATATATATCCTACCAATAACTTATACCTTTAAATGCGTCTTTTGAATCCTATAGCTAGCAATTATTATAATGCAATTAATTAAAAATCTATATTTGATACATTGATAATAAACACGATTAAAAAATGACATATTGTTGATTTTTAATTTAATTAACATTGATATTATTATCAATACAATAAATCATAAAACCGAGCAAGTTGAAGCATATTTATGCTCCTATTTAAAAAGGTAATGTTATTGTTTAATTAATAATAAATTGGATTATATAAGTGGTGAAATTCTCTTCCTCTTGATATCATATCATTGTTTTTAAGATAATTATTGAATACATTGGTATTTTTTTTTTCTAACTTCACAAATGAGATTAAAAGTTAGTCACGAATTGAAGTAACAAATTTTTAATAATTATTTCTTTAAAATTAATATATAAATAATTATTTATTTTCATTTGTTTTGTATTAATATTAAATATATAAATTAATATAATTTTTCAAAATTTAAATACAACTTAACTATGTACCAAAAAAGAAAAAAGTTCAAATGGACTCACTTATGATTAATCAATTGATTTATATTATACTTTTAAGATGAAAAAAAAATTATGCAACTCAATTTCCCTTTTAAGTTTAATATTTTTATTTTGGGATAAATATCAAAATTATGCATTAATTATGGTTTAATGTCTAATTGTATACATGAACTTTGATTTTGTGTAATTTTATACATGAAATTTTGATTTGATCTAATTTTTGTAAATTATTAACATAATTATTGATATAATATCATTTTATGTTTTTATATTACATACATAAAATAATTATATTTATCCAATATAAAAATAGATTGATGTATTTATTTCTTTAAATGTGTATGATTAAATCAAAATTAAAGTTTCAAATATATATTTTAACCACAATTAGAGTTTCACGTGTATAATTGCACCAAATTAAAGTTCATGTATATAACTATACATTAAATCAAAGTTCATGTATAATTTTAAGATTTATCCTTTTTATTTTCTATATCAGAGTTTAAACTATAACTTCTTTATATATATGAATTATTTTTTTTAATATACTGGCGTGATTACATGGTAGTATCTGTTTATACTTTCTTAATCCATTGACAACGCACACACACCTTGCACACATAGGTGCTCGAATCCATGACCCCTAGAATGAATTATTATTAAGTACTCCATCAATGAAAATAAATAATTTCTTAAGTAAAATTAAGGTAATGACATGTTTTTTTATTTACTTTTAAATTTTAAAATATAATTTAATGGAAATTTATTATCATTTCTTCCACTTGCCAACTCTTGATTTTGTTTGTGAAATTTTTTCTATAACAGTGTACTAAATAATTTCTGTATATATAATTTAATAATTATCTAATATACTATAAAAAAGTTTTTATCTTGACAAATAAAATTAAGAGGCCGTATGCCCAATAAAATTTAAAAAATAAAAAAAACTAATAGGACACATAACTTTTTTTTATCTCACTTATAAAATTAAAAAAACTCTTCTAATAACCTATCAAGTAACAATCCTATAAAAATACAAACAATATATATAGTTACTATGGAATTAAAGTAAGATAAGTTTAAACCTTATAAGTTTTTATTTTAGGCTTTATTTACAATATAGCTCCTGAATTATACTCCTTTCTCCCTTTGATATTATTATTATTATTTTTATTTTGGTACTTGATTTTTATATGTTACTCTCTTTATACTTAAAAGTTAATGACATTAAAAAAAAATCAATCAGAATGCATCACATCATCGATAACATGTCATGTTGATCGATGATGTGACATGTTAACTAATGATGTGATAAGTTGACTAATGTTGACCCGTTAAAATCATTAAAAATATTAAAAATTATAAAATTTTAAAATGTAAAAATTTGTGAGAATCATTAATTAATTTTACAAAAAAATATTAAAGATTGCAAATATTAAATAAAACTTGTGAAAGTAGTAAGAATTAAAAAATGCAAAAATTATAATAATTTTCTTAAAACTAACTTCTAAGGTTTGTTTTCTAATTCAAAATTTAGTTCATTTCCCCCAAATTTTCAAGCATTTTATTGAAAAATTTTCGATTAGATAATGAGTCCTGATTAATCAAATAATGCATGAAATCTATCATTGCCAACCCATGGATATATGGATGAATCTTCGATCTCTTTATTTGAAGTTTGAACAATATTGCGCTGTTTGTTATAATAATTTTTAATTTTTTTAAAAATTAATTTAATATTTTTAAAATTTAAAAAATTATATATTTTTAACAATTTTTCAAATTTTAAGAATTTTTTAAGAATTTTTAATATTTTAATATCTTTACTAGTTTTTATAATTGTTTATAATTTTTACAAGTTTTTTTTATTTTAAATACCTTTTACAATTATTAAATATTTTTAATGATTTATTAAAGGATCAACGATTAGTCAACCTGATCAAAATGTCATGTCACCGATAACTTACAATGTTATGAATTGCGTGGCACATTTTGATTGACCAATTTTTTTTTAAATATTATTAGCTTTTAAGTATAAAATAGTAGCAAAATTCAATGTCAAAATAGAACAAGAAATATTTAAATACCAAATAAGAAAATAAGTATAATTCAGAAATTAATTTGTGAATAAAGCCTATTTTTTATTTTAAAAAATATTTGAATTAGCACTTCGAAATACTTTATGAGAATTTTCTTAAACATAAAAAAAATTATATAAAAGATATTTTAAATATACTTGCTCAAATTTTTTTTTAATATTAATAAGTATAAACATAAATTATTCAAATTAGTAGAAATCTCTTTATATTCATCCGTTTTTTATTTTCAAAATATTAAAATCTCATGTATCAATTTTTTGTAATTTCTTTTTAAAAAATTAGAACCTAATTGTTATAATTTTTCTAGAAAAAATAAATTCCTCAAACTTCTAAAATGCTTCCATTTTTATTGTTTCTCTTATTTAAACGTCTTGTAAATTGTAATTGTGAATTTTCATCTCCACGTGTACCGATACCAGTAACTTACAGGAAAAATAGGAAAAAAAAAGCAAGGGAAACCTTTGGCTGATCCAAGGTGAGTAGTCGTAGGTCCGACGCATCTGATTCCAATCTTTGCAGTTTAGACAATAAGAAAGCAGACAGCATCGGTGCATTATGTCTTACGTAGGGAATAATTGCCGGCTTTCTGGACAAGGTCAAGGGTCTAGCGTGCCGTAATCACCTGCACTAACGTCCCACGTAAGCACCATCTCATATCGTCCATTTACAATCAGACGGATGTAGTCGTAGCACCGCCAGTTCCTTTGACTACCTGCTCCGTTCTTCGCGCATTTCTCGGTTCCAACTTCCAACCAAATTGTCACAAACATGTATTTGACCAAATCGCCCTTTCACTTAATTATAAATCATTAATCTTTTTCGTAGTGTAAATCTTCAAGGATGCCATATGTTTATAAAATTAAAATGACATTAACAGAGAACTTAACAAGTGGTTTCAGTAAAAAAAAAATGTTGTTTATTTTAAGAGTCTCGGATTCGAGTATTTGTGTGTGCAAAATTTGTATACCTTATTAAAAAATTAAGAAAATATGAACAGATAATGAAATTGTACATAACAATTGCATATGACAATGAGGGCAAAACTAAGAGCATTGACAGGGTCCCAGTTTCTCTAAAATAATTTTTTTATTTAAAAATTTTAAATTAGTAAAAATAAAATTACAATTGACCTTTTTAAAAAAATATAAAATTTTGATTTAATCATTTAAAAATGATAAAGATACAAGCTGTTAAAATGATGAAAATGTATTTTTGTTATCATAAAAATTATAATTTAATTTTGACATCTTAATTTTTTTTTTGATTTTGCCCTTATATGACGGAATTCGAAAATACTCAAAACTCAACTTTTATGAATAATATCAAGGCCTCATTAACTTGTTAATAATTTTTTTTAAAAAATATAATCATAAATAATATATATTCAAATATCTATAATCGAAATAAATACGATTGAATTTTTTAAAGATTGTTATTTAATAATATCTTCTTTAAATAACATGATGAATGAAATTGTA
The DNA here is from genome assembly GCA_005610355.1 of Gossypioides kirkii. Lineage (NCBI taxonomy): Eukaryota > Viridiplantae > Streptophyta > Magnoliopsida > Malvales > Malvaceae > Gossypioides > Gossypioides kirkii. The sequence continues at coordinate 38,236,054 of CP032246.1, forward strand.
AATTATTAAGTTTAATATATAGCTATTACTATAATAGTATTTTAATAAATTATAAAAATGTAAATGTGTATATAATATAAGCCCCATCATGCATAATATACATCACGAGATTGAAAAAAAATGATGATGTTTGTTAATAATGGTAGTCCACAATCCACATGTTATCATTTAAGTACATGGTAATTTAAAATCTATATAATTTTATTCTTTTCAAATAATAATAATAATAATAATATCAATATCGAACCATGTTAAAATATTTATCATGTTGACGTTCATTTTAAGCAAAGCAATTTTCATTTGTTAGGTATATATAACTTAAAAGTTAAAATATACTTATTATTTATATATATATATATATACATGCTCTCAGTGGCGGAATTTAAAATTATTTTTCAGGATCGAAATTAAATTATATATTTTTACGATAGTAAATATGTAATTTCATTATTTTAATAGCATGTATTTTTATAAATTTTAAAGAATTAAATTAAATTTTTATTATTTTAGAGGTCAATATGTAATTTTATCATTATTAATTTAAAATTTTATAAATTATAAATTATCTAAATTAAAATTTTACCATTTTAAGGGGAGACATGGCTTCTTGAGTCTCTACTACTCTCCACCATTGCATGCTCTAAGTTTTTGTACTTTTATATTTAGAATTTAATCCCTATGATTTTAACTTTTTGGAATTTAATCATTCTACTTTTAATTTTAAAAAAAAGATATTGTAAATATTGTAATCAACCTAAATTTAATACAAGAATTTTAATAAAGTTAACAATTGAATTTTTATTTTGAATTTAAAAAATATAGAGATTAAAATTCTTAAAATATAAAAAAATAAAAAACTAATTTCTAAATGTAAGAAGAATGTAGGGACTTAAAATATGTTTTAACTTATATATTATTATCGGGTAAATGTAAAATTTTTTAACTCAATTTAAGTAAGTCAAAATGAGTCTTATTTAGTAGATAAGGACATACGATAACATCTTAACTTTATTTGTGGATTTATATATAGTGGTGGAGTGTAGTGGAGACTCAAAGATCATGGTTCCTTTAAAATAGTAAAATTTTAATTTAGGTCTTTTATAATTTATAAAATTTTAAATTAATAACAGTAAAATTACGTTTTATACTAAAAAATAATAAAAATTAATTTAACCCTTTAAAAATTATAAAGATATAAACTATTAAAATGATGAAATTATATTTTTACTATCGTAAAAATATACAATTTAATTTCGATCTCCAAAAAATTTTAAGTTCCGCTACTATTTATATAGAATAATATATTTTGTATATACAAATGAAAAGTGAAAATAATGATTTCTTTGATTGATATTAAAAATAAATATATTTATTTGAATAAAATATATCCCTTTTCTAGTAGAAATTTTAAATTTTATTAATAGATAAACGCATATATTATATTTAAAATTTAAATATTATGTTGAAAAATTCAAAGAATCGGTCATAAAGCTCCGTTTCTAATATTTTAAAATTCAAGTGGCACAATTGACTTTCTACCTGAAAAATCGTAAAACGTTTAAATGTAATTTTAAATACGGTCGGCAAGACAATATCCGGTTATTAAAATTTAAAAACCTAAAAAATAAAAGTAAATTAAAAATATGGAAATTCCATTATTTTATTATTTTTTAAAGAAAAAGGATTTTCATTTTTGTGTGAAGCAGGAAAAAAAAGGAGAGGCAAGCGAAAAAGCTGCATCCTTCTCCTCACGCCTCTGAATTTTGTATTTTATTTCTTTATTTTTTCTCTGCGCTTTCTCAGGAACCAAACACATCCTTACACAATCATTTTGCTCTTTTGAATGAGTATACACACTTGGCTTCTTTGAAGGTTTTAACTTAAAGAAGAGAAAATTTGGCTTTTTGCAGCATTTTCATCTGCTGCTTCTGCACTAGTCTTAATTATTTGGACTGTTCTACGGTTTTGAGATCGATCGGAGCTTTCAATTACTCACTTGGATTTTGAAGTAGTTCCTTTTTTTTAAAAATATTTTATTCAGGCAAGTATAGAAAGTTTTGGTATATCTACTTCTTTTTCTTTTTTCCTTTTTCTGGTTTGCTATTTTGTTCTTGCTTGGATCGGTTCAGATTTGCAAGATTTTGTGGTTCTTAGGCTTGATACTTGTTTGTGTTCTGAGAAAATTGAGAAATATGGAAAGAAAAGTATCTAATTCTAGCAATTCTTTAGAACTGCTCATTTTTTTTAAAAATAATTTATATTATTGTATTTTTAAGCAACCAACTGGAAAGCTCCCTTTATAAACAGGATAGTAGACGTTAAACGAAGCTTGATGATTTCAAGGAACTTTAAGTTAACATCAAATCGGTTTAAATTTGCTGAAGGCTTGTATGAAGTTGTGATGTTTTCCACCTTTTTAATGTATCGTATGTTCTAGTTGTGCTAGTCGAGGCTTTAATCATCTTTCTTCTTTGAACTTGTTAATGTTGACGGAGGATTGAAGAGCATTTGGGTCTGTATCTTAAACAACGGTTGTCGTTAGCATTGTCTGGATAAGTCTTCAAGTTGAGTTATATTAAAGCAACACAGAAACTTTTGTGAAAACTGAAAGAAGTTTACATTTTTTTTATCTAAATTTTTATTTGACACATCCTGTTAAAGCTCAAACCTCAATCCTCAGGGTTCCGAAACACTTAGGAGTACAATGTCTCAGAGAACTGGGGTTCATCCTTCTGTCAGGTTTTCTAATCCTTGCCTGTTGATTCTATAGGTTCTTAGGTTCTCCAAATTCTGATCCCATGGGATATGCTGATGTAAATTCGGGAAACAATGCTGTAAACAGCTTGAGTGCCCCTCTTAATGGTGGTACAGGGGGCAAGGTTGTTGAGAGAGTTGAAAATGGTCTACCTGATACTGGTCACATGAATGAGGATTCACCATATAGTGGGAATGCTATGTTGGTTGAGGACAGGCCTTCTGTGGGCGATGAGGACCTGGATTCTGCAGCAGCACCATTGCCTTCAGTATCAAGGTCTAACATTGAACGCAGGTGGAGTGACATAACTTCATACGCTCCAAAAAAGGTAACCTCTAGCTTCTGGTTTGATATTATGTTAGCACTTCTGGCGTCAACAGGAACTACCCTTTGCTATTCCAACTACTGAATTGATTAATCTTTGCTGTTCCAGAAGGTTCAGTCTTGGTTTCAACTTCCAAACGGGAATTGGGAGCTGGGGAAAATAATATCAAGTTCAGGAACTGAGTCTGTTATTTCATTTCCTGAAGGGAAAGTAAGTGATTGTAAGAAAGAAAGAAGTATGACTTCTTACGTTATGTAGATTCTAAATTCATTTATTTGCATCTCAATTATAGGTTTTAAAGGTGAATTCTGATAGTCTGATACCTGCAAATCCTGATATCCTCGATGGTGTGGATGATCTCATGCAACTTAGTTATTTAAATGAGCCGTCAGTCTTGTACAATCTCGAATATAGATACAATCAAGATATGATATATGTAAGAGCTCGTACTTGTTTTCTATTAGTTTTGAGCCTACACGCAAAGTTAAGTATTTTACTAATGCTGTTATTGTTTATATCTATATTGAATTTAGACAAAAGCAGGACCGGTTTTAGTCGCTGTCAATCCTTTTAAAGAAGTTCCTTTATATGGAAATGACTACATTCAAGCATACAAGAATAAATCCATTGAGAGCCCCCATGTTTATGCGATTGCTGACACAGCCATCCGGGAAATGTCACGAGGTACTTTCAGTTTCTTAAAGTTGTTTGACTGGTTTTATTTTTATTAACTTTGTTCTTATCATGAGTTAAATGGTTTTAATATGGTTCTTGCTTCTTTTTGCAGACGAAGTTAATCAATCTATCATTATAAGGTTGGTTTTCTATTTCCTCTTTCCTTCTCTGACAGTATTTTTTTATATGGATTGCACCACTTTTACTTTAGCTGCATCCTATAGTGATTTCTTATTATTTTTTATGCTAAGAATGAAAAACTAGAACACAATTTTAAATGATTCTTGAATGAAAATATCACAGTTTGTCTATAGAAACAACTGGTTTCTCTTTTGGCTATAAAGATGCTTTGTATGTAGCTCTGCTTTCTGTTGTGATGAGGATGACCAAATACTAAGTTCATGGCTTCTCAGATGCTGGGACCATGGACATGCATGTCAACTTTCTTTACTTAATACTTTTATCGAGTCAGGATGGACAATATTAAGATGTAAAAGGGGAATATACTTATTGAAGGATTACCCCTAACTTCACTGCTTATTTAAGTAGGTGCTCTGGGTTTTGACTTGCTCTATATTTATGATATCTAAGGTTGTGCCTGAATTTGGTAGCTATGCTACTTTATTCAGTTTGGTCAATACATGATGTGGAATGCAAAGCCTTAAATTTCATCCAAGTATTCTTCATTTCCAATTATTTTTATATTAAAATATCTGATTTAATCCATGGAGCACATCTATACAGTTGAATTTATTTTTTGTTTTCATTTAATGTGTCTATGCACTAATGTTTATGTTGCTATTTGCTTGTGAAGTGGTGAGAGTGGAGCAGGAAAAACTGAGACAGCGAAGATAGCAATGCAATATTTAGCTGCTCTTGGTGGTGGGAGTGGAATAGAGTATGAGATATTGAAGACCAATCCTATCTTAGAAGCATTTGGTAATGCAAAGACATTAAGGAATGACAACTCAAGCAGATTTGTAAGTTCCCTGTTCTTTCATGTCTCTCATGCTTTTTCTTTGATTTTCATTTTACTAATGTGCATAGAATGTTAGTGAAATTTGATGAGATGGCCTTCAAGCACGAATAATTTGGGTGTTTATATCTCAGGGAAAGTTGATTGAAATCCACTTTAGTGAAACTGGAAAAATATCTGGGGCAAAGATTCAAACTTGTAAGCTCATTTTTACTACTGTGGTCCTGAGATGAAATTCTTTTATTAGAGCATATTATATATTTCCTTCATGAATTCTGTTACTAACTTTAATGAATTTGTTTCCTACTTCAAATGGGCAGTTTTACTTGAGAAGGTAAATTTTATTAGGCCTCCATGTTCTTACATGTCATTTTATTTATTTTTCTAGGTATAAGTTGCTAACTTAATGTATTACATGAACAGTCTAGAGTGGTCCAATGTGCCGAGGGAGAAAGGTCTTATCATATATTTTATCAGCTTTGTGCTGGTGCTCCTTCTGCTCTCAAAGGTAGTTATTGCTTCTATCTTTATCTTTCTGTGGTCTAATATACTTCCTGTATGCAACATCTATATGGATACAATTTCTTTTTTTTTTTTTGCTATGGTTCATTCATCTTTGAGCTTGTGTTAGAGTATGCTTTTCAATATTCAGTATGAAATTAGAGTTTTCCACTATGAGGGCATGGAGATGTATGGTCATGGTTTCGAATCTCCTAAATGTGATAGTAGAAAAGTATACTTGAGATAACTAGCATAGTTGTCTTCCCTTGAAGGCTGTTAGTTTTCCAAAATAATCTTCCTATTATTTCATTTCGCCATATTAAATTATGTTCTCTGCCTTTATTCATTCACTTTTTATCTACAGAGAAGCTAAATTTGAAGGATGTGGGTGATTATAATTATTTGAAGCAGAGTAATTGCTATTCTATTTCTGGGGTTGATGATTCTGAACAATTTCGCATTGTTAAGGTGCTTGCTTGTCACTCTTGAATAGTGTCTCTTCCATCCATTTATTATTTGTTATGATTCCATACTTTAAAACTAAGAAAGTAATTACCATTAACTGTTTTATATGCCTAAATTTAGGAAGCGTTGGGTGTTGTCCATGTTAGCAAAGAAGACCAAGAGAGTGTTTTTGCAATGCTTGCTGCAGTATTGTGGCTGGGAAATGTCTCATTCACCATCCTTGATAATGAAAACCATGTTGAAGCTGTGGCAGATGAAAGTAAGAAAATTTCCAAAAAACCTCTATGAGAAGACTTACTATATGAACTGCCCTTATGTTTTTAAGTTATATTATTGTGTTATTAAACCTTTTGAATCTTCATGGATGCTACAAATTTCCATATAGCCTTTCCCCTATTCTTACTCCCTCTCTGTGCAAATTCACCTTCCTACTAGTACGCTGTACTAGGAAAGGGAAAAATGAAATGGAGACATAGGAGAAATCCAAATTTAAAGACAATTAAGTGGTGTTTTTCTCCATGCATAAAATTTGAGCTTGCTGTGGTCTTGTATATAAGTTCTGTATCTTTACTAATTGCCAACTAATATTAGGTTAGATGCTAAGAAAATGGTATTAGAGTCTTATGTGTTTTTGACCTATTTTTTGTTTTAGTGATTTTCCTGGCAGATTTTATTTTGTTTTATTTTTTGTGGCAGTACTTTGCTCTATGGTCAAGGTATGGTGTCCTATATACTAGATTTTCCATTGTATTAGGTTGTTACGTTTGCTTCTTATCTTTAGTGCTGCTGATGTGCTGTCTTGTGTTTTGTTCTTTAGTATGAGGTCACCATTTTGAAAAAAATGCTCTTCTTCATTATTTTATTCACGTTGCTTTTGCTTGAGCTTCATCTGATCTCTCTAAAGACTATAATATTACTTTTCAGGTCTAATCAATGTTGCCAAGTTGATTGGCTGTGACATTGCGGACCTTAATTTGGCTTTATCAACTCGCAAAATGAGAGTCGGTAATGATAATATTGTCCAAAAGCTAACGCTATCACAGGTAAGAATCCTTCTCTAGAAATACTGTTTTGTGTCTAGTAGGTCATAATAAATTGCTGGCATTCTTTGCAGTTTATGGTAGAGAATTTCTCAATGCTTATTGTTTCGATAACATTTCTATGACATGCCTCTTTTTCCCTCATGCCTTTCCTGTGTCACCTTAAACCTTCACCAATTTGTTTGAGTTGGCTGGAAGAAGGCTTGAGGTGCTTTGATCCAATATTGTTTTCATTCTATGCTACCTTATGTCAATACCTCTCCTCTTCATCTGAGCGGAATCTCTGAATTTATGTGATGGTTATGGAAATTATCAAATTAATATGGATTTCACTGCTGTCTCGTGTTTTGAAGAATTAAATATGACTGAATTTGATGATATAACATCTTTGGGTTCACTTTATCGCTCTCTATTCTTATGTAAATTAGTATGAAATTTATAAGCCCAAGATTTTACTCACTTCCTTCCCTTTCTAAAGGATTAGTTAAATGATCTTATTATTATTTTTACCTGTCTGTTTCATACGTTCACTTCAGCTTTACTAAATTTCTGAACTGTTTGATTCTATATTTTTGTTTGTGTAAAAATTAAATATATTTAGGATTATGACTTCTTTGTTAGGTTCAGGACCTAAGTTGACTCTTCAGCTTCACAAAATTTCTAAACTGCTTGCTTCTATTTCTTATTTGATGCCAAAAGTTGAGATTGTTTGGGATTCTAACCTCCTTTGTTTGTTTATGGACATCTGTCTGACTAATGATTGTCCTAGAGTCTAACATGTTATAATTGGAAGCAATTTGATTGATATTCTCATTTTCAGACTCGCTGAAATTCACAATCAACATTCTCTTTCATTTTTCAGGCAATTGTCACAAGAGATGCTTTGGCAAAATCAATTTATGCTTGTTTGTTTGAGTGGCTGGTAGATCAAATTAACAAATCACTTGCTGTTGGCAAGAGGCGAACTGGCAGATCTATCAGCATTCTTGATATTTATGGCTTTGAATCATTTGATGTATGTTTGAATAATGCTTTGGCTCTCTATCTCTATGTGGTTCCATATCTTTCCAAATTGATATTATCATTTATTATTCATTCAACAAGGTTTGTTTCTACAGAGGAATAGTTTTGAGCAGTTCTGCATTAATTATGCAAATGAGAGACTGCAGCAGCATTTTAATCGTCATTTATTCAAGTTGGAGCAGGAGGTACTGTATTTTTCTGTATCATATGATTGGATTAAGAATAAATTTTTTCTAACAGAATTGTCACGGCATTTATAGAACCTGACTGAAAATAAATTTCAACATTTGAGTCAGTACATTTTGCATCGGTTAAGTAATGTGCAAAAGCAGCTTCAAAGTATTATGAATTACTATGAACTAATAACATAAAAGCTAAAACCTCTGACATTGACAATCTATTATTGCCCCCCCCCCCCCCCAAAAAAAAAAGAAAAAAAGAAAAAAAAGAAGAAGAGACAAATATTTAATTTTTCTTCATGTAAGTTCTTCAGGTCTAACCCCATGTTAGGCTGTCCATGTGTAGACCCTTGTTCAGCTACACGTGAGGGGAGTGTTAACTGTTAAGTGGTGTTACCCTACATCTATTAAGTCTCGGATGTCTTGTGGTCTTATATCTTGCGGTGTTTTGGGGTTGGATTCTTGAAGTAGTAATGGATTCTTGAATCTTCCTCCTATTGCCAATTGATTATAGGCTGGATGCTTAACCATAGTCATGAATCATTGAATCTTTAGTAATCATGGTTGAAGTTATGCACTTGAAGTGACTGCATGCATATACTTTCTTCATCATGGCCTAATGAAAGAATGCTCAAGAAAAGTTTTAACTCTTGAATTAATCATTTTATAGAAGACAAATGTGTATTGCTTTGATTTTGCTCTGTTCAGTTAGTGTTGTCTAAAAATTCATTTGACTTTGTCTAGACAACCTGTGATTTTCACAATGATTCTTAAACCCTTTTTGTTACATTTAGGAATATATCCAAGATGGCATCGATTGGGCAAAAGTTGATTTTGATGATAACCAAGATTGTCTTAATCTTTTTGAAAAGGTAAGGAGTTCAGTTTTGATGTTTCTGCTTCATGGTATGTTTTCCTTCTGTGTGGTCAGTGTGGGAAATGATGAAGAACTTTTGTGCAACGTAGTTACTGGAAGGATATGTAAGAGTTATCCTGCTTTGATGTTAGTCTGATCCTTCTGTAAACCCTAAACCTCCTAACATTTTAAGTTAATTATGTAAAAAAGGAAATTTGTTCTCTTACTATTTTTGAAATGAAAAAGTGGTTGTCATGGTCTATTTTCTGCACTACTGTCATTTGGTTCAACAAAAGTTGCTTTTGTGTCTTATGCATGATATGGTATGATATTCTCTTCCTGATACCATCACAAGTTATTCATATTATATTGGGTTTGGAGAAGCTTCTATTCACTTTTTCCTGAACAGGTTAATTTTGTTTAGCATTTACGTGGCACTAAATCAAAGAATGTACATATATATCTTTTGTATGGTGTGTTCCTACATATATATCTTTTGTATGGTGTGTTCCTACTATGCTAATTATGTCTATCAAATTCCTTTTTCTTTTTTCCAATTTATTTTTCCCCTTCTTTTTTATGGAGTTGAAGGTAGAAATTGCAATAATGACAACAATAATTTAACTGAAATTTTGATACTTTATACTATTACTGGTATTCTTCTTTGCGGCATCAATGTATAAATGCACATCTTCAAATCTTATTTTTTAAGTTTTATGCAGAAACCATTGGGATTATTGTCTCTGTTAGATGAGGAGTCCACTTTTCCAAATGGGACTGACTCCTCATTTGCCAACAAGCTCAAGCAGCATCTGAAATCTAATCCTTGTTTCCGGGGAGAGCGAGAAAAAGCTTTCACTGTCTCTCATTTTGCAGGAGAGGTATTTACCTTTCTAATTCATAGGCTGTCAATTGCAGTATTCTTTTCTTGAGTTCCAAAGGTGCTTTCATGCACCTCCGAATTTTTCATTGTTCAAGTGTTGGTGGTGGAAGTCACTTTCAGTTTTTATTTATTCTTCTACCTGACAATTTGACAGTTCTTTGTCGCAAACTCAGGTTACTTATGACACAACTGGATTTTTAGAGAAAAACAGAGACTTACTGCACCTCGATTCAATTCAACTACTGTCCTCTTGCTCATGCCACCTTCCTCGGATATTTGCGTCAAATATGCTTAACCAATCTGAAAAGCCTGTGGTTGGTCCTTTACATAAAGCTGGTGGTGCAGATTCTCAAAAGCTAAGTGTTGCAACGAAATTTAAGGTGAAGTTCTTTCCAAATTTCTAGTTTTCTGTAGCTTTAGTTTGAACAACTTAATCGTAATGAGTATAAATAGTTGAAAGAAGCTTCTGTGGAACTACATGCACAAGTATGCATGTGCTAATAACTTATATTTTCTCATTCTTTCTATTTCATGGAGGGCATCAGATAGTTCTGATTTCATTATTGTGTGCATCTCAATCCAGGATTTGAAGTTCATCCATGCCTTCTTAATTTAAATTGGTCATTGTTTAACTTTCGCTTGAAGTTTCTTTTGTTCTTCTTTTAGTTCTCATGTCAACTTTATATGTTGCATGAAAGAAAGTCTTGATCAATTCAGGGTGGGTGGTCTACCATCTCCTATGTGATCTTTGCATCTGGTTGATCTGGTTCTGTTTTAAATCTCTTGATCCATTTTACCATACTGCATTTACAACCTTTTTGACTAAAACATGATTCTCTTAATGCTAATTTTTCTGAGTCAGGGAAAGACTAGTTTCATTGCTTATTGGCATATGTTCTTTTGATTTTCTAATGATGATTGTTTAATTATGAGGTCTATTTTTTTCATTGGAGGTAAGCCATGGATTATTTTAAAATTTGTGTCTTGTTAAGCCTGTAGTTTGATTAGATTTTTTCCCCTTTATGTTCCTTAAGATATGGAATCATCTTGCATCCAATAGAGACGAGGCATTGCAATCCCAGTTATTAGCATGTTCTTAAGACTAACAGCTGTGGAAGTTGCCATACTATGGTTCAGATTACTGTCTCTAATGTAGTGTTCCTATGACATTATTTTCTGTGAACTTATTGTTGTCTCAGATGAAATACTGATTCAAAGCTTATACTTGCTTTGTGTATAAAGGTAATTTGTCCTCTGTGTGAATGCAGGATATGGTTGCTCGAGTGTGAAAGAAACTAGATATTTTCCTTGGGATAAAACTCCTATAGTTTTTAATGTTTATTGATGATTGAATAGAAGTGATTTTTGAAGATTGTCATTAATTTGTCTTCTGTTCCTTTTTTGGTACTTTCTATAATATAGGGTCAACTTTTCCAACTAATGCAACGGCTAGAGAGTACTACTCCACACTTTATACGTTGTATAAAGCCCAACAACTTGCAGGCTCCTGGATCATACGAGCAAGGACTTGTTTTGCAGCAACTGAGATGTTGTGGAGTCCTAGAAGTTGTTCGCATATCACGGTCTGGCTTTCCCACGAGAATGTCTCACCAGAAGTTTGCCAGAAGGTAAAGACAATTTTCTCTGTCAAAAGGAAAACCATTTTCCTTCTCTTTCCTATTTTTACACGGTTTTGACAGTGTGTACTTAATCATTAAGCATGGGTGTTTTTGGTTTGTTTTGCACCTTTTCTCAGGTATGGTTTTCTTCTCCTGGAGAATGTCGCCTCACAAGATCCACTCAGTGTTTCAGTTGCAATTCTTCATCAGTTCAACATTTTGCCTGAGATGTACCAAGTTGGCTATACAAAATTGTTTTTCCGTACTGGGCAGGTATAATAAAAGAATTATGATTGGTTCATTATGTGTCATTTATGCTCTTTATTGTTTTATAACACCACCTCCCTCTTTTTCTTGACGGTGCTCACTTTTAGAAATGGGGGGAGGGGATTGATGTTGGTTGGATGTTATTTGAAGTTTGGCAATGTTTAACTTCCTTTTCTGTTGAATAATGATGAGCCAATTAAATAGAAAGCATATGGATAAACAGTTTTAGGGTCTTGTGCTCTTGACAACATTGATCTTTGCCCAAAATTGTTGAAAGCCTGTACTATCTTTCACCCATGACCTGATATATGGCTTTTCACGAACCACTTGAAATGTTATTGTTTGCATTTTTCATCATACTAAAATCTGATGTTTAGATAAGAATTATAATGCGCTTATGTGTAAAATTTTCCCTATGAACGTGAGTTCTTAGTTGAAGCATTTTCTTGTAAAATTTTCACAAACCTCTTTTTGGCATTTTAACTATGATGGTATGTAACATATATACGTATGTTTATATATAATATGCATCACAATAATATGTACTTTTTGATAGATATAAATACTTCCATTTCATAATGCTGATATCATAGTTTGACTCAAACAAACTCAATTACCCAGCCTCTCATCCTTTCAACTCTCTGCCTTGAATGATTTGAAAGCCATGTGAATTTTGAAACAATTGCTACCAATACGAGTAATTGACAATGGGAATGTGTAAGAACATCTTTCTACTTCATAACCTTGACTTAAATTGCTAATAACAAGGACACTCTCAGCAATTGAGGTTCTTGAGATTTTATAGATTGTATGATGTTATTACTGTCTCTCTTGATAATAAAAAGCTCAAAAAACCTCACAACATGCATCTTTTCTTGACCTTCATAAATTGATAAAATATTAATAATCAATGCAGATTGGGGCTCTTGAGGATACAAGAAATCGTACTCTTCATGGCATTTTACGTGTTCAAAGCTGCTTCAGAGGACATCAAGCTCGCCACCACTTTAAGGAGATTCAAAGGGGAATTGCTGCCCTTCAGTCATGTATTGCTTTATTCTTTTTCTTTTTATTGTTTGGAAGTTACATTTTTGCAAAATAAGAAACTGTTAAGACCTGATTTTTCTGTATCTCTTACTACAGTTGTCAGAGGAGAGAAAACCAGGAAAGAATATGCCGTCTTACTGCAGAGACATAGAGCTGCTATTACCATACAAAAACAGATTAAAGGCAGGAATGGCAGGAAAACATTCAAGGAAATTAATGATGCATCTGTTGTGATACAATCAGGTTAGTCTTCAGGTTTTTTCCCTTGAAACTTGAGCTCAGAAAACAGAAAATGGCCTGCTCTTCCAGTTGCCTTGGTCAGGACAATATTAAGGGTAGAGATATTTCCGTATTTCAATCACCAGTTCGTTTAGGTTAAAGATATTGAAATACATTGTAATTAGCTAAAAATAATACATCAAAAGGCAATTCTAATATAACTCCGGAGTTTATCTATAATGATTCAAAATCATGTCGTGGAAAATTGTATTTTTATAATTTCACAATTATTTGTGCTCTATGCTGCAGTTATTCGTGGTTGGTTGGTCAGAAGATGCTCTGGAAATACAGGATTACTCAAATACGGAGCCTCTAAGGTACAATGACCATCTTGTGTTTTAACTCATAAATTTTTCTTATGGTTTTGATTTTTCATGTAATTCTTTATTAATATTTATCAACTAGCATTCCCTTATTAATATATTTAAGGAGATGTTAAATGATCATTTTTATTTTGTAAGATGCTGCTTCTATTATTAGTTCATTACAGACTCGTTAGCCAGTTGCCCTGCTCAGAAAAATATAGGTCCAATCTTGCAAAACCAGAAGAATCATAAAAAACATGTTCTTCCAAACAGTTCGCATATCAAATCTTTCACTTCTATGATACCTATTTTTGTTTCTGAATTCTTTTACTGTAATGCAGACTCAATTTTTAGTTTTCTCTGTTATTCCTATTGCTTAGATATGTATCAAGTTATAATGTTTGTATTTGAGATACTAAATGATTATAAAATTTGATACAGGGGAATGAATCAGATGAGGTGATGGTCAAGGCCACATTTCTCGCTGAACTACAGCGCCGAGTTCTTAGAGCTGAGGCTGCTCTGAGGGAGAAAGAAGAGGAAAATGACATCCTCCATCAACGGCTCCAACAATATGAAAGCCGCTGGTCTGAATATGAGCTAAAAATGAAGTCCATGGAAGAAGTGTGGCAGAAACAAATGAGGTCTCTACAATCCAGTCTTTCAATCGCAAAGAAGAGCCTAGCAGTTGATGACTCGGAGAGAAATTCAGATGCATCTGTTAATAATGCAAGCGATGACAGAGAGTATAGCTGGGACACAGGAACTAATCACAAGGGCCCTGAGAGCAACGGGTTGAGGCCAACGAGTGCAGGTTTGAGTGTTATAAGCCGGTTGGCGGAGGAATTCGAGCAGCGGAGTCAAGTGTTTGGTGATGACGCCAAGTTCTTGGTGGAAGTAAAATCAGGTCAGGTTGAAGCAAACCTGAACCCTGATCGCGAACTTAGAAGGTTAAAGCAGATGTTCGAAACTTGGAAGAAGGATTACGCTGCGAGATTGCGAGAAACAAAAGTCGTATTGAATAAACTCGGAAACGAAGAAGGTGCACTTGACAGGGTGAAAAAGAAATGGTGGGGCAGGAGGAACAGCACAAGGTACACTTGAAAACTCTATATACACACATTTACTATTATTATTCTTTCTAGTTGATCAATAGTTGCTTCCGGTGTTTTGCTATTAGCTGCATCTTCTATACGTTGCCAGGAATGATTTCATATAGAAATTGAGAGTATTTTTACAAGCGATTTGGTTACTAAAGAGGCCATCCATTTACGTGCATGCATAAAATCTAAATATGTATATTATTATTTTTCATCGAAAAGTTGTAATTTTTATGCCTACAAAGTTTGATCTTTATTTGTTGCTGAAAGCGAATGATAGTCTGAATAGACCAAAAGAGGGGGGAGGAAATAATAAAGAAAAATTTATACAAAGCTAGATATGAATCATCCACACCCTCTTTTTTTTTGTATTTCATTAATTGAATTTTGTTTGATTAAGACTAAGTTTTGTAAAAACCCCCCGTCTTCTTTAAAATATCATGAACACATTAAAATATCATGAACAGTTGCTGTGGGTTGAGCTCCTTTTTCAAGAAAATAGAAAATGGCGGGAACATTTTGATTATTTATCAGATCATAAAAATCCACTTTTTGAAGATCTCTTCCCTCTCTTCGAGATCGAACATCAATTGCAATGATTCGATAAATGGCTCATTGGGATAGATATGGTTAAGTAATACCCTTCCTTAGCAATGTAAAAGAAGTTTTTTTCTTCGTATGGTTCAAGAAAAAAAATGATGGTTCAAGAAAAAAAATTATTAATTCAAAGTTATGTTTATGTATGGAATTATAATGTTCGTAATTAGAATATCAAAAGAAAAAAAATATTTCAAATATAAATTAAAAAATAATGATATATAAAATGATTACAAGAATATAATAATTGTGATTGATAAATACGATTAGTTGATTGTAGTGGTTGATTTTATGTGTAAAATGATAAATAAAGACATGATATATTAAAATAAAACACTATTATTGAATTTTTAGAAAATTTCATATATAAATTTTTTAAATTCTTTATTTGTAAATATTAATCTTGTGGAAATTGATAAATATTAATATTGTATCAATATAATTGTAAACTATATTATTAATCATAGTTATATCATTTTCTTAATATGCAAATTAGTGATAATTAAGTTTGAGAGCATGTGACAAAGAGAGTCATTTTTGAGCAAGCATGGGTAGATATGTTATTCTGCATATTTCATTCATAATCAGTTGTGAAAAAATTGTCAATTCTTGCGTTTTTTGTTTTAAAAGTTTTAGCTCAACAAATTCTTACAAACTTTCATTCACTAAACATTATAATTAGAAGATTTGATTACCTAATCTTTCGTTTATGCTCAAATCAACTAAAAAAGTTTCAAAACTTAGATACAAAAATTATATTTCAAATAATTTACCTTTCTCATCTCGGAGTTTACTCTCGTATTAAATATCACAATTATTTATCTTAACAAAATTTTTTTGATAATGGTTTCTAATAGATTAATTGTACACGATTAATAATTCTCTTATATAAAAGTAACATTAGGGGTTGATATGGACCTTGATTCCTAAAAAAAAAAATCAACCTTTAAACTTTTTAAAATTTATAAAAATATAAATTATTCTAGTGATACCATACATTTAATGATAACATCATGTGGAAATAACTCAAAAACCATAAAGAAAAGATGTGGATTCTAAATGATATACGTATTGGAAAGAAAGAGAGATAGGAAGGGACAAATGTTAACAATGAAAGGTATGGGCATATGCCATCCACCATCTTTTGGAATATTATTACCCTTCAAACTGCATGGATTGTTCAATTTTCTTTTTTCTTGTTAGACTCAGGAGTTTAATTTATTATTAAAATTTTGTTTTATATTTATATTTTTATAGATATTTTTAATTAAAAAACAATATTAAATATGAATCAATTTAAAATTCTTTAAAAAAATTATTTAAAATGGTATTTTTTTTTAATGCAAAATTTTCATTTGGACAGAATGTTGGGATATCCGATTCCGTTTTGAAGGATATGCCGTCCAGAATTGATGAAAGAATTATATAAAAAGATATTATAAGCTGAAAGTTTGTATACTCATGGACGTTTATCAACCGTTGATTTTTATTTTTATTCTTAATTTTTAAATAAATTTAAAAAATATATAAAGATTTAAGGTATCTGAGATTTAGGATTTATGAATTTAAGGTTTAAAATTGTAAAGGACAAGATTCAAGGTTTCAGAACTTTTTAAAATATTAAATTAATTTTTTAAATATCTTGAATTTAAAATAATTATTATTATTATTATAATGGGATGGCTCATATTTGTCCGTACACTTACGGATTGTGAGTTAAGCTCCCCCGATTCAAAGAAGTGATTAAAATTTTATGTTGAGATTTCAAAAATTAGGGTTTAAGTTCTGATGTGAATATCTTTTTCTCTTAAAATTATAATGTAATCTTTGATTATATATAAAAAAAGGGATTATTATTGCAATATATAATTACTTCATTAGAGCTATTTTTCTATGTTATTATTTTGGATTAAAGAACATATCTTTCGCGTATGAGTTTATAATGCCACTAAATCACACACTAAAAATTTATTAAAAAAATCTTACCGTCAGTAAAATCATATTTAAATTTAATCTTTTCCCTTAAAATTTTCATTCTTCTCAATTATGGGTGTTCAAATATTTAACCAATTAATATTAACCGAACTTTTTATTCTTTAACCGTTAATCGAATCAAAATTATTAATTATCCAATTTCGAACCGATTTCGAAATATAATTAACTGATTTCAGTTATTAATTATTAATTATTCGATTTCGAACAAATTTCAAAATATAATTAACCGATTTCAATTATTAATTATTAAGTTCAATTAATTATCCGATTCCGATCGAATTAAATTGATTAATCAATCAATTAATTAGATTAAATTAATTAATTTAATTTTAACTAAAATTTGAAAAATCTATCCTCAATAAATAAATATATATAAAAGAATCCTTTTCCTTTTCAGCTTTGGGTATTTTTTCTGCTTCTTATTTTCTAATAAGAAAATAATCAATAGCGACATTGTGCTTACAGGAAACTATTAGCGTGCAGTACAGGCAATTCTAAGAAATTAACACAAGCCAAAAGATATGCGTGTATATATATATAATATAAAGGAAACAAGAAGAAATATATTTGCAGGCAAGAAGAGGAGATGCAGGGCGCATTATTTACCGTCACGAAAAAGCCAAACCCACACTTCAACCTTCTTTCTTTTTCATTATCAATCAAACAAAAAGGAAAAAAAAAAAAAAGAGACTCAAACCGTTTTTACGTTCATCTTCAGTTGAGTTCAATCAGCAAGGTGACTCTTATTTATTTATTTATTTATTAATGTTCCGAAATTCTTTGTTCTTATTATTTTAATGAGATTTCTTGATTCTTCGTTTTTCTGAATTGTGTTTTCGTTTTGCCATCCGCCGTTTGGATTCCATTAACTTCATATTTAATTATTTTCAGTGATTTCGTTTCGTTATATCAAAAAATTTTCTCAGAAAAAAAAAATTTAAAATTTGACCCGCCATTACGGTTTTCGTGTTTCTTGGTTAACCGTGTTCTTCCACTAGAGCCGTGATCGAGTTGACTCACTTCCTATCCCCTATACTATTGGAATTTGGAAATTGGGTCATGGTCTAAACCACCCCCATGGGCTCCTAAATCGTCGGACTCATTGGTCAGCTATTCATCAATCTCTGTCATGTTCTTCAAGCATGAAGACTTAGATTAAGACAAGGAAACCATGTCCTTTTTTTTTATTAGATGCTATTTTAAAAACGGACCAATCACGCGCTATTTCTTGTTTAATTTTCCCCATTATGTTTTAATCTAATCTAGTTCATGGTCGGTGTGCGCTGTGTTGTCTGTACAACAACTTGTCAGGCTGTCAATGTCTATCTTTTGACAACCCCGTTATCGTTTACCTTTCCTTTCATTTAATAAGACCAGTCGCTTTGACTATAGAATATGTCAACCTTGGCTTGCTTATTGTATTAACACATTCTTGCTTGCTTTTCTCGTGTTGTATTCCATCTGTTGGGTCATAATTTGATCCTTTTATCCTTTTTGCAGGCGACCCTCGTTAAATTGAGACTTTTGCACTGGTTTGTTATGTTTATTTGAGGATTTGTTCATATTGGTTCAATATGGGTTCCATGTCTGGAGTCATTCAACGTCCTTTAATGGCAGCTGCTGCTGTTGCAATGGCGTCTGTTTCTGTTGATTTTCCTGCTAAATTCCCAGCTCCTACATCGGATACTGAAACTTCCATATCTAATTCCTTACCAGAGTCCAATTCATCATTGGTTGATCTGATATCAGCTTCCAAGCTTGCCAACTTGTCTTTTGTTACTAGGATTCGAGTACCGTTACCTAGTTGTAACTTTCCGGTTCCGAATTCAGGCCAGAATTTCGTTCCGAACATGCTGTGTTCTTCTATTGCTTCTTCTCCTCTGTTGGTTAATTTATATCAGTCAGCTGAGTTAGCTAAAGGATCTAAGCCAGCTGCATTTCCAGAGAGTGTTCCTGCTGCAGTGCCTGATGTTTTGTACAGATGGCATTTGCCTGAACCGACTGCGTTCGATATTTCTGGGACTTCAGATTGTTCATCGGTGAAGTCTCGTACGGTTGTTGTGTTGTTAGGTTGGTTAGGATCCAAGCAGAAACACCTCAAGAGATATGCAGAGTGGTATACTTCAAGGGGATACCATGTCATTACTTTCACACTTCCAATGGTCGACATTCTCAGTTACCAAGCTGGTGGGAAAGCCGAGCAAAACGTAGACATGCTTGTGAATCACTTGGCTGATTGGTTAGAAGAGGAGCATGGAAAAAACCTGGTTTTCCACACTTTTAGCAATACTGGATGGTTAATGTAAGTTATCTCCACAAGTACATTTGTACATACATGCATGAAGAACAACATTTCTATTGTTTACTCTAGTTATCTGAAGTGATTTTTGTGTTGGGTTTCGTCTTGTTGCAGGTACGGAACTATTCTTGAGAAGTTTCAGAAAGAAGATCCTTCTTTAATGGAAAGGATCAAAGGTTGCATTGTGGATTCAGCCCCTGTTGCAGCCCCTGACCCTCAGGTAAATGATGCTTAAAGCATGTGTTTCAGTTCAGTACAAAGGCAATGCTTAATAAATCATTTTCATATTATTATATTCAGGTTTGGGCTTCGGGTTTCTCTGCCGCTTTTCTGAAGAAACGTAGTTTTGCAACAAAAGGATCTGCGAACTCGAGTGAATCGGATATGGAGGCATCGAGTGGCAAAAGTGAAGTCTCAAAACCCAAGCCTGCAGTAACTGAAGCTGCTATGCTACTTGTCCTGGAGAAGTTCTTTGAGGTGGTTTTGAATCTTCCTAGTATTAACAGGTAATAATCCCCTTGAAACCTGTAAATAAGTTCCGATTTTTTACTGCTCTGTTCTACTTCCCAATGTTTGAGTCATTCTTTGCAACTGAGAATCATTGCAGTGCACAGTTTTTTCAATATTTTTATACATGATATATGTTCTCTCTATGCTTTAATGCATTCTCCAATGTGATTTATGATTGCCACCGGAAGTCATCCCGATGTTCAATAAAATTGACATAATTTGATATTGTATCATCTTGCAGGAGGCTTTCTGATGTGATGGGTTTGCTGTCATACAAACAACCTACCTGTCCACAGTTATATATTTACAGCTCTGCAGATGGAGTCATCCCTGCACATTCCGTGGAATCGTTCATAGAGAAGCAAAAGAGATTGGGGCACGAGGTTCGGGCCTGCAACTTTGTCTTCACACCACATGTTGATCATTTTAGGAATGACCCAAATCTGTATTCAAGTCAGCTCAGCCAGTTTTTGGAGGACTGTGTGCTTACTTGTTGCAAACATTCTTAAGTACATTGAAGCACTGCCATAACCAAATTCTTTTATTTTTTATTTTTTATCTTTAAAAGGAAAATCCTATAGTTTATATACTCAAAAAGCCGGCACTCGAATAGAGATCAGTGAAGAACTGCTAACATTCAACATGTTTGAAGTTCAAATCTCGAGTTCTGTAATCTCAAACGTGTATTTACATATGACATTCATTCTTAAAGTTATTTCAAGGTCGATAGAGAACATAGTTTTCTTCTTTTGCCTTGTAAGAAAACTAGTATATTAAAGCAAGCTTTGTTAAAAAAATTCCATACAAATATACAAAATAGAGTGTAAAACAACCTTTTTTACATTTGTAACAGTGATTTACTGCTCACTCTTCCACATTCCATAAACAAAACAATCTCCTGTAACATTTGTTAAGCCATCTTGAAAGTGTCTACATCTTCCAGTCTCTGTGAGATTGCCTGCTGCAGACACTTGAAAGCTGTGTGATAATTCAAGAACCCCATGAACCAGATATCAAAACCATCCACTATCACAATTTCCATGTACTTTTGCCATGGTTTCTTCATGTTTTCACTCTGGTTCACCCCCTTTATAACCACAACCTTGTAATGGACTCTCACATATTCTCCATTTGCACAAGGGACTTTGATTGATCTTTCACTACAAAAGGCAGCCTTTTCAGATGAGATGAAAAGTAGGCCTGCAATAGGGCCTGCCGTTGTTGATAAGTAACATTGGCAAGCCTTCAACAGCTTCTCTCCTTCTCTGAAACTAAATAATTGCTTGAAAATCTTCTCCAATCCTCCTACTTGAAGAATCCTTGCCCCTAAACTCAGCTTTCCCTTCACTGTTTCACTGATCTTTTTCCCCAATCTCACTGCAGTTTAAAAAAATGTAAACTTTAGCTTTCATTTCACTCTAATCTTAAAGAGACATTAATATAGCTGATAGCATCAGAGTGTTTCATACCATGCTCTCGGACACCATGGGCGAATGTATCAGCTTTCTTCCCTAGCAAGTTCATCCTTTTAAGTACAAAGTTTCCTTCGCCTGCAGTTATAAACAATTTCCCATTAGAAAACGAAAACATCCCATATCTACCATTAGTAAGTATTGAAAGGGAGGCCTACTTTTTATTGACCCTTGTTGTGAAATGTGGTATTGGCCTGCAGCATCAGGTAAGTATTGCCTTGATGTTCTTCTCTTAGCTCCATATGCTGTTGCTTTGATTGGAACTCCAATAACTTGTTTAAGCATCTGATTCTTCATTTTTTTCTTTCTTTCTTTTGAAGAATGAAATGGAATACAATGCCAACAAGGTGTTGAATGTTTCTTGAGGTTGTGATGAATCATGTTTTTTGGGAAATGGGGTGTAATTAAAGGGGGTGCAGAAGTGGAAGTTGAATCCAACTTTTTTGGTGCATGAGTCACTAATAGCTCATCACTTCCAAAAGTTAGAATTTAAAAGAAATAGATTATAAGAAGATTTGGTTTCATTTCAGAAAAAGATGTTGTGGAAAGTTTCAAAATCCTTCTTACTGTAGTCCTCCAACATGGTCAATAGCCCATGCTCTAATATAAATATGTCCAATACGGGTAAACAGAAAACACCCAGGGGAAGGATGATAACTATAAGGCTACTAGAAACAATGAAACCACCTGAAGCAAACTCATTTACTTTGGTTTAATTAAATTTCCAAGAAATCTATGGAAAAGGCAGAGTGTATGCAAATGGGCAGTGCAGTTCAAAAATATAAAGCAATACCCTGTAAAGTTGAGACTCCCTTTTCTCTTTTACCCACTCTAAGAAGATGTGCTTCTGCAACTTTCTGAGGTGGCAAACATATGATAACACGCAGCTTACACGATAATGTGAATGTGAAGTTGAGTTACGTCGGTTAAAGTAATAAGTTTTCATGTCTAATAAATTTGGGTTTCGAATCTAACGAATTTTTATCTGCAAAATACGATTTCATTATATATATATATATATATGGGGAGGGATCCATTTACACCAAGTGTAAAACTCATTAAGTTACATCATTTTTAGACCATTAGATCAAATAAATTTGTGGCTCAGATTAAAATAACTTAGTTTTGTTTTAAATATACTCAATTAGATAAATAATTTTACAAGTAAGGTGAGACTGAGTGGTTTACAAGAAAAATCTATCAATGAAATCCAGCCACTTGATGGAAGGCAATTTGACTCTTTGGACGAGGCTGAAAGGTTTTATAAAACTTTTGCTCCGGAGCAAGGTTCTGCCAAAGCTCCTTGCTTGTGCCTAGAGAAGTGTCTGTAGTACTTTCACATGCTCCTAGATTTATCCTTGCAATCTCTTTTCCTTTGCACAGTCAATCAGAATTACAGCTACAATCTTAATTTTATCAGTCAAGGGATGTTTAAAAGCTCAGGAAGTGGGTTCCAATGGTGAAAGAAATGGTCATATGCTTATCTGGAATGCATTCTTTACTTGGTGGGAATGAATGGGCAGTAGGCCAATGCAATCAAGTCTATGATAATATGAAGCTTTTTTGCTTACCATAAAAGCAAAACGCAAGAACTGAAGGCTGGTCTTTTGACAAGGAAAACACAGAATAGGAGCATTCCCTATATGGCATGACAGCATTAGGAGTCTACATTCTCACTCCCTAAATTAATTCAATAAAGTCGTTAATTGGCCCACAAAAAGGGTTGGCTGCCTTTTAGAGGTGCTGGCAACACGGAAAATTAGTAGTTGGTAAGATCTCATTAGTAAGTCTCCATAACTTTTTTTTTTCTTAAAGTATTTATCGGAATAAGTCCATTCATTTATCTTTTATATTTTGTAGATCCATTAAGAGGATAAATGTTAGTCACGAATTTTAAAGCTATTCCATACTTAAGACGAAGATCGAATCATCGATCATTGATTAAGATAGTAAGTCTCCAGAACTTTAAAGGATTTCATTATGGGAATTACTCCTTTGTAAATAAACACTCTTAGGGAACTTCAAAGTGAAGGTTCAATCGTAAAACAGTTTCAGTAATCAAATTAGATCAGTTCGATCGGTTAATTCAGTTTTAATCGAAATTTGAATACCCTTAGGAAATACCAAAAATACAATGAATTACCAAAAACTACGAGGATATATAAAAAATTATGAGTGAATACTAGAAATTGAAGATGTACAAAAAAACTATGAGGGAATACTAAAAAATATGAGGAAGTATCAAAATTACGAGAGAATACCATAAAACTTGAAGAAATATAAAAAAATGAGGATGTACCAAAACATATAAGGAAGTACAAAAAATTATGAGAGAATATAAAAAAAATATGATGATATAAAAATATTATTTACCAAAATTATGAAGATGTGCCAAAAATTACAAGAGAATACCAAAAAATAAGAGGGAATATCAAAATTTATGAGAGAATAACATAAAACCTAAGGAAACACCAAAAAAGTGAGGAAATATAAAAAATTATGAATATATATCAAAACATATGAAGAATTACAAAAAAAATACAAGGAATACCAAAAAATATGAAAAAGTACCAAAGCAAATATGAGGATTTACCAAAAAATACGAGAAAGTATAAAAAAATTATTAGAGAATACAATAAAATTTGAGGAAGTATAAAAAATGATGGGGATGTATCAAAACATATGAAAAAATACCAAGAATTATGAGGGAATACAAAAAAAAAATGAGAATATATAAAAATTTATGAGAAAATAAAAAAATAAAGAAATATTAAAAATTATGAGAGAATATCAAATAACATGAGAGGATACTAAAAATTGTGAGGGATATCAATTTTTGTTTCGTCTCAATATTTTTTTCATTTATTTAATTTTTTGTATTTTTTAAATTATCACGAAATATAATTTTTTGCTAATTTTTAGCATTAAAAATCATAATTTAACAGTCACAAATTTTATACATGAGAATTTTATATATTGATAAATAATAAACTATTAGAAATGTCACATAAAAATATTTGTAGGGGAAGCGAGGGCCCTTACCTGGCACCCCTAACTTCATCTTTGATCTATCACTTAAAATGTGGAAACAAGTGGTGGAGTAGAACAATTTTTGTAAATACTTGCTCCCCACCAACTCTTTCATTACCATCCCTAATGGGAATTGCAATTACTTGATCGAAATTAGCCATTTTTAAGTGGATAAATTCTGCTATTAATCCATTTATTATTGTAAGTTATAGAATTTAACCATTTTTAAATGGATAAATTCTGCTAAAATTGCTGTCCTATTCATAAACTCTGCCACATTTACAGTTGCCAATTGCACAATTACCTGCATAGATACCTGTAAATTCTCTCCCAATGGCAGACTAAACACATTGCTCTTGTAAATAACAATTCCAATGAGTAAAAATTGACATAAAATAGAATTTAAATTTGATCCTTAATTAAGGATGGTGTATAATGTATATTCAATCTAGAACAATTTGTTTTTACATTTGTAACAGTGATTTACTGATTACACATCCTCATTTCATCAACAAAATTTCTTAAGCCACCTAGAAAGTGTCAACATCACCCAGTCTCTGTGAGAGTACCTGCTGCAGACATTTGAAAGCTTTGTGGTAATTCAAGAACCCCATGAACCAGATATCGAAACCATCCACTGTCGCAATTTCCATGTACTTTTGCCATGGTTTCTTCATGTTCTCACTCTGGTTCACCCCCTTTATTTTCTCAACCGGAACCACTACCTTGTAATGGACTCTCTGAAATTCTCCATTTGCACAAGGTACTTTGATTAATCTCTCGCTGCAAAAGGCAACCTTTTCAGATGAGATGAAAAGGAGGCCAGCAATAGGGCCTGCTGTTGTTGATAAATAGCATTGGCAAGCCTTCAACAGCTTCTCTTCTTCTTTGAAACTAAACAATTGCTTGAAAATCTTCTCCAACCCTCCTACTTGAAGAATCCTTGCCCCTAAACTCAGCTTTCCCTTCACTGTTTCACTGATCTTTGGCCCCAGTCTCACTGTAGTTTCAAAAATTAAAACTTTAGCTTTCATTTCACTTTAATCTTAAGAGATATCAATAGATCTGAGAGCTTAAGTGTGTTTCATACCATGCTCTCGGACTCCATGGGCGAACGTATCGGCTTTCTTCCCTAG
Organism: Gossypioides kirkii; assembly: GCA_005610355.1. Lineage (NCBI taxonomy): Eukaryota > Viridiplantae > Streptophyta > Magnoliopsida > Malvales > Malvaceae > Gossypioides > Gossypioides kirkii. The sequence continues at coordinate 38,261,388 of CP032246.1, forward strand.
CAAGTTCATCCTTTTGAGTACAAAGTTTCCTTTGCCTGCAATTACAAACAGTTTCTCATTAGAAAAAAGAAACAACTTTAACATGAAATTCCCATATCCACCATTAGTGAAGATTGAAAGGGAGACCTACTTTTTGTACACCCTTGTGATGAAACGTGGTATTGGCCAGCAGCATCAGGTAAGTATTGCCTTGATGTTCTTCTCTCAACTCTATAAGTTGTTGCTTTGATTGGTACTTCAATAACTTGTTTAAGCATCTGGTTCTTCATTTTTTTTTCTTTTATTTTTATGAGTGAAATGGAATTCAATGCCAACGAGCTGTTGAACGTTTCTTGAGGTTGTGATGAATCACGTTTTTTGGGAAATGGTGTGTATTTAAAGGGGGTGTAGAAGTGGAAGTTGAATCTAACTTTTTTGGTGCACCAGTCACCAATAGCTCATCACCATGGAAAAGGCATAGTCATTGAAAATGGGCAGTGCAGTAAAAAATATAAAACAATAGCCTGTGTAGTTGAGACAACCTTTTAAATTAACCTCTTTTTTTTCTCTTTTACCTACTCTAAGAAGATGTGGTTTTGCTACTTTCTGAGTTGGCATTGTAGCTTTCTGATGTCTGCCACTCCTTACTGGTCAAGAAAGAAAAGCAATGAAAGATTCACATCAACCAGCTAAATTGTAGTGTCATCCATGAGCATGTGAGATCATCTGTGATGCTGAACAGCATCTTTGTTTATTGGACATTTTAAAGAGCTCTGAGTAGTAGCACTCTCCAAAGTTGTTGGGGTATTATTTTAAGTTGGGTTTCTTTGTTTAAGAAATGATAAATGTTGGTATTTCATATTATTTTCACAATACTTTTGTTGCTAACAATTTGGTGAGCAATGATTCATTTGCTTTGCAGTTTGTAGCTCTCTATGTTTAGCACAGGTGAAAAGATGGTAAAGTGGAGGGTTTATAAATAGCTCAAAAATGGTTTAAAATTTCCAAATTCATTATCCATACAATCTCTTTTCTTAAGGTCAGGAATTATGGCTAAAATCTTCATTTTCTTTTCCATTTATTTTCCTCTGTCAGTCAAGGGATCTTTAAAACCTCAGGAGCTTCTATTCTATATGTGATGAAAAAGGGGACAGAGTGGGGTTCAAACAAAAGAAGCAACCACACCAAGTTAGTGTGCATACGCTTATCTGGAATGCATTCATTCTTTAATTTGTAATACTGAGGTGGAAATGAATGGTGAGTAGGCCATGTAAGACTCACATCACCTGCTTTTTTCCAATGCCAAATCAGCAATCACGGTAATTTATTCAAGTAACTCAAAAATTTTTATTATTTATGAAAATAATGATTCAAGTTCAAAAATATATATCAAAATGACTTAAAATAAACAGTAAAAATTGATATTGGCCATCTAATAACTGACACCATCTTCTTAGACATAAAAATTTGTGTTTTTTGGTATTGGCCATGCAATGGCTGACACCTATGTATTTTTTTAATACGATATTTTATTGATATATGAAAATACTAGAATTTGAAAAAAAAAATTTGATATTGGCAATTGCATGACCGACACCCTCTTTTAATTTGATAAAAAATCAAATTTTTGGGTGTTGGTCATGCAATGGCCGACACCCCTATTTATCTGATAAAAAAATTAAATTTTTTTTGTGTTGGTCATACAATGGCCGATACCGTTATTTATTGATAAAAAAATTCAAATTTTTTAGTGTTGGTCATGCAATGGTCGACACCCCCTTTTTCAGATAAAAAATTTCAAATTTTTTTTGTGTAGGCCATTGTATGGCCGACACTCTTTTTTATCTGAATAAAAAATTAAATTTTTGGGTTTGTCAGATAAAAAATTCGAATTTTTTTGTGTTAGCCATGTCATGACCGACACCTCTTTTTATCTGGTAAAAAAATTAATTTTTTTTGTTATTGGCTATGCAATGGCCGACACCCTCTTTTTGTCAAATAAAAAATTTAATTTTTTTTGTGTTGGCCATGCCGTGGTCGACACTCTTTTTTAATCTGGTAAAAAATTAAAATTTTTTTGGTGTTGGTCATGCAATGACCGACACCAACTTTCTCTTATTTTTTATATATAAGGTTTAGTTTTTTGATTTTGAAATTGTAAGTAAGAAATATTTATCTTAAAATAACAATAAAATGAGAGTGTTTTATTATTTATCATTAGATGGGTGTTTTGTTTTGAGGGATAGTTGTAAAGTGTACAATCGAATTTCGGGGTTGAACTATATACTGTCATGTATTGCCAGAGTTGAATTATATATTATCATGTGAAGCGGCAAAGATATGTCTTTAGTGGTAAGATGATTTTCTGCGCCATTGAAGACTATTCGAGATGCGCAACGCAGATGGACATTATCTACGTTGGAATAATTTGTTATCATAGAAAATACTGTTGAATAGCTAATCCAACGTAGATATATTGTTGCTCTATGTAGGCGTTGTGGTAAGGCCATAAAGGTTATGCTGTCAAAGGTCGGATGACTTTCTCTGTCATTAATAGGTAACCAAGATCGACTGCGTTGTGTCTTACAAACTGAAAAAGGGCAAGCCGAGCAAGTTTCTCGATACTAACGTTTGCAGGTCGGTATTCAAGCAGATGAACATTATCTATATTTATATTTTGTTATATTTGTAAAAAAAATTTAAATTTTGTGTATTAATATTAAAAAATAATTGTAATTTATTGTATCTGTAAATTTAATTTGTTACTTAGTAATATTCAATAATGTTTGTATTTTGTGTTGTGAAAATGTGGAGAAATAAATATTATTGAAAAAAATGATATAAATTTTCAAAAAAGAATAATTAGAAATTAAATTTAAAAGATGAATAAAATTAGAAATTTAAATAAAAATATATAGGAAATTAGAAATTAAATTTAAAATAAAGTCAAAATTACAAATTGAATTTAAAAAGTAAACGGAAAAAAATCAAAATTGAGTAGATCCCGGTACGTCCCCGGTGCTGGTGTGTAACAGTTCGGCTTCCTCCGGGCTCGGCGAGGTCGAGGTCGTAGTACGGTTTGTTCAGAAGGCGTTACATTGGTGTTCGTCGGCTCATCCTCGATGGTGTCAACGTTGGGTGTCCCGATCGGCGTACGTAGAAAGGTGGTAAAATCGTACGTATCATCAACGTAATTGGGAGTAGATTGAGTAACCTGAGGTGCCGAGCCAAAAATATCCTCCATTATCGGTGTATGCTCTTCCGGATGGATCTCCGGTTGATATGAGGAAGAACCGGAGTAACATGAACGTTGAAGGTCGGGGTCGACGCCAAAAATCTCCTCCATGGAACGATGATAATAATCGTGTAGCAAAAAAGACGAAGAGCCGGATGTTTGATATTGGGGATCGGGTTGGTGCTCCGGCTGGTACTCGGGTTGGTCCTAAGCCTCGTAATTGGGCTCGTCAGCGGGCTCGTCATTGGGCTTATCCTCGAGCTCGAAATCTGAACCGGGGATCTTACCATGATGTCCATATGCGTTATTCGTCGGACCCCATCGATTGCCTTCCGGAATAAGTCTCTTCAGGTATACTCCCCGGGATCAATCATCCGCATCCCGTATACCATATACCATTGCATGTAATATGGGGTACCAGAATAATCCCCGTTACACAAATATAAGGTTGAACACTTATTTGCCCGGTCATTCCAAAGCATGATATATACTTGAAGATCATGAGCTCAATTTATTCTGTTTTTACCATGTCCCTTTTTGTCGAGTTAATGGGTCTCATCGAGTTGGAAGGGAGGGTTCGAGATATGTTGTATAACACCGAACTGTCGTAAAACCCGATCCCAGCGTGCCATTCCACCATATGAAAATTGAATACCGACACATTATACGAGAATAGTTGATAATTGTACTGGTAAACAAATGGTGGAATGAAAGGCATAATTTCGTCTAAAATATAAGGCTGCCACACGAACTGCACAATATAAAAACACGAATTTAGTTAAAAAATTTCGAAAATCTAAAAAATATTAGATTTGTTTTTGTAAAATAAATATTTCGAAAATGTATTTTTTATATTTCCAAAATGTAAAAAATATTTGTAAAAAATATCAGATTTTTGTTTTTTAAAAATTCGAAAATATAAAAAATATTTTGAAAATAGAAAAAATATTATAAAAAATTCAAAAATATATCTTACACCGTCTCTTCCATGTTTGTCTAACCAGCGACGTAAATGGGGACATTTTTCGTGTCGCCCAAGTCCCAGAACTAAATGTTATCTGAAAAATTAAAAAATAATTAGAATAAAAATAATAATTAATAAAATTAAAAAAAATAAAATTGAGACATCGAGTCACCTATTAACTAGTGGTATTGAATACAGCATGTGTACGAGGTTGGCGATGGAAGACAGTCGGTATAATATTCATGATTGGAGCAAATACGTGCAGTCGCCCATGGCATGAACTACGGGATTTGTCACTCGACAAAGCTCTCGGTACAATGTTGCCAACACTGTCGAGCCCCAACTTAATTTTCCCGTTGCCTTGAAATCATCCAACAATGGGAGGTAGATGATGCTTATTCTATTTTGGCTAGTATTTGGAATAAGGATACCGCCTAGTAACTGTAAAAGAAAAGCGCGAGCATGGTAGATAATGTCCAGCTGCGTTGGATTTTGAGAGAGATGTCGAAAGTTAACGTACAACCACGTAAACTTTAAAAACGGTAATTTTCTATTTTCAGTGTCCGGGGGTACCTTGCCAAGTAACCGGTAGCAAGTGCCATAAGGATCGTCTACTATACCCGGACCCGTTACCGCATCACCTTCAACGGGTAGCCCGAGCTGGATTGCAACGTCTTCTAATGTAATTGTTATTAAATCGGGAGGTGAAACGTGTGAGTCTCGGGACGCCATCTTTCGACTAAGGTCGTTATTAAATCGGCCCGGATATTCATGTTTTTAATGCGGGCAACAATCCCGAACCTCGCATCTTCTATATATTGTTGAGCCAATCTATGAGGCTTATAGCCCGGATAATGATGCCGGGATCTAACCATCCTATAAAATTCCGAATCTGCTCGAATCACGCCCACACGGTGGTTGTCATGACTACGAAGAATGACATTCGAATCCATAATGTGATGGACGATACTTGATCAACGGTGAAATTGGGGTGTTGGTGAGTTGGAATTTCGGTTTTGATGAGCTGAAATTTTGGTTTAGGTGAGCTAGAATTTGGGTGGTCCAATACTATTTATAGCAGGGACCATTGATGATATTTTTGTAATTTTAATGTCAATTAAGGTTATTTTGGTTAATAAATTTAAAATTTGATAAAAATTATAATATAATAATAATTTTTTATTCAAATATTTAAAATTAGTAAATAATGTATTGTCAAATCCACACATTATTTGATAAAAATTATAATATAATAATAATTTTTTATTTAAATATTCAAATTTAGTAAATAATGTATTGTCAAATCAACACATTATTTGATAAAAATTGTAATATAATAATAATTTTTGTTTTAAATGTTCAAATTTAATAAATAATGTAATGTTAAATCAATATATTATTTGATAAAATTATTATATAATAATAATTTTTTATTTAAATATTTAAATTTAGTAAATAATGTATTGTCAAATAAACATATTATTTGATAAAAATTGTAATATAATAATATTTTTTATTTAAATATTCAAATTTAATAAATAATGTATTGTCAAATCAACACATTATTTCATAAAAATTGTAATATAATAATAATTTTTATTTAAATGTTTAAATTTAGTAAATAATTTATTGTCAAATCAACACATTATTTGATAAAAATTATAATATAATAATAATTTTTTATTTAAATATTAAAATTTGATAAATAATGTATTATCAAATCAACACATTATTTGATAAAAGTTGTAATATAATAATGATTTTTGATTTAAATATTCAAATTTAGTAAATAATGTATTATCAAATCAACACATTATTTGATAAAAATTGTAATATAATAATAATTTGTAATTTAAATATGAAAATTTGATTAATAATGTATTGTCAAATTAACACAATATTTGATATAAATTGAAATAATCTTTTTTATTTAAATAATGTTAAATTAATTTTAAATGTAATTTAAATTTTAACTTCAAATTTAAAGTAGAATTTTAAATTTAAACTTATATAATTATGAAGTTTAAATTATTTAAATTTAAACATGTACCTTAATTTTCAAATTAATTTCAACTTAAATTAATTATCAAATTAATTTTTTCACAAATATTCTTCATGTATACTAGTAGATATGCGCTCATTCTTCGTCGGACAATCCGACATTACGAGAGGATTGACCGAAAATATAAACACGATGTGGGCAAGTGGATCGGTTATGGCCAGGCCTTCAGTAAACATTGCATAATTTCGATTCCCCCGTCTCCTTAATGTTCATATCAGAGCGAATCCTCGTCGAAGGTGGTCGATCTCTAGGCTTTCTACGGAGACTATGGTCCGGCAGCATCTCAAAAGCAACCGGTGGAACTTCCCAGTTCGATAGATCAGGCATTACGGGAAATTCATTCTCCCAGATACGCAATGTGCGTTGCAACGTGTACACCTCGTCTCTGAATTGTTCGACATTTAAATTTGCAGTCGCACACGTTGCATGAACATGCGCACACAGATATCAGAGAGCTTGAAATCTAAAGCACTTGCATCGTCTATTTGCCAGATCAACTGTGTACGACCTCGATGGAACACCCGAGCGATGACCGGTGTACTTTGAAACCCGAAAAATCTTCAACTCCCGCAAATAAATTTCTGCGTTCATCGTTCGAGCTCTCTGACTGTTTGCCGCCATGGCCCTTCGAATGTCCTCAATGTACACGTGTCCGGCCTCCATCTGCGCCACTTGTCACTACCCCATCCCAGGCATCAATGTGACCAACCTATAGAAGGTTACCGGGAAAACAACAGCAATTGGTAAATGTCGTGTTCGCCTCAAGATGGAGTTAACCAACTTAACCAGGTTGGTCGTCATCTGGTCATACCGAGCCCCCTCATTGTAACTTTGTGTCTATTGATATGTCTGGACGCTACCCAACCATCCACGAAGATTTTTGCCATTTGGTAAATGTTTCATCTTAGATTCAAGCTTTGCGAACTTTTGCCTGAATCTCCGCAGTTCAAATTGATGAGCTGCATATGTATGGAATTTCGAATAAGTATTTTTATATTTCACAAACTAATAAAATTGAATAAAAAAATACAAACAATAATTATTACCCATTTTCACGAGTTTTGGTTTCCATCCTTTATTTTTATAATCACTATGAAAGTTTGTCGACATGTGTCGGATGCAATAAACGGACCTCTACGGAACCTCCGATCGCCTTCTTGCAGCAAGTAGTCCCTTCGATCTGTCCGATATAAGGCAAACGTTGTCTTGTCTAACAACGTGCATCCTCAGATTTTTTAAGAAAAATTCTTATGACTCGAAGCACTGTTTCTCGATTATGGTGAATTCGATCGAAAGTACATTTCAGTTACCGTCTTGTGCAACAACAATCAGTAGTATTTGCATGTATTTACCATACAGTCAGGTTCCATCAACTTGCACCATCAGTTTGCGGTGAGGGAAGACCTTAACACACGGGTTAAACATCCAAAACAATCGGTGAAAACGTCATTATTCCGGATCAATCACCCTGTCTGGACCTTCATACAGCAGTGTTTGTAAATTAGTTATTGTCCCCGGTATATACTCTCGCATCGCGACTATCTACCCTTAGAGCTTGTTGTATGACGCATCCCAATCACCATACGACTCTAGCATAACCATTTGCTTCGCCCACCATGCCTTTCGGTACAAAACCTTATAATTGAAGCGAGCTTGTATGGCCGAAATATAGACCGATACCTTATTCAATGGGGACGTTTTCGCCATAAGCATGATGCAATTGCATATGGTCTTTGCATTTAACTTCCGATGGTCTAGCGTCATACGAGCCATGGTGCATGTGTGTGGACCTTCCATTTTCCTTATTGTCCACAGCTAAGTCCGCTGCATTAACGCGGCTCGAATACGCCACTTACACCCACTCTCGATTTTTCAACATTCTCCGATGTACAAAGACTACGACGACTTCGTTAGTTTATAATCCATAGCTAACTTTAAGTTGTATTATTTTATTGCATTTAAACAGTCCTTCTTATTCTCAAATTGTTGTCCTACGAACAACTCTTCTTCGTCAGTTTGTTCGTTGAGTAGGTGAGTCGGAACTTTGTTTCTATATTCCAAAAACTCACGAGCTCGACCCGCATCTGGGTCTATGTCAGTCATGAAGGCCCCCGGATTATTCCTAATAACTATACTCGAGCTCGTATTTCCTCTTGAATGGGTGTTAACATCATCACCCTCCACTGACCCCTCATCATCTAAGTCTTCGGGGATGTCATCCAAATTGGGGTATTCCAAAACTTCATTTTCGTCATCATCTTCTATTGGGGCCAACACTTTCAGATGAAATTGTAGACAATGACACATGTTTTGGATGTTATACGAACGTTTACCGGTGTTTGGATTTTCTAGAGTGGACCCTCCATAACCCGATTGATCTTCCCAGCATACATTAATATCAATATTTATTCTAAAACGTTTGTTTACTAGATTCAAGACTTGAATTGGTTCGGGGTGTGATATTTTCGTAAACAACTCAATGGGGCATGGATTTTCGATCTCAGATGAGCAATAAATTTCAATCATTGTCCCTAGATCATCATTATCAACAAACTCCATTTTGGAGAACTTGATCGGATCTGATGAAACCGAAAATTTGTAAAACAGTCTCAACATTTGCTTCCCACAATGAGTAGCTATCTTTGTACTAATCTTCCGTTTCAATTCCTCCAGTGAAATACGCTTGTTCAGTCTCATTCTGATTTTTTCTCGGCTTTCAAGTACACAACATCCATCATCTGTATTGATAATTTTTCCATCAAAATAAACATAAACAAAGAAAATGTTGGAACTCATATTGAAAAAACTTGTGATCATAAAAAAAATGAATATAAACAAAGAAATTATTGTACTATTAATGAGAACAAAAAACTCAAATTTTTAGTACGGACAGTTATATATATATCTGGTGCCAGAGTTAAAAGTCGATCTCGGTCATTAACTATACTAGTGTTATTTTCTTTTGATTATTTTCGTTTATTTCTTAAAATTAATTTTAATTAATATTTTTAATATTTTTTTAATTTGTCGATAATATTTTTTCCTTAACATTTTCACAACACAATATTTAATAATTTTTTTAATAAATCAAAATTATATTAATATGATAAAATATAAACCTTGTTGAATATTACAACAATACAAATTAAATTTACAGATAAAATAAATTGTAAATAATTGTAAATATTAATACAAGAAATTTTAAATTTTGAACAATAATACAAAATAACCTACAATACCCTAAACTTGCGCAACTCGTCTCGGTTAGATAATGTCCATCTGCCTGAATACCTGGCCAATTTCAATAAATTCTTCTAACCCTCAAGCAATACGGGTCCATATTGCCTGAATACCCGACCAAGTCATCTTGGTCGACCGTTCGATGACAGAGTTCCGTCAACCGACCTTTGATAGCATAACCTTTACGGTTATACCACATAGTTACATTTAGCGGCAATTATATCATCTACATTTAGGATATTCTTCAATGGCGCAAAAAATCGTCTGATCACTGAAGACATATATTTGCCGCTTCACATGACAGTATATAATTCAACTCCAGCAATACATGACAATATATAGCTCAACCCCGAAATTCGATTATACATTTCACAACTATCCCCAAAAACAAAACACTAATCTAATGATAAATAAAAAAAATACTTTCATTTTATTGTTATTTTAAGAGAAATATTTTTACTTACGATTTCAAAATAAAAAAAACTAAACCCTATATATAAAGAATAAGGAAAAGTTGGTGTCGACCATTGCATGACTAACAAAAAAATTAATTTTTTTACCAGATAAAAAAGAGGTGTCGGCCATGGCATGGCCAACACAAAAAAATTCGAATTTTTTATCTGACAAAAAGGGGGTGTTGGCTATGGCATGACCGACACCCAAAAATTTGATTTTTTTTATTCAGATAAAAAGGGATGTCGGCCATGCAATGACCAACACCAAAAAATTTTAAAATTTTTTTATCTGAAAAGGAGGTGTCGGCCATTACATGATCAACACAAAAAAAATTGATTTTTTTATCAAATAAATAGGGGTGTCGGCCATTGCATGACTAACACTAAAATTTTTTTCTGTCAGATAAAAAAGGGAGTGTTGACCATTGAATGGCCAAGACCAATTTTTTTTTTTAAATTCTCGTATTTTCGTATATTAATAAAATATCGTATTAAAAAAATACATAGGTGTCAGCCATTGCATGGCCAACACTAAAAAACACAAATTTTTATGTCTGACACCAATCATTGGGCAGGTGGTGCCGACAATTAGACGGCCAATATCAATTTTTACTGTTCATTTTAGGTAATTTTGATGTATATTTTTAAACTTGAATTATTTTCGTAAATAATAAAATTTTTTGAGTTACTTGAGTAAATTATCCCAGCAATCAAGACTATGATACTATGAAGCATTTGCTTAACATAAAAGCAATCAAGGCTGGTCTTTAGTCAACCTTTTCTCAAGGAAAACATAGCATATGAGCATCCCATAAATGGCATAATATAAGACTGCCACCTCAGGAGCATTCCCTAAATGAATTCGAAAAAGTTGACAATAGGGGCCGAATAAAGGAAGGGTTGGCTGGCTGGCTTTCACAAGTGCTGCCTACACGGAGAAGTAATAGTTGGTAAGATTCATTATAGTTTTTCAGCCTCAGAACCAATTGTGTGCTCTAGCTGTTCAAGCACTTAATGGTAGGCTCCAAGAACACATGAATTGGGATTTGGTTTTGAGAATTTAAGAATTTTGTAAAAAGATCGGAGGGTAAAAATTCAACAGGTTTTGAGGGAGGTATAAATACCGCTACTCATACTCTAGTTAGGTTGATGAAGATCTTTTCTTATGGTTTTCACATTTATCAGGATCCACCTTCAGAGATTGCTGATCAAATTAGAAATGATGGTCAAAATTTACTTATGATTTAAATGCTCCTTTGTAATTGATCTATATTTTATTTCTTTTACCAAAAAAAAATCTATACTATTATTTAAGTTTTTCATTAAGTTTGTCTCACCCTCAACCGAGTCACTAACTTGATAGAAATTAATCGTTTTAAAAGGTTAAATTCTGTTATTAATTCATGTATCATGCATAGGTTGTTGATTCATTCGTGCATAATAGTTTAGTTAATTTTAGTCTATATTTTTTGAAGTTTAAAGCTTTAGTCCCAACCTAAACAATAGTAGTTAAATTCATTAGGTCTATTTTTGTATTGGTCTCATATTATGTGTAAGATGTGGATTTAGTCTTTGTCCTCCAAGTCGATCATTTTTAATTAGTCTCTATGCTTTTTGAATTTTTGTGAGTATTGTGTAAACAACAAACTGACATGACATTACACATGTGATAATATGTTTGTCGTATAATATGTTGAAAAATAACATTATTTAATTTTTTATTGGATTTTATTAGGTAAGCAAGTACTTGACACCAATATTTAGATACATCTCCTAACACTCTAAAATAAGAAAATAAATGAGGAATTAGAAGAAATCAAATAGAAAATTTAATATTTGATTTGATGCAAATAATACACTTATAACATACGTTTTTATATAGACTCAAAGTCTCATTATCCTTGTTTACCTAAGTGATGTGAGATTCAATCTTTCACTAACAAAGTACTTTCCTAAAGATTGCTCACAAAAGTAAAACTTTTTACAACATAAACATTAATAAAATATATTTTTTAATAAGTTGGTGTTGATATTCAATACTCCCCCTCAACACCAACTTTCACCATGCCAAATTGATGACAGAAGCTTTTGAGCTTGTTGCCACATAAGCCTTTTGCAAGCAGGTCTCCAACTTGATCTTCTGTCTTAACATGTTCCAACTCCTCGTGTTGGTTCTAGCAACCTCCCTCATCGCTTTTCTCAATGGAATGTAGCCTCTTGGTCCCATCCTTGTTGATGCTTCTATTGCTCGGCTCATGGTACTTCATTCCCACTTGCATTAGCTCGACCGACTCCTCTTAGCACAATCAAATAGCACCTAGCCTCCGTGGCTTCTCATAGTGCTCACCCTTGGCTTTTGATTCTTCATAGGACTTCACTATAGCTGACAACCTAGTTCGTCTTGAGCAATTCCTAACAAAATATATTTTCTAATAAGTTGCGTTGATATTCAACAAATTACATATTCTAGATGCAATGCCAATTGCAACTCAACCTGTATCTAGATTTTTGTGTAACTTGTCATATATGTAATAACGTTTTTTATGGAAAAACTTTGGACCTTTTTAAGATGTACCTCTAAAAATTTTAGTAGCAATTTTATTGAATTGAAAGTAAGAAAATCAAGTCATACAATGACTCTTAGAAGTCTTTCAATGGGATCAAGTTTCCTTAATTGAAGAGATTTAGTTTCGTAGAAGATTATTCTCGGAAATTTCTATTGTTTTATTAAATTTAAGGAGATTGAGAACACTTAACTTGTTCATTGTAAGGAATATAGTTTAGTGGATAATTGTTTTGCACAAAATGTTATTATTGTTTAGTTTATAACTAATCTTTCAAGCGAAAAGATTTAGTTGGGAGAGTGATCTAGTTAATATATAGAAGTGAGATCGCAAGTTGGTGAATGAGTTGAACTTAAATCGTAACATGTATTACAGATTGATAGTGGATTATTCTCTCGATAAAACCGCGCAAATGTTAGAAGTTTTTGAATTGTATAACTAACTTCTATGTCCATCTCAAATTTTTAATGATTTAATAAGTCTGATTGCAACTAAACATGCAACTAGAAGACAAAATAATGAACTCTCACAATATTAATCAGTTGTACATTCCTCAAATTACTATCGTAGTAAAATGAATTGTGACATTCATTGATCCAATCAAATGAATTATATAATTAATAGTACAATTATTAATAAAATTGAATCAATCTATTTACAAATGAAGTGACTTGATGGTGTACAAGTAATTTTAAGAGTACTGATCAACATACATGCTTCTGAATACTGCCATAATCGAATGAATTATGACATTAATCGTACAATCACTGATTCAATTGAATTGATCTGGAATGATATTATGGTGTTTCCAAGCAGAGTTCTTCAGTACATTGTATCACCACTCTCAAACCCACCCACCTATGAAAAAACAGCACAAATTGCAGCAGAAATCTACCTTGAATTAATCAACATAAAATTTAATTTAATTTTGATCCTTAATTAAGGATCGTATATTCAATCTACAACAACCATTTTTACAATTTCAACAGTGATTTACTGATTACTGCTTCACATTTCATCGACAAAACAATCTCTTAAGCCACCTAGAAAGTGTCTACATCATCCAGTCTCTGTGAGATTGCCTGCTGCAGACACTTGAAAGCTTTGTGATAATTCAGGAACCCCATGAACCAGATATCGAAACCATCCACTGTCACAATTTCCATGTACTTTTGCCACGGTTTCTTCATGTTCTCACTCTGGTTCACCCCCTTTATCTTCTCAACTGAAACCACAACCTTGTAATGGACTCTCACATATTCCCCATTTGGACAAGGGATTTTGATTGATCTCTCACTGCAAAAGGCAACCTTTTCAGATGAGATGAAAAGTAGGCCTGCAATAGGGCCTGCTGTTGTTGATAAATAACATTGGCAAGCCTTTAACAGTTTCTCTCCTTCTCTGAAACTAAACAACTGCGTGAAAACATTCTCCAACCCTCCTACTTGAAGAATCCTTGCCCCTAAACTCAACTTTCCCTTCACTGTTTCACTAATCTTTGGCCCCAATCTCACTGCACTTTCAATAAAAAAAGAGAGAGTAAACTTCAGCTTTCATTTCACTTTAATCTTAAAAGACATTAATTAATATAGCTGATAGCATAATAGTGTTTCATACCATGCTCCCGGACACCGTGGGCGAAGGTACCAGCTTTCTTCCCTATCAAGTTCATCCTTTCGAGTACAAAGTTCCCTTTGCCTGCAGTTACAAACAGTTTCCCATTAGAAAACGAAACATCTTTAATTACCATGAAATTCCCATATCCACCATTAGTAAATATTGAAATGGAGACCTACTTTTTGTAGCCCCTTGTGATGGAATGCGGTATTGGCCTGCAGCATCAGGTAAGTATTGCCTTGATGTCCTTCTCTCCACTTCATATGCTGTTGCTTTGAGTGGAACTCCAATAACTTGTTCAAGTAGCTGATTCTTCATTTTCTTTCTTTCTTTTGATGAATGAAATGGAATTCAATGCCAACGAGCTGTTGAATGGTTCTTCAGGTTGTGATGAATATTGATTTTTGGGAAATGGGATGTATTTAAAGGGGGTATAGATGTGGAAGTTGAATCCAACTTTTTTGGTGCATGAGTCACCAATAGCTCATCACTTCCAAAAGTTAGAATTTAAAAGAAAAAGAAAAAAAAAAGATTATAAGAAGATTTGGGGGTAAAATTAGTGAAAAATGGTTTTTTTTATTTATCGATTATAAGAAGATGTGAAAATAAATTATTTTTTGGTGTTAGAAGTTGACGTGGCAAAAAGTGATCTCTGTAAAAACGTTTTTCGAAAAACACCTTATATCAAACGCGCTTTCTTTTATATTTGAAATAATTGTTTTTATAATATTAAAATTTACCGTATCCACTATGTAGGTTAAAATATAATGACATTTGTAATAATCATTTGAAATATGGAACTGAACTTTATTGTTAGTCTAACTAAGTTCTAAAAAGGGTAATGTAACATTAATAAAGATCCAAATTATAAATATTTGATATAGAAGAGAATGTTCAGTGCTAACCTAACTTACATTACTTGAGTTTCTCGGGTAAGGAGTGTTACAAGCGTTTTCAGAAAAACATTTTTGACAAAGCACATTTTTTGTCACATCATCCAAAAACGATCTATTTCTCTAAATAATGTAAAAAAAAAAAAAAAAAAAACCAGTACTTTTACATAGCGCTTTTAGAATGCGGTATTTTTCACTAATTTTGCCAATATTTGGTTCCATTTAAGAAAAAGAATGTTGTGTAAAGGTTCAAAGGTCCTACTTAATGAAATCCTCCTACATACTGAATAGTCCAAACTCTAATATGAATGACCAATGCAAATACGTCCAATACTATATTCAACTTTTTTAAAGTTATTTCTTTCCATATTTTTGAAGGATCATCTTCATCTCTGCAACTTTCTGAGTTGGCATTGTAGCTTTCTGATGTCTGCCACTTCTTTACTGGTAAGATATTAAGAAAGTTTCACATCAACCAACACAAAAAAAGTTGTATGCTTATGGGGAATGAACTATGGGCTCTAACTTTCTGAGTTGGCATTGTAGGCTTGAAGTGGGGTTTCCATGAAGAAACCCTCATTTGAAAATGGGCTCCAATGGTCAAAGAAAAGAAGCAACCACACCAACCAAATGTTATATGCTTATGGGGAATGGATTCTCTTAAACATTCTTTAATTTGTAATCCTGAGGTAGGAATGAAAGGGCAGTAGGCCATGCAACATAAAGATTTAGACTCACATCACCTTCTTTTTCCAATGCCCAAATCAGCAATCAAGTCTATGGTAATATGAAACTTTTGCTTACCATAAAAGCAACACAAGAATGCAGGGAATTCAAGGCTGGTTTTTGTCAACTTTTTTCAAGGAAAAGATAGCACGGGAGCATTCCCTGAATGGCATGATGTAAAACAACCACATCATGGCCACATCAGAAGCATTCCCCACTATATCAAAGAAATTAAAATTTCTACGAAGGTCATTCACAATCTTAAATTCATGTGGAGTGACCGATCTAGTAACAGCGCTACTGACCGGTTGAGTGAATTAGCTCTTAAGAATCAATGTTCTATTTCTTTTAATATGGATTATCCTAGAGAAATTCATGACATTGTAATTCATGATTCTTTCTAATATAGTTCAGTGTCTTCATACGTTTATTGGTCAAAAATAAAGAAGAAGCATTCCCCACATGGCATGATCGCATTAGGAGTCTAGATTCTCAATCTTTAAATGAAATCAATAAAATTGTTAATAGGACGGCGACGGGGTTGCCTGGCTTTCAAAAATTAAGGGCAAAACTTGATCCAGCCCTTGAAACGTAGAGACAGGTAGTGGAGTAGAACAATTTTAGTAAATGCTTGTTTCGTGAATCCCTAATGGAAATTGTGTGCCTCTGACGACAAGCACTACATTTACTTGATGCAAATTAACCATTGTTAAAATCACATACAGATGTTTATCCTTGGGTTGCATTTAGGTGATGCCTGCAATTTGTGACATAAATCCATGTTAATCCAATCCAATCCAATCATACTAATAACACGAGGTAAAAATATTGATGGGTTAGATTGCAACATAAAATAGGATTTAATTTTGATCCTTAATCAAGGATCATATATTCAATCTAGAACAACCTTTTTTACATTTGTTACAGTGGTTTACTATTACTCCTCCACATTTTATCAACAAAAAATCTCATGAAACATTTGTTCAAGCCACCTAGAAAGTGTCTACATCATCCAGTCTCTGTGAGATTGTCTGCTGTAGACATTTGAAAGCTTTATGATAATTCAAGAACCCCATGAACCAGATGTCGAAACCATCTTCTGTCACAATTTCCACGTACTTTTGCCATGGTTTCTTCATGTTTTCACTCTGGTTCACTCCCTTTATTTTCTCAAGTGGAACCACAACCTTGTAATGGAATCTCACATATTCTCCATTTGCACAAGGGACTTTGATTGATCTATCACTGCAAAAGGCAACCTTTTGAGATGAGATGAAAAGTAAACCTGCAATAGGGCCTGCTGTTGTGGATAAATAACATTGGCAAGCCTTCAACAGCTTCTCTCCTTCTCTGAAACTAAACAATTGCTTGAAAATCTTCTGCAGCCCTCCTACTTGAAGGATCCTTGCTCCTAAACTCAGCTTTCCCTTCACTGTTTCACTGATCTTTGGCCCCAATCTCACTGCGGTTTCAAAAAAGTGAACTTTAGCTTTCATTTAGCTTCAATCTTAAAAGACACTAATTAATATAGCTGATAGAATAAGACTGTTTCATACCATGCTCTCGAACTCCATGGGCGAAGGTGTCAGCTTTCTTCCCTAGCGAGTTCATCCTTTTGAGTACAAAGTTCCCTTTGCCTGCAATTACAAAGAGTTTCCCATTAGAAAAACAAAACAACCTTACTATGAAACTCTCATATCTACCATTAGTAAAGATTGAAAAGGAAGACCTACTTTTTGTAGACCCTCGTGATGAAATGTGGTATCGGCCTGCAGTATCAGGTAAGTATTGCCTTGATGTTCTTCTCTCAACTCCATATGCTGCTGCTTTGATTGGAACTCCAATAATTTGTTCAAGTAGCTGATTCTTCATTATTTTTAAATGAATGAAATGGAGTACAAATGCCAATAAGATGTTGAATGTTTCTTCAGGTTCTGATGAATCATGCTTTTTGGGTAAATGGTATGTATTTAAAGGGGGTGTAGAAGTGGATGTTGAATCTAACTTTTTTGGTGCATGAGTCACCAATAGCTCATTAATTCCAAAAGAAAAAAAAAAGATTGTAAGAAGATTTGGTTTCTTTTAAGAAAAAGGATGTTCTAGAAATAAGTGCTAAAAATAACATGTTTTAGCATCATTTTTAATATGTTTTTGGATGATTAATCTATTTAAAATAATCCTTTAAATTCATGTTTCTATACTTAGCAAAACATTTGAGAGTGAAATTAGAGAAAAACAAGCGAAAACCGGACAAAAAAAGTAGATTTTAGGAGCCACATGAGCTTGACACACGGTCATGGTCTAAATCGAAGATAAAAAGGAAAATTTGGGGAAAAAATGTGAATGTGAAAGAGTTAAGAAGAGATTTATTGGACATAAAACTTTATTTAAATTATCTTTTTAGAATTTAATTTGAATCACAACTAGAGTTTTTTCATGTATTATAAATAGAGGATAAAATGATATAAGAGGACACTTCCAATTTTCTACAAAATCCTCCAAACACCATAGAAGCCATCTTTGAAGCAAATCTCCACAATGATTGAAGACCTCTTTCTAAATTCTTTTGATTTTATTATGAGTTTTTCTTCATCTTGTGGTTATATTATTTTTGAGATGTTTCCATTTATTAGCATGAATTAAATTCCTAAATACCAATAAATACTTTGATTTTTTCCTAAATACCAATAAATACTTTGATTTTTTCCTAAATACCAATAAATACTTTGATTTTGTTCTCAATTATGTGTGCTTAATTCTTGATTTAATATTCTTGAGATATTAATTCTTATTTGATTTGCTTAAATCAAAGGAGGAATAGACCCTGTTTAAGAGTAGATCTAGCATAATTAAGTGGAGTTGCATGCAATTCTAGAAATAGGACGACATAAATCTACTGGATTAGAGTCAAATCTAATAGGAGAATCCATAGATCAAATTAATGCGACAATAATGGTTTTAATTAGAAAAAAATTTCAATTAATCAACCTAAAGTCAATTGCTTTTATGCTTGAATAGAGATATTAGCATAATTTAAGGATTTCTACGGATTAAAATACTAAGTGAATAAATTGTTTAATTCAGAATGATAATGGCAGATGAAATCTAGGTGTAGTCTTTCCTAAGTATTGTTTGCTTCTTGGTATAAAAACACTTATTATTTCTTACTTTAATCTTTGTCGCACTTTTAGTTTATTAATTTAGTTAAATTAGTTTAAAACAATCACTTTATTCGATCGGTTGGATAATAGAAAGACAACTATTACTAATATTTTTAGTGTTCGTGGGAACGATATTTGTGTTCACCATAACTATACTATTAATTAATAAGTGCACTTGCCTTAGTCATATTCTTAATTAGTTTCGATTGCATCAGTCCAAAATCCTTCATCAAGTCCTCCAACATGTTCAGTAGTCCAAACTCTAGTATGAATGTCCGATACAAATATATCCAATACGGGTATATTCAACTTTTTTTAAAAGTATGGATAGATAGAAAACAACCATAGGAAAAATCATAACTACAAAAGGAAATCTATGGAAAAGATTAGAGAAGAAGCAACGTAACTAATTTAATTTGGTTTAATTAACTTTCCAGGAAATCTATGGAAAAGGCATAGTCTTTGCAAATGTGCAGTGCAGTTCAAAATATAAAACAATACCCAATATAGTTGAGGAAATCTTTTAAATAACTTTTTTCTCTTTTACTGATCCTATGAAGATTTGGCTTTGCAACTTTCTGAGTTGGCATTGTAGCTTTCTGATGTTGGCCACTCCTTTGCTGGTATGACATTTAAGAAAGAAAAGAAAGGAAAGATTCACATCAACCAACACAAATTGCATACTAAAAGATATGATAACATGCATCTTGCACAACAATGAAGTAGAATTCAGTGGATTCGCAAAATGTGGCCTCTTTGCATATAGATAGATAGATAGACAGATAATACAGTGAGTGACTTTCCAGTCAGAGATGCTGGGAAATTCTTGAGATGATGTCATCCATGACCATGTGAGATCAATTGTGATGCTCAACAGCATCTTTCTTTTTTAAGTAATGGACATTTTAAAGAGCTCTAAGTAGTAGCTCTTTCCAAAGTTGTTGGGTATTATTTTAAGTTGGATACCTTTGTTTAAGAAATTATAAAAGTTTGCATTTCATATTATTTTCACATTACTTTTGATGATAACAGATTGTTAAGTGATGATTTATTTGCTTTTCACTTTGTAGTTCTCTCTACTAAGCACTGGTAAAGATGTATAAATCTTGTAGGCTCTGAAATAAGTAAAAAGATTGTAAAGTGCAGGTTATAAATAGCTCAAAAATGGTTAAAAATTCTCAAATTCATTATGTACTTTCACATGGTGCAGGATTGTTGAATAAAATGACAGTGCAGTTGAACTCAGCACTTACTTGTGCTCTAAGACTCAGTTTCTTGAAGTGAAAACAAATCAGAAAAATGAAAGAAAAGTTGCAGAGAAAGTAAAAATGATGAAAAGTTCTACTTGTTTTCATTAATCATTCAAGATATAACTTTTACAAATTTAAAAGTAGGAACAATAGGGTATGGGACAATATCTGCATTACATAAGCAGATTTTCAACAGTAAGATATGCATGATTACATTGATAAAATCACCCTAAGCCTAGCTGACTCTAAGCTTTAAAGCAACCTCCACATTGACTGAATTACATCAGTATTGAAATACAAAAAAAACACATTAAACTAAGTTCAAAAATAAAACAAAATGCTGACACAAATGTTGATCTTCATGTGTTGACCGAGTCTGCCTTTTTGTCTCTGCTCTGCTTCTTGATACTGCATGCAATCCACATTCAACAAGGATTTATCCATATAATCTCTTTTCCTTTTCACAGTTAATCCCTTTAAGGTCAGGAATTATAGCTAGAATCTTCATTTTCTTTTCCTCTACCAGTCAAGGGATCTTTAAAAACTCAGGGTATGAACTATGGGCTCCAATGGTCAAACAAAAGAAGCAATCACACCAAGTCAGATTTTATATGCTTATGTGGAATGCATTCTTTCTAAACATTCTTTAATTTGTAATGCTGAGGTGGAAATGAATTGTCAAAACTTGATCCAGCCCTTGAAACGTAGAGACAAGTAGTGGAGTTGAACAATTTTAGTAAATGCTTGTTTCGTCCATCCCTAATGGAAATTGTGTGCCTCTGACGACAAGCACCACATTTACTTGATGCAAATTAACCGTTGTTAAAATCACATACAGATGTATATCCTTGGGTTGCATTTAGGTGATGCCTGCAATTTGTGACATAAATCCAATTTAATCCAATCCAATCATTCTAATAACACGAGGTAAAAATATTGATGGGTTACAACATAAAATAGGATTTAATTTTGATCCTTAATCAAGGATCATATATTCAATCTAGAACAACCCTTTTTACATTTGTTACAGTGGTTTACTTTACTCCTCCACATTTTATCAACAAAAAATCTCATGAAACATTCGTTCAAGCCACCTAGAAAGTGTCTACATCATCCAGTCTCTGTGAGATTGTCTGCTGTAGACATTTGAAAGCTTTATGATAATTCAAGAACCCCATGAACCAGATATCGAAACCATCCACTGTCACAATTTCCATGTACTTCTGCGATGGTTTCTTCATGTTTTCACTCTGGTTCACTCCCTTTATTTTCTCAAGTGGAACCACAACCTTGTAATGGACTCTCAGATATTCCCCATTTGCACAAGGGACTTTGATTGATCTCTCACTGCAAAAGGCAACCTTTTCAGACGAGATGAAAAGTAGGCCTGCAATAGGGCCTGCTGATGTTGATAAATAACATTGGCAAGCCTTCAACAGCTTTTCTCCTTCGCTGAAACTAAACAATTGCTTGAAAATCTTCTCCAACCCTCCTACTTGAAGAATCCTTGCCCCTAAACTCAACTTTCCCTTCACTGTTTCACTAATCTTTGGCCCCAATCTAACTGCAGTTTCAAAAAAAGTAAACTTTAGTTTTCATTGCACTTTCCTCTTAAGAGACATTAATATATCTGATATCATGAGAGTGTTTCATACCATGCTCTCGGACACCATGGGCGAATGTATCAGCTTTCTTCCCTAGCAAGTTCATCCTTTTAAGTACAAAATTCCCTTTGCCTGCAATTACAAACAGTTTCCCATTAGAAAAAGGAACATCTTTTATTACCATGAAATTCCCATATCCACCATTACTAAAGATTGAAAGGGAGACCTACTTTTTGTAGACCCTTGTGATGAAATGTGGTATTGACCAGCAGCATCAGGTAAGTATTGCCTTGATGTTCTTCTCTCAACTCCATATGTTGTTGCTTTGATTGGAACTCCAATAACTTGTCCAAGTAGTTGATTCTTCATTTTTTTTTGGATGAAAGAAATGGAATTCAATGCCAACAAGCTGTTGAATGTTTCTCAAGGTACTGATGAATCTTGTTTTTTGGCAAATGGTATGTATTTTAAGGGCATATTGATGTGGAAGTTGAATCCAACTTTTTGGCTTCATGAGTCACCAATAGCTCATCACTTTCAAAAGTTAGAATTTAAAAGAAAAAAGATTATAAGAAGATTTGGTCTCTTTTAAGAAAAAGGATGTCGTGTAAAGGTTCAAAATCCTTCTTGATGAAGTCCTCGAATGTGTTCAGTAGTCCAAACTCTAATATGAATATCCGATACAAATGTGTCCGATACGGGTATATTCAATATTTTTTTAATTATCTTTTAGGATCATTTCTCTTTACACATATCCAAAATGTGTAGATAAAAAACACAGGTAGATGAAAAACACTCATAGGAAAGATCATAACCACAAAAGGAGGCAACCATAGTCTATACACAGTTCAAAATATAAAACACTACCCTGTATAGTTGAGACAACCTTTTAAAGTAACTTTATTCTCTTTCACTGACTCTAAAATGATGTGGCATTGAAACTTTCTGATGTCTGACACTCCTTTACTACTAAGATATAAAGAAAGAAAAGTAAAGCTTTACATCAACCAGCACAAATAGTATACTAAAAGATAGGATAAAAATAATGTCATCCATGACAAGGTGAGATCAACTGCGATGCTCAACAGCAACTTTCTATTTTTAATAATGGACATTTTAAAGATCTCAAAGTAGTAGCTCTCTCCAAAGTTGGTGGCTATTATCTTAAGTTGGATTTCTTTGTTTAAGAAATCATAAATGCTGGTATTTCATATTGTTTTCACAATATTTTTGATGATAACAGATTGGTTAGTAATGATTTATTTGCTCTGCACTTTGTAGTTCTCTTTTCCTTTTTCACAGTTAATCCCTTCAAGGCCAAGAATTATTGCCAAATCTTCATGTTCTTTCCCTTTTATTTTCCTCTGTCAATGAAGGGATCTTTAAAATCTCGTGAGCTTCTATATGTAATGGAAAGGGTGATAAAGTGGGGTTTCCATAAATCAACCATGTTTTGAAAAGGGTATGAACTATGGGCTCCAATGATCAAAGCAACCAAACCAAGTCAGATTTTATATGCTTATGTGGAATGCATTCTTTTAAACCTTCTTTAATTTGTAATCCTGAGGTGGAAATGAATGGGGAGTAGGCCATGTGATATAAAGATTTAGACTCACATTACCTTCTTTTTTCCAATGCCCAAATCAGCAATCAAAAAGCAACACAAGAATGAAGGCAATTCAAGGCTGGTTTTTGTCAACATTTTTCAAGGAAAACATAGCATAGGATGATTTTGGACTGTCATGTTGTTTGCTGAAGTAAAACTGCCATATCAGGAGCATTCCCCACATGGCATGATGGCATTAGGAGTCTAGATTCTCAGTCTTTAGATGAAATCAATAAAGTTGTTAATAGGGCAGCAAAGGGGTTGCCTGGCTTTCAAATGACATATAGATGTTTATCCTTGGGTTGCATTCAGGTGATGCCTGCAGTTTGTCCAACATCTCATACTATACAATTAGTTGTATGAGAAACTTTCATGGAAACAAAGCAAAAAAAGAAAAAAAAAGAAAAAAAAAGAAAAGGAGGCCTTTGCGAGTCTAATATCTCAAACCCACCCACCTGTGAAAAACAGTACAAATCCCAACAGAAATCTACCTTGAATTAATCATGAAACATATTTGTTCTTGTGCTAATGGTTGCAATAGAGAAGGGAAGCAAAAATAGTTGCCAGAATGCTGTCCTATTCATAAATCAGCCACATTTGACTTGCCTATTCCACATTTGCCTACATAGATGCATGTAAATCCTCTCCCTATGGCTTATTTAGAGATTAAACACATTACACACACAATTTGTGGTTTCAAATAAGCATATCTTATTCAGGCTACAATGGACAATTCTAGTATAAGTTAAGACATGTTTGAGAACAGTGGCGAACCCAAGGGGTGGCAGGGGCCTGGCTCCCCTAAAATGAAAAATTTTCATTTAAACCCCTTAAATTTTTAAAATTTTAATAGTAAAATTGCACTTTGACCCCCCCAAATGAAAAAAATTGATTTAATCCTTTAAAAACTATAAAAAAAAAAATATGCTATTAAAATAGTAAAATTGCATTTTTACTATCATTAAAATATACAATTTTTAATTTAGGTCCCCTCAAATTTTATGGGTTCACCCCTATTTGAGATCATATTTGCGCCGGATATAAAGAATTCCAGTAAAAAGAAAGTAAAAATCAACATAAAATAGATTTTGATTTTGATCCTTAATTATGGATCGTATGTTCAATCTACAAAAAACTTTTTTTTTACATTTGTAGCAGTGGTTTACTGATTACTCTTCCACATTTCATCGACAAAACAATCTCTTAGGCCAACTAGAAAGTGTCTACATCATCCAGTCTCTGTGAGATTGCCTGCTGCAGACATTTGAAAGCTTTGTGATAATTCAAGAACCCCATGAACCAGATATCGAAACCATCCACTGTCACAATTTCCATGTACTTTTGCCATGGTTTCTTCATGTTCTCACTCTGGTTCACCCCCTTTATCTTCTCAACTGGAACCACAACCTTGTAATGGACTCTCACATATTCTCCATTTGGACAAGGGATTTTGATTGATCTCTCACTGCAAAAGGCAACCTTTTCAGATGAGATGAAAAGTTGGCCTGCAATAGGGCCTGCTGTTGTTGATAAATAACATTGGCAAGCCTTTAACAGCTTCTCTCCTTCTCTGAAACTAAACAACTGCTTGAAAACATTCTCCAACCCTCCTACTTGAAGAATCCTTGCCCCTAAACTCAACTTTCCCTTCACTGTATCACTAATCTTTGGCCCCAATCTCACTGCAGTTTCAATAAAAAAAAAGTAAACTTTAGCTTTCGTTTCACTTTAATCTTATAAGACATTAATTAATATAGC
Organism: Gossypioides kirkii; assembly: GCA_005610355.1. Lineage (NCBI taxonomy): Eukaryota > Viridiplantae > Streptophyta > Magnoliopsida > Malvales > Malvaceae > Gossypioides > Gossypioides kirkii. The sequence goes on from CP032246.1 coordinate 38,286,502, forward strand.
TGATAGCATATAGTGTTTGATACCATGCTCCCGGACACCGTGGGCGAAGGTACCAGCTTTCTTCCCTATCAAGTTCATCCTTTCGAGTACAAAGTTTCCTTTCCCTGCAATTACAAACAGTTTCACATTAGGAAAAGGAACAACTTTACCATGAATTCCCATATCTACCATTAGAATAGATTGAAAGGGAGACCTACTTTTTGTAGACCCTTGTGATGGAATATGGTATTGGCCAGCAGCATCAGGTAAGTATTGCCTTGATGTTCTTCTCTCCACTCCATATGCTGTTGCTTTGAGTGGAACTCCAGTAACTTGTTCAAGTAGCTGATTCTTCATTTTTATTTTTTTTTTGGATGAATGAAATGGAATACGATTGCCAACAAGCTGTTGAATGTTCCTTCAGGTTGTGATGAATCTTGTTCTTTGGGAAATGGTGTGTATTTAAAGGGGGTGTAGATGTGGAAGTTGAATCTAGCTTTTTGCTGCATGAGTCACCAATAGCTCATCACTTCCAAAAGTTAGAATTTAAAAGAAAAAAGATTATAAGAAGATTTGGTTTCTTTTAAGAAAAGGATTTTGTGTAAGGTTCAAAATCCTTCTTGATGAAGTCCTCCAAGTCCAACATGGTCAATAGTCCAAACTCTAATATGAATGTCGAATACAAATATGTGCAATACAGGCATATTCAGCATACATTCGAATACGGGTAAATAGAAAAGACCTACAGGAAAGACATAACTATAAAGGGAATCAAGCTATTTAGAAACTGTCAAAAGCCACCTGAAAGCAAACTAATTTAATTTGGTTTAATTAATTTTGCAGGAAATCTATGGAAAAGGCATAGTCTATGCAAATGGGCAGTGCAGTTCATACCTGTATAGTTGAGACAACCTTTTAAAATAACTTTTTCCCTTTTACCGACTCTAAAATGATGGGGCATTGAAACTTTCTGATGTCTGCCACTCCTTTACTACTAAGATATAAAGAAAGAAAAGCAAGGAGAGATTCACATCAACCAGCACAAACTGTGTACTAAAAGATTGGATAACATGCAACTTGCACTATAATGCAGATTCGAAGTTGAGTGTAATCAGTTCATGTAATCTTTTAATCGCTTCCTCTTATCTGCAAAATGCAGTCCTTTGTATATTTATATATGTGATAATGCAGTGAGAGTGACTTTCACAGTCAGTGATGCTGAGGAATTATTTAAAGAAAGCCATCCATGACCATGTGAGATCAATTGTCATGCTCAACAACATTTTTCTTTTTTTAACCAAGGACATTTTAAAGAGCTCTAAGTTGTAGCACTCTCCAAAGTTATTGGGTATTATTTTAAGTTGGATTTCTTTGTTTAAAGAAATTATAAATGTTGGTATTTCATATTATTTTCACATTACTTTTGTTGATAACAGATTGGTAAGTAATGGTTTATAAACTTTGGATTTATCCATACTATCTCGTTCGCCCTCCCTTCTCTTTTAAAGCCAAGATTTATAGCTAAAATCTTCATGTTCTTTCTCTTTTATATTCCTCTGTCAATGAAAGGATGTTTAAAATCTCAGGAACTTCTAAATGTGATGAAAGGGGTGATAAAGTGGGGTTTCCATGAAGAAACCCTGTTTTGAAGAGATGAGTGTACTATGGGCTCCCAATGGTCAAACAAAAGAAGCAACCATTACCAAACCAAGCCAAATTCTATATGCTTATGTGGAATGCATTCTTTTTAAACATTCTTTAATTGTTAATCCTGAGGTGGAAATGAATGGGGAGTAGGCCATGTAATATAAAGATTTGGCCTCACATCACCTGCTTTTTTCAATGCCCAAATCAGCAATAAAAAAGCAACACAAGAATGAAGGGAATTTAGGGCTGGCTTTTGTCAGCTTTTTTCAAGGAAAACATACCATGGGAGCATTCCCTGCATAGCATGATGTAAAACTGCCATATCGTGACCACATCAGGAACATTCCCCACATGGCATGATGACATTAGGAGTCTAAATTCTCGGTCTTTACATGAATTCAATAAAGTTGTTAATAGGACGGCAAAAAGAAAAGTTGGTAAAATAACATTAGTGAAATCTCTAGAATTTTAAAAGTTCATTATGGTATTTCAGTCTGAGAACATATTTTACGCAAAAATCATTAGCAGAAGTTGTTTAAATAAGTTTAGGAAGATATACCTATTGTGTGTGAAAATGAATTATGGATAGCAAAACCCGATTTGTCCTTTGAAATGTGTGCCTGTGACAACAAGCACCACATATACCTGATGGAAACCAACCATTATTGAGAACAAATAGCAGTTTATTTTACCTTGAATTAGTCTTAAAATCATATAATAGACCACCTGCCAAGCAACTCGTAACAGAAAAAGCCAATTGACCAGACATGTTCTTAAATCATTAGATATAGGAGTATATATATTATTAGCTGCTCTTAATAGCAAAATATGTAAAAGGTTATTTTACAGCTTTTGCCATACAATTTCTAAGCATTGACTAGTTCTAATGCTAAAAAGGGGAAGGGAAGAAAAAGAAAGTTTTCAATGCTGTCCTACCCATAAATCTGTCACATTTAACATTAGCCTATTCCATAGTTGCCTACATAGATACATGTAAAATTCTCTTGCTATGGCTTATTAAGAGATTAAACAAATAACAGACACAACTTGTGCTTGCAAATATGCATATCTTATTCAGGCTAAAATTGAAAACCCCATAACCCAATATCTGCACAAGTAGTCTTCTGTCCATACATTTGGCAGCTAAACTGTATATTACCTACGACTATGAGCGGTTGAATGCGGCATTGGGTATGTTGCAGCACCCATGTTCATTGGTGCACCAGGAACTGTGACTCCATAACCCATATGTGCTGGGGCAGGAAGATTCACTGGCCTTCCAACTGCAGAAACAAGGGGACCTCCTATTGGTTGCCCTATAGTTGGAGCACCATACATGCCAACACCAGGCGGTGAAGCGGGATGTTGAGAGGTCTGTTTGGCTGATTTTGCAGAGGAACCTCCAGCTGAAGCACCATTTGATTGACCAGTTATTGGTCCTTGGGATGCTATGTCTCCATTGCCAACACTGGTAATATCATGGATGCTAGATCGCCTCCTATCTTTGTTCATGGAGTTCAATCGAATGAAATATTTTTGTGCATGACTTGCCACTTGTGTTGGCGTTCTTGTGACCACAAAGTTCCTAGATATGCTTCGCCAGTCGCCTTTCCCGTATTTTTCCAAACCAAGAAGAAATAACCTGTTTTTCAAGATAAGAAGATAGAGTGACTAAACATACCTTTGAAACCATAATATGACAGGCTTAAAACAAACTATAGATTCCGGGTTACGGACATTTCCACAGGGCTAGGAGAAGGCATTATAGACCAAATAAAGCTAAAGAATACACTTTCTAACTATCAAATTAAGTGATACTAATTCATCAAGAGAAAGGATACAAAACATTACAGAAAAGAAAAGTTAACTGTCTAACACCCTTAGCTCTTTTAGTCATGTGCCTTTTCCAATATTTCGATTACTTAAGCACGGTAAATTCTTGTGCAATGATGGTTCTTTATATAATTCAATATACTGTATATGTCAATCATCACCATGCACAAACTTTGACACACCAGGATATGTTTTTAGTGCATACAAAATTCATCAACACTAAGTTAAAAGGAAGTTTAAGATAAAGCTTAAGCCTTAAGCATAGACAGAGAATCTACTTCACATCCAAACCGTCAAATGAAATCATCATAGTTGTAAACACTTACAGGTGTAATGTATCGAAAATGTTAAAATACAGAAACTCCTTCATAGACACCACTAATAGAATTATCAACCCCCAGACTCTATATCAGTAAGTTACAGTTAATTTTGGAAATGGGAATTAATCAGATGACTAGCAAGGAAAGTCTTTATCAAGGAATAGAACATTCAACCAAACAACTCATAATAGCTCAAATTCAAAAATTATTTCTAGTCCCTATGATTTTCCATGAGGGTTCCAAGCCATGACAACATGTTCAGCTTTCGCACATTTGCCTCCAGTTTGGGGCAGTTAACCTTTGGTGGTTGACCTTCACCTTTTTGTCACTGGTTTTATAACATGACCAAATACACCCCAACAACAGTGCATCGACAAGTCACTACAAAACATAAACCTTCTGATAAAACTTGAATAAAAACATGAATATATGTTTCGTTCCATTTTCTTCTTAATTTAGATAGAATGCACCTTATTTACATTCTTAGATGGCAACCATTCAGGCACAAGTTCAACAATAAGAGTGGGCAACTAGTTCAAGTATTAGGGTAGTTTGGAAAACCTACATGGATGTTCACTACATTTACACATTTTTCACTTAGCTCACAAAACCTTCTAAATTATATATGATATGGTCACCTTAATAAATTTGGTTCAAATAAATGAGGAAATGACAGGCATAATTACTATTTAAGCAACCACGCCATTTTAAAAAATCGATGAAGATTTTTTCCTTCACATTTTTTATTTTTCTTTTCTTTAATGATGTTCATTATTCATAGATTCCTCATTCTAATAAAACCAAGAAACAACAAAGAGAAGAAAAGAAAAGAACTGGAAAACAAAAGTTGACAGAATTTTTACAAGTGGCTCTTCAAGCAGCTATAATGTCATTATTTTGTCGTTTATTTGGACGAATCACTTATGGTGAAGAACTCAATTGAGATGAACAGAATTTCACTTAGCAAAATGGGAAAAAGGTAAAACTTTGGGGAGCATTTGTGAACTTTGCTCAGGTTGAACTGCTATAAATAGAATCAGGTATGCACAACAACCATTTATCGATGGTAAGTTTTACATCTAAAGCATACCCCAATCTAACCCAAATACCAGTTTTCTTAAGTCCAAAGAAATTTAAAGCGGAAACTCACTAATTTCTCTGACATTTCTAACCTCAAAAGACAAACTAGAGTAAGGGTGAGCAAAATCCGATTCGATTCGAAAAACTCGATAAAAAATTCAAATTTTGAATTAAATAGTTCGAGTTATTTGAGTTAATCGAGTTTTTCGGATCAACTCGAATAAAAAAATAAGTTTTTCGGTTTAACTCGAATATAAATTACACAATTCAAGTTATTTGAAAATCCGAATAAGAAAAGGCAAAACTATATCGTTTTGATAAATGTTTACCTTTTCTAAAGTTAAAAATCAAAACCATTAAGTTAAAAGGCAAAATTACGTCATTTTGTTAAATGTTTACCTATTAAGGACCATTATATTGTTTATGTAGTTAAATAATCTTGTACTTCGTCTACTAGTTAAATAATCGGTCTATGAAACGTAATATTGAGTATAAATAATAGGATTCGTAAACTCGACTCGACTTGACTCGAAATTTTTTGACTCGATTCTATCGGATACTCACCCCTAAACTAGAGTTGAAGTAAAAAGGTCAAGTTACGTGCGTTACATAGGTTAGTGGAGACATCTTCACATTAGTGTCTAGCCAACTACATCTGCATCTATCCAAGTGTTTTCATAGGGAAGGAAAATTGTTATTCGAATTAAGTTTACATAATTTATCCAATTAAATGACGATATATAATGCTAAACTTTGAAATTTTAAGCAAGAAAGAGGACCAAACCAATATCTCTAATGTATAGAAACTCAATATATTGGCAGACTTGATGCTATACCTACTATAACTTATTAGTAACCTAAATGAGCTGAACAAAAATAGAATTCATAACCTCAGCAAACTTTCCAGAGATTGTGCACTGGAACCATCCAAATAGGGGGAAAAATTTGCCACTGATCTAAGGCATAATTCAGTTAGACAGTTGTTTGATGGACGTTGGAGCTAAAAACAACCTAAATAATTAAATTTGATATAAACTGGACCACATCACTTAAATAGTTCTTACTTGGAAAGGCATAGGCTAGTATTATTTTCACAAATTTTTCTTATACAGTGGCGTCACCCACGTTAGTCAACTAAGAAGGCTAAAGTTAATCCACAGATAAAGGCCATGAGATCATCCAGGTGGCATTTAAAGATAGTATAGTTGGTTCTCTTTTAGGGTATGATTTTTCAGGAAAAAAGAAAATGAACAACCAGCAACCACCGACAAGATCTCTCTTCCAATTGTAACACTGAAATTCCCTTTTCCCTTCAGTTATTTCACATCATTTCAGGATATATCATTCTATTCGCCTTACAGACATCAGGATCTTCACAGTAAAGCACAGCATTATAACCTTGAATAAGAAAGCCATGTTGAAGATCCGAGCTTCCTAACAACTAATTAACAATAATCATCAGAGAGACATTTTATGGGTGAAAAGTAACTTTGGCAACCCTTTTGTCAAATAAAAATCAAAGATTCTAAACATGAACAGGATATAAGATTCCAAGACAATCAAACCTTAACAAATGAAAGCAATTATTAAATATAAAGAGCGAAAAGAACACTATGTATTAAAGTTAGACGGTGCAAAATAAAACTTAATCAAGATGCTTCTAAAGGTGCATAGTCAACCCAAATGAAAACAGAAAAAAAAAAATTAAACAACAACTAATTCACCTGTGTTCATCCTCTGTCCAAGCAATCCCCTTACGACGTTCCTGATCTGACCTTGAGTTCTTACTCCCGTGATTTGAATCATTGTTACAATGACCTAAATGGCCACTTCCCTTCTTACCAGTTCCTTCATCACCGGCATGGCCGGTTGAACCCTCAGAAGAATTATACGGTGGGAGAGGCACACAACCAGATACAATCCGGTTAACATCATCCTCTAGAAGCTCATAGTGTTCTTTAATCTCTTTCAAAGTTTTCCCAGGTACATCAGCCGCAATTTTCTCCCACCGATCCAAAGAGTCCTCGGGATAAGTTGCAAGGGCATTCTCAAATGCCTTATCTTGCTCCCTGCTCCACTCGGAGCTGTTGACTGCTTCCTCCACAGTCATCTAGGCTTGTCTGAATCCACTATCCAGAATATCAGTAAGGAAGATAGAAATGAATTCCACTAAACTTCCAAATTAAGATAGTTTGTCATCCATACCATGAATATCCAAGAATACTTCCGAGGTAATTTCAAAAGTGTGCTTTCTCTAGCAATAGATCTAATGGAATACTTAAATTATGGAGAAGCACAGATGCCGTGCAAAAGAGAGAAAGTAGACCCAGAAAAGGCCAAGCAAGCAAAACTAGTGATGAAGTCCGATAAAATTCAGAAAGCACCAGTGGAGTATATGAAGAATTCAATAATGATTAGCTTCACGGTTCAAAAAATTGGAGTCTAGTGAATTGCTGACCTATTGATGAATGAAAAGGCATAAAAATTTAGTTAGACATCAGAAATATCCTAAAGCTAATAAAATAGCATTTTAAATCATTAACGAATAGAAATTAACAAACTGTGAATTCAACAGTAAGATGTTTTTGATTATGAAATTTATGAAAGGGACAATGCAAAAAACGAATAAAAAAAACTCTAGAAAATAATTCAAGTTGCAATGCCTAATTTGAACCAAAATTCTACTTGATAACAACAGTTTTAACAGCACACCCCACATAAAAGTTATCTTGCTACAACCTCACTCTTTTAAATTGCAGCAAATGTTATTTTTAATGTTAATTAGGGTTCTTATGTTAAATTTACAGCAAATCTAAATGATATTATTTTTTGTTCAATTTGTGTTAACAATTTGGGATTTAGGGCAATTGATTCATAGGTCCATAAGAAATACATTCTGTGATTCAAAACTTAAACATTTGCAATCCTTTAAAAAGAAAAGAGAGAAAAAAATCAGTATTTTATGTGAATTAGAAAAAAAAATCAAACTTAAAAGCATTAAACAAAAGAAATTTGGTTGGTAGCCATGATTAGCAAACAACCATCCAAGTAAAAAAAGTTAACCCAGAAATCAAGGCTGCTTCATATAAAAATATCTGATTTCTAATATTTTAATTCTCCATTTTTCAATTACTAAATCTTCTGTTCCTTGGGCGAGAATAAAAAAAATCACCTCAGATTACTAGGTGTCTCACTAAGTCATTATTCAAACACAGAACAGAAAAACTGCTGAAAACGCCATAGAATGAAAGAGCATTTACTACTATAGTACTGGCAGTGACACTATCACCATTTCTGACAATTTAACCGACATTCAGATAAAAACTTTTATTATCTTTTTTTCCTAATTACGCAAACAGCATCGAATCAAACAACGAAAAAAAAATTTAAAATCTTGTGTTTTTGTTTTTTTTCTTTTTGATGGAAAATCTCTGTGATATAGTTCAATTAGAGCCTAATAATAACAAATTGGTATTAATTGAAACAAAAAGAAAGAAACAGATAAGGAAAAGGAAAAAACTGAAAAAGGCAAAAAGAAAAAAAGAAAAAAAAATTAAAGAATGATGTTGATGGGTTATCCTGAAAAATTCACAAGTTGCAGGATGGGTCATTTTGATACTCACTTCAACAGCTAATTTTCTTTCAAATAAGACAGTTGGGTTTGAAAAGCGCCGAAACCCTCTTTCAAGTTGCTCACTCGAGAATCTGCGTTTTCCCATGAATTGCTGATAAGATAATAATGTGTGTATATATATACACATACATACATACACAGAAAGAAAGAAAAAAAGAGGGAAAATTTTTCAAAGAGGAAAGAAATTGTTTCCTTTAATATCGACGAAGAATATATAATTGGTTAAACTGTGCTACAAGATCCTATACTCTTCATATATTTATAATTTAGTCCCCTCATCTTATGTCATTGCCTTTTTGACAAAATAATTTTAATAGTTTTTATAATTGAATTTGATTTTTGAAATATAAAAAATCAACAACAAATTTCTAAAATATAAAAATAAAAAATAAATTTAAATTTCAAATGCACCAAAAAAACATAGAGAGGAGCACATTTTAACCTATATAATTTAATAAAAATATATTACTAAATACTTTATTATTCATTAGTAATTAGAAAGTATGCTATAGTTTTTTGTACTTTTCATAAATTTGGAATTTAATCTCTATACTTTTATTTTTTAAAATTTAGTTTTTTATTTTTCAAATTTTAAAATTTAAGTTAAACGGTTAACGCTATTAAAATTATTTTGTTAAATTCAAGTTCATTGCAACATTATTTTTTTAGTTACCAAGTGAGTGTTTTTTATTTCAAAATATCATACCAATAAATTTAATAAAAAATTAATAATGCTAACAATTAAATTTAATTTTTGAAATATAAAAAATAGAGAGATTAAAATTCTAAAAATAAAAACATAAAAACTAAGTTCTAAATTTATAAAAAGTAGAATCACCTATAGAATATTAACCTACTTTCTTTATCTATTTTTTACCCCTTAATCTTTAGTAGGAAATGATAGCTGTTTTATTTATAATTGATTTTCTATTTGTTCTTCTATTTATGGAATATAGCTATTTTAGGCAATCATTGAACTGTACTATTTAAGATATTAACTTTTATATGTTATAATTTGGGTTATCTATCATAAAATGTTGATTTTCGAATTTATTTATAGAAATAAGTTAAAAGTAAAAAAAATTATAGGAATAGGTTAATTTTGTAAAAATACATTTACGTGATGATGTTTTCAGGAGAATTTCAAAAAAAAGTTTTCATATGGAACCATTTTTTTATTTGATTTTGAAAAACACGTTGAAAAACGCGTTCATATGGACATTAATTTGAAAAACGTTCTAACGTGAAGACTTTTTTGTCTCAATCAAAGAAAATTACTTTCACGTGGAAACATTTTTCTAAAATTCCCCCTGAAAACATCATCACTAGACAGTTTTTACAAAATTGATCCATTCCTGTAATTTTTTTTTACTTTGATTCATTTTTGTAAATAATTTTGAAAATAGATCTTTTATGATACATCATTTTTATAATTTTGTAAAACATTTATATATTTGTATAAATTTTAATATGTTAATAATTGATATTGTAAAAGTAAATTTTTTTCAAATTATCTTGACCTTTTAAAAAGTGTACGATAATTTAAAAAAGGGAAAAAAAAGAATTGAACATAAATTTTAAATAAAAGCTAACTTGAATCCAACCAAATATTATTATAATAATATTTTTTATTTTAATTTTCAAAAAAATTTAATATTAAAATATTCATATCAATTATTATAATTTTTAATATTATTTAACATACATATTTATAATAAATAATAAATTATTAAAATAATATTTATTGTTTTGATATAATTATTTGATTTTACAATATTATTTGATAATTAATTTCAACAGTAATAATTATTTTAAATAATATTATTAATATTTTGTTGAAAATATTTTTATAATAAATGTTTTATAATATAAAATATGAATAATTAAGTTATTATTACGCTTTCAGCTCTAGTGTACTGTTATCTATTTTGATAGTTAATAATTAAGTTTTAATTTAACATTAAATATTATTAAATATATAAATAATATAATTATTATAAAATAAATTTCTGTTGTTAAATGACAATACTATCGACAATATTTTGTAATAATAATTTTTTATTTTTACTTTTCTCTTTTCTTTTTAAATGAATAAAAGTGGGGCTCATCAACTGCTTCTTTTACTTCAACTTTCAACAGTCAAGTAGCGGCTAGTAGAGATTTGTTGCTAATAAATGAAGTTCCATAACTCCTTCAGCCAATAGTCTCGTGACTAAAAATTATATATATATTTTTGGTAGAAATGAATAAAAGTCTAAAACTATATTTGATAATATCGATTGAATTATTCAATAAGTAAAACTTGTATGTTAGCTTGATGGTTAAAGTATTTATCATTTTGAGTGTGATTTAAGTTTGAATCGCGTTAATCGTTGCTGTTAAAACTTTGCATTATTCTTGTAATTCATAAAAAATATTCAATAAGCAATGTGATTTTGTGAAAAAAAAATGAAAAAGAAAAGGAAAAAGGCAGCTGAAAGGGGGAAAGGGAATAATATATTTTTAATTTATCTTTTAAAATTTTTAGAGAAGATAAATTATTAAATTACATGTCAAATCTTGATTTTAACGGTTACAAAAGTATAATTTAAATATTGAAATCGACCAAAAATATTTAGTACTTAATTGAAAAAAATGATATAATTTAAGGGCTGGGTGTTAATTAAACCACTAAAATATTACATAAAAATATATTAACAAGATATAAATATATAAAGGATTAAATATTAAATTTTATACAAAATCGAAAATATATGAAAAACACATTTGAGGTATATCATTTTTTAGGTTATTTCTTAATTTGTAATTCTTGATATTGAAAGTCACATTTTTTTTGTTAAGGTATATTTTATATTTGTATTGTAATTTATGAAGGTAATATTTTTGGAATTTGTGATTTCTATTTTTAAAATGAATGTAAGGGTTGAAATTTAAAATAAAATCTAATATATTTAAATTTAAAACTTATAAGTGATTTTATTGAATTTTGTCATTTTCCATTTTTTGATAAAAGTGAGCTAACTTGTCGCGTAAATGTGAAAACGAGAAACCATTAATTTATTGCCACACGGTCAAAAAATAAAAAAGGAAGTTCACGAGTCTAACCAAGCACATGTAGTGGATGGTGGATTTTTCGCTTCATAAGTCGTGCGGTTTAAGTGATTTCTTCACTAAAAAAACACTTAAATTAATTTAGCTCCAACAATTGAGGATTAAACAAAAATCCTCTAAGGCATTGACGAAAAACAAAGCAAAAGCAACACAAAAGTTAAAAGAACTCGAAAGATGAACAATATCACAGAAAAGCAAGAACATAAGAGAGGAAGTTTGAGTGAATTTTATTACTCAATTAATGAATTACATTGAGAGGGAAAAAGCCTCTATTTATAATTTAACCTCTTCATAATTAACAGAACAGGTTCAAGTACATCAATGGCTATAACTAAAAACTATTTATAAGTCAAATCTCTAAGATTACATAACCATATCTTCTAAGATTATAAGTTATTTCTAATATTGCAAATCTTTGAAGATCACGTTCCATATTTGCCAAGTTTTATAGATCAACCTTCAATCTCTTCAAGCAACGGGCTAATTCGATTAGGCCAAATAACCTTCCTTGAACATGATGGATCATACAATTATGTTATGGTTGCGGGCTCCCATGCGTAACTCATGAGAATAACCCATAGTTTTATTAATTTTAATTACGGGTATTTATAGTTCGGTTAAAATCGAATTAATCGTCTGAATCAATCTAATTCGGTTAATCGGTTAGTAATCGAATTTAATTCAATCGGAGATCGATTAATGATTTTTTAAATTTCGATTATTGTTTAATTAGGTTCAAAATCGGGTAATTAATTGAATTAACTAATTAACCAAAATAAATAATATATATTATATATAATTGTTAACTTTTGTTTGATTGTTACCTTTCAATATTTATGTAGTGTTTCTAATGTTTTATTTGTTGTTTTCATCTCCATTTAAAGTTTTTAAACTATTAACAAAAGAAAATGAATATTAGCAATGCATTTTTATATGTGTTTTATACTTATTTTAATCAAAATATAAAAATATATATATATAAATTTTGGTTAATTCGGTTAACCAACCGAATTAACCAAAATATTTCGGTTCGATTAATGTATTTGAAAGAACTTCGATTCGGTTAATAATTAAAAAATTTTATATTTTAAATAATTCGATTAATAATAACTCGATTTGGGTATTAATCGAACAGATGGTTTGAACATTCCTATTCCACATCCAAAATTTGAGTTGTATTTGGGTTATCTTAGGGCACTAATATCGATTGAATATAGTGGATTAAAATAAAAGTAAGGTTTTAGAAATTAGATTGATGGTAAAGTCTGTTAGTTTACTGATTTTTGTGATTTAATTGTAATTGTTGAATTAATTTGTTTAGTTTGATTAAATAAATCATTAATAATTAAAAAGTTGATTCAATCATAAATTAAAATTTTAAAAATTAAAATTAATTTTTGCTCTATTTAACTTTCATTGATTTCTATTAGTTCATAGATCAATGAATCTAATACATTTTTCATATCAATATCCCGATGGACTCGGTACAAAAAGCCATGAATAAAAAAATAGAAAAATGTGTAAGGTTTTCTTATATTAGTGCTCAGTGTGTTAATTTTTTAATTCATTAAATAATATTTTTATAATTTTAAAAATTTGATTTTAGATATTTAAATGAAAATCGGATTCATTTTATAGGGAAAAAATGATTAATTTTGAAAAATAATTGAAACAATAAATAAAGCATAAAATTAATTTATAAAATTAAAATAATTGAATACTAAAATATTTAAAATAAAATAATTTACCTAATAAATTGATTTGACATTAGTAACGAGATAATATCTCACAAAAGGAGAAATAATTAATACCAAAAATATATATTTATGCCTTTTTAATAATATAATTATACTTAATATTGTTACATGTGCTTTTTCAAAGGTAAAATAAGGTATATATATATATTTTAAAAATTACAGTTTTGTGTCGTTTTTAAAAATATTTTATGGAATAAGTCGATTTTATAAAAAATACGTTCAGTTGAACGAATTTTTCTTACACATGTCAAAAAAACTAGTCTAGTTAGATATACTTTTCCTTTTAAATTATAATTTTTGACTTTTTTAATACAATTAATTTTTTATTTTATATTATTTTAAACTTTTTTTTTACACTCTTCAAAGGCTATTTTTTTTTACCTAAATTAACTAATTATGTAGATCTAACCAAACTTTGATGGATCGCAAGCATCTTGTGACCTAACTTATACACTCTTCAAAGGCTCTCTTTTTTACCTAAATTATGCTCATGTGTTCGAATAAATGTCATGAATGCTCTGTTTACACGTGACTATTTTGTAGACTTGTTTATGAGTTGAGTTATTTATCTAAGACTAAAAGTCTGTTCGAAATTTAAGAAGATTTAGGCTAAAATATTAGGTCCGAAAAATAGACTTTAACAAAATAATTAGGCCCATTTAAAATATGGATCAGGCTCGAGTTTGAATATTCATGGCTCGAGCTCGGCCTGCCCCCACCTGTTTTAAATTTATAATATTTTATATTATGTTATTTTTATATATCATGTAATTTAGAACACATTAACAAAATAAACATATACTAAATATATAATATCATTCTAATATAAACATTAAAAAATGTTAAGATGGCTATATAAAATTTTTTAATAAATAAAAAATGTATAAAATTATAAATATATTTTTTAAAGAATTTAAAAACTAACATGGGCAGATCTAAAATGGGTTTGGATTAGTTTTTTACAAATATGAGCGAGTTTGAACAAAATTTTAAACCCAAATTTTGAGCCGAATCGGATTTAGACAAGCATCAAATATGTTAATATTATTCTTAGGCCCGATCTGACCTATGAACACCTCTAAACATATGCATAAACCAATGTGTACCCACAAATAACAGTTAAAAAATGACATAAAATACAAAAAAGGCCGTTATTTATAAATGGAGTTAACAAAAGTAAATTACTCAAAAGACCAATTTTTCATGTCTTATTACATTTTTTTAAAATTTTCAAAAGTTTAAGAGTTGTCGACTGAATTTTAATTTGATTGGTGTTGACATTATTGTCAATGCAAAATGACGTAAATTCAAGTGCACAAAAACGCATTTATCCTCTTATTCAAGAGTTAATGAGAAGTTATGCTTAGTTTTAGGTATTATATAAAAAATTTAGACAATAAACACAATTTGTTTACTTTTTCAAACGCGCTCACAAAATACGTTACACTGTGAACAAATAAATGCTCTCAATGCTCTCCGAAATATATAGGAATTCAAGACTTACTAACATAGTAGAGATCACTTACAATCAATTCCCTATTAAATAGCACCAAAAATAACAAGATACAATATAATAATAAAGACCGTTACAAATTGGACTATTGGAGATAAGTCTTCAAAGTTTGTCCGATCCTATCCTTAACCTAAGGAATTTGATTTAAATGAGTCGAACCAATGAAATCCTTAAGATATGTTCTTTCAAATGAATCAATCTTCATTGATGAGCTTGAATACTTCCACAATATTAACATCGATCATAGTCCATAGATTTTGTTTTAAAAAGTACCAACTTCAAATATGGAAAGTACGATGTCTATTGCAGTGGTAACCACAGTAGCCACTGTCATTGACACATAAACAATTACATCAAAAACTTGCCTCAATAATTTTTTTTAAACCAGCTCTTTAACACACATAAAAAATTTCAACCTGATAAGCTGAAATGGTATTTTTAAGAAAAAAATTAACCTCAACATTTTAATTAAATAATTAATGATGAAATTTTTTTGGACTAACTAATAACAATATAAATGTACATGACCCAAGTTATGTCAAAGTGAAGTATAAATACTAAATCCTAAATTTAAATATAGTAGTGGGACCATAATCATAATTTGACTTAAAATAATCTATGACTAACACAATCATTTGTCATTTAATTTAGGGATAAATCTCAAAACTATACATGAACTATGGTTTAATGTGCAATTGTATACATGAACTTTGATTTTGTGCAATTTTATACATGAAATCTTGATTTGATCCAATTTTTGTAAATTATTAACACAATTATTGATATAAAATCATTTTATGTTTATATATTGCATACATAAATAATTACATTTATCCAATATGAAAAATAAATTGATCTATTTATTTCTTTAAATGTGTATGATTAAATCAAAATTAAAGTTTCAAGTATACATTTGAACCACAATTAAAATTTCATGTATATAATTGCATCAAATTAAAATTCATGTATACAATTGCACATTAAATTAACGTACCAAATCAAATTTCAATTGTATTAAGAGTACATAAATTTAAAACATATTTTTAATCTTTAAATTTTTACTCTATAACTTAGATAAAAAAAATAAACAACCTAATTCGAAATGTGAATGAAACATGCTAATATATAATTATTCTAGTGGTCTAATTCAAAATTAAATTAACTTAAATTGTTTAACTAAATGATTTATTTGAATTAATTTCAAAACCCAAATAGTTGAAACTATTTAATATCAAATATAAAATTTTTAAATCAAATCAAAATTTAGGTCCATAAAATGTTTGAGAAGATAAAAGCACAATCATATTAACAGATAAATAAACATTCAAATCATTACAAAAGAATAAATTGGATATAACCTAAATCATAACAACTTTGAATAACACAAATGATAAGATTTAAGCTAAGATTAAATTTAAACAAAATTCATATATGATTTACAAAAGATAGGATTAAAATTTGAGGTATGACATTTTTTTTCATTTTTTGGTACGTTACAAATTGGGGAAGAAGATGTCATTGTCAGTATTTGAACCTTAAATCTTACAGTGTCAATGTTGTTAACCACCTGCTGGTTTTGGTTGTTCACTAAAGATATGATTTAATCGTCAATAAGTTGTCAACTACATAACGACTAATTAAATAGTCGATGGTGGTTATGGTTGTGAGAAAACACTTTCAGTTGGTGATTTGGTAAAAAATGTTTTTAACTAGAAGTGTTTTCCTAGCAACACGCTGAAAACGTTTTCAACTGTAAATGCTTTTGTAAAATCGACTTATTCCCGTATTTTTTTTCTCAAAAATTAATTTATTCTGGTAAAAGTTTTTTCAGCATTTTTGAGTAAATTAATCTGAAAATTTGCTTGAAAATATTGTAAAAAGAAAATAAATAAATGACAACTTATAAATCTATAAGAATTACAATTATAATTGAGGAAATTAAAGTGAGAAGCACTTATAAAAATTGTATTGTTAATATCTTATGGAACTGCCAAAGAAAATTGCTAAATAAATTACTGATGGAAATTGACATTTGAGATATCAAACATTTATAAAACATCTGTGCGAGTAATTTCATGATGTAATTGTTTTACTAACAGTTATAGAAAAAAATTATTTCAAATTTACCTCTATATATTAATTAATGAAGATAAATAATTTTTTTAATAGGAAAATATTTATGTATTGTTTGTTTAAAAAAATTTATTTTTGAAAAATAATTTCAAGAAATTTGTCAAATAAAAAAAATGTAAATATCATGTTTTTCAAAAATTTAATCTATTTTTCAGAAATCATTTTCTAGAAATTATTTTCAGCGAATTAAACAGGCCCTAACTTTAAATAATAATTTATCATTTTCTTAATTCGAAATAGAGGTGATAATGGGTCAGATCGGGTTTGGGTCGGGCCTCAATAGAATTTAAGGCTCTTTTTTTAGGCTTGAGTATGATTCGACTCAAAAAATGGGTCTAAAATTCTGCCAAAGCCTGATCCGAATAGAAATGCTAAACTCGAGCCTGACTCGATCTGTCCGTATTAATTTTTTTATATTAATATTTTTATATAAAAAAATTTAAAAAATATAATATAATACTAAAAATATTAAAATAAATGTTCCAAAATTTAAAAAATATTTATACTTAAATAATATTAAGATAGTGCAACTTGACAAACAATTATCTCTAAAATAATAACAAAATTAATAATAAAAAAAGAGTTATGTAATATTTAAATAATAACAACAAAATAATAACAATATAATAATGAAATGTCATTAAAATAATGACAAAACAACTGCAAAAACAATGAAAATAACATTTTTTTGCAAATTTGAATTGGGCCCGAACCAAAAAAAAGCTTACCCGAGACTTGACCTGTTTAAAAAATAGAACTTATTTTTTTACTCAAACTTATTTTTTAAAATTTATATTTTTATTTAAAATTTTTCATTTTTCGAATGAACTTTGAAACAGAACCGAATGACTCGACCATTATCAAATCTTAATTCAAAACCCTCAATGAACAAAATTATTGTCATACTAGATTCAACTAAATTTAAAATTGAGTTAAACTAAACCCATAAACTCTTTCAATATTATTCTCTTTACAATTCAAATCTAAAATCTTCGATAAAAAAAATAATTACATAAAAATAATCATCAAATAAGTGATCACTCCAAACCTAAGCAAATTGTAAGAGCTTATTTAATAAATAAATTATGTTCTTAGCAGATCCAAGTGTGAAAGAGACTCTCCCATTAAAGTATCCCTTCTTGTTTGTCAATTCCCAGTCAAATCTTTTTTTTGCTTCATTATTAGTAGATCCCTATCTCTTCTTTCTCTCCTCTTAAACCCTAATTTTGTCCGTCCATATCGTTCTAGAATTTTAGATCCTTGTTTCTTTTTTTCTTTCAGAACAGTTATCCATCAAATTTTGGGTACTTTCCAGATATGGGAAAAGTTTCAGCCATTATATACATTACTGTAGCTCTTCTAATCCTCTTCCTCATCTCGCATTCCCCTAAGAAACACCCCAACCACAGCCGCCATCGCCGCCTAAAGCTCCGCTCTTCTTTCAGCTTCAGCAACCACACCCATCACGAGCCCGTGGCTTTTGATCCTCTCGTCGCCGACATCGAGCGCCGCCGTGAAGATCGACAATGGGAGAAGCAGTACTTGGAGCACACCCATCCTGAGCTTGTAAATGACCACGCTCCGGGTCACGAGTCGCAGCCCGAGTGGGAGGATTTCATGAACGCTGAGGATTACTTGAATGATGAGGATAAGTTCAACGTTACCAATAGGTTGGTGGTGGTATTACAGTTTCATTTACTTTTAAATTCATGTTGATACTATTTTTGGGTATTAAGTGTTCGAAAGTTTGAAGCTTTAATTAATGATCTTTAGCTGCCAATTTTAGTTAAAAATGCGTGCTTCATCAAGTAATATGCTTAAATAGTATAAATTACTGCTACTATTTATGAGCTAGTTACATTTTGTTATTCACATTGATTCTTCTTTTATCTGTTTCAATTACATGTAGGTGCGAATTTGTGGACTGATATTTGATCATTGTTGGCTATATTTTATGCTTTATAGAAAGAACGCTAGGTATCTTTATTACTGTGTACGCTGATAGTATCTGTGTAATACTCACATCGTGATGATTTGTAGGTAATATAAACTGATAGTATCTGTGTATATACTCACATCGTGAGGCAGTTTATGTAATCCTTGCACCTGTGTTTATATGCTTGTGGATGGACATTGACTGTAACATTTTGATAGATGTTGATCAAGTGGAGTTTTAATGTAATGAACAGGTTGGTAATGCTGTTCCCCAAGATTGATGTGGACCCAGCAGATGGTTTTGTGATGGAGAATGAATTGACCGAGTGGCACCTACAACAAGCAGCAAAGGAAGTCTTGCACAGGTCTATGAGGGAGCTGGAAGTTCATGACAAGAACCATGATGGATTTGTTTCATTTGCAGAGTATGAGCCTCCCAGTTGGGTGAAGAATGGTTAGTGATCTATGCTATTTTATTACTAAATTTAATTCATCTAATGAAACTAATCCTCTGAGTGCTTCTGCAATATATTTTTTTATGTGATTTTGCTTTGTTTGTATGGCTAAATTGTTATTTGGCTTGAAGTATTTGATGGATTCATTTTGTACACTTTTTTGGATTTCAGCTACTAGTTGTGTTATAATCGATCTTTCTACTCCTTTTTGCAAATTCAAATACCCATCAGTTTTCAGATCTTTTTGTGAGATGATAGTGGCATGAAGCCAAAACATTTTAAACATCTTCTTTCGTTGTGTTCTTAGAGATAGTAACATTGAGTAAACCTTTATAACAATTCTAGTCTATTTATGGATCTTATCTTGCTTTAGATTGTTATGGTACTCTAGGACGAAACATCAACATGATAATTGAGTTCTGTTTAATTTGCCAATAATTATCTTTAAAGATGGTAACTTGTTTGTGTTTCTTTTTTCCAGACAAGAATTCTTTTGGCTATGACATGGGCTGGTGGAAAGAGGAACATTTTAACGCATCAGATGCTGACAGTGATGGTTTGTTGAACATAACTGAGTTCAATGAGTAAGTACCAAATTCTAAAGCAAGTTCTGACTCATCTACTCCTAGCGAAAGGGGTTACTTTTAGTGGCTGCCATTGCTCTCCCCTAATTTTTCTGCTTGGTTTTTTCCTAGCTTTCTGCATCCATCTGACAGCAAAAACCCAAAGCTGCTACACTGGCTGTGCAAGGAGGAAGTAAGGTAACCTGATTTTTATTTTTCTCTTTTCTCCTATGTAAATTGTATATATCCTTTCTAGTTAAGAAACCAACCAGTGCTTAAATTTTATGTTTTGAGTTCTAGAAAAAATAATATAAAACAACCCCATTTTGGGGCATGTTATCCCATTTGCATTTGATCCGCCTTTTCTACTAGTGCCTTTAAATTGCTATTTGATTTTGCTTCTACTTTTATGTTTTCAGAGAAAGAGATACAGACAGGGATGGGAAGGTTAACTTTGATGAGTTCTTTCATGGGCTCTTTGATTTGGTGAGAAACTATGATGAAGATCATAACTCTTCCCATCCACCTCACGACTCATTGGAGTCCCCAGCTAGACATTTGTTTAGCCAGCTTGATAAAGATGGTGACAGGTACTTGTATATATCTTTGTGTCTAGTATCATGGTTGTACTGAAAAGTTAGTTGTTGGGACTGTTAAATAAATCTATGGTGCTTCTTATTAACAGACTGTTGTCTGAAGAAGAACTACTACCAATAATTGGGAAAATTCATCCATCAGAGCAGTACTATGCGAAACAACAAGCAGATTACATCATATCACAGGTACTTATGACTCCAAAGAATTGAGCAGTATTATGCATGGATGCATGTATGCATTTTCTAATATTTTGTTTTAGTTTTTTTTATTTGATAATAGGAGTCGCCTTTTATTAGAAATATTTTGCTGAACCCATGTTTAGTTGTGCATTTCTACTTGGAATGTAATGTAATGCAGAAATTGATGGTTTAGGAAGAGAAAGTGTTTGGGGTGCTTTTTTTGTCCGTCACCTATCTTATGTGGACACAGCACTTTAGGATGTCATATCCATGTAGACATTACATGACATGGGCATTGACACATTGTGTCAGACTTGGGTATTCAGCATGGCAGCCAATGACATCAGAATGGTGTTTCATGGTTGCAATGGATGTTTTGGGTTTTCAAAATGGTGAGGAAGAAGAGCAAGTTTTTTGAGGTAAAACATTCTAAAACCAAATTGTTTGGAGTGGCAGAACAGGGTATTTTCGGGGGCTGTTGTCACGGGTTTTGATACTAGAATTAGAGTTTTTGGAGGCTTTTTTTTGACCCGGGGGGGGGGGAGAGTGGTGATTTCAAACATTTAGTTGGACAAACAAAAAATTTAGTGAAAATCTGATACCGGCCAAATGTGGTACCAGCAGGTGCTGCAAATCAACATTGGAATCTGGGTTTGATGTTGGGTTCTGGATTTTTTGGGGTCTATTTGTTGAATTTGTGGAGAGAAAGTCTATATATGTGTGGAATGGTGCAAAAAGGGACGGAAGAGAAAGAAAAGCAAAAGAAAAAAAGAATCTTAGTCTGGTCCAAGAAGAAAACAAAGGTAGTTCAACAAAATGAAATGAAAATAGTAGTTCAAGATAACACTAAACCAATATGCTTTGGCTAGTGGTTATTGCCTCTTCTTAAAAGGAGTAAAGTTTAGTGTTCATATCCTTTTCCCCTCTTAGACTTCCTCATTTGTACTAAAAGGGGCCTTTTCTTTATATGTAATTGCAGGCAGATTCAGATAAAGATGGTCGCTTAAGCTTACTCGAGATGATTGAGAACCCATATGTATTCTATAGTGCCATCTTTAGTGAGGATGACGATGACGATGACTACGAATATCACGATGAGTTCCGCTAAATGCTAATTTCATGATAGGTACAGATGCCATTTTGTAATTTGTTTATAGGCTAACCAACCAAAAAGAACCTAAACTTTACTGCTTAGATAAATTTTCTATATTTTTATTACATCCAAATAAATCCTTTTTTATAACATCAATTTTTTGTAATTTGAATAATGGATATCTTTCTACTATCAACCTTGCAGGACACAGACAGCAATAGGATTCAATCATTCAATTTCTTTTCTTGCAAGAATTGTATGCTTTATAGAATTAGGAATTATGGAACCTTTTTTTCCATTAATTTTTTTAAGAGCTTCGAGTTTTTCAGGATTGAAAACCCCTTACAAAATGCGAAAACATTAGTTATTTATTTTTTAACTAATGAATGAATTGCCTTTACCCCCTGATATAGTTCATGATTGTTTGATTAATATGTCTTGTACTTTCCTTCTTGCATTACTTTGTTTGGAGATATAATCTATCTGAACATCTACATATCCAATATATACTTTTACTTCACAGTTTGCATAAATCCAATAAATTGTTTGATATAAACGAAGTAAAATAAAGCATTATTTATTATAACAAAGGCATTCATTTTGCCTAGAGAACATCAACATTTGACGTTAGAAAAGATCAGAACTTACAGGAAATCTAGAACTAGAAGAAAATGAGCACCTCATCGTACTTGAAAATTTTCCATCACAATTATTTGATTTTTAAGCCACAATATGGCAAATCTCAGATCTCAACCCATATTTATTACCCTTTTTATTGTTATTATTTTCATCATTTGGCATTACAACAGAATTCAAACTTGGTGATCAAAGTTACCATGAAAACAGTTTTTAAAGAGTAAATGATCAAAGGGAAGAAGACAAAGAGCCCCAGCCACCACCGCCGGGTGTTAAAATCTGCAGTATTTCCCCAGCCTGCACCTCTACCGTGTTTTTGCCTCCAAGGTAGATTCGTCTTTTATCTTTTGTTATAAGATAGTTGGCTCCACGAGCTCCATTTGCTCCTCCTTTTAGCCCTCTAGGTGCATGTACCCGCCTCTCCGAAAGAATGCTAACTACAACTGGGCGCCTGAACTCGATTTCCCTCACCAGTCCATCACCCCCTGTGCGATGTCCTGCTCCTCCACTATTTTCTCTCAGTCCAAATTTGTGCAAGAATACAGGATACCTCTGCTCAAAAATTTCAGGATCGGTCATTCGAGTGTTTGTCATATGACACTGAACTCCACTTGTTCCATCCCAAGTCGGACCAGCCCCACTCCCACCTCCGATTGTTTCATAGTAACCGAAAGTATTGTCCCCAAAGGTAAGATTATTCATACATCCCTGAGAACAAGCACAGGCCTGAAACGCAGTCAATACTACATCAGTTATTCTCTGAGATGTGAGAACATTGCCTCCTACTACAGCAGCTTTATCACTTGGAGAAAGAAACGAGTCTGCTGGTATGTGGATTTTAACTGGAGCCAAACAACCTTGATTAAGAGGAATATCAACATCGACCAAACAACGAAGGCAGTATATGACTGCAGCAGCAGTAACAGCTTCTGGAGCATTCCAGTTACCGTAAACTTCGGGGCTGGTTCCACTAAAATTAAAACTTGCTTCCCCTTTGTTAGAATCAATAGTGAGTTTTAAATGAATGACAGAACCGTCATCCATGCAATCCTCTTCTTCTATCGTTATAGAGTTTCTCTCGCCAAGCCTAGTTGATTCCAAGGAAATTCTTGCAGCAACTGACTTGAGCATCTCTCTTACTGCTTCTTCTGCATTAAGCTGCACAAAAGTCATATATGCCTGAACAGTTTCTAAACCATACTGCTCAATAAGTTCTTTGATTAAAGTAATTCCTCTCTGGTTAGCAGCCACTTGTGCTCTAAGATCTGATAGGTTATCTTGAAGCCGTCGTGTTCCTGGGATATTTTGAGAATGTTCATCAGCACCTGGAAACTTAAGCAGTTTTATTATTCCTTCTTCTTGGAAAATCCCCTTTTCCACCAGTTTAAATGCTTTTATGGCAGCTCCTTCTTCCCATATGGACTTCGAAAAAGGTGGCATGCTTCCAGGTGTAGCACCCCCAATCTCAGCATGATGCCCTCTACTTGCCACAAAAAACTCTAGTTTCCCATTATCGAAAACCGGGGTTATCACAGTTATATCGGGAAGATGACTACCTCCAGCACAAGGATGATTAGTGACAAGGACATCTCCTTCATTCAAGTTGTCACCCCAGTATTCAAGCTGCCAATGAACAGTACTGGACATAGCTCCGAGATGCACCGGAACATGAGGAGCATTGGCAACTAGTCCTCCATCTGGACCAAAAAGAGCACAAGAAAAGTCTAGCCTTTCCTTGATATTTGTCGAGATAGAAGTCCGCTGCAATGTCCGTCCCATCTGTTCAGCTATTCCCATAAATCTGTGATTGAAGATAGAAAGTTGCACAACATCTGCAACTTTTTCAGCAATTTTCACAGTGTTTACACTAGACTCAATTTCAATCTTAATGTTTCCATATTTGGTTATAATAGCTTTACATTTTGGTTCTACTATCACTGTACTACTCCCATTCATGATGATCGCAGGGCCGAGCATAACATGTCCATATCCCAGATTCTCAAGCTTGAACAACGGTGTATCATGCCACCCATTCCCAAAAAAGACCTTGTAGTGGCCTTCAATTTTGGGAGAACCAGAAGCAGGTTCTAGGGTCTGCGGTTTCAATATATTAGCAACTCCTATCCCACGAACTCTGACATCGCAAACAAGGATATTTCTGTTCTGTAGCTTAAATCCGTATTCTTGCTGGAAAAGCTTCTCAAATTCCTCAGCATAGTCTGATCCAGATCCATCTTCAGCAATACGTCGCTTTACCATGATTGCCGTATCTGTACCTTCATACCTCAAATTTAGATATGTCTCGGCCTTTATATTTTCCTCTCTGAACCCTTGCTCTCGCAACTTCTGCTTTACCTGGTTCAACAATATAGCTTCTCGACGAGAGGCCTCTACAACAGATTCAGAACCATAAACTGCAGCATAAGGAATTTGTGCCTCTTCTACAACATCGGCCAATCCCATTCCATATGCACTTAAGATTCCACAAAACCGGTGAATAAGCACTTCTGTCATACCTAGTGATCTAGCAATGGCACAGGCATGTTGTGGCCCAGCACCTCCGAAGCAAGCTAGTGCATGGTTCCTTGTTTCATGGCCTTTCATCTCAGTTAACTGACGTATGGGACGGCACATTGTCTCATTGGCAACATTCACAAACCCCAGTGCAATCTCCTCCACTGTCATGTCCTTTGCAGATGAATCTTGGCTCTTCCTATAAGAATTTATTTGCTCTGCTAGCTTCTTGAATTCTTCCCTGGTTGCTTCGACATCTAAAGGCTGATCTTCCTTAGGACCGAAGATTGCTGGGAAATAATCAGGAACAACATACCCAAGAATCAGGTTTGCATCAGTGACTGCCAATTCTCCACGTTTCCTATAACACACAGGACCAGGATGAGCCCCCACAGACTCTGGTCCAACCCGGAAAGCTCCAAATTGGAACTTTAACTTCGATCCACCACCAGCTGCAACAGTGTTTATGTCAAGCTGAGGTGCTTGTATTATAGCACCAGCAATTTTAGTTTCTAGGACTTGTTCATAACTCCCAGCATAACGGCTCACATCGGTCGATGTACCACCCATGTCGAATCCAATCAAAGGCTTCTCCGTTTCAAGCCTGAAAAGAGTCTGTGAATAGCCAACAACTCCCCCAGCAGGGCCAGACAAAACAGCCTTGTGCCCCGAAAATCGACTTTCCGGTGCAAGCCCTCCATCTGACTGCATAAACAGAACATTCACCTTCGCAAGACCTTCATCGAATCTAGATATGAACCCTGATAAGTACTCTTTCACAACAGGGGTTAGATAAGCATCCACACTAGCTGTTAAACCCCGAGGAACAGCACGAACCATGGGAGTCAAAGCTGAAGACAACGAAACATGTCGAAAACCCAAGCTCATAGCCAACTTCTCAACAGCCATTTCATGATAAGGGTAAGTGTAGGAATGCATCAACACAACAGCCAAACAACTAATCCCTTTCTCCAATAAACCTTTCAACAAAGGTTTCAAAGATTCTTCATCTAAACACTTGACAACCCTAACAAGCTCACCAGAAACCCCTTTAACAAAGGACCCAGGTTTCTCTCCATCCCCTTTTTCCTTATCAAGAACTAACTCAACCCTCTCATCAACTTCAATAACTCGTTCATAAAGATTAGATGGTTTAGCAGCAGAAAGGTCAAAGATATGGGGACGAGATTGATCACCAATCTGTAACAAGTCCTTAAAACCACGAGTGACACATAAAGCAATCCTTTCCCCTTTTCTTTCCAAAAGGGCATTGGTTGCCACAGTCGTCCCCATCCTTATCCACTCGATTTTATCAGTTGGTATTTTGACAGTTCGAGGGATTTTCTGCCCCGTATATTCCTCGAGAATCCTCCTGATTCCTTCAATCGGAGCATCGTCGTAATTGGAAGGGTCAACGGATAAAAGTTTAAGGACCCGACCATCGGAGTGACCGGGAATCTCGGCATAAACATCGGTGAAAGTACCCCCTCTGTCAATACAAAACCTAAGCTTCTCTCCACTGACACTCCCCATTTTTCACACACACCCCTAAAAAAGAATAGTAAACTGAAGCAGAAGACCGATAGGAAATGAGCAAAGGATATGAATAAGAACATAAGAGAGCGAAAGAGAAAAGAGATGCAGTAGAGGCAGATTGATTACCAGGTGAGGAGGGATTGAGAATTAGAGATTGATACGTCTATAAGATTACGTGATGGAGACGGGTGACGTTTCGATGAACCTTCCTTCGTACAGAAACTGATTATTGGTAGGTGGTTGTTCCACAAATGCCCGTTTTGCTGTTAGTGCAGTGGTGGAAATTTATTATTTACTTCTCATTTATTTATGTTAAATTCACAAATAGTCATTCAACTATCAAATTTTTTTATTTTAGAACTTTAAAATAAAGAATTATAATTTAAATACCCACATCATATAATTTGATATTTGGATCACTCTCATTAACATCACAAACATATATGATGACATGACATTATAAGCGATTAATGCTTTAGTATCAATATTTCAAGTTTAGTTAAAATATGTTATTAGTCCTGTAGTTTGACAAGATTTGAAACTTCATAAAAAAATTAAAATTAGATCATGTCATTAAAATCATAAATATTTTCTACCAAAATTTATCAACTTAAAATTTTTTATTAACCTGTCAACATATGACAAAACATATGATTGACAAAAGAATAAATATGTTAAATTGATAAATTTTAACAAAAAAACTAATCTAGAATTTTTAAATTGAAAAAGTAAAAAATAATAATTTTTTTTTATACAATGCTTAGAACTAAGCATAATTCATTCTCAACCATAAATAGAAAGATAAAACACACTTGAACCCACATCCTTTTGCATTGGTAAGAATATGGATGCCAATCGAATTAAGACTCAATCGGCAAAAAATTAAATTTTTAACTTTCAAAATACAGGAACCAGATCTCAAATTTTAAACAAGTCCAGGGACTATCAGCAGATTTTAACCTTCAAGATTTCACCAAACTTACTCAGTAAAGTGAAGAATTGATAACCAGTGAAGCATTTCTTGTTGACATCAAAATATATGAACATTTTTCCAAGCTAAAATGCCGAAGGCTCTGTTTAGATTTCACTTTTGTGCACAACCAAAGTCAATGGCGAATTAATCAAGTGTATAAAGCAATGAGTAAACCATTATCAATGTGACCCGCCCTGAACTTGAGCATTTGCATAGCTGATATTAGCTTGTTACCTGTTCATCACAAAGCTTGAACAAACATGCATAAATTAAACCCAACCCTACCCATAAACATCTCTTATTTTAGACTAAAAATTGGCTTGCGCCAGTTTTCAGTCATCACAAGAGCAAATAGTTAACCAGGTAACTTTTGATGGCACCTTATAAAAGGTGAAATAACCAGAGTTTCATTCAGATTTGAGAGGAACCAAAAGAAAAACCATCAGATTCAACTCTTTTTTTTTTCTTTTAAGTATATATAATTCTCAAGAAACTTAATCAAACACCAAAAAGGCAAGATCAAACTTGACAGACATGAGCTTACGATGCCAGAAGTTTAGTATCATCCGCTTCTTCTTGAAAGCATAAACAACCGTCCTTTGAGCTAAAGAATGAACAAGAAGACAAGTAAAATCTGATGTAGATATAAACAGACACAAATTTGAGTCTATGGTAATGAATCGTAAACAAATTCGATTCTCAACAACAGTCGAAGTTACAGAGCACATAACTGCAAATCATATTGTTTTATGCATATGAATGATCTTTCTACAAAACCTATCTGTAGGATCAATTACAACAAAAAAAAGACTATCTAGAGGCAGAAACAACAATGAAAACCCTGTAAAATACAAAAAGAAAGTATAAAAACCTTGACGTGTGATCATGCAGGTACCATTATGTGAAGATTTATTGTTATAATCAGGTTGATAATGAACAACTCTGCTGAAAGTATTCACTGCAGCCAATCTGAACATAAACATGTTCGATAAAAAAAGGATTAAAAGTTTCAGGCTTGGCAATGGATTATTGCTGCAAGGCTGCTCTTTAAGGAGACCCTCATTTCCCTAGAAGAAATTAAAACAATTGGTCAAAACAAAAGCAGCAGCTGATCATACATGTTTCTCACTTTTCACGTTACCCAAATATAATGTTTAACTAAAAACCCGAAATTGAATTAGTTCAGTACACTGAAATAGAGATTGATTTTTACATTCTCTACTAGAAACTAACAAATCACTGAAGAAATACTGCCAAAATTAAAAGGAATATATATATTATGGCAAATTAAATTCAAAAGAAATGCAATTCAATAACATCAAAAGTGTCTTTTTCTAAGGAAACTGAAATACGTACTGAGTTTTGATTCCTTTTTTTTATGTTTAGTATCATCATCATAGTCAGTATCTTTATCATCGGAATCAGAACCGATTAGGTCATCATCATCTTCATCAGAGGCAGGAGAAGGGTCAAGGCGAGCAGCATCCTTGGCCCATTGGATCACTCTTTCAACTTCATCTTCCTCATCATCTTCGCCCTCGGATTTTTCGAGACCGATACGAACTTCGTTAGTGGAAATACTAGTAGCAGCAATAGGATTAGAAGAAGCTGAAGACAAGGAAGCCTTGAGAGCAGCGAATCGTGTGGATAGATCATCGCCCAACACAGCCTTCAGTTCCTCGTCGACATTGTCGGGAACGACAACCTTCGATTTTCGATCCTTTTTCTCTTCATCTTCCTTTTGCTCCGGTTGTGGCTTCGGCGGCGATGGTGGTGGTGCCGATGATTGTTTCTTCTGTTGTGAAAGGGAAGAGGAAGGTCGGGATCGGAGGGCCTGGAATCGTCGGCGGAGATCAGGGTTGAGATAATCGGGTTCCACACGGGACATGTGACTGTCGACAGAGAGTTCTAAGAGCATCTCATCCTGCGCCGCTTGCAACAGCTGCTCCACCGCATCGTTCTCCGTCGTTGCGGCGGAGCTCTTCTTTCTATCGCTCATTTTATTCCTTTCCGTAAATACTTTTCCCTCTTCGCCACTTCAGTCTTTCTTTATCCACTGATTCATATTTGTTTCAGTGACAAAGTTGTAAATACCTCCCTCCTCCTCGTATTTAATAGTAATATCAAAATTTGAAGTGATTTACATTTTATATATAAATCGGTAAAAGCATCTGACCAGCCCCTGTACTTCAAAAAGCATGCAAAAAGGGTCCCTCCTTTAAAAATTGAATGCTAACGTAGCATAAATCAAAACCGTAATCAGTTTTACCAATTTTTTTACGTATAACCTTCTAAATTTTAATTAGAAAATGTTACTATTTTCATCTCTGATGCTCATGCAATCAAAACCAAGATTTAAGAAGCTTGAGCATCTACTTACAGTTAATGTAAAAATAATAATGACGGTAAAATTAAATATTGTAACAATACAATAACACAAAACAAAAAAAATTAAATACACTGAACTGGAGATAAACGTCCATCCAAAATGGTGTTTAATTCAATAAAAAAACAAATTAGGAAAAAAGAAAATCCTAAGAAATTATTAAACATCTCAAATTGCATTTGATTTAAGAAATACATCTCTTAAAAGTGAAAATGGCAAGTGTTAAACCAACAACAACCATTAAAATTGCTTCATCAGCTCCAATAAAAGCATCAATTTCAAGTACAAATTCAATGTTTTAATCTTCAACCCAGATTCTAAAGGTGTGACCCAAGAAACTAAACTACTTCAAGCTGCCCTTTTTTTTTAAATGTGGAACAAAAAATGAATCACCCCACAGTCAATCCAAATCCAAATTTGTAGTCTTTCTTCCTATGATCTATCTGCAAAAGCATAACACCGGAGAAAAATAAATGTTAGGGCTTTCATCAATCAAGGGAAAGAAATACAAACAATGTTGAACATAAGGGACTGAACAAAATATCAGTAACAGTTAATACAAGTTTCTCTTTTAATGTGTATAATTGCTTGCAAGTCTCTTTCTTAAGAAATCTTACCTCAGCCGAGAGAATGAAGTTTAGGCCCATATTTAATCGCTCTTCCAGATACGAGGTTGTGCATCCATTGGAATCGATCTTTCCCCTCAAACGACACTGACAATGTAACAGATTGGTCAACCAGAATGATGGTTTAGATAGATCATTATATCAAGAAAAAAATAATTGCATTGCTTCTTTCGACGTTTTATGCAGTATTACATCATTTTAGCTGGTCATGCTTCTCCTGTTGCCTAACTCTACACCATTTTAAGTCCGTTAAAATATCCTCTTTGAAATAACCCCCCCCCCCCAAAAAAAATATCATATAGCATAGAGGAAAGAAAGATGGCTTTGTAAAGTCCTTTTTTATGATAACCAGAAGGCAATATAGTTTACACAAAAAGCAATACAAATGCTAAATTCTAACTTCTATAGACATGTGGAAACAAAATCTAGCAACCAAAAGTATACCTGTCTAAGGATGTAATCGTAGCCGACACTTGCTGTTACATCTCTTGACATGTAGTTATACATCAAATCTGTCGCGAGAGAAACCTTGATAGAAACAATGTGTAAGAATTATTAGGAAACAAGTTGAAATACTTTTCGGAAAGAGAGGGCGGGGGGGGGGGGGGGGGGAGAGTCTTACCTTATCGGATACCTTCTGAACATAGCTCAAGGCAACAATTCCAGTATTTGCAACTTGTCCTGTAGCAACCTGGAGCCAGAGAATGCTTTTGTTGGTACTATGCATACAGCAAACAGAGAATATTTCTAGCAGTAACATTTCGTTTCTGTGCCTACAACCTCCTCTTGTCAGGGTAAGGTGGAAAAATATTAAGGGAGAAACGAACTAATAATTTTATGGATAAAACTCAGATTTGAAAGAAACATTGTCATCATATACCCAGAGATCAGACGAACAGTAATTCTGAATCTGACTAGCTAAAAAGTTCATGAAGTGGAGCTTAAACCCTTAACTAGAATCTTTCACGTCTATAAATTAACACGTGGTATAACCAATTGGAGTCATCAAAATTTGACCTAGAAGTTTAAAGTGCAAAACATTGTTCATTGTACTAACTAGTTTTGAGTGAGTTTTACCTTCATAATATGTGTTCTTGACTCCAATAACGTAGGTTCATTCATAAGTCATTGAAATGAAAGAAAATCCTTATTCTCGCAACTAGGCAACCCTAATCAGCATTTTGGTTAGGGAACTAAAATCTAAATTACACTCTCACTTTTGTAACATGTCTAGGAACATATTTAGAAGTAATAGAAAAGCACCCACCAACTATTGGACAAATATTGACAAGCCTTACATTACCATCTTATCTGTTTCATATCGGGCAGCATAACCAATGCCTGACTTTCGGTGCTGACCAGCCCAAAATACTTCACCACCTAAGGATAAATGTTGTGTTACACTCTGCACGAATATGGTTTAGATTTTAGTATACTAATAACAACAAACAGAATCATAACGGCAGAGGTAGTGGATTCAACAGAAAACTGACAATGAAAGCCATGCAATGCCTCTTCAAAACAGGAAATTAAATGCAAAACGCGGGTGGCCTTTGGTAAAGAAAATCTAGGTTGCTTCTATCATTATCTTTATTTTATTTTATTTTTTTAACGAAGTTGCTTCCATCACTATTAGAATAGTCTCTCAAGAGTATTTTCTATTGACAGAAGACCAACTAGAGCACTGCAAAGAGAAATTACAAGTCTGCATTATTTTGCATCTAGGAATAGTAAAAGTATGCAGATCATACAAAAATTTGTCCATTATGCTAGGTTATGCTCTCTTAGCTCAATTCAAAATATACAATGTGGCTTCAGACGACTTGCCTGGATGTAACTAGCTCCAAATAGCGCACCATTTCCCATTTGGAATTGAGACCTGAAGTCTTTACCCTATAAAAGGAAAACAGAAATGTCAAAAAGATGACACAAAGGTGAAAGCCAACTAGCTAAGATATAATACAACTTAAGAGTGACTGACCTTGTAATCAAAGTTAAACATGCCATGTGACATATGAGGCTCATTTGAGAGCTGGAACAGGAAACAACAAAGTCACCAACTAGCTCACACAAAACACAAAGTCTGCATTTAAACACAAAAGGCAAAAGTCTAAATTATAAATGAACACATGATTTACCTGAGCATTAGCCTTCACAGTAAAATTGTCAGTCAAATCCCATTTCACTCTTGCATTGAGTCTACCATCAGTCAGCACCCTCCCAATAAGCATCAACTGGAAGACCATAATTGATCCCACTTTTAAGTTTATTTAGTAGGATAAAAATTTTAGGGGGACAAGTGAGTGAACTGGAAGAGTAAAGATAATTAGAGAAGCCACCTACATTCGGGTCAATGAAGTTGGTACCAAATTCATAGTGAGCAGTAGGAATTTTAATGGTTTCAGCAGATTGAGAAGGGATTTCTGTTGGGCCCATAAACACACTGAGAGTTGATTGGGAATGAATAGATACCAGTATTAATTAATTAATATAGGAAGAAAAGATAAAAGAAAACATTAGTAATAATAATAACAGTGAAATATTTTGAAGAGTCAAAAATGATGAAGCTACCTGTGACTGAGTGAGAATTTCTGATTTAGTCCTTTGGTGAAATCAAATCGCAATCCTTCAAAAGTTTCTGGCTTCAGAGACACTGTCAAACATTTTCAAGCAATAAATTTAACTTTTCATAAAAAAGAACAGACCCTAACCAACATTTGAGCACATTCATCTTTTTCTGATATACCCTGCTAAAGATGCATCATAACACCCTATAATCCCAATATGCATCAAAAGAAACAATTTAACAGAACACCTCACAGTCAACAGACACAAGGAACATGTAGGTAATGACGAAAATATGCCACCAAAGAAAGATATTAAACATGAAATTGAACACACATTTCAAAGGACTCAAGGCAAAGATTCACAAAAAAAGAACCCTTATTGCCAAACATATTAAACCATTGGCACCAAACTACTATAATGCCACCAAGGGATTCGGGTGTGTTATTAGTAGTATACTTGTTCATTTTATGAAACCCAAAGAAACTACTGCCTACTGCCCTAATTCTAAGGAGCAATTGATTTTGTAAAGAAGCTGCAATTAAGATTAATCAAAAATCAAAACCCATCAATCTACTCAGAAAAAAAAGAGAGATTCACGTTTCTACTTCGATAAGTCATGAAAATTATCAAAAAAGAAGGGAAAACCCCCCATCATTTTCACTAATCAAAGCAGACTAGGGTTCTAAGAAAGGGACTTAACAACCAAACCGGCCAAAAGCTAAATCAGTAGCCCCTCTATTCCAGTGACTTCACCATCCATAGTCAAAACGTTAAACCATAAAATTCCACATTCACCAATAAAGATCAAGAAATGACCAACTAAGGTTTTCTCTTCATAAAAAAAGGGGCATCCATGATCTCAAGATATAGTTAAGAAATCAATAAAGAAAAGAATAAAAAGAAAAACCCATATAGAAAATGAAGTGAGAAGAGAAGAGTAACTGAGAGCTTCGCGGTGGAGCTCTTCATAAGGAATAGGGCAAGGGAGATTCATGTAATCAGTTTTCTCATCAGCTTTGGAATGAGCCGGCTTGGAAGCATCTGGTGTGGCACCAGGAGGTACAAGCCCCGCCATTGTCGTCTCTTGTTTCTCGGAGGAGGAATTTGCCGCAAAATCTCAGGGTAATGGTGAGGTACAAATGGGAAGGGGCTGAAAGAAATGAGGACTTTGCAGCAGTCGAGCAACGCTTATTATGGGTTTTAGCAAGGGTTTTATTTTACGATTTCCCTACTCAAGGGTGAATATTAGATTCACAAAAATAAATAAATAATTAAAACATATGAAAATTAAATTATATATTTAATTTAATTACATAATAAATTAATAACTAGAATTTCAAAAATGTAATTATATTTTCATAATTCAGGAAAAAAACTTTAATGTCTATTTTAAAGTAGCAGGAGTTGGAAACTGTTTCACCATAAAATATTAGGGATGTATGAGTTTGTGTTGATTATAAATGTTTAATCAGATATAGAATTAAATTAAAATTTAATTTATTATAAATTAAATAATCAAATTAAAATACATACAGTAATAATTCATGATTAAATTTAAGTTTCGAATTTGAATACTCAAACCTTAAAATCTTCACATTTGCCAACCATACTAAAACCTCGTTGGCATTGAGTGTTATTGTTGAAGCTTAATGATTACTTGTAATTTAATTATTATTATTTATTCAATTTGATATTTGTGAGCTTTAAACCTTTTGAGTTGTTTGATTTTTGAGAAAAATATTAAATTTATACATAAACTTCGATTTAACGTGTAATTTGATATATAAATTTAAATTTAGTGCAATTATATCATAAAATTAAAAGAAGATGCTTCACCAAAGCAAAGTGGAGATAACCCCGGAATACAACAGGATTCTTGGATTATTTCACTTCTGGAATGTTCTAAAAGATTTGGCTCAATGGATCAAATATAGTAATTAAAAGATCTCCTCTTAACTTCTCCTTTTTTCTAACTGGTATTATCGTTTAATTGACAAAATTGTCATAATGGTGGAAAATGTACCTTGATTGAGGCCATACTGAAGCTTTGCTTTCCATGGTCAGACCTTCAACCCAAGCCTTGTCACATGCTTACCCTCCAATGGAACTAATCCGTCCACTATCCTTTCTTCACTGATGAAAGTAGGGGTTTTGAAGCTGAAACAAAGAAACCTTAAAAACAAACATGCAATAATCCGGAAATAACACCATGTATTACATTACGAACAAAAAGCGTTAACTCTGATAACTAAAAAGGTTCCATATGCATTACAAAATAATTAAAATATTTACAAGATGGCCTTGCCTTCTTCCTATGTCTGCACTTGATGGGAACAAAAAATTGCCTCTAGACTTCAAAATTGAGAGTCACCATCTTAATTTACAAAAATCTCACTCTTTTTGATGGAAACTACAAGGAGGAACATAAAATGCCAGGAGAATGCAACAAAATGGAGATGGTTAATCACCCATGAATAGATATCTGAGATCTTCCACAGTTAATCGAGTTGCGGAGCTCCCACTTTGATCTTCACCGAAAGCAGAAGCAACCATTTTTCTTTTCTCCTCCTGCATTAAGGCAAATGAAGAAATATTCATCAGTCTGCCAAGAATGCAAATTCTTGGTCTTCAAAGTCTACACAAAACAATTGCTGCTGCTGCAAACTCGATGTTGCAGGCCATTTTCCTAACTATAAAAGTGGCACATTTAGTTATGGAGATCCTATTTGAACTTGAACATTTCTGGCCCTTAATGGTACAGGAAATGTAATTGCTTTCACCGTTGATCCATCAATATACAGAACCAGAATAAAGAAGACCTAAATATTCCAATTAGCTTACATAAATGACACCAGCATCTTTAATTGGAGAAAATCTGAGTCATCGCACAATCTACAGAAAGAGCTTACCTGAAGAGATAATATTCTATCTTCGACTGTGTCTTTAATGGTGATCCGAGTTACAGTAACAGGACGAGTCTGTCCAATTCTATGTGCTCGATCAATAGCCTGGTCTTCAGTAGTTGGATTCCACCAAAGGTCCAGAAGGATAACATGACATGCAGCAACCATATTCAAACCAAGGTTTCCAGCTTTTAACGACATGAGCATCACAGTAACCTGCAGGAAATTAATGACTACAAGAAGTCAGAAGAAACAAAATCACATCATGTTCAACATTATTGATTCAGTAAGCTAAAACATTAAAACGTTTACGGAATATATGCAAAATACAAACTCAAGTCCACAGAATAATAACCAACATGCCCACTAAGAAATATTGGAATTAGGAAATTACTTAAATTCACGTGGTAGAACAAACCTCAGGGTCATTATTGAAATCTTTGACATTCCTGTCTCGCGCAGCTAAAGACATTGTCCCATCAAGCCTCCTATAGTTTATACTATGATTACGTAGTGAGTGCTCCACTAAGTCTAACATTCTAGTCCACTGTGAGAAAACAATTGCTTTCATTGGCTGGTCAGCTAGTGAGTTCGAACAAACAGTTGTGCGCTTTACAACTCTAATGCCTGAATGGTCAGTTTCTGTATATGTCTGCTCAGAGGACAAAGAAGTTTCACTGCATCCAATAGCACTCTGCGATTCCAGACTTGAATTGTTTAATAAACATGTTGACTCAAGAATTTCAATGACAGTCTTGATTTTTGATGAACTGTACTCATCCTGTAAAATCGCTGAATTTTCAAACTGAGGATGCACAAGACTACCATTATGACCATCTGCAATACAGATCCTAAGAGTACTTCTAGAGAAAACTATATCAGCGCCAAGTTGTTCTTTACATCCACGTGCAGGGCATGTATTATCATCACCAGTCAGATGTTCCGACACGCACTGGTAGCAGAAAACATGACAACACATGGTAACAACAGGGTCATCAGGTGGATCCTGTAAAAAGCATTACACATTAGAATAATAAGACAGATGATTCCGAAATAATAACGTTTTCGGCTCACTAGCCCTAAACTAAGAGAGTTGGAATTGAAAAATATTTCACGTATACCAAAGTGGATTGAAGGTAACAACAGGTAATTATTGAGTAGCGAGGAAAACACACACGCATACACACTTCAAGAAAGCCACATCCCTCACTCCAATAAATTGTTACTCTTCCCAGTAGGGCTGAGTTCAGTTCTGTTGGACTTTTTGGATTTTTTAAAATGTCATTAATAATTTGGTTCGGTTATATTCTCAGTTTTTCCATTTTAATTTTGAGCTTTTTTTTAACTTTATTTTAACAAAAAGAGCTTGTATAAGGATTTTGGACATTATCTGATAAAGTTTCCAAATTTTTTTCATAAATATTTCTAAAAAAATTTAGTTTTTCAAGCAAATAAAAAATAATCAACAACTATTATATAATATTTTTTAGAAAATAATTTTTTACAGTATTTTGAATATAAAATATTTATTTTTACATCATAAAAAATAAAATTAGTTATAAATTAAATTAAAAATAAAATTCAGTTTGGTTCGTGTAATCACGATTTTTTAACTTGTGAACCAAAACCATCCAAAACACCACAGATCGGGTCAGTTTTTTGTTGCTCAGTCCTACTTCCAAGATTGAACATATTGAATGTAAATTGCCTCACCTTTGGTCTTAAAATGTTAAAAACTACCATGACAAGAAACTTGCTTATATTCCTCGGAAATACCATCATATAAAATTACAAAAAAGTCATCGCTGCAGTAACAACATTCAGATGATGTGCAATAGAGCCATCTCTATGTAAAATGCTAGGTTAAGAAAAACTCACTTTGCATACAAGACAGATTGCAGAAGTTTCCAAGCAGTTCACTAGATTAATCAGCATTTCTCTAGGAAGTGATTTAGCCATTTCCACAGAAACTTGTCCAACAGAGTCAGACGTTCGAATGGAGTCGGAGTCAAATCCTTTGACAAGGAGTGGATGGTCACAAGCCTGACGAAGGCGCAAAAGCATCAAAAGAATATTTGCATAATTTTGGTTCACCGTGCCAGCAGCTGCATATGCCTGTAGTAATTATATAGTAAAAGATGTAACTATCAACGATAGAGAATATCGGAAAGCATGATTTAATCTCCACATAAGCCAAAAGCTTAGGTTATTCCATTTTTACAGCATCATGTCAGACTACCGTGCATGAAATATGACCAAGGTATTGTACATGATATGTTCGCAAGATACCAACAGAAATGAGCTGCTTGTAAATGACAGCACGAAGCAATTTTCACTAACATACAGGAATTGAATCTTCAAATTGGGAAAAAAAAAAAGCTTTATTATTGGGCAATTACATTCATACAAGCTTAACAACCATTATGATTTTATACAACAAAAAATTGGACCAGATTAATACTATTAAGTTAGTGGAACTCCATTGCCCTATAAGGTTTAAAAAGAAGCATAAACAAGTTACTTTCAATTTTTACCTAGCACCAATAGTAGGTGACCGTTAAAATTAGTAAGATTGAGCAGTATACCTTGGCTGCCAACTTACTGCAAGATTCCATGTTTGCCTAAAGTCTAAATATATCAAAAGGTTCTATATAGCAAGGAAGAAGAGGTATGTGATTCTGCCTACTTTAAACACTAATGCAATGAAATTAGATACAAACTACCAATCAATATCTCTCCTGCATTACAATCACATAAACACAGACAAGTTATAATATTATGAGAGAGTAAGTTCTTATTCATTTTACAGCCTGCAGCTGAAAGGAGGAAAATTACAGCACTCACCCACAAGATTAGTTGTCTTAAGTTCAACAAAGTGCACAAAAAAATCCCATTCATTATATTGGTTTAGGAAATACTTTCAAATGATTCAAGAAAAGGGCATAGGAAATTTATCATATCCCTGCACAGCTCATAGTTTCATCACCTGCATCATCCCATGTCTTAATCATGTAACAAGTTTTTGCTATACCTAGAAGTAACCAAAAAAAGAAGAATCCTTTCTGGAAGGTGGAGATACCTTGTTGAAGCAGACAACTTTACCAGAATCATTTCCCAAACTATATGATTTTGACTAGAAATGAAACATAATGATTTTTGGCGTACAATAATACTGATTCAAATTTCACATTTCAAATATGCACCCACATGGGTTATAAAAAGCTTTGATATGACGAACACAAAAAAGAGCATGCTGCTTGTTGCAAATTAAAACAGGACAATTCCAATTGAAAGTACACCAGTCACGCAGGTTTCAAAAACCAACTTGAAAAGGGAACAGAGAAGAAGGATGAACAGCACCTTAAATTGAGAACGTGAATCAGCTTCTAGCTGGGTATAGAAATCCCGCTCCTCAGCTGTAAAGTCCACTTTAGACATGTGAACTGACTTTGGCGGCAACTTAATTATCGGCTCCCCATCAATCAAGGTTGCTAGATAGAAGCTAAACAAATCAGCCAAAACAGCAATAGAGATTCAAAGCTTAAATTCAAGCATATCACATCTATGTTAGATAATACAGTTATAGTTACTGATAGTTGTCGTACACAAAAGAATTCCTCTTCTACATAACAAGGATGAATATACAAAATGGGGGTGGGGGTTAGTGACCTAAATGCCACATACCAAGAAAATAAATGGAGTACTTTTATACGGTCAACGTATGAACTTTCTCCTAATACACCAAAATCCCACCTAAATTTGTTAAGAGAAGGAAATAACCTTTCGTGCGTCGCAACATTACTACCTTCAGAATAGCTTGCAGCTTCTTGTAACCTTTTACATAGTCTTTAGCTATAGAACCTTTTATCCCATGGCAAAATGCTGTATATACTGAATATGGCTCATATTTCAGGAACCTGAAATAGCTGTATAAATCATCGATAGCATTTTGTATAGGTGTTCCAGATAAGCACCACCTACGCTTGGCTCGAAGAGAGCAGCAGGCTCTGGCAACTTGTGTTCGATGATTTTTTATTGTTTGGGCTTCATCCAGTATCACCCTAAACCAAGCTGGTTTAGCAAGCGCACCAGCACTAGGATCAATAGTGGAGCTGTCAATTCCTTTCTTACCCTTTTTCACCTTCATACCAACGTGAGATGCTCTCTTCCTCTTCTTGTTAATTGAAAATTCAGAAGATAATCCATATCTCTCCCCAATTTTTTCATCAATCTCATCATCATCAACAATAGGTTGTTTAGGAACTTCATTGGTTATAATTGAATATGTAGTAAGAACCACATCATACTTGGCAAATTCAGAAGGATCCTTAGTTCTGCTACCCCCATGATAGATGAGGACAGAAAGTTTAGATTCCTCCGGAACTTTATCTTCCAGCTCCCTGGCCCACTGTCGAAGAATACTCGCTGGACAAACAACCAATGTCCCTGCCGACAGCCTCCGTTTGCTGACTGCCCTGGCAGAAGTACTCACTTCCGGAACTGACTTTGAATCATCAGATTCTCCCTTCTGCTTCACTTCTTCCAACCCATCAGTATCATTATTATTATCGTTATAATTATCATTATCATTGTCATCATCCAAATTCAGTGCCACAGTTTTGTGATTTTCTGGATCTTCTGATTTTGATTTGGACTCTAAATACTTTTGCATTTGTATAAGAGCAATCATCGAGATTGTTTTACCAAGGCCCTGTAAGATCAAGCCATAATCAGTCTCAGCAGAAAACTTATGCAGTAAAATATGCATGAAGGCACATTGATCAGCTTTTATGTTGACACGGGATTTTAAACAATTAACCTGGTCATCAGCTAATATTCCACCCATACAATACACACTTTTTGTTTCTCTCTGAAGCATCCAGTCTAATGCAATCTTCTGCAAAATTCAATGATTAAATAACACATGTAAGATGCCCAAAAACAATAATAATAACCCATGTAACCAACATAAGACAAAGAAACATAAATTACATGTAAAAAATATGACCTGATGTCTGAGAAGAGGAACAGACAAAAGACCGTCAGGAAAGGTAGCTTCAACTTTTGGTTGGTTGAGGTCCTGCAAGAAACATAAGTCCATATAATCTTTCTACGTACAATAGAACTAGATTTTAGCAACTAGCGAAATAAAGAAGACAATAAAATATTATTGCGTGTGCACAGATCACAATAAGAAAGGCACAAAAGCTAAAAGGCAAGAAAAGAAATCATGTGCAAATTCATACTTCATAATTTTAGGATAAGAGTTCATTAGTTCACAATTGCAATATAGTTGCAGTGCACACAACTCTAGCCTGCATTTTCACCTATGGACTTCCAATGCTTACACGATAATATAAGTGTTAGCTTTCAATATCATCCAGAAGATAATTAACATATTAAAGAGAATGAAGTTATGCTTATGATGTAAAACTCAGAAGTCCAGGAAGTTTGTCTTAAATAACCAAAGGCTTTGTAATTTACAAAAAAAAAAAAAAAAGCATAATGAGAACTCCTTTTTAACAAAATCATATAACCCCAGCCCGATATGTAAGATGCAAGAATTCACAGACTTAAGAGTGATATAACAAATTTCCATAACGAGCAGTGGATCATCAAATATTTGATCATGGAAGGAAAGAGGAAACTCTCAGATTCAACAAGAAATACCTCCAGTGCTGCTTGGTAAACCATTCTCTCATCATTTACAGAAAATCTTTCTTCACTTACTCCAGCACGATATGCATGGCCATCAGGACCAGCAATCTGTGTATGATTAACAGGCTTTCCATGCATCAAAATTGGAGGAACGATCCTACTAGTGTTTCCGTACATCATAATTTCATTACTATTGCCCCTGCTGTAATGATCTCCGATATATCCCTGGCTATTGGGAAAGCTAGGGCCAGCCAAAAGGTTAGAGCTTCCATGAGAATCACAAATCAGACTGCTGCTCACATTATCAATTAAAATAGAGGGGTTGCTACTTGGTCCGGATAGTTGAAGAGAAGGAGGAAGAGTCCTCTTTAAAGCTTGCTGAGATGTCAGTTTCTCAAAATCAGTACCAAAACCATTAGCAATTCGAGAATTAACAGTCCAAGGCTGACCAATATTCTCATTCCCGGTAAAATATTCAGGATCGTCATCTAGGGCAATAACTACAGTTGAGGCTTTAACATTGTCAGCGGGCTCATGTCTTGGAATTTTTATGTGCGCATGGTTATTTACATTTGAAGAGGTTAACTTAGAAATTTGTGTTTGACTGGGAGAAGGAATCGTTTGAGACAGCCTAGCATGACCTGCATGTTTAAATATAGTTATATGGACCACTGTGAATTAAACATTGAACTTTGAAGCATCGACAATATGGTAAGTTTGCAAACCAAGGTCTAACCAGTACTCCTTGAATTTGTGCCATGTTTAATTGCCCATTCAGGAAGAGGCCTTAAAGATGAGGTAATTTTGTCTTCATCCTCTTCTATATCCAAATCACTATCAGAGGAACTGATGTCTATCGGATTTGTAGCAGCCATTAGAGTTAAGGAGCTAATTATTCTCCTCAGCCAAAGGAGAAAGCAGATTCCTGAAAGGAAACCCAACCTGTGGGAAGATACATTAGTGTAGTGAGGTGGCCTATAGACCACTAGCATCTACAAACCCCAACAAAACAAAACAAATAAATAAGTATACAATATTTCCACTGACCAGGATTGAGCATCTTGAAGTTAAACTGCAAATCCATCCATTTAAGAAAGTGCAACTCCTACAAACTGAAACAATGAAATCACGAAGATGATCCACATAGTCAAACATCCGATAATCACTTCCTTACAAACAGCATTAGGTAAATAAGTGCAACAGCTTTAAATAATAATAACAAAACATTAGAATCATGACTTGATACAAACCAGAAGTTCTATAAGAAAATTCAATTGCCATTTGTTAATAAAGTACAAAAATCAACAAATTAAGACTCTTAAGTTATGCTTTTACCCAAGCAAACAAATTAGACTTTACCATTCATCTTAAAATGCTACCTATGAAATTAGGCATTTAGGTTATTGCAATAAAAAACAACAAGCACTTGGAGGAGCACCAAGGAAGTAAATTCAATTCTATACAAAGAAGTACACCTATATGCCAATGGCACGATAAAGAACCTTAATTCTATATGAAAAAGGGGTTCCCTCTTTTTCCTTAAAAGTTAATGCCTTCATCTCTTAATTTCCCTATTAAAGCAGAACCCAATCACCTTGAACTATTACTACTATTATAGTGCTCCCTATAGTTTCTAAATCATTTTCAGATTCCTTCACAAGATCCCCTCTTATAAAAACAGGTATTCCTCATTTGATTCGTTGAGTGAGTCAAATGCTTTAAATCAATCAAAAACTAATCTCCCATAATTACCACCACAAACTAAGCACCCCCATCAAAGATTCTTCAATTTTCTTTTTCTCA
Organism: Gossypioides kirkii; assembly: GCA_005610355.1. Taxonomy (NCBI): domain Eukaryota; kingdom Viridiplantae; phylum Streptophyta; class Magnoliopsida; order Malvales; family Malvaceae; genus Gossypioides; species Gossypioides kirkii. The sequence continues at coordinate 38,329,934 of CP032246.1, forward strand.
AAACTACACAGCCCCATTGCTCCCTCCCCTGCCTCCACCAAGCAAACAACAATAACTAATCCCAAACAACTAAATCCCCAAAGAAAAAATAACTAAGCCAATAAGCAATTCCACTTTGTCACAAGTTCAAATTTTCAAAGTTCATAAAACATACATTCACGTAAAATAAACAATTGAGACCCAAAAAAAAAGGTCAATTGAGAGAGAAAATTAGAATTTAATCAAATCAATTAAATTAAAAAAACCCTACCTTAGGTTAGGATTCTTCATTGTACGAAGCTAAAGTTGGTTTTTTTTGTTCTTGTCTTGAACTGTCTACGTTTAAGAAGAAAGAACCTCCTTCTCAAAGACCAGTTTAAAGCACAGTAACGTAAAATCCGATAAAAAATTGGAAAAAAAGAAAAAGAAAGAGAGCGAAGCAAAGGGGCAGCGTTTCGGACAAGGAAAGGAAGAAAACGGGGTTAGTAGCATGCGACGTTGACAGAGCATCAAATTTTAGGATTCTGGTAATTTTTTTCTTAAGTGAATATTTCATGCGTAATCAATGTTTAAACATTTATACCCTAGTTTGCTAATTACAAGGTTAATTTGGGTCAACTTTTTTGGATTTAATACTGTAATTGGCTTCAAATCAAATTTCTATTTTTTTGCATTTTAACATCTAAGTTTTTTTTATTTCAATTAAGTATATATGTTTTTAATTAGCCCGCGCATCAAATATTTATTTGGTCATATTATGCTCCGTAATTTAGTTACCAAATTAAATGTTAAAATCATATTTAGGTATCAAATTAAAAAAAAAAAAAACTTAAATATCAACTTAAATTTTGAAACCAAATATAAATAGCAAATGGTAGATTAGCCCTTTTTACTTATCAGTACCAATTTTTTTTCTTTTGAAGTGTAATAAATACAATATAATTAAAATATAAATACAAATATGAGACCTACACATATAATTACGAACAAAAATAATTAAAATAATAAAATATATTTTGTGCTTTTTAAAATTTTAAGATTTAATTTTTTTATTTTCAAATTTATAAATTTAATTATTTACTTATTTAATATATAAATTTCAATTCACAATATTATTGATAAGCTTTTATTAAATTTAAATATTTGTTATTAACTGAATTTTAATTTTATTAATGTTTAACTTAAATATTCTTTCTAAACTGAATAAATAATTGTTTGTTATTCAATTAATCCATATGTATATAAATGAGAGGGAAAAGTATTCAAATATTTTTGAGGTATAAAAAACATCCACATACCTTTGGCAGGAAAAAAATCAGTTACCCTATAAAATTTGATTAAAATACATTAATTTTATTGATTGTGTCTTAGTTCAATTAATATGAACATTATTATCAATACAGGATGAGTTCGAGTGTGCTGAAGCACATTATCCGATAGAATCATAATCTATAATAAAATTGTTCAAAAGAAATACACTAACCTCTTTAAAGCTTTTTTTTGATAAAACTAACCTTTCTATAGTTTATCTATTAAATAAGAGGAGAATTCTACCATTTATAAACTATTATATTTGTTTTTATATATTTCATCTTTATATTTAATAATTTTTAATTTAAATTTTAAAATTTTATAAGAACTTGAAATCACATTATAGGTTCTGATGATAGGAGCATAATGTGCTTCAGCGCACTCAAACTCACATCTTCTTGCATTAGCAACAATACCCATATCAATCAAACCAAGACTCAATCGACAATTAATATAACATAATTAAATATAAACTTAAAATACTTAATTTTAATTGGAGGCAAAAATAGTTTTTTTACGAAAGAAATCTATTAGACCCAAATATACCAAGTGAGGATTGAATTGAGATTTTGAAAACTTATACAAACTTTCCTGAAATATAAAAAAGTAAGTGATAAATGCCTGAATAATCAATTTATAGTGGTTCAACTCAAATTACTTATCTCATTTACATTGGTATACCTCAATCAAGAATTTTTCAATTCACTCTATTAAATTGATAGTTTTTAAGACTAATGTGTAACATTTACAATCCCTTACTTTTGAAAGGCTAAGTTAGAATCTCTTCCCCTAATTTTCGTGGTTAAACTCAAAACCCTCTAGGTTTTACAATGTCCTAGTAACCTTTAATCCCTTTTAGATTATTTACCAAAAAATCTTGAGTACACTATTTAGTACAAAGAGAAGAAAAAAAAACGAACAAACAAATAATCAACATCTAGTAAATAAGTGTTTGCAAGTTTAAGCTTTGAATAAAACGATATGAGAATGATAAAAGATATTATAATAAGTTCTAAAAAAATGTGTACAGAAGAAATGAAGATTTGAAATTGATTCACTTGTGTTGGATGTTCGGATGTTTTTGTGTCTTTTTTTTAATAATATGCTGGCTGAATTTATTAGAAATCAAAATAGAGAAACATTACAATTTTTTTTTTAAAATATAGCAGAAAAATAACAAAACAAAGGGAAATTAAAAAACTAAAAAACGAAACATCAAACCAGCAAAGCACGTCCAGTGGGCTGCAACAACAAGAGGGATGAGATGAAACACTGGATAAAGGAAGCAAGAAACAAAATTTCTTATCTATATTCACCTACACACTTAATGATCAAAGTAGGAGTGGCGAGCGAAATCAATAATCTTGCAGGCTGCTTCGCAAAACATATCTGATTGCATCGACAAACGAATCACAAAAGGGGATCAAACTATTGAAAGACCACCGATAACCACAAATTAGAGCCGAGCGTTATAAGAAAACTATTCACAAACGCAAATCTACCACAAAGGTAGACAAAAACGTGCCATAAGGCAGAAGCATGCCACAAGGCAAAGGAAAAGCGTACCACAAGGCAGAGGAAAAATGTGCCACAAGGTAGAGAAAAAACGTGCCACAAAGGCAGAAAAAATTTAGAAGAAAACCAAAATATAAAAGAAAATAAGAACTGAATATAAAAAATTAAAGGGAAAGAATATCAGCGGTCGACGACCAGCATTAAAGCTGACGTCGCCGTCGGCTAATCAAGAACGAAAGAAAGAAATAGAGTGGCGATGTTTTTGTGTCTTTAAGTGTCTTTGACTTGTATTTATATCAAAAGATGATTTGTGGACATTCATTGCTATTGGGAGGTGAAACAGAGCCATTGCAAGTAATAATTTCGAGTTAAAAAAAGTGTTCCTACAACATAGGTCTCGAGACTTACAAAGGAGATCTCGATACTTAGCTAAAAAGTAGTCATCCATATCTATTCTATAGGCAATTTTCGAAACATTTAGGCTAAATCTGAAGACCCATAGGCCCGAACATATTATAAGGTTATTGACTTATCAAGTCTTGATACTTAAACCCCTAGTATCATGACTTAGTTACCAAAATGTTTTTAAAATATTTTAAACACCTTAGAACATTTTGTATTTAACTAAAAAATATTCGGGTTTTGGGACATGAAACACCTTTAAAATATGCTTCCAATTTTAAAAATGTTTGACTTATTATTAAAATTTATCTTAAATATTATTATATCAAAAACTTAAGACATTAAAACTAATGAAATCAAATACATTTAATTTTATAACATTTCAATATGTAATTAATTTTTTTGGTGATAAAAAACATAACTAATGAATGACTATACCTAAACTAACACCCCACTATGAGGTTGTTCAAACAATTTAAGATCATTATCATTGCTATGAGTAGAGGTGTTCATGGATCGACTCGGGTTTAAGCATAATATTAACATATTTTATGCTTATCCAAACCCAATCTGATCCAGCCCGAAATTTCAGGTGGGCCTTCGAGCCTAGGCGAGCAACCCGACCCATGAACAGGTCTAGTTACGAGCCATTTCATAATATAATTTGTGACTTTATTATCTTCTCTAGAAACATGTTGGACACGCAATTGTACTACCCTTGTCAACAGCTGGTGTATTCATCTGATTAAAGCGGAATTCGAGTCCCTTGATGAACTATCTCGAATAGCTTGGATTGGCTCCATCCTATTTGTATTAATCAACACTCTATCATGTCCACGATCCAAGAGAAGAGCCAAGCCATCGAAGATGCGCTATAATTCAACTTCCAAGACTGAACATATCCCTAAATACCAGTTAAAGACTAAAATCCATTTCCCGCTTCGATCTCGCATAACTCCGTCCTGCAGCTGCAAAACCTAATTTTGCTTGAAGTACGCCATCAATATTCATCTGGACCCAGTTACCTGTCAATGATGAAGATTTACATACCTCTTGTCCATATTTGATTTCTGGAAAGAGACAAACTGTTTAGCGCAACAATATGAGATTTTAATCACTTCTTCAATACTCCAAGAAACACCTTGAAACACATAATTAACCCAAAAAACATGGCCAATCCACCTCACCCAGCAAAATCCTCAAATGATTTTGTAAGTTCACCGCAAACCACTCTTTCAAATCTCCGGAAAAAAAGGATCTATATTTACCCACTGGAATTACCTACACCCAAATATCTTTTGCCGCTTAAAGCAATCTCAGAGCCATGACCACAAAATCCACATCCACTATTATTTCTTATGCAACGCTCCACATTGGTGAGAAGTTTAATTTTTGTTTGCATATTTTTTATGCTGTAAATTCCGATATAATTGTAAATACAAATAAAAAAAATAAAATAAAATTGTAATTGAATTAACGTTAGTTTTAAATTTTATTATTTTTTCTGAAATAAAAAAAAAACTCAATATCTTTTAAATAAAATTTGAACTTGGAATTTTATAGATGATGAAAAAGTAACACCACGAGAGCATTGTTGTCGTTTAAGAGTTGAGTTCAGCTGAACTTCGAATTTACTCATGTTAGTTAATATAAAACCGAATAAAAAATTTTTACATAAAATTTGATATGAACAATACATACTCATGTCAGTTAAAAAGTAAAAATCAAATTGGAATATTAATGATGAATAAAAAAACATATATTTAATCATGGAGAAAGAGGTTTCTGTTTTTCCTTTAAAAGAACACACAAAGCAAAAAAAGGTATAAATCAAAAGAAATCCAATCTAATCATCTATCAGAACCCCAAAACGTGAAAAATCTAAGAATCCAATCAATCAAATGAAGAAGAAGAAGAAGAAGAAGAAGAAGAAGAAGAAGAAAACCCTGTGTATTAATGGCGTCACGCTTACAAGAATGAAAAAAAAAAAAAGTACCTCTCAGCTAATATCATGGGTTATCTCTCTTTCAGAATCTTGTTATACAAAAGACCAGGGACAGCGCCGTAGGCTTTGTTGCCAGCGACATGACAGCAGATAAGATAGAAAGACCTTTGCCTGGGTAACTGCTCCACTAACGCAGCTTTTTTAGAATCTATATACGTCGCTTGTTCTGGGTTTCTTTTCCATTGATTGGTAAGTTGTTGGAAGGGAAAATGGGAGTGATTGGGTTATGTTTGGAACCAAAAGTGGTGGTTTTGCAAGGGAAGAGGAAGTTGAGGAGCGTATTTTTGAAGGTTAGAGCAGAGATAAGGAGACAACTGAAGGTTAGGACATCAAAACATGAGTTCAGCTTCCACTATGATCCTTTCAGCTATGCTCTTAACTTCGACAATGGCAACTTCGGTTTCGTTTGCTGATCATCTTCCCCATTATTTTGTAAGCTTCTGTAATGTTGATTTAGGGTTTGTTTTGTAATTTTATTTTTCTAAGTTTGCTAGTTGATCTTTAGCTTAAGATAAAAGATTCAAATGAAAAACAATCCTTTGATTTACAAAGCTGCTTAATTAGGTAGGGAATCTGTGGATGAAATGCGGGTTTATTTGTGATTAGTGTAAAAATAACAGTGACAGGTGAAATTAAATATTGTAGTAATACTGTAACGTGAGAGAAAAAGAAATTTAAACGCAAATCTTTAAATTTTTTTAAAATTTTAAATTAATAAAAGTAAAATCACATTTTGACCCTCCCTTAAAATGATAAAATTTTAATTTAATTCTTTAAAAATTTTACTTTTACTATCTAAAAATTACAATTTAACTTTAGCCCCCCTAAAAATTTTTTTGGCTTTACCCATGACCCTTACTATCCTTAAAGCATTCGAATTGGTGTTTATGCATATTACATATTCATTTCAGATATTCATATAACGTGAAAACAGGTTTGATATAGAAAGAAAATAATGCAAGTGGAGATACGATTTGATCCTCAATGATATAGATTTGTTACAAACTATATATTGAAGGCTAATAGGGTATTAAAAACATGTTTAATGTGTAAATCTTAAGGGTCCGATTATTTAGAATCAATATTAAATTGGCATAAGTTAAAAATATTGAAGGTTAAATTTTGCTATCATGTAAATTTTAAAAGCTATCACTTCAACTTTTTGCTAATTATTTAAAGACTGGTGACAAAAAAAGAAAAAATTGAATAGTTGAGTAATCATTTTGTAATTTTTCAAAGTTAAGTTATCAAAAAGAATTTATTAATAATTAGTTGACGACCAATGAAATTGACCCATTTTTAAATCATACATAAAAACTACTTTTTTTTACCCGCACGGGATTATTATATTTAACAATTAAAATTAAATAAATTAGTTCATAACTTTTTTATTTTTTAATATTTTAAAGATAATATGATTGCAAAAACTTTAAAAATCATAATATTTAGAATCACTTTTAAAAGAAAATTTATAATTGATATTAGAATCAATTAAAAAATATATTAATGAGGAAAGTACAAATAGTGGAAGCCCTGTAAAAAAAATGAAAATCATGAAAATGTTGATGTTGCAATTAACCCTTTTGGTCGGACTTGGGCATCGGCCATGGAGAAACCATGAGTCCTCTAAAAAGTGGGTCAAATTTTTATGGGTTTTAACCACAAAACTGACCCAACATCAAGCCCAATATTACCCACAAGTCCTTTTCTATCATGGTACTCATAAAAGTATAACAAGCAGCACACAATGAGATTAGGGATCGATTTTCATCTATCGGAATAGAGCACGTTTCATTATTAACCGTTCCTTTTTTTAGGGGAATACTTGAAGAGATTAATCATTGTTACCATTGATTCGAAAAAAAAAAAAAACAGTGAATCAATTTAATCTAAAATTTGAATTTTTTTTATTTTGGTGTAAACTGCACGTTAATAAAACTACAAATATTCAATTTGAGCTTGATTCTGCTTAATTCAAATTTAAAGTTTTTATTTTAAATAAATTTAATTGCCATGTGGCATCTTTTCATTGGCCAAAATATGTCACATGATATTTTTTTCATTAGTCAATGTTGCCTAACAATTTTTTTATTTTAGCATCCGCTATAATTTAAATTAAAAATAAAGAAAATTGGTACTTTAAGTAGCAAATTAAATTAAAAAATTAAATACCAAAATAAAAATATATATACTTTGTGAATTAAGCCGACTTTATAAAATTTTAAAAAGATAGAGCGGCCATATAGATTATAGATGACAACATTTCATTATTTATAGCCATACAATTACATCATCATATTGCCTCATCAACTCAAGCTCTAAATTAGTCCCATTTTATTTACAATGAAAAAAACACTTCAATTAACCTTTAATATATACATATATCCAGCATGCTGACATAATTTTAGCATTAAATGAATTTTTGATATCAAAATAAAAAGGAATAGATTTCAAAATTACACATGAACTTTAATTTAATATAAAATTGTATATATAAATTTTAATTTGATACAACTATACACGTGAAACTCTAATTGTGGTTCAAATGTATATTTAAAATTTTAATTTTGATTTAATCATATACATTTAAAGAAATAAATGCATAAATTTATGTTTATATTGAATAAATATATTTATTTATATATGCAATATATAAACACAAAATGATGGTATATCAATAATTATGTTGATAATTTATAAGAATTGAATCAAATCAAATTTTCATATATATAAAATTGCACATCAAATTATAATTCGTGTATAATTTTTAAATTTATTTTAAATAAAAAATATCGAAATTATCAAATTTATTCCTTGAAATCCAACTAAGGACATCAACATTAATATTTTAACCATTATGGTGCAATGAAAGGAACAACTTAAGGAGAAAAAAATGGATTTATGAAATGTAAAATCAAACATATTCAAAAAATTATTGCAAGTCTTAATCTAGTATTTAAAGTTTAATAAATAATTAAATAATATACATAAATAAGAGAGGTACAATGTAATACGGCTAATTAATGTTAATGTGTCCACAAATTATTTGATTTAAAGATTTGGTCACAATGATTGAGACATGTTAACTATTGAAATTAATATTAGTCACACTCTAATTATTGTTTATGAATTAGTGTAGAAAAGGAGTCCACAATTTGTTTGGTTCCACAAATGTCAGCCAGATCATAATTAATAATTGCAAATTGATTGCAAACTTGCTTTGTCTTAAAGAAAAAGACCAATGGAAAACTTACTTTTGTCCAACTATCACATAGACTAAACATTTAATCAAGGTTTTAACTTTAAGATTTATCAATTTAATACAGCCAGTAGTGTGGTATAATATATATATATTTTTTGAAAGATGATAGTACGGAAATATAATCTAATATTCTTGTTATTTACATTAGATTATAGTTTATTTATCTTTAGGGTGTTCAAATAGTTAATTGACTGGTTAATTGAATTAATCGTTTTTAATTTTTTAACCGTTAACCGAATCGAAATATTTCGATTAATTCAACCGGTTAATTAAATTGATCAAATTTTATATTTTTTTATTAAAACAAGTATAAAACATATAAAAAAATTGATAATGTTTATTTGACCGAATTAAAACTACATATAATTTGTATTATTAATTATTAGGTTAGGTTAATTATCCTATTTCAAACTGAATAAATCGAGAACCAAACATTAAAAAATCATTAACAGACCTCCGATTGAATTAGATCGATTTGGTCGATTAATTTGATTTTAACCAAAATTTGTTTGTAACAAATGTTTTAAAAATTTGATGTTAGAATTAACTACGACATTGGCTAAAACGGTATAGTTGGGATTAAAAATCATAATGTTTTAGGTTTGAATCTCATATCTTTTTAGGGGTGAAGCTAAAAATTCTTTTAGGTGGGGTTGAAAATAATTTATAAAAATTTTGAGAGATCAAAATGTAATTTTATCATATATTAATTTATAATTTCATTATTCTGAAGGGTCTTAATAGATTGTTTTCATATTTGGGGGGCCAAAGTGTATTTTTTTCATGTATTAATTTGTAATTTTATTATTTTTAAAAGGTTGAACTAATTTTTTTCATTTGTACGGGGCAAGGCCCTGCCAACCCCTAACATTGTTTTAGTGTGCAAGTATTTTTTAAGATTTTATATGAAAAGATAAAATTATCTTCAAAATAATATTCGTTATTTTGTAAAAATAATAGAGTAACTTGATGACTAAATTTAGAATCGAGACACAGTTAATAGATAACACTAATTCAATAAAAATCTTAAATATATTATGTATATATACTAAATTATAACACACATGCTACGTGGGTGAAACAACTATTTAATAAATATATAAAATATTGATAAAGAGGCTAAACATTGGTTTAGTTAAAATGGTAATGATGGAGGAGCAAAAGTTTGAAGTTTTAAAAATAATATAACAGTTATTCCTTTATATAAATATTAGATTTTTAGTAAATTAACAATTAAGTTAGTGATCGGTTAATGATGATATCAAGTCAGTAAAAAATGACGTGAGTGCTTTTTTTTTTTTGTGTCTAAAAACTATTAAAATTTATATAAAAAAAATCAATTTGAAGTTTTGGTTGAAGACTCGAAGTGGTAAAGTTGAGTTTTTAATCATGTAATGTTGTTTGAATCGAATCTGACCAGTCGGGATCAATTCGAAAACTGGCTTTCAATCAATTATATCGCAAACTGGTTGAATTAGGATTTTTAAAAAATAAATTTATTTTTTAATTTTAATATTTTTAATCTAATTAATTGAATCGATCGAACCAACGAACTGGTAGTCTGATCGGTTCGATCATCGATCCGGTTAAGAAACATTGGTATTATGGGTCCAAATCTTAGGATGGTAAGTTTTTTATTTTAATTAAAAATATAAAAGACTAATGTAGCTTTCTAATAACATTATTTATTTTAAACTAGATGTTGTCACACTCACAATGCGAGTAAAAGAAAATATTTTAAAATGATATATATATATATATAATTTTGTTTAATAATAAAAATAGATGGAGTTGTAATGAATTTGTATTTTAATATTATTAAACACGTACTTCATCATCAGATTTGTAATTTGTAATTGTTTTATTTAACAATAATATAAAAGTATAAAAAGATAAAAGTGATATTATAATACTATTAATTATGAATTAAAAGAAGAGATATTTTTGTAATTTTATAATTAAATTAGTGTCATGATTAATGGTGATACCAACTCAATAAAGTAGTAAAATAAAAGTATTGATATTGGGTGTTTTAATCATTTTTCAAACCGAATTGATGTCTGATTGATTTATGACATCAATTTAATCAAATAAATAAAATCGATAAAAATTTATAAAATTATTTTTTAAATTAAAAATAATTACGAACATAAATAATATGTATACAAATAATTGTTAATTAAAATTAATGATTATTTTTATATAGAAAAATTGAAAATAAAGATAAAGTAATAAAATTTGACTATATGATAAAAATTTTAATTACCATTTCGTATTAAGATAAAAACGCATTTACATAATTAATTTAAAAAACTATAATACAAGGAAATTAAATTTTAATGGGGAGTAGCTAATATTTTATTGTAATTTTAACAATATTTTATGTCATCTGACAAGACTGCTTCCAAAATCGGTGCTTGATAAGACAGCGTCAAAATTATATACATTTTATAGATTTTCAAACGCCAAATGGAAGCATATTAGTAATTGGGTTTGATTTAAAATAAAAATTTTAATTTAAATCGAGTTTTTATTAAAACGATCCCAATAATTAATCTTTTATATTCTACAGATTTATTAAGAGATAGATGTCGATCAGAAGTTTTAAAACTGTTTCGTACTTAAAACAAGAATCGAACTTTCGACCATTAATAAAAATAAAAAAAACTCTTACCATCTTACCTAATTCTCGTGATTTAAAATTGTTTTAATTTATTTATTTGAATTGTTGAACCAATTACTTAACAATTGTTATAATTTAAAAATACTAATTATTTATATATTTTTTTAATTTTTTGTATTATATAAATATATGGTGTTTAATAGTGTAATTAAATTAAATTAAAACGACATTGATGCATGAATGGAAAATTTTGGGCGGTGGCCGCTTTTACCACCAATAATATCTTTATAGGTTGGTCTCCTTTATGTCAGGTTCGTGAACATTCTCACAACCATTTTTCTTAATATTATATAATTTCCCTACCTTTCTCCAAAATAAATATCTTCGTACACGTGTAATACATACAAATATTTTAACTATTTTTTATAATATATAAAATTTATATCATTTTTGGAAAATCATAATATGATAGAGTTTGTGTCTTCCATTTGAGCTCGTCAAAGCATTATAAATATATCTATAATTATGATTAAAATGGCAAGTAAAGAATATGTATTCTGTAATACAATAAATTAATAAATTTAAATTAAATCAAAGCAAAATTATTTACATGGATGGATGCAGCGGTAGAGTCGAAAAATCTTTTTTTAAGTCGAAATTGAATCGTATATTTTAATAATAGTAAAAATATAATTTTATCATTTTAATATCTTATATTTTTATAATTTTTAAATAATTAAATTAAATGTTTATCGTTTTGAAAGGTAATATTTAATTTTATAATTATTAATTTAAAATTTTATAAATTATAAAATATTTAATTTAAAATTTTACCATATTGACATATTAACGAGGTCAGGCTCTGCCACCGGGTGGATGTTGTCAAATCCATTATCGTTCTGAAATTGACATGCTTTGTTCCGTTACTTGTTATGCTTTACTCTCTTAGTTTGGTAAAATCTTAAGTCTTTAAATTTTGGAAATTTTTCTGTTCACTTACAACTCCTATAAAATTTCTGATTTTGTCCTTGTTGTTGCCTCCCCTAGTTTGGTTTTGTTTAAAAGAAATATAGAATTTACAATAAATGAATTATATAATGGTAAAACAACAATTTTACAAGATTAATATAATTTCAAGTACAAATATATATCTGATCAATTACAATGATATATAAAATTAATCAATACAAGCATAGCAGATGAAAAATTGGACAAAACTAGATAACACTCGCATAAAGCATATGCTAATGGTGAGATTTGAATTCGAACTTTCAACGTTTTGGACCTCAATTTTTACCAATAACACCAAAACCTTATCATCAAGTTAGAAAAATTTTAAATTTATTTTATAAGGCAATATTACATTTTGTTTAGATTGAAGTATTTCAATATCTATCAAAAGATTCGAGTTTTATCATATTAGTAGCCTATACTGAAATGAAATGTTAAGAAACCATATATTAATCACTTCTCAATGCACTGATACTTATAAATATCAATCAACCAAAACCATTAATGAAAAAAAAAAGACAATTTAGAGAATTTTGAAGGATAATACTATAGTAAGAGTTGTACATGAATTGGGTCACAATGAAATTTTAGGCTCGGTTTTGAGTCTAAATCAAAAAATAGATATAAATTTTGGTTCAATCTCGATGCAGATAAAAATATTAAAATAACAGTAAAATAATAAAATTTGTTGTGGGAGTTTAAGATGGATGCCAATTAGACAAAGTACCAAACCTTGATAAAGTAACCCACAGTTTGCCACTTATAAAAAGCCCTCCACATTAAATCCCGCTTGCATCAATGCCATCTCTTTTTCCACGTTTGTTTTCCAATACAAATTACTAATAAAAGAAATGTCACTTTTCTACAACTTTGTTTCCTTCCCTCCCTAAACTTTTGTCATTACCGTCGGATTCTACAATTTTACGCTACATTTTACCTCTCTATTAAAACACGGATAGAATTATCTGTATCCGTTAAATAAATGAATAAATTGATCATTCTGTTAGAAATTTTATTTATTTTCGTTATTAAATTTTGGTTATTGTACATCAGTATGAGGTACACATAGTACATCACATGTCACTATCTGATTATTCCATCAATCATGCTGATTTTTAACAATTTAACGTAATTGAACTAATTTATCTATTTTTTGAGTTGAAGGGGTAAAATGCAATATGATTCTTAATATAAAGACCTTCATGGTATTTTTACCCATTAAATTTATTGTAAGACATGTGTAGTTAAAATTTTGAAAGAAAAAAATAAAAGAGAGAGTATGTGGTAGTATTTGAAACATATTTTGGTATATTTATATTAATCCTTTTAATTGAATTAGTATCACGAATTAATCTAACATAAACTCAATTGAAAAATTATAAAAATACCCTTATCTTTATAAAATAACAAATATTAATATAAGAGTATTTTCATTTTTTATGATGAAATTTGAACTTTAAATATATAAATTATTACTTTTAATTTAACTATTACAATAAAATATTAACCCTTCATTGTATTAGGCAATTTAATTGAATTTTACTTCTATATTACTTAAAAAATTTATGTAAATTTCGACAAATGAAAACCAGAAAAATAATATAATGAAATTAAAACACAATCATAAAAGTTTAGACTGAAGTATAGTAAAGTGTGATATACTTTAGTCTATATAAAGAAAAGGATGTTTACTTTTTTGGTACATGAGTTGTCATGGGTTAAATTCAAATAAATTAGAATTAAATGTGTACGGTCCCTCCCAAACAAAATTACTGCAATTTATATTATTAATTTTATAGGTGAAAAGCGTCATGTTGTTATAAAAAAAAAGTTTGTTTATGTTTAATAACCAAGATTTATTAAAGATTAGAATCAATAATTAAAATTATGATATGTAGTAAATATGTTATAATAACGTGTTAACGGATATTTTTAATCATCTAATGATATTTTAATAGTTTTTTTAATGTTGTTAATACATAATTTTTGTATTTTTTTGTCATAAATTTTAAACTTTAAGTTTGAGTCTTAAATACTAAACTTGAATGTAAAATTTTGAACTTTGAATGTATTTTTTTTTTAATTTTGAATCTCGAATTTCAAATTCAGAATTCAAAACCCAAACTTTGAACTTCGGAATTTGGGTTCGAGATTTGAAATTCAATGTTTAAAACTTGAGTTTGAGATTTAAAGTTTAAGTTTGTGGTTTGAGATTTAAAATTTAAGATTTAATGTTCAATTTTAAAGTTTTAGATTTAAAATTTGAGATAAAAAATTATCATAATTATATATTAATGACATAAAAAATTATTAAAATGTTATTAAATAATTGAAAAGATAGGAGGACATAAAATAAATTCTCAATATCTCATATTTATTAGTAATTAAATTACGATATGTAGTAAAAATGTTATAATGACGTGTTAACGGATCTTTGTTCAGAATCATAAGATTGCAAGTTACAAAGGCGCTGTTGTTACGAAATTCAGTTTTAAAGCAAAAAATATTTGTCATTTAACTAAATTTGTGGATGAATCATGTGGTTATATACTGTATCAAAAGATTTTGCTGTTTATAGGCTCTTAACTTTTTCATTACGTTTTCACTTTTTTTTCTTCTTCAGTGTGAAAATTACTTCTGACGTAGAAGGGATTGGATGTTTTCAGCTTTGGTGCAATCCCAATTGTGTAGCAATATTTATATATAAAAAATAAAATAAAGTGTTAAAAAAATAATTACCCATTTTCACCAAAGCTTGCCAGAAAGCAAAGCAAGCATGCTTTTGATGTTAGAAATCCATCATCTACATCAACTCAACCCAGAAAAAGAACACCTTTCTGCCCAAAAAAACACAACCCAGAACACAACTGAAACTATCAAAAGACAGCTTTTTATGTTCCCTTTTTAACTGTTTTTAGTTTCTTGTTTCACTTGTCTTTCTAGTTGCTTCAAACAGCTGAGGTGTATATATATATAATGGAGATTCTGATTAGATGTTTTCAAATCATTGCATGAGAGAAGAGCTTGTCAGGTATGTTGAACCTTTTTTTTGGTTATTTTTCATTAATGGTGCTTTTAAAATAATTTCTTTTTGTTTTCTAATAAGAAAGAAAATAATGATTGTGAAGTTAAGGAAAACCAGAAAAAAAGGGGTTTTTTTTCCTGGGGAGGTGGGGGCTGTGGGGGGTTTTTAATTTTTTCTATGCATTGTTTGTATTTGATATTTGGATTCTTCTTAGAAACCTCTGAAATGGTTCCTTGTTTGTTGCCTACCCAGTAGGTTGATAAGCAACTTGTTATTTAATATATATATATATAAATTTTCTTTATTGATTCTATGAATTTGGTTTAGTTAGGATGTGCTCTTTGTTTTTCCAATCTGCAAAACCTTTCCACGTGAATCAGTGTCTTTTGTTTCAAATTCTCACTGTTATGGATCTTTGTGCAGTGGAAAAGAACCCAAATTTCGGTTCATAGTTTTTTTTTTTTTTTGCTAATTTTATAAACAGATTCACGGTTGGTCAGTCAAACTCCATAGTCAGCTAATAATTCCATTTCCTTTCTCATGTAGTATGAAAAGTGTTTGAAAATATTCCACTTGGTTTACTTATTCTGATTCTATATAATATGAATGTTTCAAGAGTTGAGAGGAACTAAATTGGAAGGAAATGGGGTGCCTTTTATCGACGCCGGAGGTTGCGGAAGGAGCTCGAAGAAGGCCGAGAAACATTGGTGATGTTGTTGTTTTTGTTCCTGGACTGAGAATTCCTAGGCCGCTTGATTTTGCACAGCCACTCGGTGATGGACTATCCAAGAGCTTGGTTGAACGTCTATCGGCGTTGAGAACACGTATAGAGGTCATGGCAGGTCAAGAAGCACCTATGACTACTAAACCGAGAAGAACAGCCACACAACACGGTTTGATGACTCTGAGATTGTCTCTGGTAATTGTTTGATGTTCCTGTTTACATAAAAACCGAACTTACAATGCAGGAGGTTCAACGTTGACTGATTTGCAGCAGGCTCTCGAGGATTATCTGCCGGTCTTGTTGGGGCTAGTTGAAAATGGTATCTTCATCGTTAAACTATATACATGCCATAAACTATGATATAATGTTAAAAATGTTGAGAATGCCTGTGTCAATGTGAAGGAAGAAAATGGATATCCAATCATTCTTGTCTTATAAAAGATCCCAGCTCTTGTGGCTTAACTTGTACTCCATTTTCAACGAACTTTCGAGTGATATACATACATTATTGTTCAACATGAAATCAAAGTCTACCAAACAAAATGTTCAAACTATTGTTTTATGTTCAGTTGACTTGAGAATTTTCTTCTTTATGCCTGCAAAATCACTATCTAAGTACATCTATTGTCATGCTCTCTGTTTCAGAAGTAAGTTTTATCCTTTTGACCACATACAGGTAACCAGCTAAAACATAACTTGCGGTTCTGTTGGATAAATCAGGAAGATGATGTGGAGGTAAATTAAATGAGATACAAATTGTAATATTCTGCATCCCTTCATTCGCTACAATTGCCTTTCCAAAAAGTTTTCTATCATGCAGGAAACTAGCATGTCGGATTCTTGGTATGAGGTACTATCAGTGTTGCACTTGATGGCAGTTCTATTGTTATCACAGGCTAATTTATTGCTTCTTCCAAACAAATTTACCAGTGGTTATCAATCTACAGCATTGGAAGGTGAGGGCAGTTGGTTCTTTTCTATGCATCTGCTGCTGTGACAGAGTTGTTCCATGCACTTTTCAACCTCGTTGCTGCAGAACTTGTTTTTTTCAGTGTTATTTTGTATACAAGTGCCAACTAAACTAATATGTGTTTCGGCTACCCAATAAACTTCTGCATTTCAGTGTGTCTAATGTCTGCAAAAAGGCATATAGTATGAATCCCTTCTATATAATTTATAAATATGAACAGATGCCATGCGAGGGTTTACCAAGAATTTAGTGGTTGCATTTAGTTATGCATATAGTCAATGCTGTAATTTACTAGCATCAACAAGCACGGTTGCTTCAATACATCTTGTAATGCTGACACAAGTAAGCTTTCTTAGTCTTAGACTGGCTTCTGTAAGGCCTGTAAAAATATTGTGAATGAATCTACCCCTTGAATGTACGAGACCATCCTACAAAATCCCAGAACATACTTAAAATCTAGTCTTTATGTTGAGTTATATTTAGAAAACTTTAGTTTCTTTTCCCTCTTTGCAATGTTCTCTTGATTTTGGATAATTAATCGGGTGCCACAACCAGGGGTGGCCTTCCCCATCTCTTATTCCCTTGAAGATCCCTCTTACTTTAAGGGGAAATGCCAACTGATCCTTGGGTAATTGGTACCTCGGGAAATGGTAAATGTCAATCTCTTTTCCCAAGTAGATAATCATAAGGTGTCATGCAGGGACTATATGTTAGATGTTCCTTTTCATTCTTTTCCTTGCACTTAACGTGTGTCCTTGTTTACTAATCTGACCATTTGCTTTATTTCTCTCAGATTGCAAACGAGCATCCATCGACATTTTCTTAAAGGCAGCTGGATATCTGGACTTTGCCGTGCAGAAAGTTCTCCCTCAATTGCCCTTGGAACTTAGGTTTGCTCAAAAGATATCTGCCTAATATTCCTGAAATGAACATTCTAATACCTGTTTCCTTTTCCTTATGCATCATAATTCATTTAAGGACTAAGCAATGCCTAAAACTGTTGTTTATTACAGGAATGATTTGCCCCTAGATCTGTCAGAGGGAGTGCTTAAAGCCCTTTGTTTGCAAGCATTAGGCCAGGTAATATTTTCATAATTGGTGAGGCTGATTTCCAATGTTTTTGGTTAGGAACCTAAAAATACCTATCCATTTAGACAAAGGGTATTTCCCTCTTTCGGTCTAACTATGGACAGTGGTGAGCTTATATCTAAGTGATGGCAAATTTTGCAGTAATGTGATGTGTGCTATAATGGTACAACTCAAATTTCATATTTCTGATTAAAGAAATTTGGCCTGCCTAAAATATTAAACAAATTGGAAAACAACATGTAACTTGGATGATAATTCAACCAAGCAATGGTTTAGATAATAATTTGGAAAGTTGATTTGCGATAGGTTCATATGCCGTGAAATCTGTGTAGAACTAGAAGCTAATAAATAATAATCATGTCAAAGAGTCTTAAACCTTATTGTGAAAAAATAAAAAATGATTTCTTAGAGGACTTTAGGAGATATTTTGACCAAGAGATAATTTTATACTTAAGGATGATCAATATTCAACTTAAAAATGTTTAATAGCTTCTTCTTGCTGGATTATTTCAGTCATGATAGTGTACAATATAACTTAATTTTTTGATCAAATTAATTGTTCCCATTGCATGCATTTGTTCCATCTTTTTCTTTCGATTTCCTGCCATATGCGTGCCTTTAATATCCAACTATTTACAGGGTGTTGAGATTCAACTGGGAATGGCAATTGATAGCATTAAGGCCACACTGGCAGTGAAAAGGAGGCTAGCATGTGAGATGGTTAAATACTGGCATCAGGTAAATTTATTGTTCCTTGTTTTGCTCTTTTATAACATTCATATTGGCTCATGATTTTTTTTATTGCCTTATTGTCATTTTGCTGTCTTTCACTTGTCTGCAATTGAAGATATTGTCATTTGTTTCATTTGATTTCTCTTTGTATATGGATATATTTCATTGGTCATTGACAATTTTCTGGTTTATACATTATTCAATGCAGGCTGAGGAATACATAAAGGACCTTCCACTAGCAAATGGATGGGGAGAAAAGCACAAGCTTTTCATTCAGTGGAAGCACATCGAAGCTAAGGTATAAATCTCCATAACTCACTGCTTGGTTCGCAGCAAAATTAGAGAAACAATGGCTTATGTGTTGGGGATTTGAACAAGCAAGCATCTCTTAAAGGAGCTAGTAGTTCATCACTTATGGAGATCAAAAAGCTCTCAATAATAGCTAGTCCTATACCGAATTTCAGTGCTTTAGAAACTTGTTTGACTAAACATATATAGATAGAAACTGGCTTGCCATATGGTCCTATTGGTGCTAGAGTTCTAAGCATATGAGCATTGCACATCTTTTTATATTCCAGGCTATTGCATACTATCTTCACGGATTAATCCTCGAAGAAGGGAACACATCTGCTGGCATAGCTGCAGCTGCTCTGCAAGCAGCAGAAGAGTATCTCAAAGAAAGCAAAATGGCCTGCGAATCTTTCCATACGACACTCCCTTCGTCACGGTAGTTTACTTCTCACCTCTCTCTGTGTTTAATTAAATGGATCTCTAGTGTTGCTGCAAATACCCAGATTTCATGGTTGGCATTGGTTTAGGGACTAGATTTTATAGAGTTTATTGATTTATCGTGCCCCAGATTTTTCACTTAGTTGATAGATGAGATGACAGACCTTGTTTCTGTTCCAGTAATCCACCTCCCTGGGGAGGCAGCAAGTATCTGGCTGAGAGGATTCCAAAAGATACATCAAGCAAAACAATCAACTGGTATTCACAAAAACATGAAATGTAAGTCCACATTTTTTTTTGTTTTTTTTTTTTTTTTTTTTATATACAGAAGGTATCGAGCCAAAAAAGTTTTACTGATGCTGGAGATGATTTTTTTGTTACTTTATATTTGTAGTTGACCCCATTTTCTAACCTTTGACATGGTTAAAAGAAGTGAACTTATTTTTGTGATGTGTTGGTGGTTGCAGGATTAAGCAGGTAGCTCCAGCATTGCCTGACTTTGTGTTGTCTCTAAAACCTGATGAGTATCAGCTCCCTTCAACAGATCCCTCCTGGAATGATTTACAAGTTCAAAACGTGGTTCCTACCAAGTGAAGCCTCGAAGGCCAAAATGTCAGATGTGTATCAAATAATTATAATATATTGCGAATGTAAAACACCATTTGGAATAAATCAAAGTTGTTGAATGCCTTCCAATATTCATCCATGAGGTATTAACTCGATTGATGGAATGGCTAAAACAATTATAAAATTTTAGAACTAGATGAAGCAGTATACATATAATGAAACAAATACAACCACGAATATAAAAGAGACATCAACTAACATCAAGTAGCACATACTAATAGAGAGCGTATGAAGAATGAAAGACATCCAAGGGAAAAGCATATACTAATACAGCAACCTTGAGACAAGACTCGTCATGACATGATCCATTAACATCCAGAAGCAGCTTGGATGAAGCAGCCAAAATTTTCAGGACAGGTCCATCTGCTAGCAGCCTAGCACAGTATTGTGGCTTCCTTTTTCACGCCTCTTTCGAACAACCAATGCTTGGATAATTTTACAGGCACTGCAGTATGTAACTCATTTTGATTACAAGAAGTAAGGAACTCCAGTCCTCGGCCCTCGCATCTGGTTATTCTCTTCTGTTTCAGTGAAGAACTTTACTTCTCTCTCCTGAAAATTGCAAAGCCATAAGAACCATGAGTGGCATGTGTTTGAGGAAGAGAGAATTTTGGAACAATAATAGCTAGAAGCAATCCACAATCTTAATTAAAAGTTTTTAAGGCATACAACTTAAAGAGAAAGGAAGGTACAGGGAAAAAAATTTCTGACCATGTTCTCATTGAAGCTCAATATAGAAGCTACATTCCCACAACGGTAACAATAATTCGGAGCAGACCACACCTGCAAAAATCAATAATCAATAACTTCTGTTAAGCTCTTAATACAGTTAAGACGAAAAGATGAAAGCAGAAAGTGTAGAGTCTCACTGTTACGAGGCCTTTATCTTGAAACATATACTTAAGACCTTCTTGCACAAGTTGGTGAGCTCGACAAACAAGATCAAGCTTGTTTATGTGGTTGAACTGCAACAAATGACAAGTTGAAAATTATTATTTCAGCATGATAGTATTACTATAGACTGAGATGAGATCATTTACCTCAGATGTGACCCTGGACCCAAATAGCCAACCTGCTCCACGTGGACTGACTGCCCATGTTTCAATATCTTCAGGATCACTCCACATGAGATCGCAGAATGGGCCTTCATGAGGGATTTCACAGTTCCGGTCAATTACCCTTATCTGGCATAAAAGCAGAGAATATAAAAGTGCATCAACATTCAGCACCTTATAACAAAATAACGAAATGAACAAGCAACTACTACACTTATAGTTTGAAAAATCCCTGGGAGTAGCACTTGTTAAAGAAAATACCACCCATGTGAAATAGATGGTTACTGACTAAAGACAATTACCCCTTCAGCTTTCAAACCAAACAAAATGCAACTGAATAAACATAACTAGTTTTTACTTAATAAGACTTTGGAGTGGATGATTATTCACTGAACCGAATAAAGATGATATCAATCCCAGGACTATATGATTACAAAGTCAATAAAATCAAACACTGCAACAAGCCAACTTAATGGACAAAAGCTGATTAATTAAGAATGAACTTCTAGGTATTACTGCAAATAAACAAGCCAGCTACCCAAAACTGGAGCAAAAATGGAAATACCTGATCGATTGTTCGAATGTCAGGAGAAAGGCCACCATGTACACAAAGTACCTGCAAAACATAATATACAGAGTTAATAAAGAGGTGAAAATAAGGTGACTAGAAATAGATGCTTTGTAGGAAGAGTGCTTACAGTCCCATCTATAATTGCTGAAAGTGTAAGATAGTCGAAAACATCTGTACAATACCGCCATGCATTAGCATTTCCATACTTCCTCTGGCACTCATCATAGAAGCCATAAACCTAGTAAAAATGTTGTGCACACCTTAAATGTCAATCCTTGGCATTTGGAACCATTTTCTAAAAATTAACACTTCATTTCACTGCTCAACAACCCTTAAAATCAAACTGATCTGGTATTGGCATGTAGAATTTCTAATGGCTCTGACCCTCAGATTCAGAATGTCATTCTCAAACTAAAAGGCATTGAATCCCTTTTTACCTCGAAATAAAGAAGAAAAGTAATCATAGAATTGTAATAAAGCTTTATGCATGACAAGAAACAGCCTCGAAGAAACATAATGAAACAAAAAAGGAAAAAGAAGTGCAAGACACTTGTTACACCCACAACAGGACATGCATACATTCTATAAGGTCTTTACAAGCATATTCCATTCTGATATAATTCAAAAGCACACCTGAGTTAGCTGTCTGCTTTCATGATTCCCCCGCAAGAGCGTGATATTAGCTGGATATCTATGATTCAGAAAAGAAGAAAAAAACAGAGACAGAAAGTAATGTCACCTCTTATTTATACAAGAAATAGCATTGATAGCCTAACAGGCCAAAAATAGAACTGGGAATTTAATCTCCTTTATCAAATGCATAGAGCAATAGCAGAGGGCAATTCGTGATATCTGCACCTTGATTCTTCCAAATACAACTATGATAATGCATTTAACATATAATGCTATCTTGCAGCAAAAAACACCACGATAGCATCAGACAGATCATTTTACAAGTAGGAAAAAAATGGTAATTGCAAAATAAATAAGAATGAGCATTTGTTATTCTTCCTAAAAACTAAACACAATTGTTTACAATGGTTGCTCATTAACAATGATTGGATACAAGTCAAAAGCAGAGAAATAATGCACCCAAGTACATGGTTGAAAATCAGTAGATAAACCCAAAGGAAAATTACAGAGATGCTTAAGCATGTATCCAGAGGGTATACCTTGCCTTGAGAAGCAAAAGAATAGTGAAAACTTCAAGACTATTATAGCCTCGATCAACAAAATCTCCCTGTCCAAGGGAATACTAAGGTTTAGTACCCGTTAGTTGAAATCAATACCATAACAGACAGAGATCACATAGAATTTGCACAAAAGTTTCCCTTCAGAAGATATAAACTATACCATAAAAATGTAATTTGTGTCCGGTACATGACCTCCCGTCTGAAAAAGCTTCATTAGATCATGGAATTGGCCATGGATATCACCACAGACGGTTACTGGACTGTTGACAGGTTGCACATTCGACTCCTCAATGAGGATTTCTTTTACCTACAACATTTTACATCATAGATTATATAAACAAATAAACCTTCAAGGAAATAAAACTGCAAATTGACATACAGCAATGACCAAATTACACCATTAAAATAAATAACATAGAAACTGAAATCTATTGACTAATATACCAGTAAAATTTATGCATATGACTTGTCGTGCAAATAAAATCACCGGATCCAGAAGCTATATTTTTGTTAACAGTAACTCAGCTATGTGAAGTTCTTTAAAAGCAATGCTAACAGATGATAGCTGCTGCGTGAGAGTTTCAAGTACAGACATAAACTTGACATTTTGCTACAATTATTGATTCATTTCTAAATGGTTGGCTTCATCTTTTAACAAATCAAGCAACCGTTTTCGAATTCATCCCAAATTACGAATCACGAAAACACACAAACCCTAGTTTTTTACCAATCAATTTAAAACCCTGGAAGTAAAAGGTGCTACAAGAAAAACAAAGAGATAGAAAAGAAAATCACATATTCGCAAAGTAGCTGAAGCTCGTCTTCCAAAAGATGCTGGCCTTCTTTAACCTTCGATATCCACTGATCCAAATCCATCGATTTGTTTTCTCGTCTTCGGAACTTGAACCCCTTTTCTTTTTCTCTTAGTTTTGTAAGAAAAAGGGGGAAAAAGAATCTGAATAAATATGAAATTTCTCGCTTTTTCTCCCTGTATCTAGGGTTTTTAAGCAGAGGGAAGATCAAAATTTTCTATATTGGCTCTGTTTATTTATTTACTTAGCTTACTTATTTGGTTTTTTTTTATTGGTCAAATTCTATATAACCTCCTTCTACTACGTGTCATATCATTAATGGACTAATATACTCCATATATATTTGTAATTTTTCGAATAAATATTAGCTTATTAATTATTTAATATTTAATTAATATTAAATGTTATTATGTGGTTAAATTGTAATACAGAAAGATAATTTATATTGATAAATAATTTAAAATACATCCTTATTCAAATCGAGATTGAACAAATCAATTGAAAAAAATATGTAAATATTGATAAATATCAAGTTCAATTAAGAGGCATGAGCCAACACCTCATTACCCAAAACAACTTTGTAGATATTGAGCTCTCCTTTGAGTTCCTCAATTTGTTCCATCAAGGCTGACACCATAACCTCGAAAGCATCCCCCTTCTCAGTCAGCTTACCCACAACGATGTTGAGGACCCCTTGCATCGCATCCACACTATCACTGAGGGTCTCTACCATTTGATCCTTGAGTTGATCTTGCCTCGATTCTAACTCAGTGGCACGCATCAACTTTCTTGAGGGCCTCCCTCACATCACCCATGGAGCCCTCTCAAGTTTAGCCACTTACCATCTAAAGTTGACAAAATATCACTTGAGCTGCTAGCTTTTTTACCCCTCTCACGAGTTTCTATTGGCTCAACTTGCTCATCTACTCCTTTCGACATCTCGATCGTCACCTTCGTACATTGACTCTGATACCAACTATAACGAGCTAAAACTTTAGTCTAAGAAACTGTACGACCTTAGGTGATTTTTTTACTTCAAATCTAACCTAAGTCACCTTAACTTTCAAAAAGTGAGAATTGTCCCAAAAATACTCTAAGGGACCAAAAAATATAACGGAAGTGAACTCAAAACAAAAGAGTAACGAGAGAATTGAAAAGGTCACAAGAAAGCAAAGCACACCAAGTGTTTGAATAAATGCTCTCAAATATATTCTTTAACTATCAATGAGATGATTATAAATGAAGAAGGCGACCTCTATTTATAGTTGAGCTTCTCCAGATCCAACAGTACAATTTGTATTACATCGATTGAGATTAGTGCCAATCTACAACATAAGAGTCTTAAGAGATTTTAACTCTATAAATCTTTATCCCTTAGGATTTACATTAATTACCTTGGTACTCTAATTTTACTAGAGTGTTTCACTAGGCCATTCAAGCTTAAAGTAAATGAGCTTCTTCATGGGTTCCACGAGTTAGGCCAATTCAAGCGAGTCAAATGAACCCCATTTAATAAGTTGACCTCTATAGGACGTTCTGTGCACAATGGTCACAGGCTTTAATTCGTGGCTGTTACAACTACGTGTGTGTGACTCATATACTTTGATGTATTGAAAGCCTGAGTTTAAATAACTAAAGAGCAGAAAGTTAGTATGTTGAGTAAACGAATTTTGCATGGCATAAGTTCATTTATAATAGTGAAATTCATAGCCCGATAAAAGAAGAAATGATACCCTCTCATTAGTATTACATGATAAATGAAAAAATAATGCGGCCACAGGTCATTTGTTAAGGACATACAATTTAATTACTATTTGTTAGTAATTGATTTTTTCTTGAAGGAATATGTAATTATTACCATGAGATAAAAATATAATCATAATAGGTGTACAAATTTAACCCAAAGATATTAAGGATATTTTATGGGAGTAACACACTCATGATAAGGTCATTGGACAAACACTTATTAAGTCGCTTTCGTAATGATATATAATAAGGGAGAGTGTACTTGTAACACACCTCACCCGATCCGGTCATCGAACCAGAGTTACGAGATGTTACTACAAATACTGGAGTAATTCAAATGAAATTCTTAATAACAATTCATTAAATCATTGATTCCGATCATAAATACATACACATTACAACATACAATTTAAACCAAAACTCAATCGAGCTTACAAAAGCTCTTAAGTTGTCTCGAGCATGAATAAAGACCAAACTCCAAACTTTTCAAAGTATAAGCATAGTTATCGATACCCTGGTCAGGTACTGATATCATTTTTAGCTTCGATGTTTCAAAAATCAAATGAAAATACACAAGTATCGATACTTAGATTAAGATGTTGATACCTTTATTAGGAAGTACCGATACTATTTTGACATTCTTCCATTTTCAAAATTTTGGACACAAGTCAATTTGTATCGATACTTTTATAATTAAGTTTCTATACAATTTTGATCTTTTGGATTAAGTATTGATACTTATACTAGTATCAATACCAATTTGACATTTTGTCATTTTAAAATCATGTTCATTCGGTAAAGTAATGATACTTCAATCTATAATATCGATATTTTTTGCCAGAATGTAAAAAATCTCACATTTTGGTCCCTTTTCATGCCTAAACCATGATGCATACAATATATGTCTAAAAGCACACATCATACTTGCATAAAACACTTCAAATGCATGTTATCTCATCACTTAGTCCAAACCAAATTCATTCAATTCATTTTGCCTTAAATCGGCATCAATACACTCCAAAGTCACCTAACAAAATACTAACTTATCTATCATGCTTTAACCAGTCAAAATCAATCCAAAACATAACATTTAACCAATATGTCTCAATTGGCACTAATTCACAACTTGGATGCATGAAGCCATTCAACTAAGCTATACCATTTCATGCTAATCATCCATTCCATATAACAAGTTACTTCATATGTATATATATACACGTATAACATAGCACCAAAACTATGATCTACATGGTCAAAATGTCATTACCATAAGAGTTATAATCATATATGGTCCAAACATAGTTAACATTACAATAACTTGACACTCCTAAGTACATGCCACATATAATCGGGTCTAAGTAATCAAAATCTACTAAATCATGAGATGGAAAGTGTGAGCTCCTCAAGGATCCGATCAACATATTCCATAAGTTAAAATCTACACGAAAAGGAAAACAATGGGTAAGCATTATGGAATGCTTAGTAGGTTCATATGTACTCAAACATTTGACTTACCTTATACAACAAGTATAATGTCAAACTAATGTATATAAACAATTTTACATAACAAATCAAAATATAATCACAATAAGGTGAGTTTGATTCACATTCAACCATGTAACATATCAAGTATAGATATAATATTTCATATCATCTAAATCCAATTTAATCTCAACTCAATCATATATGTATACTCGATTTATCACTAAACCCTTTTCTTTGCTACCTTTGATCATTTATCACATTACATAGCGTTCAAATTTCCACGTTTCATATCTCGTAAGTTACCCGATGAAACATTGTAAAAGAACTCGAATACATTGGTACCAATTACATCTGATGCTCGTTTGAGATGAACATGTCCTTTTGTGTTAGGTTACCTGTATAGGCTAAAACTTTTATCGACACATCAAATACCCTAGTCAGGATTGTATATACATGTAAGGTTACCCGTTCGGGCTAAACCTCTAAAATGACATTAGGTTACTCATCCGAGCTAAACCTGTGTCATATGTATTTTCGAGTCTGCAACAAATGCTGGATATTGGAATAATTGAAAATCAATCTGTAACCATGTGTACAATACATTTACGAAGTTTCATCAGGGTCATTTCCATCATGTAAGTTCATATTTAACTTTTTTCCAATTTAATCCAAATCTCAGCATTTAATACTGAATTACAAATAACTCAAAGTTCAAAAAACATGCATATGTTCAGAATATAACATTCATACACCATATGAACTTACCTGACAAAAATAACAACCGATAAGGTGTTAGAGGCTAATCTGTAATTTTCCCTTTTTTGCGAATATTTTTCGATTGGTTTAAATCCATAATTTAATTCAATTATCAATTCCAAACATAATTTAACAGCATGTTGAAAATAAATATGTCAATTCGATTTCATTTATCAGATATTTCCTCAAGTTTTACATTTATTCAATTTAGTCATTAAAATCGAAATTGCCATATCTTTCAAATTTGAGCATCGATTTTGAAACCAATCTCAATTAAATCTTTCTATAACCATATATTATCTATAATTACAAAAATTTATCAATAATTTTGAAATATTCACACTTTAATTCCTATGTTAAAACTAATAATTTTCACTTTACAAATTATTCTTTTATCGTAACTAAGCTTCAAATTGAACCAATTAACACCAAAAATTTCAAGATTCACCAATAGTAACATTTAAAAACTTTATCAGTTTTGAAAAATAACATACGATTTAGCTAAATCGAGATACCACGATCTCAAAGCATAAAATTTACGAAAAACGTTACTGAGCTCGCTCCGATAGATATCTTAAAAAATAATTTTTTTGAATATACTGGTGTGATTATATGGTAGTATCTGTTCATACTTTCTTAACCCTTTAACAAGACACACACACCTTACATACATAGGTGCTCGAACCCGAGACCCGTAGGATTAACAACATCCTCTTTACCATTGGAGCAATTTGTTGGGTTCAAATAAAAAAGTAGTTAAAATAAAATTTTAGCATATATTTACTTAAAATAAAGCTCTTACCGACCACTAATAGTTAAAATGGTCTAATTGCCACTTTGAACTTTGATTTTATATTATTTATCCTTTTTAACAAATAAAAATCTATAGTGATTAACTTTTATTATTTTTATGATCTAGTCCTTGTACATTAATTAAGTAGCTTTTAACAAAAATCACTAGACCAAAAATTAACATAATATTAAAATAGATTCATAAATATTAAATAATAATAATATTTATTTACTCGATTGTCAAAAAATGAGGTTCCTAAACTACTGCTTTCGACACCCTAAAAAATGAGCTATTACAGCAATCATGATACTTTACCAGAATGATTCCATGATTAAATAATGTAGTAATTAATAGACAAACAACTGAAACTTAATTAAAAATTATTTGAGCCCTAATTATATTTGTCCAATCAATACTCCGCTAGCTCAATATAACTCAAAATGGATTGCATGTAAAATCAAAATTGTATGAAATGAATGAAAACGATAAATAAGAGAAAAAGATTGTATGTATCACTATCCACTGTGAATGCGTTTTCTCGCTAAGTACAAAAGATGACATAGAAATTAAATCAAAATTTTCGAATTATTATTTAGTTTACTGCAACTAAATAATTGAATCTCGAAGTGAGAATTAAATTAATTTGTCATCATAGTTTTATTGAACAATGCAATTAAAAATATTTCTTCATCGATTCTAATACGGTAAAATTATCATGACTTTAACAAAATTAAGATTAAATTAAGAAAATAATTTAATTGAATAAATTAATTAATTAATATTTTAAAAAACAAAAAATAATTATTAAGTTAAACAAATTATAAATATTAATTTAAAATTTAAATAATATAATTGTGCTCAATATACGAGTCGAGACCAATGACCTATCTCATATGAGAGGGCAGCAAGCCTTAGTACAGTAGAGGGCATGCTGCCACCCCTCTTGATTCTAAATAAAAGAATACTACATTTTCTATGAAAATATTTATTTAATTATCCCAATTTGAAGTAAAACTGTTATACCTTTTGCTTATACATAGGAACTATAATATGACCTAAAAATACACAAGATACGAGTGTCATTACTCTATCAAAAAATAGTGGTAGTCTGCTTACAAAATAAATTGTATTTTGAACTTCATGTAATGATTTTATGATTAAGAGTATTTATCGTTCTAAGTGTGGTCTGGATCTAGGTGTGATTTGGATTTGAGTCGCGTTAATCGTATTGGTTATTCAGATTTTACCTTGTTATTGTAATTCACAAAAAAAAAAATTCTATTTTCTATTAAGCTCAAAAGTTTTTCAATTACAATGGGAAAAAAATAACTTTTTCATTGAAAGTTAATAAAAGCTTTTAACTTTTTGCATTAAACCAAATTTTCCAATAATTAGTATTAGAGTCAGGTTGTGCTATGTTGTTTATAGTGTAATGGGATACCGAATTTACTTCTCTCTCTCATTGTTTGATTAAATAAAATAAGAAGTGACATTCTTAAATTATATGCATGTTATGAATTGTTATCTATGTGAATGAATGCATGTTTTTATTTTATATATTTTATAAAGTAATTTTGTCAAAAGTTGTGATTTTTATAACCTTAATTTTTTGACGATATTTTTTATATTTAGAATCAAATTGATAGAATATGTAAATATTAAAAAACTAAAATTGTTAGTAGACCAATAAAAAAATCCACGTCAACTTTCCGTTACTCAACTAACAAAAACTAACAAGAGAATGACTAAAATATTTAGTTTTGAAAAATTTAGTAAATAAAGTGAAAAATTAATAATGGTGTGACCAAAATAGATCAAAGTCAATAGTTCAGTGACCACTTTTGCACTTTACCCCAAAATTAATGATGTTATTTTAGAATTGTTCGGATTAAATTACACTGATTTTGGAGGGACTAATTTGCTCAATATATAAATTCAGAGGGATTGAAGAGGTTGTTTACCTTTTCCATTGCATCAAAGAAAACAAAAACTTGTGGGTTGGGGTTTTTGCCATTTGAATTAAGGATTATAAGTTGTTGCTTGCTCAGAGTCAGAACTCTAAAACCAAAAACTTCCATTTGCTCAATGGCCACCATTGCTTCATCATCGTCTTCTTCTTCTTTTACCTTCACCGCTTCCTCCCCATTTCTCTCTCGGCCCAAACTTGGTACCCATCCCTTCCTTCCTGCTCTCTTGTCAATCCCTCGTTTGACCCCAAAAAAAACACCCAACTTATCCCTATCTCTCACCACTGCGGCGGCGACCGCCAAGTCCAGCGGCGAAAATGCGGTCCCCTCGAAAAACCCAAAAGAGACCAAAAAAGAAATAGTTGAAGAAGAGGAAGTGGAGGTGGAGGAGGAACTGCCCTGGATTCAAGAGAAGGCATTGGACCTTGTTGAGTTCACTGGTTCTGTTACTCAAGCCATCCCTGGACCCAGAGTTGGCACAAGCTCTTTGCCTTGGATTCTCGCTGTTCCTTTGGCTTATGCTGGTATCACTTTTGTCATTGCTTTTGTCAAAACTGTTAAGAAATTCACTTCTCCCAGGCACCAAAGAAAGAAATTGGTTAGTTAGACTTAAATTACGGTTATTTTTCTTTTTTAATTTTAAATTGATTGCTTTCCAAGTTATTAATCTGGGTTTTTGATGTGGATTTTGAAATTGGAATTGAATTTGCATACTTCTTCAATTGTTTTTACACTAATAGGGAATTAATTTTTAGGTTAATAAAAATGCAATGCTTTGCAAATCCATCGATGAGTTGTTTCAGCAAGGAAGTGATGCAGTAGATAATCCAGCATTGAAGGGATTAGTGCAAAAGGTGAGACCCATTACCCTTCAACCTATATATATTGTTATGATACTTGATATAATCGGCCCACAACCCGAATGGGTCTGGGCTGGCCCCTATATTGTCCATATGTCGAGCTCGCATATTATTCTCGCGGATCAAGCTCTCATGACATTAAACACACCCGTGCAAACACACAAACACCTGGGAACGCGCATGAGACCGAATCGCCACGTATTAAATCTAAATCTAGAATAGGATATGTGTTGACATGCACCTCCTTACGACCTCCCATCCATGAATAGTAATCGTATCATATAAATAGAGAATCCAGCCCCTTTGAAGAGGACACTAGAAAATACTCAATATATATATATATATATATATATATATATAGAGAGAGAGAGAGAGAGAGAGAGAGAGAGAGAGAGAGAGAGAGAGAGAGAGAGAGAGAGAGAGAGAGAGAGAGTAGTCAAGAACGGAACCCAAAAGCTAAGTTGCTCGGACTTTGTATTTTTCTTGAACTACTCGTGTCCGTTTGACCAATATCTAGATATGGGTCTCCAAAGACTCTTCAAATAAATACATGAAAATCTTGGAAATAGTTGAACATATTAGCGTCCGACACTCACTCTCGTGTCAGCATAGGCATTATCTGTTCCTATATTCTTACTGAAATTTCTGTATTGTCTTGCTTGTGCTGCTTAATTGAGTCCTGCTGATTTCAACTCTTCATAGACCATCCTTGTATTAGTATATAGATTCATGTTGAAAGGGGGAAAATAAATTCATCTTCAATTTAGTCTTGCTTGTAGTGCGTAATTGAGTCCTACAGATTTCAACTCTCCAAACATTTAATTGGCAAAGAATCATTACATTAGGACTTTGTTATTTAGCTTGTTTTATTTATTTATTTATACATGCACACTCATGCGGACATTTTTTTTGTTATTTCAATGCTTAATATGCATGTTATTTGAGTTTTAATATCAATTGCTAATCCATATCCAGACAGGTTTTAGTGTAGAGGAGATTCTGCGCAAGTATATTAGGTATTCATTGAATGAGAAACCATGGAGTGCAGATTTGATTTCCAGCTTGATCCAGCTCAGGAAAGCTTCAATGCTCGATGATTCTCAGATTGCTGAAATTTTAAATGATATCTCAAGACGGATTGTGCGCGAAAAAGGCAACTTTTAGTACTGCAGCTTTCCTTGTTGTGTGATATATAATATATTAATGCTCTAGTGATATTTGATAATATATCAATATTTGCTACGGTTTCCCCCTTCTTTTTTTGTGTGTGTGTCTGATAACCTTGAATGATTTACAACATAGGTGATTGTGGTAGTTATTTTGAAAAATTGTTTTTAAAAAATGCTGATATGGTATTCCTCTTTGCAATGAAGTCATCCAATACATATACTCTTGGAATTGATGGTGGTGATATGAATTTGTTTTATCATAAAGGTTTTACTGATTTAATTGAGTGTTGGTTTAGGATTCAAATTTGTTTTTGATACCTTTTTTATGTGCCATTCTGTGAGCTTCTATGTGATTTATCTTCCTGGAAGTGTTTTGTATCCGGCATTGATAATCTTTTACTATTCAGGCCCAGTTGTCATGGACATGTCAGGGTTTACAGAAAAGGGATTTAAGAGGAAACTTGCCGTGCAGGGCCTTTTTGGGAAGGTTTTATATCTATCTGAGGTGTGTTGTTATGGATACCTTTATATCCTCTTTACTAGTGCCATCTTCTCTCTTCTCTCTGGATTTTGTGTGCTTTATATCATTGGTTATTTGCGTCTTTGATGATATTTTATTCATTTTGCAATTGATAATAGCCACTTGAGTCCTTTTAAAAACATTTTGATGAATTATTTTGTAGTTTTGTAGGCTTATAGATAATACACTACATGGTTGAATGACTTATAAAGTATTATGGGCTATCTGATGGTGTCTCTCTTTCATTTTTCTTAACGTAACCTTGTCCAGTATTTGTGTCTGACACATTTTTGGACTCTTTAAATGTATAAAAGAAGATAGAAGAAAATACATACCTATATTGGATAGTCTCACCGGAGTTTGAGTAACTTAGGTCTCTCAAATGGTTTGGGTTAAGTATGAGTTGATTTATAGATCAAGAAATCTAATAAACGAATGGTAGTCTTAAAATCGACTATCATTAAGAACCAAACCATGAATCTTGAATGGAATAAGGAGAATGAAAAACGGTCATTTTGCAGCAAACAAGCATGTGGCATTTTCATTGTCAACTACTCTGGTTTTCTACATTCAGAGTAACCATTTAAATTGATTATTTTTTTGTTGAAACTTTTGTGCAGTTGCCGGAGTTCTGCTCGAGGGATAGCTCCTTGATTGTGAAGGAAATATTCGGGGTTACAGAGTAAGACTCTATCTATTCAACTTTCTGTCTACATTTTAGCTCTCACAAAAATGATAAGAGGGTGACAGAAAATACTAGCAGATGATGTGTTTCATATTGTTTTGCATACTCAAAAGGAAAAAGAAGACTTATACTGTATACCCTGTACGAAATAATCAATCGTTCTCACCTTCTATTTCAGTGAGGACGCGGACAAGCTCCGGCTACACACTTTCTCCGAAGCTGGGGATATGGATTCGCTTGAGAAGATGGTTGAGGGTTCCAATTCAGAAGATTCCCATGAAGATTCAGCTGATGCTGCTTGATGCCATAATAATGAAATTGTAATCACCAGAAGGTTTTGAGGAATACCCAGGGTTTGATCTCCACCCAGAAACTTACATCCTCAATAAATGTTAGTGAGCAATGTTTTTTTCCGGGATTATTTGAAGTTCAAAATTTTGATGAGTTGATCCCTTATATGGTAAAGCTCAATTTGTATACTGTTCAATTATCATGTAATTTTTGTGATAGTTTTGTATGTTGAAATTAGAATTTGAGATTTGAACGTATATTCAATGTAGAGTTATAAAAAATATTATAATTTTTTTATTAGACTTGTGAACTGTTTAAATTGAACGTAGTCGACCTTTTTTTTTTAGAGAAACCTTCGAATTGTTGATCTGGAGTTGATCAACTTTTCAGCAGGGTGGTATTTTTTAGGGTGGGGTTAAGAGAGCGGGGACATTTACAGATACCATTTATGCTATTTAAGGGCTTGGATTCAAACCCTGTCAATGGCAAATGGTTACCATTTCGTTGGTAGGCGATTAGACAACCATGCAGGGTCTTTCTTGATGATGCCATATGATGTTTTGTGAATTCAAGCATCAAGTAACTCTCCAAGCATTCGAGCAGTTGAGATCTCGACGAAGCTGAGAGGAAAAATTTAGATTTGATCCAAGAGCTATCCGTTGATAAAATATGATTGCAAAACAAAATTGTTAGCATTGACTAGAAAATAAATCAAGCATAAATAAAATAAAGAATCATTTTGTCATGAAAGAATCATTGCTTTAAAAGTAAATTCGTCTTGATCGGTGTAATTATGTAATGAACGTTGTCTCTCAAGATCAAAACAGAACATCAATCAATACTTATACATCCGAATAAAGAGAGTAGAACATAATTGATATTATTCTTCTTTGAGGAATCAAGAAATAAGATAAAAATAAAATTTTAAAATTGGTCGGAAAAATTTGATCGGTTCAATTCTTAAGAAAAAATGGGAGTTACCTGTAAAAAATAGGAGAAATGATCTCCTATTTATAAGATTTTCAAGCATAATATTTTTGCAATTTTTGCATTATCAACACTATCGAAACAGGAATTATGGAAGCTTTGAGAGATCTATCACTTCCGGGTGAAAGATACTTGAACACTTGACTCGATAATAGCCAAATAAAAGTTTTTTAAGGTAAAATTGGAGTGGGTGCATTTGATTTTGTTATTAGGTTTTAGATATTACAGTTACAACTAGCCAACTACCAAACTTCAACGGAACCAAACCCACGCAAACAAAACAGAAGAAGTTGGCTTACGTAGGGCGGACAAAACAAAGCAAGACCCTGAATTGAATCCTCTTTATGTATACAATGCTTCGTACTCTTTTAACATCCGCTTAGCTTCCCAACAGTTTCAATCTCCCATTTTGTTGTTGAAAATCTGAAAATAAAAAAATGTCGGTATCAATGTCAAAACCTTCAATCTCACCTTCAATCCCCATTCCAAGACCTCGTAAACCCTCCTCCTCATTTTCACAGCTCAAAATCCGATGCGAATCTTTAGATTCAGCGTCGAAGATTGATGTCAGAAGACCGCAATCCTCATCGTTGTCGGCGGCTGGGAAGCTGATGGATTCGGATACCAAAAACGGGTCATACCCGGGTGGGATGGGTCCTTTTACGGGCAGAGACCCTAACGTGAAGAAGCCGGAGTGGCTGAGGCAGAAGGCTCCGCAAGGGCAGAGGTTTGACGACGTTAAACAATCTCTCTCGCGCTTGAAACTCAATACTGTTTGTGAGGAAGCTCAGTGCCCCAACATTGGAGAGGTAATTTTCCCTTTTTTGCTACTTTTGCGATTGATTGGGAAGTATTTTTAAGCTGAAATTTGAGAGCTAATTTATAACACCATTAGTTGCTGCCAATGGTAGACGAGAAAATTTTTCTATTGTATTCGGTCATACTCAAAATCCAATTAATTATGATTCGGATATACTACATTATAAAAGACCAAATTAAAGTATTCAGCATAGTTGATGGACTGAAACCATAATTAGACACCTGTTTTTAACTGTTAAAAGTAATCAATTTTGCTGGACAGTGTTGGAATGGAGGTGGGGATGGCATTGCGACTGCAACGATAATGGTGCTTGGGGACACTTGCACCCGAGGTTGTCGGTTTTGTGCGGTTAAAACCAGTAGGAACCCACCACCGCCTGACCCCATGGAGCCTGAAAATACAGCTCAGGCCATTGCCAGTTGGGGGTAAGCTTTAAAAAAAGTTTTTTTTTTTTGCTTTCTTTTATTATGTGCCTTGTTTAGCTTCTATTGTTTAACAATGATTAGGCTTGATATTCATATTTCATGCCACACATTGATACACCTATTCTTTGTTTATCAATGGCAACAAAGATCCGTTGGCCGCTGCATTTCCAGGCTTCCGTTCCTGTGGAGAACTTGATATCGAGTTTTCCTAGGCCTACATCCTGTAGGCCACCGATGATTCGTATCTGGATAGTTATATTATAATTTACAATTCTGTGCTGTTGTATCTGCAGTGTGGATTATATTGTTTTGACTAGCGTAGATCGCGATGACTTACCTGATGGTGGGAGTGGACATTTTGCTAAGACTGTCCAAGCTATGAAGGTTGTTTATCTAGCTCACTATAGCTTTCAGCTGCTTTTGCTCTTTGGTTTTTCTTGTGTATTTTTGAGGAAGAGGTTGGAATGTAAATGCTGGGTTTTTATATGATTACGTGCAGAACCTCAAGCCAGGCATCATGGTTGAATGTTTAACTTCCGATTTTCGACGTGATTTGAAAGCTGTGGACACTCTGGTACACTCAGGATTAGATGTCTTCGCTCATAACATTGAAACAGTGAAACGGCTCCAAAGAATTGTCAGGGATCCACGGGCTGGGTAAGGACATTCGTTCAGTCCACTCCAACCATGTAGATGTTATGTAACTGTTACTTGAATTACATGTTTTTCAATCATTTATCGAGGATAAAAAACCTGTATGCTTGTACGAGCTAGTTAAGAGTTTACTTTGTTTAACATTGCAGGTATGAGCAGAGTTTGTCAGTTCTAAGACATGCAAAGGTGAGCAAAGAAGGAATGATAACAAAGTCTTCAATAATGCTTGGCCTTGGTGAAACTGATGATGAGTTAAAGGAAGCCCTAGCTGATCTGAGGGCTATAGATGTTGACATTCTTACACTTGGGCAATATCTACAGGTACGTTTTTATATGCAAAGATATCTAGCTTAGGTGCCCGAATATCGGGATTTTGGCTGTGTTAGTTTGAATCCTGCCCGTGACAAACCATTAGTCTGGGTGATCTAGCAATGTTTTCCCATGATTAGTTGATAGTGATTTTTATGTTGGGTGAAAGATTGTTCATGATTAGTGTGTTGTTCTCGAGATAATTGATGTTCCTCTTGTAGCTCAAGTGGTCCTTTTCATGGTTTCATTAATGTCGTTGTCATGTTGAAAAACATGTTTAATTTTACCACTTCTCTTGCATTGACTATCCTGCCTTGGTCAATGTTTGTAATAGTTCAAGTTATTACTTCACGAGCTATCAATATCAGCATTATAATTGATGTGGATTGGGGAAGAAAACAGCAACAATTAAAAAGAAATAGGGCTGAACAAACGAATAGTACAGAAGATGGAACTCTAGAAAACTTAAGTTATAGAAAACCCCTAGTTTTTCTATTAATTCAAAGGAAATAATCAGAATAATTAATTATGGCTGTAAAGCCTACAACTTATTTATATAGGATTGCTTTCTTGCAAGTAAAGTTTCTAGGCTTTCTTGCAAATAAAGTTTTATTCCTAACCCTAGCTTTAAACCCTAAATATACTTAATGACCCTAGCCGTCTATAATATATCTCATACTTAAAATAAATATTATAAAATAAAACTGACATAATAAAATATTATAATAAAAATAGAACTCCAGTGTCATTCTCCTTGGCTTGGAAAATCGACTCTGGTAAGAAAAAACTTTCACCACTTCAGCATAATTTTCTCAATCAGCTCTTTTCGGTCTCTCCTTCATGCAATTGTCCTGGATCATATCAACAGTTTGAAAAGCTTCTCCGCGGATAATAACTAAAGCATGGTTCTGGTTTTTATGTTTTCCTTCTCCTAACTTTGTATGCCCATGCAACTTCATTCCATAGGTTTCCTGGTCAAGGTTATCAGCGGTACAGATTAGTAAACTATCTGATCTCTTCCAAATTCTTGAAGTGCAAGAATGAAAATTTCAGGTGCCTTTTCTCCTGGCATTCTGACAAGACTATAAACATCTTCTATGCTCAAACCTTGATCACCAACCTTCTGAATATCAGTGCAAACAGCCTTGACCAACTCAAGATGAAAGTGACTGCCTTGTCCTTCATCAGAAGGTTGTCAGAACAGGTGCTTAGTGTAACTAGCCATAGCTTCCTGAGGTGACTCACCAGACTTCGATGCTATGCTAACATTCTTTCTAAACTCAAGCATTTCCTTCATCTGGTCCAAATTAGTTGAACTTTCATCATTCAAAAGCTCTGGATTGTATGTCTCCTCATCTTTGAACAATTCTAAAGCATTGGATGTGGGGAATCTTGTGCTATATACGGATACCATGATACTAGGAAAGTCCTTTTCTTGTAGTGAAACAAATTCACCTTGCGTGATGGATTTTAGTTCTTAGCCCTATCCACATCATAGAGTTCAGTATCCTCAGATCTACATTTCAATCTTCTCAACTTTGTAGATTCACGCACACCTTCATCTGGTAAGCATGGAAAAAGAGGAAGTAAATAATCTGAATTATTATTATGGCTGTAAAGCCTACAACTTATTTATATCGAATTTCTTTCTTGCAAGTAAAGTTTCTAGGCTTTCTTTCAAATAAAGTTTTATTCCTAACCCTAGCTTTAAACCCTAAATATACTTAATAACCCTAACCGTCTATGATATATCTCATACTTAAAATAAATATTATAAGATAAAACTGACATAATAAAATTTTATAATGAAAATAAAAACTCCTGCATCATAATCACCGGCTCCTTGCAACTCATCTGGGAATGGAAGTATTAACTTTAAATGCACTCGTATTTCTGCAGCCTACACCGCTCCATTTGACCGTCAAAGAATATGTTACGCCCGAAAAGTTTGCTTTCTGGAAGGAATACGGGGAATCGATTGGATTTCGTTATGTAGCTAGTGGTCCCTTGGTAAGCTCTTTGTAATTCATTGCTTGGATTGTACTAGTTTTTCATGGATTTCAATCACGCCATTGAATGAACATAAAAAGCGGACTTTTACGCACCAGAATGAAGCAGCCAGAGAGAAACTCCCTGTCGTAATTAAATCAGTTTGAGTTTCTCCGAAATTGGCTACATAATCGAAATTTCACTACCAGCCTACCTTCATCACATCGCGAGTAGAGACACTGTCTCTTTTACTCATTCGTACCCTTTTTTGTTATATTAACTTCTGCTAAAGCAGTTGTACATATTTGGACATAAACTTCCTTGTTGCAGGTTCGATCATCGTATAGGGCAGGGGAGCTCTTTGTTAAGACCATGGTGAAAGAAAGGGCTAACAACACTACAGCTTCAACCGATTGACGTTTCGGCCCTGATTCTGAACTTCCAAGTTGTGGCCATATATTTTCATTTTTGTACGAGGATTTTTTTTCATTTAACGCTGTATTTTTAAGATTAAATTGAATTGTTGCAGCTGCTAAAATCTTAAAGTGAAAAGACTTGTAGGGGACCCAAAATGAAAAAAGGAGCAAACAAGAGATTATTATTGGTTAGAGACTTGATTGAGAAAACACCATAGTAAAATTGTTTAAATGTGTATAATATAAATCGTTCAAGTTCCAAGAATATTTATGCTAAGATAATTCTTACAGTAGATCACTCGCCTGCAGTATGATGATGATAGCTGCAGTAAGCCATGATCCCAATGCACTATCTTGTTGCTTAAAAACTATGAACTCTGGGTTCTCTTTACTTGATTTCCAGCGTGGCCAGGCAACAACTCAGAAACATCTACTAGTGTTCTCTCAATTAATCTTGCAATGAATGACTAACACTTGTAAAATAGACTTTTTGCTTCAATAACAGGTGAATTTTAACGAATAGTAGGTTTGAAAGAATATGTTACTGATATATTTTGAGTATCTTTACCGGTTCTTGCACTGTCGCCTAACTCAACCCCTCTTCCCATGGCTAAATCTTTGATACAGATTTGAAGCAGCTTCACCACGGTCGCAAGTAGTGACTAAACGAATAGCTTTGCTACCATGTTAAAAAACACAATTGAGTGTGTTTGGAGAAAAAAAAAATTAAAAGAAACTTGTTATACTTGCATCTATTAACTCACTTTGTGCTTTAACAACGTAAATAAGGATTACCTTGCAAGCTAAGGACACTAGCAAGACTTTGCATTGCGAACCTTTTGTGGGGATCACATCCTTGACATGGACAAAATTTGTGACTCGTGCATTACATTTATTCGTTATCTTAACATGGCAATTCATATTTATGAGAAGTCAAATTTTAGAGAATATGGAACTAATACAAGATGATAATGTAATTTTAAAGTGTGTTTGAGAAACAAAAGAAAATTAAAAGAAACTTGTTATGTTTGCATCTAGTGAGTTCACTCTGTACCTAACAATGTAAATAAAAATTGCCTTGCAAGCTAAGGACACTTGCAAGACCAAGACCTTCCATTGCGAGCCTATGATCTCTATGGGGACCACATCCTCAGCAGGATAAAATCTATCACTCGTACATCACATTTATTTATTATCTTAACATGATAATTCATACTTATGAGAAATCGAATTTTAAAGAGTATGAAACTAATACAAGATGACAAGTAACTTCTAGAGAATGAACAAAGGCATATTCCCTTATAAAGCTCACATGGACCAAGCTCACTTTCAGCCATCTTTCTTCTTCCTCTCGAATTCTAGCACTTACAATTAACCAACAGTCCTGATATGGCATAATCTTTACATTAACAATGGAGTATCGTCTCTCGTATGAAGGTTTACATATGGCATAACAGATACTCAAGGCAGTTCCTATTGGCACTGTAATCCACCAAACCTTCACATGCTGGCTTCAACTAGTGATGACCCAACCATACGGATCAGGGGGTTACATAACTTAAACCTGAAACACGGAGTCCACCATTTATAGCAATGGACATCATTAACTTTTGTCTAAACCTTGCAATCAATTTGGTTCTGTTCTTCCACATCCCAGCATCTTTTTTTACTCATGTTCCGACAACAACTATGCCAAATCATTCTTACAATAGACCACTGCCTGTCGTTTCATCATGGATGGCTGGTTACACTGCTCCACTCAAACTTTTCCTCAAATCAAGGCTGGTATTGATTTTCCTTTTATATAGTTAGACATTTAGGGGTAGAAAAGGTGCATCCATACCCACTTTTTCCATGAAAACAATGGGTGTATCTAGAAACAATGATTTTCCATCAAAACTGTGTTCTTCGAATTGGAAAATCTGAAACAGGATACTATAAGTTTCTAGAAATTGGAGAAAATCTCACTATCACCTAAAATATTTAAAATTAAGGGTCAATTTGAATGGATAAACTCTTTATCTGTTATTAATGTAAAAATAACAATAGTGATAAAATAAAATACAATAAAATAAAATAAAAAGTAAGTTAAATGCATCGCATTACCATCCAAACCCACACTAAAATTTATTATAAAAATTAAAACAGAAGAATAAAAATGATTAAATATTCTGCTGGTAGGTAACTGGTATATTCTTAATAATATTCCTCGTAGCTAAAAGAATTATAAGAAAAAAGAATGTGAAGAGCTAATAAAAGGCGTGAGGAGGCAAATGCAAAAGAAAAAAAAAAGGGTCTTTTTCCACTTAATACTACAA
The DNA here is from genome assembly GCA_005610355.1 of Gossypioides kirkii. NCBI lineage: Eukaryota > Viridiplantae > Streptophyta > Magnoliopsida > Malvales > Malvaceae > Gossypioides > Gossypioides kirkii. The sequence goes on from CP032246.1 coordinate 38,371,759, forward strand.
GAAAGCCATTCTTCACGTTTTTGGATTTTCAATGCTTCCAAAGGTTGATTCTTCTTGCTCGTTTCGCTCCTCCCAAATATTACCACGTATCTATTTTATTTTATTCAAACTACTTTAATTTTTTAATCCACTTTGATTTTTTTTTCATTCATTGCTTATTATAAATAAAGTTTAGGTCAATACTTTGACCTTTCAAAATATAGATTTATAAAAAATAATTAATTTTCATTTATAAGTTTAAATTAGGGTTATTCAAATTTCGATTAAAATCGATTTAATCGGTCTGATCTAATTCGATTAATCGATCTAGTTTGTTCGGAGGTTAGTTAAAGTTTTTTTGGAATTTCAGTTAACGATTAATTCAATTTGAAATCTAGTAATTAATTGAATTAGCTGAACTTAATAAATAATATTATATATTATATGTATAGGCTATTACTAATTCGGTTAATTCGATTAAATAAACATTATAAATTTATTTTTTTGATATTTTTTATATTTATTTTAACAAAAAAACAGAACATATAAATTTCAGTTAGTTAATTCTAATTCGATTCGATTAACCGTTTAAATACTCCTAGACTAAATTAGCCATATATGCCCAAAAAAAAGTTAATTGGCTAAATAGGTCAAATTTTTAAAAATTTAAAGAAATAGATTATTTTTGGAGAAAGAGTGAATGCACATCCAGCTGAGCATACTTTCTTCACAATTGATAAAAAAACTCTTCTAGTTGGACGCGTTTGCTATTGACATATCATGAAAAGCACGTCTAACTGGACGTATTTTCTTACAAAAAAATCGCTCAGCTAGAAAAACTTTCACTTTCTCTTAAAAAGCGATCTATTTTCATAAATTTTAAAAAATTTGATCTATTTAATCAATTAACAATTTTTTTTAACATATATGTCGTATTTAACACATTTATAAAACATTCTTGTAAACTTTTTTTTTAAATAAACCATTGGAAAATAAGATTAAAAAAAGAAAGAAAAAGTAGAAAATAGAGAAGGGCAGCCAATAGAAATAAAAGTTGGAAACGGTGGTTACACGTCGCAGACTCCAAAGGCTAAAAACCGCCACCTACCTCTTTTTACTTACTCAGTCACGTGCTTCTTTATTTTCCATTTTTTATTATTTTCTTTTTCTAAAACATAATTAAATTAAATAATGATATGACACGTTAGTTTAAAGAGTTAATAATCAATTTGGTCCCTGAAATATAAATAAAATATTTTTTTAATATTTTTAATATTTTCTTTTAAAATAGTTTTTAAAATACTCAGAATAAATTAAAATTAATTATAAAAATAATATTTTTATTTAATATTTATACTAATTATTTATAATTAATTTGAATTTATTCTTAATATTTTAAAAAACCTTTTTAGAATAATTACTAAGAAAATAATTAGTTTTTTAAATTAACATGTTACGTCATCATTTTAACGAGAAATAACGGATAGATGATAAAAATATAACAATTCGATAACATTAATTGTTATTAAGTAAGTAAAAAAAATTGGATGGCTAAAACATAATTTTGACCAAAGTTTAGGGACAACGGTGTTATTTAGCCTTACATTAATTTCAAAGAATCCTGTAAAAAAGTTTAGTTTTCTTTTTAAAAAAAATAAAAAATAAAAAATAAAAATCTTCAATGTGCCGCGGCCTACCACCACGTCCACGTGTAAGAAATTTCTACCCTCCAATTCGGTCCTGTCCTGTTCTTACAAAAGCCGCTACCTTCACCACTATTAGTCCCCCTCTCCTCTCCTTTTCTCTTCACATCTCATATTCCTTCATTTCTCTCTAAATCCTTCCATTTTTTTGGTATGGCGATTACCTTTTTATTTATTTATAGTTTATCTTGTTCTTTGTCTAGCATTCAATTTTTTTAAAATTTTTTTTATGTTTGATTATATTTTCTTTCTCTGATTTCATGTCTTTCCCTTAATTTAAGCCATTTAATTTTTTTTACCGATTTTTACCTTGGGTTTATGCCAACCTATTTCCATCTTAGTTAGATCTCGTCTTTGTCTTGTTTGATGATTTTGATTTTTGAAAATTTTTTTATAATGGGTGCAGATATTTTTTTTGTAAGTAAAGGAACAGTGAAAAGCAACAGGAAATGGCAAATATAGATATCGATGGGATCTTGAAGGAGCTTCCCAATGATGGGCGTATCCCTAAAACCAAGATCGTTTGTACTTTGGGTCCGGCTTCACGGTCCGTACCTATGATAGAGAAGCTGTTGAGGGCTGGGATGAACGTTGCTCGCTTCAATTTCTCTCATGGCAGTCATGAGTATCATCAAGAGACCTTGGATAATCTTAGGTCTGCTATGCACAACACCGGCATCCTTTGCGCTGTCATGCTTGACACCAAGGTCCATTTTTTCCCCTTGTTTTTCTATATGATCTTGTCATGTTACTTGGATTGAAGTGTGAGCATCAAATGCAAGTATTTAAAGGCTTTTTTTGGAGGATTTTATTCTAAAAATAAGAATCTAAGTAATATAGCAGTAATATAGTATGTAGTAACTCACTCAACATGCTCACTTGAAATGAACTTTGCTGTGTCTTTCAATGGGCAAAAGAGCTACTTAGAGATAACCCAAAATTTTCTGTACATTAGTACTAGTATTATGTTTTTCCGACTCCGATATGTCGGATACAGGTGCAGTTCTCTTATACGGTATACCTCGACATCAAATATCTTGTGTCCGCCTTGCCGAGCCCTCTCTTACACTTCAGACTTCTCGCTTGAGAATCCCTGCTAGCGACTCTGTATTCAGGAACACCTGGCTCAACAAGATCTTTGACTGAATCCCCAATTCAGGTCAAGTGGGCCCATATACGGATAACTTGATCCAATCGGAGAAGCTCCGTACATGGCACCTTGGGATAAGGGGAAAGCCTCATAAACCAGGGCCCGAAGCAACCTCCAACCTTTCTGTTAAGACTTAATCACCTTCATTGCTACTCTACCTTTGACCACCTTATGGCTCTCCACCCGATTGGGTGAACCATCCTTCATGTATCAACAAGGACTGTTGAAAGGCCCCTTGAAGGATTGATTGAAAATAGAGTCAACATAACTAACCCAACATATCAATATGGGTTTTGGCTGTAACCTCTAAGAAACTTAAAATGAAAGATAATGAGCCCTAAGAATGTTATATGTGTGCGATTTCTCAGTTCTTTTAGCGCATGGTTTTTCGTTTTCTGATGGTTGTTTGTATTTGATTGTGCTTTGCTGTTGCAGGGCCCTGAGATTCGAACTGGATTCCTGAAGGATGGAAAAGCTGTTCAACTGAAGGAAGGCCAGGAAATTACTGTAACAACCGATTACGATATTAAGGGAGATGAGAAGATGATCTCCATGAGCTACAAAAAGCTGGCTGTTGATTTGAAGCCTGGGAATACCATTTTGTGTGCGGATGGTACAATCACACTTTCGGTGTTATCATGTGATCCTGCTGCTGGGACTGTGAGATGCCGATGTGAAAACACCGCGATGATTGGTGAGAGGAAAAATGTCAACCTTCCTGGTGTCGTGGTGGATCTTCCCACACTCACTGAGAAGGATAAAGAAGACATCTTGGGATGGGGAGTTCCCAACGGTATTGATATGATTGCTCTTTCCTTTGTACGCAAAGGGTCCGATCTTGTCAATGTTCGTAAGCTCCTCGGTCCCCATGCTAAGAAGATTCAATTGATGTCGAAGGTGTGTTAAATCAGTTTACCCTTTCAATTACAATTAAAAACGAGAGGTTCTATGTGATTTCTCTATGCAATTTGATTGCTAATGATGCGAGGTTTCCTTGCGGTTGTGATTCATTTAGGTTGAGAACCAGGAGGGTGTTATCAACTTTGACGAGATCTTGCGTGAGACTGATGCATTTATGGTTGCCCGTGGCGATCTTGGAATGGAAATTCCGGTTGAGAAGATCTTCCTAGCACAAAAGATGATGATATACAAGTGTAATCTTGCAGGCAAGCCTGTTGTTACCGCCACTCAAATGCTTGAATCCATGATAAAGTCTCCGAGGCCAACCCGAGCTGAAGCAACCGATGTTGCTAACGCTGTCCTGGATGGTACCGATTGTGTCATGCTCAGTGGTGAGAGTGCTGCTGGAGCCTATCCAGAGCTTGCTGTGAAGATCATGGCTCGAATTTGTATCGAGGCAGAATCTTCCCTTGACTACGGAGCGATCTTCAAAGAGATGATCCGATCGACTCCACTTCCAATGAGTCCACTGGAGAGTCTTGCATCCTCAGCTGTACGAACAGCTAACAAGGCCAAAGCGAAACTCATTGTTGTCTTAACCCGTGGTGGATCAACAGCCAAATTGGTCGCCAAGTACAGACCAGCTGTTCCTATCCTATCTGTAGTCGTCCCAGTCTTGACAACCGATTCATTTGATTGGACCTGCAGTGACGAAGGTCCAGCGAGACACAGTCTGATATACAGGGGCTTGGTTCCCATCCTGGCAGAAGGGTCAGCCAAGGCAACCGATGCCGAATCCACGGAGGTCATCTTAGAAGCTGCAATGAAGTCAGCTACGGAGAAGGGGTTGTGCAAGCCAGGTGATGCCATCGTTGCACTGCACCGTATCGGGGCTGCTTCAGTTATTAAGATCTGCATAGTGAAGTGATGATGTAGAGAGCCATGGATGGACATCAAAAGCTGGCCTTTTCTATTTTGCATTTAATTATCCCTTTATTGTTCTTAAAAATCTAAGCTGGTTCAACTTTGAACATTCAGCTGAAACCCTGTTTTTGTCTCAGCTTCTGATAACTTGCTAGTTAATCGTTAATGCTGGATTTCTTGCTCCCAACTCTTGGGGTTTAAATTAAGTAATCGTGTTTCATGTCGGATCCAGTTTTATACATGGATATGATCATATGAAGATATTATATATTTCAATTGCATGAAAATTCTTGAACAAGTTGGACATATTTGTGTTACACATTTTGTCTATTAAAATTACAGCTGTGCCGTTATGCTTTACTTATTTACTATTACTTTTAATTACATAATATAGAATTATAAATTTATTGAAAAAAGATGGTTCAGATTCAATTTAAATTTAAAATTGTTTCATATTTTAAATGGATTTAGTATTTTTATTTAATTTTCTTAAATTTCGAATGAATCTTTAGATATTGGTGAATAATTCGATTCATAAAACAATAGCTTTTTCTCTCCGTTATGAATAGAAGTAGGTCTTGATATGATGCCGCCGTCTTTTATTGCCGGTTGCAAGGCAAAAGATGAACGCCGATTTTCATAAACCTATGGCAAATATATTTGTAATATTGTTATAATACTTCAAATTTTGCTGAATCTTTATACATCTTTAATTAGTTAATATATTTTAGATTTGATTTAATTTAATATTTTATTTAAACAATTTTTTAAAAGATAAAATAACTTATTTGGTGTTTCAATTTTACAAAAAAAAATTATTTTAGCCCCCATTTAATTTTTTTTTTGTTTCTTTTAGCTATTGAAACTTAAATTTATTTGTCAAATCATTTTTAAAATGAACTAAAATGTTAACTTTATTAAAGTCCACATGTATGCACGTTAACAATTAATTAATTTTTTTAAAATTAAAAATATTAAAAAAATATTATTTACTTTTTTAAATTTTTTATAATTTTTTGAATTTTAAAAGTTTAAAAATTTAATTAATTGTTGATATGGTATCCATGTGTATGCCATGTTGGAGTGATTTGATAAACAACACAAATTTAAGGTTAAAAAATAGAAAAATTAAATAAAAAGCTAATATGTTTTTTTTTGTAAAATCGGGAAGGCCAAATAATCATTTTTAAAAAAATCCAAATTTGATTTTCTTTAAAAAGAATATTCCTTTTCCCAACTTAACAAACAAATCAAAAATAAAATAATAAAATAATTTGAATTAGTAAAATGAACATCTTTTACTACTTCTCTGATCATTATAAATACATCATACAAATACCAAAGATCATCACACTGCACATTATTTGTTTAGAGCTCTTAAAAGAATTAACAAAGATGGAAATTAAAGGCTATATTGTGGCTTTAATAATGGCAATGACGATGATGGAGTTGGCGTCTTTAACACTGGCAACCAGTAGGAGAAGTATGCTCACCAATGGCATTGGATTGACTCCTCCCATGGGGTATGTTGTATTTTTAGCTCTTTTTTCTTTTCTTTTCTGTAATAAGTACACTCGTATCGAATTTGTATTTTTTTTTTTTTGCAGGTGGAACAGTTGGAGTCATTTCGGATGCGATATTGATGAAAAGATGGTGAAAGAAACTGGTAAATATAGTATTTGTAACCGTATATATGCTTTTTTATTTGAAATTATTATATACATTAGCTTAAACATGAATATTTTTTGTTTTTATTAACAGCTGATGCTCTAATTTCAACTGGTCTTTCCAAGCTTGGATATGTATATGTTAATATAGGTATATGGTGTTATTATAATTTTTCATTTACTTTAAATCTAAAAACATAAATACCCTTTACTTGTCATCATTGATTTTCAACATTTTTGCTTTCTTAGATGATTGCTGGGCTGAAATTGCTCGTGATAACAAGGTATTTAGAGCTTTGATTGTTCTTATTATGTAAGGATTGAAAAAAAATAATTTTGTGGCTTATAATTATTGGATTTGGATCAAATTTCAGGGCAATATAATGCCTAAGAACTCAACATTTCCATCTGGGATAAAAGCTTTGGCAGATTATGTTCATAGCAAGGGTCTTAAGCTAGGAATCTATGGAGATGCAGGGTAATGCACTTACTATTGATGCTCAATTGTACGAATCTTTTATAGGTTATATGACAGTTGCTTATGGATTTAATATTGTTTTCATTTTGTACAGGTATTATACTTGTAGTAAGACAATGCCTGGTTCACTCGGTTTTGAAGAACAGGATGCTAAAACCTTTGCTTCCTGGGTATGATTTTCAGTGATCATTTCCCTTGTTTTCATTGACCCCGAAGCTTAATCCAGTTGGTTCGCGCGATAATTGTTTTGCATGCAGGGTATTGATTATTTGAAGTATGATAATTGTCACCATGATGGATCAAAGCCAATTGAAAGGTAGTGCAGTTGTCTTCTTTGTTTTGATTTGCAGCCATATTATATGCTTATATATTGCTTTAATTTTTCGTGTAGATATCCTGTTATGACTAAAGCTTTGAAGAAGGTTGGCCGCCCCATATTCTTTTCTCTGTGTGAATGGTACTGTTTAAATCACAGTTTGATTTAAGCTTTTAATTTAAGTAACGATTTCCTGATTCTTTTTTTTACTTTGCCATGGGTTTGATTTTTTGTTTCTTAGGGGAGAAATGCACCCTGCTGAATGGGGTTTCCATGTAGGAAATAGCTGGAGGACAACTTGTGACATAACTGATACATGGGAAAGGTAAATATTTGCACGTATTTGGAGGATGTTAGAGTCGGCCTAGAGTTAACTTGCGATATTTTGTTGCCTGGCAGCATGATTTCGAGAGCTGATCAAAACGAATTGTATGCTCAATATGCAAGGCCTGGTGGTTGGAATGGTTAGAGTTTTCTTCTCGTTCTGCAAATTTTTTTTGAACCATATGAAATGATTTGTGATTACAATTATTGTTATATCGATAGATCCGGACATGCTTGAGATCGGGAATGGAGGGATGACGAAAGATGAATATATAGTACATTTCAGCTTATGGGCTATTTCCAAGGTATTACAATTGATATTCACCTTTTTTATGGTTGTTGATATGCATGATGTTGCATATCTGGTTTGAAAAACATGAATGCTATTGCAGGCTCCTCTTCTTCTCGGCTGCGACATAAGGAATATGACACAAGAGACGATGGAGATCATTTCAAACAAAGAGGTCATTGCTGTTAACCAAGGTACATAATTGCAAGTACATTTCTTCAAAAAGGCTTTATTCATCAATAGTTATCAAACTTTTTTTACTTAATGCGATCTTCTGCAATAGATTCTTATGGTATTCAAGCAAGGAAGGCTAGGATGCACGGTGATGAAGAGGTGAAACCCATGCAACAACCCCTTTTGTTTAACCATTTGATCATATAACATGCTCGGATTGGTCACTTACCTTTTCGGTGCCTTGTAACAGATTTGGGTTGCTCCACTTTCCAGCTACAGGAGAGCAGTTGTCATTCTCAATAGAGGTTCAGTTCGCTATTCTGTAACTGCGTTCTGGGAGGATATGGGACTAGACCCCAACACTGTAGTTGAAGCTAGGGACCTTTGGGAGGTACTCGAATTATAGCTACAAACTTTACAGTATATCCTACTGTCATTTTCCATTGCTTTAGTTTACTTACTCATGCACATGTATGATTCTCTTGCAGCATAAAACACTTAAGAACAGATTCGTGGGAAATATTACAACAATGTTGAACCCTCATTCATGCAAAATGTATGTGTTGACACCAGTTTCTTGAACTTGGTGATTCTTGAATTGGGTCACTTTTTTTTTTTTTTTTTTGGATTAGCATTTTGGAATTAGTTCTTTAATAATATTTGATGAAGCAAGCTTTCCTCTCTAATGTAGTTGGATTAGCACTTGTAATTAGTTTCTTAATAATATGAAAGAAGCAAGCTCTTTTACTACAATGTTAGATGTGGTTGCTGTATTCTTGCAGATATTTTTCATATTTAGTCATTAGATTAAGTCATTGAAGATGATAAAAATAGAAATGAATGACTTAATTACTCAAATCCAGGTCCCCAAATTGTATTATATATTGTTAAAAGATTTGTTGTTTTGCTATTTTAAAGCTTCTCCATAATCAGTGATTTAAATAGCGGTCCAATAGCGGAATAGCGGTAGCGGTACCGTCCGAAATTGTTATTGCCGAAAATAGCGGTGTGAAGCGGAATCACACTAATAGCGGTGGATCACGGCCGCAATTTAACGGGTAACGGCCAATTGCGCAATAGCGGTCCGCTATTCCCGCTATTGTTCCGTTACGATAAAATTAAAAAAAATAATTTAATTTAAATTATATGATTTTATCTATTTAATGATTTTAATTAATATAAAATTCACGATCACGATACCCGCAGTGACTGCAATAGCATCCATTATGTCCGCAACCGTGATAAACATAACGCGACCGAAAACGCGACCGCAACCGCAATTTAAATCCCTGCCCACAATTATGAACCTCCACATTTTTAGAATGGGATTTTTTGGTCAAATTTTGCATAAAACAAATGCAGAATGCAGGAATTTTGAACCATCTCATTTATTTTATTTGCTTGAATAGTAAAATAATAATAATTATTTGCCTGCAGTCCTTTGGTGGCTCAAACCATTGCTCTAAAGTCATTTTTCTTTGATAGTCCATGAAGACCTTGTCCAAGAGAAATTCCGAGACTACTCGGATTACCTTATTGAATCCTGAACTTAATTCAGTTGATTCATGAACCAAGATCATCCCGTAATTAAGTTTCCACTAAAGGGATCTTTCATTTATAGGGACTAATCTTTGGAATAGGACAAAAAGTTGAAAACCCAAGTTATTATTATTATTATTATGATCATGAACCCTAATTTCAAGATTGAAAACCCTATGTTTACTTAAATATTTACGCTGATAGGGCTTGCTGGCATTGCAGAAGGAACCTACCTGTATGTATTCTTCTGCCTGTCACAACAGCGATGACATGCAGAAATTTTAACTTGGGATTGTTCCAAAGAGAAAACTACTCACTTATCAATCTTATATTTAAATCATCCAGGGCATATCCATGATATATTCTTTGTTGAAATACAAGTATTTTATATTATATATATGTACACACACATTGACGTACCAGGCAGATTGAAAGAGCATACTGTATTGTGACAATGGCTCCCAGAACTCATGGACTTGTGCAGGTCGAAGAGAAAAACCGGGACGTAACGGAAGATGAGAAGAAGGATGGAGAGGCTGCTAATAAAGCATTTCCATTTTATATGCTTTTGCGGTATGCAGATACACTAGATTGGACTCTTATGGCACTAGGGACCTTGGGTTCTATAGTCCATGGCATGGCTCAACCTGTTGGATATCTGTTACTAGGGAAAGCTCTTAATGCATTTGGGGACAACATTAATGACATTCATGGCATGGTTAAAGCACTCAAGAAGGTATCCATCCACAAGCTGCACCGACTTGAAAAACCGATCACTTCGAATATTCGGTTTTACGAAACTCTTTGTCTTGTTTGCTTGTGCAGGTTATTCCCTTCGTATGGTACATGGCTTTTGCTACATTCCCTGCTGGTGTACTAGGTACCTTAACGAGCTGACAATATCATATTCAGACTCCATAAAACTCCCATGTACTGCTCCATCCTTATGGTTTCGAGTTTTGCAGAGATCGGATGCTGGATGTATGCAAGTGAAAGACAAATGGCTCGACTACGGTTAGCATTCCTCAGAGCAATGCTCAGCCAGGAGATTGGAGCATTTGATACGGATATAACAAGTGGGAAAATCATTAGTGGAATGAGTTATCACATGAATATCATACAAGATGCAATAGGGGAGAAGGTACATAGATTATTCATTCAATTCGATTCACCTTGCTTTAGATTATTTTCATGTTCCGAAATGTTGACATACTGCTAACATAACTTATGGTTCCCAGCTAGGCCATTTTCTTTCAAGCTTTGCAACATTCTTTTCTGGAATCCTTATCGCTGCTATATGCTGTTGGGAAGTGTCCCTACTTACCTTCGTGGTTGCTCCTACGATTCTTGTGATCGGAGCCACCTACACCAGAAAAATGATTGCTATTTCAGCTACTAAGATGCTCTACATATCAGAAGCTACATCAATGGTAGAACAGGTAAAATAAGTATCTTTCCATATTTTCAAATTCCAAAGGTGATCAGTACATATGTGTATAAGTTACCTCAGTAATAAACTTCTGAGATTTACATGCTGCAGACCATCTCTCAAATCAAAACAGTATTTGCTTTTGTTGGAGAGAATTCCGCAATTAAATCATTCTCGGAGTGCTTGGATAAACAGTTTTCATTAAGCAAAGGAGAAGCACTGATAAAAGGTGTAGGCACTGGCATGTTTCAAACTGTGACCTTTTGTGCTTGGGCACTGATCATATGGATTGGAGCCGTTGCCGTCACTTCCCGGAAAGCAAAAGGAGGGGATGTCATAGCTGCGGTGATGAGCATTCTCTTTGGATCCATGTAAGAAAAAGACCTTTTCTTGAGGTGAATAAAACGATTCATCCCACTTTCAACATGTATGTAATACTGGATTCTCTTGCAGATCACTTACTTTTGCTGCACCAGACATACAAATCTTCAATCAGGCAAAGGCTGCAGGGTATGAGGTTTTCAAGGTGATACAAAGAAAGCCAACTATAAGTTATGATTCAAAGGGAAAGGAAGTTCAGAAGATAGGTGGTGACATTGATATACGCCATGTATACTTTGCTTACCCTTCACGTCCCGAAAAGTCAATCCTTCAAGGATTTTCATTGTCAATTCCAGCAGGAAAGACAGTTGCTTTAGTCGGCAGCAGCGGATGCGGAAAGAGTACTGTTATCTGCTTGGTTCAAAGGTTCTATGATCCCCTCAAAGGTTTCGCAGCTTCTTCCCTCAGTCTGCATGTTATAAATTGAACCGGTTTCGATATTAACATGTTGACGAAAGTGCTACACATTGCAGGGGAGATTTTCATTGACGGTCATAACATCAAGGATCTGGATTTGAAGTTACTCCGGAAGAATATTGGAGCAGTATCCCAAGAACCATCACTCTTTTCCGGTACCATCAAGGATAATATCAAAGTAGGAAATATGGATGCAAGCGATCAACAAATACGTGATGCAGCAACGATGGCAAATGCACATAATTTCATTTCTCAACTTCCAAATCAGTACTCAACTGAGGTCGTCCACCTAGTCTCCATTGTGTTAAGTTTCTATCATGCTGTGTGCGAGTCCACCAACCAATAATGATTTTATGGTTGAAACTGAATGCAGGTAGGCCAAAGAGGAGTGCAGCTATCAGGAGGGCAGAAACAAAGAATTGCCATAGCAAGAGCTATTCTAAAGAACCCTCCAATTCTTTTACTCGACGAGGCAACAAGTGCACTTGATTCGGAGTCGGAGAAACTGGTTCAAGATGCCCTGGAGAGGGCTATGCAGGGCAGGACCGTTGTCCTGATTGCACACCGGATGTCAACCATTGTCAATGCCGATATAATCGCAGTTGTGGAGAATGGACAAATTACAGAAACAGGAACTCACTCCAGCTTGTTAGACTCTAGCAATTTCTACTACAATCTGTTCAGCATTCAGAACATCGGGCAGATTCGGGAGTCAAGGTAGGTTCGAACAAATTCACACTAATACTTAAGGTAAATTATTGAAAATACTAACTTGCTTGGAATGTGGAAAATGGTAGGGCTACTGAAACTACTGAAGAATCTGTCACTGCTGATAAACAGTTTTCAACTCTAGACATTGAGCTAAAAGAGGAAACAAGGGAACTCGATGGACATCATACCGAATCTTCGGAGCAAGTTGAACCGCAAAGGAGGGAAAGCACGAGTATGTTCTTCAGAATTTGGTTTGGCTTAAGGAAACGTGAGCTTGCAAATGTTGCAACTGGTTCTATAGCTGCAGCTTTTGCTGGTGTTTCAAAGCCATTTTTCGGATTCTTCATCATAACTGTGGGAGTTGCATACTACCAGAAAGATGCAAAGCAGCTAGTCGGAAAGTATTCGATTATCTTTGCACTTATAGGATTGCTAGCTTTATTCATGCACACCTTGCAGCATTACTTTTACGGAGTGGTTGGAGAAAAGGCAATGGCAAACCTCAGGAAATCTTTATATTCAGGTACTAATCTATCCTAGTCGAATATCCCAATATGTCGTTCTGAATCCAAATCTTATCTCAAGCACATACTTCACCTCTGTTGCATTAAACTACTTCAGGTATACTACGTAATGAAGTTGGTTGGTTTGAGAAACCAGAGAACAATGTTGGTTCACTTACCTCAAGGGTCATCAACGACACCTCAATTGTCAAAACCATTATTTCCGATCGGATGTCCGTTATCGTCCAGTGTATTTCTTCGATACTGATCGCAACAGTTGTTAGCATGGTTGTTAACTGGAGAATGGCACTAGTAGCTTGGGCAGTGATGCCTTGCCACTTCATTGGTGGACTCATTCAGGCCAAATCAGCCAAAGGATTCGCAAGCGACTCGGCTGCTACTCACAGTGAAGTCGTTGCCCTTGCATCTGAATCCGCAGCCAACATACGAACCATCGCATCATTTTGCCATGAAGAACACATACTAAGGAAAGCTAGAATCTTCTTGGAAAAGCCAATGAAAAGGAGCATGAAAGAAAGCATCAAATATGGGATCATTCAAGGCTTTTCCCTTTGTTTATGGAACATAGCTCATGCTGTTGCATTATGGTACACAACAATTTTGGTCGATAGGAAACAAGCAAGTTTCGAAGATGGTATTAGAGCATACCAAATTTTCTCCCTCACGGTACCTTCAATCACTGAACTATGGACATTGATCCCTTCAGTCATTTCAGCAATCAACGTACTAACACCAGCATTCGAAACCCTCGATCGGAGAACCGAAATTGAACCCGAAAAACCCGAAGATTCTCAGCTTGAGAGGATCAAAGGCAAAATCGAGGTTCAAAACGTTAAATTCAACTATCCATTAAGGCCAGAAGTGATTGTCCTCAACAACTTCAGTTTACAAATTGAACCAGGAACAAAAGTAGCCATTGTTGGACCAAGTGGAGCTGGTAAATCCTCAGTGTTAGCCATTTTACTAATGTTTTACGTTCCATTAGAAGGAAGGGTTCTTATTGACGACAAAAACATAAAGGAATACAATCTAAAGATGTTGAGGAAACAAATCGGATTAGTGCAACAAGAGCCACTTCTTTTCAGTTCTTCCATTAGAGACAACATCTGTTACGGAACCGAACAAGCTTCAGAAACCGAAATCATGGAGGTATCAAGACAAGCAAACATACATGAATTCATAAGCAATTTACCGGATGGTTACGACACGGTTGTCGGCGAAAAAGGGTGTCAACTTTCCGGCGGGCAAAAACAAAGGATCGCCATTGCTCGAACCTTGATAAAGAAACCTGCAATCTTGCTTATGGATGAAGCAACGAGTGCGCTGGATGGTGAGTCGGAAAGAGTCATTGTAAAGGCCCTGGAATCGTTGAATCAAAAGGGTAATGATGGGTTAGTGAGTAGAATCACGCGGATTACTGTGGCTCATAGATTATCGACGATTATAAACTCGGATATGATTGTGGTTATGGATAGAGGAGAGATTGTTGAGAGTGGGTCTCACTCAACGCTGATATCAATACCCGAGGGAGTGTATTCCAGATTATTTAATCTCCAGAATGCAATGGAAATGTAATCTTTGGCGGTTCTTTTTCTTTTCTTCTTCCATTAAAATATTAGAAACATGCATAAAGTAAAGGTATTGCAGTCATTGAGTGCCGTTGAAGAACAGATGTAGTTTAAATTTTGGTTAAATTTCCAAAATAGTCATTTTTTTTAGCTCAAGTTACATTTCAGTTATTTATGTTTGAAATGTTATATTTAATTTATGTTATTGTATTATAACATTTTAGTCACTGAGCCGTTAGTTACCGTTAACGGTGTAACGGTAAGCTGATATGGCACGTTAAATTATTATTTTAAATAAAATATTAGGTTAAATTGTATAATCGGTCCTCATGTTTTTGAAATTATGATTTAACATACCATGTCAGCTTATCGTTACACCATTAATGGCAATTAACGACCCGGAGATTAAAATGTTACAACGTGATAACATAAGTGATTAAAATGTAACATTTCAAACATAAATAACTAAAATGTAATCTGAGTTAAATAAAAATGATTATTTTTGTAGTTTACCCTTAAATTTTTTTTGTGGGTGGCATATTTGCCCTGATTAAGACCGAGCTTTAGATAAATATAAGATTCGAATTTAAATTAAATTATTAGTAAATTTATATTTTGATTATTAAATTTTAAAAAATTACAAAATAATTTTTGAATTATTTGAATGTTTCATTTAAATTATTGGATTATTTAGTTTTTTTTTTTATATTTTTCATGTTCGTTTTACGATTCATGTTCGGGATTTGACAATCAATATGATGGATTAGTACTCACTGGCGAGTAGAAAAACATACCTTAAATTCAAGTCAAAAAAAAGGAAAGAGAGTTTTTGATTGATGTAGGCGGAGCAAACAGAAAATCTAGTGATTTCAATGAAAACTTTCAAATAGTTCAGTAAATTTTTTGTAACTTTTTTTAAATCAAGTGATCAAAATGTAAACTGACTAATAATTTAATGACTTTAATGTAATTTATCCTTAAATATATTTTTAAATCTTTTATTATTTTTTCAATCTATCCTTAAAATTTTTGGGTGCTTTTGGATGAGGAATTTGATAGAGGAATTTCATTTATATTAAAGTTTTTAAATTTTTTAAAATGAATTTAATTATTTAAATAAATATATTGGAAAATTTTAAAACTTGCTGAGTAATTTTAAGAGGGAATTTTAATAGTTCAATTTCCTTTTTCAAATTCCATTTAAATAGGTAATTTTTTAAAATTTTTAATTTATTTTAATACACATAATCTCACTATAAAATAAAAAGTTTAGAGTTCAAAAATTATTTTTATGTAAGAATAATATGTACTTTTAAATTTTATTTTATTAAAACTATTTATAATTTTTTATAAATATAATGACATCTTTATTGTATATTTTTAATATTATTTATTTAATATAATTATTCTTGTTTTATAATTTGAAAAATTCCAATAACATCATAAACAAACAATGCTTTGACATTATCAACACAAAATTGTGACATATATTAAAATTCATGTTTTATTCCTTATTAAATATTTATGGATTGAGTTTTAATTTGATTGGCATAAGTAATATTGCCAATGCAGGAATATGTAAGTTCGAATGCGCTGAATCGTATTATCTTCTTATTTATGAATTGGGAATAATCTATCAATAGTTTTAGGCATTGTCTTAAAAAGAATCAAGCCAGACCTTAAGGGTCGTCTGGAGATGCGGACACCTGATTCTTAAGGCTGAAAAAGGTTCAAAATATTTTTTTTTCAATTTTTAAGGGATCCAAAAAATTTTAACTTTTAATGACCAAAATTTTTTTTTACTAACTTTCAAGGGCCCAATTTTTTTTAGTTTTTAAAGACTCAAATTTTTTTACCAATTTTTAAGAGTAAAAAAATTTTCTCTAATTTTTAAAAAATCTAAAATCTCATTTTATTATTTTAATTTGGACTCAAAAATATTAAAAACAAACCTAAAAAAAAATAAATATGACCAGAATATAAAATCAGATTTCTTAGAAAAGATTTAAGTGAGAATATTTTTTTTGTCTGTTTATTATCTTCACTATCTTCTTCTCACTTTTGTCAACTTCCATCATTTGTCTCACCACTCATCACTGCTTATCCCATCCAATGCCAACCGTACCATGAAGAATTTCTATGATTTTTATTACCAACATTTTAAAATTCTGGATTTAATTAAAATTTTTAATTTTTAGAAATTTTAATGAGATTTGTTAAAAAATTATAGGGGTTTATTTTAAAATTTTTAAGAAAATTAATAAAAATTTCCAAAAAAAAATAAAAATTCTTTAAGATTTTAAACGAGGGACTTAATTAATTTTTTTCAAATTCTAGTTGTCCAAAGCTCCTCAACTTTCATTACATTTTGCAAGGGTGTAATCAAGTTAAATCGAGTTCAAATACCAGTAAATTTGAGCTTGACTCGAAAGTTAGAATTTAATATTTGACTTAAGTTTGATCAAATATTTTTTTAAGTTTAAGTTCGACTAGTGATATAATCAAGTTATTCGAGCTCGAATTTGATTAATTTGTTTATCAATTTTCACACTTGAACTTGATTAAGCTTGCACATATTTAAGCTCAACTCAATAATTATGCTTAAAGTTAATAATATATATTAAATGCAATAACATAATTAAAAATATATATTAAAAATAAAAAGCTTGATAAAGCTCACGTAATCATTCGAGCTTAGTATTATTAAAGCTTAAATTTAACTCAATCAATAACTTGAGTTTGGCTCGATGATTAATGAACTAAATTCAAGTTTTTTTCGAGTTAAACTCGATTAATATGAATCCAATGATCAGAATATTTATTGTCTCAGGTATAATTTAAATATGAATTACGCTAATTACGTTGCTGTTAAAGCTTTTTTCTTTTCTTGTAATTGACAAAAAAAAAATCCACGAAAATATAAAGAAAATTTAGATATAAACAATATCTAACATATTAATATTTGAAAGGGGTTAAATTGGATTTCGTTATCCATAGGATAAAAGATTGGACCCGGTTTTTTTCTCCGCCTCTCATTCCTCATCCCCTCCGCTTTAATTCCGTGACCAAACATCCTCTTTCATCTCCGCCACTGTTGTCAATTATGGAGAAAATTATTACATTAATTAATTAATTATTCATTCTATTAAAAATATGTGTATTTTGTAGATTTTTTAAGACAGTAATTGAATTTTATTATAATAAAAAATTATTTTTATATAATATTTAAAATTAATTAATTATTTTTAATTTTTAAATAAAAAAATAAATACGCTTTAATGCACTTGAATCTAATAAATCATATCATAAAAGTCGATTGAGTCTAAGTACGATTGGCATAAGCATGATTACCAATGCAGAAGGATGTGGACAGACTCATTCTTGATATTTTTAGGCCCTAGGCGAAATAATAAATTAGAGTCTCTTTTAAAATAATTACAAAATTCAGTACAATGAAATAAAACATACACTAATAATAAAATAAAAAATTTTGGGCTCCTTTTATTTATTTTTTTCTTTTGCCTGCAATGAAGCATCGATCAAAAATTTTAAAAGGCTGAAGATTTTTTTTTCACATTAAAAGTTGAAAAAATATTTTTGGCCCTTTCCAGTCCTAGACAGTTGCACTCCCAAACTACCTCCAAGGTCGGGCTTGGACGTGGATTCGAGTGTGTTGAAATATTATCCTCTTAATTAGAGGTTGAAAGGGATTATAGATAATTTTAAGCATTGTTTCAAAAAAAATATGAATCGAACCAATAATGAATCTTATGCGCTATTGAGAATTTGCTATTTCGTTGCAATTGTATGAGAAAAAACAACATTTAATTTTAAAATATAGTTTATAAATAAAATAAAAAATTAAAATAGTTTGGAAAAATAGTTTAAAATAGATAACCATGACACCAAACAAGAAATAGTTAACCATGATTATTAGAGATGTGATTATGATTTGAATATGTTAAACACATTACATATTATCATACGCCCCGACGTATAAGATCAACCAAAGGCCAAAAGACTGGTTATAAAAGACTCCACGCTGACGCTCCCTCCCTCCCTTTCCTCTATCTAACGGTTAGCTTCTCTTAGTTGCCTTTGGATTCTTGGATTGAGTTATTAAGGCACTACAAACCATCATTTCTGAATCTAATTCAAACCCATATTTGTTGAGGGTTCGATCGTTCTAAGTTTGGGATTTTCCCCTGGTAAAGAAAAACAATCTGTGGTTCGAAAAGCCAGAATAGAATATGAGTACAAGTACGGCCACGTCCGGTACATGTTTGGTCATATGCTCCAATGGAAAATCATCTCTCGAAACCAAATCCTCCATGATGATTACGTTGAAATCATCGTCGTTTCCTTCACGTTTAACCGCCGTTTCTATAAAGGCGGGGACGGGAGTTGTTTCCTGCCGAGCTGTCTCCACCGCTTCCGTCGACAAGGACGAGAAAGACGCGTTGGTTTCCGGATCGGAGGAAGACCCAGAGGAGGCTAAAGTTGGGGCAAAGGTTAGGGTAAAAGTGCCTCTCAAAGTTTATCACGTGCCTCGCGTCCCTGAGGTGGATCTGAACGGCATGGAAGGAGTGATTAAACAATTCGTGGGGGTGTGGAAAGGGAAAAGGATTTCAGCTAATCTACCTTACAAGGTGGAGTTCGTCACTGAGATTGAAGACCGAGGACCTGTCAAGTTCTTAGCCCATCTTAAAGAGGATGAATTGGAATTCCTTGATTAGAATCCTGATTCTTATCTGTATGCCAGGCAAAATACTTTCTATCTTATAACTAAAAAAAACCCAATAAATCCTCACTGTTGTATGTAATTTTTACCTTTGTCTTTCAGTTCTACCCGGGAATGGGCATTTCTTTGCTTTTTTGTTTATTAAGTGGTAGCATTGAAGTTTCCATATCCATGGGTAAACTTCAAAAGATACTACTTTTAAAGCCTGCTGACTAGTTAACTGCTTATTCGTGTATATGCTTTGTACTTGTTTTCCACCTTCCTAGTGTTGTGGTATCCTAACATGATAAATTTAACAGCCATTAGATCCTTTTTCCTTCATCTCTTTTATAAATTATATTTCAAATGCCATCAGGAACCTGTTTTGATACCATAGTTGAATATATAGCCCTTTTGGAGGGATCTAATAGGCCTCTGTTTATATATGTTTTCAGTTGTTGTGTGCTCTCTCACAATTGGTATAGTTTGATTTGGACTGTGTATGCTCTTAACAGTGAGCTAAAATGAATTGTGTGAACTTGGTTTGGTTGTGATGGGGTCGTTTAGTATTAATGTAAAAAAGTCACAGCTATTTCTGTGTGAAAGTTGGTCCTCTGTCATTTAGTAAATATTCTTGAAGAAGATTTAGTTTGTAATCATCCCACCACAAAACAAACTTGACGTGTTTTATGTGTATTAGTATGCAAGATGGTGCTTAAGATGATTAGTGGATTTTTAACATTTTACGGCACTGGTGAATTAAAGAGAAGGATCTTACTTGTTGAATCACAAAAGTGCTTGCCGAGCTGATAAAGATTTTTTGTTTGTTTGGGGGGGGAGGGGGGGACAATAGGGAAATTTGTGTTGCTTTAGCGGTAGCTTTTATAACATAGGTGCCGGTGACCATAGAGTTATTGTGTAAATGGATTAGGATCATTTTCGTTTGATGTCATTGCTGGACCTTCTTCACATACTGATAGGTGAATGACTTAGAAACTGGAATCCAAATTCTAAATTTATCTTTTCCTTGTTTGAGAAAGTTACGTGAATTCTCCATTTGTGTTCCTGCTGAATTTTCTATATTTTGCCGTGCTTATTGTAGCTATTATTGGTGATAAATTATAGCATCTACTCTGAGTAAATAGTATAAAAAACTGTGTTATCAGATAAGGTGATTGCTATAATGGATTGGACGACTTGTTAAGTTGGTTCATCTTGTACTTGGTTTTCTGTTTGCAGATTTATCTAAGGTAGCTTCATTTTGAACTATAATACTTAGGTCATCAAGTTTTCATTACACTGGCACATTTCTTGGGCACCATCTTTTAATCGCTATAAAGCATGACTTTATGAGATAAATCATTCGTATTGCATGTCTGCAAATGCCTTGTCTTTCAATTTGTTGGTTAATTTTGTGAAAGCATTTCATGCATGAATATCTAGCCACATCTTTTTTGACATTGCTATCCTATGCTGTGGGGAACTCATTATTCTGCTGCTATTTGATTTGACTCTTGTAAAGCAGTATCAAACTTCAAGGACTGCAATTCTACTTAAAGACAAAAGCAACTGGGGTTATCTTCACCTTAATATTATACTTCGATGACTGCAATTAAATTTGGTTCTTTGCTTTTCTATGGCTATGAATTCTTATAAAAAAGCTTGATTAGGTATTTCTTTAGTTTGCTAGAGGTCTTCTATCTTGAATGGTAAAAAGGGAGCAGTACTGTTACTTGTAAAACCAGCGTTCCCCCCCTCCCCCCAAGGTAGCTCTTCTAGTTTGAATATGGTTCTTTGAGCATATATGTTATCACACCTGATTTTACTGCCGTTAAAATGTGCATTTCATTTATTTCTTTTAAGGAGATAATACTGCAACTCATATTGAGGTAATGCCTGATTTTACTGCTATAACTGGTCTGGACATTCTTCTTAGAATCGAGAGTTAGTAACCTGTCAGTTTGGCAAAATGCTATTTGATAATTTTGGTAATGATGCTTGCTTTTCTATACTGATATCTTCAAGTGGATCCTCATACAATGAAAATCCAAGTAGGTCAGTGGTATGTAACACTGGAATATGATGTATGTATGCTTGTGCAGCACTTACTTTGTACACATATACAAATTGGCATTCATTCCAGTGACATTATCAAGGTAGGAACTAAGTTGAAACTTACTTGTCTCTATGTCATTAAGTTCAGCTCCCTCCCTACCATCGGCCCGTTTATGAATCTAAATCCCGTGCTGTCACTCAATCATGCCATGCTGTGATCTTCTGCATTGCTGCATTGGTAAAAGTAACCCACATTAGCCATCAAAGGGAAAATCATGAACCTTATTATACTATTTCAATCTTGCATCACTTTTATGGCTCAAAATACTGGCGTTACTATGCTTGTCTGTGTGTGTGTTCTAGCAGTGTTAGATGAAAGAATTTGGTGGATCCTGGGCCTCAGCAAAGTGTCCCTCGCCACTGAATCTTTAAAAAGAGAAAAGTGAAGGGGCGTGGAGTTTTGCAATGATTGGGTTTGTTTTATTGAGTTGGTGAAGATGATGGTTGAGCAGAAATGGCATTCCCATCTTTTACCTTCCTAACTCTAAAAACGCATTCTCAATCAAGTAGGTTGCTGGCTCCACGTATACAATCTCCACTCATTGCCAGTTGCCGTAATACTTTCTTCAATCAGCTGAAATACGAAAAATAAAATAAAACACACACAAAAACACTAATGTCTCAAAATTTACGTCATATAAATTCTTATCATATCTTCACTTTTTGGTACAATGTCTAAAATTACGTATAATCCCTTTTTAACCTTTTAATAGGAAGATAATGCATATTGAAACGCACTTGAATCCACATCTTTTTGCAGTGGCAATAATTTCAATAGTAATCAAATTAAGATTTAACCGACAATTGATTATAATAATGAGACATACATATATAAATACAGTTAATTTCACTAAAATTCAATTAAATTTAGATAAATAAATGCATTTAGTGGTTGAATGAAATTATTTCTACATGCTCCTTTATGTTTTGATTTTTGTAATTTCAGAAAGAAAAGGCGTTGACTTTAGTTGAAGAGAATGCGAAGAAGAAAAGGAAGCAAAGGAAAATGGACAGATAGATAGAGACCATCATGTTTTTAATCATTCACTTTGGATCAATCATATTTAAGGTGTGCTATAAAATTTAAAATTATTTTATGTATTTATATTTTGTATTTATAGGATTTATTTAGAATTATTGCCTGGCCTTTTCTATTATATTACTATATTTTTGCACATGCAAATGCATGTAAAATCAAAATACCATCTTATCCCTATTTGCATTCCAACGACCATTTTTCTAACTTTCATGATTACCACACTCCAATCATGTTGCTAATATACAACTGAATTTCGTTGTTATTATATAATACAAATACATTTTTTTAATAAATTTTATTCATTTTACTATATATCTATTTTGTTTTTAATGATTGTTTCAAGTATATTTAAAAAAATAGTATTTGCCCGCTTGATTGGCATGAATATTATCGTTAATACAGGAGGATATGAGTTTGAGTACGCTGAAGCGCATTATCTTTCTATTTATGAGTTAGTGAGAAATTATAGGTAAGTCTAGGCATTGTGTAAAAAAATAAATATTATTAGAATTGATAAAATTTATTTTATTTTATTTTTTTTCCTTTTTATCTTTTTTACTCTAGCTGAAAAATGAAGGGACATGTGTCATTTAATTAGCGATGCACATTTACAATAATTTTTTGATTCTTTCTTTATTTATTATAATTAGATTTACTTATAGGTCAGGTCATTCGTCTGAGTCTGCAAGATTGCTCGGAAAATAGGAAGCTTTGGACAAAACATGGTACCTGAAAAATGATCTTGGTAAAATTTAACGTCCATTTTCTGTATGGGCAGGACATTGGGCAAGATTTTTTTTATCCAAGCTCAACCCAACCCAAATATATTATGTTATAAAAAATATTATATTAATTATATATGTTAAATAATAATTATATATATTTATATTAAATCACTAACCCAATAACAATTAAACTCAATACCGAAAACTTCAAAAAATACTTACCTAACTAAATAACCAACCCAAAATATAAAATTTTAAAAAGTATATTTAATACAATAAAATATTTATTATATTTATGATAATATTTTTAATATAAATACTATTTAATTTCTTTTTAATGTGTTAAAAAAATTTATTTTAGCATTTTTTTTGTGCAATTAATATATTATATATTTTTAAATAAAAACTCATTTAAAAAATTAAAAATGAGCAAATCGAGTTCGGATTTATCTTTCTTAATTTGGGTCAATTTTAGGTAAAAAAATAAACTCATTTTTCAAACTGAACTAAATTCAAATTTAAAAATTTAATCTAAATACTTTATATGAATTCGATTCGAATTTGACTTAACTCAATCTATATACCTCTAATAGTTATTATTATCATAAAAGAGAAAAACACCGAGTTAATTCCATTTTTGAAATTAAATAAAAAAAGTTTTGAGGTGAAAAATAGAAAATAATATAAAATTAAATATTAATAAAGAATTTCACAGGTATTTTGAGGTAAAAGGATGAGGTGGCGTGCAATAAAAATAAACATGATTCAGGTGATAGCATGAAAAATAAAAAGATAGAAGCCATAATCTTAACTTAAGTGGTTCCACTTTAATTTCATTAATTACCTTAATTAATTTTCACCACATTTACTTCTTAGTTAATTACACATAAGGAAATATAAAAGATTAATTTCGAATTTAATTATATTATTATTTTTTCCAATTGAGTTTTAAATTGATTGACATAAGTGTTATTGTCAATACAAAAAGACATAAATTTAAGTGCACTAAAACATATTGTGTAAAAAAAATAAATATTATCAAAATTTATAATGAAATTATTTAAATATGTATAATCATTTTTTAAAACATTCTATTATATATATATATATATATATATATATAATTTATAGATTTATTTATTTTAACCTTAAGCTCTAAAATGTTTTTATTAAATATTCAAAATATCGATATTGTAAGTAATAAATACTCGTTTGAATTTAAAATAGTCATATTTTTTAAGCATATGAATTAAATTATAAATATTTATGTAATTACTACATAGATAAGTTGGATCTAATGTATTAAAAAATAAAAATAATAAAAAAATTTAAGATGTTTTTTTTTTGGTGAATTATTAAAGAAGGGTAAAATCTTTATAGCAACGCGAATAGGACGACTTGAATCCAGGTCACACATAGGGCATGCCAACACACGGGGTTTTTTTAAGATATCTTTTTTCTAAAGAAACATGTTACTGCTATTTATCCTGTAAGTACAAACATGTTTACAATTTGATGCACATTTAAATTATCATTTAATGCTCTAATCAATCCCTAGATTGATGAAAAGACCCTAATTGATATAATATTGATTATTCAATTAAAACATTTAAAAATTCAAATTGAACTAATATTTTTGAAACTAGACCGTTGGTCAAATTGATTAAACCATTGATTATCGATCGATCCATCCAATCCAAATTAAAAAAATTATTAACAATTCATAAATATTAAAAATATATAAATACTTGATTTAAACAGTCTATATTAATTACGAGTCAACATATTTTTATTTTATTTTATCTTATATTGAAATATCGATTAATTTTCATCCAACCAACTAATCCACGAAATTGACCTAAATTTTATTATAGATTATACTACATATAAAAGGTTGGCTAGTCTTTTCAATTGAGCTTCCTCAATTGGGCTGGACTCAACGAACTCTATTTTACCCTGAATTAACTTTATTTATTTATTTCCCTCCCTCCAATTTCCTTTTAGATTAATTTTGAAATGCAAAAAAATCCTAAACTTGTTGATTCAGTAAAAAAGATTTATTTTTTAAATCAAATTCAGTGAAAAGGAAAACCCATAGCAGCTGCAGTGAAACTGAAACTTGAAAGCGGCCCCATTATTTTCTCTTCCTTGTTTCTTCTTCTTCTTCTTCAGCTTTTTATGTTCTGGAAAATCTGATTTGATAAAGGAGGTTTGCTTTTAAGTTTCAGATTTGGGTTTTACTAAGAAAATTTTAAGAAATTTTGGTGTCCAGACTAAAAAGAAAGAGCAAAGCAACCCATTTTTTTACTTCAGTTTCTTTCCATCATTATTTGTATTTTCTTTTATGTACAAACTACTGCTTCTCTACTCTTTTGTTCTATTTTGGTATAAAACAATATAATTCTAGAGGAAACCCAAGAAAGAAGGATAAACAATGAAGCAATCTCTCCCAACTGTTGTCTTCTCTGTAAGTCTTTGGTTTCTGGTAAAATGTCGTTTACTCTTTTTTTTTAAAGAAATCATTTTTTGTTTAATTTAATGTTTACGATCTAACAGTGGAAATTTCTCGTTTTTGCAGTCGTAGAAAATGGTTAAAATAATGAAATGAGGATGAGATCTACGGCGTCATTTATCAAATTTTTTATTTGAATGTTTGCTATAGCCATTGCTAGGGTTTTGTCTTCTGTTTCGTTTCCGCCATGACCACCAAGCGCGCTTACAAGCTACGTATCCTTTTTTTAGGGTTTTCTTTTTATGAAATTATGTTTCAGTTTGTTGTACTTGATCTGGGCTTTCCGTAATATTTGTACTGATTACCTCAAACTGATATTTTACCGTTCCTTGCGTTTTGTTTTTTCTTTAGTAATTTAACTTGGGGGTAGCCTTAACAGTTATAATGAACAGAGGAATTTGTGGCACACTCTTCAAGTGTGAATTGCCTAAAGATTGGAAGGAAATCTTCGAGGGTTCTTGTGACTGGAGGGGAAGATCACAAGGTTAATCTTTGGGCTATTGGTAAACCCAACGCCATACTGGTCAGTTTTCTCCTAGCATTTGCTCAATGCAAATTATTAATTTCGTTCCAAATTCCCTTTTTGGCATTTTTTTATATGTATTTTTTATGTGTTTCTAATAACAGTACTAGTAGTGTTTTCACTATCATTTATTTGCTGCAATTTATTATATGCTAACTAGGTGCTAAGGCTTTGCTTGATTGACTGAAAAGAAAATTGGAAAGATGGAAGATTGAAGAATTGAAAAATAGGAAGATAGAAAATATATTTTTTCTTTTCACTTCTCTTTCTATCCATTGCTTTGTAGAGTAAAAGAATGAGCGGAAATAAAATGGAAGTTCTGAAAAATGCATGACTTTGAATTAACTTGCATCTTTCTCTCATTTTCCCTCCTTTTATCATTTTAATTTGGAATGATTTGTTTTATGTATTGAGATGGAAAATGGTCATAGCTCTTATTTTCTTTTCTCACTTTTCTTTCTTACCAAGTATACTCAAAATTTTTTTTCTTTCCACTTTTCCATACTCTCTTTTCATCCTTCCACTTTTCCACTCAACCAAGCATACCCTAAGGGAGGAAATATAATGTATGGTATCACAAGTGATAAGATTAAAGAATTCTAACTTTGATAGTTTCATTTTGGTGACCAATGAAGTCTTACACTGTGCATCTTGTATTTGAACTGTTATAACAGAGTTTATCCGGACATACTAGTGGGATAGATTCCGTGAGCTTTGATTCTTCGGAAGTCTTGGTAGCTGCAGGTGCTGCAAGTGGTACCATCAAACTTTGGGATTTGGAGGAGGCAAAAAGTATGCTTGTCTAAGTCCATAGCCTTTATTTTTTTGGTGTTATTCAAACACGTTGTTGTATGTTAACTTTTGGTCTTATGTAGTACATTGATCTTTTGTTGCAATCTGATGCTTTTATAGTTGTTCGGACTCTGACTGGTCATAGATCCAATTGCATCTCTGTGGATTTCCACCCTTTTGGTGAGTTCTTTGCATCTGGTTCTCTTGATACAAATCTCAAGATATGGGATATCAGAAAGAAAGGGTGTATCCACACTTACAAGGGCCATACTAGAGGAGTCAATACAATCAGGTTTACACCAGATGGCCGATGGGTTGTATCTGGTGGCGAGGACAACATTGTGAAGGTCAGGGTTGCTATACTTTAATTAATGATAATAATCCTTTTTTCACTGATGTGATCCTTTATTTGTGCACATTTTTGCTCTTCCATAATCCTTTTTATTTTGCAATATGTGTGGGCATGGTAGGGTGAATAAACATGAATGTATTTTCATTTCTTGTCTTTTATTTTCTGGGAACTAGAACTGAAATTGTGGAGTTTGGAGTGAGACTATGTGAAGCTGAGGATGTTGGATAGACTATCTATCTTGTTTCACACATTGTTTTTTATTTACTAACTCAGCCAACCTCAAAACTTTTCTGTCTGTTTCATGGTTATGAATGCATCATTGGTTCAGTTCTTTGGCTTACTGATATTAGGATTTGTTATCTGTTGGCTATTCCATTGCTGTAAATGGTATACGTTCAGGCTGGCATAAAAGCCAGCTGTCAGTAGTCAGTACTCTTTGATAGAAAAAATTACATTACAAAAGGATTTAAATGATGTATAGGCAGTTTGTATGCGCATGATACTTTCAAATTTAGTGTTCCAGGATAACTTTCACATTGATCCTTGTCATGTTCTATATGTCAATAGGTTTGGGATTTGACTGCTGGAAAACTATTACACGATTTCAAGTATCATGAAGGCCAAATTCAGTGCTTAGATTTCCATCCCCATGAGTTTCTATTGGCTACAGGTTGGTTCTTACCTTGTATTAAACAACTGTTGCTTATTGTTCATTGCCTTGAGAACTCATTCTATGATGCTGTTCTAAAATGTAATTCTTATCCTAAGATCTATTATGTTGTCCAAGGTGGTTGTGAAATTTGAATCCTTCTTTGGCGCTTTGATTTTCCTTATACATCCTCTCACTTTCACAGGTTCAGCTGATCGGACTGTTAAATTTTGGGACCTTGAAACCTTTGAACTTATTGGTTCAGCTGGGCCTGAGGTACTTCCATTGGTCTTTGGTAAACTTGTTGGATCTTTTATCTTCCTAATTTTTATGGAAAAAATATGCATATATGATTTTTTTTTCTATATACTGTAGACCACTGGAGTCCGTTGCTTGACCTTCAATCCTGATGGGAGGACTGTACTGTGTGGGTTGCATGAAAGTCTGAAGGTGAGATCTTTTATAGATTCAAATTCATCAATCTAAAGTGATTTACTAGGTAAAGCTCTTTCTTATTCCAGTTTGCACTTCATTTTCTGTGCAACATCTAGGTTTTCTCCTGGGAACCAATAAGATGTCATGATGGTGTGGATGTGGGATGGTCTAAATTGTCAGATCTTAATATTCATGAAGGAAAACTTCTTGGCTGCTCGTATAATCAAAGCTGTGTTGGAGTATGGGTTGTAGATATCTCGGTACTGCTAAGTTTTCTACATTTAAACTTACTTAATCGCTACATCTTTCTTAATTAATAGTCACTATGTCATGATTTTAATATTAAATTTGGTCTTTGATACAGCGCATAGAGCCATATGCTGTTGGTAATGCTAATCGTGTGAATGGTCACTCTGAACCCAAATCTAGTTCAGGTGGAAACCTCTCTGTACTGAATGAGAACACAGCAAAACCTAGTATGGGAAGATTATCTGTTTCTCAAAATCCTGATCCTTTAGTGAAGGAAACAAAATCCCTTGGAAGGTTGTCTGTTTCACAAAACTCAGATCCTGCCAAGGAATCTAAAAGTACGTTTACTTTAATTTGTTAGAGTTTTGCAATCTTCACTTTCCTTTCTGGTCTTGATTCTCAAAGTTTTCTTTAGAAACCATATTCTTAAGTATTCATCCTGAATTATTTTTTATTTATCAAATTTACCTATTGAAAAGAAAAGTCGAAAAAAGGTCTGAGGGAGACAAGTCAAGCACATCACTGTTAACCATGACCAATAAAACAAAAAAGGAGAAAAAGTGGGTTGATGCATAGCTTTCATATTGCTGGAATGCTCAAACTTTCTCTTCTACTCATATTGTGTCCTCAATTATTATTAATATTGTTATGTGATGAAAATTATGTTATTACTTTTGACAAGCATGCAGTACTATTAGGTTAACTTGTTTAAAGGGAAAATAAATTTTCTGGTAATGATTAATTGATAATTATCAACAAACATACATTTTCAGCCAAATAATGAACTTAGCACTTCTAAAAGTTATGAAATATCTGGGAGTACTGTTGGGGAAGAAGGGTCGGGGGGCACCTGTGACTCTAATGTATTTATCTATCTTATTTTTATTTTTGCATATTGGTTAAAGCCCCAGGAAATGCACCTGGTATCCCTCAGAGGGTCAATTTAAACACTGCTCCAAAGACTACTCAACCAAATTCCGTAACTGCTCCTACTGTAGCAGCTCCAAAGAGGAGTTCTACGAAGGCTAGTTTGGCCATCAGTGTTCCAATTTTTAACAAGTCAGATGTCATACCTGTGATTGTGCCTAGAAATGATTTAAGGTTGGATCAGGCTGCTGAATCAAGAAAAGAAGTTGGAATATCTGGGAGAAGTTTGGAGCAGGCTGCTGATTCAAGAAACGAAGTTGGAATAACTAGCAGAAGTTTAGAGCCAAGTCAAGTGGCTGCTGAATCTAGAAAAGAAGCCGAAATAGCTGGGAAGAGTTTAGAGCCAAGCCAACTGGCTGCTGAGTCTAGAAAAGAAGTTGGAATAGTTGGGAGAACTTTGGAGCAGGGAGCTGATTCCAGAAAAGAACTTGGTATTGTTGGAAGAACCATGCCATTTTCTTTGCAGTCAAAGACAAATAGTTTTAGGAAGTTTCAAAATTTCAAGGAAGACATGGACCAGCTGGCTATCTCTGCTGCCTCTGAAACTACAGGTTCTAGGGCTTCTGAATTCAACAGTGTGCTGGACAGGAGTATTTTTTCTGCTGTAAGAGGCCCTATTCAAGGAATGTCTGCTTCTGAAAGGAATATGAGGGAAGATAGGTGCATTGGCTCTGGCAAGAGTGAACCGAACTCAGCAGTAGAGTTGCCTTCAAGCTACCGGGATGAAAATCGTATATTTCTAAAACTCTTAATTTACAGTTCTGCCTTTGATCATTTCATGCATAGTTAGCTGCTTGTTCTTCCTGAATTTTTAGATCTGCTATAGTGTTTGCTTCTGACCTGAAAACTTTTATCATTAGGCAGTCAATTAAATTTTAACTGAAAATCTTTCTATTGAAATTCTCATTAAAGGACTGCTTAATAGCGACCTTGAGTTTTCTTGAGACTTAATAGGAACAACTGAAAGAGTGAGATGGAAAGAACAATTAGCTGCCACTGGAGGGGGATATAACAATGTTCAGGTTATTTCTAGTTGTTCCAGCAGAACGTTTTTTAACTAAAGAATTTACCATTTAAGAGGGATCTCTCTTACAGTGGAAACCTGTTATCTGGGTAACTATATTCATATTACATTTTTAAGGCTGGCAAGGTGCAGTGATGGTGGAGTAGTCTTATGAGTCTATGTCTCTCTTAGGTTGTTTTACCCTTGGGATTAGCATATTTGGCCTTGATGAACTTTAATTTGGCTTAGCTACCAGGCATGCTGATTGATGGAGAAAAAGCAAAACTAATGTGTGACTTGAACTTTAGTTTCTGCTACAGAATAGATTGATCTTGAATTGGCTATTGGATAATTGTTGGGCGTGTGTTGTCACATTACGTTACCTTTATTCTTGATTTGTTTGGTTTTTAAATTGTCTTGCTTGGGCTGGCTGTTTTGCATTTCTCTAGTTAGAATGTTGAACTATTCATGCTGAAGTTTAATTCTTTTTCAGATGATGCACATGTGCAAAAAACACATAGAGATACATATCCTTTAGAAACCTAAAAGGAGGTATATCTCTTGATTGCTCATTGATATTATAAACAATTCTATGAAGGACTGAACTCATTGTACTTGGTCAATTCTTTAGGAAGAACACGTCCAGTAGTCTTAAATTGGGAGAAAAGAGGGAGATCTTCTAATTATGCTGATTGATGGAGAACAAGCAAAACTAATGTGTGACTTGAACTTTAGTTTCTGCTACGGAATAGATTGATCTTGACTTGGCTATTGGATAGTTGTTGGGCGTGTGTTGTCACATTACGTTACCTTTATTCTTGATTTGTTTGGTTTTTAAATTGTCTGGCTTGGGCTGGCTGTTTTGCATTTCTCTAGTTAGAATGTTGAACTATTCATGCTGAAGTTTAATTCTTTTTCAGATGATGCACATGTGCAAAAAACACATAGAGATACATATCCTTTAGAAAGCCTAAAAGGAGGTATATCTCTTGATTGCTCATTGATATTATAAACAATTCTATGAAGGACTGAGCTCATTGTACTTGATCAATTCTTTAGGAAGAACACGTCCAGTAGTCTTAAATTGGGAGAAAAGAGGGAGATCTTCTAATTATGATGGACCTACTATGAGTGTCTCTCCGAGGAATGCATCAATGGCAAACATGCCTTCTGTCAATGTGGTAAAAACAGATCTAATCTTGAATTTACTTTGGTTCCCTTTTCTTTATATGTTCTCAAAATTCCTGTCAATGCTAACTTATGCATTCATATTATTTTTTAAAGTATAAACAAAGAGGATATCCCGCATCTGTGGAAAAAGAAATGCCTTCTGCCAGTGATGGGGATGCTGTTGCAGATCTAATGGAGCAACATGACCAATTCATTAGTTCCATGCAATCTCGTTTAGCTAAGTTACAGGTGATTCCTAAGAAAATAGAAGGCATGCTAATGCATTTTTTTTATGTGTTTGTTTTCACTTTATGGTACAATGTCTGCAATGTGGTAAACTTTTCATTGAAGATTGCTGAGCCTTGCTTTTGTCGGTTATAGGCTGTTCATCGATATTGGGAAAGAAAAGACGTAAAGGGGCAATTGGTGCAATTGAAAAGATGGCTGATCATGCTGTAAGCACTTTATGTTTGTTAATTCATCTATCCCATGTTTAACTTTCATGTAAATCAAACATATTTAAGAGCCACTTCCTTTTATTTATGATGGAAATTGCAGGTGCTTGCTGATGTGATGAGCATTGTTATTGAGAAAATGGACATTGTCACATTGGACATTTGCACTTGTCTTCTGCCACTTCTGTCTGGTCTCCTTGGTAGTGATATGGATAGGTAGGAACAGTGTCATAGTCTTTGCATTTTTGTAGTCAATAGGCTTGGAATTTTTGTTATACATTTGTTCCGGCAAAATCAATTGCTTTCAGTAGTATTTCGATGTACTTATGCTATTTTTGGTAGGAGTGTTATTTTTTCAACCTTATTACATGAGTTAGTAATAAACTAATGCCACTCGGTAACTTTTAGCCAATCACATGAATTGTTTTGAGCAAAGGAAAGGAATTTTTTTACTACTTTTGAAGAGGTTTTATTTTTTACCAAGGTTTTACTCATACTTCTAAGTTTAAGTTTACATTTATACTAATTCTTCTTTATGTTATGACACTATTTTAATACTTATGTAATAATTAAGCTTTTCCTTGTGTTAATACACTAATGCTACGTTTGGTAGGAGTACTATTTTAATACTTGTGGAATAATTAAGCTTTTGCAGGCATTTGAGCATCTGTCTGGACATGCTGCTTAAGCTGGTCAGGGTATTTGGTTCCATGATATATTCAACCGTATCTGCTTCTACACCTGTTGGTGTAGACATCGAGGCAGAACAAAGGTGTCTCTGCTTACTTCCAAACTTCAAATTTAATGTTTGAATATTCAGTTCCTGGACTATTAACTGAAATTTCATGCTGCTGATTGTCCTAGGTTTGAACGTTGCAACGTCTGCTTTATAGAACTCGAAAAAGTAAAAAGCTGTCTGCCCACTCTTACCAGGTGACTACAATGGTGGTTGATTAATGGGGTTTAATCATATGCAACTGTTCTATACCGTTTGACTTATTTCCGGCAATATTTCTTCTTTGTTTCCTTGTTCTCCATAGAAGAGGGGGATCAGTTGCAAAGTCTGCCCAGGAATTGAACCTAGCACTTCAAGAAGTATCATGACTGAAATCAACATATTGAATGCACGCACTAACTTTTCCTGTGCTTCCAACGGGATCGAATTCTGTATGTTACCTCGGAAGGCATGATTCGGCATGTTCATGCCGGCCAAGCAGCAACCACTACTTCGATGCATATAGTCTCGTCAAGTCCTGCTGCACCTTGTACATGTTAAATACCGGTCTAAGTGGAGACCTTTTAACTGGTAAGTAAAGCTGATTCTACTTGCATTGATTTGATTAAGTGAAAAGACTTGAAGGCTAATTGTGTTTGATTACTTTGCTGCTGGTTTCTGCAAAGTTTTTTTTTTTTTCAAACTCAGTGAATACCATTGCCAACCACTGTATCACATATTCTAACCCAATATGATGAACATCAATTTGTACCTTATGACTCTCGTATGTAATCTATATTTATATTGTTATGAATATACACGTGTCCAAAACATGGGACTGCAGATATTTGGGTTATCTGAATTCTATTGAAAGCATTTAGTTTAGTTAGGCTGTTTCAATGTTTTACCATAATTTTGTCTTCAGACATGGCTTGAGTTGTAATTTGCTTCTGCTTTATATATATATTTGTTGGGGGGAGGTCTTGAATTCTCATGAAAATGAAACTAGGTATAGTAAATCTAGCCGCCTTTCTCAGTTTGTGTAATGCTTTTCATGTCAAAACTTTCTGTTTCCAACATCAAAAGAATAACAGCTCTTCTCACCTCAACTTGAGCTTAAGCAAATAATTGACCACATTAAATTTAGTCTAATTAGACATCATGTATTGACTTGATGGTCAGGATGTTCATCGTCTCAGGTGTAGTTTGAGTTCGAGTTGTGATAGTCGTGTTGTTGTTAAAGTTTTTCTCTCTTGTAATTCACCAAAAAAATTAGTCTAATTATGAATTTTATTTCAGCATAGAAATCAAGTTGGTCCCTATCAAAATTTGGTGCTAAGTTAGTAGAACTGTTAATGGTTGATTTTTACTAATTTGTGGTATAAAATTGTCGAGTTATTAAAATTTTGCTAATTATTTTCATATAGTTAAAAAAAATAGGAGAGCCAAACTTAATAAATTAAATTAGATTTAGAAGCATAAAATTTGTAATTAGGCCCACTAAATATTCATGACATCATTGACTACAAGTTCGCTAGGTGGGTTGCAACCTACAACTTCTTAAATTTCTTTAAGTCCATTCAAGCACCTATGCAGGTCTGAGTACCATGAAATAATTTGTTTGGTTATTTTTTAATTGCATTAACTTCCTCAAATTTTAAAACATTTTAATTACATCTCTAGATTATCGAGATTATATCAATAAAATTTTTTCATTATTAAATTTGTTAACTATTTAATGACACGTTGAGTCTTATATGATATAATTTAAATTAAAAAATTTTAAAAAAAGTAGAATGTTATTGGAGAATTTTTAAAAATTAAAACTAAAAATAAAGTAAAAAAAAGCGAATAATAAAACTTTTGTAAAAGTTTCGAAAAGTTCAAATTCAAGATTTTTACAATATTCATTTTTCTTTAAATTTTTTATTTTAAACTATGCTACATAAGATTTAACAATTATTAAACAGTTAACGATTTTAATAATGAAAAAAATCTTATTATATAACCTTAACAGTTTAAAGACGTAATTAGAATGTTTTTAAATTTGAAGATTAATAATTTAAAATGAATGTTATAATTTAAGGATGTATGGTTGAATTTAACTCTCAGAACTAAATAAAATATTTTATAAAATATTTAAATAAAATATATTTTATTAAATAGTAATTTAACTTTGAGTCAACTTGGTTTAGAGATTACCTTCTCCAAGGCCAACCCAAACGAGCCGCACAAATCGGACCTTGACCATTGAATACATTTTAGGGTAAACTGCCTCTTAGGTCATTAAACTATTGGTAAATTTACCTTTTGATCACTCAACTTCAAAGAGTTAGAAAATGGTCATTGAACTATTTAAAAGTTTTCATATAAGTCACTAAATTATTTGAAACTTTTTATTTAAGTCACCGAGCTGATAATTCTTTTAAAGAAAAACTAGCTAGTGAATTCCAAGTGATGATTTGACAATCGATATAGTGGATTAGTACCCATCAACAAGCAAAAGAATATACTTTAGATCCAAGTCAATCTGACAATCAGTATCAAAGATTAGAGAAAAAAATTGCTTGGACTTTGGTTCAATGATTCGTGATGTTCAAATTTGTTTCATAAAAAAAACTGAACTATAGAATAGAAAGGGAGTGAGAGCTTTTGATTGGTGCAGACAATGCAAACAATAAGGCCACACAACAACAGTTTTAACAGTCCAATGACTTAAATGAGAACTTATGAATAATTAACAGAAAGAGAGTGAGAACATTTGATTGGTGCAGGCAATGCAAACAAAGAAGCCATACAACAACAATTTTAACAATTCAATGACTTAAATGAAAACTTATGAATAGTTAATAGAAAGGGAGTGCGAACATTTGAGTGGTGCAAGCAATGCAAGCAAAGAAGGTCATACAACAACATATTTAATAGTCTAGTGACTTAAATGAAAACTTATGAATAGTTCTATAACGATTTTGTAACTTTTTAAAGTTGAGTGATCAAAACGTAAACTTGCTAATGATTTAGTGACCTTGAGTGTAGTTTATCCTAAATTTTATTAAATCAAAACATCATGTTAGGAAATAGCTTTTTTTTTTTCAAAATTATTTGAATCAGATTGATTTGGCTTAAAAATCGATTAAGAACTAATCTGAAAAATATCTTTAAATTGATTGATTTAAATATTTATAAAAATTAATTGTATGGAAAAAAAAACAATTGAACCAAAATTTTAGTATCTTATTACGTTTTATGAATATAAGTGATTAGATAAATCAATTGAATAAATTGAACCAATTAAATGTCGGGATTTGATTCTAAAAAGCTTTATTATAAACAAGTGAAAGTAGAAAGAGGGTCCAAGGAAGGACCATAGACAGATTGAAGAATCAGCCACCAAATGGCACGTACCTCTTAAGCCACAAGTCTCTTTCATCTTCATGACTTTAAGAGACGGAGAGGGAACAACACTTCATAAACGGCTTCCGTCATCATCTAAACAAACGCATATGTGAACTCATTTAGTGATGTCAGCATTATTAAAGCGGATTCATATAGAGTTGTCTGTTAGTGCTTAATCACTGTATTGATTATTAAATCACCGTTTATATTTTTTATTCGAGATTAATTTATATTTTAAATGGATCAATTTTTTTTTTTTGGATTTATATTTTTGTACAATTTTTTTTTTTATTTTTTGAGCAATTATTCGGGCAAGAATGATGGAATTAGCACTGACGGCAATGTAATAAATCCTTTTTTTCACAAATGGGAAGGAAATATATCAAAAATGGAAAAGTAGAATTTCAGGATAAGGCTTTGGATTTTGAATATTTAATTATTCCTTTTATCTATTTCTATTTTAATTTTAAAATTCATTAATCCAAATACGTTAAATAAAATGCTTATAAATACCCATAAATCCACCTTAAAATAAATTTAAAATTTTGCTTCAACCATTTTCATCAGGATCTGATTCAGGTGCTCACATTTTTCTTTTTTAATCCGTGACTCTTTGTTTTTATGAATCAAAACTGAGTTTGTTTGTCTCTGTTGGCAAAAACCAGAACCGTCCAATTGCTAAATTCTAAAATCAGTAGGTTTCGAGTCACCTCGTTCAACTCAACTTTGTTGTCATCCATTAAAGCTCGATACAAGTTTGATTCATGGATTAAAAGAGAAAAAAGTACAGATCGAAAGGATCGAAGAGAAAGGGTGTTTGTACGGTTTGGCATTAGAGACATCTATATATGTTTTTAAGTGGTATAATTAACGAGTTTGGTATTTATACGAACAGCTGGTGTGTTTTCATTAACTAAACCTGTTATCGCTACTGCAAATTGAGCACATATTCATCGATTCGACAATGTCGGTGTTCTCTCCTTGGGATTTACCGTTGCCGTATGCTTCAAACCACTCGAATCTTCAATGCTTTCTTCGTTGCATCACTCCCGTTGTTCCTACTCGATTGCTACCTAAGGTACTAAAATACTTTCAATTTCCCTCTCTCTCTTTTATATATATATATATATATATTATTTTCACTAAATTCAAGAAAAAGTAATATACTAATTATCGGACTTGAGTTTTTAATATATTTTAAATTCTTGATTTTGACTGTTAATAGAATTTATTAATTAAATAAATGTAATCCAACAACGTAATTCTTTTGGAAATTTGGTTTTTAAATTTAATTGACAGAAATGTAATGAAGATTCAAATGGTAGCTATTTCGAAACAAATGAGAAAGAAAGAGATGAAGAAGGGTACAGTTTGAGTGAGGTTTGGGAGTCATATAGCGAGTGGAGTGCTTATGGTGTTGATGTCCCGATTGTGTTGAATAATGGCAACTGTGTCGTTCAGTACTATTCTCCTTCATTATCAGCTATGCAAATATACACTTTCAAACGCTTTTCTTCCTCATTCAGGTCTCTCTGTTTTTTTTTAGTTTTGTTATTAGTCCTTGTTCTTTGTTCTATGTGTAAATTTTTGAATTTAATACCTATATTTTAATTTTATCAATTTTAATTTTTATTTTATTTGAATTTTGAAATTTTGATCCTAAGCTAAACAATATCGGGTAAATTTGTTAGTCTAAATTCTGCTATTAATCTTATATTATTTAGTATATGTTCTCCACTTTGATATTTTTACTCTTTAATTCTTTATACTTTTCAAAATTTGAAATTTTAGTCAAAAATCCAAAAGTAATTGTTAAATTTATTAAATCGATAATTTGTGAAATTATATAAAAATAGCAAGCAAACATGATATTACACATGTAGTAATATGATTGTTGTGTATGATTTTTGAAATATCATAATTTAATGGCTATTATTCCTGTAAATTTTAAATTTTGAAAACTACATGATTAAAAATAACCAAATTAGAGTAGTTACTAAATTCTAAGACTTATACATAGTTCAGGGACTAATAGCACAATTTGACCTTCTCTAATTTGGCTTCTCATCACTTTTGGCAACTGTAGAGGGCTGGGAAACATGGTGAAACCTGAAAACGTCTCTTGTTGTAATGATGATGATGATGATGATGGTAGTGGTGGTGGCGGCGGCAGGGGCGAAATTTACAACTCCTCAGCTTCAAGTAATGACTCGTGTTTGAGTACCGAGGCCGCTTGGGACGACGATTCCACTCAAACAAATACAGTGGATCAATGTGGCTACTTGTACTATCAATACAACGAGATGGCGAGTCCTTATGATCGAGTTCCCCTTCAAGTCAAGGTGAGTCCGAAGTTTTTTTCATTAACTAATTCCCATTATTTCGAAATCAGTAAAAGGTTGGTGTTGAGAGCTTGTTTGAAACAGATAAATGAGTTGGGCAAACATTATCTGGGATTATTTGATCTTCAGAGCACCGAAATTTCACCTTATAGTTGGATGGCTATAGCTTGGTATGTTCCATTCATCTCATTTCAGATATATGTTGTTTTGATAATATTAAAATATATTCGGACATAGATATGAGATATAATCTGATTATTAGACTTATTCAAGGGTTAAACAAATTCAAGTATGGATAAAAAATTATTGATCTTAAATCAACTCGATTCAACTTGAATTATAATTTATTAATTTTTTATTTAATTTTTTTAAATAAAGAAATGAATGTTAATAAAAAGAACTTTTTAATTTATTTTTATATCAAATAAGTAAAAAATTCTAGTGGCAAAAAGGTGTTTGGAAAAAAAAAGTTAAATCAAAATTGTATAGAGGCTCGCTTGATCTAGTACAAATTTACTCGTATCAAATTTCAAATTTAGTATATTCATATTAGAGAGATTTCCATTTTGATTAGGTATCCCGTGTATCAAATTCCTATGTATATGTTTGAATTTAGTAAAGTCTAAAAATGGTTTGTTTATGTTTGATTAGGTATCCAGTGTATCAAATTCCAATGGCAACAAATGTGAAAGAACTGTCGGCATGTTTCCTTTCCTACCATCCATTCTTAGGTATATATAATCAAAGCAACTGCTATAGTTAATCCAATGTTTTTTTCTCTTGTTAATTTCAATCTTGTCTGGTATGAGATTTTTTTTTTTTTTGGGGGGTTTTGATCAGGTTCAAGAACAGGCAGCAACAAAGAAGAAATTTCACTCCCTCCATTTGCAGTGGTTACTTACAAGCTGTTTGGAACATTGTGGATCAACCCTGAAACATCAGACAAAGAGACTATTATATGTCAACAAACAGCTGCTTGCAATTGGTTGAGACAACTTCAATTCCAGCACCATGACTTCAACTTCTTCATGTCTCGTCAGTTCCAAAATCCCTAATGTTAACCCTAGTCATAGTTCTTTTTTTAACAGAGGAGGCCGCAGTTTGAGAGGTCGATTAAGAAATGCATTCATCGGCATTTTAGGCATTTTTGCAGTTTTGTTTAACCAGTAATGTTGGGGTCAGTAACAATGGATTAATGGGGTTTGGATTCTGAATGTATAATATATATGCATATAAATAGTGAAAGGTCAACGCTGTTTAAGTGAAAAACTTTTGCAGTTCAATACCAATGAAACTATATCTTTCTATTGAACTACAAGCATCCATTGATAGCAGCAGTACCTGTTTCATATGGGAATCATCACTTTAAAAGGTTGAAAATGGAGGGTACAAAAAGCAGGATCCATGATTTCACATCTACAGCCTAGAGTCTATCAGTGTTTACATGAGTTGCAACTGAAGACGTATCTAACCTTCTAGATTTCTGACACATCTGGATCGATGTTTTGATTCAGATTTTGAAGTACCTATAGCCGTAGTCGGGGTTTGTCATACCCTCTTCCCAATCACCCATCCGGCGACCACCGAAAACTATCTGTTGAATGCCTAAATAACTGGCATAAAAGAAAAAAAGGGAACAATGTAAATGTATTCACCATGGAATTTGATATATATATATATTCTTTTACGTATTAGTATCAATTAAACTTACTCTGCACTTAACACTGTCATGCAGTTGAGGAGAACATCAATGGAGAAGAAATCCGAGGTACCAAGGTCTACCCTGTAATGTCATCATGTAAATTAGTCATATTATTCCATGAGAAAAAGCAATAAGAGAAAAGACTATAAGAAGCTGAAATGAAAACTGCAGATTGAACATCAGAAATCATACCAAACACGGCCCCAGTTGTCTTGAAACTCGACGTCACTGATATCATGGAACGATGATGGCATCACATTAAAACCCTTATCTGCATCATAGAGGGGATCATACTCCATTGAAGCATTTCCCAACTGTCATCAATATGAATCAAGAAGCTTATTTTCTCTTTATGCACAGTAAGACCTGGTAAAAGTTGAGAAAATGGAGAGCAAAGGGAACCATTGCCAAACCTGCAAATTAGAGGAATTAAAGGCACCCAAGCGCCCCATGACATACCATGACTGAATAACCTGCATGTATATCAATTCAGTGAACATATATAGTTTATACATAACAGATAATACACGAAACAAGAGCAAATACAAAATGGGCTCTCCTAAAATGATCTAAATTCAGCACCAATTTTCCAGAATAAGGAATCAGAAGGAGAATGAGACTCTTCTTACACTGCCAATGAGATTTACTTCTCGGTCGGAAGGTGATCCGTATAACTCGAACCATATATAGGAATCAAGAGGATTAAAACTGAAGAGCCATAAAAATTGAAAGTTAGAGAAATATCAGCTACTTCAAACAACTATGAAGTGTTTTTCTCTGTCCCCCCTTTAGATGGTGGTATTTGTCTATTTATATGATATGGGTACTGTTCATTAATATGACATGCTAGGTAGGTTTCATGCATATAGACACGAATTCTACTCTAGACTCAACACATATTTACACGATCTTATGCACGTGTAACTTAGTAGGAGAGCGAGCTCATCCGTGAGCTCAGTAGGATCCGGCCCAAACCCATTCGGGTTTTGGGCCAGTAATGGTAATTATCCTAACAGTAACTAAGGGGTAAATTAGTTTAATCATACAGCAAGAGCTTATTGCTCTAAGAAGTTCATTTCTAACTATATTTTACTATCATGGACAAACTAATAGTGTAGAAGGCATACTCTCGGAAGGTGACTTTAAAAGCAAGCAAAGAGCCCGTCTTTTTCTTGTTAAAATCTCTACCCTTTTTCCTAACACGCTCGTCAATCTGCAAAACATAAACCAGAAAACTCATTAGAAGATCAGATTATAGATGATTAAGCTGAGGAAATGAAAAAAGAGAATTGGAAAAGGGTGTTAACGGACTCGTTTCCTCATTTGCTCAGGGTCGCCAATGCTATCACCAAGAACCGCTCGTAGTTCCTCATCGTCTTTGCAAGCGTTTTCTAGTACCCTGTTTTTAATGCCGAAAAAGATAAAACAAACAAAAGAAATTCACAGAGGCAATAAGTCGAACAGGTACAATGCATGGTATATGTATATAAAAGAAGACGAAAGTGATGAGTACTTGGCCCATGAAGGATAATTGTGAAGCCTGTCGAACTCTCGTTTCCTCTTCTCTTCACGAATCTTGAGAAGTCTCCTCCCTCTCGCTGTCGTTCCCGACCCTTTAACGTCGCTTGTGCTTGAAACGTTAACAGTCGAATTGCTATCTTCAGCTGCAGCAGCAGCTCGGGCTCGAAGAATGGGTGTTTTGTTTTTGTCGTCGTCGTTGTTTAGAATCCGATAGGAAGGAAAAGAAGAAATAGGAAATGACTGCCTGGCTAAAACTTGACGAAGAAGATGATGATGGGCTTCAAATTTACTTGCATTTGGATTGCAGAAAAACCCTTTCACTGCCATGCTCATCTTTCAATCACCGTTGCAAAGTTTTCTCCACTGTTTATTGATCATTGAGGATAATGAAAATGATTTTTGGCCTTTTCACTGTAAATATAATAAATCAGCGGCTAAATTGGGCATACATGCCTTTCCTTTTCTTTTTAATTGGCGAAATAGGTACTTTTTTTTAGCATTTTCTAAAAGTTTGAAAAACAACGAGCTTTTTTGTGAACTGTGCAAAAAATGATTTATTTAATTAATTAAAAATAATGACATATATAGTTAATTTAAGCTGATTTTACAAAATAAAGGCGCAACGCAATGAGAAAAAACTAGGCGCATCTATTCATTTTACTTTTTTATTTGACATAATAACAAAATTAATCTTTGGGTATTTAATCACTTTAGTTTTTATGATTTTTTTTCACTTTCATGCATAATTTTTTTCGGTCAAATTGATCATTTTTTAACGATCCTATTGACGTGACCGTTAATTGATTAATAGTACTAACATAGTAATTTTTTTTAAAAAGAATTTAAATAAATTATCTTTTTAAAAAAATGAGATATTCAAATTACCATATTTATATTACTTTTATCAAACAATAAAATTATATTTTTAAACATGAACTATGCATGTAGCTTAACCTTTTTCTTAAATTAATATTATAATTTGCTTTTTTTATATAGTTTTAAGTTTGTATATTATTTAAAATTTAAAAGAAAATATCATTATCAATAATAGGTAAAAAATAATTAAAAATACGTTATTTAAAAATTAATTAAATAAAATCGTACCAAAAAATGGATATAAAATTTTAAATACATGTATAATTGTGAGGGTCAGAGAATAACACAAGAAAATGAGGGTGGTTGATACCTTTAGGTGAGAAGGACTCCGTAAGTCCCAAAAGAAGATGAGAAAAACCCAGTTGGATAAGTAAAATTAAATTATCAAAAGATCAATGGACACTTATGTGTTCCAAAATCCTGTAGATTTATCCCCAATATGAGTACATAAGGCTAGGGTGAACCACAGTCTAAATGTTCAGCGTAGAACAGAGATACACATAATAACACGAAAAGCTGGCCAACCATACACGAAACAATAAAAGGATGATCATTGATCCCGAGTGCCTAATCACGAGCCTCGAAGTTGACAAAAGTCGAAGAAGCTGGAACCAAGTGCTCCTCCACTACAAATTAAGAGTAAACAAATTAACATGCAAAGTGGCAAAAGAGTGCCGATCAGAATAATATAGATTGCAAGTTTTGAGTGTTCTGTAAGTTCTCAGCAGATGGCTGCCTGCCTAATCTGGTCAATTAGGACACACAAAGCACTCATGATAAGCATCCAGAATGAATGAAATACCGGTCGATGACTTTAATCACGTCACATTTCTGTTTCTTATCTTTACTCCAGGTAATAGACTATGGTAAAACAATCTACTAAAGACATGGTCTAGTAGCAAGATAATAAAACCCTGGGTTGAAATTCGATAGTAACATTTTCTGAACTTGCTCTATAATACCTTTAACCATCAGATATTGTCTCGCATGCAACAAGAACGTAGTACTTGAGATAAATATAGATCTGGGTTTAAACCAAAGGCTCCAAGAAAGCAAGTTTATCAGAGCATAAATCAATCATCAAATAGCTTGTTCCGTATTTTGAGTTCACATCATAGAATGCCTCGGAAAACAAAAATGTGTATACAAGGGCTCAAAGACATACCAGGATCTTAGTTTGACTGAGATGGAATCATTCCTGTTTTTCTTGCATATGCAAAGATTCCTCCAGCATCAATGACTGGCCCTGCATCCCCAATGGGCTTCAATTTATACTCTTTCCCTGTG
Organism: Gossypioides kirkii; assembly: GCA_005610355.1. Taxonomy (NCBI): domain Eukaryota; kingdom Viridiplantae; phylum Streptophyta; class Magnoliopsida; order Malvales; family Malvaceae; genus Gossypioides; species Gossypioides kirkii. Next base: position 38,415,737 of record CP032246.1, read on the forward strand.
GAATGGTTGATCAAACGACTCTCCCCCAACTCGATCGTCACCACATCCCCAGTCTTACATTCCTCGCATATTCTCTCTTCTGATTCTAATGGATAAACTTCCCCGGTTGCAACAGAATTCCTAAAAAATATCCTAGCATAAGATTCAGCCACGACTGCCTTTGCCCCTGCAGCCCCAAGTGCAACTGGTGCATGCTCACGAGAGGACCCGCAACCAAAGTTAGCACCACCGATCACGATCGAGTATTTTGTCTTAGTCTCATTCGGTTCAATAAAACGATTAGCATATGATGAAGGGAGGCCGATAAGAGCGTATGAGCCCAATTTCTCATACTCAGCCGGGTTTGACGGAACCAATGTAAGGTATTCAGCAGGGATTATTTGATCAGTGTCGATATTATCCCCAACCACATAACAAAGGCCATGGAAGGTTTTTGTTGAGGTGTCCAGAACAGAAGCGGGTGTCGAGGTGGCATGTGTTGTGAAACTGATTGCCCGTGCAGCATGTTGGGCGAAGTTGGAACTGAGGGGTTTGACAGTCAAAGGGGAAAAGGTGGGGACTTTGATGGAGGAAGCGAATGGGGAAGGAGAGAAAACTGAGGTTTTTGATGCTGAGAAAGTGAAGGCAGATGAGTACGATATGCGAGTCAAAGAGGCAGCCATTCTTGAATGATTGGTGTTAATACAGTCTAATACACGTTGCGGTTCTGAGAGCTATGCTTTGTAAAGTATTCTGCAAGGCAATGAGATCGTGCAACGAACTTAAAGCATACATACATACATATGTATAAATACCCAAAAGCATGCTCATGCAGTCATATCTACATATATTCAAAAAGTTTCGCATCTAAAAAACCATCAACAAAATATTGTACTGGAATAATAAACAATAATAGTTTAGCATTTATCTTCATTTTGCGAAAAGAAGAGCTACGATAATCACTTAAAAGATCAAGTGACATTAAAACAGTGAGGTTCTTCCCAATCATACTCTCTATTGCGGTCGTGCTCGAAAGAGAACAGGCCTAAATGGCACCCTGAATAAAAGAGGAGGCAACGCCATAGCCTAAGGATTGATCATTCAAGAGGTTCAGACAAATCCAGAGACAGAACATAAGAAACAGGAAATGGAATTATGTTAAACCAGAAATCATAAAAATTGTCTAGAAAACGCAAATTTAAACAAGCTATATACTATCCGGAGTTTCAAACCCGGAATTCATTTTATATTATCATTACCCAAATTGCTCAAACAACCCAAATCTTCATATAACGTTAACCCTAGTAAAACTATCCAAAACTTGAAAAAAAAAACATTTTAACAAAGATTTCACCGATATTAAATCACCGGAAAAGAAGGGGAAAAGAAAAAGGAGATGTAGAAAAGTGAAAGAGAAGGGAGAGTAAAGGAAATACCTATGATCAGGCGGTAATGCGGAGGGTAGCTTGACGGCAGATATGGGTTCAGCGGTGAAGTCTGTAAATGGCGGCTCTCATTTGCCTTTTTTTCCTGACGAGTGAGTGGATGCTTGCTGTATAGTAAAAACCACCACGTAGAGGTGGGCAAAATAGGAAAAACAACTTCTGCTTTTTACGGTTACGGAAATTTTAAAAGGTCAAATGGTACTATTAGTCCTTTTATTATTCGTTATTTGTGGATTTAACTGTAATATTTTAATTTTATCAATGTTGGTCCTTTACTCTCTTTTTTTTTTTAATTTTGAAGTCCTGAATTAAATAATAGTATTTAAATTTGTTAGGTCAAATTTTTTATTAGTCTCTTATCAGGGGTAAGTTGTGGACTTAGTCAATGCTATCCAATTTGATTATTTTTAGTTTTTATATTTTTTAATTTTTTAAATTTCAATTCACAACTCAAATGATAACTGTTAAATTCATTAATTAAAATATTATTTTTTTTAATATTATGTGAAATAGCAAGCGGCATTACATTACATGTGATAATATGTTTGCGGTATAAAATTTTGAAAATAACATAATTTAACAACTATCATTTAAGTTAAGATTGAAATTTTAAAATTAAAAAAAATATAAAACAAAAAAATATTAAACTAAAGTACATGAGCTAAACCCGTAACTTACACATCATATAGTAACTACCAACTGGAGAATTTAACATTTGAAAAACAAAGTAATCCAAATTTAAAGAAAAAGAGAAACCTTTAATAATCTCTTTAATTGATCTCATCAATGTTATTAGAATTGGATTGGACCAACCGATCAAATCAAGAATTGGTGGGTGCACTAATCCGAACAGGAACATTCAATCCGATTCTAAGCAAACTACTCAGAATCGACATTGAAATAAAAACAAGTATTGATTGAACCAATAAAAAAATCGATTTTTTAACCCAATTTATTAACTCAAACCCATAAAATCTAACAAAGATCAATAAAATCTAATATAAAATACGACCCAAAAATAAAAATGTTGCCCAAATAAATAAAACCCAAACAAAAAAGTATTAAGTAAAAGTTAAATATAATTAAAAAATTTATTGACTTGTTTTATATTTTTCTAGAATTTCTTTTTTTTTTAAATTATAATTTTATGATTTCTCTCCCTTTAATTTTTGAGTTATAATCAATTAAATCAACAATTGATAATTTGAACAGTTTAATCACCATCCAATTCTAAAAATAGTAAATTTCATTAGTTAAATGGTTTGGCAACTTATCTAACAAATATTATTTCAATAAATATTAGTAAAATTTTAATTAAACCGATCAGTATGAATATGAATGAGTAGTTTGTTGGTGAATTTTTGTATTTAGTTAATGTAATTACTATCATAAACGAATTTAACTTAATAATTTGAATTGTTGACATTTTGTGTGGATGTCATATTGGTATGATGCTATTACCATTGTATCATCGTAAAGGCACACAAAAGCATGCTAATGCGTGGAGCGTGTGCATGATGTTTATATGCTTTTATATTTTCGAGTTGCATCAATTTGATTGAGTTTTATGAAAATTTAAGTTGTTTCAAAATATTTGGAAAGAGTCAAATAATATCGTTGCACTTGATATAATTTATTTACGTAATATGAAAGAATGCTATTGGCTTGAGGTTCACCGAGAGTGGATCGAATTGGGACACACATCTTAAGCATATCGTTAGGGATGTTAAAGTGAAAATTTTTTCTAACGACGATGACCAAATTGAAAGAATTTTTTTGAAAATTTTTCGTAAAAATTGAATGATGAACTAAGTTAGGGTTAAGGTTATGAATGTTGGGTCTATTTATAGTAGTAAGAAAAGGAGTTCAAGATGGTCCGAAAATGATCTTGGTATAATATGATATTAATAATGAGAATCATATTTCTTTAAAAATCTTTGAAATAAAAGCTTGAATTAATTTGAACTCCAATGTCATATGTTGAGTTTTATTTAAAATTAATTGTAAAAGCTTAAGCACCTATGAATATCAAAGTAGTTTAAAATTTTAAAAAATAAAAACATAATTTGAGAATTAATTTTAAACGACTCTTATTTTGAGGGAAAAAATAATATTTATATAAACCCTAAAATACATCTAAATATTATCAATTTTGTACCGATTGAGTCTTAGCTCGATTGACATCGACATTGTTTTCAGTATATGAGGATGTAGATTCAAGTGCACTAAAACGCATTATCGTTCTATTTAAGGGTTGGAAAGGGGCTATGGGTAACATTATATCAAAAAGACTAGATAGATATGATAATAATCTATAATTAGGAGTGAGTATTCAATTAAGTCGAGTCGAATCGAGCCAAAAATTAGTCAAGTTGATGAATTCTATTTTAGCAATCGAATTCAATTTGAAATTTTTTCGAATCGAGTTAAAAAATTTCGAGTCAAGTCGAGTTGAGTCAACGGATCCTATTATTTATACTCAATGTTGCGTTTACATGCACCGATTATTTATCTAATAGATAAAGTACAAGATTATTTAACTACATAAACAATAAAATAGTTTTATTTTTTAAGTTAATGGGTAAACATTTATTAAAATGATATAATTTTAACTTTTAATTTAATGATTTTGACTTTTTAATTTTGTCATTTCTCATTTGTATTTTCGGATAACTCAAATTATGTAATTCATATTCGAGTTAAATAAAAAATTTTGAATTTTTATTAGGGTTGATTCAAATAACTCGAATAACTCAAATTATTTAATTTAAAAATTTAAATTTTATCGAATTTTTCGAATCGAATCGAATTTTACTCTCCAATTATTTATAGATTAATGTTAAAAATATTATCAACTTATAAATAAATAAAATGAAAAACGTCACGCCCAGAAACTCGTAGCGGCCCCTCCAGCAACAGCAGAAGATGAGATGAGATGAGGATTGAGATGGCCCACTAACTCATCCATAACACAATCTCTAGTTTCCATTTGTAGCCATTATTATCCCTTTCCCCCCCTTTCATATTCCTGCTGTTACTTCTACTGCTATTTCACTCGCTCTATTAATTATCCAACCCAGCATCCAAAGCTACCCTTCTTTGCTCCTTTGCTCTCCTCACTGGGTTTTAAGGATTCCACCCCCCAATCAAGGTTTTCTATCTAGTTTCACTACTCATCTTTTTTTTTCTTCATTTTTTTTGTAATTACTAATTTGTAACGCTTTTTTTTTTTTTTGTTTGGTGCTAATTCAGCTATTTCCCTATGGCTTCCAATTTGCAGAAGGAATCCACTTCTTCCGGTGAGCTTAATTTCAGATTCGTTAGTATTATTATTATGATGATGATGTTGATTTGGGTTGGAATCTATTCTGAGATTCAGTACTAATTTTGGGTCTTTAATTGATTGGGGGTTTTGAGTTTATACTAAAATAGTTACTACTCTCATCGTTATCGTCAATACTGCCTTCTGATTGCATTTTTCTTTGTTTCTTTTTTCTTACTTAGTTTAGGTCTTGAATTGATTGGGTTTTCGAATCAAATATGAAATAGCTACCTGTCTTTCCTCGTTATTGTCAACGCTGCCTTTTGAATTGTGTTATTCCTGTTGAGTACTATGCTTGGGTCTTGTAACTGACTTAAGGATTGCTTAATTTTGTTTCTTTGGAGTTCAATTTTCTGGATTTCTATATGACATCATTCAAGAGTTAGTACTTTATGAGAAATCAACTTTATGTTTCTTTTTTGTCTTTGTTAGATGAGAAATCGACTTTGACAACGGAGAGCAAAAGTTCTAACCCAGAAACATCCACCGCCGAGAACAAAACTTCTTCCACTGGGGCATCTCAACCAGCAGAGGCTGGAGCTTCCCCTGCCACTATGCCTGGGTTTGTGCCACCCAATCCTTTTGATTTCTCAGCCATGAGTGGCCTTCTTAATGTAATCTTCTCTCTTTTTTTTTTAATTCTTATTTGCATTAGTGTGAGCTGTTTATTTGAATGAATTAATCCAATAAGCTTTCATTTGATTGCCTTTTGATTATCATAGCTCATCTTACAGTTTATGGCGGTGGAAATACTGCAGTAGTAGTCCACTACAGCATCTCTGTAGTGTATTAAGGCTGGCAATTGGAAGAATAGAACAGTGTCCACTGATAAATTTAGGAACTTCCCTAAATCTTTTGAATTAATCTATAATTTCACTTGTACAAGGGATGTTAAACTTTGTTGGATCTTCCTTTATCGGCCTCAACACAATTGCACCATCACGTGTTCAAGTCATTTTGGGTAATTTTGAGTTTTGGTTGTTTTAGTTTCATGTAATTTTGGGGCAGATTAAAATGAGAATAAAATTGACAATTAACTTTTAATGAAAAAGCTGGTAATTGCTATTTTATAGTATGAAGTTAGTGTTAATGATGGTTCAGATCAAGTTTTGTTGGTTTTATGGGCTTAATGCAATATATCCAGAATGGAGTGTAAGGAAGAGGTGGCAAACAGGCAGGTTTGAGTCGGGCCATATGGTTTTGAGTAATTTTCGGGCTTAGGTTTCTTGAGTTTGTCTGGTTTGGATTCAAACAAATTGATTATTAATTTTTAATCAAAATGCCATTAATTTAACTTTTTGCATTGAATTTAGATTAATGCAGGTTTGGATTATGTTAGTTCGGGCTTTGGTTTGTTCAAGGCTCAGATTTCTTTGGATGAAGTTTTTTACTTTTTGGTCAATTTGGGTCTAGGCAGGTTCTGAAGTTTGTTATTCTTGTGATTGATTCGGGTTGATATTAATCTCATCCATATGTGTGTGTTTGTGTAATATATCATATACATTCCAATTTGATGTCCCTAATAGCTTTTCTTTAAGCCTCAACCTCAACGCATTTTAATTTTATGGCTTATGAATGTTAATTATCTTGGTTTGGTACTTTGTTAGGATCCAAGCATCAAGGAACTAGCTGAGCAGATAGCTAAAGATCCTTCATTCACCCAAATGGCAGAACAGCTCACTAAGACATTTCAAGGGGCAGCAACTGAAGATAGTATGCCGCAGTTTGATCCACAGCAGTACTATTCAACTATGCAACAGGTTATGCAGAACCCCCAGTTTATGACCATGGCTGAGCGCCTTGGTAATGCACTAATGCAGGTGCGAGCTCAGTTGCTAGTTTAAGCGGATTCACAGTTCTTTTAGTGTTTTGCCCTTGTATTAGATCACATGAAATCACATTGCAAGATGAAGCTTTTGTTTTGTCTTTCTTTAGGATCCAGCTATGTCTAGCATGCTTGACAGTTTCACTAATCCTCAACACAAAGACCAGATTGAGCAAAGGATGGCACTTATCAAAGAAGATCCATCGCTGAAGCATATTCTAGATGAAATAGAGACTGGTGGTCCTGCAGCAATGATGAAGTGGGTGATTAGTAGCCTCATAATTTTATTAGCTTACGAGCATAACATTTTCATCATTAGAATGAGTGTAGGATGCATGTGTTCAACTATTTGTTCACTAAAACTTTTCTTATTTAGGTACTGGAATGATAAAGATGTTCTGAAGAAGTTGGGTGAAGCAATGGGTCTTGCAGTTTCAGGGGATGCAGCCACTTCTGCAGGCAACTCTGCGGCAGATGAAGGTGATGAAGTAGGAAATGAGGATGAATCAATTGTACACAATTGTGCTAGTGTTGGTGATGTTGAGGTATGGAAAAAATGAATGATTTGTATATTTGTTCTTGCCCTTTGACTGATAATCTAAAAAGTTTGATTCTATTCATGATTTAGGGTCTGAAAGCTGCACTAGCCTCTGGTGCCGACAAGGATGAAGAAGATTCAGAGGGAAGAACAGCATTGCATTTTGCATGTGGATATGGCGAGGTATAATCATTTTATAACTGCATCTCTCTTTTCCTCCCCTGCTCTCTCTACTGTTGCATTACCTGAGAATTGGAAAGTTGGATTAGATTTAATCACTAATTACCTAAATAATAACCTCTGTCCTCTATGCACTAAGGACCTTGTCTTAATAGCCTCGTTGAAGGCAAGTTTTGGAATGGAAAAATATTGAAAGTTGAAACAGACCTTGGATGGCCTACGTATAGAATGTCGAAAGCAGTTGGGAATAGTAGGACTTGGATCCTTAAAGCATATATTCTTTTGCCCATAGCATCCCATCTTGGGATCCTTGTGGTGGAGAAAAAGGTTTATATTGTTATTAAACATCAATATCAGGTATTAGTGTATAATGGAATATGCCATAGCTACTAAGGTATATGCTTGGTTCTGGGTTTAGCGTTTACTAATGACCATCTACTGGGCATATCGATGTTGCTTTTTGTGTAACAATAATCCCTTTATTAAACAATAAGAGTATTATGCTTTTGATATAATTTCAGGTGAAATGTGCCCAACTCCTTATTGAAGCTGGAGCAAAAGTGGATGCTTTGGACAAGAATAAGAATACTGCACTTCATTATGCAGCTGGTTATGGAAGGAAAGACTGTGTGGCCCTTTTACTTGAGAACGGTGCTGCTGTGTAAGTAAACAACTTGTCGGCTAACGACTCTTATATGGTATTTTGTGCCTTTCAATGAAAGTAATTTCTTGTTTCATTGCTGCAGCACACTCCAAAACATGGATGGCAAGACTGCCATAGATGTAGCCAAGCTCAACAACCAGCATGAGGTGCTTAAGTTACTGGAGAAGGATGCTTTCCTGTGAGTTGGAGTGTCGGCAATAGGCATGTGTATTGTTTGGGTCCTAGCATGTGATAGGCCATTTCACTGTGCTATTAGACAAAAACAAATTTGGTTTCGTTTCGTATGCGGGTTATGATCACACAGTCACAGCTCGACTAGTTGTCCATGCTGTCTGGTTGCTACATACAGCATTTTTTTTCCCTCTCTAAATATTAGTGTCATAATTGATTGTCTAAAATAGTTTGTATGTGGGGAATGTTTCATGTGGACCACCCATCTCACTTTTCCATTTATCTCCGTTTACAGCTGTGCAGCCTTTTTAATGATTAAAGAAACGGTAACCTTTGTTTCTGCCAAACGTCCAACTGGTTTAAAAACTTAGTATTAACAATAAATCCAAAATAATTCTGATTAATATTCAATTAACCCTACAGATTTGACATTTCAACCGGTTATTCAATCAAAATACAAAACACAAGTATTCATAATTTTAATCAATTAATTAAACCAAATTAAATTTAATAAATTAATACGGTTAAAATTAAAATGATGAACCCCCCTCAATCAATGGTTAAAAAAAGAGAGAGAAAGGTTTAGGTAGTTGATATAATAATTATGTGGAAGGAATTGTATTGGACTAAATTTAACACACCATAATAGATAGTAATAATTCATGAGTTAATAGCGGTAATTTAGGGTTACGGGAATATATAGTCAGATTTTCATTAATGTGTATGAATAAGAGTATTAGTGGGTGTTTAATTAAAAATTAATTACAATAAGCCACCGACTGACCGACATGTTGTGTGGCTAGCTAGCCACGTGCTCGGATGTTATAATATCTCTTAGATTGGGCTGCGCCCACGAATTTGTACAATTAAAAGGTAAGTGTTGAGTGTTTGGGATGAAAGCCAGGTAATAGAAAATAATAATAATAGAAATTGTGTTTCTCTTAGTTGCCTCGCTTTTGCCGTGTCCAACTTTATTAGGATTTTTTAAAATTTTCGGGAAAAAATACTTTAATAATAATTTATAAGGTTTTTTAAAGTAAGGTTAGAATTACAACTTTATAAATAAAAAATATTATTGGAAGAATTTTGCCTTTCCTTTAAAGATCAATCACTGTAATTGTAAATAGATTTGAAATATTATTGAAGTAGAGTGGACTTGATTATGGGTTAGCTCATCCGTCCAATCTTGAAGTTTTATTCGAAAAGTGAGGATTTGAATAAAAATATAAATCAAAAAATGGGTTTGGACTAAAAATAAAGTTCGTTTAGAAAATACAGCGAGCCTTAGGCAAGGTTTTTTTAGCCCAGCCTCGGCTTGAATTTGACAAAAAAAAAGTTCTGCTACTGTTTGTTGTTTATTGCTGTTTTGTTACTGTTATGTTGTTGTTTTGCTACGTTTCGTTATTATATTACTATTATTTTGTTGTTATTGTTTGTATATTATATAATTCTTGTTTATTGTTAATTTTGTAACTATTTTAAAAGCATTTGCTTGTTAAATTGTAACTATGTTAGTGTTATTTAAGTATAAAAATATTTTTTAAAGGTATTTGCTTTTTAAAGACATTTATTTTAATGTTTTTAAGTCTATTTGATGTATTATATTTTTAAATGTATTTTTATATAAAAAAACAATCTAGAAAAATTAATACGGATGCACCAGACTCGAGTTTAGTATTTTTTTATTCGGATCAGACTTAAGCAAAATTTTAAATTAATTTTTCAAATTGAACCTAAAAAATGAGCCTGATTTTTTGCACTGATCCGACCCGACTCACAATTAATCTCTAGAGTAGAGAAACTTAACCCATCTAATTATGAGAAATTATTATTGAACCCTTACAAAATTTTGAAAGTTGTCATTGATCTTCCTTTATATATATTTTAAATTTTGAAAAATTTCAATTCCAAAATTTATTACTGGTTAATGTAAAATAAAAAGAGCTTTAATAAAAAAAGGTAAAGAAAGGGACACATAGTGGGAGTTTAGGAAGACCAATTCACATTAAAAAATGGCATTGACTGCCTGACTTTTTCATTTCAATGAAGTGCGTATCAAGTTTAGGATGGGAAATTGTGCTCTTTGCCTTACATTTATATTCTTTATATATGTTTACACGTGACCCACGCGCTATTTCACTTAACATCTCCACATCACCACGTCCAATTACTTAATTTAACATTAAATTACGAATATTTTAAAAAAAAAGCAGTCTATTATAACAATAAATTTCATTTATTTATATATTATTGAATCACTAAAACTACACCTTTTGTTGTTACTATTATTATTACATGTTCATAATGAAGGTGATTTGAACCGGTTTGTGGTCCCCTTTCTTTCTTTATTGATTCTTGAACTGAAATAATAAATAATTTAATTATTTTAATTTGTTTTGCGGTATGTTCCAATTAGATTTATTTACGAATAGGGTTATTCGTTCAGGTTCGAAGTATTATCTAAAATTTGATAAGGTTTAGATAAAAATATTATGTCTGAAAATAAATTTGAGCAAAAAAATTAGGTTTATTTAAAATATGAGTCAAGCTTAAGTTTAAACATTTAAGGCTCAAGCTTTGTTTGACCCTATCCATTTTAAATTTATAATATTTTATATTATGTAATTTATAATCCATTAAAAAAACCTATATTAAATATATAGTATTACTCTAATGTAAATATTAAAATAATATTAAAAATGACTATATAAATAATTTCAATAAATAAAAATTATATAAAATTATTAAATATTAAAATAATATAATATATATATTTTTAAAAAATTAAAAATAGTATGAGCACGCTTAAAATAATATTGGGTTAATTTTTTACAGATATGGACGGATTTGAAAAAATTTAAACCCAAATTTCTAGTTTAATTAAACTTAAATAAATATAAAATATATTAATATTATGTTTAAATCCAATCCAAACTCGAACCAATCCGATCCGACCATGAATACCTCCAGCTGAAATTGCATTACCTTACCCTCATGAATTTCATGAATGGTGCCGTTATAGTCGTTATCTCACCTTTAATAAAATCATTTTGCCTTGTTAACGTAAATCTTTGAAATTCCCCTTCTCTCTTTTTTATTTATTTATATATTTTCCATTTCAAAAACTAAAATATTAGTAAATTAAAACTTATATCTTTTTCATATTTTTTTATTTTAAAAAGTCATAATAATAAATTAAATCTTCAATATTTATATATTTTATCATTTTAACTTAATTTTTGTTAAATTTTATTATTAATCTTTTAAAAAGAATCAAATTATTATTTTTAAATGAAAGTACTAACTAAATTATTAAATTTTAACAATATTAATATTGTAATTTTATATACTATATCAACAAATAATTTTAAAACTAAAAAAATTAAAAAAATCATAGAAGGCTCATAAAAATAAAAAAAATATAAAGTACACTTAAATTGTTATGCTATGTTTAAAAATACAATATTTTAGTTAATATTTCTGATTTAAAAAACAATAATAGAATTTTTTTAGTTTGTAAGATTGAAAGAAAAATTTAATTAAAAAATAAAGATTAAATTAATAAAATATATAAACATTAAAAGTTAAATCTATCATTATATTTTTTCAAAATTTTGTATTTATTCCAATCATGAATATTTGGATACATTTTTAACTTTTTTTTCACCGGTTAAATTAAGTTATTACTTTCTGTAAATATACAAATATATGGAAGTTTTAGATTCGTGAATAATATATAGGGTGTAGGACTTTATTTACATATCAATTTGGATCGGTGTTGTGGCGGAGGGGTGAGAGAGTGCTCGGTGGAGTTTTGAGATCTGTTCTTGGAATCCAACCGAGCGCCAAGCTTTAGTTTTTGAACTCAGAAAATGGATTCACTGAAGAAACAAGCGTCAGCCGTATCCGATGTGGGAGCTTGGGCTATGAACGTTGTCAGTTCCGTTGGCCTTATTATGGCCAACAAGCAGCTCATGTCCCCTGCCGGTTATGCCTTCGTCTTTGGTCAGTTCCTCTTCTTCTTCTTTAACTTCCTTTATTTTGCAACCCCATTGTTGTTATATCCTTAACATTTTGCCTTTGTTCGTCTCAGATCTGGAATCTTTTCTACTTTCTCAGCCTCAATCCCCCCCTTCTTCTCACCATTCACTGCTTTCGGAGTTTTCTTTTTCTTGTTGTTTTAAATCTCTGGCAGATCCCTTGGAATTTCTCAATTTTTGATTCTGGGTAAAAATGGATTTGTTGTTTACTGAATAGAAAAAAAAAGTAGCCGAAGTTCAATTTTGCTTGCATTTCAAGGTTCTTGAAATTTAATTACTTCAGATTGGCTCCATTGATCCTTTCTTTTTTTAACTTCGGCCATGGATTATGGGAGTGTAAATGCAGATCTTCCCATACTTTTCTGCCAAAGTATGTAGGAACTAGTGGGTTGCTTATTGTTAACGTACTCCATCTCCTTTCATCACGATTGTGAACCCAGATCTTACAATCTTACATGTTTAAATTTCAGATCAATATGTTTTTTAAGTAATTCACGGAGAAACAAGTTCATGCTTCTGCTTTTTTAATCTTCTTTAGTTTGATCCCTTAACTGAAACTGGTTTGAAAGTTTGATGGGTGATGAGTTGAGAACTTGAAAGTTATCTCTTTTTATTCTACCTCAAAGTTCAAATTTGATCTCTCACAATGAAATTAATAGATATGCTTCACCCAAATTTACCAAAAATCTCCGGTAGTTCCATTTGTTTCTTAATGTATATTTGGCAATCTGGACTGGTTTAAATCTGAAAATATTTCTTGCATTTACAGCGACTACGTTAACTGGATTCCACTTTTCTATGACTGCCTTAATCGGTTTGGTATCAAATGCCACGGGTTACTCAACAAGAAAAAAAGTTCCTTTATGGGAGCTTCTTTGGTTCTCTATCGTTGCCAATACTTCAATCACCGGGATGAACTTGAGCCTCATGCTGAATTCAGTTGGATTTTATCAGGTAAATGAATTGCATTGCGATATAGATTTCATGTATTCTGGTCTGTCATTGTCATTGTCATTGCGATATAGATTTCGATGCTAATCCTAATGTTTATCATTATGATACAGATTTCAAAGCTAAGTATGATTCCAGTTGTTTGTGTGATGGAATGGATACTACACAGCAAACACTATTCGAACAAAGTCAAGATTTCTGTCCTTGTCGTGGTGGCTGGTGTTGGTGTTTGTACAGTCACTGATGTAAAAGTTAATGCTCAAGGATTTATTTGTGCCTGTGTCGCTGTCCTGTCTACCTCGTTACAGCAAATTGTAAGTATTCCTCAATTCTCCAAATTTTTTGTTCGGCTTGAGAGCTCTTTTAGTTTGTACCTTTAGTCACCTTACTATGCATAAGCCTTCAAATCATCATTACAATTTATGCATAATAAATTCAGATATTTGGAAACCTTGTTTTTCATTTTAGTTTGGTTATTTCAAATATCGATCGCATGCGTCAACTGCTCTTATGCCATCATGTCTGCTTCCTGCGGCAGCTGTAGTGATCTAGATTCTAGAACCTTCTATGTAACTCATATGAGAAGAACATTAGATGCTTAAGTTCATTCCAACCTACAACCTCCAAGGGTCTGGCTAGCATGCATGCCATTTGAGCTAACATTCAATTGGCAGTTGAGTGATTATGTTAGAGACCTGTAGGCTATGGCTTGAACAATAAGTAGCAACTTCCAGGGAATTGGACTATATTTATCAAACATTCTGTTAATTTGATTCTTACCCTTTAAGGTGTTATCAATTTAGATATATTTAATAACCAGTTTTATCAACCATGCTTTTGTTGGAACAGTCAATTGGCTCCCTACAAAAGAAGTACTCGATAGGCTCATTTGAATTGCTCAGTCAAACAGCTCCAATCCAAGCTCTGTCTCTTTTGTTGTTTGGTCCCTTTGTTGATTACTACCTCACTGGCAAATTACTAGCAAGTTACAAGTTCTCCTCAGCTGCATTTGTAAGTACCTCGTCTCACCAAAGCACTGCAAAACCATTTTCACATGCACACACACACATATATGCAGAAACACGTTATGGTACTAAGACTTGTGAGGAAAAATACTGATATGGCTATGAAATTTGGATGGTTGGGTACAATGTGCAGTTTTTCATACTACTATCGTGCTCGTTAGCGGTATTTTGCAATATAAGTCAGTATCTTTGCATCGGACGATTCTCCGCCACATCTTTCCAAGTCCTAGGCCACATGAAAACGGTTTGTGTATTGATATTGGGATGGCTACTCTTTGATTCGGAGCTGACACTGAAAAATATACTCGGGATGGCGATTGCCATCCTCGGCATGGTAGTCTACAGTTGGGCTGTTGAAGCTGATAAACAAACGGAATCCAAGGTTTCACCACTCCCCAAGGAAGCTTCTGAAGAAAATGTTGAATTGTTGAAACAACAGCAGCAATCGGACGGTTCTCCGCTCAAGGACGTTGAGCTGGGCAAATCTCAGCCTTAGATTTGTATGTTCTTCATTTTTTTGTTTCTTTTTTAAATATTGATTTGTTTAATGTTTTAAGCACTTGGAATTGGCTGTACAAATTTTAAATTTTTACTAATTTTTTTCCTACGTTTTTTTATATTTCATTGTAGTGAAGTCATTCCAGGATAAGATATTTTCTGATTGAAAAAAAAATTGTTATCTTAGTGTGATGATTTATTAGTTTATTTTTAAGTCTAAATTAATTTATAATTATATATTGTTAATTTTTAAATGTATAAATAAATTGATATGAAAATGGTAAGATAAAGGGGAAAAAAGAAGTAACTAAAGTGCATAGTTTAAGGTTGTTTGATGACGTCAGTAGCGAGGGGTAACAAACCTCGTATTGCGTGATAAAACTGTAGTGAAATGGGCATTCTTTTCAACTTACTCTTTTGTTACCTCATCTGTATGGGTCACGTGACCTTTAAATGATTGGAAGCTAAACAATTCAAAATTAATTATAACCCCGAGATGTCATGTTCAGTTTTTTACTCGCAGCGTAAATAAAATTTGTTTGAAAATTTAAATATAATTAAATTTTTGGTTAGAATTTTTTGAGTTGATTCAATTAAGTAATTTTAATTTCGAGTTTGAATTTTTTTTTATAATTCAAATAATTTGAATAATGGATTGGTGTAAATATCCTTTCGATTCTTATAAATTTTGAAAATGAGTAAATTGATTTTTTTCAACAATAATAAAAAAAAAATCAAAATCATTTTTAAAATTCCAAATTTTATATTTTTTAAAAAATTATAATTTTTAAATTTTTTTAAAGAATATATAAAAAAAGTTAAATGTTTAAAATGTTTCTAAAATAATAATTTTGAAGAACTAAATAAGTTAATTAATGATTTAAATTTATCATACTAAAATATTTTTTTCTTATTTTTCAAATTTAATATTTTTTAAAAAATTATAATTTTTTTAAAATTTTTTAAAGAATATATAAAATAATAATAATAATTTTGAAGAACTAAATAAGTTAATTAATGATTTAAGTTTATCACACTAAAATATTCTTTTTCTTATTTTGCTTTGAAAAAGTTTTCAAATATATATGGTTTCAAATTTATGTACTATAACATGGAATTAGTTATACTGTAACAAGACTTTAATCTGATTTGTTTAATTTTTTAATTTAACTTGAATAATTTCACTCGATTGGATTCGACTTAAATTTCATTTCACTTGACTCGATTAAATAAAATTCAAATCAAGTTAAGATAATAAATTAAGACTCGTCAACTTGATTAACTCAAAATTTTTTCACTCAATTCAATTCGATTGAACGTTGACCTCTAATGATGGGATTAATTATTGAAAAATACCTTAATTTTGACAATTCTTTTTCAATTAATTGAATGCATATATTGATTAGGGTTTTGCCATAGGCAATATGAGCTTTCCAATAATAAATAAATAGCAAAATGATTCCATCCTTTTAGAAAAGCATTTTAGCATTTGCTCAAATACCATATATTTTAAATTCCTTCTGCAACAACTGCATGTCTATATCAGGGATAATGATGAACCATTCGGCAATCTTTGTATCACATTATGGTTTATTTATTGGAAAATGCAAGATTAATATATTAAATAAAACACCTGAATAGTCTTATTAAAATTGCCTTTAAAGGTTTACTTTGGATTTATATTGATAAGTAATGATAATAAATTTAGTTTTTTACATTTACATTTTTATTCAATTTCGTCTTTACTCAGGTTAACCAAACTAATCCTCTATCTTTTATTGTCGGCATGGCAACATTTTTTTTCTAACATACCATATTAGAAAAATTTTAAAATTACAAGAATCATAAAAGAAATGTAAAAAGTTAAAACATTAAAATGATTTAATGGGCAAGATTTTAACAAAAGAATTATTTTGCTTCTTCATATAAAGATCAATTTGTCTTATCTTTTTAATATGCAATACAAGACATAATATAGCATAAAATCCGCTAGCATTTACCATAATAGTAAATAACAAACCAACAAGGAATCAGAATGAAGTACACATAAACTGTGAAATTCAGGATATATTTCTAACAAGAGTATGTTACAATTTTCTTTCTTTGTTTTTATATTCATTTGAAGGGCCTTTAAATATGTAATTTAAACAAAAATAGAAAGAAAAAAAAAAGCCAAAGCAACAGAGTGCTGCTACTAATCTGAATCCTTTTTGGTACAACAAAAGAGGCTTAGAACATATATATAAATCAAAATCGTTTTGGGTTTTCAGACTTGTATAAATTTGGACTGATCAATGAACATAATATCTTATAATGTTTGACAAAATGCAAATGCAGAGAGGATTTTTGCTTAGGACTTCGGATAGTTTTCTCACTCAACTTTCACAGTTGGTTCATCAATAGGCATTGGACTGACACCTACACCCTGCAAAAAACACAGTACCAAGACAACTTTTCAAAGCTGTGATATCGGTTTCTGAATGTGGTTGTGTGTTATATATGACGTGCTTGGACTCGGTCTCGGAGTCGGATATGTCTCATATATGAGTATGTGTGTGATATAGGTACAATCAATATTCTTCATATGATATATGGGTGTTACAGGCGGATACTACATAGGATACAAGGGAAAAAGAGTGTTTCATCCCGATGCTATTATGTTTTTCGAAAGTCCGTATATGTACTTACAGTTTCATTGGTTGCAGTATCAAATCCTCTAGTTTGTTCAATAGTTCCTTTTTGAAACTCCTAAGAGAATATAAGCAATAATAAGTATTTTTTTAGCAAAATAAATGAATCACGTCATAAATGCCCTAAATCACACAATAAAGAAAAAAATCTGATATCATAACATAGAGCATACCGGATCTTTCATCTCTGGTTCGATCACTTCTCTCTTTACTCTACTTGGAATGATGAACTTACTGAATAATTGTGATGAGTGGACCGCCAAAGACGAAAATAGAACACAATCAGAATCAGTAAGGGGTGCAAAACATGGAGAGAAAAAAGAAAGGAAAGACAAATACCGGTCCTCGTCAATATCCATGTCTGAATCAGAGTTCCATCTCTCATCTCCATCATCCTGATCTTCATCAGCCTGAATATTGTATAATGATTCAAAAAGCAAACAAGTATAAGAGCAAAGTTGATACGAGACTAATATGTAGCTTCGAGTAAACACAAGAAATGTATCAATGCAAACTACCACCAGTTGCATTACACGGGCAGAATACGATTTCTGCTCCAAAAATGCGTATAGCACATAATTTCCTCTTATCTATCTTTAAGATAAGATAAATCCATAATAGATGTTTATTATTTAACAATCAAGGAACCTAAAAGGAAAAAAAAGATTTACCAAGTAAAATGTGAAATGCCAACCATGGACACATAAAAGCACATGCAATTATGGAAAGAAAAATGAAAGCTTAGAACGGAAAATGCTGTAAATTTCCAGGGTAGATACCGGATGCAAACGAATGGTAGGGAAAAATTCAAGAAGTACTGGCAGAACACACCTCAGGAAGCTCGGTGTCAGGTACTTGTTCTTGAAACTGGACACTTGGTGCATGCTGAAGCTTTGAGAGATTGTCAAGTAGTTTATTGCGTATTTCTAGTAGTAACTGGAGTGAATTCTTGTTTTCCATGTTACTAGGGGAAACGTGAAGAGTATAATCAGGACCAAAATACTCATAATACTCGTGTTGAGGCATCTTGTCGTCAACTTCGACTCCAAGTGCAACTCCTGTCTGCTCACATTGACATTGATATAAATAAAGTAGTCCATCACAAACAAATTACAAATAGTTCTTCCATATTTCGAAAAGCATAATACGGTCAAAGTAGAAAAAATGAACCAATTTAAGTATTGTGTCATGAAATATACAATAAAGTTCTTTAGAAATGTGTATATGACTTGAGAAGCAGAAATGACCGATGGCATACAATAAATTTAACACCGATGTCCTATACCTTCTAAAGAAATAATTACCTCTTATCATTTCAAAATCCCAAAACTAAAGGTTTTCTTTTTTTAAATAGGGATTAAGAAGAACAAAAACAATTAAGCACTATGATTTGGACATCTTTGAACTTAAACAACATGGAGAAGGGAAGAGAGTAAAGGGTAAGGGGAGGGGGAGAGACATGTTGACCTAAAGGTCACCTTTACCGTGTATTAATATTTGATAAAAATCAGCAGACCAATCCTTTAAACCGATTAGTATATGTTAATCACTTGAAAATGTGATAGGTCAGCTACCTCATAGCACCAACAGCGAGCAACATTCCGAATGGTATAGCCACCACCGCCTACAAGCAACAACGGAACGTTGAATGATCTCATAAATTTAACGCACTCTGCATGGCCCTTGATTGAAAGATTGAAACACCCCAACCGATCTCCAGAAAGGGAGTCAGCACCACATTGAAGGACCACAGCCCCAGGCCTAAAAACTTCCATAACTTTACTGATAATTGGCTTAAACAAGTAATGATAACTCTCATCATCAATCCCATCATCCAAAGGAACGTTGAGGGAATAGTATTTCCCTTTGGAACATCCAATGTCACGTATATCACCTGTACCAGGAAAATAATCCCCAAATTTATGAAATGAAACGGTCATGACCCTGTCAGTTGAATAGAATGCTTCCTCCACACCATCTCCATGGTGGATATCAATATCAACGTATAGAACACGCTGTAACAAAGAGAAAGGAAAAGCATTATCAATGACAGACAATTCGACATAAAATTGTTACTGGTGAAAAAACATAAATCTGTACACCCTAGGAGGAAATGCGAGAAATGAACAATTAAGCATTTATATTTATTATTAGGTGCCTACTATAGCATCCCTCTTCAATGGTTGCCAGTTGGCAACAGCACATCTAAGTTGCAATTAATACAATATTGCAAGACAAATTGCGAAAAAGGCAACACATATCACATTGGCCTGGATAAGATTGGTACAAGTGGATTGTTTTCAGGCATGAAGAGTTCACTCATGTAACAAAAGAAAAAGTGTAAATCAGTGAAGGAAAGCTAGACAGATAATAAGGAATTACGGTACCGAATACGTACCTGATGCTGCTTAAGAAGTTCCAGAATTGCAAGGACAATATCATTGACATAGCAAAACCCCGAAGCCTCGCACTTCTTTGCATGATGCAAGCCACCAGCCCAATTTATGGCAATGTCACAGAAACCATGGTTCAATTTAACAGCACCACCAATAGACCCACCTGCATATGTTTGACAGAAGGAGAAAAGGCCATCGAAGACTGGACAATCCTCACCAACATTAAAGCGCTTGAGCTGCCTGAGCTGATCCTGCTGTGTTTCAGGGGTTACGTTGTGGAGAAAGTTCACGTAATCATCAGCATGGAAGCGGCAAAGATCCCGATCCCTGGCAGGGACAGGCTTGTGAACTTGCATATGCTGAAGCAGCCCATAGTGTGCTAAAAGGGCATGAGTCATTCGAATCCTGTGAGGCTTCATAGGATGACCTTGTCCATAATAGTAGTTCCCCACCTCAGGGTCATAGAAATAGAGCACCTTCCTCTTAACCCCATCAGGTCCCGAAGATAACGAATTCCCTCCAGTTTCCATCAAATAATAAGGCTTCGAATGATCGATTGAATCTAAGTTTGCTCTCTTATATTCTTCTTCTTCTGCTCTCATGAAAATCCTAATTAGATTTACTGATAAATCCACAAACTACACTCAATTGACATCTCAAAGACAAAGAATTGAAGAAGAACTAGGCTCATTCAACTCCATTCAAGCATATAAACACGTAAAGGGTCACAAATAAGAACCCAAAAAATTACGAGAATTACCAGGGAAAAGTAAAAGAAAACTAAATTTACTAGCTTTTCACCAATAACAAATAAAATGAACAACGAAACAAAGTTTGCTTCGTAAACCACAATCCAATCGGATTAAACTCACATATATGCCCAGAATAAAGCCAGAACCTTTGATCATCACGATGAACATTGATGAACAAAACAAGCATATTTACAAACTGAACAAAGAGCAGAACAAAGCCATCCAAAGTTTCGAACAAACAAAAGCACATCAAGGAAGGAAAAAAAAACTGGGAAATAAATGACAGTTAAAAATAAAAATAAAATAAAATCGATAGGCTTTCACAGTCTAACTTAGAACCAAAGAAATCAACCATTTTTAAAACGAAACCCAGAATGTAAAGAACGTTATTTTTACCTACAGAAGAGGAATTAAAAGGGTTTTGTTCTTTACCTTCGTTGATTCAGAACAACGTCTGCGGTTGCTGAATGGTTTAAGCACAGAGAAAATGAGAAGCAAATCAATGTGCAGCAGTAGGGAGATTTTGACGAAGGCAGCAATGGCTGTTTTAAAGTTTAGATGGTCTTTATTTATTTCATGCGGAACGGTCCAAGATAAACCGGTTCGAAAAGGATTGGGATGTAATTTCTAGAAAATTTGATGCGTTGGCACCAAATAAATATCAAGGATTATTACGTCCTTAAAATCCTTGGATTATTTTTGTTTTGCTTATTGGTCCTTTCCATATTCTCTCTAGCGTTAACCAGATTTTTTTTTTAATAATTTCATTATAGATTCTGCTCGTATCTGTTCTTTTTAACACAATGCTTAGAATTATTCATAGTCTTTTTCCAACTCATAAATAGGAGAATAATGCACTTCAAGACACTCGAACCCACGTACTCCTGCATTGACAACAATGTCATGCCAATCGAGATAAGATTCAATCCACAGGGCTAACCAGATTTTTAAATAAAATGCATATATTAGTTTTTCTAATACTAGATTATCCTAGGTGTAAATGTATGTGTGACAAATTTATAAAAAAATTGATGTAAAATTTAAGCCTGAAAATGGTAAATGGTAAAATTGAAATAGTAAATATTATAATTATTTGAGTTAAAATCACGTTACGTGTATGTATTTTTTTTAGATTTTATATAGTATATTATTGAAATAATTTTTAAAGCTTATGAAAATATGTGTTTTTTTCCTGTAAATTCACAATTAAATTGGATCACAGTTAATGGGTGACATCAATTGAGTCAAACTCTTAAATAATACTAGAAATTCCATCACAGGCATATGTATGAGGAAATAATGAACTTAAAATAGAAATATGTGTTTAAAAATAATATACAATAAATAATGAAATGGATGGTTTGAAACTAATTAATAATCACATATAACATATGTATGATATTAAAATGAAAAAAATTAAATTGTGAGTAAAATAAAATTTAAACACAAAGTCGTATTTAATTAAGAATACTGCATGAATACAATTGTTTATTATTATTTTGTCATTAACCTTGAGTTGATGTCGAGTTCCTTTATAGCACTAACTCAATCAACACCTTTATCAATATACACAAATATATAAAACATTAGAAGATAATTTAGGGATGTGATTACCAATAATGAAATATTACAATGTTTGGTATATCGAGTAATTAAATGCATATTTAATAAAATTTATTATTTAAAAATATTTAAAATTTATATTTAATATATTAAAATATTAACATGTTATAATAAATTATTTTTATATTCTTATTAAAATATAATCATATTAATTAATTTAAACATTATTTAAATGCATAATTGTTACTTTATAATATAATATTTAAAATGAACATTTTATTTTTCAAAAACATTTTTGACAGCAATACTAAACATTCAAATCTTAAACCAAAATTTTCAAAAGTATTTCTCGAAAACATTTTTTTACTGTGCTTTTTAAAAACACTTTTAAAAAGCAATGCTAAATTAGATCGTATTTTACAACTCCTTCCTTTGACGAACTTTTCCATTACTTGATTGTTGTTTTCTTTTATTACCCAAAATAATTACCATTTTCATAAATAAAAATGAAAAGAGATTATATAAAACTGTAATTCTACATCATCCCTATCAATTTTTCAATAGAAGAATGACAAATCAGATTTTTCCTCTTAATTTTCAGCTTTTTTAGTTGGATTTAAATTTCTTAAAAAGGAAAAAGCTGAAAATCATTTGTCATTCCCCTATTAAAAAGGGATAGAGATGAGATAAAATCACAATTTCATACAATCCTTACTCAAATAGTAATATGAAATTTGCACATTAAGGTAATGAAAACTGACACATGTCAAGCAATAACCCTCCTGTTGTGCCCTTAATAGCCCTATACAGAGGTGATCATGGGCCGAATTGGGTCAGATTCGAGTCGAGTTTCAATAAAATTTTAAATTCATTTTTTAGGCCCGAGCCCGGTTCGGCCCGACCCATATTAATTTTTTTAAGATTATTTTATAATATAAATAATTTTAAAATATGATATATCAAATACACTAAAAATATTAAAATAAATATTAAAACAACAAACAAATTAAAAACGATATTAAAACAATTCGTAAAACAACAAACAAATTGAAAATACAAAAAGCACCCTTTATATTAAGATAGTTATAACTAAAATAGTAGCAAAATTAATGATAAAACAAAATTTCTACAATATCCAAATAATATTAATAATGGATGCCAAATAATAATAAAAAGGGTAGCAAAATAACATAAACAAACAGAATATTAGAATATTTACAAATTGAAAACTTTCATTATTCAAATATCAAAATACAGAGTATCAAATAAATAAGAGAATCGGTATGATTTTAAGTTAAAACACAAAAGCTTCATGGCTTTTGTTAACAAGAGAGCTAACCTTTTTTTTTTTGGATGGATTTGACAAACAATTTATGAGATTTGAGAGATTTGTTTTGTTTTTGTCAAATTTAGATATTCATGCACAGAGAAGCTAAGGGAAAAGTTGCTAGTATTTTTTTTTTTGATGGATTTGACAAGCAATTGAAGAGATTTGGATAATCAAGTGAAAGGAGAGAGATGGACCCTTAGACGTGGGATTAGTCAGTGAGGAGTACTATTAGGAGGCTGAGGGAGCAAAACGAGATTTGGGGGATTTGTTTTGTCTTTGTCAAATTTGTTTGCATGTATTGCATGCTTTTATCTTTTTATTAAAATTTATTTTCTTTGTTTTATTTGCTTTATCTTTCAATTCAATCATTATTACAAGCAAAAAAAAAATTAGTATTAAAAATAAAAATAAAATTATTATTATAAATTCGGGCCAAGTCGGGCTGGGCTCGGATAAAAAAATAAAAAAATAAGGCTTGACCCATTTTAAAAATAGGCATTGTTTTTTGTCTAAACTCATTTTTTGGGTCTACATTTTTACCCAAATTCACTCATTTTTCGGGTGAGCTTTTGGGCCGGGCCGGATAGCCCAGCCCATGATCACCTCTAGCCCTATAGAATACCTTAAACATCAGATTGGTTTATTCTATTCTCCTCTTTCTCGTTTCCACGCTATGCATATCAAATATGGCAATGCCCCATGGCTTCAATTCAATCACGACAACCCATAGCATGTGCTTTTTTGCACAACAACAAAAAAAAAAAATCATTGATAGCACAAGTGAGTTCATGGTCTCTGTGTTCTTCTTTGTTCAAATTTCGGAAACTTAAAAAAAGAAAAAGAAAACATAGAGAATTAATGAAGTAAGTACATATACATAGAGAACAGTTATCTCCTACCATGCCTGTTATCTCTTGTTTTTCCCCACTCATGCATGCAAAGGTGAAGCTTCTTACTTGCTACAAGAAAATCCATGCCCTGCAATGGAGTCAATATGCTAAGTAATTCCTTCAAAGTGCTTAGCCTCAACTTATCAGCCTCCTGCAAAATATTCGCCATAGAGCTCTCGTGTTCATCCAATGCATGGTCTACTTCCCCACTCGTTTCTCCCACTCGGCTCATCCTTTTAGCAACAATGGCAATCGGTTGGTCTGCAATGTTCTCTTGCAACCCCACCAACTTATTCGATAGCTTCTCTTCTTCCTTAATCGTCTTCATGTGCAAATCATTTATCATTCTCAGCTGTGCAGCCGAAATCTGCCCAAGGTTTCCTCTAGCCAAGCCTTGGATGATTTCACTGAGCTGAAACTCCATTTGTGACCCACAGAGTGCATAAGTGAGTCGAATGTAAATTGAAGGTCTACAACCAGCTAGCCAAAGCAACGAGTTCTCCAAGGCAGTGTTCCATGAAGGTGAAAACAAGCCAGAAATATCCAGGCGAGATAGTTGAGCTCTCTTGTCGATATACTCTTGGAAATTGCTGATAGACTTCTCAGTGAGTTGAGCACAAGTGGTGTCCGTTAAATCGCCTCCACCATTTTCGTTCTGGTTAAGAGCTCGGAGAAGCTGGTTGAGTTCTTGTTCTTGAATAGCCATCCATTCGTGAAAACAACGTTGCAGGATTTGATCATCGCTGGCCATATCTCAACGCTGAATTGAAGCATATGAAGCAGCTTTTTGGGGTTTGTAGCTAATATATGTTGAAGCGGTGAGCATATAACAACACAATTAACATGTGAAAAGGATCCAAAAGGTTACAAAAGAATGAACGGAGGGGATGTAAGTGTAGATTTCTGTGTGTTTCTGTGAGAAAAGACAAAGTTTTCAATCTTGTTTTTTTATTAGCATATATTGCATTTTGCATCGGTTATTCATTGAATTTGAGAGAGTTGGAGTTTTTTGTGGTGGTGATGCTCCAATGTGCGTTTCAAAATGTAGCAAGACTCCACGATGAACCAAATGGGTGTCATCGCTATAAAACAATACTACTAATTCATGAGCTGTTTCATGTGATGTGATGTGAGTGAACGAGGAAACCTCTAATCACCCATATAACATGATTAATTTATGTTAATAAATATGAGCATTTGAACTAAGCTATTTTAGCAAGGAAGAAGACGTAACCTTGAAACCCTATAAATGCAGTTTTTCTAATTCAATAATGGTAACAGTTTTTAAAATTAATGTTTTTAATCTTTAATCTTATATAATTAAATTTGATCATTAATCAGGTCAGGTCAATACAAAATTTTAAGGTAATTTTTTAGACCCGAATTCGATGGGCTTAAAATTTTGTCTAAACTCGGATTAAATTAAAAATACTAAATTCAAATCCGGCCCAACCCATCCATATTAAATTTTTTAAAATTTATTTTTATATAAAAACAAATTTTAAAAATATAAAAGATAAAAATATAACAAAAGAATGAATCAAAACTTGGTTTGCATCCTCCATTATAGACTACGATTTTCTTTGTTCCTGTCTTAGAAAGATGCCTTGATTTTATTGAAACTGAATTTATTGAACTTTTTTAAAGTTCGTTTCCAGGAGCTTCTTGTTTAATATTTTACAATACAAGATCATAAATATCATTTTTATTTATTTTGCTGACTCCATTTATTTCAATTTCTCTTCGAAAAAATGAACTAAATTCCCCAAATTTTCTTCTCTTAAAACCAACTAAGGAAAAAAGAAAGTATATGCATGTGATTCTAGTTGGGCCGAGCCTAAGCCCAAGTTAAAAATTTCCTACACAAGATTCCGCTTTTCAAACTTACCTTCAAACTTGAATAGATAACCTGAACTAAAAAACGTCCACCCTTATCACGGGGATCAAGCATCATAATTAATAAACCTCTTAGCCACTGTCAATATGAGAGACCAATAAAAATATAAACTTAAAAATGAAGAAAATTAACAATGCCTGTTGCATGTTACAGCCAACAAATGAACGGCTGAAACCCAAATGCATGATTGTGTACATAATTAATATGATGATTATATGTGATCATTTCTACAAAAGGCTCCCGAATCTACATTCATAAACATACAATTAAGTTCTCAAACTAAAATCCAGAAAGAGTTTTCACAACAGATGAGACACCAAAACCAACCCCAATACAAATGGCAATCCGCAACCACTCTCGGTCATAACCTACTTTGTGGCCTGTGCAATTATATTGCTAATGGAACTGGCCTGCTCTTTCGCGGTCTCCACCAGTGAATCCTACAGTTCAACGAAACAATTCTCTCAGAAAATTAGAACTTAGGATACACGACATGGAGGACGTTTTAACAATGAAAAAATAAAAAGTCTACCTGTGCAGCTATTAAACGTGCAACAGTTTTCTTGCTCGACTCTTGAAGTTCACCAGCAAGTAAGAGTTCATCCAATATATAATACGCCTTCAATGTCAAATAGCAGCAAAGAGTTAAGCAAAGACCTCATTTTAACATCTATGATCTCCTTTTGACAACAATGCTATTTACTTCCAAATACATTTGGAATGACCACTTATCATATAAGTCATCTATAAGGGGGAAAAAAGAGAGGAGCTACAAAATGGTACACTCAAGTCTACATCAAAATTGCACATGTACCTCCTATTTTCAGAAACCACATTTTGTTCTGAAAATTTAAGCAATTATCAGAGTTCACAAGCAGACATAACACAAACAACTTGTGTTGATGACCAAAAAGACAAGCAAATGCTAGTTCCTTGAATCATGGAGAAAACAGATTCCATAACAAAAATGTATTAAACTTTTGGGGAAATAAGGAAATGTTAAAAAAAAAGCCTTTTCTCAGAGATATCAGATTCCCATAGAAGAAGGCGAAAGCCAACCAATAGAAATCTTAACTACATAATTCCTTTACTCAAGCACATGGTTAACTTGCCACCACAAGGTTCAATTTTGGCAAGTAGCCAAAATAAAAAATTATGGTGCCATGCTGGAAGAAGATGCACCCAAATCAATCAAATGATGGCATCAATTCAGAGAGATGCACATTAGGTGCTTCCTAAGGATACTTGAGACCAGAGAAAATCAAGAGACACACTGGTATGGGAGCAAGTATGGAAAATTTAAAGTTGACCGTTTACGATTTAAATAAATGCAATAGGATATAGAATGGTATGTTAAAGAAGGAGAAGAATAGAGCAGTAACGGAGCTGGAGGATAACTGCTGCTAAAGATTACATGAATAAGAGCACTTTCAACATAAACTCAAGGATTTAGATGTAAATTGCTCTGAAAGAAAAAGAGGAAAGATAACCCTAACAACAGGTACATGAAAAGCACAGTAACTGTACCTTATGGAAGTTGAAGATTAAATCCAATTCACAGACCTGTATAAAAAATTAATTCACAATCAGATAAAATATAGTGGAACAATAAGAAACCCACGAAAAGTCAAGTTTTACTTCACTCACACTGCCAAAGTATCGATCAAGTATCTCAACATAGTGATGAATGATTTCTAGAACCTCTAATTCGTTGTCATCCTGATCAATGCACATGCAGAAGTAAAGACTAGCATATCTGTGCATAAATTAGCCAAACTCAGTTGATAAATCTCTGAAACAGTCAAATACATTCTTAATAAAACAAGTCTCACAGACATATTGTAGTATTACCTTTTATAAACAACTTTAAATCCTCTCCAATCCACAAAATTACAGAGTTTTGGCCCTCTATTGAGAATCACCCCACCAAGCTCACGGATAACCTTCTCAAAATGCATTGTTATAAAGCATTAATATAATGAGGACAAAACCAGCTTCAAAAAAAGCACTAACAAAGTACTTAAGACAGAAAAGCGCACAAGATTCTTGTAATTTATAAAGAAGTTTTCCTTTAAGCACAAACTATACAAAAATAATCAATGAAGTTATTCAAGTGTGCTAGCCGTACCTTTGTTCTTTCCTTTTGAGAATAAGGAGAATACCATTTTGTCAACCTAACTTTCCCTTGTCGACTAATTAAAAGTACAAAGTGAATCTGAAACACAAAAGAGGCTCATAGGTTATAGATAATAGCAATGCAATAAGTCAACAACCTAAAGATGAAGATTGATTCTAGGTTTCTAAGGTGAAATTAAACAATTGTACACGATAAAGAAAAAGGAATATATGTCACTGGGACAATCGGATCTCGAAATTAATACAATTTCATTTACTATGAGGGCCGGGAGTCATCTTACAATCAGAAACTGTGAATGTAAGCTCCTTTTGTAATCTATATGAATTTCTAGTTATAGAGCTTGATTAGTAAAATGAAGCTGTTGCCATCCTCTTAGCATGATTCTTCATGGAAAACCTTTCAACAGCTAAAGTATAAAGCATGACGTTTCCTTTGTATTGAAAATAACTTAACAGTATTCACCAAAAAATAAATAAATAACTTAACAGTTTGCGTCCAATACTCTAAAAAGGGGGGGGAGAAATATGATATCTTTAATATGGATAATGTTACCCTGAAAATAAGGTTTTATCAAACAGAAAATTTTAACAATTATAACATAGTAAAACTAGAAAAAAGGTCTTACTGTGACAACTAGAACCCAAAATTAATACAAATTCATGGTTTGCTAGCACTATGGGAGCCAGGAATCACCCTATAAAAAATGAGCTAAATCAACATTATCGCCTGCAGTCATAGCCAATCTTCAAGAAACTATAAATTCAAGCACCTTATGTGATCTATATGAATTTCTAGTTATAGCTTATAGCGTCTGATTAGTAACATGCAGCAGTGGCCATCTTCTAAGCATGCTTCTTTATGAAGATATGTTCAACATCTAAGTATAAAACATGACATTTTCTACATATAAAAAAAAAACCTCTACACTTTACATCCGCTGGGGGAAAAGGCAATATGCTATCTTCAATATGATTAATGTCTCACAGAAATGTGAAACCCTTAGAAAAATAAGGTTCTATCAAACAGAAAAATTATAGAAACAGCCAGAATTAAGTCGTCAAACTCGAATATCCCAAAATGCAAAGTATCCATTAAACAGAAATGCTTAAGTACGAATTAATATGATTAAAAATCAGAAGAAAAAAAAGAAATAAGTTGGATCTACTATCAAAATTAATCAATTAAATTGAACTATAAAAGAAGATAAGCTAACGATAAAAAAAACAAACATTTCAGCAGAAACAAGTTGCAGATCCAAAGAGAAACGAGAAGGCGCAAAGCTTAGACTCAAACAACAACAGCATGACGAGGAATTTCATGATCATAACATAATAATAAAATTCATGATCCGAAAAATTCAAAACCTGAACAGCGTCAATAAGCAAGAAAAAGCAGATCCATGTTTAGCGTTTTAAAAAAAAGATTGAAATAAGATCATAACCAATTCACCGAATAATCATAAATAAAAGGAACTATGAGATAGAGAGATAGTTACCATCCTTGATATAGCCGAAAGAAAAAGTCCAAATGGAAATCTGGATTTTCCGAAAGCACCGAAGCCGGGATCCCGATTCGGATTTCTGCTGCCGTTGCTGCGCTGCGATTTCTATATTTATATTTGGACAATTTAAATCCTTCATTAACAAAAGTTCAATTGATTCGAAGCTGATCTGGTAAATTTGGGTTTGGGCTGGATTAGATAATGGCTAAACCCAATATGAGAAGTAATGAGCGGTCTAACTTTTCACTGTGAAAAAAGTAGACCAGTCCACAGTCTAGGCCGGTCCACAAGCCCATTTCTTTTTTGGTCAGACTCTCTGAATTATTCTTTGGGTAAATTTCAAAATAGTCACTTTTGATTGTTTCAGGTTACATTTTAATTACATATTTTTGAAATATTACGTTTTAATCATTTAAGTTATTGTATTATAACATTAACAATAATACTCATGTCAATCAAGTTAGACTCAATCCGCTAGTTGTGCCTTTTTTCTTTCATCTAATGAAATCTAGATGTTAAAAAAGAAGAAGATAAAATTGCAAGCCATGCACGTGCACACCAAATGATATGAGAGAAATTAGATTGAGAAGCCCAAAGCAAGATGTGGATAATCAACCTACACCATCAGATATTTTCCAAGTCAATGTGAATTTTTCTTTTTCTTTTTTCTTTTGGGGATAATATATAACAAATTAAAAGATAAATAATCATTATTACAAATTTATTTAATTGGAAATTAAATTTTGAAAGGTTTTTAATAATTTTATTATAGATTTTGATTATATCCAATCTCTTTAAGATAATACTTAAAATTATTCATAGTGTCTCTCCAATACATAAATAGGAAGATAAAGTATTTCAGTACATTCGAATCCACGTTTTTCTACAATGACAATAATACTCATGCTAGTCGAGCTAAAATTCAATCGACTACAAAATTTTTATTTAAATATATATAAGTTTGGCTTACCGTTTATCACAATTAAAGATAATATTATATATGTTGACTTACGAATAATGAATTGAATCGTTATTATTTTTATATTTTTTTAGAACATTAGTCATCATAATTTATATGTATAAAATTCATAAATTAATTTTTAAAATTTTATATTAAATAAAAATAATAATGAAAGGGGAGCTTCACCCATCATAGAATCTAATCTAATGGGAAAAACTAGTTGGATGGATGGACCCTCCAACATATTCGCATATAGATCTAGCAACTCATCAATTATTAGAACTAATTTGATCTAAATTTATTTTAAGTGGTTGATTCAAATAATATTAAATAAATATATTTTAGAATTTTATTATTTATAATTTTTTTAATTTTTTTATGAATTACAATAACAATTTTAATAATAACGCGATAAACATTCTGATTATTAAACCAACACGAAATTCTCTTTAAAAATTTTAAATTATGCTATATATAAAAAAAAATATTAGTACTAATATTATTATATCGAATTCCCTTCCGTTGACTTTGATATTTAGCTGCCCCTTAGTTATCATCATTAAGACATTTCTGCCCTAATCAACCTTCCCCTTGTTAAAAAGTTAAGCGATTAAATTTGAATTTGATCCCAAAATTGATATGTTAATTTTACAATTTGATCCTCGTATTTTATAAATATTGGTAATTTCGTATAATTGGTTAACAATACTGTTAAACGTTATCCTTAAATCACTTACTTGAACATAAACAGGTCAATAATTCATATACAAGAGTAATAAAATCTAACAAGTCTAGTCAACGATTTATATGCAACAAATTAGCAAAAATCAATTGCAAAAGTTGATGTGTTTACCAACTTCATAAAATGTGAGGATAGAATTTTAACAAATTAAAGTAGATGGACTAAATTTTCATATAAAGTAGAGAGATTAAATTTAGAATTAAACCTTAAACTTAACTTATCTACAATTTAATTAGAAAAAAGGTAAACTACACCATTAGTTCCTAAACTATGAGTAAATTTTTGTTTTGGTCATTTAACTAAAAAAGTTACAATTTGATCATTAAATTATTCGAAAGTCTTCATTAGTCACTAGTTTGTTAAGTTTTTTTTTAAAAGTTTCGTTAGTGAGCTCTAAGCAATAATTCGACGATCGGTACAGTAAATCAATACCCAAATACGAGTAGAAGAACATACATTAGATCCAAGTTGATTTGACGGTCAATGTCATAGTTAAGAGAAAAAGTTTTTTAATTTTGATTCGCAAATTCATGATGTCCAAAGTTGTTTCATAAAAGAAAGAAAAAAACTAAATTGTAGGAAAGAAGACAAAAGTGAGCTTTTAATTGGTCTAATGACTTAAATGAAAAGTTTTGAATACTTTAGTGACCAAATTGAAATTTTATTTTAATTGAGTGATTAAAACAAAAAAGAAAAAAGAAAGAAAGAATTGCAATATATGGAAAAAAAATTGTTCTTATTTCTCTAGACATGAAAGAATTTGTTATTGAAATTTACAAATATCTACTCTGAATTTCGATTTAGTCAAAAGGAAAGCCATGAAGAAACCAAATCGGCGGCTGAATATGAAGCAATGTCTCCACATTTTGTATGAGGAGAAGTGACATTATTAAACAAGACAGATCTGCAAAGTGGGCAAGTGAAGCGGCCGCGTTCCATCCATTTCTCAATGCAATTCATATGAAAAACATGTTTGCATTTCTGGATTTGGCTCACTGCATCGTCGTTATCCAACTCCACCAAGCAAATGGAACACACTTCCTCTTCCGCAGCGTTGCAGCATCCGGCGGAAAACTTCAAATCTTCAAACCTCGCCACCGGAAGACAAACATTGATCGTCCCGCAGCTCTGTTCAGCTCCATACCATGGGAAAACAAAACCAAGCAGGCTTAAAACGAATCTATTGAACTGAATAAACGGGATCCATACACAAGTGTAGAAAATCAAGGCCGCCGTGCATGAACCCGAGTTAGAACACAGTAAAGAAATCATTTTCTTCTTATTCTTTAGAACAAACGAATTCAGCAATGAGTAGTTTGGAGTTTGATATGGAAAATGAAAGCAAGCATATGTTTATATAGGCACAGTGGGTAACTTAAAAAGAACATGCTAGTCTTCCCCCAAATACTCCATTTCGAGCAAAGATTTTGACTTTTTCCTTTGGGGGATTTCATCATTGAAAGAAAATATTTTTATTGACCCCAAGAAAATATAAATTAAAAAATGATTATAATACTCAAGTCGTACTGGTTTTTATATTTTTTGGGTGGTTATCGAACTCTGATATCGGCGAGTGTGCAGGGCCGGCGCCGACCCCACATCCTCTGAGTCGTCCCTTTCCATGCTTCCAGCCAAAGCAATAAGCGAGCATGCTATTTTAGTAATAAATATTATTCCATTAAACATGTTAACCCTAAAGCCTAAACCGCCAAAGCCACCCAAATATATAATATTTAGCCCAAGATGTATGGAGCATTTTTAATATTTACGTGTCCTGCCTCGCCTTAATATTTTATTCTATATATTTTTATTTTAAAAATCAATTTTTTAAGTCGATTGAATCTTCGCTCGATTGATATAAATTTTGTTATCAATACAAAATGACGTGAATTTATATACGTTAAAAAGTATTATCTTCTTATTTATAAATTTTAGGAATTAAAATTAATAAAGAAAATCAAGTTGGTTTAATTAGAGAATTTAATAGGTAAATTCCAACTGAGAATATGGTAGTTTAATGTATAGTTGGTGGCACCAATGTCAAATTTCTCTATAATCAACTTGCTAATGAGAAATGGACAGTCATATTTTGTCGTATGTATAAGCTCACCATGGTTGACCTTAGCCGGTAATACATCCACCCTGAATTGCCTCCTTAATTCCTGTTTTGCATTTTCTTTGTAAAATTCCATTAGAGGCTCTTGTATTAAGAGTTTGATTGTATTTTAGTTTTTTATTCAAAAAATAGATAAATTAATCCTCGTACGTTAGATAAAATAGTAAATTGGTTATTCTCTTAATAAATTCATTCATTTTTACTATTAAAAATTGGTCCTTATACGTCAGCATGAGGTATACGTGATTTTTCTCTTAGTTAAATTAATTTTTAACAATATAAATGAATGAAAATTTTAACAATTTTTTTATCTAATATACAAGGACTAATTTATTATTTTTTAAGAAAAAAGACGGGAATGGAACTTGACTCATAATTTTAGAGCTTCTATAGTAGTTTGACCTATTTTAATTTTTCTTAAAAAATTATTGAATTGCTTAAATCGGAAATTATTCGTCAATTATTATAAATTAATAAAAGAAAAGAAGTCGTCGCCACCACTTATCACACTTTAACAAATCAAAACCGGCTAATTTGATGGTTTAAATATATGAAGTTTAATATTATCATTATTTTTAATATTAAATAAATAATATATTCAAATTTACAAGTCAAGTAAAAGATTAAATTTAAAAATCTAAAGCTTTCATCTAATCTAACTTATGAAGGAGAAATTATTCTAAGGAATCTTCTCATCACATCATTTATGATTCTTTTCAATTATTTAATGATATTTTAATAAGTTTTTTCATACTGTTAATATATAATTTTGATAATTTTTACCCCGAATCTTGAACCCTAAATCATAAACTTTAAGCTTAAACCGTAAATCATAAACCTCGAACTTAAACCATAAACTCAAAATCTCAAACTTAAACCCTAAACCTTAAGTTTAAGGTTCGAGTTTGAGGTCTAGAATTTATAGATTTAGGGTTTTAGGGTTCAATGTCAAAGTCCAAAGTTCGAAGATTGAGATTTATGATTCAGTGTTCAAGGTGAAAGATTAAAAAAATACCAAAATCATGTGTGAATGACATAAAAAAATTACTGAAATGTCATTAAATAACTGAAAAAAATCATAGATGATATGATACCATTACGGTCCTATTCCATCCCAATGAATTAAACGTGGTGTAAGGTATCAAGATGCAATTGAATAATTTTAAATTTTAAATATAACATAAAATATTATATCTCACAAAGAAAAACTACTTTCAATTTCATAATTTAAAGGTGCAATGTTGCAAATGAAACTTTAGCTTAATAAAAAAAATTATGGGTTTAAGATTTTTATACCACATATTTGAATTTCATTATAATTTAAATTTCGTTAGATATGATAATTTTTTATTTAAAACTATTTAGATAATTATATATTTTGAAGGTGCAATGTCACATGCATGTCAAGTTTAACTTGGGGGAAGGCAATGTTTAAAGGCAAGATATACGTGGGTTGGTTTCCTGGAGGAAGAGCAGGCAGGCAAACAGCAGCACGTGGTGTTTTATCGAAGTCACGCAAAAACATTTTCGTATGTTTATGAAAGCCCAGAAACATTAATGAAGGGGAAAACCAGATGCAGGAAAAGGGAAAACCCACAGGTTTCCTTCCAAATCCTGCCCTACTTTACACAATGTTTTGTAATATACGAGGATAATTAAATATGTATGGGATGACCGACCATATCCCAAACATCTCTTCACGGATTTCTTCTCAATCCCATCGCTGAGTTGTTCTTTACCAGCACCCAATTTAGGGGCTCCCTTTTTAGGCTAAATTATAATAGAAGTCACTCAATTATGAATTTTTTTCTTTTTTGTCACTCAACTTTATAAAATTGTTACTTAATTATTAGTAAATTTCTTTTTTAATCACTCAATTATTTAATTTTGATTCTTTGTCACTAGTTGGCTAACATAAAAACGAAAACACTAAAAAATCCAATATAATTGATTGTAGAGGTGTTTATGGGCCGGGTCGGGTCCAAATATGATATTAATATTTTTTTACTTGTCTAAACTCGGCTCGACCCGAAATATGAGTTTAATTTTTTTTCAAACCCGTTCATATTTGCAAAAGATTAATCCACACCTATTTTAGGCCCACTAATATTATTTTTTAATTTTTTAAAAACTATTTATATTATATTATTTCAATATTTAATAATTTTATACATTTTTTATTTATTGAAAATTTTTAACCATATTTTAAAGTAAATAAAATTCTTATATTTGGGCTCTTGTAAAATTATAATTTTTATTAGAAAATCTTGAATTGAATTGTTAATTTTTTTGAAATTGTCAAAATTTAAAAAATATATTTATTTTATCTATTACTGCTGGCAGCAATGAGTAATTGTGGGAGTTGTCTCAAAAAGTAAAAGACTGGTTATGAAATATAATTTATTGCAATAGCGTGAGTAAACTCCGATCAAAGGATTAAAAGAAAAGAATATACTGAAATTATTATGTTTACGAATGAGCCCAAATTGAAAATTTAGTATTTAGGCTCCGGCCCTGCTAAAAATTACCAGTCAAGATGGGAATCAAAACAGACAGATGAACTTGTTTAGATGAATCTGAAATGTATCTGGATTAGTTTGAGAAGTGCGTTGGAATGAAACAATGCCTGGTCACGTGTTGTAATTGCAGAGGCAGCAAATGGATACGCCAGCAGAGTATATTCCATTCGATGAGTCTTGGAAGGCTGTCAAATTTTTTATCCTTTGAAACGAAAGTTCTTGGATGAAATGGAAGATGTTGGTGGGCGGTGGGCTGAATCTTGGTTCCTGACAGGGCAGATCGGATCTCACTGCAATTACACACCATCTGTTCTTCAACCTTCCCAGAAACATCCTATTCATTTAATATTATGAGGGCAGAGAGCGCTGGCACCCTTTGACCAAATGTGTTGAGCCTAGCAGAAGAAAACAAGTCCCAAAATGCTGAGAGGCTTTCAGTTCTTCTTCCCAAATTTGGCTACAGCATTGGTTATTAGCTTTCCTCCGAGTTTGCCTCTTGTTTAGATTTAGGAATTTGGTTCAACATGTTCACCCAATGAAAGTGGTGCTACAAAACCCGTGTGTTGATCTGATAATCAGAGTATTCATCGTCCTAAGTATGACCTGAATTTGAGTCATATTAATTGTGTTGTTGTTGGGGGCTTTGTCCTCTTCCTATAATTTATAAAAAAAAAATGTAAGTGGTGCTACAGAAAGAACATGCTTGAGATGTTGGACATCTTCTCCATTTCTCCCATCTTATCCATAAACTAAGAATTCATCAACATCTACCCAATACATGGTATGCCTCACTTTTATACAAGGAGTAGATTATTATATGTCACTATTTATTATCTCCAAATCTTTCATTGTATTGGTTTACGCTTTCCTCCTCAACAATTTAACACATATGAACTTCTGAAAATCAATACTAAGGATATATGTTATTATTATAGTATATACCGATAATAGCAATAGAAATGATCGCAAAATAATAAGAAATAAAATAGAAACACGTAGATTTTACGTAAAAAAATTTTATTGGAAAAAATCACTAGCAGAAGAGCAGAAATTCACTAATGTTAAAAAACAACAAAATAAGTAAGTTGCTCCTCAAACTTTTCAAGCCAGCTTAAACGAAATTCAGGTCACACAACTCAAACAGTTACTATCCAAGCTACTAATTCTATGCAAGGAATAAAAAAAAGTTTAAAAGAACATCCCAAATATCTAGTAAATTTGTAGAATGGGGTTGCAATTTTTCTTTCATTTCTCAAATCATAACGTGTCCTATAACACGGGCGAAGTTAAAATTGTTGATAAGGGATTGAGATATTTGTAAAATCTCCACTTTAAAATATATATATTTATGGTAAAAGTCTTTGAATAAGTGATTTATAAATAAATAATAATATAAGAAATTATTATCGTTTTTAGAGGAAATTGTCAGACATGAAAATATAGATAATTATTATTAGGAGCATGTGGTTAGTTAAAAAGTTCATTATCAAGTTTAGGGACTAAATTGAATAAGTTAAAAAAATATAGGAACTAAAGTGCAAATATTTTTTTTATTTTGATGGAAAGGATGTAATGACAATTTTACTATTACTTAAAAAAATCAATGATTTTTTTTATGTTTTCAAATAATATATTAATTAATAATAATATAATAAATAATAATATTTTATTATTTAATATTATAAAATATAAGAGAAAGAGAGAAAGAGAACTTTCTTCATTCTCTGTCTCACGAAACAAAACAGAAGGGAAGAAAAAAAATTTCTTTCATCATTTTCCTTCAAATTCAAGCATAAAGTATAGTTTTTCTTCAAATTTTTCATAAATTTTGAATATTTGAAGTTTGTTTTACATATATATACAAATAATTTTTGATTTCATCAAGTATTTTGAAAGTTGCTATTAATGAACATTGATGAAAGCTTAGGAAATTTAAGTGAAGTAGGTATATTTTCTTGATAGAAAATGACTAGAAGACGAATTCTACCTTGTTAGAAGTATGAAAAAGGAATGAAATTGGATGGGAAGTTTATTTGGTTTATTTGACCATGATGAATGGGTAGTAGAGAAAATTAACTATTTTGAGTAATATTGGTGTTAAATGATAGCTTGTGAAATAGTGAGTGCCCCGGTGAAGACGGAATTAAAAACGGATAATCTAGTTAAAGGATATGAGAATTTCGGATTAGGAAATTTAATATGTTAACATGATTAACCATGTATATTTATGTTTGTTTTATTAGTTTTAGTATTGAAATGGGTAAATGACATTATTTCGTATTAAATTGCTCATATTGTAGCTAAAAACGAAGCGAGCATCTTGAAGAAGAAAGGCAAAGGGAAGAAGTAAAGCGATTGAAATTTCGGTTTATGCTAATATCTTATTTTCATTACATAAGCTTTAGAATATTTAGATTATTATGATTAATTATATTAATTTTATTTTTATATTATGTGTCGAAATGTTTTATTTTTGGGAAGACAAACAAGTCTCGAACAATATTAAAAAATAAAAAAAATGCGTATTTTAAATTATCGAAAAAAATGAGAGTCATCACCAATCATTTATACGGTGTGATTGGATCACCACAAAACTTTTAAAATCCATTTTGAAAAATATTTTGGTCTTCGAAATCCAGAAAACAGGTTCAGGAGTCGGTTAAGTATGAGGAAGGATCAGCACCCTCACCGCCCAAATTTGGTACCACATTGATTATTTTCGGGTCTTGATTTGTTAAAAGTTTGAAAACTCGAATAAAACTTAAAATACGATTTTTGTTTTCAGAAAACTTCGCATGACTTTCAAAAATCTTGTTTAAGGAAAACTGTCCATGTGTTTTGAATTTCTAGGAGAATTGGAAGACGTGTCCAACACGTTAGGGCATTACGTTCTCGGACTTTTGAAATTGAAGGACATTTTGAAAGATTTTAAAGAGGATATTCGATCGCGTGAATTATACAAAAATCACACCCAGCACGTTAAGGCATGGTTTTTCGAAGTTTTCACGCGAAAGGATATTGCCTCGTTTTTTGTTTTTAAAATTATTTGTATATACTTTTTGACAACATGAAATTTCGAACTAAGTTTAAAATACGATCCTCAGACACATAACTTATTTTATGCGATTTTCAAAAAAATTAGATTTGAAGAAAAATGCCCGTTTATTTTGATTTTCTAGGAGAATTGAAGTCGTGACCAACACGTTAGGGCACGACGTTCTCGAAATCCCGAAATTAAAAAAAGGCATTTGAAAAGTTTGGAAAAGGATATTCGATTCGTGTGAATTATACGAAAAATCACACCCGACACGTTAA
Organism: Gossypioides kirkii; assembly: GCA_005610355.1. Classification (NCBI taxonomy): domain Eukaryota; kingdom Viridiplantae; phylum Streptophyta; class Magnoliopsida; order Malvales; family Malvaceae; genus Gossypioides; species Gossypioides kirkii. Next base: position 38,455,184 of record CP032246.1, read on the forward strand.
GGCATGATTTTTCGAGGTTTCTACACGAAAAGAACATTGCCTCGGTTTTAAAGTTTTATTTGTATGAAAAATAATTTTGAAAACGAGCATGTAAATTAAATATAAATAGGCATTTTATAGCAAGAATTAAATAACACGAAACAAAATAATTAAGCAGATAAATAAATACAAGAAAATTGAACATAAAAGTAATAGAATGCAAAATATGGAAGAAGAATAATCAAAATCTATGTATGAACATTGAAAAAAGAAAAAAAAAACAAGACAAATGGGATTTAAAACGGAGTTTCGGAGAGTTCAGGATGAAAACATGATTTTCAAAGAATTTGGGGTCAAAATTGAATTTTTTGAAAAATTTGGGATTGAAGTCGAACTTTTAGAAAATTGAGGGTAAAATAGTAATTTTTGGATTCTCGAGGGTAAAATGGTGATTTTTGGAAGTTCGGGGGCAAAATATAATTTTTTTAGAAATTTGAGGGTAAAAATGTGATTTTTGGAAGTTTAAGGGCAAAAATGTAATTTTTGAGAAGTTCGAGGATCAAAATGTAATTTTTGGATAGTTTAAGGACCTTTCGGGTAATAAAACCAAAAAGATGAGACACGTGGTAGCTTTTCAAGCATTTTGAGGTCAAAGGACCAATTTGTGAATCTTTTAAAATTACTGGGTTAATTTAAAATAAAACAAAACTTGATTTTTGGACAAAATTAAAATAAATCAAATATATAAAGGATCATTTGCAAAAATAACTCAAAAATAGACACGTCGCAGCCTCCTAGACTTTCAAAAAGGTCACAAGATTAAATTGAAAATGGAATGAAATTCATGGGCAAATTTAAAGTAAATTAAAAGTATGAAAAAGGATTAAATTGACACAATCAAAAAATACGGAAGGACCAAAAACATAAATAGACCATTTAATGAAAACACGAGGATCCTCTGGAGCAGGTCGGGTTGAATTCGGGTCAGGCACAAAACGGTACCGTTTTGACACCAAACACCCACACTCAAAACGGTAGCGTTTCAAAGCTGCCATAAATTCCAATTTTTTAACCCATATTTCATTTTTGCTTTCTCACTTAAAAAAAAATTCAGAGGTTATTTTCTCTGTTCTCTCTCCCTTTCTCCGATCGCTGGCAGATCATTCACCCGTCACGTCGCCATCACCATGCGCTGCCACGCGTCGCCATCTACGGCGGCCCAGGTACGAAATCTCCTTTTTTTTGTTTCCTTTTTTATTTTCGTTTTAAAAAAACAGTTCTGGGTTGAATTGTTCAGATTTTCGAAAAAGGTTTTGATTTCCTTTTTTGTTGTATATCTGTTTTCATATATTTTGTTTTTATTAAAAATAAATTCAGATTTTCTTCGATCTTGTACAAATCTAATGAAGGGTTTCGAAGATTTGTTTTATTCTTTTTTGAAAAATTTGTTTTTCATTTCTATTTTATTTAACCAACTTTTTTGATAGATCCATTTGCGTTGGAATCTCTCACGAGTATACGTGAACTCGGAGAGACTCCGTCCGTGGTCAACGACGATGTTTCGAATTTTGGTACGACCTTCAATCTTCTTTTTTATTAATTTTTATTACCAAAATATTTATTATTGATTTCTTAAATGCCTTATAATTCTGTTTTTTCAATTTAATGACGGTGGTGCAACTTGGTGGTGGCAGTGGCGGTGATGTTGACGTGACGACTTTTGGTTGGGCTGGAAGGAGGTGGTAACAGCACAAGTTAAAGTGGCAGCAGGTTTTAGGGTTTGATTTGAGGTAGTTTTGAGTGGATGTAATTGGGCCTAATTGGGTCAAAAGGTTGTAAAAACTTTGGGTTTGGACTTAGGCAATTGGGCTTGGATGCTTGTAATATTGGACATTAATCTTGGATTGAAAATTGTGTTTTGGACATTTTAAATTTAAATTTTAGTTTAAAATAAATTTAAATTTAAAATAATTTAAAATTTAAAATTTAAAATTTAAAATTGAGCTCCATTTTTTAAAAGTTGGGCCCGATCAAAATTGGGCTCTAACATTATGAGTTTGAATTATTTAATTAATATTTATAAAATTATGTATTGAGATTAGATATGATTTTCAAATGATTAAATTAGCAAATTCATTGTTATGTTTTGAATTTGAATATTATGATTTATATGCTTGAGCAAGAAAATATTTAATATGTTTTTGAATTGGAAGCCTAATTTTACATTAGCTAGTATATGATTTGATTATAAAATGAAACTAAAATGAGAATGATATAAAAATAGAATTGAGATGAAACAGATTATGAAACTTGATTTTTACCCCGGTACACTAAGTTAGACTAGATCAGATATAGTTGGGATGCCATAGATCTTTATATCAGAGGATTGTAGATCTCCCCAATTCCCAGAGGGTCGAGGGAGATGATATTTACAATAATGTTTTAATTTATTTTTATCAACTAAATTATGTTTAATACTTATGTAATGATTTATACGATATTAGCACCACTGAACATAAAAATTGCTTAGCATACGGTTTGTCTATTTTTCCGTACGCAGGTAGTTAGATTCGGTAGATCGTTCCAGCAGCATCCGAAAAACCAAAGATCAGCTCAAACAAAGTTGGTGAAAAGTTTACGTTTTGGTTAATATTTATGGCATGTATCTAGGCTTATATATATAACACTGTGTCATCAACTAAGTTTAAATATTTTTGTTATGTTTTTTCTGCTAGTTTTTTATATCTAATGTTTTGACGAAATAGTTAAACGTAGAATTCTAGTTTATTGGAATGTTTTGAGAAAATCAAAGTGTTGGGAATTGATTTGAAAGATTATTTGAATGTGAATATATTGTAAAATACAAATTTTGCAGGGGATTTTAAGTAAATAGACAGAAATATTGCCGAATTTTTTATAAAATAATTTTACCACTACGTATTCATTTTTAAAAAAAAAATAGAAAAGTAAATTTTTCGGCAACGAAATGTGATATTTTATATTTGGATCCAATAACTGGGTCGGGTATAAAGTGTCACAATATTTTTATAAAATATACAATTTCAAAGGGGATGAAGGTAGAATTGTTAAAATTTGAGTTTATCTTGATTACCAAACTTTAGGGAAAAAAATAAAATAAATTAAATGCTCAAATTGTATTAGATATTATAATTATTTAATTTTATTTTTTATCTAATTAGTATTTAGATACCATTTATATTTGGATATAACAATTACTAAAATTTACTTTTACCAAATTAATATTAAGATACTTTGTATTAGTTTATCAAATTAACCTAAAAAAGTTGTTACTAAATTTATCATAAAAATATAATATTTATAAAAGAAATAAAAATTTTTGAAAAATTTTGGGATCAAACATAAATTTACTCTTTTTTTTTAAAAAAAAATACTAATTATAATATCAAAAAAAAATAAATTTAAAAAGACTGAAAATATTTTTTAAAAAGACTTAAATTTTACTTTTGTAAGGCTTAATATAACATTTGGTACTTGAACTTGACATTTTTTCCTAATTTGGTACCTAAACTTTTTTGACCCAATTTGGAACTTGAAATTGATATTTTTTTCTAATTTGATACCTAAACTTTTTTTAGATCCAATTTAGTACCTAAATTTATTAAATATTATAAAAATTACACAACAATAACGACGTTGAAATGTTTTTTGTTATGCTACAAAAATATTGTCAGTTTTAGAGAAAAATCTTGTTAAAAATAGGTATTGAGCCATGCTTAATGAATTAATATTAAAAAAATTAGGTACCAAATTAGGAAAATGAGTCAAGTTCAGGTACCAAATTGGAGCCCAAAAAGTTTAAGTACAAATTAGGAAAAAGTATCAAGTTTAGATATCAAATTAAGAAAAAAGTCAAGTTTGAGTACTAAATTAGACCAAAAAAAGTTTAAATATCAAATTAGGAAAACGTGTCAAATTCAGATACCAAATATTATATTAAACCTTTTGTTAATTTAAATTTTTATAAATTTTAAATATATCTAAATAAAACATTTTCTATTTTAAGAAAGGTCGGGACCGTCAACCCCGGCTACGCGGCTGTTTGAGAGCCTATGAAAGGGACTATAACCCTCCTTGTGATATACGGGTTTAGAGCATCAAAAACTTCTTAAAAGAAGCCTTCTTTCTTCATACATTTCTAAGATTATTATAAAATGTTTGTCGGCTTTAGAGGAAAAATCTTTGAGAGTATGGATGGATTGGGGTTAAATGTAAATCTATAAAATCGAATTGTGTAAATAATTATTGTGCACTTATGTTTATTGTTTTATTCTTTGGACTTAAGGTCTCATAAGACGAGTTACATTATTTCGTATACGAAAAACACTTCATTCATTACACTTTTAGCATATAAAAGAAATATGATAGTCGGAGGTAAAAGTATCATGGAAGTTTTTATATCACGAGTTAAATTGTAATTTATTCCTTTTACTCTAAAAATGTGTAAATTAGTCTCTATGTGTTAGATCAAAGAGCAAATTAGTCATTTCTGTTAAAAATTTCATCCCTTTGTACTGTTAAAAACTGATGTGACTGACAAAATAATCAGGTAGTGACATGTGGTGTGCTACCTGTACCTCATGCTGGCGTACAAGGGCTAGTTTTTAACTATAAAATAGATGCAATTTTTAATAAAAGGACTAGATTGCTCCTTTTTTTGGTGAATTACAAAAGGAGGGTAAAGCCCTAATAACAATGCGCCTAGCGCCATTCGAACCCAAGCCACACCTGGGACAATGAACACTCTTGATCATCAGGCTAACGCACAGAGTTTAGAACCAAATTGCTTTTTGATCTAACATATTTTGACTAATTTACCCATTTTTTAAGTAAAAAGACCAAAATACAATTTAACTTCTAATACAAGAGCTTCCCTAATTCACATTTATATTTTTTTTTCTTTATTGCTGATTATTTGATCTATCTAATCAAATATTAATGCAGCTTTATCACTAAGTAACACTGAAAATCAAGTAATTATTAGTAATCAATGGATTAATTTATCACCAAAAAGTTTTTTTTTCCTTTTGTTTCAATGGATTAAAACTTTTTTTTAGTTAAATTTAACTTAAATTAAATGCAAATCTCGGATAAAATTTTTCAAAATTTATATGATGATGAGAAAGGATTGTATGAAATAGAGATATTATCCGTTTTTAATAGTTTAATGTCACATCGTCATTGCTTGATACAATCCTTTCCCACATAATGATTGCTCTGAAATGATTTGATCTCGCTTAATCTAATTATGATTTTTTCCTTCTTCATGTAAAAAAATTTAACTCAAACTGATACCATTAGTCGTCAAAGCTTCCTCCTGGAAAATAATTTTATCATAATTCAGAAAATTAAAATAAATTAATATAAATAAATAATAAAACATATATATTATATCAAAAGCAAACAAAAGAAGGCAAAGTTCCAAAGAAACATAAAAAAACCCAATTATACTTAACCAGTTTCAATGTTAATTTGCAAAAGTCCCAAAACTAAGCTATTCTCATCTTCTCCCACTTTTCGGAATTAGGGTTTTCTCTTGCCAACCTCAACAACGATTATTGAGCACAAAAACAAGGCAACAACAACATCATTTAATATTTATTCTATATAATCTCATCATAAAACATGGAGTAAGAATTCAAAAACGTTGTTGAAAGATGGAATTCGAAATTAGTGTCAAAGAAAGATTTCAATGCAAGTTTTTTTTTTTTTTATCATTTCACCGGTCTAGTTTTTGATAAATAATTATTTTAGGGTTTGGAAAAAAACTTCTCTTTTTTCTCATTGATAGCACCTTCACATTAAGGTGTAATCTAATTAGTTGTGTGATTGGTCTGGATTCAAATTCCAATCATGTGAATGCATGAAGTATTAAATATTTAATTCATGTAGCTTTTACAATTCTTTGGTGTATGTAGTACTTTAGAGTAATATATAACAATTGGATGGGATTAATTTGAAACTTTTTAAAATTAACCCTACAACTCTCTTTAGGTTTAGTTTCTTTCATAAAATCTCTACTGTTGATATATAAATTAACCATGTTTTGAAGGAGAAAGAAGATATACATAGATATAGATATAGATAGAATATGCTGTCAGAATTAATGTTTTGTACAAAGAACGCAAACTTACTGAGAGTGCCAAACTGAGGCTAGAAGGTAGGCCTTGTTGCAGTACCACTCCACCCGAATACATCACCTGGAAAAGGATAGCTACCCAAATTATAGAAAGGAACACCTCCACCACCGCCAGTTCCAGTACCGGGGCCGCTATTGCTGGTGGTGCCACTGCCTCCATCACCCAACTGCCCTCCACCACCACTCCCGGTCACTCCAGATGTCTGTGAAGCTGCTGGTTGAAGCTGAACTGCTGGCTCTTCCTCTTGGTTATCAAGAGGTAACCTATCATAAACTGCATTGGCGAATGATGCTGCCATTAATACAACCGGACCCGAAGCCATCAATGGACCCGCCACGCTGCCTCCCACCACTTGGCCCTGGCCACCGGCGAGATAAATAGTCAAGCCACCGGCTCCAGGAGGCGCCGGTGGTGGAAGAGAAGTACCGGTTAAAGATAAAATCTCGAACCGTCCATGTAGTGTTATGACACTCCCGGATGGGGCAGCCGGTTGCCGCAATGTGACATTAGTGACGGCCCCGGTTCCACTGAACACACAAACACCCCGACCGCGGCGCCGTGCGTAGTTTGCTACCGAATCAACTATGTCCGAACCGGAAGATATTTCAAGCACATGGGATCTTAGTGAATTTGGACTGTCGCGAGTGACGATGATCGGTGGTTTAGGTTTATTCTTGGAGCCAGCTGGACGACCTCGAGGCCTTCTTTCTCCTCCTGGAGTTGTGCCTCCGCCACCAGAACTGGTAGTGGCACCGCCATGATCGGTTCCTTCTTTCTCCGGTGAGTGCTTGGTGTCCCTCAGTTGGGGATGCAGCTGAAGATCTGGTCCGAGCAGCTGATGAACATAACGAGAACCCGAACCTGATTCCAGCCCTGACATTGCTAAATTCCACCTCTTCGATCTGATCACTTATTAAAAAGCAAATTTAAGAGAATAATCCGTAAAAATAAATGAAATAAAGAAACAAAAAATTTCCCAATTTATGAAGCTACCTGCTCTACGTGTTGAAAGCTAGGGTTTGTTCATAAACCAACATCACTGTGTGCTGAACAGAGATTAGCCAAAGCATAATATGGAAATAATTGTGTATTTTATTTACAACTTTACTGATTAAATGCCTTTTTTTTGTTTTCAAATTTAAGTTCTGCAAGAATTCAACAAAAACCCAAAGTCATGATCAAATTAAAACTCTAAAAAGATCTATTAAAAGCTGAAAATTAGATTAATTAAGTTTGCCTTCACGCCCAGATCCAGATAGTTGCAAGGAAGAAAAGGATATAATTAAGTAGAAAACAAAGAAAAAGAGAGAGTAAAACCCCACTTGATGAATGATAGTGTGTGTATATATACATATATAAAACTAAATCAAATGAGATTTTTTATTATTAAGAAACTGTGTATTATTTTATATAAACTAATAAAAATTATTTTATCTTGATTACCTCAAAATTTGAATGTCTGAGAACCAAGCTTTGAAGAGATTGGATTCAAGGAGAGACTTGAGAGCTTTTTAAGGGGAGGAAGTGGAAAGCAAAGAGAGTGATTTGTTTCATTTAATATAGCTAATATCCACTATATATAATGATAAAGCTAAAGATAAAGAGATGCTTTGAAAAAAAAAATTAATTAAAATTAAAAAAAAAAAGGAGGCTTTGTTGACAAGCAAGGCATGTAAATATACAATTGTTTTTTTTTTTACCTTATAGTTTCTAATTTATTAATTTTTTTAATAATTTCATAAGTTACGATTTTTTTTTTACAAAATGTTTAAAATTATCAATAGCTCCTCTTGAATCTATAAATAGGAAGATAATGCGCTTCAACGCAACTCACGTCTTCATGCATTTACAATAATATTCACATCAATCGAATTAAAATTTAATCAAATATTAATATAATGATCCTTTCATCTTTTTACTAAGTCAAAAGAAAGTTTACCTATAAACACTTTTATCATTTTACCTATAACTCAATTTTTAATTAGTTTTTTTTGTATAAGTTTAAATATTAATTTTTTTCTTTCACCCACATCATAAGTATGATAAAATCTAGTATATATCAAGAGTTTGATTGAATTGGTGTTCCTCATCAACAGGATCTCAACTCAGTTGTGAAATCACCAAAACCCCATTATTTTTACAATGCAATAAATATTATTTTAAAAATATTTTTATATTTTTATATTTTTATACCAAACTTAAAAAGATACCTATGATGAAATTTGAAACCCAAACATCATAATATTTACTTCCTCAATTTTACTACTTTAACCAAAATCATATATCATTTTTATAAATTTGTTATATAAATATTTTTCGGCATAATTTTTTTTAAAAAAAACTTTTTTTAGATCCCATTTATCGATAAAAAGTGTAAAAAGAATAGTTTAATTCTTACATTTGTAAACTATGCTAATTCTATTTTTATCATCTTCCCCTTCTAATAAAAGGTGAGAATGCATAAACAATTCCACTATGAGCTTGACAATTAACTAATTAACTCTGGGAATATGATAATTAATTATTACTACTTATAAGGTTTGTTATAGAAGTGGTTGACCTCTCATGGATTGTGGAATATAACATATATTTAGATGAATACTCCATCTTTAATGTTGAATTATGAGATATTTTTGATAGATTGACTCTCATCTAAAACAGGTGATATGATGGTGTGATAATTCAAACAAATAGTTTGAAGACGGTCAAGACTATTCAGGACTTCTCTCTGACGAGTTCAAACTTACCCTCATTAGACGTATTCATCACCTTCTGATGAATGCAAGATTTTGGGTCATTTAATATTTTAGGGACCTCAATAAAACTGCCAACTGCTTGGTCAAAATGATCTTTGATACAAATCAAAGTCTAAAGATATTTGAGGAGATTCCAATGAAGGTGCTAGCACTTTCTCGTACTGTTCAAGCAAGTGACAGTGTTACTCAGAGAATTTTTGTATAATTAATTTAATTATATCTGTTTTATTTTTAAAAAAAAAATCATATAAAACAAAAACCATTAATTTTGTGATGAAAACAAATGATGATTAAAAAAATGAAAACCCTAATTTAAACACATAAAAAAAGAAGTACCCACAATACAAAGGTATCTTAAAGATAAGCAGACGAAATAAAAGGAATGATTCATTCGAGATGCTAACCTTTGACCAAACAAAAATGGTGGCAGTGGCTAGAAAGTGAAGAGCAGAGAGAAGAGAGAGACTGTAAAGACAAAGAGAAGAAGAGTCTTGAAATGCAGCATGGACCAGATCAGACCAGACACGATAACTCTGTCCAAACGTGACAGTCACGTGAGAACTGTCGGGTACATTGAAACTTCCCTTCTCCTCACTTCATGCCTTCACCCCAGTACTAAGTATCTAATTCTGATCTTTTTTTTTCTTCCAAGCAGCTTAAATATATTTATATATTTTTTAAAATTCTGCATAATTATGATTAGAATTAAGGCTCAAGTGAAAATATTTTTAGGGTCATAATTTCATTTTTGGAAGATGAAAATATAATTTTATAATATGTTAATTTATAATTTTATATCCTTTAAGGAATTAAATTTTTTTTTCATTTTAAAAGAGGTAAAATATAATTTTAAAATATATTAATATATAATTTAATCATTTATAAGGGATTAAACATTTTTTTCAATGTTGAGAGGTTTAGGGTTAATTGCATTTTCTTGTATAGGCATCGGTTGATTATACTCAATTTTCTTAGAAAATGTTATGAATGTTTCTTATAAAATTTTGGATTTTTTAATGTTTTTTTAGAATTTTATAAAATTTTAATAAATTTTCAAATTTTCAAATTTTAGATTTTAAGAGTTTTAGAATTCTCTGGATTTATTGCTAAAAAAACTTATAAAAGATCAAATTGATATTTGGTTTCAGTTTAAAGGGTCAAACTAAGCATTAAGCTGATATAAAATGCGTTACATCGTCGTTCTGTTAAGGAATTAACAGTAGTTAATGGTGAAATGAACAAAACGTTACAAATCGATAAATTTAATAATTATTTTATAATTTTCCATAATATAATGATGGATAGGAAAAACTATTAATAATTAAAGCAACCCATAATCTAGTTTACCGTACTATGATTGAATTTAATTTTTTAATCACATTACAGGATGGAGGATGGTCCCGTAATTATGTCCTCCACCAGCAAAACCCAGAAGCTCATGGTTTTGTAAGAAATTAGGAATCTCCCTTTATCCTTACCTAATTCCCCATCTTTAATTTCTTTGTCCATCATCACTCATCTCCCTGCAATTTTCCTATGTCGAGAAAAAGAATCAAGAAAATTTGAAAATCCATTAAACATAATATTAGATCCAAAAATCACCATATTCATAAAATTTGCAACATTCAAGTCATGTAGATTAATAGTTTTATATATATATATATATATATATATATATATATATATAGGAAATGAGATAAAAGTTATTCGTAGATTCAACTTAAGAATAAATGTTAACTGAAGATTTTAATCACTTTATTTATAATTCAATCCACCATCAACCCACGGTGCAATGGTTTCAAATTTTAATATATTGTTGGTAATGCAAAATTAGAAATATATTTTTTAAAATATAATCTGTTGTAGAATATTTTTCGGTTAAGAAAAATTTTGCAAAATATTTTCTCTTGAGGAAGATCTTCTATTATTTTTAAAATTTGATATTGTTATTTTATCATTTTATCCCTTCTGAAAATAATATAAATAGCAAGTTATTTTGCTCATTTTTCACAACATAAAAAAACAAGAAAACTTATTTCTCTCTTTTCTCTTTCGTTTTTGCTCTCTAAAAATTTTGATGTTTTACTAAATTACATTAGTGCGATATTCTGTAAAACTTTTACAATATTCTTTTTTTCACAATAAAACTTTTGTAAAAGCTTTGAAAACTTTAAAACCAAAATTTTTACGACATCCATTTTCACAATATTCTTTTTTTCTTTAAAAATTTCATTTTAAATTATGTCACATGAGATATGACGGCCAATTTAATGGTTAAGTTGATGATTTGAGTAACGAAAGGACCTTATTGATAGTTTAAGGATGTAATTGGAAAGTTTTATAGTATGAAAACTAATTTAAAATGATAATCATAATTTGAGGATGTTTGATGTAATTAACTCTTCTTTATTGATAAAATTATATCTTATCTAAATTTATCTGCAAACTATATATTAATAAAATTATTAATAACGTGATTTTTAAAGTATTAAAACTATATACTAATGTTTGATACATGAACGTTACATGTCTGTTGTCACTATAATTTTGATGAACTGTTATTGCTATTCATATCACTGTAATACTGAATACATGTTAAGCATACTTACTGTTACTATTGATCTAAATACATAATAAACATGTCTGATACTACTATTGAACTGAAAAATGTTAAACGTGTCTACTATTTCCATATGATAATGATTCAAGCATATCATATTGGATTGCATAGAGTATCATACAAACTACGATTCAAATTTCATATATATAATTACACTATCAAATAAAATTCCAAAATCATCCCTACCAACAATAATAAAAAGAATCTTTAAAAATAGAAAAAATGATTTGAGGGGAAAACAAGAAGTTTAAAAAAGATCAAGTTGTTGAAATTAAAAAAAAATGAAAAGATTGCAAAAGATGACAAGGACGCACATTAACATTTACTAATCAGAATTTCCCTTAAAATTTTATTATTATAGAATAATGATTGTGGAGGTACCATCAAATCAATAAAACAACTCCATGTGATTATCTTCATTGTCATTTTCCTTTCCTTTTTAATATCTTATATTATCTCTTCCCTCAGCTATCACATTAATTTATTAATTTGTTATTTTGAATTTTTTTAATTGATATAATATGATGTTATCATAAAAATTCATTTCTTTCAATATTTATACATATGATTAAACTGACATATTTATGATAACATCATATTTTTTTTACAAAAATTTAATCATTTATGTGGTATGCATATTCACATGGATTACACAACAATTAATTAGAAGAAGTTATTACAATCGATTGAGTCTTAGTTCAATTGGTATGAGCATTGTTGTCATTACAGGATTACTAACAATAATAAATACAATTAAATCATTCCAAAATCACAGATCAAAGCCTCTTAACTTCTATACATAAAACTTAACTAATTTTGTGGAAATAGGTGTTTAACCACTCAAATCTCGTTTCTAAGCCTGGATTTTAACTTCATACATCTTAAATATCATCTAATTACAAATCTAAACCATCAAATTTACCCAATTACAACGATCTAATTTTTCCGGAAAAATCAAGCTTATGTGATGTTTTAAAAGAGGAAAACATTCAATTTGCTTAAATTCATTAAGGATTTGTTAAATTAAGATCAAATACTTTTTAATTAGATCAAAATGAGTTAAAAATCACTTTAAAACTAATGCTTAGTCAAGAAATACGAGATTCACCATTTTCAAGCCAAAAAATAAACTTAAAATTAAGTGATATATTGAGATCTTGATTAAATCATTTAAATCTCTAATTGAAATAACAATTTACTCAGTTTAATCATAAAAAGTTAGAATCTCACCTCAATTTTGCAAAATCGACGAGCTATGGAGCTAATTCGAGCTAAATGTGTGAAAATCTCTTGAGGATTTTAAGGATGAAAACATGAGTGTTCATACAAATTGAAAGGAGATTTTGTGTTTAAAGAGCTTAGGAATAAAAAAGGATGAACTAATTTAAGAAGAAAAACTTTGACTTGGTATTTGACAAATTTTTGTAGAAGATGATGAATGGGAGGGAAGGAGACGTGGGGTTGTTAAATAGGCACTCATTTTTTAAAAATTGGGCCATTGCCCATTTAACCACCTCTAGTTTCTTCCCTTTTTCAATTAGGTCTTTACTTTTCAATTAAAGTCAATTTCAAAATTATTTTCAAGTCAAACATCGTCTTTAAAAATTCATTTTAACCAAATTAATTCCTGGATGTCTAATTTTAATTTCTTAAACTAAAATTTTTAATTCTAGCTATTTTAATATTTTATTTAATTAATTCTTAATTATTTAATTATCTAACCCATTTACGAGTTGAGATTCACTAACTCCCAATACTACTTACCCAATTCTACTAACCCGATGTTTAGGATGTGACAAAAAGCCTCCAAAAATTTAAAATTTATCGTTTAAACACTCCCTTAACAGCACTTTGACTAAGGTGGTTAGGGAATTGTTTTCGAGCATTTTAATAATGTCTATCAATTATCTTATTCGGGCTACATTTAGAGCCTATATAATAAGAATAATTACATATATTTATTTACTATTATAAAAAAGTTAGTTGAAATTAAAAATGATTTAATATGATTAGCTTAATTGGGCTTCAGTTATCAAATAAAGTATAGGCTAAATATGTATAAATACTCTAAGTAATTAATTTATATTTAATGATAAGCTAATTAGAAATTAAAATTAATGCATAAAAAATAGATATTAGGATTATGATCCTCAAATTACACATATTGATTTAAATATCTGCAAATATTTGGGTTTTTTTTTTTTTTCATATTTAGATAATAATTGGTTGGAATTTTAAAATTACTAACATTGTGAATTTCAAATGGATACGGATAAATATTCCAGATACCCATTATCTGAACCCACATTACTTATTCAATGGTGGATTTGGAGATTTAAGTGTTGCATATTTTGAAAATAAAGTCCAACGTGAGGGTCTATATATGGTTTAGAAATGGACCAAGCCTCACTAGGAACAAATTGGGCCTTATTAGAATAGCATTATATATATACACTTGTTAAAATATTGCAGAAAAAAAAAACTTTAAATTCAAATTTAAATTTAACAGTCGATCGAGTCTTAACTTGATTGTCATGAGCATTGTTGTCAATACATGAAGACGTGAGTTCGAGTATGTGAAAGTACATTATCCTCTTATTTATAGGTTGACGAGGGCTACGGGTAGTTCTAAACATTATGTCAAAAAGAATAAATATGATCAAAACTTATAATAAGATTATTAAATAATAATAATAATTTAGCACTTTATTTATATAAGCTTTGATATATTTTTAATACTTAAATAAGTTTATTTATCTTTTCATGCTCAAAGTATATTTTTATTTCAAGTGAAATGTTATGATATTTTGATATAAAATTTAAAGTTGGGGGCTTATATGGTCATAAGTAACGATTAGTGTAAAATTAAAGGTATAATGATAAATTTAGTTTTCAATACTTATATTTTTGTCAAATTTATTCTTGTTTTTTTAGCTAATTTTTTCTTTCAACTTTTTTAAGAGTCAAATTTGATCATCAATTTCTTGACCACTTCGCCAATAATCATTTATTGAAATGGTTTTATAATATTAAAAATGTTGTTGGTTGAGTTAGTATAACAAATTAACTCGACACCGATTCAAAATTAATAATAATATCATGATAAATAATTTAATTAATTTTTTTATTTTAATATAATACATATTTAATATGTTATTATTAATTAATTTAAAATCATACGTTTTATTATTTATTATATATTATTTTTAAACATGTATTTATATTTTAAATTTATGATTTCCACGTGAGAATATTTCTACGAAATTGCCAACATACTTCCATTATGGAAAGAATATCACTATAATTTATTCCTCTAAGAGTCAAACTGAAAATGATGTGGGAATTTGTTGAAACGTTGCTTTCAACTTATTTGTGGCCAATTGCCCAAATTCCATTTAAAAACAAAACATTATTTGTGGCCGAAATGGAAATCTGGTGAAATTAGGCACTGCTTTTCAACGGCGTGTTTCACAATTTGCAGGTGTAACCTTTTGACTCAGTTTAATAAAATCGAGACGAAATCAGAAATTTTTTTAGGAATGTCTAAATTAAATTGTAATTTTTATGATAATAAAAATATAATTTTATTATTTAAATAGTTTAATTTTTTATAATTTTTAAAGGATTGAATTGGATTTTATCATTTTAGAGGGTAAAGTGTAATTTTATATTTATTAATTTAAGACTTAAATAAAAAAAAATTATTTTAAGGGAACGAGGCCTCTGCCAATCCGTCTAGATACGGCTCTGCCGACAAGTAATAAAAGAGTAAAAGGTTTGATATTGTATAAATAAGGTTATAAGTTGGAATTTTGTATATACAAAAAGACATAATGATAAATTTGGTTTTTAATGTTTATATTTTTTTGTCAATTGAGCTTTTATTTATTTTAAACTAAATTTAGTCTTCAATCTTTTAAAAAGAGTTAAATTGCTACTTTTTAATGGTAATATTGACTAAAATAATAAAATTTTAAACATGAAAGCCCACATGATAATTCACGTATACTTCATGCTAATTTCTTGAATTTTGAATTATTCTATTTTTTGAATATTTTTATTATTATTAAATTATTGTTGACGTGGCGTACAAAACAAATAGTATCATGTCAACATGAAGCACACGTGAAATGTCAGGTAGGTGTCAAGCCAACATCGTTAAAAATTGATGTTTTAATCAACATTTCCATTAAAAAAAATTATTTAATTACTTTTTGAAAGGTTAATGATCAAATTTATCTCAAAAAAAAAAAAAAGGTCTAATTGACAAAAAATGTAAATATTGAAATTTAATAGATTAAAGATTCAAACTTAAAAGATAATGTTAAAACAACTTAACCCTCGATTAAAGATTCAATTTAATTTTATTTTGAATTTAATTGAAATTCAATATGTTGAATGAAAGCATCTACTCAGCACTTAGGGGACATATAACTTAAAAATATTTATATTATATTAGTATATGGATTTTTCATATATGTTTTCTAATATATTTGTATATTTACTTAAGATTAACTCTTCAATCTCTTTCAATATCAATATTGATTAAATTTAATTTTTTCCCAAATTTAATTATTAGATAACTTTTCAAATACTATTTAATTAAATTCGTGTTTAATTAATAAATTATATATTGATAAATAAACTTAGACTTAAGAATATTATTGATACACTGTATCAACAGAAATGAAAAGAACGAGAAAAGGTGAAGAAGTAGAGAAGAAAAGGATCCAACATGGAATCCGAATTATCCTTTCCTTAAGAGAATCTTTCCAATTCTATTTTAAAAGAGTTTAAGTCGAATTTTGGATCAAACCCAAATCAAATCTCAAATCGAATTATTTTTATTATAATTATATATAAAAAACATCAATTTTATTTTGGTGGTAGCCAAAACAAAATGGCAATGCATGGTATATATCAATAGATATCTGCCCAACAAAATGACAATGCATGGTGGCCTATTTTTTTCTTTATTTGTTTAATTATTACCTTTGGTTTTCCATACTTTCTTTGATTTTACGCACATGAAGAAATGTCGATTTTTTATTTATTCATTTTATGATTTATGTTTAGAGTTCGGGATTATCTATTTTAATAACATTATCTTCAAATTTTGAATCTATATTTTCTTATTAAAAATATAATATAATCTATACCTAATATTTATTGGTAAAAAGAAATAAACTTAACCCCAATTTATACTATCTAACTTTATATAAATATCATGTATGTATATAGTAAGACTTTAACTAAACTAAATGGTTGGTAATTAATTTTTTAAACAAATATTATGTATTAGCATAGTCATTCTTAGAGTAAATAAAATATAATAGATGGATGGTCAAATTTACTTTAATTGTTTGAATGATGTCTAAAAGTTATTGGTAGCCCTCATTTACATAAACAAAAAGAATTACCAACTTTTCCATCACTATATTGATTTCCCACATTTCATATTATTTGCAATAAAATCATGTAGGGTAAAAATCTGTGATATTTTTTTAATTGGTTATTTAAAATTTAGGGAAATAAATTAATTTTGGAAAGAGTGTGAAAGCGAGTTCAGCTGGACGAGCTTTTGTTGTTATGTCAGGAAAGCATATCCAATTGAAAGCGTTTTTTGAAAATTACAAAAAAAAAAACGCGTCTAGTTGGACGTGCTTTCCTGTCAACTGTGCCTCGCTTTTCATACTCTCTTTAAAATCGACTTATTTTTCTAAATCTTAAAAAACGATCTATTTAACTCATTAAAGAAAAATAACGACATGTATGACTAAATTAACATTCACATTTTAAGTAGAGAATGGACAAATAGGAAAATAAATGAGTGATGTTGTTTAGAATAAGTTAGATGCCATTTTTATCTTTTGTTAGTTATTTTCTTTTATACGTTTTTTGTTACAAATTAATACAAAAATCCTTTTTCTCAACGAACTTGACATTATTTGGTATAATCAACAATTATACCTTCAAATTTACTCAACCATTACATTTGGTTGGAATATTTTTTTTTCGTATAAATTAGCAATAAATTAATTTTAATTAGTAAATTTTAATTACTCACATGATTTATTTTGGAAAAAAATTTAGTTATTTTGAAGAGATTTTATTTTTTATAATATTTCTTTTTATCTATTTTTCTAATTTCAAATTTAAGTTTATATAAATTATATTTTATTTTATATATAACTATTATAAAACATATGTATGAAATAGCTTTTTTTTTTCTTCTAAATATTTATAGTATTATTATTTTACCATTATAAATAAATAAATAAATGAATGAATTAATATAGTATAATTATCTTCTAAATATTTATAGTATATATAATATTATTATTTTAATCACTTACATACCAAATGTCACCATTATTATCCTGCAGTTTCTAACAATAAAAACAGTGGACAAGATCTAAACCATATGAAGTGAAAAAAATGTTTATTAACAATTCTGTCATTTTACAGTATTCTCAGATTACATGGGCCTGACTTCATCTTAAAAAAATTTATATTAAATACTACTATAGAAGAAAGAAAGAGCCAAAATACAAATTAAATAAAGAAAATTACAAAGAGAAGATGTCTGCTTTTAACTTATTACAAAGGGATTTGTTTCCTTGGTACATTTCTAATCATGGGACACTGCAACTTTACCCCCAAATATTCAGCCTACCATTACGTTTTCCCTATGAAGAACCCTTGGACACATCCTTACTTGACCTATTGTACTTCATATGGCTCTTAACTAATTGTCCTGCTGCAATTGCAGACATAAGCGACAGCTCCCCGGCAAGAACTGCAGACGCTACAATGGTTGCCAGCATCCTAGCGTTTGCTCCTGGTGTCTCTTTGCTTGCACCCTTCACTCCAAGTAAGTTCAAGCAGGCTGATTGAGATGCAAGCTGAGTTCCACCACCAACAGTACCAACCTAAAAGATACAGCAACATAGATAAATACCCAGACTGTTTTGGCGATCAAAATTCTTGTGTTTGATAATTAGACAGAAACACTATCAGTTACCTCAATGGAGGGCATTGTGACAGAGATGTGGAGGTCCTTGCCCTCGTTAACAGCTTCCATCATCGTGATGCAATGCGAGCTCTCGACGTTTTGAGCTGGATCTTGTCCCGTAGCTATGTAGATTGCGGCAACGATGTTACTGGCGTGAGCGTTGAATCCACCCAGAGCTCCAGCCATAGCTGATCCAGTAAGGTTCTTAAGCATGTTAAGCTCAACGAGAGATTCCACGCTTGTCTTCAAGACCTTCCTCACCACATCACCCTTAATGATGGCTTCACAGACAACAGATTTGCCTCGTCCTTCAATCCAATTTACAGCAGCCGGTTTTTTGTCGGAACAATAGTTTCCTATATGCACAAATTCATAAATATCTGTTATCCTATGTCAAGCAGTAAAGACATAATTGCAAGTCTATGCAAAAAAATTGAAACTCACCAGAGATGCCAATGACATCCATGTCAGGGAAATCAGTTTGAAGGAAATCCAAAACGTTTTGGACTCCCTTGGAAACCATGTTCATCCCCATAGCATCACCTGTACTGCAAGTGAATCTAATATACAGATTCTTTCCAGCAATTGCACATTTGATACCTTGGAGCCTGCCAAATCTACTTGATCTGCAACCACCAAAAAGCCAAAATTTTCAATACTAGCTTGAATTTTAAATCCATTAATATGGAGTTCTAGAAATATCAACACAAACCTGTTGAAAACAACAGACAAGGTCTCGAAATGATCAGGGTCCTCCAAATACAACTTCAAATCAGCCGCCCTTTTCGCAGTACCGAACCTTACACATGGAGCTCTAGTCATACCATCTTTCAATAGAACACTTGTAGCTCCACCAGACAAATGAATAGCCTTACAGCCCCTATTAGTGCTAGCCACCAAGCACCCTTCCGTGGTTGCCATAGGAACCGAGTACTCTCTTCCATTAACCAACAAAGGCCCAGCAATTCCAACGGGAATCTGCACGTAGCCAACCGGCATCTCACAACACTGCCCTAAAATCGACTCGTAATCAAACCCATCCAAGGGCAATCCCGATAACGACTTCCCTGTTAATCTTTGCAACGCTTCCCGCCTGATTGCGGCTGCCCTCTTGCAATCACCCAATTTCGATTCCAAGGAATACGAAGGGGTTGTTCCAGCAACTACAGATTTAATTATTTCTTCATCTTCCTCAGTTGTAACCCTCGGAGGCTTTTCATCGAACACTTTCTGGGCAGTCACGATTGGTGCCGCAGGAGGCAAAGGAGGAAGCCAGCAATCGAGAGCTTGTCCGCAAGGGACCTTACGAGCATCCTGTTTTGCAAGCAAAACTTCATTTTCGTCTTCCTCGTCTTCGGCAATCCAAACATCAGGCGATGGCCGGAAAACCAAAGATTGAACGAAGTCAAGCCCAAAGAAACCCAAAAGGTAAATAAACGATGCGAAAAACGCGAGAATCGCGATGATCTCAGGAAAGGTGACGACATGGAGAGGCGTGGAGGTACGGATCTTCTCACGCCAACGCGAAAGAAGGAAATAAACCACCGAGAAGAAGAGGGTAAAGAACACAGCATTCGTCAGATGCAAAGTAAGCGGCAATGCGTCGGAGGCTTTAGTAGGATCTTCCTCCAAAGGCATCTTCTTCGTGGGCTTGAGAGATTGAACAGGTTTAGTCGAATACAGCCGGGGAGCCTCCATTTTGGGTGTCGAAGGCGGCGGAAACCCGGCGGTGGAGGAGGAGAATAGAAGAGGAATGGAAGTAAGAGATGACTTCAGTTAGTTTTAGGATTATGGGGAAGGTGGAGTTTGAGATGCTGGAGTTAAGGGAGGGAAGGGGAGTATTTATAGGATAAAGAGTAAAGAGAGCGTGAGGAAAAAGGCGCGTGAAGTGAAGAGGGGACAGTGATTGGCAGGTGTTAGTGGCGGAGCTTTACCAAGAGAAGAGTCAAAGAAAGAATTATAGGGATGGTGTTTGGCAGCGTGCAGTGCATGGGAGCAACGTTTGTCAGCACATTCCCGCCTCTTTCATTTTCATTTAGTTTTATTTGGTTTTTCATTATTGTATGGGTTTAATTATTCCTTATTTTGGGTTGTTTTTCATTAATTATTCAAAATAAATAAATAAATAAATTATCCAAATAAGTATTAACCCTGTTGTTAAGTTATATACATTTTTGGGTAAATGTTTATTAAAAGAAATAGAAATGGAAGAAAGTCATGATTTTTTGTCTTTTAATTTTATAAAAAAATGGTTTTAGCTTTTTTATTTAAATTTTTTCTTTTAGTCTTTCAATTTATTTTTTTGTCAAATTATCTCAAAATAAATTAAAATTTTAATATTTTTTAACTTTATTGATGTTAGAGACATGTAGATTACCATAAAAATGACACATAAATATTTAAAAAAAATCTTTTTTTTATAATTTTATACTTTTAAATAATCTAATCGATTTTTAATTTTTAAAAAATAGTTTGTTATATTTTTTTAGTTTTTAAATTTTAAAAAATTAATTAAATGTTGACGTGTCATTCACATGACAATACACGTATATTCAACTCAAGTAAAGTTAAACAACATTATTTTTTCATTCATTTTGAGATGATTTATTAAAAAAACATGAATTTAAAAATTAAAAAAAAAGATAAAAAATTAAATGAAAGATTAAAATAATATTTTTTATAAAATTAAATAATAAAATAAATTATTATGCCTTTATTATTTAATAAAATTTGAGCAAAGTAAGACTTTGACTTGAATTCAATTAATGATAATTAACTTAGAGGAAAACTCATAGAAAATTCGAAGCTTTAATTAAAAAATGGAAAACTTTATCTTTTTTATATTATTGAAAAAAAATATCATTCTCAATTACAGTCATAATAAGTTAAATTAATATGTAAAAAATATTAAAACATAGAGCTTTGACGGCTCATTCTTCTTTTTTTAGATTATATATATTTTGCATGTTTATTACATGTTATTTGTGAAAATAAAAATTAGATCCATCTTAATCTGAAATATAATTAAGTTGTTCTTAAAAAAACTATAGTGATTATTAAATTAAACTTCAAATCTGACATTTTTACTATTTTAATATAATCAAATTATGAACTATTTATATTAAATAAAATCTAATCCATTCTTTAATCCTTAATTTTCACGTTTCAAGAGGTTATAATTTTTTAAAATATTAAAATGTTTTAGAAATTATAAAAATTTTGTATAAAATAACTAAATTGGAAAAAGTTATTAAAATTATTATAAAAATTTTGAATTGTTTAATTGCTTTTTAACCTTTAATTAACTTACGTTTAAGTTGCTTCCACCATAATAAGAAACCTTTTTTTTTTAGCCTTTCAATTTTTTTCCAATTTGAATATTTGTTTTTTTGTGGTGGTGTCGGTTTTCGAGTTGGTTGGTGATTGTTTGATTCAGTTTCTTCAATCATATTTTTTAATTTTTTTTTATTTTAATTTACAGTATCATGGTTTTTATCCATATTTTCGTGATTTTGTTTAGTTCTTTTTTTATGTTTCTGTCTTGTAAATAGGAATCACTCTTGAAGGGCCTTATTATGATATGATAGAGTACAAGAAAAGTGTTTGTTAAAATTGGAACCTAAGATGATGTAAAAAAAGATTGGGATCATTCTAGACTTAATCTTTTGTACATCACGGATGCGGTGGCTATTTGATTAACCAAAGTTTATTGTCAGGTTGGTCTGATGATGACGGGATTAAAATGTAATTTTCAATAATTTGATCAAAATGATGCATCTTTAATTTATTTTTGAATTCTTTTAACGCTACTATTACAGTCAAATTATTCTACAGTCATAATATTTCATCAACAATTTATTATTTACTATACCCCCACATTTTTATATTCTTATCATCCATGATTTCTATTAATGATATATTTTCTTTTAAAAAATTGCTTCCGCCATAGCATAAGAAAAATAATATGAAATTAATAGACGATAAGATTGAAGTAAATTTTTTTTTTTCAAAATAATAAGCATGCATATGCATGAGAGCTATTCATCACCATTTGCTAAAGACTTGGACTGTTTGTCAAAGTTTTCTTCAGAAAACTCATATAATTCATAATGA
This sequence comes from Gossypioides kirkii, assembly GCA_005610355.1. Classification (NCBI taxonomy): domain Eukaryota; kingdom Viridiplantae; phylum Streptophyta; class Magnoliopsida; order Malvales; family Malvaceae; genus Gossypioides; species Gossypioides kirkii. The sequence goes on from CP032246.1 coordinate 38,477,846, forward strand.
AAGTATATATATAAGCAGAGTCAGGCCAACCAAAGAAGAACAAAATTAAGATCATATCATATTTTTTTATTTCCCAGTATTTATTTAGCAAATATTGACTGTAATATTGTCATTTCCAAACAGGGAGAAATTGCAGTCAATGTTCATATTTCGAGCTTACTCCACCGAGTTATCTATTTATAAAAAAAAAAAAAATTTAAATTGTTTATATTTCAATTTGAGTCAAAATTGAAGAGGTCATGTTGGATTAAAATCCTCAATTATAAACACATATGCTGTTATAAAGTATGATATAAAATAAAGTAATTAATTATGTTAAAAGTGTCATAAGTATTAAAGTGCAATGAAAATAATGTGTAGATATCATAAATTGTATTTATAATTTGATGAGGGGTCAAATTATAAATACCTAAAACTAATTTAATAATCTGATCAATCTCCAAGAAGGATCAAAACTTTCTAGACAAATTTCAATAAAGATCAAAACTTGTTGGATAATCACCTTCAATGTATTTAAATATGCTTTCGTATATAATTTTATTTTTGATAATCTGACATGATCTAAATCATTGACACATAATTGTGTTAAGCGGTATCCATAGTTACGTATACTGATGGAAATTTCATGTGCTTGAAATTTCAACCTATTCAGCCTAATGATGGGATCATTTAATATATGAATATTAATTAGACTATGGGGAAAATGATTTTTGATAAATGATGTTTACAATTTTAATATTTATATAAAATAATTTGACTGTTTTCCAATATATATTATCCATTTCTTCTATTGAGCTCCATTCTTTGTATAGAATGCGTAGGTAGGAATTAATGCTATTTCTATATCAATGCAGTTCCAAGAAAAATGAAATAATAAAAAACATCTTTTCGTAAAAGAAACAATTTCTTAAATTAAATTATTATTGCTAATCAGCTATTGGTTATGTTAAGGTTGGTAAAATTAGAATTTTTTTTCTTGAATGTTCATCTTATAAAAATTATGGGTAATTTTTCCTTAAATTTATTTTGTTTTAAATTGTATTATTTGTGGATCATGTCTATAGTTATTTTAATTTATGTTATGTTCAGTTTGTGCTTTGCTATTGATGGGACTAAGTTTTTTTAAACTACTTTGGACTGAATTGATAAATGAAATGTAGCTTTTTATTTTGATTTGAATTGTATTATTTCCACTGAATCTTGCTGGGTTTTTGTTTTTAATTTATTTTGATTTAAATTGCATTATGTGTAGATCATGTTTACAATCATTCTAATTTAATCCATTTTAATTTCTAAAAATTTAATCTTTATATTTTAAAAAAATTTCAAAATTCAGATTCAATTATTAACATTATTAAATTAATTTTTGTTATAATATCATTTTTAATTACATTGTTATCTAGCGAATATTTTTAAAATGTCACACCAATAAATTTTAAAAAAAAATAGTGTTAACAATTGTAGCAGTAGAGAAATTAAATTATTAAAAAATATATATATAAGAACTAAAATTGAAATTTATGAAGAGTACAATGATGTAAGGCATATATGTAATAAAAGAAAGGAAAGAACAAAAATACCAAATAAATACCAACAATGTACATAGATCCTTTGTTCCATATTCATCATAAGATATGGCTTCGAAGGCCTCCCTGATGGTATCAGGGAATTTCTGTGCCTCTAATGACAATAATTGATGACGGTTGGCCAGCTCGAAACACGACCTCATTTCTCATTTTCCGGATAATAAACAGACACCCAGAAGTTAAGACTGTATCCTCATCACTGAAGATAACCAGTGAGAGAGATTATGCCGTGACAGTAAACGGGATGTACATCTAAGCTAGACACAAGGAGATATGTCTCCTTAGTACGTTTCTACCATTGGAGATTGCAACTCTACCCCCAAATATCGGACTATCGTTACGTTTTCTCTATGAAGAAGCCTTGGACACATCCTTACTTGATCTATTGTACTTCATATGGCTCTTAACTAATTGTCCTGCTGCAATTGCAGACATAAGCGACAGCTCCCCGGCAAGAACTGCAGACGCTACAATGGTTGCCAGCATCCTAGCGTTTGCTCCTGGTGTCTCTTTGCTTGCACCCTTCACTCCAAGTAAGTTCAAACAGGCTGATTGAGATGCAAGCTGAGTTCCACCACCAACAGTCCCAACCTAAAAGATACAGCAACACAGATAATTAGGGACTAACATAAATACACAGATTTTGTTTTGGCAACGGGAGTCCATGTGTTGGATAATCAGACAGCAACATAATCAATTACCTCGATGGAAGGCATTGTGACAGAGATGTGGAGGTCCTTGCCGTCATTAACAGCTTCCATCATCGTGATGCAATGTGAGCTCTCGACGTTTTGAGCCGGATCTTGGCCGGTAGCTATGTAGATTGCAGTGACGATGTTACTGGCGTGAGCGTTGAATCCACCCAGAGCTCCAGCCATAGCTGATCCAGTAAGGTTCTTAAGCATGTTAAGCTCAACCAGAGATTCCACACTTGTCTTCAAGACCTTCCTAACCACATCACCCTTAATGGTGGCTTCACAGACAACAGATTTGCCTCGTCCTTCAATCCAATTTATAGCAGCCGGTTTTTTGTCGGAACAATAGTTTCCTATATGCACAAATTCATAAATATCAGTGATCCTATGTCGAACAGTAAAAGACATAGTTGCAAGCCTATAAAAAAAAATGAAACTCACCAGAGATGCCAATGACATCCATGTCAGGGAAATCAGTTTGAAGGAAATCCAAAACGTTTTGGACTCCCTTGGAAACCATGTTCATCCCCATAGCATCACCTGTACTGCAAGTGAATCTAATATACAGATTCTTTCCAGCAATTGCACATTTGATACCTTGGAGCCTGCCAAATCTACTTGATCTGCAACCACCAAAAAGCCAAAATTTTCAATACTAGCTTGAATTTTAAATCCATCAATATGGAGTTGTAGAAATATCAACACGAACCTGTTGAAAACAACAGACAAGGTCTCGAAATGATCAGGGTCCTCCAAATACAACTTCAAATCAGCTGCCCTTTTTGCTGTACCGAACCTTACACATGGAGCTCTAGTCATACCATCTTTCAATAGAACACTTGTAGCTCCACCAGACAAATGAATAGCCTTACAGCCCCTATTAGTGCTAGCCACCAAGCACCCTTCCGTGGTTGCCATAGGAACCGAGTACTCTCTTCCATTAACCAACAAAGGCCCAGCAATTCCAACGGGAATCTGCACGTAGCCAACCGGCATCTCACAACACTGCCCTAAAATCGACTCGTAATCAAACCCATCCAAGGGCAATCCAGATAACGACTTCCCTGTTAATCTTTGCAACGCTTCCCGCCTGATTGCAGCCGCCCTCTTGCAATCACCCAATTTGGATTCCAAGGAATACGAAGGGGTTGTTCCAGCCACTACAGATTTAACTATTTCTTCATCTTCCTCTGCTATAACCGTCGCAGGCTTTTCATCGCACACCTTCTGGGTAGTCACGATTGGTGCGGCAGGAGGCAGAGGTGGAATCGAGCAATCGAGAGCTTGTCCACAAGGGACCTTACGGGCGTCTTCCTTCGCGAGCAAAACTTCATTATCCTCTTCCTCGTCATTCCAAGCGTCAGGCGATGGTTGGAAAACCAAAGATTGAACGAAGTCAATCCCAAAGAAACCCAAAAGGTAAATAAAGGAGGCGAAAAATGAGAGAATGGCGATGATCTCGGAAAAGGTGACGACATGGAGAGGCGTGGAGGTACGAATCTTCTCACGCCAACGGGAAAGAAGAAAATAAACCACCGAGAAGAAGAGGGTGAAGAACAGGGCATTGGTTAGGTACAAGGGAAGCGGCAATGCGTCGGAGGCTTTACCGGGATCTTCCTCTAAAGGAATCTTCTTCGTGGGCTTGAGAGATTGAACAGGTTTAGTCGAATACAGCCGGTGAGCCTCCATATTGGGAGTCGACGGCGGCGGAAGCCCGGCAGTGGAGAAGGAGAATAGAAGAGGAGTGGAGTGGAAGTGAGAGAGGATTTCAGTTAGTTTTAGGATTACGGGGAAGGTGGAATTTGAGATGCTGGAGTTTAGGGAGGGAAGGGGAGTATTTATAGGAAAGAGAGTAAAGAGTGGTGAGAGCGTGAGGAAAAGGGCGCGTGAAGTGAAGTGTTGGGCACGTGTGAGTGAAGAGTCAAAGAAAGAATTTGAAGGGCAGTGTTTGCGTGCAGTGCATGTGCATGGAGAGGCATTGCATTTTTCCTTCCATTAACTGCTATTTTGATATTTTCTGTCACTTATTTAGCATTATTGTATGTCTTTTAATTATTCCGTTGTTTTTAATTCATTAATTAATTAATTTGAGACCATAAAATTCGAAAACTTTACTAAATTAAGACGATTATGAATGTAATTAGATGAATGTCATTTTTAATATTCAAATCTCTTTCTTCTTTTAAGAGTGTAATGAGAATGGTTATTGATCCACTGTATCCAATACTTTTCGATTATTTTTTTCATGTTCATTTCATATTATTTGCGAGAAAATTAAAGAAAAAAAATAGATAAATGTGAATTCGAATATAATTAAATTTGTTTATATGCTCTTTAAAAAAACTATAATTTTTATTAAACAAAAGTTCAAACCTGACATTTATAATATTTTAATATGCTCGAATTATGACCTGTTTTATATTTTTGAAAAAAGTCTAATCCTTCCATTAATCCTTCATTTTCACGTTTCTTAATTTTGAATCCATGAATCCAAGCCGTATGTATATGTCATGCTTTGAGATGTCAGAGAACCGTTTAATGATATGCGATAATTTTCAATGAAGGGTTTTTTAGAAAAGTAAATAATACTTTTATGGGTTAAATCAAGAATATTATTCATATGTTTATTTTTTTTGATGAATTATAAGTTGAATATTTTATTTTTTTAATAATAATATAATTTAAATTCAGATCATATCTAAAATAATGAATATTTTAATAATTAAATCAACACGAAATTCTATATGATAAAGAAATTATTTTCTTTTAAATGACATGAAATTCAAAATAGGATGCCTATTTAATTATTACAAATAGCATACATACCGTCACCATTATTACAAGGAAACATTGAATAATTAATTATTTTAAATCCTCTTATTTTCTCGTGCAAGAAATGTATATATATATGTTTTGTATTATATATAATTCATATGAATTTGGCATGTGTAATATTCTAATTATTTTTTAATGTTTAAGTTTATTCCACCATACCATAGCATAAGAAAAATAATATGAAATAGGCGATAAGATTGAAGTAATCATTTTTTTCTCAAAATAAAAAGCATGCATGAGAATTATTCATCACCATGTGCTGAAGACTTGGACTGTTTGTTACAGTTTTCTTCAGAAAACTCATATAATTCATAATGAAACGTTTATATATATAAGCATAGTCAGGCCAACCAAAGTAGAAAGAAATTAAGATGATATCATCTTTTGTTTATTTATTAGTATTTATTTTGCAAATATTGACTGTAATATTGTCATGGTTCGACCATATTATTTTTGGACTGAGGCACCCATATTAAGTGTAGACTTACTCATAACAGTTGGAAATGAAGACGGTCATTTCGAAGAAATTGCAGTCAATGCTCATATTTTGGCTTAATCCTGCTCGAGTTTAGGTTATAATCGTACCATACATGAGACATGAGTGGTGCTCAACCAAAAAACAGAGTTACTCATAAGTTTTAAGCTAAGGCAATCAACACTGCAATCTATATGTTCAACAAAGTTCTTACTAGGCGAAAAACTCGCATGACACCTTGCAAGATGTGAAATGGGAGGAAGCCAAATGTCAAGTATTTTCATGCGTTTTGAAGTACTTTAACAGGTGTCGAATTCGTCAACAATAAAATCCTATACCTTAACAAGATATAAGTTAGAAGTATAAGGATTAAGGTCGATCCCACAAAGATTAATTTATGCGAACTTGTAGTTTGTTTATAACCCGGATATATCATAAACAATTTTGTGCCTACGATTTATGCTAACCCATACGAAATAGAAAGAAGGATTGAATATGAGTGTAACTAAATAACAAAATTAAATGATAATAAAAATGCAATAGAAATAAGCAAATCAGAATTAAAATTGAATAACCCAATAAGACGGATTTTGACTCCGGCTTTGGATTGATCCCGAACAATGAATTTCTTCCTCCAATCGATAAATCGGGTATAATAATCAAGAAATAACTTTAAACCGTCAGTCCTTTCATATGTAAATTAACTGCGCGAACAACTCTACAATTAACCCCTATCAGGTAAATAACATTGAAAGGAGCTTTCATGAAGCCTCGCGAACTATAAGGTCTCAGCTGAAAATGACCACCTCAATTGCGTGGGTCCACACACCTACTACCCTTTCCATCTCTGATTTTCCAGGTTCTTTTGAAGCAAAATCCAAGGTTGGTTCGAGCCACAGAGCATCTTGAAAGAGAAATTGGATCCCTTGGATTGTAAAGATTGGATTGAAGATATATTTTCAACAGTTCATATTATATTAGCTTTTATTATTTATTGTATTTTGTTAGTTTAGCGGTTGTTGTCAAGGGACTAGGTTATAAATGATTATGTATGTTAGCAAGACACAAAACTTTTATATATTTGAGAGATTTGTATGGATTTTGTACCAAGTATTGAGAGCATTTATTTGTTCATTTCAAGAACTTGTTTTTGAGATAGTAAATGGGTTTGGTGCTTGATTTATTACTCATGTTCTCCCTTGAGAACTTAAAGGTGAGTGATCTATATATTTAAGTACAAAAGTAATGATAAAGACTTTAATCATTTATTGTGTAGGATTGAAAGACAATGAATTTACTTGTGTGTATACAACCTTGTGTGTTCTTGCTACAGTGCCACCTGCAGTGGGCACTACAATAATCACTGCCAATCAAACGCTCTGCTTCCTTAACAACTGTCCATTTCAACGCTAATAATTCTTTTCATAGAATTTGAAAGTTGCTTTCAAATGCTTTAAAAGTTACGGTGTATTTTACACTATTCTCTGGTTACATGGCCTGAATTTGTCTTCAAAAGAACAAAATACAAAATAAATAAAGAAAAATCTTTTTCCCTTCTGTATAATCTACTCCCATTTACCCCTGGGGTGGGGTCCTTCCATTCAATTTCAATGGCTTTGATAGAGTGCAGCTTCCACAACATGAATAACCAATATTCATAAATCATCTCCATTCTTCTCAACCGCCATAACTGCTCCACCAACCTGCTATGTCGGGTGAAATGGGAACGTACACCTAAGCTACACACAAAGGGATATATCTACCATGGGAGATTGCCACTTTACCCCCAAATTATCAGGCCATCATTACGTTTTCTCTATGAAGAAGCCTTGGACACATCCTTACTTGACCTATTGTATTTCATATGGCTCTTAACTAATTGCCCTGCAGCAAGTGCTGACATGAGTGACAGCTCCCCGGCTAGGACAGCACCTGCTACAATGGTTGCCAGCATTCTAGAGTTTGCTCCAGGTGTCTCTTTATTTGCACCCTTCACTCCAAGTAAGTTCAAACAGGCTGACTGAGATGCAAGCTGTGTTCCACCACCAACAGTACCAACCTAAAAGATACAGCAACAGATATACTTAGGGACTTACCCATGATCTGTTTTGGTAATGAAAATCCTTGTGATGGATAATCAGACAGCAACATAATCAATTACCTCGATGGAAGGCATTGTGACAGAGATGTGGAGGTCCTTGCCCTCGTTAACAGCTTCCATCATAGTGATGCAATGAGAGCTCTCGACGTTTTGAGCCGGATCTTGGCCCGTAGCTATGTAGATTGCAGTGACGATGTTACTGGCGTGAGCGTTGAATCCACCCAGAGCTCCAGCCATAGCTGATCCAGTAAGGTTCTTAAGCATGTTAAGCTCAACCAGAGATTCCACACTTGTCTTCAAGACCTTCCTAACCACATCACCCTTAATGGTGGCTTCACAGACAACAGATTTGCCTCGTCCTTCAATCCAATTTATAGCAGCCGGTTTTTTGTCGGAACAATAGTTTCCTATATGCACAAATTCATAAATATCAGTGATCCTATGTCGAACAGTAAAAGACATAGTTGCAAGCCTATAAAAAAAAATGAAACTCACCAGAGATGCCAATGACATCCATGTCAGGGAAATCAGTTTGAAGGAAATCCAAAACGTTTTGGACTCCCTTGGAAACCATGTTCATCCCCATAGCATCACCTGTACTGCAAGTGAATCTAATATACAGATTCTTTCCAGCAATTGCACATTTGATACCTTGGAGCCTGCCAAATCTACTTGATCTGCAACCACCAAAAAGCCAAAATTTTCAATACTAGCTTGAATTTTAAATCCATCAATATGGAGTTGTAGAAATATCAACACAAACCTGTTGAAAACAACAGACAAGGTCTCGAAATGATCAGGGTCCTCCAAATACAACTTCAAATCAGCTGCCCTTTTTGCTGTACCGAACCTTACACATGGAGCTCTAGTCATACCATCTTTCAATAGAACACTTGTAGCTCCACCAGACAAATGAATAGCCTTACAGCCCCTATTAGTGCTAGCCACCAAGCACCCTTCCGTGGTTGCCATAGGAACCGAGTACTCTCTTCCATTAACCAACAAAGGCCCAGCAATTCCAACGGGAATCTGCACGTAGCCAACCGGCATCTCACAACACTGCCCTAAAATCGACTCGTAATCAAACCCATCCAAGGGCAATCCAGATAACGACTTCCCTGTTAATCTTTGCAACGCTTCCCGCCTGATTGCAGCCGCCCTCTTGCAATCACCCAATTTGGATTCCAAGGAATACGAAGGGGTTGTTCCAGCCACTACAGATTTAACTATTTCTTCATCTTCCTCTGCTATAACCGTCGCAGGCTTTTCATCGCACACCTTCTGGGTAGTCACGATTGGTGCGGCAGGAGGCAGAGGTGGAATCGAGCAATCGAGAGCTTGTCCACAAGGGACCTTACGGGCGTCTTCCTTCGCGAGCAAAACTTCATTATCCTCTTCCTCGTCATTCCAAGCGTCAGGCGATGGTTGGAAAACCAAAGATTGAACGAAGTCAATCCCAAAGAAACCCAAAAGGTAAATAAAGGAGGCGAAAAATGAGAGAATGGCGATGATCTCGGAAAAGGTGACGACATGGAGAGGCGTGGAGGTACGAATCTTCTCACGCCAACGGGAAAGAAGAAAATAAACCACCGAGAAGAAGAGGGTGAAGAACAGGGCATTGGTTAGGTACAAGGGAAGCGGCAATGCGTCGGAGGCTTTACCGGGATCTTCCTCTAAAGGAATCTTCTTCGTGGGCTTGAGAGATTGAACAGGTTTAGTCGAATACAGCCGGTGAGCCTCCATATTGGGAGTCGACGGCGGCGGAAGCCCGGCAGTGGAGAAGGAGAATAGAAGAGGAGTGGAGTGGAAGTGAGAGAGGATTTCAGTTAGTTTTAGGATTACGGGGAAGGTGGAATTTGAGATGCTGGAGTTTAGGGAGGGAAGGGGAGTATTTATAGGAAAGAGAGTAAAGAGTGGTGAGAGCGTGAGGAAAAGGGCGCGTGAAGTGAAGTGTTGGGCACGTGTGAGTGAAGAGTCAAAGAAAGAATTTGAAGGGCAGTGTTTGCGTGCAGTGCATGTGCATGGAGAGGCATTGCATTTTTCCTTCCATTAACTGCTATTTTGATATTTTCTGTCACTTATTTAGCATTATTGTATGTCTTTTAATTATTCCGTTGTTTTTAATTCATTAATTAATTAATTTGAGACCATAAAATTCGAAAACTTTACTAAATTAAGACGATTATGAATGTAATTAGATGAATGTCATTTTTAATATTCAAATCTCTTTCTTCTTTTAAGAGTGTAATGAGAATGGTTATTGATCCACTGTATCCAATACTTTTCGATTATTTTTTTCATGTTCATTTCATATTATTTGCGAGAAAATTAAAGAAAAAAAATAGATAAATGTGAATTCGAATATAATTAAATTTGTTTATATGCTCTTTAAAAAAACTATAATTTTTATTAAACAAAAGTTCAAACCTGACATTTATAATATTTTAATATGCTCGAATTATGACCTGTTTTATATTTTTGAAAAAAGTCTAATCCTTCCATTAATCCTTCATTTTCACGTTTCTTAATTTTGAATCCATGAATCCAAGCCGTATGTATATGTCATGCTTTGAGATGTCAGAGAACCGTTTAATGATATGCGATAATTTTCAATGAAGGGTTTTTTAGAAAAGTAAATAATACTTTTATGGGTTAAATCAAGAATATTATTCATATGTTTATTTTTTTTGATGAATTATAAGTTGAATATTTTATTTTTTTTAATAATAATATAATTTAAATTCAGATCATATCTAAAATAATGAATATTTTAATAATTAAATCAACACGAAATTCTATATGATAAAGAAATTATTTTCTTTTAAATGACATGAAATTCAAAATAGGATGCCTATTTAATTATTACAAATAGCATACATACCGTCACCATTATTACAAGGAAACATTGAATAATTAATTATTTTAAATCCTCTTATTTTCTCGTGCAAGAAATGTATATATATATGTTTTGTATTATATATAATTCATATGAATTTGGCATGTGTAATATTCTAATTATTTTTTAATGTTTAAGTTTATTCCACCATACCATAGCATAAGAAAAATAATATGAAATAGGCGATAAGATTGAAGTAATCATTTTTTTCTCAAAATAAAAAGCATGCATGAGAATTATTCATCACCATGTGCTGAAGACTTGGACTGTTTGTTACAGTTTTCTTCAGAAAACTCATATAATTCATAATGAAACGTTTATATATATAAGCATAGTCAGGCCAACCAAAGTAGAAAGAAATTAAGATGATATCATCTTTTGTTTATTTATTAGTATTTATTTTGCAAATATTGACTGTAATATTGTCATGGTTCGACCATATTATTTTTGGACTGAGGCACCCATATTAAGTGTAGACTTACTCATAACAGTTGGAAATGAAGACGGTCATTTCGAAGAAATTGCAGTCAATGCTCATATTTTGGCTTAATCCTGCTCGAGTTTAGGTTATAATCGTACCATACATGAGACATGAGTGGTGCTCAACCAAAAAACAGAGTTACTCATAAGTTTTAAGCTAAGGCAATCAACACTGCAATCTATATGTTCAACAAAGTTCTTACTAGGCGAAAAACTCGCATGACACCTTGCAAGATGTGAAATGGGAGGAAGCCAAATGTCAAGTATTTTCATGCGTTTTGAAGTACTTTAACAGGTGTCGAATTCGTCAACAATAAAATCCTATACCTTAACAAGATATAAGTTAGAAGTATAAGGATTAAGGTCGATCCCACAAAGATTAATTTATGCGAACTTGTAGTTTGTTTATAACCCGGATATATCATAAACAATTTTGTGCCTACGATTTATGCTAACCCATACGAAATAGAAAGAAGGATTGAATATGAGTGTAACTAAATAACAAAAATTAAATGATAATAAAAATGCAATAGAAATAAGCAAATCAGAATTAAAATTGAATAACCCAATAAGACGGATTTTGACTCCGGCTTTGGATTGATCCCGAACAATGAATTTCTTCCTCCAATCGATAAATCGGGTATAATAATCAAGAAATAACTTTAAACCGTCAGTCCTTTCATATGTAAATTAACTGCGCGAACAACTCTACAATTAACCCCTATCAGGTAAATAACATTGAAAGGAGCTTTCATGAAGCCTCGCGAACTATAAGGTCTCAGCTGAAAATGACCACCTCAATTGCGTGGGTCCACACACCTACTACCCTTTCCATCTCTGATTTTCCAGGTTCTTTTGAAGCAAAATCCAAGGTTGGTTCGAGCCACAGAGCATCTTGAAAGAGAAATTGGATCCCTTGGATTGTAAAGATTGGATTGAAGATATATTTTCAACAGTTCATATTATATTAGCTTTTATTATTTATTGTATTTTGTTAGTTTAGCGGTTGTTGTCAAGGGACTAGGTTATAAATGATTATGTATGTTAGCAAGACACAAAACTTTTATATATTTGAGAGATTTGTATGGATTTTGTACCAAGTATTGAGAGCATTTATTTGTTCATTTCAAGAACTTGTTTTTGAGATAGTAAATGGGTTTGGTGCTTGATTTATTACTCATGTTCTCCCTTGAGAACTTAAAGGTGAGTGATCTATATATTTAAGTACAAAAGTAATGATAAAGACTTTAATCATTTATTGTGTAGGATTGAAAGACAATGAATTTACTTGTGTGTATACAACCTTGTGTGTTCTTGCTACAGTGCCACCTGCAGTGGGCACTACAATAATCACTGCCAATCAAACGCTCTGCTTCCTTAACAACTGTCCATTTCAACGCTAATAATTCTTTTCATAGAATTTGAAAGTTGCTTTCAAATGCTTTAAAAGTTACGGTGTATTTTACACTATTCTCTGGTTACATGGCCTGAATTTGTCTTCAAAAGAACAAAATACAAAATAAATAAAGAAAAATCTTTTTCCCTTCTGTATAATCTACTCCCATTTACCCCTGGGGTGGGGTCCTTCCATTCAATTTCAATGGCTTTGATAGAGTGCAGCTTCCACAACATGAATAACCAATATTCATAAATCATCTCCATTCTTCTCAACCGCCATAACTGCTCCACCAACCTGCTATGTCGGGTGAAATGGGAACGTACACCTAAGCTACACACAAAGGGATATATCTACCATGGGAGATTGCCACTTTACCCCCAAATTATCAGGCCATCATTACGTTTTCTCTATGAAGAAGCCTTGGACACATCCTTACTTGACCTATTGTATTTCATATGGCTCTTAACTAATTGCCCTGCAGCAAGTGCTGACATGAGTGACAGCTCCCCGGCTAGGACAGCACCTGCTACAATGGTTGCCAGCATTCTAGAGTTTGCTCCAGGTGTCTCTTTATTTGCACCCTTCACTCCAAGTAAGTTCAAACAGGCTGACTGAGATGCAAGCTGTGTTCCACCACCAACAGTACCAACCTAAAAGATACAGCAACAGATATACTTAGGGACTTACCCATGATCTGTTTTGGTAATGAAAATCCTTGTGATGGATAATCAGACAGCAACATAATCAATTACCTCGATGGAAGGCATTGTGACAGAGATGTGGAGGTCCTTGCCCTCGTTAACAGCTTCCATCATAGTGATGCAATGAGAGCTCTCGACGTTTTGAGCCGGATCTTGGCCCGTAGCTATGTAGATTGCAGTGACGATGTTACTGGCGTGAGCGTTGAATCCACCCAGAGCTCCAGCCATAGCTGATCCAGTAAGGTTCTTAAGCATGTTAAGCTCAACCAGAGATTCCACACTTGTCTTCAAGACCTTCCTAACCACATCACCCTTAATGGTGGCTTCACAGACAACAGATTTGCCTCGTCCTTCAATCCAATTTATAGCAGCCGGTTTTTTGTCGGAACAATAGTTTCCTATATGCACAAATTCATAAATATCAGTGATCCTATGTCGAACAGTAAAAGACATAGTTGCAAGCCTATAAAAAAAAATGAAACTCACCAGAGATGCCAATGACATCCATGTCAGGGAAATCAGTTTGAAGGAAATCCAAAACGTTTTGGACTCCCTTGGAAACCATGTTCATCCCCATAGCATCACCTGTACTGCAAGTGAATCTAATATACAGATTCTTTCCAGCAATTGCACATTTGATACCTTGGAGCCTGCCAAATCTACTTGATCTGCAACCACCAAAAAGCCAAAATTTTCAATACTAGCTTGAATTTTAAATCCATCAATATGGAGTTGTAGAAATATCAACACAAACCTGTTGAAAACAACAGACAAGGTCTCGAAATGATCAGGGTCCTCCAAATACAACTTCAAATCAGCTGCCCTTTTTGCTGTACCGAACCTTACACATGGAGCTCTAGTCATACCATCTTTCAATAGAACACTTGTAGCTCCACCAGACAAATGAATAGCCTTACAGCCCCTATTAGTGCTAGCCACCAAGCACCCTTCCGTGGTTGCCATAGGAACCGAGTACTCTCTTCCATTAACCAACAAAGGCCCAGCAATTCCAACGGGAATCTGCACGTAGCCAACCGGCATCTCACAACACTGCCCTAAAATCGACTCGTAATCAAACCCATCCAAGGGCAATCCAGATAACGACTTCCCTGTTAATCTTTGCAACGCTTCCCGCCTGATTGCAGCCGCCCTCTTGCAATCACCCAATTTGGATTCCAAGGAATACGAAGGGGTTGTTCCAGCCACTACAGATTTAACTATTTCTTCATCTTCCTCTGCTATAACCGTCGCAGGCTTTTCATCGCACACCTTCTGGGTAGTCACGATTGGTGCGGCAGGAGGCAGAGGTGGAATCGAGCAATCGAGAGCTTGTCCACAAGGGACCTTACGGGCGTCTTCCTTCGCGAGCAAAACTTCATTATCCTCTTCCTCGTCATTCCAAGCGTCAGGCGATGGTTGGAAAACCAAAGATTGAACGAAGTCAATCCCAAAGAAACCCAAAAGGTAAATAAAGGAGGCGAAAAATGAGAGAATGGCGATGATCTCGGAAAAGGTGACGACATGGAGAGGCGTGGAGGTACGAATCTTCTCACGCCAACGGGAAAGAAGAAAATAAACCACCGAGAAGAAGAGGGTGAAGAACAGGGCATTGGTTAGGTACAAGGGAAGCGGCAATGCGTCGGAGGCTTTACCGGGATCTTCCTCTAAAGGAATCTTCTTCGTGGGCTTGAGAGATTGAACAGGTTTAGTCGAATACAGCCGGTGAGCCTCCATATTGGGAGTCGACGGCGGCGGAAGCCCGGCAGTGGAGAAGGAGAATAGAAGAGGAGTGGAGTGGAAGTGAGAGAGGATTTCAGTTAGTTTTAGGATTACGGGGAAGGTGGAATTTGAGATGCTGGAGTTTAGGGAGGGAAGGGGAGTATTTATAGGAAAGAGAGTAAAGAGTGGTGAGAGCGTGAGGAAAAGGGCGCGTGAAGTGAAGTGTTGGGCACGTGTGAGTGAAGAGTCAAAGAAAGAATTTGAAGGGCAGTGTTTGCGTGCAGTGCATGTGCATGGAGAGGCATTGCATTTTTCCTTCCATTAACTGCTATTTTGATATTTTCTGTCACTTATTTAGCATTATTGTATGTCTTTTAATTATTCCGTTGTTTTTAATTCATTAATTAATTAATTTGAGACCATAAAATTCGAAAACTTTACTAAATTAAGACGATTATGAATGTAATTAGATGAATGTCATTTTTAATATTCAAATCTCTTTCTTCTTTTAAGAGTGTAATGAGAATGGTTATTGATCCACTGTATCCAATACTTTTCGATTATTTTTTTCATGTTCATTTCATATTATTTGCGAGAAAATTAAAGAAAAAAAATAGATAAATGTGAATTCGAATATAATTAAATTTGTTTATATGCTCTTTAAAAAAACTATAATTTTTATTAAACAAAAGTTCAAACCTGACATTTATAATATTTTAATATGCTCGAATTATGACCTGTTTTATATTTTTGAAAAAAGTCTAATCCTTCCATTAATCCTTCATTTTCACGTTTCTTAATTTTGAATCCATGAATCCAAGCCGTATGTATATGTCATGCTTTGAGATGTCAGAGAACCGTTTAATGATATGCGATAATTTTCAATGAAGGGTTTTTTAGAAAAGTAAATAATACTTTTATGGGTTAAATCAAGAATATTATTCATATGTTTATTTTTTTTGATGAATTATAAGTTGAATATTTTATTTTTTTTAATAATAATATAATTTAAATTCAGATCATATCTAAAATAATGAATATTTTAATAATTAAATCAACACGAAATTCTATATGATAAAGAAATTATTTTCTTTTAAATGACATGAAATTCAAAATAGGATGCCTATTTAATTATTACAAATAGCATACATACCGTCACCATTATTACAAGGAAACATTGAATAATTAATTATTTTAAATCCTCTTATTTTCTCGTGCAAGAAATGTATATATATATGTTTTGTATTATATATAATTCATATGAATTTGGCATGTGTAATATTCTAATTATTTTTTAATGTTTAAGTTTATTCCACCATACCATAGCATAAGAAAAATAATATGAAATAGGCGATAAGATTGAAGTAATCATTTTTTTCTCAAAATAAAAAGCATGCATGAGAATTATTCATCACCATGTGCTGAAGACTTGGACTGTTTGTTACAGTTTTCTTCAGAAAACTCATATAATTCATAATGAAACGTTTATATATATAAGCATAGTCAGGCCAACCAAAGTAGAAAGAAATTAAGATGATATCATCTTTTGTTTATTTATTAGTATTTATTTTGCAAATATTGACTGTAATATTGTCATGGTTCGACCATATTATTTTTGGACTGAGGCACCCATATTAAGTGTAGACTTACTCATAACAGTTGGAAATGAAGACGGTCATTTCGAAGAAATTGCAGTCAATGCTCATATTTTGGCTTAATCCTGCTCGAGTTTAGGTTATAATCGTACCATACATGAGACATGAGTGGTGCTCAACCAAAAAACAGAGTTACTCATAAGTTTTAAGCTAAGGCAATCAACACTGCAATCTATATGTTCAACAAAGTTCTTACTAGGCGAAAAACTCGCATGACACCTTGCAAGATGTGAAATGGGAGGAAGCCAAATGTCAAGTATTTTCATGCGTTTTGAAGTACTTTAACAGGTGTCGAATTCGTCAACAATAAAATCCTATACCTTAACAAGATATAAGTTAGAAGTATAAGGATTAAGGTCGATCCCACAAAGATTAATTTATGCGAACTTGTAGTTTGTTTATAACCCGGATATATCATAAACAATTTTGTGCCTACGATTTATGCTAACCCATACGAAATAGAAAGAAGGATTGAATATGAGTGTAACTAAATAACAAAAATTAAATGATAATAAAAATGCAATAGAAATAAGCAAATCAGAATTAAAATTGAATAACCCAATAAGACGGATTTTGACTCCGGCTTTGGATTGATCCCGAACAATGAATTTCTTCCTCCAATCGATAAATCGGGTATAATAATCAAGAAATAACTTTAAACCGTCAGTCCTTTCATATGTAAATTAACTGCGCGAACAACTCTACAATTAACCCCTATCAGGTAAATAACATTGAAAGGAGCTTTCATGAAGCCTCGCGAACTATAAGGTCTCAGCTGAAAATGACCACCTCAATTGCGTGGGTCCACACACCTACTACCCTTTCCATCTCTGATTTTCCAGGTTCTTTTGAAGCAAAATCCAAGGTTGGTTCGAGCCACAGAGCATCTTGAAAGAGAAATTGGATCCCTTGGATTGTAAAGATTGGATTGAAGATATATTTTCAACAGTTCATATTATATTAGCTTTTATTATTTATTGTATTTTGTTAGTTTAGCGGTTGTTGTCAAGGGACTAGGTTATAAATGATTATGTATGTTAGCAAGACACAAAACTTTTATATATTTGAGAGATTTGTATGGATTTTGTACCAAGTATTGAGAGCATTTATTTGTTCATTTCAAGAACTTGTTTTTGAGATAGTAAATGGGTTTGGTGCTTGATTTATTACTCATGTTCTCCCTTGAGAACTTAAAGGTGAGTGATCTATATATTTAAGTACAAAAGTAATGATAAAGACTTTAATCATTTATTGTGTAGGATTGAAAGACAATGAATTTACTTGTGTGTATACAACCTTGTGTGTTCTTGCTACAGTGCCACCTGCAGTGGGCACTACAATAATCACTGCCAATCAAACGCTCTGCTTCCTTAACAACTGTCCATTTCAACGCTAATAATTCTTTTCATAGAATTTGAAAGTTGCTTTCAAATGCTTTAAAAGTTACGGTGTATTTTACACTATTCTCTGGTTACATGGCCTGAATTTGTCTTCAAAAGAACAAAATACAAAATAAATAAAGAAAAATCTTTTTCCCTTCTGTATAATCTACTCCCATTTACCCCTGGGGTGGGGTCCTTCCATTCAATTTCAATGGCTTTGATAGAGTGCAGCTTCCACAACATGAATAACCAATATTCATAAATCATCTCCATTCTTCTCAACCGCCATAACTGCTCCACCAACCTGCTATGTCGGGTGAAATGGGAACGTACACCTAAGCTACACACAAAGGGATATATCTACCATGGGAGATTGCCACTTTACCCCCAAATTATCAGGCCATCATTACGTTTTCTCTATGAAGAAGCCTTGGACACATCCTTACTTGACCTATTGTATTTCATATGGCTCTTAACTAATTGCCCTGCAGCAAGTGCTGACATGAGTGACAGCTCCCCGGCTAGGACAGCACCTGCTACAATGGTTGCCAGCATTCTAGAGTTTGCTCCAGGTGTCTCTTTATTTGCACCCTTCACTCCAAGTAAGTTCAAACAGGCTGACTGAGATGCAAGCTGTGTTCCACCACCAACAGTACCAACCTAAAAGATACAGCAACAGATATACTTAGGGACTTACCCATGATCTGTTTTGGTAATGAAAATCCTTGTGATGGATAATCAGACAGCAACATAATCAATTACCTCGATGGAAGGCATTGTGACAGAGATGTGGAGGTCCTTGCCCTCGTTAACAGCTTCCATCATAGTGATGCAATGAGAGCTCTCGACGTTTTGAGCCGGATCTTGGCCCGTAGCTATGTAGATTGCAGTGACGATGTTACTGGCGTGAGCGTTGAATCCACCCAGAGCTCCAGCCATAGCTGATCCAGTAAGGTTCTTAAGCATGTTAAGCTCAACCAGAGATTCCACACTTGTCTTCAAGACCTTCCTAACCACATCACCCTTAATGGTGGCTTCACAGACAACAGATTTGCCTCGTCCTTCAATCCAATTTATAGCAGCCGGTTTTTTGTCGGAACAATAGTTTCCTATATGCACAAATTCATAAATATCAGTGATCCTATGTCGAACAGTAAAAGACATAGTTGCAAGCCTATAAAAAAAAATGAAACTCACCAGAGATGCCAATGACATCCATGTCAGGGAAATCAGTTTGAAGGAAATCCAAAACGTTTTGGACTCCCTTGGAAACCATGTTCATCCCCATAGCATCACCTGTACTGCAAGTGAATCTAATATACAGATTCTTTCCAGCAATTGCACATTTGATACCTTGGAGCCTGCCAAATCTACTTGATCTGCAACCACCAAAAAGCCAAAATTTTCAATACTAGCTTGAATTTTAAATCCATCAATATGGAGTTGTAGAAATATCAACACAAACCTGTTGAAAACAACAGACAAGGTCTCGAAATGATCAGGGTCCTCCAAATACAACTTCAAATCAGCTGCCCTTTTTGCTGTACCGAACCTTACACATGGAGCTCTAGTCATACCATCTTTCAATAGAACACTTGTAGCTCCACCAGACAAATGAATAGCCTTACAGCCCCTATTAGTGCTAGCCACCAAGCACCCTTCCGTGGTTGCCATAGGAACCGAGTACTCTCTTCCATTAACCAACAAAGGCCCAGCAATTCCAACGGGAATCTGCACGTAGCCAACCGGCATCTCACAACACTGCCCTAAAATCGACTCGTAATCAAACCCATCCAAGGGCAATCCAGATAACGACTTCCCTGTTAATCTTTGCAACGCTTCCCGCCTGATTGCAGCCGCCCTCTTGCAATCACCCAATTTGGATTCCAAGGAATACGAAGGGGTTGTTCCAGCCACTACAGATTTAACTATTTCTTCATCTTCCTCTGCTATAACCGTCGCAGGCTTTTCATCGCACACCTTCTGGGTAGTCACGATTGGTGCGGCAGGAGGCAGAGGTGGAATCGAGCAATCGAGAGCTTGTCCACAAGGGACCTTACGGGCGTCTTCCTTCGCGAGCAAAACTTCATTATCCTCTTCCTCGTCATTCCAAGCGTCAGGCGATGGTTGGAAAACCAAAGATTGAAAGGTTTATTTGTTTTATTATTGAAAAAAATGTCATTCTCGATTACTATCATTAATAATCAAATTAATATCTAATTTGAGATAACATGAGAAAAGGTTAAAATATAGATTTTGATTACTCCATTTTTCTTTGTCCATTGGGATTATTTTTGGCATGTTTATTTCATGTTATTTTTGAAAATTAAAAATATAATTAAATTATTTATATACTTTTTAAAATATTATTAAATTAAACTTCAAATCTGACATTTATAACATTTTAAATATACTCAAATTAAGACCTGTTTTGTATTAAATAGAGCATATAGATCAGTGTATATGATGGTGTTTTAATAATTCAATAGATAAGAGAGAAATTATGTTGTTAATGCCTACGGTTTCTATAGAAAATTTAAAATGGGCAGAATTTTTTTTATGAATTATAAAAGAAGGATAAAGTCTTAATAATAACGTGATTGATGCGATTTGAATTTAAATCACACCTGAGATAATGAACACTCTTGATCATCATGTCAACATATTAAATTAAAAATGGGATGCATAATAAACCTAACAAGTGATTCCAGTGAAAAAGAAGATGTTATTTATCTTAAAAATTTCGAGTTCGAGTACCTGTGTGTGTAAGGTGTGTGTGTGTGCGCGCGTTGTATTTCGGGTTCGGGGTTTGTTTATTTGTTTTTCCATCTTGTACTCCCTTTTTGATTTTTGGCATTCTAGTGAATTTTTTTTATTTGTGGTTTTTTATCCTGTTCGGAAAAAAAATTTCACGTAAATATGTGTATCCAATTTTTTCAATTTTCTTTTATGTTGGATGCATAATTCGAGTTCAACCCAACATATTTATATAAACCTTAATAATTTAAATGTTTTTTCATGGAAACGTTTTAATAAATTGTTCATTATGCTCATGTAATTGTCTTGTTTTGTATTAATTTTCGCATGTGCATTATTTTAATTACATTTTAGTGTTTAACGTACCTCCCACCATAGCATAAGAAAAATATAATAAGAAATAGACGATAAGATTGAAATAATTATATTTTTTGAAAATAATAAGCATGCATGCATGCATGAGAATTATTCATCTCAAATAATTCATGCTATATCTATATATATATATATAAAAGCTAGCAGAGTCAGGCCAACCAAAGAAGAACAAAATGAAGATGATATCATCTTTTCTTATTTCCCAGTATTTATTTATCAAATATTGACTGCAATATTGTCATGGTTAGACCATATTATTTCTGAAAAAAAGAACAAGGTGATTTCCAGACAGATAGAAGTGCAGTCCATGCTCATAGCCTTACACGAACTCGAGTTATCCAAGAATTTAGGTAAAATTTGATGTCAATATTTCAGTAAAGATTAAATAGTTGTATATGATATTGATATCATAGATAGATGAATCGAATTTAAGCCAATTCAATCTATGTATGTTTATGCAAGGAAAATAATGTAATTTCTTTTTAAATCATGTGTGGGTTCTTTTTAAATTTATTTTTATTTAAATTTCACCGCGTATAGGTCATATTGATTTATAACCTTCTTGATTTGTGTTTTATTATTTGTCGGAGTTTTAACCAACTTCGGACTAGACTGGTGAACGAAATATATCTTTAGGCACTAAATGAGTAAAAATTTTCAAATACCAAAATAAAAAATATATAATTCAAGAGCTCAAACATGAATAAAGGCTAATAAATTTTGTGATAATTTTCTCTCACTTACGGTAGGCAAATAATTAAAAAAAGAAAAGAAATTATTTGATATATTATCAATATATTTAAAAAAATTATTCATGAATTTAATAAAATGATATAATTTTCATTAAAATGAAATAATTAAAAATAATGTAACAAAATTCATATTTTAATTTATTTTTTAAATTTAAAAATCTTACCAAGTTTATATAAAAATGTACTTTTTATTTTAAATAAACGATAGAATCATTTTGTTGCATAGAAATGCCTACGTACTATTTAGGATAAATTATATTATATATTTTATAATTAAATTTAAATATTTTTTATTTTTAAATGTGTTTTAGCACATTCAAATCCACGACAATAGCAAATGTTAATCAAATTAATCATTTGAATATTAAATTTTTATAAGTAATTATTTCAATTTACAAATCGATCTAAATCATGTTATGTCTAGCGTACCAATTTATAGAACCAAAGAAAAGACTTTAATTTTTAGTGTAAGCTACACCGTTAGTCAATAAATTATGGATAAATTTTTTTTGGTCACTGAACTACTTAAAAGTTTTCATTTAAGTCATTAGACTATTAAAATCGATGATATATGACTTTCGTAGTTCAATTTTTTTTATGAAACAATTTTGGATGTCAAGAATCTACGGACCAAAATTTAAACAAACTTTTCTCTCTGGTCTCCTACATTGATCATCAAATTGACCTAAATCTAAGGTATGTTCTTTTACTCGTCGATGGGTACTGATCCACAGTATTGATCGTCGAATCGTTGCTTGAAACTCGCTGGTGAACTTTTTTTTTTTTAAAAATAACTTAACAACCCTATGACTTAAATAAAAGCTTTTGAATAGTTCAATGACTTAAATGAAAATTTTCGAATAGTTCAATGACTAAATTATAACTTTTTTGAATTAAGTAACAAAAATTTACCCATAATTTAGTGACTAATGGTGTAGTTTATACTAATTTGTATCAGTAAATTATTTTATGGGCTTGTGAGTTGTGACAATACTTGTTAGAGATACGCCAAGTTTTCATCAAAATTTGAAGGAAACCTAGTACATTAGTTTTATAAACTTTAGGGTAAATTCCATCAATTATCCATAATCTTTGATTAAAATTATATTTCAGTCACATAATTTTTAAAAGTTACATAATTGTTACTAAAGTTATCGAAATGTTACATTTTGGTCACTCATCCGTTAACTTTTGTTAAGAAGATGATATGGCACGTTAATTTAAAGGGTTAATAACCAATTTAGCCCCTGAACTATAACTAAAATATCAATTTGATACTTTTTAAACTTTTTCTTAATAATAATTCTAAAAAATTTAAAGGGTAAACCACTCATATAGTCACCTAAGATTTAATGTGTTCCTACTTTGGCTACAGAAATTTTTTTCTTAATTTAGTCACTTCCATTAGATTAATTGTCATTTTTAGTCACTTTACCATTAAAATACATTGGCCATTGAATGAAATGTTGATGTGACAATCTTTTAATTTGTATAATAATAAATTTAACTTTTTAACACTTTACACATTCTGTCTAGTTGGTCCTATGTCTAAAAAATCAATAGATTTAACTCTCAATGTTTACACATCTTGTCAATTAAGTCCAACTTCAAAAAATTCAAAAATTTTATAATTTTAAAAACTTGAATATATATATATAATTTATTATAAAAGGACATGAAACTATGAAATATTAAAAAATATATAAAATTACTAGGTTGGGCTTTGATTGTAGAAGAAAAAGTTTATATTTTTCTTTGGCTGATGCAAAATTGGTTTATAGCAATGGGGGAATAGGCTCCGCAAGTGATGCTCACAGCTCACTGATCAAAACAATGCCATAAAAGTAGTTGTGGCTGCTGTGTTTCCTGCTACACGCCACTGTTTCTGTGTTATGGCATGTGTTGGAAAAATTTGGGTGACTATCTGAGCAATTCACCCTTTTAAGTTGAAAAGTATCGATTTGATATTTTAGTTGTACTTTAGGGTTAAATTGGTTACTAACCTTTTAAATTAACGTGTCCCAATATTTCAAAAACTTTATAGACAATTATAATCAAAAGTTAATGACAATTGGTGCAGTTTACCCTAAACACTTATATAGAAACACCATATTAATAGAATTTAATAGATATTCTTTTCGTGTAAGTCAAAATTGAATTAGATTGGATCAATCACTTAAATTAATAATAAATGGCTTAATATGTTACATATAATAGAAAATAATGAAAATTGTTTTGAATAAAATAAATCGAAAACTTGAGAGTTATATTTGTATAAAAAAAAACAAGATTAAATTTGATATTAAATCAATATATTCAATCATTTTTGTGAAATAATATTGAACAAATTTATAAATTAATTTCTTCATCGCATAAAAAGAAAACACGAGACTAACGTGAAGGATGCATGGATTTCTTGTGAAAATGGCATTAATTAAAATAATAAGACTATAAATTACCCCAAATTGCCAGCATGCTTCCATTATCATATTTCTACAGAAACATTACTATGATTTATCGACATGAAATCTTAAAGGAATGAATTAATCAAACTGTAAATTCTTGACCCATATTTTCCGGAAGTAGCTCCCAAATGCTTAAAAAGTAACAGTGTATTTTACACTATTCTCAGGCTACATGGCCTGACTTTGTATTGAATATATATATTATAAAAGGAAGGAAAGAACAAAAAAACAAAATAAATAAAGAAAATTACAAAGTGCTTCAACTTATTACAAAGGGATTTGTCTCCTTAGTATGTTTCTACCATGGGAGAGAGCCACTTTTATCCCAAATATCGGACTATTGTTACGTTTTCTCTATGAAGAAGCCTTGGACACATCCTTACTTGACCTATTGTACTTCATATGGCTCTTAACTAGTTGTCCTGCTGAAATTGCAGACATAAGCGACAGCTCCCCGGCAAGAACACCAGACGCTACAATGGTTGCCAGCGTCCTAGAGTTTGCTCCTGGTGTCTCTTTGCTTGCACCCTTCACTCCAAGTAAGTTCAAACAGGCTGATTGAGATGCAAGCTGAGTTCCACCACCAACAGTCCCAACCTAAAAGATACAGCAACACAGATAATTAGGGACTAACATATATACCCAGATTTGGTTTTCGCAACCAAAGTCCTTGTGTTGGATAATCAGACAGCAACACTATCAATTACCTCAATGGAAGGCATTGTGACAGAGATGTGGAGGTCCTTGCCGTCATTAACAGCTTCCATCATCGTGATGCAATGCGAGCTCTCGACGTTTTGAGCCGGATCTTGGCCGGTAGCTATGTAGATTGCAGCAACGATGTTACTGGCGTGAGCGTTGAATCCACCCAGAGCTCCAGCCATAGCTGATCCAGTAAGGTTCTTAAGCATGTTAAGCTCAACCAGAGATTCCACACTTGTTTTCAAGACCTTCTTAACCACATCACCCTTAATGGTGGCTTCACAGACAACAGATTTGCCTCGTCCTTCAATCCAATTTACAGCAGCCGGTTTTTTGTCGGAACAATAGTTTCCTATATGCACAAATTCATAAATATCAGTGATCCTATGTCGAACAGTAAAAGACATAATTGCAAGACTGTACAAAAAAAATGAAACTCACCAGAGATCCCGATGACATCCATGTCAGGGAAATCAGTTTGAAGGAAATCCAAAACGTTTTGGACTCCCTTGGAAACCATGTTCATCCCCATAGCATCACCTGTACTGCAAGTGAATCTAATATACAGATTCTTTCCAGCAATTGCACATTTGATACCCTGGAGCCTACCAAATCTACTTGATCTGCAACCACCAAAAAGCCAAAATTTTCAATATTAGCTTGAATTTTAAATCCATCAATATGGAGTTTTAGAAATATCAAAACAAACCTGTTGAAAACAACAGACAAGGTCTCGAAATGATCAGGGTCCTCCAAATACAACTTCAAATCCGCTGCCCTTTTCGCAGTACCGAACCTTACACATGGAGCTCTAGTCATACCATCTTTCAATAGAACACTTGTAGCTCCACCAGACAAATGAATAGCCTTACAGCCCCTATTAGTGCTAGCCACCAAGCACCCTTCCGTGGTTGCCATAGGAACCGAGTACTCTCTTCCATTAACCAACAAAGGCCCAGCAATTCCAACGGGAATCTGCACGTAGCCAACCGGCATCTCACAACACTGCCCTAAAATCGACTCGTAATCAAACCCATCCAAGGGCAATCCCGATAACGACTTCCCTGTTAATCTTTGCAACGCTTCCCGCCTGATTGCAGCCGCCCTCTTGCAGTCAACCAATTTCGTTTCCAAGGAATACGAAGGGGTCACACCAGCCACTACAGATTTAATTATTTCTTCATCTTCCTCCGTTAGAACCGTCACAGGTTTTTCATCAAACACCTTCTGGGCGGTCACGATTGGTGCCGCAGGAGGCGTAGGTGGAAGCGAACAATCGAGAGCTTGCCCGCAAGGGACCTTACGGGTATCTTCCTTTGCAAGCAGAACTTCATCATCCTCTTCCTCGGCAATCCAAACGTCAGGCGATGGTTGGAAAACCAAAGATTGAACGAAGTCAATCCCAAAGAAACCCAAAAGGTAAATAAAGGAGGCGAAAAATGAGAGAATAGCGATGATCTCGGAAAAGGTGACGACATGGAGAGGTGTGGAGGTACGGATCTTCTCACGCCAACGGGAAAGAAGAAAATAAACCACCGAGAAGAAGAGGGTGAAGAACAGGGCATTCGTTAGGTACAAGGGAAGCGGCAATGCGTCGGAGGCTTTACCGGCATCTTCCTCTAAAGGAATCTTCTTCGTGGGCTTGAGAGATTGAACAGGTTTAGTAGAAGATAGCCGGCGAGCCTCCATTTTGGGTGTCAACAGCGGCGGAAGCCCGAAAGGAATGGAAGTTAGAGACAGCCGACGATTTCAATTAGTTTTCAGAGAAAGGTATGAGTTTGAGATGGAGAGTTTACGGGGGAAGGCAGTATTTATAGGACAAGAGTAGAAAGCGCGTGTGACGGGGCGCGTGAAGTAAATGTTTGGCACGTGGTAGTGCACAACTTAGCAAACACCAGAAGAGTCAAAGGTGTACAGTGCATGAATTCATGTATCTTATTTTTCACCTTATTTTTAATTTTGTATTTCCATGTACTAAACACTACTTTTTTTATATTTTGCGTCACTTATTTTTATTATTATCATATTAGTGCCTATACTGTGTGTAAGTTATAAATTTAGTCCTTATATTTTAATTTGGTTAATTTTAGTTTTTTTATTTTTCAAATTCTTACAATTTTTGATTAAATTTTGCTCTTAATTTTGTACTATGCGTAAAGTTATAGATTTAGTTCATATTCTTTAATTTGAAATACTAATCTTGACGTGAACGATAATCATTAAATTCATTAATTGACTCGCATAAGATTTTAGAAATAACATAACTTAATTTAACGAATTTAACAGTTACTATTTGGACTGGACTAAAATTTTAAAATAAAAAAACTAAAAATTACCAAATTAAAATATAAAAATTAAATTCATATTTTACCCATACTACAAGAATTAATTATAGAATTTAACCATTATTATAAGTCTTTAATTATTCTTATTTTGGGTTGAAATGGTAAAACAAATGTGATTAATTATTATAATGGTGAAATAAATTTTATAAGATAATAAGTTTTGATATTAAATTATGTATACAAATTATCATTAGGGATACGCAACGTCTGCTCCAACAGAAGCTTACATTTTCAGACATCTTGTATCATTATTTTACTTCTTTTTTTTGTCATTACATATGTACAAAAAAGAGAATAGGTCACAATATTGTAAAATATTAATTAAATTATACATTGATGATTTGAGTGAAACTTTTTATTTATGAAAATATTAATTAAATAAGAATATATTTAAAATTTACTAATTGAATAAATTCTAAATCGAAACAATAAGATTTAAATTTTAAAGATTTTAATGTTTCGAGTTCGAGTCTCATTAATTATGGCTGGCTGGTGGAAGGGAAAGGAGCCTAATCTACATATGTGCGAGAGGCCTCCAAGGGGCATCCGAACTATCATCTTACAAGATGCATCGTGCCAAACAAGCAAGAGACATGTTCTGTTGTAAACTGAGCTCAGTGTTCTTTCTATTACTACCAAAAAGAAAAAAAATGTATATGCTGTATGTATATGTATATATATAGGTTAAATGGACGTCGGTTTTTCTAAATAAAGATTATTTGATCACTTCATATGATTGGTTTTTAGATCCATTGAAAAATTATTTCCCTAACACCACTGGTTTCTTAGAGACTATGACACGAAATTTAAACTATGATGCATAATTAATTATTATAAATACAAGTCATTGCATGCATATAGTCTCCCTATTCATTAAATTTAATATTCGAATCAAAGTTGCAATAAATTGAAATTTTCGTATTTTGTATTGTGTTCTTATTTTATTGTGCTATAATTGTATGTGTTTTTTATTATATATATTTACATTATTTTATTTTGTATGATTTTTGTTGAGTATTTCAAAGTGTGTGACTCTTTAGATGGATTAAATTGTATATTTATATGATATGATTACTGTCCATGGATGTGATGTTGTAGGTAGGTTCCCATGTATGTTAACACGTACCCTTCTCTAGGGTTAACATGCGTTTTTTAGATGTAAGTTCGCTTGCATGGTGGTGTGAACCCATATCGTACAGTCTCATAAAAAGGTCCAAACACTTTACATGAGAACCGCGTAAAGTATGGGTCAGGACCCAATCGGGTAATGGTGAGTATCATAACAATTTATCCCCCGCCTGATTCAAAGAAGAATTATAGAGTGACCTATACTCTGCACAGTTCGCACTTTCCGTTCGCATGTAAGGTGCTCGCACCCTTTTATGAGACCGCACGATATGGGTTCGCACCACCATGCAGGCGAATCCACATCTAGAAAACACGTATTAATCCTAGAGTAAGGTTCATGCATGTCGACATGCATAGAAACTTACTTACAATATTACATCCATAAATAATAAACATATCATATAAATACACACTTTAACCTATCTGAAGGAGAAATACTCTAAAATACTCAATAATATTATTTCACAGCACGTTGGATTGTGTAATATTTTTTGTTATTTTTTAGTGAAACGTACCAAAATTTAAGCTGTTTCGTTTCCACCATAGACGATAAGATTGAAGGTTTCCCAATATAATAAGCATGCATGATACCACGTGCTAAAGACTTTTGACTGTTTGTCAAAGTTTTCTTCAGCAAAATAATATAAATCATTTTTTTTATGTATATATATTTATAAACATAGTCAGGCCAACCAAAGTAGAAAAAATTTACATGATAATATTATCTTTTTAATTGCCCAGTATTTTTTAGCAAATATTGACTGTAATATTGTCATGATTAGACCATTATTTTGTAATAGTTTCGTTTAGAGTTTAGGCAAACCCTCCACCTTCCATTTAAACTCCATTAATAAAACCCTGACAGTGACACAAATATTTAAGTGTTCATTTGCTCAAAACAGTTGGAAGGAAAAGGTCATTTTCTGGCAGGTAGAAATTGCATCACATATATTAGACATGTTAAGTAATCGAGTTTAAAGGATTGTATGACACGAGTTTGACACAAATTATACATTTATAAGTACAAATAAATTTGAAAGAATTATTTTTATATTTCGGATTGAGCTTATATTAAATAATTATGCATGATATTAATATTATACATGAATAAATCTGAATTTATGCATGTATGTATGCTTAATGCATGCACTATTGTTTTAGAAATTTGTATTTTGTTATGTTATGTTTTATTTGTATTAATGTCATATTCACTTTAATCTTGTAATAATGCCATGTCTACCATTGTGATAAGGTGTTATGGGTGGAACAATTTAAGTACAAAGGTTTAATAGAAAACAGGTGTCCCTCATTCATTAATTATTCTATAGACCAAATTAGATACATACCTTATCTGAATTAAAAGGACATAATTATATTTCCCTTTCTCCCAATAATATACATGTGGAATAAAATTATATTAATATTAATAATAACATTAATAGTTATAATAAGTGAAAGTGATAATTGTTTTTAGGGTGGTTAGTTAGTAGATTAAGTATGCGTTTATTTTCAATGCGGTGTGTTTAGTTTTTTTTTTGTCTCATGCTACAGTATCACTGTGATATCTAACATAACTATCAGTATTGTTTTTATACTAACTACAGATAATCGCATCATCCGTCTAAAAAGACCCTAAGACTTGTTATCTTTTACATAAATATTTGTTTCTATATTTGATGTCTTTAAGTTATATAATTTTTATGTATTATCAATAAATCGAAAAACAACACATTATTTAAAATTATGATGGGTGATTTTATTTTTGGAGGTTTTATGAGTGAATTTAATTTTTAAAAATTTAAAAGATATATTACCATTTGATTTATTCACTGTGCATAAAATTATGTAGCATAAAATATATTGAAGGTGTTTGGTAAACAAAGTTTTGGATTATTTTAATTGATTTGGGCATAAATGGAGGATTAAGTAGTCAAACCCTCTAATTGTAGTATTTGGTGAATGGAGGTTTGCAAGAACTTGTTGAGCTAAAACCTCCAAAACAAAAAACGTTGTGACGGACAACCTTTTTCATAGCTAATTGGGAATGAAATATGTGGAATGACATATTTGACTATGGTTACTCAAAAATTACTCCCTTTGTCACATGCTCTCAAACCTAATAGGGGTGTCAATATATAAGTAGTCTACATTCTCCCATTTTCACTTTCACTTTCAAAGTCTAAAGTAAATCTAAAAAATATTCACTAATTAATTTCCATTATGTATGTTTAATTCTTTGGTAATAGTGTTTTATTTTAATAATTTTATCCAATAAAAGCTAGAGTATTATAAACAAATAAATACTTAACAATAAAATGTGTTATGTCCTTATTTATCATTTTACACATGTCAGTCTTCCGTTATCAGTTAAGTTTTACCAAATAGTTTTAAATAAACAATTAATAGAATCAGTTGATCAAATCGATCGATCAAATTAATTATTGCAATCAGTAATCAACTATTAACCAATCGTCAAACAGGTACATTATATAATCATATGTTATTGGTTTTTTTTTGGTGAATTATAATGGGAGGACAAAGCCCTAATAACAACGTGACTTGAACCTAAACTCACATAAGACAATGAATACAATTGACTATCAGGCCAACACACGAGATTCATGTTATTGTTTATTGCATGTGCTTGAAAATTCAAACTATGCGTTCTAATTTGAGATAATTAACGTTAACAAATTCATATATCCGAAATTTGATTGACAATGATTTGATAAGTGATATTTATAATTTTGATGTGTTTGATTATAATTATAAAGATTTTTAAAGTTTTATATATGTTTGACAGATAATGTATAATTATATTGTAATTTTTTATCTTATGTATTTATATTTTATAGTATAAATTATAATTATATAATTTTAAATTTTAAAAAATATTATTTATTATAAAAAATATCAATAACCCTTAGGAAAAAAAACTCTAGACAAGAAATAAAATTTAAAATCAAATCATTGAATATCATATGTTA
This sequence comes from Gossypioides kirkii, assembly GCA_005610355.1. Taxonomy (NCBI): domain Eukaryota; kingdom Viridiplantae; phylum Streptophyta; class Magnoliopsida; order Malvales; family Malvaceae; genus Gossypioides; species Gossypioides kirkii. Next base: position 38,509,281 of record CP032246.1, read on the forward strand.
ATTAAATCCTTATTTTTTTCACTCAATTAGATACTTGAACTGTCAAAATGCATCAAAAAAAATTTTAACGGTTGACCGTTAAAGTTAATGAATCCCAAAATTTTTTCAATTAAAACATTTACGTGTCATATGATAGTTGTGACACATGTTTAAAATCAATAAAATTTATTTTAAAATATAGAAAATATTTAAATTTTATTAAAAATTAAAAAAAAAGTCTACATCCTTCTATATGAGGTTTTTCCATGCTCTTTTTATAGTAGGGGATAAGTTTGGATACATGTCTTAAAGCTGATGATGTAAGATCTTGACTTGATACTCTTGTTAGTGGCGGTGGTGTTACGTCTTAGGACGAGATATATCGGAAAAACTAATAATCAATTGCTTTGAACTTTCACGTGGCCTTCACATAACCATGGTGTGGAAGACTCATCCAAGGTTCGTAAATTAACTACATTGTTTTAGAACTACTCACAAGTTCACAACATTATTGACTCTATTGAATGACACGTGTCAAACTTGTTATGAGGTTCGTTACTTGTAGTATAACAATTTATATGATAATTTATATATTACTTTCATTAAAATTTACAAGCTATCATGACCATTGGTTTTTTGGATAATTAATCAACTTCTGAAAAGAAAAAAAGAAAAAAGAAATATCAAGATGAACAAATTGTTCACTTCCTTAAAATTTTGGTCTCAAGTGGCTGCCTGCCTGCCTTTTGCTCATTCTCTTATTTAGACTTAGAAATTTGAATGCTCATCATCTCAATCACATGCATCACTATATATATATATATTGAAAATGTGTATATTATTATATGTTACTATTCCAACACTATTTTCATATTTTCCTAAGTTTTTTTTATACATATTAGTCAAGTGCATGCATATATAAGCAATGAAAATAATACAGACTGTTTTGTCTGAATTAGCAGACGCCCGATTGAGATTGCTTATGTTATATCAAATATTTATATTCCATGCATCTCACTTTATATATAATTAAATACCTTTCTATTTTCCATAATTATATTAGGTTGGACTAAATTTAAAGTTAAATTAAATGAATCTCATGTGATGGTTAGTCAAGACATTTATTATTTCAGATGTGATCTGAGTTTTAATCACGTTAATCATATTTATTATTCGGATTTTATCCTATTATTATAATTCATAAAAAAAATTAAATTAAATGAATGCTTGTTTTCATCCACAAAATTTATATATAAAATTTTATTTTCTAAAAAATATCGATTTTTTTCCAATCGAATATCCACTTAATAAGGTAAGATAAAATTGCATGAATTTGAGAGTTTTATAGTAGCAGATAATATATATATATATATATTATTGGAATATATTAGAGGGTTAAGACCGGCGTTACAATTTTCGTCATGATAAATATAGATGGTTAAAACATCAACGGTGATGGTATATTATAAATATTGATGAAGAAATATTATATATATAAATATATATTTCGAGATTAATATTTTAATGATTTAACTATTAAATTTATCGATACAATTATATTTGACTTGCAAGTAAATTTTTGAATTGATATGATATAATATATAATAATATTTAATGAACTGTTGAAAGGTTTTTTTACATAAAATAAATTTGTCAGAAAATTTAATTTACATCAAACTTAACATGAATGAAATATAACGGTTAGATCATTAAAATATTAATCGTACAAAATAGATCATGCATGTCAAATTTAATTTTAATGTAAATTAAAATTTTCTAATTATTTATTTTATATAAAAAAATTCATGATAGAGTACCCAGATTAAGTCTAAAATCATAAATATATTTCTTTCTTTTATCTTCATGTTGTATTAAATGCATTATTCTCCTAACAAAATCACCGACTAATTAATTTTTTAAAATATTTAATACATATTTTCTATATAAGTTTTTATATGTAATGTTTTTATATTATCGAAATTTGCATTAATATAATGATATTTATTGATATAATCACCATCGATAAAGGCAGTAGAAATGATCGTAAAGAAATAAGAAAATAAAAATAAAAACGCATAGATTTTACATGAAATTTTTTTTGGGAAAAACAATGGGTAGAGGAGGAAAAATTCACTATGTTGAAAAATACACAATACAAGAAGAGTTCGACTACATCTATTTAAGGTTAAACAACCTTGTTAAAATCAATGTCTAATAGAAGAAGTATAGTCTTATACGGATTCAAGTTGTGTCATTTGCCCCCACAGATCTCTTATTTTCCCTCTCTATTTTATTTATTTAACAAGTAACGAGATTCGGGTCACACAACAATACATTATATTTTATATATTAGATTTGGAATAACTTAGACATGAATTTGGTCAAAAGCTTTAAAAGAAATATTAAATATTATTTGTTTAATTAGGCAAAGCAGAGGTGGCTTAATAGTGGGTTTAAACCTTCAAAATTTAACCATAAAAATCCCATTCATAATTAACATTCAATCAATCAAATCTTATTAACAATTCACAATCAATTTCTTATGAATGTTGGCAAAGTTGACTAACTATATATTTGTTTTTTTTTTTAATTATATTTTAAGGAGTATTGGATTACTTAATTGGATCAACTTTTTAATTTTCGAAGATATGATGATTGAATTTTAATAGATTATAATAGGAAGATTAATTTTTTTAATAAAATAAAATTTAAATTTATAATGACCAATGGCCTAACAATACTAGCCTTTTAGCTTCTTGGATTAATGGGATATTAAGTAGAAATAATTTAGCAGGATTCCATTTCTTAGAAAAGGAAATATAATGGAAAACAAATAATTTATTTTTCACTATTAAAATAAAAAGAAAAATCTTAAAGGGGAAATCTTTTATATATTTTAAATTAGGTTTGATAATGAAAAAGGAATTAAATTTGGATTTAATATTTTGAGGAGATGAGAGATTTGGGTTTTTGGTTGTTGATCTACATTCTCGGCTATTTTGTTTAACCAATTTTAATTTGCGGAGTCTTAATTGTTCAACTTGACTTTGTTGTAATGCAAATTTTATTGGAACCAAAAAGAAGGAAAAGGCGACTAAAGACCTTTTTTAACATAAAATCAAGAAAATAATAAGAATTTAGAGTGATATACCTTTGACTAATAGGATAATAGTTAGGGAAATCTTGTCGCCTTTTGAGTTGAATTTTCTCCTTCACCTTTTTTTTTTTTAAGAATACATCCAACATTATTAATAACTTTATATTTTCATCATTTATCTTCAAAAAGTTATAAAATGATCATTGAATTAATCGAGAGTTTTCATTTAAGTCGCGTTGTTAAGTTTTTTTTTTTTAAAGTCTAGCTAGTGAGTTCCCAGCAACAATTCGATGATCGGTACAGTTGATTAGTGCACGTCGACGAGTAGAATAATATATTTTAAATCCAAGTCGATCTGACGTTTAGTGTTGAAAATTGGAGCATAAAGTTGCTTAAATTTTGGTTCGTGGATCCATAACATTCAAAGTTGTTTTATGAAAAAATTGAACGGTAGAAGAAAAGGGAAATAAGAGTTTTCGATTAGTACAGACGATGTGAATAGAGAAGGCCATGCAACAATGATTTTAACAATCCAATATTGAATGAAATATTTCGAATAGTGTAATGACCATTTTATAATTTTTTGAAGTTTAATGGCTAAAACGTAAATTTTCTTTGAGTTGTATGATTATCGGCTAGCAAAAGTGTTTCTGTAGGTGAGTTAAGGAGTGTCAAAGTTGACGCTTCGATCATTTTTCAATATTTAAGTCTGTTTGCAAACTAAAAAAATTTTCAAGGAAAGGCTAAAAAAAAATGATGGAATGAGTTGAGATGGCAGTAGGTTGGATTTCTGTAAATTTGAAATTATTCTAATTCGTAAATCTGTCTAAAAATTTGAATTCACAAATCATTTGACTTTTAATATCCAATTTCGAATTAAATACCGTTATTTGTTGAATATTCGAATCTAATATACAACTCTACATTAGCTCTAAAGATTCGAACACATGTAGTTTCTCTTAAATTTTATTCTTTTGTATTTGTAAACTTAACTGAAAAATAAAATAGATATCTAAATCTGAATCTACAGATATCGAATCGAATATCTAAATCCGCAATCCGAATTACCATCCCTAGAAATGAGTACATATGAATATGAGAAAATACATTTCTAGGTCCTTTTATGTTTACCTTACTCTTACCCTTCACACGATAGTTTTCTTAGCTTTCAAGTTCAAGGTGCCTTGAGAATGGTTCCTCCTCCTGTCTCGTCCATTTGCTCTAGGGATGGCAATGGAGCGGAACAAAACTGGGGCGAATATATCTAAATCCATCATCGCTCCACAGTTGGCATGATTTGATCTACCATTCGTCACACTCCATTATGAATGCATAATTTTGAAAATCACTATCACTTTCATGAATGTTGGATACATCCATCCTTGTCCCGCCTCGTCCCACCACATCCCACTCTGCTTCAATTTAATGTTTGCTATTTATCTTTAACATTTTCAATATTTTTAAAATTAAGTAAATATTTACACATAATTCTTCCAAAAAAAATATTTAAATATAAAATATATAGATATTTTCTAAATTACGTTATTACATTTTTACTTGTTTATAGTTTATATATATAATGATAAAATAATAACTTTATATAGTAAAATAGATGAAAATGGGACAAATAATTATCATAATCACTTTATACCTACTATCTAAAAAAACTCAATCTACATACCTTTCAAAAGAAAATTTTACTCCATACGAAACATATTAATTCGAAATCCATCAAACAGTTCATATACTGACAGTGTTAGTCCTTTTGTTTGGTTTTAGTCATTGCCATGCAGTTCTAACCTTTGTCTGTTTTGTCATTAGCATTACTAGTAGTCCCATCAAATATCTTTTGATTGTTTTTTTTCAATTGGGTGCTTTTATTGTTATCATGTGCCTTGCTCTAAATTGATTCTCTTTCTCTCTTTATATAATATGATATTAATATATTTTGTATTTTTTTTAAAATGTATTTATATTTATAAATAATTAATTGTAGTTTTGGGGTGTTTTTGCCACATGGCGGGTGAAATTTAGTTTTTTATATTTAAAATAATTAAAAATTATAAAAAAGGTTATAGGAATGATAAAAATTAAAAAAATATATAGAAGTGCAAAAAAGATTATAAAAATTATTATAAATTACTCAAAAACTATATAAATTACTAAAAGTATTAGAATAAAAAAATTAAATTCTATATAAATAAAAAATAAGAAAATATATATGGAAATTTTTAAAATATAGAAAATCATTAAAATTATTATAAAAATATAGAAAAGTGAAAAAAATTAAAATTATATAAAATTACAAAAAAAAATACAAAATATTCAAAATAGTTCAAAAAATAATAGAAAATTACAAAACTATATAAAATTACAATGAAGAAAATTAAAAATATTTACAATTTTATATATAACCTCAGTTGTCATTTTTAACATATTTCCCAACCTTAATTTGCATCTAAAAACACTTCTTTGTCATTGACGATGGACAAAGCGGGTGCAAACTCTAGATAGATTTGTAGTAGATGTGCGCAACACTTAGTTTCAGGATCAAATGATGGTTAGCGTGCAAATGAAAAAAAATATTTTTTTATATATTTTAGTTTGTTTTATAATTTTTATATTATTTTTAAATGTTTTTAATAATTTTTGCAATTTTTTGTAATTGATTTAATTTTACAGTTTTAATTTTTTAAATATTTTTACACTTTTCTATATTTTATTATATTTTTAACATTTTTTTTCACTTTTATATATTTTTATAATTTTTTTTAGTTTGTATATATTATTTTGAATTTTTTTATAATTTTTATAATTTTTAATGATTTTAAATATAAAGCATTATCATGGTGTGCCACATGTTAAAAAATCCCCAAAAATGGCAAACATTTCCCTTTAACGTTTAAAATGTTTAATTGATTGTAAATTTAAAATTCAGATACTCATTTGAGTGAAAATTAGTATAGGGGTTTAATTGATTTTTTTTGAGAAGTTCAAGAATTTCTATACCTTTTTAGCCAAACTTTTATATATATATATATATATAGTCATCTTAATATTTTTTAATATTTATATTTTAATAGTATTATATACAATTATAGCTTTAATTTTTAAGTGTTATAAATTACATAATATATATAAAAATAACATAATATAAAATATTATAAACTTAATAAAAAATAAATCAGGTCATGCTCAATCCTTAAATATTTAAGTCCGATCTTGATTTATATTTTAAACAGATCTAATTTTTCTCAAACTAATTTTTCGGGTCTAATATTTTTACCTAAACTCTCTCATATTTCAAACGAACCTTTGGACTTAAGTGAATAGTCCGATCCATGAACAGGTTTACAAATGAGCATAATATAACTTTTTTTTTTGGGTTTAGATAATTTAAAAAAATATATTTATGATAATAAATTAAAAAAAGTTAAAAGCAGAACACGAAAAGGAATTACAAATTAAAATTATTTTGTAAAATTTGAATGTTCGAAGTTCTGTTTGGGTTTTTGCGTTGAAATTTTAGGCAGTAAAACCTATGGTATGCGAAATCCACGGTTTTTGAGTCCCAATCAATGAAGTCATTAGTTTCCCACATTTTTAATTAAATAAATTATTAAAAATTAAAAAAATATTAAAAATATATATTTAAAAGTTATTACATCTAGTTCAATCGATTTGTTATTTCAATTCATATCGATTCGCGAGTCAATTAATTCTTTTAATCTAGATTGATGTATCGGTCAAATTTCGATTTGATTTGTTCGACATATCAATTTAATCCGATTTTAATAACACTAAAAAAGCTCAAGAAGACGAAGGAAAATAACAAAAGTTGAAGGTTAAAATATGTTATAAGTCCTTGAGCTCTTCACAAACTTGAATTTAGTCGTTGTACTTTTGTTTTTAAGAAATTATTCATTTATTTTCATATTTCAAAATTTAAATTAAGCTGTTAACACTGTTAATTTTTTTGGTAAATTTATTTTGTGATATTTTGACATTAAAATTTCACTTAATAATTATGTAATTAAAATGATGTAATTAACTTAAATTTAACAAAATAAATTTCATAGTGATAGCAGACAAAAACTTTAAAATATAAAAAATAAAAAAATTAAATTTTTTGCAGTTAAATCAAAATATTAAATATAAAAATAAAAATAAAGATGACCAATAGATTTTAACCAAAATTAAAATAAAAAGAGGGATTTTAATGTTTGAGTGTCAACTCAAATTCGATCCGAAATGATAGCCTTTCGGGTTGATTTTGGGTCCTCCAAACTTCACTTTTTCTAGTAGTTTGTTTTATATTTTAAAAAAATTATTCTTTTAACTCATTATTTGGTTTAGTATTATATTTAATATATTTTCTTTTCTTTTTCTTTTTTATTTTTATTTTTGACTAAAATTTATAATTTGGAATTATAATCGTGTACTATTCTTCTGGTGGTGAGTTGTGCTGAACATTTTGCAAAAAATAAAAAAAAGCGAGTCCCTAAAAAGTATTGAAGAATCAATAATGTGTGATGTAAAAGTAGGCAGAGGCAAATTCGGGCCCTCAAAAATGAAAAATTACCTTTTAATCCCTTTAAAAAATTTAAAATTAAAAGTTAGTGTATTGTAAAATTATAGTTTAGCCCGCATATTTTTTTAATGAAGTGTCTATGTGTCGAGCCTGGCCCACCAAAATCTTAGATTTATTTGCTCGGCTTGACCCAAAGAATAGATTTAAAATTTTGCCTAAGCTTAGCTTGTATTAATTTTTTATATTTTAAAAAAATATAATATATAAAAAATACTAAAAACATTAAAATAAATATTTCCTAATAAATTAAAAATAAATTAAAAAAATATGTATAATTAAATAACACTAAGATAGGTGCAACTGAACAAGCAAATGCCTCTAAAATAGTAACAAAATTAACAATAAAACAAGAGTTATACAATATCTAAACAATAACAACAAAATAATAGCAACATAATAGTGAAATGGCAACAAAATAGTGAAAAAACAATAAAAAATAATAGCAAAACAATAAAAACAAAAAAAGCAAGAAAAAATAATTTTTTTTCCAAATTCGGGTCGGGCCAAAAAAGTCTTACCCAATCCTCGGCATATTTTCTAAACAGATCTTATTTTTTTGTCCAAACTTATTTTTCGAACTTATATTTTTCTCCAAATCTTTTCACTTTTCAAGCAAACTTTTGAATCAAATTGAATAATTTAACTTATAAACAGATCTATAATAAACTCATAAATTCATACATAATAAAATTTAATTTCAATCCCTAAATGGCAAACCCCAATTACTTTGGAGGCTATTAATTGCATGTAGAAGTAGAGGAGAGATTGATTGATTGATCCCGACAAGGTTAGTCACACTCAATGTCATGTAATGCACATTTTGTTACCTTTACATTTAGGGTTGGGTTTTTAACTAAAATAATATTAAAAAAAATATTATATATCAAAATAGTATATTCTCCTCATTATTTATCAAAATGGTACACTTGGGGGGAGTGGTGACATTTGGGTAGGCGGCACCATTGTTCATTCTGACAAAAAAAATTATTTTTAAACAAAACACTCGGTAAGTATAAACCCGGTATTAAAATACGAAAGTGTTACAAGGGGTGGTGCCTACCTGACAGGCGGCACTAGTGGTGCCTACCTGTCAGGCGGCACTAATGGTGCCTTCCTGTCACGCGACACCAACCCAAATTTTTAGCTTTTTTTACCTAAATAATACAAAAAAAAATTATACACTAGAATATATAATACAAAAAATAAAATTAATAACTTAAATAATATAAATATATATATTTTAATCCATTCAAATTATAAAAAATAAAAAAAGTAAAAAAATATTTTTTATAAGAATTGTAGAAAATAATATTATAAAATTGAAAAAATTAAATTAAATATTAAATAAGAATAACTTAATTTTTTTAAATAAATAATATAAAAAAATATTTATTTATCAAAATAATAATATCTATATTTAGGGATTTTTACTATAAGAAAAAATTTAAATACCAAAATAATACACTTTTCTTATTATTTATCAAAATGATACCAAAATTTGGTTAATTTCCTTTTAAGCCCTTCTTATTTACTATTTTTTTTATTTGCCTTCAACACAAAAAATAGAGAGATATATTACTAATAAGTTCAAAAAAATTTCTATCAAAAAATATTTTTGTAAAAATTCAATTCCAACCGGAAATATGGTTAATCTAAAAAATTCAAAAAATATTAACATTTAAATTATTTAGGTATATATAATTACCTTGTATATAATATTAAAAAACTCTAAAACAATGTATCAAATAATTACTCGAAAATAATTTTTTTTTATTTTTTTACGAATCCATGCTATTTTTTAATTTATTTGAAAATAAATATGTATTTTCAAATTTGAGTTTTTTTTTGAATTATTTCAAGTTTAATCTCGATTTAGTTTGGTTTGGATTTTTTATATACAAGGTAATTATATATACCTAAATAATTTAAATGTTAATATTTTTTGAATTTTTTGGATTAACCATATTTTCGGTTGGAATTGAATTTTTTTACAAAAATATTTTTTGATAGAAATTTTTTTGAACTTATTAGTAATACATCTCTCTATTTTTTGTGTTGAATGAGAATAAAAGAAAATAATAAATAAGAAGGGCTCAAAAAGCAATTAATCAAATTTCAAAATTTGGTGCCGCCACACTGTTAGGATACACTTTTCTCAGCTGCTAATAAAAAGGGAAAAATTTCATCTCAAGTCCCTTAATGTTTTATTAAATAAAAAAAAAGAAATTGTCAGAAATTTAAAGTGGTGCCGCCTATCTAGGTGAGTGGTGTTAATTTTTTTTATATATATTATTATTCTAAAAAATCCCCATATTTACCAAAATAGTACAGCTAGGTGAGTGATGCTAATTTTTTTAATTTTATATATTTTTATATTAAAAAAAGAAAATTAAATAAAATAATATTAAAATTTGACAAGTGGTGCCTTTAGGGTAGGTTACACCAATGGTACCTACTAGCTAGGCGGCACTAGTGGTGCCTTTGTCAAAACTATTTAAACCCCATCAGATCAGTTTAAACACAAATTATTGAGTGAAAGAAGAAAAGAAGAGAAGCAAATTTTAACAGCAAATTTTTGAAGAAAGAAAGGAAGTAAAATTTTTGAAGAAGAAAAAGAAACAGAAGGTTAGCAGAAAATTTTAACTGTAATTCTATTTATTTAGAATAAATAATTTTTTATATTATTTGTGTAAAAAATCTTATTTATTTCTTTTAACAGATGGAAAATCAATTTTTCGTAGGCATTTTTTTCGATGGAAAAATTTTAACAACAACAATGGGATGTGTATTTGAATGTCGTCAACAACTAGCAATGAGATTTAGTAAAAATGTCTCGGTAGATAATATGAAGGCAAAGATTAGTGAAAGAAATGTTAGACGTTGTGGGAGAAGGATCTCAAAACTTTTTTATAAGTTTCCAGTTTCAACAGATCCTATCAAATTTATCGAGATGGAACTCGTAGATGATGAAGATGTTGAGACAATGATCGCTCTTTATTGTGGGAATCAGAGTAATGAAAATGCACCGATTCAGTTATTTGTTGAGCTAACTGATGTTGAGAGAGCTGAAGATCCCACTCCATTAAGTATGATGGCTCCGACATCCTACGTTGATAATCAATCTATAGCTCGCGGGATCAGTGGGATCAATATCAATATTAATGTTGCACCCGATAATGATACGGATGATGATGATGGATATGATAGTAGTGATCATTCTGATCATGAGGATGATATTGATAATAATCCCGACATGGACGAGGTCCCGGATGATATCGATGAGGAAGGCCTAAATGACGAGGTCCCGGATGGTCGACGTATTGTGATGCACAATTATCCTGCTGGGGCACACATGTCACTTATAGATCCTGATGCGGCATATGCAGTCGATTTCGAAGAGTACCCTGATATAATGTCTGCTCACCGATTGGCACTTACACCAAAACTTGAACAGTTGTTCGTGGGTCAAAGGTTTGACTCAAAGGAAGAGTGCGTATTTGCCATTAAGCGGTATAGCATGAATTTGTCAGTGGACTACAAAGTCATCTTGTCTAAACCGACATTATATATTGGAGAGTGTTGGACAAAAGGCTACAATTGGCGCTTACGAGCTGCATTTATCCAGAAGTCGCAAAAGTGGGAGATAAGAAAATTTGTTGGGCCTCACACATGCAGCTTAACACGTTTGTCAGAAGATCACCAGAAACTCGATTCCAAAACTATCTGCACACATATCATGCCAATGGTGAAGGACAATCCGACCATCAAAGTTTCTACACTGATTATCGAGACGCAAGTACGATTCCATTATCGAGTTTCATATCGAAAAGCATGGATTACGAAATAGATGGCAATGGAACAGTTGTTCGGTGATTGGGATGCATCGTACAATGAGCTGCAAGGGTGGATAGCCGCAATGCGACAATATGTGTTCGGGACTGCGATTGAGTTGGTAACACGGCTTTATTATGGTCCGGATAACAACTTACAACCAGGAAGAAGAATTTTCCAGTATATATTTTGGATGTTTGATCCCTGTGTTAGAGCATTTCCTCACTGCAAGCCATTTATCCAAGTAGATGAGACTTGGCTATATAGGAAATATACGCAGATTCTACTAATTGAGGTGGCTCAAGACGGGAACCAAAACATGCTCCTGGTAGCATTTGCTATTGTGGACAAAGAAGATATGGAATCATGGGAATTTTTTTTGACGAATCTGCGGAGGTACGTAGTTCATAATGATAATATTTGCATCATCTCCGATAGAGGGAAGAGGATTATTACGACCATTAGACGTACCGGTGTACCATGGAGATCGATTTATTGTAGGCGACACATTGCGACAAACTTTCAAAAAGAATATAAGAATGCAGACTGACAAAGACGACTTGTAAGAATTGGTAAAGAAATTTTATTTTAAGTTATATTTTTTTATGTTTTAATTTTAGAGCATAACTTATGTTTTCTTAATATTCCAACAGCGTACGAGTTAGAGCTACACCGATTTCGGTAAAAAATGACCAGACTTGAGCGTGACATGGAAGGTGAAACGAACAAGCCATTACGAGAGTGGTTGGGTACCATGGAGCCGTGGCAATGGACTCAAAGTTTTGATGACGGGTATCGATATGGTCAAATGACGACCAACCTGACAGAGTCGGCTAATGGCGTGTTCAAGAGAATACGATATCTACCGATTTTATCCGTGTTCTCGGCTACGTTCTACAGGTTAGCTACTTTGATGCTAGTAATGGGGACGCGACAAATCGACCAGATGAACGCCGGACACGTTTTTGTCGAAACTGTCAAGAATGTAATGGATGCAAACCGTTAGAGAGCGAGGACGATGAACTTTGAAATATATTCACGATAATTTCAACGATTTCAAGTTACAGAGACAATTGTGCGAAAACCTGGTATCCCACCTAGGTCATACGGGGTTTTGATTTGTAGAACAGGCACTGCGATTGCAAGAGGTTCGATACACTTCGTTATCCATGTAAGCATGTCGTTGCAGCTTGTGCTAAAGTGTTGCTCAATGTTGAACAGCTCATCGACCCCGTTTACACTCTCCAGCACATGTTACGTATTTGAGAAAATGAGTTCCTTGTCCTACCTGACTTGTCCATGGGAGGTGCCTTCGACGACTTTCGAGCTTATACCGAACAGAGGTTTGCGAAGGAATCCGAAAGGTCGTCCGAATGTTTCCAGAATCCGCAACGAAATGGACATTATGGAAAGAATAGACGGCAGCAAGCTGTGTGGAATATGTAGGCTAGCTGGGCATACTCGATGTAACTGCCCCCAACGAACCTACCATATTGTCCAGCCATCTGGATCGGGCCCGACTTAAGCTATTTTTATTGGTCATTTTTCTGTTGGAATTAATTAAGTTTATGATTGAATTTGGAATTAATTCTGTTTAAATTTGAATTTATTTAATGAGGTTTAGCAAATGACATTAAATGATCATAAGTAGTTGTTGTGTAGAAAAAGGAAATACAAAATATTTACATACATAAACATAAATAAGAACATAAACATAAATATAAACATATTTAATTCTAAGGCCCATCTCATCGCATTTGATGTTTCGATGGTGTGGTTCTAGGAGTAAAACGTTGTGGTGGTCGACGAGCACGTTGCGGGTGATCACGACGTTCAACGTCATCGTCTTCTGCACCTTCGGGTGTCATTGATGATGATGAGCCATGGCTAAAGTTCTGCAGCGGTAATGGGCGAGGAGGAGGAGAGTACTGTAACGAGCTGAAAGGAATAGAGAACTATGGTGGTATCGGGCTGAAGATATCAAACATCAAAGACGATCTCGGATCCTACTCATCGGTGCTGAACCCGAGAAATTCTGAATGATACTCGTGCGCTGACCAACTTGTATTATATGCATTCCCTGACCACCCTGGATGATACGACTCAGGCGTCGGCTCGGTGGTACACTCCGTCTCGAGCGCAGGCTCCGAATAGTGCTGCGACTCAGGCTGTGGCTTAGGCTCAAGCGACTGAAAGTGGTGCTCACGTGGTAGCATAAATGGGGGGACTAACATTGTTTGCGCACCATATATATATGGTTTCCCCGTTTGGAAATACCACTGTCTATACTTTGCAGATACCTCAAAAGTGAAACCGTGATCAATGTCACGTTGAGGTATCCGCTCCGCCCGTCTCGCCCACACTGCAATGTATCTTTTGTGCACTTGCCCCCAGTCCATTCCCGATCTGCCCTTCTTATCGATACCATGAATATTTCCTAAATTAACTGGGTCTCTCGGGATGGTTTGTATGCACCCGAATTGTCGAAGTACTCGATCCCCGTGGTACTACTCGACTGTCTGAAAGCTTATAACTGGTGCGTCAAGGCACCACAAGTGCGAGTGGTTGCGGGCAAAATCGAGAATAATAGTCGCCACCTCATGGACCGAATAGGGCATCCAAAAGAATTGCAAATTTAAATAACATTGTTATAGTAAGACAACTCAATTAATGTTAATAAATGAAGATTCATGTAATTGCATGTCACGAATAACTTACCATCTCCCCCGAATGTGTCTCGATCATCTGACGATATATAGGAACCGTGAGTGAGCTTTCGATATTCGAATTCCCACGCCATCTATGAAAAACAACTTATTACATCAAATTTACATATAAAAAATCAAATAATTGTGGATAAAGATTAGATGTTATCACCTGTTCACAAGTGGGAAAACGTATGGCAGGTGTTTGATATTAGCCAAGAAAGGCATCCGATATAGGGCCCACGATTGCAACAATATTAGACACCCGCAAATGTCAATGGCAGCAAGCTTTGTGCATCGACAAAGCTCACGATACAACATCGCTAGTTCTGCCGAGCCCCAACTATATTGACCTGCTTCATTAAAATCGGTCAATAGGGGCAAGTACATGATGTGCACTCTGTTTCCATTGGTCGTCGGCATCAGTACACCCCCTATAAGGTGCAATATATAAGCTCGAGCGGCACACATCAAATCAAATTCGGTGGCATCAGCTGGTAGATGGTGGAATCTTTCCCTCAACCATGTGAACTTCAATTCCGTGAATCTCGATTTGCCATCACCGAGTGAGACTCCCAATAAGCTTTCACAAAGGGCCGTCGGGTTAGATACCGTCGATGACCCCATAACGGGCATCCCGTCGATTGGAAGCCCAAGTTGCAGTGCAACATCCTCTAGTGTGATGGTGCACTCGCCACATGATTAGTGAAACGTGTGGGTCTCTGGCCGCCACCGCTCGACCAAAGCAGAAATTAAGTTGTAACGCAATTCGAATGTCCGGATTAGTGAAGCAGCTCCAAATCCAGCTGCAATCAAGTATGGCATGATGCGTTCGTCCGGTTCATAATTTATCCCATTCACACGACCCCTTAATTTCCGGTACACACCTTGAGACTATTAAATTACCGATAAAGTTAATATAACTTAGTTTAATATCGTAAATTAAATGAAATTTTTATACTTTAACAAATAACAATTTATTACCTGTATATATACAGATGCTGATATGTGGTCATCATCCTTAATTAACGAATCTATATTTATATCTACAATAAAAAAATTGAGATTATCATCCTTAATTATTTTTAAAATTTTAAATTGAAATTTATTATTTATTAAAAATTTAAAATTGAAAGATTCAATTCAGTCTTCTTAACTTTTGATTAAATAAAAAATATATATAATTTCAAATTTTTAAAAAAATTAATAATTTAATTTTAAGCATTTTAATACAAATTTTTTAACTTTAATTCTCCAAATTTTATAATCTTATATCGACCTCCTCTAAACAAAATTTTTGATTTCGCCCTTATTTTCTAAAAACTTTTAATTTAATGATAATTTAATATACTTATTAAATTATAAATACTAGTTTCTGTGTATCTATTTTGTAGTATAATGTATATACTAGTTTCTTTACTCAGATTAATTGTATGTATTAATTAAAAAATAAAATATTTTTTATTTAATACTCAAAAAATTAAAAAGACAATTTCATAAATTTAAATTGATAAAAAAGAATGCAAGAATCTTGTAAAATACAAATAATATTAGTAAAAACTAAAGATAATTGTATTTTAAAAAAATATATTTTATATTTCAAATAAAAATAATTTAGTTAAACAAATAAATGATTATATATTTTATATTTCAAATAAAAATTAGATTATATATTTCCCATATAAAAATAATTGAGTTAAACAAATAAATTTCAAAGAAAATTTCGTTTATAATTTAAATTCTTTAAACATTATAAATTAAAATAAAACTCTATTTCTTACAATAATTAAATAATATTTAAATTTAAATAACATTTAAATGAATTTTTTTCAAGAATAAAACAAAAAATTAAATAACAACAATCAAACCATAAACAACATACATTCTTTCTTTCTTTTTCTTTTTCCTTTTTTTCTCTCATTCTCTTCTCTCATTGCCGTTCACCCTCCTTCTCCTTCTTCTTCTTCTTTTCTTTCTTTGATCTTTTGCCTCAAATTTATGTGTGTGTGTTGTGTTTTGGGGACCATTATAAGGTCCCCATTTACCCCTCCCCCCCATTTTACCTTACCTCTCGGCAGGAAAGGGCAGCAGCAGTAGGGTGTAGGGGCAGCAGCCAGCAACGGTCACGACAGCAGTAGGGGTGTGTCAGCATGCAATTGTCGCCTGGTAGGTAGGCACCATTGGTGTCGCCTACCAAGTAGGCACCACCCAGAAATACCATACTCGTATTTTAAATACGGGTTTAATTTAAACTCGTATTAGTATTTTTTTAATATTTTTTAAAAATTATTATTTAAATAATTTTTTATTTATTTAATATTAAAATTTTTTTTGTCAGAATGCACAGTGGTGCCACCTACCAGATAGGCACCACTCCCTCCAAATATACCATTTTGGTAATTAACGAGGAGAATATATTATTTTGATATATATTTTTTAGTATTATTTTAGTAAAAAACCACTTAGGGTTGCATCACAAACTATTTCACATAATGTAAAATTTTGGACTATTTTTTCTATTAATTTACCATTGGAGTATACTAAGTGTATTCAATTTTTTTTTTTATAAAAATTGAATCGAATCGTTTTATTCGATTTTCTATTTTAAAATCGAAATTGTCTTAAGTAAAAATTAAATATATATATATAATCGATAATTGTGGTTTGGGTCAGTTTGAAGGTATTTAGAAATTTTGGGTTTTATTTGTAAAAAAAATAAAATTATTTTGTTTTGGTCCCAAAAAATCTAGAGATAAATCTTAAAATTATATATAGATTTTGATTTTTTTGTGTAATTTGATACAGGAATTTTAATTTGGTGTAATTATACACATGAAATTTTAATTGTAGTTCAGATGTATGCATGAAGCTTTAATTGTTTTTATATTAGATTAATATAATTATTTGTGTATGCAATCAGGGGCGAAACAAGGGGGCTGGCAGGAGATCTGACCTCTTAAAATGGAAAATTTTCTTTTTATGCCCCTTTAAAAATTTTAAAATTTTAAATTAGTAAAGGTAAAATTACACTTTGCCCCCTAAAATGATAAGATTTTAATTTAATCTTTTAAAAATTGTATTTTTATTATCATAAAAGTTATAATTTAATTAAGGCCCCCCTAAAAAATATTTTTGGCTTCATCCCTGTGTGCAATATGTAAACATAAAATGATGTCATATCGATAATTGTGTTAATAATTTATGAGAATTAGATCGAATCAAAATTTCATGTATGAAATTGTACAAAATCAAAATACATGTATAAAATTACATATTAAACAAAATATTATGTATTGTTTCAAGATTTATCCATTTTATTTTTTATAACTATATTTAGATTAATAAGGGTTGATACAACATTTGGTGCCTAAATTAGGTAAAATACAAGTAAAAATATATAAAAACTTATGAAATGGAAATATGTATTAAAAACCCGCTCAGTTTCCTTTTTTTAGGGATAAATCTCAAAATTATATAAAAACTTTGATTTAATGTACAATTTGATACTTGAACTTTGATTTGGTGTAATAATACGCATAAAACTTTGATTGTGACTCAAATATATACACGAGGCTTTAATTTTGATTTAATCACACACATTTAAAGAAATAATCACATTAACTTATTTTTATATTGGATAAATATAATTATATATGTGTATGCAATGTATAAAAATAAAATGATATCATATCGATAATTGTGTTAATAATTTGTGAGAATTTGATCAAATCTAAATTTCATGTATAAAATTGTACATTAAACTAATGTTCGTGTATAATTTTAACATTTATCCCTAAAATCTAATATGCAATTATCGACTGTTTTTTCACAATAATTATAATACATGCTGTTAATTCATTTGTACATTTTTATAGTAAATTAAATAATTAAATAAATATCATAATCATTCAAAGTCATTAAAAGGAGAACTATACATAATTCATACATATACTTAATGTTTTACTAATTAATTAATTAATTATATAACTGAGTGATTGCAATATGTCATCTTTTAAATTCATAATTATAAAATATATATAAATAACAACTCGTGAATAATTGTTTCTTTTATAAATAAATTATTATAAAGTTTCATAAGCTATTTTTTTAAAATTAGAAGTATGCTTATAATTATAATTATTATATTTGAGGAATGATCTACTTACATTAATATAAAAATAAAATTATACTTTCATGACTTTTTTACGAAACACTTTCACAATTTTAATTTTTTGTATAATTATATTTAATTTTTTTATATTCTTCATGTCCGTTTACTATTCATATTCGAGACTCGTGATTGCCCTTTTCAATAATGTTGTCTCCAAAATTCGAACCTAACTCTTTCCCTTGAGAGTGAAATGTGTCTTACTATTATACTGAACTAGTACATCTATTATTGTATTACCATTATTTCTTTAAATATATATTTTTTCATTTAGTTTAATTTGTATAAAATGGGTTTTATGTGACCCTAACCTTGTTGAGCCTTAAAAATATTAATGTGAGCTGATAATAACAAAAATTAGAATATATTTTATTTTAAATAATGATTTTTATAATAATTTGCTTTTGACTTTTTTTTTCTAATTGGATAATTAATTCAAGCAGCCTTCCACTGGAAGAATCTGAGTATACTAGTAGTTTGTTTGGCATGACAAAGAAGAAAATTTACTAAAAAGAATGTAAAGGTCAAAGGCAACTGGTCTAGTCAATATTTCCCAGCTACCAAGTACCAAGACCCCCTTTTTTTATTTTTTTTTATTTTAAGAAATTCGATGAATTTCAAATATGAGGATAATCTTTTTTTTTCTTTTATTAATCTAAATATGAGAATAATCAAATACAGGGGAACGGGTGTCGTGAGATAATTACTTATCTCATCTTTTAATTATGAAATTAGGGTTTGATCTTCGTCTATTAGAATGAAGTACATTTTTTAATTAGTCATTTATTTTTTTGGAGAATACTCGCAACAAAAAAATTAATCATTGTTATGGAATATTATAAGTTAATGGAGCACCACGAAATATAACACATTTAATGATTAATCATTTACTTTTTTCGAAAACACTCATAAAAAGGAATTAGAAAATATATAAATGATGAGATTTAAACTTGATTTTTTATTTTATAATTTCAATTGATGTCTCATTTATTTTTTATATCAATTTTTTATTATATATTTGTAGTATAATTCTGTTTTTCACTCCACATCATAGAGTACCACCTAATGAAAGCTTGTGCTTTAATCATAGTCCACTCTATTTTATCTTAAAACAGTAATGATTTCAGTTTTAACCCATCTTGTTTTCTTTGAAAATTATGGTGATTCTTATCGAATATATATTTTTTCAAATTAGTAGTAGTTTTTATTTGTGTTTTGATATATATATATATAAATTTGTCAAAAAAGAGAGGTTGTCGTTAGATTTATTGAAAATTGCTTTTAGAGGATCTCGTGAGAATAGAGCATTGTGATAATACTCATAAAATTAGATTCAAAGATGTTGAGTAGTAAGATAGATCATTTGAGACTTAGCTTTTCATGCATCATTAATGTAATAGGTATTTTGGCAGTGATTGATTGGTGTTCGTCGTCAAAGTGGTCTACTAATGGCAAGCTAGGATGCAGTTATCAACAATTGATCAAAGTGATGCATTTTTTGATTTTTTTTTTGAAGTTTTCTAGTGCTACATTTACTATCACTTTTTTTTTGAATCATTTACTATCATTATGTCCCACTTTTATTTGCGCTTTTTTTTTTCATATTAAGTTTTTTTCTTCAAAAAATTTATGTATTCTCTCAACGAGTTTAAAAATAAGTTTATTATGATTTTAATCCTTCTACCATATTAGAAAAAATTTAACTCCCTCTACCTATTTTTCTTTGATACAAAACTCCCTCTACTTTAAATTAGTGTAATTTAGTTCTATTTTTATTGTGCTATTTGTAGGTCCAAATTAATAATATCAGAAGTTGACGTGATTAAAGCGATGACATGAATTTCTTTTAAATACCCTTAACTACTCGATTGACATATAAAATTATTATTGATTCAAATGATTGATTGAATTTTTATTTGTTTCTAATAACGTGACCAAATGACAATAGAAAAAAAAACACCAAGGTTGTTATCTATTTGATAAACCAAATAATGTGAAATTAAAAGAATTAAATTCTAAAATTTAGTATGACTAAAACCATAATTAGATAGGATATAACCGTAGCAAGGCATAACTAATGTCTTTCACTTGCCTGCTCACTCGCATGATAGAATTGAAACGTTTGTAGAAAGTTGTTTTTATTAAGGTGAAGATTTAACTCCGTGTTAGTCTCATATTGTATAAGTTGAATTCGTACAGAATTATATTTTTTTTATTTGACATTGATTAGAATAGAGTTTTTTAACCTTTAAATAGATGTAATCGAAACTCTTATTGTATTATTCGTTTTTCAACATTAGTAAATCTCTTCTTTGCCCGTAATTTTTTTCGAAAGGATTTTTTACGTAAAATTTACATGTTTTTATTTTATTTTCTTATTGCTTTGTGATCGTTCTACGTTAATTTTAACAAACCATAATTTAAAAATATGCTTAAGTTTTGCCAAAAGATCAAAAGATGGCATATCCAAGATTAGTAAATAAAGACATTAGCAGTTCAAAGTAGAAGAAATTTTCAATTTATATCATCAGGATATGCTACAAAAATAAATAAATATTGGATGGTATGTTGGGTCTTGGCTATTGGATTCTCATCAAAGCCAAAAACTATATATGATGATCAAAACTGTGATGATGGCATAAAATAAGTATGTAATATTATGTAACATAATGAATTTATGGCATTATTATCGGACCTATACATGCCTGGAATATGTTGCTTAGAGCATGTTGAACTTCATTCGAGCTATGATCGCTTCGAACCAGATCGACCAACAGATGAAATATATCTGCAATGTACTTTCTGCTGGAATCCTTCTCCAAGCAACTCAATGCCTTCAATGCAGACACAAGTAGAGGAGTCCTAGCTGCCATTTTTTCCTTTTTGGCTATTCCCAATGGGAGAATCCAATGAGTCACCGGCATCTCAACCGGTTTCCGCTGCCGTGCGTAGTTGTAATCGGTGCAGCTAAGGTATATCTGCAATATTTTTTCACACACTGCCACTAGTGCTCTTAGGTTCATCTCCTTTGGGGCGGATGAATTGTTTTTGATTAAATCTTGGAGGAAGTTGAGGTAATTTTGATAAGCCTCGTTCTCGAAGTGAACCACGGGCGGTTCGGAGGTCTCCAAGATCGAGCATACTTTCTTTATTTTCTTTTGCAGGACAGTCTCCGAGTTCAGTTGCTGAGCATGTGATGTAATGGAAGAGAATATCTCGACAATGATATTTAGGTTGGCAGCTACCAAGAATTGTAGGTTCGCTTTGTATATATCAGTTATAACCTGAAATGATGAAAGCCAAAACAAGTATGATCATGTCAAAATGTTTCCAAGGCATAGAGAAGAGTCATTATTAGCATTGCAACAAATAGAGTGTGTAATGGGAGAACCTGCATAATCAGCAGCTGGACCGCGATGTAACTCTTCATTTTCAGAACCACATAAGCCGAAGTTTGCAGAATATCTTCCTCAAGGTCATCCTTGGTCAGTCCATGATCAGAGCTTGTTTCGGTATTAGTAGAGGATCGAGAATTCTCAGGCACCTTGATGTCATCCATGCTTCTCAAAATCTTCATAAACCCAGGCAATGTTGAAGTGGCAGCTTCTTTTATAGCTAGAAGGATTTCTTGCCATTCGTCTTTCGAAAATCTGCTTCCTAACTCTCCTGTCAAACGATATGTTGCTGAAACCCCAGTGCTTGCAGGACCCTGCTTTGTACTTTTTAAGTATCCTGCCAGTATAGATACTACATTTGGTAGTTGAGGTCTCAATACACCGAAAAACCTTATAATTAGATCTACAAGAGACTGTGCTGCGGTGGCAGAAATTTCAGGATCCCAGGTACTTCCATCAGGACGAGGAGATTTCGATGTCGGTGAATCCTGTTTTACAGGAGATGCACCATTAAATATGGGGAGAACAACAGAGCTAAAAACACCAATCCAGAATGCTCGTGAGAAAAGATGACCATGATCCTTCAGGACGTTGAAAAGCACTTCCGTCGAACTCTTTCGGATGGCTAACTTCGAGTCCAATGTTAGTTCTGATAAACCTGGAACATCATATCAAATTTCTAACGTTAAAACAGGAAACAAACTTCATTTTTGGCAACATTGGAGGAAACTAAAGGTGATAACAATGAACAATTATGTTCCCATCCAGAGAGAAACAAATAGCCTTCATTTTTTGCAATCCATATTCATAAAAGTGTCAGAACGTAGCTAAACTAGCAGGTTACCTGCTAGCAAGGGAACCCAATAGGATGCATGATCATCACTATCAGCGAAACTTTGTAGATCTATAACATTCTTAGTTACAGCTGAAACAGATGAACCGTCATCTGATCTCTTATCAGCGCAAACAAGGCCTCCCTCAGCAAGTTTGATAGCACAAGACCGGAGAAATCCAATAGCATTAAGGCTAATCTCACAGTCAAACTTGCTATTTGTGAACTTGATGAGGCATCGTACACAATCACTAAAAGTAGAAGCGTCTGTCTCAGTGATATGAGGAAAGTACTCTCTAACTATTTTTTCCATGGTCCCAAAAGCTAGCAGGACAATATTCTTCCGCTCATCCACAGCAGCAGCTGTAAACACCTGAGAAAAGGAAAAACTTGAGTGAAAAGAAAAGCTGTTCCAGCTGCAATTACAATAGAAATCTTGTATGAGCAATTAGCATACCATAAAGACACTTTTCCATCCAGATTTAACATTACTGACGCGGCTGAGGACCATCTGAGAAACGTATCGAACTATTAATTCCCTTATTTCTATAGAGTTGCTTTTTTGCATAACAATCACAAATGGTCTCAAAAATTCATTCTGGAAATTGTAGTTTGCCAGCTCCTCACGTTCTAAGAATTTCATAGCAAGCTGCCGCAACGAATCCATCACAAAGATTGCCACAGATAAATTCTCGGACAGTCCAACAGAAACAAAGAAATCAGAGAGAACATTCCACATGCGAAACCAAACTAATCTGATGCGGTTCATATTGTAGTGCCTGCAACATAAGAGTCTAGAATAAGCATTCTCCATAGGCACATAGAGGAGGGATATAGAGAGGGCTAGGGCAATTTCATCTCTGAAGCCAAAACCTGATCTGTTGGAGCAAGAGCATTATATGAAATTTTCTAAAAGAAAAAAATTAAGAATCTTACGCAATTTCAACTAGTTTTGTGAGGCTAAAAACTCGAGGGTCTGTTGGAGACTGCAACTCTGTTATAGAAACCTTGCAAAGGGCCTTCACAAAAGCCACTATTGCTTCACTGTTTAATCTTTGGCTATGTACAAAAACATGGTTCAACTCGGAACTTCCTATCTGCTCCAATAAATTCAAGTTTGCAATGAATTGATTAATCTGCTCTGGGGTTACCAGTCCTGAACTATTGGCTCCAACAGTGGCACTGTCATATGACCCTCCTCGCACAACTGCCATTACAGCTGGATTCTGGAGTGATCCTTTTCTCTTCAGAGATTGAATACCGGAAGGTTTTGGCACCTTTTCTTCTATTTCAGTGTTAGGCACGGATAAAATGGACGTTTCGGTTGATGAACCTTCTCCCAACAGTTGCAAATGCTCAATTCTGGACAGGCATGTCAATATATGCTCCCAGGATTCCTGAAGATGGTTACCATCTTCAATGGCAAGAGATATTATTGCCTATATTGTAAAATATTTCAAAAGGTGAGTAAAAAGAACACGTCACAGAAACTTATTTGATGCAATATTCTTCACAATTAGGCTAATTGGTTCTACTTCAAGTGACTAGACTATCAATGTTCCACAACCAAGCAAAAGCCAAGAATAATGAACTGTAAAATATAATAAAGCACAGGATATGAATTGTATTGTATCTGTGGTGTGAGGCTGTGCAAGCAAACATTGAGATGCTGCAATTCTTAACTATTGTGTGATTTAGCATATAAGAAAACTAGGGGAAAGTTTCGATTCTTTGTTATCATGTGCAAACGAAAACTACTTACTTTTACAGCATCAACATTCTTTTGTTTCATGTCTGCAGCACAATGGAGAAAAGTGAACTTTGCCGTTGATGTGACAAAAGCATCTCTCTGCGTCTGCATTCCCATTACTGCAGTTACATGCACAGCATGTCGAAAGCCCTGTAAGCATTGAGTGGTAGCAATTCTATCATCACTCTGGTCAAGAGTGACACTGTATGCAGCCAGCATAGGTCCCCAGCAGACCTCCACCATAAACCTCAAGATTGCTACATCTGAAACAGAATGATAAACAGACCTGCAACAGCAAAGACAAGGTTACTAAATATTATGCAGGTCTTCTGGAAAATTTGGGATGACAAATTAACACAGATCAATTAAAGCAGGATGGTGATCATATATCGAGGAGGTACAAGGACTGAATCTTCTTCTATTAATGATGCATGTCATTCTCTTACCAAATTCTATTCCCGACAAGAAACAAAAATCATTTGAGTTCATTTCCCAACCAACATATATCAAAACCCGTGACATGCAAAAAATGTATTTCAACATTTCTACTCCTATACAAAATTCAAAACAAAAACATGTAAAAAAAACTCATTTGAAGCTCTCGGATATATGGTATGGAGGAACATAAAACTAACAAATTGAGACTACAATTCAAGACATAAATTTGACCTATTAAAGTGGCAAACATCTATTATTAGATTAAAACTTACTCTGATTTTCCCGACTTCGCCTTAAACTGCTCTTGGATTTGCTTTATAAGAAGCCCATTTGCACCCAATGCCTTTTCTTCTGTTTGCTTCCAAGTCACCAAATTGAGTATACCATCCAAACCCAGTAACTTATTTAAGCTGTTCGCCTGCATGCTTTGAGGAGCAGAAGAATCTGCATTCATCTTGATTTCATTATTCACAATTTGATCATAAAGAGCACCAAGATACTCCTCAGGTAAATCCTTGCCATCATCTATTCCTCGGTTGTTTCGGATGAAATCAGACTTGGTCATCTGAATACGGAAATAACACAGAAATAAGAGCATAATGAAATCATTTGTAAATTTATCTATGTAGATCTGAATACATAATTTGCAGTAGTAAAGGCGGGAAATTCCATATTACTGAGGGTATGAATTTAAAGCACCAGAATGCCTTACAAGTCCCAGAATAGATCATAAAGGGGTTCTTCAAAAGACAAGTATATACATAAGCAAGCATGTAAGGCTAAAGCTCACAATTTGGTTACGTGCTGAAGAAACAAACCTTATCTTTGACCATGCTATTATGGGCATCAGTGTTGAGCATTATGACAGAGTATGCCAGTACATAGGCAGTATCTGCACTGGTAAATGAGTTAGGATTACATTTACAATAGCGCTCAGCAAACTTTTCCATGATGCGGTCAATTTTCTGCGCTTCTCCTGGTAACCTGAAGCCTTGTAGGAAGAACCTTATCGCTTCACCAAAACCCATAGATTTGAAATCAAAGGAATCCACATAAGCATGCATGACTTTCAAAGCAAAATCCTCCCTTTCACCCAAATAATCACCAATCATGGCTTCATTCAACCCAGTAGTGTTACTCTTCAGAAAAGCAGCCACTTCCTCTGGAGAGTAGCCAACCTTTTTGGTATTTATAAGAAACTCAATGCCTTTGGATGGCTTCCTGTTAAACAACGAAACACCTTTCTGCATATAACCCGGTAAAACTGTCACTAAAACCAAGCTTGTGACGAAAAGGAGAAAACTAAACATATATTAAGCTATATAAAAATACGTGACAGAAGAGAAGCCAATAATGGCAAATTCTCATGATATGTTAAAGCAGCCCTCTCCAATAATTTGGATACTTAATAAGTATGTGGTACATGAAAACACAGTCACGCTTGATCCCAGCTAACCTGAAGTTCAATCTTGTAAGCCCGCCGTTGCTCAAGTGTAGCAGCATTTGACAATTCAGAATTCATTTCTGATTGCAACTCACAATCAGAGACTGTTCCATCTTCTGCAGTCAAAGTTGAATGGCCATCTGCTGCAGTGTCACTCTTGAAGCTCTTACGCAAGTCAGAATCACCTATTGTCAGCTTTTGGTCCATCCAAGCTCCCATTGACTTAATTATGCTAACCAAGCAATTTACTGATTCATGCCGGAAAGTTATATCTTGGGCTGCAGACAAAGTAGTGGTTGAAGCAGGTGGCGGTCCTAGAGCTGTTTTGAGAAGGCCGTTGACAATCCTGCAAATATCTGAGGGAATTATAAGAGTTTTAATACACTTTTATAAAGTGCAACACGTTAATACATAAAAAAAGAACGGAATTTTTAATAAAACGAAATACATTAGAAGGGATGCTAAAGCAACCTCTGAGAACAGCACCAAACAACTGGTTCTCGAGTTAATTCCTGGGTTGATCTACCCTCTTTTGCAAAATTTGAGAATTTGGTTTCAAATTTACAGATCATTTTACATATGAATGGATATAAAGATTTTTAATACTACATTTTCCTAAAGTTTGATTTTGAGGAAAAAAAGGAAAGTGAATTGAAATAGTACATCACAAAAGAAGCTAAAGCATGAACTGGGAACATCGAAGAATAATTTCCGCTTGAGTTAATTCCTATTTGACCTACATTTTGCAAAAATTTGAGACAAGGTTTCAAATTCATATAGGATTTCACATATGATTCGTTGGATACTTATCTTGAAAATATGACATCATAAACTTATTTGATGACATGAAAGCAGCATTCATGTCAAACACTCGTACGAGCATTATTAGGGGGGGAAATTACCTTTCAAATATGTTTGGTGAATCCACATCGCAGTCATAATTCACGAATATATCAATGATAATCTGTGAATCCGCAGCAATCTTTTCCAACAGATTAAGGACTGTCATTTTCTGTACAAAACTTGGCTGTAGAACATTCTCTAGAACTCGGAGGATAAGCATGGGAAAGAATATTCCAATTTCATCTTTCAACCCTGTTCTATATTTCGTTAACAGGCTCATAAAAATACAACTTTGGAGCTGGAAAATTGACATCACTGACAATGCACTGTTTTTTAACAATGATAAGCAGAGATACTGCTTAATTGCGTTAAGAAACCTGCATTTTGTATCACAGAATATAAGAACATTAGAATAAATTTAAAACTGAAGACTGCAGAAAAAAGAGTTATTTATCACCAACACTACACGACATACCATATCATACCAAGCAAGATGATGATGATGATGATGAGGAGGAGGAGGAGGAGTTGACATTGGTTTTCGGAGCTCTTTCATTTAATGTTTGAAACTAGCTCAATAAATGATTCTTTTTCATATTTATTCATGAAAATCTCACTACCCAGTATACATGCACTAGAGCAGAAATATCCCAGAACCGGGAGTGAGTATGGTTAAAAGCTATGTGCTTGAAACAGGTTCATTCAGGTTTTTCTTTTAAGTTTCCCTCCATCAAGACCCCCCATAATACTGACATATGGGGTGTTGGATGGGTCACGACATGGGTTTTTTTTCCTAACATTTTTTTTGTTTGTTATAACCTCAAATTAGTTTTTTTATTAAAAATTTCTTGTATTTCTGTTGTTAGAAATTGTTGTTAGAAATTGATCTATATAAATACAAATGGATGAAATCTTAATAAAAAAAATTAATTTAATTTTTAATCTAATGTATAAAATTAATTTATTTAATTTTTTAATAAAAGATAAAATATAATTTAACTTAAGGACTTTCAAGAGAATTTTACCATTAAAGTCACTAAATCTAATAAAGCCGAAACCCAAAGAGTGATTATTGTTAGGAAGAGAATCTAATAAAGCCCAGAGTATATATGGTGACGTGCAAACAAGCATAATTATTTTATATAAAATCAGAACCCAACGTGAATAAAGTAGTATAAAATTACTTGCCTAACATCCGAGCGCCAAATGGAACCGCCATTCTCCATAACAGCCTTGAGGAGCTCCAAAGACAGCGTTTTCCCTCTCAAAAGGATCTGATCATCATTCTCCTGTGATGAAAACTTCATTGACAACTTACACAAATTCTTAAAAACAACAAAGCCATCCTCCCTAATTTTACTAACCCCACCGGAACCCGATTCCACGCCCCCTTCCTTCGCCTCTAACTCCCCAATTTCCTCCTCCCATTTCGACGTTTTCAAATCAACATTTTGCAGCTCCTGATCCTTACTCGGCTGCGACAGCTTCAAATCTGGAACCCCTTCACTGGCACTCATAACCTCGCTAACAAAATTCTGACAATGATAAATTGAACTTCCTTCATTTAAATTCTTATCACTAAACTCTAAAAGCTCACTAACCGACACTGTTTTGATAGAAACATCAATGGAATCTTCTTCCGCTCGGGTGAATACAATTAGCATAATCTGCGCCAGAACGGACTTAGCACAGATCTGATTGGTTCCATTCAAACCGCGTAAATATACGTTATAACAAGTTCTAACGACGTTGAGCAAGCAATCGCCGCGGATCAAAACGCAAGGACATCGGATGGCGGAGAGCAAAACTCGCAGCACGGCGAGCTCGAGCGTTTCCTCGCCGATGCCGCCGACTTTGCAAACGGCTTCGACGATTTTGTAGAGGATCGGATTGGAAACGTGGACATGGATCTCGCCACGAGCGACGCCAAGGGAGAATAATTTGAAGGTGCATTCCAGGGCGGGCTCAGCAACTTTGACGTAATTGGTTTCCAAGGCGAGAAGGATCGGGTTAAGGACGAAGTTGGCATCGGAAGATGAAATGCCGAGCAGCGGAGAAGTCGGATCGGACAAGCCGGTGTCGGAGAGGGTCTCAAGCTTGTCGAGAGCGGATTTGCATGAGGAAACGAGGTGCGTGTGTTTTCTCCATGCGGCATTTTTTATGATCTTGTCGAGCGGTGGGCCTAGCACACGGCCGCACCGCGACGGTCCTCCGAGTGTCTGGGAAGCTAACATCACCGTATTATTATTATTACAATTTGATTATTCAGATCTCTGGGATCTGATCCGACTGTTAATTGCATTGCAAATTCATCGGAAATTGAAAATGCGTGAGATAATAAGCCTTTTTATTTATTTATTTATTTTGGACACTGACCAATTCTCCTTGATGGAGGATGGAATTTGATTTGCCTGAGGGGGAGCAGAGCCGATAATTTGTGTGCTTAATCGAGCTTTATGGCCAATTAAATATTTAAAAAATTCATTCAATTTTATTATTTTTTTAGACAAGTTTTTATTTATTTTTTACACTTAAATAAGTCATTATGATTTGAGTTTACGGTTTTATTTCAAATAAAATATTAATTTATTTTGTGCATAATTATTAATTTCATTTTTTTGTCAAAAAAATCCTCATTTTATAAAAATTTAGGACTCCTTTGAATGTGTGTTTATTTTCAGGACAATGTGTTTAGTTTTTTTTTGTCTCACGCTACAATATCATTATAATATCTAATTTCATTGTCACAATTATTTTTACCTTAATTGAAGTTAAACACAACATTACTAAATTTTGACGTTAAATCACTTACCTATAAATCAATAATTCAAGTGAGTAAAAATAAAAAATTCAACAACTTATATATAATAAATGAATAAAATTTAACAATTTAAGTTTCATATATTTATTAACTATTTGACTAACTTCTTGTTTATCATATAATTCAATGATTAAATTCTGATAAATTAAAATTTAATGACTAATTTCTTATTTTTCATAAAGTAGGAATATGAAACTCATAATTAAATCATTAGTTTAGATATAAATTAAAAGTTAAATCACTATATATAAGTTAAAAATTAAGAGTTTATTAAAATACAACTTGAAAAGGTAACATATTCAAATATACATAAAGGGAAAAAAATATTTAGATAAAATATAAAATTGATTTTATAAATATTTTAACTTTGTTATTAACTTTTTTTTAATAAATTTGAAAAATTCCAAATTTTCTTGGTAGAGAGCTTTTAGAGATTCTATGCTTGAGAGGGGAAATTCCTCTTCCCTCTATTTTTCTCTTTCATTTTGTAATTTCGAAGAGGTCGACAGTCGACACCCTTTCTCCCTCCCACCCTCTATTCCTTTTATTACCCTCTCTTCTCCTTTCTTTTCCATTGCCTCTCTTCTTCCCTCTCCTCTTTTCCTTTCTTTGTTTTTTTTTTCTCTCTTCGTTGATGAGACTTATAACACTCCTTATTCGACCTGAGCACTGGGTCTAAGCTACGATATATCACATTCATTGCTGGAGGAACTACAATCTCAATTACAATTCAATTGAACAATTAAAACATGTTATTAAGCTCAATATGTAATTGTAATGTGTTATATAATCAAATTTGGGTCTTAAGCGAGCTTATGGAAGCTCTTTCGATAAACCGAGGTTGATTGAAGACTAAAATGTAATGTAACACCCCACATTTGATCTGTCCTCTAGATTCAAGTATGGAGCATCACAAAGGACCCATACTAAAATTTACTAACTTATCTATTAGTAAACAATCGAAAGATAAAACTATCCTATAATGATATTTAAAATAATAAACCTTACAACCAAGGGCCTTAAGTCACTGAATGTTTAATCCTTCGAATTATTCTAAGTTTACAAAATAATTCTTAAGATTTGGCTAAGGGCTAACTGATTCAAGTTCCAGACTCGAAGGACGTCGTCAGGTTACACCATAGTAAATCCTGAGGTGAAGCCTCCATTAGTACCCCCTTTCTATGTGCATGACTTGAGTTGCCTGCGATCTCGATCTTAACATTCTCTCTGGCTTTGTCCCTCTTCGAAGTCCTCGATCATCCTCGCAAGTCATGCGAACATCAGTCAACTCTGTAAGTTCAAATGAACTTAGTGAGTTCCTTTAATATATCATAAATAAATAAACCCTATCACACGAAGGTAACCAATGTAACATAAGTTAAACATAAATTTACTCCATGTCCGCTCATGACAAGTTTGTCTTGTCAAGGTGGCGAACTCCACCCAATCCTCCGAGCTACTTGGCTCGTTATGAGACCTTCCTTTGGTCGAACTCTCCACTCGACTGTATCCTAGATGCTTCGTTATATTAGCAAATACATTCCTTACTTCTCATCTTTCGTTCCTTATTCTTTCCCCCTTACACGGATTGTTCGTTAGCCTTAAATTGACTTGACTGTTCGCCTGCTTCCCGTAATGAACCCCTTTGGCATCCTTTTCAACCATCCGTCCAAGGATTCTTAGGACATACATTCCTTGGCGGACTTGTTCGTACCAGTCCTTGGCAGACTCTCTCTCTAACCATATCTTAGTCTTGGAGGACTCCTTAACATTTTGTGTTGTGTTGATTTACTGTAACATCCGTGTTCTTGAATCGGATTTGAGTGATAAAATAGAATTGAGAATTAGAAATGTTTAGTTGAAGTAAGGAAGGTTAGAAAATTTTAAGGATTAAATAGTAAAAGAGAGAAAATATGGGGGACTAAATAGTGAATTGTCCAAATTGAATTTTGAGTCATCATGGGATTAGATTGATTGAGGAGGGGCAAAAGAGTAAGTTGGTGGAAGATATTTTTGGAGGAAAAGTTTTGTGCCAAAGTATAAAGTTGAAAGGTTTAGGGACTAAAAGTGCAATTTTACAATTTTTATTAAGTAAGATATTTTAAATGAGATTTCTAGAGAATTTGAGAAAGGTTAAAAATCAATTAAAAGGCAAAAGTATCAGCTCTTTTCATAGTTCAACCGTTCATGCCCTTTTCTTTCATTTCCAACTTTTGATTTTATTTCAAATAGGTCCTTCCATCATTTTTAAGCCCTCCAAGCTCCAAAATCTCCTATTTTCTTTGAAATTTATGAAATAAAAGTATAGAAGGGGGTTATTAGACACCTCAAACTTTTTATAGAATTCATTTTGAGGTGTTAGAGAGCATAGGGACTAAATTGAGAAATTTTGAATTCAAGGGTTAATGTAAGAAATGGTTAAATTCTCATGACATACATGTATTTTACTGTTATTTAGCATGAAAATTATTGAATTATAGCTTATAACTTATATGTGTTTATGTGAAATTGAAGAGAAAGAGAAGAGAGGCAAGGATCAAATTGAAGGGAAAGGAAAAGAGAAGAGCAAAGAGTGAAAAGAGAAGGAAATCAGCCTTTTTGTTGTAAGTACTACAAGAGTTTTGAATTATAGTTTAATTTCTCTAATGGTATGTGAATTATTAGCATAAAAATTGTTATATAGGTACCTAATTTGAATGTTTACAATGATAAAATGAAGGGATTAATGTGTGATTTAGTAAAACAGTTTGGACAGAACAGAGGATTAACTTCGAAAATTCACCAAAAATTTTATATAATGAGTTAAGGGTCAAATTATATATTTAATTAAATCTTATTGAGTTTAGTTTCATATGGAAGAAACAGTGAATTAAAAGGAATTGTATATTTCGAGATATACTAGTTTTTGTGTAACAAGGTCAGAGTAGGTTCGAGTTCCCTTGTTTTGACTTTGAAAAATCATAGAAAAATATAGAAAAATTATTAGATACTTAAATTTATATGTCTGAATCCTTAATGAGTCTATTTTCAAAATAAATAGACATGAACATTATTGGATCACTGTACTAAAAGATAGATAATTTTTAGTAAAGAAAGGTCGAAACTGTTAGGCAGCAGAGAAGGGGTAACTTGAAAGAATTTACTGTACAAATTGACTAAATTAAAAATTCTGAAAATTTTATGGTAAAAAGAGGATTGGGTCTAGTTTCAGAAACATCAAGCTGATTATAATTTCGAATTCTATAGCTTAAGATATAAATAATTTAGTGACTGTGACGCAAGTGGACAGCTTTGAAAATATAAATGTGAAGTATTTGATGATGTATTTATGTGAGATATATCATTTATGAGAAATGATGGTAATTGAGATTGTGCCGAAGTAGACAAATTAGAACCATTGTGATATTAGTGGCATGCCATTAAGGAACACTAGCACACTCTCTGTTTAGCACGTCTCGTGCTCTCTGTTATTAGCACTGTGTGTGCTCTCTGATTAGCACTTTGTGTGCTCTCTGATTAGTACTTTGTGTACTCTCTGTTTAGCACTGTGTGTGCTCTCTGTTGCCCAGCACTTATGTGCTCTTTGTTAGTACTTTGGTACTCTCTGTTTGTTCTGTATATCCTAACGGTTCTATGAAAGTCTACTATGGGCTAAGCTATAGAAAGTGGATAAAAGTGTAAATTGTACCATTGTGGTAAGTTACATGTTACATGTAAGTAAAGCAAGAAGTTTATATGCTTGAGTACCTAAATGATCATTCATTACTTTTGTAGTGCTTACTAAACCTTCACCGGCTTAACGCGTTTATTTTAACGCGTAGGTACAAAAGCTACGAGAAGTTGAAGTCAAGCTAAGGGGACCTCTCATCACATCACATCACTACTGGAAGACTTCAGTTTTGGTACATTACTTTTGGTAAAATGGCATGTACAAATGGTACTATTATGTGTCTTCAATGGATGGTTATAAATGTTGTTTTGGATTACTACGAGTTGATAAATTGAAATGATGAGTTTTGAATAAAATAACTTTAAAACACATTGTTTGAAAGAAAAATTTTATTATACTCGTGTTAAATTCTCCGATACTATATGTAATACTTCTATACCGGGTTTATACGTGTGAACCAAGTATAGGGGTATTACACTTACAATAGGTCTTGCCCTTCTGGCGAACCTATAGATTATCGTTCCAGCGACTATGTGAGTCTGCCATATTATTTATTCGTTTCCTTCCAATGGGATTATCCTTTCTACGGTGTATTAGCACTAGATTTTCCTCGAAGAGGAATTGTCTTAACAGACATACTGTCCATTTGACAGAATCCTTATCATGGGAGTGAGACTCCCTTCATTTTCCATGATATTTGCTTCTCGGGTACAACTTCATTGAGCTCCCTTTGATGGTTCTTCATTTCGGATCCTTGCTTGCGATCCTCAAATATTTCCTTTCTTCATTTCCATGAATAGGCCAACTATCACCTGTCATATCTTCCTCTAATTCTCGTTGGGTCTTCACTCATGCCTTATTCCTTACCATTTTCATTCTTTTGGTGGATTCCTCTAAATTTGCTTGGCATACGTACGTTTTCTTTTACTTTTCCTCCACCTGCGTGGTTTCTCATACTTGGCACATAGACTTATACCTCTGGCGGACTTTCTGCATTTACTCTCTAACTGACTCTATGGGATGTCGTAGTCACGCTATGGTCTTGCACCCTTTTTACCTTGTTTACCTTGTCTTGGTAGACTCATCTCGTGTTTATTATCCCGACGGATTTACCTCGTGTTTACTATCCTGACAAAATTACTTTGTTCCGTGTTTACTGTCCTGACGAACTTACTCTGTGGATGTCATGGAGTCTTTCATCCATGATCTTACACCTATCCGCCATCCTAGTGACTATCAATTGATACCATGCTTGAACACCGTAGTGTTTCCTTTACAAGGCCTAGAGTTTCGCCCAAGGCAATAACTAATGGATTCTCTCCCCATTCCCTTCTAACTTCATCTAACCCCTTGAGGTTTTCCATAGTCATGAAATGCATGATCATATCATCATGTTTCATATTTATGCAAACATGGCATACTTAACAACATAAAACCTAACAGCAAGTTTTAAATTGAACCTCCGTGATCGTATCATCCTCATTCAATAAAAAAGTCATTTCCTTATTACATCACTAGAAAGTTGGTATTTTTTTATTTTAAAATATCAAAATTTAACAAAGTTAACAATTGAATCTAAATTTTAAAATCTAAAAATAGTAAGAGATAAAATTCTAAATAAACGAAAAGTAAAGGGACTTGAAGCAATTTTGCCCATTAATCTTACCGCTTGTTTTTCGTTTTTAATCTCCGTCCAAATGTATCCTTAATATCCAATGTTCTTGGCCAACGGTTGAAAGTATCCATAGAATGTATCGCTGAAGGAATGAATCGAACGATTGCAACGTCAACTCCTTTAGCTTGCTTCTCTACTGTTATCAATGGCTCCTCGTTGCGACTCAAATTGAACCCTAAAGCCATTTTTATTACCATGAAAGACCGAAGCAAGAACCGGAAGCCGCTGCAGAAAGGCAGGAACCTTAGCATCGAAGCGATTCAAGCGGTGCAGTCGTTGAAGCGAGCCAACCGCAACGTTTCTAACACTTCGCTCTCGGAATTGGAGCGCGTGTTGGACTCCAAGTTTCGGCGATTATTGAAGTTCGATATGATGGCCGTTCTCCGGGAACTCCTCCGTCAAAACGAATGCCTTTTGGCTCTCAAGGTTTCCCCTCTCTTTCCTCCTCTTTCTTAATTCCTCAAGAGATAATAAAATTGAAGCGAAATTTTTGCATTAATTCATCTTAATTTCTGAAATTCATGTTTGAAGTACCAATTTTGATTTTAATTGAATCTGAAAGAGCAAAATCAATCATTAACTTAATTAGGGTTCGCGTTTGTGTCCATATGAAATTGATACTTGGTTCAATATTTGATTGTAAGCTAGGTGTTCGACGATATTCGAAAGGAGGTATGGTACAAGCCTCGGTTGTTGTTATATGCTGATATGATTTCCGTGCTTGCCAGCAATGGATTGTTTAAAGAGGTTGAGCTTATTTACTCGTATCTAAAAACAGAAAACTCTTTAGATCCTGATATCGTGGGTTTCAATGCTCTATTGAATGCTTTGATTAGTTTTAAGCTCACTCACCTTGTGATGGATTGCTATGGCTTGATGAAAGCTGTGGATTGTGAACCCGATAGATCATCCTTTAGAATCCTCATAAATGGTTTGGAATCAATAGGGGAAACTGGGTTATCTGGGGCTTTAAGACAAGATGCTCTGAAAATTTATGGTGAATCTTTGGAGTTCTTGGAGGAGGAAGAAGAGGTCTCAGCTATTGTAACTAGTCGATTTGGCCGGATAATTGATTGATTATGTGGTTGCAAGGTGATCTTAGGGTCATTATTTTCGCCATAGTTCATATTCACTGCATTATTACACTATAATAGCATTCATTTTGGGTTGTTTTAGATTGTAACATAGTCAGGATTTTGGTAGACTATAATAGAATTTTCTTTTGCTCTGTGCCATTTGAGGGTAGAGGGGATTTGTGCCTTTGGGTGGCAATTCTTTCCTTGCTTAGTTCCATATTTTTGCAGCTAATTAGCTTTTACTTCTAATGTGGAGCAAAATATTTGGTGCTACTCTGTCTCGAGGTTGCAGTCTGATTATTTTAAGGTTATGATAGCATTCTTATCATAATACAGTATATATTCAATGTTTTGATAGCATTCTTATCATAATACAGTATATATTCAATGTTTGTTGCTTTGTGACTCAATGACAAGGTCGAGATTTTGAGAATTTCATGTTCAAGTCCCATCCTATATAAATTTCTCATATTTGGATGAGGATCAGTGTCAAGGTTTGGTGAAATCAAAATTTATAAAAGACTAACATCAAATCTAAATCTAAACCCTAAAAATTAATGAGGGGGAAAACCAACCCAAAAGCTTGCTTTACTTTACTAGAGAGTATAGGCCTTTAGGGTTTTAAGTAAGACTTTCAATATGTGAAAATCGCATTTATTTAACAAATATTTAAATTATTTAATTGAGGTTCAGTTGACATTGTGATTATTATAATGATGAGGACAAACTTTAAAATGTTCTAATTATATCTCTAAAATGAAAATGAAAATTTTAAATAAATAGGATGTTGTAGCATAAATTTCAAAAGTAAAAAATTAAAAATAAATTATAACTGAAAAAAAAAAAGAGTGAAAGAAAAGCTTCAAAAATTTAAAAATTAAGATTTTCTAAAACATCCATTTGTATTATATTCATTTTTTTAAATGTTGATTTTAAATTATGTCACATAATATCTTATGTATAATTTAATAATTAAATTAATGATTTTAATAATGAAAAGATTCGTTTAATATAATCTCAATTGTGTAAGGATGTAATTAGAATGATTTGAAGTTTATAAACCAATTTAAAATGAAAATCATAGTTTAAGGATCTTTGATGCAATTAACTCTAAAAATAAACGACAAATACTTACATTTAAAATATATATTTTTTTAAATATTAAATGTGTATATATATATTTAAAAATCACTTTTTTTTGGAACAATTTTATTATTGATTAATTTAATCATAATGTTTAAAACTACTCATGATCTCTTCTCAAACCTATAAATAATAAGATAATGCTCTTCAATATACTTAAATTCGTATCTTGATAACAATATATGTAACAATTGACTTTTAATGTAGAATGTAGGTTTTATGCATACTTTTAACAGCCAAGAAATTTAAAAACGAGGGTCCAGCAGTAGCCATCCAGGCACAATCACTGTCATTGTCGAAGACAATGCCAAGTGTGAGCGGCCGAGAAGCCCACCTTGTCTGTTATTTTCTTTAAAAGTTCACCTCGTCGGTTCAATGCAGCATCATTGAGCCCAATTTAGTCGGCTGCACCGAAATTAAAGCCATGACACCGATTCTGTATCCATCTACTTCTTTCCTCTTCCTCACAATCTATCCCTTATTCTTTTCCTTTTTCATATTTCTTAATCTTTATGTCATTGTTTCAAAACACAAGATCTCGAAAGAAAGAACAAAAAAAAAAAAAAAAAAAAAACCCAAGCTTGGGATTACATCAAATATATAACAAAAATTTGATCCTTACGGACATATTATTCCATGTTTTCTAGTCCTCATACTATAATATCCTTCAATGGAACAAAACAGCTGACAGGGGTATTGTTCTTGTTATTGTTCCCTTTGTCACGAATGACAATGGCACTATCATACCCATTGCAGCTGTTGGAGTTTATCTTGTTGAAATGGTACATGTTGTACGTTGTTTGTTCCAATGTTCCTTCCCTGTATACAAACACACCATCATCTTCTTCCATGCATCGCCATTTCCGGCTCCGGTCATTGCTCCGGTGAAGCGGCATACCCCTGAATTTAAAAAAAAACAAACAAACAGGGGAGCCGGATATTAAAATATTAGTTTCACAGATATGGAGCTCGAGAAACTGTATTTTTAATTTAAATATCCAGGATTCAGTATGAATTTGTCTGTTAAGATGCTTCAATAAATAAATAAATAAAAGCCTGTTGAACTTGTTTATTTTATATTTTGCAAGGCTCACACATGCACTCACTGCCTACCTCTATATGCATAAATTAAAAACTATAAGATAAAGATGAACCTTGCATTTTATTTATTTTTATCCAACAAGATACTTTCTCACGAAAAAACCCAGATTTTTAATATCTATGTCGAATATTATCAAAAATGGAAAAAAAAATGTGAAATATTCTTAAAGTGCAAGCTAGGGAGATGTCATGTATGGTAATCCAAGATTAATTCCAAAAGATATCAAATCTCAGTTTCTTGTAATATTGTTTGAGTATTTAATATCACTCCGTTACTATTTTTACAGTAAACCACATATAAATGCATCGTATATCCAAAATCACCTAACTTTACATTCCTGCTACAACAAAATTCTAATCTTGCATGTACTTGTCAATTTTACATCAATAAAAGTGCTCAAGGAATATCATTTTACAGTAAAGAAATTGCTTGTTTGGTTGAATAGAAAAAAGGAAGGGAAAAATAATGAATACCTAATGTGGAAGAGCTCAGAAATATCGCACATCTCGAGATAAAAGTTAACGGCGTCGAGGAAGGCGCGGTAGGTGTAAATGTGGAGCCCATCTATCCTTGGGTACGGCAACTTTGGTCTAGGCGGCTCCACCGTAGACGGTTCACCACTAGCACTCAAACAAGAGGAGGAGGAGGACTTGGAGCGTCCAGGTGAGGCCATGTAAACGTATTCTTTCCAGGCAAGGGTAGAACAAGTTGGGTGGACAGGAGGGAGGGCGACGAAGCCCATGGTAGCCATGATGTGGTCGAGCTCATCGTGGGTCATGAGAGGTTTGAAGGTTTTGGTGTACCAAAGGGCTAGCTTTCTCATGCTGAGTCTCATGCAATCTTCCATTGAGCTTTGGAAAAAAACAGGGTTTTGATTTGTGTGGGAATGGTGAGAAAGATTTCGATTTTGTTGGATTTATAAAGGAAAAGTGGGGGAAATTGGGAGGCGGGTTTCTTTTATTTTACACCTGACTTTCTGCCATTAGTCGTGTTTCATCATTTCTGGGACTGCCTTCTCTCTCTCCACAACACTTACATACTTAAGATTGATCCAAGAAAAGAAAATAAATATAGTATTATTACATAAAAATTCTTTTTCATTAAGCGGGTTTGGATTGATGATGAGATGTGATGCGTTTAATTTATTTTTATCTTATATTACAATATTTAATCTCATCTCTATTGATATTTTTACACTAATCGCAAGTAAATGCATCGTCCATCCAAACTCACAATTACAGTAAAAACATCGGTGACGATGAAATTAAATATTGTAACGTAAGATAAAAAGTAAAGTAAACGCATCGGACTCATCGTCCATCCAATCTCAAGTAAATCTTCTACATTACCTCTATAATTTAATTCTTTTATTTTTAATTTCAACTTTTAATCTTTTTATTTTTTTGTTTAATAATTAAAGTTTGAAATAATACAGTTTAAGGACTAACAGTTAAATTCTAAAATTATACATGAATTATGATTTAATGTGCAATTGCATAAATGAATTTTGATTTTATGTAATTTTATACATGAAATTTTTTATTTGATCCAATTCTTGTAAATTATTAATACAATTATTAATATAACATCATTTTATGTTTATATATTGCATACATAAAAAATTATATTTATCTAATATAAAAATAAATTAATGTATTTATTTCTTTAAATGTGAATGATTAAATCAAAATTAAAGCTTCAAATATACATTTGAATCATAATTAGAGTTTCACGTGTATAATTACACTAAATTAAAGTTCATGCATACATTTACATATTAGATCAAAATTCATATATAATTTTGAGATTTATCCCAATTAAATTATATAAAAATTTTAAAATAAAATACAAACTATTCACTTGACTAATGTTATGTAAAAAGGTTAATAAGAAAATAAAAATGTTGTAGAAGAAAGTGTAAGATTCTTAATATGAATGGTACCTAATCTCCCACTATTCACCCATGGTATATGTCAAGATTTTTAAAATTAAATTGGTGGTCGAATCAGTTAAGTTATCGATTTATCGATCAAATTGATTTGTTTAATTTAATTAAAAATTTATTAAAATTTTATAAAAAAAAATCTAATTCAATTAGTTGTTTGCCTTGTTCAATAAATTCATACAAATTCTCATGTCAATTAGTCTGAAGCCTTTCTTCGAATCAACACACCACTTAATTTCTTGTCTAACTAATCAAGTCGAATTCAAACAACAATAATATTTACATGTCATTAATTCGAGTTTAAGAGATTATTTGCTTAAATGCTAGCATAATTAAACCTTTTGATAAAAAGTAATGTTTGTTGATATCAAATCGGATTAGTTACACAAAATAATTAAATTAAAAATCCGTAAATATTGAATCCAGTAAACTATTCGGAACAAGTATGGACGCTCCCAAGCAGAAAATCGTGTGCGCCCAAAGCAGAGAATAAGTTATACTTTCCACTTTCCAGTTATTTCAGTGTTAACGTTAAAGTCAGGCCCGCTACTCCAAGTCAAAGCCGACAGGGAACTGACTCAATCAATGGAAAAACCTTACACTTTCAATCTTCTTCATCTACTATTCCTCTACTTACCACTTCCATTCCTCACAAATTCAACAGCATCACCAGCCCAAGCCGACCACTCCGAAATCATATCAAGGTTCCAACAATACCTCCAAATCAACACTTCCCAACCATCCCCAGACTACCAAAAATCCACCCACTTCATCCTATTCCAAGCCGATTCCCTCTCTTTCCAATCCCAAGTCATCGAATTCGTTCAAGGCAAGCCAATTGTGCTCCTTCGATGGCCAGGCTCCGACCCTTCCTTGCCTTCCATCCTCCTTAACTCTCACACTGACGTCGTCCCTTCTGAGTATTCGAAGTGGGTTCATCCTCCTTTCGGAGCTCACATCGACGAACAAGGCAATATCTTTGCTAGAGGCTCTCAGGATATGAAGTGCGTTGGCATGCAGTACCTGGAAGCTATTCGTAGGTTGAAGTCTTCTGGGTTTTGCCCAAAACGATCTCTTTACTTGTCGTTTGTTCCTGATGAGGAGATTGGTGGCCGTGATGGTGCTGAGATGCTTGCTTCCTCTGATGTCTTCAAGAATATGAATGTCGATATAGTGCTCGATGAAGGTAACAAGATTTTAAGTCATTTAAATTTGTTTATAATTGTTGGATAATATTGTGTTTTGAGGAACAGGGTTGGCTTCTCCCAATGAGAACTATAGGGTATTCTATGGGGAGAGGACTCCATGGTGGTTGGTTATAAAGTCAAATGGAGCTCCTGGACATGGGGCGAAGCTTTATGAGAATAGTGCCATGGAGAACCTTTTCAAGAGCATTGAGAGTATTAGGAGGTTCAGGGCTTCGCAGTTTGATTTGGTGAAGGCAGGTTTGAAGGCTGAAGGGGAAGTCATCTCGGTTAATATGGCCTTTTTGAAGGCTGGCACGCCTTCCCCGACAGTAAGTCTCTTGGTTTAACTCACTGTAGTTTGTATTTTACATTTACTGGTATTACTGCTTAGATTATGCCTTTCAATCTGATATTAGCTGAACGGTTCCCTAGCTAAAGTTGTTTTCTGGTTCTAGTTTAGTTCCTGATTTTAGTCCTAAAAATCACAGAAGAATTTACCTGTATTGCATCTCTCAAAGGATTGTTTAATTGTCTCCTGTAGAAGGTGGCTTCACTGGCTTTTTCGAGCTGGATTGGTGCATCGATACCTTTCATCAATTGCCAAGATTACTAATGAGCTTTCATTTTTATTGAAACATTCGTGTCAATGCATATTGGACATTAGGAAAAAAAAATAAACATACCCGGATTAGATACATATCTGGGTCTGAAACTTACAGCTGAGTCGTAAGACAAGGCAAGTTATGCAGACTCTGCAAAGCCTAAAGGCGAGACACCCTACTAGGCTTGGATGGAATATTGAGGCTGTTTTCATGAGTTTTGTTGGAGCATAAGTAACTTCTAACAACAATTGGAAAATGAATTTGCTTTTTAGAAATTAGATGTGTTATCTGTCAATTTGCAAAGCTGTAGGCCTGTAGCATAATTGCATTGTTTCATATGGCAAATATTGACGAGTATACCATCTGCTTTTGATAGTTTTGTTGCTATGTTGGAATCCACACATGTATTCTTTTCATTAATATAAACAATTAGTGATATCTAGATTTCAGCCTCTAAGTTGCAGATCTTCTTCTTGTTTGCCTGCCAGGGTTTCGTCATGAATTTGCAGCCCTCAGAAGCAGAGGCTGGTTTTGATATTCGAATACCACCGATGGCTAATGTAGAGTCGCTGGAGAAACAGATAGCTGAGGAATGGGCACCTGCTTCGCGGAACATGACATTTGAGGTAGAGACATTGAAACATTTCTCACTTTGAAAGCAATTTGGATATTTGGTAATACTATAAAAGAATGGTTAATATATTCAATAAACTATTACTATTATATTTCATAGAATCCTACTATGGCAAACTTCCATGTATATCAGCTCGAGATCTCATGAGTCACAAAGGTAACTAAATGAAGAAAATAAAGGGGTTGGAAAGCTATCCATTTCTAGGAGTTTCACATAGTAGTTTGCCATTTGCATGCCACAAATTCTCTCATAAACCTTAGTGGCTTTTCTTGCTTTTTGAACTGATTATCTGTTTTGGCAGTTTAAGGGAAAGGGTATACTGCATGATGACCTGGGAAGGCCGCTTATGACTGCAACCGACAGTTCTAATCCATGGTGGACTCTGTTGGAAGAAGCTATCAAGATAGCTAATGGAAAAAT
The DNA here is from genome assembly GCA_005610355.1 of Gossypioides kirkii. Classification (NCBI taxonomy): domain Eukaryota; kingdom Viridiplantae; phylum Streptophyta; class Magnoliopsida; order Malvales; family Malvaceae; genus Gossypioides; species Gossypioides kirkii. The sequence goes on from CP032246.1 coordinate 38,552,629, forward strand.
AGGAAAGCCTGAGATATTTCCTGCCTCGACAGATGCTCAAAATTTTCGGAAACTAGGCCTGCCGGCTATCGGTTTCTCACCTATGGCTAACACTCCTATTTTGCTTCATGACCATAATGAGGTATATCTTGTATGATTACCCTCATATGTCAATAGCAAATTAGGCTGCTAGCAACTATCTGGCATGTGATTGACTGTTTTCTTTTCTACCTTATTATTGCAGTTCCTAAACCAAGCCGAATACTTGAGAGGAATTGAGGTATACGAGTCTATAATCAAAGCTTACACATCATACATCCCGCCTGGAGGACATGAAGATTCACGAGACGAGTTGTAAGGTACCAGCAATGTATATCTTCATCAATGATGAGGGAAACAGTTTTACCACCTATCTATGCTAAAGAGAACATGGTTCGACATGCAACTTCCCGGATGATGTGGTATTTGAACATGCCTGATGTGTCATGTCTTCTTGTCATGGCATTTCATTTTCCCAGTTTACTTTGTGGTTGGACAATAAGTTTACGATGAAATGGCTCATGTAAATAGATGATTCAATGGTTATCTTAGCATAGTGCCTGATGTTTTGATAACCATCATCATGTTCTTAAGAATGCTTACATGTTGGAAGCTTTAATGACCATATCAAGATCAACAATCTTATTCTTTATATTTTAATTCGACATAATTTAGCGATTATTTTTAGGGTTAATATACTATTTAGTACCTACATTTGCCTTGAATGTTCAGTTTGGTATTTGAATTTTTTCAAATTGATACTTGAGTTTTTTTTTGTCCCATACAAATACCTCCTAAGTTTGATTTTAATGTTTAATTTGGTACCTGAGTTTTTCTTGTTCCAATTAAGTACCTATATTTTTTACTAGAGCATAATGTCAAATATTTATTGGACCACATTATGTTGTTTAGTTTGGGTACCAAATTGGACATTAAAACCAAAATTAGGTACCAAATTGTGACAAAAAAAAACTTAGGTATCAAATTGAATATTGAAGTCAAATATAGGTGCCAAATGATATATTAATATTTAGTTTTAGTGGAAAGGGTGTTTTTAAGAAAAATACATATAATTATTTAATCAGAATTGTTAATAGTATTAATTATTTGTACTGAATAATAACATTATAAAAACAAAAACTAAATCTCAAATTTGAGAATAATAAACGGACCAAAACTCACAGCACGACGAGAAGCGACAAGGACGAAACCAGCGTTTTCGAAGGAATCAATGGTGGGCTGGGATGAAATGAGACCCCAACGTGGGCCTCCTAGTCCACAATCGAAACAAAAGGATGTGAATTGGTTGCTTCCTTGTTCACGCATTTTATTTCCATTTTTCTTCTCCAAAAAGAAATTTCCTTTTTCGGCGATTAGCCCGATTATCATCATTAATTTGCCTTGATACGGTGAAATACCTTGCTTTCTCTGGCTTGTTTTTGTTGGGTTTCTTCCCTCGATTTCATTATTATTTACAAAGAAAAAACGGGCAGTATCCGTTTGAAAATAATGGGTTCAAAGGCCTCTCATTCGATGTTCGATCCACTCTACTGAAAGAGATTGGCAGTGGCTAACAGTTCTCTGGTTCACTACAAAAAGAAAAAGGGTCGAGCGGTAGCTTAATAGAGAAGACAAAGATGTCGCTGAGAATAAAAACGGTGGTCGATAAGTTCGTGGAGGAGCTGAAAGAGGCCTTGGAAGCTGACATGCATGACAGAGAAATGAAGGAAAGAGAGATGCAAAGTTACATCGAGGAACGCGAGCGCGAAGTCGCCGAGCGCGAAGCTGCCTGGAAGGCCGAGCTCTCTCGCCGTGAGGTCTGCTTTTTTCCCTTCTCTTTCCCAATTAAAGAAAAATGGGGAATTTTTAGTTGATTGTTTGTCGTTAATTGGTATAAAAGTAGTTTCTTGATTACACTGCGTTAAGACTGTTTTTAAACTCTTTTTTTTTTTTAAGAAGTTAATGGAACGTGAGGTTGATAAGCATAGAGATTGAAGACTATGTTTTTATTTATCTTGAATTGTGGGTTCTTAAAATGGGTGTTTGTTGTTTTTATTTGTTAATTCTTAAGGAGTGGCTAATTTGCTTAAGTTCTTGCCTTTATGTTAGTAAATTTCTGGTGTCTTTTGATAATGATGAACATTTGATTTTCATGGTTTGTAGAAATTGGTTCTTCAACTCCTGTTGAGAATGTATTTGCTCTTAAATTGTCTCAATGATGATGAGAACTACATAATAGCATTTAGGAGAGATGGAAGGATGGAAAATTAAAGGGGTAGAAAACTAGAACATAATTTTTCTTTCCATAATTGTGCTTCGTAGGAGAGATGGAAAAAATGGAAGGAAAGAAAATAAAACATTTGAAAAATGCATAATTTTGAACTAACAAGCGCATGTCTCTCATTTTCTCTCCTCGATATTTCAATTTGGAAGGATTGATTTTTATGCGCTAGGTTGTAAAATGATCTCCCCTCCTATTTTCCCTTAGCACACTCAAAATTCATTTTCTTTCCACTTTTCCTTTCCTTCCTCCCATCCCTTCACTTTTCCACCCAACCAAGCACACCCTTAATGTCCTTGATTAGGGTCATGCTGTTAGATTGCCATGAACCATTTCCTCCTTTGCTATGTTTTTTACTATTTTGCTTGGACTCTTTATTTGTCTTGAAGTTTCCATGTCCAACACCCATGGCCAGTGCATATTTGGAGAATGATATGAGATATGACCCATTAAAAACCTTCTAAATACATTGAAAAGCTTCGAAATTTCGAATATAAGACACATTCGTAGATGATACTCATTCCCAAGTAAGTGTCATAGTTTCTTTATCAAGACATGTTGCTGATTAGCTAAATTGCTCATGAAATTATTGATGTTGGTGTTTTTTGTTCTATGTTTAGTCTTTTTGAGTTTAGTTGTCTCTTCATAGGGTTTGACATGCTTTTATATTTGTTAATACTTGAATCAAAGTGGGAGCTTGTGTATGAATTGACTTTGATTAGTTCATATCCTTGGCATAGTGAAGAGAAGTCCAAATCGAAACCCTTGGTGGTTCGGTTATCTGTAGACCTACAGTCACTACTATAAGGTTGTTTCTGATATGTTCAGTATGCTGATTGAGTTACAGAGAATTCTGATTGAGTTGAGCATAATTGCAGTATAAAAAGTACATAGTTGCATAAGTGTATACTTTTGTCCTGCTGCTGTTGCTTGACGATTCGTTGTTCTTCGGAACGTAATTTTTTATCTTCCAGGCAGAGATTGCCCGACAAGAGGCTAGACTGAAGATGGAAAAAGAAAACCTCGAAAAAGAGAAAAGCGTCCTGATGGGAACAGCATCGAATCAAGATAACCAAGATGGGGCTCTCGAAATCACTGTAAGTGGCGAAAAATACAGATGCCTGAGGTTCGCAAAGGCAAAGAAATAAAGAAGATGAAGAAGCTTTGATGTCTTCTCCTAGATTTACTGCAGGAAGTTTGCTTCTTTTTTTTTTTTTAGAATCTATTCATTCTATATGCATTGATCAATATACTTGTAGGTTTGCTTCCAGACACATCCTATTGACAGTATCCAGTACATGATTCCATTTCAATGAAGAAAGGCAAAAAAAAAAAAAAAAAAACAAGGTTGCCATCTTTTTTTACATTTCTTCTTTTGATGATTCTTATGATTAGTGTCACAGTCTGCAAAAATCTACAAAGTATTGTCTGCATTCACCTGTTGGGGGACACAGTTTTTGTTCATAGAAAGACATCTCACAGGTTGAAGAGGTGCACTTTGGTAACAGAATGATAGTTCATCTACTAAAGTGAAACAAAAAATATATATAAGTGCCAAAGTGAAAAACAAGTATAGTTCAAGGGTTAGATCATAAATAAAGCCTTGTAAAACTTTCAAGAGTTGTTAAAATTTTTCAAAAACTGAAGTTTAGAACCATTTAAAATATGAATCAAATTCAAAGCACAATCTTTTGATTGAATTTGGTTTTTAAGTTATATATATTTTTCTTTTATGTCCACATAAAACTATTAAATTTAATTAACTTTTTTAAAAATTAAAAAATAATATATATACTTAAATTCAAATTAGTCATTTATGGATATCATAGATTTCATTGGAATTTTTTTTTATTAGGAAGAAATCATTCATTAAATCTAAAAAACATTTAACATCATTACAAAACAAACGCTCATTCGCAAACTAAAAACTCATCTAAAATTATAGCTTACAAACACAAGCAACTCAAAACATAGTTCAACTCAAATTTATAAGCGACACACATAATCGTTAGTGCAGAACAGGAAAACTGTCACTTCTTAAAACTGTCACTAATAAGGATGGAGGTTCACTAACCCTAACGTCAAAGCACATCCCTTCATTGCATGTTGAGCACACCAATCAGTCGTCTTATTTGCTTCTCTGAACTCAAAATCAACAAATTTTCCATTTTGTTTCAGCAAAAACTATATGTATGGTTGAATTTTTCAGTATTTACAAGCACTATCCCCTTTAAATTCTCCGTATACAATAGCTGAATCAATTTCAACAATAATTTTATTACACCCTTGCAGCACAACCCATTTTACCTTTGTCAAAAATGCTAAAGCATCAGCTTCCTCCATCGCATCAACATTTATCTTTTTAGTTATTCCTGCAACTAATTTCGTGTGATTACCCTTTGACAACGCACACATACTTTGCACACACAAGTGCTCAAACTCAGATCTCCTAGGATGAACAACATCCTCTTAACCACTGAAACCATTTGTTGGGTTCAATTATTAAATGAAAATATTCAATAATTTTTAATTACATTTATTTCGAAATAATAATTTTTTGTTACATGTTTTATTAAATTAATTGAAGGTTTTAGTTAATATAATTTTAAATAATTTAAATATTGACTAATTTTTCTTTTTATTAAATTAAATAGGTAAAACAACAATTCAATAAGTGGTTCCAGTAGAAAAGAGGATGTTGTTCATCCTAGGGATCTCAGGTTCGAGCACTTGTGTGTACAAGGTGTGTGCCTTGTCAAAAGATAAGAAAGTATGAACAGATATTACCATGTAATCACGCCAAAAATCTTCATCGTGCATTGGTTGAGTAGGTCGATGGATGGTTATTCTATAAGCAGGGTCATGTGGCATATGCTTGGTTCATACCATTTTTGGTGAACTAAGATGCTGGTTCTTTTTCTTTAATATCGTATTTGATATATGTGTTTGCAGGGTGGTGGAATAGAGAGCTACAAAACTTAAGGTTTCCACCTCCAAAACTGGAGTTCAATCCATAAATTATATGTGAAAACTAGTAACATGAGTTGTTATCCAAAAAGGATTGTATGAAACATAGACGCCAAATCATTTTATATCTCTTATAAATTATTTGATGTCATTCCAACATCTTTTTCTTGTCATTGACACATCAGTTTAGTAATTTTTTTAACCTGGACCCAAAACTTTAGATCCTGTACCATGGATCCTGCACCCTTCAAGGTGCAAGGTTTCAAGATCCAAGTTAAAAAATTACTAACATGATATGTTAATGACATGGAAAAAGATATTCAAATAACATTAAATAATTTATAAATGATACGGGATAATGTGATGTCTTTATTTCACACAATCCTTTTTTGTTGTGATTGATGAATGTAAAACTTGAATATTTCAAAATATTAAGTATATGTATGTATAAAATTCATTGGTTTTATATGATTTTATAGCTTAATATACAATGTGAGTTGATCATAGAAAAAAACCAAGTAAAATTACAGTTTTTTTTTTCCATATTTTAGGAAAACAAGAGTGGGTAAATAGTAAATAAAAAAAATGAAGAGCATCCAAGAGTGGGTAAATAGTAAATAAAAAAAATGAAGAGCAACCCCTCCTGGGTCCCCATTAACCTCAGCATGGTCCCTAGTGTTTGTGGATAGCAACCTCACAAATTTTATGAGCACAAAATGTTGTGTTTCCCACATTAAAAAATCCACCCAGTTTCTTACCTGTTCCATTCTCCCTAATTTCTCCATCCCCCTCACCCCTATGCTTGTTTTTCTAGTTATGAAATTTATACCAAAATTAAATCGATGCTAAAACAACACATTTAGTGGAATAAAAAAAATACGATCAGATTTAAGATATTTTCATGACCTTTTAAACCCGCTTCCACATCAACCATATAAGAGAGTAATGGTTAAGATCCACCTTAATAATCAGATTTTTCCTCCAATTATAATTTAACTTTCGTAAAAAAATATTCATATAATAATGAAATCTTAAAATTAAAATGATAAAAAAAATATATTAATGAACATATATGTACTGCATAAAGTTTATATGATTATGAAACGCACAAACAAAATACATCAAATATGTTCTATTGTAATATTATTGTACTCGCTGATTGAGTTGCAGTTCAATTGGCATTGATATTTTTATCAATGCAAGAAGACGTGGATTTGAGTGTGTTGGAGTACATTATTCTTCTATTTATAATTTGAGGAGATATTATGAATAGCTCTAAACATTGTTTCGAAAAGAACATATATATAAAAAATTCATCCATTTTATAAATATTATTTTATAATTAAAATTTATTACATTGCTTCGAATTATTGTATAATTGCAGTTGATATACATACATATATATATATATATAATATGAATAGACAATTGATCTACCTTGACTAATGATTAATCAAACACCTAATTTCACAACTTAATTTACCACCCAAATTGAAAATAAAGAATAATTTCTCAAACTTAAATTAAAAAAATACACAAGTAAAAATAAAACCACCACTAAATATTGAATAAATCATGAACTTCAATTTCACATTTGTCCAAGTTGACCAGATTCAAATTATCATATTTTAATATAAATATTTTTATTTATATTTAATTCTAAATATATTAATATTACAAATATTTTTTTCATACAAACATGTAATAATTCCAACTAAAATATTGTGAAAAATATTTTTTTATAAAAACAGTTTCCCATTTCCTCTCAAATTCGATATTGAGTAAACAGATCAATTTAATCTTATCTATTCTGAAAATAAGTAATTAAAAATAATCAATCAATACAATTAATGTTTTCCTACATAATTTTAATTGATATAATAACAAATTAAACCCTTAATAATTATATATTCTATTAATTTGATTCAAGTTCTAAAAAATATCTAAAAATTATATACAATTTATAAAAAATCTAAAGAAATCAAAAAATAATGTAAAATTTATGAAAATTCGTATTAATTAAATTACTCTGATTTCTTTTTAAGGAAATCAATTTATTTAATATTGAGAGCGACATAGACTATAATTTTTTAAAAAGAATATATTAAAAATATTTTATTCGGGTCGGGTAAAAAGTGCGGCCCGACCCAGCCATGATGTAGCTGGTATAACACTCACCAACTTTCACATCTATTTTCCCATAGAAAAAGGGAATAAAAACAGGCTGTAATAGAGCTGTGAACGCTACATTTCAACTCTTTATTTTCCTTCTTCTTCCTTTTTCTCTTAGGACCGCCATTACCAAATCTCTTTAGGGCGTTTCTCATCACAGAGCAACCATGAGCTCCATCATTCAAAGCTTTCAGAAGAACAGCTCCCTCCCCGTCTCCCAAACTGAATCAAAAGACCACTTTCCACCACCAGCAGGCCCAGGACGGCTGCGAAGAAGGCTTTCATCTCTGTCTCTAAAACTACAACCCACATCTTCACCGGCAACGTCATGGACATTCCCCAGATCCAAGTCCTTGTCTTCCATGGGAGAATACGCCGGTAGCTCCATCAGGAAATGGTGGGACTGGAGTTGGTCTTGGGTTCTCTCCAAAAAGCCCTCGTTCGCTAAAGACATTGAAATGAACGAAGAAGAAACCAGGATCCTTGGGTGCCACAACAAAGGCAGTTGGAGGCATGTGTTTTACAAAGTCAGATCTGAGATCAGAAAACTCGTGGGATCTGATAAAGTTGGCCTCCCACAAACTTACAGGTACAATTCTTTAGATTACTCCAAGAATTTCGATGATGGAAAGAATTACACCTACGGTTGATTTTTGGGGAATTTTCAAATCCACCATCAATGGAGCTTTGCTAAAAGAAATCTCTAATCTGGAAAAACCAATAAGCTTCTTTGCTTCAAGATTCAGATCAAACAAAGACTGTAGAATTCTGGGTTCTTGTCTTGTGTTTCAGCTTTCATTAATTTGTTTACAATATATATATATATATATATATATATATATATATATATAATGCAAATGTTCATTCGTAATATTGCTCTGTTATATAAAGTGGTTTTGCTTGTAGCCGTGGCTATTAGCTACAAAAATGGTTGTCACTATAAATTTTTTTTGCAGGCTTCAATTGTATAAGTATTGTATTTATTTATGTAATGTAAAATATGTTCTTTTTTTATCTCACTACAAATAACAACAATTTATTCACTTAGAAGTGAAATTGTTAATAGAGTTCTACCAAAAATATTGGGTCGCTTTCTCCACAAACGTCGGTGAAAATGCATGGACCAGAATTGGCAGCACATGATGAGATGAGATGAGCTTTGGATTCTAAGCCATGTTCCATGTGATTTTTGTATTCATGAAATCAAACCAAAGCTACCACCAATAATTTCATATTTTTCGCTACGGTTGTTTAAATTTGTCGGCAAAAACATTTTCAGCTGGGTTTCCCAAGGTAAGCATTATCTTAGGAAGATTACCACTTTCCTTCACCTTGAATCATGCAGAAAAATGTCGGTGCGTAAATTTGGTCGATATATAATAACGTAGAGGACGAACTGAACAGTTATATTATAGCGACGATTTGTCAAAATGGTAACTGGTTAGCCGTCACTAATGGGGTGAAAATTTATTTTAAAGGAAATAATCTTTGTTTTTTATTTTTCAATATAATCTAATGATTTCAAGTTTAGGGTTCAACCCGTAATAATTAATTTTGTATTAATATTTATCGTAATACATTTCGTTTCAATAATAAATAAGAACTTTAGTATAAAAAATTGACCTTTATCACTTACTATTGTCATATTTCGTTTCTATCAGTTAGACTAATTAGTATCGATAAATATATTAGCAATGAATTTTGAGATATTTATTAATTTGTGAGTTTGAATATAATAAAGTGTAAAGAGGGTTAGTATGGAGAAATATTTTGGTGGCAAAGGATATGTCATGTGCTACTACATGTGTCTTCTATTTTCATATTGCCTCATGCCAAGCTTTGCCAACCAACAACAGCTTTTTGTTGGATTCACACAAATAATAATAATAACAACGATCGGAACTTCCTACCTTCTAAAAAAATCTAAAAATTATTTAAATATAAATTTAGTATTATTTTGGGTTTAGGGTTTAATTAATAAAAAATTAATAATGCACTTCGACACACTCTTATTTGTTTGTTAGCATGTGTGGTACTAACGTCAAGGAATACAAGTGTTCATTTGTAAGTTATCAAATAAAATGAATGTAAAATGAAGCAAAAAAAAAAATCAAAAACAAATTCAAGTCACATCATGGTAGAAATAGCAAGAAAATGCCTTTGATGTGGAAAATCATTTTGGAAGAGAACACATGAATCATTACCTACAGCAAAATCAAATATCTCTATCAAATTTTTTAGTTCAATGGGCATACAAAAATAAATTGCATTTCACAATTAAATCACTAGTCGAGTGATAAAAAAGATTTGTCACCAATTTTCAATTCCATCTTTAAACAATTTCTTAGCACTCATCCTTTGATTTTCTTCTGCATCTGGCTGTTCCCTTGTAATGATTTCACCATTTCCAAGTTTTGCTTCCAATCTGCCTTGGATCTTCCTGTAATGATGTTGCTCCACTGTTTACAACTTTCTATTTACTAACCCTTCGCCATAGATGCATGGCCAAAGTTCCCCTCCATGAGTTTTAAAGAGAGAACCCCCTCGTCCACCCCAAGTTCTGTCAGTTTGCAGCTGTCTCTGATGGCATTCAAAGGAGGTTTTTCTTTATCTCAAGTCTCCAATATTGAACCATAATAAATCACATCGGAATATGACACCATTTATCGCCATGTGAGGATGCTATAAAATTCTCTCGCCTCCTTTGTTTTTATGTTTCATTCCAAGATAGCCTTCAAGTTGAAAGCTTGAATTTTGATTGAATGTGGTCCACTCTTATGAAGATAAATCAGAATGAAAATTATAAAAATAGGACAAACCGTTAGTTGAAAGTGAGCCTGCTAGCGTAAAAGATAACATATTATAATTTAATTCCAATATAATAATTTTATGTTATTATAAAAGTAAATATGTAAAATGTATTTATATTTTTAATTTTATAAAAAACTCTCCATGTTAGTTGAAATTGTGACCCTTGCCACACTTATTATATATTTATATGCTTCACTTGTTACACCCTTAATTTGCTTGTAGGGTAGAACTTAATGAGTGACTCCAGTGATAAAGAAGATATTGTTCATCCTAAGAAACTCGGATTCGAACACCTATATATACAAAATGTTCGCCTAACCTGAATTGGCCAAACATCTATCTAACCGCTCTCGAATATGATTTCCAAGAGTACAGTCAGACATAACATTCCAACATAGCAATTTTATTGGGCCTGGTTGGCCTGCTTCACAAGTTCAACTGATATAACATTCTCGGTAATATATTGTGTATAGGTAATACATCATATAAATTTTGCTAATATCTTTATACTAAATAAAAAATGTAAATTTAGGCGCTCAAATGTATTCTGAAGAAATTTACTTGTTACTTTTAAGTTATTCCAACTTCAAATATGAATTCATGGAAATCAAAGATTGTGTGGAACATAAGGCATTTATGCAGCAAGTAAATTCTGTGAATCTAATATAAAATTGCTGATTTAAAGTTGATCCCAGAAAGGGAGATCTCACCCATGGTTTCTGATTCTTGAGTTTGATGGTGACTGAATATCGATCACCTCATAAAGTGATTTTCTTGGAATATATGCTGGCTGGCTTCCTAATATTTCTGGGATCTTATATCTTAGGCTAAATGCTTAAATCGAGGATAAATTTTGTCAAAGACCTCCAAGATACTTTTACCAATTTCGCCTCTATTCGAGCATTTAAAACTAATGACCTGGTAAAAACGTTGGGGATATAAAGCTGAAAAGGCAATAAGCATACAGGGGGCAAAAAGCAGCAGTATCAAAGCATAATTTCTGCAAATCTTTGAAAAATCATACTGAAAAAACATCAATCAAAGACATAACTAATGAGTGGTAATTTTGAATAACTTTAACACTTCCACACTCCTCAAAGTTTTACAAATCCTACGGCATTCCATAAACCAACAGCATCCCTCTAATGCTCAAACAAACAACATCAAGTAACCCGTCCTGGAGCATGCGACGAACCAACAACCGTTTCCCGATCGCTTTTGTCATGAGTCATCATCTTCTGGATCTGCTGTACAAACTGCCAACAAACTGAAAATCAGTACCATATAGATCGCATTAAGGTTAAACAGTCCGGTAATGGAAGAAGTCTCTCAATCCGTACAAATTAAATGCACAACCAGAGCAAGTATCACAACAGTTCTATAAGCTAATTGAACGAGTAGATTAGATAAGTGGTCAACCTAAGCTAAAACAGTTCATCGCCTACGATTGCGTGAGTCTATAGAATTACACTGTTGCAGACCATTTCAAATTTTGAGGTTCAAAGTGAGTTGAAATGTCCATTTAATCCAACTTTAACCTAAGCCGACTCCGATGCAAGTTGCTTACCTATACATGATGTGTGGGCTGGAGATTACATAGCACCTGGGGCATCTCTCATGCTTATATTCACACTGTTTCGCATGGTTCGCCTACCAATTCCTGCATTGCCTTTTTGCATCATGGCAACAAATTCACCATAATCAATTCTTCCATCCTGTAGAAGCAGAAGATCAAAAAACTTAAATCATCAAGCAAAGGAAAAAAAGAACACCTATTCCAACTGATATAAGAAGTGCAATGAGGATCAAGGACCTGCAAAGGTACTTGACATTGTACCCTGCTATTACCATTTACTGGTACCATGTTCAACCATAAAAGAGAAGAACTATAAAAATCGATGAAACAAATCAGCTAGCTCAAGAATATGACTCACATTATCTTGATCAACTTCTCTGATTATATCCTCGAGCAAGACATCTGTCATGTGATGCTCAGCACAAGCTTGTTGAAGCTCATCAACTGTAATATACCCACTTCCATCCTTATCAAAGTATCGGAATGCAGCAACGAGATGCTCCTCGCGCTCTAGTTTATTAAGGTGAACTGTTGCAGCTATAAATTCTCCATAATCAATGGTCCCACTATTATCGACATCAGCCTGAAAACAAATAAACGAGAGCAAAGATGATCAGGCCACAAACTTGCAACTAATACAGGAAATAACATAACAAAGTACAATAACTACATATGTCATTAAGTCATTGCCACCCTTGTACAAAAGTATATTTAAAAACAAGTATTCTCAATCATACGACTTTGCCTTTATACCAAGCTATCTGCTATCCCGCACAAATTCATGAAAACATATAATTGACATTTAGCCAATTAGATCAAATGAATAAGAAGCAATATGAAGACTTATTAAGGAAGCAGAAGAAAAAGAACCAAAAATTCAGACCAAACAAACTTACTGCATCCATAAGGTCCCTTATCTCTGTATCTTTCAAGGTAGAGCCGTATCTTCGCAAACCAGCTTTGAGTTCATCAAATGTGATTGCACCACTGTTATCAGTATCCATAGATGTAAACATTTCTCTCAAACCAGCAATCTCCTCCTCGGAGAGACTTTCAGCTATTACCTGATAGTAACAAAATGGTGGAGCTTACTTTGTCAGAACGAGTTGACCACATTACCTCTAAAAAATAGCATGTTTAATGAGAAACAGCTAGCTTTGCTGCACTGATTGTGTATTAGGCCTTAATGACACGAAGAAAACATCGTGTGACTCATTAGACAGGATCCTAGTTTTACATATACATCCTGTTTCTTCTCTCGCAATGCACAGACAGGTCACAGACGCAGACTCAGGGGCATACGTATCTCAAGAGTCTTACCCGTAAAGCCATCTTCTTTAGTTTATTCATTGCAGAGAATTGTTTGAGGCGAGAAAGTACAGCTGGATCCAGAGCCCTATCAGGAGCAACCCCATTTTCACAAATCCAAGGATGACCTAAACAATACAAAAGACAAAAGATATCACAATTTAAGTTTCAGAAACATATTGACGACCCCAAGTTAAGCGACTAGAGAATATAGAGAGGTCCATCACTTTTGTCATTTCATTAACACTAACTTGGATAATAATAGAGAGGTGGTAAATGTTACATACATAATACTTCATGAGCAGTCAGTCGCTCTGAAGGTCGAGAGCATAACATCTTTCGAATTAGGTCCTTTGCACTATCAGATATTAGGGGCCAAGGGTCTGAATCAAAGTCAATATGTCCTTTTAACACTGCATCAAATATTCCTTGCTGTGTTTCTGAAAAAAATGACAGACAAATAGTCTTAAGTGTAAGAATTACTTAAAACCTCATTAAGATATAGAACCAAAAAAGCATCATCAATACCTGCCCAAAATGGTGGCACACCACTTAACAATATATAGAGTATAACTCCTGCAGTCCATACATCTGCTTCTGGTCCATAATGTTTGAGAAGTACTTCAGGAGCAACGTAATATGGACTGCCAACCACGTCGGTAAAAACTTGGCCTAACATTGCAAACCACACATTACATCAATAAACTTGATTGTAGAAGACATCGGTTTCATTATATACTAAAGGGGTCAAAATTACTACGTGACTCACAAAAATAAGAAATTTTGGCTCTTTGATTATTAAGTCTAAATGTTAAACAAGATCAAGTAATAGACCTACTAAAAGAGGAGCAAGCATCGAATTAAATGTGTCATTAAAATTATTCTCCACTGATTACTTGGTGTATGCTCCAGCCTCCAACTACTTAAAGTTGCTTCAAATCCATAAAAATATAAACTTGCAACATTAAGGAAGAACATTTCATTGCTTACCGGGTTTAAAGAAGATCGAGAGTCCAAAATCAATGGCCTTGAGAGAGAAATCATCATCCTTGTTAACTAACAAGAAATTCTCAGGCTTTAAATCTCTATGCATAACCCCGAGCGAATGACAAGCCTCGACAACCCCAACAATGATCTTAGTCAACTCAGCTGCTTTCCTCTCGGAGTAATGCCCCCTCTGGATAATCCGATCAAACAATTCACCTCCTGAGCAAATCTCCATCACAATATGCACATACAAAGTATCCTCGTATGCACCTTTAATGGTCACAATATTCTTATGACCAGCCAAATGGTGCATTATCTGAATCTCCCTCCGAACATCCTCCACATCCTCCTTGGAGATCAACTTCCTTTTGGATATAGACTTACAGGCATACTCAGTGCCTGTAGAGATCTCAGTACACAAGTATGTAGTCCCAAACTGTCCTTGTCCTAACTTACGACCTAAATTGTAAAGGTCACGGATGTTGGGTGTTTTATGACCCAAAACATAGTAAGCCTGGTGATCATTACCACGTCTCATGGTGTTATTGTTGTTGTCTTTCTTGGTAGGGTTAATGAGGGGCAAATGGGTTTCTTTTTGGTTGGTTTCTTTGGAAAATTCTTGAGCAATCAGTTGTTGAGAGTTTAAAGTAGAAGGGGAATAATCGGTGGTGGTGGTTGAATGGCCGGAAGAAGTGTTGTTGCGGCTAGAACAATGGTCTTTGGGCTGATTGTCGCCCTTAAAAAGTTTCCCCTTTAAAGATCCACGGCATGTATTGCCCATGAAACAATCAATATTTCCCCCACAACTCTATTTTCCTCATCCAATGATATCTCATCAATTACACTGAAAAAAAAATGTAAAATGTCAATAATCCCAGCACTGAAACTTCAAAAAATATCACAAGTTTTTCATGTATAAACCACAAATCTAAGCATCAAAAGAACCAAATATCAGATCAGAGTATCGAAATTAAAATGGAAAAAAAAAGCGATTTCTTTTTTCACTATTATCCACTAAACCAAAAAAAGTAAGTAAACAAAGTCAGCACCTTTCTAGAGCTAAAAGAAAAAAAGATCAAACACCCAAAGATCTGAACATACATAACAATCAATATAAGAAGATGAAAGGGAGAGAAAGATGAAGTACCAGTTGTGGAGTGATAAGATAATGAAGAAAGACAAAAAAGGATAAAGGGGGGAAAAAAGAGATGATTGTAGGAAATGGCTAAAGTGGATGAATATAAACGATTGTAAATACGTCCATAGGAACCAGCTGGTGAAGGGTTTTTTTTAATGTTTGAATTAAGATTCTGATTTTGTTGTTGTTTTTAGGTACTGTTTCTAAGAACCATCGTGCTCGTTGAGTGCTGACCAGCTACCTCTCCTCGCTTTCCTCTTTCTTTCTTTCGCCTCAAAGCCCTTTTCTTTTTCTATTTTTTCCTTTAAAAAACGCGGCTTTATTTTTCTTACCAGCTAAATTATTACTGTTATTCGGTGCAAGAAAAAATATATTATATTTTTTTAAAACCTGATAAAAAATAATAAACTAAATGTAAATTGTTTTAAAAGGGTTAATTTCAAAGGAAATCCTCAAACTGTGGTTCAATTTCTAAATTGGTCCCACCACTTGTTTATATCCAACTTATCAATTTAATATATACAAACATATTTACAATTTAACTCACTTATTTTAAATCTGTTTTATGTCATATTCGAAAGGAATGCAATTGATACAACAATTATCTTGAAGTTTAAGGGTTGATTTAAACTGGTTAAAATATGTTGCTAGTCCCTGTACTTTGACAAATTTTAAAATTTAATCATTATACTTTAAAAATTAAAAATTCAATCATCTCACTTTTTCAATTTAGGAATGTCCAATCATTATCACCTTTAGTAATTCCAGCTAAAATTTGTCAATCTAATATGTTTGTTTATTGTCATTCATATGTTAAATCACATGAGGATAGTCTAATCCATATGAAACATTCACAAAAAAATACTTATAAATTTAATAATTAGATTGGGATTTTTAAATCAATGAAGTAGGATAATTTTATTTTGAACTTTTTTTTAAGTATAGGACTAAATATTAAAAACTTTCAAAGGATAGGGACTAACATCATATTTTAACCATTTCAAATACATGTAATATAGTCTTGGATCATTTGACGAAATTAACCCCTTCAAGAATTAGTAGTTAAGTTGCCGTTCTTACAAACATGGATAATAAGGAGGAAGTGGAGTTGAAGGGTAAAAAAGGGTAAGAAAACTGAACCCAGTAAACCATTGATTCTCATGTTGACCTTTTCTCAAAAGCTGGGAGAATCGTGACAACGTAGGAGTTCGTAGTTATTTGATTGGTACGTGTTGAACACGGGGATTAAAATGTTAGTGAGTTTACTACAATGTCTTTCCTAAGGTTGTTTTGGTCAAAACAAGCAATTTTTATAGCCGTCTTGAAAGTTGAATGGCTTCATGTTTGAACCATGAAGTTTCCCTTTGCATACACACTTTGACTAATTTACCCTTCTTTTGTTTTACTCATTGACTTATATTTTTAATTCAAAACAAAAAAAATTATTTGTATCATATTTGAGATTAAATTAATCATATATGTTGTTTTTTTCTTTAATTGATCAAATTGATTGTTTTTCTTAAGATTTAAAGAAACATGTTCATTTTGAAGAGAGAATCGAAAGCGTTTTCTGTACATTTGATAGAAAAATTAGTCTAACTGAACACGCTTTTAAATTATCTTTTTAAAATCAATTTATTTTTTTAAATCGTGAAAAATACAATTTATTTGATCAATTAATAAAAAAAGACATATATGTTTAATTTAACCCAAATTTTAGCTAACTTAGATATAATCATATTTTTATTTTTATTTTTGAAAATTTTAAATATTTTTATCCCATCCCATGTTCTAAGGCAACACTAAAAGTCAATGGCAGAACAGGGAACACTTGTTCTTTTCGTTATTTTAATTTAAAGCTTTCCTTAGCAGCGAAGATCCTAATTCCTACCACTTTTGCCTTTATTTAGATAATTTTATCCAAGTTGCTATATTGGATAAAGGGATCGAAATTAGATTGAGTGATAAAAAAGAAGAAGAAGAAGATGTGATTTAAATAATATCGAAATTAATAATTGATTTCTAAATTTATTCGTTTTTTTACATTAAAAGTGCACGGTATCTACTAGTAATACACCAATTATGTTACGTTTTTATTGGTTGATATTGTTTTTAGAATAAAGGATGAAATTGATATATAATTTAAGACTTACTTCTGAAAATAAAACTTGAATGGCCAATCTGAAATTAGAGTATAATTTAAGAGTCAAATTAATAATAAAACCCATAATTAGTGAGAGGATGCACATGAACCTGTACATGATTGATCTGTTTTTTCCCTATAATAAAGAAAGAGGCATAAGGCTGATTACAAGAAATTAATGCAGCATTGCAAGTGGTAATGATTTAGTTAAATCAAGATGCATAAGCCTAATTACATGATTGGTCTGTTTGATTATTATTATTATTATTAAGTAATTTTTAGAGGCAACAATTAAGGGTTTTGATATTCTCTAAATCTTTTAGTTAAACCAACAAAGATGCGTCACTGCACCATTAATCATTACTGCCACTAAACGGATCACAGATTCACAGCATCAAGCTCATTATCAATAAGTGTTCATGCAGTAGCAAAACATGTTGTGTTTTTTTTTTTTTTTTTAAATTGAGGTTCTAATTTTAAAAATAATGTTGTTGAAAGAGATAATCACAAATCTCTAACATAATCTATAAACAGACATAAAAATATTAAAATAGAAAAAACTTAGCATCCAAATTTAATTAAACAAGAGTTTAGAATTGGTCACCTTTGTAATTATAAACTTTGTTCATAGTAATTATCGGATATTACTCCCAAAATGAATTGATTTTTTTAAAATTTAATTTTCAATGAAAATAATTTAAAAAAAAAAGGATATACCTTTTGATAGGGTGAGACCAAGTCAAGTGCCTAGAAGGCTCGAACCAACCTAACCACAAAGCAACATTTGGTATTTTTATTATTTAATTTTCATTTTTGGGTTGTCTTTTTCATAGAAAAAGAAAAAGAAAAATAGCAGTAAACTAACTGTCATGCTGCTATTTGTCCTGCTACTTAGATAAGTTTCCTTCCATTTATTAATTATTGCATTTTATGGTCAAAGAAAAAGCTATAAATCTAAAAAAAGAATTCATGCAAACCCAAATAAGATGGAGATTTTCTTTTGTTATATTCTTAAAAATATATTATTGATTTTAATGTTTAATTTAATATCATATAAATTAATTCAATAAATGTTTGACATGTGTACTATAATAAAAAAAACACATGTAATTAAATGGGATAAAGTAATAAAATTCAAGTGTTAAATTGAATATTAAAATCAATTCAATATTTAGATTAGATAAAAAAAAATTAAGTATCAAATTAAATATCAAAATTAAATTTAAATACTAAATAATATAATATTTGAGAAGTTGACCACGTCGTCGTCCCTAAGCAAAGCACAATAACAATTACAACAATTAATTTAAAAAATTATATTTCATTTACGTAGCAATAGTATTTTGTTAAATATAATTGAATATAAATATGTATTTAAAAGTTATATTATAGAATTTATATCAGTATTTTTCTAAAAAAAATTATGAATATAATCATATAATTCAAAAAAAAAAATATTCGTCGTAAATAATAAAAAATAAATTTTATCAATACAACAAAAATTTTAACCTCCGCATAAATAAATATTATGACACGTTTTCTATTAGCTTTGTCATAACTTATGTAAGAACTTAAGAAAATCAATTAAAGCAGTAGGTAAAAGAAATATATACAAAAAATCAACATAACATGTGGCAACAAAAAAAAAAAGAAGAGAAAAATAACATCGAAAAGACAATAAACTGCTTTGATGGCAACGTAGCAACTGCATCTGAATTTTGCACGAATGGTTTGGTTTTTCTTCTTCTTCTCTTTATTATTTTCATTACACATTTTCTTTTTTGGGCAATTAAATAAATACATAAATAAATAAATGGAAAGGCCTAACCTTTTTTTGTGATATGAAGACGAAAGTGGACGTGGAAAGCACCCAATTTTACAGACCTATCTCTCTATTTAAAATTTAAAATTTGAGATTTATTTTTTTAAAAATGGAATTTAGTTAAGACGATTATGATTTTCAAATACAAAAATCAAAATTTTTTTTGAATAAAATCAAATATATTAAAATATATTAGTTTCATTTTCATCTTTTAACTTTGTCTAAAGCATGTAAGCAAGTGGGGTGCCGACTTGGCCAATGGGTTTTTATCTTTTCCACCTTCCAAGTATTTTCCATAGAATATTTACAAAATGAGTTTAAAAAAATATATAATCCAAGAAAATAAAATATATATATACAGAAAAAACTATAAAAATTAAGTACTAAAATTTTGAAACTAATATGAAGTAAGAAAAAAGTTTAAGGATGAAAATGAAAAAATACCAAATTTAGATTGGGTGTGAACATTAATTTAAAAAAGATAAAATGGTCAAAGTCCATGTGTTGAAACCGCAAAGTTTGAGTCATCAATAATGCAAAGTCCGATGTGTTAAACTTCAAACTGGGAATGGAAGCCAAGAAGCGACAACAGTGTGAAAATGGAGTATCCAAGGAGCTTATGTCATAAACAACAAATATGCATGCGGTCAGCCACATTGAACACCAAGTCAGTGAAGTTGCCAAAACCAGACCAATATCTCCAAACACAATATATATTAAAAATTCGATTTAACTAGTCCGTACTAATTCTTAGGTCAATAGATTTCAATACTTTTCTCTATATTGATACTTTGATCAATACCCGATTCAGTTCAAACAACCTTACCAAAAAGTCATAATAGAATCTATTATCAAACTTAATTTATCGATTTTAAATTTTATTTTACTTTTTGTCATTGCATTTTACGGTTTTGTCCAATATTGTTTAAGTTGGACTGAAACCATTATGTTACTGAGTGAAGAGTTTTATTGGGAATATGCATGGTGGAATATTTCAATTAAAAGAAACGTGATATATAGGTAAGACTTAATGATAAATTTGGTAACTAATATTTGTGTGTTTTGTCAAAATAGTCTTAATTTTATTTTTAATTTTTTTTTACCATCAAGATTTGTTTTTTTTTTTCAATCTGTTTTTTCTAACAAATTTAATGAATAAATTCAAGGTTGCAATATTTCTTTCTTTCAAAATGTTTCAATATTTCATATGTTTGTTTAGTGAAAAGTTTTTCTACCGAATTAATTTTTTTAGATTAGTGCATTTATTTTCTTTAAATTAAGAGTTATTTTTTCAATTTAATGTATTATTTATTCATTTTATTATTTTTCACATGTAATTATCTTATTGGGTAATCTAAGTAATAAATTAAATCTCATTAAAAATATTTCATATATGAAATTCTACATCATCCTCATTAACTTTTTTAACTATTCTTTCATTAAATATGTTAGAAAAAGCAAATTGAAAAAAAACAAAGGTTGATGGCCAAAATAGGCTCAAAAATACGATTAGGGCCATTTTGACAAAACATGCAAACATTAGTGGCCAAATTTGTCATTAAACCTATCGATAATAGTAGAGAAGGGTATTGGATACCCAGAGAAGTTGAAATAACTAGTATGTTGTGAGATATTAATTTGAGATATGGACTTAATTATAAAAAAAGTGAAAAATGAATAGGTCAAATTGTAAATATTAAAAAAGTTGAGGGATTAAATTGAAATTTTGGAAAACTTGACGGACCAAAGTTACAATTATACTAAAAGTGAGAATGGCTCAATTGAAAATATTAAAAATTGTCAAGGGCAAAATGATTATTTTGCAATTTTTTTTGTTGGTTAAAATTACCAATATACCATTGGACATGTGTATTGAATTTGAGCCAATGAATTTATTTTATAACGAAGGATTTAATATGAATAATTGGACTAAAGATAAATATATTTATTATAATTATTAATTCATGAAATGTTGGCACAACATGGGCCGTCGGATTATGATGGAAAGTGAGAAGAAATACTAGCCATTGGATTGAGATTATTGTTATAAGATATTTTATATTATTTTATGATTATAAAAGGGGAAGAAATGAAGAATTTTCTTCATTTATCCATGCATCACACGTCGATAACTTGGAGAAAAGAGAAAACTTTGGTTTTCTTACAAATTGGTCCCTCTCCATCTAGTTTCACACTCTCCACCCAAAATCTTTGATTTCTAAGTGAATTTCCAAGTGTCTAGCAATATCAAAAGTTTAGCTTTCAAGATCAAATTCATGGATGGAGATGGGAGAAAGTTAAGAAAGTGTAAGAAGTCAAGGTGACGAGGTAAGAGATCAAGAGTTCTCTTGTGAATTTATTGATTTATTGAAATAGAGATAAAAAGTGTAATTTTCCGTATTCCTAGAATTTTACTTGTTTTCTAAAGGATTAAATTGTGTGATGAAATAAGTGAATTTAATTAAAAATAATATTAGTGTAAAGGATTTCATGAGAGTTGATATCTAGAAATTATAAGAATTGAAGTTAGTAAGTGATATATTAAGGGATATGAAAGATGGAAGTATGAACAAGTTTATGTGTACACGACATGCAAGTAATTTTGGGAAAAAACCAATAATAGTGGTCCCACTTCAACAATTTATCATAAATAGTATAGAGTGAATTAGAAAGAGAGCTTTATATGTTCGGAAATCTTAGTGGGTTTAGTTTCATAGGAATCCAATTTTAAATTTCGTGCTAAGAGAAAATCAGGAGTTAGTGAAGAAGGCTCAAGCGGTCAAGCAGTAGCCCTTGAGTCGACTTTAAAAAAGAATTGGTATTAACTTGATTTGAGTTAATTTTTTCAATTTTTTTACCATAAAAATTTTACTGAGTCTAATTTTACATAGAAGAAACGGTGTAAGCAATTAAAATGTAAGTAATGAGAAAAATAAGTTTTGGTGAGACAGACTGATGATTTTTTCATGATTTTTTATTTTTCCTTTGAAAAATCATTAAAAATTGTAAAAAAAAAATTAATATATGAAATTTATATATCTAAAAATCTTAACGAGATCATTTTCAAGAGAAACAAATGAAAACATTATACAAACTCTTTATTAAAAGATAAATATTTTTAAGTGGAAAAAAAGTTAAAACTGTCTAGCACATAACACGAGAGAATTTTTTTATAAGAAAAACTATATTAATTGACCTGCTTAAAAATTTGAATCATAATTTTTATATTAGTGACAGAATGTTTGATTTCAGATGAAACTTGATTATCAGTTTCAATGAAAGAGAATGAGACATATATGAATAAAAATGTGACTATTACTCAGGGATTGCTCCGTTTTGAAAGTTAAGCATTAAGATCAATGCGGAGCCATGTTAAGGCCCAGGAGGCTATGGCCCTCACAAGTTTAAATTTTTTAATTTAGTCCTTTGTAAATTTACACTATGGCCCTCTCAAAAATATAAATAGACCCTTAAGGTTTAAGATTTTTGCAATTTTTCCTTTTGTATATATATTATAGCCCCCTAAAATGATAAAATTTTAATTTAGACCCTTTAAAATTTATAAAATTTTAAATTAATAATGGTAAAATTTCACTTTAACCACCTCAAAAATGATAAAAATTTAATTTAACTCTTTAAATATAATAACGATATAGGCTATTAAAATGATGAAATTATATTTGTACTATCGAAAAATATACAACTTAACTCTGGCCCTACCACTGATTAAGATTTATGGAATAATTGTAAATCAAATGTCTTGAAAAATTAATTAAATATATATATGATTATGAATGCAAATATTAGGTGTATTTTATAAGTGGAATAAGCGTAAATGATAAGATTTATTCGTGTAATAGTGCGTGGTGTATTTGTGTCAGATACTGGGAAAATGAAGTGTAATCGTAAAAAGAAATTAAAAAGAAATGTGCATAAGTGAATGAAATCGTGAAATGGCCCTAATAAACAAGGTAGAACCGATGGAATAAAATTGACATACCATAAGAATACTTGAGCACTCCCCTGTTGCTTGCACTTTGGTGCCAGTGTTTTCTGGCACTTTTGTGCTCCAATTTATTCCATGCATCCTTCTCGGTTCTCCATCGTTTACTAAGGGTTAAATGGAGAAAATGACAAGTGAAGAAGCTATGAGTAAAGAAAGTGAAAAGTGAGATAATTGATAAGTGATATAGTTATTTATAGACATGTTACATGTATTAATTAATTGATATATCTTTCCAAAAATGAACTAACCTAATTTAATGGTATTAATGTTAAATAATTAGATAAGTAAGATTCATGTTACTAAGTTTTCATGACGCTTAACACGTTGTTTTCAAATGCTTAGTGTACAGGAAGTAATCGTGTGTGACGAATTTGAACGGGACGATTCAAATTGCATTACATCAAAGCAAGGTTTGCGAATTAAGTACTTGAAATTATGGGAATTAAAGTGACATGTAATTAAGTGCTCAATTGGTATGAATGTCAAAGTTATTTAATGCTTTGGTTGAGTTGAGTTCAAGTGGAAATGTACTAAGTACATTGTGGTCAATGGTCATCAACTTGTGATATTTTGGATGCCATGTTTGGTACTTGAGTGAAGTGTTTGGCTTGAAATGTAATATTCTTTACTCGAGTTTAGATTAAGAGATGTTACACGGACCGACTGGTTGGATAGAGAACTTGCTGATGTATTGGTCCAAAGAAAGGGGTTAGATTAGTTAACCCGTGGACCACCCAAAACTGGTTGAATTGGGTTTAAAAGCTGGTTGAACCAAAGAATAAGTCGTACAGAAAATCTATGGTCTAACCAGTTTAACTATCGGTCTGGTTAGATCGAGAACTATCAAATATTGATTTAGAATGAAGAGTTGGATTAGTTGATTTGCGGATCGATTCGAATCAAACTAAAAGATTGATTAAATCTGTTTTCTATACTTTTAATATATATTAATTTTCATGATTCTTTAACAATTTATTTAATTAAATCAGATAAACGGATTGAATCAATTAAATCGTAATAAGTTGGATCAAGAATTGGATTTTTGAAAACCTTGGTTTGTTGTCTTAAAAATACGTTCGAAAATTAGACGTAGGATTTATTAAATAAGCTAAGCAGTGTTGGGCCGTTGAGGTTTAAACCTAGATGTAAGGGCCCCCATTTATATTAGGCTTTTTATTATTGAGCCCATTCCACAGCTAATATTTATTCTTTGCAAAAATAAAACACACATTTAAGGGTAAACTATTAAAATAGTCACTTTTATTTGTCTCAAGTTACATTTTAGTTACTTTTGTTTGAAATGTTATGTTTTAGTTACTTACATTATCATGTTGTAACATTTTAGTTACTGAGCCGTTAATTTTCGTTAACGGTGTAATGTGTAAGTTGATCTGGCACGTTAAATCATCATTTCAAACAAAAAATTTAGGTTAAATTCTACAATTGATCCTTATATTTTTTTATTTTGAGCAATTTAATTTTTTTTCTTATATGTTCTTTTAACTTTCATTTTTTTCCTTTTTTTTCCATTCTCTCTGTTTCTTCCTCTGTTTTCCTTAATTTTTTTAATATAGTTTTTTTATGTTTTCCATTTGTTAAAACTAGTCCACAAGCTCACCTCACTCGAACAAAAATTAAATTATTCAAAAAAAATAAAAGTATAGGGACTAGTTTTAACAAATGAAAAATATAGAAAATCTACGTTAAAAGAAATGGAGAAGGGAAGAAAATAGAGAGAAAAACAATAGAGAATGGACAAAAAGGAAAAAAAAGGAAAGTTAAAAAAACATAAAAAAAAATTAAATTGCTCAAAATAAAAAAATATAGAGATCGATTGTATAAATTATTGTAAAATTTTTGTTTGAAATGATAACTTAACGTGTCACATCAGATTTCCTTTATAATGTTAATAACAATTAACGGTTCAATGACTAAAATATTACAACGTGATAACGTAAATGACTAAAACGTAACATTTTAAACATAAGTGTTTAAAATATAATCTGAATTAAACAAAAGTGACTATTTTGATTGTTTACCCTACTTTTAATTTATCAATGGTAATAACTTAGATGAATTTGTTTATAACTTTAAATCTTAATTCTAATTGATATATAATTCCGAAAATTAATTTTAAAGAAATAAAAATATTATAATATGAATCTCAATATTACCACGATCGTATTTAAACGATTCCTTTTTCAAAATAAACTACCATATAAGTTTGTTTGATTATTATTATTATTATAATTAAGAAAAAATAATTATTTTAAAATAATAAATATAATTTAATACCAATACAAACTTTTATAAAATATTATTAATAAATTATAAATAAATAAATTCAATTCTATTGAAGGAGTTTTTTTTTTTAGCACTTAATATTTTTTTTTCTTTTCCGACTTCAACAAAAAAACAATTGCTTACAACTTATATTTAATTCACACATGGGGTTGAATCACATACTTTAAAAGATCTTTACGTGGACACGTTATAATAAAGTTGAATAAGACGACCCTGAAGCTTCGGATCTGCAAAAAGATCAATAATGGCGTTTATTGGAGTCTGGCAATCGTACCCATGATTAATCAAGGTCACTTTTTCATTGATTAGACAATACCCTTTATGTTTTTCCTAGGATAAACTGTTTTCGCAATAAAATCTTGCCAATCAAAGTTCCCCCACATGTTTTCATAGTATCTGCAAACTGCTTTCTCTTTAGACAAAGCAAGAAACTTGTCAAAGGGGGGCTGTATGAACTGATTTTGCTCTTCTTGTTGATGGGTATTTTTTGTTTTTTTAATTTTCATTCGGTATATCAGAATATATTTTGTTTGACGCTAAATGCTGTGATGGCAACTTGCAGGGGTGTTTGTAATACTGCCTTTTCACACCAGCCTTTGCTTCCCTAGGTAATTTTTGTTTGTTTGTTTCAAATTGGATATGGGTACATTGGATTTATTATTTTGATCCATGATGTAGATTGTTTTGTTTAACTTTCAGGGTTACTTGGTTTACTACTAACTTTTGAGAGGATTGGGGATTTTTGTTTTCTGTGAAAATGAGTGGAGCTGTGCTTGTAGCTCTTACAGCAACTATTGGTAACTTATTACAAGGATGGGATAATGCCACCATTGCTGGTAATTTACTCCTTTATAGTTCTTAATTAGTTTCATGAATTACTATATATATGTATATTATGTGAACTTCACTCTTTTAGACTAAACGGATCAGTTTCACATGACACAGATCTATGGTAAACATAATTGACTTGAAGTTTCAATGTAAAGCATGTGTGATTTGGCTATCACTTCAGATTCATTAATCAGTTATCTTCATGCTGTAGGTGCTGTTATGTACATAAAGAAAGAGTTTGACTTGGAGAGTGAACCAGCAATAGAAGGCCTTCTTGTAGCAATGTCTCTCATTGGAGCTACCTGCATTACTACATGCTCAGGAAGCATGTCAGACTGGCTAGGCCGCCGCCCCATCCTAATTATTTCATCCCTCCTTTATTTTCTTAGTGGTATTGTAATGTTATGGGCCCCTAATGTTGGCACCTTACTTTTGGCAAGACTTTTGGATGGATTAGGGATCGGATTGGCCGTAACTCTGGTCCCGATTTATATATCCGAGACAGCACCACCAGAAATAAGGGGATTCTTGAATACCCTTCCGCTGTTTTCTGGTTGCCTTGGGATGTTTCTTTCATATTGCATGGTTTTTGGTATGTCGTTAACAACATTACCAAATTGGAGATTGATGCTTGGAGTTCTTTCTATTCCTTCCCTCGTATACTTAGCATTAACTGTATTCTTCTTGCCTGAATCACCAAGATGGCTAGTAAGTAAAGGTCGAATGAGCGAGGCAAGGAAGGTTTTGCAAAGGATACGTGGGAGGGAAGATGTTTCTGGTTAGTTGGATTGCATTCACTCCTTTTAAGTTCCATTATTCCTTTACTACCTTTGTGCACATTGTACTTGCCACTGAGTTTGTGTTGTGTTTTCATTTATGAGTTCATGTGTGCACACAAAATAGGTGCTTCTCAAAGGCTATTAGTCTCTGCATATGATGAATATGATACATCTTGCTGATATTATTTAGATGAACAGGTGAGATGGCTTTGCTAGTTGAGGGGCTTGGTGTTGGAGGTGAAACATCAATAGAGGAGTACCTCATTAGCCCCGTCAGTCGGGATTTTAAATATCATGATACTGCCGGAAAAGATAGATTCAAGTTATATGGACCTGAAGAAGGTCTTTCCTGGACGGCCAAACCTGTCACTGGACAGAAAAGTTTTGGTCTTTTGTCTCAGCAACTTTTGTCTCATCAACCAAGCGTAGCTCAGAGTACTCTTGGGCTTGTGGATCCTCTTGTCACACTCCTGGGAAGCGCCCATGAGAAGCTTTCTGAAGCAGGAAGTGTGCAGCGAAGTACACTTTTTCCATTCATTAGCAGCTTGTCTGGTTTGGGAGGTCATCAAGTTAGAGCTGAAGAGTCAGATGAGGAGAGTGTTACCAGAGAGAGCGATGACGAGCAATCTGATGACTCTGATGACAATTTGCGGACTCCTTTGATCTCTCGGCAGGCCAGTGCGGAGAAGGACATGGTTCCAACTGGCCAGGAAAGTGTCACAAGCGCGAGACTTCATTGTCCATCTCTTACAAATGCTGGAGAATCTCTTGGTAGCATGGGGATTGGTGGTGGTTGGCAGCTAGCATGGAAATGGTCTGAAAGAGAAGGGGGATTTCAAAGAATCTATATGCACGAAGAGAGTGTACCTGGATTGAGGCAGAGGTCAGTACTTTCTCCTCGTGCTGATGTCCTTGCAGGCAATGACTATGTCCCAGCTGCTGCTTTGGTGAGTCAGCCAGCTCTTTATTCCAAAGAGCATATGAAGCAGCACCCGGGTGGACCAGCTATAGTTCATCCAGCTGGAGCTGCAAAAGGACCAAGTTGGAAGGATCTTCTTGAACCAGGAGTCAAGCATGCTTTGGTAGTAGGTGTGGGAATTGAAATACTCCAGCAGGTAATGTGGCATAATCTTTTCCAAACTTATACCTTGAAGTGGAGTTTGATGCATTACTGTCAACGTTGTATAAGTATTGTAGCAAAAATATTTTCCTTCATTGGAGCCACTAGCTCATTGAAGACCCTCCTCTTTTTCTTTTTAATATGCAGTTCTCTGGTATGAGCAGCATTTTGTACTACATTCCCGAAATTCTTGAACTGGCAGGAGTTAAAGCCCTTCTTCCAAACACTGGCCTCAGTTCATCTTCTGCATCACTGCTTATCAGCTGCATTACGACCTTTTTGATGCTTCCTAGCATAATTGTTGTCATGCGGTTTGTGGATGTTGCTGGTAGAAGGTAAATTTGTTTGGTTTTTTTTTTTTTTTTTTTAATTTTTAAATTTCAAGTTCGATTTGAATGACAACAAAGCCTTACCCTAAAACACAAGATATCTGTGCAACAAGGAATTTAAAACACAAGATATCAGCACACTTTTCTACTGACAAAATTGCAGTTACTGGCACAAATGTGCCGATAATATGATGGTGGATTTGTTGATTATTAGTGTCCATTTGATGGTTTAGAAAATGAAGTTTGACTGCTAATGTGATTCCATTGGATTATGCCATACATAAGCATCACTGTTGAGTCAGGTTTGACTGGATGGCTCATGGATAATATTGTTTCCCTAAGTAACCTACCGAAGTTTGGAAAATATCCTCTCGAATGCCAAGTAATCTAGTCCATAACTTAATGAAAAAGAACCGGAGAAATGCCAAAAATTGTTCAGGTTTTACTGCAGCAATAGAGTTAATAATACTAAATGTTAGTCTATGCAGGTCTTAGCTTCTATTTGAAATATATATATATATATATATATATATATATATATATATATATATATTGATGCCAGTCAGGTCCCTGGACATGCATGCACACATTCTAGAAGCTATTTTAATGTAAAGTTGCAAAGGAGTTTGACATTGACCTGCTGGTTCAGAATGTTTCCCTCAGTTGTTTGATCTCTTCTCATCTTTTTACTATGGTTCCTTGCTAACTCTTTCTGCAGGAGGTTACTACTCATCACAGTCCCGCTCCTGGCATTATGTCTTTTCATCTTAGTCATCGGAAGCTTTGTGAAAATGGGGAGCGTTATGCATTCAGCAATCTCAACTGTTAGCATCGTGCTCTCCTGCTGTGTATACGTCATGGGGTTCGGGCCTATTCCCAACATTCTCTGTGCAGAGATCTTCCCGACACGAGTTCGTGGCATCTGCATTGCCATAGTTTCCCTTGTTTACTGGATTTCTGACATCATTGTTGCGTATTCATTACCGGTGTTGCTCAAAACCGTAGGTCTTCCCGGTGTCTTTGGGATGTTTGGAACCGTGTGCCTTGCATCATTTGTGTTTGTGTATTTAAAAGTTCCAGAAACCAAAGGCATGCCTCTTGAAGTCATCACGGAATTCTTTTCCGTTGGTTCAAAGCAAGCTATACCTCCTAGAAACACGGGCTATTCTAACTGCTAAAAACAACTGAGTTTGGTGAATTATCTGTTGGAAAATTTATCTGTGTTTTTTTCTTTTCTTTTTCTTTTTTAAGCATTGTGTATACATTTAAGACATAATGTAAAGACCATAAAGATCTCTGAGTTTATTTTGTTATTCATCAAAGCTCATCGTATAGGCTACCATTTTTTAAATCAAAGGCAAAAATGTTAAGATCCCATATTCATGATTCAAAGCTTTCCTCACAACAAATATAAAAATATGGAAAGAAAGACCCCATATTCTGGGAACACTGTCAATAAGCCTCTAGAGCCATTGCCACTCTTCTTTAAGAAAAGCTTCCAACATCCTTTGCCCAATCTCCTTTCCCTTTTCTTCATTGTCAGCCACAGCTAGTCGTAGAGCCGAAAGCCCCTGCCTTAACACATTGGACATGCTTTTGCACCTAAACAACACAGTATGAGCTTGAAGATGGCTGCTACAAACAGCCTTGTTTTATTTGACTTTGGGATTGTGCTTGTCTTCTTCAAAGTTCCATCGGCTCAAAGCAGGCATATGTTGGGAAACTGAAAGTTTTGATCTTTGTTCATAGTTCGTATTCCTTTTTCAATCCCAGTATATGTTTGATCACCATAGTATATATGTTTGCAAGTCATAATAATGTGTAAACACCATAAAGATCTCTGGGTTTTTTTTTTAATTCATCAAAGCTCAACGTATAGGCAAACAACTAAACTAACAATTCTCGAAATCAAAAAGCAATTATTAAGATCCCATAATTATGACTCAAAGCTTTCCTCAGTTCACAACAAAAAAAAAAAAAGGAAAAGGGAGACCTGTGATTCTGCTATTGATCATCACTATAATCGGGGGACACCTTCAATAAGCCTAGCCCCAACCCTATCCAGCTTTTTAACCATTGCCACCGATCTCAAATGCCCTTCTTCTAAAAACGCCTCCACCATTTTTTGCCCAATCTGCTTCCCTCTCTCTTCATTGTCTATTACAGCCACCGCCGTCGGCCCAGCACCACTAATAGTACACCCGAAAGCTCCGGCCTTGATAGCCGCCTTCTTCACAGCTTCCATCCCAGGAATCAGGGGTGCTCGTTTAGGCTCCACGATCTTGTCCGACGACAATGCTTTCCCTAATCCCACGACGTCGCCCTCCAACACTGATGCTACCAGTGCACCCGCTTGGCTGCAATTCCAGACGTGGTGAGGCATCCCAATTTCGGCGGGCAAAGCCGCACGCATTTTCTTGGTGGGGGCCTCGAATTCCGGGCTGACCAAGATGAAAAACAGTTCTTGATTCTGGGGGAAAATCAGGGGCTTTAACTCTAGAGGATCGTAGCTTTTGATTAGGACGAAACCACCCATAACTGCAGGAGCGATATTGTCGGCGTGATAGCCGGAAACTTTAGCTTCAGATTCTAACCCAGCGAGAACCAGCTGATCAAATCCGAGTTTAGCACCGAAGAGCTCGTTGACCGCCACTGCAGCGGCGGCGGCAGAAGCAGCGCTGGAACCGAGTCCACTGCCCAAAGGTAAGCCCTTTTCGAGTTTGAGTGAAAGGCCGAAAGAGCGAACATTCAACATTTTCATAGTGGCAATGGCGGCGATGCCGGCACAGTTGAAGAGAGGATTGGGAGAGAGTTTAGAGGACCCAGAGATCTCTGAGATGATGACATGACCGGGGCTGACAGAAGGGTCGATGCTGAGGGAAACGAAGTCGCCTAGACCATCAACAGCAGCGCCGAGGAAGTCAAAACCTGGGCCGAGATTGGCTACCGTGGCGGGAGCGAAGGACCTGACAGAGGTGAAGACAGGCTCGAGCTCTGTAGTAGTGGTGGTGGAAAACGAGGCTTTGCATTTGAAAATGGGGATACTTTTGGTAGTGGATGAAGGGAAGGTAATGGGTTTTAGAGGGGATTGAAATTGGAAGCAGATCGCCATTACAGAAAGTTGAAACTTTTGGGGAAATTAGGGTTTTAATTAAAGGGAAAATAAATAGAAAGTGGCAGTGGTGGGATTTATTTTAGATTGAAAGAGATATCCAATAGCTTTGCTAATTGCTAAGCTAACCACAAGGCTTGGTTAACCATACGAGTTAAATTTTTTTAATCACAATAACAGTGTAAAGGATAACAATAAACGCAATTATAACGATTTGAACTCAAATTACATTCGAGGCGTTAAACATCCTGACCTTTAAATCATCATATTTATTTTAGCAAGCATTGAATTATTGAGTATACACTTACATTGCTTGCTATTTCTCACTACTATTAATATTTTAGAGATTCAACCGTTAAGTTTATTAATAAACATGTAAATTTTTAAATGAATTCGATATTTTTATCATATCGATTTAAAATATTATATAATATTAATATTTACTAAAAGATTAATTTTTTTACAAAAAATAAATAGTTAGAAATTTTAAAATTATATTAAATTTATATGAATAAAACATGAAATATGTTGATTAAATTATTAAAATATTAATCATATAACTATATATAAATGAGAGTAAAATTACTTTAATTTTATATTTATATAAGTAGACATGTCCTTCACAACCCACCTTGAATATGAGAATAAAATTACTTTAATTTTAATGGTAAGCTAAGTCAATATATTTGTTTTGGTAGAAAAGAACTGCAATAAACAATTACATTGAACAACCAACTCCGTGTAAAGGCATTAATATGGTTTGCAAAACCCCTTGTACTAAACTTGGTGGGTCTATGAATAATAGTAAATTTGATGTGTCATTATTCTCATATTTAACCATTTGATTAGCAGCCATATTTTTAAACTTTTGGATATGACAAAATCTTATTTTCCAATTTCATTGAAAAAGGCAAGTAATTAAACGTAACTCCACCAAATTACTATTAGCAACTTCACCTACAAGCAGAATCTCCCCTAAAAGTGCATTATCACATTCTAATTCTACTTGCCTGAATCCTTTCTCCCATGTTATACGCAATCCTTCAAGTATGGCACGTGCTTCAATTCGAAAATTTGTTGCCTCGCTCACCGCCATAAAAAAACCCACATAACCATCTCGCATTCGCATTTCTAAACACGCCTCCCACCGACGCCCAATTGTTGATGAATGACACTAATCTATCTGTGTTGAGTTTAATCCACTTTTTCTCAAGTGGGACCACCACATATCCAACACCAAATGATTCGATTGAGGCCATGTTGAATCCAACTTTGCATAACTCCGTACACAAGTAATACATGTATCTACAAGTGTTTGTACATAGTTATAACTATTAACTAAAACAAAAAAATTACGATCCTTCCATAACAACCACCAAAAGTTTTTGTAAGCTAAGTCCATATTAAAAAGTAATCAATTCTTAAAATGGATAACCATCAATCATATGTCTTTAAATTTTGATTTTATTCTTTTTTCACATTAAATAAGTTTTTACGATTTCAAGACTTGATTTTTTTATGACAATAGCTAGTTCGAACACTCCAATACTTATTGAGTATAGATTTAATGAATATGAAAGTGCTCTCAAACGTCAAAAGTCTACTACTTCAAAAGTGTGGGATGAAATGACAAAGTTTAAATGTGATAACAAAGACGAATTGAAAGCACAATGTAATCACTGTAAGAGTATCTTCTCTGCTAAATCTTCTAGTGGAACATCCCATTTAAGATATCATCTAAATAGTTGTTTGAAAAAAATTTAATAAAGATATCACTCAATACACCATAGTCACTCAATCATTCTTAAGAGATGATTCTTGTATAAAAACTTACAAGTTTGATGCTGATAAGTGTCGTCGAGCTGTTTCTTATGTGTGACAAGCATTCATTTAGGACATTTGAAGAACCGAGATTTAGATACATGATGAGCATTACTAATCCTAATTTTAAAAATATAAATGGACAAACAACTACAAGGGATGTCCTAATGTATTATGCAAAAGAGAGAGATCATGTTAAAAAAAAGTTGACTAAAACTCCTATTTTTAATTTGTCTAACTTCTAATAATTAGAACTCTGAGCATACTAATGATGAATACATTTGCATTACTGCTCATTGGGTTGGCAAAAATTAGAAGCTACAAAAGAGGATCATAAGGTTTAGAGATTTATCTCTTCCGTATGATGGTTGGTTTGAACTTATTTTATGTATATCTTAGTGGGGTATAGACAAGAACATTTTTAGCATCACTTTGGATAATGATTCTTATAATGATATTATGGTTTCTTATCTTAGAAAATTTTTTCGTGCGAATCAAACTTTTTTGTGTGATGGTGCTCTTTTTAAAGTTAGATGTTGTGCATATATATTGAATCTTATAGTTAAAGTTAGTTTGGAACTTGTTGATATTGTTGGTAACATTCAAAATGGAATTAAGTATATAAAAAAGTTGAGAACTCGTAGAAAAAGATTTTATAATGTAACTGACAAAAGCTTTCATTTGAATGTGACCAAAAATTGTGTCAAGATGTGTGTGTGAGATGGAGTTCTACTTGCTTAATGCTTGAATTTACTCTTTACTATAAAGATGTGTTAGATTGTTGAGGCCAACAAGATAAAAATAATCAAATATTTGTCCTTTTTGATGATGAGTGGATAACTACTATTATTTTTTGTAAATTTTTTAAAGTCTTTTATGATGTGATTTATGTTTTTTCTAGTTCTAATTATCCAAAGGTTTATTTTAAAGGAGTTTGGAATGTACACAAGGTTTTTTTAAAACAGTTAAAGATCCTTATTCTTTTTTTAGCTCTAATGATTAAGCAAATGCAAAATAAATTTAATAAAGATTGGGCTAAGTATTTTTTGATATTGTCATGTGATGCTATTTTAGTTCCTAATTACAAATTAAATTATGTGCAGTATTACTTTACTACAATCTATGATACTCATGCTTCAAACTTTATGCAAACCATTCTTAGCAATTTTAAACTCTTGTATGATGAATATGTCAAGAACTCCAAATCCACATCTTTCCCGTTGTTCGAGAGTTCCAATGTTTTGGATAATGATCCTATTGATTCTAGCTTGTCAACGCGATGTTAATAGAGCTGACTTGGAAGGAGATTATAATGAGTGATGATTATAAACAATTCTTAATAACATCCAATACTAAGAGTGAAAAGTCACAATTGAACATTTATTTAAAAAAAATCAAAACTTGAGTTGAATAGCTAAATAGATGTATTGGATTATTGGAGGAAAAATTAAATTCAATATCTTGAACTTTCATTATTGGCTTGTGATCTTTTGGCAATTCTAATATTGACGATGGCTTTTGAGTCAATTTTTAGTATGGGGAAGAAAGTTATCGTACCTTTGAGGAGTTTGTTTAAATCAAAAACAGTTTAAGTCGTTATTTGCCTTGATGACTGAACGCAAGTTAAGGGATTTTCAAGGCAAACAACAACTTTTTGGTCACATTCAAATGAAAGTTTTTGTCGACCACATCATAAAATCTTTTCCTACGAATTCTCGACTTTTTATGTATTTAATTCTATTTCGAATCTTACCAATAATATCAAAAGCAAGTTCCAAACCAACTTTAACTATAAGATTCATTATATGTACACAACATTTAACTTGAAAAGGAGCACCATCACACAAAAGAGCTCGGTTCACACAAAAACATTTTTTAAGATAAGAAGTCATAACACCATTATAAGAATCATTATCCAAAGTGATGCTAAAAATGTTCTTGTCTATAACTCATTAAAATAAACATAAAATAAGTTCATTCGCTATGTTCAAACCGTCATACGGAGGAGACAAATCTCTAAACCTTATGATTCTTTTTGTAGCTTCTAATTTTTGTCAACCAAATAAGCAATAACGCAAATGTACTCATCATTAATATGCTCAGAGTTTCAATTATTAGAAGTTAGACAAATTAAAAGTAGGAGCTTTAGCTAACTTCTCTTTAACATGATCTCTTTCTTTTGCATAATACATTAGGACATCCTTTGTAGCTGTTTGTCTACTTATATTCTTAAGATTAGCAATACTCATCATGTATCTAAATCCCAATTCTTCAACTGTCCTAAATGAATGCTTGCCACACACAAAAAAGGTAGAAATAACTTAACGACACTCATCAACATCAAACTTGTAAATTTTTATAGAAAGATCACCTCTTAAGGATGGTTGAGTGACTATGAGGTATTAAGTGAAGTCCTTATTAAATTTTTTCAAACAACTATTTAGATAACGTCTTAAAGATACTCTTACTAAAAGATTTAGCAGAAAAGATACTCTTACAGTGGTTACATTGTGCCTTCAATTCATCTTTGTTCTCACATTTAAACTTCGTCATTTCATCCCACACTTTTAAAATAGTAAATATTTTTTACGTTTCAAAGCACTTTCATATTCATTAAGCCCATCGTATTGGAGTGTTTGAACTAACCATCATCATAAAAAATCAAGTCCTGAAATCATAAAAACTCATTTTAGTATGGACTTAGCTTACCATTAAAAGAAATAAATGGTGGACAACTCAAGTGGTCATCCTTACCATTAAAAAATCTGGTATCTTTATTCATTGTTTTTCTGCTATTTTTATTATATAATTCATAAACTATCTATAAACAATTTTTAAATCAACACTAGTCATTGTTACAGGAGAGTTAATTTTGCAAATTTTTTATATAATTTTTTATATATTACTATTTCTTTATATATCATTGTATTGTTGTTATTTTATTATACATATAAAAAATTAATAAGAAAAGATAAATGGTGCAAAATGTGCTTTAATTTCATAATTACATATACTATGAAAAGAAAAATAAAAAAGACAAAGATGAATTTTAAGAAAACTCCATGTTTTTGAGCATTAAAATAAAGCTGCCCTAATTGGATTCAGTAAACTACATAACCAATATTACATCAACAGACCAAAACAAAAAAAAAAAAAAAAAACTAAA
Source organism: Gossypioides kirkii (assembly GCA_005610355.1). Classification (NCBI taxonomy): domain Eukaryota; kingdom Viridiplantae; phylum Streptophyta; class Magnoliopsida; order Malvales; family Malvaceae; genus Gossypioides; species Gossypioides kirkii. The sequence continues at coordinate 38,589,320 of CP032246.1, forward strand.
TATGGTTGCTTATTTGATACTGACACTGACACTAAAAACATGCTGTAATAACCCAACCATGAATGCATAATAGCAAATCACTGCTAAAAAAAGTTTGTAAAATATGTCAAACTTTTCTTTTGCAGGTTTCATGAAAATGGAGAATCACGCACACACATGTGTGTATTGAATCATTTGAAAGAAATAAAGTGGAACAAATGGCTGGTTTTTGGTGAAGAATCTGCCAAAATCAGTGGCTGATTTCATCAAAAAAATCTGCAGCCAGTGATTGGAAATGACAATAATGGCATTTCTAGTTCACCTTCTCTGTTTCGGTACCTTATAAAACCCAAATAGCTACTGCAGAATTAGAAACTTGCATGGTAATAGGCTAAAAGCGTACCTGAGAGGAAAGATCTTGAAATTAGAAATGAGGAGAGCTGGGTGGAGGAGTGGAGAAGGGAAAGTTGTTTTTGTTAAGAGATTTTGAAATTAGAAATGAGGTGGGGCGAGAAAAGAGAAACAGCTGAATATGGGTAAAAAATAAAAAGAAAAGAAAGGTTAACATTTTAGGGTAAATGACCGGGCCGGGCCGGGCCGGGCCGGGTTGAGCAAAAATTGGATTATCCGAGGCCTGACCCATTAATAAATCTGGCCTCATCTTTTGCTTAAATTCATATTTACTTATATTTTTATCCGAATCTTCTAACATTTCGAATAGACTTTCGAACCAACCGAACCATGAATATGTCTATTCCTAACAGCATATCGAATTCAGCAAGGTTGAATATTAGTTGCAGCAATGAATACACCAGAGTATTGACAGTCGCTGCCTGTGAGGTGGATAACATTGATGGTAATACACAAAAACATACATCATTTGCTGTTGTGGATGCTGTGATTCGGGATCATAAAGGGAATTGGTTATTTGGCTTAGGCATGAGAATTGGCATTGCTAGCATTTTTCAAACGGAAGCAAGGGCCCTTATGAGGGACTTGTGGTTGCTTGGCACGAAGGGTTCCGGTAAATTGAAGTGAAAAGTGATAATATTGATTGATGTGGTTAGTAATGGATATGCGACTGATAGTAATCTTTAGAAAGTTCGACTTATACATACTATGATTTTGAAAGAATGGCAAGTGAGATTTTGACATGTTCCGAGAGAGCAAAATAAGGTTGTGGATTGCACGGCAAAAATGTCGAATGGAGATTTGAATGTGAAATGTTATTTTGGTGAACCTCGGAGCGTGTTCGAACCTTATTGGAGAATGATATTCAACAATTTGTAATAGAGACAACTCTCAATAAAGTCATGTAATTATGTAATTAGAAGCTTACTTCTATTTCTTTTAACAAAAAAATAATAATGAAATTTAAAGTGAAAGAGAAAATATTGAATTTCAGGGGGGGAAACTTGTTCGGTTTACATGATACGAAGAAGTAATTAGGGATTCAAAACAACTGCCACATTGCAAATCAATCTCAATATGTATAAACCAAAATAACACATACAACAATAAAAGAATGATTCCTAATGGCCACTGTTCTGTGCTAATTTCTTTGAACCTTCTATAGAGTCTTCTGAATTTCAGTATACCCTTCCTCCTTCCTTCCCATCAGGGGTTTGCATTCATTAATATCACAATGATATATTTGCAGATGAAACCCTTGAATCTCACCAGTTAAAAAAATTACAAGTTTTACATTGACTTGGTTTCAGTCAAAAATCCTTTCCCCTGTTGAGAACACCAAGAATATGAAAGAACTGAATATGCACAGCCATCCAGGAATGAAAAACACTGCTCTCCAGCTTTCAGGACTGGATAGACCTGAATATTTGATTTTAGACGCTTCAAGAAGCCGTCCGGTCATATCAACCCCGATAATCCCAGCTAGAGTACCCGCTGTGTTTGAGACACCCATTACAATTCCTGCATATCTAGGTGCAATATCCATATGGTTCACTGCAAAACCAGCTCTCCCAAGTGCCAAGAACCCGAGTGCTACTGAAGAACATAAAATAGCTTCACCAGATGTTCTGAAGATCGGAAGTGCTAACAGTGCGATCGAAGCAACTATAAATCCTACAGTATTCAAGAACTTCCTAGTTTTAGTCACTGACATTACTCTTCTGGAGATCAAGTGGTCAGCGACAATCCCACCTATATTCGAGAATAAGAACATGTTTAAGTAGGGCATCATCTTAGAAGAACCCATTTCTTGAAGACTCAGCTGGAGGCCCTGCTCGAAGTATGTAGGCAGCCAGTTCATCAGTACGTAAAGAGCATAGTGGAATGTGAAATTGTTTACCACAATTGCCCAAACTGGCCTGCTAATTAAAATCTTCTTCCATGGAATTTTGGTAGCTTTGACAGTACTTCCTCCATTCTCCATTTTTGTCCTTGGACTTGCATCAGTAGGTAACAAAGATTCTCCAAATCCAGCAGCGGCGGCTTTCGGATGCTCGGATCGAGGGGGGTCAGTTGCATATTTAAACCAAAGAACAGACCACAGGACACCTAATGCTGCTTCTGCAAGAAATACAGATTCGGGACCTTTTAACTTCACCAGGTTTGGAAGGAAAAGCATCCCCATAGCTGCACCTAGGTACATCCCTGAAGTTGTAAGTGAAACAGATCTCGATCTCTCATGTGGCGGAACCCACTGTGCTAAGACAGTGTGGATTGAAGGGAAGATGAAACCTTGTGCTACACCAACAAGCAACCTAGCAACGACTAAGATTGTGACTCTATTAGGATCTAGCGGAACCAAGAAACAAGTCAATGACCATAATACAAACGAGAGAAGAAGAACCTTCCTTCCCCCAATCTTTTGAGCAGCCCATCCTCCAGGCACTTGAGAACAAGCATAACCATAATAGAATGTGGAAAGTATCGTGCCTTTGCTTGACTGGTTTATCTCAGCAGCATCCGCTGCAACTGTGTATGCTATCGAGAAGCCGACGCGTTCTATGTAACAAACGCAAGTGCTAACAAAGGTTAAAATGACAATTAAGTATCGGTTTGGGAAATTCATCCAATTCATAATTCACTTTCCTATAAGAATCTTTGTTTTGCTGTCTTCAAACAAATAGACCATCCAGCAGCTTGGTGTTTCAATCCCCGGTAGCAACCACTTTACAACAAGACAGTAGTTTCTTCAATACTGTTCCAAGCCTTCAAGATACTAGCAAAGCCTGAAAGGAAAAAAAAATTTATTCAAATGTTACAAATACAGTGTAAAGCACTATCAAATCAACTTGCAAAAGCTAATGTTAACTAGACATCAATTAAGAAAGAACACATGCTTAATTTGCTATATTAGTGAAATCTTAAGTGAAAACATTGGCTGCATCAAAACAAAATATTTCTAGCAGAGAGATTACTGGTAAGGAAATGAAGTGAACTTGAGCATGAACTGCATCCAGACGATAACCACTAACTAGGATCGATACAGTAGCAGGTAATTTGATAACAGAAGTTTGAAACTAAGTACTGCTCAAGTAATGTAAAAATAAAAACTAAATGAACATGACACTTCTAGAGTTAAAAATTGGGAGATACAAATTTAGTAACTCGTTTTTGTTCCCAAGAATATAAAGAAGTTTATAAGTAGAAAAAGAATGGAAAAATCAAAAGATGAAACCATGATATTTTCCCAATAAAGCATTACCAGAGGTAAAGATGACATTTTCCCAAATTTGGAATTGAAGTGATCAAGAAAATTGCAGACAGCATTTGCAAAGCATGAAAAATGGGATTGGCATTTTAATCAAGATCTGGGAAAATGCAAGGGTTTCATTACGTTAAAACATCTTTTTTATCAATTATATACAAGATGAATGAACTGATCCACGTAAAAGAAACAGAACAAGACATTGCCAAGAAAGTAAACAAAGGCAAAAAAGAAAACACCTTTTAAGAATGAAGTAATTCAAGCAGAATCGAAATACAAGAAGAAATTATCAAATTCCGATCTCATGATATATAAAAGGGATAAGAGAACTGAGTTTTAGTTAAAGTATTCGGTTTTTCTTTCCCCCGGAAACTCATCCGCTGGTCAACTTTAACGAATAAGACGAAATTAGAAAAAAAAATAAGAAAAACCCAAAAAAATCTCACTATCTCAGTAACTAAAATCCAACATTTCTCATTAAAAGACGAAGCAAGAAATGGAATTAATAGGGAAAATTGAACCAAAAAAAAAGTGACTCAATTGAAGCAATAAGAAGAAAAAGAAGCAGAAACAAGAAACAAGAAGCAGAGAACACACCTTGGGATTGTTTGGGGATGCATCCAAGAAAGAAAAGAGCGAGAATGAGAGGGGTTAATGTTTTTCATGTGAATGTCAAACATGCAAGGACATTGATATAAAGAAAAAGATATGAACAAAACACAAAGAAGATAGAAAGACAGAAAGAAAGAAAGAAAGAGAGAGGAAGTCAAACGTGGGGTTTTTTGTTATCTTCTCTCTCTTTCCTTCAATGTCACACATGAGATCAGAAGCCTTCTGCTTTCTTACCTATAAAACCAAACCCTTCCTGGTCCTCTCTCCTTTACTGTGTCAACATTAACATTTAATAAGGGGTAAATTACAAGTTTAGTCACTGATTCAATTCTGAACTTTAAAAAAGTACTATATAAACACTAACATTATGGATTTGTTATAATATAGCCACGAACCGTTAACAGGGGATGATAGAAAAAGAGTTAGTGGAGGAGCCGTTAGTAGTTACTCGGTCCAGTAATGTAATCATTCTTCTTTAGTTGATCACTAAGCCGTGAAAGTTTCTCAAAATGTTGACAGATAAAGAATTTTATATTAAAATTTATATTAAAGTAGTTCATTAATATATCAAAAATCATGTAAATATGATTATGATATGCAAAAAAGAAAAGGAATTAAACTAATTATCAGATTTATTAATGAGCAGTGCAGGAGCATTTAAGAAAAATTAAAGAATGAGGGTGACGTAGGAATTGAAGAGCATGAGTATTCAATCCCCTGTCGTCTATATAGAAGGTGCTTCTTCAGGTGTATTTTTTTTTTGCAATGGATTGGGCAATACAGTGTCTTTTTCCTTTGCTTAATTAGTAATTGATTTGAACAATCGAACGTCAAAGGCACCTGCTTTTGCCCAACCTTCACTCTTTAATTCAATCATAAACAATGAAAGATCAAAAAGAAAAAAAAAAAGAATCAATGGTGATGCCTACCAGAACATTTTTACTTAATATATAAACAATAATTAGAAAAAGGTCAACAATCTGGCAGCCTGTCCAAATATATATATAAACGAATCTAGATTGAAAAACTTTTGAATGTGCAGGTAGCATGTTTAAATAACAAATAAAAGGAAGGGAATAATGCTCATTGAGTAGAGTGGTAAAGGGTTCATTAATAACAAGGTTTCGAGTTTGAGTCTTTTGAATGGAGAAAATAATGTTTGTTAGAAGAGCTTTACTTTTGTTTTAAGAATCTGATCGAACTCAACTCTAAATTTAATCGAGATCCAAAAACCCTAAAGATGATCTAATATTACCTCCTCTCCAAAGTATAATCAACCATAACTCAAATGTTTGACTGGTCCCTGATCTAAACATCTACTACTCTTTACACCAATACTAAGGCCTAGGTGAAGCACTTAATATGGGATTATCTAAGAAATGAAATTCACTCTTTAGAAAGGCTTCATTTTCATATACACCTACCCGACAAAATTGCCAAATACAGAAGTACCGACTTATTGTTGCAAATTGTACATTAAAAATAGATAAACAAACAAAAATGGAAGCTGTCTACTAACGTGCAACGAGATCTATGTGCAGATGATGGCGATGAAAATAAGTGACAGCTAAAATCATCTTTTCGTTTCTCGGACTTATAATAAGGAGAAAAAAATTTTATGATTTGATTGATGAATAAATCTTAGGTGATTTGTAAAATTAAGAGTAACTTGTGAAAAGCATCAATCAAAGAAAGAGGAGAATTATGTAACTCACCGCAATTGAATTCGCGATGAAGTTCATCATTCAATACACATAGATTATCAATTAAATATAATTTGCAGATCACATTATAAACAATATATAAAAGAGAGAGTATTTACCAAGTTGACAATATGCTGGCTCAAATCTAACATTTCTATTAGTTTTTTCCATCTTCTTCTTCGTCAATAACAATAACCTGTAAACCTATCCATGTGATGAGCAAAATGTGTATAACATGGCATCCAAAACCTAAAATCAAAGCAAAATGAACTTAGAAACACAATTACAAGTTACATCGGACACTTAAAGTTCGTATCATACCGGCAACAATAAATTTAAAATACTTTGATTAGGGACTTTTGGTAAATAGCGGTTTCCTGGCTTCACGAATTGAATGAAGGAATCAATAGCACAATTGCTTGAAAAGAAAAAGCAATTCAAGTGTTACTTTCACTTTTTGAGAAAAGAAAAAAGAAATTGTTACTGTCGAAGTTTCTTCAGTATCCGATGAAAGCAAAACTTGAAAAAAAAGGAACCTTTTTTTTTTTAATAAAAATCAGGATCCTGCTTCGCCCAATCGTGGAGACGCCCCGTTTCGCTGGAGATGATTGCAGCTAAAGGAGTGATTTCAACGTGTTGGGGGAAATTGCCGCCATTGTCGAGAGTTTGAAAGAAGATTAGAGAGGGAGCGAGCCAGTTAAAAGTTGGAGGGAACGTGTGAAAAGAAATAACGCAGTTTCGTAGTGGGCTGTTGGGTTTTAGACCAAAGAAATAAGGGTCGAGAGGTTGAGACTATTACAATCAGCTGTTGAGGCCTTTGCCTATTCCTTTTCTAAGAAGAAATATCACAATTAAGCATTGCTTCTTTCAATGTCAACATAAGAACAGAAATATCACAGTAGTATAGCAGAGTTCTCATCTTCTAACAAACCTGTGCTCTGCCGGTTAATCTTTGAAGGCCATTCTCTGAAACAAACAAACAAAAAGAAAGAATGCTAAGCGCCATAAAACATTCCAAGCACCACAACAAAGAAAGAGCCATCAGTAGAAGGAGTGGTTCAAAAAAGCCAAATGGATACAGGAAAAAGATTAAATAGAAGCACATTTGAGCAAAACTTTAAAGTTGCTTAAGAAAAATAGTACAAGAAAAAAATGTCAGAATTGAAGAAGCATAATAGCCTCAATCAAGACTCAGCTACAGACCCTGATGTAATGACTAGGATAACAAGTAAACTTTATAAATGGTAATGAAGTTTATTCACAATTGAAGATCCTTACAAACAGCAAATCAGTAACATCAGTGTAACTAAAATAATTACAGATATCACAAGTTCTTAAAGATTATATGATCTGAACATCAACTAATGTCTCCCTAGAAATCCTACGAGGATCTTCTAAATCAAAAGAGCATAGCAGTGACGATGAAATGGGAAGGAAACAAGAAGAAATAAACAGTTTAGGGTAGTACTTTCGAGATCTTGAACCAGTCCCTAGTTGTGCAGACTCCTGTTCCTTTCGTCTCTTCCCCTCTGAAATTGTAAAACAGTCGAGCGAATAAAACCGAGTAGTACAAGAAACTGAAGACAATAACAATCTCGATCTTGTCTTCACGAAAAGAAGCATGTAAATAAAGGATTAAGAGGAGGAAGTAACACCTTGAAGGGCAACAATTTGTTCTTGTAGCATACTTATTTGATCAGCAAGTACTCGCATTTCACTTGTACAATTGTGCTCTGAGGTCTGTCAAATTCAAACATTGTTATATCTAATAGGCCATTAATGTAATCACTAAAAAGCTTCCCCATCTTCATTATGAACGAAAAAGCCATAAACTATACATAGTCCCTTAGGTTTATTGAGAGCTAAAACCAGCAACAAAAGATCGAACATACTAATATCACTTCAGCTATTCGATCTGTATACAAAGATTGCGCGGAGAAAAACCGCATCTATAAATTGTTTTTTTTTTCTTCGAAACAAGCATATAATTTCATATACGTAAATTAGATATTTTTGAATTTCAATGAGAAGAAGAAATTCTGTACCTGGATGTAAATGAATAAGAGTGCAACGGGGATGAGAAGGAGCCGAAAATCGCAGCTTAGCTTAGGCATTTGTACTTTACTTCTCCGGCCGAGTCAGAATAATGGAGAATTTTTCAGATTTCAATCAGATTCTTTTGCAAATTTGATTTTGATTTTTTTTGTTATTCGATCTTCATTTCTATGATTGTATTGAATCGCAGAAGCAAGCAATGAACAGAAAATTAGACTTTTTTTTAATAAAACAGTGAATTTTTCTTTTTTTACTATTTCAAGGCTCTTTGTTAATGAGTGATTTAAAACTATTTTAAATAGTAATATTCATTAAAAATAACTATATTTTTTCAAAAACTTATAGTTTAAAATAAGTAAACTAAAATTTTTAAAAATAAAAAGTAAATTTTCAGGTGGATAATTATTTTTAATCGTAATTATCTATTAGTATATATTAAATGAAATAATAACTTATTATTTATAATAACTTAAGTGTGATTATTTAAAAAAATACTTAAATGGAAATTTTTATTTTGTGGGAAATAAGATGATGAATAAAAAATAACTTATTTATTAGTGAAAAATATTTTTAATTAATTTTTTACTTTTGAAAATTTGACTAACTTTTTTATATTAACTCAGCTAGTAGTTTTGATAATAAATCAGGTGGGATTAGATTTTTTTTCCATTAACGTTAAACTATAATAAAATTTTATTTTTTAATAATTTTATTGAATTAATATTTAACCATTCAAACCACACCACAATCAAACACTTTTATTATAACAATATTATTAGAGACTAACACAAACAATATAATAATTTAATTTAGTACATATTAATATTTTTTATTTCACGAGTAATCTTAATAAATTAATATGTGTCTTTTTTTTAAATATTTATTTTTTAATATTTAATATTTCTCTATAAAACACTTGTTAACTCCTTAACTTTGTTTGTAGAATCTAGAAACTCCATTCGGAGTCAGGGGCAAAGTTAGAAAATTTGTTTAAGGGGGACCGAAATTAAATTGTAATTTTGATGACAATAAAAATGCAACTTCACCATTTTAATAGTTTATTATATTTATAATTTTTAAAGGATTAAATCAAATTTTTATCATTTTAAAGATTTTAAAATGTAATTTTATTTTTACTAATTTAAAATTTTATTAATTTTAATAGACCTAAATAAAAAAATTTCCATTTTAAGAGATCGAGATCCTACCAACCCTTAGCTACACTCTTATTCGTAGTGTACCAAAACTTTTTATTTTTTTATTTAAGAATTTATAAGTTTTTTTTTAATTTTTTATAAATTTGAAATTTAATTTATGTATTTTTATTTTTTTAATTTCAAATATCAAATTTAATTATTATTACTGTTAATTTTTTTATTAAATTTATTAGTGTGATATTTTAAAATAAAAAAACTCATTTAATAATAATTTAATTAAAAAATGCAATAAACAATTGGCAAAAAATTTTAATTGTATTAACAATTTAACTTGTATATTTAAATTTAAAATATATAGATTAAATTTCTTAAAATAAAATTAGGACGACTAAATTTCAAATATACAAGAAGTACATGGACTTAGAATCAACAATTGGATCGACTTTTATATTTTTTTATTATTTTATTTTTTTTAATTTGTAATAATTTGTTTGCTTCAAAATGTCTAGATTAATCAGATCGATTGAATTAGTTGAATCGAAAATCGATAATTTGACTTATTCAACTACCAATTCAATTCCAAAAACATTGATGCATGTAGTAAAGCTTAAAATAACCACATTAAGTTTTTTTAAAAGAAAAGTCTATGATAATCACAATAAATGTAGTTACGAATTTTATTAGGATTTTATAAAATTTTATTTTTAGTTTTAATTTTTAATTTATTGCATAATTGTAATTTGATAATGAGCGCTCGATCAGTTTTGATGTGTTAGTAAACCAGAATTACTCATACAATTTTATAACAATATACGCAAGAAATAAAAAGACCATTAAAATATGTAACCAATGATTTTTTTGGAAAAAAAAAACAATAATTATTAATAAAATCATTAAAAAATGTAAATAATGTATTTATTATTTGGATTTAAAATTTTTAAAATAATGTATTAAAAAATGTAAATAATGTATTTATTATTTGGGTTTAAAATTTTTAAAATAATATATGTACTTTTTATCATTAATATATGGAAATTATTAATTGAACTTAATTTTTTTATTTTGAGTATATATTATAATTGGTTTTGAGTTTGGGTTTATATATTTTTAAAATAAATAATATTTGGTGAACCCCATGTTATGGTCTATGGTTAAGGGTATTCACCGTTCTAGGTATGGTTTGGGTTTGAGTCGCGTTTGTTGCGTTTGTTGTTCGAGCTTTGTCCTGTTATTGTAATTCACCAAAAAAATATATAAATAATATTTAATACATTACAAGTGGAGTTTTTAGATTTCACAAGTAGGGAGTTGACAAGTGAAAAATGTTCTATAGAGGTATAACATAATATTTTTTTAAAAAAAAGACACATGACAAATTTTTAAGGCGACTTGTGAAATAAAAAATATATATTATCATTGTACTAAATACTGTAAATATAAATATAATATATATTTAAAGTTGGTTCTCAATTTAGTTTTTCAAAATCGAAACTGACTTGACTTATAGATTATACAAACTAACCTGCAAATTGAATCGACTAAAACCAACACTGTAAAATCGAAATCGATTTTTGCACATTGCTAATGTTGACAATGAAATTTTAAAACTTTATATATATATTAAAATAAACTAAATTATCCATATAACCTTTTTAATTTATGATTTTCTTAAGGGGAGGTTGATTCATTCTAGAGAAGTTTTCAAAATATCGTTCATCCAAAATTGATAAACCCCTTAACAAGTTGGTATTCTCCTTAGGCCGAGTAAGGATTTTGTCTCTCGACTTTTAGAGAGCTCAAACTAGAGGAGAGGTTCACAATGTAGGTGATCTATCGTAATTTGATATGTTAAATTAAGCCCTCCAATACACTCGAGGTGCTTATTCTCAATCATTTCAAGTGTCCTTTATATGTTTTTGTAGATTTTTGCTTTAAACATTAATAAACGTTTTTGCTTAGTTTTACACTCTTTTTGAGACCCAAATTAGCCAAACATGCCATAGGAAACTTAATGATTAAATTGAGTTGGTGTAGGGAGACGATGAGGGCTCAAACTCGAGGAGAACATCATGCAGAGTGGTATCGCGACACCAATGCCATAGAAGTCATGATATCCTTGAAAGTGCTGAAGTGAAGAAATTGAGTCTAGCTTTAGAGACAAAAGTTCAAATCCTACCAAGAGTGTGACACTCACGTCCCCTTGGTAGATGGTCATGCGAAGCACTCTTACTCTGTGAATCCTACATTAGGGTCAAGTTTCTTGTAGAGTTGAGAGACAAAATTTGAACTCAACTTGAAGACAATTCCAACTTATTGAGGAGTCACTTAGCTTCAAACAAACAACACTTCAAAAAATCATCCAAAAAAATTGATACATGATTAACTCGTAACACCAATTTAATTTAACTTCGATAAATTAAAATATTACTCGTCTTTATCATTGGTTGTTGCGTATAGAAGTTTAATATATTAGGTGCTCGAATTTATCATACATAAACAAGTTGATCAAATGCACAATACACAAATTTGAAGCTAAAAAGGAGCATTCAAATACAAATAAAAAAAAAGGAAAAACAATAATGAAAGAGTTTTTCAAACATTAATATATTGATAAGTTTTTTTTTATATAATATTTAGAATTTTTAACCCTTAAATATGATATGTTTCAACGCACTCGAATTTATGTCTTCTTGCATTGATAATAATACCAATACCAATCGAGTTAAGATTCAATCAACAATTAAAAAAAAATTATAACACTTAAACACTTAGGCTACATTATTTGAGAAAAAAGTATTTATAATAAAATAATTAGTGGAAAAAATAAAAATGTTTTTATTTTTGAACGATCCATTGCCCCTTACTTCTTACAATAAAACATAACAAGAACAAGAAAAAAAAATTTGGTTTTCATTTTTCCTAAAATGCCTACCTTATCTGCCTTTATTTTGGAGATCAGCCACCGTCCACGTTATGACCTACAAAGAAACTCACGTAAAAGTGGGAAAGTTGGAAACCACCACTGCGAAGCAAATTGATATACAAGCCGACAACTTTTACTTTGTTTTCAATTTCGTGCACCCAATCAACGAATCATCATCCAATTATCTGCAAAAGATAAGTCAAAACACATGTTCAATTAAAGCTTCTTCAAACTTTTCTCCACGTCATTCCTATATCAACTTGTACTTTTTTTTTTACATAAAATCCCTGTGATCCCATTTTAATATACTTCTTAAACTCAAACAAAACAATCCTCAAAGAGGCTGTTGAGTATTTTTATGTGTGTCTTAATAAGGTTAAATTTTTTATTTTTATGATACGGTTATTGTTTTTGAATATAACGTCGTAAGTAGGTCCTCATACATGTCAACATATACTTTATTTTGGAATTAAATTAACACGTATTTTCTATGTGTGGATTCGCCTGCATGGTAGTGTGAACCCACATCATACGAGCTCATGAAAGGGCATGAATACCTCACGTGTGAACCCAAGATACGAATCATGCAGACTACGAATTAAAACTCAATTAGATAATTGAATAACGGATGGATAATAAGAAGCATCATAATAAAGCTATAATAAGAGGAGCAGATGATTCCTAAAAATCCAAGGAAAAAACACACAAAAATCTCGAACCTTGTATTTGAAAATCCACATTTAATTTATCAGGCATATGTGTGAATAAAAGAAGTAAAGATAGGTAGAGAGGGACGAAAAACTAGTGAAGAAGTGGTCCAAGTCAAGAGGGAGATGCCCCGAACTGAAATAGATAGCTTGGTTTTGGATTGATTTTGTATTTGTCAAAAATAATTCATCTTTATACTGGTGCGATAATATAATAGTATCTGTTCATATTTTTTTAATTTTTTAACAACGTACATACATCTTGCACACACAGGTGCTCGAACTAAAGACTTTTAAAATGAACATATCCTCTTTTTTATTAAAACTATTCGTTTGATTCAGATTTAAAATATTATTTAACAGTTAAATTAAAAATTTTAATAATAAAAAAAATCTAATTAATATAACTTCGATACTTTAAAAATATAATTAAAATGGTTAGAGAGCGGTTTAAAATGAAATGTTTGGTGCAACTACAACTCACCCGAGAACACAGGTCAAATAGAAATCTAACGGGGCGGGTTGACCGGAAAACAGCGACTCATTTTGTCAAGTGGGTTGCTAAATCTCCGTGTTTGATAGCTGGCCGACAAGGTTTGACAGTTCACGGAAACCACTATCTTTGATTTTCAACACTATCTCTATACGGTGTCGTTTTTGTAACCTACCCCCCAATTAAAATATGCCTGTTCTTCACTGATTACAGACTAGTATTCACTTTCCTATGCAAAAACCCTTCCCATTTTTTCCAATTTCAGGAGCTGTAAAATTTATAACAATATTCATATCTCAGATATTAAAAAATTGCATCGGATTGTTAATTTATTGCCCAGTTGTAAGAAACAACTTTTTCCTATTTATTTTTTATTAGAAAAGGGTCATCTTCATTTTTGTCTTGTTTCAATTGAAAGCTTTGTCCTTTGAATCCTACACCCTGAAATTGTTATTATTTTGTATTTGAAGTTTCAGATTAGAAACTAGAATTTCATCTGCAGGACAAAAAAAAAAAAGTAAGCTCTGCGGTTTTCTTTCATTTTAATTTTCTTTGTGAATCGATAATTGTTCAGCTATGGTGTTTGAAAAGGAATCCATCGCTTCTTCATCTTCACAAAACTTGAAGTCTCCTTTACCCAGAGAAGACACTCCTCTTATTGGTAAGGGAAAGCCGTTATCATCGAAATCCAAGACCTTTGCCAATGTTTTTATAGCTATAGTTGGCGCTGGGGTTCTGGGTTTGCCTTACGCCTTCAAGAGAACCGGATGGATCATGGGTTTGCTCATGCTTTTCTCGGTCGCCGGCTTGACCACCTACTGTATGATGCTTTTGGTTTACACCCGCCGGAAACTCGAGTCTTTTGACCATGGTTTCTCCAAAGTTAATTCTTTTGGCGATCTGGGTTACGCTGTTTGTGGTCACTTTGGCAGGTCTGTTGTTGTTTTCCTTAGGGTTTTATTTATTTATTTATTATTTTGGGTAAATTTTATTTTGTGATACGAAACACGAAATTGCCAATAAAAAAACAAAACGCACTGCTTAAAGCCTAAGTTCTTGTTGATAATTTTGGTTGTAATTTGATTATGTTGTTTCGTAGATAACTAGAGTTGCTTCTTATTATCCTTTGCTTGAGCTAGGGTTTGTATTGGGTCTATTTGGAAATTGTTTCTAATTTGGCTAACCTTATGATTAAGAAACACAAAAGATGCTCATCAGTTTGGATTGGGTTACATGTTAGGTCATATTCCTTTTTAAATTTCTTATTATTGTGTGACGTGATTGGTTTTTGGTTGAATCTATGCTGATTATAGCAGGCACTGTCTTATACTTGATGATTTCATGCCTAATTTTTGTTTTCCAATGAGGAAATATGGCTAAATTTTCTATTAATTCCTTTGTCAGGTTTATTGTGGATGTACTTATTATTCTCTCTCAATCTGGATTCTGTGTTGGATATCTTATATTCATAGGCAACACTCTAGCCAATCTTTTCAATGGTGAATTATCAATGGCTTCAGGCTTAAGTTTGGGGATTTCAGGTTTGTCAGCGAAGAGTTGGTATATTTGGGGATGTTTTCCATTTCAATTGGCGGTGAATTCGATTCCAACATTAACCCATTTAGCTCCATTGAGTATTTTCGCTGATATTGTGGATCTTGGGGCAATGGGAGCGGTGTTCGTTGAGGATGTGTCACTTATCATGAAGCAAAGCAATGAGGTTATCGCTTTTGGGGGTCTCTCCGTGTTCTTCTACGGCATGGGCGTTGCTGTTTATGCATTTGAAGGGATTGGTATGGTTTTTCCGATTGAATCTGAGATGAAGGAATCCAGGCACTTTGGCAAAATATTGGCACTGAGCATGGGATTGATTTCTTTAATGTATGGAGCATTTGGTGCACTTGGTTACTTTGCATTTGGTGCGGATACCAAAGACATCATTACTGCGAATCTTGGTGCTGGCTGGATCAGCGCTATGGTTCAGATAGGTCTTTGCGTTAACTTATTTATTTCTTTCCCATTGATGATGAATCCCGTCTATGAGATCGTAGAGAGGCGATTTGGGGGAGGGAGGTACTGTTTGTGGCTGAGATGGCTGCTGGTTTTGATTGTAAGTTTGTTGGCTTTGTTCGTCCCAAATTTTGCCGATTTCTTGTCCTTGATCGGAAGCAGTGTGTGCTGTGGTTTGGGGTTTGTATTGCCAGCTTTATTCCATTTGTTGGTGTTCAAGGAAGAGTTGGGGTGGAAAGGATGGACTGTGGATGTTGGAATTGTGACCTTGGGCCTTGTTCTTGGAGTTTCAGGAACATGGTCTGCTCTTGTGGAGATGTTCTCCGTAAAGGTGTAGGGATACAGCGTCACAACGATCGTGACCTTGGACCTTGTTCTTGGTGTTTTAGGAACCCGGTCTGCTTTCATGGAGATTTTTATCTGTGAAAGCCTATTGGTACAGTGTCGAAATGAAGGTTAAGTTCCTGAACTGCTTCATGATATATTGCCTGCTTGTTTTCTTGATCGTATTTGTAAAAACTGATATTTTATATTTAGATTGAAAAAGGCGTGATATCCTCGACACAAGTGTGAGTCGTCGATAGTCTAGTGTGGAACATTTGTTGTGCTATATTGTGTATGATATTACATCTATCTGCAATGCAAGTTGTTTCCAAGATTTGATTGATTGCTTGAACTTCAGTTTTTACTTCTAACTCGCTTTTTTTATATGCTTGAATCCAAGTAAGATTGTACTTCGATTCTCCGGTTTAGATCATTTCCTAATGGTGCAATTGTTAGGGTTGAGCCGATAGGTTCTACAAACATTAGCTTCCCCCTTAGGAGCGCTTCATTTATGCTTGATAATTACAGTGACTCTGGTCTTGGACCTTGATGAAGTGCATAAGGGAACTATAGGCACGTCTCTTAGGTGCGTGCCGATTTGTACCGGTGTTAGGGGTCTGAGCCATAAAGCAAATGCAGCCATCATAACCTGTAAGTTTTGGAAAATCATATCCTCGTATTCATGTATGTCGAACATGGATTATGTCTTATTGAAAAGGCCACCAAGGTTGGGGCAATCCCGACATAGTAGGGGTGGTGCAAGGAGCCAAGTTTTAGGAGTTTTATTATGCTTGGTTAGCCCTTGTCATTCGTTAGTCCTTTTGCTGATTCTGATTGAAACATTTTTCAAAATAGGGTTAATATGTAACTTGGCTCTTGAACGGTTCCTGAATTTGTATTTCGTCAATCAGATTGGTACTTCCACACTAACATAATTAGTTGTATTGATGTGGTATTATTAGTTAATCCAGTGATGTCATGTGGCATCATCAGATTGGCTAGAAATGTCACATCAACACAAACTAATGGTATTAGTGTAGAGGGAGCAATTGGTTGATAGGATCAACTAGGTAAAAATGGATAAATTCAGGGGCTAAGTTATATATTGTCCCTTTCAAATACTACATGGGGGCCATGTCTTTAAATTATTAAACTAGTCAGTTTTTTGAAACAATGTTTTGATAAATTTATAATTATAATACCAGAATGTTGGATTCAATAATATAAACTATGTTTTTTAATTGGAAAAAGAAAACATACACCTCAACTAAATTTATTCATTTATTTATACGCCCAAAAAGTTGTACTAAACAAAAAATGAATGATTTTGTAAGAAATTTGATTAAAAAATGTTTTGTTGATTTAAAAGAAAGTACAAGTTGCATTTACAGTTTTTTCATGTGTTATTGAAGATGGGACCTAATTAATTAAATAAAAAATAAAGGAGACTTTCTTTATCTACTAATTAAAAAAGGGATGGAAATGATAAATTAAGTTGGGTGAGTTGATCCCATCACAACTTTCGAAAATTGTAGATGGCGATACAAGATAACATCACTTCACAAATTTACTAATTAAAATATATTATGACACTTCAATTATTAAATTATCCAACTAATTTTATTTTATTAAAATAATAAATATTAATTTTAATATATTTTTGCCTTTTTATATAAACAGATCGTGGAAAGTTTTCATTTCACAATTAATATTGATTATTTATTTATTTTTAAATAAAATTTAAAGATACATAGATAAACTTTCAACCTCCATTATAGTGTTAAAATTTTTCACCCTTAGTGTATCAAATACTTATATATAGTTTAAATAAACCAAAATGATAAATATTAATTTAAGATATTTTTTGTGTGGAAGGTCTCTTCTAATCCGTTTTTTTTATATAAACTAGCTTCCAATGACACATGCGTTGCATGTGATTTTACGTGTTTAATATTTAATTCAATTTTTAAATATGATATTTTTAATTGCAATCAGGGATTTAAATTGCGGTTGTGGTCGCGTTGCGTTTATCGCGGTTGCAGACATAACGGATGCTGGCCACTGCGGGTGTCGAGTTGTGAATTTTTTTTAAATTCGCACAACTTATTGTAAAACATAATAATTATAATTATAATTATAAAAAAATCACTTTTAATGATTTTTAGAATGTTTTTCAACACTTCTGAACTTTCTTGTAACTTGTATTTAATATATTTTTTAACATCTAAAAACAAATAAGTTATCATAAGTAAAAATTTCTTATAATTTATTCCAATAGCTTTTGTAAGATTTTAATAAACTATATTTTAATTTTATTTAATTAATATATCAATAGAGGATTTTTATTAATTTGATATTAAAATAAATTAATGAGAATTTCATATTTAAATTTTATTTATTCTTAATTAGATTAATATAACGTGAATATTATTTTTAAGCATTAGTTTTAGTTTAAATTGAAATAATAAAATTACATTTTTAGATAATACAACTTTTTTTAATTTGAAAAACTTAAGTATTTTCATCGATGACTTGCAATTTAAACTTATATGTAAATAATATAAGAGTATATGAAATTTAAACTCAATATTTAAAATATATATTATTTGTAAGCAAATAATAATTAAAGTCTAATTGTTTACTCATAAAATATATATTGTTCATTTATATTAAACAAATATGATAAATTAGGATTGGACTATTATTAAAGAAAAGATCAAAGTATTTGAAAAAAGTGAGTTAAAAAACAAAAAATTAAAAACCAACTAAGCTGTACAAAAGCCAAAAACTTAAACTGCACAGAAACTTAACCTAAAAATTAAATAAATAAGAAAATAAAAAATCAATTAAATTAAAAAATAAAGATGAAAAAACCGAAAACCTTAGCCCATCCCTTTAGAAACCACTCGCCTCCTACCTTTACCATTAAATCTGCCTGAAAACAAAAATTAAAAAAAAAAAAGAAATCGATGGTATCTAGTACTCCTACCTTCGAAGTGCTCTGCAGCTTTGGTATCCCCCAAATCTCCCAAAAACAGTGGTAACTTATATGGGTTAAGTTCTTCTACTTTTATGATTTATTTGTTTATTTTACGATAACAGGAAAAAACGTGAATGGCGGCCCGTTATTATCGCAATTGATTGATACCTATTAAATTGCTACCGCGATCCGTCGTTATTGGTGTGATTTCATTTCACATCGCTATTTTTGACAATAGCGGTTTCAGACAACGCTGCTACCGCTATATAGCGGTCGCTATTCCGTTACCACGCCGCTATTTAAATCCCTGATTGCAATAATTTTACGTAAAATAATATTTATTGTTTAAATTATTTATAATTAAAATATGCTAACTTATGAATTCAAATATTATAATAGAAAATTGGGATAATGCCTTTTTACACCACTGTACTTTGGTCTATGTGCGAGTGTGGTACCTGAAGTTTCAAAACGTTCAAAGTGGTACCTGAAGTTTAATTCCATTACACATTTCGATACCTGGCATTAACGCTATTTATTTCTGTCATATTTTGCCACGTGGATCAATTATATATCGACACGTGACAAAGGGCAGGCTAAATGAGCATTTCAACGGGCAGATTAAGGAAGGGCCGTTTTGCAATTTGCCCTTCCCCCCTCACTTTTTCATCTGGATTCCAATTTTACCTTTCACGACCATCTTTCTCTTCTTCCATAACCCACTTGGCCAACTCCCAATTCAGATACACGCTGCTCAAGCCTTACACCAATATCAAACCATAGCAATTCCTTAACATCTACTAAAAAAGTAACCGCGTGGATTCCTCTTTAATTGTTCCATTCCACATATCGCTTTAAATGCTTGGTTTTAGCCCCAAGCCATCCCCGAAGAACCACTATTACGACCTTGTCCCTGCATCCAAAAGCCTCAGCTTTTGCATCTCCATTGATAACAACCTCCGGCGCTTTGTTCCAAGCTACGACCGTGTCGTTTGCATTGGATTGAAGGAATGCTTTGAGAGAAGAAGAATGAATGGGTTTTGCAGAAATGCTGGAATAGGCGTCGTTCAAGTAATTATTTATTTTAATTAATAATTATATATTAAATTATAATTATTTTTAAATATTTTTTTAGTTTCTCAAGATATTTACTGTGAGCTCTCTACTAATTAATTTTTTATATTCTCTAGGCTCATTAAAAGGTGGATGTTAAATTATGAAATTTAAAACTATTTCATATTTAAGATAAAGATCAAACTCTCGATCATTAATTAAAATTAAAAAAAAACATTTATCATCTTACCCAACTTTGATGATTGTCTCGTAAAAGTTTTGTTACTGTTTAAAGATATTCTTGTTGTCAAACAGATTTGTTTGACAAATTTAACACAAATTCTAACATTCATTTGTTATTACTCTCCGACATTGTTGAAACATAGGTATTCGCAATTACTTTATTTACATTAGATTTATCAAAAAGTAAAAACATAATATGAATTCAATTGGTAAGGTTTAAATTAATTTTTTTAAAACATTTTCATAAAGTTAATAGGTTTTTTTGTTTGGGCCAAACATAATTCAATGTGTCATATTCAGTTGTACTGTGGACTATGGTTTAATTATATGAAAAATAATTAATATTAATACTTAATTTTCCAATATTTATATAAAAAATTGTTGGTATAATAATTATCAGACTACACCCACAATAAAATATTATTTGTTTCGAAGTTAAAATTATTATCACGATTTTATCTTTTCACAAATGAAGCCTCAAGGAGAAAAAGTTAATCATTGAATTTGACAATTGATTTTGGATTTCTTTTAATGGAAATACTGATCAAAATATTAATTTTTTAACAACGTTGACATCACAACTCATATAAATTTCATTCTAACGTGATATTGTTTGTTTTATATACCACATCCATCGATATTTTAAATTTTTTAAAAATATTCAAAAATATATTAAAAAGTTCGTGAAAAATTAACATAGGTTGAAATGTTTAAAATTCTAATGTTTTAGTCAGTATTTCACTTAAAAAATAATAATTTGAATCTTTTAGAAAGGTTGATAATCAAATTTAATTCTTTTTAAAAAAATTAAGAGTCAAATTTAACTTAGAAAAAAAGTCAGCAATTGCCTACCCCAAAATTGCCTACAAATATCTCATATAATTGCCATGTGAGCTCATCATAATTTTCGGCTTTGAAATAGCAAAGATTTTTCTTACTTCGATTAATAGTTGAAGACTTGATTTTTATCTTGAAAACGGAATAATTTTAAAATTTGTTGTCAACGTTTATCCTTTAATACACTTATAAAATACGAAGGATAGTCATTGATTTAATTCCAATTAGACTTTAAATTTACTGTCAATATTTGTTATTGACTATAATTGTAGTAAGTTGACATTCAATTGATTGGTATCCAACTCAGTATTACATACATTTACCATCTTTGCATTAAAGCCCTTGAATTCAACTACATTAAACAAGTCAATTAATTTGACTTTTTTTTACTCGTTCATACTTCACAACTTGAACTACCGAAGAAAAATTTTTAATGAATCGTTGAAATGTATCCTGTTTGTTAAATCTAAAAATTTCGTTGATAATGTTTGAAAATTTTTCTTTAAATTGTATATAAAAATTTTAAATTATTTTTATTATTTTAAATATAATATTTTTTATTTTTATATCATAAAAGTTTATATAAATTATAAATTATATAAAAATAAAACTTGAATAATCCGAAATTTTTAACTTTTATTTAAAAAATGTCTTATCACACCTTAATTTTAATTGGTTTTCAATTTTCTGATTTTTGTTGGTGAGTTGTAGACCACCCAATTAAGATTGAAGGGCACAGCTGGGGTAGGGGCCTTCCCCTTGGCTGAGTGAGAATATTGTCTTCCAGCCCCTCTAGAAAAATAAAAACATTCAATTCACACTTTTAAGCCATTGATTTAATGGAATAATTAGTATATTTAGACCCTTTGAGAAAAAACAATAATTTAATTTAAACGTTTTTAATACAAAATTTTTAATTTTATCCTTCCAAATTTTATAATTTCGTTTTAGGTCCCAAACAAAATTCCCAACTTCACCCCGTCAGCTATTGCACAACTTGGATTCCAAAAGTATCCAATTGTGTTGTTGACACACATTGAGGATGTTTTGATTAAACTTCATTTAAGTGATGGTGAAATTATATACTGTAGCAATACTATAATGCGAAATAAAAAATAAACTAAATTTATCGCACTATATCGTTAATCCAAACTCACACTAAATCAGTAATCGAAGTAAAAGGATAAAGGGGATAGAGATGGGCCTAGGTCTTTTTTTCTTAAAAGAATGGGCCTAATTATGATGGTACCGAATTGAAATTTTAACCCCCCTTTCACTTGACAAAAAAAAGTGGATTCCCATTTCTCCCAAAAAAACACGAGAGGGGTTATGTCTCAGCTATAGAAAGAGAAAGTGAAAAAGGGGTCCCCTGTGC
This sequence comes from Gossypioides kirkii, assembly GCA_005610355.1. Taxonomy (NCBI): domain Eukaryota; kingdom Viridiplantae; phylum Streptophyta; class Magnoliopsida; order Malvales; family Malvaceae; genus Gossypioides; species Gossypioides kirkii. Next base: position 38,611,447 of record CP032246.1, read on the forward strand.
TTGTGCCCACACTTTTGCATTTGCAGCTGTCTCCAGCCCATTTCCCTCCTATTTATACTCCCCCTAATTCCACCTCCTCCTCCACCACCACCGTCGCCGATTAAGATATGCCTCTTCACCATTTCATATTTTCCTTCCTAATACTCGCATTCTCCGCCGCCGCCGCTTCAAAGGAGCAAACTTTAAATACCCAAGATGCTGAATTCTTTAACCCAAAGCTTCCCCCACGAACACTTTCATCCTCCAAGAAGTTCGAAGGCTCGTCGAATCTTGTCGACCTTCGTTACCATATGGGTCCGGTCCTTTCTTCTTCGCCGATAAACATTTACCTCATTTGGTACGGTCGTTGGTCCCTTTCCCAAAAACTCCTCATCAAAGACTTTATTACCTCTATATCCCCTTCCGCCACTCATTCGCCGTCCCCTTCCGTTTCCGAGTGGTGGAAAACCGTTTCTCTTTACACCGACCAGACCGGAGCCAACGTTTCCCGGACTCTCGTCGTAGCTAAAGAACACTCCGATACACGTTACTCCCACGGGTATCACCTCACGCGCCTTTCTGTCCAACAAGTCATCGCCACTGCCGTCAAAGCTGCCCCGTTCCCCGTCGACCACCGCAACGGAATCTACTTGATCCTCACCTCCCACGACGTTACCGTGCAAGACTTTTGTCGTGCAGTTTGCGGGTTCCATTACTTCACGTTCCCATCCATGGTGGGTTACACTATGCCCTACGCTTGGATCGGGAACTCCGGCAAACAATGCCCCGAGGTTTGCGCTTACCCTTTTGCCGTCCCTGGCTACATGGGCGGCGGTGGTCCGGGGGCGTTGTCACCGCCGAACGGAGACGTCGGATTGGACGGAATGATCAGTGTGATAGCCCACGAATTGGCCGAACTGACGACGAATCCGCTAGTGAACGCGTGGTATGCAGGGGAGGACCCGACTGCACCGACAGAGATAGGGGATCTATGTGAAGGGTTGTACGGTACCGGCGGCGGTGGAGGGTATATCGGTCAAGTAATGAGAGATAGGAAAGGGAGGACATATAACATGAATGGCAATAAAGGAAGGAAATTTCTGGTGCAGTGGATATGGAGCCCTGCATTGAAAGCTTGTGCTGGTCCAAATGCTTTGGACTAATTTCTAATTTTTTTTATTTTTTTGAAATCAGATTCTTTTCGTTGGAATCTTGATTTTTATTTTTATTTAAATTTTTATGGCTATTTAGGGAACATACATAATTATGTATACTTAGATTTTCTTTTTTCTTTTTGTAATATTTATTCATATTTTTATAGCATTATTATTATTATTATTATTATTATTATTATTATTATTTTCTTCAATATTATAAAAATTTTCGCTTGAAAATTTAAAACAAAAAAAAGTTCTACCCTAATCAGTCCTGAAAAATTACTTCTTTGTTTACTTTTTAAGTGTTTGAAATTCAAATGAGTCAAAACAGAGCTCAAACTAATGTTTAGTTTTTCAACATAGAAACATCAATGGTGATTGAAAGGTTAGGTAAAGTAGTGCAAAACAGTGCATTGTTTGAGCTTTACAGCATGTATGGTTTTCATATCTTCTTTCCTTTTAAATTCTACTTCCCAATACCACTTTCCATTCAACGGTTCATAATTCATCATCATGTCATGCCCTTTACCTTACCCTACACTTAGTGGACCATTTGTATGCACAACATTATTATTCCCGTAAATTTCATCCGATGTCATTAAACTATTAGTAAATTTATGTTTTTGTCATTCGATTTTAATAAAGTTATAAAATAATCACTAAACTATTCGAAAGTTTTCATTTAAGTTATTAAGATATCAAAATCGTTATTGGATGATTTTCTTTATTAACACCACTTGCACAAAACGAAAGCTCTCCTTCCTACTCTCTTTTATAATTCATATTTTTTTTCATGAAACAGTTTTGAACATTATGAATTCACAAATCAAAATCTAAACAACTTTTCTTTTCGATCTCCAACACTAATCGTCAGATTGACTTAGATATAAAATATGTTATTTTACTCGCTGATGGATACTGATCCATCATACTAATCGTTGAATCGTCATTTGATCACCAACTAGATAGTAAAAAAAAAAACCTTAACAACTCAATAATTAAAATAAAAACTTTCACAATACTCATATTCTTCACTTAATTAAGTTTCGAAGTAAGTTGTGAAAGTACATTAAAGGACAAGTGAATATCGATTTTCAACTGCGTTATTTGTGAGGAATGGGGGTGATATTGTCCCTAATGATGCCCCCCCTTTCCATGTCTGATTTTCTTAATATATATTATTATTATTACATCTTTTTCAAAGTGAAAAAGAGTCAAAAAGTGAGTTAGATATATAGTTGATGAAAAAGGACAAAACTACTGCATGGACCTCCCTTTTATTATTATTATTATTATTATTATTATTATTATTATTAAGATATTAATGTTTATTGTTTTGATTTGAGATGTAATCTCGTATTATGTTCCTCTGCATGTTATAAATACAAAATAAATTTAGAGAGGAAAAAAAGCAGATCAATTAAAGCAAAAAGTGTTTCCCACAAGTAGCTACCCCTTCCATCATCATGCTACTCATGATGTTTGATTTGCTTTTCTTTTTTCATGTCAGATAAATAAATGTGTCTAATTGAATGATGTTATGCTGTTTGCTGTTACAGATTCACTTTCCGTTGATTCGATTGGAGTTGATTCAATCTTCATTATTTCAGCAAGGATCATCTCTATAGTTCACTTATATGAGTTTATATGTAGTAGTTTTATATCATCATACAAGTAAATTCATGCATATAAAACATGAATTAATCTTAAAATCTGATACATATTTATATTCATGGAAGCTTACCCAGAATGTCACATTCAGGATTCGTATCATAAAAATAAGAAAATTAACCTCCTAAAAAGAGAGACTCATAAAAACACTTAAAAATTTAATTGAAAAACATTTATAATATTTTTAAAAAATTAATATATCATTTTACATTTGAATTTGACATTTTTTCAATGTTATAGTTGTGTTATTCTTTGATTTAATGGTATTTATATTTGATAAAATAATATATTTTGGTATTCAAAGGCGACGGTGGTAACTTTTTAATGTTTAATTTGAGTTTCAGGGTTGATTTGATTAAAGTTAATTGTTAATTGTTAATATTATTATCAAATTATAAATTTGAACTAAATTGACTCTAAAATTCGAATCAAGCACTAAAAAAATTAACAATATTACCTTCAAGTATCACATTAGAAAAAATTTGACAAACTCAAATACCAAATTATTTATTAAGCCTTTAAAAGAAAAGTTAACCTCGAGTAAGTAATCATGTTTTAAGATCCATTTATAATTTATATATTTTTAAATCACTTAAATATGCTTGATCATATATTTTTTTGGTAGAAAAAACACATCATAAAGCGATTACATCAACCAGTCCATATTAACTGAATTAGAACCATTACAATCAATAGTCAACAAATTTTTTACCGAAACCGACGGAACTTCAAACAATTGAAAAAAGGAATTTTCTATCGCAACATATTTAACCATGTGATTCTCAAATACCATTTTAATCCCTTGAAATATGACCGATTCTTACTTTTTATTTTATATACAATAATTGATCATATTTAATATTAGGTACAGTGATAAAATACATTGCACCATTACACTCTCGTAAAGAGAATTCATATTCGAGTATATATTTATTTTGTATAATTGTTAGTGAGGAAATGAAATAGTGAAATATAAAGAAAGTGATAGTGAAGGGAGGCGAGTGGGTGGGTAGAGAGTAGAGACCCACCCCCAAAAAGGCCAAAACTTTAATTGAAAAAATTGCAATCCACAGCTAATAAAGGGACCCATGTATAGTACACGTAGGATTATATTACCATACCATACCCTCGTCATTTTCTGTTCTACCTGTTGTCCACCGACATACTTTATCAATCCGGTCGGAAGTTTATTATTTTATTCTCCTAAAATTTAATAAATATTTTCTTATATTATTCAATAGTTAGAATTATGTGATTTGAATATCGTTATTGATTAGAATAATCAAAGTGAATGACCAAAGGTCATGCCGCACAAATTGAATCTGTATGAAATTCTATTTTTTCTATTTGATATTGATTAGAATAGAAATTTTTAACTTTTAAGTTCCCGAAAATACATGTCATTTTTGTTAAATCAAATTCATTATTAGGGGTGAGTAAAATCCGATTCGATTCAAAAAATTAGATAAAAAATTCAAATTTTGAATTAAATAGTTCGAGTTATTTGAGTTAATCGAGTTATTCGAATCAACGTGAATAAAAAATTAAGTTTTTCGGTTTAACTCGGATACAAATTACATAATTCGAGTTATCTGAAAATCCGAATAAGAAAAGGCAAAACTATGCCGTTTTGATAAATGTTTACCTTTTCTAAAGTTAAAAAGTTAAAACCATTAAGTTAAAAAGTAAAATTACGTCATTTTGATAAATGTTTACCCATTAAGTTAAAAGGTAAAACCATTATATTGTTTATATAGTTAAAAAATCTTATACTTTGTTTACTAGTTAAATAATCGGTCCATGTAATCGTAACATTAACCATAAATAATAGGATTCATCAACTTGACTCGAAATTTTTTGATTCGATTCGATTCGAAAAAATTTCAAATTGAATTCGATTGCAAAAATAGGATCCGTCAACTCGACTAACTCAAAAATTTTTTACTCGATTTTACTCGACTCGATCGAATACTCACCCCTATTCATTACAACATCATTTTTAATTACTTTACTATCAAGTAAAGAAAATAAATTCTTGAAATTAAAAATATAAAAATTAAACTCGAAATTTGTGTAGAATATAAAAAATTCATATTTCAATTTTTATTTAAATATCACTTGTGACCTTAACAAAATTAGACTTAAATAGTAAAACCGCTTAAAACACCTCTATAAATTTTAAAAAAAAATGTTGTTGCCTTGCCATTGTGCCGATTAGCAAGAGTCAGGCCCGACATTGAAAGTAGTTTGAAAATACGATCGTCCAAGACCCAAGATTAGAATGAACCTAAAAAAAGTTTTCTTTATTTTTTGACGTGGAAAAAAAACTTCAACTCTTAAGTTTTTTTATCGACGTTTCATTGCAAGCAAAAAAGAAAAAAGAAAAAAAGAGACTTCAAATTTTTTTATTTTATTCTATTACATTTTATAATATTTAAAAAAATCCTAATTTATTATTCGTTTAAGATCCAAAAATGTTAAAGAACGAAACTCACAAGAGTTGCTTAGCTTTGATTAAAGTGCAAAGCATATTGAATGTTGGTGATTGGTTTTTACTATTCGCTAACCTCATTAGTAAACAAATGATGACATCAGGGACATTTGCTCTTCGGCCGGTGATTAACCCAAACCTCCTTTTCTCCTATTGCCCCAATCCTCTGCTTTATTACTTGTTTGATTCACTTCCCCTTTCTTCTTTTTTTATCTCACTTTTCATGTTTGGACTTTGGACAAAGAGAAAGTATGCTTTTACTCCAATTTCTTTGCTCTCTTTTTCTCTATTATGAACATGCTGCTGCGTTAATCGAGTTGTTGGCTGTAAAAATAAAATCCATTTCAAATTTTTAGAGTTCAGTGAAATGACTTATGGGGTTTGGTGAAAAAGGGTTAAATCTATATGGTAATGGAATAAATTATATTTTACTGTCACTTCCTTACTTTTTCGATAGTTTAAATGGTTAATATTATTAATTATTTCAATTACAATGTTAACGACGTTTTTTATTGAGAATATTATTTTTGCAAAAAAAAAAATATTTTATCATGACGAGTTTGAATTAAAGTTTTTTTTTTTAAATCTACAACATTTTTAATATTATTTTTTGTTACATTATTACTAAGTGATTATTTTTTATTTAAAAATGTCACACCGGTGAATTTAACGGAATAATTTTGACAATGATAACAAAATAAAGGTAAACTACACCTAAGGTCATTAAACTATTAGTAAGTTTACATTTTGGCCATTGAACTAGCGAGCTCCAAATGATTAATCAGTATCCATCAACAAGTAGAAGAACATACCTTATATCCAAATATATTTTATGGTCAATGTAGGAGATCATAGAAGAAAGTTTTTTAGATTTCGATTTGTGCAAATGGTGCAAATAGAGAACGCTATATAATAATAATTTTCATAGTCCAATGACTTAAATAAAAAAATTTTAAATAATTTAATGACATTTCATAACTTTTTAAAATTAAAAGATCAAAACATAAACTTATTAATAGTTTATCAACTTTGGGTTTAGTTTACTAAAGTGTGAGTTTGGATGGCGGTGCAATACAATACATTTAGTTTTTTTTTTTGCCTCACGTTACAGCATTACTATAATATCTAATTTCATCGTCACCATTATTTTTACACTAATTACAAATAACCACACTATCTATTCAAAATCACCCTCAATAATAATATTTTCCATGAATAAAGGGCGGTCACTGCAGGCTGGGACTACACCAAAAAACAGTCCCAATCGCTTGAGCCGGGGAACCACATGCCCTGTACCCACATTACCAAACAAAACCTCCCTTCACCTAGCTATTACTAAACGACACCTTTTGACACTCACTAAGATTTTTGGCACTTTCCCATCTCTCATCACTTGGTAAAAAGCAATCTCACATATATTTTTAATTTTTTTTATAAAAATTTTATACGATGTCACACTCATTTGGGAATTCAAACAACAGAAAATTTAAAAGATTTGGGTTTGAGGTGGTGCAAGTAAAGTTGCAAATTTGGTTTCCTGTGAAATGGCCAGGTGAAGTAAGGGGTTTGTATTAGGTGGCTGTCTTTTCAGTATAATAATATAATATGAAGTGTGCGATGGGGAGGGGCCTTTGCATGGCAGATAGAGATGAGAAATTAAATTTTGGATGGAATTCGACATGCACTCATACCATCATCATTAATAATCACAGCCAGATTTACATAAAAAAGAGAGGGAGTGTTGTTAACTCAGATTTGTGGTCTGCATCACCACCTCTCCCTTTCTGAATGCGGGGCTACCTATCTTGGAGGGCACACCTTTTTACTATTTAATAGTGATATGTCGACCAAATGTAGCCATCACTCCTTCAATTACACCCTATTCTGCTATCACAGCATTTGCATTCCATGTATCTTTCAAATGTAATTATATAAGTATATAGATTTTATGTATTGTGAATTTGGAGTAAAAGTAATATGAAATCCTTTGTTTTAATATTTATGGAATTATGTCTCGTATTTTTCGATTTTTTTTCTTTCAGTTAAACATTGTTTTTAGTTTTTCACTTAAACTAATATTATTTGACTTATGAATTTAATTTATAAATAGATCTTTTTCCACCCTAGAAAAATAATTCATTACACATTTACATATTAGTTTTTACAAGTTTTCAAAAAATTTTGTGTTTACGTTTTGAAAGAGTTTATAAATCGATACCGTTAATTCAAGGTCAAAAGAAATAAATTTACCAAAGTTCAGTCAGTAGTTTTATAGTTTACCGGGGTAGATAGATGACCATAGAGGTAGGGGGGCTTGAGGACACACATGACACAGTGCATTATTGGTTTGGTCCATAATCCATATTCTTGGGAATTTATTCCTACGCTGCCTTCTACAATGCAAATATTCATTCAGATGAGATGTAACCATTCTGAGCCCTCCGATTTAAGAAATGATTGGTGTATTTATTTTAATTTAAGAAATGATTGGCAGATGAAATCTTGCACACGTGTGTTGTGTATCTTACTTGCTAGATTATTAAGTTTTATTTGATTTCTTTGCTCATTTGTGAAAAGCTACAATCCATGGCCTACTCGGCTAGGCCGGCCTGTGCTAGGATTTAAATCAACTGTACCATCGCTGGCGGCACGTGGCGGAACCTATCTTTGAGTTTTGGAAAGACTTGGTCATTTTATCTATAAAAAAAAAGAAGGTTGGGGTAAAAATATATATTTGAAAAAAGATTTAGACAAAAAATAAAGTCTATTTTTTAAACAGATCGAATTTCAGATTTTTTGTCCAACCTAAATCAACCTAAATTTTCTTTTTTATTATTTTTTTTTGAATATATTGGTGTGATTATATGGTAGTATCTGTTCATATTTTCTTAATATTTTGACAAGGCATACATACCTTGCACACATAAGCGCTCAAACTCGGGACCTCTAAGAATAACAACATCCTCCTTTCTACTGGAGCCACTTGTTGGGTTCTTCTTTTTTATTGTTATTTTGCTGCCATATCACTATTTTATTATTATTATTTTGTTGTTATTATTTGATATTTTATAATTCTTGTTTTATTATTAATTTTGTTACTATTTGAGAGATATTTACTTGATGTATTATATTTTTTTAAATTTGTTTTTATATAAAAATTCTAATACAAGCATATCAAGTCAAACTCGAATTTAGCATTTTAAATCTGGACAAAGATTTAACAGAATTTTAGGTTATTTTTAAGTTGGACCAGGCATGCACTTAAAATTTTGCATTGACTCAACTAGCTGATGATCAAATCTAGTTTTGGCTGTTATTAAAAATTTCAAATTTTTTTAAAAATTAACCAAGATTTTAAAAATTTTGGTGAGGTAATTAAAATTGTTTACAGTTTTGGGAGGGCTAAAGCCTCCTCTGACTCTAACTGAACCATCCAGTGGGAAGGCCCAAAAAGAGAGAGGGGTACAGTTGAACCATCCAGTGGCAAGGTCCAAAAGAGAGGTATATAAACTTTTTTTATGTTGTAATCTTATAGCTAGAACTTTGACTATAGCAAAATTTCAATTCTCGCGGTTTTAACCCTTTGCTTTAAAAGGTTTTTCACATAAAAAATCATTTAATTTGTTTTAGTGTATCATTAATTAATCATTTATAGACGAAGATATATATTTTATAGTTAAATTTGTTCTCGAGTTTCAGATATGTAAATTTGTTATTCAACGTATTAGGGATTGTATATTTATATCTACCATTAGACCTGATCATGGGTCGGATCACCTAATTCGACCCAAATGTCTGCTTGAAAAATGAGAAGGTTTGGATAAAAATATAGATTTGAAAAATGGGCTTAAACAAAAAGTGAAGCTCATTTTCTAAACGGACCAGGCCTCGAGTAAGAGTTTTTTGGCTCGGACCCGACCCGACCCGAATAAATTAACCATTTTAATAAAAAAAATTATATTATTGTTTTGGTGCTGTTTTTTTTACTATTTTGGTTGCTATTTTTTACTGTTTTGATGTTGTTTTTTTATTGTTTTGATTACTATTTTGATGCTTTTTTTTACTGTTTTGATGTTATTTTTGTTGCTGTTTTTGTTTTTATTTTTGTTATTTTACTGTTATTTTTGCTGCTATTTTGGTTGTTAATTTGATTGTTTGGATGTTATTTTTATACGCTTTTACTATTATTTCGCTGTTTTTTTTAATATTATTTGAATATTGTAGAACTTATGTTTTATTGTTAATTTTTCTACTACTTTATTTACAACTATCTTAATATAAAGAATTTTAATATATTTTAAATTTATTTATTTTTTAATGTTTGTTTTAATGTTTTTAAGTTTATTTGATATATTATATATTTTTAAATTTGTTGTATATAATAAAATAATCTAAAAAAATTAGTATGGGTCGGGCGGGGTCAGCTCGGGCTTGACTTCTATAATTCGGATTGAGCTTAGTCAAAATTTTAGGCCCATTTTTAGGGTCGAACTAGGCCTGAACCTAACAATTAACATTAAAAATTTGTTGAAGTCCGGTTCGAACCCGACCCGACCCGGTCCGACCTACAATTAGCTCTATCTACAATATTGAGATATTTCGAGTTTGGATTATACACCCATTTACTTTTTTTTTCTTTTTAAACCCTCAAACAATCTTTGAATTTGACTTAAGTCCTTCTAAGGTAATTTCTTTGATCTCAAATGCAGTTTAGCAGTTGACAATTGGTTATGGAAGTCCTCTCATGTTTCATCTTTTCGGCCATAAAAGGAGTTCTATTTAAGATGTGATTAAACTTCTAAAACTGTTGTGCTAAGACAAAGATTATAACATGTTATTTAGGACAATAGTTAAAATTGTCGGACCCAAGTGCAGTGGCAGAGTGTGGTGGGGATCCAAGGGATCATGGTTCTCCTAAAATGGTAAAATTTTAATTTAGACTTTTATGATTTATAAAATTTTAAATTAGTAGTGATAAAATTGTACTTTTTACCCTTTAAAAATATAAAAATTTAATTTAACCTTTTAAAAATTATAAAGATATAAACTATTAAAATGATGGAATTATATTTTACAATCGTAAAAATATAGGTGTTAGAATGAAACAAAGATAAGCTTTGTCTTCAACATGTTAACTAGGAGAGTTGGTCAAAAGAAAAAACCCCATAAATTCTCCTACAATGGGAACAGGCTGCATTTTGACAATGGACATGAAGGAATGTCATACACATCTATTGGGACTTTTTTTTTTCAATATTTATATTCTGCATATAAGTATTTATACAATGTTAAAATATGTAATTAGTCCCTATACTTTGATAAAATTTGAACTTCAGTCCATATACTTAAAAAATTAAAAATTGAATACTACCTTTTTAATTTAAAATTCTCAGTACAACCATTAATTTTGTTAATATCTTTTTTTGTCAAATTGTGTCAACTTGACATATTAATTAGGCCATCCTCATATGATGTTGTATATGATTGATAGAAAATAAACATGTTAAATTGATAAATTCTGACAAACCACTAAAAACAATAATCATTGTACTACGATTTTCAAATTGAAACAAATAAGAGGATTGAATTTTTAACTTTTAAAGTACATGAATTAAATATTAAATTCTATAGAAGTACATGGACTAATAGCATATTTTTACCTCTATAAGAATATATAACTATTTTTTTTAAATGAATATACTAAATATTTTTGGACTTAAACTTTTTGGTATATGATACTCAGAATACGCTCTAGTTAAATTTGTAATTGTTGAACTAACATCGGTAATGACAATAGAAATGATCGTGAAACAATAAGAAAAAAACCAAAACACAATTTTTTACGTGAAAAATCCTTTCGAGAAAAATTACTAGTAGAGGAGAAGAAAATTCACTAATGCCGAATCCGAATGATACAAGAGGAGTTTCATCTACATCTATTTACAGATTGAAAACCCTTATTCTAATAAATGTCAAATAGATGAAGTGTAGTAAAGTTGAAAAACCTTATTCTAATAAATGTCAAATAGAAAAAATGTAGTTCTGTACGTATTCTACTTGTGTGGTATGGTCCATACCGCGGAATCCTTAGGCCCCCACACCACCGGTCGAGGGTCTGTTGGGCTACGTCATTAAACCCTACACAGACTCCTTAGCTTTACCACTATATTTTTTTTAGTAAAGATTTGGGTCATACAACTCTAACAATAATTAAGTAGAATTCAACTCCTAAACAAGAAATAGAACTCTCCCACTATCATTTTTTTTCTTCCACAAAATTAGAATAGAAAACAATAAGTAACATTAAAAGAAAAGTTGGCCCTCAAAACGTGAAATGAAGGCGAAATTGCTGCATTATTTCCTTGGAGTCAATTGGCTGATTGGACCCATAAATTGAGTTGGGACCAAAGACTAATTAAAAGCCGAAATGAAAGGTACCTTATTCTAAATTATTATTATTTTTATATTAGATTCGAAATCTTAGAACTTCATCAATAAGGACCAAACCACGATTTCTCGTGCTATGGTAACAATTTTTTTAAAAGTTAAAATATAATTAATTCAATTTAAATTCATTAATTAATCAAAATAAATCTAAATAATAACATAGAATGAAACTCGAATCTAGATGATTTTAATTATTATCGACATTGTCAAAATCTCATTCGTACAAAATTTATTTTTTATTTAAAAAATAAAGTAAACTTACTTTAAAAATTAACTGTATCTTTTTAACCAACGACTAAATAACTCTTTATTTCTCAATTTTTCGATATTTATTGTCGTTTTCATTTTCTTACGTAACTAATGTTTTATTATTTTCACCCTATGGTGAGTGTGAATCTTAGTTATTAAAAAAATTGGGATACATTTTAAAATTATACATGAATTTTTATTTAATTTGTAATTTGATACATGAATTTTTATTGTAGTTTATATATATATATATATAAAACTTTAATTTTGTTTCAATTCTACACACTTAAAGGAATAAATACATCAAATTATTTTTATATTGAATACATACAATTATTTCTGTATGCAATATATAAACATAAAATGATGCTATATCAGTAATTGTGTTAATAATTTGCGAGAATTGAATCAAATCAAAATTTCATGTATAAAATCGCATAAAATCAAAATTCATATATAAAATTACTGATTACACATTAAATCAAAGTTTATGTATAATTTTAAAATTTATCTCAAAAAATTCTTAAACCAGTGCATTTTATTTGAATTTTATATTTTTAACTAAATATTCTCTCTTGTTATGAATATTATTAAATGGATGTTCAATCTTTCATGTCCCTTGACTTTTAACCTTTCATATTCTTGTAACTACTTTTTCCTGTTTATGTATTAGAATATAAAAAATCGAATCTCCATATATATATATATATAGAGAGAGAGGAGTATGCTACTTGTAAATAAGAATGAAAATATAGAATACAATACAAATTCTCACATTTTCATATCTATTCTTTATCTATTATTTTTGTTTATAACATCTCTCTTTCTTTACTTGTATTCATTAAAATCTTTAATTATTAACTAAAAATTAAAATATTTTTGGAGAAATCCAAATGCTCAAGTTGCAAACAATGTTCTTAACAACTCAAATTATCAACATTCAAATTATTTTAAGTTTCAAAATATTAGAATAGTTATAATAATGTGAATTGAAATTAAAAATAAAATAAAATTACGAAAAAAAATGTTGAAGAAACCACGATCAATATCTAGCTCGAAAAATATCATCGCCGCCATTGACAATATAAAAATTTAGTTTAAAAAAATTGAATAGTTTTTCTATGAAAAGAAAAGAGAGAGGGTTCAAACCAATAAAATTTTACAATGTGATTTCCTTACATAAGAAATTTCAAAAATGTATTATTTACTTTTAGTTGAAATTAAAAAATGTTATTAATAAAAATAAAAAATAATATTAGGGTATTCATTTAATTTAAAAAATGATTGATTTCTCTAAACAAAATATGCTAATTTAAAGATTTTTCTAATACATTAAACAAATTAATTTTTTATTTTGTAACTAAATTTAAAAAATATTAATTACTCATTGGAGAGATATAATTCCATCATATATTTATATTGTGTTTTTGGAAAATAATTTAGTAATTAGATTTAAATATAATTATATACTTATTTAACTAGTTTTTGTAATTAATGGATTTCAAATTTTAGAGGAGATGTTGAGAACTAATTGAGGGAAACATGTGGGGTGATATGTAATAGAGAATTAAAATTTAACATATGCTAATTAAAAATGTTTAAAAATTATTTTTTTTTGTAATTATGAGAAAACATAATTACTATTTGAATAATTTTTTTAGAGTTATTTTGTGATATCCAAATACATTTTTAGAATTATGAGAGGAGATCAATTTCATTTGTAGAAGTCCGCAGACCCCTCAACTGGTTGGTATTGTTTTCAATGGGAGACTTTGTCTTTCGACTGCATTAAGAGCCCAAATACATACAAAAGAGACCTCTAAGCACTTGATGAGGTACTCTTACTCTATGAATCCATCGCCTCTTTATGCAATCAAGTGCAAACAGAATCGAAAGACAAAACCCCATCGAAGAAGATACTAACATGTCGAGAGGTTTATCGATTTTTGAGAAACGATACTTTTCAAACTTCTTTTGATGGAATCAACCTCTCCTCAATAAAAATATATGGGTAAAGTGTAAGAATAGTCACACAACTATTCAATTTATTCTATTTTGATCATCTAACTATTATTTTTTATTTAATCACTCAATTTTTCGAAATTAAATATTTCAGGCACTTTTGCTGTTAATTTAGTAACTTAAGTCTAATGTAGGCTTTTTATTGGCTTAATAATAAATCTAGTCATTTTATACATTCTATCAATTTAACTTTAAATCTAAAAAGTTCAACAAATTTAGTCTTCAATGTTTATAAAATTTACTTTAGTTATAATTTTAAAAATTATAAAATTTTAAAAAAATATTTTTTATATTTAATTTTTAAAAAATGAAAAATTTATGTTTATTGTTTATAATTATATTTACTTTTTCTCATCAATCATGTTAATTTTCTTATCAATCAAACATGTGAAAACCCCAAGAATCAAAGCCATTTTTTATTTAGTCTCTCTTGATTTAGTCTTCATTTTCTTTTGATATATTATTTGTATCAAGTGACTAATTAAAGTTAAAAAAAAGCCTCAAAATTAACAAATTTATACACTCAAAAAAATAGTTGGGTTGACCACACCCACTCCAAGGGCTTTGTTATAGAGATAGTATCGATTTCAAATTTTAGTGTTTTTGTATCTTTATAATTTTTAGCTCAAACATTATAGAGAAATTTCAGGTTAAGATAATGACATTTGATATTTTTCAACTCCATCAATTGAAAGTTAAATCTGTTGAATTTTTTAAATTTAAGATCAAATTGATAGAATATATAAACATTGAATTACTAAATTTATTATTAGACCAATAAAATAAAGCCCACGTTAACCATCCTTTAGGCAATTAATGCAAGGGTGATTAAAATATTTAAATTCGAGGAGTTAAGTGACTAAAAATGAAAAACATTAATAGTTATATAACTACAGTAGAATGAATTGAATAGTTGAGTGACTATTCTTTTATTTTACCTTAAAAATATTATTATGACGGGATATTCCACTGCATTACTCGAGTAAAACGAGCCCACGAACACATTTTAATTCATTTCTAAATACTTTTTTTTTCTTTTCTGCAAAATTGATTTCACTTTTAGGCAGTGATATTCCACCTAAACCATTCGTTTTAGAATAAAAAGAATTAATTAGTATGTATGCATCATTGGAATTTATTATTTTAGCCTTAGGTCTTATTCCACGATTCCTTTTATAAACAAAAAATAATAATAATTTCAGCGACTGAATCTTAGTTTGATTGGTATGAATATTATTATTAATACAGAAAGACGTGAGTTTGAATGCGTTGAAGTGTATTATCCTCCTATTTATAGGTTGGAGAGGGGTTATGGATCGTTCTAAGTATTGTATAAAAAAAACAACAGATATGATGAAAACCTATAATGAGATTATTTAAAAAAAATTCAATTACAATGGATAAATTCTATCGAAAATCCTTCTAGTATATATAATTTTGTATTTAGTCCTTTTAAATTTTATTATAGCTTTATATTTTTAATCTCTCATACATACGTATTTTCATTAAAAGTATTTATGAGTCAAGTCGGATTCGAGCTGGATCTGTTTAAGATAATATGAGCTTAGCACATAGCACATTTCATGTTTGCTTAAGCTTGAGTTGACCTAAAATATAGACTTCAAATTTTATCAAAACTCGATTATATTTGTGAATGACTAATCTAAATTCATTTTTAGCCCATTTATATTATTATTTTTGATTTTTTTAACAAAAAATGTACCATTTTAATTTAATATTTAATATGTTTTAATTAAAAGTCCAAACATAAATAATTTATTATGGTTTTAATGTTGTATAAAATAATAATTTTGATAATTACATTGTGGTGTATATATGTAATTATAGATCTAATTTATATGTGATATAAATAAAATATATATTACATAATTAGAAAAGGGGTCAGTTGGATTGATTTTGAACTTTGAATGTTAAAATCTAAATTTAACTCTATATTATAAATGGATTTAATATTTTTACCTAAATCAAATTTTCGGATGAAATTAAAATAAAAAATTTAAATTTATCAAAAACATGTAATCACAATACTTTCACCATCACCATTTACACAGTGATTTCATGAAGCACATGAAATGAAGAAAACCGGATAATTCCATGATTCATTTTTCTTTTCCCAAACCAAAGCATGAAATAAATAAATGTAAAGTGTTTGAATTTCTCTTCTCTTTTGAAATTCGTTTAGATTGTAATAAATTTATTAATATTCTTATGTTTGACTGACCTTTTTTTCTTGGACACGGCAGTTGACCCCAGAAAAAAATTCCAGTCTATATTACCCGCCAACAAGTTTTCTTAATCAATGTCGTCTGTACAAACATCCAAAGACTTCGTCTTTTTTTATTACACTAAGTTCAGACATTGGCCCTTTGATGATTTCTTTTTGGGCAAATATAATTATTATTAACATTTCCATTGTCAAGTTGTAGTTGCTCTGTTTGTGGCAATGGAAATAACTAGGAACTGAGAATTCAAGTCAATTTATATATAAAAAAAGAAAACCCAAAGCAAAGAAAAGCAACAGGAGCCATTCTTTTATTTTCTTTTTCTTTTTCTTTGAATTGAGAAATAAAAAAAAAGGGTTGGTGGATTAAAGCAGAAAAAAGTTGAAGTTTTTGAGCATCAACTTGTTGAAAGATATATTTGGTTTGGAAATTCTTTGTTCTGCTATTGCTGATTTGTGTATCTGGTTATGCTCCAAGAAGGTGGACAAAGGGAAGGGTAAAAGGTTTTTCAAGATGGGGATTTGCTGGGGTTCTTCAGCTGATAATCCAACACCAACCACCACTGGTCGTCTCAGTTCAGGTACCTTTCAAAATCCCTTTCTTTTTCTGGGGATTTCTCTCTCTGTGTGTGTGTGTGTGTGTGTGTGTTTTTATGATTATGGGTTATTTTGTTTCATTTGTTGAGTGCCTTTTTTGTGTGTGGTTGAAATAGTGATATCTCAAACAACCAGCAATACAGCATCCACTTCAATATCTAGGGGCAGTAGGTTCTCAGCTTCAAGTGGGGATGAGGTTTTCCCAAATGGGCAGATATTGCCAGCACCTGATCTGAGGATCTTCAGTTTTGCAGAATTGAAGTCTGCAACTAAGAATTTCAGGCCTGAAATGGTGCTCGGCGAGGGAGGTTTCGGTAAAGTCTTCAAAGGTTGGCTTGATGAGAAATCACCAGGGAAGAGTGGTAGTGGAACCCTCATTGCTGTTAAAAAACTCAACTCTGAAAGCTTACAAGGATTTGAGGAATGGCAGGTCAATATTTCTTTCTTATGCTTTACAATTACGTTACTGTTTATGGAACACTTTGAAAACTGATAGATATATGTTGATGTTAGTAATACAAAATGACACTATAAGAACTTTATGGTGGATTTCTGTTCCCATTGGTTTCTGGGTTTGAAACAGTGAGATATCTAGTTTGGTGCCTCTCACTGAAGTCCCCAAAGAAAATTTGTAGTAACATCGGAGTATATTATCCAGTTCGCTTTCTCTAGGTGGCGATACGTTCGTACTCGTATTTTAGTGCTTGTTATACTGATGTTCTTTGTACATTACGACGTGTACATAATCCTGATTGTTGTTTATGGGTGCAGTCGGAGGTAAATTTCTTAGGGAGGTTGTCTCATCCTAATCTTGTAAGGCTGCTAGGATACTGTTGGGAGGATCAAGAGCTTCTTCTTGTTTACGAGTTTATGCAGAAGGGCAGCTTGGAAAACCATCTATTCGGGAGTAAGACCTTAAAACTTAGTTTTTTTTTTTTTTAAGTCTCCTATTATTCGTGTGAGCATATACTTGTGTGTGTACTGACTTTCCTTCATGGTTTTCCTTATCCAGGAGGTTCGACTGTTCAATCACTCCAATGGAGTATACGGCTTAAAATTGCAATAGGAGCAGCAAAGGGCCTGTCGTTCTTGCACACGTCGGACAAGCAAGTCATTTATAGAGATTTCAAAGCTTCAAATATACTGCTTGATGGGGTAACTTTCTATACAACCCATGAATTATACCATAGGTCCGTAGGATGGATACGGAGGTGTAACCCTCTAATATGGTTTGGCTATTGGTTTTATTGCAGTCGTATACGGCTAAGATATCGGATTTTGGGTTGGCCAAATTGGGTCCTTCAGCTAGCAAATCTCATGTAACAACAAGAGTCATGGGTACATATGGTTATGCAGCTCCAGAATATGTTGCTACAGGTAATCTGATTTTGCTCTCAAACCTTTTCCGAATTTCGGGTGCTTTGGAAATTAATGCCCTTGCTTTTGCACCATATTGCTGTATTTTTGAGACAGTTGAGCAAATCCGGGTTTGCAGTTTCCATGACTTGAATATTTTGTTGATTAAACAGGACATTTATATGTAAAGAGCGATGTGTACGGTTTTGGTGTTGTTTTAGTTGAAATATTAACCGGCTTACGAGCACTCGACCAAAACCGCCCAAGCGGGCAACATACTCTGGTGGACTGGGTAAAGCCACATTTATCTGAAAGAAGAAAATTGAAGAACATAATGGACCATCGTTTGGAGGGCAAATATCCTTCCAAAGCTGCATTTCGAATAGCTCAACTTGCTTTAAAATGTCTAGAACCTGAACCTAGGAACCGTCCATCAATGAAAGAAGTAGTTGAGACTTTGGAACAGATCGAGTCGATCAACGAAAAGCCAACAGAGCCGAAAAAACGTTCCACTCATCACACAACTCGTAGACATGGCCAGCAGCCATTGCATCAACGATCTCCACTCGCTCCAAAGCATGAAGCAGGCCGTGGTTATCAGACCCCACCACGGGTGAGGTAAGTTGGCACAGTGGTTCTCAAATTGTTGCAGGTCTCGAATTACCGTGCATATTGTTTTTCACACAATCCCATTTCTTTATTCTTTTCCAAAGAATCTACGAGTTCAACTTTTGCAGTCCGGCTCATGTCAGACATACGGATATGATGGTCGTTTACTTGTAATTATTTCAGTAAGTACACGGAGTCGAGTTTGATATCTTGTTAGTTTTACCGACACTGTTTTACACCGCGAATCTCTTTGCTTATCAATCTCCAACAGTTGTAATGGGGGATCCAAATGATGAGACCTGCCTATAATTGTGGTGTTGGTCCTTGAGTACTATATTATAGTTTTCATGTATTCTGAATTACAGAGAATTTTTCTAGGCTTTGTCTCAACAGTTGTTTTATTTGCTCCATTTTTGCAGTTCTTGCAGTTATTCATAAATCTAACTTGCATTCCAGATAAAATTTGGAGCTTGGCTGATTATCTTTAACTCCCATCTTTCAAATACTCTGTGTCTGATGTCTATCTAGACTTAGATACGAGAATATGCCCGTGTCGGGTACATTCTCGTATTCGATACTCATACCCGACTAATAAATGGAGAGGATGTCCAACTTCTCTCATAACCGAGTTTGATATAGGATAATTAGTTTAGTTTCACGTAATGGAGAGAACCATTAACAAAGATGAAAAGAAGTAAATTCATGTTAACCTATTAGTAAGTTAACGTTTTAACCATTTGATTTTAAATAATTATAATATAATAAATTTTATCTCTAAAAAGTGAACCCACCATACCAGTCACCAGATGGCAGGTTCATTGTACCTGTAATACGCGTCACATTTTATAGCTTTATATATTAAATTACATTTTCTTAATATATATTAAATGATCAATCTTTTTAAATGTAGAATATTTTTTTTTAAGGATATTGAACCTAAACTTTGTATTTACAATATAATATTTTTATTATTAAATAAAAAGATTATTAACTTAATTTAATTATATATAGATAATATTTAACTATTTAAGTACAGATAATTAAAATAAATTATTTTGACGTATATCTAGAATCGTGTCACTCGTATGTATCAAATTATTTTGGTAAATTGTTGAATGTTCAATTTCATCTCTATTATTTTTCCAGAAATTTAGATATCGTTAGTAATAGAGCCACACACATATATTTTCTTTTTATATAATTTTTAAATTTTTTATAAAAGTATGAAAACATAAAATTACTATAATTATAATATTAATTAATTATTAACTCTTAATATTAATTCAATCAGGAATTTTATAATAAGTATATATTACTGATGATGTTTTGAATTATAGATGAGGAGAAAAAATAATGTATGAGTTTTATGGTGAGTACATATTACTGATAATGTTGTGAAATTATTAAAATATCTTTACTTTAAATAGTAATCAATATTATTATAAGGGTGTTTTCATATTTTTATAATTTTTATAATCTTCGAATGACACAGTTGAAAAACATTATTTGAGAATCGAACATAAAACCAATAAATTCATATAAAAAATCATTGTCATGCTGCTAATAATCATTTGTTAATATACTTTTACAAATATGTTTTTTCAATATAAATATTTTTATTTACCCACATTGTGGGTGTGATAAAATCTAGTATTAGTTATGCATATTGTCTAGCCAAGTCGTATTATGGTTGCAAAAGTAAAACCTATATGCCTTGGCCAGTGATTTAAATCCTCGTATGCGCGATATGTATAATTAATATTACGCATAATATTAACACATTCCCGTGAATTTGTAAATCATATTTCCATTAATTAAGACGTTCTCTAAATTTTGTGAACCCTTTTAAAGTATGAGAAATAAAATCTCACGACGAAGGCAATAGAAAGATAAGAGATACACCGTTCAACAATATAGTTATATTACAAAACTTGAAAGTTACAATATACCATACAATACTTATTTTCCATTGCTTGGTCTAAGTTGAGCAAAACTACTACTTGGGTGAAAGCTATTACACAGCTATTTTGGTGATACAATTTTCCTGCTACTCATTCGACAGTCAATGGCTACATCTAGTGGGAGAGAGACCAAGGTTGTGTTGGAAGGAGGTGTAAACTTTGTCTTTTTTCATTCAATCCTTTTATGCTTCATCGCATATAATTATTTATATAGTAGTTATACGTGATTGTTTGTTTCAACGTATTCATGTATCTTAGTTAAGTACATGCATGACTACTTGATACATCTACTCTAAATACATTCATTAAATACAAGTACATGTAAGTAACGAGCAAATATATTTTAGAATGTTACAAATTATAATATCCAACATTTCCTCTTAATTTGAACTTTTCTTGATTACATCAAGTTTTTCACGCATTCTTCGAAAACCTTCAACCTGGAGAGGTTTTGTAAAAATATCCGCTACTTAATCTTGAGTCTTCCCAAACTTAAGCTCCACTTCTTTCTTGGCAATATGCTCCTTGATAAAATGATATCTTGTACCTATATGTTTGCTTCAAACATAAAATACAGGATTTTTTGCGAGTGCTTGTGCAGACTTGTTATCAATGCAAATTTTGGTTGCTCCTTCTTGTGGCAAGTGAATTTCTTTCAACAATTCACTAAGCCAGATAGCATGACGAGTACAAGAAGTTGCTGTCAAATATTCAGCCTCACAAGTTGAAAATGACACTGTTAAAACAAGCACCCCGTGCTTGGTACAGCTGCATCGACAAATATTTTTAAGACAATGAACCTGTTATGTGATCCAATTGGTTATACATTGTATACTCATTAATTTTGGGGTTAATGCCATTTTACACCCCTGTACTTTAGCCCATGTTCGAGTGTGGTACCTGAAGTTTCAAAATGTCCAAAGTGGTACCAGAAGTTTAATTCCGTTACACATTCCGGTACCTGGCATTAACGCTATTTTTTTTTGACAGATTTTGCCACGTGGACCATTTATGTGTCGACACGTGGCAAGGGCAGGCTGAAGGGGCATTTTAACGGGCAGAGTAGGGAAGGGTTGTTTTGCAATTTGCCCTTCCCCCCTCACTTTTTCATCTGGATTCGAATTAATTATTAAAATTTAATTAAAAAAATAAAAACTCTCTCTCCCTCTGCCTAGACTTTTCCAGACATTTTCTTCTTTGTCTGCTTTCGTTGTTCATTGATTTACCTTGAAAAACTTTTGTATTGATTCTTCTTTCATCTGGGTATTTCATTCGTAAGGGTTTCTTTTGGCATTGATCTTATCGTATTGTCTTCTTCTCACAGCCGATTACTTTCAGATTTCTAAATGATTAATGTTTATTTTATATTTGTCTTTTCATTTTTTTTAATGATGAAAGAAAGGTTTTTGATAAATTGATTTGTGTTTGTTTCGAATGATTAGGGTTATAAAAAGATAAAGATTTCTGTAAGTTTTGAAATTTTTGGAGTTTCGTTATTAAGGAATCGTTTTTGAAAAATAAATTTTCATACATGTGGTCTAAAACCTAGTGGGTAGGAGTACAATGTGAGTATATTTGATTGTTTCTAACCCTATGCTTTTTTTTGTTTGCAGGTTCGGTTGATGGTTTGTTTTCTGGAGTAATTTATTGTTGAATCATCAAAGGTAAGTCATCAATTCATTTGTATTTCCTGAAAATGTTGGAATATGTTGATATTATATGGTTGATGACTGTCTGGATGGACATGAAGTTGACTGTTGAAGTTATATTTGTTATTGTTCATATATGTTTTTGTTTAAGTGATCAGTTCGTTTGCTATGATATGGTTCATGACTGTTTGGATGGACATGGAGTTGAGTGTTGTAGTTATATTTTGTTCTGGTTTTTGATATTGAAAGTATGACTTCTGTAATGTTGTTGACTGCGATATGTTGTTGACTTCTGTAAAAAGTAAACAAAAATAGACTTGTTGACTTATTTAGTACTAGAAAATAGTATACAACATGTGACTGGAAGAACTTGAAATCCATAAAATTTAGGAATAAATTATCTGTTATTTAGGGTTTCAAAAAAAAGAATAAATAAGAAAAGGTTTAAATTGTTTTGAAATAAGACAAGAACTTGAAAACAATAAACAACATGTGACTGAAAGAACCTTATATTTCCATAAAATTTAGGAATAAAGTAACTGCTATTTAGGGTTATGAAAAAAAGAAGAAATAATCTTAAAAATTCAAAATTCAATAATGTCAATAAGCTATAAACATTAAAAATTTAAAAATCATAAACCTCTTAAACATTTTGGATCATCTATAAAAAAAGTAATATGTAAAAAAATGTAAATTGTGTGAAAAGGGAAAATATGTTGAAAAGTGAAACAATTATAGTGTAAAATTAAAATTTAACAGATTTTAATAAGGTTGATAAGAATGAAAAATGTGGGAATTTGCTGAAACTATTAAAGAATTCCATATATTGAAGCATGTGTCAAAAATTGAAAATATGAATAAATCTGTAAATAATCTTAAAAAATTTGAGAATTTAACAAGGTAAAGTTTATATGAAGAAAAGTAAAAATTACAGATTTAACATATTTCAATAAGGTTTAAGGTATTAAAAATTTGAGAATTTGTTGAAATTGTTAAAGAATTTCAAATATTGAAGCATGTGTCAAAAATTGAAAATATGAATAAATCTGTAAATAATCTTAAAAAATATTAAAATTTTGAGAAATTAAAATTAAAATTTAAAATATGTAACAAATATAAAAGGGAAAAAATTTCGCAAAAAAATAAAATTGGTTGATTTAACAGATTTCAATAAGGTGAAAAATTTGAGAATTTAACAATGTAACAATGTTAAAATGTATATTGTGTTAAAATATTTGAGGTGAAAAATTTGAGAATTTCAATAAGGTGAAAAATTTGAGAACTTAATAATTTAACAATGTAACAATGTTAAAATGTATACTGTGTCAATAAGATTTCAATAATGTTTAAGGTATTAAAAATTTGAAAATCTAACAAAGTTAAAATATATGCTGTGTTAAAATATTTTAAAATATTAAAAAATCTAGATTAAAAATACCAGTTAAAAAATGAAAAAAATGTAAATTGTTTTAAAATAAAAGATTTGTTAAATTTATACATTAAAAAAACAGTTTAAAAAATTGCTGTTAAAAATTGTTTAAAAAATTAACAAATTCAAAAATCTGTGAAATTTAAATATTCTTTTAATGTGGTTGAATGAATTGTAGATTATGTTCTGGCTTTTTTGACTAATGTACGTACAGTTAACAATGTCCTTCACTAAACTCCTCATTCATGTGCATTTAGGTGGCATCCTCGTAGAAAATCCAAAGTTAGAGTATATAGGGGGTGAAGTTATGATTTGGGATATAGATCCCGACTTTATTTCTCTTGTTGTTATAAATGAAATAGTAGTTGAAGCAGGGTATAACAGTGTCAGTAGGGTTTACTAGAGACCAGGGTGTAGTTTTGAGGAGGGTTTAGCTAGGTGTTGGCATAACATGTCATTTAATGAGATGATTTATGACTTATTAGAAAATGGTTTAGTATATGTTTATGTCGAACATAATGTTGATTTGCTTGATTTTAATGAGGACCCACTAAGTCTACCACCCACTACTGAGCCAAGTATCCAAGGGGATAATATTAACTTAGATGAGGGTTTAGATAAGGGCAATCCTATCAACTGTAGCCCAAATATAGGAGAGGGTTTAGGTTTAGATAAGGGTGTGAATATAAACTTGGTAGATGAGGAATTAGGACATCAGTGTGGTAGTGAAGCTTTTCGAGATGGAGGGGAGGAAGCTGTTTCAGAGGGAGACAGGGAGGAAGTTGTTTTAGAGGGAGATAATGATAGTGACAATGATAATGATCCTTTAGGAAATTTCGATTGGGTAAGTGACAGAGAAGATGGTGAGATACAACAAATTAGTAAAGATTTTAGAGAATTTAAACAACAAAAAAAGTGAAGAATCTGAAAAAGGGAGAGATACCTGCTGAGGTAGATTTTGAGGATCTGTTGCAAGAGGTAGAAAATAGAAGAGTTGTTAGGAAAAGATGATCAGTAAGTGAGAGTAATGGGGGTGGAGCTGGTAGTGAAACTGAGTATGTTGAGTCCTCAAACATAGGGTCTTATGAGTCAGGTAAGGAAGGAGACTTAGTATACAAGAAGTCTAAGAAGGTTTACTTTGACACTAATGATCCAATTCCCTATTTTTAAGTAGGTTTAATTTTTGAGGGTTATAAACAGTTTAAAGAAGCCCTTGATAAGTTTGTATTAGCCAAAAGGTTTGATTTTAGTTTTGTTCAAAATGAAAAAACCAAAACTAGGGCTAAATGTAGGGGAGAGGGCTGCCCTTGAGTAATTTATGCTGAGGTGGATAATAGGGATGGCCTATATAAGGTTAAAATCTTTAAAAATGATCATACTTACTCTGTAACCTTCAAGAACTCTAAAGCTACCTACAAAGTCGTAAGTAAACATTTTTTACCCAAACTTCGACCCTGACTTAAAATTGATTGAGATGATGAGATTAGCTAAGGAGGAACTCAGACTAGATATCTCTCGTGGGGTTTGTAGATAGGCTATGGAATTAGCCAAATCTGAGATATTTGGGAGGTATGAGTTCGAGTTTAAGAAGCTCTTCGATTATGCCAATGCATTAAGGTTGGTTGACAAAGAAGGCACTTTTGATTTAATAGTTGAAAGGCCCACCCCTAACCATATCCCTAGGTTTAGGAGGTTCTATGTCTGTTTTAATGCAATGCAAAAAGGGTTTAGGGAGTGCTGTAGGCCATTTGTATGCTTGGACGGGTGTTATTTGAAGGGCATGTTAAAGGGTGAGTTACTTGTTACTGTTGGGAGAGATGGTAACAATCAAATGTATCCTATAGCTTAGGCTGTCGTTGAGATTGAAACCAAGCATTGTTGGGGATGGTTTTTGGACAATCTAAGGAAGGATCTCCATATGTTCGATGGGCTGAAGTTCAATGTAATGAGTGATATGCAAAAGGTAGTGTTCTTTACCTAGTAAGATAGTTAGTCTGACATTAGTAATATTTCCATTGCTGATTTGTTCATTGTTGTTTTGCAAAAAGGTCTAGTTGAATCTGTAGCAGCTATACTTCCCAAAGCTGAGCATAGATTTTGTGCGAGGCATTGATTTGCCATCTGGAAAAGAGAACACACAACTTCTGACCTGCACAAACTGTTCTGGAGATGCAGCAAGTCAACCACTGAAGCTGACTTCAGAATTAATGTTACTACAATTGCTGATATTAAAGGTAGAGCTGTAACACCCAAAACCCGAAACCGTCGCCGGTCATGGTCTTGGTGTCTTTCTATTCATTTATCATCGTCCATCTTTTAATATCATGTCATAAATCATCAATTAATTATAATCATAACTTAACAGGGTAAAAAGATCATTTCCATGATTTTTTTGATTTTTTAAAGACTTCTACCGATACTTGTTGGACAAGTATCGGTAGTTGTCAAGTCAGAAAACAGTTCAGAAAAAGTGCAGAGTTCTACTGATACTCAAGATGGTTCTATCGATACTTGCGACACAACTACCGAAACAAATCATGCTTTTATCGATACTAAAAACTCCAAAGAGTTAAGAAGTTCTATCCTACAACTTCCACCGATACAAGTTCACAGACTACCGATACTTCTATAAGTAGAACTATCGAGACTATCTTGCATCTACCGAAACAACACAAGTCAGTAACCTACATCTCACTTCCTCTATACTTTTACCGATACAAAGCAAGAATACAACAGAAACAAGTATGCAGATGTCAAATATATACATAAATTTCCAAGTTTTCACAATAGTCCACAGCATTTACTAATTTCTCAAAATCATACTTACATAAAGATTTCATATTGGTATTTAGTGCTTCACATAACAACAAAGAATATCTATTAAAACATTCATCAAAATGTTACCATACTATTTAACCATTACACAAAAAACAACTTAAGTAACACGATTCTAATACATCAAATTACTTAAAGTCTATATTTCACATTGAACAAGCATAAAGTATTTCATTAAGATCATATCAAGGAATCTAACAATCCCAAATAAGTAATATAAAGGACAACACCATCCTAGTACATGCAATATAACCAAGTGATTTAAAGTTTACTAAACAAGCTCTCGAGATAATGTGATTTCTTTGAGGCAATCCGATTTTCAAGTAGTAAAATAAAATCTACAAAACAACAATAATTTCACATGTAAGCTTTTCATAGCTTAGCAAGTTCATAGAGTTAAATAGGTTTACCAAACTTTAAAGTTGTACAGTCTAAAATTTAACCAAGAGGAGTAAGTTGTATTCATTCAAGGTTGGTTTCAATTCGCATTTGGTAACTCACGACGACACGGAGTCATCGAACCTTTAATCCGTAATAGAATTCATTTCTCATTTAATACTCACGATGACACATAGTCATTGAACCTCATAATCCGAAAAGAATTCATATACTCACGATGACACATAATCATCGAACCTCATAATCCGTAAAGGATTCATATACTCACGATGACACATAGTCATTAGACCTCATAATCCGTAAAGGATTCATATACTCACGATGACACATAGTCATCGGACCTTTTGCATTTACGGTTCAAAGCCCGTTATCTTTTCCTTTCATTTGTTCCCGTCTTCTTCACTTCCGTTCATCAATCCAAATTTATAGCAATTGTATACAAGTACAAAATATGCAATTTAAATTGGAATTTAACAATACGAACTTACCGGATTGATTTGTAGTATCGGCTCAAGTACAGGGACTATTCGTCAGTGTCATCCAAGACTAGCTCCCGATTCTGTATAGCCTCTAATGACATGTCATTTATGTCCCAATTGTTTACGATGTTCATATACTATGTTCATTGCAATTAACTTTCATCATGTTATACCATTTCGAGTAAACATCCATATAATCCTTATTTACCAAACATAATATCGAATTAACTAACAATGTCATTTAGTTCGATTTACTATTTGTCATATATTAATCAAATTAATTCATTCATAACATGAATAATAACTAACACAACACTTAATCATTTAAGCGTTTCGTTGTCACCTGATTTCAACTATATCATTTTGTTACTTTAAATAATCATGCTCCTCAATACCATTTCATTTCAATTTAATTTTATTCCTCAATTTAATATTTACTAAGCAAACAAATTTAAATACAACATACTTAAATTATTTCAATAATTTACAAACAAAAATTAAATCAAATATTTATTGTACGTACTTACCATACGAAATTGCAGTTAAAGTGAAATTCAGGGGCAAATTCGTAATTTTTCCTTTTTCACGATCGAAACACGATCTTGATCTATTAAAATAATTTCATTTCATTATTTAAATCAACATGAATTTTTTAATCATTTGATATAATTAAGCATTTTTGTATTTTTACAAAATTACCCTTAACTTTTCACTTTTATTCAATTTAGTCCTTTAGCTCAAACTTGCAAATTAACCATTTTATTTTTAAATTTCAAGCTTGCCGAATGTTTATAAGCATTTCTACAGCCCAATTTTTTGTAATATTTCACATCAAGTCCTTACAAATTTATTCCTTTAACATTTTAGTCTTTAACATTAAAATCATCAAAAACCACTTTACAAAATAATCAAATTCAACAATCAAGCTTAATGAACTTCAATAAATTTTCAAGAAACAACACATTCATCAAAGGAAAAAATTTATACCCTTTAACAGATGCACAAATTAGTCCCCGGGTTAGCTAGATTAAGCTAATACGAACTCAAAAACATAAAAATTACTAAAAACGAGCAAAGATTTACATACCAAACCCATAAAATAAAGTTGGCCGAAGCTCCCTCCCATGGTGTTTAGGGTTTCGATTCTATTTTGGAGAAGAAGAAGATGAAAAAAAAACTTGTTTCTTTCTTAATTTGGTTTAAAAACCATTTATTTAACAATTTACTATTTTACCCTTAATTAATTTTCATGAAATTAGCCATTTAAAAAGCCAAAACCATCCATATACGTAGTAGGTGGCTTAATTACCATTTAGGTGCTTCAACTAAACCTCAAATTGACACCTAATACTTTTAATTCAACTTTTATAGCTTTTACGATTTAATCCTTTTCATTTAATTGACTATCTAAACGATTAAATTTCATAAACAAATTTTACTACAATACTAATGACCTCGTAAATATTAATAATTAATATTTACGACCTGACATATCAAATTCGTGACCTCTAAATCATCATTCTCGATCATATAAAAAATAGACTAATTAGTAAATCCTCATTTAATTAGAATTTAATAGCAATATACCAAAATCTAAAGAATTCTACTTCATTTCTATTATTAAGCCATTTAAGGAGGGTCTAATTACACAATTGGTATTTCAATTATTTTAAATTTCAACTAAATAAACTTTATTTCAGTTTAACCTTAAACTACTTAAGACTAAAGGAAAAAATATTCTAAAAGTTACTGGAAGGTAATTATATCCTCCACCGCTTGGACTTTTTGACCATGGTGTAATTACCACTTTGGTCCCTTTTATTTTTAATCAATAGCAATTAACTTTTACCCCTTTTACAATTTAATCTTTTTTCCTTAATTAAGCAATTAATTATCAAAATTACTCAACCAAACTTCAATTCACATATAATAAGACTGTAAATATTTAATAAAAACATTTATGGCCTTTAATTTCAGAAACGAGGTCCCGATACCTCATTTTCTAAAATCACTTGACTTTTGAACCAAACCACTTACTAACTTTTAATTCAATAATTAAAATTCATCAATTCAAAATTCCATATAAAATTATTATTGACTTATTTAATTTAAACACTCATTATAAAAATTTTCTCGTCGGGTTTTGTGGTTCCCAAAACTACTGTTTATGACACCACTAAAAATCGGGTTGTTACAAGAGCAATGTTGGATATTCTTAAAAAAAGTCCTACCTACTGGTTTAAGGCCTTTGTCTCAACTAGGTCATTATGTGACTCAGTGGACAACAATGTAGCTGAAGCATTTAATGCTAGATTGATTCAAGCTAGACATATGTTTGTTATTTCTATATTTGAACATATTAGGCATTATATAATGCAACGGACTGTAAATAACCTTACTGCATGCAACAAATGGTCTAAACCTGTCTGTCCAAAAATTTGTGAAAAATTTGAGGATTATTTAGACCTTAGTGGTTACTGTGAAGTCTTGTGGAATAGATCTCAGGTATTTGAGGTCGAGTGTCATGGTAATACTTTTGTGGTTGACCTAGAAGGACATAAGTTTACATGTAGAGTTTAGGATTTAACTGGTGTACCATGTGGGCATGCAATATCTGTAATTCGATGGAAAAAACACAATGTTGATGATTATATTGCTGCTGTATATAAGAAAGAAGTGTATGAGAAACTATACCAGTTTTGGATCCCACCACTTGAGGGTGAAAAGTTTTGGCCCCAAACAAATATGGAAAATATTGATCCACCACTGCCAAGGAAGCTCCGAAGAAGGCCAAAAAAGAATAGGATCAATGAAGAAGGGGAAGGAGATGTGACACACATAACTAGGAAAGGTAGGAGAATGAGATGTAAACTGTGTTTCAAGTTGAGACACAACTCAAGGACTTTTCCGAGAAAAAAAATCTACAAATGTAAGTTAACTTATCTGTTTTACCTTGCTCTTTACATTGTAGCTAGTGTAATAACTGAATTTGACTCCTTAAATCATTTCACAAGTTGAATGCAACTCCAATACAACTCCAGTAAACTCTTAAGGTCCTGAACATTCACAATTCAAGGTAATTTAACAATTAAATTCTATACCATTTCTTAATGTTTATAATAAATTTTTAACACTTATTTTTTAAGGACATCATTGGTGATGTTCCACTTCATCAAGGGCCACACAGCCCGTTTGGGGTCAATAATAGATCACCTGCACCCACTTCTACGGTAACATCCACATCTGCTGCCACTCCAACTGAAGACCCTCTAGCCCTTCTTTCGAAGCCACCACCAACACCAACAAGGAAGAGTAAAGAGAAACAGTTTGATACTTCTACTGCCCCTCGAACAAGGTCAAGGTCCAAGATACAGGGTATGAGGGTATACTTCAATGAGAAGACAGATGCCACTGTTTTAAATGTAAGTCCAATACAACCTTTCTTAATGTTATTAATGTATAATATATGTTTAATATAATGTAACACTATGTTCCATTTGTCCTGGCAGCTTGGTATGAAGAGCCAAGTTATACTCTCCAAGCCTATTGCCAATAAGAATGCATCTAAAGAAGCTGAAGCTGCCTCAGCACCAGTACAAGTAAGAGGATCAACAGAATATAATCAGGTAAATATTTAACAAAATTTCGAAACTCAGCTAATTGTTTTCTCATACTGATTTGTTTAACTTTGTATTGCTTGCATTATAGAAACTAAGGGATTACTTGCTCAACTTGGGTAAACCAAAAGCCAACACAGATGATGAAGTTCTCCTCACCACTCAAGAATGTATTAGTGGGAGAAAGAGGCAGAAGAAAGCCAAGTCAGCCCCCAAACTCACATCAAAACACCAGAAAATATGGAGGCCATGATTTGTAACATTTTGTATTTAAAGGTTCCATTTTTGTACTTAAACACCTTTACTTGAGAACTTGTGATGGTTCCATTTTGGACATTTTGAAACTTTCTTATTTTATTTAAACTGTTGGATTAAACTGTCATACATAAACACCTTCAGTTGGGAACTTGTGATGGTTCCATTTTGTATTTAACACTCACTCAAATTTCATTAGCTAAGATTGCAAGTTACTAACTCTAATTTTACCTCTCAGCATTTATACAACAGCAACATGAATTAAATTACTGGGACAAATTAAACGATAACAATGATATTCGAATGTAAACTTTGATGTTTAATTGCTTGAATCTGAAATGAACAATCATCGACAAAGTGAACAAAATAGATAATAGCAGAAAAATAACACATTCTAAGATAAACAAAACAATTCTTAACAATTAAATAACCATACTAAGATAAACAAAACACTTCTTGTACTTAAACAGATTATATTATGTACTGTACAAAAAAACATAACAATAACACCAATAAACCAAAATTATACATTTTAATAACACTTTTTTTTGAAACCATTTCCTTATACTTCTTCCTCTCATTTTCTAGCCTTCTAATCTCCTTTAACAGTTCCTTTAAGACACTATTTTCATATTCAAATTCCCTATTCTCACCCACCAAACTCTCCATCTTCTTCACCATATTTTTATACTTTGTTTTAGATTCACTAACTGGGTTACCAATGGAATGAACCCATTCAAAAAAATTGCAAACCAATCCCCACAAAAAACACTTTAACATGTTAAATAACAAACTAAAACGGGTAAAGGATCAAATTTTAATTTCTCAAATAATCCTACCCATTACCTCTTCATATTTCACGCAGCTAAAGAACATCCTCCTTGGATTTTTAAGTGTTCTTGACATTCGAATCTCAGCCCTTAAACTACAAAAACATCTAACTTCATTAGAGTGATTATTTGAGCTTGATTGAACCTTTGACCTTGAATGTGAGCTCCATACTCGGGGTTTCAAAACTGAAGAAGACCACCATTCATCCCTTCTTCCAACCATTTCAAAACCGTAATGAGTGTTTAATGAAAAGAGAGAAAGAGGAAAATTTATCAGAAAAAAACATAGACCTCAAGTGAGGGGGGAAGGGAGAAAGAAGGGTATTATAATGGGTGTTTAAAAAATAATGGAAAATAACCTATCAAATAAAAATAATAATAATGAAAAAGTGACGGGGAAATGGCAAATTGCAAAACAACCCTTCCCTACTCTGCCCGTTAAAATTCCTCTTCAGCCTGTCCTTGCTACATGACAACACATAAATGATCCACGTGGCAAAATCTGTCAGAAATAAATAGCGTTAATGCCAAGTACTGAAATGTGTAACAAAATTAAACTTCAGGT
The DNA here is from genome assembly GCA_005610355.1 of Gossypioides kirkii. Taxonomy (NCBI): domain Eukaryota; kingdom Viridiplantae; phylum Streptophyta; class Magnoliopsida; order Malvales; family Malvaceae; genus Gossypioides; species Gossypioides kirkii. Next base: position 38,644,286 of record CP032246.1, read on the forward strand.
ACCACTTTGGACATTTTGAAACTTCAAGTACGACACTCGAACATGGGCCAAAGTACAGGGGTGTAAAATGGCATTATCCCTTAATTTTGCAGGCAAACTTTTACAAAGAATTCAGGGTAAAATAAATATGGCATAATGACAAAATTAGCCCCTAATGTTTGGGTGTTTTGCCACTTTGGCCCTTATCCTTTTTTTTGGCTCACTTCCATACATTACCTTTTTTTTTGGTCAAATTGATCATTTTTAAAGGTCTTGCTGACGTGACCGTTAAGGGATTAACGACGCTGACGTGGCAATTTTTTTTCCAACTAAGCGCGTCCACGTAAGCATCTACTGACGTGGCACTATTTTGTCTTATATTCCACGTCAGCAAATGATTTTAAAATTATTAAAATTATTTTTTTAAAATATAAAATTTTTTAAAATATAAAATTATTAAAATTGTTTTTTTGAAATAATAAAATTACTAAATAATTTTAATTTTCAATTTCATCATCATCTTCATCTCTTCTTCATCATTTTAATTTCCAGATTTTCTTACTTTTTCGTATCAACCAAACACCCAAATTTCATCCTTTTTTTTCTTTTCTCTGTCACTCTTGTTGTGAATCAAACCATCCCATGCAAATGTCTGCTTCCTCTCCCCCGCAAATGTTTGATCCATGGTTTTCAAGTAAATCCTTGAGGATGGATTGGTCTTGCATTAAAACAGAGCCAGGGAGGTGAAGATTGGGTGGGAAAGTGACAGGTTGAGCCGAGAAGAAAGGGTTTGGTGGAGTTGGGAATCTCAGGAAAAATATTTGTTGGATTCGATGAAATAGGGAAGAGGAGAGGATTCTCGAGAAAATGATCGATTGTGTCGAGTTAAATGCGTTGAACATCGACGGGATTGGAGAAGCAAGGCACATAAACCGATTTAGAAATAGGGTTTTTCTTGGCATTGAAACTTGAAGAAGAATCCATTAATGGTGAAATACCAAAAAGACCCAATTCATTTCCAAATGAACCCATATTAACCAGATCTGAAATATGAGTTTTCTTCCCACCAGAACTCTTTCGAATCACCCTGCAAATAACTCATTCATTCTACAAACAAAAACTCTTACCTGCCAAAGATATCTATATGTACAAGTAAGTTTTTTTAGCCTTTTTAACCTTCAATCCAGGAATAGTAAACAAAATGATAGAGGATTAACATTTTCATTGCAAAATTAGCCTCAAACTAAAACTTCAAATCAGTACAAAATAAAAGAGAAGAAAAACCCTTGTTTTTGTTTTCTTGGCAGCTCTTTCTCAACAAGGATTGTCGAAACCACCTCGAGAACGAAGGTTTCGAAAAAATTATTTTGAAATTTGGAAAATAAGAAGTAAAAAGGGAGTCACCACCAATCTTTTATTTGGGTGTGATTGGATCACCATAAAACGTTTAAAACGCTAAAACGTCGGTCTACGAAATCCAAAAAAATAGGTTCGGGAGTCGGTTACGCACGAGGAAGGATTAGCACCCTCGTACGCCCAAAATTGGTACCACATGATCATTTTCGGGTCTTGTTTCATGAAAGCAATAAAAGCTCGAGTTAAGTTTAAAATGCGATGTTTATTTTGAAAGGCTCTATGTGATTTTAAAGGAGACCTTTTTAGGAAAACTCGTCCCCGTATTTTGATCCTCTTAAGAGAATTAGAAGACGCGTCCAACACGTTAGGGCACTATATTCTCGGAGTTTCAAAATTGAAGGACGTTTAGGGAGCTTTTGAAGAGAGTATTTGTTCGCGTGATTTGTACGAAAATCATACCCAGCACGTTAAGGGACAATTTTTTGAGGTTTCCACGTGAAGGAACATTGTCTCGTTTACTTAAAAATTTGGATATGGATAGGGGTGTGTTTAAAAAAACTTTTGAAGAGGACATTTCTTTCGCACGAATTACGAAAATCACACCCCGCACGTTAGGGCACGATTTTCAAAGTTTTCACACGAAATAATATTACCTCGTTTTTGTCACGAAAATCCTTCGTATATATATTTTGAGAACTTGAAAATTTCGTATGAAGGTTAAAATGCAATCCTCGAACACATGATTTGAAGGATTAAAAGGAATACTCGTTTACTTCGATTTTCACGAAGAACTAAAGTCGCGACCAACACGTTAGGACACGACATTCTCAGAGCCTCGAAGTGAACGGGTGTAAGAAAAACATGAAAAAGATATTCAGTTTGCGCGAATTATACGAATAAATCACACCCGACACGTTAGGGCGTGATTTTTTGAAGTTACGCTCGAACCGAACATTGCCTCGATTTTTTAAAGTATTTTGTAAATGAAAGTGTAAGTTTAAAAACATGAGTAGCGATTAATAAGAGAAATTAAATACGAAGCAATATAATAAGTAGGTAAGCAATATGCGAAAATATAAAATGCAAGTGCAAACAAATGCAAATATTGATAAGGAATAAGAAACGATGAAATCGGGGTTGAAAACGGGACTTTTGGATAATCGAGGGTAAAATGGTAATTTTGGTGAAATCGAGGTTAAAAATAGAATTTTTGAGGCTTCGAGGGTAATATGGTAATTTTTGATGAAATCGAGGTTAAAAATGGGATTTTGGAAAGTTTGAGGGTAAAATGGTAATTTTTAGTGAAATCGAGGTTAAAAATGGAATTTTGGAAATTTCGGGGGTAAAATGGTAATTTTTGGTGAAATCGGGGTTAAAAATGGAATTTTGGAAAGTTCGGTGGTAAAATGGTAATTTTTGGTAAAATCAGGGTTAAAATGGAATCTTAGAAAGTTTGGGGGTAAAATGGTATTTTTTGGTAAAATCGGGGTTAAAATGGAATTTTAGAAGGTTTGGGGGTAAAATGGTAATTTTTGGAAGTTTCGGGGACCTATAAATAATAATACCAAAGAGTGGGTGACATGTAGCAGCCCCATAAGCATCCAGCAGTCAAGGGATTAAATTGTAAACCTTGAAAAATTCTTGGGCCAATTTTATAATTAAATAAGAGTTGATTTGGGGATTAAATTAAAACAAATTCAAAATGTCAGGGACTAAATGAATAAATAAGCTAAAAAGTGACACGTGGCAGCCCCCTGGTGCAGTCAAACTGTCAAAGGACTAATTTATAAACCTTGAAAAATTATTGGGCCAATTTTGTAATTAAATAAAAGTTGATTTAGGGATTAAATTAAAACAAATTAAAAATGTCAGGGACTAAATGAATAAATAAGCCAAAAAATGACACGTGGCAGCCTCCGGTGCAGTCCAATAGTCAAAGGATTAAATTGAAAACTAGTTAAAATTACAGGGCAAAATTGCAACTAATTAAAAAATGCAAAAAGGACTAAATTGAAGCAAATAAAAATGCGAAAGGACCAATTACGCAGATAGACCATTTTCCAAAAACACGCGGATCCAGAAGTCCATGGGTCGGATTTGGGTCGGGTCAATGGGTTTGTATAAATAACATTTTAAGGGTTTTTTTTCATAATTTCATTTCATTTTAAAAAAATAAAACCCCCTTTCTCCCCTTTTCTCTTAACCTTTCCCACATCCGGCCACAGCCAGCACCGGCTGTCCAACACGCGTGCGGCGTCACGCGCACGGCCGGTCACCGTCCGACGCTACATTCACCTGGTCTCGGGGATCCACGTGCCTATGCGGCACCACGCGCCGCCGAAATTTAAAGGGGTAAAACTCAATCTTTCATTCTTTTTCTTTTTATTTCTTTTATTTTCATTTCAAACCCAGATCTGAACTTTTCAGATCTGGGGAATAAACCATTTTTCTTTTAAAAAATCTTCCTTTTTCATTTCTTTTCAAACCCCTTTTTTAAAAACCCAAAAAAAATCTAGTTTGATAAGTTGAAAACCGAGTTTTGTCATTAACACTCTCAAATCTGTTTTGGTTCTTTTTGTATTTTCAAAAATGTGGTTTTCATTTTGATTTCCATTTTTGCTCCTAATTTTAATCTATTCTTAGTGCTTCTGTGCAGATCTATATGAGAGAGGACACACGACAGCGATGGTGGGAGGTTCCGGCAGAGGCAGATCGGAAGGGACGTAACCCTTAACCTTCCTTTTTTTATTAATTATTATTATTATTATTTATTAATAATTATCAGTTATTTATTATCACTAAATTTTTTTTAAAGATATTAATGAGGTTATTTAATGCTTAGCATATACCTAATACATACTTGAGAAACTGACAGATACCATTAATGTAATTTGTCATAATTAATACACACATGTATACGGTTATGAATTAATAAAAAAAAACATTAGTCATCAGGGATAAATTAGCAAGTATTAATGCACAACAGTTATGAAGGAGACTTTTGGAGATTGAATGACAAATAAAGATGTAACCTCATTCAATACATGACTTTAATACCTTTCAAATGTATACTGTTTCGTTCTGACGATGTTTAATGCTTCTATTCGCTGTCAATGGCTCGCTCCTTTTCTGTGCCAATTGTTGGTTGCTTGCTTATATTTAGAAACTGAAGGATGTATATTGATTTTGAGAATAGGGTTTTGTATTGATTTTTTAGAACTGGGTTTGTAACCCTTTACAATCGAAATTGACTTGGCTTTTATAGCCAAAATATTCAATCATTCTTTTTTTGTTTTATTCAATTAAATGAATTTCTAATCCTTCCCTTCTTTTTGCAGGTTCTGGCAGTGGCGGTTGGAGACTTGTAGCAGTAGCAGTGGCAGATGCAAGTTGGAGCTGCTGATGCTGACCAATTGACTGCTGATGTGGCAGCCTGCCATTGGCTGAGGTGGACAGCAACAGTGCAAGTAGCTGGGGTTTTAATTGGGCCATTCGGGCCTGATTAGCCTTTGGGTTAGATGTAAATGGGCCGCAAATGGGTGTAAAATGGGCTAAGGGAATTGGGCCAATTGGGCCTTGTGTAATTGGACATTGGACCCTTCTTAATTTATTAATTTAATATCATTTTAAATTTAAATTTAATTAAATTTAAATTTAAAATAAATTTAAATAAATAAATTTAAATTTAAGATAAATTTAAATTTAATAAAATTTAAAATTAATTAAAAAATTAAAAGCTAAGGCCCGGTCAAAATTGGGCTCCAACAAGGATGGTTTCTTCCAACTTTACGGTAGTGGTGAGCTGAGGAAGATAAAGCAGAAGAAGGAGGTTTCATGGCTGTCGAAGAATAGTTTGCTTTCTTTAAAATCTCTTCTTTGTCCATTAAAATTTGCCCGCACCTACACTCCACGCTGCAAAAACCCCAATCTCCTCTAAATCAAAACACCCAAATCAATCATCAACAAAAAAAAATATATAGGAAATTCAACCAAAAAAGAAAACAAAAAAATTTACTTTGTACATATAGATGTCTTTGGCAGGTAAGAGTTTTTGTTTGCAAAGAAAATAGAAAAAATTACTTGTTTTTTCCCATTTCTTGTTCTTACAAAGAAAACAGAGTTTTTGTTTTTTTTTTTCAGATTTCATTTGAGTATTTTAAAAATCCAATTATTTGAGCAGATGGGGGAAGAAAATGAAATTTAATTTTTTATCCCAAATTTTTTTACCCTTTTTTTTTAATTTAATTTATGTTTTTCACTTTAATTTTTTTGTTGACATGATAAATTTTATTTTATGTGTCACAATAATAAATGCATGTGAATACCTGACACATAGAAAGGACAATAAATGTTGATGTCTATCCCATATAACCAATGGATCAAGGCCTTAAATGTCCCCTTAAATAAAATAAATGTGATGTCAGTTGGACCACTGTACGGTCTGATTTTGAAATGAATGTATGTTTGCACTATAGGCTATAGCTTTATCATATATGGAGGATGAGCTGCTTGACGACCGATGATGATATTGTGAACCAGGATTTATATGACAGGCGAGGATTAATTCTTTTTTCTTTCTTCATTTACAGGGTGGATTTGGTAAGAAAATGATGAAGTTTCTTTCCAAAGTTGTTCGGTTTTTTATAAAATGCATGCATTGTGTTCTATCAGTTGGTCCAATCCCTTCCCACATCTGCTTCGTGATGGACGGAAACAGAAGATACGCACGGCAAAATAAGCTGAAACAAGTGGCTGGCCATAAAGCTGGTTCCTTTGCTCTCATGTCCATGGTTATATACTGCTATGAACTGGGGATCAAATACATGACGGCCTACGCTTTCAGCATCGATAATTTCAAGCGTAGGCCTGAAGAAGTTCAATCCATCATGGATCTAATGACCGAGAAGTTCGAGCTCTTGTGTCGAAAAGACAGCTTCGCTAACCGTTACGGCATCAGAGTTCGTTTCTCCGGGAACCTGCAGTTGTTACCACAACATTCGAGGGATGCTGCAAACAAGTTAATGGCGTCGACTGTTAATAATTCTGCTCTTTTGCTTACGATTTGCGTGGCCTATACTTCCACTGATGAAATTCTTCATGCTGTTGAAAGATGTTGTGAAGAAAATGATGGTGGGATTATTAGTTTGGCGGATATTGAGAAGCGAATGTATATGGAGATTGCACCTGATCCTGATATTGTTATACGAACTTCGGGTGAAAACCGACTGAGTAATTTCCTGCTATGGCAGACTACCGGAAGCTACCTGTATTGGACGTCGGCGTTGTGGCCGGAAATTGGGTTCTGGCATTTAGTTTGGGCGGTGTTGAATTTTCAAAGGTACCAACTGCTTAGGAAGAAGAATAAACATTTAGAGTAGCTGTAGTTTAGTGTTGATGAAACCTTTATGCATGTAGGAATTATGAAATGTTAGCTATACGTTTTTGTGTGTTGTGGCACCCCATGTTTTGTTTTACTTTCTTTCTATTTTTGAATTTCTTGTACTCTATTTGGTTATGTTAAAAAAAATAAAGAGTGAGATATATGAGTTCGAATTCTTTCGATCTTAATTACAAAACAATTATTTAATTTTCAATTAATAACAACTTCACTTTTAAAAAGTACCAAAGCTTCAATATATAAAGGAATAAAATTATTTAATTACTATATAATAATAAGATTTGTAATTTACTTATTTGGATGTCCAAAAGCCTTAATTTCACACACATATAAAGGATAAAGTGGTAAAAATATTAGAAGTTGTAGTTGCTTCTTGTTTACTGGTGCTTGGCACTCCAGTCCAAAACTTCCTCACCAATGCGTTGGAAGATCTTTCGCCGACCAAATTTGTAATCATCCAAACGGGTGTAAGTGGTACGATTGCACCAAAATCAAGAGTAAACGTACTTCACGGAAGCAACTGGGAGCCCTAAATAGAAATAATTAAAATAAAATATTTTGACCGAGCAATTACAAAATATATCTAGAATCATGTCACTCGTACGTATCAAATTAATTGGGTTTGTCCTAATTCTAGAAACTTTATGGTAAATTGTTGAATGTTCAATTTCATTTCAATTATTTTTCTAGGGATTTGTGCAGTGAAATTTAAAATTTATCTATTTTTTTCTTTGTTCATTTATTGTTTGTGGCCAATAGAATTGATCTATTTTTACTCGTTCTACCCCATAGCAGTGATTTACAGGGTGGATTTGGTAAGAAAATGATGAAGTTTCGTTCCAAAGTTTTATAAAATCTATGTGTACTATCAATTGGTTGGGAATTTTTTTAGTGGCTTCTTAAGAAATAAAATCTCACAAAAAGATAGAAGTGAGTAAAATTTAATTTGATTCGAAAAATTCGATAAAAAATTAAATTTTAAATTAAATAGTTCGAATTATTCTGATCAATTTGAATAAAAAATTAGAATTCTCATTTTAACTTAAATATGAATTATACAATTCAAGTAATCCTACAATCTGAATAAGAAAAGACAAAACTACATCATTTTGATAAATGTTTATCTTTTCTAAAATTAAAAGTCAAAATCATTAAGTTCTACATCGTTTTACTAAATGCTTACCCATTAAGTTAAAAAGCAAAACTATTATATTGTTTATATAGTTAAATAATCTTGTACTTCGTCCACTAGTTAAATAATCGGTCCACGTAAGTGCAATATTAAGTATAAGTAATACAATTTGCAAACTCAACTAACTCGAATTTTTTTTACTTAGTTTGACTCAACTCAACCGAATGCTGATGACCCTTAGTAAGAGATGTCAAAACGCTTATTTTTGGGAAAACAAACATGTCTCGAACAATATTTTTTAAAAATAAAAAAAATGGGAGTCGTCACCAATCTTTTTTATTTGGTGTGATTGGGTTACCACAAAACATTTAAAATTCGTTTTGAAAAATATTTTGGTCTTCGAAATTCAAAAAACGGGTTCGAGAGTCGGTTACGTGTGAGGAAGGATTAGCACCCTCACACGCCCAAAATTAGTACCACATCGATTATTTTTGGGTCTTGATTTGTTAAAAAATTGAAAACTTGAGTAAAATTTAAAATACGATCCCTAAATGCATAAGTTATTTTGATGTACATGTTTAAGAAAGAAATAGATTTTCATTTAGAAGTCTCGCTATTTCGAAGTGATCGAGGAAGAAAGTCACGTCCAGTGAGTTAGGACTTAACGTTTCGAGATCCGAAAACAACGAGCTTTCCTTCGTAGCAGTTTTTTACACCTTGAAAAGGGTATTTGATTATCTCGGTTTGAAAAAAAATCGCGTCTAATAAGTTAAGGCACAATTTTCGAAACACGAGATAAATGAATATTACATCGATTTTAAATATTTATATTTTGGAAAATTATCTTTAATAAAAATATAAAGATTAAAATAAGCAAGCAAAATAAATACGAGCTACGCAATTAATTATAAAGTTAAATAACACAAAGAATGAACAATTATACGAATGAATAGATATACGAAAATAAATATGAGAAAAATAAAATATGAATCATGAGTAAAAAATAAATGAGAAAATACAAGATTAATTAAAAAAATAAAAAGGTTAAAATTTTATGTACGAAAGTAAAAAAAAAGGGGTTAAAATGAAGTTTTGAAGAGTTCGGGGTTAAAATGTAATTTTGGAAAATTTTAGGGGTAAAATATCATTTTGGGAGAGTTCAGGGTAAAAATGTGATTTTTGGAAGTTTGGGGGCAAAAATGTAAGTTTTGGAAGATCGGGGTAAAAATGCGATTTTTGGAAGTTTTGGAGTAAAAATGTGATTTTTGGAAGTTTAGGGGCAAAAATGTAATTTTGGAAGTTAGGGGGCAAAAATGTAATTTTTGAGAAGTTCGAGGGTAAAATGTGATTTCTGTAAGCTAGGGGCAAAATGCAATTTTGGAAAAGTTTGGGGGTTAAAATGTAATTTTAGAAAAGTTTAGGGGTTAAAATATGATTTCTAAAAAGTTTAAGGACCTTTTGGGTAATAAAACCAAAAAGATGGGACACGTGACAGCTTCTCAAGCATTCTGGGACTAAATGACTAATTTGTAAATCTTTTAAAATTACTAGGCTAATTTAAAATAAAATAACTTGATTTGAGGACAAAATTGAAACAAATAAAAACTAGAAAGGGTCAATTGTATAAATAATCCAAAAATGACAAGTGGTAGCCTCTCAGGCTTCCAGAGAGTTAAAGGACTAAATTGAAAATGATTCAAAATTGTTAGGCAAATTTAAAATAAATTTAAAATGTGAAAAGGACGAAATTGTATAAATATAAAAATATGGAAGGACCGAATGGGTAAATAACTCAAAAGTTAAAAAACACGCGGACCTAGTTTCGGAGCGGTAAGGATTCGAGTCTGGGGCTGGGTCAAGGCCAAACGGTGCTATTTTGGCACCAGATCTCTCCCCCCAAAACGCTCGCGTCTTGAAAGGGCAATATAAATCAAAATTTTGTTTAAAAAATTCATTTTTTACTCTGTTCTAAAAAAATTGATTTCCTCTTAGTTCTCTAATGTCTCTCTTCTCTCTCCTCTCTGTCCACTCGCCCCGGTCGTCGTCCAGTCACTGCTCCGTCGTCGCAATGTCACATGCGCCGTTGTCCACGACGGTTAACAGGTAAAACTTTGCCTTTTTTAAAAAAAAACTTATATCCAAGTTTGAAGGCTTCAAATTCAGGCTGAGGAAAAAAAATTTATCTTTAAAGTTTTATTTTTGAAAATACAAACTAGATTTGAGTTTGTTTTTAACCAAGTTTTGATTTTTTCCCTTTTTTATTGGTTTTAAAACAAAGTTCTGGCTCAAATTTTTCAAAATAGAGTTTGAATTTTTCAAAAAGATTAAAGGTTTACTGCTTTTCCATTTTTCAAGTCTGTTTGTTCATTATTTTTATTTGTTTTTATATATTGATTTTTTTTTGTTATCGATATATGTCTTGATCTGTTGGATTCGAGGCTGTGAGGACGACAATGTTCGGTGCTGCAACATCGACGACGTTTCGAAGAGGCTCTGTTCACGGTTCCGATGGTGATCGATCAGAATAAAGTGAGACTTTTCAACTTTCTTTTATTACTATTATTGTTATTATTATTTATTATTATTTAATATTATATATTTAATGTAAATATTTACTATAAAAAACTTTGAAATTAATAATAAATGGTATTAATGGCAGGGTAACTATGCATATTATTATATAAAACGTTTTAAATTTTAATGATAAACAAACAATAAATGTATCTCAAAGATGAATCGACTTTGTGATTTAATTAATATTTTCGATATCCACTGCTTGATTCTTTTTGGTTTTGAATGCCTCTGTTCTTATATTGAAATTTTTTTTGTATGCGTTTTCACCAAAATCTGTAACCTTTACAATTGATATCGAATGAGGCTTTATAACCTATTTTATAATGATGTTGTTTTGTTTTTTTCTAACTTAATGCCAGTTTTTTCTCTTTCCGCAGGTGTCAGTGGGGGTGGTGGCAAGTTGTTGTTGATGGTGGTGGCGGTGGTGCTGATGTGGCAGGAGCTAAGTGGATGGGTAGGGGTGGCAGCAGTGCAAGTGGTGCTTAGGGTTTCTGATTTATTTTGGTTTGGACTTACTAATTGGGTTGTAATCTATTGGGCTATGTATTTAGGTTTGTTTAGGTCAAAAGTTTTGTAATTGGACATTAGTAACTTTAAATAAATTCAAACTTAAATTTACAATAAATTTAAATTTGATTTGAATTTGAGCCCGGATAAATTTGAATTTCAACAAGAGATACTCCCCTCAACGATAATAAATAATTTAACAGCATAGCTATATTACAAAACCTAAAGTGACAATAACCCAATACAGAATTCATGATAAATTTGATTCACATGTGACAAAAAAAATGGTGAATGACTTTACAAATAAAACCCCAATTTACTAACCATCGACCCATTTTACCTATTTGCATTTATTTATTTTCATCCTTAAGGAGTAAACCAGACAATAATTATTATCCATTGCTTGGCCTAAGTTGAGCAAAACTACTAGCTACTTGGGTGAAAGTTCTTAGTACATGGCTATTTTGGTGATACAATTTTGAAATGAATGTATGCTTGCACTATAGGCTATAGCTTTATCATATACGGAGGATGAGCTACTTGCCGAGCTAAAGAAAATATATAAACCGCTGATGATATTGTGAACAAGGATTTATATATCAGGCAAGGATTAATTCTTTTTTCTTTCTTCATTTACAGGGTGGATTTGGTAAGAAAATGATGAAGTTTCATTCCAAAGTTGTTCGGTTTTTTATAAAATGCATGGATTGTGTTCTATCAGTTGCTCCAATGCCTTCCCACATTGGCTTCGTGATGGACGGAAATAGAAGATAAGCAAGGAAAAATAAGCTGAAACAAATAGCTGGCCATGAAGCTGGTTACTTTGCTCTCATGTCCATGGTTATATACTGCTATGAACTGGGGATCAAATACGTGACGGCCTACGCTTTCAGCATCGATAATTTCAAGCGTAGGCCTGAAGAAGTTCAATCCATCATGGATCTAATGACCGAGAAATTCGAGCTCTTGTGTCGAAAAGACAGCTTCGCTAACCGTTACGGTATCAGAGTTCGTTTCTTCGGGAACCTGCAGTTGTTACCACAACATTCGAGGGATGCTGCAAACAAGTTAAACTGTTAATAATTCTGGTCTTTTGCTTACGATTTGCGTGTCCTATACTTCCACTGATGAAATTCTTCATGCTGTTGAAAGATGTTGTGAAGAAAATGATGGTGGGATTATTAGTTTGGCGGATATTGAGAAGCGAATGTATATGGAGATTGCACCTGATCCTGATATTGTTATACAAACTTCGGGTGAAAATCGACTGAGTAATTTCCTGCTATGGCAGACTGTCAGAAGCTACCTGTATTGGACGTCGGCGTTGTGGCCGAAAATTGGGTTCTGGCATTTAGTTTGGGCAGTGTTGAATTTTCAGAGGTACCAACTGCTTAGGAAGAAGAAGAATAAACATTTAGAGTAGTTGTAGTTCAGTGTTGTTGAAACCTTTATGCATGTAGGAATTATGAAATGTTAGCTATAAGTTTTTTGTATGTGTTGGCACCCCATGTTTTGTTTTACTTTCTTTCTATTTTTGAGTTTGATCGTTTCTTGCACTGGGTTTGGTTATGCTAAAAAAATACAGGGTAAAGTATTAATCAACTTTAATTTCAATGACAATATAATCGCTCAACTTAAATATGAAACTACACTCAATAATATTTAATCACATATTTAATTTGACCCTTAAATATTTTTATAAAATTTTTGGTGAATTTTTGAAGTTAGTCCTCTGATTCTGTCCAAACTGTTTTAATGAGAATATTTCTCTTCTCATATTTCTTTACACTAAACTTCATTTAATCACACATAATCACCATACTTATAACTAAGCATATCATTTTACTCATTTTTATCACAATTAATCATATATTAAAATCATATACTTTAAAGAGAATAAATTTTCAATTTAAAATCTTGTAGTACTTACAACAAAAAAGTTGGTATTCTTCTCTTCTTACTCATTGCTCTTCTCTTTGCCCTTTTCTTCAATTTAGTCCCTCTCCTTCTTTCCTTTCTCTTCAATTTCATATAAACACATATAAGCTAAAGGCTAAAATTTAATGATTTTCATGCTAAATTATGAAAATACACATGTATATCATGAGAATTTAATCATTTCTTACCTTTGTAAATGAAGCCCTAAAATTCTAATTCAATCCCTACACACTTTAACCCTTCAAAGTGAGCTCTACAAGGAAATTAAGGTGACTAATAACTTCTTTCTATGCCTTTCTTAAAGAAATTTCAAAGAAAATGGAAGATTTTGAAGCTTGGAAGGTTTAACAATGGTGAAATGACCTATTTGGAATAAAAGCAAAAGTTGGAAATGAGAGATATGCATGTGACGTTGGAAATGAATGAAAAAGATGATATTTTCGTCTTTTATTTAATTTTATTTCTCTCAAATTCTCTAGATTTTTCCACTAAAAATATCTCTCTTATAAAAATGGTAAAATTGCACTTTTAGTCCTTGGGCCTTCCAACTTTACACTTTGGCCCAAAATATTGCCTCCAAAAATATCTTCCACCAAATTACTCTTTTGCCCCTCCTTAATCAATCTAATTTCCATGATGACTCATAATTCAAAATGGATAAATTACTATTTAGTCCCTCATGATTTCTCACAATTACTATTTAATCCTTAAATTTTCCTAACCTTTCTTATTTTAACTACATGTTCTAATCCTCAATTCTACTCTAATACTGCCACCCTTATTTTTTGACACTAGTCAGGAGACAATTATAAAAAAAAAATTAAAATTTTAATGGTGAAGGCTCGGGGATAAGTAACATCAATTTGGGGTGTTACATACGGGTCAAAATATGAAAAAAGTGGTGCCTTCCTGATAGGTGGCACCATTGTCATGCCTTCCTAATAGGCGGCATTGTTGTCACGCCTCTGACGCTGATGGGGCTGTACTTCTCAGGGGCTGAGGCTGATTGAAGTTAACTCCTGGAAGTTTTGATGTTTTGGCATTTAGAGGACCTTATAACCATGCCCCCTCTCCCCCGCGTGATAAAATAATGTTTTGATGGAAAAAAAAGAAAGCAGAGAATAGAGAAGAGAAAGGGAAAGTAAAAAAAGAAGAGATTAGTAGAGAAGATTAAAGAACCTTATAACCATGGGCTCAGAGTTTTAATGACGGAGTTCAAAGTTTCGATGACGAGGCTAAATAATCTATTCCCCAATCCCTCTATTTTTTAAACAAACAAATAAAACCTTTTTTTATCTTTTTTTAACACCCAAAACCCTAACACAAGCTTTCCTACTCATTTTTGTTAAATGATTGTTTTTTCCCTTCTCCTTTCTCTTCTCTACTCTATGCTCTAATCTATGCCCTAATATTTTTTTTCCTTCTCCTTTCTTTCTCTTTTATCTTATCTACTAATCTCTTTTTCTTTTTTACCTTCTCCTTCTCTTCTCTATTCTACTTTTTTTTTCACTCATAACCTTTTTTTTCCTAACAAGGGACCATTGTTATAATGTCCTCCAAACCATAAATTCTCGAAACTCTTAAAAGGTAAAGTCACATAACCCAACCTCAAGATGTCGCATCAACATTAGCAACCCCAACCCTCGAGACGTCGAGACACGACAGTGTCAAACACCGATGTTGCCTATCAAGGAGGTGTCCCTCAATCTGTGCCGCTTGTCAAGAAGGCACCACCATTAAATCTGTATTTTGACCCAATACCCGTATTCTAAATCCGTATTTTAAATCGATGACGCCTATCTCCCAACCTCCACCATTAAAAAATTATATTATTTTTTTAACCGTTTGCAGACTAGTGTTATAAAAGAGGGGTGGTGCCGCCTCTCCACCATCCTAAACATAAAATTTCCATAAATAATGGTGGTGGGATACCATTTTAGATATTTTTTATTTATTTTGTATTATATGGGTAAAAAAACCTAAAATCTAGTATTAATTATGCATATTGTCTAGCCAAGTGGTACTATGATTGCAATTGTAAGACCTATATGCCTTGGTTGGTTGTTTGAACCCTCGTTGACACGATATGTATAATTAATATTACGAACAATATTAACACCTCCTCGTAAGCTTGCAAATCGTATCTCCACTAATTAAGACGTTCCTTAAATTCCATGAACCCTTTTAACCTCTCTTAAGATTACAAGAAATAAAAACTCACAATGAAGACAATATCATCTATTGAGGGTAAAAAATAATTGGCTTTTTTCCTAAAAAATATAAAAAAAATTAATTACTGAATTGGGATTGCTTAGCCATTATTTACAAGAATAGGTAGAAGTAACAGTGATCCCACGATCGATTGAGCAATTGGCGGCACCACACTTACCTGGCAACATTCGTTACATAAATGATTAAAAATTTTAAAAAAATTTTGGTGCCGCCTAAGCAACCGATAGCACTAGTATGTAATTGCCCTAAAAAATATGGTGTATTTTTATATTATTAGACGAAAAAATACTTTTTAATGGTGCCGGTGACATGTCAGGCGCACTAGAATAAATTAATTTATAATTTTTTAACATTTAACAACTTGTACTTATTATATATAAGTATAAAAGGGGTAAGGTAATTTAGTTCCCTAACCCCCACACAAAAGTTGAATAAAAAGAAAAGGTCCTCCCACCTACCACATGTAGAAAAAAAAGGTTAAGAGTGTGTGTTTGTTTAAAGGTTTGAAGAGAAAAAATTAAAGATATTAAGGTATATTAATTACTTTTTGTAATATTTAATTTGAAATAAAATATTATTTATATTTTAGATTAGGATTATTGTTGAATTTACGACTATAAGAAAGACAGAAGAGAAGAAGCAAGAATATTTAACAACAAAATTGCCTGCTAAAGATTTAAATTTCACTTAACTTTATTTGAACAATAAAACAAGGTGTTTATAACAAGGAAAATTATTAAAGATGAAAAGAAATAACTTAAGATCTTATGCTAATAAATACTAAATATCTTAATAAATACTAAATTTTATAGAAAGAAAATATATCCTGTAAACTAAACTTACACGCAAGCCCTCAAATCTCAATTGCTTCGTAGCTACATGGTTTAGTTTTAAACAGTTCGCATTTTTTACTACACCCTCAATTCACATCTTTCTCATCCTAGTTTGCCAAAGTAAGGAGCCCGCCACTTTATGGTAGCTCGCCAATCTTAGAGGGTTCGCTAATATTAGTGTGTTCACCAGTTTTACAAGTGCTAATTTGGGGTAGTTCACCATACCGAGAGGGTTTGCCAATCTGATGAGCTTTCATGGATGGTGCTACTTCGTAACAGTTGTGTTAAAAGTTTATTGATATATTATTGATATATTTTTCTTTGAATTATTAGAATTGTGTATTAAGATATAAAATTCAACATTATATTTTGATTATTTTGTACTGTATGTTTATTTTGCAGTGCATATTTATTTTATTAGAATTATAGGATGATTAGAATTGTTAGAAATGTGATTTAAAGTAGTTTTGGTAGTGTATGTTTATTTTATTTTGTAATAATAATTTGTTTATTTTTAAGTATAACATTGAACATTAATATTTTTTATTTTGTATTGTATGCTTATTGAGATAGTTTTGGTAGTGCATGTTTATTTTATTAGAATTGTTAGAATCGTGATTTAAGATAGTTTTGGTAGTGTATTTTTATTTTTTTTGTAATAATAATTACGAAAATGGGTTAGGGAAAAAATAATTGTTGTTATTTTTATATTGTTTATTTGTTCAGTCAATGATTAAAATTTTAATTGTTTGTGCAGATAACGAAATATGTTCTTTTATTACAGCAACTGATCACACAACAATGATGATTCATGTGTCAGTAAAAAATGTGTTATTTTTTATTCACGAGTATATACATAAAGTTGCTCGTAATTTTTTATTTAATTAGAAGATTTTAACTAATGTTGTAAATTAATATGGTTAGGACGAGTACCGATTGTTGAGAACGCATGACCATGGTTCGAGCTATCGATCGAATGAACGAATTGTCCTACCTATATGTCGCCGAATTTGGATTAGCGATATTGATTTGTGTGTTTGAGTTGAGGGTCGACTTAATATCAATATTGATTGAGTGGTGACACTCAGAGGCACACACCTTTCATTTGTCATGTGGGAAATGCACCATCACACTAGAGGATGTCGCACTGCAATTACGGCTACTCGTGGACAGTAATGCGGTAACCGATTCAAGCAAAGTAGAAAAACCTCGTGGAGCTAAATTTACGAATTTAAAATTTTCGTGGTTGAAGGCAAATTTCGAAACATTATCACGTAATGCGATTTAGAGGGAGAAGATGTGCGCTGCTCAGGCATACATACTGCAGCTTATAAGGGGTATTTATGACGGACGCCAATAATAATAAAGTCCACTTGATGTACTTGCCTCTCATTCTTACAATTAGGGATCAACAATACTAGCAACGTTGTATTGCGAGTTTTGTTGAGCAAAAAAGCACAAAACACGAGATATAAGTGGGTGTCTGGTACTGCTATAATCCTGGGCGCTATACAAGATGCCATTTCTGGCATCAGTGGATCACCAAGCACATGTGTTCCCACTTGTGAGTAGGTAAAAAAATTGAAACTTGGATCAAGAACTTTTTTTTATGAAAATATGTTCTGACGAGTTTGTTTTATTTTTTAAATGGTACACTTATCTAAATATTGGGAAGTCTGAAACACTCATTGTCTACCAATAGAGGATAGAGGCATACGTCGGGGGGTAATTTATTTTCATTAAATAAAATTATTTTAATTTCATGTAATTACTTTATTTATATAATTATGTTATTATAAGTATTTTAATCATGTTATTAACCATGCAATTTGTGTGGATGTCATATAATGTGTCAGACGTTACGCTTGTCATTCCTTCGCCGGCTAGCGCCTGCACACTTGTGTGGTGCATTAACTCACCCGTGTTGAATTTTTCAACAGCGGAATGATACAACAGGGATCGAATGTTGTGTCAATTCGGGTGCCGTCAAGATATTCCAGACTTTCCTATGCATTTGAATGATGATGTTTATGGAATTAATAAGAGAAGGAAAGATATAAAGATTTGGACATTAGAGCATAAAGAATATATTCTGTTGTGGAATGCCAGGTTGGAGAGAATGCCTTAATCTCTATAACGACTAGATGTATCTATAAAGCAACATGATATGGATTTTTGGCCCATGTCAATGTGGCTCCACCATTGTACTGGTTTGAACATGCAACGTTGAGATCGATGTTAAAATCGTGCACAGGTGATCTCTTATCGACAAACGCTCTAGGAACCTCCGTACATGGGTCTTCAACTCCATATTGTTGACTTAACGGAGTTACATATTCAACGAGCTCCGCATCGATTAACTCAGCAAACAAGTGAATAGATTCAGTGTTCACCTTCTTTGGTGGGAAATACAATGCGACCATTGTCTCGACGTCGTCATTGTCTAAAAGTTACATCTTGGTAAATTTGATAGAATTTGATGAAATTGGAAATTTATAAAATAATTTCGACATTCTCTTTCCACAATGTCAATAAATTTTTGCATTAATCTTTTCTTTCATATCATCGATAGACACATTCCTATCGAACCTTATTCCTATTTTTGACGAGTTTCAATAATACAATTAACAGTTGTTTCTAAAATAACACCATCGAAATGAATACTTGCAAAAGTTTGACTCTTCATTTTTCTTTCTGAAACTGTTCAAAAAAAATATTTCTACTCTTCTAAAAAAATTTCAAAAAAATACAATTTTTTTCTTTTCTTCTTTCAACTAAAAAAATTTCTCTAAACTCTAAACAAACTTAACTTTTTTTTTTTACATGTGGTTGGGGGGACCTTTTTTTTTTTCAACTTCTGTGTGGGGGTTGGGAGACCAAACCCAACTCGCTTTAAAACTTTTATATATATATATAAATCATTTTTAAACAAAAAAGGTGGAAACTGAATTTAAAATCGAACCCATGACTAAGTTGTTACGTCGGTGGTAGGTGGCACCATTAAAAAATATGTTTTTTTCGGCACATATTCGTACTTTTAAAGGGCGTATTTGTTATATGATATATATTGGTGTCGTCGATTGCTCAGGCGACATAAAAAATTATTTTTTTTAAAATTAATCATTAGTGCAATTATTGGTGACAGGTGAGATTGGTGTCATCGATTGGTTAGGCAACATCGCTTTTTACTGTTTAATTTGCCTAATTTCATAAATAATGCCTCTATTATCTCATTTCAATAATTATTTTTTTATATTATTTATGTAAAAATATCAAGATACTTCCCTTAACAATAATAAATAATTTTTTCCCCATGCCCTAATTTAATAACCATCGACCCATTCTGTCTCTTTGTATTTATTTATTTTCATCCCTGGGAGTGAACCAGACAATAATTATTATCCATTGCTTGGCCTAAGTTGAGCAAAACTACTACTTTACTTGGGTGAAAGTTATCCCATGGCTATTTTGGTGATAGAGACACCAACGTTATTTTTTGTGGGTAAAAGTTAGTACAGTCAATGGCTATTTTTAGTGGGAGAGAGACCAAGGTTGTGTTGGGAGGAGGGAGAAGAGAAATAGCTTTTAGGGAAAAAATGAACTCGATTTATATTAAATTTTATTTTCTTTCACTTTTTTTTTATGTTTCATCACATAATAGTGTTTATTTAGTAATTGTAAGTGATTAGTGGTTTCAACACATTCAAGTATCCTAATTAAGTACATGCATGACTATTAAACATATTCATTAAATACAAGTATTTGTAAGTATTGAGTAAGTATATTTTAGAATATTACAAATTATAATATCCACCGCTTCCCTTTAATTTGAACTTTTCTTGATTACGTCTAATTTTCCATGCATTTTTCAAAAACCTTTAACTTTGAGAGGTTTTATAAAAATACCCACCACTTGATCTTAAGTCTTCACAAACTTAAGCTCCACGTCCTTCTTGGCAATATACTCCCTGATAAAATGATATCTTGTGCCTATATGTTTGCTTCAATCATGGAACATAAAATTTTTCTCGAGCGCTTGTGTAGACTTATTATCAATGCAAATTTTGGTACTCCTTGTTGCAAGTGAAGTTTTTTCAACAATCCTCTAAGCAAGATAGCATGACAAGTAAATATTTCAACAGTTACGCCCGGGCAACAAGCAAGGATCGAGGAGAAGATCATTTCAACCGGTCTGTGAGCACTGTGGCAAAAGACATAGCGGGGAGTGCTGGAAAATTTCAGGAGCATGTTTAAAATGTGGCTCTAAGGATCACATCCTTGGAGATTGTCCTAAGAAGACAGTTATTGAATAAACTAGCAATGTAAATCAAAACCTAAATAATCAGACTGAACTTCGGCTGGTTGGTTTTACTAATTTGGTTTTTTTTTATACCATGCTTAGAGCTAGGGGTTAGTATTTGATTGAGTTGAATCGAGTCAAAAAAATTTGAGTTAGTCGAATTGATGAATCCTATTTTAACAATTGAACTCAATTTGAAATTTTTTCGAATCAAATCGAGTTAACAAATATACTCAATGTTGTATTTACATGGATTGATTATTTAATTAGTAAATGAAGTACAAGATTATTTAACTATATAAATAATATAATGGTTTTGTCTTTTAACTTGATGGGTAAATATTTATCAAAACGATATAATTTTGTCTTTTTAATTTGAATTTTCGAATAATTCGAATTGTGTAATTCATATTCGAGTTAAATAAAAAAAATTGATTTTTATTCGAGTTGATCCGAATAATTCGATTAACTCAAACTATTTAATTCAAAATTTGAATTCTTTTATCGAGTTTTTTGAATTAATTAAAATTTTGTTCTTCCCTACTTAGAACTATTCATATTTCTTACCTTTTATTTAATTTCTTTCTAAATATTTAATAATTATAAAATAATAATTTTGCTTCTATATTTAATCAAAGGGCACATGGAGTTTATCAAAACACACCATATGACAATTTATTCTATGTCAATGATGATATTGGCATTCATATAAGATTAAAAGTTTTAAAAATATGTATAAATGCTAAAAAAATGTAGTTAAACATTTTAGAAAATTTCAAAAAGTAATATAGAATATTATTTAATAATAAAAACATATACTAATATAATTTTTTATTTTTAAATATTAAATAAATAATTTAAATTTCATGAATTAGATCAAAACCAAAAATAAATTTATTAAATAAAATAAAGAAACTTTAAGGTCCATCAATTACTCTAATATAGAGATATTCGTTTGATTTCAAAAAAAAAAAAAAATAGTCCAAGCTTATTTTTTAGTTGACTCAAATTTTTTTTCTAAGATATTTATTGGAGCGAGTTCAGTAACTAATCATTCGTATTCTGTAGATCCATTAGTGATGCTGGTCACAAACTTTAAAATTGCTCCATATCTAAGGCAGGAATTGAACTCTCGACCACTGGTTAAAGAGTTGACTCAATTTATTAGCTCATTTTATTGTTCAAATATCAATAATATATATATATATATATATATATATATATATTATTGATATATTTAATTTTAAATTTTTATTATTTAAATAAAATTCAAGTCAAATTAAATTAATTTAAAATATGAAAATATTTATCTAAACCCAATATAATCTAGGTTAGGATTGAGTAAAGAAATAGAGAAATTGATTCAAACCGATATATTTAGTTTGATTCAAGTTTTGAAATATTCGGTTCAATTTTAAATTGATATTATCATCTAGATCGTACAATTTGATTCGAATTCAATTTTTTTACATAAAATTTATTTTATTCAAATCAAACAAAATTAAAAAAAAGTCATAATAAAATAATAAATTAATTATTTCAATGTCTATATAGGCTCATTCATTAAACAGTATTATTATTATTAAAAACTAGATATGATGATATAAAAGGTTGTATTAAACTCGCGTGGGGTTTAAAAGCGTGGGAGTGATTGCATCATATGTGACGGAATGGTTGTGTAAGCAGCCACCAACAGTAGCATTGTGACACGCAGACAACAAACCAAAGTGGAAAAAGCTAATAAATTTGTCTCCAAAAGCCTAAAGGGCCTAACAGGATGTAAAAACATTGCTTCATACTGTCTCTTACCCCACCAATGCCTTACACAGTGCTCTTTGGGCTCCACCCTCACCCTCCCACGTGACCCTCTCAAACCCAATATATTTTACCACTCTTTTCCTTTTCTTTTTCTTTTCTCAAAGCGCACACATTTTCCATGCAATTTATCTCAACTGTCGACACATTTAAACTATAAACAAAACAATATTATGAAAATTATTTTACCTTATTTTTAAAAAAATAAATGAATAATTTTATTAAATATTGTATTCATTTTTATCTTCATATTTCACGGATCTTTCCCAACATAAGTTGTGGCTGTCCTTGGGGATGTTTCAATCCACGCACTATCCTCAGACAAGTCCACTTACTTGGAAATGTGATTGCAGAGGATATTTTTCCATGTTTTTTTCTTTTCGTTTGGATTGGGTACTAAAATTAGCAAAATTCCAGAAATTATATACTACCCACAAATATATATATATATATGTAGAATACTTGGTATAATAATATTCCATTTTTCCCTACAAACACATATTAATGTCATGATTCTACATTTGGATTTAAGAAAAAGCTTTCTTTTTTTCTTTTTATATAAATGGAATTAATTGACCCTAAAGGATATATCTCATCTAATCTGGCAAGCTGATTTCATCCAGATCATCCAATGATAGAAACACTTCATCCAAGCACGACAGCTCTGTTCCATCATCTTCTTCTTCACTACAACTTCTTTCGTATACTCGACAAACCACCCATTTGCTATAATCCTATAATATAGGTCAACAGGGCAAAATTATTTAATAATAAAATACAGCACTAATACTTTAGGTACTAAGTGATCAGAAAAGTGTTATAATTAGGGTCTAATGCTGCTCCTAATCCTTGTACTCTTTGCATGATTAAAATTTAGCCTATTGCTTTCAATTTCAAAAATTTAGTCCATTTTTTTTTATAATTGAAGTTCAATTGATAACATTGTCAATGTATTTAATTACGTATCATTTTCAAAATTAAAAAAAAATTACTCATGCGGCAAATTTAACAATCTCGGTTTTCCACGTGTGAGTATTAGCCACACGAGCAATTTTTTCGGTTTAAAAAATACCACTTAATTCAAATTATTAAATAAAAAAGAATAGAGGGACTAAATTTAAACATGCAAAGAGTAGAAGATTCATGAGAAAAATTAAACCAGGGTACTAACAATTTTGGAATGTTCTCCTCTACGTTTGGATGATCGACTACTGGAGCTGGAATCGGAATCGGGGAGACGATATTCTTGCATTATCCAATTGGTTTTGATACCGGCGGGACCCGATTCCCCAATGTAGAAAACGAAGTATTTTTTCATCCCAACTTTCTTGCTGCTATTGCTATTAACCACAGGCTCATCTATTCCCATTGGCTTCCAGTACCCTTTGCTGGTGTTCCTGTTTTGCGTCCTCCTGCTGTAGTAGTACCACTGGTTCCCCTCTCCCAATGCTTTACCTACGTTTCATTTCCACCATATATGTTGAAGGAATAAAAGGAAGGTAATATATATATATATATATATATATATATAGAGAGAGAGAGAGAGAGAGAGAGAGAGAGAGATAATACCATCAAGTTCCCAGGGATCATATGGATAGAGGTCAAGATCAGGGATGACATCAGGGTGGCAAGGCAAGAGGGCGGCCTTACGTTGAAGGAAATGAACCACTAGCTCTTCATCTGTTGGATAGAATCTGAACCCCGGTGGCAGATTAACATTGCGATTATCTCCCATATCTATACAAACAACACAAAGAAGATGAAGGGAAGAATAGTGAAGAAGAAGGATTTGTAGTGGGGTGATATTTATAGTGTGGGTGAGGATTAACTATTAAAGAGAGAGAGAGAGAGGAGGAAAGCATATTAAAACAAATGAAAGAGAAGAAGAGAGAAAGTGACGTGAAAAGGAAGGTGGGCTTCATCATAAATCACGAATGACCAAGTTTATGATTTATTTTGGTGCTCTCTCTCTCAACTCTTAAGCTTTCTCCCATGGCGGCGGCTAACGGAACGCTGTGTAGACTTCCAAGCAACGATATCTGCTATGTTAGCTCTAAGATAGGCAACCTAATGGAACTGAATCACACAGATTTTATTTCATACGATACGCACACATGTTATATTATTCCAAATAGACTAAAGTTATACATCAATTTGATATTAGTATCGAGTTCACTTGTAACAGAGTTTAATGGTATAGAAAGAATGATGAAATGGGGTGGGGGCATCATCATACTTCATGCTTATATCAAGCATCTGCTATCATACACGTGGCATACATGAAAATGGGTTTGGTCGTGGACCATAAATAAAAACATGAATGGACCCACAGCTTGGTTTAGGAGTGTGGCTATGTAGCAATAATAATAATTAACATAATTATTGATACAAGTAAATGACTCCTTTGGCATGCCTTTTGTTTATTCTTCTTCTCCGACAACCCAAGAAAACAGCAATCAATTGTTTAAGAACTAAGATCTACACAAAAATAAATAATTAATTTTTTTTTTTTAAAAAAGCTCTAAATGTAAACAGCAATCAACCAATTCCTTAGGAAGGGAGTGAGGGAGTTGAACTGATATTGTATGGGGTCAGAAATATATAGTCCCCACATTTATTTTTTATATAAATTAATAATTATAATAATTAACCAATTATTAAATCTTAGAAAATAAAACAAGGTGAAGAAATGAGCTGAGAAATGGTGCTACCTTTGCTTATATATTACTTTTCCCAATTCCATGTGAAAACTTTAAAGTAAAAAAAAGTACTTATTATTATGCATCCATCACCCCCACTTGAGGAAGAGGAAGAAGAAAAAGAGTTCGGTTTTTGCACCAAATTAACACACATTTTTTTGTAAGTCATTGTGACTAAGAGAGTTGACTAAACAAAAACCAATACAAATATTGACCTAAACACTAAAGTGAATGTAAGTCAAGTTCTATGATTTATGGCAAAAATTCTTTTGGAATATATATATTATACATTTTATCTCTCTTTTTCCATTAAAATGATCATAAAATGACTAAATGTCATGTATATTTTTATACTTTTAATAAGGTGAAGTAGGGGCAAAGTCAGAAATTTTTTTAGGGATTGAAATAATAAATCATATTAATATCTTTAAAAGTATAAATTAAGTAAATAAATATCATAATGAATAATTTATTTTCATCTCAGTTGGACATTCAAGTTGACAGTTAAAACTCGCTTGGACTACCACATAGGATTGCCGTTAGAAAGGTAACGAAGTTTAACGGCAAAGTGATCACTTCATAACAAAACAATAGCGTAAGTGACTAAAACATAATATTTCAAATATAAGTGACTAAAATATAATTTAAAGCAAAAAAAAAAAAAGAAACTATTTTGTAATTTATCCTTTTTATTATTATAATCGTAATGATACCAATTAAATTAGAACTCAATCAAAATAAAATATTGTGGGTAAATTGTAAGACTAGATTTATAAAGAGTAAATAAAATTTTTGTGGGATATAATGAGACAAGGACTGAGGAGTTGAAGTAAGGAGAAAGACCCCGTAGCCTAGCATAGCACAATCTTTTGGTCCTCACTCCATGTATACATACATATATAAGAAAGCTAGGGGTGGGATTGCAGAAATCCCCCAAAAATAAAAAACAAAAGAGGATACAGTTGCGTGGTGTTGGGGTCATATACATGGAAGGTCATTGGATGGCAGTCGCAACTGAAGCAATGCCAGCCGCTGTCCTACCGCACCAATATTTCTCATCATCTTCTTATCCATCAGTACTAACCTTCTTTATTATTTTTGCTGCTGCTGCTACTGCTGTAGATATCTATTTACTATTTTACATGCGTGTCATTGCTGTTAACCAAACTTGATTGAACATTATCTTTTTGTGTGAAATGAAGGCCAAACAGTCGTATGTTTTGTCTATTTAAGAAGATGGTTCCAATAATTATTAGGTGATGAGGAAGATGATGTTGATGAGGTTATTTAATTTAATTATGATAAGATTTATGTTGAGATGGTAGGTCTAGATTCGGGAGAAGACAACATCATATACAAACTTGAATAACCCTAATAATTGATTATGTAAATCACCTAGGAGAAATTTTAGTTTTAGTTCCATAATCGGTCCAATGGTTTATTTCATTTTAATTGATTAAAATGTAGAATTTTTCAATAGATGATTATTATTATTATTATCAAATCAAGTTGCCTAGCCAACATGACCCATACTTTTTTACATTTTTTATTGAATTATAAATCTACCAAATTTTCCTGGCCATTCAAATATATATATATATGAAGGTAAGTTCCTAAGCTAATTATTAGCATGGAATTGGGTGATGGATTGGGGACTGTTAAATTAGATTAGATTCAAATCGCACATCTTCACCACTTCAACTCCATTAATGAATTTTGTTGGGTCCGCCCTTCAAGCAGAAAATCCATGGTATAAGAACAATGCTTCATATTTAGTGAAAGTGATTTTTAAGAATTAAAAGGGCAGGTCTCATGTGTTTGGAGAAAAAAGCAAAATTATTGTTGTAAACCCTATTGGGTTTAGTGGGTCACCTTTTTTATGAGGTATATATGTATGAATATGACAATTTGCTGTTAACCCATCATCATTCAAAATCACAAGTAATGGAAATGGGAAGTAACTAAGAAAGAGAGAAGGAAAAAATCAATCCTAGCTTTCAACACCATATATACATAATTATAAAAATAAACAAAAAGCTATCACATAAAATATCAATGTCCTAGAAATTAATATATACAAGTAGAAGAATATGAATACACCTGTTATGATACTTATTATTATCGGTTCACAATTTGAATGGTTCTGAGTCGGATCCTACACGATTCACATGTTGAGTATGCACGCTTAATGTGGTGTTTGCAGGAGAAGTACTTATATTCTCTTGCGAAATCACATGTGAGATCATGCATTAAATCGTATAAACATGTGTGTAAAACTTACTTAATACATTACATCAATAAATAATATCCGTATCATATAAATATACAATTTTTTCATTTAAAAAGATAAAAAAAACACCCAACAACACCAATTATGAAAGGGGATTAATGAGAGCCGTAGAATGGGGTTTAATAAGAGGCGTGTTAGACTTTGGAAGTGAATTGCTTTTGGCTTGATGACTGCATATTTATGTCATCCATCTCTCTTTCACTTGAGCTACGGAGAGATTTTGAGCTCCACTTTTCAATGCTTTGACTCCAACAAGAAAAAATGAGAGTAGAAAACCCTGAAATTTGATAAGATTTAGACGCTTCAAAAAATGAGTTTAAATAAAAAAAATTAAGAATATTTAAAATATTGATTGGTTCAATTTTAAATAATAACGATTCGTTTTTAATTTTTAATGTAATTTATTTTTTTATATTAGGTTATTTATAACATATAAAAATTAAATCTATTGTATTATCTTATACTATTGTATTATATTATGTTTTTAATTTAATAAATAAAAAATATATAAAATTATTAACTATTAAATTAAAAACAATATAAATATTTTTCAAAAAATTTGAAATATAATATAGACGGTCTAAAATGAACTTGAGTTGACGAGTTTAAGTAAAATTTTAAATCCATATTTTGAGTCGGGTCAAATTTAGGTAAATATAAAATGTATTCATATCATATTTAAATCAAATTTGAACTCGATTTAATCCGATCCATGAATGTAACATTTATCATAACTATCATCTGTTAAGTTTAGCAATAAAGAAATTAATATTTTTAAAATAACAATTTAAATATAAATTTTATAATTTTATCTTTTGTATAAAAGTTTAACTTGATTTTAGTCTAAATTTAATGTAATTAATTAAAAAGAATTGAGGTGAATCAACTTTAATCATCTCCACTATAACTTTTTTTTTTGGGTCACTTTATTACCTAAATAATAATAATGCTGAGTAGGATTTGGTGATATGCAACAAATGAGAGATGAGAGGGGGCAAAGTTGATCAACTTCTTTTATTAATTTTTGTTATAGTAGAAGTGAAAAGAAAATAGAAGTGAGGCCAAGGAAGTATTTTTAAAAGGAATTTAAAGTGACATTAAAAACATCATGTTTGGTAATGGTATAAAATTGATGGCATGTCACATCTTCATTCTTAGTTGGCATGAATTTATGATTAGCATGCGCTGTTAGATTACTAATCTATTTTGTTTTTTTCCCTTTTTCCATCAGATTGATTGATTTTGTGTGTTGTTTTGGCATGATTCTTCAAAAGGATTAAATTACAAGGAAAATTTACCATTAATTACAATATATTTAAGTAATGGAACATTGGAAATTTAATCTGTCTTAAAGTATTCATGAGATATGTGGATTGAATTTTAGTTTGATTAGTATCGATATTATTGTTAGTGTAGGAGATCGTGAGTTCGAGTACACTGAAACATATTAATCTCCTATTTAAGAACTTGGACCTTCATAATCTTCAACAACACGTGTTTGAGAGATATCATGACTAATTGAGCCTACAAACTAGAAGACAAACGGGTAAATAAAGGTCAACAACTTGGGCTTTGAATAAGTTTCGTTTGTGCTGAGTTCGATTTACTTGAATATAACACATTTGATAAAACTAGAAGCATGATTGACTTGGATACTAAGTCTCCCAATTGACTTTCTTGTGGTGATTTGATTAGCATGAAAGTCTAATTATATTTTGATGATTAAACAGTTATTTTTAGAGATAAATATCGTATTTATTCAAGAGTGTTTTGAAGCTGTCGAAAGATTGATTTATCAACATTTTTATATGATAAATACTGAGGATAATTAATGGGATAATTTGAGCTTTTAGATAAGAGTTTAAACCTATTAAAATATTGTTGATTAACCACTTGAAAATGCCTATAAATAGGTTATTTTGTGCCACACATCAAAAGCAGTTTTTGAAATGTCTTTATCGGCGACTTTGTTATGCTATTGTGGTTATTTTGGGACACTTTTTCAAGTATTTTTTGAAAATTTTAAATAGTGAAATATGTCATTTGGGTAAAACAGGCTCGAGCTTAAATTTTTTTTTAAAAAAATTCAACTTGACTTGACTTATAAACACTCTTAATGATAATAAAAGCTTTTCAAATTTAAGCTATTCATTCAATAAATCCATATTAAATCATATTTGATCAAATATTTTAATTTAATTCAAATTATTTATATATCAAAAATATTTTTATTTAAATATAATCATAAAGTATATAAAATATTATTACAAAATAATTTTTTAAATAATGATATAAAATTTAAACTTATTTGAATTAAATTTAATATAATATTTTATGTAAACTATAAAAATGGTTATTTATGCATGGTTTAAATTATATTTTGGTCATTAAATTTTAATTTGTTACGTTCTGATCACTATGCCGCTATTTGACTTTAATGTTGTAATGAAAATCTGATATGACACAAATTATGTCGTTAAATGCTGACATATTATTCATATCATCACCACAAAATTTAAATACATTTTTTTTAAAATAACCTTTTTATTTTTTTACTTCATTTCCTTTTTCCTTAGTTCGTATTCTTTCCATTCTTCTCACTGTTCTCTCGTCTCTCACATCTCACCCTCTCTAAAACACACTTCTTCTCTCAAGCTTCATCCACACTTTTTAATGGATATAATTGAAAGAGTTGATTAAATATAAATTTAAAAAATAAATCTCATTTTTTTTCTTGAAGGTATTAAAAAAATTAGATTTAATAACTTTCTCATCATCTATCAATTCAAACAAGAGAAAAACAAAAACGTAAACTATAAAAATAGTCATTTTTATTTGTCTCAGATTATATTTTAGTCATTTATGTTTGAAATGTTACGTTTTAGTCACTTATGTTATTGTTTCGTTACGAAGTAGTCACTCTGCCGTTATGCTCAGTTACGTCCCTAATGACAATCCTATGTGATAGTTCAAATAGATTTTAAATGGCAACTTAAATGTCCAATTGTGATGGGAATAGTTTTTTCAATCAAAATAGAAAAGAAAACTAAATGAAAAAGTAGATGATTGGATTGCAACGTAGGATTGTCGTTAGAGAGGTAACGAAGCTTAACGGCAGAGTGACCACTTCGTAACAAAACAATTACGTAAATGACTAAAACGTAATATTTCAAACATAAATAACTAAAATATAATATGAGATAAATAAAAATGACTATAGTTTATCCAAAACAAAATAATTGCAGATTTATCATAGCAATAGTCAGAAGCCCAACTTGAATTTGCAATAAAATTCCGCAATATCTGATACTATAGCAAACCTCTCAAACAATGTCGCTTTCACCACTAACTTTCAATCTCATTCAAGCCACCCCAACAACATCATTCACTTATCAAATAAACCTATATTCAAATCAACCAAAAAGTCAAGCAAACAACCATCAATAAGCACAAAAAAAAACCCCACATTGAGCCCAAGATCAGACTTCTAACAAAGAAAAATGTGTCAAAAATAGAAGAGAACATCGAAAAAAAATAAGGGTCAAATTCGGGTCAAGGGGTTGAAGGTACTCCTACGACTTGCTTGCCAATCCTGGCGATCAGAAAGAGGTATCGGTGAGGAGGAATACATATAAAAAAATGAGCCAATTTAACGACAGATGATGGAGATCCGAGCTTGGGTAATTCAAAAGTTACGTTTTATGTCTAAGGATTTTTAATGGGTTTTGAAGAAAATTTATTGGAGATTTGTGAAGAGGCAGTCGAGGGAGCAGTTCAACGGATGTTCGTCGGAGGCAACGCTGGTGACGGCATCGGAACAGGCGGCCAGTGATCGTGAATGAAGCTCTGAGAAAGGGAGAGTGTTATAGAGTAATGCTAAGTAGAAGAAAAAAAATAGAGCAATAAAGAAAAAGGAAATAAAAGAAATAAGTTAATTTTAAAAAACATGTTTGAATTATGTGGTGATGACAAGGATGATACATTAGCATTTAATGGAAAATTTTGTGTCATATCAAACTTCTGTTACATCCTATAATCATACACGGAGGAAATTAGAAAATATTTTTAGGAAGGTTAAAATTAAATTATAATTTTTATAATAGTAAATATATAATTTTTAAAAGATTAAATTAAAATTTTATTATTTTTAAGGAAGTTAAAATATAATTTTATTTTTATTAATTTAAAATTTTAAAAAAATTTAAGGACTTAAATAAAAAAAAATTTATTTTAAAGGGGCCAGAGTTTTTGCCAACCTTTGTGATTTCGCCCCTGTAATCAAATAATGGCATAGTAATCAAAATATTACAAAATTATAATATTAGTGATCAAAATATAACAAATTAAATTTTAATAACCAAAACGTAATTTAAACGATACATAAATAACTATTTTTTTTTCCAAACTTAAATGAAAATGGAAATTGCTTATAATTGAAGAAAAATGGTAATACGAAGATGGACGGAGTCTCGAAATTCACCCCAAAAAATGAAAAATTTCCCAAGTTGGTAGTAAAAAAGAAATTAGATATGTGAGGTTTCAAACTTTGATGGCATGATAAAGTTTGTGGTACCCTATTTGCTAGACAGGTTTGAGGTTTGCTTTACCTCCAAGAAACTTTGCCATTTCCGATTTTGTTAATGGAAGTATAATACTTACACATCCTTGGACACAAAGCACTAACTTGGCCGAAGGAACCGAGGTCTAGGTCTACCACTAGGACTAGGACTAGGACTAGGGGCCAACCAGTATGGAGGCTGGGTTAGGATGCTATCGAACCCAGACACCCCCATCCTGAATTTAATATTTATCAATTTCACTCTACCAGCAATGCAAACAATGTATTTTTTTCAATTTTCTTTAAAGTAGATTATGAAAAAATCACAAGGAATTGTTGATACAAAATTTGATTTGTAAAAGAAAAAGATGGTTCATGCGATGACATTGAGAGTCGGAATGTGATAGCTAGATATGAAGGAAAGCGCTTGGAGGTGCCAGAAGGATTCCGGCCGAATTTTGGCATGTAGGAAATGATTGAACCAAGCTATTTATACCCTCCTTGATAGGTCCCAATGGTGCAGAGAGACTGCAAGCTGAATCATGGAGGCTCCAACACATGTATTTAGAAGGATGTGTTGTTCAGTATTTAATCAAGATAAAATCACTTTTAAATTATTTAAAATGTTGTTTAAGTTATCGGCACATTGTATTTTAAACGAGAGAACTCAAGCTTGATATTATTCGAATCAATAATCATGAATCCTTATCGAGAAGAACTAATTGAAAATTTGCGGAAACTTTGACAACAATAATCAACGATGGCATTGGTACAAGGCAGAAAAAAAAAAATTTATACCCAATTGTAAGAATTTGTCGTGGTGATATGGGGTTCCCATCATTTTCTTCATTGTTTCAGACAACTTCTGTGCTTTAAATTAATTCCAGATTTCCAGTTCTGTAAGTTTTGCTTTCTCTCTCTGTGGAATCCAAGACTATCCATCAACACAGTTTTATGGCAAATTCAAGGAGACCAACACAAAACAAGGAATTTATCCTTCAATTCAGTCCTACACTAAACAACCCCTCCAACTTTTAAAAAAAATATCAATATCTAATATTTATGTTATCCAAATTCAGATGGTATAAGTTTAGTCTTTCTAAATAATTTGGTTATACACAGTTTCCTATAGTAGAGTATGTTAACTTTCCAAGTTTCAAGTTTTCTATGATCTAATCAAAAATATTATCTTTTAAGTTTATCAAAGTAGACTAAAGGCATCACAGTATAAAGCTTTCTCCTAGAGAAAGGAAACCATTTAATTCTCAACTCAGCTATGGAAGCACTTGGTTTATTGTTCCACCTGCTCCTTCTAGGCCTTTTCGTCCATGCAGAGATAAATTTCACGTTCAACGGATTCCTCAAAGCAAACGTGACAACGGAAGGAGCTTCATTTATCAAGCCCAATGGGATATTGGCATTAACAAACGATTCGGTGCGACTTATCGGGCATTCGTTCTACCCATCTCCGATACGATTTAAGAAAAGCAATCCCAACAGAACTGAAACTGCTGTTACATTTAGCACAAACTTTGTATTCTCTATCAGTCCAAAGTACCCTGAGATTGGAGGTCATGGTCTTGCCTTTGTTCTCATGCCTACCGAAAAGCTGAGAAGTCTTCCAAACCAATACTTAGGCCTTCCGAATGACACCGACAATGCTCATTTTTTCGCGGTGGAGTTTGATGTAGTCCAGAACGTTGAACTTCGAGATATCAATGATAACCATGTAGGAATAGATATATCCAGCCTGATATCCAACATATCTGAGCCAGCTGCTTACTATTCCTCCAATGACAACCAGAGCAACTCGATCGCTCTCAAGAGTGGGGAACCTGTTCAGGCATGGATTGAATATGACAGCAACAAGATGCTGATGAATGTTTCAATATCTACTTGTGGCATGCTGAGACCTCGCCGCCCTTTGATATCATTCCCCATTGATCTCTCATTGGTGCTAGATGAGTATATGTATGTTGGCTTCTCTGCTTCCACTGGCTTGCTGACGGCCTTACATTATGTACATGGCTGGAGCTTTAGTATTGAGGGAAGGGCACAAGATTTAGATCCAAGAAAGCAACGATTTCCGAATAGTAGGCCTAATAAACTGATGCACAGCAAGGGATTTGTAGTAGGTATCACTTTATCGAGCATTACTCTGATTTTCCTAGCTATCATTGGTGTTATTCATATCATATTCAGAATCAGAGATGGAGATGAGATTATGGAGGATTGGGAAATCGAATATAGAGCACATAGATTCAAGTACTCCGAGCTCTTCTACGCAACAAGAGGGTTCGGAGAGAAAAACCTCGTCGGTTCTGGAGGGTTTGGGAGAGTTTATCGGGGGCTGATTCGTAGTAGTGGACTAGAAGTGGCAGTTAAGAGGGTGTATGGTGGTTCTCGTCAAGGAATGAGAGAATTTGTTGCTGAAATTACGAGTATGGGGAGGCTTAGGCACCGGAATCTTGTACACTTGCATGGCTGGTGCCGGAAGCAAAACGAGCTCCTTCTCGTTTATGATTACTTCCCCAACGGGAGCCTGGACAAGCTTTTGTATGAAGATGGTCCACTGAAGGGAAAAAACCTTACTTGGGACCAAAGGTACAAGATTTTAACTGGTATTGCACATGCATTGCTATATCTCCATGAAAATTGCAATCAGAGAGTAGTTCATAGAGATGTCAAGCCAAGCAATGTCCTGATAGATGAAGATCTAAACGCAAAGCTCGGGGATTTCGGCCTGGCCAGAACTTACGAACACAATAACGATCCACAGACCACACACATTGTTGGTACACTTGGGTATTTGGCTCCTGAGCTCACAAGGACTGGGAAAGCCACCACAAGTACTGATGTCTATGGTTATGGTACGCTTATGCTTGAAGTTGCCAGCAGAAGAAGACCGATTGAGCCCCAGAACGGTGCTGATGAGCTGGTGCTGGTGGATTGGGTGAGGGAGTTGCATTCTCGAGGAGAGATCACCCGAGCCATCGATCCCACACTAAAAAATTATCATTCAGGTGAAGCTCAGCTGGTGCTTACCCTTGGTCTTTTATGCTGTCATCCCCATCCTGATTACAGGCCCACCATGAGAAGAGTTGTGCAACTTCTACTAGGAGATGCCACCCTTCCTCCGCTACCCCGTGATATTCATATGGAAGTTCCTATTGCAATAACAGAGTATTCGGATACCTTTGGTGATGATTCCGAAAATCCTTCTAGCCAAAAAATGTCTTCATCCTCAAGTAAGAATGGTTGGACAATTGGTCACACTACAAGAGTTACCTTCTAGATCATCTTATCATGACAAGGAACCATCAAATATGACTGTAAAAAACAAGGCATGAATAACACTAAATCATTGCTATGAGTATATGACAGATTTAACGGATTATAAAAACAAAAAGTGGAAATTCATGTCCATCCACTGATTCCCTAGCTTTTAATTTTCCTTATTTGCTTTCAAGCATCATATCCATGTCTACCATATAAGATCCAGTAGTTGCAGCATTTTAAACTTTTTATGGCAAATTCACCAGAAATGTTGACTTGTGATGAATAACATGGCAACTTGACATCTTTCTTTAACTTCAGTTTTCTATCAATCATCCAATTTTCATTGTTCAAGTACAGTAAATATGTAACCAACCTCTGACTGTAAATTAATCTTCATTGTGTTCAATAAGTTTATGAAAATAAGTCCACAAAATATTTTCTTTCAACTTCAATGTCAAAAAAACAACTATAAAGTCGAGGGAACTTCTCAAGGAAATAGTTAAGAATAAAATAGATGAAGAAAATACTTTTATACATATAGTGAACCAACATAGTTGGCATGAGATTATATCAATATTAGTAGATTAAAAGATAACAGTAAAAGACAAAACATTCATTAATCAAGTAATTAATTTTTCAAGTAAAAAATATGCTTAATTTAAAAACAAATTAAATGATTGGTATCCATGTCATTTCAAGCAAACAATTCTATCCTGCACACACCTAAGTGATTGATTATGTTATCGAATTTTGACCTGAATCAATCAGCACAAGCAGGTGACAAACTTGGTACTTTCTGACACGAACTAAGTTGCTGATGTATTACCTTGAATTTCTCTTTGAGCCTATTAATCTGCAAAATCACCAGTCCGTATAACACATAAATTGGAAAAGAAGCATGTCAAGATTAACATTTGTAAAGGAAATTAAATAGATTTGGAATAATACCCTTTTGAGATCAATCTCTGTATCTCTCTTTTGTTGGCCCAAAGAGTGTCGCAGATTGCTGATGTTAAATACATTATCCATGTCATCGGAAAATGCAGATTCTAGGTCTTCCCGGAGAAGTGCAGGTAATTTGTCCACAACTGGCATTAGAAGAAAGCAGTTGAACTGCAAAACATTGAGAAAAACAGTGAGGGAAAAAATCAAACAACCAGACAGTAATGACAAGTTAGTAAAATAAAAATGAGTGTTCCGTTTATATGCATTTAGCTAATGAGAAATCAGCTTAGGATGGCAAGTGGCAACAATAGCATAACATCAAATAATTAGAAACAAAATAAAAATAAGCAAACCTTTAGTTCAGCAGAGGCCAAGAAGAATTCTCTTATTCCATGAAATATCTGTTGTACCAATGCATAAACAATCCTTTCTGATGAAGGACCAAGTCTCCGGTTCCAAAGTGTGCTATCTAGAAGGTCAGCAAGTTTTGTTTCTGCTGTCTGAGCAGAAGAGCCTGAATCAATGCCTGAGGATAGAGGAACTTGCTTTATATCTGCTCTTAACTTTGTCTCATGCTTCTCTGCAGAAACAGACCCAAGCAATGACTCTTGGGAATTTCCAGGAGATACAGAATTCACTGCCACACTGGATGGCTCGGTTCCACTAAATGAGTCTAAAAAATGACGTAGCCCAGCCCGATTCTGAAAATTCAACATATGGTGCAAGATGAACAAACAGCTCAGATGATCAGAACATATGCATGTTATTCTAAATTCAAGAGTTGATGAAAAATCCTAAAGCAACATGGGACAACCAGAAAGAAAATAAACCATAAAAACCATGGAGGAATTGCAAGAATTGTTTTTCTTTAGCAAGCAGTAACAGTAGACACGTAATTCTTAAATTGGACATGTGAATCAGCCATGGCCA
Source organism: Gossypioides kirkii (assembly GCA_005610355.1). Classification (NCBI taxonomy): domain Eukaryota; kingdom Viridiplantae; phylum Streptophyta; class Magnoliopsida; order Malvales; family Malvaceae; genus Gossypioides; species Gossypioides kirkii. The sequence goes on from CP032246.1 coordinate 38,681,051, forward strand.
ATTCCACCATACAAGTCCAGAGATATTAGACTTCTTTATAGTAAATTTTAAGATTAACTTTAGAGGCTTCACTTTCATGAAATAATATGTGCTCATAAGTAACTGACCTTGTTGTGGAGGGACCAGGATACGTAACGGGTTGTGCTTACTAAATCCTCCAAGCATCTGCAGCAAATATCAAACACCGGGTAATATTTGGTGATTAAGAGGCTTCATCATCTTTAATTTATTAATTATTAGAATGTATTTTTATGGCTTACAACGGTCGATAACTTAATGAGTCAACCAAAAAACACTTTCCAAGCAAAATCATTCTTTGTTCAGTACCTCTACTAACAAAAAATTTATACGAATAATGGCAACTGGAATAAATTATCAAACTATGCATCGCAAATTAGCTTTAACGAACATAATTGGGTTGCAATAAAGGAAAGTGACCTACTTCTCACGGCAAGCTCTTTCAGTAGATTCAGCAAAGTTGTTGAAAGCAGTAGCAACACGCCTGAGAAACACCTCATGGCCACTTAAAAACTCTCCATCTTTCTGTCGGAAATCAGGAATATTCAAAAGAATAAACCATAATAAAAGAAGTGCAATACTTAATTGCATGATAGTCCTAGACTCTGGGGAAGGAAAAAAAGCGCACAAACCTGCATAAGATATATGGAGATAGGAAGTAATCTCTTCAGAATGTACAAGAGCCTACAACCCAACTACACAAGGAAAACAAATATCTCATTTAGAACACCAGTAACAAAATCTACCAGACAAAATCAAACTTTTATTGTCAAGTTGGTTGTATGATATGATGCCTTGCACCTTTTGACCATGATACATCCTCCCCACTCATATGCCTAGAAAGTAATAACTCATATGTCAAGTCAAGGACAATCACATAATGTCCACCTTTTTTTGCCTTATTACAAGTTTGGTTAGAGAGGTAAGAAACTGGAACAAAAGGATACCTTATTACAAAGCCAATGGCACCCAGTTGAAAAACCTATCCTTTATCTGCTTATCAAAGACCCCAAGCAAACACATTCCTCTCCTAAATGTTATCAACCAGTAATTTTTGGTGCAAGAACTGAATGGATCGAGAATCTAACTAAGAGGTTTTCCATCATTTCAAAAACTTAATTTTCAGGTTTTAAAGTATTTCGCAACCATTAATTGAGTTAACAACAAGAAAGCAACAGAGAAACATGAAAAGAAACTGAATAACTGAAAGGTACAGATAGCTAATATCACTTTTCACCTGATGGAGGAAAGGTTCATAAGTGTCACGAGCCTTTGAAACCGCTATAACACAAGCTGTCCTGATTTCCAAAATAAAAGGTGGAAACAAAAAATTCGAACTGTTTATTGCACATGAAATGAAAACAAACAATTAGCAACAGAAAGACGATAAGCCATAAATAGATCCTACCTTGAGTAATTTGTTCCATCATGAATATCTTCAACTCCACAAGCATTGACAATTTCTTCCCTTGTAATTGGTGGGCATTTTATCCCTCCCACAATAAAGCGGAATTCAGCCATGGCACGATGATATTGTGCGCCTCCATAAAGACGCATTCCAGAATTCTTAAATACCAATGAAACCCACATGAGCAGAATCTGGGAAAATTTTCTAACTCACAAATTTCCATCCATTTTATGTATGGGGGAATTAAGGAAGAAAGGAAAATACCTTTTCCAAACCAAGAGATCTATGAATTCTATAGAAAAATCAACTTAATTTAGAGAATAAATCTCCGGCCAAAAGAAAAGGATTGAGATTGAAGAGAAAAGCAAACTTGACTGGTACATTAGTATAACTAAAACAAGAAATACACTGAAAATTCCAGTTTTCAAGAATATTTGAAGTCAACCATCTCTTTAGCTTACAGGTATTATCTTTACTTAAATTAGAGATTATAAGGTCTGGCCAAACGATAGGATAGAAATTGAAGTGAAAAACAGACTTGATTGATTACATCGTGGACATTAGTACAACTAAGACAAGAAACACATTAAAAAAATCCAGGTTTCAGAATATCTAAAATTAACCATCTATTTAGCTTACAGGTATTATCTTGTGTGGCAATTGAAGACCATCAGCACCCACAAACGCTCCTCCATTAGTTCTCTCATCTACTAGTGTTTCCCCTGTAATAAGTCACATTGCATTACTGTTAGTGATCCAACATCACAGCTGAGAACAACTTAATTTATAAAAACAAGTGATATCTTCAAAAGAAATATTTCAAGTACCAAATTTATCTGGAGGTGCAACAACTGTCCCTTTCAGTAGCAGCGACAACTGTGAAATAAAGCGTATTTAGGTCAGAATGCATAACATGAACTGGAATGACAATTTTGAACTTAATGTCAATATCTTCTATATTTATTTGAATTTTTATGTGAAATTTCACTGATTCAAAGGAACGGTATTTAAAGCCTGATATGACCTTTAAGGTGTCCCACGTTATTTGCAAAGCAAGCTGAAATAAGGTATGCATGCAACAGAAAGAAAGACATGATAATACATATAAACCTTGGTTAGGAATAGATCATGAAAAGCTCTTCCTTTTTCCCTCAATTTCACTTCATCCAAAGTGCTGCATGTGAAGAAAAGAATGAAAAGATTATGGTGAATTGGTGAAGAAGAAACTGAAAGCAATGCAACCAGAAATATAGGATTGAGCCAAGCTCTATAAAACAAAAATAATAACAGTAAAACCATTAATATATATTTGATTCTGCACACTGCAAATCATCATCTTATTTAAGTAGTCAAACAGCTTTAATAAAATCCATCAAAATTGCTAAAAGAAAAAAGCTCAGCAAGCTTAACAACAAACCTGAGTTCTTTATTTATTTCTGTCAACTTTCTTGTGGTGCTGTGGTACTCCTTCTCAAGAAGCGGAATGATTGAAGGAACGCTATCCATATACCTTGCAATTATATATTTCCAAATTTAATTTACACAGTAAAGAGTCTCAATATCCTTGTTTTAAGTTTATCTGAATGGGAAAAAGGAGCATGCATACCTTTTCTGTAACAATTCTTCCAGAAAAAGCCTAAGTTTGCTTACACCTATTCTACTTCTTTCTTGCTTTGACAATTGTCGACCTAATTTCTCCTCCAAAGATGCTATGTCTTGCACCTCTCTCGATATTATTGCCTACATTAGAAATCAAACAGTGGGGAATGAATGGATCAACTTGGTTTAAATCTCAATACAACATAGTGTACAGCATCAAGATAGTTAATATTTTAGATTTATTGTGACTACTTCAAAAAAAAATTCCTTAAGCTTTTTGCGTTATGCCCGTTTTAGGGATGACGCTTTAAAGACTTCCCACAGAAAACTAGACTACCCACCATAAAAGGAAGGAAACAAATATTAACAAGCACAAGTTACAAAAGAAGCAGAAACTTCTCAGTATCATAACCAACTCCATGACTTTACTGCAAGCAGAAGCAAACCTGTTTAAACTCATCATTTGATCTGTAAACAGAGTCATGCTCGGAACCAACTCTTCCAGAAGGCACTGATGTAAAGAACGGAGAGTCACCCAATATGAAGCCATCAAGTGTACATGCAGGTGGAGAGAGAAAAACTTCCACATCTGAAGACCGTGCAAACTGAGGAATCTTGGTATCAAGCTTGGTAGAGACAACAACAGTTCTTGAAAGCTCTGGATCAATCTGACCAAGTATCAACCAACAAAATGTTAAGCTACGCAACATCGTCAAAACTGAAATACAAAATTTAAATGAATCAAATCCTTTCCTTGCAACTACAAGAGGTAGTTCATAACACCAGAAAACTAAGCAGCTAAAGCTAACAGTATCCATAAATAGGAATGCCATAGATTATATTAGCTGCTAGTTTACTTAAAAGCATTGCATCAACCAAACAACTAAAAACTGCATTGGCTTTGATCCTCTTAAGAACTAGTAACCTGTCTCACATTCTCAACCCTACATTCTTCGAGCTAAAAAGTTAACACTTATAAGCAGTTGGCAGGAAAGTTACATACTTGCATTACAACTCTTCTTGTCATTGCATTACTCCAGTCACTACAATCTTCGAGACATAATATAATGAACTCCTTATGCTGCATTTTTTTCCTCACTATGGACTCCACAGCACGCGCTTGGCTCTGCTTGAACATCACCGCTCGTCACCGGTACAACCGTCACATTACAGAAATGTAAGAAACAAAATTAAGTAGAAACACTTGGTGGGTTGAGAAAACACCTGCAAAGCACGATTCTTTCGAGCCGGAGCAGGAGCAATAAGCCCAGGAGTATCAATAATAGTCAAATTGGGACAGTGTTTGTATTTCACTTTAATGATGATTTCTTTAGCTGAGAATTGACATGGCTCACGTTCCAACCTCATATTTTCAGCTTCAATGTAGGCCTAAAATGGAAAATCACATTGATGGGTTCGTTTAAAAATTTTAAACTCGAATTGCAGCTAGAAAGAGAAAGAAAAAGAATGGGAAAATAAATTGTATAAGAAAACCTGAATATCGGCGAGAGACTTTTCGTGGGCGAGAGTGGGGTCATCGTCAGAGACGAGATGACACAATGGGACGTCGCAAAGAGGGTCGTAAGACATATGAAGAGTGATAGGTCGGCGAGTCTTGGTTCCACCGCCGACGTGGTTGAATTGGAAGCCCATGAGTGCTTCGACCAACGCACTTTTGCCGTCCGTTTGGTGTCCAACGACTAACACAGCCGGTGCGTCGAAGGGAGCCTCTAGCTCTTGAGCTAGACCGTGAAGCTCGTTGTAGGCCTCGTAGAGAGTTGAGTGTGGGTTCAGTGTTTCTTCCTCCATTTCAGCTTCTATTTTACTTGCTTAGTCCTAGACCTTAGGCTTAGCCACTGCTCTGCTTCACAGTAGTCACAGTAGATGTGAATAAAGCGAAACTACCTTTTTTTGGCTTTCAGCTTAGCGGAAATGGATGACTTGAATGCGCTATTCGTCAAATCTTCACCGCAATCCCCCTGGATGATGTGCCACATGGCAGAATTTCATTGTTGTCTTTTTTCTTCATTTTCCAGCTAATTGGGTTTTGTGAGATGTTTCAATTTATTTAAATTGTTTTACCATCAGCCATCAATTCCCCCTCCATTTAGTTATTAAATTATTAAACCATATTTTCATCGTCTTCTTTTATGTTTTACCATTAGGCTAATCGCGCTATTTGGGTTTTGTGAGTTTAATCCATTTTCATGAAGACAAAAATATTAAATGTTAATGAATCAAATTCTATTTTTCCTAATATTTTCTTTTAATTAACGTTTCAACTTTATTTATTATAAATGAGATTTGTCTATTGACAAATTGTAACATTTATCTATTATATAATTACATTTACTTTAATTTTTACAAAATTGAAAATAGTTCATTTATATCAATATAAAACTCAAAATAATTTTATACACTTTCGTCAATTTTTTATGATTTAACATTTTAACAATTCAATAGTTGAATTTACTAATATAGTTGAACTTGTCGTACATATAAAATTTTATTTTGATTTAATATCTCTATCATATAGATTCAAAATATTAACTTTATTAATATATATTTGATGATTGAAATTTTAAAATTAAACTTGTAGTTAGATATTTTTAATTTACTCAAATAAAATTGATACAAAATATGGGATAAGAGATGAGGTAAAACACAATTTGAGATCGTACCAAACAAGTATCTGATAAAAACTTTAACCACCGCTCCATACAAATCAAGACTAATTTACTCAAAGTTTAACATACATAATCTATATAAATAGAATATAAATATGACAATCAGATTGTTAACATATCAATCAATGTTTTTAGACTATCTTATACTCTATTAACTAAATAATAAAATTACCGATCGAGTTTTAGCTCGGTTGAAATCGATATTGTTACTAATGCAAAAAAACATGGATTTAAGTGCATAAATCAAATAAGATAACTTGGCAGCTAAGTAATCTAAACAGAGAGTAATCACATTACCAAACATAATCAAACATTTCTACAACCCAAACACCCTTTAAAAGGATACCATCTTAGTTGTCAGAATAAAAATGAAGTGGAAGCTCTTCAAGCCATGAGCCGCTAAGTGAGCTATGAAATGAAAGTACAAACAGCAATAACCAAGATATAGAGCTAAAAATAAGCCAGGGTGCAGGAAAAAGGGTACTTAAACAAGTACACTAGAACCTGGAAAGAAAGTTGGTTAATGTTTCTGTTACTGTTACTGTTAACCAGTTAGACAGTAGCAACTAACTTACGAGAAATCAATCTTTCTCTGAAAATTCCTTTTAGTTTTCCGTTATTTTCTCAGTATCCAAACATAATCCTTGACTCATTTATCAAGAATCTAACAAAACTGACCGAAAATTAGAACAACAAAAACTTTATGATCTTGGTTTGTAAGTTCCACTGTAATGGTTACGGAAAGCTGTTTATGGTTACTCCTCAATGTTGAGTAGATGACCAAAATTCCTACAGTTTGGTACAAATAGCAAGAAAATATTGATTACACCTTGATCCAAAGCTGAGAATTAAAAAGAGATCATTACTATGGACAAATGGCAGAAAACACTGGCAACCTCTTCTTTGTAGCAGGAGCATGGAGAACATTGTCAATGTATGCATCGATGTCCCCCTTTGATGGTGTTTGGCCAGGAAAGGATGGCAGGGTAACATCAATGCGATCATCTTGAGGTGACCAGTTGGACCCATTGGTGAAAGTGGTGGCACTCGTATCAGGTCTGATGGTGGAGGTGGAGGTGGGGTTGATCTTGCTGGTTTTAGTGTTAGGTTTCATCGTGAAGTTGGTATTCAAGCGGTGATATCAGGTTGGACAGTGGAGAGGGAGTTGATGATTGTCTCTTCAGGCTTGATAGGAGTGCTGAAGTTTGGGCCTGTGTAACCAGGATTGGCAAATGAGTCCTTTTGGGTTATAATAGCAGCAGTTTCAGTGACTGGATGCAAAAGGCGAGGTTTTGAGCTGTATGCGTTTGACACGGTGCTCGCGTATGACTTGTATATCTGTGCCTAAGCAACTCAGAGAGAAACGGGCAATGACCTTCTAGCATTTAAGTACACCAATGTTTTGGTATAGGAATATATCATCAGATACAATTTCTTGGATGCTAACCTCAGATTTGGTCCTGAAAGGCAAACAAGCAGGGCATACCTCCTCCTTTCCATGTGCAAACTGCAAAAATAGTCAAGGCTTCTTCAGTTGATTAGTGAAATTGACACATTTCAGAAGGGTTCAACCAAGCATAAAACAGGGTGGTTAAAGTTGGATCAGATTATGAAAAGGCAGTTTTAGTTAAATAAAACAAAATCACTGGACTTTAACATCTTCACTGGAAGAGGTTTGGAAGCAATGGAAATTGTACAGCAAGAACATGGCAATTGAAATTTACCACAGCTCGTGCTAGAAAATATGCGCCTCATATTCAGTTGGGGCATCTAATGAAATTAAAAGTTCCTAGTTCATGCCTACAAGCTAACATTCACATTTACTATCTAAAATAATTGAATCGTTTTTCAACGAGTCAAATCATGACTTTTTGGTTTTTTCTCAATCAATTTCCGTTTTTCTTGTCAAAAGAAAACTGGAGAAAGAGACCCATTAACCCAAAGTCAACAAATGCAAAAAGACCAATTGATTGGTCATTCACAATATCTCTCCGAAACAGGTGCCAAAAACAGATTCTTACAGCTCAAGTCCCCCTCTTATTCTTTTTTCTTAAAATTGGTTTAAAGTGCCGATGCTCGACCTTTTCAAGTCGAAAATGCTACTTAAATCATCTACCAAATGGAATTATTAGTGAAACTACAACCCTGATGCTTGCCAACAAGCAATCAACTGAACCTCCTTCATTTTGCAAAAGGTTCAGAAAACTAAACAAAGAATTAATGCAAAATATCGTCATTTTAGTATACAAGAAATAGCATAGGCGGAGTTTTATTATAACATTTACGTAATCATGAAATTTCAGTCATATTAGACAATGCAGAAGAGAAATATACCTGACACTTGGATCCGGATCGGCAATGGCCAAACTCTTCCCAAGCCCCGCAAATCTCTGATTTGTAATAACCAACACTTCCCGAAGACGACGAAGAACCAGATCCTACAATGTTACAATCAGAAGCAACAAAAACTTCGTCCATGACAAGCACATCTTTCTCCACCACCTTGAGTGGTGTCTTCTCCGACTGTGGTGAAACCGATGATCTGAAGCTGCTTTTCCCGGAGGAGCTGCAATTGCCACAACTGGAGCGAGAATTGGAGCGTAGGTACTTTATGAGGTTCTCCGGTGATGAATAGTAGCTGCCACGGCTTCTTGCTGGAGTCATCAGCTTCGGAATGTTGGTGTTTTTTAGGACGTTGAGTTTGTTGTTTTCATTGTAGAACGAGTCCATTGAGTTTGAATTTCTGCATTTCGTATTAATTATCAATTACCAGCAAAAGAAAATGTGATTTACACTTGAAATTTAGATGCTAGGTTTAAGGATTTTAAATTAAGAACGGAGTTATTTTCTGGTGATTTTTCCCTTTTATTTAAAAGTTTTAATTCCCGCCAAAAATAGTTGATGATCAGTTTTTTAAGCAACTCACTGGAATCAATGGATAAAGTGAATCATACTTTTTGCTCGAAATTCAAATTTCTGAAAAGAAAAAAAAATCAAAATATTTTGAAGGAAAATAATAACAGAGGAGAAAATTTTGATGAACATTTAATTGTAAAATAGAAAAGGAGAAACAGATCAAAAACTTTTCTCAACACAAAAAAAAAAAATCAAATTGAAGGTGAGGAAAAGGATTCAAAGCAGAAAAAGTCACTGCAATTCAACCAATTCGATCCTAAACGAAAAAGTTGCAGCAAAACAATATATCAAAGAATTGCCCATTCAATTCAAATCTAAAAGTCGGAAGTCATTATATTAAATAACCTAATAAAAAGCATGAGAATCGAAAAATGAAAATGGAGATAGAAATTCGAATTGAAATTTTACCTAAAGAAGAGTGGCGTTAGAGAATTCAAAAGGTGAAAGGCGAAGGTTGAATCTTCAGAGGAAGTGAAAGTAAAAAAAACGAAACTGTTTCTCTCTATGTGTGTGTATATATATACTGTTAGTGTCAGGAGAGGGAACGATAGACAAAGAATAGCGTCGCCGAGTGAGCAAAATAAAAAAGAAATTTAAGTTTGGCTGAAGCCTTTGCAATGCGGGCAAATAATAATATAACCAGAAATATAGCCGACGGTCTATTGACTATTACGACGGTCTATTAACCAGAAATAATAATACAACAGATTACAGCATCCATGCATAACGGTTCTATGCTGGGTTTCATCAATCAACACAATCCGTGTATATGAGATTTCTACATGATTTGACTTCAAATTCCATCAAAGGGGTTCTTTAGATTTCCACCAAGCAAGGACATGAGACTACCACCATGGACCCTACCCTCCGGAATTATGAAGTCAAAGCTCTTGTTGTTGACACCGCCACTGATGTCTGTGCGGTCCCCATTTCTTCGTTCCTCTTGCTTCTCAGCACTCAAGAAACTTGAGTAAGAGGATGAGGATTTCATGGATAAAGGAACCAATACCTGAGGTGGTATGAGTTGTTGCCTTTTCGCTGGTTTGTCGAGGGAATCAATACCATCAGAAATAACACTGGTGCCTGGGGATGAGTGATTGTTGTCCCAACTGCTTCTTGTGATTGTTGCTGCTACAAGCCCATGGAAGACTTCGGGTGCGATAAGCCCTCCCTTGTTTGCCTGCCGCTCTTGTACCATATTGCTATGAGCAGCGCATAGCCCACTACGGCCCCTTGCAAATTTCTCACATTTGCTCTCCCCCCAGGAGCATCTTTTACCTCCACCATGTGCCTTGCAGAAGTCTGTGCTTCCTTGGGCACTCTTGCCACAATTCTCAACCTTGCATCGCTTTCCACCACCATGTTTGACACAACAATCGGTACGACCTCGTGCACTCTTTGTACAGCCTGGCACAACACACCTCTTCCCACCACCATGCACAACACAAAAGTCGGTGCCTCCATGCACACTCTTGGGACAAATGCCACCTCCATTGTAGAGGCAACGTTTGCCCCCACCGTGTCCTTTGCATAATGGTGTGCTCCCTTCAGCACCTTTGGTACACCCTGCAAATATACAACGTTTTCCACCACCATGAGCCTTGCAAAACATAGTACTTCCCTGAGCACCCTTAGTACATCCCTGGAACTGGCAACGATGTCCACCACCATGAGAGATGCACAAACCAGCTTGTCCTTCTGCACTGCACGTGCAACCTTCCACCTTACACCTCTTTCCCCCACCATGTCTGATGCAAAGCCCTGTTTTACCTCGTGCCGCCTTTGTGCACCATCTAGGAAACCCACATCGTCTGCCTCCACCATGTGCTATGCAAAAATTTGTCTTCCCCTCAGCACTTTTAGTGCAGCCCAAGTGTTGGCACCTCCTCCCTCCACCATGAGCCCTACAGTAGGCGGTGCGGCTCTCATGACCAATACAAAGACCAGAAGCCCCTCTTGCTCCTTTTGAACAGCCAACAAACCTACATTTCTTCGAATTGCTTGCTCGATTATCTGAGGATGTTATAGTGGTGGTTTGCTCAGAGAGCGTGTCTACTGGGAAGTCAGTCTGAGAAGAGGGCTCACAACTTTGATGAAATTGATAACGAAGTGATTTATTCCCAAACTGAAAAAGTTCTTGTGTATGAACCAAACCTTTGCCACTATCCATTTTCGTAGCAAAAAGGAGTGCTGGCATATAACCACCAGATTTCTTGGCCGAAGTAGAACCCTCATCAACAACAGGAATTGAAAGTCTACAATCCTCTGCAAAAACCTGGTGAGGCAAACTAACATCAGTTTCTGTTGACAGAGGACATTCCAACAGGCTCATACTTTCCTTAGTCCCACCAGAAAGGCCAAGTTTTAGGATTGAGTCATCCTCAAGTAGCAAACCCTGGGAGGATAAAGCAACTGTTGATTTATTCTTATTAAGACCAACAATGTAATCATTATCCCAGTATACACTTGGAGTTGGGCCCAACCCCAAAACCAACATGCAGCCATCATCAGGTGCATTAGAAAGATCAGCATGTAGATCGTTTTGAGTAGTTCTAAATCTGGCCTTATTGCTTCCTCCGTCACCAAGAAAATTCAGGCATAGGGTGGTATCACCAAAATTTTCATTTTTTGAGAGTTCAGATACATAAGAAAACTGTACATTCTTATTCAAATCCATAAGCTTTCTAAAAGCTGCAAACTATAAGACTAAGGAACAAGAAGCCCACCTTAATGAAAAATCATCAATACATGACTGGTATGGTATCTATATCAAAAACAAATTAGGAAAATAAGAAATTCCAATGACGCTCCCCCTCCACTTACAAACCCTGATGTATCTTCTCGGTCCATCCTACAAAGCATCAACACAACAACACAGACTTCAACTTTGTAAAAGCTTAGTTGCAAGCGTATCTGACAACATCTCTAGGATAAAATCCTTTTATTAGAACATTCAAAGTGGATGCAAAGAGATATCTGGAGCGTCTTGTGCTCCTTAACGACAAATAGTTTGGATTCATTAACCCTAACAAGAATAAACAATCAAGGTAACACATTCAGATATTAATAAAAAGCCATTAAAGTGGATTCTAAGCTATAAAATATTCCTCTAAACTTGAATTTCCACACAATCAACTGAAATAATACAGCTGTGGGATTAACTATTTAGTAAAAGATAAAACAGAACGAACTTTTTTTACTCTTTATCAATCTAACATGAAAAATATAACAAATATCATTAACAGATAGCTAAGTTCCTTCTTAAATTTATTAATATACCACCCAAACAACAAAACTACGAAAACATATCAGCTCAAAACCAGGCATACATAGCGCAAAAAACCTAAACCTTAACGAAGTTTCATGAAACCATGTAAACAATAAACTTATATGAAATATATAAGCAAATTTATCCTCAAAAAGAAAAATATTGAAATAAATTATGAAACTGTGAACTAATAACTAGTAAAAATATTAAACTTGATGTAAATGAAAAGAAAATTCGTAGATATACCGTGAAGAATCCAAATTTAGAGAAAATATGGAGAAAACTGAAGGATCTGAGAAGTGGCTAAAGACATGTTTAACAGAGCTAAAGAATCTTTAAAATAGGGGGAAAAAAGATTGTATCAAAAATAAAAGAGGAGAGTTTTAACAAAGCGTGAAGGAGGAAGAAAATTAGAAGAAATATAGGAAGAGGAGAAACCGATAAATAAATTTTTAAAAAAGAAAAGACGAAAAGAAAAAGTGGGTTTTTTATATAAGTTAAAATATGCTATCAATCCCTATACTCTTCAATAAATTTATAATTTAGTCCCTTATTTTTTCAAATTTTGTCATTCAGATTCAATTGTTAATGTTAGTATTATAACTAAAAATAATGTTGTAATGAATTTAAATTTAACAAATTAATTTTGACGCCGATAATAATTAGACATGAATTTTAAAGTATGAAAAGTAAAACTTAAAAATAAAAATACAGAAAAATTTCAAATTTACTAAACGTACAAGGACTTATGTTATATTTTAACCTTTATAAAAATGCCGGTTGTAACGATTTTCTTTTTAAATTTGGAAAACAGTTTAATGCCAAAATAGCCTTGCCAAAATGGACTATGCATGTTTTTCCGTCGTTTTAAAAGTCTAAAGTACCCTTGTTATGGGGCCGTCCTCAAAAGATTGTGGAGTGCAAAAACGTCAAGTGAAAGTGTGATTTTTTTTCATGGGAATTGTCTCCCCCTCGGCCAGTGACGTGGTGTGCCCTTATCGAAGAAAGTTCCATAAACTGCCAAAATGTTCACTAAGAATCGGCTTCGCTGCTCTATTCAACAGCTGCCCAGCCTCAGCTTGAGTTAGCTGAGTTCTGAAAAATTTTGATAATCCGTAAGGAGTTTTTTTAAATATTTTTATCTTCTTTTCTTTTCAAAAATAAGTGTCATTTATTCAAAGCTTACACCAGAATTTCTTACAATGTGAGAAATCTTAGTATTGGTATAAACTAGAAATTTTATGTTAAATAAATACCCGTGATAAATATCCTTTAACTTGCTTATAAAAACTTTAATGTATTAATTTAATTGGATTTTGATTCAAAAGAAGAAAAATGAAAAGTTAAATTAACTCACTTAAAATAACTTTTAAAAGATTATGTAGTACGATTGAAGAAATAAATATTTAGTTACTTGTAAATTTTTCAATATTATTTTATTCAATATTTGCTTAATTATTATTTTACCGGTAAATGTAATATAAATATTGAATTAAACAATAATAATATCTCAACGTACCAAAACTCAATCAATCCACGAATAGATATAAAAATTGATACATAAAATAATTTTTCATTTGATTGATAATCATATAAATGAGAAATATTTTAACCATTTACATTAAGTTTAAACTTCATTTTTGCATGCGTGCTCCTCCGAAAGCGCACATAATTATTTATAACTTAAGTAATACTGACATTAAATAATACCATAGTATACAAAAACAAGGAGTGTGAATGCTTTCATTTTTTTTTCCTTTTGCAACTTCGAAATGTTCAAATTTCAACAATTAGTTAAAAAATTAAAAACCAGAGAAAATCACTACCACTCTCTCACAATTATTCCAGGCTCTATTTGCCATTTCCTTACTTGCCTTGGCAAATATCACAAAAGGATAATTAAAAAGATAAAAATAAATAAAAATCACGGAGGATTTTGAAAAAACTTCTTTTCAAACCCTCACAGTTAATGAGTGTTTCAAGCTGCCCACGTGCAGCAAATGTTGTCCCACTGCTACTTTTCGGCTTCCAACTTCATCAACCACACTCAAATCCTTACAAACATCCACCTTAAACCTCACCAATGTCTCTGATTTCCCTGTTAATGAAACTTTCTCAAATCCCAACAAATGCTTTTGGGGTGAGTTGTGCACTGATGGGGGACTCGAAAACAAGAACACCGTGTGGCTTACGCCGTATGTCCCTCTGTTTTGAACTCTCACATGAATGTCGAATGCTAGGTTTTTACAACTTTGTTCGACGGCTTCAACTGATTTACATTCAGATGTGCGGCAAACATGGTCTTCCTCCAATGGGATTGATACTAATCGAGGTGCTTTGGCTAATTCGTGGGTGATTTTGGAGTAGCTTAGCCCATCCCCAAATGTATAAATGGTTTCCCCTGTGTAGAACCTGTAGGTTCTGCCTGGGTAACCATTAGAAGGATCGGGTCTCATGTTCATGTTTGTCATCGGGACCTTATCGACATACGATTGTGGGTACCATGTCATTGGTAGCCTTCCACTTGGATTATAATACCCAAATATCACATCGGCAATGGCTGCTCCACCGGCTTCGCCGGGATAACCAACCCAAAGGATGCTTGTGATTTTATCATCGTTTTTGGCAAACGATATGTCAAAGCCTCCACCCGACATTATGACGAGTATCACGGGTCCCTTTGCAGCTTTTGCAACTTCAGTTATTAAAAGTGGTTGTTGTCCTGGTAAAAGAAGGTTAACTCTGTCCAAGCTTTCCCTTTCTTGAGACTGATCTATGCCCATTACAAGTACAGTTGCATCAGCTGAGGCAGCTGCTTTTTTAGCGTCGTCTACTTGGGCAGTGCCACAAGCCACATTGGTGCAGCCAGGTACGTAGTTTGTTGCCACCGAGGTCATTAAACCCTGCAATGGCGTCGTATATTTGCATGGAATGCCTGCAAACAAAATAAAATGTCAAATTTTGTGAGTTAAAAACATGTTATTTTTTGTTCCAAGCAATGGGTTTGATTTACCTTCATAGTTTCCGATCATGGTTTTTGTGACATTGGCATTGGGTCCAATTACGGCCAAGGTTTTGATTGCAGTGGGAGATAGAGGCAACGACCCGGGGCTGTTTTTGAGCAACACAATCCCTTGTCTTGCTGCTTCACGGGCCAATTCTTGATGCTCTGGTGTACATACGTCTTTGGGGCCAAGTTCACCGTAAGGTTGCTTCCTGGGATCACCATCGAAGAATCCCAGTCGCATTAAAGTGGCGAAGTTGTTCGTCACGGCCTTGTCAATGGCCAATTCATTCAAAAGCCCTGCTTTTACTGCAGCCTCAGTGTGTTGCCCAAGAAATGACCCACAGTTCAGATCCAACCCTAGAATATCATTAACATTTTGCAATTAGCACAGCATTCCAGTTTACTAATTAAGATGTTATTTTGCAGAAATGATACCAAATGCACAATCTCTTCATTTTATTGCTTATTAAGAAGTTTCACCTGCCAAAATTGCTTTGGCTGCTGCTTCCTCTGGTGTCTTGGTATAGTGCTGGTTCTTGAAGAACACTTCCACCGAGTCACAATCTGAAACTATATACCTGCACCAATCCCAAAAAGCCTGGTAAACAAAAACACTGCTAAATATGGGTCCAGAAAATGGTAGGGAGGAATGAATATATATACCCATTTAGTTTCCATTGGCCTCGAATAACCCCAGCAAGAAGATCAGGGTCTGCACAAGTTGGCTTACCATTAACCTTGTTGTAAGAACACATAACACTAGCCACGTTCCCATCAATTACACAACTCTTGAATGGTGGTTGAAATGTATCATCCATATCTTGTTGTGTTACCTAACCATACCCCAAGGCCAATCAAATGACTTTTGGATCCCAAAAAAACAACTTCTGAGGTAAAAAAAACAAACTCAAATTGCATTGTAACTTTAATTACCACAGCATCGAAAGTGTAGCGTTCGATCCCTTTCCAGTTATCCACATCATAGGCCGTATAGTGTTTACAACATGCAGCGACCTTGAGCCGGGAAAGGTTGCCGCCATCGGTCTGTTGCAAGCCTTTGACGTAACTTGATCCGTATTTGCTGGACAGCAATGGGTCCTCTCCTGGTGTTTCTTGCCCCCTTCCCCATCTCGGGTCTCGGAATATGTTAATGTTTGGTGACCAATATGTTAGCCCTGCCAATCCAACATTGTACATTGCCCTAGCTTCAGTTGAAACCACCTGCGTTTTATTTAAAAATGGAATTGGATATACATTAGATATCAACTTGTTCTTTAATGATTGATTAATGGCTCAGTAAAAGGTTACAAAGTCTTCTGAGTGATCAAAAAGGTCTATGTTCTTCAGCATTTGGTAATCTGAGACATTAATAAATCAACCACTTTCAACAACAAACATAAAATAATTCAACCATATAATTACATTAATATCTTCCCCTTTCTTCAATATGAAGCAAAAGACAGTTCATCATTTTAATTTTTTCTCAAGTCTCCATCTACTTAACTACTTTCCCACAATCAACATTGAACTTTTTCACTATACAGCCAAATCCATTTTCATTAATATCTGAAAAAGGTAAGCTTTGAAAATATTTAAGAAAAATATAGAAAAACCAAAATCTAAAGAACAATGAAAATGTCCAATCCCCAACAAGTTAGCATCATCTTCTAAAACGTATACACAAAACAAAAAGCAAAACGACATGAACCTGGTGAAGAACAAGCCAAAACAAAGGATAGAAAAAAGAAAGGAACAAGCTTTACCTTGCCAATGGCTTCAAAGAGAGAAGTGTTGAAAGAAGCTGCCGTCAAGATGACCTGAGGGAAGCTCGTGGCTCCAGGAACCACGCTAGTAAACTTGGTCCCTGGACCGACGTTGGAGACCCCATGAAGTGCCTCGGACCACCATTCGTATTTTGGTATCCCGAGCCGGCTAACACTCCCAGCAGCATTCACAATGAAGAGGATTTTCTCCTGTAATGTGAGCCTGTGAACCAAGTCAGCCACCCTAGCATCGGTTCCCAACTTTGTGTTACAAAAACCATAGCTCGCAACTTGTGGGTCTTTAGTAGCGTCACAGGCGAAAACAGGTGATGTTTGGGCCAAAACCCGAACCGAGATCAATGACAAACAGTGCAAAGAAATCAAGAAGAAGATGAAAACAGAGACCATAGGTGCTCTGTTTTGCAAAGCAGAGGAGAACAAGGTGGTCATTTTGACCTTCCCTTTGATCCTCTTTTGCAACTAAAATAAAAAAAAGAGCAAATATCTTGAAGAACCTAATCTTCCTCAAGAAAAGGGTATGAAAAACTGGTTCAGCTTGGTGTGTATTTTATATAGAGGGGGAGGGTTGTCAAATACACACTCACACGTTGTTTTGTAGTAGCCCGTGATGGGAACTTGGTGTAAAAGCATTAATTTTCCCTTTGGGGTTGTTTTTTCTTGGCAAAAGAGAAATGAACCCAAATTTTTTCTAGGGAATCCAAGAGATTTTTCTTTGAAAAAATAATTAAAGGATAGAAAAAAAAAAGAAAAGGCTATGGTCGAGTCCGTGATGGATTCATCTTTTTTCTAACTTAATCAAGGGTTTTTATTTATTTATTTATTTGGAAGTACAGAATGCATGGGGTGTTACTGTCCGATGAGTGTCATTGTATAGCAGTAGCTTCGAAGCTTTTTTTTTTTTTTTATGTATATATAAATATTTATTTTGTAGTTCTGTGGAGTAAGGTTAGAACATCGTCAATTTAGATTCCTGGGCCTTTTTCTGCATTTCTGTAACTCACGTGAGGGATTTTGTTTCACCGTTATGTTTTACAGTAAGCTAACGTTTAAAAGTTTTATTTACTCTGTGTGTCTCATAACAGCAATACGAATAATATAATTTGAATTTAAATCATATCAAGAACGATAAATATCATCATTGTCAGATTAGCATATGAGATTCAATTTATTTTTTTTAAATTTTAGATAAAAATCTATGAAGTCTCCAATTCCTGGATAAAATAGATCAAGTTTAACTGTTTACTGCATTGGGGTTCAATCCATATGCTTGGAATGGGGGAGTTAAAGAATTTTTAGGTAAATTTAACAACTTATATATAGTAATTCATGTCATAATTATCTTATATAAATAAAATTAAATTATAGGATTTGACAATTGGAAAGAGAAAACGGGAAGACAAAAAGTGAAAAAAGGTGAAACCGAAGCCTGCCTTCCAAATTGACCCCTCGTTTTGGTTAAGATGGCGATATCAGAAACTGCGTCCTGATTGGTCTGTGAAAATAAATAATAAAATATTCCTAATTTTCTTAACTTTTCAACGTAAGCAAAAAAAAGTAAATGCGTAAAATTAGAACGGAGTAAAATTTGATTCGATTCGAAAAATTCGATAAAAATTTAAATTTTGAATTAAATAGTTCGAGTTATTTGAGTTAATCGAGTTATTCAGATTAACTCGAATAAAATATTAAGTTTTTTTATTTAACTCGGATACAAATTACATAATTCGAGTTATCCGAAAATCCGAATAAGAAAAGACAAAACTATATCGTTTTGATAAATGTCTACCCTCTCTAAAGTTAAAAGTCAAAACCATTAAGTTAAAAGGTAAAATTATGTCATTTTGATAAATGTTTACCATTAAGTTAAAAGTCAAAACCATTATATTGTTTATGTAGTTAAATAATCTTGTATTTTGTTTACTAGTTAAATAATCAGTCCATGTAAACGCAACATTGAGTATAAATAATAGGATTCATTAACTCGACTCGATTTGAAATTTTTTGACTCGATTCGATTCGATTCGAAAAAATTTCAAATTGAGTTTAGTTGTAAAAATAAGATTCGTCAACTCGACTAATTTAAAATTTTTGACTCGATTCGACTCGATTCTATTGAATACTCACCCCTACATAAAACCCCAATGCAGTATTATGTATCAAAAACACAGTTGAAATTATCATGAATAATTTTATATTAAAAGTTAAATTATATTTTATTTTATTAAATTAAAAATAAATAAAATCATTGTATGTTTAATTATAAAGTAAATCAATCATTTCTATTATTAAAAATGAGTATAGTTAATAGGAATAGTTGGATGGTTACACATGATATGTCATATGTACCTCATGTTGACATACATTGATCAATTTGTAACAAATGAATCTATTTACTCTTTGATCTAATGCACAGAAACTAATTTGCTTATTTTTTTAGCAGAAGGGACAAAATACAATCTAACTTATAGTATAAGGGTCTCCTTGATATTTTTACTGTAAAACACCTTTTAACTCAACTATGACACACGCAACATGCTTTAACAAATATATTTACTAAGGTTATGTTTGATAAATTAAAAAATTAAGTGTTGAAAAAATAAATATTAAAAAAATTAAGTACTTAATTTAAGTTATAAAATTTCTTTAGTATGTTACTTTAAAATTAAATACGGAATATAATTATATTGTTTCATAAAGGACAATGTAATCTTAAATAAAATAAAATAAAAATAATTGATTTTACTCTCTATTAAGTGATAAATAGATCTCTATTTACTTATATTTTCTACATTTTTTTATAAAAAAATTTTATATAATAAATTTTATTGTGTGTTATTAAAAGTGTCTAAAAAATTAAGTTTCTAAAAATATTAATATTCAATGGATTTTATTATTTCAACACTCCATCAAACATGCCTAAAAATGCACATAAAAATCAATTTCTATTTTGATTACAATAATAAAGTTAATTGTTTATTATACATGGTGCCTTGTTCAAATCTCATTATGATCAATTTTTTATTGGTTTATTAAATAAGAGGATAAAAACACTATCATGAAAATATAAGTTAATACGAGAGGATATTTTGATAATTTTATAATTGAGGTGATGAATGGTTAACTCATGACACAAATTCAGTAAAAACATTTAAAAGAAATATAGAATATTTTATATAAAATGGGTAGTTTTTTTTAATGGAATGCAATGGATAGTTTTAAAAATTAAATAACTATAAATATTGAATACCTATACTTACATTAAGTTTTTTGTTGAGTTGGTATCACGTGTCAATCGAGCAACAACTTAATTGTGAATTTATTAAAATATATTTTATAAAAGTATTTTTATTTTTATATAATAAATCAATAAAAATTAATCACAATAAAATTTGAATCTAAAACACCATACATAGTAAACATTTTTATTTTAACATTATTATTAAAGCATCACTTCATTTTTATATAAAAATTTAATAAATATATTTGTTACATATAAATCTAGTATTACTTTTAAAAAGTTATTTTTTACTCACGAAGCGAGTGCCATTAATGTTATGATAAAAGCTTTAATCGAATTCGATGTGACTTACCATAGTGACATCGACTAAGTTTAAAAAAATTATAAAATTTATACTATCACAAAAATCTTAATTGAGTTTGGTTAACGTTATTTTTATATAATATTTTTTTTTATTCATAACTTTTTTAACTCTTAAATCAAAGGAAAAATACATTTAAATACACTTAAATCTATGTCTTATTAATTGTCACGATAACAGTGATGTCAATTAAGCTAAAATTTAATCAACAGTTACATTAATTTAATACAAACATTACATAAAAACCAAATTATAAAATAAATATAATATATTTATAGATTGTATTAATAATTTTATTTTTACAAAAAAAAAAAAAAAACATCTCTTATTAATCTATATCTCTTATGTTTACTAAAGAAATCTATATGGTACATCATTACTTAATTTCATTCACGGAGTGAGTGTTTAGTGGATTAATAACTTTTTTACATTTTATACTCGTTTTATGATTTATATTCAAAAATATCTCTTTAAATATTATCATATTCAAAATTTGAATTTGTACTCAACGTTTGTTAGTAGAGAAGAAATATATTATTACAAGTTTGTTTCATTACAAGTATATTAAATTGTTTATGTTACAAAAGAGTATATTAAATTGTTTTATTTTTTTACCTCATATTATTTACAAATTTTTCGTATGATATTATCAGTTATGTATAAAATATTGAAAAAATTGTAATTGTATCTTTTCTCTTTATACACAATTAATCATATTTAATATCTTATTAAAAATTAAACTTGGAAAAAATAATAAATAAATAAAAAGAAGGTATGGTGCAGTACAGTACTTGAAGTTGTCAACATTCTCCAACTTGGCCGGCAAATTTTAATCATTCACCTAATACAACAAAAAGGAAAGGTAAAAATAAAATCCTTATGAATCTAACAATAGCTGTACTTTATCTCTGAGATATACGGTTGGCAAATACTATATACTTAATAAATTATATAATTAATTCGTACCAAAAATATATAATTAATTTTTAATTAAAAAGTTGCCAATAACTTTGTGGTCTGTTCACACTTAAGCCTCAAATTCTGATAATATCAAAAAGGAAAATAAATCATTAAAAAGTTTACATAATTGTTACTATTTAAAAATACCAACGCAATATAATAATAATAACAATAATAATAATTAGTTTTGGTGTTGGACCTGTTGATATGGTATTCAATGTTGGAAAGTGCGGTCTCATTTCCTGGTGAAAGAATTTTTTTTTCACAAAAATATTGAGTTAATTTTAAGGTTAAATTTTGCTTTTAGTCCCTATACTTTAATTTGCTTTTCAAATTTCAATACTCACCAAAAGATAAATGCCAAATTCATTAAGTTAAGTTCTACTATTCTCAAAATCTATTTCGGTAAATATATTATTATACGCGTAATGACAAAACAATAATGGATTAACAATTGTCATTTGCATCAAAACTGAAATTTCTAAATTCGAAAAGTATTAAGGACTTAGAAGGATCCAATTGGAGAATATGGATTAAATCTACAACTGTATGGATAGTAAAGTCTAGTAATTAAATGTAACAAAATAGATTTAACTGCTATTGTTGGAGCCCAATTTTGACTGGGCCCAAACCTTTTTCTTTTCTTTTACTTTGAAATTAAATTTATTTTAATTTTAAATTCAATTTTAAAATTAAATTTGAATTTAACTTGAATTTAACATTATTATAAATTTAATGATTAAAAGTCCAATTACATTTTGACCCAATTAGACCCAATTCATAGTCCAAATTTACAAGCCCAATCAGGGCTAAGAATGGCTAACCCAAATCTTTTTACTTAACCCAATTTGACCCAAATTTACATCAACCCAAACAGAAGCCCCTTTGCACCAGCAGCACTCAAACCGGTCAAACCTTGAAGTCAGAATCTGATCTCCCACATGCTGCTGCCCACCAGCTCCATCCACCACCTGCTCCACCATGCCCTGCCATCACCATTGCCTAGAAGAACCTGCAACAAGCAAAGAAGTTAGGCAGGCATTTAAGGGCAAACAACAAAATAGCATCATGGTAATCTGGTTATAAAACCAGAATCAATTCATTGTAAAAGGGGAGAGGGGATTGAAATCAATAATAGAACAAATAAGCCCAAAATCAATAAGCATTCAAGGCAGTCAGTATTGGTGTCTAAAGCAGAGTTCAAAGCATCTTCTAATCGAAAGAAGCAACAAGTCTTTGTGAATCAAGGGTAGATAGCAACAAACAGATATACCAAGGTATATGAATTGAATATCATTATGCTTATGTTTGGATATTCAACCATTGTTTACCAAGCTTGCCTACTGTTAATTAATGTTTTAATTAATCCAAATGTTTCAACCACATGCATGAATACATATACATCGAACCACTACCCTTCGTATTAATTGCCTTAATCTTTTTCTAAATACGTATTAAATGCATTTAATATATAATAATAATACTATTAAATAATATTAATAATAAAAAACGTAATTATTAATAAAAAAAACGAAGGGACAAAGGCTTATTTGTGTCCGTTGGAGTTCCCTGACTACTGCCGAAGCCGAAATCCACCATCGTCGCCGTTGCCCTTCCCCCCAACACCGGAATCTGCAAAGCAAACATGGAGGGGGTTTAGAAAAGGAGTGAATATAAAGCTTAAAAAAAGGAATCAAAAGTTTTTAAACAATCAAAAAATAAAAAAGGGTTTTTAGATATCCCCATATCTGAAAATTCAGATATGGGATTTGTGGAAATGGAAGGCTCCAAACTGGTTGTTTTGAATCAAAGATAAAACAAAAATGGAATGAAACTAAAAAGAAAATAATAGAAAAAAAAGGGGGCTTTTAAACTTACCTTCGACAGTGGTCGAAAGCGGAGGTCGGAGGAGCGCGTGAGACGGACAACAGCGTACGCGTGACCGGGGAAGGTAGATCGTCTGCGCGGGACCTAGGGCACCGACAGTGAGCGCTCACACGCGGCCTGGATCTCGGTGGCTGTCGGCTGGAGCCAGGGTCGGCCATGGGGCACTTGAGAGAGAAAAAAGAGAAGGGGGGTTGTATCTGATTTCAGAAAAAAATGAAGAAAAGGCTGAAATTTTGGCTTAAAAAAAGAGTTTTATAGTAGCATCAAAACAACGCCGTTTGGTGTCTGTTCTAAGAGGCCAAAACGACGTAGTTTTGCTCTTAACCCATGACCCGACCCGATCCGGCCCGACCCGCCTCAGGATCCGCGTGTTTTTTCTTATTGGTCTATTTGCGCAATTGGTCCTTCCGTATTTTTATTTGCTTCAATTTAGTCCTTTCTGCATTCTTTAGTTATTTGCAATTTTGCCCCGTAATTTTAACTAGTTTTTAATTTAATCTTTTGACTGTTTGACTGTACCAGAGACTGCCACGTGTCTTTTTTTGCTTATTTACTCATTTAGTCCCTGACATTTTTAATTTGTTTTAATTTAATCCCTAAATCAATTTTATTTAATTACAAAATTGGCCCAATAATTTTTCAAGATTTTCAAAATAATCCCTTGACTTCTAGATGCCTGTGAGGCTGCCACGTGTCACCTATTTTGGGTTTAATTGCTTTGTAAGTCCTTAAGTTGTCCAGAAATTACATTTTGACCTCAAAACTTTTCTAAAATTACATTTTGACCCCAAAACTTTCTAAAAATTATACTTTGACCCCGAAACTTTCAAAAATTACCATTTTTACCCCCAAACTTCCCTAAATCCCATTTTTACCCCCGATTTCACCAAAACTTACCGTTTTGCCTCCAAACTTTCCAAAATTTCATTTTTGACCTTGTTTTTGCCAAAATTTACCATTTTATTCCCCAAACTTTCCAAATTCCATTTTTAGCCTCGATTTCACAAAAATTACCATTTTACCCCTAAAAACCCAAATTACCATTTTGCCCCCCAAAAAGTCTTGTTTTAATCCCAATTGCATCATTTCTTTAATAATATTTACATTTAATCTTATTTATGCCCCGTACTTTGTATTCATGTTCACTTCGTGTAATTTATGAAATTGCTCATTCATTATTTGTATAAAAAATCGCTTTCACAAAATTTTAAAATCAATGCAATATTCTTTAATTTCGCGTTTCGAAATCTTGCGCCTTAACTTACTAGGTGTAATTTTTCTTCAAACCGAAATAATCGAATACCCTTAACCAAGGCGATATTTCTTATCTTCGATTCCAAAAATTTGCTCTTTAACTCACTAGGTGCAACCCTTCGTTAAATCGAAATAATCAAATATCCTTTTTTTTTCAAAATTAAAAAAGTTTTGCAAAAGGAAAGCTCGTTATTTTTTGGATCTCGAAATATTATGTCCTAACTTACTGGATGTAATTTTTCTTCCCCGATCATTTTGAAATAGCGAGACTTCCAAACGAAAATTTAATTTCTTTTAAAATAACTCATGCATTCGAGGATCGTATCTTAAACTTCATTCAAGTTTTCAAGGTTTACAAATCAAAGCCCGAAAATAATCAAAACGGTACCAATTTTGGGCGTATGAGGGTGCTAATCCTTCCTCGTGCGTAACCGACTCCCGAACCTGTTTTCTGGACTTCGTAGATCAAAATTTTAAACGTATTTTATACGTTTTGTGGTGATCCAATCACACCCAAATAAAAGATTGGTGGCGACTCCCATTTTTCTCATTTTTTCAAAATTTAAAATAATTTTTCGAAACTCCGTTTTCGAGGTGGTTTCGACAGCTATTGTTTAGGTAAAGACTAAAATTTTAAATTTTAAAAAATATAGAGACTAAATCTACAACTTTCACAAAATACAATAACTAATAATAGAATTTAACCTAAACTTAATATATGTTATTTTGTAAAATTGATTGTATGAATCAATTGAGATGAAATAACTATGGAACGAACAATGTAAATGATTTTGTTTCATTATGGCTTTAGTTTTTGAACTATGTTATTAAGAAAAAGAATTTAGGATTTGATTCTTACATTAGTCTACTTTTATAATATTATTAATAGGTCTATATTGATAATAAAAAAATCGTGTCGCAAACATGAAAAATATAAAAAAAGTTTATATTGATAACAACTAGCTGCTATCGTTAAAATGATGATGTGAACATTTTTTAAAATAGCTTTAAGCATTTAGTTGATAAGTAAATTATTATTGGTTGAATTTGATTGACTGAATTTTCGAGTGATTATCATTTTAATGACAATAAGTAACGATATTATAAAATTAAACCTACTAATAATAACTTAAAAATAAATTAATATAAGAACCAAATTAAATCAAATTAAAATAGAGAGATTAAAATTATAATTAAACCAAATTAAACCTACTAATAATTGTACATCATCAATAAACTTGCTTCTAACTTTTCAAAAAATAATAAAAAAAGAGAGAGAGAGAAAGATTAATGGTATGTTGCAATCAGAAGGGACCATGTTTAGGTAAGTACATGGCATGCTGAAAATTAAAGCAAAAACCTCCCCCACGAAGGTCCCAAAATTACAAGCATGGACAAAAAATGACTAAATATGCAAAACATTTTTATAGTAAATATTGCCTTAAAAGTCCCTCCATCTTGCATTGTTGCATCAGATAAAAAATGTACAATTATCTGTTATCAATAGGAGCGTATCTAGGGGCTGGCAGGAGCTTTTAAGATTTTTAAAATAATTTTTTATTTAGATCTTTTAAGATTTTTAAAATTTTAAATTAATAAAGATAAAATTACACTTTGGTCTCTTTAAAAATGATAAAAAATTGATTTAATCTTTTAAAATTATAAAAATATAGACTATTCAAATAATAAAATTACATTTTTACTATCACAAAAATTATAATTTAATTTCGACTTCCTAATTTATTTATTTTTTACTTCGCCCTATTATCAAGCATAAAAGGATTTAAAAAGAATAAGTCCCTTGCAACTTGCAATGGTTATGATAGGTACATTTGCCTATTAAATTTTAGTTGAAATTCCCCAATCCCACCAAGAAATGGAATCAATCCTAGTTGGGTCTTCAATGGGAAGAAATTTAATGTTTTTTAGATAAAGTTTCTTGTTCGAGATTTGTATATATATATAATGGTTTTTTGGTTTTTTAAATTTAAAAAATTATTTTAGTTTTTTATTTAAATTCTTTTTTTTATTTTTAAACTTATATTATTTATCAAATTAACAAAAAAAATAGACGAAAAAAATTAATGTTTATTAATTTTACTAACATGACATTTATAAGTATACCAAATTAGCAATTAATTACCAATAAGTAGTTGGGTGCAAAAGTATGGCACATTACATTCTTAAAAGAAGGACTTAGGTTTGAACCTTGAAGACGATATTATTGGAAGGGGCAACCATGCATCCCGATTCCCAAACATGGACCGTAAAACCGAAATAGAAAGTAACAAGAATAAATTAACAATCAATTACTTTTTTAAAAGATTTAAAAACATTAAAAATATTTTTAATATTTTAAAAAATTAACTACTTGTTTATGTGGTAGTCGCACCAGTAATTTTTCCATCTAATTGGGGATGATTTGAGAAACATTGTAAATTTAAAGACTAAAAAATGAAATGTTTAAATAAAAGACTAAAATAATTATTTTTATAAAATTAAAAGAGTCATTATACCAAAAAATAACATCAGGTAAACTTAATCCTCTTTAAAAATATCCAATATTTCAAATCTAATTAAAATAACCGATTGAATCTTAATTCGATTGGTATGAGTATTATTGCTAATACAGGAGGACATGGATCTGAGTGTGTTGAAGTATATTATATTCCTATTTATGGATTGAATTATGACTATAAATAATTTTAAGCATTATGTAAAAAAAATTTAATATAATCAAATTTTATAATGAAATTGTAAAAAAAAAATATCTAATTGAAATATAAGTAATTAATGATAAACAATTATGTATTGTAAAAATTAAATTTCTCAGTAACTTGAAATACAAGTTGGTGCCGCTAATGGCGCACAATACTTTAATGTATAGAAATTATGTGAGTTACAGATAGTCATCGTCACAAAACGTACTTATCATGGTAACCTATCTTAGCTGCAAATGATTCACATTAACCACAAATCAACACATCAAATCATTTAAAAGGACCAAATTCCAATCTTCAATGACCTACTGCAATACTATATAGGCTTCGGCATTTCATAAAACCTTAACACTAGACATTCTTTTATATATAATATATAAACTTGGTTTTGTGTTGTTATTATTATTATTATCCTACTGCAAATTGAAGAACTGGAAGTCAATGACGGTGTCAGGGCAAGGCAGGGACCTTGCCTTATAATATTAGATTAATTATTTTAAAATTAATATAATAATAAAATTATAATTAATTATTAATTTAGTTCTTCTCAAGATTATAAAATTTTAAATTAATATAATAAAATTATATTTTCATCATTCAAGAAATAAGTTTCTGAATTAATCGGTTAACCCTTGTGGCTGTGGGGAGTGCTATGTATCTTATGCCAAACCATATTCATATATATATATATGAATATAAAAATTATATATTATAAGTTTACCAACAACTCACAAATTAGAAAAATAATGTAACAAATTAATATTTCATAGTTCATATAAAAAATGCATGTTAAATTTGACGTAAATTACTATTTATTTTATGTAAAAAAATTTAACCATCCAATAAATTATTAATAGATACACTACTTCATTGATATAATAGATATAACAAATCAATTTAAAAATTTAAATACATGATAAATACAATTATATAAATAAATTTAATATTTTAATTATTAAAATATTAATTATACAATAATTAAATTGAATTACCTATACCATTGTTGGGCTACACCATAAAATTATTACTAACATTTCGTAATTTAGCTCCATATATATGTCAATTTGGTATAGTAGCTAAATGGAAAATAACGTAGCTCCAAACGTGAAAGATCATATACTTGAATTGAATAATGCCTTTAGCCTTTTTTAGAAGCAGTAGCATATATAGTTTGTAAAAGTGAATAAAGCCAATTGAGTTTAATTAATTAGTATTTGATTAATTTAAAGTAACATGTATGTATTCATTTTATATAGACAGCGTGTCTTAATCAAATGTACTTAAAAAAAATTAAAATTATTGTGGTCATTTCTCAACTTGGAGACAAGTAAACAACATGTTTTTTTCTTATAAAATCATCAATCATTTAATTTTCATTATCTGTAAAACTAATTGCGTGTATATATGAAGACAAATTAAATCAATTTAGTGTATATTTTGAGTATATGTGGGTCACACACGGCTTAATCTGCCCCCGAACTGCTAGGAGATGATTTTGCCTAATCCTTTTGTAATTTTTTTTATTTTTTATTCTAACATTTTAACAGTTGTGTTTATTTTGGTTTTTATATATATATGTAAAATGACATTTAGACAGAATTGAATTGACAAGTGAAAAACATATTTTTTTTTATTTTGCTAAATTTGTCACTATAGGCATTTGGATGTGTTTTTCATAGAAAAGAAAGTTATTGCCATATGCAATAATTAATCATTTCTGGGTTTGGGTGGGAGATCTATAAATTTTATTCCTATAATTGGTTATTTGGTTTGGGTGGGAGATCTATAAATTTTATTCCTATAATTGGTTATTTTTTTTCTTTTAATTCTTTTTTTGTTCCTTTTTGCCCATAAGAAGGTGTCGGTTCTTGATTCCTTGATATAATATAATATCATGACAAAAGTTATTTATATTATATAAAAGAAGGTAGAGAGTGTCAATCGAGTTTTAATTCGATTGGGTGAACATTCGATCGAGTCGAGTCGAATCAAATATATAAATTTCGAGTTGATGAATTTTATTTTAGCACCTGAACTCAATTTATTTTTTTTTCGAATCGAATAAAAAAATTTCGAGTCGAATCGAGTTAACAAATCCTATTATTTATACTCAATGTTGCGTTTACATGAACCGATTATTTAACTAGTAGATGAAGTATATGATTATTTAACTACATAAACAATAAATGGTTTTACCTTTTAACTTAATGGGTAAACATTTATCAAAAAGACGTAGTTTTGTCTTTTCTTATTCAGATTTTTGAATAACTGAAATTGTGTAATTCATATTCGAATTAAATCAAAAAAATAGATTTTTTATTCAAATTGATCTAAATAACTCGAACTCCTTAATTCAACATTTGAATTTTTTTATCGAATTTTTCGAATCGAATCGAATTTTGCTCATCCCTAAATTTGATTGACATCAATATTCTTACCAGTGACGGAAGTTGTAGATTCGAGTGCACTGAAATGCATTTTTCTCTTATTTAAGGGTTGAAAAGAGCTATGTATAGTATATATGAAAATATTGAGTTTTGAGATAATTGTTCGAGTTTCAAAATATTTCTTTAATTATTAGCCATAATTATAGGACCCGTTATTAACTTAATTTAATTACATTATATAACATTTTAATTTAGTTATCATTTTCAAAAAAAATAATTTAATTCAAATTAATTTAAGATTCAAATATAAATATAGCATTTATTTTTTATCGAAATTATAGATAAAAAGAAGAAGAAAAAAGTAATATCATCATTATTTATTATATTCAACCTAAAACATAATAAATTTAGGTAGGTCTCATAATAAAATTTAAAATTAAAATAAATCTAAATTGAGATTTTAAAATTTTTTATTCCTCAAACTTTATCGTCAAAGAAATCCAAAGACAAATAACAGTTTAAATGTAATTCTGGGAATTCCATGGCCAATAATGATTTGATCTCTCTTTACATTTCAATCACGATAAGCTTATATATATATATTATGTGTGTGACTGAATTGAATCGATGGAAGATTATCATATTGACTGATTTGATTGGTAGGAGGTACGTAATGTAATGACAATGGATGATTATATATAGTGCCATGCATGGTTTCACCGTCTGCAAGCTAAGATTAGAGGGCATAATAAGGTGAGGTAGGCAGAATATGGCCTTAACCCCCCATATGATTGCTGTGGTCCTTCATCACTATTTTAATCCTTAGCTAATTTTCCTAACCTTATTAGACCCTTCTAGTTTTTGAAAAGAAATTAAAAATTTTAAATTTTTAATATAAAATTTCAGCAAAAAAATTTGTTATAATAAATGTCGATAATGGCAGTAGAACGATCACAAATTAAGAAAAAAATTAAGAACACACAGATTTTACGTGTAAAATCCTTTCGGAAATAACCATGAGCAGAGGAGGAGAAAATTCACTAATGTTAAAAACCGAATGATACAAAAAGAGTTTTAACTATATCTTTTTAAAGGTTGAAAAACTTTATGTTGGGGATCGACTCGATTAATTAACGAACAAGTTAAAAATAGCGGAAGAAATTGAAAAATTGAACACAAATTTAATGTGGAAAAACCCCTCCGAAGAGAATAAAAAACCACGGGCAAAGATAATTTTACTGTAATGGCAAAGAACGAAGAGTACAAAAGATGGAGATAAAAACTAAATCCCAAAAACCCGAAAATAAAAAACCCTGAAAACGTAAACACTAAATTCTCCAAAAGTGTTAGGAGTTCTAAACTATAATGGATATGTCTAAATGAGTATTTTTTTTAAGGTTGTAAAAGAGCCTATTTATAGGCTAAATTCCTAAGTTAAATAATAATAAAATAATCTAGAGTAATAAGAGTTTGACTTAAACAAATAAACAGAGTTTAATTGAAACAAATAAACAGAGTTTAATTGAAATATTATTTCTCAAATTTGACTTGAAATAAGAGTCATAATTCAACACTTTATTTTAATCAATGTCAAATAGAATAAGTGTAATTATATACGGGCTTCTACTTGTGCAGTATTGTCCATATTGCGGGGTTCCATCTCCACACTTTCAGTTGCAATCCCAGTCCAATTTTATGTCTTCGATCATTCATCTCTACAGTCCCCTTTATTTTGTCACTATATTTTATTTTTTAACAAATGATGAAACTCGTGTCACACAGCTTTAATATATGATACCTTAGAATTAAAGAAAGACTAGAATTTAATTCGAATATAAAGTGTTAAAAAATCAGTACGTGACGTGATTGGATTAGTGGGAATTTGTTAGACCTACTGATTGATTAGGAGGAGAGGTTGTTAAGGTATCACATGATTTAGGGTCGAAATTCCAAGAATGGAGGACTTAAGAGGACCAGAACAATGGTCATTATCAAAGTGCAATAAAAATATTAATTTCTCAAATGATGAAGGGCCAAAAAGCAAAACAAAAGTATAAAAGAGTTAAGCAAGCAGCAGTCGAAAGGATCTAAAAGTGCTGCACTTTAGAGTATGAAAACACAAGTGAAAGCCAACTTGGAATTTGAATGAGACATTGAATGTGACAAACCCACTTTATATTAAATTAAAACAGTTGGATATGTCTTTTACTTAACTAATTTAGAATCAATTAAATAGTCATTTTCTGCTAGCTGTTAATACCTAATAAAATCTTAAGGTTTATGGGAAAAAAAAAGGCTGTAGATATTATAACATGGTGAAAAGATAAATGAAGAAGAGAAAACAGCAGCGCAAAACATGTGAAACTGAGTTTTGATATTGTATTTGTTATGGTGTTCGTCATTATCGATCCATTATCTAACTAGGACCAACCAAATCCTCTTCGCTTTAATGGTGGCAGCCTGTACAGTTTGCACGGAGTTTACAATATCATGCAAGCGAATTTATACTTAGGAGATATGTGTTGACCCTATAATAGGGTACGTGTTAGCATGTATGAGAGTTTACCTAATATGTTACATCCAGGAATCGTGTCATATAAATAAGAAAATTAGCCTCAATGAGGAATAAACTCACAAAAACACTCAACAATATTAATATTGATGTGTTTCGATATAGTGTTTTAAAGTTCTTAATTACATCTGTAAAAATATGTTTAGATACGAATATAAATTTTAAAATTATTAATTATGTTGAATAACTTATTTAATGATTATATTATATTAATGTAATCATAAAAATAAAAATAGTTAAATGATTTAATTGGAACAAAATTTAAATGATTTAATATTTATTTAAGATCAATCGGTACTAGTACGATAAATCCATAGCAACCACCATGATTTGCTGATACCATTATTATTAAGTATTAATATTTATTTTTGTCCTCCAACTTTACAAAAAAAAAATTATTTTAACCCTTCATTTAGTTTTTATTTTTTTAATCTTTAAACTCACGTTTTATATCAAATCACTTCAAAATTAATGGAAAAATTTACATTTTTTAAATTTTATTAATTTTGCATACATGTGGATTGCTACGTCGATGACATATCAGTATTTAATGAATTTTTTTAAAATTTTAAAAACTCAAAAAAAGTATAAAACTATTTTTAAAAATTAAAATCATTAAAATTATTAAAAAATTAAAAATTATTAAAAAATTATAATTTTTTTAACATTTTTAAATTTTAAAAAATTAATTAAATATCGAGATGTCATATGTGTAATGTCATCTACGTAATAACTACATATATGACATGTCAATAACATTGACAAACGTTAGTATTTTTTATCCATTTTAAAATGATTCAAAAAAAAAACCAATTGAAAAACTAAAAAAATTAAATAAAAAATTAAAACAATTTTTTATAAAGTCGAAACAATTATTATAGAAGTACATCAATAACTGTAATCTCAAATCTAAATATAAATGGATGTATGACCCTTTTGCCCTTTCCACCTCAGAAGAACGACGCGATATGAAGAGTGGGTCGACAATACAATATCACCATAATTAATTAACCTATCCTTAGTTCACAACGTCTCTTCATTAATTAATTACGAAGGACCTTTTAGTGATAATATGTAAATTGTACAATAAATTATAAAATAATTTTCTTAAATGTTTTCAACGTCTCTTCATGTTTTTAATTTTGTAGCACAAATTTTTAAAACATTATGGATCAACTAAATTACCGTGTATTATTTATTATATTATAAATTTGTCATTTTACATAAAATTTTTTAATTGATTTTTTTGAACAAATGAATTTACTTTGATAATTATATTTACAACACTTGTGAAGGAGAAATATCTTTTACATATTAAATAAAAATTTAAAATTAAAGAAATTATTGTGTAAACTTTTTCAAAGGATGCCTTTTATTATATTACTATTTTTTAATATCACTTATACATAATTTTATATATTAAACACGATAGTTTTATTTTAGAAAATTAAGCAAAGCATATTATTCAAAATAATAATCAATAAACATAATTAAAAAAATATAAATTATTTTGGTATTTTAAATGATTTCTAATTATTATTAAAGCATTTATATTGTAAAAGTATTTTTTTTACATGTAAATTAATACTATGTGCTTGTCAATTTTATTATTTGGTTTTTTTTCTTAACAATTAATAATTTTACTATAATAAATGATTGTCATGATTAGTTGTCAAAATAAAAAAGAGTTCTGGTGTTCGAATAAACTACATTGTCAAGGATAGAGAAGCGAGATGAGTCTCTATATCTTGCCTTATGAGTGATAGATGGTGTCTTACGATTTGCATTATCGTGTTGCTTATGTATAGAGATTGCCTAAGACTGTATGTGTACAATACTGTGTGAGTTTATCAATTGTGTGCCGATTGTTTAATGGTAGATAATAAATGTTTGGTTAACTAGCGTGATGTTGGTATCTTGGTGCTTACATGTCAAACATTTCTTGTTCCTTTGCGTAAAGCATTTTCTATATAAAAGATAAACAATCCCTACATGTGTAGAAGAAACATACAAACATGAAGCCCAAGTCATTTTTTACAAAATTAAAAAGCTACATGATTGTCATTATTTAAAACATGTTATTATTTTTTAAATTCTACGTACATAAATGTAATTGATTAAGGTGGGATGGAGGCACCCTCCAAAAGGATGGCTGAAGCTTAATGTCAGTGGAGTGATTATTGAGGGTAGAGTGTGCTAAGGGACGAAGATGGAGTGGCAAGAGCCTTGTTTCAGGCCCGTGTGTGGCTAACGAGAGTGAGGTAGCAGAATTGACAGCAGTAGGGGTTGCACTGGCGATAGTTGACAGTATGGGGTGGGGGTCAATGTATTCATTAGTAGTGGAAGTAGGCTCTATTTTGGTGTTTAACTGGCTGGAAGAATATGAGTTGAGGCCGGCAAAGCTTCAACATCTCTTTGTTGATATTATGAAACTTTCACATCTGTCATTTGGTAGAGCTGATCATAATGAAAACGAAATGGTGAATGCATTGGCAGTTCAGGGATTACTCGATCAGAGACTTTTAGAGCATGGTAGTGAAAGGGATCGTAGATTTTTTCTGATTGTTATGATTTATGTTGTTTTATTTTATTGTATCAGTGTGTTTTTGTTTTTGTTAGCTGTTGTTGCAGTTTTGGCTAACTTCGACAGCCTGAGGCTGCCCTGTTTTGGGGGAATTGAAATTGTTATTGTATAATCTTTTATGGAATGAGAAAAAAAAATGTAATTGATTAAAATACTTGTTCTAAAGCTATGCACCGTTCCTGCATGTTGTAAATTCTGAAATAATATACAAATTATCGATGAAAATGATGATGTCGAAGGTATTATATTTACCCTTCTAAATGCCAATACATTCAAATGTGCGTCTTATGACTAAAATTTTCATTCTTCACTTCTATTTCTTTCATATAAGTTATAACCAATTAACTCTTTACTTTTACAAGTTTATTTGTGTTTTTTTAACAATTTCATTATAAATTTTGACGTATTTATATATGTTCTTTTTTAATACAATGTTTAGAATTACCCATAGTTCTTCTCCGACTCATAAATAGGAGAATAATATATTTCAATGCACTTGAACCCACGTTTTTTTGCGTTAGCAACAATCCACGTTTTTTAACCATTATGTAACTTGCTTTTAATGATTGTTGTTTATAATTTTACGATATTTGTTTTTGAAATAATATATATTTATAGTTCCATGAGTCTGGCTATCCGTTCAAGCTTGAAGGTCCGTCCGAAATTTGGTAGGGTTTGTGTAAAAATATTAGACCCGAAAAATGAGTTTGGATAAAAAAATTAGACCCATTTAAAATATGGGTCAAACTCGGACTTGAATATTCAATACCCAAGCTCGGCCCGACTCAACCCGTTTTTAAATTTATATTACTTTATATTTTGTTATTTTTATATATTATATAATTTAGAACACATTAAAAAAATAAATTTATATTAAATATATAATACTACTCTCATATAAACATTAAAATAATGTTAATATGACTATATAAAAAAATTCAATCGTTTTTTAAATAAAAAAATAATATGGACGGGCCTAAAATGAGCTTGAATTAATCTTTTATAAATATGAATAGGTTTGAGCAAAATTTTAAACCTATACTTTAAGTCGAGCCGAACTTAAACAAGTATAAATATATTAATATTATACTTAGATCCGATCTGACTTATTATTCTAATATTTAAAAAAATAAAATCTCACGCGTATAGTCATTAGTTTAAATATAGGTATACAATATATAAATTTCTAGCGGTATAAAAAGAATTAAACACATCCGTCAATTATTTATATAATTATATCCTAGCTTTAACTTGGAAAAGTTTTGGGATAAGGACCCGAAAAGAATTATAATATTAGTAATTAGTAATTTTGAATTGAGGAGCCCCCACACCACAATCCCACCACCACCGTTGAGCCATAGCTCATAAGCAGCAGGTAACGTGTTACTTACATATTACCTAACACTAACCCCCTCCCCCTTTTTCTTTTGTTAATGATATCCGAATCAAAGATCCCCACATTGCCCACCAAACCCTGTATCCTTTTTCACCGTCGGAAGCTGAACCGAAACATGTACAATACCAACTATTCCATCTTATTATTATTTGCATTTCTAATTTATAAATACAGACATTGACCGACATGTCTCCCAATAATTAATAAATAAGGGAAAAAACTATGATGTTTATGTTATGTTTGAAAAAAACAAAGAAAGAAAGAAAATAGAGCCATGGAATAAATTTGTTGACTGGACAATTTGGACTATGATATTTCTTTGTTCTCTTTTATGTTAAATTTAAAAAGATAAATTGCACTAACAATCACTTAATTTTCATGTAACTGATAAAATGATCACTTTGCTTTTAATCTAATCACTCAATTTTCGAAAAATAACAAATCAATCATGTTATTGAAAAGTGACAAATCAATTACCTATTAACATTTTCCGTCACAGATTTAATGGGATAATTGACATGACCAGTTAACTTGCCATATTGAATATGAGTTGGACATAAGAAGCATAAGGGTCTTCTTCTCTTATTTTTCAGCTAAACATCAAAAGTAAAGTTTGTCAAACAAAACCTATGGCATTTTTAAGGTTGTTGACCCTTGCCATTGCCATAGTCACTATCGTTGCCTCTGCCTCTGCCTCTGCTTTGCCTGTCGCCTTTGTTTTCTCTTCTTTCTCCTCTTCTCGCAATTTTTTTTATTTCTCCAAAAAATCAACAACCTAATTTATTTATTTATTTTTTTACATAAAAATAGGAACCCAAAGCAAAACCTTAAAAAAATAAGAGAGGGTGAGAATTAATTGCTACCTCCACCACCTGAAAAAATAAGAGAGGGTGAGAATTAATTGCTACCTCCACCACCTGAAATCTTTGATGGCTAAAAAGTGAAATTACAACACTAATCACTATTTTCAAGTATAGAAAGAAGAACTCAAAAAATATGAATATTTAATTAAAAGAAAAATAGGGTATGCAAGTCAAAGCTGTAGGAAGAAAAAGTATGGCAGCCATAACAATTAATTGAGGTTCAAAAAAGGATTCTCATCTTCAAAATTTTGAGGTTAAAAAAATGTCTTCACCTTCAAAAATCTCAAATCTCAAACCTTAATTTTCAATTTCTCCAACATCAATAGACAACTGTTTCATATTTGACGAGCTCTCTTAAAAATGCTTTCAAAATTGTCCCTTAGAAATCCCAAACCTCTATGGTTGGTTGAATGAGTTTTTGTTCAAATCTCTATGGTTGATTAAATGGACAGAAAAAAGAGAAAAAGTTTGATTTACATGAATGGATTTTGATGAATTGTAAAATGAAATGCAGCGGCGCGAAAGAAAAAGGATGACATCTCCATTTCTTCTTCTTCTTCTTTTTCTTCTCTTTTTCTCTTCTTCTTCTATTACACAATTAGGGTTCTTAATTTGGGGTTGTTTAAATGACAGCAAGTACTCCAACTTGGTCGGTTAAATATCAGGTCACTTTTCTGTTATGTCTATAACGAAAAATGGTTAGTAAAACTGATTTGTTATTTTTCGAAAGTTGAGTGACTGGATTGAAAGCAAAATAACTGTTTTGTCAGTTATATCAAAATGGAGTGATTGCTGGTGTAATTTATCCAATTTAAAATTTTTAATCAAATTTAAAGGGATAAGATTTACAAATACAAGGACCAAAAACATAATTATACGGATAATATTTTAATTATTATTTAAGCATAAAAAGGTACGTAGGATGTTTCCATTGTTATCCTGCAAGTCTAAAAGGCAGGTAAAGACTCACATGGGCGGAAAGAATTTGCTTCTCATTCACATAATAATCATCTAATGTTTAATAAGCCAATGCCAAAGCCAAAATCATTGCTCATTGGCCACTTTTGGAGGCCGTTCATCAGTCAACCTCTTCTTTTATTCGTCTCTTTTTGTGCTTTACTTAGCTACACTCTATCCTAATTCCTAAATCAGGTCAAAACAATGGAAATATATATGTACAAAAATCAAAGATCACGAGGTGCCTGAATCCATGACTCGGATTATTCAGTCACAAGGGTTGGCTCCTTTTGTCTGTTCCCCCCCAAGTTTCCATGCAGTATAGGAAAAAAGCTGTACTTATTTTGGTGTGGGAATAAGTGGAGTGCCTGCTAGCCTACTTGCTGGTTTAATGGCTATAATGTTAATACTACACAAATACAAACGCAATACATAATGACTAACTTAGCACTAAAGCTATTCAGCAACTTGGTCTGATCTGCTATCTCGTTGCCCCCACTTTCTTTTTTGCTTTTGGCCTTGTGACCACTAATAAATGTGGGGCTCCCCCCCACTTGGTTTGTATATTGAATGTGGACTTCGGGTCTTATCCAAATCATTCCTTTTTCCTGCATTCGTTACCATGACTGATATACAGCATCCAAATTTATCTGCTATTTTGATGTCAACATCGTCAGAATGCATAGGGGAGATACATATATATATAATTATCCTTATGCAGAATTTAAATAATAGAATATGAAACTGACTAAAATATCATCAGCGAATAACAAAATAATTTATGTTTTTTTTTAAGTTCCAAATTTTAAGTTTAGAGATTAAAATTTTAAGATTTAAGATTTAAGTTTTATGTATTGAGTTTTAAGTTTCGGATTTATAATTTATAATTTATTATTTCTCCACTATTTTCTTTTTCTTTTTTGAATTTTGGGTTTTATGATTTATCGTGTTGTTGTTAAGTGATTATGCAAGAAATTCATGCACCGACGAAACACTAAATATCTCCCATAAAATATTATGAAAACATGTAAATAACCTTAAACCCTATAATTTTAGATTAAATTTTGCTATTAGTTCATGTATTTTGTGAAAATTGTAGATTTAATCTTTGTATTTTATTTTGATCAATTTTAATTTCTGTACTTTTTAAATTTTGAAAATTTAGTCCTGACCCAAACAATAGTAATAATCCATTTTAGTGAGTAATATGTGAAAATAAGAAACTAATATGGGATTAAACATATGATAATATGTTTACCCCATCAAATTTTGAAAATAACAAAACCTAATGAATTTAATAATTATCATTTGGTGAGGACCGAAATTTTTAAAATTTGAAAAATAGAGAGACTAAAATGATCAAATTAAAATATAAGGACTAAATCAAACAGCTTTCATAAAATGAAAGAACTAATAGCATATTTTAACCAAATTCAAATGAAATCTTAAGGACCAATGCTACGGTGGATCGGTGGTCCACCCAGGCAAAATGAAGCCCTTCAAGGATTTGATGGGATTGATAATGGAGGAAAAAAGGGCTATGATTGTGAAACTGAATTGATACAAATTCCCTAACCACCAGCGAAAGATTTTCATTTTTCTTTTTATTTTTATTGATATGTCACGGCGTATAATTAACTTTTGCTTACTTTATACTCTATATAGTAAGTTGGAATCATTATTGTTGCTTTATACTCCATTTATAATCATTTAGCTCATTATAATTAGTTTTACTTATAAAAAATATTATCAACCAGTAATTGGATGAAATAGTAAAAATATATAATATTTTCAATAAAAAAATATATATATTTTTACTTTAAAAATAATAATATTAAAAAAATATCACAAATTTTAAATATGAATCGTAAAATAAATATTTAAAATAAAAAAAAAGGAGTCGAGAGACGTACATCCTAAGGACCCAAGGCAAGGCGGCAGCTGCTGCCCAGTGGGCTCATAGGCCGCAGGTACTGAGCCTCAGCGGCTCTCTGTTGGACAGCTAATGATCTTTTTATTGCCTAGTTAAGTTCATCTTCCAAAGGGCTTAGGCTTGGAGCTCGACTGTAAAGCAAATGGGCTGGTCCGAATTGAAGTTATGGCAAATATTTTTAGCAAAGAAATCTACACCGCATGGTTTTCCACTGCTGGAATTAAAATAAAAGGTAAACTCCACCAAAATTATTAAATTATTAATAAGTTTATATTTTGGTCATTTAATTTTTAAATGTTATAAAATGGTCATTGAACTATTCGAAAATTTTTATTTAGGATATTGAGCTGTTAAAATCACTATATAGGCTTCTTTCTTTGCATCGTCTGCACTAATAGAAAGCTCTCCTTTCTTTTTTTCTATAGTTCAGTCTTTTTTTCATAGAATAGCTTTGAATTTGTAAATAAATATCCAAACAATTTTCTTCTTCGATCTTCGACATTGACCGTAGATTGACTTAAATTAAACTATTTTCTTCTATTCGTCGATAGATACTATTCTGCTGTACCGATCATAAAATCATCACTTTTAGCGACTTTAATAAAAATTTTCAAATAATTCAATAACCATTTTTTAACTTTTTAAAATTAAACAATCAAAACGTAAATTTACTAATAATTTAGTCGGTATTAGATGTGGTTTATCCTTTAAAATAAATGGACTGATAGGGTATATGACAAAAGGTACTTTGACTGGATGGCAGGCTTCTGAATTATTTGCTTAGCTTTGGTTTGGTTATAATATGGAGGAAGATTTGTAAAGCAGAGACCATGAGGAACTATGATTGTTGAAAACCTTCATTCGTATAACATCAAAGTTACAAGCAAATCAGCCCAAAAGCTTCTAAAGAAAATGTTGAAAACCTCAAAAGCCAGCCAATTCAGCATCAGGCATCAGCATATGATATTGTCACGGACCGCGCATTGAGGCCCGAGACCAGCTCGTGTCAAGCTGCCCAAGAAGCACTCCGGAGCATTTTGGGCCTATCACCACTTAGCCCAACACTTGGGTTTGAAGAGCCTTTCAAAAGAAGATAAGGGAAGTGACATATACTTAGGAATATTCCTTTTTGATACATTTCCATATCTTTGTAAAACTCTTATAGCTGTATCTCAACCGTCGATGTACTTTAATCCCAACCGTTGGATGTAGGGGGCTTCAACTATAAATAGAGGCTTACCCCCACCTCATTTGTAACTTGACTTGACTTCACTTTTGAGGAATATACAAAGCATTCACTCAAATTTCTTCCTTGTCTTTTTGCTTTGCCTTTTCTTTCAGAGTTCTTTTGCTTCCGCTAGGATCTAAGCACTTTAGCTTCGATCGAGTTTCAGGCTTACTTAGGCGTTGCGTGATCAAGAAGCATCTAAGGCCGCACGCTCCAAGATTCAAGTTTTAGGGACGTGACAAGTGATATCAGAGCCTGTTCGAGTGAGAGAGATGGTACCACAAAACGCAAGCGAAGTTCCAGCAACTGAAAGAGAGACTCGTGCTACTGCTGAGAAGAAGAAGAGAGAGAGTTCCAGGGACATTGTCTTAGCCTTGGAGAGAAGGGTCGCTAGACTTGAAGATTCCATGAAGGAAGTCAAGGAGGCCCAAGACGAGACAGAACCGTTTCACTCCCTTAAAGAAGAAGTGATGGTTGCGGTTCAAGAATTTCTCAATGACATGTATGAGAAGTTAGACCAACGGGACAATTCCCTTGAAGCAGCAGGGGAAGCTACTAAAGCCAAGTTGGTAGAGGAGATCGAGGATCTCAAAAGTGAGCTAGCCATTTACAAGAGAGCCATGAAGAATGGCGTGATGGCAGAATCATCATCACCCACACCGAGGATCGATGTCCCGAAGCCGAAAATGTATACAGGGACACGATCAGCCCAAGATGTAGAGAATTTCATTTGGGCCATGGAGCAGTACTTTCGAGCCATGGGGATCAGGGACGAAGCAATAAAGGTAAACACTGCTTCTGTCTATTTGACTGATATCGCGCTTTTATGGTGGCGACATAGGTGCTCCGAGATGGAGAATGGGGAAATTCCCATTGCAACATGGAGCGAGTTCCAATCTGAGTTCAAGGAACAGTTCTATCCCAAGAATGCGCAACTAGAAGCCCGAGCAAAGTTGCGACAACTCAAGCATACTAGCTCGATTCGAGACTATGTCAAGGAATTCACCGAGCTCAAGCTTCAGATCTCAAAGTTGGGCGAAGAAGAGGGATTCTTTGCCTTTATGGATGGACTTCAACGATGGGCCAAAATGGAGTTGAAGCGGAGAGGGGTTGAAGAGCTTTCCAAAGCCTTGTCCGCAGCTGAGTCCATTGCTGAGTTCGAGATTCAAAGGTCCGAGTCTACCAAACCAAAGCCAAAATCCAAAGGCAATGGTGGGGGAGACAAGGAAAGACCAGCCAAGAAGGGGTCCGAGAAGCCGACAGGTGGTAATTTCAAGCTTCACAAGCCTTGGGAAAAGAACAATGAGCCTTTCAAGTGCTACACTTGTGGAGGCAAGCACTTGGCTAGGAACTGCCCACAAAAAGCCGCTACCATCCAAGGGAAAGATGCCGAAGAGAAGGAGGCTCTTAAGATTAACTCCATTATGAGCTCCATGGAGGTTAAGAAGGGTCGTAAGAAGAAGGGACTGATGTTCGTTGACATCACCGTGGCAGGCCAAAAGATGAGCGCTCTAGTGGACACAGGTGCCTCAGAATTGTTTGTGTCCGAGCGGGCTGCCAAGAGACTTGACCTTCGTGTTGAGAAGGCAAGTGGGTTTATTAAAACCGTCAATTCGAAAGAGGCTCCGATTGCGGGAGTGGCAAAAGGAGTCACGATAAACCTTGGAGGTTGGATCGGTAAGGAAAACATCAAGGTAATCCCCTTAGATGACTTTGATTTCGTAATTGGACTTAATTTCCTTGACCGGGTTAATGCGTTCCCTGTTTCTTTTGCCGATTATTTGTGCATTTTAGATCCGAAACATCAATGCATTATGCCGGCAACCCGAGAGGCCGGAGTTGGAGCCAAGATGGTATCGGCCATTCAGTTTAGTAAGGGGGTGCGCAAGGAGGAACCAACTTACTTAGCTGCGTTGGTTGATGAGCAACCTACCAAGTCCGTCGAGGTCCTAGAAGAGGTGGGACAAGTGTTGGCAGAATTCAGAGATGTGATGCCTGCCGAATTACCCAAAAGCTTGCCACCAAAGAGAGAGGTGGATCACAAGATTGAACTCGTGCCGAATGTGGAGCCACCCGCTAGAGCCCCTTACCGAATAGCTCCACCCGAGTTAGAGGAGTTGCGCAGACAATTGAAGGAACTCCTAGATGCAGGATATATCCGACCATCCAAGGCACCCTTTGGTGCACCGGTACTATTTCAGAAGAAGCATGATGGGACGCTTCGAATGTGTATCGACTATCGAGCTTTGAACAAGCTCACAGTGAAGAACAAGTACCCGATCCCGCTTATTGCAGACTTGTTCGATAAACTTGGTGGTGCAAGGTGGTTCACCAAGTTGGATTTGAGGTCCGGATATTATCAGGTTCGAATAGCCGAAGGAGATGAACCAAAGACGGTTTGTGTGACGCGCTATGGTTCGTATGAGTTCTTAGTGATGCGCTTCGGTCTCACCAACGCCCCCGCTACTTTTTGCACCCTCATGAACAAGGTATTACAACCCTTTCTTGATCAATTTGTTGTTGTCTACCTTGACGATATTGTGATCTATAGCAAGACACTTGAGGAGCATTTGGGACACTTGAGAATGGTGTTCAAAGTCTTGCGGGAGAACGAGCTCTACGTCAAAGAAGAGAAGTGCTCGTTTGCTCAAAAGGAGGTCCCTTTTCTAGGCCACATTGTAGGAGGTGGCAAGATCCAAATGGATGGGGCCAAAATTCGAGCCATTGAAGATTGAGAGCCGCCAACCAAGGTGACGGAGTTGAGATCCTTCTTGGGGCTAGCCAATTACTACCGAAGGTTCGTCAAAGGCTACTCCAAAATAGCCACACCCTTGACCGAGTTACTGAAGAAGGACAAGGCGTGGGATTGGAGCATTGAGTGCCAACAAGCCTTTGCAGAATTGAAGAAGGCCATGGTGAGCGAACCAGTATTGGTGTTGCCAGATTACACCAAGCCTTTTGAGATTTACACCGATGCGTCTGATGTTGCCATTGGTGGGGTGCTGATGCAAGAAGGACATCCGGTTGCCTTTGAAAGCCGGAAGCTCAATGAGATCGAGAGGAGATACACGGTCAATGAGAAGGAAATGACTGCAGTGGTGCACTGCTTGCGCACTTGGCGACACCACATACTTGGGTCCAGGTTTATGGTATACACAGACAATATTGTCAATAGTTATTTTCTAACCCAAAAAAAGTTGTCTCCAAAACAGGTTCGATGGCAGGAATTCCTTGCAGAATTTGATTTTTCCATGGAGTACAAGCCAGGAAAAGTGAATTCCGTTGCCGATGCTTTAAGCCGAAGATATGACATGGAGTTTGT
The DNA here is from genome assembly GCA_005610355.1 of Gossypioides kirkii. Lineage (NCBI taxonomy): Eukaryota > Viridiplantae > Streptophyta > Magnoliopsida > Malvales > Malvaceae > Gossypioides > Gossypioides kirkii. Next base: position 38,725,400 of record CP032246.1, read on the forward strand.
TAGCTTGCCGCAGGGACAACTATTGGAGCACATCAAAGAGGGGTTGTCACATGACCCAACAGCCAAGATGCTCATTGATTATGTCAAAGAAGGGAGAACCAGAAAATTTTGGCTCTAGGGGGACTTGTTATATGCTCGAGGGCATCGCCTCTATGTGCCTCAATTTGGAGAATTGCGCAAGGGGATCATGAGGGAATGCCATGATTCCAAGTGGGCGGGACATCCGGGAATGAACCGGACATTGGCACTTATTGCAGAGAATTATTACTGGCCGCACATGGGCACAGATGTTGAAGCCTATGTGAAGACTTGTCTTGTGTGCCAACAGGACAAGATAGAGATGAAGAAGCCGGCGGGAGTTGCAGTCATTGCCCATTCCCGAGCGACCATGGGAAAGTGTTTCCATGGATTTTATTGTCGGTTTGCCTAACACTGACGGCCTGTCGAGTATTATGGTTGTTGTTTACAGGTTTTCAAAGTATGGGACGTTCATTTCAGCGTCTAAGGTGTGTCCAGCCGAGGAGGCAGCTCGTCTTTTCCTCAAGCACGTGGTTAAGTATTGAGGAGTGCCAAAGACGATTATCAATGATAGGGACACACGATTCACGGGGAGATTTTGGACCGAGTTATTCAAGCTAATGGGATCAAGCTTGAATTTTTCAACGAGCGTCCACCCCCAAACCGATGGGCAAACTGAACGAGTGAATGCACTCTTGGAGATCTATTTGAGGCACTATGTGAGTGCAACGCAGCGCGACTGGCCAAAACTGTTGGATGTGGCTCAATTTTCTTACAACTCGCAACGGAGTGAGGCCACAAACCAAAGTCCGTTCGAGATCGTGACTGGGCAACAACCGCTTACACCCAACACGGTTGTTACCAAGTATGAGGGGCCGAATCCAGCAGCACACAAGTTTGCCACAGAGTGGCAAGAGCATCACGACTTAGCCCGAGCTTGTTTACACAAGGCAGGGAAGCGGACCAAGAAGTGGGCGGATCGAAAGCGTAGGGACGTGAATTTCCAGGTTGGTAATCTAGTCCTTGCCAAATTGACAGGAATCTTGCGCAACCCAACCGTGCACAAAGGGCTTGTGCGAAGATATGAGGGTCCATTTCGAGTTGTGAAGCGGATAGGCACCATGGCCTATCGATTGGAGTTGTCACCGACCATCCGAGCTCATCCAGTGTTCCATGTTAGCTTGCTCAAGCCTTACCATCAAGATGAGTCAGATCCGGATCGAGGTAAATCACATCGAGCGCCAGTCGGAGTGAAGATCTCCTATGAGAACGAGGTTCGAGAGATCCAAGCCGAGAGAGTTATTCGACGACCAGGTTACCGGCCAAGGCACGAATATTTTGTTCAGTGGAAGAGACTTCCCGACAGTGAGGGGAGTTGGGAACTAGCCGAGGGCCTATGGCAATTCAAGGACCAAGTGGATGGTTACCATGCTAGCCGAGTGACGAGGGCGTCACTAGATTCAGTGGGGGAGAATGTCACGGACCGCGCATTGAGGCCCGAGACCAGCTCGTGTCAAGCTGCCCAAGAAGCACTCCGGAGCATTTTGGGCCTATCACCACTTAGCCCAACACTTGGGTTTGAAGAGCCTTTCAAAAGAAGATAAGGGAAGTGGCATATACTTAGGAATATTCCTTTTTGATACCTTTCCATATCTTTGTAAAACTCTTATAGCTGTATCTCAACCGTCGATGTACTTTAATCCCAACCGTTGGATGTAGGGGGCTTCAACTATAAATAGAGGCTTACCCCCACCTCATTTGTAACTTGACTTGACTTCACTTTTGAGGAATATACAAAGCATTCACTCAAATTTCTTCCTTGTCTTTTTGCTTTGCCTTTTCTTTCAGAGTTCTTTTGCTTCCGCTAGGATCTAAGTACTTTAGCTTCGATCGAGTTTCAGGCTTACTTAGGCGTTGCGTGATCAAGAAGCATCTAAGGCCGCACGCTCCAAGATTCAAGTTTTAGGGACGTGACAATATGCTCTAGCTGGTGCAATGGAACACTAGCTAGTTTCCAGCGGATTTTTTGTTTGTTTCCAATGATTTCATGGATTGACCGGGGTGAATTGATCATGTGTTGTAAAGGGCTTTATATGTATATTTTCATCCAATACATACATATATCCATCCATCATTACATTGATTGTCCGAAGAAGATGTACAAGTGACTTATATGGTATAGGTTAGGGATTTGAATCTCATCAAAAGCTAGTTTAGCATTGCTTTTAAAAAGTGTTTTTAAAAAGTGTGGTGAAAAAGTACTTTTGAGAAATATTTTTGAAAAGTTTGGTTAAAGATTTGATTGTTTAGCATTGCTATCAAAAAGGGCTTTTGAAAAATGAAATGTCCATTTTAGACATAGTATTATAAAGTAATAAATATACATTTAAATAATGTTCAAATTAATTAATATTATGATATTTTAGTAAGAATATAAAAATAATTTATTATAACTTATTGTTAATATTTTAATATATGAAATATTAATTTTAAATATTTTTAAGTAATTAATATCATTTATTTAAAATTTTAATTAGATTATATAAATTATATTTTAAATATTTAAATATAATCATTAAATATTTATATATATTTTTGAATAAAATTAGGTGCTATTATTAAAAATCAATAGGCAGAATGTGGTTCTTGAATCAAAATAAAAGCCTACTAATTTCATGCCATCTGTCTAATGGTTGTTGGCTTAATAAGTCGATGCTATAAGTGCTACTGTAAATACCTAGGAAAAGAAAACCTATAAACCTAAAGGCTGAAATGTCACCTTAGAAAGCAGTGTGCCTGCAAAAAAGAGTAACGTCCCTCTAACCAGTCTTTAAAGAAAAGAAATCTGAAAAGTATTTGCAAAATAAAAACCTAACTCCCCATTTTCAACTGCCTATGAAAAAAAAAGCCTCTATTTCAAAAACACATAGATTTTCATAGTCAAAATCACAGAATCCAAAATCTTTCTCCACTTTCTCTTCTATCATCTTGATTTTGCTCCATTTCTAAAAACTGACGATCATCGGAGATAAGCCCATCTCAACGCAAGCTATCACTCTCCGGACTCAGAATTGCCTTATTTTGCTCTTCAGAGATGACCATTTCCACTTCTTGAGGGGCCACTTCTACCCAGTATCTTTCTTGATCGCATTGTCTATCCCATTTTGCCATCGTGTGTGCTCCTTTGTTCTCCGATATTAGAGCAAAACTAAGGGTATATTTTCTGAAACCTTTCAATTTATTTTTTTATCTCTTTCAAATTATCTCCCACTACAGATCTATCTTTAACATCCTTTTTTAACCCGTTAATAATCGACAGAGCGTCACCTTCTACACAAATATCATTAAATCCCAGATCTGTCACAAAGATGATCGCCACTAGGCACGCCTTTTGTAACACCCCTACATCCAATTCACACATATAAACTCGGTATAAGAGTATTACATACAGTGTCAGAGAATTAAAAACAAATATAATAAAATTTTCTTTCAAATAATGTGTAATTGAATCGTTTTACTCAAAATATCACAAAATAATCAAGTATCATCAAAATAACATTTATAACCCATTCATTGAGGACATATAAGTACCATTTGTACATGCCATTTCACACAAAATAAATACATCTTGTCTTGCAATCTTCCAATGTTGATGTGATTTGATGAGAGGCACCTAATCCAACCTTAGCTTCTCAAAGATCTTGTACCTACGCGTTGAAATAAACGCACTAAGCCGGTGAAGGCTTAGTAAGTACTACAAGTGTCATTAATCATTTATCTTTTAATCACTCATTTTAAATTCATTCATATAATTGTTTATTCATGTAAAATACATACATTTTATGTATATAATATTTAACTTACAGCAGTATTATGAATTCACATATTCTTCCTTATTTCACATTTTAACCATTCCAATCTCTTAGTTTACTTAGTTTTATCATTCTTTGATTTCTTATACATATATTGTACTTTCCTTTCATTTGATTATCATTTCACTTACCTTAATGTCACAATTTGCACATTCTTTCTTTTCACATTATTTACCCTATTAACAAGACTCCGACCTTAGCGGATACACGGATCCAACCAAACACACCAGAATGGCACCCAGTGCCTCATCGGATAGTTCGAAGCAATAAAGTGACACCCAGTGTCTCATCGACCTAACCGAAGTGAAGTGGTACCCAGTACCTCATCGAATCTATCCGAAGTAAAATAATGACACCCAGTGTCTCATCGACTCAAGGTTGAAGTATCCTTGAACTCTTCTAATCCTATGGCATGCCAACTATATCCGACTCAACCTGACTAGTTAATAGGGATTTTAAATTTACAATTCATATCATTTTCAATTCCAATTTCACTTTCACTTTCAATTTTGATCATAAATCATTCAAATTCAATTTAAATATACATATTCATGTATTTCTCACATTTGTTTCCTCAAATAAATCCACAATTTCACCAATTAATCACACAATCAATCTTTATAATTAATCACATAATATTTCACACATATATTTTTCTCACATATTCATCATCATATACCTCTTACTTTTAATTTCACATTAATTTTCAAAGCTGTCCACTTGCGTCACAGTCACTAAATTATTTATATCTTGAGCTACAAAATTCGAAATTAAAATCCGCTTGATTTTTCTGAAATTAGACTCAAATATATTTTTACCATAAAAATTTCAGAATTTTTCCTTTAGCCAATTTGTACAGTAAATTCTTCTAATTTACCCCTTCTCTGCTACCTGACAGTTTCAACCTTTCTTCACTAAAAATTATTTATCTTTTTGTATAGGAATCCAATAATGTTCCTATCTGTTTTTTTTGAAAATATACTCATTAAGGATTCAAACATATAAATTTCAATATATAATAATTTTTTTACATTTTTCTATGATTTTTCAAAGTCAGAACAGGGGAATCCGAATCCACTCTGACCTTGTTATACTAAAACTAGTATATCTCAGAATGTAAAATTCCTTTTCTTTCACTGTTTCTTCCATATGAAACTACATTAAATAATATTTAATTACATATTTAATTCAACCTTAAATCTTTTTATAGAATTTTTGGTGAATTTTTGAAGTTAGTCCTCTGTTCTATCCAATCTATTTTAATGAGATTAATTCCTTTCTCATGCTTCTTTATACTAAATTTCATTCAATCACACATAATTATCATACTTATAATTAAACATCTCATTTTCATCATGATTAATCATATATATTTAAATTATAAACACTTTAACTTAATTAATTCTAAACCTTGTAATACTTGTAGTACTTACAACTCTTGTAGAAAGCTTCCTTTCCCTCTTTGATCTTCTCTTTTCCTTTCTCTTCAATTGAGTCATTCTCCTTCTTTTCTTTCTCTTCAATTACATACAAAACACATATATTCACATTAAAATCATTCTAACATATCATAATCTATGTTTCTAAACCAAAACTTACATGTATTTAAAGAGGAGTTTAGCTTTCTTACCTTAATCACTTGTATTCAACACTAATTCTCATTTTCTTTCTCCTCCAAGACAAGTATGGATGCATTTCTTTTAACAATTGGATAGCTACTACACTTATCTATTAATTTTATTCACTAATCTTGAAGAAATTTGGAAGAAACTAGCTTAATTGGTTTGTATTTGGTGAAAAAGGACTAATTTGTAAGAAAAGTAAAAGTTGAAATGGTGGAAAAATAGTGGCTAACATTAAGCACCATGGCTGATGGCTTCTATAGCCTTTTCATCATTTCTTTTCTTCATTTCTCTAGATTTTTCTATCAATTTCTCTTTATAAAAATATCTTTCTTTAATAATGGTAAAATTGTACTTTTAGTCCTTGGGCCTTCCAACTTTACACTTTGGCCCAAAATATTGCCTCCAAAAATATCTTCCACCAAATTACTCTTTTGCCCCTCCTCAATCAATCTAATTCCCATGATGACTCAAAATTCAATTTGGATAATTCCTATTTAGTCCCCCATATTTTCTCTCATTTACTATTTAATCCTTAAATTTTTCTAACCTTCATCACTTCAACTAAACATTTCTAATTCTCAATTCTATTTTATCACTGTTCCAAATTCGGTTCAAGCACACGGTTGTTACACCTTTGCTTTTACCGTTTGCGGATCTTGGATTCTCCAAAGTGGACAAACACACGCTCCCATGGTAAGCCCATTTTTATCTCTTATGATAACCCCTGCTATGGCTCTTGGTGGATCTTTTTGTAGAGAAGCATCAAAGTTTACTTTTGGGGGTTTCCATCTAGTTTCTCTCAGCATAGGTTGAATAACATGGTTCCGGTGCAAAACTTCTAGTTCTACTATACATGCTTTCACAAAACTAATAATCTGCCCTATCCCTTCTTTTTTGCTGTCGTGGAAGACTTTGTTTCTATTGTACCAGATTGCCTAGTAAAAAATTACTAACCATCTATTCTGTGTATTACTGTTGATTGTGATAATCTCTATTAACCAACTCTTCCATTCTTGATTTTTATTTGCATGCGAGATATCTACTCCTAGGAGTTGCATTGCCTGTTCAGTGAGCGAGCAGTCCCTGAAAATATATGGAGTAGTTTCTGCCTCTACGCCACAGACCACACAAGTTACCTCATCTCTTATTTTCCTTTACTGTAAATTTTGAAACGTGGGTAGATAGTTATGTAAAATCCTCCAAAATTGTATCCGAATTTTACTTGGGACTTACAGGTTCCATAACTTTTTGTAGACTGTCTGTAAATGACGTTGCTGTAAATTCTCTCCTGATTGTAATTCTTTGTAATTGTTTGTAATCTGCCATCGGTATCTGCTCTTAACGGAGTACTCTCCTGAGTTGTCGCCCCTCCATACCAAAGTATTTGGGAATTCACTGTATACCAACGGGATTGCCAGAACTTGGTCAGCTTGCTTCTTGGGAAAAATTGCTTCTACTGTATCGACCTTCCAGGTATTAGAATCTTCATAGATTATGTCTGCTACTTTAGTATACTTTATGTCTATATTTTGAATTTGCACTCTGCCATTTTCAAGTCCGGAGATCCAATAATAATTCCATACATTAATTGTTTTCCCATTTCCTATTCTCCAGCAAAGACCTTCCTGTAGAATACTTTGTGCCTTCCAAACGCTTCTCTAGGTAAAACAAGGTTGTGTTCCTAACCCTGCGTTCATAAAATCACCTTTAGGATAATATTTAATTTTCATCACTCGCGTAAAAAGGTTTTTCGGATTAGTAATTAGTTTCCACCCTTGTTTCGCTAACAGAGCTTTATTAAAACTTGACAAATGTCTAAAACCAATCCTCTCACACGTTTTTAGGGCACACAAAGTTTTCCATGAAGTCTAATGAATGCCTTTGTTAGATCTCGTATTACGCCACCAGAATTTACACATTAATCCTTCTAATTCTTGGCAAAAAGAAACTGGTAAAGAAAAAATACTACATTGCATAAATTGGTATCGTTTGCAAAATTGATTTTATAAAAACTTCTTTGCCTCCAATTGAAAGGCTTCGCACACTCCAATCCTCTAATTGTTTCTGAAATGTTTCCTTTATCCCTAAAAAAGCATCTTTTTTCCTTCTACCAATCATAGTTGGTAGTCCTAAATATTTCTTCGGGTTATTAGCAATTTTGACTCCTAGAGCATCCTCAATCCTTCTTTTATCAGCTTATTCCTTGTTGTTGCTGAAATACATCAACGACTTTTCAAAATTTAACAATTGGCCTGACATGTCTTCATAATCCATAATCACTGATTTCATTGCCTGGGCTCCTTCATCTAACGGTTTACCAAACAAAATACTGTCATCTGCAAAGAATAAGTGCGTTAGAACCAAACCTCCTCTTCCTACCTTTACACCTTCTAATCCTTTCCTTCTATTCACAAGATGAATTATCCTTGAAAAACCTTCAGCACATAGAATAAATAAATATGAGCTCAACGGATCCACTTATCGTAGCTCCCTTGAAGGACTAAAATTTGTCCCTAAATTTCCATTAAAAAGGATTGAGTAAGATACACTCTTTACACACCTCATTACCAAATCAACCCAATCTGTACAAAATCCTAGGCTTAACATCAATTTCTCTACAAAAATTCATTCCACCCTGTCATATGCTTTGCTCATATATAATTTGAGCGTAAAATTTCCCACCCCTATTATTTTCTTTTTAAACGAATGTAGTAATTCGTATGCAACCAAAATATTATCTGTAATTTAGCGACCCAGTACAAAAGCCCCTTGTGTTTCATCTATACAACTATGTAAAACTGTCCGTAACCTATTTGCCACAGCTTTAGTAATAATTTTCAAGATAACATTACACAAACTGATAGGACGGAATTGACCCATATCATTCGGACTCTGTACTTTAGGAATCAATACTATTGTTGTATTATTAATTTCACTCATATCCTTTTTCTTATTCAACACATCTAGACAATATCTAGTGACATCTTTTCTAATAATATGCCAAATTTTTTTATAAATTAGGGCTGGAAAACCATCATTACTTGAAGCTTTGAGTGAGGCCATGGATTTCAAAGCCTCCACTAATTCCTCTTCTGTAAAGGTCTTTATTAAATCTTCATTAGTAGAGCACATAACACAAGGTTGAATGCTGTCAAACAGATCATCACTGTTCCTTATTAGTTTTGTTTCAAATAGATCTCTAAAATACTCCGTAGCCAAATTAAGCAAGAGTCATCCCTCTCCACTCGGCTCCCATCTGGTTTAACCAGACTTTTAATCTTATTTTTCTTTTTTCAGTATGACGTAAATTTATGAAAAAAAGACGTGTTTCTATCACCCATTTTTAGCCAATTGGCTCAAGCACGTTGTTCCCAGTAAATCTCTTCCTTGTCAGCTTTCATATCCAATGATAGCTTAACATTAATTAGCTCCTCAATATTACTCCATTCACTAAAAAATACTCCCAATCTTTCTAGTTTTGTTGGAAGGTCAACATCCTCCTTCTGTCACCCTTCTTTAACCTGAGTTTCAAAATCGTCTTCATAGATCCAATCAACGTTAAATCGAAATGGGAATTGTCCTTTGCCAAAATAAGTTGAATCCTTTTTTTATCTTTTCCACTTGTACAGGACAATGGTCTGAAAAACCATGAGGAAGGTGCGTTACTGTTTAGTTAGGAAAACGATTCCACCATTTAGGATTGGCCACACCTCTGTCGAGCCTTTCCCTAATATTATTGGATACCAACCTCCCTCTTTCCCACGTGTATCAAGCCCTTTGAAACCCTAAATCATTCAACTCACATTCTTCAAGTGTCTCCCGAAAGGCCTTCATTTGTCTTTCTTCCCTAATCCTCTCTCCTCGATTCTCAAAAGAGAACATAATTTCATTAAAACTCCCACCACTAATCAAGGGTCATCGGATTCCCCTTTTAACTTTCTTAATAAACTCTATAATTCTCTCCTCAGTTGTTCAACCGGAGACCCATAAAACCCAGTTAACCTCTAACTTTCCTCTTAATTTCCTTCTTAATATTTATATCAATATGATAGTAAGAGAAAGTTCTCAAAGAAACATTTACATCATCTTTCCAACCAAGTGAGAGTCCCCCCTTAGACCCATCTACGCTAATATCAGTCCCATTATTGAATCCACAAGACCTGCGAATTATCTCCATCTTCCTCTGATTAACCTTTATTTTTATAAGAAATAAAATTTGGAGCTTTACTTGTCTCAAGAAATTCTTGAGACGTCCTATTATCCGCTGTTGCCCCAAACCGCGAATATTCCAATTAAGGACAGTCTCAGGAGCTATTTGTCGGCTCGCAATCGGCCGACGATATGATGTTTAGATCTGTCTCCATTGGGTTGTTACTATCATTTCTTGTTCTAAAGATTTTATCTCTTCTTCCCTTCGACCATCCTAACCGGATAATCTTCTCCATCATCTCCTTCCTCCTCTTCCCCAAGACGAGTCATAGGACGGCCATCTCGTATCCATAATGCGCTTTCTGCCAGTCTCAATTTTGCTCGTCCTACAATTGAATTCGCTCCTTTAACACCATCTTTATTATGAAGTAGAGTGGGTCCTCTATATTCGTCTGGAGGTCTCGAACTTTCAATATCGTTTTGATTAGAATCTACCCTGACTAAAGCTTTAGGTGCATCACGTAACCATCTACTGGTATTTTGAATATTTCTGATAGGAGCTTCTCTTAGTGAAATATCCTACCCCAAGGAGTGCTCTTGAGATCTCATTACTAAACGGATAGGGCAAAAACTTTCTCCATGCCCTAACTTTCCACACATGTAACAAAAAAGGGATAGTTTCTCATATTGATATTTCGCATAAGTCGATCTATCTTGACCGAATACTATTAGCTTCTTCCTTTTCAATAGCTTTCTCACATCCAATTCTACTTTTATTCGCATATATTTTTTGACCCTTTGTGTGATAATTGATGCATCATATTCAACAAAACTTCCTAGGAAATTACCCAGTTGCTTGGCCATGTTTTCAGACATACATCTCGTAGGCAAATTATGGATTTGAACCCAAAATTTTGTAAAAAATAATGGAACTTGGATTGGATCTTCCCCTGATAATAACCTTATGAAAAATAATTAAATGACGGTTAAAGAACCAAGGGGTACCTTTAATTACCCTTGCTATATCCAACTCATTATAGAAACGGAATAAAATCCACTTATCTTCTAATTCAGTAATTGTGACACCCTCGATAGGATGCCAGATTTCAGTTAAAATATTTCGTAATAAAGGAAAGTGCACCGCCCCATTTGTTAAAACCCTCCCTACTAAACAAAAGGAGAAATCATCCTCGCCACTATCTTCAATTAATTGTCCACCACCGACTCATCTTCTTCATCATCAATGCGTAACCTAGCGAGATCTTCTTCCATTGTAGGTTGATTCATGTCAGCCATTGTAACGTAAGGAAACAAAATTGAATTTAACTGTGATTTAGTATACCAAGAAACAAAAAACTTTAGAACTAGGAGAAAACCCTAACTTCAGCGAAACTGCCGACCATAGTTAACATCATTATTAAATATTTATATTTAAATATTAGCACAATTGTATTATTTTATAAAATATTTTTTAATTTTTAATTAATGATTTTAGAAAAAAGAAGAAGAAATTGACGCCCCATATCTAATATTGAGGTTAAAAAAGTAATTTCCCTTAGCATAAGCCTATTTGAAATCTCAATATTAAATTTTTCAGTTTTTCTAATGGATCTAAAAATCCATTTCAAAAGTAAAAAAAAAATCAAATAGTATTTGTTTAGTATAACTTAAATCCTAAAGGACTTATTTGATAAAAAGTCCATTGTAAAAGCTATGCTGAACACAGCCCAAGAGTGAGACGCTCATGTCACTTCTTGGTGGGTGACCATACATCCACATATGGTCGAGATACTCCCTCCGTGAATCATACATGGCTTTCCGCGGAATGAGGGAGCAAAACCCTCCCTGAAAGGATAATACCTTCCATTTGTCGATGATCCGGATCGACATCCCCGAAAACGACACTTCAACCGACTGAATCCTCCTAAATAAGTCGATTCCGTCGTTAACATTAACATATTCTATTTTGCAATTTCCATAATACATTTTTAAATCTTTCATATTTATTTTATTAATAGTAATAATATAATTAAACACTTGTCTTAATCGGTAGAGTAGAGTCTATGAAAATTATGTTGGTGAGCCGTGCAAAACATATAGTCATAGGAAAGACTAATAAAGTTCTTTAGCTTTTATTATATTATTATGATTCAATAAATAATTCAAATTTGATCTGCGCTTAGTCAAAAATAAAATTTCGGTATTTTAAATAAAAATAATTATTGAAAAACATATACGATCGTGACTAAAGTTGTATTGAAAATTTAGCTGATTTTATTATAATAATCTCATAAAGTGCATTTAAATTTTATTTACAGCGATTTTAGCACGGGTTTGGTAGGCTTTTGAGTCAAGCCACCACTGTCCCAACCTACACCCTCCAAACTATTTATACTAATTTATGTATCTACTATACTCTCTATATCAACTCTTATTAAATTATATCTTGAACCCTAATTTAATTTAAAAAATTAAAATATTTTTTAACAAAAGAAATAAAAATCATATTCTAATTCAACTAAACCCATTTTTGGCTTTTCAATCTTTTTAAAGTATGATTTAAATTTTAAATTAATTTTTAAATTTTAGAGTTTTTTTTCTCAGTCAATAAAATAATCGATTAAAAAATATTCACTAAAACTTCATTTTATTTTAGAAAACATATTGTTTTTGTAATTTTTTTATGTTAAAATCATGAAAATTCAACAAATGATTCACAGGGATTTATTTTAGTCAATTGACCAATCATTAAAAGCAATGTATGTCAAATGAAATCCAAATTTAATATTTTTGTCAAAAACTTTATTTCTTGACATTTGAAGTTAGCTCATGAAGTTCACGAGGTTGAAATATGTAATGAAGAAGTTAATTAGATGAATTTGATCGTTCTTGAAAACTTTCCATTTTTGACGAATTTTTTATTTCGTGAAACTTTCATTTTCGGACTTTTTTTTGTATTAAATCTTTATTAGTTTTTTTTTTGGTGAGTAAAATAAAAACAAGATTACATTATAGACTAAATTTTACAACTCCATGGATTTTGTCTTGCTGGAGATATCTTATTACTTCAGGAGGAGGTTCCTCATAGAATTGGAAATTATTTTTCCAAGTAAATCCCTTTTTGGCCAAGTGATCCGCAATCATGTTGTCTTCTCTAGAAATTAGTCTAATCCTCCATTGACCCTCAAAAATTAAGGTTCTTTGGACTCGTCGGAGAATGGTAATTCCATTGTTATCTGTGTTCTGAGCGGTCAAGCTCGCAGCTACCTCGGCATTATCTGTTTGAATAGTAAAGTGGCAATATCCTTTATTTAGAAGAATAAGAATCCCATCACGGATCCCCCACAGTTCTGCTTCAAAAGAAGAACAATTCCCACATATCGATTGTACCCCAAAATCCATTTACCCTTTTGATAAAGAATAACGCCCCCTGCCGAGGCATTCCTCGTGATTCTTTCAACAGCACCATTTGCGAAGAGATGTATCCATTTCTCATTCGAATGTGTAATGAAACTTGGGTTTTAGGACTCGCCTTATAAAATCTCTGAGATGACTCGAACTGTGTAGCCCAACTGACTGATGCCTTGACAATATCTGATACTTTCCAAGAGATTTTCTGAAAAATGTAAAGATTTCTATTCTTCCAGATTCTTCAAGCTATCAGTCCAAAAAGGCTTGCCCAAGGGATCCCATGCACCTGCAAATTCGAAAAAGCACTAAGATTAGTAGAAAACCAAGAGGAAAAAGGATCAGAGAATAACCTGGTTTGTTGCTGTGTGGGAACCACAAGTGTCCAAGCCTTCTTAGCCGATGTGCAATCTCGAAGGGCGTGAATAATGTTCTCAAAATTGGCTCCAAAAATCGAACAAAAGCTATTGTGAGCCAGCCCTCTTCTAACACGCTCCAAATTTGTAACCAATCTCTATTTATGAACAAGCCAAAGGAAGAATCTCACCCTTTGAGGGCCCTGAAATTTCCAAATAATTTTCCAAAAGTCATCTTTCTGGTTCCATGAGCTTTGTTGAATATTCCAATAAGCGCTCTTAATGGAGAAAGCTCCCGAAGAAGAAGAACTCCACACAATCCTATCTTGTCCCGATGAAGGATACGGAGGTGGGATACTAACAATCTTAAGGATGATCTCTCTTGGCAACCAAATGCGAAAGAGATCTACGTTCCAGGATCCATCAGGTAAAACCAATTCCTTAAGAGGGCAATTAGAATCAAGGTTGGCTTGGGCCGGAATAAGATTAAGAAGAGGTTCCGTTTCAGGTATCCAAGAATCCTTCCAACACTTTATAAGGTTACCATTACCTATGGACCAAGCAAGATTCTCGAAAAGAAGGTACCAAACCTTAGAGAAGGATCGCCATAAGTGGGAACACTGATTTCTGTTGATGGAAGTAGGAATGTGATCTGACATCCTGTACTTAGCTTTGAGAACTTTGACCCACAAAGGATTAGACTTAGTAACTAACTAATATCCAATCTTCATTAGAAAAGATCTATTCTGATCATGAATATGAAGAAGCCCCACTCCACCTCTAGACCTAAGCTGACACATGGAATCCCATCCAACAAGCGCCATTTTAGGATGCCCTTGGACTCCTCCCCATATGAATTGTCTAACAATTTTCTCAATCTCATCATAAACACCCTTCGGGATCAGCATTGTCTGCATAAAATAACTTGGAATAGCGAGAAGGATAGACTGGGCAAGGGTAATCCTTCTAGCAGTAGATAATTTCCTTGCTTCCCAATTACACAGCTTACGTCTCACTTTATCAACCACAAAACTGAAAGTATTAGAAGTGACTCTGTCATGTAATAGCGAAACGCCCAAGTAAACCTTAAGGTTTTGAACCTAATCTCAAGCAACTAACTTATACGAAAACTCATGATCGAATCAATACCTTTGGAGAAAAAGATGTTGCTTTTCCTTAGACCAATTATATGCCCAGAAATACCACAGAAGAGTTTCAAAATGTCAGATAGTAACTGAGCTTGCTCCATATCAGCTTTACAAAATAACACCAAGTCATCTGCAAAATAGAGATGAGAAATATCTGGTCTCGTTCTCGCCAGTCTAATAGGCTTTCACTGACCTTCACCAATCTTGGCCTGAATTATGTGACCTAACCATTCCATACTCAAAACAAAAAGATAGGGTGAAAGTGGACAACGTTGTCTAAACCCCCGAGATGTCTTGAATTTTTGGTTGGTACTTCGTTCCACAAAATCTGCATCGTTGAAAATGTAATAGCTTTCATAATGGTCAATCTTAAAAAGTCAGGGATGCCAGCAGCCAAGAGAGAGACGTCGATGAGCTCCCATCTTACGCGGTCGTATGCTTTTTCCAAGTCAAGTTTAATTGTCATCCATTTCTCTTTCCTGTTCTTTCGCATAGAGTGAATGGCCTCTTGCGTAATAATTACGTTGTCCGAAATATTGCGACCTGCAATGAAACCAGATTGCGACCTGCAATGAAACCAACTTGCTCTTACGAAATAAAGTTAGGGAAAACTAACTTAAAACGGTTAGCAATTACCTTCATCACAAGTTTGTACATAACCGAGCATAAACTGATGGGGCGGAATTGACTGAAGTCTGTCAGACTATTATTCTTCGGAATGAGAACCAAAAGAGAATTATTCAACTTAGGATCAATTGACTTGCCTACAAAGATACCCTGAACCCACTAGCAAACTGAGCTCCCCACGGTGTCCAATTGAGATTGGAAGAATATAGCCTGAAAGCCATCATATCCAAGTGCTTTTAGAGGGTCCATGTCAAACAAGGCTCTCTTAATTTCTTCATTAGTTACTAGTTTTCCAAGAAAATCAATGTCAGAGTCACTCATCTTGTGAAAGATATTACTGGGAAGTGGATCCATATCCTCAAGGGTATCAACATATAGTCTCTCAAAATATCTAACAACGACCTGACGAAGAGAATCTTGATCAGAGCACTAATATTCATTATCAATACATAAAGCTGTGATATGATTGGATTTTCTTCATTGGATCGTACGACAGTAAAAAAACTTTGTATTCCGATCACCCAAATGCAGCCAATCACATCGAGCTTTTTATTTCCATAACAGCTCTTCATGATCGAGTAAGTTCTCCAATCCATCCCGAATTGCTTTCTCAATAAAAACCAAACGCCTTGATGAGGAATGCTCCACCGCTTTTTGAACGCTAGAAAGGGAATTTAGAAGGTGACGTTTGCGTGTGCCAATAAACCCATACACTGATTTATTCCATTCTTTGACCTGTCCCGTAAGATCATGCAGAGAAGAAGCCATAGTACCAAAATACTTCCACTTATCTTTAATAAAGGACAGAAAGGTAGCATGTCTTGTCCACCCAACTAGAAACCGAAAAGGTCTTCCTTTTTCTAATGCTATGTCACCTTTAGTTTTCAAAAGAATAGGTCTGTGGTCTGACTTGATCTATGGTAAATAGAGAACCCTGCACTGTGGAAAAGCTGAGAGCCAAGGATCATGAGCTAAAGCCCGATCTATCCTTTCGAACGTACCTGCTCTGTGCCAAGTGAATGAAGGACCTATAAAGCCTAAATCCTGCAAATGACACGTATCTACAAAATCTCCAAAAAGTTTGCAACGTTTTCCTTTTATAAAAAAACTTTTTTTTATCGTTAGCAGATAAAATGACGTTAAAATCACCCATAAGTAAACAAGGAGAACCATCAAAAAGTATTACCTGTCTTAAAGCTTCCCAAAGAAATTTACGCTTACCTCTGTCTGGACTACCGTAAATAAAAGCAATAAAAATATGATTTAAATTTAAATTACCCAAAATTTTAAGGAGAATAAATTGAGGATGATTTTGGATGATTTGAACCCGAACAGATTCCTTCCAGCCCACCCAAATGCCTCTTGAAAATCCTACAGCTTCAACACGGTGAGAATTAAAAAAACCAATTTTTCAATAATATTGTTAGCCTTCTTACCATTTACTCGCAATTCAAGCAAGCAAATAATATTCAGATTATAATCCCTTTTGTATTCCCAAAAAACACGAATAAATTTAGAACTGGCACATCCTTAACCGTTCCATGAGAAAATAGATAAATTTACATCTATAGAAATAAATAAAACAGAAAAGTATCAATAAAATAAAACAACCATATATACTGGAACTTACAATTTCGGTAACTCCTCCATCTCATTTTGTCTAATATTTAGGTCATCATTATCCATACCCATATTCTCTGCAGGATTAGCTAAATTACTAGCCAAATGGGTTACAAAATCTTGAACCGTTACCTTTTTATTTTCAGAGGATTTAGCTTTCCTTACCTTGTGATGAATACCTTTGTGTATAGAGGAATTAATTCTAATTCCACCACCCTTGAAATTCTTCCCCAAATTAGCAAATTTTGGATTGGAACTAAGTGAAGCACTAGAAGGGTTCACTTTTCCATTTTCGATTGTATGTGGAGAGGAGGAATTAATAAAAGTGACTGCCGAATGATGTTGGGGATCTAAGCTCGTCACTACCATCGTAGCTGTAACATCCACTTTCTCTGCCACTGAAAAAATCTCCTGCACCTACAAAGCTCCATTAAAAGCATCTTCTGAAATAAAATTTTTATTTTTATTTTTATTTTTCGTTGCTACCAGCTACAGCCCCAGTGCATTCATCCATGATTTGTGTGATGGATTTGCTTGGTCCAGCAACAGGTAAAGGCCTAAAAAGGTGAGATGTACTGACGGCCCAACAACAAGTGAAAGTCCAGCATTTAAATTTTTCCCATCTATTTTATTTAACAGACCACTATCTTTTTTATTAAATTTATTGGGTCTTGCCAGATTTCTAATCCCAAGGTCATTTTTAAATTTGTTTGATTGCTCTTTTAATTTTCCAACCTTCTCCATTCCAGAAACATCCACGGGTAAAATCTCCTTTCCTTTTTTCCTTCTAATTTCCAGATCTGTAGCATTCGATTCAAGATTAACCTCAATGGTGCTTTCCAATTCTGTTAAACTCCTAAAACGGGAACCTTCCTATTTTTTTATCCTTGATTCCAATCCCTGATATCTGCATAGATTTTCTCTCAACTAGCATCCAAGGGCCGAAATTTTTGTTGTTGCCTTCCGATCCTTCAACGTTCAAACCTTTAGTTTTCTTTGTCTTCTCCGATGGAGAACTGTTAACTGCTGGCTGTTTTTCAAAAATTCATAATGGACAATTTTCCTTGAAATGTCCATATTTCCCACAATGAAACAAACGGTAGGTAAGGCTTCATATTCAACTTTTTGTGCTATACCATCAATGTAAATCTAAGCCACCAAAGGCTTATCAAGGTTGGCGTACACAGTCAAGCGTGCAAACCTCCCTCTAGTTTTATCTTCGGTGTTCATATCTAATTTTACGACTTTGCCAATCAATCCCCCAATCTTAGACAATATTTTTTTCTTGTAAAAATAGCTGGGTAGCCCAGGAAGTCTAATCCATGATAAAACGGTAATAGGATAAGGTTGATCAGAACTGAACGCTTCCGTCCATGGTTGGACCGTCAAATATTGCTCGAATATAATCCAGGGTCCCTCTGACAATGCTTTCTCATAGTCAAGTTTGTTGAGAAATTTAGCCAAAAAGTACCCATTTTCAATGTCCATCAAATGGACCGGTGCTATGGGTTTCCAAAGGCTATAAACTTTGTTCTGAAGAGTAGAAAACCTAATATTCCGTCCAAGCAACTTCAATATTACAGTATTTTCCATATCACGAAAAAGGATTTTCCTTATTCTTTCAGAAAAATCGATTGCAGGGGAACCATTTAGGAGCGAAACGAGCACATCCTCCTCCAGCAGCTCGAAGTCATCCACCTCATTTTCTCTCATCCCATTATCCACGGGTAGAGCAGATTTCCCCATGAGTTTCTCCTTCCACAAGATTTTAAGGACTGAGTTCTTATCTACCATTATTCCAATCCCTAAGTTATCACCTTTCTCCCTAAAACTAACTTTCTTGGGATTAAAATCCTCCATAGCCCCAGTATCGGAGTCGGAGTTTGCACAGAGTGTTTTTTGTTCAGAGAATCCTCCATTTTTGATCGGCCGACAAACCTCTTTATTAGTTTTAGGACAAGGAAATTAGGCTAAGTTATTTCCTCATAATGGAGATAGACCATTGATTAATTTTCTATTTTTTATGATGTTTTAAGTTTGGTTGCAAATTTATTAACTGTGCTACTTATGATTTGTGTAAATGAACTTACGTTTGTTCTCATTTTTGCAGGCCAATTAATAGGGATTAAGGGACCAAATTGGCATTATTTTATCCTAAAAATTAAATAAATTAATTTAGTTATAATAACAAATAAGAAAAGTCATATTAGAAAAAATAAGGGTGAAAATTCAATCAAATTGAATGAAAAAATTTCAAGTTAATTGGGTTGACGAGTTTTATTTTATCATCCTAACTTTATTTAATTTTTGTTTTTCGAATTGAATTTAGTGAAATGAAATTGAAGTTAAGTTAGATCAAGTGAAATTATTCAAATTAAATTAAAAAAAATTAAACATGACAAATTAATATTTTATTTTATTATATTTAATTCCATATTAGAAGCATAAATTTAAAACCATATCTGTCCTCATTTATGCCTTCAATTTTCTTTCATTCCACATTCCAAACATTGACCTTGTTATTTAAACCTTCTTCAATGTGATTATTTTCCAATCAACTATAGCAACAACATTTTCTTTTGAAAATATATTTTGATAATTCAATATAAAGTGCTATGAGACTCAGACATGAACTTTATAATTGGTCGGGTTGAGTTATGATATAATATTTAGGGTAAATTATATTTAATGTCATTAAATTATTAGTAAATTTATATTTTGGTTATTCAACTTTAAAAAGTTACAAAATTGTTATTGAATTATTCGAAAGTTTTCATTTAAATTACCCAATTGTTAAAATTGATGTTGTATAGCTTTCTTTGTTCACATTGCTTGCATTAATCGAAAGCTTTCATTCCCCTTCTCTTTCGCAATTCATTTTTTTTGTTAAACTACTTTGAACATCACAAATTTATGAACCGAAATCCAAACAACTTTCTTCTCTGGTCTCCGACATTGACCACTAGATTTATTTGGATCTAAGGAATGTTTTTCTACTCATCAATGGGTATTAAGACTTTGTACCAATTGTCGAATTATCACTTGGTGCTCGCTAGTCAAGTTTTAAAAAAAATTTAATAGCCTAGTGATTTAAATAAAAACTTTTGAATAATTCAATGGTTTAAATGAAAACTTTCGAATAGCTCAATGATCATTTTATAACTTTTTGAAGTTAAAAGACCAAAACATAAACTTATTAATAATTTAGTGACCTTGAATATAGTTTACCTATTATTTATTTCCTTGATGCATTTTTCGTTTAATCGAATCTCTGAACTTAAATTATTGTTGATTTAATATTAAAAATAAAATTATTTTTATATTAGTATTGTTTGTATTCTTTGAGTAGAGGTTGAGCCGTAATGCTAAATCACGAGCTTTGACTAAACCTACAATAAATGAGTGAATTAAGGGGTGTTGGAGTTGAAACTCCAATCGTTGTTTAATGCTTAAGTTAATCAGGATTCTTGAAGAATAATAATAATAAAGAAATGTTTAATATAACATTTGATATCTAATTTTAATATTTTTTCTTAATTTGGTATCTAAATATTTTTTGTGGCTCAATTCGATGCTTTAACTTGACAAATTTTTCTAATTTTATAACTAAGCTTTTTTTCATTTAATTTGATACTTAAATTTGACAATTTTTCTTAATTTGATACTTAAGTTTTTTTAGGTTCAATTTGTATCTAAACTTGTCAAATGATTTACAAATTACCCAAAATACTAATGGTATTAAAAAATGTGTGTTATACTATAGAAATATCACCAATATTAGAGAAAAATTGTATTAAAAAATTATGTATTGAACTATACTTAACAGATTAATATTGAATGAGAAAAGAAGGGTTCTAAAAATCCTAAATAAAAGAAACTTTGTTATTTTAAATTAATAAAATGAAATAAATAAATTGAACTAAAGTATTTGAACATTTCAATACAAAAAAACATGTTGTTTGCCACATGTTAATCATACATTGATTATTTTTACTACCTCTTAAAAAATAACATTGTTAGTATGTTAGACTAATTTGTATAACATTCGACAAGTTTAGGTATCATTGGACAAAAAAGATTAAGTATTGAATTGGGAAAAAAAGTGTCAGGTTTAAGTATTAAATTGGACCCAAAAAAAGATCAACTATCATGTTAAGAAAAAAAAATAAGTTTAGGTACCAAACTAGAAAAAAGTATTAAGTTTAAGTATCAAATTGAATCAAAAAAATGTCTAAGTATCAAAGTAAAAAAAAAAGTGTTAAATTCAAATACCAAATGTTATATTAAAGCATAAAAGAAAAAGTGTAAGGCTCAGCTTTAATAAGGAAGAGCGTTGAGAGCAAGGGCGAAGCCAAAAAATTATTTTAGGGAGGCCTAAAATTAAATTTTAATTTTTAATAGTTTATATATTTATAATTTTTAAAGGATTAAATCAAAATTTTATAATTTTATGGAGACAAAGTGTAATTTTATCTTTATTAATTTAAAATTTTAAAAGAATTTAAAAGATCTAAATAACAATTTTTTATTTTAAGGGATCAGACCCTGCCAGCGCCTTTGGATTTGCCTCTGATTGAGAGAATAAATAAAAACCTAAGATTATACTTAGATTATACATTTTACTTTTCATGTAATCGAACTTAGAGCTCGAGACTCCTTGAGATTGGCTCACACTTCTTGTCGTTCTATCAACGATTTGGCAATGACCTAAGAGTTGAAAGGTTAAATCATGCAAGTGTATGGCCTATTATTATGGAATAGCATAACAAATATCACATTTGTACTTAAATTTAATGAAGAACTTTTAATTATTAGATAGTAATTTAGATTATAGTATGATTAGAATTACGAAAAGTTTTTTTTTTAAAGTATTTTTATTTGAGTGAGTCCAGTAACTAATCCTCTGCATTTTGTAGATCCATTAAGGGAAAAGATGCTAGCCACGAGTTTAAAGCTGCTCCATAACCAAGACGAAGATCGTACCCTCAACCATCCGTTAAAGTAGGAGAGATCCTTATCATCTCACTTACGAAAAATTAATATCAATTTAAAATATTAACCCCAATTTAGATCTAATTTATAGGTAAAAAATATTTATTATTACAAAGAAAAGAGATTGTTCTAAGATTAAATTCGAAATTAATATCAACAAAAAAATTTAACATAAAATCTTTTACTAGTCCATTTGTGATTCAAATAACAAGTAAAAAAAGTCAATTGAGTCTTATCTCGATTGATATGAGTATTGTTGTCAATGCAGGAAGACATGAGTTTGAGTGTGTTGAAACGTATAATCTTCCTATTTATGGGTTGAGAAAGACTATGAGTAGTTTTAAGCATTGTGTCAAAAAGAATAAATATAATTGAAATTTATAATGAGATTATTTAAAAATAAATTTATCAAATAGTTTGAAATTTTAAAGTTATTACTTAAAATTCCAAAAACATGGCCACTTTTGAAAGATTGGTCATTTAATTCAAGAGTGTAACGTTCAAATTCAAACTCTATATTTCATGGCATAATTGTTATTACTAAAACACTTTTTAGGTTAAGACTTTTATAAAGGATGATTAGCCGACCAAATGGCAAATTGCTCACATAAAATGTGGATGAAATATCGACCTGGAATGAGTGGTCCCTTTAAGAATTATTTTAGAATTTTCAACTCAAATCCTAATTCCATCATTTTCATCCCTACCCATCTTCTGACTATTCTATTTCTATTTTCCAAAAAAAATTTCTGACTATTCTATTTCTTTCCTTTTAAAAAAAATCAAAGTGCTTGTATTTAGTAATGATTTGGGTAAAATATACTTATTTTTTAGGGATAAATTTTAATATTATATATAAATTTTGATTTTGTATAGTTTTATACATAATATTTTGATTTGATTTAATTTTCATAAATTATCAACACTATTATCGATATAACACAATTTTATATTTATATATTATACACAAAAAAGTATACTTATTCAATATAAAAAATTAATGTATTAATTTTTTTAAAATTCACATACCACTGAAATCATTAAGGTTTTATTGAGTTGGGTACGGTAATTTGAAACAAACCAAAAAGATGCAAAGATCCACTCCCTCAATCCACATTTCAAGACGTTTGCAGACGACCAGTGGGTTAATATATTCTCCGATGGTGTTATGGAAAGAGACACAAGAAAAGCGACAGTTGGTGGAGCGATACGAGACAAGGACGACAACTAGATTATGGGCTTTAATCACTTTTTGGGCACATGCACTCCATTTGAAGCAGAACTCTAGGATATTATTGATGGCATATTGATTATATTTGACAATGATACAAAAGGGATACAATCCTAACAAATATCCTAGAAGTGGTAAAAGCTTTGAATGAGAACGAAATGGAGGATTTGGGAATCACTATTATTAGAAGAGTACAAAGACTCATACATTTAACAGGACATTGACAAATTCATTATATAACCAGAGATGAAAATTTAGTTACAGATCGATTGATTAAGCTTAACCTTTCTTGAAAGTTGAGCTTACAAACTTTTGTTTATCCTCCTTATGAAGTGTTGGGGGTCTCCCAACAAAATTTAATTGTTTAATTTATATCCCATGATATGATGTAATTTAAAGCTTTATTCACACGCAAAAAAAAGATAATTATACTATTGTTATTATTTATAGATGTATTTTTTATTTTATTTATTCATTTTTCAATTTCAATTACCGTGAAAATTTAATTATATATTAAAGACCAATGAAATTAAATTTTGACATTTTTGCAAAAAAAATATATTTAAAAAGTTCTAATAAAAAAGAAATTGATTAAAATATAGAAGATTAGAGAATTCACCTCAAAATTAATATATACTATATATAAAGCTATGGAATAAGTTAATTTCACAAGTCAATCATGCATAACAAAAATTTGAAGTTTTCTAAAACAAGTCTTTTTGTTATTTATAAATTTTTTTTATCGAATTTAAGTAAATTAATCAATTTTTTAAATTTGAATAAAATTAAAATTTTACAAGTCCAATAACAAAAAAAAAAAATCAAGGTGGTTCTGAATTTAGGTGCAATTTTTATTTTAATTTCCTCCGCTAACGTGTTTTACTCCTTTATAGTTAAAAAAGAAAAAAACTTCAATTGAAACTTTTAACTCCATGAGTATGACCATTGCCATTTTTTCTTCCTCAACCCCGATTCTTAAACGCCCACATTTGGAACCCTAGATTTTTCTCTGCATGACTTTTCTTAATCCTTATTTCGTCTTTGATTTCGAGAAGCGTAAGCGACAGCGTCCAGACGGTAAACGCCACTGCCACAGCCATCGTTTCCGCCGAGTCCACAGTCCAGCCCTGAGTCTTCAATTGTTCAGGTAACATGTTTATGAACGCCACTCCGGTCTTTTTTCTTATTATTCAAGCTGATAATAAGCAAAACGACAACATTGAACATTTACAAAGTTATAGGATTTAGAGAATCAATTTGGTGATCCCTTTACCAAACTCAAGTTTTCCGAATTTGCAGAGTTGAATGAACAGATTCAAACTTTGGTTAGCCGAGTGAAAGCAACAGTGTGCTCTTTATTCAATTGCAAATCCTAAAGAAATTAGTGGTAATGATGAGTTCAGACCCTAGGATGCCTACATTAGGTGACTTCGAAAAGAACAAATATATCCTTGTTGGTTTATGATAATATTCTTAGGCAATGACCAAGTTAACATAAAAGAAAGATACAACAGGTGCTCTTTATGGAATTTTTTTATTTTTTTTAATTTCATTTGAAGCAAAAGATATTCAAAGAAGAGACAATCTTTAACTCTTTCATTTATGTCTTTATGGAGTATATTATGCACTTGATTATGATTATTTTGGAAAATAAAATGTTTATAATTATTTTTGGATGGTTTTTTTAAAATTATGATTATGATTTGACTCGACTCGATTTTCATATATTTCAAAAAAAAATTTAAATTGAATTTGATTGATAAAATATGATTCATCAACTTAATTAATTCGAATTTTTTCACACGCTTTGTCTCGACTCAATTGAGCACTCATATTTACGGATAAGTTTAAGGGGAAGATTGATGTTTGGCTAAATAAAAGTCATTAAGACAGAGTAAACATAAAAAAGGAAATATATTTAGTTTACAGGAACCTATCGTCTTGATTGTTTGTAATAATAAATGAATTCAACCTTTTTTATTGTAGGAATGCAATTGGAATTCAACCTTAATTGTTCATTAATTGTGGTATAAATTTCAAATTCATCTTTAAATTCAAAATGATTATAATTAAGTTATCAAATACTAATATTATATTAATTAAGTTGTTTTACTAGTTGGACAGTGACTGTGAGCTTAGGCATTAAATATTTTAGATTTGATATAAAACATATTTAAAACACGTTTGTATTTATTAAATAGATAATTTAAATTTTTTAAATTATTATGCGAACTGTTACGTTAATGCTATTAAAATTTTAATAGTTTAGTCATCTTTTACATTCAATAAAAAACAAATTGATTAAAATTTAAAATTTAAAAATTAAATTGATAAAAAAAATAAAACCAAAATGATAAAAGAATAATTGTTAAAAACTAAATTTATAATTATGTCGTACTTTACTAAGTAACATTTAATATTTAATTCAACTAAAACATCATAAAGATCAAAAGTAAATTTAAAATTTGAATCTTTGTGCAATTAGTCCTAATTGTTTTTCTTTATCCCAAGTTAGGCGATCAAAAACAACATGCAAATACAATAATATACCAAAATTAACATAGATTTTAAATAAAAGAAAAGAAACGAACAAACGGTGGGGACCAGTTGTTTTGAAGCGTGCGTCTTTGACCGGCCTCCGCTTTTTCCTTTTAGTTCCTCTCTTTTTTTAAAAAATTTCATTAAGCTGTATATTTCTAAAATAAATCTCTAATAATAATATTAATCATCATGTAATAATAATGTAATTAGTTATTTTTTTAATTCTCCCTGAAATCACATTTTGCTGACTTAATGCTACTTTGACTAAGCCAAACAAAAATGTTAGAAAAAACCACTCTACTATAATATTTTTTTTCACAGTTTTCTTTTAAAAAGTATTTTTATTTTTCATAGTTGAAAAATAATGGAAAACAAATAAAAATAACTCCGATTCTTCCTTCCTTTTTCTTTCCCCTTACCAAACACAACATATTTTTCTCTCTCTCCCTCTTTCTCTTCAATTTGCCCCAAAACACTGCAAAAAAAAAAAAAAAAAAAAGAGAGGGCATAATTACCTTGTAGAGGTTAAGTGAGAGAAATAGAATCAAGAATTTTGCTGGAATCTTGAACATTTTCTTTTCTCTCTTTTGGATTTAGTTTATGGAAGAGTCTTTTTCGAAGTGTATCGTGTTGTTTTCTTTTCTTTTCTTTTTTCTATTTTGAATTATTTGCTCGTTGATTCGGTCAACGGCCGATATGTGTGTGATTTGTGATGTTCGTTTTAGACTGAATTGATGGTTCCGCGATTCTTCAAGTGGATGGTTGATGATGAATTTGGGGATTTAGCTCTTTGAAATCAGAAGTAGGCAAATATGAAGGAAGATATGACGCAGCGATTGATTTCCTTTTGTTTATGGTTGATTTTCGTGTTGGATTTGGCTTTCAGAGTTGCTGGAAATTCCGAAGGTTTGTTATCACGATTCTCTCTTTTTTTCCCTTTTATTCATTTATTTTTGTTTTCCGTTTTTTTAAAAATAGAATTATTGTTTATAGGTCGAGATTAGAAGGTTTTCAGTTTAGTAGCTATTTGATTGGTTTATTTGTGGAATAAGGTTGACTGCTTGTTTCAAATTCCAATTAGCCTCAGTGTGCTAATTGATTTGACTGTAGGCATAGTTGCACGCTTCTTAATGATTAATTTCTTCGAAATTTTTTGATATAATTTACATTGTAATTCTCGATTTTGATACTCAGTTTAGTGTAGTAAACCAATGCTTTGTCTTCACCGATGTCTGACGTCTGTGAAGTTTATTTTTCATGTGTTGGACCTTGCAAGTTATGTTGAAGTTTTTGTCCTTCTCAATATTTCAGGGAGGTAGCAAGGAATCAAAATTAGGGATCAAGAAGCCTTAAGCTAGAAAATTGAAGTATATATAATAATATTGAAAACTAGCAACTAAATGTACTTTTTCTGATAGCAGTAACTATAGATACTTAACATATATTTTTATAATAATATGCATGCTACAAGGAAAAGTAATTATATGAAAATTAAGAATGTATATTTATGAAAATATCACGTAATTAATGTAGAAATAAGTTTTATGAGAACTAAATTGTACACAATTAGCGCTTAAACCATCCAAAAACAAAAACAGTTGTTGAATAATTATTAGAAGTCATTAGTACCGAGTGCATGATTTGAAAGTGTTCAATCATTTATAAAAATATTGATCAAATAAAAGAGGGGCCGACTAGAAATAGATATATGAAAATTAAGAATGTATATCTATGAAAATTTCACGTAATTAATGTAGAAATAAGTTTCATGAGAACTAAATTGTATACAATTAACGCTTAAACCAACCAAAAACAAAAATAGTTGTTGGATAATTATTAGAAGTCATTAGTAGTGAGTGCATGATTTGAAAGTGTTCAATTATTTATAAATAAATTGATCAAATAAAAGAGAGGCCGACTAGACTGAAGAAAATGGAATAAGAACAATTTTGGAGATGCAAGGGGTGCCATGCACCTCTTCCTCCCCCCCCCCCCCCCCCCCCAAAAGAAACTGGTTTTATCATATGACTTTATTTCCATTGGAGTTTTTTTGAAATGTTCTTTACCCTAATTCCTTTTTGAAGTCCTCCGCTGAGTCTGATGTTTTGCAGCCTCCAATGATCCATTGCTTTGTTTTTGATGAAACAGGTGATGCTTTAAATGCATTGAAGACAAATATGGCTGACCCTAATAATGTGTTACAAAGTTGGGACCCAACCCTTGTTAATCCTTGCACATGGTTTCATGTTACATGTAATAGTGAAAATAGTGTAACAAGGGTGTAAGTTTACTTTTGCTACTGTTATTGTTGTAATTTGAGTTCCTAGTTTCACAATATTAAATGTTTGCCCTTTTGTGAATTTAGTGATCTTGGGAATGCAAATCTCACTGGTCAATTGGTTCCACAGCTTGGGTCACTTCCGAATTTGCAGTATTTGTAAGTTGATGATATTAGACTTGGTGAATACATGCTGCCCTGAATTATTATAATTATTTTAAGCGGAAAAAGATAAATAAATAGAGGAAAACCGGAGTACCTGCATGCATTCCCAATATAGTTAATTGCATTCTTGATTGATTAGGACTCCCTTTAGATAATTTCCGGTGAGGTAGGTTTCATTTGGAATCGTTTTTCTTAAATTCATAACTGTGTAAAATCAAATAAACAAAACTTTCTACAATTCCTGATTTAAACTCAAGGTGAAATTCAAGTACTCCTCAAGGGCACAAGGTGCACTCTAGATGTTAGAACCCCTATTCAAGGTGCAAGGACCTTGCTTGAGAGTCTTGAGGTCATAACTTTATCTGGTGCTGTACCTTTGTGCTCGGTTCTGCGCCCTGACAACACCAAATCCACCCTAGGAAAAGTAGACATGGTTGTAAGCACTGATTTTCCATGCTTTTTTTTTTTCTGTTTATTTGTTTTTCCAACTTAATCTTTAAGATGCTTGTATTCCATTGGATTTAGTTGCATGTTTCATACAAAGATACTTCGATATGTGCTTTGATTGAACTTTTTTGTCCTAGCTAAATCAATTTTTTTTTTTAATAACAGGGAGCTTTATAGTAATAACATATCTGGGACAATCCCGGACGAGCTGGGGAATTTGACGGAATTGGTGAGCTTGGATCTTTACTTGAATAAATTAACTGGAGACATCCCGACTACTCTGGGCCGGCTTAAAAAACTCCGTTTCTTGTACGAACTCATTTTACATTTTCATGTGGCTAATTTTATCAATATTTTTGTGTGCCCTTGCTTTTTAGAAATATTTGTTTAGTATTGCTAGAAGGGTATATGCATTGAGAAATTGCTAGTTAAACTGGACTTTTAAATGGTTTTATTATTAAAAATGTGTATGCTTATTTATAGTTTAGGTAGTTACGAGAATTTCCTTCTCGTCCTATGCATGCTAAATGTTGGTATTAGTAGGTTGTCATACAGAGAGTAGATAGGAGGTAAACCTATTGGGGTAGTGAAACCTATTTTGTGTCTGTTAATCCTTCCCTCCAACTAAGTGAACATTTTAGCAATATGGATAGAAGAAGAAGGGCTCGTTTAGGTCTGTTTGGTTTGTAATTTTTCTATTATCTTGTAAAAATGAAAAAAACAAAAAGTGTTTTTAGAGGCAAAAACAAATTATGACTCATTTGGATGACAAAATGTGTGATTCTGCTTCTATATAGACCAATTATATTATAATAATTGGTATCACATTTCAACTATTTGTCCATTGAAATTCAATTATGATATTGCTTTTTACCTTTTGATTTTGCTTAACAGTTTCACAACTTTAGAGTTCTCAAAGAACTTATCAGCATGTGTCATTACAGAATTCTACTAAATCTGAAAAAGGGATAATTGTGTATGGTTATAGACTTGGCTAATCATAATTGGACTGGGATTCCTAAAATTATTACATTGGGAACAAAAACCTAGAACTACCATCGACAATCTCCTTTGCTTAGCAGTGTGATGCCCAGTGTGAAGGCTCAAATCAGGTTAGCACATGCTATCATACCATCTATAAAGACCTACATCTAATGTCCACACTCTGGTTGAGTAGGTGGGAGTGTGATGCCTATCCTACATCAGATGCGAGTGTGATTGTTAAAGATCCATATAAAGGTCGAAGTCCATCATTACTAGCAACAGGAGCATAAGCTTTTTACATCACATGGTTTTGGTCCATAAAAGTCACTGGACTAGTGGTGCTTTGAGTGAGATGAACAATATTGAAACAATTTCCCTGAGCAATAGGCTTTTTTGCACTGGGCATCACACTGGGTAGGAGTGTGATGCCCACACTACTTCAGATGTGAGTGTGATTATTAAGATCCATAAAAAGGTCAAAGTCCATCATTACTAGCAACTGGAGCATAAGCCTTTTACATCACGTGGTTTTGGTCCATAAAAGTCAGTGGACTAGGGGTGCTTTGAGTGCGATGAACCATACTGAAACGGTTTCCCTGAGCAGTAGCCTTTTCTGCACACATCACCCCCCCCCCCAAATATATATATATATGGTGCTAAACTGTTCCTTTATGCATGATTTTTACCAGTTACATGTCTAGCCATCTTACCCTTGTGCAACTTAATTGATGCTTTCACTTTCTTTGTTGATTAGGCGTCTCAACAACAACACGTTGGTAGGAACAATTCCTATGTCCTTAACTAATATTGACACTCTGCAAGTGCTGTGAGTGTTGCTGTTTGAATTTTTCTCATCATTAGCTGTTTAAGCTTAGGGTCAAGAATAGGTTTAATGGAGTTGTATGTTATATTATGTATGGTGCAGGGATCTTTCAAACAATCAACTAGTAGGAGATGTTCCCGTTAATGGTTCCTTTTCACTATTCACTCCTATCAGGTTTCTCTTATGCTCTCTCATTTTGCTCCCACCCTCTTAATTCCTAACTCCTGAACCAAAACCCTGCTTGTTACCGTTATTCATATTTAATACTCACGTGCCTTTCTCTTGATTTGCTGCATCTTTCTGTTCAACAGTTTTGCTAATAATAAACTCAATAATCCTCCACCTGCTCCACCACCTCCTATCCCACCTACACCTCAAGCTCAATCAGGTTTGTTCTCGAATTTTTTGTTATTGTTTTTCTTATTATTTATCACTGCTAACAAATCTAAAAAATGTGCCTAAATTTAGGGCCTCCTTATATATATATTATTTCTTGAGATATTCCTCGGAACTGTTGTATTGACAACTGTTTTGGTGTTACCCCATCTCAGTAACACAAAGAATTGTTGTTGTTGATCCTGAACTCTCTTGCATCTATATCTTTTCTAAGAAGGTTCCTTTTCAGATTTAAATCTGATGATGATAGGACTTAAGAATGGTTTTTGGTACCTTATTGAGCTAGAGTATTGTCTGATCCCCCAGTCCACAAGTTCACTCAATTTAAATGTTGCCTTCTGAATTGGTGTTTGTACCAGCTGAAAATGTTAATAACTATATTATTCTTGATACAGCTGTACTGACTGTATATAATATATATTCTTCATGCTGGCAGGTATTAGTTCCACTGGTGCTATTGCTGGAGGAGTTGCTGCTGGTGCTGCTCTGCTGTTTGCTGCTCCTGCAATTGTACTTGCTTTGTGGCGAAAAAGGAAGGCACCGGATCATTTCTTTGATGTACCTGGTTAGAGATTTTTCAACTTATAGTTTTAATTAACGTTATTCCATTGTGTGTACGCATTCACTCTTTTTTTTTCTTTATAGCTGAGGAGGACCCAGAAGTTCATTTGGGACAACTTAAAAGGTTTTCCTTGCGTGAACTACAAGTGGCAACGGATAATTTTAGCAACAAAAACATCCTGGGTAGAGGAGGTTTTGGTAAAGTTTATAAAGGTCGCTTAGCTGATGGTTCTCTAGTGGCAGTAAAAAGACTGAAAGAGGAGCGTACTCAAGGTGGAGAGCTACAGTTCCAAACAGAAGTAGAAATGATAAGTATGGCTGTCCATAGGAATCTGCTACGTCTTCGTGGATTTTGCATGACCCCTACAGAACGGCTGCTAGTCTACCCCTTTATGGTTAATGGTAGTGTTGCATCTTGTTTAAGAGGTACAAGCTGTTGTCTCCTTGTTTATTTCTTTAGCTGTATCTTTCCTGTTTCTCCAATGCCTTCTCTATTATGTGTTGTTTTGGTTACCAGTTTATTTCCAACTTCAATTACTTTAGCTGTGAGAGCTTCAATTATCAGTATCTGCTTTCTTGCTTCTTCACTTCGAAATGAAATTTTAAACACCATCACATGTTGTAATCTTGTTTTAAAATGTTGTCTTTCATTTGATAAATTTACATTTTGCCAAGTGCGGATTGTCATAAAATCCAAGTGGAATATTTTGAGAAATTCATGGAATCTACTCTTGTTAGAATGGACCGTATATTGATCTGATTTTTACATTCTCTAGAGCGTTCCGAGTCTCAACCAGCACTTGATTGGGCTATAAGGAAACGGATTGCACTCGGATCTGCAAGGGGGCTTGCATATTTGCATGATCATTGTGACCCTAAGATCATCCACCGTGATGTGAAGGCTGCAAACATATTGTTGGATGAAGAATTTGAAGCAGTTGTCGGTGACTTTGGGCTTGCCAAACTGATGGACTACAAAGATACTCATGTCACAACTGCTGTTCGTGGCACAATTGGTCATATAGCTCCCGAGTACTTATCAACTGGAAAATCATCAGAGAAAACTGATGTTTTCGGTTATGGTGTTATGCTTCTCGAACTCATTACAGGACAGAGGGCTTTTGATCTTGCTCGGCTTGCAAATGATGATGATGTCATGTTGCTTGATTGGGTACGTTCCATCTTCCTATTATGCACGTCTTCGAAGTTCGCTTTTTGCCATTCTTGTCTAGCGTTGGGATTATTTAATTCTGGCTCCACTGCCAAAGCTTAACTTAATTTTTCCCTGTAAGATGATGCAAAAGCAGAAAAATAGAAATAGACTTGAAACTTGACAATATTTCCCTGATAGATGAAGATGAAGATAAAGGTGGAAAAAGGAATATATACACGTACATAGAGAAACAGCTGTTAAAATTTGTTACTATGGCTGATAAAATCTTTTCCTTTTTAACTCGTTAGCAATCAAGATGAATGGGGTTGCTTTATCCTTTCTGATCATTAGTTTTGTGTATGATAAGAAATCATGGCTTGGGGGAAAATGCATATAAAAGATTGAACATTTTTGTCCCACACCCACAGCCGAGTCCAAGTTAGACTGTAATTATACGAAGTGCAAATGGTTCTTGTTTCTGTTTCGGTAAAGTTGATGGCAATGCTGAAATTTCAGGTAAAAGGACTTCTAAAAGAAAGGAAGTTGGAAACGCTGGTGGATTCAGATCTGGATGGTAATTACATAGACGAAGAAGTGGAGCAGCTAATCCAGGTGGCTCTGTTGTGCACTCAAGGTACCCCAATGGAACGACCGAAGATGTCTGAGGTGGTTAGGATGCTGGAAGGTGACGGGTTGGCTGAAAGATGGGAAGAGTGGCAGAAAGAGGAAATGGTTCGTCAAGAGTTCAACCAAGCCCACCACTACAACCACCACCAACCCAATGCTAATTGGATTATTGCCGACTCGACATCGCACATTCCTCCAGATGAATTATCTGGTCCTAGATGACTCGCTCGCTGCAAAAATGCAATTACAAAGGGTTTTCTGCAACACCTTGTTCTGTTGTTTTGGACTCCTCATTGTTCACATTTGTGCATATGGTTCCTTTTTTTTCTTTCTTTCGCCACCCCCATTGATCCTGTTGTAATTTATATTTACTTTTACGGAGTTGTTTACTCTTGGCTTTGTAACTTTTATAGGGTTGCCTTGCCAACTGAAGAGTCAAGAAAACATTATTAGGTGTGCTAGCAAAAAGAACAAAGTACAAACCCCCCCCCCCTCCCCCCATGTTTTTGTGTACTGAAAACGTTAGTAAAAAACTGTTTACATGAATAAAAACAGTAAAAATCCATTCACCACAATACTTTTTTTTCCTCCCTCCATTTCTTATATTATTTACTGGGACAAAATTCAATATCTACAATAGAGTCTATGAAAAGTCTGATGTATCTACCTGTACAGGGATATACAGATCAATGCTAACATCTTTGCTTATGAGGATCCAATATTTGATTGATTCAGAAGCATAAGAGAATCGGTTTAAATTGCTGGGAAACACACGCCAAGCTTAAATACTGATGGCATTAAGAACAGAAGAGACCAAGTAAATACATACCTCTGGGAAATGGAGAAATGACATGTATGCCTTTGCCGTCGTAATAGGGAACCATCATAATTGAAAGTGTGTTGCACGGCCTAGGCTGACTACACCTGCATATGGCCTGAGATGAGATCACATTTTGATCGAATTAGATACCTAAATTGTCAATTAATATGGCAGCTCACAGCCAAAATTCCATTTTGCTTTCCTTTATAAGTTACTAATGCCTCACTAAACCCGAGGGCTGGAATTGAAGGAATTGAATTCATATTTTAAGGATTTACTTAATAAATTTCATCAGTAAATGAACCATCCAAATGACATACAGATAAAGCCAACACCTAAACACCAGAATTAGCATAATAAACAAGCACCAAAAACTTCCTTAGCTAGATAAGTACCAACACCAAATAACCCCAGGACCTAACAAACCCCAACACCTTTATTTTCTAAGACCAAAATGTATGTTGCACTTTCAATTTGGTATTATTTTCACATACAATATTTAGTAAACTTGAAAAGAATTAGTTTCAGTTGATAGCCACCCCAATAAATTATAATGGGAACTTGCATAAACAAAAAGTTTTGATAAAACTCAGGATGTTACATAAGCCTTGAAAAGAATAAAAATTGGAATGATCTTTGCACAATTAGGAGAAAATGAAGATATTAACAGATTATAGAGAATGGTGTATATAAACAGAACTCAAAAAGGACCTATGGAGTTCATTGTTGTTGTTGCAACAACTAGGAAGATTAGGTTTTGAGCGCACTTAAGCATGTATTATCTTCTAATTTATAGGTTTGACAATTATGGGTAGTATAATAGGAATTGTATTAAAAAAAACTCAAAACCCAAAACGGAATTGATGAAAGCAACTATATAGTGCTATCATACAAAAGACATTTAGTGCTGAAATTAGTTCACTGACATAAGAAGTCAAATGCCTTAAGAGCATAAGGCATATTTATCCCCAAACAAGTTAACATTGTTCTCCCTAATTTCAAAAGGACCAAAGAATGAGAATAATCTTCCAAAGTGTTGATGGAATACCTGTATCATGCTTTATAAATGTCATATATTTCTGGCAAGAGTTTAAATTGTTCATTATTGATAAAAGATCAAAACCTCGTGAAGGACTATGACATCCCATAACTTCAAAGATAGCTCCCACAATCTTTGACACAAACAAAGTTGGCATGCTGTATGCAGTCACTGAATCATATGCAAAACAAGAGAAATCAAAGAAAACCCAGCCTATGAGATTAGTTACCAACGGGTGGCCTTTAAGCTACCACCGCAATAAAGTGTAAAATTGAAGTATCCGTAAATCCAATTCATCCAATTTATCATATATGTGTTTAGCATATTTCCAAGCAGAATATTTTACTAATATTTGGACCTCATAAGAAAATGACAAAGTTAGGAATTAAATGTTAAAAATGAAGGCACAAATCAAAGCAGAGTACCATTATGATAAATAGGTTTTGATGCAAACCAAGAAGCCTTGCAGATCTGGGACGACAGCAAATACCTTGTCTGATATTTCAAGGGAGAAACAAACCTCTTGTGCTGTGTTGGTATTTGAAAGGAAGAAAATAAAAACCTTAGAATCAAGGCATAAGGCAAAATAAAAATATATAAATGCCATTTCCGGAAAAAAGAAAACAACTCATCAGTAACATGGTGATACTTTTTAGGTCCATGAGATATTTAGTGTTAAGTTGTGAAGATCCAAGCTTTATATAGCATATAAATTACTACAACTACCATAAGGTAGTTATGCAGGTCACCAAGAAATAGATGGCGTGGTTACATTGATTATTCCGCAGATGAGGCAGTTATCTATTGGAGGTCCCTTGATTTCATGTCATTTTATTCCTTTATTTCCAATGCAATGAAAATGACAAACTGGAAATAATCACTGCAAATTACTCTGCTTAAACATAAACAGCTAGTATAGAGAGTTAGCGTGAACTGAGATATATGGACCTACAAAATAACAAAACCTTACATGCAGATTCGATAAGTAGAAGATTTTTCAAATTTCTATCTAATGTGACAACAACCGTGAGAGGATGCTTCACTGTAAGTAGGAAATTCATGTAAAAAGAAAATGCCTTCCTTACCCCTTCTTTTTCCTACCAACCAAAAAAGCCTAAGAGTGTGACTGTAAAAGACATCAATATATCAGCATAAAGAAAATGCCATATAAGTTATAACAGAGTTCCAGAGGAAATAATCACTTACTAATCAACAAGTGGAAATCTTTCAGAAGAATTTTAAACTATTAATTCATACAGATATGCAATATTTGACTCACTTCAATGTCTTGACCCAGCTTCCTGTGACTAACAAACTAATTTCAGCTTCCCAAGCCATCTCTTTGATAGGTGCATCATGCACAACCGCAGCCATTGGCTGGCCACAAGACATTAAAGGCCATATTTTCACTTGCTTATCACATCCTTCAGAAAATACAGTCATTCCATCATCTTTCCAAGCCGAGCATTAAACCTGTACATAGAAAAACGCAAAACAAATAAATAAAGAAATGCTTAGCGAAATTGCTCATTCACTTATGGAGCTAAAGATGAAAAAAAAAAACGCTATATCAAAGGAATCTTAAGCAAAAAGTTCAAAATGTGCCCTTAGCAAATCATTATAAAAATTAACAACAAAAAGTACAGAATAAATGGAATGAAAGAATAGTTATTACCAGCTGCTCATGCATTACGAATTAAGATGCTTTAGGCATACTGCACAGCATGCTGGAAAAATTTTATTTCATTCCTCATTATCTCCCAATATCTCACCTATAAATAAAAACTCACAAATATATGTAAAAGAAAACACGTTATACTGTTAACTGTCTATAAATACTAATATAAAATTTAAGGAAAGCGAAGCACGTACTCACTCACACAAATTGGTTCAAAACTGTTCTGTTCGGATGCCAAGAAATGTTCTAGTAAATTCAGGAACAAATAAACTAAATAAAATACGTTGTTTATCACGCCATGCAGTCTGAATTTCTCGAAACGAACCGCAAAAAAAGTAACAATGCCAAGCGCAAATTAAACCTTAACAAATTTCCACATGCTCCTAATTTACCGATATTTTCTCAGTAAATAAACAGATCAGGATTTAAAATAAATTAATATATGCTGACGTGTCCACTATTACACAAATTTACCTGGTTATCCAAAGAAGTTGCGACGAGAACGTTAGCCTTAGTAGGACTGAAACTAAGGCTTGAAACGAGGTTCCGAAACCGAACGTGATAACAAATCAAAACCAAATAAGCAAAGAGATATTTTTTTTTATATTTTCCAAAGAATCAATCGGAGCCAGCTTAGTGAGTAATTCTCCATGATTAAAAAGATTAAACGTTAAGTCGCTTTGAAAACTAATCAAGAAGGAAAAAGAAAAAGAATATCTAACCTTTGAAAGACTTGTTTGGATTTGGATTTGCAAGCGTTGTCGCCGCTAAGAAATTCGACATTGGCGAAAGAGGAGATGAAAATGAAAGGGTTTTTTTTGGTATAGGAAGCTTTTGATTTTAAAGAGTTTGGAGGGAAATGGAACCAAGAAAAAGGGCGGAGCTATTTATATATATGGAAAGAGTTGGGAGAACGCAGCAGGTAAATAACTACTGTTACAGGTGGCATCTTATAATTGCACCACTTCATTGTAATCAAGGACGTAGCTAGCGGCTTGCAAGTGCCCCACTCTCTTAAAATAAATTTTTTTGTTTAGTCTTTTAAAACTTTTTAAAAATTTTAAATTTTTATATTAATAAAAATAAAATTATACTTTATTTTTTAAAAATAATTAAAATTTGATTTAATTTTTTACAAATTATAAATATATGAACTATTAAAATAATAAAATTAATGATGAAACTACTAGAGAGATCAAATTGTTTTTTTTATATAAATGTAGATAAAACAATAAGAATTAAATTGTCATCATTATAGACACTACAAAATCAACTAAATCTTCATATAGAATCTAAAGAATTACATTTGGTGAATGTGGGAAAACACAAATATAATATTCAAGGTTAAAAGTTATGGTTGCCATTCAACTCGTTAATCGATTTCCTTCACAAAACACATGCTTTAGCTCAATTTTCCAATCACAAGCAAATAGTTTTTTTATGCTCCGTAGCACATCATTATCATAATCCATCACCTTTCATACAGATAGAGAGATCGATTTGTTGATACTTGATTAAAAATTATTTAAAAATTTTAATATATATATATATATGTATTAAAAAATTTAAAAATTTTGGTTCAATTGATTCAACAACCCAGATCAATTGGTTTTTTGTCCGGATCAACCAATTCAAAACCCCTTTCCAAATCGATTCTTGGTCCATCTAATCTAACCGACCGATCTAGTTTGGTTCAAACAACATTGGTATGAACTATGAAAAAATATGTAATAAATTTATAAAAGAATATAGATAAAAGACCTTTTTTTGCCTCTCTCAATTTTGATTTTGAGTAAATTGGTCCCTTTAAAAAAAGTAGAGCAATTTAATCCTTGCCAATTTCACAAATAAATGTTAGGGATCGTCGGTATAAACAACGAGATAGTAAAAGTGGAGAGGAACGAACATAAATATTTTACGTGGAAAGCCCTCAAACAAAGAAAAATCACGGGCAAACCCAAACCTCGAAAACAAAACCCAACTCTCTTAGAGTTCTCTCAAAAATGGTACAAAATTCTCTCCATAGTTACTACGAAAACTCTTACCAAAACTCATCTGCAACTACATCTTGTCTCTCCTAAAAGAAAAGTCCTGTAGTACTACATCCTTATTGCCTCTTAATTGGCCTCTCAAAATAGGGATACAAGGCTCTTTTAAATAGGTTAAGATTAAAAGTCTAATCA
Source organism: Gossypioides kirkii (assembly GCA_005610355.1). Taxonomy (NCBI): domain Eukaryota; kingdom Viridiplantae; phylum Streptophyta; class Magnoliopsida; order Malvales; family Malvaceae; genus Gossypioides; species Gossypioides kirkii. The sequence continues at coordinate 38,764,141 of CP032246.1, forward strand.
TACTAATCATACTAAAATAAAATATCCCTGGAATAATCAGAGTCCAACTGGGAGAAGCAGTCCTGCTTGAAGTCTAAAATGTGGCTGCTTACGTGGAGAATACATAGTCGTTGTGACGTCCCATGCATGCTCGTCACGATGTCGTCGTTGCCTTAAGTTGGGAGTTGATCGATAAATGCGAGGCACACCCCACAAATCTCCACCTTGACTCATATTGAACACGCCTCCTTTTCCATGCTTCGTTATTGGCCAAACTCGAATTTTGCAAAATGTCAACCAAGTCTAAATCGTGCATGAACTTGAAAACTGAAATATTCCTAGTCTTCAAATCAAAGTTGTATAACGCAACAAGAGCCAGTAATGCCTGAATAAGAGAGAAAGTATCAACTCTTTCCTTTTGATTATAACCCTTTACGACTAACTTTACCTCAAACACTTTGCGAACCATTCGAGTCTTAAAGATCAAAGGGGCTGAGATTCTTCTCTAAACCAAACACATGTCTAACATCTGACACGACTCCATCTTCAACCGGGTTATGTAAAGAGCAACGAATCAACTAAATCAATGGACCAATAATTCAAATCATTGAACAAAAAGTAAATCCTTTTGTCAATGTAGCCATTAAATAATAAAACTCCTAGGTGAAGTACCTTTTGTCAACGTAACCATTAATAAAAGTTGGTCACAAAGCACTTTCATTTTAGTAGTTCAAGTGTTAAATTTTTAACGGTAGTTAATTGTACACGTTATGTCATATTTGTAATTTTATTTTGGTCCTCAAATTTTAGATTCTTTTCATTATGGTCACTCAAAAAATATCTTTTTTAATTATTGATTGGGATAAAAAGAAATCAAGCATTAAAGTGAAAAAGAGGTAGAAACTAAAATAATACACAAAACTTGTCAAATTATACTTGTTTATCATATCGCTGAAAATTTTAAATTTGAGTTTTGAAATATGATTTTTTAAATATTAAGATTCAAAATTATAATAGCAAATGTTGACATTATCAATGGATAAAAGTTTTAAATAATTTATTTAATTTATTTTGATGTTTTAAAAATTTTAAAATACTATCAATAAAAACTATTGTCTTTAATAGTTCTCTATGGAACTCAAAATTTTTTTGATTATATGATCTTTAAGCTTCCATGCTAAACTAATAGTAAAGAAAAATCAATACAATTAATTTAATTAATTAATTTTATCTTCCATTCCTCACAAAACTCATATTTTTTCATCATTTTTTTATCCAAACGAAGAACAAACAATTAATTAATTTTAATATTATAGTAACAAATCGGTTGACATTTTCAATGGATAAACTTTTTAACAAATTATTCAATTAGTTTGATGTTTTGAAATTTAAATTTTCAATATTAAAAGAAATTAGAATTTCGGCAATGGGATAAACAAGTACAATTTGATATTTTTTTTGTATTATTTTAGTTTCTATTACTTTTTCACTTTAATATTTGATTTTCTTACCCCAATCAATGCTTAAAAAAATTTGAAGTGACCAAAATGAAAGCAACCTAAAAATTGGGTGACTAAAATGAAAGAGTAAACATGATGTGGCGTGTATAATTAACCTCAATTAGAGATTTAACGCTTGAGTGACTAAAATAAAAACGCTCTAAAAGTGACCAACTAGGTAGTTTACCCAAAAATCTTATACCATGTAATTATTGTTTTTAAGAGAATACAATTATTAATAGGAAACGTGAACAATAATAATAAAAAGATATGACACATAATACAAATGATAAATAAATCACCACAAACTATGCATAAAGGCTATGTTTGCATAATAATCTAAAAAAAAAAAGGATAAACTAATCGTAACGACAACATTGGAATAATTTAGAAACATACTAGAGATGCATAAACTTGATCAAATCGTTGAAAATTTACATACTAGCCCCGTCATCATCTAATCAACCTGATGATGAACACTGATAAACTAAGAAAAAACTGTCAAAAGCCTCAAGAGACCCTCTAAATCAATAATACACACAAGACCAAGTCTCAAATGCCCTATCATCTTTGTTTAAAAGCATTTAATTGGTGCCACAATAGAAATAGCGTCACACTTTTTTCATACAATCTAAAAAGGATAACTGCTTTTATATAATTATATTTTAGTTCGGTACCATCAATGGCAACGGTGACATCCAAAAAAATTATTTTTTTAAAAATCAGAGATGGTAACACCATGAAAATGGCTTTACCAATGTTTATTGTTCAAAACGAGTCATTTACGTACATAATTTTTAAAGTGAATCATTTTTATAAATAATAAAAAATTTTGGAACATTTTTATAAAAAAGCCGTTTTTTCAAAATGTGAAACAGTGCTTGTTTGATAAAAAAAAAATGAAATTGGCATGAATGTATGATGGAACAGAAAATTGTGACTGAAATTTTAAAATAATTTTGATATATTCTGTAATTTTATAATATATTATACTTTTATTTTCAAATTTGACAATTTTTTTGAGAACAATTTATTGACTTATACATAATTTTTTTTATCCATGTTTCATTTTTATATATACCCCTTCAAAGTTTATTAACTTTTCCCATACACTTCTAGAACACATATCTAATATTTACCAAAATTTTTAAGGCTTTTAGTTAACTTTTACCAAAATTTTAAATGTTTTGTTAGAAGAATTTTTTATATTAATATGAGTACTAGCGGAGCGTAGTAAAGATTTAGAGGTTAATGATTCTTTTAAAATGATAAATTTTTAATTTAAATTTTTTATAATTTATAAAGTTTTAAATTTGTAATAGTATAAAATTGTACTTTTACTCCAAAATGATAAAAATTTGATTTAACTCTTTAAAAATTATAAAGATATAAGCTATTAAAATAATAAAATTACATTTTTACTATTGTAAAAATATACAATTTAATTTTACCCTTTAAAATTTCATGCTCTGCCACTGAATATAAGTTAAAAATTTTGATATACACACTGGAATGTTTTTCTCTTATAATTTGAAAATATTATGTATTTTTATAATTTTTTAATCTTTATAATTATGTTTAAATTGAGATAATATGTAAATGTTGAAGGTTAATTTTTTAAAAATTTATGATTAAATTGACACGTAAAAGTTGATAATTAAATTTATTATTATATAATTTATAAATTGATCTCACATTTCCATTAAACAATTAATGAAAATTGACCAAAATAAAAACAAATATGATTAGTTAGGTGACCGTTTTGAATGTTTTAAAAGAGTTTATGTTAGGTGCTTAGTTGTTTTCATTTTCCCATCATTTTTGTTCCTATCTACTATTTTTTACATTTTTTTTTTGTTTTATGCAATTTTCTCCCTTTAGAAAATGCTTAGATTCAAATAATATTTTAAAATGAAATCTAAAACTACTTGTTATTTTCCATGTTTCAGATCCTGGTTTCTGTCGAATACTAATTTATTATTCCTCAATGTCAATGACTCTTTCGTTTCTTAAATATTTTAAGCCATCTCTTGTATCTTTATTGATTGGAATTATAATTTTAGGGTTGAAAGGTAGGTGTTTACTCATTGCCTTCCCTTAAAATGCTGTTCATACCATCAACATGTCCTATTCCATATAATTTCTTTGTCATTTCAAAGCTTTGATACATTAATTACTATAGGGTAAGGGTGTTCAAACTTTGGTTAAAATCGAATTAATTGATTGAACTAATCTAATTCGGTTAATTGATCAGTTAACCGATTTAATTTGGTCGAAAGTTGGTTAAAGATTTTTTAAAATTTCGGTTAACGATTAATTCAATTCGAAATTAAGTAATTAATCGAACTTAACAAATAATATTATATATTATATGTATTAGGCTATTACTAATTTGGTTAATTCTTTCAAATGAACATTATTAATTAATTTATTTTTTGATATGTTTTATACTTGTTTTAACAAAAAAAACAAAACATATAAATTTCAGTTAATTTGATTAACTGATAGAATTAATCGAAATATTTCGGTTTGGTTAATTTTTTTGAAAAAAAATTAATTTGATTAACGATTAAAAGATTAACAGTTCGATTAATTCGATTAATACTAGTTCGATTCGATTAACCGTTTGAATATCCTACTATAGGATTGACCATATATATGGAAGTCAAAATGGGATGTGTTTTTTTTTTTTTCACAATAATTTGGGTAGACTAAAATTGCATTTGAATATGTTGACATTTTTAGTCAAGGTTCTTTTTGTTGGTGTGGCTTTTGATGGTTGGTTGTTTGAAGTTTCTTGGAATCTTGGGTGTGGCATGAGAGGATGACCTTTTAAATAATGTTTTTTAAAAGCATTTGGAGAACTTATGAAATTTAGATTGGAAATTTCCAACATGATACTTGGAATCAATTGTGTGGTTCCTAGTGGAGATTGGTAGAATACTTTCTCCTCAAATTAATGTGGAAAAAATTTGGTTTGACAACGGTGTTTTTATGCGGCGGAAACATACAAATTTTAAAAATCGATTTCGTTTTTTTACGTTTATAGTAATAAATATTTCTTGAAATAATATATGTTCTTTGAACGAGACAGATCATTTTCATTTTTGATTTTTAATTGAAAGATTTTTTTTGTTATTTTTATACCATGAATTACTTGAAGTGTGAACTCGAATAATTTTGAATCAAACACATAATCATAAATAAGTTTTACTTTCAATAGGAAAGAAAATCTTTCTTTTATAGAAACCGATAGAATTATTATTCTCAAAAATATAATTTATGCTTAGAAATAAATTCCGACTATTTTTGGGTAGAATAGCAATTTCTCAAAAGTGGTGTATAATTATTGTATTTTTAACACATCTATTTATAAGGAGAACTTATCTAATAGAAAAAGACAATGCCCTAGTTGAACTAGAAGACAAGAGTGATTAATAGGGTACGTTTCTCCTCATATGTATTATGATGAAGATTCGGGTATCTCTTGTATTGGGTTCAATTATATGTGCTTCTTAGATTTTTAACCCAACACATTATAATTTAACTAAACCAAATACATGTTTTCCTATTTCTCAAAATAAATATTATTTATTAAATTAATTTTTCCAATTAAATAATGTTCTCAACGCAATTTTAATTCCGTTAAAATTATGACAACTTCAATGAAAAAATAATCTATGAAAAAATATATTTAATTTTTACATTCAATAAATTCAGAATAACCAATTAATTTAATTCCATATTTAAATTTCAATTAATTAAATAATAATTTTAAAAACTTAAATTAATTCTCAGGTCATTTTCTATTTCTGAATGTAACTCATTTATCTAACTTTATCATTTCTACTCATTTCTTTTCATTTGATTCAACATGCACATCTTTTTTGCTTTTAACAAGCTAGCGGAGGGATCGGATGAACATAAATAATTAGAGTTTAAATGATTTATAATTAAATTTTAACTTTTTGCCTATTAATTATTAACTCATTAAGTCACAATGTCATTCTACTATAGTATTGTGATTGAGCTCTCCCTTACAAAAGTTACTTGATCAGTGCTCGTCCAATGTGTTGGGAAATGTGTCAGTATTGTAATAAACATGCAATTATTTTTCATGTATTTGAACGATGAATAAATAGATAAAATTAATTTCACATTTCACTATTATATCTTTTGTGTTTTTGTCTTTCATATTTTGCATGACAAGCAAATATTAGTGAATTGATTGTCTAAGTTTAAACTGATGATAAGTGAGTGACAATGTAAGAATGTTTATATTGCGAGAAAGACAACTTACTTCAGTAGATAATCTAAACGAGTTCATAATCCTGTAAACAAAATCAAAATGAACATTTGATTCAAATACTTAAAAGGATTATTAAGTCACCTACAATTATTATCAGTTAAACATTAAACAACTAGTGAGCTAATATTTGCTTCTATTTTACTTTACATGCAAAAATCATGTGAGAACAATATATAAAAATATTAATGTAATTAATGGATAATTTTAATAACAAATCTAATTGAAAAAATTATTAGTGTACAAAGGAATATATTACACTTAGGACACGTGATTCAAAAGTTAATAATTGGAGTAGATATGTGTGGTTTTAGTTGAATGACAAGAACGTTTAGAGTCAAGATTTTCCCATGGTGCATGCATTTACGTGACGCGAGACATGACGGAGGGAGTGCTCACTTGACTTATCAATGAGGATAAATAAATCTTACCAATTTTGGAGTCAATCCCTGTAGTGAGCTTCTAGATTATGCTACATTTCTAACTTTAACATTCAAGTGGCAATATGGTTTCTCCAACATGTAACAAAGTAATAAATCAGCCAATGGATGCATGTAAATATTTAAAGACTGGCAGCTCTGATGAAATAAGTGGAAGCAGTACTTGTCTAAACTCTAATGGAAGTTAGAATAATGTTTAGGGGTGACTTATCGTTTACTCTATAGGAAATAATATATTTCGAAGACTAGACTAAGTGAAAAGGCATCATGCATTAAACTCTGTAGATTCCAAGTTTTAAGTGATGGTCGGTGAAAAGAAAGATCTTATCGACTAGTATATTTTGCTTTCCCTTTCAAAAGAGATGGTGGTACTTCAGTTATTTCAAATCAAAAACCTCCGAAAATTTTGGATCCTTGTAGATAAAAGGCTAGTGCATCATGGAGATGAGGAAAGAGGGAAAAAGGAAGATAATAGGTGAACCTGTGGAAATAGACATGCTGTAGTGCAATAACTACTATCAAAATGAAAAGCTCTGAATAATGACTTTTGAATAGGTCACCTCCTCCTCTATAACAAAAATGTGTAAAAATAGCTTGCTATTAGAGGTTGATTGACCTTTCTCTATATGGAAATGTGTTTTTGAGACTAGACTATTCATTTGGGCACCTTGCATAAGTAAAGAGCATCACGCAAATGGGGAAAAAGAAATAAAGGAGGACATTAGGTGAGGGTGTGGAATATAGACCTCTCTCTCTTTGTCCAACCACTACTACCAACAAATTAAAAGCTATGAAAATTGACATCTGGTGTGAAATGATCGATTTCACACGCGTCTTCTTCCTTGCACTGGCTTCTGCATGGGTCACTTCCTTGATATTTATAATATATCCAGGTTGAGGGTGACATATGGCTTATAATAGGAACTTTCAGAGTGTTGTTTGACTGTGGCATGAATCTATATATTTGTCAAAGAAGATGGGTTGCATTCTTACTACTCATCGGAGCTTGTGTTTTTGCAAAACATCCGAAACCAAAATGTACAAGCTATCAGCTTGCAGTTCTATGGCCAGTGGAATTTCTTTGCAGCCTACGATGGTCCTGGCCAGGTATATGTTCTTGAAACATGGATCAAATTTTCTTTCATCCCTGCTATTATTTTGTGCATTTCACTCTCTAAAATTGTGCCATTGTTTGTTGATTGGCATACAGTTTGAGAGTACGTAAGCAGGGAAATGGTACGTGCCATGTATTGTATTTGTCTATATCCCTCTTAACTTGTTTTTCTTATTAAGGTTTCTTTAGCTACAAACTGGTTTGAACTGTTGAACTTGTCTGATCGCAGGTCGTTGCACGAATGTACCCCGTAACGTAAACTTGGAAAAGCTGCAAAATAACTATTTGTTTCCTGAGGTTGTTGTTAAAATCTCATATTACATCATTTTTTGCTCGGATTTTAGATTCTGCATAGTAGCACTTCAATATAATAGGAGGGGAGAATGCTTATAGCCCTTTACTGATTTTAAAACTACCACTGCTTGGATTTTCTCTTGGATGTACAAGGTGACCCAACATTTTACCATTTGATGATTCTAATTGGATTCTAACCAGATTTCAAAGCGGGAGCTGCAACACCTGGAAAAGTACCCAAATGCAAAAGTGATTAGCCTTGGAATTGGTGATACCACAGAGCCAATTCCCGAGCAAATCAGCCTTAGCATGGCTAATGTAAGTCTTGGTCAATTCCAGTCTGTTGTAATTTGTGTTGCTACGGTCTCTATGCAACTGGCTTATGTTATCATTAACTTTCAAAATGTTCAAACATATGGCTGTTAAGCTTGATGGTTGGCTAGTTGATTGCGGTCTAATTCAGGGTTCGTCCCAGTGCAACCACACCCATCAAATTGCAACCCTACATACGAAATATTCTTTTTGAACCTATTCATATGTTTTGGCAGTCATCAGTCTGTTCTGAGTTTAAGCTTTAATACTTAAGAGGGCCGTTCCTGATAACAGTCCATGGGATAAGCCACCTCCTGTCCCGCTTGAATAAAGTGTTTTGTACCTAAGGCCAGCGTTGTCAATGTGCACGCCTAGGTGTCTGTCTTTGTGACGGAAGAAAAGGAAGGTTGCTTCATTTATTGAGAGATAAATATTTCACTTCTTTGTTATTTTGCAGTATGCACGTGCCCTTTCAACTGCTGATGGTTATAGGGGCTATGGAGCTGAGCAAGGGAATCAGGTATAGGTCTTTGTTTCACCTGTTCTGGTTTTTCGTAAAGAAGACTTGTTGTTAGCTGATTACTCTATTGGATTCATTTCTTGAGGTTCAACACATCTGTTACTGCCATTAGTTATGATTCCTAGACCATTTTGTCTCTTTGTAGCCGACTCATGCCAAGTATTTGACAGTAGTATTTCTCCTGTATTAGATTAGTTTTCTAAGCCTAGTTGGAAATTCAGTGGATAAATCATTTACTTATCCTGCTTCCAGTAGACGGCATTATAGAGTTTTGAAACATAATGATGCTTTGTGGAAGTTTAACACTGCTCTACTATACTGAATGCCTTATTGTGCTTTAGTAGGAATGATTGTTTAAACAATTCTTTATCAGGTAAACTTTTCAAATATGAACGTTGTATGAATAACAGGCATTGAGGAAAGCAATTGCCGAAACATTTTACAAGGATGTCGCCATAAAGGACACAGAAGTTTTTGTATCAGATGGTTCTCAGTGTGATATTTCCCGCCTTCAGGTGACTCTTCAAATAAGATTTTTTTTTTTTTTTGTGCCCGTCTTTGTTCCTTCAGCCAGCTGCCAGCATCTTATGCAAGTAATGTTACAACTGAGCTAACCTGCAGATTTTCGTCGATATTTGCAGCTGCTTTTAGGTTCAAAAGTGACAATAGCCGTGCAGGATCCATCTTTTCCGGTGATGTTATCATGCTTCTATTTGTTTAACCTTATGTTCCACTGCATGTTGCTTTTTTGCAACAATTTACGATGGATCCTTGTATTAGAGCTGTAATATTTAATATGGAAAATGTACTCTGTAACAGGGTTATATAGATTCAAGTGTCATTATCGGCCAGGCTGGTGATTTTCAAGACAAAACTGGGAAGTATCAAAACATTGAGTACATGCAGCTTGGCCCTCAAAATAATTTCTTCCCCGATTTAACGGTCACTCCAAGAACAGATATCATCTTCTTTTGTTCACCAAATAATCCTACAGGTCATGCAGCTACAAGGAAGCAATTACAGCAGCTTGTAGAGTTTGCAAGGGAGAATGGATCAATTATTATTTTTGACTCCGCTTATGCAGCCTATATCTCTGATGACAGTCCTAAATCAATCTTTGAAATTCCTGGTGCCAAAGAGGTACGTTGCTGACATGTCATCTAGCTAAGAAAAAAAGTCCTGCTTCAGTCTTCTGAATGTCAGGGTGAATTTTAAATTCAATCTCTCAGGGTCCTTGAGATGGCTCTAACCATATATAGTTTGGTAATTTGCTTCATGAAACATAGTATATCAATTTATGTAGTTTTGAACCTATCCTTTTGTCTTTATACTGAAAAGGAAAAGAAAATTTCCTCAGGTTGCAATTGAGATTTCATCATTCTCCAAATTTGCTGGGTTCACTGGAGTTCGTCTTGGTTGGACGGTAGTGCCTGAAGAACTCTTGTTTTCAGGTGGGTTTCCTGTCATACATGATTTCAACCGCATTGTATGCACCTGTTTCAATGGAGCATCCAATATAGCTCAGGCTGGTGGACTAGCATGCCTTTCTCCAGAAGGTTTCCAGGTAAGGCCAAGAAAGCCTTGCACATAAATGTTCAGCTTTTCAGTCAAATTAGTAATGGATCGTAATGGCCAAATTAGTTCTGTTGAAATGGCTGCAGTCGACTCTGATTTGAGCCAAACCTTCGAGGAAGAAACAATAGTTGGTGAAAGAACATTATTTTGGCATGCAAGTCTAACAAAATACAATCTATCCTCTTTTAACTGCTCTATGATTGAGTATTCTAGAGGACTGCTGAATTTGTGTTTTGGATGATTCTCAGGCTATCTGTGCACTGATCGACTACTACAAGGAGAATGCAAAGATATTGGTAGATACATTTGCCTCTCTCGGCTTAGAAGTTTATGGCGGTGTCAACGCCCCGTATGTTTGGGTGCATTTTCCTGGTTCAAAATCATGGAATACATTTGCAGAAATTCTTGAAAAGACTCATATAATAACAGTACCAGGATCTGGTTTTGGCCCTGGTGGTGCAGAGTATATCAGAATCAGTGCTTTTGGGAAAAGAAAGCACATCATAGAAGCATCATGGAGGCTGGAAAAACTTTTCTCCAAGGGAAAACCCCTTTTTAACTGTCTAAAATAAAATTAAAAACAATGGTGTGTTTCACCGGCCATGCCATCTAATGGTATAATCATTATGTAAAATAACCAGTGCCATGTAAGTTGGATCCCTTGGACTGATGATATTCAAGTGTTAAATATTGGTTGGCTATAAATCTTTCTTGTAATCCTTTATGTTATTTGCAGGCATCCATTTGTAACTTAAGCTATTCTACAGGAACTATAATATCCATTATCTGGTGGTTCATTTCAATGTGTTGCATACACTGGGCTTTAATATAGACCTGTTCATGGTCAAGTTATCCGTTCAGATCCAAAAACCCGTCCTATATTTGAAAAGATTTAGATAAAAATATTAAGTCCGAAAAATAAATTTAGGTAAAAAAAATTAGCCTGTTTAAAATACAAGTTGAGCTCAAGTTTAAACATCCAAGGCCCGAACCCAACCTGACCCTACCCATTTTAAATTTATAATACTTTATAATATATTATTTTTATATATTATGTAATTTAAAACACGTTAAAAAAATAAACTTATATTAAATATATAATTTTACTCTAATGTAAACATTAAAAAAATGTTAAGATGACTATATAAAAATTTTCAATAAATAAAAAATTTATAAAATTATTAAATATTAAAATAAAATAAAATAAATATTTTTTAAAAAAATTTAAAAACTATTATGGGTGGATCTAAATAGGCTTAGGTTGATCTTTTGCAAATGTAAGTAAGTGTGGGCAAAATTTTAAGCCTAGATTTCGCGTCAAACCGGGCTTGAACAAGTATAAAGTATATTAATATCAAGCTTAAATCCGACTCAAACCCAACCCGACCTATAAACACCTCTACTTTAATACAAGCGAATGCATATTTTTGAACTACGGAAGTGCCTAAATATGTCGACCACTAGAAAGATCAATTGCCAAGTCACAATAATACTGAATATTGTACTGTCACTTAAAGGAGCCATGAAATCAACGTAAGATAAACAACAGGCACTTGTTTTCCAGTTCAAGAGAATTCCTTTGCTTTATATTATACAAGGATACAAGAGTAAAGGTCATAACTTACATACATCACAATTTCAATGTACCGCTTGTAAAATCAACAGTTCCAGTGAAACAAATAAGGGCAACCAAATAATTTTTGGAAAGTTGAAACTTAGATCCCTAAGTAGTCCAACAGTGGCACTAGATATTGAGTGTCTGACAACTTACTAGTTCAGAAGATCCAGTCGTCCTTGTTGCAATAACCCTCCAAAGATCTGTTTCAAATGCTGTTGCAGGTTCTGCAGACTCGGGATGTACACCAGATGAGCTATCCAATGAAGCTGATGATAGAGAAGTAAAATGGTTTTGCACATCAGCCTGCAAGACTGAAATATTGTTGTTGGCATCTTTAGTGATCACATGAAGCTTTCCCAGTAAACCAGAAAGTAAATAGGGAAAATCTGAATCAGTAAAGTCAGGAATGGGGACCTCTCCGACTACAACTTTCCATGCATCATCTTGGTAATCATATACCTTAATCCTCACACTTTCAGGAGAATTAGACGGATCAAGTGCATACAGCTCACCATCCACGGTAACACTCAATTTTGTTCCTGCCTGTCTTGCAGGCCAACCATCACCCATGCCAGCTGGCATTTCAACCCAAGAATTTACATCGGGATCATATACCTCCCCTCCAACATCAACAAAAAATGGCCAGCAATATAAACTTTGAGGCACAAATAACCTTCCTCTATATGATGTCATTCCTGTGGCAATCGGTTTGAGTAGATCAGCCAGAAAGGCTGTGGGTAGAATCTGAGCTTTAGAAAAGGGCATGCTTGGAAGTTGGGACCATATACCAGTATGAGGATCAAATACTTCAGCAGACTTAAGTGGAGTTAATCCACCATGGCCCCTAGTAACCCCTCCAACAACATATAGCTTATTATTTAAGATTCCAGTCTTACAATAGGCTCTACCAGTTGCCATTGAACTTATTTCATTCCACGAATTTAGAACTGGATTATACTGCCAAACACAGCTCAGGGCTGACGCTCTAGAGAATCCTCCTAACACGTAGAGGCAGCCATCAACAGCACCAATAGCACACCCACAAAAGGGCATTCTGTCCAATGCATCCTTCCTCCCAAGCCAACCCCTAATGGCATCTGCAATTTTTATGCCAGAGTCAACCACATTCCACATCCGAAGGCTAGCTAGACGTTTCCTGGATTCAGCTTTGAAAGCAACATTGGGCATTTGAGGCAACCTCTGCCACCTTCTTGACAATGGATCCAAAGCATACCACAAAAGCTTGTCGCCTTCAACCTTAGTCAATATATAGAGCCATTCTTCCGTTGTTCCTAGTTCTTTCCTTGTATTAAAAAGTTCAGTACTCATGACGGCAGCTTTCCAGGCTCGAGATACTAACCTCACATTCAAGTAATTAATCCTCGAAATTCTGGCAAGAATCTGATAAGATATCTCATCAGGAAGGCTAGGAATCAATCTTGGATTCTCTTCAGAAAGACATGATGACAACTTCTGCCTTTTGCATGTTCCATTTTGTGAAACATCTAAGGGCTCACTCATTCCAGCCCTGGAATTGTTTAGACTTAAGAATGCTCCCATCAATATCTTATCGATCGCAATATATTAATAAATCAATTCCAGAACAACCTTTGATGGCTAAATATCTTAATCAGAAGAAAAGATTATCCTAGATGAATCTGCTCAAAACCACCAAGACTCTATCTACCATCTGAGATAAGAACAAAAAAAAGCAGAGTAAAATGGAAGGTGTCAGAGTCAAATTAAAAGGCCAAAACCTTCAATTTATTTCAGTATAACCATTTACATGAAAGAAGACCATCAAAAAAATAATATAATCCATCAAATTGAAAAAAAAAAAGAAAAGAAAGAAGCATTTAACAACAGTACCAATGGGGGGAGATACCATCCCCTCGGCCAATTGTATCAGGAGCAAAGGAATTGGAATGCCTTGTGTACAATTGGAAAGCTTGATAAGAAAGGAAATGCGAAACAAAGAGACACCCCACTTTACCATAAAGCTGAGAAATGGAATAGAACTGTTCCCAGTTAAATTAGTTGTTCTCGTTGGCGGCAAGAAGTTCTCAGCTTAATAAATACATCTCACCAATCAAAACCTCACACCCTCAGGATAAGAAAACATGGGAAGTGTAAGAAATATCAAAGACCCTCTCTAAAAAAATCCAGTATATGTTCAACAGGAAAGAGCATAGTGCACGAGGATAACTTAAGAGTTACGACAGACCATCAAAAAACAATATCCCTTTCTTAATTTGATTAAATAAATCAGTTTCAGAATAAATACTCACCAAGAAATTGGGAGGTTAATTTTTGTAAGTTTTGCCTTATTCTTCAATAGAGTATAATATCTTTCTTCCTATAAGGTCACCAAGATCAGGACAATGATAAAGAAAAGATTCAGAAGTTACTTTTCCTCACGTATACTTAATTTTCTCAGTGACCAAATAAAGTCAAATAAAAAGGTCAACGTTTGATCACTTCCCATCCAGCAAGAACAACAATAAAATCCCCAAATTCCCAATTACAACAATTCAAAAAGGGTTCCTCACTTAAGTCATCAATTAATTAAACAAAAAAACAGCAGTAATCTAAAAGCGGGGGGGGGGGGGGGGGGCAGCTAAATTAAGTACATGTATCTACAATCGATCTAACTGATGAAACAAATTGAAGAAAAATAAATGAAAGAATCCACTTTCTATGTTCTATTCCAAGGAATAAAATTTCCAATAAAACAGCTACAAACAAAATCATAAGTAGTAGAATCCCAGAAAACTAAGCTAAAGAGCAAAATTTATTCTTAGAAGAAAAGAAAAGAAAAGAATTGAAACATGGAAAATTGGAGGAAAAAAGAACCTTAATCTTTACGGCAAGACGAAGAGACCCAGAAGACGAATCATTTGAGGTTTCCAAGCGATCCATTCGTAATTCACCTTTGGTACAAGGATAGAGAGTTTTCGTCTCTTCTGTGTGAACAACCTTATATTCTTCCTTTAGTTTTCCTTTATTTTTTGTCTAACTATGCCTCCAGTCCCTGTACTCTTGAATTTTTGAAAATTGTCTCTCTTTTTAATTCTTGGACCCTCAAACTTTAAAAAAAAAAGCAATTAAGTCCTTTTTTTTGCATACAATTGAGTACTTCAACTATTAAAATGTATCAAAAAGGCTCTCAAACTTAAAAAAAAAAAAACAATTAAGCACCTAAAATTTTTTTACACTCAATTGGATATTTGAACCACTCCTAATTTTTTTTCAATTAAAGTCATCACGTGTAACAACCACAGCATGACTTGTGGCAAAAAAATGATAAAAAATAAAAAATAATAAAAGTTATAAAAATTATTAAATTTAAAAAAATATTTAAATTTTATTAAAAATTAAAAAATATATAAAATATATAGAAATATAGAATAAATTATAAAATTTTATAAAGTCATAAGAAAATTATAGAAAATGTAAAGAAATATAAAAATCGTAAAAATTTATAAAAATTATTGTACTAAAAGAAACATTTTATATTTTTTTATAACTTGTATTTATTTTTATTTTTATCATTTTTCACCACATGTCACACTGTATTGCGATACATGATGACTTTAATTGAAAAAAATTGGAGGTTGTTAACTTTAACGGTCAACGGTTAAAGTTAATGATCAAATGATTTTTTGATGCATTTTATAAATTTTTTATAATTTTTATAAAAATTTTATAATTTTTTATAATTTTTTATGGTTTTTATAAAAAAAAATCTAATTTTTAATAATTTTTATATTTTTATATTTTTTTCACATGTCACGCTGTAGTTGTGACACAGTATGATTTTAACTGCAAAAAAATTAAGGATAATTAACTTTAACAGTCAATTGTTAAAGTTAACGACCAAAAGATCTTTTTGATGCATTTGGCAGTTTAAATATTCAATTAAGTGAAAAAAATTCAAAAAATTCAGGGGCTTAATTACCTTTTTTTAAAAAAAGGTTTGAGGGTTTTTTTTTTATGCATTTTGAAAATTTAAGCATTCAATTGAGTGAAAAAAAATATAGGGATTTAATTGCTTTTTTGAAAAAGTTTGAAGGTCTTTTTTATGCATTTTAACAATTCAAGTACTCAATTGAGTGCAAAAAAAAAAACAAGAGCTTAATTATTTTTTTTTGAAAAAATTTGAAGACTTTTTACACCCTTAAGCCATAATAATAAAATGTTATGTATTATTATTGGATTTTAATTTGTAAATTAGACAAATATAGAAATTGATCTAAAAATTAAAAAATTAATTATAAGATTTAATTTTAGAATTATTAGTTTAACAAATTGAAATAAAATGAAAGTTGTGATAATTATAGATTTAAAAAATTATAATTTAAAGAAGTTGTGGTAATTAGACATTTAAAAATAATTAGAATTTAAGTTACAATTATTAGTTAAAAAGAGTTATATTAATTTTACAATTAAATTATTATTACTTAGTAGAAATCTAAACATAAATATAGGGAAAAAATTGTGATATTCATAATTATAATTTAAAATTATTAGTTTTAAATTTTTTGATGAAAAAAAAGTTAGTACTAATTTAAAGATGGGATAGTAATCAAGAAAATGACCCAAACTATCCAGAATTGGTGGAATCTCTTCACTATATGGAGGCATGGGGATAGGTAAAGTGCTTCCATAATTCGTAATCCCATACTCAATGTTGTTAGTATTATCGATCTCTACTACCAACTCCATATTTCATATTGGATCTTAATAATCTATACTTCATATTTTATATTGGATATCCACTAAGTACTTTCAATCCATTCTATGGATTTTGAATTAATTCGCTTTGAATGAAGCAAATTTTTTCTTTTAAAAAGTGGATGCAAGACGGGGCGGAGTGAATTTTTGGGTTTGGAGCATTTATGGTAATTGCTTACCTTACCGCAACTCGCTCTATTGTATGGAATTACCATTTTATGTTTTTATATATAAACTATTAAAATGGTAAAAATGTAATAACATAATATAAAAAAATTCATATATTTAATGTTTAAATATTTTTAAAAAAATTATGTTTAAATATTTATTTGATTTTAAAAAAATTGAAAATATTAAAAATAAATAGAAAAATTTAAATTGAGGCGGTAAATATTAATTTTAATTGGTATATAACCGTAACACTAATTAAGTGAGAATTAATCTAAAATATTAAGTTTAATTTAATATGGACCCAAAAACTAATTAAATAATAATTATTACATTGATAATGCAAATATTATTAATAAATTATAAATTAAATTACTAATATATTGATATTATCTTTATATATAGTGTTGATCTCACACGTTTAATTTTTATTAATTAAAAAATATTGGTTTTTAACACTATTAATTATTATTATCGTATCTAAAATAAAATTATATTTATTTAATAAAAAATTAGATTTTTATTAATTTTAATTTATTCAATTATTTTGACATTATTAATATATGATGTAACTTTTTAAATAAAAATTTTAAAAGATATAAACAATTACTTAATTTCACATTAATATACTATAATATTAATAAATTATTATTCTAATGTTAGTTTAGTAATTTAATGATTTAATTCACGATATTATACTCATTTTTAACTTTAGTACTTAATTTTTTTATTTCAATTTAATATTATTTAATTAAAATTTTTAATAAAAGATCATCAAATAATAATATGACATGTGGCACTCCCTCACCATATTGACTGAAATAAAAATAATGAAATAAAATAAAAGGTTGAAAACTCAGTCCTCTCCATGTTTTCTTTCATCTCCTTGGTTCCTTCAACATCAAAATCTTAATTTTTTTCTTTCATCTCCTTCCACCCATCAAACTCTTCCCCCTCCATAGTTTATTATTTTTCCCTTCTTTCATGTTCTTCACTGTGTAGTCAAGGGCAAGCTAGATAATCACAACTCACATGGAAACGCTTGCTCAACTTCTGATAGAGAAACTGTTGATGGCGAAAAGCTTATGAGCCTCTTCATTGATGGAAAAGCTGAGCCTAAGCTATATGTTTCTTAGTTCAAGATTGCACATCTTTGGCTTAAGTCTCCATTGAGTTTTTGTTCTCGTGCAAGAATCAATTCAAATCTCACATGTTTGGTTACAACAATCACCATAATTGTGGTTTTAAAATCTTTTCTCTTCTAGAGAAATAACACTCAACATATCTCTCATTTATTCAGTCCGCTCTTGAAGAATAGTTGAAACCAGTCCATATCGAATGCCATTTAGCACAACATCATTAGAGAGTTTTAACGTGAGAAAGAGAGAAATATGTCGTGGTTGGAGGATGTTGCCGGTGGGGACGCTGGGTGCTGCTATGGCGAGCCTTGGTGGTGAAGGAGCTGGAATAGGTTTGGGGAGTGCGCTGGTTTAGGCGTTAGGATGGTGCGATGGTGTTGCACAGTAGAGCTGCTGAGAGTTGTTATAGCAGGGTTGGAACAGGGCAGTTAAAAAGACGAAAGAAGGGGAAATAATAATAAATTATGGAGGGTGAAAGAGTTTGATTGGTGGAAGGAGATAAAGAAGATTTTGATTGGCTGAAAATCACAAACCTCATTAGATTTTTTTCCACCATGTTTAAAAATCTTAACTTAAGAGATTAAGCAAACATGCAAAATCGTGGGGGTCCATGTTTATTCTCCTCCAAATTTTAAGCATTGGCACAACGACGACTTGCAACTCTATGCAGTTAGCAATCTTATTTAATTGTAGTAACTAATTGAATCAAAATTCGAATTATTCAAATTTAAAATAGCTCAAATATGAAATAATTTAAATAAATAATCTAAAATGCTATAAACTTAAAATAAAAAAAATGATAAAACCTGTAAAATTGAACTCCAAAAAATTAAGCTCAAATTCAAATGACATTAATTTTAAACAATTTGAATATGAAACGATTGGTTAAATAAGTCATATATATTATTTTTTTAATTAATTAAATAGGTTATTTTTTTTAAGATTTAAAAAAATAGATCGATTTTGAAGAGAGAATATATGATGGTTTGATTGTCGAAAGTGTTTATCGTCCTATGTGTGACTTAAATTCGAGTCACACTAATTATATTTGTTATTATAATTCACCATGGCTTGTTATTGTGATGGCTAGGTGCGTTTTCTGCATAATTGGCAGAGTTAACTAAACTTCGCTGATATATGCATAATTTAATCGAAACCATTAGCTTGGAATAATAAAACCTATATTGATTTAATCCAAAACTAGTCGGAGTTAAGGTGTGGGGTGGTCCTTGTTAGTTTCTGACATTTTGTAGGGTTGATTGAAATGGAAGGAGCTCTTGGTGGTGGAATTTAAGAATGGCAAATAGTAACTGTTCACATGCCATTCCCATTTCCCATCATGGTTGATGTATAACATTTAGTTTTCTTTTTTTAATAATAATTTAAACAGTATATGCTCATGGTCTTATCATTTCATTGACATTGGGCCCATTTGTATCTACCCATTTTGTTTGCTTCGCAATTATTGTATACTGCATGTTGTACGTTATTAAACCATCTTTCTCTAACCATTTCTTGTTTCTTTTAGTTTCAAAACTATATAAATTTCGATTTTATACTATTGAAAATATGAATTTTGTTATTTTAATTTAATTTTTAACTTGGCATTATTTTGTGTTTACTTATTGCTTGTCAGATATTTTCTCTTTTTAAGGAGCATCTTTTCTTGTTTTACTTTTTTATTTAAAATTTAAGGGTCAATTTAACATGATTTTTATTTTTGGATAAAAATATTTTTAAGCAAAAATTAAAATGTTATGTTTTTGCTTTTGATATCTCAAAAATATTTATAAAAATAATGTTAAATTGACCCTAAATCGGGTTATTTGAATTTTCTGCCCTTGACGGCTGGTGATGAAATCTTTCTTTTCGGACGTCTTTATATGAAAGAAAGGACGACAAGAGGACTGCGCGTAGGCCTCCACGTTTGCCGACCCTTAAAAATAATTTTGGGGTGAGAGAGGCTCGAACTCTCGACCTCAGGATCACTCAAGAAGCTATGAGACCTACGCGCTAGCCAACTGCGCCACCACCCCGCCACCGATGGATTTTGTACTTTAAAATATAATTCCATTCGCAAGATTTTTAAATAGAAAGTGCAAAAAAAAAAAATTGAATGCGCTTTTTATGATCTACGTCCAAAATCGATTTATTTTTTTTAATTTTAAAAAAAACAACAATCTGTTTATCAATTAAAAAAATGACATATAATTAATTAAGCTTTTTTGTAGTGTTTTTTTTTTTTAAATTGTTGGTTTCATATTTTTTTCTTTATTTAAAACCATGCTCTCATATGAAACACGCACAACAGAGATAGACAGTGAGAGATTGGTGATTGGTCTGATTCTGACATGTTAGTTGGTTCGCAGCTCTGTGTTTTTGCAGTCCTTTACTCTTTTACCTCCCTCCCTTCATTTATTGTTCTGCCTCTTTTAACTGAATATTTCCTTCTTTATTCCTTTCTTCTCCACCATAATTTGCTATATCAATCTTTCTTTATTGTTCAACATTTTGCCCTTTTGACTTCACCCATTTAAGATTTAACCCTGCTTTCCAACCCATTTACTTTATCACCTGCTAAAACTCTTAATATTGAAGGTTCCAACTCCAAAATCTTATATTTATATTTAAATGTGTATTCATCGTAAATATGAAGAGCGGATAAGAATAAGACTATCACTGCCCCAAGAACTCGTTAGCTAAAGTCATAAATGTGCGTATATGCTTGCATATTTCCTTTTCTATTTTTATATACACTTTCCCACTTTTTTTTACTCATTAAATCAGAGCCTACTTTTGATTTCCATATGTTAAATACCTCTCTCTCCTTAGCTGTTCATATTGAAAATTCTTTCCTTTCCTCCCTATTCCTCTCATTGTTTCAAAGATGAAGAATGGGAAGATGATGAGAGGCTTCATGTGCCAATCAACAGCAGCAAACACTGCGTGCATGGCGGCTGATCCTCGCTCCGTAGTGATGCCGAGAAGGGTCGACAGACTCCGTATAGGTGATGATGGAAAAGTAATCAACAATGCTAGGTATTCTAGGCTTGTTGGAGCTGACAAGAGGCCAATTGTCACCCCTTTTGTAAGAAGGGAACAAAATCAACAACAGAAGCCGAAGAAGGCCCTTGAGAAACCAGTTCAACTAGCTTCATCGGAGCATGTTTTCCAGGTGGTCATCATCATGTCTTCGATTATGCCACTAATATTTGCTTCAATAAAACATACACACATACGTAAATGGCTATATAACCCTTTTTTATGGCAGGTGGTTGTCATGCGGGTCGCCATTCATTGTCAAGGTTGTGCTGGTAAAGTGAAGAAACATTTATCTAAAATGGAAGGTATATACACATATATAGCCGAACCGATGCATGCTCTACTTAAAATTCATCATGTAATTTCAGTTAAACCTTTTTTTTTTTTTGTCACACAACGTTAAGATCATAACATGAAGCATTAGTATCTCCACCTATGACCTATTTTCAGTTAAACCATAGCATTTCATTTAAGTATAAGATAGCTTAAAACTTAACCATACGATACCTTGTGATGCTTTTTTCCTTTACTTTCTTCACCCAATATGGAGGTGAGGTTATTTATGAAGAAATGAATCTGCATTGGCCCATCACTTATACGATACCTTATTGTCTTCTCGTCATATCATTTTCAACTTGTTTTACAAGTTGCATGTAGCACCAACCACCAAGGGTGCATTGAATGTTACCTTCAAGCTCAAAGGCTGAGCCAGCCAACCAGTTGTAAACATATATATATTGTTTTCACATGGATTAAACCAACAGTACATAAAGCTCCCGTGATACTGGTCAACAAGCATCGATTCAGCTACCTTTGCTAAAACAATAAATACGATGAAGTTTCATTTCGTGATTTGTTTCTTTTTTTGTGGATTGGAAGAGCAGGGGTTACATCATTCAGTATAGACATTGAAAGCAAGAGGGTGACGGTGATGGGGCACGTATCGCCGGTGGGTGTACTGGAGAGCATTTCTAAGGTGAAAAAGGCTGAGTTCTGGCCTTGTTGAAATGCCTCTTTGGGACGAAAATGGAAAACAAAGCAAAATTCATTTTAATATTTAGTGTGTGGTCCTTAGTCTATCCCTGGCCCAAAATAATAAAAAAAGAGGGGTAAGAAGTAGGTGTGGACTTTGGAATATGTGAAAATTGTGAAGTGATGATAGGTGTAGGGATGTCGACGTTCCCATGCATGGTTTGTTATGGGCCGCCAATTATATAGTAAGTAAAATATTATTCAACTTGATATCATGAAAATTATCTGTATTTATTTTAAATAATAATTGAAGTTACCTGATCTAATTCTTCACTATCTAGCCTATCAAACAAAAATTAGATTTATATTTTAAAGAAAAAACACAATTTGAGTAAATTTTGAACACTGAAAGAAGCTAAAGTGATCAATAAAAAAATTAAGACCAAAGTGAAAATTGATAAAAATTAGGAGCTAAATTAATTATTCTTCCTAAAATCATGGTTATTTAACTAAATTGAGTGATTATAAATTATAATAAAAATGTTAAATTCTGCTAGTAGTCTTTTTAGTTTGCAAAAGTTATGAATTTAGTTCTTATACTTTAATTTGACCAATTTTAGTCCATGTACTTTTCGAATTGGTTAATTTTAGTTTTTTTTGCTTTTTGAATTTTAAAATTTTAATCCTAACCCAAATAGCAGTTGTTAGATCTATTTGTTTAAATTCAATAACTAGCCTTGTACTATATTTAATCCATATTTTTCAACTGAATCGTACTAAGTCACGGATTTTAAATTTCAGTATTGACGCAAATGACAATCGTTAGTTATTAACTGAATTTTTAGTTAGTAATATATGGAAATGACAAGTTGACATGATATTACGCATAAAATAATATGCTTTGCACATCAAATTTTAGATAATAAAAAAATTTAATGAATTTAACAGCTATCATTCGATGAGAACTGAAATTTTAAAATTTGAAAAGTAAAGAGACTCAATCCATAGCTTTCGCAGAGTATAGGGACTCATAACAACATTTAACCAAGAAAAAACGACACACATTAAAGAGGTGATAAATGGAATTACCCCAATTTCGTAGTCAACTTCCCATTTTTTGTTATAAATAATTTCGAGATCAATGTATAAATATAGTATATATAATGACTAAATTAAGAAGGCAATATTAAATCTCGAATCTAAGAAGAAAACGCAATATTTTTCTACATTTTCTTTTGACTTTGTAATTAATTTACCCAACATTTCATGCTATGTTCACATCTCAACTGTTTTTTCCCCTTTTGTTTCCAGTGGCTTAGATTCCACATAAAAACTATACATCTACAATGCCACACTCTCTGTGATCAGATGCAAGTGCAATGAATCTAGACATCTTTTCATCTTCAATGTTCAATTACTAAATCCAGAAAAATATACATGTATTCGCTAACAGAATGGCTAAGAATGCGAGTGATGAGCATGGCTCCAAGGGTGTGGAAACGATTAGTAGTTCGTCGTCGTGTCGGAGTTCGTCGTCGCCTCAGAGTTCGCCGTATGTTCACGAAGTGGGAGTGCCTCCGAAGCAAAACCTGCTGAAAGAAATTGCTGCAGCTGTGAAGGAAACTTTATTTGCAGATGATCCTTTGCGACATTTCAAGGATCAACCAAGCTCAAAAAAGTTTATTCTGGGCCTTCAAGCAATATTTCCTATATTGGAATGGGGAAAACACTATAATCTTTCTAAATTCAAAGGCGACTTGATTGCTGGACTTACTATTGCAAGTCTTTGCATTCCACAGGTATCCCCCAATAAATAAGGGTAAACTACACTATTAGTCACTAAATTATAGGCAAATTTTCGTTTTGCTCACTTAACTATTCAAAAATTTACATTTAAATCATTAGGTTGTTAAAATGGACGTTATATGTGGCTTCCTCTGTTCGCACGGCTTGCACCAATCGAAAGTTCTTTTTTTCTTTTACTGTTCAGTTTTTTTTATGAAACAATTTTGGATATCATGAATCTGTAAACCAAAATTCAAACAATTTTTTTCTTCGATCTCCGACATTGATTGTCAGATCGACTTGGATCTGAGGTATGTTCTTCCACTCGTTGATAGGTATTGATCCACCGTACCGATCGTCAAATTGTCGCTTGAAGCTTGCAAGC
Organism: Gossypioides kirkii; assembly: GCA_005610355.1. NCBI lineage: Eukaryota > Viridiplantae > Streptophyta > Magnoliopsida > Malvales > Malvaceae > Gossypioides > Gossypioides kirkii. The sequence continues at coordinate 38,788,023 of CP032246.1, forward strand.
GGAACTTTAAAAAAAAATTAATTAATTCAACGACTTAAATGAAAATTTTTAAATAATTCAGTGATTAAATTGTAACTTTTTTAGTTAAGTGATCAAAACAAAAAGTTACCCATAGTTTAGTGACTAATAATGTAGTTTACCCATAAATTAATGTAGTAGAAAATTTTATATTTTACAACTTTTTTTATTCAAAACAGGACATTGGATATGCAAAGCTTGCCAATTTGGAACCCGAATATGGATTATGTATGTTTCTTACAAGTTACTAAGCTAGGAACCAAGCAATTAATCATTTACTTACTGATCAAGGAACTTGTTTTCAATTCCATGACAGATAGTAGCTTTGTTCCACCTCTGGTATATGCATTCATGGGAAGCTCACGGGATATCGCTATCGGACCGGTGGCAGTGGTGTCTCTTTTGCTTGGTAGTCTCCTGCAGGATGAAATCGACTCGTCTGCTAATCCAGTCGGTTACCGGCACCTTGCATTCACCGCTACTTTCTTTGCTGGCCTCACTCAGTTCATACTCGGATTTTTCAGGTATGTATATATGAGCACATATTTTTCGGGTTACGTATATTATGCTTAATGGTTGGTGTGGCTGGTAGGTTGGGATTCTTGATAGACTTCCTATCTCATGCCGCCATAGTTGGGTTTATGGGGGGTGCTGCAATCACCATTGCACTTCAACAACTTAAAGGTCTACTTGGAATAAAAAATTTTACAAAGAACACTGATATTGTCTCTGTCATGAGCTCAGTATTTAGTTCAGCACGTCATGGTGTGAGTAATTTACTATTTCTGTGGTTAAACATGTTTTAATTTGGCTAATAATCCTAATGTTTAACTCTGATTCTACAGTGGAATTGGCACACTATACTAATAGGAATCTCCTTTTTGATCTTCCTCTTGGTTACAAAATACATTGTAAGATCAAGTCCTTTGCTTCATCATCTATGAAGAACAGTATCAATTGTTCATCTAATGTAATGATCATATAAAAATGGAAACAGGGGAAAAAACAAAAGAAATTCTTTTGGGTGCCAGCCATTGCTCCATTGATCTCTGTCATCATCTCCACCGTTTCAGTGTATGCAACACGAGCCGACAAGCACGGGGTTGAGATTGTATGTATACCGTTATCTTTTTTACAAAGAAATGAAGATTCATATGGTTTTTTTGTGGCTTCTATAGGTGAAAAATATCAGAAAGGGGATCAATCCACCATCTGTGAAAGAAATATATTTCTCCGGACAGTATGTTGGCAAAGCTTTCAAGATCGGTGTCGTGTCGGGTATGATAGCATTGACGGTATGAAAAAACGCAGCCACCAATTTCATTGCTTCAATTAAGATGATCCAAATCACCTTATCTTTTTATATATTTACTTTCATTAGGAAGCTGTTGCAATTGGAAGAACATTTGCTTCCATGAAAGACTACCAGTTGGATGGTAACAAAGAAATGATAGCATTAGGAACCATGAACATTGTTGGTTCAATGACATCTTGCTATGTCGCCACAGGTGAGAAAAACACAAACTTTTCAACACATATATATACATATAAATCATTGTAATGCTCTTTTTTCATGCATGCATGCATGCAGGGTCCTTCTCTCGGTCAGCAGTAAATTACATGTCTGGTTGTGAAACAGCTGTTTCTAACATAGTGATGGCCTGCGTTGTGCTGTTAACATTAGCGCTCATCACGCCGCTGTTCAAGTACACCCCAAATGCAATACTTGCTTCCATTATCATAGCAGCAGTGGTTGGATTAGTAGACATTGATGCAGTGGTTCTAATATGGAAGATCGATAAATTTGATTTCGTTGCTTGTATGGGTGCCTTCTTTGGTGTTGTTTTCTCTTCCGTTGAGGTCGGCCTTGTAATTGCAGTAAGTGATTCGTATCAATCACATATCTATATTCAACACTCACACTTGAATCCAAATAACACGATGTTACTATAGGTTTCTATATCATTTGCAAAGATCCTATTACAAGTTACAAGACCTCGGACAGCAATTCTTGGAAAGGTTCCAAGGACTGCTACTGTTTATAGGAACATCCAGCAATATCCAGATGCAACAAAAGTTTCAGGGATTCTCATTGTTAGAGTTGATTCTGCAATTTATTTTTCCAACTCCAACTATGTAAAAGAAAGGTAACAGTCAGCATTTCCACATTGGGATCTCCATTTTAAATGTGTCTAAGTATAAATCCTTGCAGGATTTTGAGATGGCTGGCTGATGAAGAAGAACATGCGGAAGAAAATTCCCAACCCAGATTTCAGTATTTGATTCTTGAAATGGGCCGTAAGTTGTCTTCCAATTTTTTTTCCTTTTTCAAGTAAGCCAAATGGGAGAATTCTTTTCTTAAGAAATTGCATTGTTACAGCTGTTACTGACATTGATACTAGCGGGATTCATGCCCTTGCAGAGTTGTTCAGAGCTCTTCAAAAGAGGGATATTAAGGTAAATCAAGAGTTAAAAGAAAAAGCTCAAAGTTTGCAGAGTAAATAAAGCTGACGTCTATTTTCTGGAATTATAAAAATTGCAGCTGGTATTAGCAAATCCAGGGCCAGTAGTAGTTGATAAGCTCCATGCTTCAAAGTTTCGAGAGTTGATAGGTGAGGAAAGGATCTTCCTCACTGTTGCTGATGCTGTACGGATATGTGGTTCAAAAATGGAATTAGAACCCTAAATGAATGTATTCATGTTCATGTCTCTTATCATTCAATACTTGGAGGGATATATCAAAGGGTTTACATGAAAGCTTAATAGAAAGTTTTGGCCAAAAAGCTTATAAAAGTGAGTCTTTAAGTAATGGAAGAATACCCTTTGTTGACAAATGTTAAAGCATGCACAGGCAAGCAAAGGCCAGTTCTAACATGGTGGGGACTCATCCCTTGATCGATCAACAAACTCCCATACATCAATTTAAGCATAGAAAATTTTGAAATTCATTATGGGATATTAGTATAGAATACGAGATCCAAATATCAGACTAATATATAATATAATATGCTCACAAGGATGGTCCAAAGTTCACAAAATCAATGCCACCTACCCCACCCTCATCATCAATACAAAAGCGGAAGTAAATCAACTTAGTACATAGAGATTAACATAATTATGAAGCCTAAGATAAGAGATCCCATTGAAACAGAAACAACTTGAGAGCCTGAGCTGCCGGGAGATGGTGCCGGTGCTGCCACATTTGCTCCTCCGGAGAATGCTGTCGGCGCACCTGCTATTGCTGACGGTGCCATACCTACAAGTCAAATTGTTCAGTAAAAAGGGTCATCACCAAAAAGGTTCCGAGTTATATTTCTGGTATGAACAAGGATCAGATTTATCAGAAAGTAATACCTGGTGCACCAGCAGGACTGATAGACACTGCAAAAACAAAACAAGAATCATCAGTGCTGCTAAGACCCAAAATCCTGTTCTTTTCTATTCTTTTTACAGTTTCTGTTTTTCCATGTTAATGAATTAATGTATGAAATTCACCATTTTTTACACATGCAAAAGCAAAAGCAAAAGCTTTGCAGGGGATTTTCTCCAAAAAGATGACAACTTTGGTGAAGATTTTACAATTTTTTTCACTATTTTAAAACCCCCATGCTATTGAAGAATCTCTTCCCCAACAAAATACTGAACAAACATTAATTACATTTTCAACCACACTACAGGTTGGTAAAGCCAAAAAGAAAGTTATGGAAACAAAACGCGATTTAACTCACATGCACATTGAGTGGCAGAAGAAGCAGAGATTTTGCAAGCAGCGGGCAAAGTCATGGCCTTGGTGACATTCAAAGTGACACCCAGAGAAGCACTGCTCTTAAAAGCCTCACACAAGCATTGGGGTCCACCTTTCAACACAGTTTTCAAGCCAGAACAACAAGTTCCTTCAGGTTTCGACGTCTTGCTCCCGCTCGACACAAAGGACAAACAATCCGCCATGTTGAGAATCAGAGAGGAGCAGTCCACGGAGGAAGGAGAGGGCGCCGAAGCATGGTGGTGGGCAGCATCAACGGCCCAGATTGAAAGAATAGCAAGAGACAAAGCAAAACAGAACTTTGAGGCTACCATTGTTAGATGGGTTATGGGGCGTAGCGTTCTTAGGGAGAAGAAGAAAAATGGGAAATTTGTGGAAGAAATAAAAAGAAAAGAAAAGGCAAGGGGAAGTGGATGGGGGAAGTGGGGGGATTTTATTAGAGAAGAGGCATGTGGGCACACTCGTCGGTACAATGAAAAGGAGAAGGGTGTAGGTGTCAAGGTTCCCTTCATCCAAGTTTCTTACCATATCGAAACCAAAAAAGAAAAAAACTTTGACATTTGAATTTTGATTGCAAATAAAATTGAAATTTTGAACTTAAATATTTTATGTAAAACCATATCAATTTTATAGGGATGTAACTTAATTTCTCTCCATCATTTAAATTATTTAACTAAAAACATAGGCAAAAATTATTTTTGAGAGCAAATTTTTTTTTAAAATTTTAAAACAATCAAAGTAACAAATTTATAATTTTAAAACTTCAAGTTATTAAAATAATAATTTGCAATTCCATGACGCCATCTCTGCTAAGGAATAGACAGATAATATAAAAGGCAATGAGAAGATGAAAATAAAACTCTTACATCAATTCACATGCAATAATGTTTGGGCACTAATTAGCAAATAGCGAATGAGGACTTCATTCAATGAGAAATACGAGAAACTTTAGATTTTAAAATTAAATTGATTTATTGAAATTATTATAATTTTTAAAAAGATTTTTAACTGAAATATATCTTAAATTGAATAAATTTTATGTTGTAATTCTATAATTTCCATGAGAGTGAGGAGTGGGGAAAAAGGTTATGGTTGACGGGGTGACGGAGTTAGGAAATTTGGAGCAAAATTAAAATATAAATTTTTATGATAATAAAAATATAATTTCATCATTTTAATAATTTATATTTTTATGATTTTTAAAGAGTTAAATAAAAGTTTATCATTTTTGAAAAGATTAAAATGTAATTCTATCACTATTAATTTAAAATTTTATAAATTATAAAAGATTTAAGTAAAAAAAATTACCAGGTCTGTGGACTACTCCTTTTTATAGCCAAAAATCAATTTTCTTTTTCAACAAATTTCGTTTACATTTACTTTTTGGTACTACATTTTTATACAACTTTGGCCAAAGTGGTTTCTTACTTTCCTTCACCTAAACAACAATCATACAATTTTGGAATAAAAGAAAAAAAAAAGAAACAACATTAATTTGACTTTTTTTATTTTTTAAATAAAGTAAACAAGTTTTTTTCCTTAAATATTAAGAACTGAAATTCTGGAATTTATTTATATGCAAATTTCTCCATAAATATCGTGATATTTTATAAAAAATATATTTTTTTCACCCATAATTTTCGTTTTATTTTCCTTTTTCATTTATTAAAACTATATTTCATCCTTCATCTTCTAGGATCAAATAAATTTTTTTGGTGAATTAAGATCAAATAATTTTAATTTGGAGGTGTTCGTACAAATATATCTATAATTCATAAAAATTAATATAAATAAACGGAATAAATCATTAAAATTTCGATCAATTAATATTTTATATTTTTTAAAAATATAAAATATTTTTTTCAAAAAGATATAAAATAAGATTGATAGAAAATGAAATGGAATCAGACAAGAAGGGAATAACTTTACTTTATTTTTAAAAAAAATATCTATCAAAGTGAATTTAGTAATTAATCATTTTAATTCTATAAACCCATTAAGAAATAAAGGTTGATGATGAGTTTTAAAATTATTTCATAGCAAGAATGAGAATTCAACTCTCACCGATTAATTAAGGTAAGAGAGACTCTTATCATTTTACCTAACATCCGTGATTTACTCAAATTTAATTTTTATATTTGTAATTATCCTTTGAATAGATACGTTGCTTAATATGTTTAACGGTTTACACGTAGTTAAATTTAATATAAGCTGAGATAGCATGGTTGCCCCAAATTCCAAAAGTTTGATGTAGGCCAGGCCGATGAGCTGTGCCTTGTTATGATTCACAATAACTAGCCATGTTCATTAATATATAAATATTAATTTTTTTATGAATTACAATAATAGGATAAAATTCGAATAATAAACATAATTAACCCGATTCGAATCTAAACCACATTGGAGGCAATGAATATATTTGATCATCATGCTATCATATGGGATTCAATAAATTTAATTTTTAATATTTACAATTTTTATCTTTATTATCTTTGAACTAAATTTTTCATTATCCTTTTAAAAAACATTCAAATCAAGTTCTTTTAATGAAAATGTTAATTAAAATAGTAATTTATTAACGATATTGGTATGGCAACTCACGTGTAGATTTGATCATGGATCTAGTCGGATATGATTGATGCAAAATTTTATGCTTATTTTTCAAACTCGACTTGACCTAAAAATGAACCTAAATTTTTCGCAAGTTCGACCCGAATAAAAAATGCTAAACCCGAGTTCGGTCTGATCTGGCCATATTAATTTTTTTATATAAAAAAAAATTTAAAAAATATAATACATCAAGTACACTAAAAAAATTAAGATAAATATTTCTCAACAAATTAAAAACACATTAAAAAAGTGTACTTAAACAAAGTGTTTGTGTTTGTGGAGAAATTATTTTATGGATCTTTTCCATCATATTATTTATGGTTTCGTCAAATTAAAAATAGATGTATTATTATTTTTCATATTATATGTATATTTGGACTAAATTTTTTAATTAAAAATAATATATTTTCAATTAATAATATGATAAAAAATTTCATAAAATAAAATTAGGTGTTTGTGGGATGCATGCCAACGGTGATATGAAATGATTCCAAATGCTTACAAGTTACAACCCATGTTTAATATTTACATGATTAGCGCGACTCAAATCCAGACCACACTTAAAGCAATGAACACTCTTGATCATCAAACCATCACATAAGGTTCAATAAATTTAAATTTTAATATTTATATTCTTTTATCTTTATTATCTTTGAGCTAAAATTTTCATTATCCTTTAAAAAAAATAATCAAATCACATTCTTTTAGTGAAAATGTTAATTAAAATAGTAATTTTTTTAACGATGTTGAAATGACAATTCGCATGTAAACTTGATCATGGGTTTGGTCGGACATGATTGATGCAAAATTTTAGCCCTATTTTCCAAGTTCAACTCGATCCAAAAAATAGATCTAAATTTTTTACAAGTCTGGCCAGGATAAAAAATGCTAAACTCGAATTCGGTCCGATCTAATCGTATTAATTTTTTATATAAAAAAAATTTAAAAAATTAAAAATACGATAAAATAGTCTTTGTACTTAAACAAAGTGTTTGTATTTGTGTTTATGAAAAAATTATTTTTATGAATTTTTCTATCATATTATTTATGGTTCAAATTAAAAAAAAAGCATATTATTTTTTTTCATATTATATGTATATTTAGATTAAATTTTTAAATTAAAAATAATGTGTTTTCAGTTAATAATATGGTAAAAGATTTTCATAAAATAAATTTGAGTGTTTGTGAGATACATGCGAACCGATGATATGAAATAATTCCAGACGCTTACAAGTTACAACCCATGTTTAAATGGGGACCGCATCCCTGACAAATGCCCTGAAACAAATGCTCTCCCTCTTTCCTCCTTTTGAATTTATTTTTGGATTCAATTTACCTTATTCCATTTTTTTATTTACCTTTTTCACTTGGGATACGCAACCTACTAAATGAAAAATAAAATTCTTTTTTAAATAAGTGGTGGAATTTTTATCCTGTTATGATGGGTTGTCATCATAGTAGCCTTCAATTTTGAAATTTTGTAAGTTCTTTTTTGGGTAAAACTATCATAAACATTTTTTTATTAAAATTTATATTATATTTTATTCATTCTATTTAGAAAATAAATAAATAATTTTTTATATTTTACATTAAATAGTAATTTGATTTTTTATTAAAAATTTAATCCATATATATTAGAAAGAAATACATGCAATATGTCATGTGTAAATGTCTAGTTATTCTGTCAATCACATTAGTTTTTAACAATAAAAATAAATAAATTTTTACTAGAAATAATCAAATTACTTTTTAATTTAATGTATAAAAAATAATTTATTTACTTTTTTAATAAAAAATAAAATCTAATCTAACCCTTCATACACCGTAATATTATATAATTTGGGTTTGAAGATAGTGCTAATAAGCCTCCGTTCATCCACTTTGTTGGGTAGTGGTGAGTATTGGGGTAGGAGTTTTAGTTCACAGATATAGGGCGTTAGTTCATAATGCATTAATTTATGTTTTCCAAAATTGCTTATTCCACACTTGTATTAAGAAGTATTCCAAAATTCAATAATTTAATTAAAGAAATCAAGGAATCGGTTCTAGATGGAACTAGAAGACTTGAGTTAATGGCTCAATGCCAATATTTTATTCCTGCACCAATATTAAACGTTTCATTTTGTAACTAGTTTCTTCACTTTCTTTGACTTCAACTTCCTAGTTTGACTGATTATGGACCATCCTTAACACGTGATTACTATATTTAAATATATTAAATTTATTTCCCTCATAAAAAATATAAACTTATTAGATTATATCCACTCTCTGAAAAAAGTATGTAATATATTTATTAAAAAAATGATATAAAATTTTTATATGATTTTAATTAAAATGGTAAAAATGAAGTTGATGGTGGTTGAGTTATAATCTCTGAGTCTCATCAATAAAAAATTGGCTTTTAATGTTTTACAATTGAATTGAAATTCGATTAAAAAGTTATATTAATTTAATTAAAAAAATTCTAAATAAATTGAAAAAAAAACTTGATAAAACTAAAAAAAATCTTGAGACATTAATCAAATATGTGTGGAAAAAAGAAAATTAAGGGGGGGGAAAAGATTTGAAGAATCAATCACTTTTCTTAAATCTTTAATTTTATCTCTAAAATATAATAAATCATAAAAAACCAGAGCTTGTAACATTGTTGTAAGTACTACAAGTATTAAAAGTCTTAGAAACATTTAAGTCAAAGTATTTATGATTTTGATAAATGATTAATCATGTTAAAAATGATATGTTTAATTATAAGTGTTGAATATATGTAATTAAATGAAACTTAGTGCAAAGAAACATGGTAAAAGTAAATGTTCTCATTAAAACAGTTTGGATAGAATCAGAGGACTAACTTCAAAAATTCACCAAAAATTATATAAAAAGAGTTAGGAATTGAATTAAATATGTAATTAAAGATTATTGAGTGTAGTTTCATATGAAAGAAACGGTGAGAGAAAAGAATTAAACTATGAGACAACAATATCCGCAGTTGTTCGTTACAGGTAAATTTCGAGGACGAAATTTATTTAAGGGGGAGAATTGTAACATTCGCGTTTTTGAACTGGAGTTGGAACAGCATTAGAGTTGAATCAAGAATTAGAACATGTAGTTAAAATAAGAAGATTAGGAAAATTTAAGGATTATGTCGAAACGTTTTTTTTTTCGAAAAGGAAAAACTGTCTCGAAAAATATTTTTAAATTGAAAAATGGGAGTCACCACCAATCTTTTGTTCAGTGTGATTGGATCACTACAAAACGTTTAAAATCTGTTTTGAAAACATTTTGGTCTTTGAAATCCAGAAAAATGGGTCCGGGAGTCAGTTACGTGTGAGAAAGGATTAGCACCCTCATACGCCCAAAATTGGTACCACGTCAATTATTATCCGGTCTTAATAAGTGAAATATATATGTAATTTTTTTCTTTACATATATCATCATATGTGATTTTCACTTATTAATATTCACATATCATTTCACACCTATATTTTCAAAGCTGTTCACTTGTGTCACAATCACTAAATTATTTATATCTTGAGTTACAGAATTCGAAATTATTATCTGCTTGATGTTTCTGAAACTAGACTTAGTTGTCTTTTTACCATTAAATTTCTAGAATTTTTACTTTGGCCAATTCGTACAAAAAATTCTTCCAATTTACCCATTCTCTGCTGCCTTATAATTTCGAACTTTCTTCACTAAAAAGTATTTATCTTTTAGTAAAGAGATCAAACGATGTTCCCGTCCCTTTCTTTTGAAAATAGACTTATTCAGGATTTAACGATATAAATTTCAGTCTTTAATAATTTTTCTACATTTTTTTATGATTTTTCATAGTCAAAACAGGAGAACTTGAATATACTCTAACCTTGTTACACAAAATCAAATATATCTCAAAATATACAATTTCTTTTCTTTCACCGTTTCTTTCATATGAAACTACACTCAATAATATTTAATTAAATTTTTAATTCAACTCCTAACTCTTTTTATACAATTTTTGGTGAATTTTTGAAGTTAATCCTCTGATTCTGTACAAACTGTTTTAATGAGAACATTTCCTTTTACCATGTTTCTTTGCACTAAGTTTCATTTAATCACATATAATCAACACTTATAATTAAATATGTCATTTTTAACATGATTAACATTTATCAAAATCATTAATACTTTAACTTAAATGTTTCTAAGACTTTTAATACTTGTAGTACTTACAACACAAAGGTTGGTATTCTTCTCTTCTTACTCCTTGCTCTTCTCTTTTCCCTTCTCTTCAAATTGGTCCTTCTCCTTCTTTCCTTTCTCTTCAATTTTATAAAAATACATATAAGCTAAAGGCTATAATTCAATAATTTCTCATGCTAGATTATGAAAATATACATGTATGTCATGAGAATTTAATCATCTCTTACCTTAGTTCTTGAAATCTCAAAATTCTAATTCAATCCCTACACTCTTTAACACTTGAAAAGGAACTCTACAAGAAAATTAAGGTGTCTACTAGCTTCCTTCTATGCTTTTCTTAAGAAAATTTCAAAGAAAATGGAAAATTTTGAAGCTTAGAGGGTTTAACAATGGTGGAAGGACCTAATTGGAATAAAAGAAAAAGTTGGAAATGGGGGATATAGGTATGGATGGTTGGTTATGAGGAGAAAATATGATATTCTCATCTTTTAATTGATTTTTTTATCTCTCAATTTCTCTAAAATTTTCCATTAAAATATCTCTCTTTAATAAAAAATGGTAAAATGCTCTTTTAATCCCTAGGCCATCCAACTTTATACTTTGGCTCAATTCATTGCCTCCAAAAATATCTTCCACCAAATAACTCTTTTGCCCCTCCTTAATCACTATAATTCCCATAATGACTCATAATTCATTTTGGCTAAATTTCTATTTAGTCCTTCCTTCTTTCACACAATTACTAATTAATCCTTAAATTTTCCTAATTTTCTTATTTTAACTACATGCTCTAATTCTTGATTCAACTCTAATATTGTTCCAACTCCGGTTAAAAAACGCGGATGTTACAAGAGTAGTAAAAATAATACATTAAAATGTGTCCCTTGGTACAAATTATGTTTCTAATATATACTGTAAGGCACAAAGTGTGTTGTGCCTTTTCCATAACACTTCTCCAATATATTTATACATATTTTATGGCACAAATCATGTATCTTATACAAACTTCATGGCACAAGGTGTGTTGTGTTATTCCAATATATTTGTACATACTTTATGACACAAAGTAAAATGAAACATTTAGGAAAGTCATGTTAGAATTATATAAAACCAATAGGTAAACTCATCAACTTAGTGGGTTAAGTATCTGACTCAATTATCTATGTTATAAAAAATTTGTTATTAAAATTTCTTATAACATGTGTTTCTTAACAATATGAAATTACTAATCATGCAAACTATTAATAGATAATAGTTTTTTTTATAGAAGTAACAAATAATAAGTTGGTAATGAATTAATTGAAATTTTAATCTATTTTATGTATGTTGAAATGAGTTAATTGAATTTTTAATTTATTGGAGAGTTATTTGAGTAAGGCGGAGAAGGTGGTAGAGATGCGCGATTCATCTCGTTTGGTACAAAATGATGAGCAGTCAGACTGTGTGATCAGACTTGAGAGTAAGAAAGAAGAAAGGGACCAGAAGGAATGAGCTGAGTAGCCTTAAGAAGGGATTCCTTGCTATCGGGTTTTTACAAATCTTGTTTAACTTTAGTCCCTAATTCCTAGGCACCACGTGACTAATTGCTATTCGCAATCAGTGTCAAGTGACCAAGTGGTATGATTGTATAGGTCTAAGTAAAATTGATTTACCCTGTGTCATCTTAGATGGGATGTTGTGACAAGAATTTGATGTGGCGGTTATCAAGCAAGGCTCACGCAATTTGTTGGCCCGAGGAGTCTCCCCTGAGGGGTTTGTCTGAGCGGTTCTTCCAGTTATGAGGGAAAATACAGGTTCTTAAAATTCTATATTCAAGCCAGCTTTGTCCTTGAATCTGGGCATTATTTGCTATTTTCAACTCGTTATACTACACCAATTTCGAGCTGAAATATGTGATATGATCGAATGATCATTAAATAAGGTTATCAAAGGATTCAGGATAAAAGGTAAGGTACGAAGATATAAATAAACTTAAATCTAAATTTTATACAGCCACTCAGCCATCCCTTGTATTATTTCTCAAAGATCTCCATGTTATTCGCAGGCCGACAAGCTCTATGTCGATAATCCAAGTCAAAATATCTGCATTTACAGATGCAATTAATCCCCCCCATATGCCTGCATTTCATGTATCATTCAATAATTGCAGGTGTCAGGGTGTTAGAGAAGTTGTGCTGACCTTCCTATGTGCAGTGCCAACTCAAGTTCAATTATTGTGTTATCAGTAGAAGGCTAGACGACATAAATCCACGGCAGTCCTTGGTCCCCAAGGAATGGCTGTCTTAGCTCCTTTGACCAGAAAGCAATTAGAGAGAATGAAAGTTAGGAAACTTATTGCTAACAATGTATTAATAAACTACATCTGGTAATATGCAAATACATGAAAACCAATCACTTCAACTACCCGCATGCTTGGCACACCTACATGTTATGTTTACCCACACTTTCCTTTATTCCCCCTTTTGCCCTGAAGTAACATATTCAAGCATGACACATTTGTATTACACTCCTAAGTTAGTGTAACAAAGGCAACATGCATGGATGTCTTGTGTAACAAAATACATTTGGTCAGAGGCAATGCATGTGCACAGAAGGCTGTTTTATTATCTAATTAGTTCTCTAGTTGTTAGTCAAGTTGAGCTAGTGGATCCTGCATGGTCCTCCACATCCACAGATGATATATGAAGATATGAAGAGACCAGAGGTGACGGTAGTTTATTAGAAATTCATCCAAAAGGGGATAATTAATACCGAAGACATCTACATATGCCATTTTTTAATTCAATTCCGTCATCATGAAAATAACTTTAAGTATTCTATGAAAGAAAACCTTCTGGGTCACTTAAGCAAAAGAAGACATGGTGCATATCTGTCGGCCTGAAACTTTTACTTCAGGCCATGACCCAATAAGCTGCAGCACATACGCTTTGTTTTTCAGTCGAGCTCAGGTTCACAATTCAAGCATTAATCACCAAGCAGTTTTAGATGCCAAACTGCTATGACGACTACATCAATATCAAAGTAATCTAATATGGAATAGACAATCCCACGGGTTGATAGAAATTAAGACAGCTGGTCAACTGAACTCGCTTTAACAGAAAAACTTCTACCATCTTGTCACAACGACATTTACTATAAAGAGGAACCAAGATACTTTGCCTAAGAATCAGGTCAATGAATAATTTTCACTCCTGTTAATTTATTTAATGAACAGGGATGAGGATAGCATCCTAAATGGGAAAATAAGGGTTCACCTTTGAAAATCTTAAGCCTGCAACAGTCAGCCATATTTTTCTATGATGATCTTATGATGAATTTCCACATGATATTAATCAATTTTAAACTAGGGCAAAGATAACAAACTTACTGTGCATGATTACAGAACCGCCTTTTCACCAATGACACAATAACAGTAACATCATCAAGCTTGCCGCCCCTATATCCCACATACCCAGCTGCCTGCACTTCATCTGACAATGGGCTCCTCACCAATGATAACTGGCCAACCTCTTGCGCTCTAGTTGCCAAGAGTTCTGCTATTTCCTGCCCATTAAATAAATGTTGGGGTTACCATGCACATAAGACTATCTTATCATGTCAAACATGCACCTTATGCATTTTACTACTATATTTGGGAAAGCAAGATGGAAATGGAAAAAAACAGTGATAAGCACCTGCGGCCTTAAACTCTCTTGCAACGATTTGGAGACAATTGAAACTATATCTCGCTCGTAAAGATTATCAAAAAGTCCATCAGTTGCAGTGATAATCACATCTTTTTCATACAAGTCAACTTTGTAAACCTGAACCAGCAGCCATGTGTAAAAAGATTGACCCATATTATTTTACCTCTCTATACGAGGAGGAAATGGGAAAGGGGGAGAAAAGAACCTTTTACCTTCACCTTCTAACATAAAGGAAACTCAATATATGTTTGAAAAAGAAGATATAGGATCATATCAGCTTTTCAAAGTGCAGGAGGCAATTACAAATATATTTTTATCTTTCGTATGTAATAATTAGATTTTTTTATCTTATTAGAAATGGAATTCAAACAGTATACCTCTACAAAGTCAGAGGGTTGATCTCCTCTTGCAATCTGTACAGGAAAAGCCAACTCATAAACCATCGGAGAAGACCTCTTAAACACAGCACCGTTTCTTATGATCATGAAGCCTGAATCACCAATGTTTGCCACATGGAGAGCCTGCAGATTTATAGAGGCATAACCTTCCAAGTATGAGTTGTAAAAAGGAACACCAAGTTCATTCTCAGCCTCTTTTTTTTTTTTTTTTGAATTATAATTAAATCAAGCCATTATATCATTGAGAATAGAAATATATTCATTCCCACAAAGAAGATTGACTAGCTAAGAATTAGCATCAGTCGTCAGTTCATGCATATTTTGACAACAATAGTTTTATTAATCATAATACACAGAAGATAAATTTCAGTGTGAGCATGAACATGATGAACTTTTGGAAATATGCTGTCTTTAGATCCAATAGCAATAAGAATACTTCTATTTCAATCAGACTAGTGGAATATGAAGAATCTTTTTTGTATATGATTAGTAATATTCCTACGTCCAGAAAGCAATCTTATGGAAAAATCATCATTCGTGCAAATAAGGCTCTCAATAAGTTTTGTTAACTCATTAACCTTGTACTTTGCGCAGACAAAAGTTCAGAGGAAAAAAAATTCAGAAAAGTTGAGCAATTAAGTTTTCATCAAATGACAAGTCTATTTGTATATCAAGTTACCATTCCTCTTATTATATATATATAAAAAGTTACCATTCCTCTAGTGAAGTTAATTAGGTTTGCTTATATTTCTCGACTCAAGGCTTGTTAGTAAAATCCTAGACTTGTTTGCAAACTGTGAGTCTTAGTTTGGTTTGGATTAGGTTGTAAGATAATTCTATGATATAACGACTAATTGAAATTTGCATAGGAGAAAAGCGTGTCAAGTTGAAGGACAACATACCCGATCATCAAAGTAAGCAACCAAAACCGTAGACGAACCACAAGACTGAGTATTTGCTGCAGCTCTATTAAGGATCTCAACTGGGTCAGTTATTGGAACTCCATTTCTATCAGACACAATTCTTTCACAGTTTTCCATAAGTTCTTTTGCAAATAGTCCAACACTAATCCCTAAGGATAAGATAGGAAACAAATAATTCAGTCCAGACATTGCAAAACATACGATGACATTTATTATGCGTTCCAGTATACTGCCAGGGATTCAACATATATTTAATGTAAATTTGATATATTTCCTAGCAACTCTTCCCTGGTTTGCAGTGCAAGGATAAAAATGCGACATAACTCATGCCATACAAAGAATTGGTCCTGGTGAAAACAAAAATGAAGATAATCAAAAAGAATAACACCTTCAAATGACCACTGACCAACTCCATCAGCAACACCTAGCCAGTTCTGGCAGGCAATAAAATAAGCATCCTCTCCACCTGCGAAGGCCTGGAATTATTACTATTTGAATTACTGAAACAGAATTCTCAAACTCAAGTCAAATATACATCAAAGTGCCCAAGCAACTGATATATTTCAAAATTAAAAATTTCTAAGGTATTAATTGTTACTTTTACATCCAAAGTTCATTAAGCTAAGCTACTCTCACTAACGAGATATGCATATTTTGGCATTATATTGATCTGAAAATACTAAAAAGTCAAAGCTAGAAAAAACCTGACGGTAAATTTAACAAAGAGTTTTGATTTGTTTTTATCCAATTTGACCAAAATTCCAAAGTTTTCATGATTATGGAAAATTAAAACAATTAGTTGAAGAGGTAAAACTGATTATGACCATCCTTAAGTACCTTAGTCGGATTTGGCAACAGAGCAGCTCCAGAATATAAGAAAAATCCTGGTGTTGAGATTTCCTCCCTGTTTGAACACATTTAGATAAAAAAAAAAAAAGTTGAGGATGTAAGAGAACTTGTCAAAATGTAATCCATGTTTGATATGGTATGTTAGTATCTGAATTACTTGTTGTTTCGTCACAATTTTCGTAGAAGAGAGAAAGATCAATAAATTATTTAAAAGAGTAAATCATAGAGAACAGCAACAATCCGGCCAAAAGACAAGCACATGTAGAAAATTTTCAACCTTAACTGATCAGGATGCAATGATCTATAAGATATAAATGATGCAGTGGTCTATAAGATAGACAGGAACCTATTTGTGTATTCATTAGACAATAGAGTAATTTACCATTCCAAAGTTCCACCAGACTGTAACTCTACACCTTTAAGCATTGTCAGCTGTCTGACTTTGTTATCACTTTGTGCATCAGCCTCAGTTATCTCTGCTTGGGAAATTGAGAAAGCCGCACCCTCATCCAACTACAAACAACAAATATACATATTACTCCAGGCAATTTGATTTGAGAGCACAAATAAATTCAGGTCCTCAATGAGTGAGTTCATTGCTTGCGATGATAATGCAACAGGCTTCAAAATAAAGTATTGTGTAGACAAAAACCGGTCATGCTCAAGCAGGCAGCATTTGACAATTAGGACGGACTACGGAGAAACCATATGAAGCCCAATCAATATTTTTTAAAGGTGGTTCTAGGTTTCTGGAACTTAATAAAGCATAAAACTCTGAAGAAAATAAAAATATGTTACCAACAAGTAGTCATACTCATGAGAATTCCACAATTTTAAAGACGTTTTCCAGAAAATTAAACCCAAAACATGCCTAAGTCTTGTATTGTAACGCTACATTAGATAGTTAAATCCTAAATCCATTTGTATTGCTTTGCTGATAATAGCAGAACTTCTCTATCAACTAGACAGCCAGAATATTTAGATAAAGCACATATTTTATATTTGAATCTTGGGTTAGTCAAACAAAAACAGGATCCCCATTGTGATATTCTTCAGGCCTTAGTCTTAACAGCTTCGATGGCATCGAAAAGCAATAAGGATTATTGATGATTACTTTCTATGTAAAATTATTTGTTATTCTTTAAAGTATTAAATTTATATAATTTGACTGGGATATCCAAATTGAATATAAACACCCAAAAGGAACAACTTGTAGCTGCTAATATAAACAAAAAATAGAGAACTAACCATTTTTGAGCTCTTGACTATGTCATTATCAACAGATTGATTCATTGTTGTATGGACTGTAGCCTCATTGAGAATTGACTCACCCTCAGATAAAGTGGAGTTCAACTTAATTTCACCAACTTCACCTTCAGTGGCATCCTCTATCATCACTAACATTTTTGACGCATTTATGCTTTGTTCATTGCTATGTTCTTTGGAAGGCACAGGTTGTTGAGCAACTTCTTCACCAGCATCATCCTTTCCGCTTTCCTGGAACTCAAGATTATTAGGCATTTCAATATTGGAGAAGGCTCCTAAAGAAGTAGATTGAATTTCAATTTCACTTTCAATGCTATTTTCAGAATCTGCTACTTGAGCACAAACCTCTTCCACTGCTAAGGCCATCTTAGATTCCATATTCAAAGTAATACCTTCAATTTTACCAATTCTCTCACCATTTTCCTCGGCACCACTATTTTCTTCCTCCTCCAGCTTAACACTGTGAGGAACTTCGCTTTTGGAACTAAACTCTAAAGGAGCTAATTCAGTTCTAGTTTCACTTTCACTAGCAGGAGCTTCCAATGGAGGAGAAGCCTTTTCTAAATCAGGAACTAAAGCCATTGTAGACTCCATATTCGAAGTAGTACACTCAAATTTACCAATTCTTTCACCTTTTTCCTCAGCACTAGTATCTCCTTCCTCTTCCAACTTAACACTCTGGGAATCTTCACTTTTGGAACCGGACTCTAAAGAAGCTAATTCAGTTGTAATTTCACTTTCAATGGCAGAAGCTTCCAGTGGAGGAGAAGCCTTTTCTTTATCAGGAACTAAAGCTATCTTAGACTCCGTATTCAAAACAGTATACTCAATTTTACCAATTCCCTCACCTTGTTCCTCAGCACCAGTATTTTCTTCCTCTTCCAACTTAACACACTGGGGAACTTCACTTTTAGAACTGGACTCTGAAGGAGCTAATTCAGTAGTAATTTCACTTTCAATAGCAAAAGCTTCCAGTGGAGGAGAAGCCTTTTCTGTATCAGGAACTAAAGCCATCTTAGACTCTGTATTCGAAATAGTACACTCAATTTTACCAATTCCCTCACCTTTTTCCTCAGCACCAGCATTTTCTTCCTCTTCCAACTTAACACTGTGGGGAACTTCACTTTTGGAACTGAACTCTGAAGGAGCTAATTCAGTTGTAATTGCACTTTCAATAGCAGAAACTTCAAGTGGAAGCGGAGCCTTTTCTGTATCAAGAACTAAAGCCATAGACTCCGTATTCAAAATAGTACACTCAGTTTTACCATATCCCTCACCATTTTCCTCAGCACCAGCGTTGTCTTCTTCTTCCAACTTAACACTGTGGGGAACGCCACTTTCCAAACCGGACTCTGAAGTAGCCAATTCAGTTGTCATTTCACTTCCAATACCAGAAGCTCCCAGTTCCTTTTCTATATCAGGAGCTAAATCCATCTTTGATACCATATTCAAAGCAGTATCCTCAGTTTTACCATCATTCTCACCACTTCCTTCATAACCACCCTTATTTGTTTCCTGTAACTTAACACCATGGAGCACTTCAACTTCAGAACCCAACTCAAGAGAACCTAATTGAGTAGTAGTTTCACTTTCAACAACAGAAGCTGTCAATGGAGTAGAAACCATTTCTACATGATGAACTAAATCCTGATCTAATGCCACATTCAATTTACTAGAACCCTCAGTTTTACTAATGCACTCACCATTTTCCTTGGGGACAACATTGTTTTCTACTTTTACAACATCCCCAAGCTCATCAGATTGATCTTTAGTATTTATATTCTTAGAAGAATCAACTGATTTTTTCTCAACCTTTCTGTCATCACTGACAACAGAGGCAGATTTCTCTTTAAAAACTTTAGTTACTTTGGTTGCATTTCGTCTTAGTTTTCTCTTAGGTTGAGATTTAACCTGAAAATTATGGCCAACTTTCTTCTTCATAGGTTCTACAGCTGCAGCATCTCCATCAGAAACACCAACCGCTT
This sequence comes from Gossypioides kirkii, assembly GCA_005610355.1. Classification (NCBI taxonomy): domain Eukaryota; kingdom Viridiplantae; phylum Streptophyta; class Magnoliopsida; order Malvales; family Malvaceae; genus Gossypioides; species Gossypioides kirkii. The sequence continues at coordinate 38,807,697 of CP032246.1, forward strand.
TAATACTACTGCTCTTATCTACCTTGTCCAAATCTTCGCCACCAACTTTGGCAACAACCTTAGCACTTTCATCGGTTGTTTGCGTTTGATCTTCAATTATTGCCATTTCACTCGCATTTCCAAACCGGAAGATAACGCTGCCATCAGATTGCTCTGCACATTTCACCAACGGTCACAATTATCATAACAACAAAATTTAATCTAAGCTTCTTTTACTTGAAATTCACCAGTTATTAAAAATGCAACACACTTTCAAACATCATAACATTAGTTGTTCTAAACAATAGTTGATTCAACAAACAGTAGATTCGAATTCGATCTTTAGAAAGTAAACAAACAAACAAAAAAAAAGGAATTAAAGTGATCATTTTAAACGGCGTACCAGTTGCTGAAATGATATCTACATCAGCAGAAACGGAATCGGAACTTGAGCACTTGGAAACGATGAACTGGTGATTGAATTTAAGTTTGGGAGGAGAGAAGCGAAGTGTGTGAAAATGCAATGGAGGGAAGCGGAAGCGCCAGAAGAGTGAGTGGTTGCAGCTAGGAAAACTCATGGAGCGAGCTTCAAGAGAGGCGGAGAAGAAAGGATCGGCAGCCATTGCATAATTTATACTACCATTTTACAAAAGACTAAACGCAATTTTAGAATGAGTTTAAGCTTTAAGGCTGGGGAATTCATAGCTTATTCTACTGTTCTTAGCGTGATATTACGGATAAGGAGAATGATTGAAGGCGGGGATCGGCTGCTGATGACCAGGGGTTCAAATCTACAGTTTTACACGTGTCAGAAGAAGAAAATATTAGTAGGAAAAAAATAACAAAAGAAAAAAAAATTAGAGCACATATTTTGTTTTGCCCACATTTTCTTTCTCACGCCACAAATAGTAGTGCTTAGTTGGGGGATGTTGTTGTGATTTTGGTGATGAGGTCCCTTATTCTCAGTAGAAATGGCAACAGTTCAGATCCATATTTCTTTTTGAGTAAAACAGTAATTATAAGTTAGATAATAAATTACCGGCGGTTAAAACTTTTAAGATTACGTGGATTATGATGTTTGAATGATTTAGGTGGAAGGTAACATTTCTTTTCAGAGTGAATTAAGGATAAACATAGAATCTCAAATTCTATTTGTTAGGCAATTCATATTGAAATCAAAGATACTTACATATGTTAGAAAAAAACACTAAGTACAAAGATCATTAGTCAAATAAAAAAAAGAACATAATTGGTTAAATGTAGAAGAAGATCAGTGAAAGAGTAATTTCAGCAATGGGGAGCTAACTAGCTAAGGTGAAGAAGACAAAAGGCGAGCGAGTTCATCAGAGAGTGGAGACCTTGAAAGTGTTGTCAAAGACAGAACAAAATCCTTCGGAACCAAACACTTTTCTTCTATGTAAAGCTTTTCTTGCACCTTTGAAGATGTTACGATTTGCATGCTTTCCTTGTCCTTGCGATTCCCTTCCTTATTTTCCTGCATTTGTAATTAAACCCCTTCAATTTGCTTATTTTACCAATCATATATATAATGGTAAGAATAACTCTCCAATCCCTCCCAATTGGTCCCTTTTAAAAAAAAATAATTTAATCCCTGTCAATTTTGAGTCTTCTTTGATTGATATAACAATACATTTAACCCTTGATGTTTACCTATTTTGTCAATTTGATCTTGATTCTAAAACATTCAATAAATTTAACCTAAGCTAAATTTGTTAAGTTGGGACCACATTGATAGAATATCTAAACTTTGAGAGTTAAATTTGTTATTATACAAATTAAAGTTACATACAATTTATGGAAAACATTAATGTTGGGAGTTAATTTTTTTAATTGCTCACTTTTAAAATTAACAAATATTAATCTGTTCAATATCGAAATTGATAGATATGAAAAAGGTATTTTACCAAGAAAATCTAGGTTTTCTATATACCTGAGGTAGAGGAAACTGAATTTTTCCTTTTTCCTTTTTTTTTTTTAAATAAAAGATGACAGTAAACTAATTACAAAAAAAAAATGTAAGAAAGAGCCGAGAAAATTACTGGAAAGGAGTTCATAAGTTGAAGGATTCCAAGTTGAGCTTGTAAATACTTGACATATTTAAAAGCAGCTTGAAGCATTTCAGCAGTGTTCATCTTAGTCCCACCAGGTACAAGCTTCCCAAGTTCTTGAGTCTTCTTAGTTATCTTCCTCCTCCGCTCTCTCGCCGCAATGCTTTGTACCGACACACACTTTTCATCTCTAATTTTCTTACAGTTCCCCACTGTGCGTGTTCCTTCCAAGTTATAAACCCCATTCATGCTTTGAGGGCATGAATTTAGAGCAACGTCATCAAAGAAACCAGGCATCAAACAATGATCTTCAATGAGTTTGTGGCGTTTAGGGCATGGATAAGAGCTGAAGTTATCGTATGGGGTGATTAAAGGGTCGTAAGGGAGTAAAGGGGTACTGTAGTAGTTTTCAGGGTGAAGGAAATTGTTGTTTAGGTCAATGTAAGGATCGAGAAAAGTTGAAGGGAGCTCAAATGGCGGATCACTGTAATACTGAAGATGCTGTTGATGTTGCTGTTGTTCATGATGATCATCAGCTTGAACTGCTTTTGTAATCTGATGAGTCGGTTCCGAGTTAAGATTCTGAACATCGGTTTCCCAATTGGTGTGATATGAACTTAAAACCATGGTAATTGTTGAAAAGGAAAAAAAGTAAAACCAGAAATGCAAATGGGCAAACAATTACAGGGAAACTCAGGAAAGGGATTTCAAGGATGGAAAATTGTCTAAAGTTTCAGTGGTTCTTGACCTGTCGAGACAGGAGACACAAAGAGATATACTTGATAAAATCACGAGAAAAGATGATAAAAAATAAAAAACTGAATGTGAGAGAAAGAGAGTGGTAGGTTGAGATAAAATAGGAAAGATGGGTTAAGGTAGTTAACTGTCTCCTGAAAACGCTAGGGTTCTTTTTCCCTTCCCATTGAATAAACTGAAAACCGAAGATCCTTTTCCACGCCTTGGTGGCGGCTGCCATGCAGACTCGTTGGATTCATTTATTGGATTAATATACCCTTTGATACTTGAATTTTGTTTAATGTAAGTTTGGATAAACTACTAAAATAATCACTTTTATTTACCTCAGGTTACATATTAGTTACTTATGTTTGCAATGTTACGTTTTAGTCACTTACATTATCATGTTGTAACATTTTAGTCACTTATGTTTGCAATGTTACGTTTTAGTCACTTACGTTATCATGTTGCAACATTTTAGTCACTGAGCCGTTAATTTTCGTTACCGGTGTAACCGTAAGCTGAAGTGGCATGTTAAATCATCATTTCAAATAAAAATTTTAGGTTAATTTATACAATCGGTCTCTATATTTTTTCGTTTTGAGCAATTTAATTTTGTCTTTTATGTTCTTTTAACTTTCTTTTTTTTTTCATTCTCTTCTGCTTCTCCCTCTATTTTCCTCCCTTCTCCATTTTTTTAACATAGCTTTTCTATGTTTTTCATTTGTAAAACTAGTCTCTATACTTTTATTTTTTTGAACAATTTAATTTTGTAGAGTGAGGTGAGCTTGTGGACTAATTTTAACGAATAGAAAATATAGAAAAACTACGTTAAAATAAATGAAGAAGGGAGGAAAATAGAGCGAGAAACAAAATATAATGGAAAATAAAGAAAAAAAATTAAAAGAACATAAAAGAAAAAAATTAAATTGCTCAAAATAAAAAAATATAAGGACCAATTGTAGAATTTAACCTAAAATTTCCGTTTGAAATGATGATTTGATGTGCCACGTCAGCTTACCATTATACCATTAACGACTCAGTGACTAAAATGTTACAACATAATAACGTAAGTGATTAAAACGTAATATTTCAAACATAAGTGACTAAAATGTAACGTGAGGTAAGCAAAAGTGACTATTTTGATAATTTACCCATGTAAATTTGGTACTTGAGTTTTTTTAATCACAATTTGACACTTGAATTGGGCTTCAATATTCAATTTGGTACCCAAACCAAACAGAATCATGTAACCTAAAGAATGTTTGATACGTGTGCTCTAGTAAAAAAAATATAAGTATTAGGACAAAAAAATCAAGTATCAAATTAAACGTTGAAGCCAAACTTGAGTACTTAACTGGGACAAAAAATAATTCAAGTATCAAATTAAAAAACCAAGGTATTAAATTAAATTCAAGTATCAAATTAAAAAAAAAAACCTCATGTACCAAATAATGTGTAAGTATTAGATTTAGTTCTTTTATTTTAATTTTGTAAATTTTAGTTCATGTACTTTTCGAACTGGTTAATTTTAGCTCGTATCCTTTTTAAAATATAAAATTTCAATCTTGACCCAAGTAGTAGTAGTTAATTTGTTTGGTTAAATTATGTTATCAATTATGTACTATGCATAAAGTTGTTCAATTAGTTCATGTTTTTTAATTGCATTATTTTTAGTCCATTTTGTTCTTTAAATTTGAAGTTTGTCAAGATTTGATGATATGATCAATGTTACTGAAACAAGATTAGATTGGACGAACTAAAAACTGATTGATATAAGGTTCGAACAAAGGAGTTGAACTAATTGATTGAAAAACTGTTTGAAATTAGTAAAAATCAAATACCAGAATAAATATAAACAATTGAACAAGTTGAATCAATTTAATAATGTTTTTATATTCTTATGAATTTTTTTTTTTTATTCTTAGTCTGGCGGTCGAACCAATCCTAACTAGTTGAATTGGGAACATACTGTTTAATTTGTTCAACCTATTTTTATTAAAACATTCACTCTGATATTGTACTACATCATCATTTAAAAATTTAATAAGTAATGGTGTGGCACAATCTCATAGTGCCACATTATCAAACTTTTATATTTTTTAAGTTTAGAGACCAAAATGAACCTAATTGTTAAGTTCAAGTATCAAAGTGAATAAAAAAAAGTATAGGTACCAAAGTATCCTTAATTGTCAAGTTAAGAGGTCAAAAATTATATGATCTATTGTTAAAAGTAGTGTGCAAATTTATATTATAAAACAGATTGATATATATTTAGTAAAAATTAAGCACGGAATATAATTATTTTATTTGATAATAATAAATTTTGAATTTTTAAAAATATATTTTTCATTATTTTAATCTTATTAATATGATATTATTTATTTTATTTTGAATCGTTTTGGATGAAGTTAAAAAGACAAAATTTGAATATTTTAATTTTAATAAAATAAGAATTTAATTTATTTCAAAAATAATATTCTTAATATTGTCCGCATAAAGTCGTAAGTAGTTATCAAACACAATTAAAAAGTTATTCTTAAAATTTTAATATGGTTATCAAGTATTGGTGAAATTTTCAATTGTTTATTGTACACATTCTAGGTTAAAATATATCATATGTTCTTCATAAATTTAAAATTTAATTTTTATATTTTTATTTCAAAAAACTTTTATTTTTAAAATTTTAAAATTTAAATTTAACTGCTATGTTAATTTTTTTATTAAATTTATTAACGTGACAGTTTGATCTTAACTTTTATTATGTTTTATATTCAATAATTATCATTACTTTATACCATATGTTATAACATAATTCACTCAATAATATATAAACTACAATATATTCATTATAATTATAAAATACAATATATTAAATACAAACATATAGTTTTATAATTACTATTATTGTAGGGGGAAGGAAAACAGGACCCACAAAGGTGAATCATATCCAGGAATCAAAGGATCAAAAACAAGAAGAGGCCAATACAAGTTCCACGTGGTTGGGAGCAACGTAGAGATGTAGATTGACCTTAACTCCCCATTGGTCCGAAATCTATCCTCCTTACTCCCTTAGATTTCCTCTTTAGATTTCATCATCCTACTTGTCTCTCTACAAATCCTTTGATTCCCACCATTTTCCACCACAAGCGTGTCCAGAAGGTTCAGAGATTTTAGAGAAAACAAACAACAATGGCTGCTACATCTGGGGCTGTCCTAAATGGATTAGGCTCTTCATTTCTTTGTGGGGGAAAGAGGAGCCAAGCCCTTTTGGGTGCTAGCATTGGGGCCAAAGGCTCGCCCTCCCCTGCTACTGGAACTAGAAAGTTGATCGTTGTGGCAGCCGCCGCACCTAAAAAGTCTTGGATCCCTGCTGTTAAAGGTGGTGGCAACTTCATTGACCCTGAGTGGCTCGATGGATCGTATGTGTTCTTTTTCCCTTTAAATCTCCCCTTTCCCTTGTTTTAGTCTTTGTGGTTTGCAGTTCTTAGTATAAAGTTTGCTTTTTCAGGCTCCCTGGAGACTACGGATTTGACCCACTAGGTCTTGGCAAAGACCCAGCATTCCTTAAATGGTACCGAGAAGCTGAGCTGATCCATGGACGATGGGCTATGGCTGCTGTCGTCGGCATCTTCGTCGGCCAAGCTTGGAGTGGCATTCCATGGTTCGAGGCAGGAGCTGACCCAGGTGCGATAGCCCCATTCTCTTTCGGCTCACTCCTTGGTACTCAGCTCATCCTTATGGGTTGGGTTGAAAGCAAGCGGTGGGTTGATTTCTTCAACCCCCAATCACAATCAGTGGAATGGGCAACTCCATGGTCTAAGACCGCTCAGAACTTCGCCAACGCCACAGGTGAGCAAGGGTACCCAGGAGGCAAGTTCTTTGACCCATTGGGGCTAGCAGGAACCATCCAGAATGGGGTCTACGTACCTGATTTTGACAAGCTCGAGAGACTTAAGCTTGCTGAGATTAAGCATGCTAGAATTGCGATGTTGGCCATGTTGATTTTCTACTTTGAGGCTGGCCAAGGAAAGACACCCCTTGGTGCTCTTGGATTGTAAAAGAAAACTTTAAGGATCTGTTTGGATGTAGATAACTGAGTTATGTCTTGGACGTAAGGAGAGTTGAGCAAGAAAAAAACTGGAAATGATGTTTGTTGAGCTGATGAGTTCCCTCAATAGTTCAAAATGTCTAATGTTCATTGATTAAATACAGATTCTGTCTACTGATGTAGTATACCATCATTTCCATGGAATTTCTCAGACATAATGAAAGGTGAATTTTCTAAAAAAAAAAAGAAGATATTTGTTAGTTTCTCATGGAAATTACTAATTTATGAGTTCCAATTGACCTAGACATAAAAATCTTTAAATTTTGGCAAAAAATTTCTAAATTTTAAACTTAGGTAACTCACTTGATTACTTACCTAATACACTTTAAAAAACAAATTCTAAATAATAGAATCAGTGCTGAAATTCTCCACAATGTATAAGATTTTAAGGCTTGTTAATATAAAAGATTAATTACAATCAAATTCCCATCAAATAACAAGATAACCAGCATAAATAATATCTTCAATATGACTAAGGAAAAGTCTTCAAATCTTTAGGATATGTTACCAAATTACCTGACCCAATCTCTTCAAAATAGGGAAGTTGGTTTGTTTGATCCAATCTAAATTAATCTTCAAAATATATTACTATGAGTAGTTTGGATACCAAATATGGGCCAACAAACATCCAAAGTAACAACTAAAACAAAAGCCCGATAATTTTTGTTGCCAAAATTTGTTAACTTAAACATGGTAAATTTTTTGAGCAGGTTGTCTAAACTAATATACACTAATCTTGGCACCGGTCAAGGCATTGCTTAAAAACCACCGCCTAAGAAACTCCCCTTTAATCAAACAAATTCAACAATCTAACCACACCCCCCGACGTGGGTGCATCAGGATTGAGAATCAACACTAAAACAATCAGTAATAAGGAGGTATGCTGCAAGTGTGATAGGTCAGTTGTAATATTTATAAGTGTACAATGAAAAACTTCGAGTATTTCAAGGATCAAATCCAAGAGAATTCTGAGAATAGGTGATTTCTAAATGACAAACATGCAAATAGGAAGTCCAACTAACTAGTTTCTAAGCACCATATTACAACAATTCATTAACAATGGTTAATTACACTAAGTAACTAATTACTACTAATAAGGACCAAATTGTAAAACAGGTAAAATTATGCAATTAACAATTCAAAAAAAAAAACAATTGGTCGGTTGACTTCCATGTTGCTGGTTAGTCCTTGGATCAAGAATTGAAAAGGCTTAAACTTCTAATTGGCTCAATTTTATCTCTCAATCACCATTTTACCAAATTAGATCATTTTGTCTGATTTATCTTTCGACCTCACCAAACTATCTTGGGATAAACAAATTAATGCTCAATAGGATCTCCTCTCGGTCTCACCTATCTATGTGTTCCCTTAGAGGTATCAATCTTAAGTTTTGAAGTTCATTCAATTTAATCTCTATACCTAAATACTAACTAAACAATATTTTCCATCAATCAACCACCATAAATTTAGCTACCCATACTCATTTCTATACAAGCAACAAGCAAACATACCAACCAAGCATACATCAAAATAGACATAAGAAGAGTTTTAAGAAAAGCTTGAAATTTTCTTAAGAGATGCTTGAAAAAAATGAGAAGAGCAACAATGGAGAGGAAGAAAAATATAAAAGATCAGATTTTTACTAAAGGAAATGAAATGGAATTGAACTATGTTATGGATTTAGGATTAAACTGAAAATACAAAAAAATTCGAAGTATTAAAATGCAAATAAAACACAGCTACAGTAGAAACTAACTAATAAATAACATGAAAACCAAAAAAATCACTAAATCCTAGAAACTACTTGAAGAAGACAACACAAAACTAAGCTAAAAAAATATAGAAAAGTGAATAATGAACAAACTCTTTTCTACACAATAAAAAGTGGCTTTTTCATCTTATTAAAATCCAAGCTTTTGGACCAAATGCCCCTAGATGTTGTGTTTTGATTGGGGTTAGTGTTGGACAAGAACTACCTTTGTAGTCATTTTTTGTTTTCGTTCGATAGTGGTATCGCGATACTCAGATTCTGGTATCATGATATCTCAAATCATCTTAAACTTGAGAGTCTTAGGGGGTCTCGGTATCACGATATCATTGAGGCTGGCAACAATTCTCTTCATTTAAGCATTGTCAGAGGTATCACAATCTCCATGGCTCGGTACCGTGATACCCCCTCTCCTAGAGGTGATTTCTCTAATCTCGGGTCATCCTCTACTTCCTACACCACTCATTCATCTCATTAGTTCCCCCTGACTTGTTTGGCCAATTTGGGTCTAAAAAACAACATAAAACTAATAAAAACAATATATTGACGATAAAATTAAAAATTGACAAAAGCATATAAAAAACATTTAAATTGCTCGAGAATAAGTTCTTTAAGTATTATGAAGAGTCTAATTTAACATGTCAAATTACGCTAGATTACAATAAAAAAAGTGAATTCATTAACAACAATTAAAAAAAAAAAAGCTTTCTTCATCTTACTTCCCTTTTTTGTTTAAACAAATATGCCAACACTCCTCCTTAATAATAGCATCAACACACTCCCCCCTAATAAGATGTTTCATGTGGTGCAATGGATGCCAACTCATCAATAATTCTGTAGGTGAGAGACGTAGCCCGTGGAACAACAAGAATTTTTACCACAAGATGTAACTCTGTATTTGGGTCGGCCTATGTGAGCTTAGACTCTTTTAAGGCTTTAAAACCCCTTTGTTAACCTAACTATTCCAAGTAACAGCATATTTTGGTCTAGCTTTGCTAATAATCATGCAAATTGGTTTGATTGGGTTGTTAATTTTTTTCATATTAATTTTGAGTTTTGGGTTTTTTTATAATTTATTTTGATAAAATAAACTTTATTTTATAACTTTTGGACATTATTAATTTTATAAAAATTCAAAAATATTTCTAAAAAAGATATTTTTCAAGTAAATAATTAATAATTTTTTATATAAAACTTCTAAATCTTTTTTTACTATTTTAAATATAAAATATTTTTTTACATCATACAAAATTAAAATTAATTATAAATTATAAAAAATTTACATACGTTGAGAGTATGGAGAGGATAGCAGCCAGGCAGAGAGCCATGTTGAGAATTTTCTCGACAATTACAGACGTTGCATGTTTTATGGATACCCATCGAATTAATTAACGTACACAAAATCCGTAGTTTTTCGAAACAAAAGGTCAACAATTCCAGCTATAAACAAATTAGGCTACTTTTAAGCAATCTCACTTAATACATTGATACAGACATATCTGATTGTATATATCAAGTGCTTCCCTTCGATCAGTCACTTGCGTATCTATCCACACACACATATCTGATTGTATTATTTTGAATGAAGAGCTTTTACTTTTTATCAGCTTACGCTGATAAAAACATCAAATTATGTTTGGTTTAATTAACTTTAGAACAAACTTGGCGGATTTCACCCACACTGCCTGCCTTCACTTCAATGTTACTCATCTTCACCATGGACCTTCCAAATTCAATGTTAAAGGTCAATCCAAGCAAGCCTCTAATGCCCAAGAATCGTTGGACAAAGGTCTTGGTGGACGCATCAGTCCATAAGCTTTGATCAGATTCCAGTATTCCCTTCCCATCCCTCAAGTTGGCAAAGAAAGAGTTATCAAATCTGTTAACGCTGCCTGTGTCCAATCCAATCCTCCTTGACCCATCGCCGTTCTGCGGACACAGCGCTTGAAGCTGGGAAACGAATGCGGCGCTGATAGAAGGGTCGGCTCCGTTTCCGGTCGTGGTGAAGTTGTAAAGCCTGTATCTGAAGAATTGGCAGGCTGTAGTACCGATCGTGTGGCCTCCTGGAGTACATAAAATGCATTGAATTTCATCAGTTACGGTGTGAAATTTTTAATTAAGGGTTAAATTCGAATGAAATAGTAATCTAAATGCTTACCAACAAGGGTGACAAGATCTTGAGTATTGAGACCCTTTGCTGCAAATTTTTGCTTCTGCACATCGACTGAGTCACGGAAGCCTGGCAAATTGGCCGCATCAGATGCCTGTGAAACCGTTCCATCTCGGCGGCCTGTTGGCACTGCCCAGCTGGCTCCACTGGTCTGCATCATACATTATTAACCAATAATTAAACTACGTATAATCCTTATTAATTCTTTCATCCGAAACGAAGATCAAAGGAACATATAGTTACCAGAACTACAGAATCACGAGCAGCGAGGGCTAGAATATCAGCACACGAAACAACTCCAGGGCATGCAGCTTCAAGCTGAGTCTTGGCATCATCAATGACTTCGTAACCTCTCAACAAGAGGTTCGGTGGGGCGGTTTTCTCAGTGCCAGGTCCATCAATAAGGATGGAAGCATCGCATCCATGGACAAAGCAGTCATGGAAATGCATACGGAGCAAACCAGGAGCAATAGTGGGATCAGACCTGAAATGGGATTGAACCGTCGACCTCACAATGGACTCAACTCGAGGACATGAAGTTGAGTAGAACCCAACCCTGGTGCCCTGGCTTTCCACCAAGCTGACAGCTATGGCAAGCAATAGGGTAACTAAAAGGACTTTTTGGCTGAAACAACTGACCACCATTGTTGTAAGACACGATATACTTGTCTAAGAGGTTATAAAAAAACCTTGATTAAGATAGTGTTTTGAGAGATGAGGCTTGTGATTCAGGATTGACAATTGAGAAGTACTTATATAGGCAAAAGAAAGTCAGCTATACTTTTACAGCTACTCTGTTAACGAGAGAGAGAGAGTCAAAATGGATCAGCTAAGACTTTGGGTTTTGGGGTACATCGATTATACATGCCATGTAAAGCCGAAAGAAGCTTACTTTCTCTCGCATTATCAACTTGCATGCATGTGAGTCCCATGTCTGTATTTTTCCTACCTAGTGACAAAGTCGTCGATCCGAATGGGATTATTTGAGTAGTGTTTATCTAATTTATTTCCCTTTGACTTGGACTGCTTCGCAGATTGGCGAGGAATCTGAGTTTTTTCTTTTAAAATGTATGTTTATGTTTGTTTTAGAAAAAGGATTCATGGTTGTAACTTTTAATAATATTATATTCAAAATTTTTATTAAATTTTTTAAATAAAAATACAATATACTTTATTATTATATCTAACCGTTATTTGTAAAATTTAATTTTTTATCCAATTTTATTCCATCTAAAATTTTGAATTCTTGATAATTGAAATCAATCGAAACCTTAAATAAAATACAAAACTATTCCAATATTTTCTTCTTCTACTATAATCCAGCCCAATCCTTTAATCATATAAAAGATATTGCTTTCTTAACTAACAATCCAATTATTAATTAGTAAACACTATCAGACGTTAGGAATTATTTGAGAATGCAATCGTTTAGGGTTTAAAATTAAAAAAATTTAAATTATTTTTTTAGTTTTTAATATGAAAAAAAATCAGATTAAAATAAATAAATTAAATACTTAAAATTTTTAATTTTTCACCTTAAATACTTTATTTCTTAATGTTTAAATTTCTTTTAATTTTTATTATATTTTATTTTATATTTTTCTAAAAAAAAAAAACCAAATTAATCATTTCATCTAGGAAGCCAAAATATCAAAAACAACATGAACACAATACTTTGCAAGAGTGACCAAAGTTATATTAATTAAATGGTTAAATGATATCCATTTAAAAACTTTAAAGTGGATTCCACTATATGGTGCTTAGGTGTTGGTTTCTTCGTCCAAGAAAGGAATAGGGGGCCATGAATGGACAAAATGAGCTACTCGAAAGAGAGATGAAATGACATACTACTCTCTTGCACCTTTTATCAATTAGGATTCCATATTTTTATCTTTTTTTAATGATTTTAGTTTATTAAGTTAAAAGCATTCATTGAAAATTTTCAGATGTAATTCACTTGTTCTATAAGATATAGCGTTCAATAATGTATTCAAAATAGTCATTTTTTTATATGATTAGGGATTGTGTGATTTGAATCTCGTTATTTGTTAAAAAAATAAAATATAATAACAAATTAAGAGGATCTGTAGGACAAAAGTTAATTTCGCACAAGTTAAATTCGTATATAATTATATTTCTTTTCAAAATTTTTTCTACTTTCTTTTAAAAAAATTTCACATAAAATTTATATATATTTTTTATTATTTTGCGATCGCTATCATTATCATTATTTTAAACATATATAAATATATAATTTTAGTTGTCTTGGGCTCTTAGCTAATTATATGTTAAAGTGGGATTAAGTAGAGTTGGTGAGATATGATAAAACCCAAACTGCAAAACGCGTGACAGAGTGATGATGGCGAAGTTTAATTTGTCTTGGCGTTCTTATTTACTTAATAATTTGGGTGGCATTGACGTTGACGTTCCTCTTTTCGGCTGCCTCAGACCTACCTTTTCTTTTTTCCTTTGACTATTTTCTATATTTTTGTATCTCGAAATGGTTTCTCTCGCTCCAACGCGTTTCTTGCACTACATGGAATCAACATGTTCATACTATTAAGCTCCTTTTTCCTTTTAATTATTATCAAAGAAACTATGAAGGTGGATTTCAACCTAAACTACATTTAAATCCCTTCTTAAATTGTATTACGAGTCCATCATATATTAATTAATTTAAAAACAATTGAATTTTTTTAGATAATAATATTATTACAAAGTGATTTTTATCTTTTTTTGAATAAAATTTATAAAATGTTTTTAAATTTAAAGTAAGTGAAACTTAAATTTAAAATCTTAAAATCTCAATTTCATTTCGGTAAATAATTTTTACATATTCTCTTATATATAAAAATGGATTTGAATAGAGTATAAAGAAGTCTTCACCCGTTTTAGATAGAGGTGAAGTAAATCTGATCATGAGATTGTAAAAAATTTTTGCCCCCATCCGATTCGAATTTATTTAAAATTTATTTATTGTTTTTTTGCTACTAATTATTATTATTTTGTTGTTATTTTTTGGATATTATATAACTTTTATTTATTGTTAATTTTGTTATTATTGTAGAGACATTTGTTGTTTAAGTTGCAACTATCTTAGTGTTATTTAAATATAGTGATTTTTTTAATGTATTTTCAATTTGTTGAGAAACATTTATTTTAATATTTTTAGTGTATTTGATATATTATATTAATTAAATTTGTTTTTATATAAAAATAATATAAAAAATTTTAATATGACCGAGTCAGGCCAGACTCAAGTTTAGTATTTTTATCTGGATCGGGTTTGGATAAAATTTTAGACCTATTTTTCAGCCCGAGCTCGAAAAAAAGCCTAAATTTTTGCATCAACTTAACTTGGTTCGCCTATGATCAGGTCTAGGGGGAAGCCAGAAAATTTTTTTGGGCGGAGCCAGAATCTTTATATTTTTTAAGGATTAAATCAATTTCTTATCATTTTGCAAGGCCAACCTACAATTTTATCATTATTAATTTAAAAAATAATAAATTGACTTAAATAAAAAAATATTTCATTTTAGAGGCCCTGCCCGTCCTTAGCTCCGCTAGTGGTTATAGATATTTGGGAGGGTTAAACAATTTGATAAGTCTTACCATAATAGACTTGTTTAAGCGTTATGTTATTCGTTCAAATTCAGAGTTTGATTCAATATTTGAAAAAGTTTAAATAAAAATATTAAGTTTATAAAATGAGTTTCGACAAGAAAATTAAACATGTTGCAAATATAGGTCAGGTTTAGACTCCAACATTTATAATCCAAGCTTTTTCCTAACCCGTTTTTAAAATTGTGATATGTTGTTTTATTTTTACTATTTTATAAAAAAATGAAAAAAAAATTTACAAAAGAAATAACATGTATACTTTTCTATATAGTGTTTTCTTTTTTACCTGAAATGTATATCCAGTTCTTGAGAAAAAGTACTTGATCGAAAGAAAATGAGTTTTTTTACAAGTTAGGCTAATGTAATCTAAATTAACAATACTATCAAGAAATCAATGATCATAATTTTTAATTAATTTATTCTTAATTGCAGGCATAGAATTTAATACAAAATTTAATTACGAGTCGATGAAAATTTATGCAATGTGTGGAGAGTTGTCTAAGGTAATTTTGAAGGTTTAAGAGGAGAATAGAAACTTTTTGTCTTTTTGGTAAGTTTTGTAAAAAAATTTGTATTAAAAAGTATTTTAAAGTGATCTAAATAGTAAAAAAAATTATAGACTCTAATGTGAATACCTTAAAATAGATGTATCGCTAAGAAGAATAGGTATTTTATTCATGGTGGATCTTCCGAACATATACTTAGATGTGATGGGAGATTTTTTGTCTATATAAAAGTCATCAAACGAATTTGATATGATTTGGTGACTACACGTTATAGAAAATGCATGGAAAGCAAAGTTACAGGTTTTTTTTTCAAAATTAAGAATAAAACAAAAATTATATAATATTAAAAAAAATAACAATGATATAACAGCGGTAAACAGTGACAAAACAATAATTTATTTATTTTTTACAAATTCAAATTAGATTATGTTCGGATCAAAAAATCTTAATCTAGACCTAATCTACTTTTTAAATTGACTTTATCTTTTTTTTATTCAAACCTATTTTCTAGATATACTTTTGTCTAAACTATATTACTTTTTGGGCAATGAATCATGTACAGGTCTAATATATATTAAGAATAAAGTGAAGCAAAGGAGTAGAAAAGTAAAGCAGGTTTTTTCAGGTCTTTCAACAAAGGGATTTGCATGGAATCCAATGCATGCGTTAACGAAATTTGACATTTTGGATTATTTTATGTTCTAAATTTGGAAAATACTGTATATATTAAACAGAGAATCACGAAAAGTTTTAATCATTATTTACTACAAAAACTATTTATCCCATTAAAACAAACACTTGCAATTTAATAATATTACAATCATTCCTTTTCATATTTAGATATAGTATTTCCCTTAAATTATTAAAACTATTTTATGTCTTGTCTTAAATTAGAATATACAATCATTCCTCATTATTTTTATTTTTTATTGAATCATACAATATTTAGATATAGTATTTCCATTAAATTAATAGAGTTATAGTTTGCTTCCCAATTTAATGTGACAAATTTGGTATAGATGAGTTGTTAATTATTTGATAAGATTTCTTGAAAATATATAAAAATTAGTTGGTGAGATCATGTCTTGATTTATTCGTTGGATTTAAGAATTATATAAAACCAACGATTTTTAATCAAATTAAAATCTTACGACAAGTCTTAACATGTATGATATAAAATCATGATTATAGAATGATAATGAGAGACTCTTTCGAGATTTGACTAAGTTTATAAACTAAGTTGTCCAAAATCCTAATACATTGCAAGCCTACAGTTAGCTGTCACCTTTAAATTAGCCAGTTGGCAAGTTCAATTGAGTCCTACATATATATATATATAAATTTAATGTACGTATTAAACTTAATAAGAGAATATACATAAAATAAAAAATAATTTTATATCAGTGTATAGAATAAATAAATAAATAGATGATGTCTTGGTCTTCACGTGAAGCTAAAAGACAGCTCGCCATTGCAATTTGCTTTTCGTTTCCACTGTGCTTAAGCAGAAGCAGGCAAGTAGCTACATGCTAATTGTCTACCAACTCATCATTGCTCCATTATTATTCTTTTGAATTAGCCCATTTTTCCCTTTTCAATGGCGGTTCCTTATAGCCGGCTTTCTTTACTTTTTCTCTATGTTGACTAAATTTTTGCGCTATAAAAAAACCCCCACCTCTGCTCTGCTCTCCTATCCCACAAACTCACAATCAATTACATCCATTTGACACACACACCATATCTTTCTCTTAGCTCTTTCTCCTTAATTATAATCCCACTCTACTAACTAGGATAATGAAGGGTGCTTACACCAACCCACGTTTCTTCCTTGCAATGACTGTCATGCTTGCCATGGCTGCCGCATTGGTGCAAGCTCAGGGAACTCGAGTTGGTTTCTATGCAAGAA
The DNA here is from genome assembly GCA_005610355.1 of Gossypioides kirkii. Lineage (NCBI taxonomy): Eukaryota > Viridiplantae > Streptophyta > Magnoliopsida > Malvales > Malvaceae > Gossypioides > Gossypioides kirkii. Next base: position 38,824,562 of record CP032246.1, read on the forward strand.
CATGCCCTCGAGCTGAGTCCATTGTTAGGTCAACAGTTCAGTCCCATTTCCGTTCTAAGCCTAACATTGCACCTGGCTTACTGAGAATGCACTTCCATGACTGCTTTGTTCAGGGATGTGACGCCTCCATCCTCATTGATGGCCCTAATGCGGAGAAAACCGCCCCTCCAAACAGTTTGTTGAGAGGGTATGAAGTTATTGACGATGCCAAAACTCAGCTCGAAGCTGCATGTCCTGGTGTCGTCTCATGCGCTGATATTCTAACTCTTGCAGCTCGTGACTCCGTCTTTCTGGTAAACATTACTACGTTTTCTTAATCATATACTACTAAAAGCTATGTCAATGAATGGCTGATTATGTTTTTCTTGCTTACATGAAATGCAGACGAGAGGAATAAACTGGGCGGTTCCTACTGGACGCAGAGATGGGAGGGTTTCATTGGCATCGGATACCACCATTTTGCCTGGATTTAGAGAGTCCATTGATTCTCAGAAGCAAAAGTTCGCCGCCTTTGGTCTCAACACTCAAGACCTTGTTGCTCTCGTTGGTAAGTAATTTTACTTCAATAATGTTCCAAAGCTTTTATCTGATTAATATCGAGTCTGGTTGACTTAACACTTGTTCCTTGTTGTTGCAGGAGGACACACCATAGGGACTTCAGCTTGCCAGCTTTTTAGCTACAGATTATACAACTTCACCAACGGTGGTCCAGACCCCACAATCAACTCAGCATTCGTGCCTCAACTGCAAGCACTTTGCCCGCAAAACGGTGACGGCTCAAGGCGCATTGATTTGGACACCGGTAGTGGAAACAGGTTCGACAGCTCCTTCTTCGCCAACTTGAGGAATGGTCGGGGAATACTCGAGTCGGATCAAAAATTGTGGACTGATCCCTCCACCAGGACTTTTGTGCAGAGCTTCTTGGGTGAGAGAGGCTCGCGGCCTTTGAACTTTAACGTGGAATTCGCAAGGTCCATGGTGAAGATGAGCAACATTGGTGTGAAGACAGGCACGAATGGCGAAATTCGAAGAATATGCTCTGCCATTAACTAATTTAACTGCAGTTTTATGCAGTTAATCAGGGAGGGTGATGGTTCTTTTCTCAATTAGCGTAAGCTGATGAAAAAATCTAAAAAATGTTTGAAGTAATTTTTTCCCTATGTATTTATGCAATGTTAGTAATTGTATCATTATATTGAAATTTTCAATGGAATTAACATTTGAATTTTGTCTTATATCTTCCTTACACTTTAAGATTTTAGCTTTTAGTTATAATAGTTGCTCCATTTGTGGTTTGACTTACTTCACAATAATCATTTTCCCCTTCATTATTGATAACATATTTCTACATACGTTGATTATTAGGAGAAAATAACACAATTTTTAACATAAGCATTGTTGAAGAAAACAAGGCTTTATTAACCATATATACTCGTTTCAAATTCCATTTTGCAAATTAGTTGGGTATAGCAATTATTTAGTGATATAGTTGAAGTCATCACCCTGAGCGGCAGACTTTAGTATTCATATATATTAGGGTAAGTGAAAAGATCTAGGATCTAAAGATTAAACACAAGGAGAGAAAATAGAAACTAAGGAAATAACAGAAATGATTTTCTTGTAAATTCAAAGTCAAATCTTTTCACATACAATGAATCTTGTATTTATACTACCTTCACTAGTCTTCTTCTACTGTTTTCCTCACCTTAATACTCAACTGATTGTTAACAACTAATTAATCCTAACAACACATAACTGCTATCGTTTACATACTCTAACATTCACCTATCTACTTGACTTTGTGAACCTTCAAACACTGTCTAAACCGACTAAACTGATAAAACGACAAAGGTTTACTAAACACATCAGCCACTTGATCGCATGCTGGTACCTCACCAACAACAATAGAACCATCACACACCTTTTCCCTAACAAAAAACAAATCAAGTTGAACGTGTTTAAACTTTGAGTGCAACACAGGATTAGCAGTGACCGTTACCGCACTAGAACTATCTCACCAAATTGCTGGAGTGTCACAGAAGCAAACCGAAGCTGACCCAACAAAGACACAAGCCAAGCAACATCTGCAGTTACAACTGTTACACCACGATACCCAGCCTCTGCAGTAGAGAGAGAAACTACCTGCTGCTAAACAGGATTATCTCCAAAATACACACAGTAACCAGTTGTGGACCTCCGATCATCAAAGTCCAACCCCCAGTTAGCATCAGTATAAACAATTGGAGACAACCGCTAAAAAGGTTGAATGACCAACCCATAGTCCACCGTACTACACAAGTACCTCAAAATTCGTTTTAATGCAACACAATGCTCATCTGTAGGAGCATGCATAAACTGACAAATTTTGTTGACTGCATATGCAATATCTGGCCTAGTAAACACAACATACTGTAGTGCACCTGCAATACTCAAATATTCACTAGGGTCCTGAACTGGAGACCCTACATCTTTGGATAGATGAAAGGAACTAACCATAGGTGTATTTACTGATTTGGCATTTGCCATATTCTAACGATCAAGCAAATTTAAAATATATTTACGCTAACATAAATGAAGAGAACCATTAGGTAATCTAGTTACCTCAACACCTAGGAAATAATGAAGATCACTCATGTCCTTGAGGGAAAACTCAGCATGAAGCTTATTGACGAATGCATCAATCTCGAAAGACACTCTCCCTGTTATTATGATGTCATCAACATACACAAGAACAAACATCTGAGTGGAATCAGTCACCTGAACAAATAACGATGCATCTAACTTGGATGCAACAAAACCAATCGATTCCAAAAACGACTTCAGCTTATCAAGCCAAGCACGCGGTGCTTGTCGTAGTCCATGTAAGGCTTTAATCAAACGACAGACAAGAGGTTACCCGTTATCTCCAACTAGAACATACCTAGGTGGTTGCTGCATGTAGACTTCCTCAATAAGATCTCCATTCAAGAAGGCATTATTAACATCTACCTGAAGCAACAGCCACTTCATAGAAACAGCAATAGGCAAAATAGTACGAATGGTAGCTGGCTTCACTGTAGGACTAAACGTTTCCGAAAATCACAGCCAGGTACCTGAGAATAACCTTTAGCAACCAATCGACCGTTGAGCAATAGTGCCATCAAGATTCCTCTTAACTTTGAACAGCCACTTATACCCGACTGCCTTCCTTCCATACGACAATGGAACTAAGTCCTAGGTATGATTTCGAACTAAAGCATAAAATTCATCCTCTGCAGCCTGCTTTCACTCAGGAGAGGCAAACGCCTCTTCAATGTTCCTAGGCTCATGTTCCTGCATTTTAGAAGAAAATATTCTAGGTTTAAAAATACCCACCTTAGCATGAGTTACCATGGGATGAGTGTTGCTTGTGGGGCACGGCGGTTCAGCTAGTACAGCAAGTAGCATCGGCGTCGAACAAGAGACAGACTCCACTCCATGTGCTAAAACTGCAGTATCAAACCCGCTTCTAACCATATCAGGTGACGTAGGTTCTTGTAGAATAACTGTCGTACTCGAATCTTGAGGTTGAACAGCCAGTAGTGTTGCAGGTGTCTGCACTCCCGAGGAGACAGCTGGAATTGAGTCATTACCAAGCAGTATTTGGATTACCGGTATGCGTGTGGTAACACAATCAGACACCAAATTAGTAGCACCAGTCTGCTCAGAAAAGAGAAACCTAGATTCATAAAAAATAACATGTCTGGATATTATGACTTTGCCATTCTTCAGAAGACATTAGTAATCCTTGTGTTGAGAGTTATATCCGAAAAATGTACACGGCTCAGACTGAAATTTCAACTTATGTTTATTAAATGGCCGAAGATAAGGGTAATAACAATAACCAAACACACGTAAGTAACTATAATCTGGGCTTTTGAAGAACAAACGAGAAAATGGTGACTGATCGTCCAAAACAAGCATTAGCAATCGATTGATCAAGTGCACTGCACATACGAAAGCATACCTTTAAAACTTCAGTGGCAACTTCGCTTGAGCAAGCAACATTAATCCGACCTCTACAATGTCCTATGCTTCCGTTCAGCAACACCATTATGTTTGGAGGTGTGTGGGCACGAAATACGATGAAGAATTCCTTGTTTGGCTAACATAGAAGACAGAGATCGATACTCACCACCCCAGTCACTCTGAACCTGTTTAATGTCCCGGCCAAACTGTATTTTTACCATCTGTTGAAATTGCATAAAATAGTCCAGAGCTTGGGACTTACGACGAATAAGAAATACCCACGTAAATCTGCTGAACATATCCACAAAAGACACGTAATACCAATTGTTTCCACATTCAACCGTAATCGGTCCCCACAAATCAGACACCACTAACTCAAATGGAATTTTATAAACAGTTTTAGATACTGAAAACGGTAGTTTATGAGCTTTACCTTGTTGACACACAGAACAAATAGTCTCAAAATTTTTATTAGTGACAACAACATTACAATTATTTAATACAACATGTAAAATGGGTCGCGAAGGATGACCCAACCTTTGATGCCACAAATCAGACACCGAACCTCTAGACCTTGAAGTACCTAACTCAACAGTCAAATTCACTTGCGCACGACGTCTATCAGCATCTGAAAATGGCGTAAACCAATATAGGCCTCTATGAGTGTGGCCCCGTAAAAGTACCTCCCGAGTCTTCTCATCCTTGATCACGCAATAAAAAGGATGAAATTCAAAAAATACATTGTTATCACAAGCAAACTATGAGATCGACATCAAATTTTTACGAATTGTTGAAACATGCAAAATGTTAGTCAAGTGCAAGACCCTATTAGACCCTGTTAAGATCGAGCTACCCGTACCTGCAATCTTAACACATGTACCATCACCCATCATTAAAGGAGCCGTACCTGAATACGAAGTAGACGTACGTAGCCCGGTAGTGTCCTTGCACACATGGTGCGTAGCACCTGAGTCTAGATACCACGCCGCATTCTCACGTCCCGATATAGGTTCAAAAACATAAGGCTCAATCGTAGTTACCGTGTTAAAACCAATCTCAGAGTCATCACCACATACCGAAGAAGTCGCATCTGACGCACTACCCGTATAATGTTCCGATCCGATGGCATCTGTAACACGTGGACATCCTGTCCACTCCATAACCGACCCGAGAATAGATGGTCCAACCCCCGTATCTGGATTGGGTCCTTGAAATACATGAGCTCATGGTTTTGTGTACCACATCCGACTCCCACTAGGTTCCACATATGTCCCATGTGGCAAACCATGACCAAAATATTCAGGCCTATTATTAACATAGTAACGTGGCCTATCACTATACCCATGATACATTAACCCATGATGATCCGCCGGACACTCTATGGTCACTCCTTGAAAGTTAACATTGTTAACACATGGAGCATCTCTCTCACGTCTGCCATGCGGTCCACTGGGAGGAGCCCATGCCATATTTTCACGCCCACGCAAACCAGTAATCAAAGTGGGATTTTTCAAAGGTTGCTGTTCAAGATATCTTTGACCAAAATTCTATGTTAGAAACTGAGCATCAACTGGAACAGTATTAAAATTCTGAGTATTAAAATTCTGTGTTGGAGGGGCAGCAAGCGGTCGAACAGAAGGCAACGTCGGAGGCACACCAATCGGACGATCATATCTGTAATAACATCGTTGAGCAGTGTGCCTAACGCGATTGCAAATCTGGTACTGCATTTTTCCCCACGAGCTCCGACCTCGCCCAAGTCCAGGAAAACACCCACTGGCTTGCGATGGCCACTGCTCCTCCGAGCACGATTCACCCGATTGCTGCACCAAATTTGCCATACGCGGTATGTCAGACACAAATTGCCTCTGCCTTGACTCGTATTCTAAAAGTGCCTCAACAACCTGTTCCATGGTCCACGGAACCGGCGAGAAGGTTACCATGGTAACCACTGATTCAAACTCAACCGGCATCCCCACCAAGACCACCTGAATCTGTTTTTTCTCGGTGAGCGACTGTCCAAAAGCTGCCAAGACGTCACAGAGGCTCTTTTTTGAGTCAAAAATTCCTCCACCGAGCGATCTCCCTTTGTGATCGAATGAAGCTCGTGTTCAAGACAAGCCACCTTGGCGTCCGACGCCGCTGCAAACAACCTGGACGCCTTCGACCAGATTTGACACGCCGTAGTGGATCCAACAAACTTCGACAACAATTCTCCACTTATAGTGGAAATCAACCAAGACACAAGCAATTTACTTTGTTTAACAAAAGATGTAAAAGAAGGATTAGGAATGGACCTGCCCTCGGTATTGGTTTCGAACTGTGGTGGAGCAACCACTGTGCCGTCAACAAATCTAGCCAAATCATAGGCATCCAAGAGCAGCCACAATTGATACTGCTACTACACGAAATTATCTGATCGAAGCCTCACCGTGTCATGCTTCGGGAATGACTGCACCATGCGATAAAAATTCTCCTGGTCAACTGACCTTGTCGACGTTGTAGCAGATGTCGTCGAAGTAGGAGTGGTCACCGGAGCAGCATTAATAGGTACACCTGACATCCTTACCTAATCTTCACACAATCCCAAAACCTACAGCAATTGATACCATGAAAAGATATAGGATCCAAAGATTAAACACAAGCAGAGAAAATAGAAACTAAAGAAATAGCAGAAATTATTTTCTTGTAAATTCAAAGTCAAATCTTCTCGCGTACAATGAACCTTGTATTTATACTACCCTCACCAGCCTTTTTCAACTGTTTTCCTCACCTGAATACTCACAACTGATTGTTAACAACTAACTAATCCTAATAACTCATAACTGCTATTGTTTACATACTCTAACAGTAAGGCAACCAATCAATGTTAGGGTTCGACTATGGCAACATATGGAATGTTAGGGCTCACATGAAGGCAACCAATTAATGTTAGGGTTCGACTATGGCAACCTATGGAATGTTAGGGCTCACGTGAAGGCAGCCAATTAATTCAGGGTTCACATAAGGTTGAAGTAATATAGTTTTGTTATACATGCATGCATAGTTGAGATGATGGAAGCCTACTAACACGTATTTTATTCTAGTTTTAACACGTGTTATGCAATCCTATGTGTGACTTCATAGAAGAATGTGAGTACCCCTCTTGCGAACAATTAGCATCATACGATTTCAATACGGATCAAATTCAGACCTGTTCAAATTGTGAACCGGTAATAAAAAGTATCATAACAATGACTAAGGATGCCAAGCGGTAGCCGATTGGTCTTTAAATTTTTTGTCACCTCCTTAGTCTGCTGACCCCGATTCATTGCAAGTTAATTAAACAATAGACAAACAATTAAGTCAACCTTAAAAAACACAGGAAGCATTAAGGAAAGTAGAAAATGAAAAAAAGTCAATATGTGATGCACTGTTAAAAATTATATATTTATTTGGTTTACTATAAGCATCCAAAATCAAATGATATCAGATTTTAAAAATACAATCAGATGGTATGATTTGATTTATTAATATCCAATTGTATTAAAAATGAACCCACATATTATTTTTGAATTAAATGTTAATTAAGATAGGCATGCAAAAGGAGACTTTTGTCGTCGCATGACTTTGTCACATTTATCAAATGTCAACCATATTTTGTTTGATAATTAATGTCAATGCTAATTACGTTTGAATTATTAAAATATTAGTTTCCATATATTCACCGCCACAATTAAGAATAGACTGATATTTATTTCTGTCGACTCCGAAATGAAGCTAAGAATCACGATAATTTTTTTATCATTATTTACTAAAATACCAACTAGTTAGTCTATTTATCTCATTAAAACAAACACTTTGTAATTTTTTTATTTTTCAAGATATTTATCGGAATCTTTCACATTTTATAAATCTGTTAAAGTATAGAAGTTGATCACAAATTTTAAAGTTATTCCATACATAAGGTGATGATTGAACCCTCGATCACTAATTAAAATAAGAGAAATCTTTTATCTCACCTAACTCCCGTGATTACAAACACTTACAATTTAATAATAAGATTACAATGATTCCATTTTCATAGGTTAGAATGATTTTTTTGGATATTGTGGCTTTCAATGGTACTCAATATTTTTTTACTTACATTTATTTTTTTATCAAACAATAATTAGATGAGATGGACATAAATATATCATTTATATTTGATGTAGTGATTTTCATATACAAGAGTCAAAGGTTATTTGATGTACATTATTAGAGAATTGAATATGATGAGAGATTAGTAAACATGAAGGCTGAAGCCATTTAAATTTAATTTTAAAATATTTGATGAGATGTTTTCGTCTAATAGCATAATTATATTTGATCCTCTAATTTTATAAAAACATTGTTTTAATTCATTTAATTTTTCATTTTTTTAATTTTTAAATTTGTATTTTTTATCAAATCACTCCAAAATTGATGAAAAAGTTAATATTTTTCAATTTTGTTGATGTGAAATACATATGGATTATCACATGAGTGACATGTCATTATTTAATTAATTTTTTAAAATTTTAAATGTTCAAAAAAAAGTTATAAAAAATATTTTTTAAAATTTAAAACCATTAAATTTATTAAAAATTATAAAATTATAAAAAGTAATTTTAATATTTTTTAAAATTTAAAAGAGTAATTAAATTTTAACATATCATTTACGTGTATGTCAAGCCAGAAAAGTTAACAAACGCTAACTTTTTATTTATTTTGAAAGTGATTTAATAAAGAAACGAATTAAATGGATAGCGAAAATGATTTTTTTATAAAGTTGAAAGAAAAAAATTTATTCGCCATCGCAATTTGCTTTTCGTTTCCACTATGCTTAAGCAGAAGCAGGGAAGCAGCTACATGTTAATTGTACCAACTCCTGATTGCTCCATTAGTGTTATTTTGAATTAGCCCATTTTCCCCCTTTTCAATGGCGGTTCCTCATAGCCGGCTTTCTTTACTTCTTCTATATGTCGACTAAATTTTGGGCTATAAATATACCACACCTCTGCTCTGCTCTCCATCCCACAAACTCACAATCAATTACATCCATTGACACACACATCATATCTTTCCCTTAGCTCTTTATCCTTAATTATAATCCCAGTCTACTAACTACGATAATGAAGGGTGATTACACCAACCCACGTTTCTTCCTTGCAATGACTGTCATGCTTGCCATGGCTGCTGCATTGGTGCAAGCTCAGGGAACTCGAGTTGGGTTCTATGCAAGTACATGCCCTCGAGCTGAATCCATTGTTAGGTCAACAGTTCAGTCCCATTTCCGTTCTAATCCTAACATTGCACCTGGCTTGCTGAGGATGCACTTCCATGACTGCTTTGTTCAGGGATGTGATGCCTCCATCCTCATTGATGGCCCTAATGCGGAGAAAACCGCCCCTCCAAACAGATTGTTGAGAGGGTATGAAGTTATTGACGATGCCAAAACTCAACTCGAAGCTGCATGTCCTGGTGTCGTCTCATGCGCTGATATTCTAACTCTTGCAGCTCGTGACTCCGTCTTTCTGGTAAACATTACTACGTTTTCTTAATCATATACTACTAAAAGCTCTGCCAATGAATGGCTGATTATGTCTTTCTTGCATATATGAAATGCAGACGAGAGGAATAAACAGGGCGGTTCCTACTGGGCGCAGAGATGGGAGCGTTTCATTGGCATCGGATACCACCATTTTGCCTGGATTTAGAGAGTCCATTGATTCTCAAAAGCAAAAGTTCGCCGCCTTTGGTCTCAACACTCAAGACCTTGTTGCTCTCGTTGGTAAGTAATTTTACTTCAATAATGTTCCAAAGCTTTTATCTGATCAATATCGAGTCTGGTTGACTTAACATTTGCTCCTTGTTGTTGCAGGAGGACACACCATAGGGACTTCAGCTTGCCAGCTTTTTAGCTACAGATTATACAACTTCACCAACGGTGGTCCAGACCCCACAATCAACCCAGCATTCGTGCCTCAACTGCAAGCACTTTGCCCGCAAAACGGTGACGGCTCAAGGCGCATTGATTTGGACACCGGTAGTGGAAACAGGTTCGACAGCTCCTTCTTCGCCAACTTGAGGAATAGTAGGGGAATACTGGAGTCGGATCAAAAATTATGGACTGATCCCTCCACCAGGACTTTTGTGCAGCGCTTCTTGGGTGAGAGAGGCTCGCGGCCTTTGAACTTTAACGTGGAATTCGCAAGGTCCATGGTGAAGATGAGCAACATTGGTGTGAAGACGGGCACGAATGGCGAAATTCGAAGAATTTGCTCTTCCATTAACTAATTTAACTGCAGTTTTATGCAGTTAATGAGGGAGGGTGATGGTTCTTTTCTCAATTAGAGTAAGCTGATGAAAAAAATCTAAAAAATGTTTTAAGCAATTTTTTTAAATATTACACATGATTTTTTCCCTATGTATTTATGCAATGTTAGTATTTTTGTTTATTTGTATCATTATATTCACTTTTGTACTTAAATTTGCTAACTAGAGCTTTTTTGTTCTCTTCCTTCAAGATTTAATGATGTGATTAGTATTTTTAGAATATAATTAGATTGGTTGATCAAAGAAGACAACTTGTTAAAACCTCACTAATAAAAGTTGAGATTAAATCTTTTGCATTTCTAAAAGAATTATGGGCCCATTTATACAGCAAGTGGATATTTTGATATGATTTTAGTAGATCTCTATCTATAAGATAATCACATGTGAGTTATTAAATTGCAACCTATTGTTTATGAGATTACTTGTTTAATGATTTGTTTAAGAACAAAAACTTCATATTATACAATCAAGGCAATTCTTACTAATGTTGATGAGTTTATTTCTCAGGCTTTCAATGATTATTATATGCTAGATTATTGATGCGAGTAACTATTGCAAAAGCCTGTTGTTTATACGTAAAAATAATTTAGTAAGATTAATAATTAAACGCTTCCAGTTAATAGCTAAATCATATTTTATGAGAACAAAACTTTTTAAATATGTATAAGGATATGATATTTTATTTTACGCATCATGCCAATAAATTATAATAAATATTTCTCATTACAATTGGTTTTTCGTCATGAAACAAATACAATCCATTTTAGAATTTTAAATTACAATATATGTTCAAGTTGCTCTACCACAATGCACGAAATGAGTATTCAAAGAAGGTTAGGAATATATATTAATTATGAATCTCTTTATATTATTGAATGTTGTGAGTAAATTGAAAATTCAATTATGATATGATTTGGTGATTATTATTTTGATTTGACAGTTTTTTCAATATTAGAGGAAGAAAAATAATAGTTGGATGAAATAAGTACTTGAATTCAAGTAATTATAGGATAATTCATTTTAATGCAAGTTAACTGTCAGGCACGTGAAGATGGAAATAATTTGAATGTTGTGACTAAATTGATCGGTTTCAAAAAATAAAAATTCTCGTAAAAGAAAATAAATCAATTTAGTCATATAATGGAATCATGTGCTTCTAAAGAGGCCTAAGAAACAACTAACCATTAAAATTTCAAAAGAGATTCAGGTACGTGAAGATAGAAATAGTGAAATAAAGAGATCTCAATAAATTATGTCAATATAAGAAAATAAGGAGACTTGAACTGAAAAGTTATCAACAGTGGTTTTGCATGCAATAATATTGTTGAAATAATGAAAGAAAATGAGAAACTTGAGTAAATTAGTCGAGAAATATAGATATGAAATAGATTGACCAAAAATGGACAAACACAATTCAAGCATATATAATTAAATTCGAGATGTTTTTGGACCAATCTTTCAAACATCTAAAAGTATAAAGCCAATGGGATACAAATGAGTAGTTTGCGAAAAAGAAATAAGAAAAATGAAGTTTTTCGCTAAAAGATATAATATTCTTTTATGGTAGATTATTAGTTTGATAGTTCATAAAAATTTGATATGCGTTTAATGGTTGTTACAGCCTTTTATATAAATCACTATTTAGTGAAGTTTATATTTAAAATCTTTAAAGGATTTAAAATATTGAAAGCATATAAAAATTCTTGGGGAATTGTTCAATATGTTTGCGTAAATATTAATATGTATTGAATGATTTGAACATATGTATATTCTTATAGAAGGATCATGCTAAAAGTTTGTTATAATTATTATTGTAACTCTTGAAGAGATCAAAATATATTTACTCGGTTTTTTTTTCACTCGTGATTTTCAAAAGAATGATGATATAAGCATTTAGCATATTCGCTCAAGTAATTATTTGAAAAGCTAGTATTCAAAATTGAATATGTACAATTTGCGATATTATATGATGTTGTCATGAAGGGAGAAACTATTCGCTCTATTCTTTTCCCCGTAACAGAGATTTTATCCCATAATATTTTTAATGAGGTAGCATGTTATGTGTATTATATATAAGAAAAAATTGTATAAATATGTAATAAAATTTTATATCATTTATGCTTCTTAGATTTATAAATATATATATATATATATATTAAAAAGTATTGTAAATATTCCTATTAATTAATAAAATACCCATTCTCTTTCTTTACTCCTCAATATTGAGTAAATCTTTGGCTTATAAATAAACCCCACCACTGCTCTGCTCTCATATCCCACGGCATCACAATCAAATACAGCCATTTGACTTACACACCATATTTTTTCTCTTAATTAGCTCTTTATCCTTAATTATAATCCCAGTTTAGTATCACAATGAAGGGTGCTTACACATACCCTAGGTTCTTCCTTGTAATGACTGTCATGCTTGCCATGGCTGCTGCATTGGTGCAAGCTCAGGGAAGTTAGGGGACTTCACAATTTGGCGTCGATTGACTCGTGTGGTTCATCAACTATATCTACTAGTATACTCATTAAGACTCAAGACAATGACAATCTTTGTAATCTATCACCTTAACAAGATTCCCTTATAACATGGCACCCAAAATTGGGTCATCCTTCTCTTGAAGCTTTGTCATATATGTTCTATGAGATTGTAATGTGTCTTTTTCTAGCAATAAAAAGTTGAACTTTTGTGTAGCTTATGAAAAGTTTTCATAAATATAAATTGAAGGCTTTACGTCAAATATCAAATAATAGAGACAATGACTATATCTGTGAAGTTTAATAGACCAGACTCGTCAAATGTTCACTATTCTACTCTAATCTATACATGGGGTATAATTCTAATGATCACTAATGGCCTTCCCTTGTGACCCCAGTAACCCTTTCGTCAAATGTTGACTCAATAATTCCTTAGGCCCTACCAAGATCTCAACAATCAAATTTGATTAATCATTTAATTTTTTAAATACTGTATTTAATAGCAATCATTAATAATAAAAATTCAAATACATTACATATGATACAACCGATAAATAAGACATTACAAATTAACATACAAATATTATATCTATAGAATAATATCTGAAGAGAAAGATAAATTAACAGTAATCGCAATATTGGAATAATTCAAAAACAACTAAAGATGCATTACATTGATTAAACTACTGAAAATTACATCTTAATCCTGCCATTCAGCCTGATGATGAACTCCAGTCAACCAAGAAAATGTTGCCAAGAGCCCAAAGAGACATATTGTATTAGTGATGCACAAAAGATCAATTCTCAAATGGCCTATCATCTTTTTTTTCTCGGATTCCAATTTTACAAACATCATTATTGTGCTCTATCATAATAAATCTTTCGAGAATGGTTCATAATAGATTTGGTAACATTCTTAAGTTGATAAATTTTATATATATAAAATTATCTGAAATTAAAAACTAAAAACTAAAACAACCACTATTTTCAAAGAAAACAAGGTAGGTAAAATAAAAATCATGAAAATTTAGATAAAACTACGATAATGTAGATTGAAATTAAAAACAAAATAAAAATCAAATAATATTATTGAAAAAAAACTGCAACCATCAACCAACCCGAAAATTACTTCGTGGACTAACAAAATAAATATTTTATTTGAAAATGTTAAGCAGATAGGTTGATTTTTTTTCCTATGAAGAAAAGGAGGGCTAAAGATTATTTTTCCTACCATTTAATTAGTTTTTACTTGTAAACTCATTATTATAAAGGAAAGGTTACATATTTACATATAAAATGGTTATTGACCACTGTGTTGTATTCATATATGTATATATACAAATTTTCAAAATAACTACCTAAATTACTATACATTTTTATTGTTGTACAGGAATTTTAGGATTAATTTCATATAATAAGATTTAGATTATATTTTGTTTTCTCTATTAAAAAATAAATTAATTAATTCATGTATATTAAATAAAAAAGTAAATTGATCATTTTTATTATGTTTTATCTCTTTGTATTATTAAAAACTGGTATAACTGATAAAATAATCAGATAGTGATATATGGTATATCACGTACATGAACTAGTTTTTAACAAAGAATTGACTGAATTTTTTTAATAAAAAAATTAATCTGCTTTTTTATCTAACTTATAAAAATTAATTTTCCCATTTTTAATAAAATGACCAAAATATAATTTAACTCTTAACTATATAAATTGCCTTGAATACAAAAAATTTAGAAAGCTATAAACAAATCTATACATATAAGTTCTTTCTATTTTCTGCTTTTGTTTCTTCACAGTGATGGAGGGTAATTACTACAAAAACAAGTTCTTTTTAGTGCTTGCTTTGTTGAACATGGCTGCCACATTGGTAAAAGGTGAAGGCACCCATGTTGGGTTCTATTCAACCTCATGTCCTTTAGCTGAATCTATTGTTAGATCCACGGTTCAGTCCCATTTACAGTCTGATCCTTCACTTGGTCCAGCCATACTAAGGATGCACTTCCATGGCTGCGATGCTTCGATCCTCATCAATGGCCCCGACACGGAGAAAATTGCTCCCCCGAACCTTGGAGTGAGAGGATATGAAGTTATTGATGATGCCAAAGCACAAGTCGAAGCCACTTGTCCAGGAGTCGTCTCGTGCGCTGATATCCTCGCCCTTGCTGCCCGTGATGCCGTTTTTCTGGTAACCAATTAACCCATCATTCAATGAGCCTCTAAATATTTTTGCTGACACACATATATATATTCATGCAGGCAAAAGGACCGAAGTGGGATGTGCCTACAGGACAAAGAGATGGAAAGGTTTCCCTGGCTTCTGATGCTGACAATTTGCCTGCCTTCACGGACTCCATCGAAGAACTCAAGCGAAAGTTCGCTGCATTTGGTCTAAACGCTCGTGATCTTGTCACCCTTGTTGGTAAGTGGTAACCATGATTTCGATTTCCGTATTTACCAGGAACCAGGGACCGGGCTAAGGGTGCGCAGGGACTTTGCCCTTCAAATGGTAAAATTGCTTTATAGTCCCTTTAAAAATTTTAAAATTATGTTAATGTAATGATAAAATTGCACTTTGACCCTCTCTAGATGATAAATTTTCAATTTAGTCCCTCTAAAATTTTTTTAATACAATGATAAAATTATACTTCAATCTCCTTAAAAATATATAATTTAATATTCACCCTTCTAAAATAAATTTCCTGAGTCCGTCCTAGGTATATACGCATATATGTATGTATGTATGTACACAAAAGCTTAAGGTGCAGCTAGAGCTAGTATATAAAAGGTAAAAACACTTCTTTAGTTCTTCTCAATTACCTCTTAAAAAAATGGAGTAATTTAATCCTTATCAATTTTGAAAGTTAACAACTAAGGACAATTAATTACGGTGTTAATGTTTTCCATCAATTGTACATAAGTTTGATTTATAATAACAAATTTAGCCCTTGATGTTTATATCTTTTGGGTAAATATTGACAGAATGTATAAATATTGTGGGATAATTTTGTTAAATTAAGACCAAATTGATAGAATGCGTAAATTTTAATGGTTAAATTTGTTATTATACCAATAAAACATATGTACAATTGACGAAAAAATATTAACAATGTGATTAAGTGTCCTTAGTTGCTAACTTTCAAATTTGACATGGATTAAATTGCTCTTATTTTTTTAAAGGAACCAATTTGCTCAATATCAATTTGTGAAGGACCAGAGAAGTCTTTGTAGCTATTTGAAATGTGTCGAATTGCTTTTTTTTTTTTTTTTTGTTAACATGGGCGCACACCATTGGAACCAAGGCATGCGAATTTTTCAGTATAGATTATTCAACTTCAGTGCAACCGGCAATGGCGCAGACCCATCGATCAACCCTGACTTTGTCTCTCAACTCCGAACACTTTGTCCGTCGAATGGGGACTGCATGAGACGAGTTGCTTTAGACACGGATAGTGTGGATTCATTCGATGCATCTTTCTTTCATAATTTAAGGAAACGCCGAGGCATACTAGCGTCTGATCAAATGTTATGGACGGATGGTTGTACGAGATCCATTGTTGAAAGCTACTTGGGTGTTAGAGGCTTGCCATCATTGAAATTCAACGTGCAATTTGGTAAGTCAATGGTGAAGATGAGCAACATTGAAGTGAAAACGGGGACCAATGGTGAAATACGAAAAATTTGTTCTGCAATAAATTAAGGGCCCTTTTATATGAAGGGTACGTTACTTACCGTTAGTGTAAAAATAATGATAACAGTGAGATTAGATATTATAACAATATTGTAACGTAAGATAAAAAAAAATAAACACACCGCACAATAAATAAAAGGGGATCCAAAGTACACTAACTATAACCTTTCTCATTGGAGTTGAGAATACAATTGTATCATTTATTATATTATGATCTTTTAGCTTAAGCTGTCTATAATGCTTGCATGCAAAGGGAAACAATAAAATTGACAAACTCAAATTTCCTTGCTTTTATCTTACATCTTATATTTTACATATATATGGAATATGATTAATTCTAAGGTTTCATCTCTTTATCTAAATTAGATTAATATTAAATACGAATAAAGAAAAAGGAAATAAATATTTTATTTCCAAAAAGAAATTATTTAAGACAATTACCTTGTAATATTGTAATGATATATATGCATTACCCCGAACAAATTTTCTCTATATTTTTTATCGTGATTAGAAATAACCAAAATTAGATTTGATTTGAAAAATAAAAAAAATTTGAATTTTTAGTTAATCGAATCAGAGTTATTCTAATCAAGTCAAAAAAATATTTTAAATTTCGAGTTTGAGTTCAAATTGAAAAAATAAATAAAAATTCTATTAAAGAAACTAAATATATTTTGAAAAAAATTAAAATTAAGTTAAAGGTGGACTAATGAAATTTAAGGAGCACACTAGGGTAGGGAAAAGGGATAGAGAAAATCTATTTGCCTTATCCCTTTCGCTTTATTATGTTGAAATCGTGTTAAGTGTTCATCTCATAAAAACTCATTAGTTTATCAATAGTAAGGATAGCTATATCTCATCTGCCACTTGCAAGATTAGTCGACTCATTATCATGAGAGCTTTCAGAGTTAAGTGAGATCACAGGTGGTTCAAAAAATACACATCACTATATATGTTGATAGTAAATTTGTTCATGAACTAAGTTATTTGTTGAAGTCCGAAAGTCCGTTTAAAATTTGAAAGGGTTTGGGTAAAAATATTAAGCTAAAAAATGAGTTTTGACAAAAAAAATTAGACTTATTTAAAATGTGGGTCAAACTCAAGCTTGAACATTCAAAATCCGAGTCCGGCCTGACCCGTTTTTATATTTATAATACTTTATATTATGTTATTTTTATATATTATGTAATTTAGAATATATTACAAAAATAAACTTATACTAAATACATAATATTACTCTAATGTAAACATTAAAATAATATGGACTGTACTAAAATGGGTTTGGGTTAATTTTTATAATATGAACGCGTTTGGGCAAAATTTTAAACTTATATTTCAAGCCGGGGCGAACTTAAACAAACATAAAATAGATTAATATAATGCTTAGGCTCAATCCAATCTAACCCATGAACACCTCTAGTTGATAGAAACAAATGTCTCATCTCATAGATGCTAGAAAAATACCTGAGCAGGAGTATGTATATATAAGTTCCCACACATCAGAAAAAAGATCTAATAACTCATTAAACTATTAGACTCTCAGCACTCTGCGGTATCACTCGGCAAGCTTCATCTTCTTCCTTCAATTTACCTCCTTCATTCACACCCTTTCTCCTCGTTGACTCACCTCCACCCACAGCCAACATCAACAAGCAAGATTGGTTTTCCTGTTAGGAAGCTGGGATTTCTCTTTGTGTTTTGTCCCTCACCATTGTTGAAGCCAGGTGTAACCTTCATATTTGTTTTCTTACAATGATATATTGATATTAGCAATGTTTATAGGCTTTTCATAATGCTTTCAGCCTTGTTTATTAAAAACAAAACAATGATCTTTTTTTAATATAATAATACATCATTATAGAAGTGATTACAACTATTTAGAGTTTTATATATCTTATTATTTATGTCCGGACAAAACCAATACAACAATTTATTTAACCATTATAAAATATATATGTACATATATTTTTATATTTTGAGTTAAATTGTGCATATGTGCTATTTCTTTGTTAATTGGCCTAATAGATATTTTTCAATATTTAAAGAAATTGATCGATTTTAGAGAGTGTATGTGAAAACGCGTTCAGCTGGACGAATTTTTATTGACATATCAAGAAAGCACGTTCAACTGGAAGCGTTTTCGGAAAATTTCAAAGAAAATGCATCCAGCTGAGCGCATTTTTTCCTGACATGTCAGCAAAAACTCGCCCCGCTCATCCCGCTGGACGTGCTTTCCTGCTAACTATACAGAAAGCTCACTCAACTAGACGAACTTTCTTGACAATTGTGCAAAAAACATACCCAGTTGGACACGATCTTTGTAACACCCCTACACTAGGTTTATACATATAAACCCAATATAGAAGCATTACATTACAGTACGGTACAGAAAGTCGAGTAACGGAAAATTTTCTTTCAAATAATGTGTAATTGAATCATTTTATTCAAAATATCATAAAATAATCAAGTATCATCAAAATAACATTTATAACCCATTCATTGAAGACATATAAGTACCATTGGTACATGCCACTTCACACAAAATAAATACACCTTGTCTTGCAATCTTTCAATGTTGATGTGATTTGATGAGAGGCACCTAATCCAACTTTAGCATCTCAGTGGTCTTATACCTACGCGTTGAAACAAACGCGTTAAGCCGGTGAAGGCTTAGTAAGTACTACAAGTGTCATTAATCATTCATCTTTTAATCACTCATTTCAAACTTATTCATATAATTATTTATTCATGTAAAATACATAGCTTTATGTATATAACATTTAACTTACATTAGTGTTATGAATTCACATGTTCTTCCTCATTTTACATTTTAGCCATTTCAATCTCTTAGCTTACTTAGTTTTATCATTCTTTGATTTCTTACACATATTATATTTACCTTTCATGCGATTATCATTTCACTTACTTCAATGTCATAATTTGCACATTCTTTCTTTTTCACATTACTTACCCTATTAACAAGACTCGGACCTTGGCGGATACACGGATCCAACCAAACACACCAGAATAGCACCCAGTGCCTCATCGGATAGTTCGAAGCAATAAAGTGACACCCAGTGTCTCATCGGTCTAGCCGAAGTAAAGTGGTACTCAGTACCTTATCGAATCTATCCGAAGTAAAATAATGACACCCAGTGTCTCATCGATTCAAGGTCGAAGTATCCCTGAACTCTTCCAATCCTATGGCATACCAACTATATCCGACTCAGCCCGACTAGTTAATAGGGATTTTCAATTTACAATTCATATCACTTTCAATTTCAACTTCACTTTCACTTTCACTTTCACTTTCAATTTTGATCACAAATCATTCACAACTCATACATCATATATACATTTTTCATCACATATACATAGTCACGTATTTCTCACATTTATTTCCTCAATGGCTTTCACAATATCATCATTTTATCATATAATCAATATTTATAATTAAACACATAATATTTCATATATACATTTTTTTCTCACATATTCATCATCACATACCTTTTACTCTTATTTTCACATTAATTTTCAAAACTGTCCTCTTGCATCACAGTCACTAAATTATTTATATCTTGAACTACAGAATTCGAAATTAATATCCGCTTAATGTTCTTGAAACTAGACTCAAATATCTTTTCACCATAAAAATTTCAGAATTTTTACTTTAGCCAATTTGTACAGTAAATTCTTTCAATTTACCCCTTCTTTGCTGCCTGGCAGTTTCGACCATTCTTCACTAAAAATTATCTATCTTTTAGTACAGAGATCCAATAATGTTCTAGTCTGTTTCTTTTGAAAATATATTCATTAAGGATTAAACCATATAAATTTCAGACTCTAATGATTTTTCTACATTTTTCTACAATTTTTCAAAGTCAGAATAGGGGAACTCGTATCTGCTCTGACCTTGTTACACAAAATCAGTTATAACTCAGAATATACAGATCCATTTAATTCACTGTTTCTTCCATATAAAACTACACACAATAAGCTTTAATTACATATATAATTAGACCCTTAAATCAATATATACAATTTTTAGTGAATTTTATAAGTTGACCCTGTGATTCTGTCCACTCTGTTTTAATGAAAACATTTTCTTTCTCATGTTTTATTACACTAATCTCACTTAATCATCTTTATAACACATAAATATCATACTTATAATTAAACATCTGATTTTCATCATGATTAATCATATATATTAAAATTATAAACACTTTAACTTAATTATTACTAAGTCTTTTAATACTTGTATTACTTACAATTCTTGTAGATAATCCCTTCTCACTCCATGGTTTTCTCCTTTCCTTTTCCTTCAATTTGGTCCTTCTCCTTCTTTTCTTTCTCTTCAATTCCATACAAAACACATATATTCACATTAAAATCATTCTAACATATCACAATCTATGTTTCTAAACCAAAAACTAACATATATTTAAAGAGGAGTTTAGCTTTCTTACCTTAATCACTTGTATTCAACACTAATTCTCATTTTCTTTCTCCTCCAAGACAATTATGGATGCATTTCTTTTAACAATTGGATAGCTACTACACTTCTCTATTAATTTTATTCACTAATCTTGAAGAAATTTGGAAGAAACTAGCTTAATTGGTTTATATTTGGTGAAAAAGGACTAATTTGTAAGAAAAGCAAAAGTTGAAATGGTAGAAAATGGTGGCCAACGTGAAGTACCATGGCTGATGGCTTTTATAGCCTTTCCATCATTTCTTTTCTTCATTTCTCTAGATTTTTCTATCAATTTCTCTTTATAAAAATATCTTTATTTAATAATGGTAAAATTGCACTTTTAGTCCTTGGGCCTTCCAACTTTACACTTTGGCCCAAAACATTGCTTCCAAAAATATCTTCCACCAAATTACTCTTTTGCCCCTCCTTAATCAATCTAATTCCCATGATGACTCGTAATTCAATTTGGATAAATTGCTATTTAGTCCTTCCTCCTTTCTCACAATTACTAATTAATCCTTAAATTTTTCTAACCTTCATCACTTCAACTAAACATTTTTAATTCTCAATTTTATTTTATCATTATTCCAAATCAGATTCAAGCACGCGGATGTTACAATCTTTATATTATTTCTTTAAAATCGATTTATTTTTCTAAATCTTTAAAAACGATGTATTTATTCAATTAAGAAAATATCCATATTTATGCTTTTGATTCAATAATGAAATGATTTCTTTTACTTTTTCCAAAAAGGAACGAATAGTCCAATCCTTGGATATCTACAAGGGAGGATTTTTTTTAAGAAAATATATCTTGTAATGAGCTGGAAGAACAAGGACATATAGCATTGTACTTAACTTGGTAAAGGCTTGTAAGAAATTATAAATAGAATATCCACAAGAAAATGTGTTTAATTCTCTTGGAAAATCCGAAAGCTGGTGTCGGAAATAAAGCAATTGAACTTTGGACGATAAAATTTTGGTTAAAATTAAATTAATCGATCGAATCGATTTAATTCAGTTAATTAATTTAATTCGATTGAATGTCGTTTAAAAATTTTTTAAAATTTCGGTTAACGGTTAATTCGATTTAAGGTTGAGTAATTAATTAAATTAATCAAATTTAATACATAATATTATAAATTATATGTATTAAGTTATTACTAATTCGATTAATTCAAATAATTCGGTCAAACGAGCATTATCATTTTTTATATGTTTTATACTTGTTTTAACAAAAAATAAAAATAAAACATATAAATTTTGGTTAATTTGGTTGACCGACCAAATTAATCGAAATATTTAGATTCAATTTTTTTTTTGAAAAAATTTGGTTCAGTTAACGATTAAAGGATTAAAAAATCGATTAATTCGTTTAATAATAGTTCAGTTTGATTAACCGATTGACTATTTGAACACGCTTAATTGAATCCCATTTGGGAATAACAGCACTCTAATACGTATAATTAATATTTTGAAAATTCAATAAAAAATTTAGGTTTAGGGAATTGGGTTATAATTTAAAAACTTCTAGTGTAATTAACCCTATATAATCATAAGAGAGAACGTCGTCTCCTTGTAGGGTTCTCAGCAATAAATTCCAAAAGGAAACAGTTGAGACATTGTCCTCGTTTTTGCCTTCTTCAACAAAGATCACCGATAGCTGTAATGGAATTTTCCCGAGAATATTTTGATGTTTATGATGCAACTGCATACATTAATTTTTCCACCTCAACAGAGGAGAAGCAAACTCAATTTTCACTCAGTTACTGAGTCATGGAGTCGCCTCAGTTTCCCAAATATCTTCTTTTCGTCATCCTTTTTTCACTCTACAATACTTCCATCGCTCAATATGAAGAGGAAAGGGATGTTCTATATGCTCTCAAGCACACTTTCAATGATCCATTCTTAAATGATAACTGGAATGGCCTTCAATGCTATGAAAACACCGCTTTCTGGTACGGTATTCAGTGCACAAATGGCCGTGTCACTGCAATATTATTGGAAAGCAAAGGCTTATCGGGCAAAATAAATGCCGACGCATTTATTTTTCTTTCTGAATTGGTTACCCTTAGCTTCAAGAACAATTCATTGTCAGGGAACATAATGGATTTCTCATCCAATCCCAAGTTGAAGGATATCGACCTGTCTAAAAACATGTTTGATGGGCCAATTTCACGTTCACTTCTTAGTCTTAACTTGTTGGAATCATTGCAGCTTCAAGATAATCATTTAACAGGTTCAATCCCAGGATTCGACCAAAACAGTTTAACATCATTCAATGTCTCCAACAATAGTATAACCGGTCCGATTCCGGGAACTGACACATTGAGATCGTTCAGCTCGGCTTCGTACTCCAGCAATGGCCCCTATATGTGTGATGATTCATCAAATTCCAGTAGCGGTTGTTATTTTAGTGAAAACGAAACAGCAGGAGGAGGAGGCTCCAAAAAGGAATCTGTTTCTACTATATTTATAGTTTTCGATGTCCTTGGCTTACTCGCTGGGATTTTGCTTCTATTTCTTTACTGTAAAAAGTCCAGGCAGCTAAAGAAGCTGATTAAAAAATACCAGCTTGAAGAAAAAGATGAAGACGATATAGAGATGGAAAGGGTGAGTAATTTTCATTACAATGAAAGCAAAGATGAAAGCGTTATTATTCCTGCAGAAGTGAATAATATATCTGTTACAAATGAAGAGAAGGGGAAATTTATATTCATGGGGGACGAAGACCAAGCAGGTTTTGATTTGAACGACCTGTTGAGAGCTTCTGCTGAAGGATTGGGTAAAGGGCTTTTCGGCAATAGTTATAAAGCCACATTGGATGGCATATCTGTTGTGGTGAAACGCTTGAGGGATTTAAAACCATTGAGCTACGATGAATTCACGAAGGTCGTACAGATAATTACAGACCAAAAGCATCCCAATTTGCTTCCTTTGCTCGCTTACTATTATTCCAATGATGAGAAGCTGTTCCTTTACAGATATGCCATGAATGGAAACCTCTTCAACCGCCTTCATGGTGAGATAATTAAACACTGTTGTAAGTTGCAACTTTTTTTTTGTTTTTTTTATAGTTTTTTTATGGAAAATTGCAGGAGGGAGAGGAACAAGAGATCGGATTCCATTGAGATGGAACTCGAGATTAGCCATTGCTCGTGGGGTGGCTCGAGCAGTGGAATATCTTCACCTCAATCCCAACTCCTCCAAATGTATTGTTCCTCACGGGAACCTGAAACTGTCCAACATTCTCCTCGACGAAAACAACAACGTTCTCATCTCCGATTACGGTCTGGCTTTACTGGTAGCCGTTCCCATCGCAGCACAACGACTGGTGGCATTCAAGTCACCGGAATACCAGCACTCGAAACGCATTTCAATGAAATCAGACGTGTGGGGTTACGGTTGCTTTCTTCTGGAACTACTAACAGGAAGACTATCAGCTCACTCAGCACCACCAGGGATCAATGGGGTCGATCTTTGCAGTTGGGTTCATCGAGCTGTTAGAGAAGAATGGACGGCTGAAATATTCGATATTGAGATATCGGCCCAACGAAGTGCGGTTCCCGGAATGGTGAAGCTGCTGCAGGTTGCGATACGTTGTTGCGATAAGACACCGGAGAAACGGCCGGAAATGACGGAAATTGTGAGGGAAATAGATAGCATCAAAGCGGTTGATTCAGACGATTCGGATGAATTATCTGCGGATCAATCGTTAACAGATGAATCTTTCACGGCTAATGCTTGACAGTACTTGTGGTTGGCGATGGGAGAAGATGGTAAGATTTTGAAACTGTGGGGGCTTCAAAATTTGCAAGAATCTATCGTTATGGATCAGAGAATCCAATCATGGTATCGGAAAATCCAGCTTTCAAAGTCTCCTTTTTGGCAATTTTTTATGTTTGCATGTTGATTCTTTTTGGATTTTCTTTTCCTGTAATAAATTTATTAATTAGAGAGTTGTGGTATCATGTAACATTTAAGTTAAATTCTACTATTGATTTCTGTAATTTGCAATATATGTGAATTTTATTTCTCTACTTTAATTTATTTATTTTTAGTTTTTCTACTTTTAAATTTTTAAAATTTTAGTTTTTATCAAACTGTAATAGTTAAATTCATTAAGTTTTATTATTTTCAAAATATTGTGTGCCAAACATATTATTATATGTATAATTCCATATTAACTTTTTTATTTTTACATATTTTGCTCACTAAAAATCTAGCTATTAGATTAATGACTGTCATTTGCATTGAGATTAAAATTTTAAAAATTTTAAAAGTATAGGGATTTGGAATGGTCCAGTAGAATATGCACAAAATTTGCAATTATACGCATAATACAGGACTAGTAAGAACTTAACCAAACGGATTTAATTGCTACTATTTTGATCAAGACTAAAATTTTATTTTTGAAAAGCACAGTGTAGAAACAAGGGGGTTACTTGCTTTGCAAACAAAAATTGTGGCTAAAATAGTGTTTGGAACTATGACCACAATTTCTACCACGAAATCAAAAGCGCGAAATTGTAAACATGAACACCAAGATAATTTACACAGTTCGACCTTAGTATTCGTTTGCGGAGCCTTGCCCAGAGCAATGAGCAATGATCCACTAGCTTTCTTACCGTACAACCAATTATTTAAGTCCTGGCACAGGTCTAACTCTCACCAATTTAGTGACCTCACCATTATACAAAGACTAGATTACTCTCCCACTAAGCTTTCCCATTGAAAGCTTAGTTTTTCAATACAAGAGACTCTTGATTGGTTACAAAAATAATACACACATAAAATGTTCATAACTTGAACAAATTTGAGCTTTCTCTAGCTTTAGGTTTGTAACAATCCTATTTTCAATGGTGTCAAAAAAGATGGTTCGGAATCCTATTTTCATAAATCGAGCTCATAAATATCAAATATGAATATTTACGGGATTAGTATAAAATTATATTGATGTTTGGCCCATCAATTTTATCTATTAATTACTTAATTAGGGTGCAGGGACTAAATTATAAAATGCAATCGCTTAAGGTTTTTAACTGGTCAAAGATTTAGGAACTTAAGTAGAAATTAACCAAAAGTTAAAAATGGTAAATAAACTATTTTGAAACTAGATATAGTGGATGATGATGATTAAGATCATTAAAAGTAATTAGAATTAATTAAGCGTGATTAATTAAGTTAAAATAAACTTAAATTAAAGTATAAATATCAAAGTCGGTGGTAGAAAGAGAAAGAAAACGTTGTCATCTTTCTTCTCCACCAAACCGTTCACCATGGTTGAAGTCAAAGAAAGCTTCCAAACTTTGAAGTATTCGGCCATTTAATAGGTAAGTGAATTCAAGTCTTTTCCTTCAATTTTTTTATGTTTTTGAGGTCATAAGAGCGTGATTTAATTAACTCATGTATCAATTTATAAAATTTTTGAAGTTTTAGAAAGTTGATTTTGTCGATTTCTTGAAGAATTTAGTGTGAACTTGACAGATTTTAAACTTAGATTATCAAAAGGACTAGATTGTAACATTAATTGTTAGTTTTGTACATAAGAACTAAAGTGAATAAAATGTAAATTTTTTTGTGAAATTTCGGTATAAATAGAAAGTAGATGGTCTGTAATGAATGTATGTGAAGTCGTATTTTAAACCGAGGCTAAAAATTGAAAGTTATGACTATTTCAAATTTAGTGACTAAATTGAATAAAATGTAAAACTTTAGGGGTGTCAAAAGTGAGATTTTATAGGTTAATTCATGCCATGGCATATTATGAAAATATTTAGTATTGAAGGATTGTATAAAATAATTGTTTAGATCAAGAACTGGATCAAAACGGAATTAATCGAGGAAAAGCTAAAATTGTTGATTAGTTCCTAAAGAATTGATAAGGTAAGTTCATATGGTATTTATTTATATAGGTTTTTACATATTTGATTTGTATATGTATGTTTGATTGTGGATTAATTAATTGTGAATTGGTATGGAAGGCTAGAATTGGACTAAATTGAAATGTGACGATAATATGTGTAAAAGATGTTCGTGTGAACTTAGTAAGGGTTAGGATATGATTGGCATGCCAATAAGGTCTTATGCACGCTTGTACGGGATTTATTACAGATGTTATCGAGGTCCAGCATTTGTTACCACTATTGTATAAAAGTAACATAGAAATCTTTGTACTAGTAGTCGAATTGCATTTTACCCCTTTACTCAAAAATGGACAAATTAATTCATGTACATTAAATCAAAAAATAAATTGGTCCTTCTCTTAAAAGTTCTATCCATTTCTATTAGTAAAAATTGATCCCTATACGTTAGCATGTCACATGTACCTATATGGTTATTTCATCAATCCAATCAATTTTTTATAATATAAATTGATGCAATTTTTAACAAAAAAAAAAAGACCATTTTGCTTTTTGATCTAACATAGATAAATTAATTTACTCATTTTTTTAATAAAAGAGGTCAAATGCAATCACTTTTAGTATATGAACTTTAGTTTAATGTGCAATTTTTTACATGAACTTTGATTCTGTGTAATTTTATACATAAAATTTTGATTTGATTCAAATCTTATAAATTATTAAAAATATTATTGATATAACATCATTTTATGTTTATATTGCATACACAAATAATTATATTTATCCAATATAAAAATAATTTAATGTATTTATATCTTTAAATGTGTTTAATTGAATCAAAATGAAAATTTCATGTATATATTTGAATCATAATTAAAATTTCATGCATATAATTACACCAAATCAAAGTTTAGGTATTAAATTGCACATTGAATCAAAATTCATGTATAATTTTGAGATTTATTCTTTATTTTTAATATCTAGGCTTATTAAGTTCTCAAAAAATGAATTTAGAATTAAAATCAAATGAATATAACAAATTATGAAAATGTCGATTGAGTCTTAATTCGATTAATATGAACATTGTTGTTAATACAGGAGTTTTTGCATTAGGAACAATGTCTATACCAATCGAACTAAGACTATAACTATTAATCTTAGCTGAGAATAGTGAGATGTGGATCAATATTGGGGCTTAAACAATACAACGGTAGGCCCAAATCCAAAAGCATGGGGTGGTTCGCTTCTCGTTAACGTTCTCCGTTCTGAGAGCTTTGTTTAAAATTCTCATGTAAGAACTTCATTTTGTGGGATAATAATGGCAGGTGTTTGTTACAATTCGAGAAATTACCCTGCAATTTCCTCCTTCGTTTGTGGGAAAATATCTGATTATTTTGAAAAGTAATTAATTTGGGAAAATATTTTGAAGAGTTGGAATATATCAAGATTTTACTGATTAGCTAATTTAAAGAAGATGATATCTTTTTTTTAAGACATTGAATTGATAAATTTATTTTCCATTTGAAATATGTTAAGAATTACTCATAATCTTTTTCGATTTATAAATAGAAAGATAATATGTTTCAACGCACTCGATCTCACTTCAACAATAATATTCATCTCAATTAAACTAAAACTCAATCGATTATTTGTGAAGTTTAATGGATGTTGAATATACAACAAAGCTTGGAGGTCTTCAAGTTCATAAAATTGATGGAATAGACTTTGGTCCTTGTTGATTGAAGCGTATGCAATGACGTGGTCAGCAAAAAATGGGCACTGTTTGGGAGACAATGGTTATTAATGATCTTTTACCACTCATTCTCAAAGAAACTTATTGATGAGTGACCACTGCTTTGTGCTATTTACATGGAGCCACTGTTTATATTTGACTAAAGAACTAACACACTCTACATCTACAGTTGTTGGCTGTAACTTTTCTTTTTCTCTTTGCTTTCACCACAAATACCAAGAACATGGTTGAACTAACTATACATTCTGTGCTTCTACATTATGATTGTTTTTCTTTTACCTGTCTGCTTTAGATTATATCTATAAACTTCTTAAGTGTAACTCGGAAAAAGTATTATAAAGGTTTTTGTATTAAAAGTTTGATTGTATTTTAGTTTATTCATTCAAAAAATTTGCACATTAGATAAAAAAATAAATTGGTTTTTTTGTTAAAAATTGGTCAATATACATTAGCATGAGGTCATTTTCTGATTATTCTGTCAGTCGCACTAGTTTTAAACAATACAAAAGATTAATTTTTTAACAGAAATGATCAATTTATTATTTGATCTGATGTATAATGACTAATTTATCTCTTTTTAAATATAAAAAATAAAATTCAATCTAACTATTAATACAAAAACCTTTATAATGCTTCTATCACTATAACTAATATATTCGAAGTAAAGAGCTTATGCCGATAAATAATAAAATGAATTCAATGTCGTTTTCTTCTTTGTCAAGGCTTGTCTATTTGATAACAAATGCAACCCAACCCAACTTTTGAGTTATATAATCATGGTGAAATTCAGCTATTAGTCCTTGGGTAAATTCTTTGATCAAGGCTTGTCTATTTGGTACCAAATGCAACCTAACTCAACTTTGAGTCATATAATCATATGATCAAATTTTTCTATTGCCCTTTGTATTATGAGTAAGGAGTAGATTTATGCATATACTCTAATTCTGTCAATTTTAGTACTTTTTTAAATTTTAAAAATTATTATTGACTCAAATTATAATACTCTAAGTGCAGACTTGAAATGCGCATGGTCAGGCTCCATCTCATCTTCAATTGTTTTTGAAAGCATATCTAACCGTCCGTCCATTCTGTTGTCGTGTTGGCTCTTTATATATAAATGAAATGAACAATGCAAAATTGTTATGGTGTTCGTCATTACCGACCCGCAATCTTAGTACCCAACTGGGATTGACTCGATACAATTGTGATAATCTGCATAGTTCACTAGCATGAGTTCGCACGTGGGGTGTTCGCATCCCGCATGATGGGTTCGTATAATCATGCAAGCGAACTCATGTTTACGAAATAAATGTTAACCCTAGAATAGGAGACGTGTTAACTTACATGGAAATCTACTTAAGATGTCACATCCAGGGAATCGTATCATATAAATAAAAAAATTAACCTCTTTGAAGAACAGACACACAAAAACACTCAATAAAAGTAATAATCTCGGTTGGTGTAGTTGGCAACACTGTCAATTGTTCCTTTTTATCTTTTTTAGCCAAAGAACATTGTCAAAGTGTACTTTTGGGATACTTTCTTAAGCTTGCTGGTTGAAAGAGCATGATGCACAAAGGATGGTGATAAAAGAAAATTGTAACTCATACTTTTTCTTTGGATAATCTACTATATAACTATTCCATCTTGAAAAACTTTTCTTGGGAGGAGGATGGGTTGAAGCTTGATTCTAAGCAAGAGTTTTGGGTTTTCAAAATAAAGAAAGAACTACGTGGATGTTGAAGTTTGTTTTTAACAGGCTTTGATGGCAATCTCAATTATAATTCGTTCCATCATTTTCCTTATATTATGACGTTTTTGATACTTTAGAAAAATACAAAAAAAAAAGCTAAAAAAATCTCTTCGATTCATCTTAATTTCGAAATTGAACAAATTGATCCCTCTCAAAAAAATCAGAGTAATTTGAACTCTGTCAATTTTGAAAATGAGCAACTAAGGACAATTAACCACCGTGTTAATGTTTTTCATCAATTGTACATGATTTTTATTGGTATAATAATAAATTTAGCTTTCAAAATTTACACATCCGGTCAATTTGGTCTTAATTTAACAAATTTATCCCGCAACATTTGTGTAAATATTGAGGCTGAATTGTTGAATTTTTTGAATTAAGACCAAAATGACAAAATGTATCAATATTGAAGGTTAAATTTGTTATTTTACCAATCAAAATCATGTACAATTGGTGGAAAACATTAAAGTCTTTCGTTGCTCACTTTCGAAATTAGCTGAAACTAAATTCCTCCAATTTTTTAGAGTGACAAGAGAAATCTTTTTACAAAAAATCAATATTTATTTAGTCGAATGATAAGGAACCTGTACCTTAAAAATTTAAGTTTTATGAACGAAAAAACAGTACTAGAAAAGTTTATCCCCTGAAACGAGATCCAACTCGGTTCCGAACTCCTAATTTAATTGAAACAGTCATGGAATCAACTACCAAAAAGACTACTATCAAATTAAAATAAAATAAGGAAAACCCATCAACGTTAAAGTCGTTTCAAGATGTATGCAATGAAAGAAAGATACTCGAAAAGACTTTTGCTTGCAGTAATCATTGCAAAGGGCTAGTCAGCAGGCAAGAGAAAGTGAACTGCTGTAAAAAGAGCTGAGCATGGTTGATATTGGAATTGAGGATATGTTCTTTCTTTCTTATTCCTCCACTTTGGACGTTCTTATTGTTTCCCCCCATTGCCCCATCGCTTTCTTTCTTTATGTACCCCACCCCCCTATATAAATGGTTCCGATTGGCGTCTTGTTCTATTGCATTGCAGATATACACTTGGAAACTTAAACTAAAAAGGATCTCTTTCTCCAGGAAACTTTGAGATGGCCACTAGTTTCATTCAAACCCCTAGACAGTATGAGCAAGATTGCCATATCCTTCATTCTTACTTCTCTGGTATTTCAACTTTTCGTTTTCTGCTTCTTTCTTATCGAGTTTTCGAAATAATCGGTAACTTAATTTAACAGGCAATGTCGGGGCAATCAGCAATAAAGAAGTCGTCGGAATATTTGTCAATCGAGACTCGAATGCACTCAAGCTCGTTCGCCAAACTTACAGTCATTGGTATGGCCAAGATCTTCTTCAGTTTGTGTCGAACGTTCAGAGGAATAATTCGTTTGCGGTAAGTAAAGAAATCTAGAGTTAATTACATGGAATTTACTTGGTTTAGATATGCTGATATGAGCACATTACATGGCATTAATGTAGAGGATAGCTTATCTCCGCATGGTTGAACCTTGCGAACGTGATGCCCAGTTAATGAGGAATTCATTGTTTGGGGGAAGTCTAAACCTCAATACTCTAATCGAAGTAGCTTGTACCAGACCGTCTTCGGAGCTGTTACTGATCAAACATTGCTATCAAACTCGATATAACTCCGACCTCGAAAAGGATTTAACTATGAAAATCAATGGCGGATTCAAAGAGGTAATCTGCTATTTGTTAATGTTAGATATCTCAACTTGAAGTCGTGACTCGTTTTATTTATTTTAATCTTTTTTGCAAAAGATTCTGGTGGCTGTTCTGAGATCATGTCGGAATTACGGTAGCAAAGTAGACATGAGCTTATCAATGTGCGATGCGAAGACTCTGTATGAAGCACTGGAAAGTGGGAAAAACATAGATCAGAGGACGATAATTTCAGTTTTGAGCCGAAGGAACAATGGCCAAGTAAGAGCCATACTAAGCTCATACAAGCAACTTTATGGCCATGAATTAAGCAAGTCCGTCAAGAGAAGCAAATGTGGTCAATTCGGGAAGGAGCTTCGGGTCGTGATCCGATGCATACAACATCCAGAGAAATTTTTCGCGAAACAACTGAGGATGAAAAATGCAGATGGACGAGAGATTTTGATTCGAACGGTGGTTACCAGATCAAGAATTGACATCAAAGGGATAAACAAAGCTTTTGCAACAAAAACAGGCAGCTCTTTAGAAAAACTTGTGGTACGAGAATTCGGCAGCAGTAAGAACAAGAATAACGACATTGTGGTCGGTATCTTGGTCGGACTAATCAAAGGTGGCTAAAGACACAATTTAGTGGAATATGTTCAGAATCAAGGCAGATTTGGTGCATAAATGAATTGTCTTGTTTATATGTTTCTAAATTAACAATTCATTGTAATTATCAACAAAGATCCCTGTCCGAACATATCTTTTGGGGTACATATGTAAGAATAAGATAAGAAAAGATATGTAAGAACTGAAATATTTGGTGCATTTACAAAAACGGCTCGCTCCGCCATCGGTCTCCATTAAAAGAAAATCTCATCATTCATAACAGACCGGCATAAAATCCGTGAAGCAGATCAGGTTTTGCCATCCCTAGTCATAACTAATTTGCATGCTAATTCTTCAGAAAATTATTACTAGGAACAAGTATACCCTTTAAAATCATGTGAAAGCGAAAATGACCGGTTTCACTTTCACTAGGAGCAAAATGGGAATATAGTAGAGCGAAAAATCATTTTATAAGTGATTTACTTGTATGTTCCACATCAGGAAAAACATTGGAACAACATACAGTTCAGTTCCCATAATATAGTCGACTGCATTAATGTTGTAACTTGTAAATCTTGACTAAGATCGAAACATCTTTAACAAGCTTTATTCATGGGAACAATTGAAAATTACTCGTTACCTGTCGGGGTATTAGAATAACTATCAATAGTCCTCACAAGTTTAGAAGATTGGCAGCAGTTTCTCATTGGCTGGCGGTTTCATCCTCCGGTTGAGCACTCCCTCCAACTATATAATAGCATGATGAATTGAATTGATTAAAGCACCATTTTGTCACCGAAAAAGAAAATGCCAATGCACAAAAAAAACATTCATCGACAAAAATTTGCCATGTCAAATTGTCAATAACTCAGCGTACCTTCACCATCAGATGGGGCACAAGGAGACTTCCTGTATCGTGTTTGTTGTTGTGTGGGCTGAAGACAAAAAGCAGAAACAACGTAATCATAAGCATCATGAGATTACTAAAGAACCATTTCTAGACCATATGATAAGATGCTAATTATTAGCTTATCAAAATCAGAAACTGCTTAGCAGACTTCAAAAACACATTTAAGAAAACCATTGTACGGGAGAAGAAGGTAAACTGAAGATGAACAGATCATCCTCAAACCCAAAGTTTTCTGTTGATAAAGTAAAGGATTGAAATCACAAACATGAACTGCATAAAATCCTCATTACATCATGATTCGTGATACATCACACAGATACTCAGAATCAGATACAAGTCAAATTAATTATGCAAAAGAAACAACCAATGGCATCATGTTAAAACAATACCAAAATTATCCACCTAATCAGAGTAGCCACTGTATGCATAATATCAAGCAAGTATATCAGGAAACCCCAACCAAAATTCTGCATGGGCTGTCTTCCAACTCATTTTAATAAAAAGTTCACAACTAATATTCACTCCAATAGTTAAAGGCCTTAGGGAATCTACATATTCTAATCCCTTTTGCTTCTCCAGACATGAAAAAGTTACTAGCAAAGCCGGTTCACTATTTTGAACCAATTAATAGGCCTATTTGTGACCAAATTAAAGAATCTTAATTAAGTAGACAAAGTGATCTGAACTTTGGACCAACTAGAGAATCCCAGAAAAGTGGACCAGATCGATTTAAGCTTTCTTTAAACTGTCACATCCTGCAGCGTTAGCAAAGGACTACCTACTCTGTTTCTCTCACTAATCATGGCAATTTAGGACAATTCTTAAAAGACACACAAGAAGGGAATATTAAATTAAATATTTTTATAAGCATTAGATTAATACCTGCAATTTGGGCCGGAGGGCTTCAAGTGGTCCTTTGGGCTTCTCAACACCTTGCTGTTGGTATCCAAGAACATAAAAAGAATATCGGAAACTTCAGCCTAATCCGGATTCATTAGCATTACGAAACTACAATAACAAAACTGAAGGGGAAGAAAAAAAGGATTAGTTGGAGTATGGAGAATCTTTAAAGTACCTTTCCAAGTGCCCAATCAGCAGAGTCAAAGTATGCACGTTCGTGGTCCTGACATAAACTTAGATGAGAAACAGCCCAAACCAGAAACCAAAAACTTACAATTTCACCACAGAAATTACCTTAGAAATGAGTGGTGGTTTCTTAGGCTTAATCCCACCATATTTTTTCCTTATAGCTGCATCCTAAATATAGATAAGAAATAATAAACAAATCACTGCAATTTGTAAACCTCCTTAGAAAAATCATTTAATGGGGCACACAGCTAAGATAAGAACACACCTCCTCTTCAGATGACGGCATGGATTTTTCAGACTCCTGTGCATCTATTTGTTCTTGCTCCTTGTCATTCTCCATGCCTGATATCAGTTCCTTGCAACCACCCAACTAATAGCAGCTATGATAGCACACAAATTATTTGCATAAATCTTCAGAAATGCTAAAACCTTTATAGATCATAGAGACCACAAAAGAAGTTTCACTTATTCCCAACTAATAATAAGGTTGGCAATGTAGAATAAAAATATAAAATCTTAGTATATTAGAGGAAAAACATCAGCCAAAAGGCTATGACACAGTTGTTTACAGCTTTCAATGAATGCATACCATACTCTCTACATAATCAAAAAGCACCTGATGACAATTAAACTAGTTCACTAAACATTCATATTAAAAGATTTTTTTTTTTTAAAAAAAACATCAAAAGAAAAAACCTTGAGAGACAACCGTATTCATTCAATAAATTACAACTCTCCAGGCTTAAAAGTTCAGTATCCCTGCTTATTTATTATTGATGCATGTCCTTCACATGAAATCCCAAACATCGTATATATCAAAATATATAAATAATGATAAAAAAAACTAAACATTAAATTAAATTAATTTGACAGAAAAGGAATGAGATCCTTGAGCTAGAAAATTGAATTAAGAACATATGCACCTAACTTAAACAATTTATAATACATACAAAAAATTCCAAAGTAAAAAAGCATTAAATTAAAATCCATGAATATACAGTAAAAAAACTGACCACTAAATATAATTCATTTGACAGAAAAGAAACAAGATTCTTAAGCTAGAAAATTGAATTAAAAAGATATGCAGATCCCCAGCTAAGTGGCGATCAAACCATAATAAAATAGCCTACATAAATTTTAAAAACAAAACCCTAGGTGCTGGTTAAATGTAAAGAAGAAGGGAAAGAAAAGGGGAAATTAGAAAGAAGGGGGTACCTGAATGCTAAGCACTCTGCGGAGATCGGAAATTCAGAGGGAAGGTATCTCCAATGGCGTTGGATAAATATATAAATAATAATAAAATAAATTAATAATAAAACTTGTTGCGTTGTTGAAATCTTTCGGTGGAGTTGGTTTGTTTACAGGAAATTATGGTAAAGGCATGCATTTTTTAGATTCTTCTATTTTTGGCATCATTACTTTTTCAAATTACATCATAACATAATATCCTTTGTTTTTGGCTGTTTACTTACATTTGGTAATAATGGACTCAATATTTTTACATGATTCCATAAAACATTTTATAAAGAATCAATAAGGAGACAATGACATGAATGGGGTTTGAATTCTAGCAAATATTTCAATGTAATATTTATATTTTGAAAATGTTAATTGAGAAGAAATGTGACATATTTTTTTAGTTATAACTTGTGACACCACGTAACAATGTTACATGTTAGGAAAAAAAATTTTACTTTAAAAAAAGATAATAAGATTGAGACTATTGTTAACGATGGTTTTCGTATTGTTGTAATTAAGGCAAATTGTTCTTAACAATTTCTCACTTCATTACGATCTTATTAAGTTGTAATGTTAAGGGTTGAGATCAACTTTTCATTTTGAATACTTCACCCAAAAATCTAACATCAATGTGTGTTTCCTAATTGAAACAAAAATGTCCATTAATATTTGCAAAAAGTTGGCGGCAAAGTGAGTTTTGATGTGGAAGGATGAATTGTTTTTTAAGGTAGTTTGTTTAAATGATATTTTATTTTTGTTTGTGGAGGAATTTAATATATTTTTTTGGATTTCCATTTTTATGATTTTCAATACATATTGTGAGTTTGGATGGGTGATGCATTTATCACGGTTAGTGTAAAAATGGCAGTGACGATGAGATTAAGCACTATAACGATACTGTAGCGTGAGACTAAGAGTAAGCTAATCGCACTGTACCGCACCGTTCATTTAAAAATGTATTTTGTGAAGGACACGGTGCGTGAGATAAACTTTGTGAGTTAGCAAATACATTTGTAGGAAAGGAGGAATAGATTGTAGTTGGAGACTTTAACTGAGTTATCTGGCACAAAGATAAATTATCCTTTTACAACAAGTGTAGTTTGGTTGAAGTACCAACTAAAAGGTAGAAGAAGGAACTTGTTTGGGAAAGGTTGGATAGTGCTTTTTTTCTAATTGATAAACTTAGCAGCCCATAATTTGCCTTTATTTTGTTCGAATCATGGGCTCATAGTTGTCTCTATAGATCTTAAGCCACATTGCCAAAAAGGAGCATATAGATTTGAAGCGAAGTGGCTAACTCATCTACGGTGTAGAGAAGTAATAATTGGAGCTTGGACTGCTTAGATCCAATGATCCCTGATGTTTTTTTCTTTTTTTATGAAAGTTCAAATTTTCAAAATCTTCACTACAAAAAATAGAATAAAGATGTTTCCAGAAGCCTACAAATAGAGGTGATCATGGGTTGGATCGGATTGAATTTGGATTAGGCTTCAATAGAATTCTAGTTAAATCCTTAAAATTTTTGAAAATTCGTATTAAGCCCCTAATTTTCAAAAAAAAATTAATTAAACTCCTAAATTTATTATACATTTAAATAGATCTCTTAAAACTCAATAACATGTTCCGCGACAGGTCATATCAATGATAAACTCCTCACACTCGATCTCCCAAGACTCTTTCAAGATCATGTGGATACTCTTGATGAATCTTTCTCTGAAAGTGAGGTAAGACAAGCTATTTTCAAACTGATCCTCTTACGGTCTTACGAATTGATGGAAATCAAGGTTTTTAAGATATTGTCAGCTCTCCTACCACTAAGGCCACATTGTCCTTTTTGCGCTCAGGACATTTTCTAAAGGAACTTAACAAGAGGATTATTGCACTCATACCAAAAGCCAATACTCACAGTAAGCATTTGGACTTTCGTACCATTTACCTTTGCAATGTAGCTTACAATGTACACTTAAAGAAGTCTTAAATGATCTTGATTTCCCTTTTCAAAATGGTTAATAACTAACCACATCATGTTGGTTAGGGAACTCCTGAACACTATTAAAGCAAAAGAAACATGTGCGGGTTGTTTGGCGGCATTG
Source organism: Gossypioides kirkii (assembly GCA_005610355.1). Taxonomy (NCBI): domain Eukaryota; kingdom Viridiplantae; phylum Streptophyta; class Magnoliopsida; order Malvales; family Malvaceae; genus Gossypioides; species Gossypioides kirkii. Next base: position 38,862,527 of record CP032246.1, read on the forward strand.
AAAATTAAGATGAGCAAGATATATAATAGAATTAGTTGGAATTTCACTCAAGTAATGAGTTGATGAGCATCGAATAAAATTGGTTACCCAAATATGTTATTGTTATGTAATTATAAACAATTACACTCAAATTAAATTATTAGGTGACTTTTCAAACATTACTTGCGTGTCAAATTTTTTATTGTATTAATCAGACAATTTTATTATTACATGGTGTTATGTATCAAATTGTGTTCAAAGAGATGTGTTTTAAAGGTGATTTTAATAAGTGAAATAAAACTTTAAACATTAATATTTTTAAAGCACATGTACCACATTGAAAGATTTGCTTGCAATTCGAGCCATTATCCCTTATCAAAAATATGATATAAGATGGATATATGAAAATGTCAAAATCTCGAGAATTATTTAATCTATCAAAATTGCATATCTCACCAGCTTCTACCCTATTGATTATTCTCAATGCTTATTTCTCTGGTTTTTCAGGAAATGGACATTTATGAAAATTTTGTTTCAATGATAATAAGAAGGTTAGCCTTTGAAAACAAAAAATTAAATTTCTTATCATTGTTTATACCTCAAACACTTTTATATGAAGAAATCCAAGTCATTTTTGGTCTTGCATTCACCTTTTGAATATCTATTTCATATTCGGATATTTCATAGAATCATAGAGCAAATAAATTATTTTATGAATTTTTTTCACCACATCATCCATGATTCCGTCCAATTAAAAAAGGATATATCATCTTTTTTTTCATATCACGTGTATATTTAGACTAAACTTCCAAATCAAAGGTGTGTGTTTTTTAATTGAACAGAACCATGAATTATGTGATGGAAAAAGTCTATAAAATAATTTATCCATAGAGCAACATCTAAGCCAACCAAAATGATTGTATTTTGGTTATATTTATGCAGTAAAGTCAACGAAACAAACCCCCTACAAGTAAGAAATTTTGAGCCATGGGAAGAACATAAGATAAAGCAAACCTGTTTTCAGTTTTCAAATGAGAAGTTTAAAGACCCATATATGTTTCTTGCTTTTGCTATGCAACTACACTTTGCTAGAAAACCATGATGCTTTCTTCATCTTTGGTGACTCAACTTTTTTTTTATGATGGAAACAACAATTATATCAGCACCACTGTTAATTATGAGGCAAACTTTTGGCCATATGGTGAAAACTTTTTAAGAACTCTACTGGCCAATTTTCCAATTGGCATCTTATGCCAGAGTTTATTTGTAAAGGACTTCAAAGAAAAGGGTTCCTTTTTCCTAGATCAACCTCGATGTAAGACTACTTATTCTCAAAGAAAAGGGTTACCTTCAGTTGCACCATACTACCTGGTAACCATAAATTTGTCGACTGGGCGAACTTTGTTTTGACCAGATCGGGTGTTTTGGCTGAAAATCATCAAGGATTTGTATATTATGCTTGTTCATTAGCTCGTTCATCTGTGATTCAGGTCATTTCAGATAACACACCCTCGGTCATACATGGTGATTTTAGTCATATTCTAGCAGTTTTCTTTTTACACTACTTATATTCTAGCAGTTACCTCCCTCCCTTTTACCGAACAAAATAAGAAATGCAAACAAGGACAGTATAATAACTTTATAATGGTTAGATTTCAAAGGAAGAAAACAATATGGAGCTTACTGTATGAAACGGACTTATGATGCCAATTTCACACATCAAATTTTACAGCCTGTACAACATCCTCAACAACAGCAGTAACTCTCAAGCCCTCAATTTGTAGTAGATGCAACCTCCGTAACTTCATCATACGTGCCAGTTGACTCATTAAAGGAATACCTATATAGGGAGATATAGACGGATAAGATTCTAAGCAGCAAATGCTTGCAACATTTATCCAGATAATTTGGAAAAAAAGATCAAGCCTTAATGCTTGAAACACTCCCTCACACAGACATATCTTAAGCACAGCCTTTAAAAATCAAGCTGTATAAGCAACAGATAAAATCCCAAAACAGCAGGTTCTATCAACTCTATGGCTAGACATCAAAAATCAAGAATCCATACAAATAAATATGAATAGTCAAAATCTTAAAAGCTGAAACGATAAAGCATGAGACATTCCCCCCCCCCCCCCCAAGCATTACATCTAGAAAGATGAAAATGGTGGGTTCATGGATCTTTGATTCAGGTCTTTAAATTTACTTTCGGTGTTCAGGCTATTGACATGAGCAAGGACTCACAAGGTCCTCTAAACAAAATCATAAACTTATAAGCGTCCATAATATAAACTGATCTAAGGAGTTACCAGCATAGATGCACTCAAGTGCTAATAATCAGAGTCCAAAAAGGGATGCATAAAACATTAAAATTGCCCCGATGCTGCTGAGCAATATAGTCCTGTAGATGGATCATAATAACATCCCAGAGTGCTACTGTAGTAGTACCTGAATGAAAAGATTATTGAGTAAGATCAGTCAACCCTCTCTATAATAATCTTATTTGTCTACTAAAATTTTGGATGTTACAGAAAAGTGATTGTTATCCACTTATAACAACATTTGTGATTTAAATCATATTCAAATCTATTTAATTTTCAAATTAAAAAATACAATATATTAATAATATTAATTAGTGAAATTTAAAGCAAATCTTTAATAAAATTCACAAATGTAATTTCATTTATTAAAGATTATTTTCATTTAATATAATATGATAATTAGATTTTTTTATGTAAAATTTGAACATTTTATTGAAATAACATCTTAACTAAAATTTATGATTTTTATTTCACTTGGGAATAAAACTAATTTTACTAAAATTAGAGACAAGAAGCTATTATAGAAAATTAATTTAGTAAAGATTGAACTTCATAGTTAATGGTTGTTGTTATTGATGAAAAGTTGTTATAAAGGATAGAAATAAAATATAAAAATAGGTTCTACAACAAATTTGGCTGTTATAATGAAATGTTACTATAGAGGGTTGCCAAACACCAACATACATACATGCATACATACTTGGAAACAATTCTCTCTTCAAAATACACTGCCCATTAGTCACAATTAACTCCAAAAACTGAAAATCCTAAACAGAAGTGTGTGTGTGTGTGTGTGTGTGTGGAGGTAGGTAAGGATCAAATAGGGTACCCTGAAGATTCATCATAGACATAATCATTTAGAACATCTCCAGCTGAAAATCAAGAAAAGGGGAAAATTAAATCTGCAGGTTAAGTAGCAAATGTACTCCAATTTCATCCAAAATATTGTAATATTCACAACCAAAAGAACAGTGACAATACATACTCTCAGAAAATGTGTTCACAGCATTTGATGATGATTGAATGAATGCATTAGAATTAGCCTCAGATGACTGCTTAAGATTTTCATCATCCTCATCATCTGCAAACATATCATAACCATCGGCAGCATCACTTGAAACTTCTGCAGCAGTTAGACTTGAATTTGAAGTACCCACAGCTGGGTCAGGGAGTACGGAAGCAGTTCCAGGATTATTAATATCAGTGAGCATGTCACTTCCCAAGTTAGGATCAGAATTTTCCAGCCCAACATTTGCAGATATGCTCTTTCCCCTGGCTAGAGCTAACTTCTCATATCCCTCTGAAAAAAATATATATATCAAGAGCATGGTTAATAAAGTTTATTCAAAATATACACCTGCCCTTTCAAAATCACATGTGAATATTAGCATAATGGAGAGATATGCAAAAAGCAGACCCAATTATGCCCATTCCTAATCCTAAATGGAATGTAATGATGTAGGGGTCCATATGTAAACATGGTATCTATTTGGATACACTTCAATGACCCCTTCTCATAATGAGAATGTATATAGCCCTATTCAAATCTGGCCCGGTATGGAATGAACTTAAAATCGTGGAATTGACTTGATCATCTGATTGTAGATTATAAGTTCATAGCCCCAGGCCATTCCCATTTTGAGCTGAACAGATTTACTAATTATTTGGTTCCAGTTAGTAAAGAGGGGCCTTGAACTAAGAAATAGAATTCTCTTCAGAAACAATCAATATGAATAAAATAATACACACACACACTCACTAAATGAAGCACTAAAACATTGCACCTACCTGCCTCACGCTGGAAAACCTCCTGCTTCTCATTGTACACATCTGCAGAACAAAATTTAAACCAATAAGCATATACAAGGGCCAAAGATATATACCTAAACCTTCACCTACTTTTATAGTTATCACAAGCAGGAAAATATTAGCAAAAGCAGATTTTCTTCATTGGAGAAAACAGCAATTGGAGGCCAACAAAGCCATAAATCTCAACTAAGTTAAGACTTATTATAAACAAGTATAGATATGCTCACAAAATCCTTCCCAATTGAAGTGACCATAACCATTAGCAAGCACCAATATTCTTAAAGGTCAAGGTGACATTTAAGGCTAGAAACATTCGATGACACTTTGCCTCAAAGTGTGCAACAGCTTTAAATACATTAGTAGTCATTTTTTGGGGTTATAGAAGATAGTGGCATAAAGCTAGAATATTCAAGGTAACTTCTCGACCCTAGTGAACTAGAAGCACAAGAAAGTAACAAACTTAACTGTAGTCGCCATTCTCCATCAACTTCATGGCATCCTCAGTTAGCTGGTCAAATACAAGCTTTGTCTCAGCTGACATTTTCTCCTTTCTGTTATTTGAAGTTCCTTTCAACCCTCTCAAAGCTTGCAAAACCTGTTAAAAGGTAAATTAAAAGTAGCTTCAAACTTTCCCCTTGTAACTGTTTATTTACCTAATAAAGAAATGAATTTAACATCAGCACATAAGGATAGAGCTTAGAACTGAAAATGACAAGTCCAAAAAACATTGTATCTAATATTCTAATGCAACCGAGAACAATGTTCATATGCAACACGATAAGACCCCTATATCGCTTGAGGCACAAGCCGCAAAAATTCTTAGTTAGACTATATTACCTTTTTTATTATTTATGAAGACTAGATAATGGGTATTTTTTCTTTTTACCTCTTAAATAAAAGCTAATAATTTCATTTTTTTAAAGGTAGAAACCCAAGTTGCATTTTATTTAGGTGTGCCTTTTTTGGGCATTAAATTTCAGATAAAAAAAATCCCTTGCCTCATTTGGAGGCTCTTTGAAGCATGAACTGGTACATGAGCTGTGCCTTAGCAATTAGGCTCTTGCGCTGACAACATCACTTGTGACTTTGACCTAAAAAAGAAAATCTATCTAGAAGAAATAATCTATACTGTTTGACAGCTTCATGGAATCAATGCCTAGGTGAGCAATAATCATTTTTACAAAAAGCAAAACTAACCTCAATCTGACTCCCCTCAATAGAGTGAAGACGGATGTTGAAATAATCATTATAGTAAATATATATATATATATATATATATACACAAATAACAGATAAGATCCATATGCCTGTAACAATATGATAATCTACTACCACACCAGGTATTCAATATTCATTTCATATATAATGTATTCATAACATGAAAACTAAAGCAACATGCAAATATTAAGACAATTACCATGTAAGATTACCGTTTCTCTCAGAATCAAAGAAAACAAAAAGATTACCGTTTCTCCAGGCTCAAGCAAATTGGCGATACGTCTCTTTATTATCCCAATGTCTTGGGCAGAAAGATCCTGTGCAACAACTTCATTATCTTCACCATTTGTTGTAGCAAATGCTTTTCCTGTATACCGTACATCAGGTTCAACACTATCAAGCCACGCGTCCTACAATAAATCCATGGGGCTGTCAATAGAAGTGCTGATATTATAGAGAGAAGCTCCAGGTCAATGCAATGCTTTACCTTGATTTCATTGTTATTGACATATTCAACAAAGTTTCCATCTGCATCAAAGTATCCTTCTTCTCTTTCTTTGTCTAGATTGAAAGGCTCGACTTGAATTCCATCGTCAATGAAGTTCTCAGTATCCTACCAAAAGAAATTCCCATCATTGCCTATCTTTTCCCCTGAACCAATAAATGAGGAATCTGGCAGTCATCTTGATTGCAGAAAGGCTGCCAGTTCAGGAAAGAAGCATCCTAAAGTTATAAACTCACTTAATAACAGAATCACAACTGCTGTATCAAAGCTCAGAGTGACACTGAAGATTGTAAAAGCCAACAACACACCAAAACTCCAGCACAATGAAATGATAAAACTGCATTTTTGCATTAGAAATGAAAGAAAACTACCTATATTCTCTTCCATTACATGGTTGGCTATTTTGGATAGGCTAAGCACACTTTGCATGGATCAGCGTATAAGCCAAGCCATTTTGAGTTTAATTATATTTGGCTGCAATCCCTTATTGTCATTCCAAGTAGCAGATTAGTTTTGAATCTTCAACATTTTGGAATAAAATTTCAATTATCCAAAAAGAAAAAAATGAAACACACTTTTAGAATTTATTAGTGCGGACACGTTACGTAGAAAAGAAACTATAGTACCTAATTGGCAGAAGGACCGATCATAAAACTGGATGAGAATGCAAAGAAGCATGTATTTGGAAGTTAAAACGTATAAGATATGTGCACATCATCTGCTTCTTGAGTTTAGACATTTAGAGTAAATTAGCATTAATTCACAAAAGACAGACTGCAGAATTAATGTCATACTGTCAAGTCATACATAGAAGCTAAGACAGACTAACAGCATGGGAAACTAACCTCATATGCAACTTCAGCTAAGGTGATATCATTAAGCATTCCACGTCCATCTTCGGTGAATAATTCAGTAGTAATTTGATTGCGACGCTTGGAACGCTCCTTAGCAGCGAGACGGGGATCTTGCAAGTTACCAGAACCGTCTTCAACATCAACTCGGTTCACTGCTTCTTCTCCAGGCTTTACCTTCTTTCCCTTGGGAAACCTAATCCTCTTCTGCCTGTAAAAGAAAAAATGATTTAACTCTAAAATTAAAACTATAGACATAATTCTTGAAAAAGAAAAGAATTATATTTGATCCTAACTTTCTCAAAAGGAGATGAATTTATGAAATCATCAAAATTTAACTTTTCCAAAGTAAATATATAGAAAGAGAGAGAGAAATAAATAGAAGACATAAAAGAGAAAAAAATTTATAGAATTAAGGAGCTGAAACAATTGCATCAATACTTTGAGATATAAAATACTTTCGTTTTCAAGGTAAAAAGAGAGAGGGCGAAGCAGAGAAGTACGCGGGAGGCTTGTTGGAATCGTCATCATCGAATAAAGGGCGCTTGAGACGAGAGCGCGGTGGTTTTTCTTCCATCTTTGCAAATTCTCAGCTCCTACCTTCAACTGAAAATGAAAACTTTGCTTTCTAATGAGAAATCTGTCAACAATAGCAATGAAAAACTAGACACAAGAGGAAGAGACGTTGAAGAGAATAACAAAATGGGGAGTGGAACGGATCAAGCCTTTGTGGTTTAGCCCAATTAATGGTTCAAGAAATCTCCTAGTGGAAGGTTTCAAAATGACATTATTAAAAATAGTATATCAAGATTTTATTAACACTTTTTCTTTAGGAAAAGTAAGTTTTTTTTTAGGGAATATTACTCTTATATCAATTTTAATTTTTAATTTTATCATTTATCCTTAAATTATACATTTATCTCCTTAATTAATACATGCAATGTAATTCTTTTAAAGTTTATCTCTTTAATTAATATAAGATTATGACTAAATAGAACATAAGTGAAAATACATTTATAAAATATTTTATAATTAAAATTAAATCAGATTTAGGTCCACATGGTTATATTAAAATTTAAAGGTAACAATGTGTAGTAGGATCAAACCCTAACCTAATATCATATGATAACAACAATTTTCATTATATTTTTTGATATAATAATGATTCTGACAAACAGTTCTTGGAGAAGATGGAACATCTAGCCAATCTTTTTTATGTTTATAATTAACTTTCACTCTCAATATTTATTAATAACTTATCATATTTATTCATAATTAAAGACGATCTAGTGAAATATGCTCCTAAGTAATTTCACAGAGACTTCATTTATATAATTAAAGACAAATTAACAAGATAAACTCTTAAATAATTTTACATTCAATAAACAAGATAAACAAAAACTCATATTCCCATCAAAAGACAACATAAGGTAATCCAAATCACCTAATTTTTCATAAATATTTGTTGTTCTTTCATCGCCCAAGGTTTGTGCTTGATGATTTCTAATAAATTTCTAACAAATTAGGGCCCTTGCAATGGTATGGACTCCCTGGTTTGAGGCAGGCATATTGACAATGGTGTGAGAAGATTATTGGGCTGTGGTGACTATCACGGTTTTTTTGTTTAAATGTTTTCTGAACTCCATTATGAATTGCATTTGCTTTGAAATGTTTTCATCCCTTCTCTTCCATTAGAACAAAGAAAGTGGTCATTTGTCCATTTCCGGACTCTAGTCATGGTCTACCTTCACATTTGTATCATTATCATTTTGGCTAAGTGCCAAAAAAAGACTATGATTTTGAATCTGCACAAGCAAATGCTAGATGGAAATCAGGGTCGTGTCAGATCCGAGAGCATCCAGCAATGCAGCAGAGCAAATTACCATCTCACTCACCCGGAAGAAACATCTGATGGGCGAAAATTTATTTATCCACTGAAATCTAATTTGTCTTCAATTCCGTCCCCGCCACATTGAAAAGACCTGCTATTTCATTCAATGACAAACAAAAATTCATGCACAACAACACAACACAAAGTGCAAGTTCAAGCCAGAACCCTCAGCTACAACAGGGCAAACACAAGTGAAAATTCAAAACTGCTTACGCACTTGATACTGTGGAAGTCAAGTCAATGTCATGCCAAGAGAGAACACAGATCAGAGCAATCAAAATTTTCATCGGAATCTAAGTAGAGGATACATGCAACAGATCCCAGCAGTGATCAAAGGAAATAACATAGCGTGAGGCATCAGCACAAAACTACAACGGCATCCAGTCTATTCATCTTTCAACATGCTTAGCCACAAAGGTATGCATGCCTAAAATTTTCAGTTCTTTCATTCATTAAGCATCTAAAGCAAGCTCAGAGCACAAGAGCGAGCTTGTAGTCCTATGAGTAAAATTAGAAGTTAGAATGAAATAGTGATCTGTTCCAGATAAGAAGGAAATCACTATAATAGCAAAGGAACTTTAAATAGGGAAAGTTAATAAATTTTGACCAAATATGTGATAGGGGGGAAGCATATCATATCCATTTCAACACCGCAGGTATTAAAACTGACACGATCCTGCAGGAAGTGCAGCAACAGCCCGCTACAAGCAAACAATGTAGAAAGCTAGTCAACTGCTAAAACCATTTTCAAGATGATCCAACAAGGCAGCAACAGTCTGGTACAGGTTATTAATTTGTACTCAGTGGTTATCCACAAGCCATGTGTATCATACAACAGAATTGGCACAGCAACCACTTCCCAGCTACAATCACGGTCAAAGTTGCTACAACTCAAAACATTAAGGAAGAGGGAGTGGTTAACATGATTAATGGAATACAACAATTAAATAGGAACAAGTTATTTTGTTCAATTAAAGCAACTATAAGGTTTAGGCCAGACATTACATTTTTATTTTTAGCAACCACATCAGGTCTAATGCCAGAGAGCTCATCAAACACGGCATTCCACAGGTCAAAAAATCATCTTGGGTCCTTTAATATCATCACAGCAACTAAACCTCAGAGCCAATATTTAGAAATCAGAAGACTCAAGGATAATCAGATGCAAAAATCAGGAACCAGAATGGTCCAAAGCTTTCTGGAAACCAAGACATGACTATAGCTCTTACCAATCACCATATCTTTCAGTTAAAAATAGTTAACAAACAGTGCCTGCAATCAGCATACTGCTATAACCCAGCATCACAATCACGACCATTCATCTATAGATAAAAACAGCACGAACAGCAACATCAACATCAACATCAACATCATGTCCATTTGCCCAACTCACTCTTTCCCCGAACATTGCTATAAAAGCAAACAGACGGTTGGAGATGAATCAGCATTTTTAGAAAATAAAAATAAAAAATAAAGGAATTTTAAAAAGCATTGCATAATGGGGCCACATCAATTAATCAGAGAAACAAATACCACACAAAACCAGAGCAAAACATAACATCTAACAATAGGAGCAAAGTACGATAATAGACTTACGTCACAGAATCTTTGATGAGTACTGAAACATCAAGCTACAAACTACACAACTTAACTAATCGAGACAAAAGGTTCGGGCAGCCAATTAAAACAACAAAAAACCCAGTCCTACCAACACTAGAAAACAAATGATATTTGAATGTCCTCAACATTAACAAAATAGCGACAGGAACCATGCAAAGTCAAGTCTCCAGGAATTCCAATGCCATCAGCAAGATCATTCCTACAACATACAAAAACAAATACAAAAGCAAAGAATCAAAAGTCAAAAGTCAATCACTGACTGTATGAAGAAATTTACCCAAAAAATAAAGATTGAAAAGCAAACAAAAAAAAGACAAATGAGAGTAAATGAGATAGATAGGGGAAAAACTCACATTGATCTATGAGTTTCAAGAAGATGGGCTACGTGAATCAGCAGGGCGGCCTTGCGGTGAAACACTCCGAGGACTTGGGGACCGTCCATCACGGCTCCGTCTACTAGGACTCTCAGCCCTAGGGGGAGATGTCTTACGTGGGGAAGGACTCTTCTGAGGACTAGGGCTTCGGCGAGCAGGAGAAGCACTGAAATATGGAAGTATCATAATGAGGTAACTAAAGAATGGGAGGAAAATAGAAGAAACTGAACATCATGAATTGCAAAGTGTAAACCTCATCGATCGACTTCTACTTCGCCGATCATCATCATAACGACCTCTTCCTCGACCTTTAGAATGGACAGGACTAGCACTACGGCTCCTGCTTCGACGCCGAGAGTCTCTGTCTTTCCCACGATATCGATCACGTTCATATCTGTCATAACTTCTACTTCGACTTCTTCTTCTATAATCCCTATCTTTATAATGGTCATCCCGGTGCCTGAATATATCAAATGCAGCAAACATTACATGTCCACAAGACCATAAAAAGATAAAATCAATCCATATAGTTTTGACCTTAAAAAAGCTTAAAAGGCATCACATATCAAACCAAGGCAGTACTGGAGTTACTCTGACAAATCAAATAGGATAAACAAATCTAATATTGAATCGTCAAGATATAAATAACCAATAAACCACAATTACTGCATTCAGATACTCATGTGGAAACAGGCAGATAACTATTGACTTATCTTAAAAGTACTACCGCATAGCACCATCATCTTCATGCCTCTATTAATCTCAAGTGCTTCCGTTGGTAAGGAAAAAGCATATATGAAAAATCCACATGGTTATCCCTTCATTTATATCTCTCACAATTCATTCAGAAAAGTAGGCACAAGAAGAAAATGCTACCTATCAAGTAAAATGAGTGCAAACAAAAGTTGTCATAGAAAAAGAATGCACATAACAACTTACCTTCTGCGAGGACTGCGGCTTCTTGACCTTGGAAATGATTCAATAATCCTTCCTTTCTGACTGCAAGGGAAATCAGTGAAATACATGAAACTCACTACACAACTAAAGAGCTAAAGATAAAATACTAGGGATATGAAAATACTACAAGGATAATGAGATATCCACACAAAAGAAATTAAATTAAAAAAAACCAGATATAGCCGCAAATTATAAATCAGCATGCCAAACAAGCCTTTCAAACTTTCATTGTAGATACTAATTTGTTGATCACCAATACAAATTACTTAAGCAAGTGGACATTTTCCCTGTTAAAGCAAAACAATAAGGCGTTTTCCTTTGTAAAATACCTTCTTAGACAAGAGCCAAATTGACATTTTTATCAAATAATTTCTTACACTGCACACATCTTCTCTACATTGTACTAAAAATATGTTCCAGTGAAAGAAGAAATATATATGAATGACAACTAGCACACAACTTACATTCTCTCTGCATTAGGCCCATATTTTGCAAACTGAACAGTTATCTCCCGACCATCAACAACTCTCCCTAAAAGAAGAAGTAAATGTCATAATATATCAAATGAGTTACCTACGTAATTAATACAACACCGCATTTAATACATATAAAAGAGCTAACATAAGAGACAGACAGACAGAGAGTAAACGAATAGAAGAAATGTACCATCGAGCCTATCTACAGCTTTCTGAGCCTCATCGGCATACTTGTAGCGCACAAATGCAAAGCCTCGAGAATCACCAGTCCTACCATCAAGCGAACAAAAACATTATCCTATAAATTCACAACAACCAAAAGGAACGAAAAAGGAAGAGAACGCGAGAAAAAGAACCTTCGATCTTTGGGAATGAAGATGTCGACGACCTTCCCGTACTTGTCGAAGAGCGGAAACAAATCATCAGCAGTCGTGCCTAAACAAATTCAAACCAAATTAAAGGTTTTAGCCACGGTATAAATAAACCACCAGCAGTCGTGCCTAAATAAATTGAAACGAACGAACGACCGACGGGGGGAGAGAGAAGCTTACGGAAGGTAATGTTGAGGACGAGAAGGGAGTAGGTGTCAGTGATGTCGGGCGGGCCTGACCTTCCGAAGTGAGACATTATCGCGATTGAGAGGAAAAAGGAGACAAAGAGTGGAGAGAAAAGAAAGTTTAGGGTTAGGGTTTGCTTGCGGAAGCTAAAATCAAGAGGCGAAGAGAAAAAGGATAACGATAAAACGTTGTGGGTATTATAGACTTTTGCGCTGTGAACAACGCTCTTGCTGTAAATAATTGCAATTATACAACCTATTTTCTAATTTATGCTTTGATTTGGAGGTTCAATTCTGATTTTGGTCCCTTTATGATGCTCGAAATTAGACTTTACTCCATATATTTTATTTGTCCCATTATTTTCCCACTTTAACTAATCATGTTAACATGAAAATTTATCTGATGGAAGAAACATCTTCATTTTAACTAGCTAATCCACCTTAAATATTTTGAATAGTTGATAAGGCTATAAAAAAATCAAATTATATTAAATTATATCAAAATAAACTTGAAATTATCATTACTCCATGTTTTTCAATTTAGTCCATTCTTCTCCCTGGGAGCTTGTGAGTCTTTGGGTAGACTAATTTCTAATGCACATCCGTGACATGTAATTTCAAGCATTTAATTCTTAATTAATTTTTAAATAACATATTGTTGATTATGGTTATCTATCATTGATAATGATAGTTTATTTTAGTTTTTAAATACTATATAAATTTGAAAATATATAAGAAAGTAAACTAACAAAACAACATGCAACATTTTTAATAATAGTTCATGATAGATGCAAAAATAATTTACAATTAAAAATAATGTTTGATAATAATTATATATAAATTACAAATAAAATTATACATAAAAACATATAAAAATTCATTCGAAAAAAATTATGTACGTAAAAATATCCATAAAAATGCATATGACAATATACAAATAATGTTAGAAAATAATACATAATAATGTACACATGATTATGCATAAATGTATACAAAAAATACATAAATAATATTAGCCTCAAGACATTCATAAAAATATACATAAAATTGTTCCTGCTCGTTCCATGTCCTGTTATAACGAATTTATTTTTTTATTTAAGTCATCAAATTGAGTTGTGAATAGGCTTTGTTTGTGCTGAGTTAGGTCCACCTAAGTCTAATATATTTGACAAAAAACGAAGCATGGTTCAACTAGATTTTAAAGACTCCTAATCGAATTGTTTGAGGTGATTTGATAAGTATGAAAGTTTTATTAGCTCTCAGTGATTAAAATATTATTTTTCAGTAATAAATATCAAGATTATTCAATGTTGATTTTTAAGATTTTTCAACTAACTGATCGTATTAAAAAGTTTTAAGTGAAGACAATGTTTTATCTTTATTTCTCGAGAGAGTTTTGCTACTATTAAAAAATGGATTTATGATGACTTTTAGTTGATAAATACTCAGGATCATGAATAGGATCATTTGAGTGAGTAATTTGTGACTACTGGGATTGGTATTGGTGTTGTAATTACTTATTTGGATTGGACTTAAGCCAAGACTCCGTAGTTATAAAATTGTTATGTTTGAATTGCATTAACAAATACTAGTTGTGTCAATTCTTTTTCTACTATAATTTTTTACGCTATATTTTTTCGTTCTAATTGTCATTACAACAAATGTTAAGCAAAATTGACTATTGTATATGTAGGGTTTTTTTTTTTTTTTTTTTGCATTGAAACTAAAAAGATTTTAAAGATAATATAGTACATTCATAAATAACATACATCTTTTAACTCGTATCAAACACGAGATAAGAAGAGTAGTAAATATCGCAAGTTCTTACAACTAAACACCTTGATACGATAACATCTATCTTTCATCCATCTTTTTAATACTTAAGTAATTTAATACATCAATCCTCTTTTACTTCTGCAGTACCAAATGAGGCGTAAGGGTTTATGGTATTATAAAGATGAAGGTTGAGGTTAGGGATGATATTGGTTGGTTTAGTCAAGTTTTAGGGATTTTTTGAGCTATCCATCTTAATTCGGTTTAGCTTGATTCGGTTCTCGATTTTACATATTATTTTTTGGTTTTAAATTTTTAGACTTATTTTGATAAAATAAAATTTGTTTTATAGCTTTTACATATTATTTGACAAAATTTTAAAGTATTTTTCATAAATATTTTTAAAAAATATTGATTTTTCAAGTTCAAGTTTAATCTACATAACAAAACAAAAAGTAGATTAATTTAAATTAAAATCATAAAATAAAATAAAATAAAATCTTTGTAATTGTAATTGTAATGTATGATATCTATACATTCACTATTAAAAAAATATTTTTTGTTTTCAATTAGCTTTTTTTTTAATATTGTTTTCAATTTAAGAAAAAAAAACTAAATGATTATAATAATAAAAACAAATAAAAAATTGATCTAAAATTTTAAATTACACCCATAATTTAAGATTATTTGACAAATGAGCTGTAATAATATTACACCCTCTATTATGGGATGATCGGAATGTTGAAATCTAAATACTATAATTTTATTTCGAAATGTAATATTACGATCCATAATATCATATTCGATGAGCCAAACATCCCCTAAACATGTATTTTACATTCGAGCAATACATTTTAAATACATTTCACTTAAATTTGAACTACTAATTTGTGCGCAAGTTAAAGGTTGGACTAGTACTAGAGCTTCATCTATACAACATTTCACTTTAAAATTGAACTAGTAATTTGTGCATAAATTAATGGTTAGACTAGGACTAGAACTTTATCTATATGATTAAAATTAATGTAGTTAATTCTTTTCAATACAATTCATACTGCTCATAAATGCTTCGGAGGATAAGAATATTTTTATACATTCAAATTCATGTCTTATATTTGTAATAATGTAAATACCAAACGAATTAAAACTCAATCAATATTTATAAAATATTTTTTGAAATAAAATCATATTCATTAAAAAACCGAAAAGATTGGAACAACAAAATAAAATGAAAATAATTGGGGGCACAATTATACCCAAGCCAACAGACTTACCCTATGCACCTTTGCCTAAACCCCCTGGTTTTCACCTAAATGCCCCAATCTATCAACATGAACAATACCAACAATAGAAGAATGACAACTAATACAATCAAAGTAGTTCGCTTTCAATAAAGTTACCATTGCCAATTTATAAACTACATTATTAGCGCCTCTACCAATATATTGGACGCATAAAAAATTAAAACCTGAAATAATATAATAAAAATATCATAATAATATCCCATAATTAGAAAAATCCAAAGCACTAGAAGAGCATTTGATTGTCCGTTTCAAGAATAATGTCATCCATATAACATGCCCGAAGCCAAAACAAAACCTTACGAGCGACCAAAATTTCCATAAAACTGGAGATACAGCGCACAAAATTTCCCCTCCTCATTAGGCACAAATGTGCCACCATCCCATATACCCACTATCAACAAAAATAACTCCATCAAAATTGTATTTAATACTCGATCCATATTTATGAATTTTTTATTAGGTTAAGTTTAATAATAAATTGTATTTTCAAATATATTTTAGGATAAATTATAAAAATAATTATTTTTGTTTGTTTCAAATTATATTTTAGTCATTTATATTTGAAATATTATGTTTTAATCATTTATGTTATCATTTTATTACGAAGTAGTCATTCTGCTGTTAAGTTCCGTTATTTCTCTAATGACAACCTTTCATGGTAGTCTATGGGTTTTAAAAAGGAAACGAACGATTTTTTTTTCTAGTTCAAGGTTTAACTAATTTAAAATTTTTAATTAATTAAATTTATTTAATTAAAAATCTATTCTTGTCTCGTTGGATAGCTAAGTTAATATTTAAAACCTATTTGGATTTTCAGTAAAATTACCGTTAGAGAGATAACAAAATTTAACGGTAAAATAATCACATCGTAACAAAATGATAACATAAATGACTAAAATATAATTTTTTAAATATAAATAATTAAAATATAATCTAAAAGAAATAAAAGTGACATTTTTATACTCTAATCTATATTTTATACCGTAGAAGCTGAAATAAAATTTTAAAACGTTTATATTGAGTTTGACGTGCAGCCGCGGGATATTGTACTGAAAAAAAAAATAGGGGCCTCAAATGCCTTGGACTTTCATGAGATAGTTTCTTCTCTATGCTGCAATTCCAATCTTGACATGGAGTCAGCACTTTCAGTTACACTGCCCACATTGGCTCTCTTTTCCATTCCCAGAGCCTTAAACCGTCATTTCTACTACAACAATTCCTCTCTCATCGCTCGATGCATCCGTTCTCGTCTCTTTCCTCAGGGCCGAGGAGTTACTCTTCTTGCTTCCCGCTCTTATTCGTCTCCACTTAGGAGCTTGTGCGCTGCTCCAGTTCCCCAACGTTTACACCGCCATTTGGAGTGCGTCGCGAGTTCCGCAGCTTATTTTGGGACTGCTGGAGGCGGCGGCGTTTATGGTGGCGGCGATGGAAGTGGTAGCGGTGGCGGAGGTGGAGGTGGTGGGGAAGGAACGGGCGACGGGGACTTGAAGGCGAAATTGGGAGCGGGAGCCGTTGACGAGCCATCTGCTTTATCGCCCGATATTATTATTCTTGATGTTGGGGTATGGTTTCCCTTTTTTTACTCCGTATTTTATTCATAAATTTAGAAAGAAAAGAAATAGCGTCAGCTTACTGATTCTTTCCCTTAATTTCTCCGGGCTTAGGGAATGACTTGCGGCGGGTGTGCTGCGAGTGTGAAGAGGATACTAGAAAATCAAGTAAGTTGTCTCAATTTTTTCTTTCTTCTTTTGTAAATCGAATTAGTTATTCCTATCTCATTGTATCACTGATTCGTTATGCAGCCCCAAGTGTCCTCTGCTAGTGTCAATCTCACAACAGAAACAGCAATAGTGTGGCCGGTTTCCGAAGCCAAGGTTGTACCAAATTGGCAAAAGGAGTTAGGAGAGGCCTTAGCTAGACAGTTGACTAACTGTGGCTTTAATTCTAACCTTCGAGGTACTAAGTATTTTCATCGTCTTGCTCGTCCAACTTTTTTTGTTTGAATATGCTTTGCATGTTTCTTTTCACCTATTTCTAGAAAATGTGCTTGATTAGAAAACTTTATCAATTCTGTGTAAAGCAAACTGGTTGTGCTTCATTTGGTAAGTGCTCTTTTTTGTATTTAATTTGATTTTTTGTTGTTTTTTTCCACTTCTATTCCCTTTTTTTTGCTAAAAAAGTGGAAGTGTTTACCAAAGGGACCTCGATAGTTGATAAGACCATAAAAAGTGTTGCTAAAATTTCGTCATGGTAGTAATGTGCTTATTTAAGGATTAATCAAGAATTGAGTTAGTATGCATTTAGATGGCATGGTAGAGCTATATACTTAAGGGCCCCTTTCTAAAATTTTGGTGTCATGCACATGGCTCTTGGAGATCATGAGTTGTATTGTTCATTGAGGTTTTAATCATAGATTTGAACTTCCTCTTTGCTAGTAGCTTGAAGTATAATCTATCATCCCTCATGTAAGATTATCAATTATGAAATGTTGGACAGGCCAAAATGTTTATGGTCTTGAATAATAAATATTGTAGCATCTCTTGTGAATGACGATCCATTAAGCTCCTCTAACTTTAGATGAGAGAGTCATAACACATGTTGACATTTTTTTTTCATATGATTCATGTATGTTTGGTGGGTTTAGTGATGGGTCAGACAGCTACTGAAGGAGATGTCTTGCTATAATAATGAAAAAGGTTTTGTTGAAGAGCAACCATAATTTCTTATGGTATATCTCTGAAACTCAAGACTCTCATCTACATATAGATGCTACAATACAAGCAGTGAAGTCATAGATATAATTAATTTACCATTTATCCTTCCAATAGGTCAGCTGCGGCGGCCACTTGGATAAAATGGTTGGAGGATTTTCTGGTTGTGCGGAACTCTAATATTTTGAAGAATTAGTCGTGTCCATTCTATAGTAACTATAACAAGAGTCCTCGTTCTATGTTAATTTACAGCAAAGTTGTTGTATTGCAGTTGAAGACTGAAGGAATACCAACAACCTTAATTTTGTTTTGGAGGTTCTTTTCGGTGAATCACTTTGAGTGACCTGTATGCATTAAAAGGGGGTTATCTAATAACAGTTTGTTAAATAAGACGTGATTGCTTCAACTTCATTTTATGGCCGTGTATCTCTTAATTTCCTATAATTTTCATCCCAATTGTTGTAAACTTTATTAATTTGTTTCCCCATATTTTAACCCCTACCATATGGTATTTGCTATTGTTTGAGAGCATGGATTGATATGGTCCTGAATAGATTGTCATGGTGGAATCTTATCTATGTAGCCATCTCCAGCGTAAAAAAAAGGCTCTCTTGTTGTTTTGCTTTGAGATAAATTTCTAGAAAAGATTGTGCTGCCAGTCAGTCAAGTATAATTTAACTAGGAAACTTTTCTATTTACTCTTATTGTTCGTGGCCAAGTTTAGCCTTTCTGATCTATTTTCTTGACAGACTTCCCTTGGTTTGCTTCCTGATATGATTTGTGTTCTGCAGAAAATTATTCCATAAATTCCTCCTACTAATCTACATTATGGATTGATTGCTTGGCTTATTTCTTCAATATAGATTCAGGTCGAGATAATTTCTTCAAAGTTTTTGAACGGAAGATGGATGAAAAGCGTAGCCGCTTAAAAGAAAGTGGTAGGTACCTTTTCACATTCTTTTTACTTTTCAGTAGATTGTTAATAGTATGCTAATGGTTATCTTCCTAAGTAATTCGGGTTTAATTGCTTACACTGTTATAGGTCGTGAGCTTGCTGTCTCCTGGGCTTTATGCGCTGTGTGCCTCATTGGCCATGTTGCCCATTTTTTAGGAGCTAAGGCTTCATGGATGCATGCATTTCACTCAACAGGGTTCCATTTGTCATTGTCTTTGTTTACGTTGCTTGGTCCTGGGCGTCAACTTATCTTTGAGGGTGTGAAAAATCTTTTCAAGGGAGCTCCAAACATGAACACTTTGGTTGGTCTTGGGGCTTTATCCTCTTTTGCTGTTAGTTCACTAGCTGTGTTAATACCAAAATTGGTAAGTCTTGATCCTTATTCCTACTTGTGTAGTTTATGGATATCCATCTTTGTGTATGTAGACATATGTACATATGAAATGCAGTAAAATGACTTACTTTTTGAAATCTATGTTGTTTATACATGTTTATGACTTCAAAGTTTTGAATGTCATGTTATGACTTCTGTTTTTCCTATTAACAACGCCATGTCTTGTTGTAAGCATACTTTGACTTCTCATTGTAAATAAACTTCTAGGTTATTGATTCCTTTTTCAGTACTTAGTGTCAGCTTCTCATATTTCATTGCAATTGGTTTCAGCATTGAGAGGAATTGTGTGTTTAGAGTCAGCGTGTATGATATTCAGATTATTATTTATACATTCTAGAGTAGTTTCAGTTCAGGGTTTCCTTGACTTGTTGACTCTCTTGTTATTCTTTTTGCCTTCCTTCTTTCAGTTATTGTATTTGAACTGAAATACACCTTGTATGAGTTGACAAATACCAAAAGTTGCATGCCATGATGTATTAAGGCCGGTTAGCATGAAAAACCAAATAGCATCCACATATTGGAATTTAGAATAGGTAGAAGAAAAGCCAATCACAAATATTCTCAGTTTACCGTCACTTCTTAACTACTAAATTTTATCATGGAATTGTTGCCAATCTGAACTTTTGTGGCTCATTCTAACTTCTCACTATCATAGCTGTTGAGTGGTTGTATGGTCATAAGAACATAAAGATGTTTTAAGCAAATAAATTGAAGGCCTTTATCATCTATTTCAATCTTGTATAGTATATACGGGGATACTTCTCAAGCAGGCATAGTAAGAGGATAAAAATGGAACCTAGGGGGTGTAAAAAACCTGGATATCTTATCAGGAACGTTGAAGAGTTTTATAAGACCAACATGGCTGCTGAGATTTGTATGCTTAGGTCTTCCATATATATATGCTAGTTATCTGAGAGATGTGACTGTTCATTATCTGTTAAGTAAATAAGAAAGAAACATGGTAAATTTGACTATTTAGGATTGAATAGTTGGAGTCCTCACAAATATTTTGTTTCTTTACTTGGGTAAGACAGCTTTTTCTTTAGTTAGGTTCTGGTTTATTCTAGTTTTATAATATTTTATTGGTTCTTGCATGGAGTTCCATCTCAGGTTGTGCTTACTAACTTGTAAAATTCTTCAAATAATTTGAAAGTAGAAGTTTCTATCATATGGTTTGAGTTGCAATTTGATTTGCAAGTGTATTTGCAATGACTGGTCTGGTTTTCAGATTCTGTTGCATGATTAAAGTGGGGGTGTAGACTGTAGAGAGCATGTGAAGGGGACATTCAAGTTAGACATCAGTCCGTTTTAATTGATATCGTGTTCGCAGGGTTGGAGGGCATTCTTTGAGGAACCAGTCATGTTAATAGCCTTTGTCTTGTTAGGAAGGAATCTTGAACAGAGAGCAAAAATCAAAGCAACCAGTGATATGACTGGACTTCTTAGTAGTTTGCCCTCACAAGCTCGTCTTATGGTTGATGGTTCAATTGTTGAAGTTCCTTGTAGCAGTCTCTCTGTTGGTGACCAAATTGTTGTACTGCCAGGAGTAAGTAAATTGGACTCGTGCTTTATTCTGTTAGCATCTCGTATCTTAGTGCTTTCCTGTTTGGTGTGTCTGATGTTTACTGTTTATAATTTTGTTATTCATGTTCACTATTTATTACTTCTATTAGCAAAGAGTGTTGTTCCTTCTTAGGACATACGAGTTATGTTGCTGCTTTCTTTACTTTCTAAATTTAGGATGCTATATTACTATTACTGATTTTCACTGTGATCCATTCAATATATTGAAGTGCTAAACAGTTTCATGAATTTTCTTTTATTGTAGCAGACTTTGTTATTTCTTGACAAATATTCTTGTTTTCTTCTAGGACCGTGTTCCTGCAGATGGAATAGTCAGAGCTGGTAGAAGCACGATTGATGAGTCAAGTTTTACTGGGGAGCCAATGCCAGTAACCAAAGAACCAGGGGTATTGCTCTTCAGTTGTAACTATTCTTATTTTTTGTAGATCCAGATGATATCTATAACCATGTTTAGTACGTGTATGGTTTTAAATTTGCCATCTTCATTCCCTCCTCACGGCAAAAAAATTTCCTTCTCTATCTCTTCCTCCTCTTTCTACCTGATTCACTATTCATCTTTGAATTGCATCATCTAATGTCAATCACTCAGTCCCTAGTATTTATACTGGCCTCCTTTCATCATATTATACCAAATTGAAACTTATGTTTGTGCTAGAGTCAAGTTGCAGCTGGAAGCATCAACCTTAATGGAACTCTTACAATTGAAGTGCGGAGACCTGGTGGTGAGACTGCAATGGGAGACATTGTTCGTTTGGTGGAAGAAGCACAGAGCAGGGAAGCTCCAGTGCAGAGGTTGGCTGACAAGGTTCTTCAATTTGTTCCCTATATTTTTTGCAGAACTTATTTCATCTTCAATGGGATAAAGGGATCTTTTGGTAGATACATTAAAAATACATTCTTGATGGAATCACTGTTCACATGGATTGCTTAGTGGTGGAAAATAGGGCACTAGTCTTATCTGCTCTCCAGTGTGACCTCAGATACTAAATGGTTTTAGAACACCACCTCCCCCCAGGTTGAATAACTCTGTTAGGCTACTTTCTACTTACAGACATGGTAATCTTTCTTCTATTCAACATGATTTTCTTCAGCCTTTCAGCTCCAAACTAAAGAAGTTATTCCAGAAAGCATATCATGTCTGGATAAAATTTTGAATGATGCATATTTCAAGTTTATAATGGAACAGTAAAATTTTTCTTTTTCCTACAGCAGTTTCACACGACCTTTATTCTTGCATGCATGTAGCTTTATACATGGTTGAAAAATTCTGGTTGATTATGATCTCCATGGTTTAAAAGTTAAAAAACTCTGTTGAAGTGAGGAGCTGTTGATGTGAAAGGTGACTTAATTCCTCCCCCCTTTTCTTTTGTCCTTTTCCTAGCTCAATAGGAAGAAATGAAATAATCAATCAACATAATAGAGTTGTATCCTTGTATCTTGTTCTTAATTAATGGGTGTAACAAGAAAGAAAAAGAACCATGACATTTACTTTTGGTGGAAAGTAAATTTAACTTTCTTCAAAAAAAAATTTGGAATGCCAGGTGGCTGGACACTTCACTTATGGAGTTATGGCTCTCTCTGCTGCTACCTTTATGTTCTGGAATCTGTTTGGTGCACGAGTTATTCCAGCTTCTATTTATCAAGGAAGTGCAGTTTCACTTGCCCTGCAGCTTTCCTGTAGTGTTCTGGTATGATACATGGAAATCTACATCCATATTGAACGATCTTTGTGTGTGCATTATATAACTAGAAAGTGAAAAAAAAAAAAAAAAAAAGAACAAAAGAACAGTTCACATATTATCTGATTGAGAAAAAAAATATGATGAATTGGTTGATATTACTTCTTCAAAGTGTCATCTAGTTGTTGCTTAATGTGGATGTTTTGGCATCCATTTTGATATACTCTAGAATTATATTAGTAACTTCCATTTTATTTTCTTTCTTAACTTTTTAGTCAGTTTCATTGAACCTTTATCTGTTGACATAGGTTGTTGCATGTCCATGTGCCCTGGGTTTAGCCACCCCTACAGCTATGCTGGTAACCCTTGTTTCACCATTTTACACCATGTTAGACTAGTGACATAGTTGAAGTTATAGTTAATATTGTTTTATGGCCTATATTTGGTATTTTCAGGTCGGAACTTCATTAGGGGCAACAAGAGGATTGCTTTTGCGTGGTGGAAATATTTTAGAGAAATTTTCTTTGGTGAATGTATTTATATTTGACAAAACGGGAACCCTTACTATTGGCAGACCTGTTGTGACAAAGGTTGTAACTCCAAGTGGCATGGATCATAGTGATTCCAGGTTGAGTGGTTTCTGAAACTTTAACATTAAATGGCTCATATTGAACTTTCTGGAGTGGAACTATCAGTGATCTAGTCTATTTAATCTAAAATTATCTTTACGTATATTTTTGTCTCGTTTTTCTTCATGAACTGCCGATGTTGCTATCCAAAGATATATTTTCTTGTGGATTGATTCTTATTCTGTCCATGTTTTTCATGTTTAATGATGAATATTTTAGGAGGTCAATAAAACTTGAGTCTTCATTCAACCGTCAGTTTTGCTGTTTTTTTGCAAAAGGAAAACCAAAACATATAAAAGCAAAAGATAAATTTTAGGGAGTTCAAAATTTAAAAACCGACTTTTAGTGATGAGAAAAGGCATGGTTTTACTTCTATTTGGAACTATTTTATTTATATTGGTTTATTTTTTGCTTTTTAACTATTCTTTATATTATGATTTTTCTATTTGCTCTTTCCTTTTAGCAAAATATGAGAAACAATAAAAAAAAGTGTGAAGGATATGTAGCCTAAATAAGATGGTACAGTCCTAGCTCATAAAATTTATGTGTATGTGCCGTCCTGGCTCTATACTGTTATAAGTTCTTCAGTCTGGAAGTGTAATATTTGCTAAAAGACCAGTTTATGAATCCATGATATGAAATTAATTGAGAATGGATAATTTTGATGGTTCATCCACACTATGGCTGGATAGAAGATATCCTTGGTGCAAGTCCCGGTTTAAAGTTGGCAAGTATTATGCTAACAAAAATGCGTGCAGCTTTTGCCAGGTTATACATTTTTTATGATGATAAAATGTGTGCTTTGGTGCAGACAACATTTCGATGGTAGTTGGTCGGAAGATGATGTTCTTAAGTTAGCTGCCGCTGTAGAATCAAATACCATTCACCCAGTTGGTAAAGCAATTGTGGAAGCTGCCCAGGCTGTGAAAAGTACAAACATAAAGGTGCTTATCTTTTTTTTCCCCTTATCTTTGATATAGGCTTCTGTTTAGGTATAAATTTAATCCTTCCTTTGATACACAAATATGCAATAAGAAACGCAAAAATTTATACTAAAGAACAAATAACTGTGACTTAGCATTCAATATTACTGCTCTTTCCTGTCATTTTCAATCAGCAATGAAAATTCCTTTTCTTCTTTTTGAGCTTTCAAGCTCAACTTACATTGACAGTTCTTAGTTTTCTGGAAACATCCATGTTCATTAAATCTGCTTGGACAGTGATGATGCCCTTTCCATTTATCTATTGGCTGTGATTTTCATGCAAAAGGCTTTCTTGCAGGTGGTGGATGGCACATTTGTTGAGGAACCTGGATCCGGCGCCGTAGCTGTCATTGATGATAAAACAGTGTCAGTTGGGACATTAGAGTGGGTTCAGAGGTAGTGTATTCTCTGTGTGTGTGTTTTCAGTTATTACATAATATACTAGTAAATGTGATCTGTAAGAGCAATTTCATTTAGCAGAAATTCATCTTTATTTTTAAAAAATTTGAGGGAATGATTAGGTCTGACATAGGGATCATCAGGTAATTTCTGTCTGACATAGGAGTTTATTTTCTGCAGGCATGGTGTTGGCGATAGTTTGCTTTTGGAAACAGATGAGGAGCTTAGGAATAAATCTGTGGTTTATGTTGGAGTGAATAATAAGCTCGCTGGTCTTATTTATTTTGAGGATCAGATCAGAGAAGATGCCAGGCACGTTGTTGATTCTTTGCATAGGCAAGGAATCAGTGTGTACATGCTTTCTGGGGACAAAAGGAGCACTGCTGAGTATGTTGCATCAATTGTTGGAATCCCAAAGGATAAGGTAAGTTTTCTCCCGATGATTGAACGCATTATCCATATAGGTTAGTATTTAGTATGAAATATTAGTTGCCTTTATGTCGCCGCTTACCCATGGGGATTTATAATTTTTAATATATTCTAATTTTTTAATTATGAATATTAAATTTATGATAATAATTTAAGGTTGATTAATTTTATTAAACTTATTTCTGTGGCATGTTTGGGATAATCATTTTAAATATGGGTTAAATTAGGATAGTAAATGAAACTCTAGATAAACTTACAAAATAACTAATTTAATATTTTTTTTAAAAAGTTTTAGAAAAATTACCAACAAATTATGTATAGATTAAATATATGACCATTAATAATATTATTTTTGTTATTGTTAAAATTAAATTTATGATCATTTATAAAAATATTTGTTTTGAATATTTATTTTAATTTTAATTTTAATTTTTTTTTGGATTGAGTAATGGTCAAATACTAATAACTCCATTAAATTCGTTATTTAAATTTTATTTTTGTAAGGATTTTTTTCAGTTTTTTTTTTTTTTAAATTTTGCTTGTAGAATTAAAAAGTTTTAAGTGGAAATTGATAGGATAATAATCCTAGAAACATGAATAAAACAATTTGCAAGCAAATCAAATATGGATTTAAACGAACTTGGAAGTAGATGCATGAAGAAAAACATTTCTATACTTGATTCAAAATTAAAAAAAAAAATAAGTAGTTAAATATTTGTTTTACTTGAGACATGCTAATATTAAATCAATCCGCTGGTCAACATCTAAACTAATAGCTTTAAATACATTATTTCACAATAAAATAAAGATGTCATTTTCATATAAATTCATAATAATAAATATATAATATTTTAGAAAAAAAAATGAACATGAATATATAATCTCTCTCTCTCTCTCTCTCTCTCTCTCTCTAGTTTAATTATGTCCCTATCTCCGTACTCTTTCAAATTTTTTAAATTTTTTAAATTTAGTCTTCTACTTTAATTTTAGGAATTTAACCCCTCTACTTGACTGATTTAAAAATTAAAATCAAATTGACAACAGTTTTATTAGACTTCTATTAATTTTGAATATGTGGCATTTTAATATTCAAAAGTTTGTTTAAAAAAATAAATTTTTAAGTGATCATAAACATATTCAAAGTTAATAGATATCAATTAACTAGGTTGTCAGTAACTTTATTTCTTAAATAAAAAAAGTAGATGGACTACATTCTTGAAATTAGAAGCAAGTAAAAGGACTAAATCCTTCAAATTAAAAGTAAAGAGACTAAATTTTAAAAGTTTGAAAAGTGCAAGGATTGACAGATAATTGTACCTTTTTCCTCTCTTTCTTTCTCTCCCAACTCCAACCAAAACCAACAAAAAAAAGCTCCTAATGTGTCATCATTTGGAACCCACACTTCTACAGTACTCCAATGTTTCTTCATTTTATATATAGTTGTAGATGTTAGTTTTTGAGCTCTGCATGAGAAAGAGATGGTTAGAGCTACTTGGGTTGTATTGGTTTTAAGAACTCATTTTTGAAGTTAAACGTGTCCTGACTCGCATTAAGAATTACTGTTTAACATATATGTAAACAAACTACTAGCCATTATGAATTCTAAATCAATTTATCATAGGTCCAACACTTTGTAAATGAGCTAAAGCTTTAGATTTATGGACTATATTTACTATCAGAAGAAATTTGCTTTGTTTAGTCCAGGAAGAGAAAGAATCAAGAAAGGAGGTGGGAGGTGGTTGGGGTTTATGTTGGTAGCATTAGTTGGCAGAAATTTATAGAAGAATAACAAGATAAAAAGCAGATGCAACATAAGAATCCATGCTTGGTGAAGGATTAGATAACTTTCTCAATCTGCAATATTTTGTTCCTAGCTTAAAAGAAAAAAGAGGCAATATGTTAAATGAACATTATCCTTACTTTCCCTTTTTACAAAATTTATAGTGACCATCTAGAGCATTCAGACACTAAATCTAGCTTGATTAGATACTAAATGTGGTGCTATATGGTTTCCAGGTGCTCTCTCAAGTTAAACCAGATGAAAAGAGGAAGTTTGTAAGTGAACTTCAGGAGAATCAAAATGTGGTTGCTATGGTTGGCGATGGAATCAATGATGCTGCTGCATTGGCTTCAGCACATATTGGAGTTGCCATGGGTGGTGGTGTTGGTGCTGCAAGTGAAGTATCTTCTATTGTATTGATGGGCAACCGACTGTCACAGGTATCGTCTTAAACTAAATTGTGTACCAAATGGTCGAAATAAATTTTTTTCTTATTTTAATAGTTGAATCCGTCTAATTCCTTTTCAGTTAATGAATTAAATTTTTATTTAGGGTGAACACATATGCGTACAAAAAGGTCACTTAATTTTATTCTGTCAAACATATTCTTTCTATATGCAACTTGGTGCAAGCATTTCAAGCATATTGGCTATGTCTATCACAATTCTGGCAGGCCTTAAAAATGGGGAATGAACGCAGTAGTATATGATGAAGTATATTTTGTGAATTCAGTTGCCTTTTCTCCTATCAACTCCATATTGACTCAATTTATCTTCATGCAGTTGCTTGATGCCTTGGCGCTAAGCCAGCTAACAATGAAAACTGTGAAGCAAAATCTTTGGTGGGCTTTTGCATACAACATTGTAAGCTTTCATCTTTGCTTATGGCTCTCTTTCTTGCAAAGCAAGCAATTAATGAACTTCGATGGCAAGTGGTTGCCGCCTCTTGTAGCATTGTTGTTACCAGAAACAAATTTATACCAACCCTTTATATCTCGCGACTTCTTTTCTGTAGAAGTTATCTGTAAATATTGGGTGTGCCTGAGCCTGACCGAAAGGCAAAACCCAGTTTGTTCCTTCTAATAATTCACTTTGATTTTACTTCTTTATGTGAACATCTGATACTGCTTTGGTTTTTACTAATATAGGTTGGAATTCCAATTGCCGCTGGAACATTACTGCCCCTTACGGGGACAATGCTAACGCCATCAATTGCCGGAGCCCTTATGGGTCTGAGTTCTATTGGGGTGGTAACAAATTCGCTGCTCTTAAGATTCAGATTTTCCTTACAACAGCAACAAGCTTACAGATCATCACTGCAACTGCAACCGCCACCCCAAGCTGTGGTTGATATCAACAATGATCTTGCGGAGGATGTTCAAAAGCAAAATTGAAGAAGCCTGATTCTGTAACATAGCTAAGAATATATTCTGCCTCTTATAGATGGAATGAGCTACAACTGCAGAAATGTTAGAAATTAAGGGACCCGACCCTTTTTCCTCACTTACATTCAAATAAGTTAAAACCTTTTCGGCTGATAATTTGTAAACAACTCATTGACCCCTTTATTTCTTTTTTCTTATAGTGTATTTTCATCTTGCTGGTGATTGAATTTTTTAATTTAATTTTTGTTTATAATTTGAATATCACTGTTTAAAATCAAAATCAAATTTTATTATTAAAGATTTGGTTAAAAACCTAATAGAAAGTAGTTTTTACATATTGAATCCGGATATGTAGGGATACAAATCTTTTGAAAAAAAGTATGAATGACAGATAACTGTAAATTTTGTTTAAATAGTATATTTTCAATCAGTAGAGAACTCTAAAATTAGCAAAAAAGAAAAAAAATTTGATGGGATCAATCTTAGATTGATGTCCCCTTCCTTTCAGTCTATGGTCTTGTACCATAAACTGTTAATGGCACTACAAGAAATTATAGAAATTTGTGAATTCTGCTGTGATTAATACATTGGTTGGGTAAATTGTGTGTTGATTTGATTATCAAGGGTGTTCATTATTTCAAGTGTGGTTTGAGTTTGAGTTGTATCAGTCACATTGTTATTATGGCTTTAGCCTCTTCTTGTAATTCAAAAAAAACAGAAAAATACATTGGTTGGGTAGGTTGTAGGTCGGTGTGCTTGGATGTTACTGCTAATATGCAATGGGCATATGAGTGGTGTTTAGACGTCTAAACTCTACTCTCAAAAAATTTTTCGCACCTGAAAGCATGGTGCAGTACCAATGCACTGATGTGGCCACACCGATTTGAGGTCCACCATGCACTCTAAAGGGCACAAATGGAGAAAGGATGGCAATACATCCATAATTTCATATACTTAAGTATGTAACATAGGATTTCAATCGCACCCCTTGAATTAAATGAAGACAAGGGGAGATGATAGTACATGCTAGGTTTCATTGGGTATTTCACTTCATTCTCATAATATTCTCTAACTATAATATATTTCATATATCCAGAGTGAGATTAAGAGGTTTTTGCAGTCCTGTATGGCCTGGAAAGTAGAAAAGGTAAGGACACTAAACATGCAGGGAAAGAAGAGAAGAGGAAGCCACTTGATTGCTACACCAAGTTACAGCAAGGCTTAATGTTTTCACTGAAGAAGAACCCATTTCTCCTTGCTTCTTATCCCTGTTAGTGCTAATCCAATACAAGTTAATATCTACAGCTGTCAGGTCTAACTAATCACAATTGTTTGCTTTCTTTTCCTTTTGTAAGGGTTCCCCACAGGAGCAACTGGCCACCATATGTGCCTCCCCAATATAAAGCAGACAATCTACCGAAGCCAAAGGCGATCTTTGCGGATAGCCTATTAATAATAGCCTTTTTCCGGTTCTTTTAGTTTCTTTTTATGGGAGAAACAAAAGGTCTCAACGTTGGCAGGAGCTTATACCAGATCAAGACAATGCTGCCAATTAGGCACATGGCAGTACCACATTAGTAAAATAATACATAGCTATTGGTGACAGTAGCACAAACTAATTAATTAGGTTTGGGTGGTGTAGTTGGTTATCACGCTAGTCTCACACACTAGAGGTCCCCGGTTCGAACCCGGGCTCAGACAGACTTCGTATCCTTCAACCATTTTTCCCAGTTTTGCAATTTATGAAACCAAAGAGAAGAAAAATATATATGGTAGCTGAGAAAATGCCAACAGTGTAAGCCATACTCTGCAATTATTATCGTTAATACAATTCATCGTGGTCCTCAAATTATACAAAAACATAGATAAATATGATTCAAGTTTGCATCAAGCACGAACCTTTTAAAGAATCTTCACGATCCGCAACATGAAGTCTTAATGATAACCAAGAGGAGCAGGCGCTTCTTTCAATTCCTTTCCCGCAAAATGAATATCCTGCTTATAACAACATTGAAACCACCCACATATATCACAATCAAGTCCCCAAAAACAATGTATGAAACTGTTAAGAGGCAAATATGATGGCAAGAAGCATTGATATATAGTGAGGGAAAGTAATACGTACAGAAGCGAAATGGTTTACGTCCCTATGGTGAGCTTCATCAGCACGAATCACAGTTATAACCTCCTTCAGCCTAGCATCTTTAGGCAATCTCCAATAATCTATTGCAATGGCAGGGGCTGGTACATTCTCAATCGCACCACTATCAATGTCCTTCAAAAACTCTGTATATGAGTGAATGGCTTCCTCCTCCAAATACCCAACAATTCTATGTGCCAATTTGGGTGAAAGCATATACAGAACAAAGAAAGCATTGAAGAAGACACCCTGCACAGTTAGAACAAGGAGCCTTTCATACCACTTGGGTTTCACAAGCTCCACCATTGTCATTAAATGCATCCTCTCGTTCTCTGCTTCTTCAAGCAACGCTTTGATCCAACCACCACTTTGTTGGAACTTACGGAGAGATTTCAAATGCAGAAGCATCCCTCCAACCATTCCAGGGACGGCCGCTACTGTTTCCAGCATCACAGCTCGAGAGCCGTATCGTCTCTGCGTTTCAAGAAAGCCATATATAAAGTCCATTGTCACCGTTATTGTTGCAACAATATGTAAGTCGCGAGTTCGAGCATGCCACTATGAATAGTTCAGGATTTGTATAAGAAATATCAAAATAATTAGAAATAGGTCAAAAAAAAAAAAAAAGAAAGAAAAGAAAAGGGAAACCTGGAAGAATATATCTGTAGGAAGGCGAAGGAGTTTGACAGTCCTGAAAGCGAATTTATCAACGAAGTTCTTTGGGACATGACGCTTTTTCAAGTCAATTGACAGCTCTGCGCTGTAAGTTTCCCATGGCTACATTAGGAGTGCAAACAAACAGACGTCAAAGCTAAGGAGTAATGGAAATTACTCAAACGAATCTCTAAATCTTTCAGATCAGCTTTATATGAAATAATAATAATTTAAAATGATTTAACAGAACATAATAAGGAGTTCATTTCTCAATTCTGCAACATGTAAATGTTTAAGTAAAGCTGAATTACTCTTTGACTAACACGAAGTTATTCATTTTAAATCTTTAAATTATCCGCTAATAATTTTTAAAAAATGTAAAGAACAGAGCAACTATACGTTGTTACACAACAAGAATAAATCAAGTTTAACGTTAATGGAGAAGGCGGTAAATAGAACAGAAGAAGATAATAAACCGCTAATTATCATGAAACGAGATTTGAAATTGAAACTACGGAAAAAAGATAAAATGGTACCATGAAACAATTCCAGGGCCAGTCGGTGCCGTCCGGTCTGGTGATCTTAGGTCTAGAAATCCCCCAATAACTTAACGCCAACGAATCCTTTCCCTTGGTCTCTTCCGTCACCGAGTTCTCCATTTTCTCTTCCCTTCCAGACGACGCCTTTTCCACAGAAGCAGGAGTAGAGCTCATCATCCTTCTCCATTCAAATCTTACAAGCGTCACAACGTTATGTTGTCCGCTCAACTCCAAGCTTCTCCCAACTATGGCGGAGCTGCAAACGTGACCGTTGCTGATGCTTCGGCCATTGCTCAAGTGGCTCTGTATCACCGACCTTATTACAAAACGATTCATTTCCTTCTCTCAATTTTTTGGCTTCGTTTTATTATTATTATGAATTTGTGGGAATCGAATAAAAGCGTGGAGGTTATATAATATGGAGCGAAGAAGGGGAAATAGTTTATGTTAGTGAGCTTCATACTCAGATCAGATATTTGAAAAAGCGTCAACCTATTATCACGTTCATGTACACCACATTTCTGGCGAGCTGCCAATTTGTTGTCGAGAAACAATAATTGCCGCCAAATACTTGTTTATTATTATTATTATATAAAAAGCCTCCATTAAATTCATAAATGACCCCTAAAAAATATTTCATACCTGAAATTGAAATCACTAAATGCTAATGAAAGTGTATATCCGCAAAAACAAAGGTAAGACCAAGGAGACCAAACGCAGTATTCAGGTCGAGTCGTTTGGGCGGGGGGGGGGGGGGGGGTTAGTAAACATTGCTCGTCTCGACAATGTGTCGCAATCAGAGGTAAACTCCGACGCCTCCCTCAATTTACCATTTAAACAGGTATATTTCCTGATTCTCTGGGTTTTGCATTACGATGATGAATGTTATTTGGAGATTATTCATGGGGCGAAATTGAATGCTTCATTCGCCATCATCGGTACCGGTGAGTTACTGGTGGGGTAATATTACGTCGGCTATGATATTGGAGTCTCAAATGCTGATTTCGTCGAAGTTCTTGCGTTTGAATCTGCTAAACAAAAATGGATTCAATTGGCACGAAAATTAACGATATCGACGCTATTATCAGTTTTAACATAAGTCCATTCACCCCTTCATTCTACATTGTACCACGTCTAGTGCGTTTCGTGTGACCATCACTGGTAGCAGCGCAAAGGCTGCTTCATCAACCCTGAATCTCTTTTTTTAAATCGTGACTGTCCGTAACGGCTCTCCTTTGGTTAGTTTTACAAATAGTTCGGTATATCCAATTTGACGGCATCTGTCTGGGTGGTGTAGTTGGTTATCACGCTAGTCTCACACACTAGAGGTCCCCGGTTCGAACCCGGGCTTAGACAAGGGTTTTTTTTTTATATATATATGTCTCAATGATAAGCAAGAGGAGCAGGCCCCTCTCTCAATTCCTTTCCCTGAAAATGAATATCCTGCACACAACAATATTGAACCCAGCGCAAAATAAGCATTAATAACAGCATATTATTCCAATGGAAAAATTATTATTAAATGAAAGATAATGAGAAAGACGGAAAGTAATACGTACAGAAGCAAAATGGAGCACGAATCACAGTTATGACATCCTTCAACGTGGCGTCTTTAGGCAACCTCCAGTAATCTATTGCAATGGCGGGGGCTGCAACATTCTCAATCGCACCACTATCAGTATCAATGTCCTTCAAAAACTGTGTATATGAGTGAATGGCTTCCTCCTCCAAATACCCAACAATTCTATGTGCCAATTTTGGTGAAAGCACGTACAGAACAAAGAAGGCATTAAAGAAGACTCCCTGCACGGTTATAACAAGGAGCCTTTCGTGCCACTTGGGTTTAACCATTGTCATTAAATGCATCCTCTCGTTCTCTGCTTCTTCAAGCAAGGCTTTGATCCAACCACCACTTTGCTGGAATTTACGGAGAGATTTCAGGTGCAGAAGCATGCCCCCAACCATACCAGGGACGGCCGCTACTGTTTCCAGCATCAGAGCTTAACAGCCATATCGTCTCTGCATTTCAAGAAAACCATACATCCAATACCAAAATAGTTAAACGAAAGCTTTCAAAATTAGGTCAAGACAACTACGGATCTAAACAAGTGTTGGCGTATACAAATGTAAATGTCAAATGCGAGAAGAACGCATGAAAAGTTGAATTGAAGGAGCTATCTGTAGGAACGCGAAGGAGTTTGACCGTCATGTAAGCGAATTTGTAAAACGATTTATTAATATGAATTTGTGGAAATCGAATAAAACGTGTGGAGGTTATATAATATGGAGCGAAGAAGGTAGAGAAGCGGATATAGTTTATGTTAGTGAGCTTCGTATACAGATCAGATATTTGAAAAAACGTCAACCGATTATGACGTTAATGTACACCACATTTCTACCGAGCTGCCAGTTTGTTGTTGAGAAACAATAATTGCCGTCAAATAACTGTTTTTCTTTTAAAACCGAGCTACTAGGCATCGATATGTAATTACATAAAATAAACATAATTTAATTAATAAATATACACAAAATATGACAAATATATACAAATATTAAACAAAAGTGTTCATACACATGCCAAATTCCGGCAAAGTTGCGTGTGGTTTTAATATGATACATATTTTGATATTATTTGTTTTAAATCATTTGTATTTTATAATTGAATAATTCGAATTCATCTAAATTTATATAATTTTTTATTGTTTTTCTATTGGATATTTAACACTGAATTTTTTGTTAAGTCTAATTAATATTTTTTTACTATTAAACAGTACAAATAAATAATACACCACGTTTAAAACCTAATTTATGCAATTTTGTATTGAAACTTAGTATTACTTTACTCCATATATAAGTTTTTCCCCCGAAAAAATTATATCTGAAACTCAAATCACTAAATGCAAATGGAAGTGCATATCAGCAAAACAAAGGTAACATCAAGGAGACCAAACGCGGTATTTAAGTATGGGCGAAGTCAGAAATTTTTTTTAAGAGGAGCCGAAATAAATTATAATTTTTTAAAAGATTAAAAATGATTAAATCAAAATTTTATCATTTTTAGGGGAGCCAATATGAAATTATAACTTTATTAATTTAAGATTTTAAAAAATTTAAAAAATTTAAAAAAAAAAATTTACAGAGTTCGGGGCACCTGCCACCCCTCCCCAAATTTGCCCCTGTGTTCAGGTCGGGTCGTTTGCGGGAGGGGGGTTAGTAAACATTGGAAAAGTCTAAATATCACCTCTGGCCCTACCTTCGCGTTGTCAACCTAATCCTTTGAATCACTGCTCGTCTACATAATGTGTCGCAATCTGAGGTAAACTCCGACGCGTCCCTCAATTTACCCCTATTTACCAGTTAGACAGGTATATTTTCTGTCTCCTGATTCTCTGAGTTTTGCATTACGATGATGAATATTATTTGGAGATTACTCATGGGACGAAATTGAATGCTTCATTCGTCATCATCAGTACTGGTGGGGTAATAATATGTCGGCTATGATGTTTGAGTCTCAAAGGCTATTTTCGTATAAATTCTTCCGTCTGATTCTGCTAAATAAAACTGAGTTTCAATTTGCATGAAAATTAACGTTATCGGCACTATCATCTGTTTTAACACAAGTCCATTCACGCCTTCATTGTACATTGCACGTCTAGTGCATTGCCTGTTAACACCACTGGTAGCAGCGCAAAGGCTGCTTCATCAACGCTGAATGTCTTTTTTAAAATCGTCACTGTCCGTAACGGCTCTGCATTGGTTTAGTTTTACAAATGTAATAAAATTTATTTCATTTTGGAAACATCTGTCTGGATGGTGTAGTTGGTTATCACGCTAGTCTCACACACTAGAGGTCCCCGGTTCGAGCCCGGGTTCAGACAATCAGTTTTTTCATTTTTCATAAGAAACACCAGAAAAGAGAAGGATGATACGGTGTTAAGACACTGTCAAATACTCTACAATTATAGTGGTCACTGGATATTGGAAAATTTATCATATTAACCGTGGTCCAGTCGTCCATACATAAACAAAATGTAACGTAATTTTAGTATTCATCAAGCAAGAATCTCAGACAGATTCTACACAATCCAATATAAGTCTCAATGATATCCAAGAGGAGCAGGCCCGTATCCTGCACACAACAACATTGAACCAAGATCACTTAACAACTCCGAATCTCTTTTCTTTTTTTGGTAAAATAAGGAGGGAAGATTACAAAGAGGTGATCATAGGTGTGTTGTAGAAATGCTTCCTTCTTCCAAATATCTTTAATCTCCACTGATGGAACCTCGAGAATATGTAGAGTTCCGTCACTCGAAAGAGTCATTTTGCTAAAGCATTTGCAACTTGATTAAACTCCCTACAAACGTGTCGCAAGGACCACATCTGTCCGTAACGGCTCTGCTTTGGTTAGTTTTACAAATGTGGTAATTAACATCTGTCTGGGTGGTGTAGTTGGTTATCACGCTAGTCTCACACACTGGAGGTCCCCGGTTCGAACCCGGGCTCAGACAATGATTTTTTTTTTTCCAATTTTCATAAGAAACACCAGAGAAGAGAAGGAAGATACGGTGGTTTTTTTCATCATTGAAGATACGGTGTTAAGATAATGTCAAATACTCTACAATTATAATGGTCACTCAATATTGGAAAAATTATCATATTAATCTTGGTCCAGTTGTCTGTCCATACAACAATATGCAAAATGTAACGTAATTCAACTATGCATCAAGCAAGAATCGCAGACAGATTCTACACGATCCAATATAAGTCTCAATGATAACCAAGAGGAGCAGGCGCCTCTCTCAATTCCTTTCCCTGAAAATGAATATCCTGCACGCAACAACATTGAACCCAGCGCAAATAAGCATTAACATCATAATCCAATCAAAAAGAATATTATTAAATAAAAGATAATGAGAAATAGGGAGATTAATACGTACAGAAGCAAAATGGTTTACATCCCTATGATGAGCTTCATCAGCACGAATCACAGTTATGACATCCTTCAACGTGGCATCTTTAGGTAACCTCCAGTAGTCTATTGCAATGGCAGGGGCTGCTACATTCTCAATTGCACCACTATCAATGTCCTTCAAAAACTCTGTATATGAATGAATGGCTTCCTCCTCCAAATAGCCAACAATTCTATGCGCCAATTTGGGTGAAAGCATATACAAAACAAAGAAGGCATTAAAGAAGACTCCCTGCACGGTTAGAACAAGGAGCCTTTCGTACCACTTGGGTTTAACAAGTTCAACCATTGTCATTAAATGCATCCTTTCGTTCTCTGCTTCTTCAAGCAAGGCTTTAATCCAACCACCACTTTGCTGGAATTTACGGAGAGATTTCAGGTGCAGAAGCATGCCCCCAACCATACCAGGGACGGCCGCCACTGTTTCCAGCATCATAGCTCGACAGCCATATCGTCTCTGCATTTCAAGAAAACCATACATCCAATACCAAAATAGTTAAACGAAAGCTTTCAAAATCATGTCAAGACACTACGGAGCTAAGCAAGTGTTGGCGTATACACATGTAAATGTCAAATGCGAGAAGAACGCATGAAAGTTGAATTGAACCAATTACAGAACAATGTAATTATGAAACGGAAAAGGTAGAAGGAAAACCTGGAAGAAGATATCTGTAGGAACGCGAAGGAGTTTGACCGTCCTGTAAGCGAATTTATCCGTGAAATTCTTTGGCTTATGGTGCTTATTCAAATCAATTGACAGGTCTGCTTTGTAAGTTTCCCATGGCTACATGAGTACAAACAAACAACAAATTATCATCAGTCAAACTAAAGAGTAATGGAAATTTCTCAAATCTTTAGAACTCATTAGATCAGTTTTATATGAAAAGAAGAAGAATAACAAGTTTAAAATCCTTCAAAAATATAAATAATGAGTTCATTTCCGCTACATGTAAATGTTTCTTTCAAGTTGAATAACTCTTTGATTTAACGAATTTATTCATTTTAATCTTTAATTTTATCCGCTAAGAAAAGCAAAGAACAGAGGAATCGTATTTTGTTTTTCTATAACATCCAAACACGACCTTAGCTTTTAATCTACAGTTACAAGTCAATTTGATCCAAGAACGAAAAGAAAAAGTAATGCAAAAAAAGGCTAAATAAATAAGAGAACTAAAGGTTTCAGAAAATTATTAAAAACAACCGAAGAAAAGTCAAGTTTAACAAAATGGAAAAGGCATCAAAAAGTAACGGATGATAATTAAATGCTCATATCTTGTAAAAATAAAATGAATTTCGAAGTTTAAAGTTTAACCTAAAGAGGAGGAT
The DNA here is from genome assembly GCA_005610355.1 of Gossypioides kirkii. NCBI lineage: Eukaryota > Viridiplantae > Streptophyta > Magnoliopsida > Malvales > Malvaceae > Gossypioides > Gossypioides kirkii. The sequence continues at coordinate 38,900,719 of CP032246.1, forward strand.
AATATGGTACCATGAAACAATTCCAAGGCCAGTCGGTGCCATCCTCTCTGATGACCTTAGGCCTTGAAATCCCCCAATAACTTGCCGCCAAAACCTCCTTTCCCTTCGTCTCTTCCGTCACCGAGTTATCCGTTTTGTCTTCCTTCTCAGATGTCGCTTTTTCCACGGAAGCAGGAGAAGAGCTCATCATCCTCCTCCATTCAAATCCTCCAAACGCCACACCGTTACGTTGTCCGCTCAACTCCAAGCTTCTTCCAATTATGGCGGACCTGTAGACTTGCCCGTTGCTCTTGCTGCTACTGCAATAGCTTCGGCCATTGATCAGGCCCCGCATCACCGACCTTACTACAAAACGATTCATTTTCTTCTGCTTTTGCGCTCTTACTGTTAAAATGCAACAAAAACATGGAGGGGTAGCGGTTATATATAATAGAGGAAGGAAGGTAGAGAAGGATCAAGATGGATTGCAGAAGGGGAAAACAGTTTACGATTCGCTGTTTCGCGGTGTATCTTTATTGATTTACTGGAGTCTTAATCTGCCGTTCCTTGGGGGGCAAGAAATTTTTTGATAAGCTCAGATTTAAAGAGGGTCAAATATGATGTGACTTTTGCAGTACAAATTGTTTCCCCGCGAATATCGCTGGAGTATGGCGGCTGCATTCAGATATATTTTTATTACTAATCAACGGCTATAATTGGAATCCTACAAATCTAAAGGATGAGATCTAATCCAATTTGTATTCTTTATTTAATTTATTAAATACTTCATAATAGCTGACGTTTATTATACCCTTTATATTTCTCAAAATTTACGTCCCTGCCACTAGAGAAAAAAATTCAAAATTTTTCTTTTTTCGAGAAAAAATTTAATTTTTTTTTGCATTGATCATCAAATAGCCGACACCCTTTTTTTTCTCGAGAAAAAAAATTCAAATTTTTTTGGTGTAGGCCATCAGATGGCCGACACCCCCCTTTTCTCAAGAAAAAAAATTCACATTTTTAGGTGTTGACCATTTTCCTCGGATTAAAAAAATAGCAAATTTTACAATTTTTTTGGTGTTGACCATGTAATGACCGACACCAACTTCCCCTCATTCTCTATAAATAGGGGGTTTAGTTTTTTTATTTTGAATTAAGTAAAAAATATTTTTCTCAAAATAACAAGAAAATGAGAGTCTTTTATTTTTTATCATTAGATTAGTGTTTTGTTTTGGAGGATAGTTGTGAAGTGTACAATCGAATTTCGGGGTTGAACTATATATTTATCATGTATTATCGGAGTTGAATTATACACTGTCATTTGAAGCAGCAAAGATATGTCTTCAGTGATAAGACGGTTTTCTGCGCCATTGAAAACTATCCGAGATACCCATCGCAGATGGACATTATCTACGTTGAAATAATTTGTTATCACAGAAAATACTGTCGAATAGCTATTCCAACGTAGATATATTGTTGCTCTATGTAGGCGCTGCGCTGTGGTAAGGCCGTAAAGGTTATGCTGTCAAAAATCGGATGACTTTTTCCGTCATTTAACAGGTAAACGAGACCGACTGCATTGTGTCTGACAAATTGAAAAAGGTTGTGTTTAACTGCAACCCGAGTAAGTTTCTCGGTACTAATGTTTGCAACTCGGTTTTCAAGCAGATAGACATTATCTATGTTTGTATTTTGTTATATCTGTAAAAATTTATTTTTTTTAAATTTCGTGTATTAATATTAACAAATAATTGTAATTTATTGTATCTGTAAATTTAATTTGTTGCATATTATTATTCAAACGCAATATTTGTATTTTTTTGTATTAAAATAATTTCGAATTATATATAAAAATATTAAATATGTTGTCAAAATGTGGGACAATAAATATTATTAACAAAGATGATATAATTTAAAAATAATAATAATTACAATATACATGAAATTAGAAAGAAAAATTAAAATATTCAAGAAATTCAAAATTAAATTTAAAATAAAAACGAAATTACAAATTAAATTTAAAAAGTAAAGGAAAAAAATCAAAATTGAGTAGATCCCGCCGACGTCCCCGGCGCTGGTGTTAATATTTTTAATATATTTTTAATTTGTAGATAATATTTATTCCTTAACATTTTCACAACAAAATATTTAATAAATCAAAATTATATTAATACGATAAAATATAAATCTTGTTGAATATTACAACAAAACAAATTAAATTTACAGATAAAATAAATTATAAATAATTGTTAATATTAATACACGGAATTTTAAATTTTGAATAATAATACAAAATAACCTACAATATCCTAAACTTGCGCAACTCATCTCAATTACATAATGTTTATCTGTTTGAATACCTGGCCAATTTCAATAAATTCTTCTAACCCTCAATTAATATGGGTCCATATTGCCTGAATACCCGGCCAAGTCATCTTGGTCGGCCGTTCGATGATAGAATTCTGTTAACCGACCTTTGATTGCATAACCTTTACGGTTATACCACATAGTTAAATTTAGCGGCAACTATATCATATACATATAGTATTTTGCTCCATGGCGCATAAAATCATCTAACCACTGAAGCCATATCTTTGTTGCTTCACACGACAGTATATAATTCAACTCCTAAAATATATGACAGTATATAGCTCAACCTCGAAATTCGATTGTACACTTCACAACTATTCTCCAAAATAAAACACTCATCTAATGATAAATAATAAAATACTCTCATTTTCTTGTTATTCTGAGAGAAATATTTCTTACTTACTTCAAAATAAAAAAATTAAACCCTATTTATAGAGAATAAAGAAAAGTTGGTGTCGGCTATTTGATGGCCAACACCAAAAAAAATTGAAATTTTCTTCTCGAGAATAGGGGTAAAAAAAATTGGATTTTTTTTCTCGAGAAAAGGGAGTGTCGGTCATTTGATGAACAACACCTAAAAAAATTTAATTTTTTTTCTCGAGAAAAGGGGGTGTCAATCATTTAATAGCCAACACAAAAAAAAATTGAATTTTTTTTTGAAACAGGGGATGTCGGCCATGCATGGCCAATACTGACAAACACAAACTTTTATGTCTGGCACCAATCATTGGCCGAGTCCTGTTCATTTCAGGTCATTTTAGTATATATTTTTGAACTTAGGTCATTTTTATAAATAATCAAAATTTTTGGAACATTTTAGTAAATTAGCCTATCTTATGGGACTTTTATTATTACGGCCACGAGTGTCTTCAACGAGCCGCTTGTATTGTTGACGTCGCGGCTCAGCATTTTAGTGATAAGTGTCAGATTCCTAGGAAGATATCTGAAAATCCTTGCAACCTGAGCTGACGTTTGCTGTCCAGAAAAATAAGTGACGCAAAATTACTGAAAATTAGATGGTTAAAAAAAGCTTCATAACTTTTATGGGTTAATATCACGATTAACCCCTGAATCTTATGGAAACGTGTAATATGATACTTACGAATTGCAATTTAATGCCTGCACTATAAGGACAAAGCTATTTTCATGCATGATTCATTTTGTTCAATATCGCTCGAGTGTGGTAGCTATACATTGCATATAAAAAAGTAACTTTGCAAAAGATATATATGTTTATAGTTGCATAATAAGGTTAAATGATATAAAAAAGTAATAATATTCTAAAAATATGTTATTTCAATTCGCAGACATTAAAGCACAAATAATGATAGAAAGGACAAAATAAACAAAGAATAACGTTATTATAATTCATGAATTAGGAGGAAAAGTAAGAACAAAATAAACAAAGAATAATGTAATTATAATTCACATATAACAACAAATAATTTCAAGGGTGCTCGATAAATAGAGTTTTAAGCTTTTTTTAGTTGATTTAAACAGATATGATGGATTGGGTAGTTAAAATCTCTAATTGTAGTATTTAGTGAATGAAGATTTGCAAGAGTTTATTGAGCTAAAACTTCTAAAATAAAAAAGGTATGGATGAGCAACTTTTTCACAACTGATTGGAAATGAGATATGTGGAATGACATATTTGATCATGCTTGCTCAAAAACTACTTCATTTGCCACATGCTCTCAAACCTAATAGAGGTGTCAAGATATGAATAGCTTCCATCCTAAAAAAATATTCACCGATTAATTTATGTACTCCTAATTTATTTTCATAGTAGATGCTTTAATTCCTTGGTAATAATGTTTTATTTCAATAATTTCACTCAATAAAGACAAAAATATTATAAACAAATAAAAAAACTTAACAATAAAATGTGTCATGCCCTTATTTGTCATTTTACACATATCAACTTTCAACTATCAATTAAGTAATTTATCATGCACTTTTAAATAAATAGTTAATAGAATCAGTTGATCAAATTAGTTAATAGAATCAATTGGTCAAATTAAATTATTTTGAGTTTGACTCAAACTTTGAATATTGAAGTTTGAGTTTGATCCCTTTATAAACAATTTAAAAAAACTTTAAACCTAATATTTTTATCCACATATTACTTGGAGTACGAAACTAAGGGGTCATAAAACATTCATTGTAGCTAGTGCATGCAAAAAGAATTGGGATAGAAGTAGAGTTGTTCATAGGTTGAGTTATTTATTCAGATCCGAAGATTCGCTTGAAATTTGAAAGAGTTTGGGTAAAAATATTACGCTTGAAAAATGGGTTTGGATAATAAAAATTAGGCCCATTTAAAATATGGTCTGAGTTCAAGCTTAAACATTCAATATCTGAACCAAGCTCAACCCGTTTTTAAGTTTATAATATTTTATGTTATGTTATTTTTATATATTATGCAATTTAGAACACATTAAAAAAATAAAGCTATATTAAATAGATGTTACTACTCTAATGTAAACATTACAACAATATTAAGATGACTTTATAAAAAATTTTAATAAATAAAAAATGTATAAAATTATTAAATAGTAATATAATAATATAATATAAATATTAAAAAATAAAAATAATATAGGTGAACCTAAAATGGACTTGGATTAATCTATTGCAAATATAGGTGGATTTGAAAAAAAATTTAAGTTCAGATTTTGGGCTGAGCCGAACTTGAGTAAATATAAAATATGTTAATATCATATTTAGATCCGATCCGACCTCTAATTAAAAAAAAATATAGTAAAAGTACAATATATTAGTATGTGATAAAAGGTTGTACGTTTTAATTTTATCTGAATCACAAATTATTTGGATTTCATTCGGTTTTTATTTTTGTTATGATTTGATTTTAGATTTTTTTTTTAAAAAAAAAAGCAAAGATTTTAATTCAATTATTGTCCTTGAAAAAATCATATAAAGAGGCTCCATGGTAGAGGGGAAATCTTGTTGCGTATATGTTTTATGGTCTTTGTCAAGCTTACTATTACTGCTACGAAAGTTAATCTAACATTATTTAATGGGTATTTGAAGATATTCTTCAAACGTGTTCCATGCAAAACATTCATGTGTCTTCTAACATAATTTCCAACATCATGGGGACATCTTAACTTTTTTTTATAGTGATGATTAAGATTATCGATATTTGTTTAAATCGACAAGAGTTTGAGTCGATAACTACATAATAAAGATAAAAAAATTACAAAAAGGGAAGAAGATAAGCTTTGGAGCATTGGAGTTGACATTCTAATAGCTCTCCTTTTACGTCAACGTTTTTGCTTAAAGAGAAGCGGAAGAGGTAGAAAATTAATAGTGAACATAGTGAAGATCTCCTAAAGACTTTTTTACCTCGTTCTTACCTCAAACGTGATAATCCTCTTAGTCTTAAGGTTCGAAGCATTACGGAATCGATTCATTCTTATGTTCTGTTGTAAAACACAATCAATGAAGTAAAATACAAGAAATAATATTCAAGTGACTAAACCGCATGCAATCGTTATCACTAAGCGAAATACAATTATTTTTTCTTTAAACCAAATATTCACGGTTGACAATATTGATTAATTTCCTCATCACAATTGTTTTTCGAATAGGTAAACAATTGGTTATAAAATGTATTTTTTTTTCTTATGAGTAAGGATTGAATCCTCAACTACATGATTAATGAATGAGGCGTAACCATCACATCATATCTTATGGTTACAATTGTTTATTGTTGGTGTTGGATTTTACTCATCAATGTAAATATCATACCACCCCAATATAACATTAAAGTACTTGTAGGGTAGAACCTTGGCTAATCTCGTTGCTAGCCTACTCGTATCTGCCCCTCACATATGAATCTTTATTCTCACTTCTCTTAAGTACATCCAAATATAAATATTCCATTAACGGTCTCGATTTTGAAATTTTAAAATATAATTTAAGTCTCTGTACTCTTTATACATTTGAAATTTAAATTTACTTTTATTAATAAGAATTTAGTCACTGTCTTTCAGATTTCAGATTTCAAATTTCAAATTCAATTATTAATTCCAACTTTTTTTGTTAAATTAATTGGTGTGGCATTTTAAAATTAAAAAAAATACTCATTCGGTAATCATATAACAAAAAATTGGTGTTATAATAAATTTAAATTTAACAAAAAAATGTTAGTTGTAATAGAGGACTAAATTTCAAATTTACAAAAATATAAAGATTTAGAGCATACTTTTTCATATTGAAAACATGGCTTTTTAAAAGTTTTGGCATATTGCTCGAAAAAACAATTTTGATTTGAGATTTGAACCTCAAAAATCTATTTTGATTTAGAAATTCAGGTTCCAAATACATAACTTGATTTGGGAATAAAATATGCTAATTAGAGTTCCAAAACCTAAATTAGGGCTTATAATCCCTAGTTTTTTAGTTCAATTATTATCCAAATTGGGTACCCTAAATTGCAAATAAATATATTTGGATGGATTTGGGCCATTGGGGCTTTGCAAAAAAAGAATTTTTTTTTGGTTCAATCTTACTATTGGATTTCGATTTGGTTCATTCATATATGAAATTGTTTTAGAGATTTATTACTCTTAATTTTCAATTACTAGAGTTTCAAGCGATTCAAAATATATTTAGAATTTGAACTTCATGTGGTGGTCTGATGGTCAGAGTATTCATCGTCTTAGATGTGGTTTGGGTCTGCGTCGCGTTAGTTGCGTTGTTGTTAGGATTTTGCTTTCCTCTTGTAATTCACCAAAAAAAATATTTAAAATTTTACATTTATTGCTATTGATTTTTTATTACCAAGGCTTTAGATGATTGAAAATAGATTGTGATTTAGAGTTTCAAGTTTGTAAGCCTTCGAAAATTTGTTAATTTATATTTTGTACTAAATGTGTTATAATAAGTTAATTAAAAAGAACTATAAAAGGAAATATTTTTTTAAGTTTTAAAAGTACAAAGACATGAAAAACAAAAGAAAAAGCAAACAAAAACCACACGAGACATTGCATACGCACATGTTGAGAGAAAAATCCATACATCATAATTACATATGATGAGAACTTGAACTCAAACAAACAATGTAAATATCTCATTAACAAATGATTTTTTTTTTAAATGTGTGATAAAAATTACTGATTTATCACCATCGAATTGGTCCATAACATATACATTTCCAAGGAGTATATGAAAAAAAATCAATATTGCCATTTACTATTCTTTTTTTTTCGCTTAGAAAAAGTTCTATTTCATTGCAAAATAGGAATAGGTTCAAAATAGAACTATTACAACATCCTAACCTAATTGAGTAGAAACACAACAAGGTCACCAAAACTGCTAGAACTCACCACTATAACCAGCAATCCACCCATTGCGATAAGATCACTGCGATAACAATGGATGTTGGACCCTCCTCAACAAAAATCTTATAACAAGGGAAGGAAAAACGCATCAAGATTAACTTAGTAAAAATCTATAGTGAGAATCGATCATAAATGGCACCCTAATTGAAACTCTGAAACTATCATCATGAGGTCTACTTGGCAAAGTTACCACATGTAGAACACTCAATCTCACGACATCACTAAACTAAAATTTAGCTATAACCCTAAAACTCCAAAATAAGAAAAACAAGAAAGGAATTTAAAGAACCAAATATAACATTTAATATTTGGTTTGGTGCAATTTACACTTAGTACATAAGTCCCTAAATAGGCTCAAAATCTCACTAATTTCGTTATTCTAAGCAACGAGGGATATGTGTTTTTATATAAATACACAACCCCTTACTTTTTTTATTCCTAAATGATGTAAGATTCATTCCTCCACTAACATAAAACTTAAAACTAAACTTAATACCTAAAGACTGCTCACCAAAATTAAACTTTTTACAATATAAACATTGACAAAATATATTATATCCATCTGATAGAAGGAGAATGAATCCCTCTGTGATTTTATGAAGAGATTTAATGCTGCAACCATGATGACAAAATGTGTTTCTGATGTTCTAGCCATTTAAGCCTTTTTGGCTGAAACTACTCATAAATTTTGTTATCTTTTAGTAATCCCTCAAAGAAATGATCTCAGTTATATGAAATGATTCACCATTTTACGGAGAGTGATCAGATGGACATAGATCAAGTCAAGTTGTTAGTGCAAGCATCCCAAAGATCCCACTTTCCCAGATCATCAAGCTATAGCGGGTCAATACCAACCTCAACAAAGGACTCACCCACGATAAGTGATAGGCTATTCCAACAATATAACCCTCTGCAGCAAGGGAGTATACTAGTATGATTACATTGTAGTATCTGTTCATACTTTCTTAACCCTTTGACAAGGCACACACAAGTGCTCAAACTCGAGTCTCCTAAGATGAAACAACATCCTTTTTACTACTAGAGTCACTCCTTGCTTCTTTTTTTATATTATAAAACAATGATTAAACTTCAGTTTTAGTCTTTATACTATGTAGAAACTTGGTATTTAATCTATATGTCTTATTTTTTTACATAAATTGATCATTCTACTTTTGTAATGTCATTAGTTAGTCTAAATATTTTGTTAATTATTTCAATCAAAATGCTAACGTCAATTTTTCTCATGAACACTATTTCAATAAAAAAATTATTTTATCAAGGCAAATTCGCATGAATGTTTTTAAGAAAAACAAAATCTATATAAGCATGTTCAATATTATCTAAATTTAAAATGTTACACCAATAAATTTAATCGAAAGATTTTAATAGCGATAACAGTTGAATCTAAATTTTTAAATAAAAAATAATTAATTTAAATTTGTAATAAAAAATAAGATTAAAATATATTTTAACTTTCAAATTACTGATAAAAAGTTTTGGACTTTAGAAGGGAAAAAATCAAATAAAAAGTTGAATTTTAGAATCGGAAATTTATAATTTTTTAATAATTTATTTGAAATATTGTTGGACTTTAAAAATTAAATTAAATGTTATATTAATTAATTGTGAAGAAAATACGAAAAGATCTTCTGGAAATGTTTTTTTTTTTTTTTTTTTAACTTTTCAATGCTTGATTGAAAACGCATCTTTTAAAGATGTCTTTGTAAATTTTGTATTTTTTAAATGATTCAACCCATTTAATTTAAATGATTTTTTAATATTTTTCATATTGATTTTATAATTTATGTTTAAGATTTATGAGTATTTTTCTTAATAATATCGTCTTCAAAATTTAAATTTAATTTTTTTTAAAAGTGCGTTACAATTAAATAAAACTTTAATTACTTTTAAGACAATATTTTTGAAAAATCAAACTTTCAGCTTTTCCAAACACAATTTAAAGATAAAACCATTGAATTCAATTGGTTGATAGAGCTTGCCACGTTGTAAAAACACCTCTTATAACCAAAACATCTTTTTCGAAAATATAGAAAAATCATTTTCATTATTAATTATGGGTATAATAATAAATGTAACCCTTAATATTTATATTTTTTTTATCAATTTAACATTTATTTTTTGAGTTAAATTATATTCTCAATCATTAAAAAAATCGAATTTAGTCATCAAATTTTCACAAAGAGTTGAATTGTTTCGTTTTTAATAGAGATATTGATTAAAATGCTAAATTTTTAAACATGATAGTTTATAATGCAATCCACAAGTATTTCATATTATTTTTTTTAGTTTTTATGACCTTTTTATATTTTTTTATATTTTTATAAATTTTAAATTATTTATTAACAATTTAAGACAAATAGTATCGTGTCAACATGAATTACATATGGATTATCATGTAAGTTTTTAATGATTTCGTCCCGTTAAAAAATAATTTGACTCGTTTTGAAAGGTTAATAATTAATTTAACCCAAAAATTAAGGACCAAATTGATAAAAAATATAAATATTGAAAGCTAAATATATGATTATGCATTAGTTATTTTGAATGTGATGTTTGAAAAAAAAAAATCTTCTCACACTAAAATCATGATATTTTTCTTAAATTACTCATTAGCTGTTTTAGAGGAAAAGAACTTTTGCGATGATTGACTAATGATTAGATTTATTTATGGATTAAGTCATTTGATTCGGTTTGAAAATCCGCTTAAAAAATAAAACGAATTGGATAAAAATATAAGTTCGAAAAATCAATTTTAATTTAAGAATGAGACAAATAGAATTTAAAAAAAGTAGTATTCAAATTACACATATTAATTTTTTTAATTTAAAAAAAATTAGCGCATTTTTAATTTTAAAGGATTTCGTACCATTTGGGGCTTAGTCAAAAATAAAACTTTATTAAAATTTACTATCAATTCACCAACTAAATAAAATTAAAATTTAACACTATTTAGGATAAATTATATTATAGGCCACTCAAGTTTTTTTTTTTTGCTTTAACTTTTAAAATTTTCAAAATAGTCGTCCAATTAATTGGTTTTTTTTGTACTTTTTCGTTAAGTATTTGACGAAATGATAAAATAATAGTTTAAAATTTGATAACGATAAATTTAATTTTTAAATTTTATATATTATATTAATTTAATTATAATTTAATTTCTAAAAATTCAAGAGTAAATATATAAAAATACATAGATATTTTTAAAAGAAATACCAAGGACTAATATGAGAAAAAAAATCAAATTTAAATGTGAGAATAATTGTGAAATTAACCCAGTTCTTTTACTTCGCCTAACTTTCCTTTCTTTTGAAACAATCATAAGAAGTGAAGTAAAAGCGGTAATAAAAAGAGTAGTTTCAGATCCGCCGCTAAGAATTTGAACGCCGCCACATGTCGCCCATTAATTGGTAAACATTAACTTCCTACTATTCAACAACCTGAACCTTCCTTGGTCTTTCGACTTTCACACAGGAAAATCCTTTTCACATTTTCTTATTCATAAAAGTCTTCTCAATAAAAAGGGAAAAGAAAAATATCAACAGTCAAAATAGAAGAAATTATCTCATCTCAGCTTTCGTGTATCCATTGCTTATCTCCAAAATCAAACAATAATTTCAAATAATTCAAATCCATCAATCGTTTCGTCTTCTCATGGCGGATCGAGCCTCGTATAGTTTGGCTCCCCGATTAGGTCAGCTTTCTGTCAGTCTTTTTCATCGATTTTTTTAATTTGATATATTATTGTTTAGATTCGCTTACACTTTTAACGCGTTTTTAATCTGAATTTGCGTGTCTACTATTGATTATTATTTTTATATTGATACCTGGGCTAATTGTGTTTGTTTTAGTGGGAATTTACGGGGTTTTTTCTTGAGAAAATAGAGTTAGGTCCAAGGTATATTGATTGATTCTATAAGTGAGACTGTGTGGGAGGAATTGATGAATTGATAGAATTTAAGAACTCAAATTATTTGCTAAATTCCATTAATTAGGGTTTGATTGTCCAATGATTGAATGAACATTGATTTTAGCTTTCTTCTGCTCGCTTTGTGGACTGGAAAGTAGCTATAAAGTTGTTTTGAAGTAAGATCACTTTGTATAAACTTTAAAAACATTGAAGAGATATATAATACCGAACAGTTCTTTCAAATAGGCATAATGAATACGAGAATGTGGCAGTGGTAATCATTTCTGATATATATATATATATCAATTGGAAGTGCAATTTGATGCTTGATAATCTGCTATAAAAGCAGAAAATTAAGTTTGCGTCCAAGGTTTTGCAAAGCAGAAGGCTTTTGCATTGTGGACAATTTGCAGTTTTACCTCTCTTTAACGTACTGGGAATTCTCTAAAAAAAATTAACATTATGTTTTCGTATCAAATGGAATTGGTGCATGATTTGAGTTGGATAATTCTTTTCATTCATTATCAGACCTCAAGTTTTTTAAGCGAAATATGGGTCACAAATTTAATGATGGCATCAATGAAGCTTTTTGCTAAAATAGCCCCCCCTCTCTTCCAGAACGTGTGAACTCTGGACTAATGAATTGAGTTTGCTTTTTATGTTTTCTAGATTCAGGGTTTTATTACTCCATTTTCACATGTTTGCTTGTGGCAATATGTATTCTATTAATTATATATTTTTTCCTGATTGCAGATATTGACCAGATATTACTGGAAGCCCAGCATAGATGGTTGCGACCTGCTGAGATCTGTGAAATTCTTCGTAATTATCAAAAGTTTCATATTTCATCAGAGCCTCCTACCGGACCCCCAAGTATGATTGTTGAAAAACATTTCAGAGTTGGATAAAATTTATGACAGTGTTTTCTTTATTGTGGATAGACATAGTTATCATGATCACCAAGCACTTGATAAAAAGCATGTAGATATAATTCTTTTGGAAGTAGGTTAATCTCGTTCTGTTGTTATATATTACATTCCTAAAAAATTGCTTAATTTAATCGTTAAGTTGAATGAGTGCTTTAAGTAAAACATGCAAATTGGTCTTATGATTGTTAAGATTATTTTATTAAGTTATTGTTGATTTTATGGTTAGAAAACCAAGTGGATTGATGTGAATGTTAAACCTGCCAGGTGGTTCACTTTTTCTTTTTGATCGGAAGGTTTTAAGATACTTCAGGAAGGATGGGCATAATTGGAGGAAGAAGAAGGATGGAAAGACTGTGAAGGAAGCTCATGAGAAGCTGAAGGTAAGCAATGCATCTATAGAAGATGAAGTTTTTATGTTCTTGTAATATAATTTTACCAATTCAGAAGTCTTTATTTAGTGACTCATACTCCTGGATTGGAAAATTTGCCTAAGAGTAACTTCCTTTAAGCAATTTTTAGGTTGGAAGCATTGATGTGTTGCATTGCTACTACGCCCATGGAGAAGAGAATGAAAACTTTCAAAGGCGCAGCTATTGGATGCTTGAACAGTATGGATTGATATGTTATAGGCATATCTTTTTTGCTTTTTCAATTAGTTATAGGCATTCCAGGACGTCATGCTTAGCTAAAATTAATTACTTTTATATTTTACTCTGAAACTGTTTGCTAATGCCGGAATGCTTAGTAAGGTACCTTTATGCATTCCAGCAATGAGGGTATAAAGTAGTGTTTTAGGTAACAGTTTTCAAATATTTGTTTATGGTTTTGCCTCATGGACCATATAATACATGTGTGCTTCTTAAGAGGCCTCTACTGGTTGGTAACAGTAGGAGCTTGTGAAGTATAGTTATGGCATGATCCATTTTCTTTAGAGTTTCAGTTACGACTTACGAGAGTACATCATCTTCTCTTACATAGACTTGTAAACCAAGTTGAGAACTTTTAGGGTTGCACGTTGAGCATTTTTAGGGCTGAAAAGTTTATATCCAGTAATTTGCAAATAATGTAACAATACTATGTGTTCTGTAAGCTTCATGGGTCTATGACATCATTTATAATCTGCTTTGTTGAAAATCTCGTGTTTCTGGTTTTGTGAAGTATTTTGTAATTATATACTTAATTTCTTGTCTATAAGCTTTGTTAATTTTGGTTTGAATGATTTTGTTAATATTGTAGGGATTTGACGCATATAGTTTTTGTGCACTACTTGGAAGTCAAGGTACCGCTCGCTTCTTTAAATCCCTAATTTTTATTTTATTTTAAGAAAGGCTTGATGATTGATTGTTTGGAAGAATTATTGTACTGTAACATACAGTCTGTAATATCCGGTATTCTTACCCAACAACTTTATATACGAAATGAACAAAGAACATTGGTTGGTACATCCTTTGTTTTGTTTATTGGACCTTTAAGAAATTTAAGAGATGTAATCAGCACGGCTAAGGACTCGGGTGCACTAGTTTCTTTGGCACCCTAAATCCATGTCTGGTAGTCCATTAATAAATTAAGAACTATTGCTGGACTGGTTTAAGGGGAGGACAGGGGTTGTGGGGGATATTTGTGAGGGGAGGGCAGTTAAGGTTGAGCTCGATAGATATTGCGTTGTTCCTTGTTGTATTCTGCTCAAGACTAAAATTTTCAATTTGCTATTGCTGTCATAAGTATCAATGTTAATCGATTGAATATTCAGAAATTAATGATTTTAATTTTAATTTTTAAACTATTCTGTTTCCTGGCTAGGTTATTGATTATTTGACAGTTCGACTTTGACTAGGCCACCATTTGGGTTTTTTGAATTGTTAATTATTCCACATGTTAAAGTTTTTCTTATTTCAGACCATGTTGTTTTCTTTTCCTTCAGGGTAGGACAATTGGAGGCATAAGTCATGTATCAAATTCACAAACAAGCAGTCCTTCAACTTCTAGCTACCCTGATAGTCATACGAAAGCTCCTTCTGGAAATGCGGATTCGGCAAGCCCTACCAGCACTTTAACATCCTTATGTGAAGATGCTGATTCTGGTATTTTTTTTCCTTTGTTTTTGTTCAAACTCATATACAAATGCCATTGTAGTGTAATTGTGGTCAAGCTACTTTTTTTTTCTCCCTCATTGTCCATACAACTTTTGAATGTAACTTATATGAGATTTCAGAAGATAGTCACCAAGCAAGTTCTAGATTCTGTACATTGCCCCAACAAGGAAATGCTTCTGTGATGGACAAGATAGATTCTGGTTTCTTGAACCATTATTCTCCGCATCAATATCCTGGTAAGCATTATCTTACGATTTTGTTTTCATCAACATGCTTCTGTTAATTGCTTTTTGCTTTATGCTTTGCATGATTTTGCATTTGAACCATATGGAAACCTGAAACTGTTACAATATGATCATGAAGGTTGGTCATCAATTCCTGGAGTAAATGAAGTTTCACATCTTCATGGAGATAGACCTAAGGATATTGATTATGGCACTTGCACGACTGAAGCTCAAAGAACACCTGATTTGCCGTCTTGGGAACAAGGCTTGGGGCAATATTTGCCTGTATGTGCTGCTGCATCTTCTCATACTTCAGTGACTTCCACTCAAATTGATGCTATGAGTATCAGCCTGCAACAACAAAACATGATGAAAGGAAAGTTATTAGCTGTCGAGAGTGCTAGCGCGGAGTTTGGGAATCCCCTGTCAACAGAATCAAATTGGCAGGTATTCATGGTGACTGCATTTTGTGGCTTAGTTATGAATTATTTAGTTTGCATCTCATGGTCAAGCTTCTGAGATTTAGACATGAAAACTGATATTTACACTTATACAATTGTCTGTAATTGAGTTTTTTTATTTAAATTTTTATGATGTATCATATAATGTAGAATTTTGTCAATCTTTTAATGTTTCAGTGTGGTTTCTTGACCTCATTAGTAATGCAAAATATTTTATATAGTGCTTTAATGCCAGAAGGTAGTATTATTTTCGCTTTCCATCCTTGCATACAGTATGGAACTGTGTCATAAGTTGATCAAAAGACGGTTAAGGTGAACTGTCAGGTTTCAGTTTTTTTCCAGTGGCTTATGAAATGCCCAAAGGATTTATTTTAAGTAATAAATAGAGTAGTAGTCAATGATATCTTGGTTTTTTTAACCTCACTTTTTTACAAATTTGTAAGCATTTTTTGTACTTTTTATCTTCAAATCTATCTGGATCTTTTCTCAAATCCATTCTCATATATAGATCTTCTAATTCCAGTACTTATTTCAGATTCCTTTGGCTGACAATGCATTGGAGTTGCCCAAATGGTTGATGGATTCATCATCAAATTTCGAATTGCCATATGATACTAGGTTATTTGAGCAAAAGATTCATGATTTTCAGTTACCGAATGCTCTTGAGGAAATTACCAGTTATGATGTTCTAATTGATGATGATTCTAATTCTGTCATGAAAACATATCCTGAGAATGATATACATTTGGATGGAAACGTCAACTATGCTTTCTCTCTGAAAAAATCATTACTTAATGGAGAAGAAAACTTGAAGAAAGTTGACAGTTTTTCACGATGGATTACTAAAGAACTTGGAGAAGTAGATGATCTGCAGATGCAGTCCTCATCTGGTATTGCCTGGAGCACTGTTGAGTGTGAAAACGTATCTGATGATGCCTCTTTGAGCCCCTCTCTCTCTCAAGACCAACTTTTCAGCATAGTTAATTTTTTGCCAAAGTGGGCTTACATAGACCTAGAAACCGAGGTATTAAAGTTTTTGTGCTTCTGAAGTTAAGTTTCTGCAGCAACTAGAAGGATGAAGATTTAATTATATACTTGCTTATTCACTTAACTCTGCTTGGTATGAAGGATGGAAAATTTGTTAATCCAATGGTTAAGCTAGAAAGTAGGAAAGTGGATATGAATGTTAACCATTAGATTAACCAATTTTTCATATTCCCTGATTTCCATCCTTCATGGCAAGCAAAGCCTTTTCTATCTCCAGCTTTCTCATTTGAAAAGAGATAACTGACATGCTTTATTGTTTCTTTTTCGCTTTTATCTTATTGATGTTATATATCACTACACATTTTCCTCTTCCCCTCTGCTGTATGTGTTGCTAAAGGTCATGTAACCCCTCCCCCCTTTAGATGTCTATCTGGTTTTCACTTTCTTGTGATGTCTTCTTATTTGATAGATTCCAAGTTAGTAAAAGGGGGTTTCCCCCTTCTCATTTTCTGTATCATGAAACAGGTGTTGATTATTGGAACATTTTTGAAGAGTCAAGAGGAAGTAGCAAAATATAACTGGTCATGCATGTTTGGTGAAGTGGAGGTTCCGGCTGAGGTTATTGCCAATGGAATTCTTTCCTGTTATGCTCCACCTCACAATGTTGGGCAAGTCCCATTTTATGTCACATGTTCCAACAGGGTAGCTTGTAGTGAAGTCCGAGAATTTGACTATCGAGCTGGGGTCACTAAAGACAAAAATGTTTTTGATATATATGGTCTTACTTCAAGAGAAATGCTGCTGCGACTTAAGATGCTACTTTCTCCGAAATCTTTCAGTCCTTGTAATCATCATTATCAAGGTGTTGTGGAGAAACGAGAATTAATTACTAAAATTATATCAATGAAAGAGGAAGAGGAATGTCACCAGATTGTAGACCCCTTATCTGACCAGGATTTGTCTGAATATGAAGAAAAGGAGCGCCTACTTCAGAAATTGATGAAAGAGAAGCTATACTCATGGCTTCTTCACAAAATAATGGAAGATGGTAAAGGGCCGAATATATTCGATGAGAAGGGGCAAGGTGTGCTACACTTAGCGGCTGCACTTGGTTATGATTGGGCAATAAATCCTACTGTTACTGCTGGAGTGAGCATAAATTTTCGTGATGTGAATGGATGGACTGCACTTCACTGGGCTGCTTTTTCTGGCAGGCAAGGACCTCCAAACTTACTCTTGTTTGTGTTATGTGCACACTTTGCACCTAAGGCCTTCAATTTATCTTCCGACAGATATTACACTGTTTTTGCAGTAATCTCATTATGTACTCTTTGGTTATGAATCATTGATGACATCTCAGATTTGTGTTCTTTTTTTTTCCTTGAAATTCAGAGAGCGAACCGTTGCAATTCTAGTCTCTGTGGGAGCAGCTCCTGGAGCTCTTACAGACCCATCTCCAGAATTTCCTTTGGGCAGAACTCCTGCTGACTTGGCTTCTGCTAATGGACACAAAGGAATCTCTGGTTTCCTTGCAGAATCTTCCTTGACCAGTTACCTTTCTTCACTCACAGTGGATGATCAGAAGGAAGCTATACAAACAGTTTCTGATCGAATAGCAACTTCTGTCCATGATAGTGATGCACAAGACATACTGTCACTGAAGGACTCAATTACTGCTGTATGTAATGCTACACAAGCTGCTGATCGTATACATCAAATGTTCAGGATGCAATCCTTCCAGTGGAAACAGTTGAGAGACTTCGGTGATGGTGTGTCTGATGAACATGTTATTTCACTTCTAACTACTAAGACACGCAGGCCATTTCAAACTGATGGGGTAGCTCATGCTGCTGCAACACAAATCCAGAAAAAGTTTCGTGGTTGGAAGAAAAGAAAAGAATTCTTATTGATCCGGCAAAGAATTGTCAAAATTCAGGTTCATTGCTGCTCTTTTCTTTTTCTTTCTTTTCCATCTTTTCCTTGGCAAGGGATTATGTCATAATCCAGTTGTCTCTATGTGCCTGCCTTGCGGTGAAGGATACTTCATCCTGTCATGAAAACCTTAAGTGGTGACTTTTTGATACAGTGATGTTTTCATAGGCAATTTTTCTCATTGATTGTTTTCATCTTAAATGTAAAATTTAACACTTTAGTTTCAGGATCTGTTGATCTATTATTTACCTCAAGAAAATTCAAATTTATTGATTTCTAATTTTATGGTGTGAAGGCCCATGTCAGAGGACACCAGGTGCGGAAACAGTATAAAACTTTTGTCTGGTCAGTGGGAATTCTGGAGAAAGTTATTTTACGGTGGAGACGTAAAGGGAGTGGTTTACGAGGATTTCGTCGGGATGCAATTATCAAACCTGACCCACAGTGCACACCCCCAGAAGAGGATGAATATGATTTTCTCAAGGAGGGAAGAAAACAAACTGAAGAAAGGTTTCAGAAGGCACTTACTAGGGTAAAGTCCATGGCTCAGAATCCTGAAGGACGAGGTCAATATCGTAGATTGCTGACATTGGTTCAAGGGATTCAAGAAAATAAGGTATGTGTTGTTTTGATATAAATTTCTCTTTTTGTGAAGTTCCAATTCAGAAGGCTTCAATGATGTTAGATATCCATGACCATTCAAACAATCGAGGATACTTTGTTTTGATTGTGAAAACATGTATAAAGAACTGAATCGTTTCGAGATAATCCTTCTACAGGCTTGCAACATGGTTTTAAACAGTACAGAAGAAATGGCTGTTGCTGATGAAGACTTTCTCGACGTCGACTCTATTTTGGATGATGACACTTTCATGTCTATTGCATTTGAATAACCTGGCTGGACGTCAAACGTTGTACATAGACAGGCAACTCCGTTGCACATTTTGGAAGGTGTTTAACTTCATTCTGTCTGTAAATACAATATATCTGAACACTTTTAGGTTCTAATGTACTCAGCACTATATCCTTGTTTCTAGGTAACGTTAAAGAGCAGCCCATTTCTATTATTCAGGTTAATATATAGTTTAAATATCATAAATTCAGAGTTCAAGGGTTAGAGTAGTATTTTGTAAAATCTGTTGAGAAGAATGATGGGCTTTGCTTTGTTAATGGGGCTAGCTAATTATTTTGGAGTTCTGATATTTCATGTAATACGAACATATACTGATTCCTTGTGTGTTTTACTTCGTCCAGATGTGACTTCGTACACTCAACCTATATAAAGAGGAGGCCTAGAAAATTATTTTGATTTTTTTTAAAAATTTAAATAAAAGCTGTTAGGATTTTACTCGCTTCTTGTAATAAAAAAGAAAAAAAAGTTGAATTTTACCGGTTTGGATTTGTTCATCGGTTTCTAAAATTTACCATTTTGACTTTTACCGTTACCATATCTGCATTGTTAAATCTACTGGGTTTTACCTGTTCAAATAGATTTTAAGTATTTTTACCATTTTTAAAATTGTGTCGGGAACGGTTAGAGTATTGGTCTAAAATAAGAAATTAGATTGATTGGCCCATGAACAGACACAAATTACAAATTGATTGGACTAGACTAAAAAATTTGTTGAACCAATTCTTTATTTTTATAATTTTTTAAATAATTTATTCAATTAAATTGTACAAATTGATTGGATTGATTAGATCATAAATTGATTATCTGATCGGTTCAATTATCGATCTAATTTTGAAAATTGAATAAAATTGGAAGAGAAAAAATAAAAAGAAATATTTTTGCCCCATCTACCGTAGAAAGAAACAAAGTTCCCCGCATTGCTAAATTCACTTTGTCACTTCCGAAATTTTAGTAGCAAAGAAGTTAATGAAATGGATTTATATTGAGAAAAGGATGAAAAAACAAATTAGTGAATGAATATACATGTGAATCAAGTCCCTGGGACAGGAAATTTTAGACTATGGATTAAGCATACAGGGTGCTAATGAATGATTCGATTTTTTTTATGTTTTTTGTTCATTCATCGAACTAAATAAATGATCATGAATAAGATTTGAGCCGGATGCTAATATTTTCCCGGAGAATATAATCTTTGGAGTTGCAGGTACAATTCAAATGCTTTCAGGTCTTCATCTTATTGGGTGGTACTGTTCAGAGACCCGCTTCGGAGGCAATTTTCGAAGAATGAACAGCACCAAAGCTGATGGAAGAATTTCTACGAACTGTCACACCCACAACAAGGAAAATTAGAAAAAGAAAAAGAATGGGAAAATAGGGTAAGTATTCCTGGAAAATATTCATAAAAACTTCACAATATGCTATAAGCTTTCTAGTTTGTTCATATCTAGATTTACTGTGATCCTAACCTGTGCTTCTATGTACCTAACGTGCTCGTTACAGAAGAGAAAAGACACCCAAATCTCATCTCCAAAATAAAGGTTAGATGCTGTATTTCTTCTTGGTTGTTTAAGATGATGTTAATGAATAAATGAGTAGCACACTATAGAAATGAAATGTACCATGTAACAGATAAGATTTAGGATTGGACGATCTAGAACATCAAGACCAGCATTCATGTCGGCTGAGAGTGTGGACTGCAAAATAAAACCAAGAGAAGTGATTTTCGTTACATGTATGTAAGTTCAATGTAGTGTTTACTTCTAGCTCGAATAGGGCTCACCACAATGCATCTTATCAAGAAACAAGTACAGCAGATTCCTGTTACAAAGCTGACCTGTCATAGAAACAAGGCACTGTTATTGCTAACTTTCAATGCACTACAAATGATAAATTCTTTAATGATACAAATTAACATACCTCGAACAGCTTTCTTTGACGACCTCTTGATTCGATAGGGAACCGTCTCAACATGAAGAACAACCTACCAATGAATGAAAAATGAATAGGTAAGGCACAGAAACTAAAACCCGTCAGAGGGTTGATATCGATTCTTACCTCCCACCATATATCATGAACCCCAATGCAGCACAGAATGATATTACTGCAAAAACAAAAATGAAATGACCAGACATGACCAGAAAATGCAAATTAAGGGGGTTATGAGTCGAGTGGCTGATAAAATATCAGAAAAAAGAAAAAGAGAACTTACCTGAAATGAAGAGTCTACTAAGTTCCACTGCAAGATTGCTTTGACTTAATCTTACTGAAATCCATAGGCATGCCTGGTAGCATAGGAAACAAAATAGGCAAACCTAAGATGGATTTTCTAGTTAATAGCTCTGATTAGTGATTACATTGTTACTTTTACCTGAGCAAAGTATATAAATCCGTTGATGCTATAGTATGCAGGCCGAAGTTTATTAATGGGAAGACTTCTTGCCTAAACAATCAAAAGAAAAGAAGAATCCCTGAGCATCCATTCGTACGTCGAATTACTTTGTAGCAAGGGATATGGTTGTCTACCTGGTGATATATCTCGGCCCAGAACAGGACAAGCAATGTATATGTTGAGAAAAATAAAAGACCAGGAAGATCCAGAAGCACCATTTCAAGTGCCTGTACAATGCAGCAAATTATAAGCAGGGGTCTAATTCCGAAGAGATAACACATGCTTAAAAGATGAAGCAAATCATAATACGTTTCCAACGTATACTAGTTACGGAGTTATCTATTGTCTCTAGTATACTTCAATGATCAACTATTCTAGTTTCCTATTATTGATAGTGGACTTAAACAATATGAACTCTTAGACATCATATATGTATGAATGCGTGCATGCATGTATCAGTGTATGTATGTATGCATATATCAATGTACCAGAAATCAGAAATGAGTCCCGGAATAAAAACTGGAGCACAGGACATTGACTGTAAACAATGATGCATACCTTAGATTTAACGAGAAACACGCTCTTGTAGAAACCGAATAGAAGAGCCCTCACTGTTAAAATGCAGCAGAAAGCTATTAGCAAAGTGATAAAACAGCTGCTGGCACAACTATGGCAGAAAAAAGAACACAACCCTTACATCCATTCACAATAAAGTTCATCAAGTGGAAAACCTTTTGTGTTGTCCACCCATACTCTGGCACTCTCAATTGAATACGACATAGTTGTACCTATAAATTGAAGCATTAAGCATTAATCCGTACTGCACACTCATTACATAGGGCAAGAAACATGAAAGTCGAACGAAAATAGCAGTGTCGGAATCCGAACATGACAACAATCCATAAGATTATAATTGCAAACAACATAAACACTAACACTACAGTCCCTAGGAGTTCTTGAATCCCTTTTCATTTTTTCGAATTAATTCTCCGATGTTACTCGAACTCTTCATTTTCACTAAAGTATCCGACACTTTATAACACTCCAACTATATGAAAAAACCTTAATAAAATCGCGAGTAAGACGAATCAACCACACATCCATACCAAGCATTCATCTCAAATCCATGTAACGTAACTTCCCCCTAAAAGAGCACCTAAGCACTTGTTGCCTATAGGAAACAATGGCAAAAAGAGTTAAATTTTCAGGGTAATGCAATGAGCTAACGTACAAATAGGTACCTTAATCTGATCCCAGAATCACCAATCAATATAATTATAATTTCAACAATTATATATTTGATTTGATTGAAGATTCAAGATTACAAAAAAAACATTACATGCATGCATGCATGATAAAAGAAATACACCCACAATAATGGCTTTTTAAAGTTCCATTTTAAAGCACATTATTTTTCCTTCCAATTCCAGTTCTTTATCAACAAAATAGACATGACAATGAAGCTAGGTAAGAACAGAAAATTACCAGGGCAACAATGGAAACCAAAGCATAGGAAGCAGATAACAAATAGAAAATGAATCTCTGCCATTCCTTAGATTCATCAATCTCACCCCACCAATCAAACATTATTCTTCCATCTTTAAACCATATTGTGTCAGTTAAAACAAAACCCTTTACTCTCGCCATTTGAACTCTGCAAAACAACGAGAGATCAATGGACACAAAAAACAGCAAAAAGAAAAAAAAAAGGGATCAAAAAGAGAGAAAAGAACCCAATAGAAAAAAGTTCATAGAAAGGGAGAGAAAGATCAATGAGAAAATGGGGGGGACACGTGGAGAGAAATGAAGGAAAAGAAAACACAGATAAATAATGGAAGATGGGCAACGTGTGAACAAAAAAAAAAAAAAAAGGAGAACGACCGAAACATAGTTGGTGGCATATTCGTTGATTTCGCAACAGACAATGCTTTGCTTTTGCTTTGGTAATGGCTACAAAAACTTATAAACTGTGGTTAAATCGATGCTAAAGCTAAAGCTAACCAGTTATCGTTGTTTTTCTGCTTGACTTTGCTTTTTATACAATCCCTTTTCTCTTCAAACTTAAAATGGCAGCCATGGCCATAACCTTACCCCTCTATAGAGTTTTTTTCATTTCATATAAAAATGGGGTTTCTTTCATGAAAATCTTTGGGTTTTTCTTTCTTAGCTGCAAACATGAAGAAAGTCTGTGATTAAGTTCGTTTAAATTGAACTGATTGTTGGGTAGTGATAAGGAACAGTACACTATGATAAAAACGCATATTATAACCTTATTAAAACGGATAACATGCTAATTAAATTTTAACTCGATTGATAGTTGTTGTTAATGTAAACTAATTTAATTGGTTATGACTGATACGAAGCCCAGTTCATAAGCTGTGTTTTTTTCTTTTTTTGTAGGTGATGTTTGCGTGATCCGATATTTCTATAGGGGAAAGAGTATATGAATACGTCAAATTTTAAGCAGTCGAAGCAATAAGCATACATATACTTATAATTTCACCCACATATTTTAAATATATTTCATATTAAATTTGAAATGATATTTATCGATAAAGCTGTTGGAGATGTTGATATGAGGATTTGATTATAGGATATCTATACTTTGAGGAATTTGATTAGAATTTTTTTTAAGTTTCAAACTTGAATCATAGTTTGAGGACATATAGTAAAATTATCCCAAAAAACAAATGAAATCCATAAAACCAATTTAATTTTATATTAATATAAAAATTTTGATAAACGGATAATGTATAATTTTGTACACTACCAATAAATCAAATTAAGATACATTATCGTAAATTTTTAAAATTAAATTCTCTAATTTTATATTTAAAGATGTGTATTCATCATTTTAATAATTTATTTTTATAATTTTTAAAATGTTGAATCAAATTTTTATTTTTTTGAAGGGTTAAAGTGTAATTTTATTATTATTAATTAAAAATTTTATAAATTATAAAAGACATAACTTAAAATTTTATCATTTTAAAGAGCTATGATGCTTCGTTGCTGCCGGAAAGTAGCAATATTTGCATGCCAATATTTAATAGTGAAATGAAATAATTTAGTGATTGAAATAAAATCAAAATCTGATTTAGAAAAAACGATTACAATTAATTTTCTTAATTTATGCAAATATTGTTAATTTTAAATGACAAATAGGTTAACGAAAGTTCAGGGAAAATGGGTTTTTAAATCAAAGGTTAACGAATATTGATTTCAAGGAACGACCTTTAGTAGACGACAACGATAACCAAATTCAATGTTGATAATTGTAGTACACCGCTTGGAGATGTATTCGTGTCATTGATTCTAAATTAAGATTAATTCAACATAGATTGTTAATTAACTACTACATCCATAAATTGAGGATGAATAATCAAACTAGTGTGTTTATTGTTGTATTTACTTTTTATATTGACTTGCTCTATTGTTTTTGACGTTATATTAGTAAGTTAGGTAGTGAATTGAGTTAATTAGTTGAAGTCAGCTGCTCACTTTTCTATGGATTTAATTTTCGAAGTACTTCTTAATGAATTTGCTTCCTTGTAATTATTACTTAATAATAATACTGTGGACTCACAGTTATATGAATTACACATCATTAATATTTTAATTGTATAATTTAAACATGATTTGACCATTAAATTCAACTTGAGAACCTAATTCCTAACAAAAATTCCATAAGACTTTTGTGTGGGAAGGAAATTATGGTTGCAAGACACCTGGAATCTAAGGCCAAAAACAATCTTCTTCTTCTTCTTTTAGAATTTGAAAACTGACACTAGATGCTTACATTATCCTGACTTATCTTTTTTTCCTTTCCAAATATTCATAACCAACATATTTCAATACCCACATATTATATAGTCATTTTAATAATATATTCGTACTCTACTTTTATTATAATTTATAAATATTATAATCTAATCCCGAGACCTAGATAAGAAAACTCCTGTTTATTGTAAAAAATTAAGACAACTAAGTTAAGTATATATCATCAATTTTATGAGAATTTTTTTTATCAATTTCATTATAGTTTTTGATCATATTTATTCTTTTTGATACAATGCCAAGAATTATTCATAGCCTTCCTTCAATCCATAAATAAGAGAATAATTCACTTTAGCGCATTCGAACTCACATCCTCCTACATTGACAAGAATACACATGCAAATCGAACTAAAACTCAATCGGTAACCTTACGAGAATCGTACAATAAATGAAATAATAAAAGAATTTTTTTTTCACTATATTAGAATCTCATTTTGTGTAAGTTGTGTAAGATTTCAATTTAGATTTAATTTTTGTATATATTTTAATTATTTAATCTGATGGTATTTTATAATATTGATTTTGATTGACATTATTTAAATATATTAATTATTATAATTGTACTTCTAAAAAAAAAAAACAGTTCTTTCATGTATATTTCACAAATTTCAGTGCAAGAAGCTTACATGCGACCATTATCCAGTCTGGTTCTATATGAACCAAGTTGATTTGACTAGAAATCTAGCAGACCACGACGAATCTTATCTTCAAACAGGATCCAAGAAATTTATTCCACCCAAGGAAAACAAAAAAGGAACTGAATCTGGTTCTGCACTACAAATTTTCTTGCAGGGATCGAATCATCTTGTCTGAGATGATGAGACTTATAATTTTAGCTTACTCATCAATTCTTTTTACTGTTTCCCTTCCACCCTTAAATACAGCCTTGAAAGATCTTCATTTTTATTAGACACACACGCATCGACCCATTCCACCCACAATGGCGAGAAGAGAACGATGCAATGGATGTAAGCTGTATCTGATGGTTCCACCAGAAGCACAATCCATTCGTTGTGCTGTGTGCCATACCATTACCGATACCAACAACGCAGCCGTTGCTCGTTGGGGTCATGTCCATGACTCGTTGATAGGACCAAGGCGGACCAGGTTTACTTGTTTTTTCTATCAGTCTTGTTACATGTTTTGTTGTTGCTGTTCGGTATGTGTGTTTTTTTTTTTGACAGTTTCTCTGTTTTTGTTATGAAAAGCCTTCATGGATCCGGGACGCATGCATTTCCCCACATATATGGTCCTCATCAGCGACCTCCGCAACCACGGCCTCCATTATCGCCTGTTTCGGTGCATGGGAGGAAAAGAGCATTGCTTTGCGGATTGAATTACTATGGCAAACCTTATGGACTTAAAGGAAGCATCAATGATGTCAAGTGTATGAGGTATCTTCTTGTTGAGAAACTGGGGTTTCCTATTGACTCCATTCTCATGCTTACAGGTGCTGTATATATATATTTTTTCACCTTGTAATCACTTTAAACTCGAAGTTTAGTTGGGTTGATTTAGATGACATACATCAAGTTCGAATTTTAGTCTCTGTCGGAACCTTTTATTTATGTGTTCTTTGCTTCAATTGATCTGCAGAAGATGAGAAAGACCCTTACAAGATCCCAACAAAACAGAACATCAGGAAAGGCCTGAAATGGCTGGTCTATGGCTGCCAGCCAGGGGACTCGTTAGTGTTTCACTTCTCTGGCCATGGTGATCGGCAAACTGATTATGACAACGACGAGGTCGATGGATTTGACGAAGCCTTATGTCCTCTAGATCACGACACCGAAGGGAAAATCATCGATGATGAAATCAATGCCACCATTGTTAGGCCACTGCCTCGAGGAGCCATGTTGCATGCCATCATCGATGCCTGCCACAGCGGAACCGTTCTCGATCTGCCTTTTGTTTGCAGGATGAACAAGTCAGTCCATTAGTCAAAAATTTCTTTTTGACATTGATACCATTAATCATTTCAATGAATCTTTAATTGTCTCCCATCATTTTTTGTTTTGAATTATGCAGGGAAGGGTTCTATATATGGGAAGATCAAAGAAAACCTTCCTTTTACAAGGGTACAAGTGGAGGATTAGCCTACTGTTTTAGTGCTTGTGATGATAATCAAGTTTCTGCAGATACCACCGTGAGTATATAATGGTTTTGAGGGTATGCCTTAATGCATCAACATAAACCAAAAACATTAGATTATTTGTATTGGTTTCTTTGTAGGCTTTCACCAAAACCAGTACCAGGACCGGTGCCATGACGTTTAGCTTCATCCAAGCTGTGGAAAACGAACCTGGATTGACGTACGGCCGCTTGCTTAATGCGATGCGTAATGCGATTCGTGATGCTAAAGCCGGTTTACGCCTATCTGGTCCTATTGCAACTCTGGTTAACAAAGTTTTCTTTGGATCAACCACACAGGAGCCACAGCTATCTTCATCATATGCATTTGACATTTACTCAAAGCGGTTTGTGCTCTAGTAGCTTCCCTTCTTCCAAAATTGCCTACAACAACCATTTGGCTTTACGGTCATCGTCTGTATAATCGTGTCTAAGATAAATATGTGTGTATTTTCTCAGACTATAAACTTATTTTGTACAAATAGTGTTGTGTATATTTATGAACTTTTCTTAGATGCTGTTGCTATATGCTTCCCTTGTATAATGAAACCTGTTGCAATTGAGGACTACATGAACTTGCTGAGCCTTTTCCAAATTTTTCTTTATGAATATTTTCGGATAATGACTAAAATAATAGACTTATACTAGGAACAATTGTTTAAAGGTACATATCCGTATAGGCAACCAACTTAATTGTATTACACAACAAATTCTTTCTGGTTAACACATCTTCAATGGAGTAACAAGAGTTTCCGAGAATCGGTACACCAGCGACAATACGAGGCATGAAGGTTGGGCCAGTCGGAGGATGAGCAATATGCGAAGTGGTGGAGCCACAGGCTGAGTACTTGCTCTTTCTCCTCGTGGTCTAGTAGTTCTATGGTCTCTTCCAAGACCACCTCTAGCTCAGCTTTTTCGTTTATGCTGAGCACTGGCATGTCGGTGCCATTGCTAGCCCTGCAAAGCAATGGCAACCATGATGTTAGCATTTTCATCTTCGTTTGCCTGCGGCTCTCTTCATCGAATTCTTCAGTCTCATCCAGTGCCATCTCCATCTCCCTTGCTTGTTTGAACAAGAATGCTGCATTTTTTTTAATAATTAAGCAACAAGTAAGAACATCAATCTTCTATTTTCAACAATTAGAATATAAACGGATCAAGAATCGTTTAATACTGAAACATGTTTCTGTTGAACATAAATGACTGGCAATTAGAGACTTTCTTTTGAGTCCTTATCCTTTTGAAGAAAGATTAGAATGGAAACTCTGCCAATGGGCGGATCAAAGATCTTTACTGTCATTATTTAACTAATGAGTAGAATTGGCATCAGCTGCAGATGTTTTGAAACATAGTGAAAAGGAGAAACTTTCTATTAAATTCGTTTGCTCACGAGACTACATATTCAACAATTTTTCTTATAAAAATGGAAAAGGTTTGGTTATAAAGGCAAATACTAACCAAAGTCCTAATGAACAGTCTGTCAAACTTCCTTTGCAACATCATTGCACTATGAGCAACAACAGAACTCATGAGACCATAAGCAAGCCACATTAATTGCTGGTTTAAGACCTTGAATGTTATATTTCCTTGATAATAATTTGTATTGACCTTAGTTTATAGGCTTAAAAGCTAAGGACAGGCAGTGTGTCATCTCCACCTTGAGATGGACTCGCAAACGTGAAATTCCATACCTAACAACTAAAATCACCACAATCATAAACTACTCTAATTTCTATGTTAAGAATGAAAGATACTGTGATACAATACTGCAAACTCCTAGGAATGAGAATGTCATTCAAAAAAGGAGTAATGTGTAGGGAAAAGACGAGAACGTGTAAGTTCCAACAAATGAGAAAAAGTGGAGCATTGCAACTCAAAGAAATTGTGGGAAGAGCTAATTAGGACAAACGAAAGATCGGTGAAATGAAAACTACATTAACAGGGTTCTAACTTGGCACAAAAAAAAACCGAAGGCCAGAAAGAATTGAGTCCCTCCTTGAATAATACCTCTTCAACCCTAAGCACTTTTCAGCCAACAAAAACTAAGAATTGATTAATTAGGCTAAAGGACTAGGTTTTTAGAAGTATTTCACCACCATTTTTTGGAACCATTTTTTTAAATCTGTCTATATAGACAGATAAAACTTCAGAAACAAAAATCCTCAAAGCTGCAGTTCATACAGAATCAGGCAATCACTCGGAGTCGAAGTTAAAAGCCGAATTTCATGAATTAAAGGCTAAACATTTTTGTTAATTGACATTCTTATTCAAATCTACATCAAAATGGGAGTTATTAAATAGATTATAAATTAACGGTTTCTCATATCAATGATTGTATGAAATCGACCCAAATTTAACTCCCTATAATAAAATGGCAAACCCCCTTTGAAACTTCAGCACATATCAATAACGAAAGATACCCAATTCAACAGTAGTATCTAAGAAGGGGAAACACCCTAATTCACCAATTTGAGAAAAAGCTAACGATTTAACAAAGGAAGAAGAAAGGAGAAACATACTCGAAACCTTAAGCAGGGAACCTTGAACGCGTGGCTCAGCCAAAAGAGAAAGCGAAGCCAGATTTGAAGCCGATGCCCACCTCTCAACAGCCTCTTCCCCAAACCCACAAGCAACCAACTTTTGCGCCAACCAAAGAAGCTCAGCAGCCAGCTTCTCAGCCGAATTCCCAGACCGGTTCACATCCTCCCTCAGATCTCCAGTCCCTTCCCTAGCCCAAACCCCATCCCCAACAGACCGAACCACCCGTAAAGCCCTTTTCACCCAATACTGAACCGGAGCAGGTCCAGCACCATCATGACCGATCCTATCTTGCCCCAACTCAACCATAGCAGCCTCAAGATAAAAAAGAGTCCTCGAAAAAGCCAAAGACAAAACCGCCCGGTTCACTTCACGTAGATCCTCAGCATCTTCCCTACGGTTCTCTTCTATAAGTCTTTCAGCCAAAGACCGAACGATCGCGTACTTCCTCGAACTAACGGGAATATCATTAATAAT
This sequence comes from Gossypioides kirkii, assembly GCA_005610355.1. Lineage (NCBI taxonomy): Eukaryota > Viridiplantae > Streptophyta > Magnoliopsida > Malvales > Malvaceae > Gossypioides > Gossypioides kirkii. Next base: position 38,931,275 of record CP032246.1, read on the forward strand.
CGATAGTACCTGCGAAAGCGCCCGAGCTATCCCGGAATCGCTAACCCCAGAACCAATCAAATAGCGATCGTTGCTTTTGGGAGGATTAAACGTATAAACATGCGACTGGGATTTAGGGGGTAAATCGGAAAGGAAAAGAAAAGAAAGTAAACGAAGAAAGAAGAGAAAGGAAGTGATGAGAACATAACGAATGATTTCAAAGGGCTTGAATTTCTCAGCTAAGTTGATGAACAATTTTTCAGCATAAATAAAAACAGAAGAAGCCATCGACCGGAGGAGTAATGGGGATATTGTAGATGGCAAGTTCTCCATCATGTCCATCTCCACCTCCATGATTGCTTAATTTTATCTTTTTCCTTTGAATTTCTTTTTGGGGTTGAGTTTTTGTAAAAATGGAAAGAATTTCCAGAGGAAGAAGGAACCAAGAAATAGAGAGGGATTTGAAGATTTGGGTTTTTGTTTTTTGTTTGAAAAATTTGTTAATTAGTATGGGATTTTTGGGCGGTGTGGGAACCGGAAACAGATGGTTCTCTTCATTTTTGGTCGCAGCTTTTCATGGGGTAGAACCCAATTTTGTTTCTAACTTACCAACACCGTTATTTTTCTAAAGGTTAAAATACTCTATAGGTCCCTATATTCTTCACAAATTTAGATTTTAACCCTGTATTTTTATTTTCAAGAATTTAATCTTTTTATTTTTCAAATTTCAGTATTTAGATCCAATTTTTAAATTCTTTTATTAGATTTGTCAGTGTGACATTTTGAAATTTAAAAAAAAAAAACTCATTTTGTAATAATATACCTAAAAAAATGACGTTATAATCAACTTAAATTTAACAAAATAATTTTTATAATATTAATAATTGAATAGAAAATTTGAACTCAGCAAAGTAGGACTACATTTCTATAAAAAAAATATAGGAATTAATTTCTAAATTTATGAAAAATACATGATTTGTGTCATATTTTAACTTTTTCTAAAATATATATTTAGAAAAATTATAATAAACGGGTTTTGAACCTAAGGATTATATTAATATAATTTATATTTGTTTAAATTTACTCATATTTGTAAAAGATTAACCCAAATTCATTTTAAATTCGCTCATATTATTTTAAAAATTATTTATATTATTTTAATTTAATATTTAATAATTTTATAGTTATTTTAACAATATTTTAATGTTTATATTAGAATAGTGTTATATATTTATATAGATTTATTTTTTTTAGTGTGTTATAAATTATATAATATAAAGTATCATAAAATTAAAAATAGTCGGGTTGGATTAGGCTCGAGTCTTGAATGTTCAAGCCCTATTCTGGTCTAATTTTTTGTCCAAACTTATTTTTCGAGTCTAATATCTTTAATCAACTCCTTCCAAATTTTAGACGAACATTCAAATTTAGACGAATAATTCGACTCATAAACAGATTTATTACAAAGTCATGGGATAACATTAAGGTAACCGTAGTTAGAAAACAAAACATCCTCGTTATTATGTGTCCCATTAGTTTTTTGTTTTTTTTTAATTCACATGGTGTGATTACATGTGTCCCATTAGTTATATGGTGCGCAATTGGAGTAATTATTATTTTTTACTATTTTGTTATAATTTAATTATTTTAAAACTGAACCAAATTAAGGAACTAATTTAGTTAAATTAAATTTATTAAATTAGATTGATTTCAATTATATTAATAATTATATCTTTGGATTTAATCGACTTCCATTACACAACTTTATTCAAGATATTACCTTAATAGGTTTAGTTTCCCATTTAAATTAAGAATAATATATACTTGTCATATATTTTTTTTAATTTCATAAGTACAATTATTCATTAAAAACTTAAATTTTAAATATATTTTAAGAGATATATAATATTTCTTTTTATTGTAAATTTAAAAAATTCACCGTTAAAAGAAATAATTTGTGTACTAATAATATTTTAAATTGTTCCAACTTCTTTACTTATACTACATGTTAAAAAAGGATAATTTAATAAATAATTTTTTATTTTTATCCACTAAACATTAAAATATTATATTCCAACAAAGTAAAACAAAAATGATAGCATAACCTAAAAAATAATCTTATATTTCATAAACTAATATAAAAAGAATTATATGCCTAGTGTAATATAAAATTGTTATAAATACGATCAACATTCATGATAATAAGTAATTGGCTTAATATGATTGGAGTTCCTTAAATTATGCCCTTTGTTTGAGTTAAGTCTTTAATTTTTTTTTGTCGAATAAGGTAATTAAATTTTATCTTTTAATTGAAGTTGATTCCATTAAAAAAATCATTCCAATTAATTAAAAAGTGTCAGGTGACGATATCCGATTGACTTTATCTTTTTTTAAAAAAAAAGAATATATCAAGGATCGACTTCGGTTATGAAATAAAGTTTAAGCACTCGATTTGATAAAAAAGAAGTTTTAAAAACCTAACTCAAACAAAGGACAGTTTAAAGACCTCCTAGTGAATTAAACCAAAATATTTTGACAACATTGCAAAGATGGGAAGAATTGGAATGAGATGATCTCCATCCACCCCACTTGCGTTGCACGTTCTACATCTAAGGAGTTCAATGAATCTTGTCAGCTTATAACTTTGGAAAACCCAATTAACTGAGAAGTGATAATTTAAACTTTTAAGATTCTCCCCCATCCATTACATACACACAAAATTTTAATAATTCCTCAAAATCAAACACAAAATATTAATAATTAATATATTGAGTTTAACATTTTTTTAAGATACTACATATGTTATTTTTTTGGTTTATAAAGATAATAATGTTAATTTTTTAGTGTTTAATTTGAGTTTTAAAGTTGATTTTCTTAATATTGATAGATTTGTATTTTTCATGATTTTGTCAATAAAATAAATTTAGTGTTAATTATGAATTTATTTAATTTTATTTAAATTTTCATGATTTTTAGCCAATAAATATTATTTAATTTAAATCCGGTACCCAATTGGACAACAAAATAACATAGATGCCAAATTTGGTATTAAGTTCTAAAATTATTAAATTGAAAAAAAGAAAAAGAAATTAAATGTCTGTAAACGAGCTTTCAAGTTCCAAACAATTCTTATTACTTAATTTTAATGTGAAAATGTTTGCATTGTACGACAATTTAATCTCTAAATTAAAAAAAAAATTGTTGTTCCCGTGAAGCACAAATTGAAAAAACCAATAGAATCGAACTTTTACTATTTGAAAATAGATTTTCTGAAGGGGGGGGGGGGGGGAAGAATTCTCCTTGATCTATAAATTTTTAGTATTCTAAATATATTTTATAATATTTGATTTTTCACACTTTTTCCCAACAATTACTAAACACTAAAAAACTATTAACTAGCATTTTTTTCACCATATAAGAAACATTTTAACCCCTACTTTTCTTCTTTTTCTTTTTCCTTTTCAACATAAATGCTAAACTAACACTTGAATTAACTTTTAATTGTATTGGTGTCTCAACAAGATTGCAGAGGTCGAACATATACTGATTACACAGACACAATATATCAAAGGAAAAGAAATTGCGGCCAAAAACTGCACCAGCAGCACCCTCTAACCAACATGCTTTTACTTTGATTTTCCGTTTACCCCGAAGGTTCGGGTAAATTGCACAAAGATTGCACCTATCTTCGATCAACCTTGTTTCGTATTTGTTAGACAAGAAGCGAAGCGGAGCAGAGCCATATCAACTAACCAGTTTTCGTAGTCTTTTTTCTGCGAGGTTGGCTACTTTATTTTGTGGCTCTAGAACCAACGCGTGTTTGAAATCTGCAAATGCCAAAACAAGAAACCACTTGGGTTTAGAAAAATCGAAACTGCTTAAGACGAGCGGTATGATGCATAGTGTTGAATTTGTGAACTTTTAAGATACAAATAGATCATGCTGGGGGTAAAGGAAAATTATTGTTCTAAGATCGAGGGGGTAATAGGATTGCAGAGTGAAACATGCATCAACTATTAAACTATTTCATCTCTCTCACACTTACGACAGATTTGAACACCATATTCATCTTCAAGGGCCTTCAACTATTAAACTATTTCATCAATTATTAAAGTATTCTCACCTTCAAGGGCCTCTTTATAACAGAGTAGTGAGTCTCTGGCTGTCCCACGTCTCAGATACGCCTTCACATTCTGCAGAGAAGTATTAGTTGACTAATAGTATCACTCAAGTAAAACAGCTTTGTGTGCATACATATTCCAAACTTCCAACATTTCAACTTAAAAAGGTAGATGTTTCATTACCTTTTTGTCAAGTGATATTGCCTTAGTGCAGTCCTCTTCAGCTTGCTGAAAGCTGCATTTTCAAAAATCAGATCCCTTCGGAAATATGTGAATGTGAAACAATGCAATGAAATTAGTGGCAACAAATCTTAGAGACAGTTTACCATCCTAGTTCCAAGTAAGCTGCTGCCCGGTTGTTATAGTATGTCGCATTTGTCCCATTTAACTTAATAGCTTCAGTGTAATAATTAACTGCCTTGTTCCATTGCTTTCCCTTAAAAGCAGCATTTCCCTGAAATGGAACTTGTCATTAAAAGCCTTATATCGGCAGACCCTTCTGTGAATTAAAACTCACAGCAAACCAAACATACTACTTTAAATTATAACAAGTGCTAATGCTGCAGACACCGAAACTAAAAATAATGTTCACTAGCATTTAACACAGCAAATACTACTTTTGATCCTGATCACACTCGCTCTTAATGACCTTAAGAACAAAATGGCATATAAACATGAGGGGCTTGGATGCTATATTAACTTAGAGATGTTGCAACATGAAGAAAGCAGAAGTTGAGCAAATGATTAAGAGAGAATAGAAGTTATCCACCGTTCTTTACAGGTATAATAACTTAGCCATCCAAATAACAAGCATTCTTCCCACTTTTCTTGTCAAGTTGCACGTAAGAACTCATCAATTAATATTCCATTTAGTAAACAACTTATAATCTAACAAGGTGCAAACTGACTCCCAACAATAATAAACCCCGTGGCATCATTCACATTTGCAGAAATTTTGTTAGGCAAATCAAACCATTCAGATATTGGGAGATGTAAGAGGAGGGAAAACCTTTTCCTTCAACAGTTCAGAAGCATCCATATTACCATTGAGATCAGGCAATGGTGCTGAGTTGGATGCTATGCTGACTTGTTCTTGCAGAGAAGCGTACATGTCCAAAACTGTATCAAGAAGAAATTTGTCTGCTCCATGGTATGCAACAAATGAAACAGAAATAGGACAACCATCATGCTCTCCAAATGGAACAGAAACCTGGGAGGAGATTGTGAGGTTAAATAAATGTCTGCTATCCAAGTTACAAACAACATAAAAGACTGAAAACTTAAGCCTTGTAACAGCAAAAGCCACCTGACAACCCCCAGACATGCTAGCAACACTCAATAAAGCACATGCTCTATCATGAAACTCAGTGGAACTCCCTTTCTTAAGCTTTAGTGGAGGATCTGCAATCGTGGGAATAACTAATATCCCATCATCCTGAAACAAATAGGACAACTTAATTAAGTGACATCATCCAATTCCAGGTCATCCCTATCATCCGAGTCCATACCATTTCAAGAGAAGCAACAGAAATCTGAAAGCCATTTGAAGACCATGAAAGTAAACCCAAATTGAACAGTGTTATGATAATGGCATACATCAGACACTTAATATATATACATATTTAATTTGATTAATTCTAGCTATCTCTCATACTATATTCTTCTGATCAATTCTATCATTTCATCTATCGCAACAAGCTCCCAAATATCAAATTTAAGTTTAAATTGTTAATAAGATGCAAATTGCTCCTATTTCTTATTAGAAAATAAGAAAAATACGTTTTTATTTATAATTACAAGGCAAGATCATTCTACAAAGTTGTCATAGTACCAAAACTATCCTGGCAATAAATGGGACATAACTCATTTGTATTATTGTCTGTAGTACACATACTTGTCAAAAATGGTAACAGTAATTAACTATAACAAAGGCCAAGAAAAGCTTAACACCTTAGCAGTGCAAACAAAATAGACACAGAAAGAAAGCTGATGTAGGAAAAGACTCTGCCACACCTTTAGAAGACTTTGCATTGCAGCCCGCATCTCAGTCCTGACTTTGTACAAACTTTTTACATTCTCGTATGTACTGTTGATTGCGGCAAGAACACGACGAGAAACTTCAGGTCCTAGTCTTGGTTTAACATCTTTAAGCCATTCTTCATGGTTTGTTTTAAATTCATATCTAAAAAGTAAAAGTACTAGATATTAGGAGAATAGGTCGTCTACAAAGCCAGAAACAAAATTCTGCACAATAATGATGATCATTATATCCCAATTGAAGGATTGCATCAACTGAAGCAGGTGCAAGAGGTATATGGTCCCGCATGTAATGACAAAGTATTCTCATATACCTTTGTAATGACACCATTGCAGATGAAAGAGCTTGCAAAGCAGAAATTCCATTTTGCAGGTTTGTGGAATGTTGACAAAAACCCTTTAGACTGGGTACATTCGAAGCAATGAACTGAGAAAAGTTGACATGCTTTGGCAGCTGGTCTGTGCAATTAGCAAGAGGTCGACACATCAAGAAGCAAGATTCACACCATTGTGACAGAAGAGGTAGCAGTAGACTATAATTAAGATTTTCAGACCAGAAAATATGCAACTGATATGAATAAAATTGAAGGTTATACAACTTACAGCCAGAAAGCTTTTCAACTGCTTTGCTAATAACATGCACTGTCTTTTGCTTGGGAACCTTTGAAAGCTGGAATAAGTCATCAGCAAAGACAAGGTGCCTTCCCCTTCTGGGTTCCACTGCTTTTAGTTGCAATAAAACATTTCCAACACAATGTAGAATAGATGGATCACGAGCAAACCATCCTTAGATATAATAATTTGACAAAATCAGTAAAAAGAAACAAAGGAACACTAGAAAACAGCAATGTGAACTCTCCAGAATTTTAATGCTAAGCAAGAAATTAGAATATTAAATGCCGACTAAATATATAAAACTGGGCATTCTTATAACAAAACAACACATATGCTACAAAAACCTAGAGGGTAGCTGCTCTGTTTATCGGAGCAGTATCCATCAATTAATAGATCATGAACAGTTATGCCACACTTTAGTAAAAAGAGAAAGTAGGTCAAGGCAAAGCGAGTTGGCATAATCATAATTCATACTAGCTAAAGATATCAACACCTATAATCTGCAGGGAAAGGCAACAAAAAATTACAAACAAGAATGCCACATAACAATACCAATAGCATCCAAACTTTGTGAATTTGGAAGAACTCCAATCGTGGATACAGCTCCATGAGATGGACGGAACCCAAGAATACCACAAAATGATGCAGGAACTCTCACACAACCAATTGTATCAGTACCTACAAAGTCATCAAAATAGTGTTATATGTTTATAGATAACACTAGGAAGAAAACAACCTGTATATCAACAAGATTCAGCAGCAAAGTTACCTAGAGCAAAGTCCACAAGTTCAGCAGCAACTGCAACAGCAGAACCACTTGAAGAACCTCCTGGAACATTTGACGGTATGTTTGGATTTGTAGGTGTTCCATAGTGCTTATTTTCCCCAGTTATTCTATTAACATTAACAAAAAGAAAAATATTACATTGTACCAAATACATTCTTCCTAGAAAGAAATGGGAAATACAACAAGACAAAATAAAAGGTTACCCGAAAGCCAGTTCGTCCATAACTGTCTTGCCAACACATTTAGCCCCGTTTTTCAACAAAGCAGTTACCACAACCGCCGTCTTGTCAGCAACCTCATGTGTTCTTTGCCAATCGGGATTCCCAAACCCCGTCGCATGACCCTTCAAATCAAATCTGTTACGATCATTAAAAAATAAATAAATAATTAAACGATCAAAAAAATACGATAGAAAGTATTAACTAAGGGGGAAAGACAAAGTGATGGAATTACGAACATGTCCTTGATGGCAAACGTAAGGCCCGATAGTGGAAGTTTGGCGGCGGGCGGTGGAGGCTGAGGAAAAGGAATCAATTCGAAGCGTTCCATGAAAGCACCAAAATCTTCTCTTTTGATGATCATCGCTTTTTTCCTCCTTCTGCGGGTCTCCGCCAGGACTATAATTCCAGCCACCGTTATTCCCGCCACAATCCATACCTTGGGGTTGGAAGCATTGGTTTTTATTAGATTCAGCGTCTTTGACATGATCGGATTCGGAAAAAAATTGAAGGTAAATAAGAATGGCGGAGCAGCTGAAAGGGTTTTGGGAGGGTTTTAACCAAGGATTTTTTATTTGATCAAAGAGGAATGAAATTTGCTACAGTAAGGCGTAAGCAGGATTAATGGTTAAGCAGCGCGTAAATAAGACGCGCCGGGCTTCGGGCTTTGGTAGGTATGGGAATTTTGCGTGACGTATTGCTGTTGTTTATTTTGTTGACTGATCCGAATTTCTTAGTTTTGACCTTTTCTAATTAAAATTAGGGTAAACTACCTAGTTAGTCAATCAACTTTTAGAAAGCTTTAATTTTGGTCACCCAAAATGAAATCCTTATAATTTGGTCACCCAACTTTTAGGATAATTTCATTTTAGTCACCTATGCATTGAATCTCTAAGGGCCGTTAACTATATACGTCAAATCATGTTTGCATTTTCATTTTGATCGCCCAAAATTTTTTTTTAAGTCTTGATTGGGATAAATAAAATCAAAGATTGAAGTGAAAAAACAGTAAAAAATAAAATAATACACAAATATTATCAACTTGTACCTATTTATCCCATTGCTAAAAATTCTAAATTTGAATTTGAAAATATAAATTTTTAAATATTAAGATTCAAAATTATAATAACAAATCAGTAGACATTATCAACGGATTAAAAAATTTCAATAATTTATTTTAATATTTTGAAATTATTTTAAAAATTATGAATGAAAAGCATTGTCTTTAATAGTTGTTTACGAAACTCAAATTTTTTTTTATTATATGATCTTGAATCTTCCATGCTAAAATAAAAGCAAAAAAAATCCTTGAGAGGTATTTATACATAACAAAGTTCAATTGATAATACTCTTAATAAATTTTCGTTATATTTAAGTTATAAATGTATCAACCAAGTAGATGGACTAAATTTCAAAAATCTGAAAAGTATAAAGACTGGAGATATAATTAGACTCCAAAAAATCCGAAGAGTTGAAGCTATTTCAACAGATTTGAGCTTTTCCATCTTCAATGCCTTAAGAGGTGCAATGCAAAATTATACATAAAAATTATGGAAATGAATCTACAATGAAGAATTCAACCAAATACCAAAGCCGGCATGCTGCCGCAAACACTCACACTCTGTTTGGTAAGAAGGAAAGTAAAGGAAAATTGAAAGGAACACGTCTAATCTAATGACTAGACCAAGAACATATAGCATACATTGATATGATCATATGCATGAATCTCAACCATTAGATTATTACTCTTTTACTTTCTTTCCTATCAAATGGGGTACCTTAATGATATTGAAATCTACTACAAACTTTCAGCATTATGCATTTTTAATGAGATTGCTAGTTGGTGTTTACCCTTTTGAATCGAATCTCATTCGGTCGAGGAATTGTTCTTCCATTGCGTTTTCGGTTTTGCAATTAACCCTTGAAACGAACTACAATACAGGAGATATCATCCTTACTGTCTCGGTTCAGTGACTCGGTTATTAGCCGTTTAGCTGCTCGGAGCGGGTCCTTGGTCATTTTGGCAATATCAACAGCTTCTTGATTGGACATGACCTGGATTAAATTTGCATAAAAAAATGAGAACAAAATAAACTATAAATTAGACATTGTTGGTCTTCACAGAGAGAAAGATGGATCACCTTCCATAGTCCATCACTTGCAAGGATGAGAAGTTCGGTATCCGAGTCAATATCGACAGTTTTCATGTCGGGATCGGACCGGAGGTGCGACTTAAGATTCTTGTCTCCAAATGCGCGAGAAACAGCAAGTTGGCCATTCACTCTTGCCACATCCCCTGGGGAAAAATATGCCCCAGCAAGATCGATTATCAACAAATAACGGTACCAGTAAGTCATTATCATACAAAATGTTAGTGCTGATTAATTTGCATTCAGAGGCAATAACTAAGCCGATATCGTGCGATAGATTAGCAATCTCAATCAATAAGCTTTCTATTAAGTTTAGAGAACTTATTTACTTTCAATCTGTAAACAAAATTTCCTTAAACAGAAAATCAGACAAAAGCACGGGGGAATTGTGAAATAATAACCTGGCATGTTTGAGACAAAGCCACCTCTGTCCTCGATGCTACCACGCTCTGTGTTCGGCTCATGATCGATACTCATCTGTATCGCCTGCCCTTTCTGTGAGAGAACAGCACGTGAATCTCCAATATTGGCAACCCACAATTTCCGCCTATCTATCAAAATTGCAGTGACAGCAGTGGATCCCCCTCGACCCAAGTCGGGAGTGTGTGTGAGAATCGCTTGGTCTGTCTGCTCATAAGCTTTAGAGATGGACCCCCTGGGATTGGTCCAAAACTCCTCCTGCAAGTAATTACATAACAGGGACATAACAGCCAATAAATGCAGCCGGGGAGTTGGGGCTATAACAATAAGAATCAAAGCACCATCATTTCAATGCCAATTAAAAAAATTATAGCTTCGCCTTTCATTTTCGAAGATAACTTTAAACAGCAATCACCATTGCTAGATCAATAAAGACACTCTTTTTTGAGTGTAGCATTTAACTGACAAGAATTATTCTGTTTGAGTGTGGTATCTGATGCTCCTAAGCCCTAATGAATTATTCATATTGGATTAATCAAGAACTCACATCCTTCAAGATATTGGAAAACAAATGCTTTTGCAGATAGGCTGGCACGCTATCTCCCAAATGGCCATCATATATGGCAAAAAGTCCAAGCTCATGTCCCCGATGCTGAGCAAACTTTGCAACATGATAATCCTCCATGGGATGATTTGCTTTTCCTTTCACCAAGGTGAAGCCATACTTGACAAGCCCCTGATGGCTTCTACCCTTTCCAGAGCTACACGAAGAACGTCCTCCCTAAAAGGTCAAAACTTTTATCATATGTCATAATGGACTGCAGCCAAAAACAAATTGAAAGAAAGCAAAGGAGAAGAAGAAACAGCAACCAAGCTCTATCTAGGTATCATCTTTCTAATTACCAACAAACCATAACAGTGAAAAGTTTCATAGGATCGTGTTTCCACACAGGCAACATCAAATTCAAAACTGAATAGTATATAAGAGAACTTTTTTAACTGATTCCCGAAAACCAAGAACCAGGGAGATCATGATGACCACTTTCGCAGGGTAAAACCGTTGCCTCGATTCCTCTAGTTGTTAACCAAACAACAGAACAGAGAATCTTTCCTTAAGCTTTCAAAAGACTAAGAAAAAACCCGAGTAAAGCTAAAACGAAGATATGTTTATGAGTATACAAGCAAAAAACTAGCGTATCCTTCAATGCTTTCAAGATCCAACACAAACTATAAAAAGGAATACAAATGCAGATATCAACAACCCTAAATGAATCATAAATAGAATAACCAGTACGGTATATCTTCCGTATTTTGCATATAATATCAGAATAATTGAAAACACAACAGATAAAATGCATTAAAACTGTTTCAAACTTATTTTCCAGTGTCCTCACTAAAACAAAGGTATCCTGTTTTATTGAAATAACTCTATCAGGATTCTAGTGCTCTGCAATCATCTAAGCCCCAAATATTCCCATAATTCAAAGGTAGCATTTCAAATCTCGAAAAATACTTTCATGTTTCATTTGTTTCTTTTTTACCCGCCCCCCCCCCCCAAAAAAAAAAAAAAGCTTTGGCACTGAGCTACAATAGCCTATGCACTCAAAGTGAATGAAACATAGAATCTGGCATAAAGTCAACGCTACCACTAAACTAGATCATGGCCTTACAAGAATCTAATTAAAATCACCAACCAAATACATGCAGGCCTATACATAAACATATGATGAGAACAACTAGGAAACTGATATATAGACTTGGATAATTCAAATATTCAAAGTTAAATTGAAAAGATTGAACTGAATATATGCTGACCTGAGAATAGACTGAGTTGAAGCAACATAGATTTCCCATAAAATTCAATTCCCCCTCCACACTTCTCACCTCTTTATCTATTATCACTCAACATCTAAAAGAAAACAAATTTTCCCCGAAGAGTTTCTCAACCTGCAAAATCAAAGAACATTAAACAGGCAAAAACAAAAAGACCCAGCAACAAAAACAACTTTAAACACCCCCAGGCCTAAATTTTCCTATATAAACAGAAAATCAAAACAAAATCATGAAATGGTTATGTTAGAATTTTCCTTACCGATCCACCAAAACACCCAATTCCCAAGAAGAAAAAAACTACTAAGAACAAACAAACACAGCTGTACAAGACTTGAATTTCCCCAATTGTTGACTATCCTTCCCTTGTTCTCTATAGAGAAAAGTGACAAATATTTGTACAAGAATTAAATGCTTACAAAATAAGGACAAAAAACCTTTGAATAGTATATTGACTGATAAAGAAACGCAAAATAAAGTCTTCGGAGGGGCAAAAGGAAAAAGAAAGAAAATAAAGGGTACCCTTATTGACTTTTCTCAATGTCTGGGTTTGGTTTTTTTCATTGTTTACTGAGTACTAAGAAAGGTAATATTTTTACCATTTTTTTTCTTTTTCTTTTTCATTATTTTATCAATCTCCATTAAATTAGTGCTTGAGAAACTGGAAATTGGGAATTCTTGGATCATTCACCAAAGGAAGTGGAAGTCCCTTTAAAGTCAGCTCATTTGTTTAATCTTCAACTGCCAACTGGCAAACCATCTTTATTTATTTCTTTTTTGTTATATATTCATTATCTAATTTTAATTGATTATTATAATTCATATTTGTGTAACGAGAAATTATTTTATGACCATTCTCACCATATTATTTATAGTTATCTTTTAATTATTTAATAATATTTTAGTAATTTTTTTATGTCATTGATATATAATTTTGTGATTTTTTTATCTTGAATATTGAAATCTAAATTCGGACCTCGAATCTCAAAATTTTCGAGGTTCAAGGTTTCGGACTCGAAGATAAAAAATTAGCAAAACTATATATCAATAGCATAAAAAAATTACTGAAATGTCATTAAATAATTGAAAAAGGATCGATATGGTGGGAAGAATCCATAAAATAATTTATCTTGTGTACTTAGTTATATAGTCTTTCATATATAATATTTTAAAAGTTTTAGGGTAAACTACTTAATTGGTCACCCAACCTTTTAAAATACTTTCATTTTAGTCACCTAAGCATATGTTTGTACTTTCATTTTTGTCACCTAATTTTTAAATCGCTTTCATTTTGATCACTCAAAAATATTTTTTAAGTATGGATTGATGTAAAAAAAATCAATGACTAAAGTGAAAAAACGATTTAAATTAAAATAATATACAAAAATTATTAAATTGTACTTGTTTATCCATTATCGAAATTTTAAATTTCTTTGTTTTTTAACATTGAAATTTTAAATTTCAAAACATCAAAATAAATTGAATAAATTATTGAAATTTTTTATTAATTGATAAATCAACTTATTTATTATAATATTAAAATTAATTAATTTTTTAATAAATAAATTTTATTTTGTGTTCAAGATTATTCTTAACGAAATAAACTCAAATAACTCGAATTTAATAATTGTTTATGAAACTTAAATTCCTTTTTATTATATAATTTCGAATCTTTCCATATTAAGCTAAAAGTAAAGGAAAAAAATACTTGTAATTAATTAAATTATTGCTTTTTTTTTTGTTCGGATAAAGAAGTGATGAAAAATTATGAGTTTTGTTTGGAATGAAAGATAAAATTAATGAATTTGATTAATTGAAAGGATTTTCTTTATTTTTATCTTTTTAATATCGAAGTTCGAGACCATATAATCAAAAAAAAATTGAGTTTTGTAGACAATTATTAAAAAAATTACTTTTCAATTATAGTTTTTTTAAATAATTTCAAAACATTAAAATAAATTAAATAAATTGTTGAAATTTTTTTATCCATTGATAATATCTACTGATTTGCTATTATAATTTTGAATTTTAATATTTAAAAAATTATATTTCAAAATCGAAAGTTAGAATTTTAGCAATGGGATTATAAATTGACAAGTTTTGTGTATTATTTAATTTTTACAGTCTTTTCAATTTAATCTTTAATTTTTTAAACATGATTTATACCAACTTGTTTGTTTTTAAACATGTTTGTGCATGGTTCGTATTTATTAATAACTTCAAAATTGTGTTCGTCTTTGTTTAAACTTATGTATTCCTGTTTGTTTATTTAAGTTATATTAATTTGTCTGAGAAGATTAAACAAGCATGCTTGTAAAAATTAAACGAAAATATTTTTAAAACATATAATTAAACATATTTACAAATAATATTTATAAATAGTAAGCAAACAAACCATCAATAAATATATACTATTTTTTAGACATGAAATAATCAAATAAATATATTATAAATGAATAAAATATAGGATTATTATCATGTATACCATCAGGGAGTAAAAGAATTCCAAAAGTGGATTTAAGACAATATCATTTTTTAAGGTGTAATAACATAGTAATTAAATAATTAAAAGTGACACTTGCTGTCATTCTAGATCAGGTTGTGGAGTTTTTTATTATCCCACTAACAGAATAATTACCCAATAAAATAAGGATACAAACAAGGGTTATTATTTTGAATTAGACTTTTTCATAGTTTGGGTCAATTTTGTCAAAAGTTTTAAGTCTATTTACTAGGTTTTGACTCGATTTAGCCTGAAAAATAGATTTAATATTTTATCAAAGCCCATTCAATAAAAATTAAATGAGTTTATTTATGAATATAAAAAAAACTTTATTTGTATTTATTTCGATTAACAAACAGGTCTTAAAATTTTGTTGTTATTTATTTATTTAGTTTGATAAACAAATAAAATTAAACTATTTATGAACTATTTTATCAAACGCTCTTTCTCATTATCATTGCTTAACGAACTCAATTTATAATATTGTTTTACATAAACAAAAATATATTATTTAATAAATTAAAAATAAGCACATAAATCAAATATAAAAACATATAATATTAAAAGATAAAAGGAAAATTCATTGGTAATTATGAAAGGAGAATATCCTTAGATTTTTTCCATGATTTAATCTCATTCAATAATATGGATTAGATGCCAATTGAGTTTTAGCTCGATTGATATGGACATTGTTGTCAATACAGGAGAATGTGGATTTGAGTGCGCTGAAACATATTATCCTCTTATTATAGGTTGAGGAGAGGCTATTAGTAAATTTAGGCATTATTCCTTATAATTATGAGATCTTTATACATTAAAGCCATTATTCCTAAATTGTTCTTGGCACATGTTAAACCTTCATGCATAGAATGCATGCAATTGATTTCATAAGTTGAAGTATGGAATATTCGAGGATAACATGTAGGTGCTTGTTATAAGAATAAATACATTGAAGTGTTTATGGAAATACTCTCATGTGTCGATAGTGTAAATAATCCTTAGACTTGTGGTACTGACTCACCTTGTATGCTGTGAGTGTCATACTTTGATTCATCACGAAATGAGTCCCTATTGGCAAATGCTTAAGGTAAGATGTTTTGGGTATGACATAAGGCATACGATGGAGTGGTTTAGAGATAATCCATCACTCCAACTAATATGAGGGGACATGTCCTATATGCTTTTGACTCGTATTAGCTGCAAGTCTTTGGCCAAGGCAATTAGTCAGAGTTAATACAACGAGTTGTAAGACTAACATGAATAAGCAAAGGTAGACACTGTGCCATGATTTTTAGCTCATTTAGGATATATGATGAAAGGTTCAAATTACACATATATACCGAACATTGCAAGACTTTGTCGAAAAATATATTTTGACTATTCCAATAATTGGGGATCATGAACTCATGATGGGTTGCTGGATCTTGCTCATGAATCTATGAATATAATTATTTACGGATTGAAATAAATTATATTTTTTGCCAGCATAATTAGAAGCCTAATGGGTCACTCACGGTAATGGAATTTGAAAATTAAAATGAAAAAAGATTAAATTGAATAATTCAACAAAATTCAAGGGTTAAAGTGAAATTAATCAAAAGTTGATTAATCATTCCAACTGATCCTAGATGGAATCCGATTCGTTGAATACATTCATTTCCACTAAGTTCCTTTTGATGTTTGATTCCAACATTATAGAGATGAGATTGAATAAGAGCAAAGCATTTATTAGTATTTTGGAAGCATTGTACATTGTTCATCGTACAGAGAGAATCCACACAGTGCAATAATAAAAATGTTTTAGGTACACACCAGAGATCACCTAATGACGATATGACCCAACCTTTTATTTTTCTTCAACCCTTTTATTGATTTTGGGTTATAACGTCTTTGTTCAGTCAACATCTCACAGCTCTGAATCAATCAGTGATATATATATATACACATACATATATGTATACATATATAATGTTGCAGCAATATAATTTGTTTACAGGAACAAATGCTTTTGGTAAACGTCGAACTCTGCCGAAGATGAAAGAAGCGGTGTCTACATACCCCCAATAAGAAATCAAAAACAAGTAATTAAGCCATGCATATAGAACTGTAATGTTGAACAATAAATGGATTAAGTGTAGTAAATGACCTGTGAGAAATTGGAATTGAAGAGTCTCCTCAAGAATCTTGTATTAGCAAGGCAACTAGATTGGTTAACGTTATCAAGGGTTTCATTAATTAAATCGAATAAGTCTCCATATGTCGGGCCTGGTAATTTCTTCAGAATCTCCGCCAATATGTAGGTCAGTGCACCGTTCATCTGCCCGGAGGTAAAGGCCTGCACCAGTATTCATCATCATCATCATCATCCATGGATAGTTAATATTTGAAAAATGAAAAAGATGAACACTTACAGAGGTATCAGCAGCGGCTTGGTGATCAAGACAAGCACTAATGGAAATAGCTAATCCACCATTTGTACGTTTCTCCGCACCCGACGGAGGGCTGCTGTTTACCCATTTTTTCCTGTTTAATGAGGATGATGATAAAATAAGGGTATAATGAACAGGTTGATTGAGTAGTGCCTCTCACTTTCAAATGGGAAAAAAGGTTCAATTCGTTGAACTTAGAGAAGCTTACTCTTCACTCATATAAACTTTGGGAAGATCTAAAATGGTTCCGCTATGGCAAGCGTCAACAATGGCATGAAGCGTAACGCCAGGGGTGAGTGGCCGGACGATGAGGGCATTAAGATCATTATCCACTATCATCCCCTCTTCTTGGAAATCAACCGGACATATAGTTTCATCGAACCCATCATCCTCATCATTGTTAAAATCCGGTTGCCGTAACCCATGACCGGAGTAGAAAAACACCAACGAATCTCCCCGCCGGCTGTCACTTACCAACCATTTCAATGAATCCTCGATGTTTTTCCTCGTCGGTATAAACCGTGGGTCCGCCTCCTCTTCTGCAGTTTTCCTTTTTCCATTAATCATCACAACGAAGATGGTAAAACATTAAACAAATATAACTGAAGAACATACCGGTGAGAACCCGAATGGAATGTCCAGGGTACCCGAAATTGTTAATCAACAAATCTCTCATGTTTCTGACGTCGTTAATGGTTCCTTTAAGCCTATACTGCTTCCAGTTGTTGTAAGTGATTCCGCAAAGCACTGCTCGCTTGCTTGATCTCTTCATCGAGTTGAAAGCCGAGGGATCGGGATTTAAGGAAGGAGTTACCGTGCTTTGATGCACTTTTCCTCTGATTTGGCTATAAAAGCATCTCACTCGGCTGCGTAGCCCATAGTGCTGCTGCTGGCTCGAAGGACATTGTTCATCGGCTGGAATGGGAAGATAGTTAGGTTTGCATGAAGGGCATTCAACATATGCACCTTTGGTCACTGATTTCGCCATAAATCTTTGTCTGCATCGTGAGCATGGTGTGGTTCTTCGCAAATCCATGGTTGCCGATGGATGCTTTCTCAGATCTTGGCGAGAAGAAAAAGAGGGTTTTACAAATTGTTACTTATTACTAATTAATTTTGTAATCCACAGATTACGAGGCTACTGATCTTTGGGTTTTATAAGCATCGATGATGAAGATTGGTGTAAAGAAATGGTGAAATTCTGCCATTAGTTCGGGTGATTTGGATGAGCGATGCATTTATCTGTGATTAATGTAAAAATAGTTGTGGCGGTAAGATTAGATATCTTTGTTAGTGTAAAGAAATGGTGAAATTCTGTGATTAGTTTGGACCACTTTAGATGGGCGGTGCATTTACGTGCAATTAGTGTAAAAAATAATGGTGACGTTATGATCAGATAACGTACTTTTTGAATTTTAAAATCAACTCTCACCAAATGATAAGTATTAAATTTATTAAGTTAAATTCTACTGTATTCAGAATCTTATGTGCCATTATCATATGTAAAATATTATGTCAACTTGTTATTTTTACATATTATTCACTAAAAATTTAGTTAATAGATTAACAACTGTTATCTATTTCAAGATTGAAATTTTAAAATTCAAAAAATATAAAGACTTAAAATAATCCAATTAAAAAATATAAAAACTAATAGCAAATTTAACCTTAAGGTCTAACAATTTATTTGTTGAAGTTCACATTATCCATAAAGTACTTTACTTTTTGAGTGGAGGTCTAATTCGAGTCTACTGAAAAATAATAATCTATTCAAAATTAATTAATTATGATTTGCTCATCAAAAGAATAATGGTAATGGTAGTAAGATTTATACTATTAAAATTTTAATTTAATTTTTTAAAAATTATAAATATATAAGTTATTAAAATAGTAAAATTATATTTTTACTATCGTAAAAATTACAATTTAATTTTGTCCCTCTAAAATAAATTTCTAATTTCGTCTCTGTTTAAATAGTAACATAATGTGTTTCAGTGTACTTGAACTCATATTCTCATGAACTGACAAAAGTATCGATACCAATTAAATTAAAACTCAATCGACTATTACAACAGTTTTAAACTTAGTGGTGATTGCACATGTAAGAAAAGAAAATGGAACCCTTTCTTTTTTCTGGAAGTTTGACTTACGTTTTCCTCTGAAATTAAGCTTAGTCGTTCTTTAAGTCGGTTAGCTATAGTGGAGAAGCTTTAATAGGTAAAGGTATATATGCTCCCCATTAATGTAGGGGAAAATAAAATTAAAATTTGCTATTAATTTTCGTAAATTTAAAATTTTACTTTTATTTTAGGAATAAAAGAGAAAAGAAACTCAAAACTAATTTTAATTATTCTTATAACATCATTTCAAGTCAACGTAAATTCTTCCGGCGGATCAATGAAAACATGGTTTTCTATTGTTATAGGTTAAAATTGATAAAATGATGGAAACAAAATTTGGTTGATAAGAAAATGTAGAAAATTTTGATAAAAATTATTTGATAAGAAGAAATAGATTAAATAACTAGAGATTTATGTAACAAGTTATTATTAGTTGAATTTTTTTTAATGGGATTAACAATTGAGGTAAAATGGGTAATAATTTAATAGTTTAGGTACTAATTCTGACAAAAAAAGTTTAGGTATTAATTTGAAAAAATTAGTATAGTTTAGGTATCATTTTATTGTTTAAGCCTTAAAAATATTAAAAATTAATATGGGCGAATCTAAAATGAACTTAGATTAGACTTTTACAAATATAGACAGGTTTAAGCAAAATTTTAAGTCCATATTTTGGACGAGGCTGAGCTTAAGTAAATATAAAATATGTTAATATTATACTTAAACCCGGCCTGAATCCGACTCGATTTAACCCATAAACACTTCTAATTTTAACCTCGTGACACTAATAAATACACTGTATATATAATATAAGGATAAATAAAAGCACGTTATTGTCATAAAATAATTAATAAGTTAAAAGTAGCATTAAAGTTCATGATTTATTCAATACTAAAAATAAATAAGTCTAGAGATTATATTCCATGTAGGCTTGTAGCACTGAAAATCCAATTAAAACGTGAAAATTTATTTGCCACTCCCCCATATAATTGATACCTTACAATTTGGTATCTGATCCGATTCTTCTTTATAATCTTTAGTTATGTACTAATATTTTTACAAAGAGTTGTAGCTGGAAATAAAAATTATAATTTCAAATTTTAGAGTGTATACTATTTCGTATATTAAATTTAAAAAAAAATATTGATGTCGGTGGAATCTTAACTCGATTGGCAAGTATATTGTTGTTAATGTAGGAGGATGTAGGTTCGACTACGTTGAAGCGCATTATTCTCCTTTCTATGGGTTGAGAAGGTATTATGGGTAATTATAAGTATTATGTCAAAAAGAGCAGATATGTATAATATCATGTGATTTTAATTTAGTTGGTGAAAATACAATAAATATATATAATTCTAAAATTAATTTTTTATTTAATTGATTTTCACAAACTACGAACACATTTATCAATATAGCAACATTTTATGTTTACATATCATATACATGATTAACTATATTTATTCAATTGATATATTTATTTAAGTGTGTATGTTTAAATCAAAACCAATGTCTTGTGTATACATTTGAGCCACACTTTAAATTTCATGTGTATAATTACACCAAATCAATATTGATGTATCAAATTATACGTTAAATCAAAATTCATGTATAGTTTTAAATTTTAATTTTGCATTTTACACTTCTAAAATAAACTATCCCTTCAAAACCTACACATTTTTTACTTTTTTTTTTTGAAACAATCTCATTATATATTTTGATTATATCTGTTTTTTTACACGAGATCTAAAACTACTCATAATCCCTCCCCAACCCATAAATAGAAAGATAATGTTTTCAACACATTCGAACCTTCATCCTCCTGTATTGGCAACAATGCTCATATCAGTCGAGTTAGATACAATTCTTTCTTTTCTTTTTTTTTTAATATATTTTTTGCTTTTTCTTTTTT
Organism: Gossypioides kirkii; assembly: GCA_005610355.1. Taxonomy (NCBI): domain Eukaryota; kingdom Viridiplantae; phylum Streptophyta; class Magnoliopsida; order Malvales; family Malvaceae; genus Gossypioides; species Gossypioides kirkii. The sequence goes on from CP032246.1 coordinate 38,952,393, forward strand.
CTAGTACAGATGATCTATATATATATATATATATATGCTTTCATTTTGAACCATTCCTTTATGCAAATGACAAAGCTGAAGCATCTTCTGGGATTTTCACTTTTTCTCTTCTTTTTGCCAAAATCTTCGATTGTGTGTGAGTCATGGTGCACTTGACTTAAAGTTTTTGGCTTCCCAATCTTGTCCTATTAATTAATATAGATTTTACATATGTTCCTCAATAAATTAAGTTGGACCGTATAACACATTCATCATGAGTGTATATTGTTAACGGGCACCAAGTAACCCAAAGCTAGTTTAGAAATGTCTAAATTAGAGTTGATTTGATAGAATATTTTAGTGTTGATGACTAAATATGTTATTATACACCACCTCAGCATCTGTTAACAGTTTAATAAAGGTGACCAAAACAAAAATGAAACTAAGAGTTTCCGGTCACCCAATCTTAAAATGTTACATCATATCTTAGTAATCCAAATTCAGAGATCAGATCAAAAACGATTGCTAAGTTCTAAGATTAATATGGACAAAATGAAATTCAAAAACTAAAAGTAAAAAAAAATTACCAAGGATTAAATGTTATTTTATCCCTCAAATTAAAGGAGCCATCTATTTTATAATATCAGGCACCACATAAGCCATACGAAAAAATTACTAAGATTAAAAAAAACAATAACAGAGGCAGACTCTGCAATAGACTAATATAAATTTAATTCAAGTTACCAACATTAGGAGGTTCTAGCTTTGTAACTTTGTACATGAAAGGCTTACCAAAGGTGGAGATCATTCATAGCTGAATCACTGTTGTTTTTATCCTTTTATACATGGCAAATGAACTGCATGATTACTGTAGTGAGTTGCCTAGAAATTTGGCCTTGCAGGTTGGACACATATAACCAACTGAATCTGATTGTATTTCGGAATCGACAGCCTCCTGGTTGAACTCCGTCCCACACCATACACACAGAGTTATAAGCTGAGGCTTGCCAGCCATATTCACCAAGACTTCTGATCCAAACTGAACCGACGAAGTGTAATCACCTTCAATAGCAGGATTATTAGCCAACTCTACTGGAATCTCTGGCAACGAGGAAGATACTTGCACACCGCCAATGCTCAAATTGATCGCCTCTGTTTCAACCAACCTCGGCTCATCAAATCCTGTAACATTGTCAAGCCTCTCGTTGACGCTGCATAAACCATCTTCTCCCTGCTGTTACACATAGAGAACATGAATATTAAAGTAATTTCTTCAATGAAACCACTTCTCGATGACCTATTGGTAAGAAAACTATGCGTCTAACACCCCCCCCCCCAAAAAAAAAAAAACAAATGCCAGGATATACAGGCAAATGATATAGCATATTAAGTAAACCATCAATAGGTCACATTGCACAACCTTTCTTCTGTGCAAAAAGAGGAATTAACATAAATTAAAAAGTTAATAACCTTATTTCGATTCTATGGACGTAAATATTTCTGTTTAGTTGAGAAAGTTGTAAAAATTATGAAACTACTCATAAAGGAAGAAATGAGGAACCATCTAAACTTTTTTTTGATGAACCAGGCCAAACAATGTAAGCAATCAATTAGGAAAGCTTACTGATGGCAACTATACAACCAAACTGAGGCAAAGTGCACTCCAAAAGAAAAAGTTGAATGATAACATCGATAAATGGAGAGGACCAATGATTCACGAGCTCTAGTAAGCAGAACAATAATTTCAAACTGTTTACATCACATTGTATTGATAAAGCAACAAAAATCAGAACAGTGGCTTTATACCTTGTCTAAGATAGAATTTGCAACCAATGGACCATTGACTGGTAACAATAGGGGCATTGATGATTCAGGGACTTCGGCCTGAAGTACATTTTCTCCAGATGTTTGATGTATAGCCTCTGGTGAAACATCTTTAGCTGGCTCACAACTATTCCCTAAGCCAAAAACTAACTCAGAATTGGTACTGATATCCACTTCTTCAGGTTTAGGATTCTCCTTTTTGCCAGCAGCAACCAAATTGACTTCATTCTCAACATCACAGACACCCCGATCAGTGGAGGGAACAAGTAAGTTTCTTTCAGGACCTCTATGTTGCTCGATGCCAGACTTGTCAGCTTCTTCAGAATGAATTGTTAAACCATCTTTTCTGACTACAGTTTCAGATGTACTACCATTTTGCTCGTCCATACAATCAGAAATTGTAGCATCAAAAAGAGAATCCATATTTGCAACACTGATAGCTTCATCAATATTCTTCTTCTTTTCATCGATGACCATAGGCTCACTGGTTTGTTGACAAAAATCTTGATCTAGTGTTCTGTCAGTCACTTCATCCTCTGTTCCAGAATCACTTGAAGGCGAATCAGAATTCATTTCATGATCAGAAGTAGAAGCAGGAAGATCTGTAATTGGAACTGCATTCAATTTATCAGGACTCGATTCATCATTGAGTTCATACCTAGGCACAGCAGTACTAGTTTCAAGAATAGAATTCTGCGCAATTTCAATTAAAGCATCCATTTTGGAGATCCTCGCGGGCAACTCTTGCTTAGTAGCAACCTCAGTTTTCCCGGGAAGCGACAGTAAACCAGGTGAATCTTCAATTCCTCTCACAAAGTTCCTAACATGGATCCCTACATGGCCATTGTACCTACGCCGTTCATGAAATACCTTATGGCAGAATTGGCATTCAAATTTCCCATCTCTAAGTATCACACCATCTCCAACAGAAGAACCAAGCCTGTACCTCCTTGTAGTCCTTTGGTGAAATGACAAAAGATGTTGTAAATATGCATCCTTCTCATCAAAAGTCATATTGCATTTATGACATTCGAAAAGATCATGTATTTGAACTTCTGCCAGGTTATCCATTCCCAGTAAGTTGACTTCCTTCTCACGTTCAGTCCGCCTTTGATCATCCCCTTTCTGGATTGCACCTTCCTGCCATTGCATGAACATAAACACTGTTAAGCATTTCTTCTTCTTTCACGAGTTAAATAAATGTTCCCGGCAAACATCACTTACATTTTCAGAAGCCATTTGATAAATATGCTGAGCCATGTCGCCATCATTATCCATTGTCAAGGGTGCATCATGGAGACCAAAGCAGGATTGCAAGTATGCAGCGACTTCTTTACATGATATAAAATGCCGCCCACCGGGACTGAAAACGAAAAAGAAATAATGATGATGTCTATGATATATACATACAAAAGAAAAATACTGGTAAGAATAAAGTGTCTTTGATTAACTAAAATATAACCCAAATTAAGAAAAGCTATAAAATTATGATTTGTTCTTTTGCACTCGCAACAAAACTACAAGAATCTACAAATAAACTAACGAAGAAATCACCTAATATATCTCCGGCAATATACAGAAGCACGACCTTCCTTCCTCTTTAACCCTAACAAAAGCTTCCACCCTACCGGCAAGACATCTCCGAAGATGCTAGCATCAACAATCTTCCTCTTCCTTCTCCTGCTACACCACTGCCCACCCAAATCCCTCATAAACCCTAGCAAAGCCTCCTCACTTCCCGCCATTCCCTCGGTCCTCCTTTTCAATTCCTCCGCATAAGGATCCTCCAAACCGCCCAATGCGACCAAATCGACGGCAACTCCATTTTTGTTCACAATCTCTAAACCCCGCTCTCTCTCTTCCTCGGAATTAGCAGCCTGCACATTGGGCTTCCTCCCTCTCTTCCTCTTCCCAAGGCTGATCATTGCATCTTTAATCTCAAAATCCACCATGGTATCCCTCATCCCGTAACTTACAATGGCGTCCCTAGGGGAGGAAGGAGGGGTAGTGAAATCGAGATGCTGGAATTCGGGGTGGGATTTGAGGGAGACCTTGAGGGAAGATATTATGGATCGGTTCTCTAGGGCTTCAGTGTCATGTTGAGGAGGGAAAGGAGGGGCTGGTTTGGGGGCCGGAAGGAGGCCGGGGATCCGGTGGCGGAGAGGGTGGTGATGGGAGGAATGATGGTTGTTAGGGGAAAGGCGGGCGAATGTCTGGCGACGGGAGCCGGCGGATTCATTGAAGCTGGAACGGTCAATGGAAGGGATTACGAGGTTGTCGGAGCAGTGAAGGTCGAAGGCGGTTGGGGAACAAAGGGAGAGGGAGAGGAGCTCGGATTGGGTTAGGGTAGTTAAGTCTACGGAAGGGAGAGAATCCAGGGTTAGTGGCTGGTCGGCGGTGAGAGTGGCCATTGCGGTGGTTCAAAAGGCAGCGGTCACCTAAGATGATTTGGATGATTAACTAATGCCTAATGCCTAAAATCTGAATGCAGCATTTCGGTACAAATTGAATTGAATTGCGTGCTTAGTGCTTACTTATTCGTGCTAACAAAGGAAAGAGTAAATAATAATAATAATAATAATAATAATAATAAGGATGAATTACAAAAATAACCATTTTTATTTGTTTTGAGGTTTAATCTCTTATATTTAAAATATTATATTTTAGTCACTTATGTTATTATATTGTATCATTTTAGTTATTGAGCGTTAATTGCTGTTAACGGTGTAACGGTAAAATCACATTAAACTATCATTTCAAACAAAAATTTTAAGTTAAATTATATAACTGGTCCTTATAATTTTTTCATTTTGAGCAATTTAATTTTTTTTATGTTCTTTGAACTTTTTTTTTCATTCTCTCCTTCTCCTTATGTTTTCCTTCCTTAATTTTTTTATGTTTTTCATTTGTTAAAATTAGTCCTTAAATTTTTATTTTTTGAACAATTTATTTTTTTTATTTCTTTATTTTTCTTTATTTTTTTTCTTTTCATATTATTCGCAGTATAATCTTTGTCTATTAAATAAACCAAATTTTTATTTCTTTCATATGATTCTTAAATTAAATTTCACTCAAAATCGAATATTATGTTATTTTAAAAAAATTATAAATTATTTATTCTGTACGAAGGTAATACTCTTTTAAACTTTCTTTTTTATCTTATTATTATATATGAAGTTGTAGACAAGTGAGATTTTAAAAAAAATAGAAAAAAAATGTTACCATATAAAATTTCAGTAATTAATTTTTAATCATCATTATTAAATAGGTTTATTAATTTAATGTAAATGTTTTCATATTTAAATAATTTAAATATTACTTGCATTAAATATGTTATATATATATTGTCACGGATCGCGCATCGAGGCCCGAGACCAGCTCGCATCAAGTTGCCCAAGAAGCACTCCGCAGCATCTTGGGCCTATCACCACTTAGCCCAACACTTGGAATTGAAGAGCCTTGCAAAGTAGATATGACAAGTAGCACATAATCTAGCATATTCCCTTTTGATTCTTTCCATATCCTTTGTAATCTCTTATCTTAGGAATGTTTGATTTGAATTCCTTAGATTAAGGGATATTATAGATGTCATTGTATCTAGACCGTTGATGTACTCTAATCTTGACCGTTGGATGTAGGGGGCTTCAACTATAAATAGAGGCTTACCCACACCTCATTTTACACACTTCACTTTTGAGGAATATATAGAGCATTCACTCAAATTTCTTCCTTGTCTTTTTGTTTTGCCTTTTCTTTCAGAGTTCTTTTGCTTCCGCAAGGATCTAAGCACTTTAGCTTTGATCAAGTTTCAGGCTTACTTAGGCGTTGTGTGTTCGAAAAGCGTCTAAGACCGTACGTTCCAAGATTCAAGTTTTAGGGACGTGATAAGTGGTATCAGAGTCTATTCGAGTGAGAGAGTTGGCACCACAAAACGCAAGCGAAGTTTCAGCAACTGAACGAGAGACTCGTGCTGCTGCAGAGAAGAAGAAGAAGAGAGAGTTCCAAGGACATCATTTCAGCCTTGGAAAGAAGGGTCGCTAGACTTGAAGATTCCATGAAGGAAGTCAAGGAGGCCCAAGACGAGACAGAACCGTTTCACTCTCTTAAAGAAGAAGTGATGGTTGCGGTTCAAGGACTTCTCAATGACATATATGAGAAGTTAGACCAACGGGATAATTCTCTTGAAGTAGCAAGGGAGGCTATCAAAGCCGAGTTGGTAGAGGAGATCGACGATCTCAAGAGTGAGCTAGCCATTTACAAGAGAGCCATGAAGAATGGCGTGATGGCAGAAACAACGTCACCCATACCGAGGATCGATGTCCCAAAGCCAAAAATGTATACAGGGACACGATCAGCCCAAGATATTGAGAATTTTATTTGGGCCATGGAGCAACACTTCCGAGCCATGGGGATCAGGGACGAAGCAACAAAGGTAAACACTACTTCTGTCTATTTGACTGATACCGCGCTTTTATGGTGGCGACATAAGTGCTCCGATAAGGAGAATGGAGAAATTCCCATTGCAACATGGAGCGAGTTCCAATCTGAGTTCAAGGAACAGTTCTATCCCAAGAATGCACAACTAGAAGCCCGAGCAAAGTTGCGACAACTCAAGCATATTAGCTCGATTCAAGATTATATCAAGGAATTCACCGAGCTCAAGCTTCATATTCTAAAGTTGGGCGAGAAAGAAGGATTCTTTGCCTTCATGGATGGACTTCAACGACGGGCTAAAATAGAGTTGAAGCAGATGGGGGTTCAAGAGCTTTCAAAACCCTTGTCCGCAGCTGAGTCCATTGTTGAGTTCGAGATTCAAAGGTCCGAGTCTACCAAACCAAAGTCAAAATCCAAAGGTAATGGTGGGGGAGACAAGGAAAGACCAGCCAAGAAGGGGTCCGAGAAGTCGACAGGTGGTAATTTCAAGCTTCACAAGCCTTGGGAAAAGAACAATGAGCGTTTCAAGTGCTACACTTGTGGAGGCAAGCACTTGGCTAGGAACTGCCCTCAAAAAGCCGCTGCCATCCAAGGGAATGATGCTGAAGAGAAGGAGGCTCTTAAAGTTAACTCCATCATTAGCTCCATGGAGGTTAAGAAGGGCCATAAGAAGAAGGGACTGATGTTCGTTGACATCACCGTGGCAGGCCAAAAGATGAGCGCTCTAGTGGACACAAGTGCCTCAAAATTATTTGTGTCCGAGCGGGCTGCCAAGAGACTTGACCTTCGTGTTGAGAAGGCAAGTGGGTTTATTAAAACCGTCAATTCCAAAGAGGCTCCGATTGCGAGAGTGGCAAAAAGAGTCATGATAGACCTTGAAGGTTGGACCGGTAAGGAAAACATTAAGGTAATCCCTCTTGATGACTTTCATTTCGTAATTGGACTTAATTTCTTTGACCGGGTTAATGCGTTCTCTGTTCCCTTTGCCGATTGTTTATGCATTTTGGATCCGAAACATCAATGAATTGTGCTGGTAACCCGAGAGGCCGGAGTTGGAGCAAAGATGATATCAACCATCCAGTTTAGCAAGGGGGTGCGCAAAGAAGAACCAACTTACTTAGCTGCGTTGGTTGATGAGCAACCTACCAAGTCCGTCGAGGTCCCAAAAGAGGTGGGACAAGTATTGGCAGAATTTCGAGATGTGATGCCTGCCGAATTGCCCAAAAGCTTACCACCAAAGAGAGAGGTGGATCACAAGATTGAACTCGTACCGAATACGGAGCCACCCGCTAAAGCCCCTTACCGAATGGCTCCACCCGAGTTAAAGGAGTTGCGCAGACAGTTGAAGGAACTCCTAGATGCAGGATATATCCGTCCATCCAATGCACCATTTGGTGCACCGGTACTATTTCAGAAGAAGCATGATGGGATGCTTTGAATGTGTATCGACTATCGAGCTTTGAACAAGCTCACTGTGAAGAACAAGTACTCGATCCCGCTTATTGCAGACTTGTTCGATCAACTTGGTGGTGTAAGGTGGTTCACCAAGTTAGATTTGAGGTCCGAATATTATCAGGTTCGTATAGTCGAAGAAGATGAACCAAAGACTGCATGTGTGACGCGTTATGGTTCGTATGAATTCTTAGTGACGCCCATCGGTCTCACGAACGCTCCCGCCACTTTCTGCACCCTCATGAATAAGGTATTACAATCCTTTCTTAATCAATTTGTTGTTGTCTACCTTGACGATATTGTGATCTATAGCAAGACACTTGAGGAGTATTTGAGACATTTGAGAAAGGTGTTCAAAGTCTTGCGAGAGAACAAGCTTTACGTCAAAGAAGAGAAGTGCTCGTTTGCCCAACAGGAGGTCCCTTTTTTAGGCCACATTGTGGGATGTGGCAAGATCTGAAGCGATTGAAGATTGGGAGCCGCCAACCAAGGTGACGGAATTAAGATCCTTCTTGGGGCTAGCCAATTACTACTGAAGGTTTGTCAAAGGCTACTCCAAAATAGCCACACCCTTGACCGAGTTGCTGAAGAAGGACAAGGTGTGGGATTGGAGCATTGAGTGCCAACAAGCCTTTGCAGAATTGAAGAAGGCCATGGCGAGTGAACCAGTGTTGGTGTTGCCAGATTACACCAAGCTTTTTGAGATTTACGTCGATGCGTCCGATGTTGCCATTGGTGGGGTACTTATGCAAGAAGGACATTTGGTTGCCTTTGAAAGCCGAAAGCTCAATGAAACCAAGAGGAGGTACACGGTCCATGAAAAGGAAATGACTGCAGTGGTGCACTGCTTGCGCACTTGGCAACACCACATACTTGGGTCCAGGTTTGTGGTATACACAAACAATGTTGCCAATAGTTATTTTTTAACCCAAAAGAAGTTGTCTCCAAAGCAGGTTCGATAGCAGGAATTCCTTGCAGAATTTGATTTTTTTCATGGAGTACAAGCCAGGAAAAGTGAATTCCGTTGTCGATGCCTTAAGTCGAAGATATGACATGGAGTTTGTTAGCTTGCCGCAGGGATAACTATTGGAGCGCATCAAAGAGGGGTTGTCACATGACCCAATAGCCAAGATGCTCATTGATTATGCCAAAGAAGGGAAAACTAGAAAGTTTTGGCTCAAGGGGGACTTGTTACATGCTCGAGGACATCGCCTCTATGTGTCTCAGTTTGGAGAATTGCGTAAGGGGCTCATGAGGGAATGCCATGATTCCAAGTGGGCGGGACATCCAGGGATGAACCGGACATTGGCACTGATTGTAGAGAATTATTACTGGCCGCACATGGGCACAGATGTTGAAGCCTATGTGAAGACTTGTCTTGTGTGCCAACAGGACAAAATAGAGATGAAGAAGCCGGCGGGACTGTTGCAGCTATTGCCCATTCCCGAGCGACCATGAGAATGTGTTTCCATGGACTTTATTATCGGTTTGCCTAACACTAACGGTCTGTCGAGTATTATGATTGTTGTTGATAGGTTTTCGAAGTATGGGACGTTCATTCCAACGTCTAAGGTGTGTCTAGCCGATGAGGCAGCTCGTCTTTTCCTCAAGCACGTGGTTAAGTATTGGGGAGTGCCAAAGACGATTATCAGTGATCGGGACACACAATTCACGGGGAGATTTTGGACCGAGTTATTCAAGCTAATGGGATCAAGCTTGAACTTTTCAACAAGTGTCCATCCCCAAATCGACGGGCAAACTGAGCGAGTGAATGCACTCTTGGAGATCTATTTGAGGCACTATGTGAGTGCAACGCAGCGCGACTGGCCAAAACTGTTGGATGTGGCTCAGTTTTCTTACAACTTGCAACGGAGTGAGGCCACAAACCAAAGTTCGTTCGAGATCGTGATCGAGCAACAACCGCTTACACCCAACATGGTTGTTACAAAGTATGAAGGGTCGAATCCAGCAGCACACAAGTTTGCCACAGAGTGGCAAGAGCATCACGACTTAGCCCGAGCTTGTTTACACAAGGCAGGGAAGCGGACCAAGAAATGGGCGGATCGAAAGCGTAGGGATGTGAATTTCTAGGTTGGTGATCTAGTCCTTGCTAAATTGAAAGGAATCTTGCGCAACCCAACCGTGCACAAAGGGCTTGTGCGAAGATACGAGGGTCTATTCCGAGTTGTGAAGCGGATAGGCACCATGGCCTATCGATTGGAGTTGCCACCGACCATCTGAGCTCATCCAGTGTTTCATGTTAGCTTACTCAAGCCTTACCATCAAGATGAGTCAGATCCGGATCGAGGCAAATCACACCGAGCACCAGTCGGAGTGAAGATCTCCTATGAGAACGAGGTTCGAGAGATCCAAGCCGAGAGAGTTATTCGATGACCAGGTTACCGGCCGAGGCACGAATATTTTGTGCAGTGAAAGGGACTTCCCGACAGTGAGGGGAGTTGGGAACTAGCCGAGGGCCTGTGAAAATTCAAGGACCAAGTGGACGGATACCATGCTAGCAAAGTGACGAGGGCGTCACCAGATTCAGTGGGGGAGAATGTCACGGACCGCGCATCGAGGCCCGAGACCAGCTCGCATCAAGCTGCCCAAGAAGCACTCCGCAGCATCTTGGGCCTATCACCACTTAGCCCAACACTTGGGATTGAAGAGCCTTGCAAAGTAGATATGGCAAGTAGCACATAATCTAGCATATTCCCTTTTGATTCTTTCCATATCCTTTGTAATCTCTTATCTTAGGAATGTTTGATTTGAATTCCTTAGATTAAGAGATATTATAGATATCATTGTATCTAGACCGTCGATGTACTCTAATCTTGACTGTTGGATGTAGAGGGCTTCAACTATAAATAGAGGCTTACCCACACCTCATTTTACACACTTCACTTTTGAGGAATATACAGAGCATTCACTCAAATTTCTTCCTTGTCTTTTTGTTTTGCCTTTTCCTTCAGAGTTCTTTTGCTTCCGCAAGGATCTAAGCACTTTAGCTTTGATCAAGTTTCAGGCTTACTTAGGCGTTGTGTGTTCGAAAAGCGTCTAAGGCCGCACGCTCCAAGATTCAAGTTTTAGGGACGTGACAATATATAATATTATTATAAATGTATTTTTAAAATCATGGAAAGCTACGATCATTATCATATTTGTTAACATAATTACACCAAGCCCTTTTCGTAGCCGAGGCCATTTACAAGGCCCTGGAACAAGCACTTCTACTTTACATGATAGCTTACATGATTAATAGGCGTGGCCGATGGATTCACCGTGACGTGCGTTCTTTCCTTGCGATTTGCGGACATGAATTTCACCATAACTGTTTTACCTTCTCGGTAGCCTTGATGATGATCAAGAACAATAGTCGATAAAGCACAACCATTGCAAACAAGATAGCAAGATCAACCCACTTAGAGTATGCCGTTTCAAAATGCCAAGCTTGCTTCAAAATTTCTTCACCAGTAATGGTTGGTGGCCCTCCATTTCCAGCTCCAACATTGGGAAAAGTCAAACCTAGAAACTCGTTCTTAAACAGTCCCTGATAAGCATATTTGTGGAACGCGATGTGGTAGAGGAGATATTTCAACAATGGCTTAGGAAGATCAGTGGGTAGTCGGAAGAATCCGCCAACCAACATCATTAGCCCTTGAATTCCAGAACCTACTATGATTCCCATCAGGAAATTGGGTACCAAACTTGCCACAATCATCATTAAGCTCTCCACCAACATCATGCAAGCGAATAATATGATGAAGAAGAAAAAGAAATGTTGATATCCATGGTGAAGTCCTGGAAGGAAATATGTAATTGCGCCTGGAATAAGTGCGACCAGTGCCAAGAATGGCAGAGCAGATAACGTATTTCCGATGACAAAGGGAGTGACACCGTAGTGCCCATTTAGTCTTTCACACTCGAATACCTTCATTTCCTCTACAAAAGAAGGGAATCCACCAATGGCCATGAAGGTTAGAAATGATGCCACAAACATCATCAATGAACCTCTAGCCTGAAAAAAAAAAGAAAAAAAGAAACCCTTAAATATTATTGCCATTTGATCAATTGCAGTGCTTCAATCAATCAGTCAATGGATATTATGTATTCATTTACGAACCTGGATTGATCCATAGCCCATCCCGATGTGGCTAAATACAGTGCCAAGGACAATAGATAATGAAATATAGATACCTAGACGCAACCAATAGTAGCCAAGGTCACGAGACATGTTAGTGAAAGATCTTCTGGTAAGGACATGGCATTTGGTGAAGAACCCAGACTGCCTTTTACTTTTCTCCAATGCTCCACCACCCTGACATGAAAATCCAACATCCAATATGTTTAATGCCTTTTGGATTATCTATTTAGGATTCAGTTCAGAGAAAAAAATGAGCTGTTATAAACCTGACCAACCTGTTTACAAATCTGAGCTACCTCTTTCTTAACCATTTGGTATATATCTGAAGACTTATATGACTTCACCAGGAAATCAATCACTTCCTCTGTGGGGATTCCATTAGCAAACCCTAGCTCAATATCCTGTTTAAAAGAACAAAACATCATACAGGATACTTGATGTGCATTGAGAATTATTTGTAGACTAGTTACCAACCCATATTGGGCCGATGGTCTTGACCATCATACCTTGTCAAAATCCTTATTGATGGTTTTGAGGAAGTGATCAGATGGATTCTGGAGACTTGGGCAAGGGAATCCATTTAAAGCAAAAAACTACATATTTTAGAAAACAAGATAGGTCAGTTTGTTTTGCCAACTCTCTCTTTATATATATGTTATACTAGTGAAAAAGAACACACTTCATTTGCTGCAGAAACAGGACCAAAATACACAGTTTTGCCTGCAGATAAAAGGTAAAGATTGGTGAATAGTTGAAACACTTCAGCGCTAGGCTGATGGATGGATGCAACGATTGTTCTTCCAATGTTGTCTTTCTGATTCAGGCTTGCGATTCTGCTCATCACATAATATGAAGCCGCGCTGTCAAGCCCGCTAGTTGGTTCATCCAAGAACAAAAGCTTAGGGCGTGTTAATATTTCAATGCAAATACTAACTCTCCTCTTTTGGCCACCGCTTAGTCCTTTAGCACCCCACCCACCAATCCGAGTATCCATGGCGTCTTGCAAACCCACTTCTCTGATCGTCGTTTCGGCTCTCTCCTTCTTTTCTGAATTGGCCATTGTATCAGGTAACTGGAGCTGAGCTGAGTAGTAAACAGCTTCTCTGACAGTCAGTGTTGTAATCAGTGCATCGTCTTGGGTTACATATGCCTGCAGTGTGATCCATGGTAGTAATTTAATTTGGATGAAATTAAAAAGGGAACTTTATAATGAAATTCATTATTATGGAGTTTCTCCTTACAGATGTTCCGTAAGCCAAGGCTTGTTTACGTCCATTGATAAGAATATGTCCTGCTTGCCTTGTGTTGGGACCCTGTCTCCCTGCTAAGGTATCAAGAAGTGTGGATTTGCCACAACCCGAAGGACCCATTATGGCCAACAGCTCACCAGGGCGAGCATAACCAGTCAGGCCCTGAAGGATCGATCTTCCACTAGAAACAGTGACCCACAAATCGTCCCAAGTCAAGAGAACACCATCCTCCATAAACCTGTTACTTCGGCATCCGTTGTTACACCGTGGCGTTGGATTAAGGTTTTCAACCTCGAAGGTAGCATGGGTTTGTGATCTACCCTCCACTGGTTCTGACTTACGAAAGGAAGCTGCCATAATTAAGAAAACAAAAGGAAACTGAAATCAAAAGGAGTTAGGACTGAGGTTGAATGTATATGCTATATTTATAATGGGATCTTCCACTCCTGGCCTTAAATGTGCCATATCGTCTAAGGGTTTTTTTTCACCAGAAGTCGTGTAAGATTTTGGTATATATCATATTTTGTAAATGATTTTTAATGAAATAAATGATTTATTTAATTTTTTTTTTGTACTTTTTCTTAGAAAAAGAAGAAGAAAAGACTATCTCTTGTCTTTACTTATAGTATATGAGAAAGGATGGTATATAGGGTGGGCGAGCTTCCTTTCGCAAGTCAGAATCATATATAGGGTTAATTTAACCGTGACCCATTATCTTTTGTGAGGAAATCTCATTTAGCTGGGTTAGCTTTCAACATCATTTACAGAAAAACATATTTAATTGGATGTATTTTTTAATATATCAATAAAAATTTATTTAATTAGACGCGTTTTTAGATTTTTTCTTCAAAATCGATTTATTTTTTTAAATTATAAAAAAAATATCTAACCAATTAACAAAAAAATAACATATATAACTAATTTAACCCATTCATCACAAATTTAAATTATATGATCTCGTCCCACTCCCTTTTATATAAAAACACTCACTTTATATTTAATAAATTTATATATTTTTTGTTTTATTAAACTTGAAAATTAAAAAAATTGAGACTCAAGCTTTAATATTAAACTAAAAATCCTATTATGTGTATGCATGTAGAAATTCGTATTTAAAATACAAGTATATACTTAAAAATAATATATAAAAATAATGAAACGTGATTTTTGAAACTAATCATAGTAATACATATGTAATTATAGGGAATTGAAATAAAAATAGCTAGACGTAACCAAGGTCACGAGACATGTTAATGAAAAATCTTCTGATATGGACATGGCATTGGGTGAAGAGCCCAGACGCCTTTTATTTTTCTCCAATGCTCCACCGCGCTGACAGGCACCATAATCACGGATCCAATATATATGTTCAATCCCAATTTTTTAAAAATAAAAAAAATCATAAATTTTTTAAAATTTTTTAAAATTTCAATTATTCTCTTTTATTTTTTATTTATTTATTTTACTTAGATATAAAAATCATAAATTTTGACATAAAAATATATTAACGTCAGCTTATTACTCGCGTTTGAATTACAATGGGAATGAAATCAAGCCTTAATTTTAATTGCATATTTGTGGTTCATCGAATCTTGCATTTTATTTTTTTACATGCATTTCATTTAATTTTTTAATTAATTACAGTGTATATTTATAATTAATTATCATAATTATATTTAAAAAATTTCAGTGACTCGATTTGACTTTTGAAATTAACAAATGTGAAAGCAAATATTTAACTTAGAATTCTTCGTTTTATTTTCTTGTGTTACTTGAATATTTGATTATCTATTATATCTAATGTTGCCTAAAAAAACATTTATCTGAAAGTGAAAAAGGAAAAAGAGAAAACATGTTGAAGAATTTAAAAAATCACAACAAGTTAATCAAAACCTACTTAAGGTCATCAATATCACAAGAACGGTTGAATGGTCGGCAATTTTATCAATCGAGAAGGATTTTTTGGAAAACATTGATGTTGTTATCATTAATGATTTGTCATTTCAAAATGCTCGTAGAACCCATTTTTTATAATTTTTTGTATTTTTTGTAGTTGATGACATAGGAGTAGATTAAATGAAATTATTTTTGTTAAAAAAATATATTATTCGGTTAATGCTATAAAACGTATTATTTTAATTCAATTTCTAGTATATGATTTTATTTTATTGTATTGTATTTTATAATTTTTTTAAAAAGAGCCCGAATTATTATTTCACTTAAGGTCTCAAAATTGTCAAGAACGGATCTGCACCCTGCAGTACTGATTCTAATTTACGAAAAGAAGTTGCCATAGTTAATGTAACTAAGATCAAAATGTTATGGGGCGAACGATCGAGAAATATGTATACTGTATTTATAATGGGATCTTAGTGTGGAACTGTGGATTTACATATATAATAATATCTTTCACCACAAATCAAGACAGCCATGGACTATACAAGATTTTCTGGAGGAGCTTATGTTTCACTGTAGGAGATTCTTTTAGTATGAAAACAAAAACCAGTTCATGTCAAACAGTTAAAGTAAATAGACTAATTGTGATTATTGATTAACCCATCACATTATGCATGGCGGGTTGTTGACATGTTGTCACGTATTAAAGAAAAAAAACAGTATCTACTGTTAGTACCAAAGAAAAAAAAAACATCTCGTGCTTCTTATGGCAATTTTTCTCATCGAGATGGAACTGTCGAGTTGGTTGAGAGTAACGCCAAAGGCGGCGGTTTCACTATTAGTGTGTAGAGTAAGAATTGTACGAAACAAGAAGAGTATTCCTTTTCAATAATTTAAAGTCATATCATCAATATATATGGTGAAAAATAATGTTATGGGTGTTGTTGTCTGTGTAGGAAGATATGAGTTCAATTGCATTGAAGCGCATCATATTCCTATTTAAGAGCTTGGAAGAGATTATAATTGATTCTAGAAATCGTATCAAAAAGAACAAACATAATAATAATTTATAATAAGATTAATATTAACCTATAATAGGAATTTGAAAATGCAATTTTTTGAATGAACGTGTCCACCGCTTAGCTAAATATCCTAGGTCCTCATGATCATTTTAATTCAAATCTGAAATTATACTATAATTAAGGTTTTTGGACGTTTTATAGTTATATAAGTTTAAAAGTTATAATTAAGCAACATCCAACTGAATTTTATTTTTTATTTAATATATATGTGATTTTAATTTTTATGATATAAAAAATAAATATTTTATATTCACAATAGTGAAAATAATTTATTTTTTTAATTTATCATATTTTAGAAATATTTATAAACAAGATATTGGTAAATGATATTCAAAAGCTATAAAATAAATCCTATTTTTTCAAGCTAAATTTAAAATCTAAAAATTAATATAAAAAATTGAGAATCAAACTAAATTGGGTAAATTAAAGAAATATGTCGTTTTTATTAAATAACTAAAAAATTGTCTTTTTTTTAAATAAATTAAGTCTCTTTTTTAAAAAAATTTTACCCGTATAGGTTATTTTTTGAGAGAAAATTAAAAAACGTATCTTACAAGGCGTGTTTTCACTTTGTTAAGAATTTTTTTTTTTTTTTTGCAATTAGAAATTAGAGTTTATGCATTTATTTTTGTCTATGTATTGTTATATTTTTAAGATGCCGTGGAGCTCGATGACCTACAAAATTTATCTACCATGTGAGTCACCTACGAAGTCGGATTGCATTGCAACAAAAGGTCTCAGTTGACAATTATTATACAATATCGAGTTGAAGTGTAACTAAGGCTTCAAGTTTACAAAGGTTATGCTGTCAAGGGATGGAGCATAACTGAGGCCCTAGTTAATAGTGGTTATGTGGTCACGACAACAAGTTTCACCTCATCAGAGCAGGATGCTTTATAAAATCCACCAAAAGCTGTAAACCTGTTACTATAACCTATGACAGAGTTGGGATAACAAGATTTTCGACGGAAACGAGTTATTGTGTGGTGCAGAAAAGATGAAACACAAAACAACCACTTTCACTTCGGTTCGTGTTTCATCTTTTTTCCATTGCACAATAATTCATACCCGCTGAAGATTTGGTTACCTTTAACTCTGTCACAGGTTATAGTAACAAATTCACTACTTTTGGTGAATATAGATAAAACGAATTGTTTGATTACATTAAAAGCCCCTTGTGTTTTTAGCTTTAGACTTCTATATGAATTTTATAATGCATCCTACGCTGATGAGGTAGAACTATATACATGTAAAGAGTGTCCAAATGCTTAGAATTGTGACACTTGGCATGGAGATTATACATTCTATATGTTTTATAAAAAGTCTTAATCTATGTAACTATATATATGTAAAGAGTGTCCAAATGCTTAGAATTGTGACACTTGGCACGGAGATTATACTTTCATCATTTATGGTTGGTTGGATTCATGTAGGCCATTGGACATTGAAACTCAAGGTTAAAATTGAGCACAGATATTTTGGGAATGATACCAACCGTTCGAGATTTAAGTTCACTGTTAAAAGAACAACACTTCAGAGATTTCTTTCAACAAAATAGTTGATTTCCCCTCAACAATCCTATACTTTTATTTCTAGAAATTTAATCCATTTACTTTTTAGATATCAAAATTCATGTCTAATTATTAACACTATTAATATTATTTTGTCAAATTTAGATTTATTATGTCCTTTTTAAGTTACATTTTCATTGAGTGAGTATTTTTTTATTTCAAACTGTCACACCAACAATTTAACGAAGTTAAGAATTGAATCTGAATTTTAAAATCTAAAAAGTAAAATAATTAAATTATAGAAATTAAAAGTAAAAAAAAACAAAATTTTAATTTATGAAGAATAAAAGAATTTATGACGTATTTTAACCCAATATTGAATAAACAACGCAATTATAGCTATACTGCTAATCCTTAAATAGAAAAATAAAATGATAAAAATGCATTTAATCGTGCTTAAATTCACATCCTTTTACATTAAAAACAATAATAATTCGCACCAAACTAAAATTTGGTTCGCAATATGCCATTATTTATATTTACGAAGTTTATAGCTTTAACCGATGAATTTTTAGAGGTGCAAATGAAGGCATTTGGTGTAACGCATGGAACAAGAACTATTGATACACACTGATTACTGCCACTGTCTCTTATCCGCACAAGAAGGCGTCGCCGAAGGTGTGGCCGATGGATTCACCGTGACCTGCGTTCTTTCCTTGCGATTTGCGGACATGAATTTCACCATCACCGGTTTTACCTTCTCGGTAGCCTTGATGATGATCAAGAACAATAGTCGATAAAGCACAACCATTGCAAACAAGATAGCAAGATCAACCCACTTAGAGTATGCCGTTTCAAAATGCCAAGTTTGCTTCAAAATTTCTTCACCAGTAATGGTTGGTGGCCCTCCATTTCCAGCTCCAACATTGGGAAAAGTCAAACCTAGAAACTCGTTCTTAAACAGTCCCTGATAAGCATATTTGTGGAACGCGATGTGGTAGAGGGGATATTTCAACAATGGCTTAGGAAGATCAGTGGGTAGTCGGAAGAATCCGCCAACCAACATCATTAGCCCTTGAATTCCAGAACCTACTATGATTCCCATCAGGAAATTGGGTACCAAACTTGCCACAATCATCATTAAGCTCTCCACCAACATCATGCAAGCGAATAATATGATGAAGAAGAAAAAGAAATGTTGATATCCATGGTGAAGTCCTGGAAGGAAATATGTAATTGCGCCTGGAATAAGTGCGACCAGTGCCAAGAATGGCAGAGCAGATAACGTATTTCCGATGACAAAGGGAGTGACACCGTAGTGCCCATTTAGTCTTTCACGCTCGAATACCTTCATTTCCTCTACAAAAGAAGGGAATCCACCAATGGCCATGAAGGTTAGAAATGATGCCACAAACATCATCAATGAACCTCTAGCCTGAAAAAAAAAAGAAACCCTTAAATATTATTGCCATTTGATCAATTGCAGTGCTTCAATCAATCAGTCAATGGATATTATGTATTCATTTACGAACCTGGATTGATCCATAGCCCATCCCGATGTGGCTAAATACAGTGCCAAGGACAATAGATAATGAAATATAGATACCTAAACGCAACCAATAGTAGCCAAGGTCACGAGACATGTTAGTGAAAGATCTTCTGGTAAGGACATGGCATTTGGTGAAGAACCCAGACTGCCTTTTACTTTTCTCCAATGCTCCACCACCCTGACATGAAAATCCAACATCCAATATGTTTAATGCCTTTTGGATTATCTATTTAGGATTCAGTTCAGAGAAAAAAATGAGCTGTTACAAACCTGACCAACCTGTTTACAAATCTGAGCTACCTCTTTCTTAACCATTTGGTATATATCTGAAGACTTATATGACTTCACCAGGAAATCAATCACTTCCTCTGTGGGGATTCCATTAGCAAACCCTAGCTCAATATCCTGTTTAAAAGAACAAAACATCATACAGGATACTTGATGTGCATTGAGAATTATTTGTAGACTAGTTACCAACCCATATTGGGCCGATGGTCTTGACCATCATACCTTGTCAAAATCCTTATTGATGGTTTTGAGGAAGTGATCAGATGGATTCTGGAGACTTGGGCAAGGGAATCCATTTAAAGCAAAAAACTACATATTTTAGAAAACAAGATAGGTCAGTTTGTTTTGCCAACTCTCTCTTTATATATATGTTATACTAGTGAAAAAGAACACACTTCATTTGCTGCAGAAACAGGACCAAAATACACAGTTTTGCCTGCAGATAAAAGGTAAAGATTGGTGAATAGTTGAAACACTTCAGCGCTAGGCTGATGGATGGATGCAACGATTGTTCTTCCAATGTTGTCTTTCTGATTCAGGCTTGCGATTCTGCTCATCACATAATATGAAGCCGCACTGTCAAGCCCGCTAGTTGGTTCATCCAAGAACAAAAGCTTAGGGCGTGTTAATATTTCAATGCAAATACTAACTCTCCTCTTTTGGCCACCGCTTAGTCCTTTAGCACCCCACCCACCAATCCGAGTATCCATGGCGTCTTGCAAACCCATTTCTCTGATCGTCGTTTCGGCTCTCTCCTTCTTTTCTGAATTGGCCATTGTATCAGGTAACTGGAGCTGAGCTGAGTAGTAAACAGCTTCTCTGACAGTCAGTGTTGTAATCAGTGCATCGTCTTGGGTTACATATGCCTGCAGTGTGATCCATGGTAGTAATTTAATTTGCATGAAATAAAAAAGGGAACTTTATAATGAAATTCATTATTATGGAGTTTCTCCTTACAGATGTTCCGTAAGCCAAGGCTTGTTTACGTCCATTGATAAGAATATGTCCTGCTTGCCTTGTGTTGGGACCCTGTCTCCCTGCTAAGGTATCAAGAAGTGTGGATTTGCCACAACCCGAAGGACCCATTATGGCCAACAGCTCACCAGGGCGAGCATAACCAGTCAGGCCCTGAAGGATCGATCTTCCACTAGAAACAGTGACCCACAAATCGTCCCAAGTCAAGAGAACACCATCCTCCATAAACCTGTTACTTCGGCATCCGTTGTTACACCGTGGCGTTGGATTAAGGTTTTCAACCTCGAAGGTAGCATGGGTTTGTGATCTACCCTCCACTGGTTCTGACTTACGAAAGGAAGCTGCCATAATTAAGAAAACAAAAGGAAACTGAAATCAAAAGGAGTTAGGACTGAGGTTGAATGTATATGCTATATTTATAATGGGATCTTCCACTCCTGGCCTTAAATGTGCCATATCGTCTAAGGGTTTTTTTTCACCAGAAGTCGTGTAAGATTTTGGTATATATCATATTTTGTAAATGATTTTTAATGAAATAAATGATTTATTTAATTTTTTTTGTTCTTTTTCTTAGAAAAAGAAGAAGAAAAGACTATCTCTTGTCTTTACTTATAGTATATGAGAAAGGATGGTATATAGGGTGGGCGAACTTCCTTTCGCAAGTCAGAATCATATATAGGGTTAATTTAACCGTGACCCATTACTTTTTGTTAGAAAAGCTGATTTAGCTAGTTCCACATAGTTTGTAGGATAACGTATCCAGTTAGATGTACTTTTTTAACATGTTAATGAAAACTCTTTTAATTAAATGCGTTTTCATATTTTTTTTTTAAATTGATTTATTTTTTTAAATCATGAAATAAAAAATGACTTAACCAATTAACAAATATATATATATATATGCTTAATTGAACCCATTCATCACAAATTTAAATTATATGATCTTGTCCCCACTCCCTTTTATATAAAAAAACTCACTTTGTATTTAATAAATTTATATACTTTTTTTTGTTTTATTAAACTTGTAAACTAAAAAAATTGAGACTCATGCTTTAATATTAGACTAAAATTCTTATTATGTGTGTATACATGTAGAAATCACGTATTTAAAATATAAGTATACGTTTAAAAATAATGAAACGTGATATTTGAAACTAATCATAGTAATACATATGCAATTGTACGGAATTAAAATAAAAAATAGTTTTAATTGTGAGTAAAAGTAAATTTAATTAGTTAAATACATTAGTTTAAGAATATTAAATGTCTTCCAATTATTTATCATAATGTTATCATTTTTCTTAAGTTGCTATCGAGTTGACTTGAGACATCAACTCAATTAGCAACATTATCAATATATACAAATAATGTGAGTGAAACAATTCGTATAGTAACATTAAAAAGTATAAAAATATAAAAATAAAGCTTTTTGTGTAAGTGATAATTTTTTTTTATATAAATGTTAGTGATTAGTGATATGAATTCAGATACACACATTTACAACTTTATTATTAGTTATTAAAAAAAAGATAAATGTACCCTTGTAATAATATAACTTTTTAAATTATGTAAGGATGTTTTAGTATTTTCATACATAAAGTTGGTGTCAAGTTGACTTGGAACACAAACACAATCACACACTTAAATAATAGAATTGATTAAATAATGGTATAGATATACACAATTGATAGAGGTAATAAAGTGTATAATAAAATTTAAATGTTAAAATATATCAAAATAAAATTTTGGTTGAGTGGTACATTGAAGGGCTTTATAAATATACAGTATAGACTAGAAACTCTATCACATGCGTATGCACGTAGAAACCACATGTTTAGAACACATATTTGTATTTAAAAATAACATGTAATAAATAATGAAATGTATGAAGATAAAAAAAATCGCATAATAAAATAAAAAAAAAGTATAAAAAATTTAAAATAAAGTTTTAGTCAAGTGGTAAATTTAAAGTTATACACATTGATATGAGTTCAAATTCTACTATAAGTATATTAGTTTTAAAAATAAGAAGACTAAAGTGCCCTTGAATAATATGATATAAAAAGGTATTTTTGTAATTTCTCTAATTGAGTTAGTGTTTAGTTGACTCGTGACACCAACTTAATCAGGGACTTAAATAATAATATAGATATACAATTGATGGAGGTCATAAAGCGTGCATAACAGAATTTAAATGTAGAGATATATTGAAATAAAATTTTGGTTGAATGGTAAATTGAATATTTTACTCATCCAATTGATATAGGTCCAAAACTATCATATACTATCAAATCAACGGCAAAGCCTAGTAGAGGCCCAGGGGGCCATGTTTAAAAAAATTTCGATTTAGCCCTTTGTAAATATACTATAATCCTCTCAAAAATATAAGTAGGCCTCTCAAAGTTTAAGATTTTTGCAATTTCTCCCTTTGTATATATTATAGACCCCCCTAAAATGTAAAATTTTAATTTAAGCCCTTTATAATTTATAAATTTTAAATTATTAATGGTAAAATTACACTTTAGCCCCCTCAAAAATTATAAAAATTTGATTTAATCCTTTAAAAATTATAAAGATATAGATTATTAAAATGATGAAATTAAATTTTTACTATAGTAATTACTATCGTAAAAAATATACAATTTAATTTCACTCTCACAAAAATTTTCTGACTCCACCACTGTGTCAAATAATAAATTTATTATGAACGACATTAAAATAAATCTTTTAACTGAATTAAGAGCCGATTGATATTTTTATTCCAATGTGTGGATGAGGTTATGTTTGGGTACATTAGATTTTCTTTGAAGTATGGACATAAAATCAGCCAGAGCCAAATAGATGTTTAATTTGTATTGAGTTACAAGTCAAGTTGTAAAGGTACTGTCTAATCTAATTGGTGAATGGTCATAACTGCTTCACCTGTCAAATTGTAGGAGAAAATTGAACAAGCATGTCGTGTTTCTCGTGGCCACGTTTTCCACGTTGAGAGGGGAGGACTGGCTGAGAGTAACGCCAAGGGCTGCGGCAGGACAATCTGTTCATCATCATGTCCCCATGTTTCAATTGCACTTCAAACCTCCTTAGATCCTTCATGTCTTATCAATCCCAATCCACTCGATTTCTATTCGAATCGAAAACTTAATCTTTCATTAGTTATAATCCAATTTAATTCGATTTAATTTAAAAAAATCAATAATCTAAACTCGAATTAATTTAAATTTAAATTTATCTGAATTTAAAATTAATCCGATTCAAAATAATCACAAAATTATAAAACTTGAATTAATTTGTACAAATTACCCTAATTTAAAACCAAGCCAACCTTTTAACTGGTAAGTCTAGACTAGACCTGATCATGGGTCCGGCCACTTGACCCGACCTGAAGGTCCACCCAAAAAATAAAGGGTTTGAACAAAAATTTAGGCCCGAAAAATGGGCTTGGACAAAAAATGAGGCCCATTTTCTAAACGGGTTGGGCCTTGGGTATGAGTTTTTTGCCCGAGCTCAACCCGGCCCGACCTGAGTAAATTAACCATTTTTAATAAAAAAATTATATTATTGTTTTGGTGCTGTTTTTTTTACTGTTTTGGTTGCTGTTTTTTGTTATTTTTGTGTTTTTTATTGTTTTGGTGTTTTTTACGGTTTTGGTTGTTATTTTTGTGTTGTTTTTGTTCTTATTTGCTGTTTTTATTGTTATTTTTGTTGTTTTTAATGTTATTTGCTGTTATTTTTGCTATTGTTTTGGTTGTTATTTTTGTTGTTTGGATATTATTTTTTTATGCGTTTTTACTATTGTTAAACTGTCTTTTTAATATTATTTAATATTGTAGAATTTATGTTTTATTGTTAATTTTTTTACTAATTTATTTGCAACTATCTTAATATAAAAAATTTTAATGTATTTTAAATTTATTTATTTTTTAATATTTGTTTTAATGTTTTTAAGTGTATTTGATATATTATATATTTTTTAAATTTGTTGTATGTAATAAAACAATCTAAAAAATTAATACGGGCAAGGCCAAGTCGGGCTCGGATTTGACTATTATAATTCAGGTCGGTTTTGGATAAAGTTTTAGGCCAATTTTTAGGGCCGGGTTAGGCTCGAGCTTAGCACTTAGACCTAAAAATTTATTGAAGCCCGACCCGAACTCGACCCACGATCAACTCTAGTTTAGACTCAATTTACGAGAATCAAGAGTGTTATTGAAATAATTTGATTATTCCACTAAACCTTGTTTCCATGATTAGATATATAAGGGTATTAGTGTCTTCACCAATAAACTTTTTTTTTTTTTTTTACTTTCATCTTCTTGATTTTCTTTGCACTCTCTCTGAAAAGTTTAAGTCCAAAGTCTTTATGAAATTGGGTTCATTGTATTCAACCAGCTCCTATGTTTGTTCTAGCACTCTTGTAAATATTGATAAACCCTAGGTTATTATCACGATCATTTACGTATTTTTATCTCTGGATGCATAAGTGTTAGATCAGTATGCAAAGAAAAAAACTTCATGATTCTGGATTAAGTGTTAATGTTTTTTGCATACATATTTGGATTCAAGGGTGTAGTGATCTGATAAATTTAATTATCATTTATTGAAAAATATTAGATTTATATTATATCTATTTCATTATAATTTAATTAATCGAGTTTGGTGTCATTAATTACATGGTAGTAACTCAGTTGTTGAAAATGCAGTAAAACTAATAAAATGTTAGAAATTAAAAATAAAAAAAAAGAGATAATTAAGTATTTTATTTTTTAAAAATATCAAATTTTAAAATCATATAATAAGAGTGTTATCATTTCTTGGACCACTAACCTTTGAGATTAAAGGAAAGCTCAACTTCACACCCTCGTGAATAGACTCATGAAAGCATAACCTCACATAAGAAGATCCCACATAATTCCTACAAGATATACGAGAAAGATTTTCTGTTATTATTATTTTAATCGAATTGAATTCATCAATTAAATTAAAAATTGAGCTGAAAAATAATTTTAAATCAGTTTAATCGCAAATCAATACCAATCTAATTAAAAAAAAATTAATTGAATAATTTTTTTAAAAAATATATATTTTTAAATTTTTATTTTTTAATTAAATCGATCGAATTGACAAATCAATAATTTAATTAATTCGATCACATATTCAATTTAAAAAATGTTAATTTTTATTACTTGTCAGTGCGTCACCTCTATGACGTAACTAGTTACCTAACATTTTCTAAAAATTTCTAAATTTTTTTCTAAATAACATTAATCAAAGCTATCCAGCCTTTTTCTAAAAATTTCTTTAAAAGTTTTCTTAATTTTTTTAAATAACTTTATTTTTAACAATTTTATAAACAAAATATTTATTTTTCCCTCAAAGTGTGATATCTAATATATAAAGTTTACATCTTACTGCAGGGCTAAATATGTAATATATTTTGATTTTTTAATTAGTCAAATAGGTCGTTTTTTTTTAAAATTTAGAGAATTAAGTCAATTTTAAAGAAAGTGTGTGAAAGCGTATCCAGTTGAATGAGCTTTTTGTTGACATATCTGGAAAGCGCATCCAGTTGGAAGCGTTTTCTAAAAATTTTAAAGAAAACGCATCCAATTGGACATGTTTTCCTTTACATGTCAACAAAAGCTCGTTCAACTGTACGTGCTTTCACACACTCTCTAAAATTGAATTATTTCCTTAAATTTTGAATAAAAACGATTTATTTGATCAATTAAAAAAATATATATATATTAATACTTTCCACATGTTTATTAATCTGACAACATCTAATTTATCGAATTCATACATTAATATTAGTGCTTTTCACATGTTTTAATTGTTCTTGAAACTAATTTTTTTCTTTTGAAATATCAATTATTATTATTATTATTATAAACTATACAAATAAATACATAAAATACAAATTCATGAGAAATCTGATTAAGACACGGCATTTGTAAGGGAGGCCATACCATATTTTCATGTCCTACACTGTACACAGTAGCATATAACATTTAAAGCCTAATATATTTTAGGTCAATGTATTAAATGTTACCTAAAATGTTTTAATATATTTCATATTAATTTTATATAATATAATATTAGATAATGACATATTCATGATGTGAGTAAAAAAATTATGTAATAAATTTTATGAAAAGTTGAAATGAAAATTAAATGTGATTTTAATTGAAAAGTTTATAAATGCAATTAGATTTTTGGTTTAAATTCCATCATCTATATGTATTTTTCTATATACAATATTTAGAATTAGGCATTATTTTGAATCCAACAAGTGGTTTCAGTGGAAAAAAGGATGTTATTCATCTTAGGAGTTCCGAGTTCGAGTGTTTGTGTGTGTAAGGTGTGTGTGCGTTGTCAAAGGGTTAAGAAAGTATATTTTTTTAATATACTGGTGTGATTACATGGTAATATTTGTTCATAATAATATTTGCTTTTTAAACTAGAAGGGATGATTTTATTTTTGTTTCTTAAAAATCGAAAGTGAAGTTTTATTGATTTTGAACTTAATGAAAACATGATATTTTTAAAATAGATTTCGGTGTTTATCGTTAAACCTAAGGGTGAATAAAATCCGGTTTGATTAGAATAACTTGATAAAAAATTCAAATTTTGAATTAAATAGTTCGAGTTATTTGAGTTATCCGACAATCCAAATAATAAAAGATAAAACAATGTCATTTTGATAAATGTTTATCTATTATATTGTTTATGTAGTTAAATAATCTTGTATTTCATCTACTAGTTAAATAATTGGTCAATGTAAACGCAATATTGAGTATAAATAATAAGATTCATTAACTCGACTCTACTTGATCCGATTCAATTCAATTTAAAAAAAAATTCAAATTGAATTCGATTACAAAAATAGAATTCGTCAACTCAACTAACTCTGAATTTTTTAACTCGACTCGATCGAATGCTCATCGCTAGTCAAACCTATAAGTTTTCAATCATATAAGACAATAGATTTCTCATAATGGGTCAATGTGGGAGATGAAGATGGAGATAATAAGATGAAGATAGTTCAATCTATAGGTTTTCAATCATGTGGGAGATGGAAATGATGGGGAAAGGGTGAAGTGGAGATCCCGAGGGAAAGGAAGAAGGAAAATTTTTGTTGAATTTTTTTTCATATATTAATTTTTTTAACATTAATTTTATTATACGTTCTTATAATATCTATTTTTTTATACAATATTTAAAACTATTCATAGTCCCACTTCAACTTTTTCAGCATACTTTAACTCATGTGATTTGAAATTAATATTAAACATATAAAAATGAACTCAGTTATAAAAATGTGATTTGAAATTAATATCTACTATTTTGTTTTATGCAATGCTATCAAGAGTGCCCACTTCCATTGTTACTTCGATCACTAGTTACGTATTCTATTTTTTTTAAACAATTATCGATTGTAGATTTGGAGTTTATAATTGCTTTTCTCAATAATATTGTTTTCAAAATTCAAATTTACGTTCTCTTATTAAAAATATAATATTACATCCAACCACTTGTTGATATATATTTATAATATTTAATTTTAATATAATAATATAAGTAATTGGGTTGGTTATGTTATGTTTGGATTGATTTATATATAGGTAATTGGTAATGTTTATTCAATTTGATTGATTTATTCAGTTTGAATATCTAAAATTAAAAATGGATTAAATAAACTATCTAAATCGAAAATCAAACAATCAAATTATTTTAGTTTTTTCGATTTAATTTTTTAATTTATTTAATTTAACCGAATTTTTGTAGCGGGCAAAAATTAAAAACACGTGTATGATTTTTAAGGGGCGGGGATAGGGGCATAGGCTTGTTATTAAGCTTAGGTAACCAATTATTTTGGAATGTTTAAAGTTTTAGCCTTTTAGGTAATCAATTCTTTTAAAGATTAAGTTCTACTAAAAATTTATATATTTATGATGAAGTTTACTTTAATTTATTTTTCAAATTTTCAAATTTTAATTATTATCAAATTATAATTATTAAATTTATTAAATCAAGTTATTTTATTTTTAAAATTCGATACGCCAAACATATATATTTATAATACTATGCTAGGATATTATTTTCACGTTATTCACTAAAAATATAGTTAATGGATTAATAACTATTATTTGTATTAAGATTGAAATTTTAAAGTTGAAAGGCATAAAAACTTAGAATGATCAAATTGGAGAATATGTATCAAATCTACAACTGTTTGCATAATATATGACTAGTAATTGAATTTAACCAAACAAATCAAATTGTTATTGTTTTGGTTAGAACTAAAATTTTAAAATTTAAAGATTATAGGAACTAAAATTGATCAAATTAAAAAATAAAGACAAAATTCACAACTTTTGTAAAGTACAATGACTAATAGTAGAATTTGACATTTTATAGAAATAGTTTAAAAATACATTTAGATGTAACTAAGATGGGTTTGGATGGGCGTGAGACAAAAAGTAAGCTAAACACATTGTACCGTCCATTTAAATCCACTCTAAATTTAATGTTTAATTAATAAAATTATCGGTGAATCTAAATATTTTAAAAACTATATAAATTATAAATTAGAATTCAACGAGTGGCTCCAGTAGAAAAGAGAATGATGTTCATCCTGAGAGACTCGTGTTTGAGTACTTGTGTGTGTGCGTTGTCAAAGGATTTAAAAAATATAGACAGATACTACCATATCATCATATCAGCATATTAAAAAAATAAAAACTATATAAATTATAAATAAAAAGTTAGAAAAATTATTTATCAATGGTTTTGATTTAATGATAGAAAATGATATTTCTAAAACTAAAAAAAATTGTAATTAAGTTCACCTAATATGAATTTTTTTTTAAAAAAAATCTGATTACATGCAAATACATAAAAAAATATATTCACGCGACATAACTTTTTGATACAGTCATTTTTTTTTTAAATTTTTAAAAATGTTTGATTAAAAAAAAAATATTTTGTTTTTACTTAAAAAAGAAAAAAAAAAGTCTTTATTTCACACAGTAGGACAAGAGAGTAGTAAAATGAAATAAATAGTCTATTTGCCTTGGTGCGTTTATGTAAGAAAACGACATCTAACGGCAGAAATTTTTGTAGGTAGCCAACGCCAACACTTATTTCACTATGGCCGAGGGGGTACAATAAAATTCAGTGATTCATGTTCATAGGTCGGCCGTGGAAATCATGGACTATTCGTAAAAGCCACTCAAAAATTGAGAGGATTTGAGTAAGAATATAAATTTAAAAAATAAATTTAGGTAAAAAAAAATAAAGTTAAGATTTTTTTGGCTTGAGTTTGGTTTGATCCGAATTTTAAAAAAAAATTATTGTTCTTTTTAGGGGTGAACGTTCTATTAAATCGAGTGAAAATTTTTTAGTTAATTGAGTTCACGAACCCTATTTTATCATTTTAATTCAATTTAAAATTTTTTTGAATCAAATCGACTAGAATCGAGTAATATTTTTCAAGTTAAATTAAAAAAATTAAACATGTCAGATAAAAATATTGTTACAGTATAACTAAATTCATGTTAGAACACATAAATTTGAAACCATATATTTAAAATTTTCAAAGCAAAATAATAATAATAAAAAGATACTTGAGTATGATAAATTTGAATAATTAATTAGGTCCCAAAATTATTATTTTGAATTTTTTTTAAATTATAAAATTTTTATATATTTTTTAGAATTTTTGTATTTTTTAAAATATAAATTATAAATTTTTATAAAAATTTTGAATTTTAAAAATTATTTTGAATTTTTGAAAATTATTTTTTATTTTTTTTTTGTAATTTCTGTTGATAGAGAAATCAATTAGCTTATTTTCAAAGTTGACAGGAATCAAAAAAGTATTTACACCAATATGTTATTCGAATTGTGAAATTCAACTCGATTCGAATTTGAAACTCGGATGAGTTATTCGAGTTGATTTGAATAATTCGAATAATTTGATTCAATTAACTCGAAATTTGAATTTTTTTCAAATCGAATTGAGTTTTACTCACCCCTAGTTATTTTCACTATTTTGGTGTTGTTTTGTCACTGTTTTGCTGCCATTTCGCTATTATATTTATATTATTTTGTTGTTATTGTTTGGATATTATATAACTTGTTTTATTGTTAATTCTGCTACTATTTTAGAGGCATTTGCTTGTTAAGTTGCACATATATTAGTGAATTTTAAGCATAAATATTAAATATTTTTTTAAATTTATTTTCAATTTATTGAGGAATATTTATTTTAATATTTATAGTGTATTTGATGCATTATATTTTTTAAATTTATTTTTATATAAAATAATTTAATATGGATGGGTCGGGCCAAATTTGAATTTTAGCATTTTTATCTGGATAAGATTTGGACAAAATTTTAAACTCATCTTTCGAATCAAACCAAGCTCAGGCATAGAAAATAGACCTAAAATTATGTTGAAGTCTGACCTGGCCAATAATCACCTCTAATCGGCAAAGACAACTCAAGAAAATTTGATCTCTTAAAAATGATGAATTATAAATTATAAATTATAAATTATATTAATATATTTTGATCTCTCAATATATATAATTAAATTGAGACTCCTAAAAGTATTTGTTGATTGGTTCCTAGGATTGAATTTAGCATGCGATTGAGAAGACAAGAAAGTGATGGTTGAGAGTGAGAGTAGGATGCTGTTGCTGATAGCTCAGTGCAAACACCCACGCTCTGGCTTTGATCCGTAATATTAAAGATCTATGCTGAGGGGATTGGGAGGTGAGGATAGCCAAGATTTCGAGTGATGTCAAGAGGGCGGCTGATTATAATATCGCAAAGCTCGAAGCTAGCAGGGACGTTGCATTACACTGTTTTGAAAACCCAATTCTTGGGTCTTGGATGCTGCTTAAAAACTATGTACTGTCTGCAAATGCCTTCACCACTTAGTTTTCTTTCATTGTTTGCTTCATCTTGTTATATATAAAGAAAAAAATGAAAAATGACACGTATATAAAAATCTCAAAAGAAATAAATTTGAGATTTAAACCCTATATTTTGAAATGTCACGTATATAAAATCTCAAAATCAATAAAAAATAACATACATCCCACTTCAAATCTATAAAAATAAAATCACAGGAGTTAGGTGAGATGATAAGAGTTTTTTTTTTCTATTACCAGTGATCCAAGGTTTAATCATTGTCTTAAATATGAAACAACTTTAAAACTCGTAATCAATATTTACTCATTAATAAACCTACAAAATACGAGAAAAATTATCATTTTTCATTTATTTCTTATTTACAGTGTAATATTTTTTCACTTAATCAAACAAAATAATCTCTACCATCACTCTAATTTTGTTCTATTTCACTACAGCGAACCAAACAACCCGGTTAAGTCCACCATCATTGCGGGTGGTAGAAATGGAGTCTAATCAAAGCCTTAAAGGCCCATCGGGCCAAAACCATGAGCTTAGTGGCTGACATTACCCATGTAATTAACATCTTTTATGGATGGATAAGATAAAGTGGGAAGTGAAGATTCTGTCGGATTTCAGTTGATCATTCAAACCATTATCCAGCCACTGGGAAAATGAACTCAACTAACGATCACCGGAGAGTTGAAAACCAATGACCCATTTTCGTTTTCTTTCTTGTTTTCTCCGTCTTCTTGTAGAGATTGAGATATGTTGAAGCCATTAACGACAACGCTTAGCTCCTCGTGCTTTGGGTCAGGTGTACGGATACACCATGTATACTTCACAAAGCAGTGTGACCTTATCAGGTAATGATGCAATATTGTTCATATACTTGATGGTTTTTGTTTAATCTTAGAATCTTTTATGGATTACCTGTTAAAAATACTGAAAATGCTCCTTCCCCACTTGAATTAGATTATTTTTTCCCTCAGGTCTCATGAAGGGTCTCGTTTTGCAAAAACTTCCAAAGGTTCATCGCATTTCAATTCTGATGAACAAACTTTTTCCGGAATTGAAATATTAAAAACCAGGTTCCAGCACCAGCAACATGTATTTCCCACCAATATAGCACACATTTCAGCTGATGGCACTCATCAAGACCAAAATGATGTTTCTAAAGCAACATTGATATGGAGGGCAATTAAGCTGCCGATTTACTCTGTTGCTTTGGTTCCTTTGACTGTAAGTTTCTTTCAACATATGGAAGTTTTATGATAATGAACTAGATTATTGAGATAGCTTAATTTTGGCAGAATTCACTTGATTCCTTAGTTCTAATGTGATCTCAAACAGAAGTGTTATAGAGCATTACCCAATGTGTGTCTCTAGAATCTCATGCAATAACTTTTTGTGCAATATTTGTTTATAATTTTGAGCAGGTAGGTGGTGCAGTTGCTTATTTGCAAACAGGCTTGTTTTTAGCTAGGCGTTATATGACACTCTTGGCTTCTTCAGTTCTTATTATTACTTGGCTCAATTTGAGGTGAGTTATGGGGGTGGAAAGCTAGTAATCAGAGCAATGTTTAGGATGCTACTTAAAATATTTAAGTTTTGTGCATATGCAGCAATGATGTCTATGATTTTGATACCGGAGCAGACAAGAACAAAAAGGAATCAGTAGTCAATTTGGTTGGCAGGTAATCTTATTGCCAATGTGTATCTTCTTTTATTTCTCTACTATGTTTCCCGTTCGTAAAATGTTTTGTATTGTGCTTGTGAAAGCCGGTTAGGGCCCCTTATTGCTGCCTATTCGTCACTTGCCCTTGGCTTCATCGGGTTGACATGGGCGTCTGCAGATGCAAGAAATATGCATTCATTGTTGCTACTTGGTTGTGCAATCTTTTGTGGTTACGTATATCAGGTAGAGTGAATTTTCATTCATTTACACTAGGGGCAATATGGTTTTTTTCAATGATCACTTCTATCCAGATACTGTAACATTTATGAGATCTCGTTACATAATTAACATCAGGTTCCATTGCAGTGCCCACCATTTCGGTTAAGTTACCAAGGATTGGGAGAGCCCTTGTGCTTTGCAGCTTTTGGCCCATTTGCTACTACTGCTTTCTACTTGTTACTGGGCAGCACAAGGTTGCTTACTGAAAACTAATGCAGCATTTCTAGATTTCAATTTTGTTTTCCTTCAATACATTAATTTTGGGTGATTTTAGCAGGGAGATAATCTTCCTCCCCTTGACACACACCGTTCTTTCTGCATCGGTGCTCGTAGGCTTGACGACTACCCTTATTCTGTTCTGTAGCCATTTTCATCAGGTTAATATTTCTCAGTCTTTTTGTGTGGGACAATTCACAAACTCATCATAGGTTTTATATGAATGACATGATTTTCGTTTATCTCAGGTTGAAGAAGATATCGCTGTCGGGAAAATGTCACCTTTGGTACGTACACTCAATCAAGTATTGTGGTTTTTTCTCCGTTGCAGAGGCAGAAAAAATAAATTTATTTCTATCACTTGGATTGCAGGTAAAGATGGGCACTGAGAGAGGTTCAATGGTTGTGAAAGGGGCAGTCTTAACACTCTATTCTCTTTTATTTGGTCTTGGTCTATGCAAAGCTCTTCCACTAACTTGCATTGTAAGTAAAAGGTTAAAATTGATTTAAGAAAATGAATTTAATCTGCTTGATGCAAAAATACTTGATGGTTCATAAGTATGCATATTGTAACTGTTTGTGCTTGTGTTGGTTTTATCTAGGTTCTTTGTGCCTTGACCTTACCTATAGGGAAACTGGTGGTTAACTTTGTTGAAGAGAACCACAAGGTAAGCTGTTAAACTTGCTTGTCAACTAAACCTCAACCGAACTGGCAGTGGGACCAAAAACCGGTTCGACCACTGGTCCTATTCCTAAAACAAAGGGATTAAAAAGTTTGCATTGGCATTTAAGGTCTAGAGTTCAAGTCTTGGCAACATCCCCCCCCCCCCCCCCTCAATTTGAAAAAATAAAAAAGGAAACCCTACCTTAAGAATAGAGAAAGGCTTTCAGATACTGTGGTTAAAATCCTAGACCTGTTGGATGCTAGGGTTTGAACTGTAAACCTAATGAATGCTGAGATTTGAACATCTTATCATTAACCGACCAAAAATTCTGATTGAAATTCTTGCTTACAGGACAAAGGGAAGATCTTCATGGCAAAATATTATTGTGTGAGGTTGCATGCTTTATTTGGAGCTGCAATGACTGCAGGGTTGATCTCAGCTAGGATACTTGTTAAATGATATGTTCACAGCCTCCAATTCAGTTTTTCCTTACATCACTCCTCATAAGTAGTTTTGGTTGCATTCAACTCTAACAAGGCTGGACATTAGGAGTACATATATATTATATATATATATACTATAAGGCTACAATTTAAACACAATAATCAGATCTGCCATGCCAAAGGAGCACATCCACAAGGCAGTAAGTGTAGACCAGATAAAATAACATGATAGATAGGATACCAAACTCAGCATTCACAAAAAAAGCCTAAACTAACTATGGGTCTTCACTATTCAAAATATCTAATACTAGGCAACACGATCAGCATATAACACTACAAAAACCAAGTACTGACAAGGCCCACTGTTTACCTAAACTTAAAAGCAGTCTAAGCCACAACAGAAGGCTTAGAAGCAGCTGAGAGCTTGGACCTCCACTTTGCTAAACTCTCACTATGGCGCTCCCTCTGCTCCTTCAACCTCATGGCAAGCAATTTCTGGTACTCAGCTGCCTCTGCCTTGGCCTTTGTAATTCTTTTCTTCTTCTCTGCAATTCTAGCTCGCTTCCTCTAGAGTGTCAGTGGAGTTGCCAACCTCTGGATTTTTGGAGCTTTACTGATCTTCTTGCCTGCAAAACCAGAAAAGGTTATCAGCAAGTAATAGTTACAATCAAGAAATCATCATTTTCACCAAGCCTATATGATTCCGGCTGAGACCCAAAATC
The DNA here is from genome assembly GCA_005610355.1 of Gossypioides kirkii. Lineage (NCBI taxonomy): Eukaryota > Viridiplantae > Streptophyta > Magnoliopsida > Malvales > Malvaceae > Gossypioides > Gossypioides kirkii. Next base: position 38,987,704 of record CP032246.1, read on the forward strand.
CAATATCCTACTTCCAGCGTACACCACGCATGAGTAAATGGTAAAGGAAAACCTGTTTTAACTCCACAGGAAGGGTTGGCAATGGTGTGGCAAGTGAAGCATGCAAATGCTATATATATATATTAATATATACAAGTGTTGGCTGTAATAGTCAGCACATTATATTTTCAAGAAAAAGACGGAGATTAAAATTTTAGAGACGACATTGTTAATTAGGATAATCAATATGGACCGTAAAATGAACATGAAGAACAAAAAAAAAACTTATGTAAACTTCACTTCACTTTGGAAAATTGAATTCACAAAATAATATTTTATTTAAAAAAACAATAAATTAAATTATACGTAAACAAATATTGTTCTAGATAAAATTGGTCGGCAATCAACTTAGTGTCAATTGCTAACATATAACATATAAGTTAATGGTTAGGTTTTTATAGCTAATTGATGAGATATTGATATTTTAGGATTTAATTTAAAACATTTTAAAGTTTGAGGACTAATTTAGAATTTAAGTGGTAAATTAAGACATCTGGTACAATTAATCCAAAAATATATTATATTTATAACCTTAAAATTCCATTAAAGTCCCTCCGGCAACATCCAAGGCAAAAACTCTCATTTCATTTCTCCACAACTCAAACCTCTCAAATCTTTTTCAGTTTTCATTTCCCCATCCGAACGACGCCCTAAACCAAAAGTCATGGCCACCCCTTCCGCACGTGAGGAAAACGTTTACCTGGCGAAACTCGCCGAGCAAGCCGAGCGCTACGAGGAGATGGTCAAGTTCATGGAGAACGTCGTCTCCGCCGTCCCTGCCCCCGACGAACTCACCGTCGAGGAACGGAACCTCCTCTCTGTTGCCTACAAGAACGTGATCGGCGCTCGCCGTGCCTCTTGGCGGATCGTTTCCTCCATCGAGCAGAAGGAGGAAGGACGTGGCAACACCGACCATGTCTCTGTCATCCGTGAGTACAGGGCCAAGATCGAGGCCGAATTGTCCGAGATTTGCGCCGGAATTTTGAAGCTTCTTGACGAGAAGCTCGTCCCGGCCGCCGGGACCGGTGATTCGAAGGTCTTCTACCTGAAGATGAAGGGAGATTACCATAGGTACTTGGCTGAGTTCAAGACTGGCGATGACAGGAAAGCGGCTGCCGAGAATACGCTCACTGCGTATAAATCTGCTCAGGTTTGTGGTTATTTCGTCACGTTCTTTTCGATCTTGTGCATTTTTTCCTTGATTTGCTTTATTTTTAGGGTTTGATTAAACTTAAATTAAGAGTTAAAATTCTTCTTGGATAAGAAAAAAATCGTATAAAATCAACGAAATTCACAATTTAAAATATTACAAGTGATCTAAATCTATGAGTAGAGAAGCATATAAAGTATATAAATTTAAAACTATCACTTATGTGTGATGTGCATAGCTTAATTTCTTGTTAAAGCCAAGAAAATTTGTTTATATCTCCCGAACAACCTAAAATTCGAAATCATTTTGGTTGTTTGTATTAATTCAATTAACACAGTGTAATATTACTATTAACTGCTTCTCTTTATTGGGCCTTTTCAGGTCATGTCACAAATTGATGCACTTCCTGTTTTTATTGACATTTTTACTGCTATTCTCGTTTCTTTAAAGTCTTGCAATCAGTCTGGATCTGAATATACTGTTATTATTATTATTTGTATTTTCACACTTTTACATTTGAATAGAAGATATTACCTTTGCTAAAGTGATTATGACTTGTGTTTTGTCCATAATTTCGGGCCCTTTGTCGATGTTATCTGCATCCTTTTTGTTCTGTGTTCTTTTCAGGACATTGCGAATGCTGAGCTGGCTCCAACTCATCCTATTCGATTAGGATTGGCTCTCAACTTTTCTGTCTTCTACTATGAGATCTTGAACTCTCCTGATCGTGCTTGCACACTTGCGAAACAGGTAGGATAACCGGACTTCAGAATTTTAGTTTAGTCTCTATATTAATCTTATTCTTCAAAAAACATTGGTGTGCATGCTCGGGTTTTGAATGGTATTAAGAAAATCTTTTTTGTTCATCCTTTGGAGTGTCATTAATTTGTCTTCAAGTTCCATTAGTCAACATATTTTGTTTCTTTCCTTAGGCTTTTGATGAGGCTATTGCCGAGCTGGATACACTTGGAGAGGATTCATACAAGGACAGCACTTTGATAATGCAACTTCTTCGTGATAACCTCACTTTGTGGACCTCAGACATGCAGGTTAGACCCCACACATTTCTTTTTCTTTTTGACCTTTATATTTTGCCTTCTGTTATACCTTAAGTTTTTTAATTATTAATACCTTTTTTTTATCTACTTTAGGATGATGGGACGGATGAAATCAAAGAAGCTCCCAAACAAGAGGATGAGAAACAACCGTGAAGTATCTATTCTTCACGGTAGTGTTTTACTTCTCTGGTTGTTTTTGTATGGAGAAGTCGCTTGGTCCTACTATTGTCTTCAATTACTTGTTTTTAGTAGATCAGGCCTCAATTTATGAACCTTGGAAGTACTCCTAAGAATTTCTTAGTATTTCACTGGTTATTGTTTTCGAGTCTGAAGCTTTCTAGCTTTCTAATTGCAGTGAAGTTATGTGCACACTTTCTTAATTGTTTTCATGACAATAATGGAGCTGATATTGAGATATTTTCTATGCTTAAGGTTTGAAATTTGTTTCCTTCGAATTCTCCGTGTGAAATTGATATAGCTTTGTTGTTTTTACCACATGGAATATGCTTGCATCTCTTTATTCCCTTATCCCTTATATTTCAATTGATGCCAATATATATCTGTCATTGGCTTAATCTACTAGCTTGCTCTAAACTTATATGCTTGTCTCGAGATTCTTCTTGGTCGAGTATGCACCATGAAAGATGAGAACAGGTGTTAATGGGTTTTAATGTATTTTTTGAATCAATTAATCTTATGGTTATTATTGTAGATATGCTTTGCTTGCTGGTCCTTAGTTTCATTCATGCCTCTCCCCATCTTCTTACGAAAGAATGGTCCAAAATTCAAATAGTTATGCAATTTGATTACGGCAAATAAATGGGAAACATTATGCTATGGCCCATAGTCAAAGACTTAATTATTAAGCCATGGGAAGAAGGTACCAATCTATTTGTGATCGCTTTCAACTTGCCTTTTCTTGGTTAGGAATGGGAATAGGAATAGGAATAGGAATAGGAATAGGATTTGGAATCCCATTGCTTAGTTGCACAAATAATGGTCGAGCTCACCTATGCCATCTGTCTCCGTCACAGGAACCACACAAAATCTGACGTCTAGCACAACCATTCGTAGTGCTAAAACTATCCTCCGGAAGCTTGATTGGTTAATGTTATACACAAGTCCACATCAAAATTTATATAATATAGACTACTATTAATATATTACTACAAAATTCATATAAAAATCTATAATCCTTAGGATTTGGCAGCTGTTTTTAGGTTGGAGCTTGAATTTTTTTAAGTTAATCCTTGAATTTGGCACTTATTTTCACATTAGGGCATGAGTATTTTGCTTAGTTTTTGATATTTTCTTAAAAAAGGTTGGACAAAAAAAATACGAGTTTTAATGTGGGAACAACTATCATGTTCAAGGATTAACTTAGATGAAAGAATTTCAGATGTTGGCAAGTTCAAGTCTCAAACAATACATTACCTAACCTATAATAAAAGTTACCCCAAATCAATGAGATGCTTCAATTGAGGAAATGGAAGGCAATGGATTAATCCGAGTTCAAAGGGGTAATAATGATAAAATTTTAAGCTAGATCCACGAGTTGTATAACTACTACTTCAATCACGGTTCTAGTAAACGACTCCTCGACAAATGGATTCGGAATGACTAGAGAAGAGCTCTGCCAAAGGTGTCTTCTCTCACTAAAAGGGCGTTTAGGCGGTTCCAAGCTTTATCTGGTCTCAAGCTCAACTTGTTTAGCAAGTTGTTTTGAATGGGATTGGATAGCTTAGTGGGCAAGTGACCTCCATTATGCTGAAGATTCCCTCCCATCATAGTATCTGGGATGACCCCTAGACACTAAGAAAATTTCAACCATTTAGAAGTCTACCATTGGAGGGTTCAAAAACAAGAAGGGTCACTCTTGTTAGATCAATCTCGATAAGTCTGCCGACCTATTTATTTGTCAGTGTTTCAACTACCTGTGAGTGTCTACAGTCATCTCAATAGCATTATGAGCAATTTTCTCTCTTGGAGGAAAAAGCTGCATATGATTAAGTGGAAGGATGGGTTTATGGCATGGCAATTTGCAGTTGAGAATAAATGGGGTGACAAGCTATGAAGAATCGCTTTCATTGTGATTGCTTGGTCCTTGTGGAACCATAGAAACAAAATGATCTCCTAAAGGATCCTTGCCTGGGTAACTTGGTGGTGTAAGTTGCAGTATGACAACATCCTTCGCTTTCCGCAGTACATCCAAATTTATCAAGAGCAGCAACATGTGAAGATAACCTCATATTGTAAGTCCCCCGCCCACTGGTCATTTGAAATTCATTGTTGATGGAGCTATGTAGGTATCGATGGCAATGCATTCCGAAAGAGTGGGAAAACAAACTAATTAATTTCATTTTGTTGTTGTATGTATAGTGCATATTATGAATATTGATGAAAGGAAATAAGTGGTTGTAGAGATGTTCATGGGTCGGATTAGGTTAGATTCGGGTCGGATTTAGACATGATATTAATATATTTTATATTTGTTCAAGTCTGATCTGACTCAAAATTTGAACTTAAAATTTTGTTTAAGTCCGTCCATATTTACAAAAAATTAATCCAAGTTCATTTTAAGCCTGCCCATGTTATTTTTTAATTTTTTTAAAATATTTATATTATATTATTTTAATATTTAATAACTTTATACATTTTTATTTATTGAATTTTTTTATATAGTCATCTTAACATTATTTTAATATTTATATTAGAGTAGTATTATATATTTACTATAATTTTTTAATATTTTCTAAATTACATAATATATGAAAATAACATAATATATAACTTAAAACGGATTAAGTTGGACTGGGCTCGAGCCTTGAATGTTCAAGCTCGAGCTCGGCCCATATTTTAAACAGGTCTAATTTTTTTGTCCAAACTCATTTTTCGAACCTAATATTTTTGTCTAAACCCTTACAAATTTCGGGCGAACCTTCGGGCTTGGACAGATAGCTCGACCCATAAACAGATCTAAATGGTTGAGACTAGATAGCAACTTTATTATTTATATTAAGCGGAATAAATTAATACCTAAACCAAAATAAGAATAATTTCATCTTATCATTTTTCTTTGTTACATTTAAACAACTTTGGATAGTTTTCGAGTATAGTTAGTTTTTATATGTTCAAGATATTTGATTTATGATATTTTGCGTAGTTTTATAAATTTGATTGATAAATCATATTACACGCGCACTGTAGATTTATTATTATGTACTTTTTATTTATGCACAACTGATAGAATATTCGTGTATCAATTATGAGTTTAATTTCGATTAATTGGATACTAAAATGTATTAATGGGAATTGAAAATGTAAATATGTTTTCAGATTTGGAGTGAAATTTTACAATTGTACATTGAAACTTGGTGGATCTTCTAAACATGCAATGATGCCAAGTTGTGTTCATTTTTGTAATGTCCTTATTTATGCTTAATCTTATATTATATGCTACTGAGAATTAATTCTAATATTATTTAGAATAAGCGGTGAAAGTAGAAATTTTTTTAGGGTCGAAATTAAATTTTAATTTTTATGATAGTAAAAAAGTAATTTTATCATTTGAATAGTTTATATTTTTATAATTTTTAAATGATTAAATCAAATTTTTATCATTTTTAAGGGACAAAATGTAATTTTATCTTTACTAGTTTAAAATTTTAAAAAGTTTAAAGAATTTAAATTAAAAATTTTCTATTTAAAAAAAGGTAGAGCCCTTCCAATTCCTGATTACGCCCTGTTTAGACCTACTTTCAATTTAGTTTTAGGATATAGTATATATGAAAATATGTTTTGTATTAATTGACTTTCTTAATTCAACATAAAGATTTGTTTTCTGTACACATATTTCGAGTAAAAATATAAGTTCAAAAAGTTAGTTTAGATAAAAAGTAAAACCTTTTTTTAAACACGTCTAATTTTAAGTAGGATTTTTTTAATCCAAATCTGACTCGATCCAATTATTTTGTTGCTATTTTGCTGTTATTTTGTTGTTGTTTTGCTGTCATTTTGTTATTATATCGCTACTATTTTGTTGTTATCGTTTGAATATTAGATAATTCTTATTTTATTCTTGAAAAATATTTATTTTAATATTTTTAGTGTAGTTGATGAATTATATTTTTAAAAATAATTTATTTTATATAAAAAAATAATCTTACGGGCAGAACCGAATCAGAGCCTGACCTAAAAAACGAGGGTAAAATTTTACATGGATCTAATCTCAACCCGGCCGTTATAATGAGGTATACTCTGTACCCGTTACGCAAATTTTTGCATTAATATAGTTGCGCTTTAAGTTTAAGCGTAATATAAGAACAAACCAAATCAAAAGCTCTTTGCAAATGCAAAACCAACCATTATTTTCTCTTCCCTACTGTTTTCGTAGGGAAGAGGAAATGAGAGGAATTACCCAGATAATATATGTACTTTATTTAAATTAGAACAAAACAGAACAGATTAGATTGTCATGGTATTGTATAAAGGAGGAGATAGAAAGAAAGATGTTGTTTTTCTATTTGATCTCGTTGCCTTTAACAATGGGGATGGTGATTTTGACTTTGAAATATTTCTCCAGTCCAGACGTTCCTAATTATGTTCTTTTCACCGTTGGATATACTTGGTTTTGTTCTTTCTCCATTATCATCCTCGTCCCTGCCGATATTTGGACGGTACTTCTTTTTTTTAGATTTCCATCTTGCAGTTCTTCCCATCATACTTGTATTTTCTTGGTTACCCTTATTTTGTTTTTGTATGATCAATATTGGGTAGAAATTTAAAGATGAATTTTATTTGATCAATACGAGTATATGATTGTAGGCATTTGCTTTTGCCTAGAAATTATGCACCTACGTTTATTGATTGTTTGCTTTTCTTCTCTTCATCATGCAGACAATATTTGGTAATTACAGTGGAGGGATATCTTTCTTTTGGAGCCTAACCTATTGGAGTACATTTTTGCTAACTTGGTAAATATACTATTATCAACAAAATATTTTCTCCCACCATAAGGTCCTTTGGGTAAAAGTACTATAGAGGCTCATTTTTTTAGTAAAGGGAGCAAAATGCAATTTGGTCATTCCATATGCTTTCATTACCTTTTGTTTGTCATGCTTGAGGTGTAGGGTAAATGTTTTAGAAGCTTTATGCTTAATAGATGCATTGTGTTCTCATTGATTTATATTAAATTATTCCCTAAACAGGGTTGTGGTGCCTACTATTCAGAGTTATGAAGATGCTGGAGATTTCACTGTGGTGGAAAGATTGAAGACTAGTTTACATGAAAACTTGGTCTATTACCTATGTGTTGGTTCTATTGGACTTGTTGGACTCATTTTATTCATTATTTTCAGCAAAAATTGGCATGTGTCCCTTCTATTCTTACTGATAGCTCTTTTTCATTTGTGTTTTTTTATTTATACTTTGTTCCCTATTTTGTTTGTGTAGACTGACCCTTTTCTTTTCTTTTGGGGGAAGGAGTGGAGACATTCTTGGTTTTGCCATGGCTTGCTCAAATACTTTTGGACTTGTTACTGGTGCATTCCTCCTTGGCTTTGGTCTTAGTGAAATCCCAAAGGGCATTTGGAAGAATGTGGATTGGACTTTTCGCCATAAAGTTCTTTCACACAAAGTTGCAAAAATGGCTGTTAAACTTGATGATGCTCATCAAGAATTCTCTAGTGCTATTGTAGTAAGTAAATCACAATCAAGACTTGGTGGTATTATGTTTTTGCCTCTGCACAAACTAATGAAGGTGCAATTTATTTAGGTTGCTCAAGTGACGTCGAATCAGATAAAGAACCGTGATCCACTAAGACCCTATATGAATATCATTGACAACATGTTATATCAAATGGTACCTCCCCACTTTGTCTATGAGGTCTGTTTAGTGTCAAAAATGGAGTTTCCAAGTAGTTCCCTTAAATGCATATGTTCTATTTTGCAGTTAGAAGAAGATCCTTCCTTCAAACCTCAAGGTGGAAGGTTTGGGGAGAATGATATGGACTACAATACTGATCACAAATCAATGGCAATGCTTAGACGCCGACTTAGGATAGCTAGAGAGGAATACTGTCGGTACCGAAGGTATAGAGTATTTGTTACTTGATTCTGTCTCATTGAAGTTAACTCTTAGAATTTTGCAGTGAATATTCAAGCTTTGTGTTGGAAGCTCTCGAAGTGGAAGATACTGTCAGAAACTACGAGCGCCGTAATTTAACCGGATGGTGTGTACTTTGCACTCATACAACCCTTGCTTGCATATTAAGCTATATGAAGGACAGCATGGCTAAAAGTGTTTTTATCCTTTTTTTAAAAAAAAATTTGCCCAAGATTCATTTTAAGGTGTTGCAGGAAATTCATTTCAAGCATCAAGCCTGAACGAACAGGCAAGCTAGGACCCTCTTTTGATATGATGGGTAAATTACTTTATCCTTAATGGTTCTTTGTTAAGTATCTGTTATGCATTTACCATCAACTCAGGTAATATTTATTCCTTGCAGAGTTCATATGGCGTTGTGTTGTAAGAAAGCAACTAGAGAAACTCTTGGCAATAATTCTGGGATGTATATCAGCTGCAATCCTTTTAGCAGAAGCTACCATACTGCCTGCTGGTGTCGATTTATCTCTCTTTTCTATTCTCATAAACTCGGTGGGAAAGCAGGAAATGCTTGTCCAGGTAAATTATATTTCCACAATTAACCTATAGGACTTGGTGGTATTGATATCGAATGATTGTGTTGGTTTGCAGGTTGCTGCTTTCATCCCTCTGTTGTATATGTGCATCTGCACCTATTTTTCCTTGTTCAAAATCGGAATGCTGATGTTCTATTCATTAACACCGAGACAAACAAGCTCAGTCAGCTTGCTTATGATATGCTCGTAATACTCCCTTTTTTCTTCCATCGTAAAAAGCTTCTACTTGTTCTCTCATTGTTTAGGATATCTTACTCATAAATGTCTCTATTAGGATGGTTGCACGATATGCTCCTCCGATTTCATACAACTTTCTCAACCTTATCCGTATCCCTGATAATAGGAAAACAATCTTCGAGAAGGTTAGTCTATTGATATATGCAAAAAATGTGGTTTGAGTTATTCTCATGCAAACATCAACTTATATTGCAGAGAATGGGGAACATAGATGATGCTGTCCCTTTCTTTGGTAAAGGATTCAACAAAATATATCCGCTCATTATGGTTATATACACATTGTTACATGTGGCAAACTTCTTTGACCATGTCATTGATTATTTCGGAAACTCGAGAATATTCAAGTTTCAAGATCAAGACGATGGTGCTGATGGATTCGACTCGTCAGGTCTAGTTATCTTGCAGAAAGGTAATTTACTACACCTTGCTATATCAGCATCTGCTAAAATGTCATTTTATTTGTTTTCTACAATCTACAAATTGTAAAATGTTCAGAACGGGCTTGGCTTGAGCGAGGACATAGAGTTGGTGAGCATATTATTCCATTGGCAAGGAATTTCAGTAGCATGAATGTTGGCATTGAACCCGGCAGCAACAACACGGTATGTCTGCTCTTGCTTTTGAACTTTTCATTTTTCTTAATTGAAGTACCTGTGTCTGAAAATCATATTCATATCCGATACATATGCGGTACCAGCAGATGACTAGTGAAGTAATTGGAACGATAAGTCAATTTAAACCACTGAAAGAAGAGGTTGAGCATGTGACAAGCAGAGAAGCTATCATTAAGAAACATTCTAGCACAAGAGAACACCAGAACAAGCAAGCATCTAACACGGAGTCAACACTAGAAGAATCAACTTCGTTCAAGAGTGTAATGAGACCGACATCCGAGAAATTATCCTCGAAATGGGAATCAATGAAGTCCGGCCTTGTAAATTTCAAATCTATCCTAGAAGTGAAGAACTACCTCCCTTTATGTCAGACACAAGAAAACACATTGTCCTCCATCGCTTCCTCGTCTGAATCCCTTGATGATATTTTCCAGAGATTGAAACGACCAAATCTGGACCTTAGAGACTACGGTGCTGACAATGATAGTATGTTTTGAACTGGATGCAGAAACTTTGGTCAGTCTAGATGGTGAATGTAACCATTTTTGGAATTGAATCAGAGGATGACTTCATTTCTCACCAAGGTCCGAAGCATGCGTGTGTTTCTGTGGTAAGCAACACTCAAATGTTTTTACCTCTAAGCCACACAATTTTTGCTACAACTCACTTATACACAGTCGAAAAACACCAGATACAATCCGAGGGATGCTGTACACTAAGGTTGATCATTGACTATGAATGTTTGCTTCCTTGTTACTACAGATGGTTTGTTGTATTATGGAGTTCTCTCTTTACGGTAAAATGAAGGGCATTCTCATTTTTTATCCCTTTTCCTTATTTTCACCCTCAACCCTTAATCTGGCTCAGTCCATATATGGACCTGCTTTAATGTACATGTACCAGGACAATTGTCTTTGGTGCAACAAATCCAAAAGGACACTATTATCTTGATACTTCAATTTACAGAACCAGTTTCTCATCTTCCTTAAATGTTTCTCTTATATATATATTTACTTATTGTTCTTAACCTTAACTGAACCTAGTTGTCTCTGTCGATAAGGCACTCTCTGGTTCCTTGCTAAGCAGGTTAGGTATTGTCCTAGTCCGCTCGGCTGCAAAGAACCCTGAAAGGGATGCGGTTGTATCATAATGCACATAATATAAAATGCAGCAAGAACAATGGCTATTAGAAGCATATTAAAACTTCGATAGCCTACTTTATGGCTTTTCATTGATCATTACACAGATTTCAAACTAAAGTAAGGAAGAACCATGGGAACCATACAAAAAAATATTGTCAAATCTAGTTTCACAAGCTTGCCAATAGATGCTTCTTTGCATTATGAATCCAAGGCTTAACTCGGTTTATGCAGCCACCTCTTAAAAGTGGCATCCAACAGATTTAGAGTTTGAATCTCAACATTTGCATTCACTTCCGTTTTCTTCAAGTAGTGGTCTCCTTTGTACAAAAAACAAAGTATGCTTTGCACTACCAAATACACAGTTTCGGAAGCAGCAATTCCTGTTTCAGATATAGTTCTCATCCTTTGGGAAGAACCCAGCCTGATTTGAAGCAAAAGAAGACAGTGAGAAGAAAACCAATTGCAGCTCCAATTCCAAAGTTCCAATCCACAATCTTCATCTTTTTACCAGGGGACACAAGTGGAGGAATCTGTTTTCTTTGACATGGTGCCAGTAGTCTAGGGCAAAGAGCCTGGTTCCCGTCAAAGCTTGATTCAGGGAATGTCATGAATTGACCTTCTGAAGGTGTATCCCCATAAAGCCTATTGTATGATACGTTAAATACAGACAAAAAGCTGAGACGTACTAGAGAATGAGGTATTTCGCCAGAGAGATTGTTGCAAGACAAATCCAATACTTCCAAGCTTGTCATCCCTGATATACTATCTGGAATGCTTCCTGAAAGGTTGTTCTCTTCCAAACTCAAAACGTGAAGGTTCTTCAAGTTCCCAAAACTTGGCCAGATTGCTCCACCAAACATGTTATGACTTAAATCAATAGTCGGCGGGAAGCTCCATATATAGTTGTATGCCAATCGTGGCCTACCTTGCACTTCTGTTTTTACCAGTGAGAGGTGTTCAGATGATTCTTTCAGTAGAGCAGTTTTGTGGACAAGGTTTTCTAGTCCAGTTAAACTTTCCGGTATCTCCCCGGAAAAGGAATTGTTAGACAAGTCCAAGTAAAAGAGATATTCGAACTTGCCTATCCAAGAAGGAAGGGAACCTCCCAATGAATTCCATGACAAATCCAGCAATTGCAACATTTTAGAACTACTCAACCAAATTGGAAGAGAACCTCTCAGGTGACAAAATGGAATAATAAGTGCCTTAAGACTCGAGAATTGCAGATTCACATTGCTAGGCATTTCTTCCAGGTAAAAGTTCAAACTAAGGACCAATATAGTCAATTTTTTGCAGTGCTGTAGTGTCTCAAGTGCTGTGGATATATTATTGATGCTGGTGTTTGCGAGAGAGAGGAATTCCAGTGCGTGCAGATTTCTAAACTCGAATGGAACTACACCACCGAGTTTGTTGCGTGCAAGATCCAGAGTTCTCAAGCTCTGGCAAGAGGATAGACTAGCAGGAACAGGCCCCTGGAAATTGTTAGAAGCGAGACAAAGTGAGGTGATTTGGGCCATTGCAGAACAATTGATTCTTATCAGACCATGTAGACTGTTTTTGTGCAGATCAATCTTCAAAAGTGAAGCTGAATTCACCAAAGAAGCAGGCAATAATCCAGTTAATCTATTTGAGCTGGCAGAGAAGGATTCTAGCTTTCTCAGTCTCCCAAAAACGTCTGGAAGACTTCCACTAAAGTCATTCAAGGAGATGTCCAATTCAACAAGGTTAGAAAGGTTCCCAATTCCGTAACTCAGGGGCCCCGAAAACTGATTTTGTTGAAGGTGCAGAACTCGGAGATGTTGTAGCCGGAACAAATTCTCAGGGAAAGTTCCTGACAGACCATTTCCATTAAGGAAAACAAACTGCAATGAAGTACAATTCTCCAAATATATCGAACCTTCTCCGAAGAAGTTATGTGCAAGATCAAGATACTGGATATGAGATGAACGTGCGCAGAATTGCATGCTAATGAAGCTAGAGAAAGAATTCGTTGAGAGATCCAAATACTTAATTGATGGTAAATGAAATGCAGAAGGAAGTGGACCGATGAGATAATTGTTACTCAAGTCAAGGACTTCTAGGTTCCGAAAACGAAACAAGTTGTCAGGAATTTTTCCATGTAGATAATTATGCGAGAGGTTCAGGATTCTGAGTTGCTCCAATCCAACCAAGCTCTCACACGTTGTCCCTGTAAGTCTTTTGTTCCCAAGCTCTAACCCGACCACTCTTCCATATAAAACAGAGGAATTGTCACAAGTGATGCCTGTAAAGGAGCAGCAATTGGAGCTGCTCCAGTTCCATCCGCGGATATCCGATTCTAAACACTTGGAGAAACCTTTGAGGGCTGTTAAGTCATTCAAATGGCATACCGGTTCTTGAGATCCCTGTACCATCTGCTGAAACATGATAACCACCATAACGAAAGCCAAAGACACCTTTGGGATGCCCATGAAGAAGGAGCTGTTACTGGTTTTCATGACCTCTGAATGAAATTACAGCAGCTATTAGTCCACGACTCTGTGTAACTTAAAATGACTGAATCAACTAATATTTTTTCCTTCATTTTGGGGCTTTCCCGTGTAAGGGGACAAAGCCCCATGACTTTCTCGGTGCCTGAACAATCCATCACTGTTACTTCTTTATTACGGGAAGCTTTGACTTGATTAATTAAATGGTTCATAGCCACAACCTATAACATTGACTCGACGGAGAATGTATGTGTTTATTATTTAGGTTAAAATATTACTGTAATTTTCATGAATTTAAAATTTAGCTTCTACCGTTTTAGATTTCAAAATTTAGATTAAATTATTAACATTGTTAATTTGTTTTGTTAAACTTACTGGTGTAATATATCGAAATAAAAAAAATACTCAAGTGTAACTAAAAAAACAATATAAAAATTAAATTTTTAAAAATAAAAATAAAAAGATTAAATTCAAATTTACAAAAAGTGCAAAAGCCATATTTTAACTTTTTATTTACTAGAGTACTATATTGGTATAATAGCTGGGGTGGCAGCCTACTGTCAAGCATGAAACCGATGAAATGTCCAAGTTCAGCTGAGGAGCTCCTAAAGATCACAATTCAAAGCAGGTTAGGTGATGCTGAAAACGCGGGTTTTAGCGCTATTTTTCAACGCGCAGACAGAGAAGGAATTATCAATTGCCATTTGTTCGAAGAATAGACGATGTATTTACTTACGTATAAAATAATTTTATTTTTTTATTAAATTTAATATAATAAAAATTTAAAACGATTCACTAATCAATTGAATCGATTTTCATATAAATTTTGGCAGCTATTAAGTTGATGTTGACGCGGTAGATAAACTAAAAATATGACAATATGAATAACTTTAATTTTTAAATTTTGTAAGCTTAAAATTATAAAATAATTATTAAAATATTTGAAAATGTTTTACTTATTCTACCTACCACCCACTCACCATTGACGAAAGGAATATGACGATAGATAAGCGCGTTGATTATTGATGTTTTTTGAAATTTCGAATGAGATTATTAGAGTTTAAACACTGTAATATCATTTCGAAATGTAGCATTATAAATTTTACATGTTATCTAAAAATAAAAGAAGGTGTTGGGTTTCTATTCACCAAATATAAAAATAATTAATCAAGCTCAAATAAGCAAAAAGGGTTAGAGAATACTTTGAACTTTTAGGCAACCGATTGAAGGTGTTGGAGGAAAGTTGGGAGGATTAGATTAAAGCCAAGACGAGGTCAAACTTAATGTATCAAAGTCATGGTATTTTGAATTTCATGTGTTGACTTGATGATCAAGGTATTCATCGCTCCCATATATAATCTGAGTTCAAGTCGCTAATCGCGTTATTTTTAAGACTTTGACCTCTTTATGTAATTCAAAAAAAAAAAAAAGCCATGATATTCCATGCAAGATCATATTGTCGAGCCTTCCATTATCAAAATCCAGATAACCCCAACATTCATTTGCCCAAACCTTGGACGAAATAAGTAGCGATCCAATGCCCGAGCGAAAAGGAATGAAATGACAATCAACTAAATGGCTTCAATACGAAGAAGGCACTGAAGGCGGTAGCAAACGGCAGCGTTGTGGTGACGATGGAAGTAATTTGTGAGGCCTAGAAAAGCCCCACCCTCCGACGGGTAAAGGAATAGCAGAGGAGTTGCATAAAAAAAGATTGCCAAATCTAGTTTCTCAAGCTTGTCAATAGATATGCTTCTTTGCATTATGAACCCAAGGATTAGCTCAATTGCTACATGCAATCACTTTCAATAAGTGACATTCACAAAATTTAGAGTTCGAATCTCAGTATCTAAAAAAACAGAAAATGATTTGTACTACCAAGCACAGAGTTTTAGATGCAATTTTTCTTGTTTCATATATGTTTTTCATCCCTGGAAGAACAATACAAATTCAAAAGTTAAAAGAGGCGAGAAATTAAATTAAGAATTAAAATGACTTTTTTGTAAAGTTGAATGGCAAAAAAATTTTTGTGCTTTGCTTTGCTTTGCTTTCCCATGCCCTTTGCCATGTACTTCATTGCAAATCTTGCATGGAGCCCCAAAACCTAACATACACCATTGCCATGCATTAATTGAGAAAGCAATATATAAGTTGGGCTATGATATTTGAGAAAGTATGGACTTAAGCAAGCCCAAAATTGAAGTTAGGCTAAAAGCTCGTGTCTAAAGCTTAAATGAAAAGTATGAAAAAAGGCTCACGATAATTAGAGAATGATGGAATTTTGATATGTTCAAAATTCTTATTTTAGACTCGAACGAGCTTCATTATCTACGTATAGTCATATTCATGAATGGAGAAAATCTGAGAGTCATGAGCATTTTGTGATGTGGCTATGATAGGGGCAATTGTTGAATCAACAGATGCCATGATGGCATGATAGACAAGACTGTCTTGCCACCATCAAGATTGGTACTCTGGACCGGTTAGCTGCGGACATGGTAGAATCCCTTCAATGTGAGGCAATAAATCGTAACAAAGGAGGAGTAGATCACTTTGGGGTTTTCAAACAAGGTAGTTGGCACTACCCATCAACTTAATGGGTAATTGGGACCCCATGTTAATAGGGGATTGACAACATAGGAAGTGGGTAGAACAAAGGGATGATTGATAGGGGTGACGGTGGTTTGGTTAATGTTGGTGCCTGATGTTTTGGTGGTTGAATTTTCGGTATTTTTGATAAAAAGAGAGGGGGAAAATGAACAAGAAAAAGATGGGAGCTAAAAACAAAAAGAATCGATTTACTCATTTGTTATGATACTCACTGTTACCCACCCTAATGACAATTGACAGTGTATTGGTTCTCTAAGTGGTCACAATAAAAAACAAAAAAGAATTCTAATAAGTTATCTTCTGTAAAATTGAACAAATGGCTTTGTTCCATACAAAACATAATGGAAAACACTAATTTTTCTGTAAAAATTTATTTTTAAGTAAAATCTCAATTTTTCGGTCAATTAGCGATTACTGGAAGCACTTCTTTATCTTTTTACAATATTTCAGAAACCCAAGGAGTTGGTCTCATGGATCCCAAAAAGAGAAAATTTCATAGTCATGTGAACAGTCCTTTCCTTTGATTACGTATGAATGGGGGGACACTAAATTACAATGATAGAAAATTCTCATGAGAGAAGAGGTCTCAATCTCAAGTAAAAACATAAACACACAAGATATGGGAGGACAGCAGTTATGGATTGAATCGAATAAGCAATATAAACCAGCTGAAATGGTAAGCAGTCAAAAAATTAGGCAAAGTTGTAACTACGAAAATTTTCTATGGAAGTAAATTCAAATTGAGCTCAATTGTGTCCCCAAAAAATATTACTTCTTACGACAGTGAAGAATGACATTGAAGGAGTAAGTTCAATCAGTAGAGGCCCAAAAATTTCCACCAGAATTTTCCAACAACACCCCAGATGATGGCATTAATGGAAGCCATTATAAATCCCATTTTGAATACCTCGGGAAGGTCTACGTATCCGGCTGTCAACAAAAACAAATGAATTCATCAGTTCCCAGTAGGCCTTGTGTGTGCAAAGGCACGGTGCTCATATGCATGTGTAAAAAGAGAGGGAAAAAGAGGCACACCTCCATAATAGACAGCTGCCTGACCACTGCTATAATGTGTTAGGGCACCAAAAAGATTGGTGTTGTAAGCAAGAGCCAGCGCTCCTAACATGCCAGGTACTCCAGCTGCCAAATGCATGGCAAGAAAAGCGGAGTATAATGCACCTACATGACCGGTTTGACTTGCAAATAGGTAGTGGATGAAAAAGTATGATGCCTGAAGAACACCCAATGCAGCTGGCCAGCTCAATGAGAGAGATTGAAGGACCTTAGCTACACAACCAGACATCCAGCTCACTATCCCAAGGTTTGTCAATTGGCCTGCCATGCCTACCAAAACAGCAAACCAAGCCAATGTATCCCATGCTGATTTTTCGCTTAAGCAATCATTCCAGTCGAGCACGCCTAACAAAAGGAGTATTGACAAACCGATCATTGCAGCCACAGCACTTGGTATACCAAGACTCTCACTGCACATGGTTCAGGAAATTGTAAATTACATGTTCTGAAACAAACATCAAACCAAAAAATTCATAGCTACAAACTCACTGCCTATGAGCATGCATGGACATTGACCATAAATGATAAGAAAAATAGTTAGTGCACACGTGCATGCAAGTCACTACTAAGGAACATTTTTATTGCCTTGAACTATAGGAGGATAATAAAACGTCAACATGAAATCAATTACAAGTGAATATTGTATTTGTATGTTGATGCAAAAATCAAACAAAGAAAGGCAAGGAGCAACTGCTTAATTTTATGAACAATCATGCTTCAATATTTCAAACTCATTTCTATAAATAAATCATTTCCTCAACATTGGAGTACACGATTGATTGGAGTTTAATTTCATAGATGCATCTACAACATCCTCTATAATCACATTCTTTTTTAAAAAAATAAGCATCAAAAGTAATAGTAGATTGTATCCTCGCTTTAGCAACTTCAGATGAGCACAGCTTAACAGGAAAGCAAAAAAGGTAGTTAATCAAGATATACTTGTTCCATTTATATACAAACATATATTTCATGTACACACAAACATAGGATGTAAAGATATCAAATTCTCAGCTCAAATGGAAAGAAAGGTGAATTGGTATGATGAGCTGCCACTTATGACTTACCCACAGACCCATAGAGCAACTGCAAGAAGCATTGTTCCAACCATGATCCATTCATTTCTAGTGACAGGACCCATGTTCTCTAGTTTCTTTGCTGCCATTGCAGGGGCATCCGGTGTGTCTTTGGTTTCAGGAGGATAAAGCTTGTATAAAATCAATGGAGTAAGCAGTAGAGAAACAAGTGCTGGTAAACTAGCAGCCTTGAACCACGAAACCCAAGGACTTGAAATGACAACCCCAAGCTCCTCTGCTAATTTGAGGCATAGCAAATTCTGAGCTGCAGCAGTCAGGAAAAGAGCACTGGAGTTCCCAGCAGACTGTCATAGACAAACCACGAGTAATGCATAAGTCAAAGACCCAAAACTACTAATGCAACTAGGAACAAAGATAATCACAAGTTCAAATGAGACATACAAATAAAAAAGCCTAACCAGCAGAATCCAGATAAATCTAACAGAGTACAAAAGCCTATTTCCAGGATCTAACAGTATAAAATTAATTATTCCCAGTTTCCCACCCATGAATCTAAGCTAACAATATTAACAAAATAAACTAAGGGTATTCTCTTGTTCAAATGGGACAGAGGAATGCAAGAGCCTAGCTATATTAAAACCCAGAATCCAGATTAATCTAACAGAGTAAATTAAATCTAATTCCATAATCTAATGGTATACAAAATAAATATTAATTATTCCCATCCATAAATTCAAACTAATAATATAAGAAATTAAACTAAGTAGATGATCATCAGTAAGAAACTAGAAATTAAGGCAAACCTGAAACTGCGATTGAATTAGATAACTCCCAAGCTTCTTAGATGACGAATCTCCAGGCCGACTTCCAGCAGACAAAGACAAGGACTTAATAATGGGCAAGAAAACCCCACCAGCTCTAGCAGTAGTACTAGGCATCGCCGGTGAAATCAAGGCCTCACTCAAAGTCAGTCCATAAGACAACCCCAACGTGCTTTTGCCTAGCCATTTGACGAAATAAGTAGCGATCCTGTCCCCGAGCCCCGTTTTCACGAATCCACGAGCGAAAAAGAAGGAAATGACAATCAACCAAATGACTTCATTGGTGAAAGCACTGAATGCGGACGCAAACGGCAGCGTTTTGGTGACGATGGAAGTTGTGAGACCTATAAAAGCCCATGCTCCAACGGGTAAAGGGCTTAAGACTAGACCGGCGATTGTGGATAAAAAGATGGCCAAAAGTTGCCAGGCTTGTGGGGTTACTTCGACCGGCTTGGGAACGAGAAAACGAACAATTAGACCAATGGAAACTGAGAGAAACAAAGGGAAGAGTTTGGCTCCTTGAGGAGGAGAGGTGGTCGTTTCAGTAGCTGAAGTGCTGTCGTTTCGAGAAGCGGCCCGGATAGGTGAAATGAGAGGCTTGGGTCGTTCGGGAAGTAATATGAGAGGCTTGAGCGGAGATCGAAGGGTGGGGATTGAAGATGAAGGGAAAACGGATGGCTGGGAAATTTTCGTGATGAGTCTAGACCGGAGGTGAAGCGAAGACCGGGAGGAAAGCGAGAAGGGAGTGGTGGTAGCAGTGGAGAAAGCTTGAAGGGCTAAGCTCTCCATTGTTTGGATTGAGAGAAAATGGAAGGGAAAAAGCTGAAAATCAAGTAAAGGAAAAGACGATGGCTGATTCTGAGTAAGAATGACTTTTGATTGAAATGAAAAGGTAACGGAAATCCCAAAGGAAGTGGCGAATCTGAAACTGGTGATTGGTGGTGAATTGGGTCGGGTTTGTCTAGTTTCCTACGGAGGGAAATTTGTTTACATTTTCTCTTTTTCGCTTTTATATTTTTGAGGTTTTTATGAGGCTCTGTTTGCTTAGACGGAAATTTTCATAAATATTCGGGTAAATTGTAACTAAAGTCACTAAACTATTAATATTTTTATGTTTTAGTTACTTATTTTAAAAAAATTTGTTTAAGTCATCAACTATTAAGTTTTTTTTTTTAAAGTTCAATTAGCAAGCTCCAAGTGACAATCCGATAATCAGTATAGTGGATTAGTACTCATTAACGAGTAAAAGAACATACCTAACGAACAATGTTGGAGATCAAAGAAGAAAGTTTTTTGAGTTTCGGTTTGCATATCATGATGTTTAAAGTTGTTTTAGGGGAAAAAAAACTAAATTGTAAAAGAGAGGTGAAAGAAAAGTTTTCAATTGGTGCAGGCAAAAGACCTTACAACAATTATTTTAACAATTTAATGACTCAAATGAAAACACTTCAAATATTTCGATGACCATTTTGTAATTTTTTTGAAGTTGAGTGACCAAAACATAAACTTATTAAAAGTTTAGTGACCTTGGTGTAAATTACCCTAAATATTTCTTTTTTTTCTTTTGGCTTTTTTTATGGATAAAAGAACTTCTATCTTTTTTATTTTCCAATTTTTGCAGCCATTACATTAGGCAAAGAAACAATTATTTCGTGGAAAAAAGAGATACGTTAGAATTGGGAATTTTTCTTATCCCAATAATAAAAATTTTAAATTTAGTAAAATTACTAAATTAGTACAAAATTTTTTTATTATTTGCCAAACCAATACACATTTTCTCATATCGATTTATCGCAGATCGATTTAAAAAAGAAAAACGATTTTGGATGGGTCGATTTAAAAATCGATTTGTGAGTTGAGTTTTAATCAAGGAGGATCCATGGAGGGGAAAGAGAAAACAGGAGGAGAGAAGAAGAGGAGAAAAGTGAAATTAGGAAGAAGAAAAGAAAAACCTGGAAAAAGAAGGGAAAAAAAGGAGAAAAATTGAAACATTTTTTAATTTAGGACATTATCTTGATATCATTTATGCCACGTGTCACAATTTTATTCTGTCACCTGTCTTAAACTTAACGACGATAGACTCTGATATCAATTTAATTGACGGAAAAAAAGAAATTTGGATACTAATTTTATATTTAACCCATTATTATCTCACTCGTTATGCATTTTTCCATTGCTTTTTGTTTTGCAACTCATGCTTTGTAGTAAGACACAATGTAATCATACTCGATGCGGATATTAGCAATCAAAATCAGAATGAAAATTCTAGAATTCGTTTTCATCAAAGGTAAGACAATATAAGAGATAAGGTCAGAATCAAATTTCAACCTGTGACATCACTCCAACAACACAAATATATGGAGCGTTATATATCTTTACTATCTATGGTCTCGTCTTCTCCATCAATGCCATGATTTTCCAAAGACATCTATTGTCACGCTTTACATACTTGGCCTCATATTTTTTGCTAACAATTTTTAACATGAAAATTAACTCCATAACTTTAGGCAACAAAACAACAGGCTCCTAAGGCCCAATTTCAGATAACACAATCTGAAAAAAGAAAATACTTGAGATATGGGCTTTTTAATCTCCATTTGGATAGGGTTTTAGATTTCCTTCATTAATGAGAAAATATGAAATGGACCAAACTGAGCCACAAAGATCAATGTATTACAAGTACAGAAAAATTATTTGACAAAAATAAAATATAGAAAAATATTAAAATTTATGAAAACGTATAGAATAATTTTAAAAATTATTAAAATATAAAAATTTACTAAAATTTATTATGAAATATAGACATTAAATAAAATTTTAAAATATTAAAAATTTATAAAAAAATAGAAAACTTTTTAAAATATAAAAAAATATTAAATTTTATTATAATTTATTATTAAAGATAAAAATATATAGAAATTTATTAAAAAAATAGAAAGACGTTTTTTTAAATACAGAATACTTTTAAAAATATTAAATTTTATTATAAATTTATCATAAAAGATAAAAATATGGAAAATTATTAAAAATTATATAAAAAAGAAAAAAATAAATTATAAATTTTTGTCAACAACGTGATAGTGGCGACTATGGGTGTTCAAACTTCGGTTAAAACTGAATTAACTGATTGAATCGATCTAATTCGATTAATCGGTCAATTAACAGATCTAGTTCGATCAGAGGTCGATTAAAGGTTTTTTGGAATTTCAGTAAAAGGTTAATTTGGTTCGAAATCGGATAATTAACCGAAATAACCAAATTTAATAAATAATATTATATATTATATGTACTAGATTATTACTAATTCGGTTAATTCTGTCAAAAGAACATTATCATTTTTTTATATGTTTTATACTTGTTTTAACAAAAAAAAACATATAAATTTTGGTAATTCGATTAACTGATCGAATTAACTGAAATATTTCGGTTCGATTAATTTGTTTTGAAAAAAATCGATTTGATTAACAATTAAATGATTAAAAAGTTTGATTCAGTTAACTGTTTAAACACCTCTAATGGCGAATGGCCATTATACTCTACAGGAGTAATCAGAGTTCTTTATTAGAGATAAAAAAATAAATTATAAATTCTGAGGTACTGAAAGTGAAAATTTACTAATATATGATATTTTACCATTTGGGGCCAAGGTTCTTAGTGCTCACCCTCCGCCACCACCAGCATCTCATGCTCAACATGCATCTACACAAAATTTTCATAGATTGTGGGATCATAATTTATCAACCAAGGGTAAACTGGTGGCATGGTGAAGGTCCAACAGTTACTTACCGACCTACGGTGAGCTATGCCGACGCCGTCATGTCCCAGTTTCAGAAGGATGCCCTCTGCATGCTGTTGGGGACTTGGTGATCATGTTTTGGTGCACATCGACATGGTCCACAGAGTGAGATTCAAAAGAGCGTTAGTGACTATATGTGGGCAATAAGGGGATCTGAAAAACAAGCAATCAACAGCCATTTTTACCTTTGCAGAAACTGCTGCTGCCACAGCACCTCAGCCTTTGTGCATGTTGGTCGAAGATGGTCCCCTTCCTTGTTGAAACCTATGGCTTAATGCTCTTCTTGGTTGCCTTGGGTTCCATTTCCTCTTCCGATGGTTACTTTGAGCTGTTCTTTTAGTGGGGTTAGATGGGCACTAATTGCTGCCCTATTAATAATTTATTATTAATACGTTCATTAATGGCAGCAGTCAATTATTAAATAATAATAATTTCAGTCAAACATTTCATTGAACCAAAAGACAATCATCAAATAACAATACATGAAAGAGACATACTACTTGAAGAGGGGTCGATTTCTTTTCTTTTTTAAGTTTACACAGTGTTTGTTAATTTGATGTTGATACAATTAAGATTTTCTTTTATTTTTTATATAATTCGAGTACTTAAGAAGATGTCAAGGATTCATTGGCCACCATTCAAAAGAATGTGAAAATTCACAAATAGTAGAGTTTAAGCTCATAATACTTTCATTTTGTGAACCTTATCTCAAATATTAAGATTTCATATTAGAATTAAAAGATCAAACTCTGACTCGACTTGATCTGGAGATAATACCAACCCATTAAAAAATCCATCTGCTCCCAAATAAATGACACTCCACAAACTTCTTTAATACAATTTGTGGACAAATAGTGTCATAAAAGTCATAATTTAAAAGTTAATCAAGGCTTTGGGTGAATTTTTTTTCGTAGAATCTTTTCTCTTGTCCTTTATATATAGTTTTTCATGATCTTTGAATTAATTATTTGAAGATATTAGTTTAGTCGATGGCATTGATATTTTAATTAAAAAAATTATTTATTTCGTTTACCATGTTTTGTAAGTTATCATTCATAAGCAGTAAGAGTTTATAGTTAGCTTTGACCTTATATTAAAAAAAATTATTAAATCTATACAAATAAATAACATGTAAGTTCCGTATATATCAGATATATTTTAATTTATTAGTTTGAAAATTCTTAATTATATTAAAAATATCAAGAATTAAAATTTGTTATACTACTCACTATTACCAATCCATGACTCGATTGGGTGTGGGTCGAGTTCTACACAGTTCGCTTTTTAAGTTCACGTGATACTATGAGTTCACATATTAGGCACTCGCAATCTCTTATGAGACCACACGATGTGAAATCGCACGCTATCATACAAGTAAACTCATATAATATAAACACATATTAAATTTATAACATAATACGTATCAATATGTATAAAATCTTTACAACATCGTATTTATGAATAATAATCATATCATATAAATACACAATTTCATCATTCTATAAGACACGTAAAAACATCCAACAAAACTGACAATGTCAACGGTAAAAGTCAAGAACAAAAATGATGGCTAGCTATATGAAACAATAAATAAAAAAAAAGGAGCAGTCAAAATAATATTAGCTTAAGAAGCTTCAGAGAAGAAGGTAGGGCGGAGTTTAACAGCCGCCTTTAGATTCGAAGACTTAACTTTATATTAATATTAACTTTATTTTTAATAAAATGATTTTATTTTATAGTTTTTTTCCTTATTTAATAAATTTTTGAAGTTTTTTTAAAATATATTTTTATAGTCAATAATTCTTATATAATATTTTTAGAAAAATAATCTTTATTTTTATAACATAAAAAATTTAGGATAAATATTTATTTTGGTACCTGAGGTTTTCTTCATGATTCAAATTGATACCTAAGGGTTTTTTTAAGTATTTGGCTTATTAATTTAAATTGGTACTTTTTTGTTGAAATTAGTAGTTAATCATTTGGATCAATTTAAATTATGAAGCCAAATTCAAATACTTAATTAGATAAAAATATTAATTTAATTTGAATAATCTTAATTTTATTGGAATTGATTTTCTGTTCCTTGAATTTAGTATTTCATGCAACATTCAATGGATGAAAAGATTTGGAGAACGTCAGCCATGAATTCAGTATTTCCAGCCAGCCGCATTTTTTTATTTTTATTAATTGGTTGGGTATGTGGGACGACAGGTGAATGGCGATGGGGCTACACATCTCAATCTTCAAAGTTGGCCAATTACACGGTTAAATTAGTTGAATATGTCAAAAAAAAGTTAATTAGTAAAATATGTTATTTTTTTTTAATTTAGAAAAATAAGTTGTTTTTTTTAGAGAGAGTGTAAATCGCGTTTTCTGTACAGATGGTAGAAAAGTGCGATTAGTTGGACACACTTTCTTTGTAATTGTCGAAAAACAATTCCAATTGAACATGTCTTCTCTAATATGTAAATATAAAACTTGTCCAATTAGACGCGCTTTCACATACTATCTCTAAAATCAATCTATTTTTCTAAATATTTAAAAAACTTAACATATTTAACTTATTTGACATGATCCTAAATAGTTAGCACGATTAATTAATATAATATGCATATGCCCTATTTTATATACCATCAATCCTCTTAAAAAATAGCCTAAAATCTTTAAAATTTGACATGATCCTAGATAGTTAGCACGATTCTGGCCAAAAAAATAGTTAGTACGATTAATTAATATAATATGCACATGCCGTATTTTATATACAGTCAATTTTTTTATAACGGTTTCATTTGTCTATCAATATTTTACTTATGACAACATACTATTACAGAAAGACAATTGTTGTAAATTTATCATAGAATTTATATTGTGAATTTCTATCAAATGAAGAAAGCGGAAATTATGTTAAAAAAGAAAAAGTGTGAATCAAATCAATAAAATTAAAAGACGTACATTAAAATTTTAATAGTTTATGAATTTGATATATTTAATTCCATTCATTGAATAGTATTTTATTTAATAAAAATATTAATATATTTTCCATATAAAATTTAAGTACTTTATTGAAAAAATATTTTAACTACAATTATTTTTATTTAATAAATTATAATTAATAAGGTTGATTATATGAAATAGTTTTAACTTTACTTAAAATTTTAAACAATATATTATTATAAAGAACTGATTTAATAAATAAAGTACTTCAAAATTGTGGATGTTGCTTTTATAAGTTAAAAGTTATTATAGAAGATTAAAATAAAATATAAAAAATCGATTCTACTAAAAGTTTGACTGTTATAACGAAATATTGTTATAGAAAAGATCGATTGTATTAAAAAAATAATGGTAAAATTCCTATTTCAACAATTAGAACTGATTTCTTGTAACACTCTAAAATTATAGGGATTAAGGTGAGATGATTACAAATAATTATGGACCTATTGTGTAAATTTTCGTTAATTGAGGAGTTTGGACTTAATTGTGAGGAGTGTGAAAGTGTAGGGTCATAGTAAAAACCCTATGTTTATCTAGGGACTCTCACATAAATATCCCAATTTTATTGGGTATAAAACCCACTTTTTCTTCTCCCTACCTGATTCTTTCTTTCTCATTTGTTTGTGCTGCCGTTGGTGCCCCAAACCTTTTTCTTTCTTTCTTTTTTTCTTTCTTTTTCCCTTGCCTTACATATCTTTTTGCTTCACCATCTTCAACCTTGCAATCGTTGGTTCTTACGAGCAAAATCACGCCCTCAAACTTCCCTCTTGTTGCTGTCGATTGTGAGAAATATTTTGAGGAGACGATCGGTTTTTGTGGGTTGCTTTGCTTTGTGTTTTGTTGATTTTTGGTGTAGGTGATCACGAGTCCGAGGCAGACGATTTACCTCCTCCTGCTGTTCATCCCGTTCCTGCATCGGTTCCGAGAGCTACTCGATCTAATTCCATTAGACCGGGAACTCGTACTGTGCGTGGTGGACGATCTCCTCGTCGCTAGAGTTTTAATTGCTCGAGGTGTGTTTCTAATTGTAATTTACTCTAATGTTTGTGATGATACTGAGGTTATGTGATTTTATGCTGATTTAGATGATTGTGCTGTGATAAAAATAATTAATGGTATGATTAATTAAGTTGTGCAAGTGTATGATGCTAATGTCATGCTTACATTTATAATTTTACATTGAGCATGTGACAGATAATTAATGTACTATGCTTACAGGGGTTGTGATATGTGCAATATTAATTGAGCTTGAGATTGGGAAAAATATGAATATCTGATAAGCATGTAAACATACCATTGTGTGTTCATGGGGTGGGATTGTAAGGTGGAAGAAGTGGTTATCATTCCTTTTAAGGTTGATACTAAAACCACACTGCGATTGGTGACGTTGGCTGGGAAAGGGTTCTGAGGAACCTTTTCATTGTGTTGGTGTGATGGAGTATGGGTACATTGCATTGTGCTTGTGTGTGCAGTATGATTTGTGGTTACTCTTTCGTGTTTAAAATTGATATGTTGATGTATTCTAGCATTAGGTTGTATTTACTTTAGAGACACACTGGGCTTTATAGCTCATACCTCCACAGTTTCATTTCAGTTTTTCGGATATTAGGTAACTTGGTACCCGGAGGCTTAATTACAAAATTTAGAATATTCTATTCTATTTTATTATTATTATTATTATTATTATTATTATTATTATTATTATGGGATGTAAATATAATTTGTTTTGAGAATTTTTGGTATTTTGTTCTTTGAGGTTTAATTAATTTATTTTATTATTAATTATAGATTTAAAGTTTTATTTATGAATATTTATATGTATTTTTGAGGATGAGTTTGAGTTGTCAAGTCAGAGTGTAGGTAAATTACTTAAATAATCCTCTAGATCCGATCGTATTTTTTGGACCAGGTTTAAGGGGTTACATTTCTAGTCTCACTTAAAAAGACTTCAAGGAGATAGTCGTGCAATAAATAATCCGATGTCTATTAAGTAAAGTATTGACTTCGAAATTTGTGGACAAAAAAAATAGTAGTGAAAGAAGTTGAGGGTTAAATGATGGTGGTGTTTTATGTTCAAATTATATTTATTAATTTGTAAAAAAATGAATTTTTGATCTTTTCTCAATTAAATAAATGTTTGATTGACTCGAAATATAAATTCAATTATATAACAAAAATAAATTATAAAAAATACACATAACACTCATTTGGGGAATTGATTAACAATTCTTTACTAATACCTTAAAGATTGGTATTACAATCTTTAGTCTTGATAATTTTGTTTAGATTGGTGTTTGAATCTTTTCTTACTTCATATTAATCTTGGAATTTGATAGTTTTTTTTTTTTCAAATCGGTCCATGAACTTAGAAAAGTATGATGGTATTACAATTCGATATTATATAACATCATCATTTTTTTTTAAGTTATATATTTTTCAATTTTATATTTTTTAAAAATTTTCAAGTGATGACATGATATAATATCAGAATGCCACATAATTATACCTTAACGATTGGTAGGGGTGTTCAAACGGTTAATCGAACTGAACTAGTATTAATTGAACTTTTTAATCCTTTAACTGTAATCGAACCAAATTTTTTTTAAAAACAAAACCGAATCGAAATTTATATGTTTTTATTTTTTTGGTTAAAACAAGTATAAAACATATAAAAAAAATTGATAATGTTCATTTAACCGAATTAACCGAATTAAAACTACACATAATTTGTATTATTAATTATTAACTTCGGTTAATTTGATTAATTGCCTGATTTCGAACCGAATCAACTGATAACCAAACTTCCAAAAAATATTAACCGACCTCCAATCAAATTAGATCAGTTAACTAACCGATTAATTAATTAGATCGATTAATTCAATTTTAACCGAAATTTGAACACCCTTAACCATTGAGGATCAAAATTGAAGAATTATCAAGTTTCTAGACTAATATAAATAAAAAAATTCATTAACCAAATTAGAAAAAAGTTACTAAATTTACAGATTAAATATTAATTTTTTTTATTGAATGTAGACAGTTTGTTGATTTATCTCCATTTTACATGAACTATAAAAATAAAAATAATGAAATTTAATATAAAAATGTATTAATTTTACAATTACACGAATTTGAAAAGAATTCCACCGTATAAAACACACACGTAAGTATAAAAACTTATTAATAAGATGTTCAAACGGTTAATCGAACAACTAAACGAATCAAATTGATATTAATTAAATTTTTTAATCTTTCAATCGTCAATCGAATCGAATTTTTTTCAAAAAAATTAATTGAATCAAAATATTTTGATTAATCGAATTAACTGAAATTTATAATTTTTATTTTTTTTTAAAATATATAAAACATATAAAAAATTGATAATATTCATTTGAATGAATTATCCGAATTAAAACTATATATAATTTTTATTATTAATTATTAAATTTAATTAATTACCTGATTTCGAATCAAATTAATTAATAATCGAATCTAAAAAATATTAATAAACTTTCGATCAAATTAAATATATCAACCCACCTATTAATTGAATTAAATCAATTCAATTTACTAATTCCGTATTAATCGAAATTTCAACCCCGTACCTATCAAAATAATCGAGCTGTCATTAGCTCACCCGCAGGTAAGGGATGAGACCTCAACTAGACAACGACAATTCGCCGCTGTTTCGTGAATTACCTTTCATTTTACTTCCTTCCCAGCGCACCCTCTATAAATATATACATATAAACATAAAATGGAGGACCAAACACATTTAAAATTACAATACCAAAATTCCTCCCATTAAAATTCTTCTAGCTTCTTCGTCTGGCTGCTAATGGCTTCTTTCAACGTGTCTTCTCCTTCAACTGCAGCTCTTTCTCGTCTTCGGTAAGCTCTCTTGTCTGTTTCTTTTACGGCTTTTACTCTAATAGTTTGTATTGAAAATTCTCACTTTTTTTTTCCGTGTGTTAATCCTTTATTTTTAAGTTAGGTTTCTTATGTGTTTTCTTTGGCTCCAATATGGATTCCTTCTATTATTTGGTTTTCCTATCAAATTTTGAAACCAAATGTCAACTTTTATTTTTATGGAGTACTTGTTCCGTTTCGATCTGATACAGACGCTGTGGTTATCTTGGATTTGGTCTTTCACTTTTATTTTGATTGGTCGTTGACTTCTATTTTAAACGACTCAAGGTTTCCGATGGCCGGTGATATGAAACTTGAAGAATCTCACACAAAAGTTAGGCGTTAGGATCAGAGAGCCTAGGTCCATATTCTTACGGAAATCCGTACTTTATGTGAGATCCAAGTCCTATACCTTAGGATTAGGTATATACTAGTTCATCACGCTTTGTCCTATACCTTACCATTAGGCATATTTTAGTCCGCCAAGCTTTTTTGTAGTTTTCGTGTTTACGGTGGTTGACTTTGCGCTGGCTTAATCTAACCTCGACAAATGCTGTAATTCCGGTATTACCATCAGAGCTGCAGGTGGCACTAGTTCTATTTATTCGAACCTCGAGCAGACATTGCAATATTGAGCTCATCGCAAGTGTTGCTTATTAGCAACTGAGAGATACGGTGAATGTTTGGCGAATTGCACCTGAAAAGCTAGCTATTAGGGTAGGAGAACCTTAGTTTGTATAAGTCCACAAGGGAATCTTATGCTTTCTAAAGTGGTATCCAAGTCCCATACCTTGCAACCAGAGATTGTTACCTATTAACTTAAAAATTTAGCCATTTTGACAAAAATGTCCTGTCTTTACATAAAAAATTAGCCTTGGCTGGAAAGCAAATTGGCGATTTTATTTACGAATTCTTTGAATGATAAATGCCTTTGTGTTTAGTGTTCAACAAACGGCTAGAACTAGAAAAAAATAAAAGGTACAACTTTAGTAAGCCAAACAAAAGAATAACATATACAAGGCTTATTTGTTTTTGCTGCTATTTCACATTTGATCAATTTGATTAGCAATCATTAGCTTATTCTACTCATATCTACATACTATTTTTAAGGTAGCTTTTTTGGGTATGTTTATAGGATTCTAATAATTCTCAATTTCTGCCTAAAGTTTCTAGAGTTTGTTCAAAGAAAATATTTGGGGGGATTTTGTCCGGACGCACCCCAATTGATTGATGTTTAATGCATTATCAATGTTGTATTCGGTCTTTACAAATATCTGTACAGTTTGATTGTTTAAAATTCTTATTGAACTATCTTTCTGCTCAGGTCATCCAAAAGTTTCAAATTCTTTAATGGATTGCACAGCACAAATCTATTCTTAACAAATGGCTGCTTACCTGATTTGGCCTTGATGCGGTTGGATGGTAGATCATCCTTTGTTATTAAAAGTGGTGGCAAAACTAGAGCTGCACATGTATCTGGAGAAGGCAGCATCCTGTCTTATTCAAATGGCAATGATGCTACAATAAATGGTACCCTCTTCCATGATAAATCGGTAGAGATCGAAGCACAACAAGATGCAATAGCATTTGGAATTCTTGCGGCAGATGCTGCTTCTATAAGTAATGGCTTTCCCATTGATAATGATGATTCTGATTTGGATCGTCCAACTGAAGGTTTTGCTTCCATCCTTGAGGCAATCGAGGACATTCGCCAGGGCAAGGTTTGTTGTTTTCTTGGATTCTTCTTGTTCCCTGAGCTGATGATACTTTTTTATTTTATTTTACTGCGTATTGGTCCTTTCGTTTACTAATCTGAATTAATGTTGCAGATGGTCTTGGTTGTAGATGATGAGGACAGAGAGAATGAAGGTGATCTTATAATGGCAGCTGAGTTGGCGACACCGGAAGCAATGGCCTTTATCGTGAAGCATGGAACTGGGATCGTTTGTGTGAGCATGCTAGAGGAAGATCTGGAGAGGTTGCAGCTTCCTTTGATGGTGAACCAAAGAGAGAATGAAGAGAAACTCCGCACTGCATTCACAGTTACAGTGGTATGTTATTTTGTCTCATATCCACATCCAAATAAATGAGTAATTTCACTTTATGCAAATTAGTTTATTTGGAAAGAAGTTCCTTCAATGATAATAACGTAAAGCTTCAGGCTTAATTGTTTCTTACTGTTAATGCTTTGAAAATTATAGCCACCTACTGGGGGCTGAATCTGAATGCCGATAATGTTACATACATGGAAGATATTTATGATCGTGATTGCCTATAATTTTTTTATAAGCTCATAGAACAGTTTTGTATACACCTTTTTATGATACTTTAAACAACATATGATTGAGGACTAGGTGCTTTTAGACTTTAGTTCCAGAAAGATGGCTTCAAGACTATCTAGTTGAAAATTTTCAATGGGTCTCAACTTTTCTGTTCCATGAAAATCAATTTTGCAGGATGCAAAACATGGTACTACAACTGGTGTATCAGCTCATGATAGAGCAACAACAGTATTGGCCCTTGCTTCTAGAGAATCCAAACCTGAGGACTTCAACCGCCCAGGTCACATTTTCCCACTGAAGTATAGGGAAGGTGGTGTCCTAAAAAGAGCTGGGCATACAGAAGCTTCTGTTGATCTTGCAGTGCTAGCTGGACTGGACCCTGTTGCAGTTCTCTGTGAGGTTGTAGATGATGATGGATCCATGGCTAGATTACCAAAGCTTCGCCAATTTGCTGAGCGGGAGAACTTGAAAATTATATCCATTGCTGATTTAATTAGGTAAATAAATGAGTATCATATCTAGCTCTTTGCTTTCTACTTATCTTTCATGCATCCTATGGTTAAGTTGCATTGGTTGAATTCCCCAAAACTATTATCAATTGTCTATGAGTCCTTGAAGAACAATAAAGGAAAGGACTACTTCTAATGCTACTTATGATTTGACAGGTATAGGAGAAAAAGGGATAAGTTAATTGAGCTTGCTGGTGCTGCACGGATTCCAACTATGTGGGGGCCATTCACCGCCCATTGTTACAGGTCGATATTGGATGGGATTGAGCATATAGCAATGGTTAAGGTGAGGACATAGTAAATTCTTATAGGAAGTTTCACTTCCACGTATTATCTGTAAATCCTGTATAAATACTTTCCTTGTGGTTAATCAAGTCAGAAATGTTTAATCTATTTTCATCACACTTCCTATTCTATTTCCATAAGTATCATCATTCTATATATTCTTTTAGACTTTGGGTTTTCTTAGATCAAAAGCATTCATTATGAAGAATATGGCATGATTCTTTTTTCCGGTGTAAACAGGGTGAGATTGGAGATGGGCAAGATATTCTTGTGAGGGTTCACTCGGAATGCCTCACAGGAGACATATTTGGATCCGCTAGATGTGACTGTGGGAATCAGCTTGGCCTTGCAATGAAACAGATCGAGGCTGCTGGCAGAGGTGTTTTGGTATACCTTCGTGGACATGAAGGCAGGGGAATTGGTTTGGGCCACAAGCTTCGTGCATATAATTTGCAGGACGCTGGTCGTGACACAGTTGAAGCAAATGTGGAACTTGGATTGCCCGTTGATTCAAGAGAATATGGCATTGGCGCACAGGTATGTATCTAATTCTAAAACAAAGAAATAAATGAATGGAATTAAAAACAAAGTTCGAATCTTGGTTTACCCCTGTGGGCTTAACCATATGACTGGTTTATCATTTTGATTTGCTCTGATGGATTTTACTTATTTCTTACCTCTCAAAAATGTTTGTCAAAACTTAACCTCCGACTCTTCTTTGCAGATACTGAGGGATCTTGGGGTGCGAACGATGAAACTGATGACTAACAATCCGGCCAAGTACAGTGGACTCAAGGGTTATGGATTAACAATCGCAAGCAGGGTTCCACTACTAACTCCTATTACAAGGGAGAATAAGAGATACTTGGAAACAAAACGAGCTAAAATGGGTCACGTATATGGCTTAGATTTTAACGGCAGTTTGAACAGTCTCATTATCGGCGGCAATGGTAACACAGTTGCTCCGATGGATGCTGCATCTGAATCTTAGAATCTGCTGCTTTGGGCTTGCTTTTCGATGTAGGTAACTCGTCGACATGATCCATTGCTACAAATTGACATCAATACATCATATCTCTGAAGATTTATGAATTCACTTTGGCATATGCTTCCATGTAGAAAACATTATGCGGTTTCCTATAAAAAAGGAAGAGCCACTGCCATTCATTCTTTTCTAAATAACATGTAAATTAGGACAAAACAGAGTTCATTCCATGAACCTGGGAATCCTTTGATCATGTCTCTCATTTGTAATTTGTTAGTGTTGTAATTCGAGTTTTATATTAATAAAATTTAAAATGAAATTTGCTTTTAGCATACACTTTGCATTTATTTATATATTTGATGCATGTAAAAGTATTTATATATGAACAGTGGATTTTATTATGTAACTCGTAAATTTAAAAATAATTTAAGAATTTCAAATTCAAAATTAAATAAGTTATTAACAAATCATAAATATTACATTTTTAAATATTTTATTACTTAATTTACACTATTTTTAAAATTCAAGTTTTCAAATGTGGGCTCGAGAATATTTTAATTATTTGCTTATCATTGAGAATGCATCAACTACAAACTTAAGATATCGATTTAATAAAAAAAAAAATTGAATCTCAATGTTCTACCCATCGATTAAGATATTCACTCTACACCTCCTATATTCATGTCATGAGAAAAATCAAAATTAAATATTTTAAAAATGAAATTTAGCATACTATATTTAATTTGAATTTGAATCAAAAAATAAAATTTATTATTTATCTACATTTGTTAATTATAACTTCAAAATTCAAATTTTCAATAGCAATATCCAAATTTAAACTTTCCACTATTATTCGTTAACATGTATAAATCATTCGTTAAAATATTATTTCCAAGTGGTGCCATGTAGATCCGTACAGTACTTGTTTTTCTCAGTTGATCACAACCGTAAGATCTTCCAGGTTCTCGACCGTTGCAAACATGTAGACCCACTCAGCAAAAACTTCAACGGTTCAGATTTAATCACAATATGCCCCACATCAACGGTCAAGATGCAAACGACGACCGTGCTTTGTAGTCGTTACTAAAAAGCACAAAAAATCAAAGTAGTAAAGAAGCCAAAGCCAATCAGTCAAGGCCAAAGCAAAAGCAATAAAAGCATAAAAGCAAACCCTCTTACTAGAGCAAATGACAGCCGCTTGA
This sequence comes from Gossypioides kirkii, assembly GCA_005610355.1. Classification (NCBI taxonomy): domain Eukaryota; kingdom Viridiplantae; phylum Streptophyta; class Magnoliopsida; order Malvales; family Malvaceae; genus Gossypioides; species Gossypioides kirkii. The sequence continues at coordinate 39,022,618 of CP032246.1, forward strand.
TTTCCTAGAGATTCGTTTTGGAAACTATCCAACGGTTATTATTGAATCCTGATATCTATATAACCCCCTGGGGTCTTTTCCTCTTCCTAGTACGTACACTAACGCAAAAAAGAAAAATTAGAAATCTCCATTATTTTAAATCCTTCTTTGCATTTCTTTTAACGGCAATGGCTCTCTCTCGTTTCGTTTACTTAATCACGGTGGCATTTCTTTTTTGCTCCGTCAAAGCACAATCTCCGACGCCGTCGCCTGTTTCTTCGCCAAAGAAATCTCCGTCATCTACTCCGACACCGGTCTCTTCACCTCCTACACTATCTGCTCCGTCTCCGTCGGAGGTTCCGTCAGGGACTACACAGTCTCCAGCAACTGTCGAGTCACCTCCATCTCCTTCTTCTCTGTCACCGAATGCCAGTCCCACGTCAATTTCTGAACCTCCTGCCGGAGCTCCGGGACCAGCGGAGAACAGTGCCGTTAGGTTTGGTGCTGCAGGATCCGTTGCGGTTGGAGTGTTGATGGTCGCTATGGTACTGTAGGCATATCCAGATCCTCCTCCTCTCGATAATAGTTCAAATAAAATTTAGTTTATGTACTCTCTTTAGTTTTATTTTGAAATTTTGTTCTTTATATAAGGTAAATTTATACAATTACCTATATTACTGCCTATGAATTATGTGTTATGATTGCGATTTCAATTACTGTATTCTCGTATTATATATAATAGTATTTAAATTGGTGAATCAATCCTCTTCTATATTTAGATCTTAAGATTTTGGTATTCTTAAATGTAATCTGACTTTTTAAAAATGGCAACACTTACACAATCCCATCGACGGTGCCAACTCGTCATCTTCACGAACAGTTATCGGATCGTGGGATAGGCGCTACTGTTCTCGATCAAAATGGTGGTAAAAAAAGTCCGATTTATCAGTAGCATTTTAATATTTATTAATTTACTTACCGGAGAACATTAGGAAAGTATGCTTAGTTGCGCAACAACATTGTAAGTTCTCTTTGAATTGCTCCAATATCATTTAGTCACCTTAATTTGCCATTTATTGATTTTTAATATTTTTTAATAATATTTGATTTTTTAATTCTTTTAACTTTTTATATTTTTTAATAATTTTATTTTTAAAGATTTCTAACGTGGTGGTCCAGATCAAGTCAGGTGCATTTTTTAGAAGGTTAAATTCTATTATTAGTCCCTGTACTTAGCAAAAGTTATGGATTTAATCCCTATACTTTTATTTGATTATTTAAGTATAGTTCTTCTATTTTTAAAATTTGATGCATCAAACATATTATCAGTTTATTATTTCTAAATATTATTTACTAAAAATTCAGTTAATGGATTAACAACTGTAAATTTCGTTAAGACTAAAATTCTAAAACTTGAAAAATATAGGGACTTAGAATGATTTAATTGGAGAAAATGGACTATCTACAATTGCATGAATAGTATAGGATTAGTAATTGAAATTAACCAAACATATTTAACTGCTACTATTGTTTGATTCAGGAATAAAATTTCAACATTCGAAAAGTACAAGGATTAAAATTGATCAATTCGAAAAGTACAAGGACTCAAATTGATCAAATAAAAGCATATGGACTAAATCCATAACTTTCACAAAATACAGGACTAATAGCAAAATTTAACTTTTTTTTAGGATTGTAATGATTCCACTAAATTGAGTGCATTTGACGTCGTCGTCTCGTTGACAACACTCTTTTTTTTTACAAAAAAAAAACTTAAAATATAATAATAATAATAATAATAATAATAATAATATTTTGGTTGGTGTAAAGGGTAGCAAATGAGGTGTGGAGAGGGAACATGCATTGTATCTTCGCTTTGAATTTTGATGTTTCCATATATTATTTCATCACATGCTTTCAACACCTTCCCAATCATTAAATTTCCACCAAAATTCCTAGAGTTTTCCAATACATTTTAAATTCCAACATTATAAATAATAAATTATATTAAAAATTGTATTTCATTTAAGGCTTTAATCTAATTTAATAAATTTATGTTTTCGCTACTCAACTTTAAAAAGTTATTAAATATGTATAGAATTATTCAAGATTTTTTATTTAAATTATTAAATTATTTAAAAAAATTTATTTAAATAATTGAATTGTTAAGTTTTTTTTAAAAAAATTGGGGTTGGCTACTCCCTTAAAAATGGAAAATTAATAAAATTAAAATTATAATTTTGATTTAATCTTTTAAAAATTATAAAAATATAAATTATAAAAAAATTTAATTTAATTTCGGTCCCCTACACAAATTTTCTATCTTCTCCTCTGCTCCAAGTAACAATTGGTATAGTATATCAGTACTTTTCAACAAGTAGAATAATATTATACTCTAAATTCAAGTCAATTTTATAATCAATGTTAAAAACTAAATAAGAAAACATTTTATTTTTTATTCGTAGATTCATGATTTTTAAAATTGCTTCATGAAAAAAAAGTTGAAAAAAAAAATCATACGATAGTGATTTTAATCATCTAATAATTTAATTGAAAACTTTAAATACTTTTTAAAGTTAAATAAAATTGGAATTTTTTAGTCATTTCCTTTGAAAATATTCAAAAATCATGTTTTGGAAGCTTCGTCTCAAATGTTACCCCCAACTTTTCATCGTTTTCTATATAAACCTCTGGTTTTTTCATCATATCATCTTTGCATTTGGTCAACACTCAAATCTCTTCAACTTTTCCCAAAATAATTCAATCTCTCTTTTCTCAATTTTCTATAACCGTTAGTTTAATATTCCAATTAAGATGATTAATTCCACCATTCGTCGCTTTTTCTTAATGATTTTCTTGGTTTCTACAATGACACAATCCCTGCTGCATCAGCACCACCTTCGTCAACCTCACCGGCACCGACCTGTTCGCCTGTTCCTTTGTTGTTGCCGCTTACCAACAAGAAGCCAGGTCCTGCTCTGTCGCCTATCACGACGACTCCAAGAGCAGCTGTCGCATAACGACGCCGTTTTGAATAGAGATTTTGGATCAGGATCCATTGTTATTGGTCTAATGACTGCCGGTTTGAATATGGTGATGTAGGGATTTTGAGTGAAAAAAAAATGAAAAGGTTACATGTTAAAGTACAGGCTAAATAAGCTAGTCGATTTCTTTTAATTAGCTAAATAGATTATTTTTTCAAAATTTAGGGTAATAGTCGATTTTGAAAAGTGAGTGTAAAAACGGGTGCGTTTTCTCTAATATGTCAATAAAAAAGTTCGTTTAGTTGGATACGCTAAACTAATTTAATCTAAAATACACATATAATAGCTAAAATTTTTATATGATTTATTTCTGTACAGAATATTTTTCTGCTATTTAGTTGTGAAATAATTTTTATAGGTTTAATTTTTATTTGATATCATATTTGAAATTTCCTATAATGCTCAAAAAAATAAAATATGCTCGAATGCATTCGAGTTCATGTCTTCCATTTTAATTTGTTATCCACATTGATTTAGTCCGACTGTGACAACATTAGTGCTGCTCTTAATTGATCATCTTTGAATGTTTCTGAATCTGGCATCATGGTTTGCGATGGCTAAAGTCTCTGTTTTAGTGCTTGTTCTTCTGTTGAGCACGACAGAGTGCTAATCAATTAGTGGAATTCAAAAATTTCAACCGATTAAGTTTTAATTCGATTGATATGAATATTATTATCTATGCAAAAAGACGTGGATTTGAGTGTGCTAAATCGCATTATCTTTCTATTTATGGATTGGGGAGAAGTTATGAATGGTTCTAAGCATTATGTCAAATAGAGTAGATATGATCAAAACCTATAATGAGAAACAAAAAAGATGTTATCCATCTATAGTAAAAAAAATACGGATTATTATTTTAAAAAATAATATTTAGTCCGGCTCACACATATTTATAAATGATTAATCCAAATCTATTTTAAGCTCGCTCGTATTATTTTAGAAATATATGTTGTTTTAATTTCAAATTACGTAATATATGAAAGTGAAATTAGAGGTGATCATGGGCTGGGTTGGATCGGATTCGGGCCGGGTTTCAATAAAATTTAAAATTCACTTTGTAGGCTCGGGCCCGACCTGATCCAAAAAATGGGCCTAAAAATTAGCTCAAGCCCGACCCATATTATAATAGTTAAACTCAAGCCCAACTCGACCCAACCCATATTAATTTTTTAAGATTATTTTATTATATAAATAATTTTAAAATATGATATATCAAATACACTTAAAAATATTAAAACAACAAATAAATTAAAAACGATATTAAAACAATTCGTAAAATAGCAAACAAATTAAAAATACAATAAGAACCCTTTATATTAAGATAGTTACAATTAAAATAGTAGCAAAATTAATGATAAAACACAAGTTATTTCCTAAGAAGGAATGTGACGAATGGATATGTTGGTGACATTAACAGCATCTTTGTTCAACTGCAAGATGAAAACCAAAATCAATATGATAAAAAAAATCTAAGTTTCAGCCTTATAATGAAAAGCATATAAAAGATGCTAAGATAATATATCTGAGGCAGATTTATACATAACCAACCTAGAATTTTGCTCAAATTCAGGTAAGTGCCTGATAGAGATACGTGCCAAAGTTCATCAGATCATTATTTGCTTTGTCTTATTTGCTTTTATCTTTTCATTAGCCATTAGCTGTAATTTATTTGCTTTGTTTTATTTGTTTTGTCTTTCAATTTTTATTAATAGATTATTATTATAAGCAAAAAAAAATAGTATTAAAAATAAAAATAAAATCATTATTATAAATTCGGGTCGGGTCAGACTCGGGTCAAGAAAATCAAACCCAAGGCCTGGTCCATTTTAAAAATAGGCCTCGTTTTTTGTCCAAGCCCATTTTTCAAGCCTACATTTTTATCCAAATCCGCCCATTTTTCTGGCGGGCCTTCGGGCCAAGTCAAGTAACCCGGCCCATGATCACGTCTAAGTAAAATAAACTATATTGCAAAAATGTAAAATGAGCCGGACTTGATTGAGCTTAAACTATGAATGTTGAAGCCCAAGTCAAACACATCTTTTAAATGAATCAAAAATTTTACCCAAATTCATTTTTAGGATCACTTACTTTTATCCAAACTTTCACATATGTTGAATGTGGCTAGCCCATGAATAAGTCTAAACTATGCTGACGCATATTTTTCCACAAAATGAAATTTAATTTAATTTTTTAAAATATTATTGATTCAGAGTTGATGCTAGAGAGACAAGCAAAAGCCTTAGCCTTCAAAATAGAAAATTTGTCCTCTTCATCACTTTAAAAATTACAAATATTTTAAATTAATTAATAATAAAATTACATTTTCACTTCCTAAATTTTAATTCCTTTTAAAATGAATTTTTTTTAATTTAATTTTTTAAAAATTGTAAAATTTTATGTTAATCCAATAATAAAATTAGGTTTAAATTTTCTAAAAAAGTATAATTAAGATACACACTTAATTTGCTTCTTTTTTTTTTTTCATATTGACACCTGTTATAATAAATCTAATAACTTTATTCACAAAACACAATAAATTTAAAAAATAATGTAATAAATAATTTATATTATATTCATATTTATACAATTAATAGGAGGAAAAAATTTAAAAAAGTGACATGAATTGTTAAAATTAATAGCCAACTTAATTTTTTAAAACATTTTCAAAGAATTTTTACCAATGAATCATTCTTTGGGGGGTCCTTGCTTCTCCAACTGGTTAACCAAACCATCCAACTCGTGCTTTATTTCTTCAACCTGTATAATGTTTAGCCAAAAAGTATAAGTAGTTGTCGACTGAGTGTTAGCTCGATTGATATAAGTATTGTTATCAATATAAGAAAACGTGGGTTCAAGTGCATTGTCCTGCTATTTATGAATTAGGAGGAGTTAACTGTAGAAATGGATCAAATTTTTAACATAAATAATTAATTTTCTTTAATCTAACGTCCAGGTACTGATACAAGGGCCTATTGATGAATAATGGTGTGGATATATGGTTTATTACCTGGTGAATGAAGTTTGTAGTGGCATGAGCATCATGGGCAGTTATCTCAGAAACATGTTCCACCTCCATTGCTGCAATTTTCAGCTTGCTATCATCGGGAAGCTTTTCCGCCACCTTAGCTGATACTTTCTCCGCCTCTGTTGCTACCTTTTCCACCACTTCCGCCACCGTTTCCACCCCTTCCACCACCATCTCTGCTTCTCCTGAGCATGCATTTCAAATTTGTAAATATATATAATCATTGTATTATACGTTTTCCCAAGGGTTCTTCTTCTTATTGGAACTGATAGTAATGGATTTTAACATAAATATACCTTCAATCCTCTTTAAATTGGCACATTCTACCTTCCAGAGTGGAAAAAAGAAACCCAACACAGCTCCCAAAACCCATCTTCCCCTGCATGAAATTGATGATCTTCAGAATTGTTTAAAACAGTATTTTGATCCTTCTATTATACTCAAATTGAAACTTTAGTCCCTATGTTTTTTATTTGACATAATTTGGTCACTATACTTTTTTAATGGGTGAATGTACTTGTTTGGTCCCTCTATCATAAAGACTGTATCAAATTAAGCCCTTTACTACTAAATGGATCAATTCATCCCTTGTACATTTAAAAAGAATCAAATAAGGTCAAATTTCAACTGAATTAAAAATTACTATTTTGAAAGCTTCTTATAATTTTGTAGATGAAATATTTTGTTTTGGGTTGAACTGTAAATGAAATAAAAATCATTTTCATGTCATTTTTAAAAAAAAGTAAATGTTAACTCTTATTCAATTTGACCCTAATTGATTCTTTCTAAGTATATATGGATTAAATTGATCCATTTATTAGTAAAAAAAAAAAAGTCAAAGTGAACATTTTAAGGGAAATAGTTAATGATCTAACTAGTAACATTATAAAAATATACGGATGGAATTATGATAAATCAAAGTGTAAGAACTAAATCTCAAAATTAAGCATAATAGAGGGACCAAACCCAGAATTTGACCCAAAAACAAAACCCCAGCATGTTGATACCAGCGTGAGAAGCTGCAGCATGGAAGACCTGAACCAGCAGCTGGTGGGCTGTGATCATTTTCCCTCACATCCTTCATATCGACTTTTCTCCACAATCCCATATTGTTGCTAATGAATCTCAGCCCTTGGTTGTTGTTGTTCACAGCGAAACCAGGTAACTTACCCTTGTCACCTTGGTACAAATTTGAAGACTTTCCCCATGTTTTGTAAGGATGAAGCAGTGTTTCAATGCGGTTTTGCAGCATGTAGGAAACTGACCAACCTTTGGTAAACATCTTATTCATCACCAATTCCTTTTTTTCTTTAATCAATGGGATTTTTCTGTGAAACTGCTTTAAAAAAGGACCGAAGAGTGTTCCAGCACGCCAAGGGATGATGGTGATGATGATGATGATGGTTTTTCACATGTATTACCTGATATCTCTTCCTTACAAGTTAAACCTGACTCAAAACAAAGCTTAAAGGCAAATCCCTATATTGCTTCTTCAACTTTCTTACATACTGAATTGAGCAAATTACAAAATTTCAAAACATGGTTCTTGTTCCTTGCAAGCCACAACATTTACTGATTTTAGTAAATTACTATTGGAATAATAATTCATCCACACTCAATAATAACATCACACATCATCAACAAATTAAATAAAAAGAATAAAGAATTTGTAAATAAATATAACAACTCTCAAATTTAAAATCTTAGAATTAAAAATTTAATGATAAAATGTAATATTATTATTAATCGATAGTACATGAATTTTATAATAATAGTATCATCATAAAATTCAAGATTTTAAATTCGAGTTATTTATTTATTACTTTATGATTTCTCCATCACCATTGAATGTATCATCCAAGGTTCAAGGTGAATGAACTAAATTAGATAAAAATAGTAAAAGTAGAAAGACTCAAATATTCATTATACCAACCTTTTGGGTCAAATATGCGAGTCCATCCTCTCAACTTTGTTCTTATTAAATAATAAAGTATAATAACTTATAAACGATGGTTTCAAGATTTATTCTTTTGAAATATCTCGATTTTTTCAACAATAATAAAGTTTGTCTCCTTAACCTTAATTTAAATTAGAACCACAATTTACTTTAATCAAATCTTTTCAAGTCAAAATCTAATGATAAAGTTAAAAATTTTAGTCAACAATATAAGAGAACAATGGTTAAAATTTTTTGTTGACACCCTAATGATTTAAAAAAATGATGAATCTCGTATGTTGGCCTGATGGTTAAATATGTTTATTATCTCAAGTGTGATCTGAGTTTGGATCGCGTCAATCGCATTGCTGTTAGGGCTTTGCCCTTACTCCCAATAAGCATGGAGTGAAGTAGTGGGAAGGTTTGCAAGTATAAGCCAAAATGTCAGGATCTTGCTCAAATCTAACCATGTTATCAGGTTCCAATGTCACCCATGCTTCAACTCCACCATCAAACCTAGTATCCATCAACAAAACCATTTCTACATCCTTATGCACACTGGCTATCCAACCAGGCATTCCCCACCCAAAATCAGCTTCGTAATATGGAAACTTAGACAAGCTTGTTAAGATACAAATTTCAGTGTCACCTCTACTCAGTGTTTCATGGATCTCCCTCGATGAATTCGTCCCCGACAAGAACAAATCCTCAGCAGTTTCAGCTTTCCCGAATGATTCAGCGGCATTCCTCAGTTCATTTCCCACTAAATTCACCAAATGCAGCAAATCAGGGTTCTTGTCATCGTTTGCTGTGAATCGTACGAGGATGTTTATAAACACGTTGCCTGCTCCATTTGTTGGTATGGGTATAGCTGTTTTCCCACGAAAATTGTATGGGAAAATTTGTAATGAATCCTTCTTTTTCGCCATTGAAATACGTACCTTCCATATGAGGGCGATCAACAGCTGCGCCCTAGAAAATTGCCCCACCCCCACCTTGGCTTTCAGAGCAGCTATGGCGAATGCGGTGAATATGAACCTCTTTGTGATTAGGGTATCTAAAGTATCATCCGGGATTGGGATTTTATACGTTGGTTTAAACCCATCAGGCAAAAGGGATTCAGTTTCGAAACTCAAACATTTCACAGCATCGACACCAATTCTACAACAAGTAGCCCATCCATTCATGAACCCAAAAATCGTGAACCCATCAGCAAACTTGAGGGAAAAACTGGTTCCGATGGCTAAACCACCGCAATCGATTTCATTGATTTGAATCGCCTGGATTGTTGGGGTAAACACGAGCTCATTCGGGTAAGGAGCCAAAAGGTTCACCAATTTAGCGTCGAGCTCTTCCAATATGAACTGGTTTAGACTAACACTGACTCGAGCTTCTAAATTCTCAGCACCTTGGTCGTTACAATCAATGGCGTTTCGGTCTTGGATGAACCTACCAGCAAAAGGGTAAAACTTAGTTAATACATCGGAGAGTGAAGATTCGAGCTTTTTGAGTGTTTGGTGGCCATTAATGGGTGTTTTGAAAAAGAAAATGAAGGAACCGAATGCTGGAGGAGCGATTTGATCGAAACATGAAAGCTTTAATTCTCTGAGGTGAAGTGGTGTTGGAGACGATCGCTTTATTAACTTTTGTGTTTGGATTCGGACCTCCGTTTTTGGAACTGGGATCTTGAATTTTCTGCATCCAAGTAGAAGGATTTGAGAAAAATGCATGGGAATTATAAGTTAAGATCACTGTGCTCTAACGTAAATCACCATTAATTATGGTTTTTAAGACCTTCTTTATTACAAAGTGTGAGAACAAAATCAGTTTCGACAACATTTAATTTTGATTTTTCCTAGCTAATGAATACTTTCTTTGTGGCTGCATGGTGCTAAACCAGAGTTTATTCATGAGCGGAGGAGTTCATGGTTCAGAACTGGTTCAAATTGAGTCTATTTAGACTAATTTTTCAAGTTCGGTCTTGATTTAAAAAATGGATTATTTTTTACCTAAGCTCTATCCAATTTTAAAACTGTAAATTTAGGCTCAATTCGGCCCACCCATATTTCAGATTAATTTTTATTTAAAAATATTTTTTTTAAAAATATGATACACTAAATACACTAAAAATAATAAAATAAAAGTTTTCTAACACATCAAAAATACATTAAAAAGTATTTATCTTAAAAACACTACCATAAATGTAATAAATATTTTTATTGTATTAAATATAATTTTTAAAATTTTATATTTTGGGTTGGGTTTATTTAGTTGGGTAAGTTTTTTTTAGGTTTTGGATAATGAATTTAATTGTTATTGAATTGGTAATTTAATATAAAAATATAATTAATATAATATTTTTTAAAACATAATATATTTGGATCAGGTTAGGTTTGGGCCAAAAGTCCTACCCAAAACTCAACTCATAGAAAACGGACATTAAAATTTACTCAAGCCCAGTTTTTGAACCTTGTATTTTGTCTGAACCCTCTCATTTTTTGGATGAGCCTTCGAGTTTGGACGGATGACCCAGTCCATGAGTAGGTCTACTCTTGAGTATCAAATGACTAATTGAGCATTAAATTCATAGTTCAATTTGAACAAATGACTAATTGAGCATTAAATTCATAGTTCAATTTGAGCTGGTCAGGGGAAGGCTAGACCTGTCCATGGGCCGAGTCGGGAAGGTCGGCTCGAAAAGTACGAGAATTTGGACAAAAATATAGATTCGAAATATGGGCTTTAGTAAAAAAAATAAAGCCCATTTAAAAAAAGGCTGGGCCTCGGGTTAGGCCTTTTTTATCCGGGTTTGGCCTGAATTAGCCAAAAAAATCTGTTAGTTTTGCTATAATTTCACTATTATATTACTACTATTTTGTTGTTATTATTTGGATATTGTATAACTCTTGTTTTATTGTTAATTGTGTTACTATTTTAGAGTCATTTGCTTGTTAAGTTATATCTATCATAGTGTTAAAATTATAAATATTTTTTAATTTATTTTCAATTTGTTGGGAAGTCTTTATTTTAATGTTTTTTTTAGTATTTTTGATGATGTATATTTTTATAAAATTTTATATAAAAAAATTAATTCGGGCTGATCAAATCGAATCTAAATTTATCATTTTACTCCGAATCAAACTTGAGCAAAAATTTAAATTTTTTCAGATTCGGCCAGGCCTGAACATAACAAATGGGTCTAAAAATTTGGTAGTGACCGACAAAATCCGGCCACTGCGTCGTGTTTAAAACTGATTGAAATGGCAGCTGCTTTAGAGATGAATGGCATCCAAGACCAAATGCAGTCAAAATCATGGGATTATTGAGTTGGAGTCGGCCCAAAATGAAGAAAATTCCAAGGTTTTAAAACTTTAATACACTGGATTATCAAACACAAGTCAGCATGACCCACCAAAACTCATGTCGAGATGTGAGTAGATAGAAACCCTAAAAATGATGAAATGCCAAAAACATCACTCCTCATCTCACCCTTAAAAGTGAAAAGACAAAGAAAAAGTGGGAATTTTTTGTTTTCACAAGAAAAGGCCATTCTCAATATTTCTTATCCATCAAAGTATTCAAATGGGACCTCAACAGCCAATGGACCCCTGCTAATATAAATCACATCTATCTGGATCTGGGCTTTGCCCATCACTCCACACTACACCCTATCCAAACTTTCAACCTACCGGTTCATAGTCAATGACACACTCAATGAGTTTTGAGGTAAAAGTCTTATCGGAATCCTGGATTAGGAGTTAGATTACATTTTATTACTTTCATTCAAAAATTATTATATTAGTCTTTGTAAGTTAGATCATAGAAAAAATTGATATTTTTCTGTTAAAAAATTCATCCATTTCAACTGTTAAAACTGGTGTGGTTGATGGAATATTCAGATAGTTAAACATGGCGTGCCACGTGCACCTCATGCTAATGTACAAGAATCAAATTTTAACAGTAAGAATAAATGAAATTTTTAACACAATGACCAATTTGCTTTTTGATCTAACATACAAAGATTAATTTGCTCATTTTTTTAAGTAGAGAGGATAAAAATACAATCTGACTCTTAGTATTAAAAGTTTCCATGATACTTTTACTAGACTTTTGATAAAAATATTGGACTCAAACAATAGATTTAAATAAAAATTAAGTTCATTTAAAATATAATCGAACTTGGGCAACCAAAATTTCAATAAACTTAATTTTCATGTTTATAATATGCAATGTTTTGTTCAATTATAATTTAAATAATTTATAATCTGGATAGGTTTAAAATTTTTTAAATAACCATTTACAAATATAAATAGGTTTGAATAAAATTTAATATTCATATCTCAAATCAAACAAAACATGAGTAAAAAAGTACACATTAATACTATATATGAATTTGATCCGATCCATAAAAATTTTTACTTAGAATTGTCCATGGGTCGGTCGGATCAAGTAAAAAATTTAAACCTGTTTTCTAGGCTCGGGTCCAAAAAATGAGATTAAAATTTTACCAAAGTTTGTCCTGAATAAAAATACTAAAACCCTAGCACGATCCGCCCGTATTAATTTTTTTTATAAAAATTAATTTAAAAAATAATAGCAAAATTAATAATAAAACAAGAATTATATAATGCCCAAACATTAACAACAAAATAGTAGTAATATAATAGTGAAATGATAGCAAAACAATAAAAAAAACAACAACAATATTTTTTTCTTGCAAATTTGGGCTAGGCCAGACCTGAGCCAGAAAACTTACCTGAGTTTCGACTCATTTAAAAAACAGGTCTTTATTATTGTCCAAGCCTATTTTTCAGATCTATATTTTTACCAAAATTTTCTCACTTTTCAAGACTCGACCTATGAATAAGTCTATTTTTACTCAATATGTTTTTTTTTTCTCTTTTTCTAATCCAATAACTCTCATTCTATATATATGATGTTGGTGCAATTGGTGTTTAAGAAAAAAAGAATGATCGGAGGGAGGCAGGCAGGCAGAGGTATCGACCAAGAAACATGGGAAGCTGCAAGTTGAGGTTTGAATAAGAAAAAGGAAAACGAGGGTTTGAAATAATGAGGAAAGTAGGAATGTTTGTAAGGTTATGACAATGAATTAATGAGAGAAATGAATTTTCATTGAATACAAACAACGTGAGGCCAATCCCCAACCAGCGGAGGGGACATGCATGTGGGGGAGAATGCTGCTTTACGTGGCTCCTTTCCCACCACCCCTTTCCTCTTCTTATGTTTCGCTTTCCTCTTTCTCCTATTTAAGACATCGGATTGTTAAGTTGTTTTTTTAAGTTTGGTTAGTGGACTCTAACTAATAATTCAAAAATCGATACGGTAAACTAGTATTTATTGATCAGTAAAAGAATATACCGTAAATTCAAGTCAACAACGATCAGTATTAAAGATTAAAGAAAAAAGTTGTAAAGATTTTAATTCTCAGATTTATGATATCAAAAATTATTTCATGAAAAAAAAGTTGCATAAGAGAAGAAAAAAAGAAAGTTTTCAACTAGTACAAATGTGCGAATAAAGAAAGCCATATAACAATGATTTCAATATCCCAATAATTTAAATAAAAATTTCGAATAATTTAATAATAGTTTTATAATTTTTTAAGATTTTAAAGACTATTTTTTAATAAAAATGAAAGAAAAACATGATAGTATCCTGAACTCAATTGTATTTTTTTTAATTTTTTTAATAATGTATAGAATAATTCTTTCATTTATATTTATATATAAAAAGATTAAAGAAATACAAATACACAAATATCAAATTTAAATTACGTATGAGCAGATAGAGAGAGGGGTGTTATGTCATTAAATAATATTCCTTTTGCAGCACACCTACTCATATTCCTCGCCCATGCCCAATGATCACCCTCCTATTTATTTCAATTCTAGCACCTGGGCCCTAATTGAATTTATTCGATATTAAATAAAAGTTTTGGGTTTAAATTTTATAAATAAAAAAGGTAAAATATATCAACAGATACTCAATTTTGATCTCAATAATAAAATAGTTATTTAATTTTCAATTCAGTCACTCAACTTTCAAAAAATAACAAATTAATCTTACTAACCATTTTCTGTTACAGACGTAATGGAAAAGTGACTTGACATTTAATCGGCTCCTTGATGTCATTTAACCTGTCAGTTGGAGGGTTTGCTGTCATTTAAACAACCCCATTTAAGAATCCTAGTTGAGCAATAGAAGAAAAAGAAGAAGAAGAGGAGAATAATAGAAGAAATAGAGATGACGATCGTTATTTCGGCGTGGGCAGTAGAAGAAAAAGAAGAAGAAGAGAAATCTCCAACTACTTTTGGCCAACGTCTTCCTCTGCCACTATCAACTTTTGGCCACTTCTTGAAATTATGTGTTAATTAGCGAACAATAAAGGGATTAAGATTGTGATATCAGATGCGAATTGACTTTCCTTAAGTCGATTCAACGAAAAACAACAAAAGCACCAATTTCCAATAGAACTTAGCTTTAGATCTAGAAATTGTTAAGGAAATCTATAAAATTGAGGTTGATTCATAGACGAAACATCAATTCCCAACAAATTCAATCCAAAAGATTAACAGGTCTATAGAACAAACGATCTTTTAAAGAATCGAAATCTAGAAATTGACTAACCCTAAAATTTTATTTTTGAAAACTAATTTCTAATCAAATCGAAATCTAGATCCAAAAAACTCCAACTCCAAAAATGACATAATTGAAATTTACAGATCAATAAGGAAAAATTAAACTTATTAACAAATCTTAGAAACGAGAAGGAAAATAAAATAAAATCGGATAGGGCGACAGAGAGTGAAGAAAATTAATGGGAATTGGTGGTGTGACCACTTATGACCATTGTCCTCCTCTGCCATCATAAGAATAGATTGCTTCCAGAATGCGCCGATAGGGAAGGTCTCCGATATGTCTCAATTTCTTTCATCTTTCCCCCACCCACCAATCGAATAAGCAGTGATTCCTACTCGGCACTTGCTATAGAAGAAGCTGCAACTAGCTTTAGCCTAGGCTAGTTGCACCACAACTTTCATCTCCCTAGAAATCGCCACTCGTAGCCCTTCACTTTGACTTGGGCATGTTAAGCATTTTCGATTGGAAGCTCTTCTTCATCGGGTTAAGTGACAGGAAGTTGGGAGGGGTGAGTAAACAATGAGGAAGGAAAATTTTGGATCTCTGATGGTTTTTCTTGTTTCAGCATCTCCATTTTTTTCTCTTTTTCTTCTTCTTCTTCTTCCTTTACTGTTTTGTTTGGTTCTTAAATTGGGTTTTCACCATGGCAAGTTAACTGGTCATGTCATTTATTCCATTAGGCCTATAACCGAAAACATTAGTGGGTAATTAATTCGTCACTTTTCGATAACTTTAGTGACTAATTTGTTATTTTTTTAAAGTTGAGTGGCAGAGTTGAAAGATAAGTGACTATTTTGTTAATAAAATCAATGTTGAGTGACTGTTGGTATACTTTACCATTAAAAGTATTTTAATTTTTTTTCTATTAAAAATCTACTATATTTTGGATTTACGTTTAATCGAGATTTAATATGATGATCGAATATAATTATTTTGTTTGATAAAAGTAAATATTAATTTTTAAAATACTATTTATTTTAAATTTTAATTGTATTAATATAATATTTTATATTATTTTGGATAACTTTAGATGAAAAGAAATATGATAATTAAAATATCTCATTTTTAATAAAAACAACCTTATTTAAATTTTTAATAAAATATAATTAACATAATATTTTTTTACAAGTGATAAATAGCTACTTACCTATTTAACTACTTATCTTATTCAACATTTTTTATTGAAAATTTTATATTAAGTAAAAAAATTAAAATGATTATCAAATATATTTAAAATAGTAAAGACTAACATTACATGTTTTGTCAAAATGACCTTAATTGTATTTTTGAGCTTTTTTACCATTAACTTTTATTTTTTTTAACAAATTTGATGAAATTACCATTAAAAAAATTAACGGGGATGATGTAAAATATTTTTAATGAGATATAATTAATTTCTTAGGTAACCCAATAAGATAATTACATATGAAAAATAATAAAACAAAATAATTCATGAAGTTAAAAATAAATTTTAATTTAAAAAATAAATATAATAATCTAAAAAAAAGTTTCACATGTAATTATTTTAGTGGGTTATTTAAGTAATAAATTACATCTCATTAAAAATATTTCACATATGAAATTTCACATCACCCCGTTAATTTTTTTAACAGTATTTTCATCAAATCTAGTTAAAAAAAAACACCATTACTTACTATTTATAATAATATTAATAATTAATAAATATTTAATATTAATGAATTTAATAATTCTCAATGTAGTGAAAAATATTCTATTTTACTAATAAGTATTAAGTATAGTAGTAAAGCATATTATATCCTAAAAGAGAGTGTGAGTTCAAATTCAGGAGATGACGTTATTAAGAAGGAAAATCTAAACTTTGAAAATCGACTGTAAAACGAATACGAAAAATAGTAAAAATATATATTTATATATTTTTTAATATTTGATAAAATAGTATGGGTGAGAATTGGTGGTGGGTCAATTTCAGCAATAATAATAATAATAATAATAATAATAATAAAACAGAAGGAGAGGAGTGATTGTGACGAGTAGAAAAGTAGAAGGGGAGAAGGCTTTTGTTGGGTCTTTTGGGGACGCCGTGAAATCAGCTAACAATTTTCATTTCTCCATTAAATATTATTCTTTCAACACTTTTTTTTTTTTTTATATCTATGACTATATGTTTCTAACATGGTGGCACACCACTATAATTAAAAAGATGGACACAATTTTTTTCTTTATAAAGATTTATTATACTGATTATTAGTAGGTTGGTTCTTGATATTGTTAGGGTTTTAGACGAAATAATAAATTAAATCTTTTTTAAAAAAATATAAAATATAATATAAAAAAAATAAAAAATTTTGGGGCCCTAAGAGATGAAATATTTTTGGTGAAAATTTGAAAATACTAGACATTTAATTTATTTATTTTAGTCCATTTTTTTTTCATATTAAAAGCTGAAAAATGTTTTTTAAGTCCCTTCCAACTCTGAGTCTTGGGCAACTGCACTCTCAAATAATACTAAAGCCGGTCTTGATTATTGATTGGAAAATTCCAAAGAAAACCCATAATTTCATTTCATTTTTTAAAAAAAAAGCCATCCACTTGCTAGAAAGAAAATACTCTTTCACTTTCAAATAATAGAGGGATTGCATACATGTAGGCTACAAAATGTTTGGGTTATTTTAAAATTTTAATAAATTATTGATATGAAGAGAAGGGTGTGAGGATTTGCGATGGTTCATTTGGAGGGTGGAGATTGAGAGAAATTAGAATGGTCAAAATATGTACAAGAGTAGGAGGGTTAAGAATCGTGTTAGGAGAGAAGATGCCTTCTTTTATTTCTTGGTGTCCATTAGTTTTTAAAGGAGTTTTCTTTTAGGGTTTTTGAGGTGTAGAGGTGAAATCAAAAAATTTTTTAGGGAGGTCGAAGTTAAATTGTAATTTTTACTATACTAAAAGTGTAATTTTTAAAAGATTAAATTAAAATTTTATCATTTTTAGAGGGGTCAAAGTACAATTTTAGTTAACTTTACTAATTTAAAATTTAAAAAAAATTTAAAGGCTTAAATGAAAATTTTTTCCATTTTAGAAGAGGTCAGGGCTCTTGCCAGCCCCTCTGATTTCGCTCCTGTCGAAGTGTCACATGTCATCCATGTATTAATCTTGAACTCCATATAAATTAACTAGTCTGTGAATGTCTTGTCATCGTTTGTTGTCCCGAGCATGTCTTCAATATGGATTGTCAAGCATGGGGAATAAATATTTGTCACGTGTGAGTGGTAGACATCCTATTCATGTTATGTAGCTGATCTTGATGATTCAAGCTCGTGAGATCTTGGGCTCCCGAGATCTTGAGTTTGTAGGTGTCTCAACTCTGAAGGTGGTCTTCGTTAGTCACAAGTATTGACTTATGAGGTATGGTAAAAAAAAAAATCCCAAAAACATTAAAACATAAAAGATTATAAAAACTTAAAAAAAATATAATCTTATACCGTAATCTCAAAAAATATTAAATTCCTTGAACAAAGCAACCGGAATAACATAACAGCATTGCAGTAAAGCACAGAATTGTACGGAAAATGCAGCCCTTAAAACCGCAAGTAATTTCACTTTCATGTCGCA
Organism: Gossypioides kirkii; assembly: GCA_005610355.1. NCBI lineage: Eukaryota > Viridiplantae > Streptophyta > Magnoliopsida > Malvales > Malvaceae > Gossypioides > Gossypioides kirkii. The sequence continues at coordinate 39,040,853 of CP032246.1, forward strand.
CAGGGTAGAAGAAAAAGGCAACAATTCCATAAGTGGACCACTTCTTTCATTCCTTCTTCATAAGGTAAATTTACATAAATGCTCCCACAATTTAAATCTTTTTGGACTATACCATTACCCTATTCATGAAGCTTTTAATTAGAGCTATTTTTTTTTTAAAAATTAAAGGGCAAAAGCTATTAATAAAAAACAAAGAAAAAGGAAAAAAACCCACGTATTAGTACACAACAAAATAAGTGCTCTTCAAAACTTTCTTAAAAGTAACTTTAATTCGACTCCATGTGTTGGCCTGATGATTAGAGTATTCACCGTCCAGATGTGTTCAGTGTTTGATGTTCAACTAGGGAGATTTTGGATGGTCTAATTCTCTTTCACAGGCGAGGACTTGACAAAGTGATAATCTACACTGATAGCTTAAACGTGGTCAAAGTTATTCAAGATGGGCAATTAACAGTTTCAAATTGAGCCTTCATAAGAAGGATTCTTTAAGTTTTAGAGCTTATTGGACAATGGAGATTAGGGTTTGTTTCTAAGGAAGAAAACAAAGCTACAGACTTTTTATTCAAACTATCTTATAATAAGAAGGAAGGTGTTTAGGTTTTTTATGAAGTCCTTAGAGAGCTCATAGCTATTTTGAAGTTTGTTAGAGCAAGTGATGCTTTCGTTTCATAGTAGTTTGATGTAATTGTTTGTTTATCTTTTCACCAAAAAATATGTATATCTCTTGCATGTTTAGTATTCAAAAAATACTTCAATTCACATCGTAGTCACTTAGATACATCACAACAAGACAATAAACTCTTTAATCACATTCAAATACACGTGCAAAAGGTCCACCATGACTCAACTAACTGTCTTCCACAAGACACCTGTTCAAGAGACTGATACAATGCCTAGAACTACCTCATAGTTCCTCCCCAACCCATTAATAGGAGGATAATGCATTTCAGCACACTCGAACCCACGTCCTCATGCATTAACAGCAATGCTCACGCCAGTCGAACTAAGACTCAATCCTTAATCCAAAAGTATTCATACCCATGGTGAAAAAAAATGGAAAAAGGATACAACTAATTAATGAATAAAAATGTAAAAAATTGTGAGAAAGTTCATCATATTGTTTTGAATTGATTAGTATAGAGTCTACCTAGGTTGATTTAAAATGCTCTTCCTTAACTTCCGGCTCATTTGAATAGCAATCATGGAAAATAGGAACATGCTAATTAGTGCCTATGAATTTATGTTTTTTTTTATATCTAAAATTGAATTAGTTGCTTTAAAATTTTGATTTATTAATTGATCGGGTTTTAGCTCGATTGGTATGTATATTGTTGTCAATATAAGAGGATATGAGTTTGAGTGTATTGAAGTGCATTAGGATTAAATTATTTTTTGTTTTTTTTCTATACATTTTATGTCTATTTTATAATACATGTTCAGAATTCGGAACTGCCTCTCTTAAAAATGTCATTTCTAAAGTTTGAACACCGTTCTTCCATTAAAAATGCAATTTTTCTTGTCATCACACCTAACATTTGTTGATTAAATTATTTTTTTTACAATACTAATTAAATGAGGACTCTGTTAATTGTGCCCATAGACACTAGTTAAGAATTAATTTTTATTATATTTATAAAAATTAAAATATAAAACCCTTAAGTATATGCTTTATTTTATAAATATCACATTTAACTAATACCACTAAGCATTAATAAATATTTTCATTAAAATAATTATTAAATAATATTAATAAGAATCATTAAATATCAACAAGTGATTGAGTGCAATTGTTAAACGAAATATTCACAAATCTTAAATATGAATCCTAAAACGAACATAAAAGAATATAAAAAAATATCATTAAATTGAATTATAATAATGCATTGATTATTCCAATATTCTTGGATCAATCTACAAAATTGCATAAATAATTAGATTGTGTTCATTAGATTACATGCCTATGTCTCACAATTAATTTATAATTAAATTTAAGATAAATTATATAAATAGTCATTCAACTATAAAAACTTTCATTTTAGGCATTCAAGATAAAAAGTTTGCAATTTAAGCATCCACGTTATATAGTTCAGTCATTTTGGTCACTCCTGTTCAATCACAAACGACAAGTGTGACAGTTAAAAAAATTGGTATAACAACAAATTTAACCCTCAATTTTTACATATTATATCAATTTAGTCATAATTTTAAAAATAACCCTCAAAATTTACAAATATTCTCAATTTGTTCCTAATTTTAAAAAATTGAAAGAAATATATAAAAATACATAAATATTTTCAAAAAATATAATAATAAATTTAAATTTTATATTAATATTAAATAATTATAATTATATTAATATAAAAATAATAAAAATAAAAATTCCCACCCTCTCCCCTTCCCCCACCGGACCTCCCACCACCACCACCACCACCAATAACTAGAGGGCGAAGCAAAGCTACAAAATGATCAATATATATATATGGTTCAAAATCTCTTCTAAGTAAATGGTATAGAGTGGTCCAAGAATTACAAGAAAAAAAAATAGAAGAAAAGAACATTCTTTGAAGCTACATTTAGTTACAGCCTTAGAGGTAAGCTGAAGAGATGATATATATATATATATATATATATATATATATATATATTATAATTAGTATCAAATTGAGAACATTTGTAAAATTTGAAAGTTATTTTTTTAAAATTATGATTAAATCGATATAATATGTAAAAGTCGAGGACTAAATTTATTATTATACCATTTCTTTAAACTGTCACATCAACTAGCCGTTTGTGATTTTAACGAGAGTGACTAAAATGACCGAACTATGTAACATGGGTACTTAAATTGCATACATTTTATTTTGGGTGCCTAAAATGGAATTTGTTCATAATTGGGTGACTATGTGTGTTGTTTAACCTTAAATTAAAAAAACATAAATTTAAGTGTAAAGTGTATATTTTAGCAATGGCATTTTGGTAATTCAAACCTTTCGTCAAACACCTGTTGGGTCGTGTTACGTAAACATAGCTGCTCTATATTCTATCTCTGTCAAACCGAAGAATGTTTTTATTTTTTAAGATTACGCATTTAAAATTTATAAAAAAAAAAAGATGAAAAAAAAAACAGTAACATAACAATGGTTGAGAGAGGAAAAGAAATTGAATCTCCATTCTCCACTGTTTTTTCTTCTTTTATCAAAAAAGTGTCAAAATTTTTGCAAGGCAAAACCATCCAAAAATGATCCAAGAACAGTGAGATACTATACTACAAGTCCCCATTACTTCACAGCCTGTAAGCAAAAACAAAAAAAAAAAAAACCTTGAAAATCCGTGAGAAAGCCGACAATTTCAAGATAATTCCAAGCATCCCATGTGGGATTCTTCCTTTTCTTCCTCTCATCGACTCTCTCTTTGTTATTGTGTCACCACTTTGTAGTTCTTCTTCGTTTTTGTTTGCCTTCATTTTCTCTTCCTTTTTTTAGTGTAAGAGTCACTTTAACCAGAGCCAAAACCCAGTTCGAATATGTGGGAATCAGAGACTGAATCTGTCAGAGGTAGAGAGTATGGCAATGGTGTTCTTAGTTCCAACAAACATGGTGTCAAAACTGATGGGTTTGAACTTAGAGGCCAGTCCTGGTATATTTATGTTCATGGATCTTAACTTTCTGGGTTTTTGTTTCTGTTTCTAGGTTTACATTTAATTCGTTTGCAGGTATGTTGCTACTGATATTCCAAGTGACCTTTTAGTTCAGGTTGGAGATGTCAATTTTCACTTGCACAAGGTAGCTGTTTATCTAAAGCTTCAATTTTTTAAAGGTCTAAAACCATGAATTTCTTCTCACTTATTTTTATTTTCTCGGAAAAGTATCCTCTGCTTTCTCGAAGTGGAAAAGTGAATAGGCTTATATATGAATCAAACAACCCAGATTTAAACAAAATTGCTTTGGAAGATCTCCCTGGTGGCCCCGAAGCATTTGAGTTAGCAGCTAAATTCTGCTATGGGATTGCAGTGGATTTAACAGCAGGGAACATATCTGGTTTACGATGTGCTGCAGAGTACCTTGAAATGACAGAGGATTTGGACGAAGGTAACCTTATATTCAAAACCGAAGCGTTTTTAAGCTATGTGGTGTTATCTTCATGGAGGGATTCGATACTGGTGTTGAAAAGCTGTGAGAAACTGTCGCCATGGGCGGAGAACCTTCAAATTGTGCGGCGGTGCAGTGAGTCTATAGCTTGGAAGGCTTGTGCTAATCCGAAAGGAATTAAGTGGGCGTATACTGGGAAACCGAGTAAGGTTTCGAGTCCGAAATGGAATGATTTGACGGATTCTAGCCCCAGTAGGAGTCAACCTGTGCCTCCAGATTGGTGGTTCGAGGACGTTTCGATCCTTAGGACCGATCATTTCGTGAGGGTTATTACGGCGATCAAGGTGAAGGGTATGCGGTTCGAGTTGATCGGGGCGTCGATCATGCATTATGCGGCGAAATGGCTTCCAGGGTTGATAAAAGATGGTCAGGGTCAGGGGCCAGCGGATGATATGAGTATTAGTACCAATAGTAATAGTAGTGGTGGTACTGGTAGTAGTAGTAGTTGGAAAGGCGGACTACATATGATTGTAGCCGCGACGAAAGACGATACTCCATCGATTCAGGCTAAAGATCAACGGATGATCATCGAGAGCCTGATTAGCATAATCCCGCCGCAGAAAGACAGTGTTTCCTGCAGTTTCTTACTTCGGCTTTTGCGGATGGCTAATATGTTGAAAGTGGCACCCGCTTTGGTAACCGAATTGGAGAAACGAGTCGGGATGCAGTTCGAACAAGCTACGCTGGCGGATCTTCTCATTCCTTCTTACAATAAAAGTGAAACCATGTACGATGTGGACCTTGTTCAGAGACTATTGGAACATTTCCTTGTTCAAGAACAGACGGAAAGTTCAAGCCCGAGTAGACCGCCTTTTTCAGACAAACACATGTATGAAGGAACACAAAGGAGCAATGATCCGAATGCCAAGATGAGAGTTGCCAGGCTTGTTGATAGTTATCTTACGGAAGTTTCGAGAGATCGAAACCTGTCATTGACAAAGTTTCAGGTTCTGGCTGAAGCTTTGCCGGAATCTGCAAGGACCTGCGATGACGGACTTTATCGAGCTATCGATTCCTATCTTAAGGTAATCTCTTTATCCACATATTGCAAATGGTGGTATCATTGAGATCAAATGGGGTAACTAAATTCAATTGCAGGCACATCCGACACTCTCCGAACACGAAAGGAAGCGACTCTGCCGTGTCATGGACTGCCAAAAGCTCTCAATCGATGCCTGCATGCATGCTGCACAAAATGAACGGCTCCCCCTGCGAATCGTGGTACAAGTTCTCTTCTCGGAGCAAGTGAAAATAAGCAATGCATTGGCCAACAGCACACTCAAAGACCCTGCGGAAACTCAATACCAACCATTGATACCGAACCACAAGACATTACTCGAAGCAACGCCGTTATCGTTCCAAGAAGGATGGGCAGCCGCTAAGAAGGACATTAACACACTCAAGTTCGAGCTTGAGAGCGTCAAGGCCAAGTACCTCGAGCTCCAAAACGACATGGAGAACTTACAACGACAATTCGAAAAGATGTCGAAGCAAAAACAAACGTCAGCATGGACAAGCGGATGGAAGAAACTCAGCAAACTCACCAAGATGACAGCCGTGGAAAACCATGACATCGGACCTCAAATTTCGACCGTGGCAGAACAGACTCGAAAGACACCGAGAAGATGGAGAAATTCGATCTCGTAAAAGAGGTGCCTCAAACTCTACATTTCCCATCATGTGTTAGCCATCCCTCTCTTTTTGTCTTGAAATTTTTTAGGAAATCGCCGTGTTGATGTTTTACAGTGATTACCATGATGAAAAAGAAAAAGAAAAACCCACCACCATGAAACAATAACTTCAATTTGTCATTCAAAATTTGTTTGTGTTTCTATGTTATTTCGTTTGGTGTCTTCATTCTTCTCTAATTCCCAATGGCAGTGGAAATATCTCTAACCTAAATCATCATATGCAATGAAATCCCAGACAAAATTAAGTTCTTGAAGAAACTCAATAGACCAAAAGTCACTACGGCTTAGAGAATACGAATCATCATTGGACTCGAGCACTAAAGCATGATCCGACGCTTAGGCCATCGAAATAAGTTGTTTGGAGTTTGCCATTGAGACAAAGCCAGGGACAGTGTAGGGAGCTGGTGGCTGGCTATTCAGCGGCCAAAAAGCCGACCACCATGACAGCAACTAAAACCTTAAACAGTCACTCTGGATCTCCAACCAGAGATCCGCGCTGTCTGGAAAAAAAGGGAGGCAAAGAGGAATTTGCGCGCTTGAAACGAGAGATATCAAACAACTACTGATAGAAGGTAGCGTGTGACAGACTCACGATAGAGGAGTAAAGCAAAAAAATCACCATTCAAAACAAATAGTTTGTATCCGGTGGCGGAGCCAAGGGGAGGTGGCTGGAGTAGGGGTGTTCAATCGGTTAATCGATTGTTTAATCAATCCGAATTAACATTAATTAAATTAATTAAAAATTTTAAATATTTAACCGTTAATCGAATCAAATTTTTTCAGTTAATTCGGTCGGTTAACCGAATAAACCGAAATTTATATGTTTTTTTTTAAAACAAGTATAAAACATATAAAAAATTAACCGAATTTAATATATGTAAAATGTATATAAAAATATATAAATTTTCGATTAATTAACCGATTTTGAACCTAATTAACCGTTAATCGAACTTTCAAAAAATTATTAACCGACCCCGACAGAATTAATTCGGTTAACTGACCAATTAACCGAATTAATTCAGTTCGGTCGATTAAATCGATTTTACCCGAAATTTGCACTCCTCTAAGCAGAAGCCCTGGCCTCCCAAAAATGAAAAAAATTTTATTTAGGTATTTTATAATTTATAAAATTTTAAATAAATAAAAGTTTACATTAGTAATAATAAAATCGTACTTTAACCCTCAAAAATAATAAAATTTTTATTTAAATCTTTAAAATTATAAAGATATAAATTATTAAAATAATAAAATTATATTTTTATTATTATAAAAATATACAATTGAATTCCAAACTTAAATCAGTCACTAATTATATCCAACATAAAAAATCATAAAAGAAATCAATTATAGAAACAATCATAATATAATTATTGGGATGGAGAGATAAGGATATGAACTACCAATAATTTAATTATATGGTGCAGGGTACAAATTAGAAGAACCAAACCCTAATATCACACATGTGAGTAGTTAAAACCCAACAAAAACACATACGTCCCACCAACAAAATGAAATTCAAAGAACTTGCTTGAATTTATATGAAATTCTGTCTCTGTTTTTTATTTTTAAAATTCAAAAATAAATTCATTTAATTTTTTTTTGAAAATTCTTATTAACTTTTCTAAAAAAATTTGTAATTTTTTAATTAAATCCTCCAATTTAAAAAAATTCATTAAATCTCTAATTTTTTTTTGGAATTATTATTTAAACCCTGATTTTTTAAAAAAAATCACTAATCCCCTAATTTTTTTAAAAAAATATTAAACTCTTTTTTTAAAAAAATTAATTAAACCCCAAAACTTAAACAACGTGTTTCATCACCATGGAATTACTAATTAATGATATATTTTGTACATGGCATTTTAGCTGAGGAATATGATTTGTGTAGCTTATATAGTAGCATTTGAAGCGGTAAAAGTACTATGGAAATCTCTATATTAAAAGTCAGATTACATTTTATTTCTTTTAGTTAAAAAATCGGTAAATTAGTCTTTGTACATTAGGTTAAAAAGTAAATTGATCTTTTCTATTAAAAATTCTATCCATTTGTGCTATTAAAAAAATGGTGTGATTGACGGAATAACCAGATTTTGTCACATGACATGTCACGTGTATCTTATACTGACGTACAAAGACCAATTTTTAACAATAAAAATTGAAAGAATTACTATCAGGCGAATTAATTTGCTCTTTTATCTAATATACAGAAATTAATTTACTCATTTTTTAAATAAAACGAACAAAATACGATTCAACTTTTAATACAGAATCCTCCATAATTCTTCTATCCACTTAAACCAGCTTAACAAATCATTCCATGTATAGAATTATGCGAATTAACATTTTACGGCATAGGTTGAATGAAAGGCCACAAATTTCAAAATGTGCCCTCAAATCCCTGAAATTAAACAATAATGTCATCAATAATTTCACACTAATCACCAAAAATAGGAAAAGACAGCTCTCCAACAATGGAATCCCAAAATATAAATCTTTCTTTCACATACATACATGATATATGCAGGCATGAAATAGATATGGCAACAATAACCATGTGTGTTTGTGTGTGTGATTTGAGAGATAACAAAGAAAGCTACTATAATATCTTCCCTACTTTGTAGTTTTGGATGCTACCCAACAAGGTGTAATTATATTTTTTAGTGAATTACAAAATTAGAACAAAATCCGAACAACAAATATGATTAGCGCGATTCGAACCCAGAGCACATTTAAGACGATAAACACCCTAACCATCAAGACACCACATGAAATTCACTCAACAAAGTGTAATTATTTGGATTAGGATAGTAATTTATATATATATATATTGTAAGTGTGAGAAATTTTAATTCTAAATCTCTACATGTTTGATTGTTAAAATTAAATACATCTTAAAAAATATTTCTTGAGAAAAAAAATTGAAACTCGTCATTATCAGGGGTGAAGTCAAAAAATTATTTTAGAGGGCCAAAATTAAATTGTAATTTTTACGATAGTAAAAATGTAATTTTTAAATGATTAAATTAAAATTTTATCATTTTTAGGAGGACCAAAATATAATTTTACCTTTACTAATTTAAAATTTTAAATATTTTAAATAACCTAAATGAAAAATTTTTTGTTTTAGGGAGCCAAGACCCTATCAACCCGTAAATTCGCCCCTGATCGTTACTAATTACTTTAGATTATTCTTCCAATTCTCAACCTTTTTAATAAGAATTGAAATAAACACTTAATTTAATGGGATTTCTTAATTAAAATGGTTACCCAAATATATGAATGGGATTTACTAATTCATTTAATAAATTATTTTTTTAAATACAGTTTTAATTAAAATAAACTTTTGACTGATTTGAACTAAAAATAAAAATAAAAATAATAAAATATCAAGATTATACAAATTTTCTTCTAAACAATCATCACCTTCCTTTTTATCTTTTAATTAACAGCACTACCATTAACTGCAATTATGAGATTAATATAATATAACCATAAACATATTTTAATCAACATTTAAAATATATCTATGCGTATCAATAAGCGTTGGGTGTAGTAAAAACATACATTGTACTCTTAAGAGAAGAACAAGATCCAAATCTTGTAGATAAAATGATTAAAAGGGATAACCACGAACCCCGAATATAAACCGTAAAACAAATATGAAAGTGTTTGAATGAGGTGTGAAGATGTTGGAATGGGCAGCAATGCATGCATGGGATATATGTATGGCTTCTAAAGTGGACATACATATGGAGAGAGGTGGGAGACAAAAACTATCTAACCCAACAGTTTTAGGCAATGAGAGAGAGGGGGAGGGGGAGGGGGAGGGGGAGGGGGAGGGGGATGCATGCATTATCCCATAAATTAAATGCCTCAAAAGTCCACTCTTTCCTTTTGTAATATTCCTTCCTTGTCTTTGTTGGACGGTTCAGTTTTCATCCAACACTAAGAATTAGTAATAGTATTACAATATTTCTTTATTGAAAAATAAAGTTTTAATTTAATGCTAAAATACATTATAAATACTGATGTATATTTGTTGAATCACAGCACGCAAGCAGCCTAACTCCAAACCACACTCTGCCGGGATTTAACTTTTAAGGTTTACATACTTTATCAATTTAATTTTTATTTATTTTTTTAAACTAAACTTTTCTTGAAAGTTTTTAGTTTCAACAGTTTAAGATATGGATGGTCAAATGTGAAGGTTAAGGACTAATTGTGATTTACCTTTTCTTTTCTACTTGAACAGATGCATTATATTCATATGTAAAATTTTAAACACATCTATACCTCATTTAGTTACTCGTGTAATAACATAAAACAAGGTTTATTTATTACATACGTAACAATTAGACAAGAAATAAATAAAGAATAATTGGTACTAATTTAAACTTAAAATTAAAAATAATAACTCTCTTGGCTGAAAATAAATCATGTATAATGGTAGCCATCATTTATATCAGCCAAACGAGCATCCCACTTTAGTTAACATTAAAAGGAAAAAAGCATCATTTATATCATATGTTTTTAGGACTAACTTTTCATGTTTAATCATGTAATAAAAATATTAATTGTTGCCAAAGTTGATTATTGGAAAAACTAAAGGAAATCACAACCAATATTATTACATTAAAACAGAAAATGAGAGTACAACAAACAAACAAACAAGCCACAGTTTGGAGCTTTAAACTCAACAGACTCATGCTCCAGTTATGAATACAAACAAAGACCCTGCAGAGCCATAAAGAAGGAAACACACGTATAACTTCTACATGGACCAAAAACAGAAAAAGACCAAACTTTTTTTACCACAGGATTTGATGGAAGGTGGAACCTTGAAAAGAAAAAAAGAAACAAAATAGCCTCCTCTCTTCAGCTCACTGCATGCACGTACATCCCCAACCTAGAAACTTTTGTCTTCATGCTTGTAAGAAAGCTTAAAATATCAAACATGATGTGTTTTCAAAGGTCATAATAAAAGAGGAACACAGGGTGGGAAATGGGCCCCAGTTTCACCTAACGCGCATGCACTAAATCCATGGGGGCTCAGGAGGGGCCTTGTTTTTACAGCACATACCACTACTACCACCCTCCCCATGCGTTCAAAGCATTGGTGACTTAAAACATGCCATGGCAAAAAAGCTATCCATCATCATCATCATTTCAGGTCAACAAACAAAACCCTCTTCTTTTTTAAGCAAAAAGAGCTAATAGCATACCTTGCATTGCTGCCCTTGTTGGCCCCCCATTATATAAGGCTCCCTTGAGAAAGTAAAAGATGACAAACAAACTGACCCCACAGAGCAAAAGCCGGTGTAGTGATTTCAAATTCATCGATCATTCATGGTTAAGACTTTCTTTTATATATATATATAATTTCATCCTTTTCCCACCACTTAGCCAACAAGTTACTAGAAAGGAAGGAGTGTAATCTAGAAGTGGTTCACTCCTAAAGTCTCGGCTTCGAGCTTTAAAGACTTCAAGTAATCTATAGATTCATCAAGGACCAATAATGGGTCCTTTCCTTTTGTACCAGGTATTATGCTCTCAAGGATTTTTAGTGTCAAGCGAATCTTATCCTTCATCGACTGTTCAGTATGTAAAATCTCCCCTCGGTAGCTTGATTCTGCATCACTATCATACTCATGAGAGCCTTCCAATTTCACTGAACAGGCAGCATCCTCCATTATCGATTGCTTATGCCCACCATTCAGTAGTTTTTGCCTTTTGTTTGGACCATCAGAACTAGCAACTTGCTCAATTACATCGTAATCATGGTCTTGATTCTGATAGTTTCGCTTAATTCCAATTGGAGAGTGAGCGGTGCTCATTACTTCATCATCATCATCGTCACCATAATCATCCACCTCTTCATCAGAGTAAAGCAAAGCATTAAGTTCTTCAGTGTCTTCATGCATCTCACTCTCTTCAACCCCCAAATGGTTCTCATCATATTCCTCCTGCAAAGCTGGTGGGGTCGGAATAAGACCATTTGTCTTAACTGCTTGCACCCCTTCATGGAAATCAAGAGATGAAGCTAGCTCTGTAATGGCAGTTGCCGCATGCTGATACGGTGATCGGAAAGAGCCACAAAGTAACCTTGTCTGACTCCCTGAATGATCAAAAATTATCAGTCCTTTCTGCAAGGAGCCAGAGACAAAATTAGCTGTAGCCCTGCCAGTGTGCCCATTAGCAATCATGAATTGCTGCTCATTCAGAAATGAACCTCGAGAGGGCAACGAAGTAGGGAAACTGGGGTATAACTGCTGAAGCAACTCATGAGGTTGATACCTTTGTTCGGTTTTTAAGACAGAAATATCTGCAGACCCTGGCATTGCAATATTTGCAGGAAGCACATGAGTGCCGTGATTCATACCAGGAACCAAAGACCCCAATTTTGACATACTTGCAGAAAGCATGTGACTGCTAGGCAAGCATTCTGGCTGCCTGGGCTCTAACGATGCACTCATGCAACTTAACTCGGGCAGTCGCCAAGAAGAATGCTGTGGGAAAACCCAAGAATTATTGGTCTTAACCATCCAACTAGAACAAACTCCTGCAGATTACAAATAATAATTTTGTCACGGGAACCGAACAAATAAATTAGTACCAATCCAAAACAAGATGAGGAAGTGGTGACAACATACCAGGAGATGGGCAATGCTCAAAACTGTAGTTTCAATTTTTAAACACTTCTTTAACGAACAAATGTTGAAAAGAAAAACTTTATAAATTCCAGCTTGATAATATACCAAAGATACGGATTCAATCTACGTGACAGGTTTAAGCAAATGACGAAAGTACTCAGCCTGGAAAACATAAAATTGGCATGATATCAGTTTAAACATCCATTTATAATAATTATCGATAAAGAATTAATTGAAGCAACTGTTGAGGAAAAAAGGAATTGAATGAAACTAAAATTTCAACTAACCTGACAATCCTCCATTGGTTGAAAGCATGCAATTACTCTAACTACAATCGTTGGTTTTCCAGCAATCCCGTTTTCATGTTTCAATGCTCTAAATCTTGTTTGACTAGCTGCTTGGCACACCATAACTACGTATTTCTCCTTGGATTAATCACTCCTATCGATAAAGGATGAGAACAAAGCTAACCAAATTGACCGAGGTATAAGACAAATAAAATATCTACCTAGTACTAGAGAAATTATTTGATCGGAAGAAGTGGCAGAAGGAGCTCGAATTGCGACTAGTGTTTAACTTACAATCCTTTCTAACTAATCCTATATTGATCACGAAAAAAGGAAAAAAAGTGGGTAGATCCCATTGATTGTTGAACAAGGTAAACAGCTAGCTAATAGAAAATTAACATAAATTGAAAAGGCATAAAATTTACAAAATAACTCGGCAGTACAAATTCAATCGCACAATGATGCGGAACACATCAACCAAGACACTCCACCAAGGCATGCCGTTTTCCCTTCTATGTTTTACCAAATTGTCTCCAGCTTTTATGTTCTTTCATGGTACACAAACAGATATTTCTGCAAAAAGGAAAGGTCTAATTAAAAGAGAGACACTACTACGAAAAGTCGAAAATGTAAGGTACGAATATGGATGTCAAAACAGCATAAACCACTTATTAATATGCATATGAAAATAACATAAAACAATTCTTATGAATATGAATGATGCATTTTTCCTTCATAGAGCCTATGTTAACTCTTCATCTTCTCTAAAGCACCTATGTTCGACACCATATCCAAACATTATATGAGGATACACTCATCCAAGCACTTACATTGAGCCCCATGAGATATCTTAGAATATAAAAGTTCATCACATACAATTTCCAATTTCATTTCAGTCCCATCCTTTCTCATAATAACACTAAATAAATAAACCAAGCAAAATTTAATTCTAGAATTAAATGTAACTACTGATATAAACAAATTTCATTATATAAAACGGAACACATGATTAAAAATCCTGGAAACTGAAATCTTATAAGAAACCCCAAAAAAGAAAGAACAAGTATAATAAACCCTAGAGAGATGACTACCGAAGAAAGTGATAGAAGTCACAAACACCAAATTCAACTCAATATATTAGATCAAATACAAACGATGGTGAAATCAACCCCCCCCCCAAAGAAATTGATTATATAAAACCCAAAGAAGCCTTCTTCTTTTTCCCCCAAAATTTAATAATTTACCAGAAATCAACATCCAAGAACAAGACCCTCAAAAACCCAGAAATAATATGGGAAATCAAAGCCTTGTTCCCCCCTTTTCTTAGTCAACAAACAGAAACAAAACAAGCCCATCAAGCAAACAACATACAAGAACCTGTAAAAAGGATGAAACTTTGAATATAAAAACTTACAGAAAAGAAAAAGCAAAGCTTGATATTGTGGGATCCCAAAGGTACCAAAAGAGATAAGCTGAAGACAGAATCTTAAGAAAATTAAGAGGAAAAAGAAGAGAACAGTTAAAACTCAAAAGAGGAAACAAATGTGTGTAAAAGAGGTGAGTGTGTTAAGGGACAGTGAGAATATATAGAGAATTTGGATGCCCATTTTACCCACCATTTCTTCCGCCAATTATTGCTATGCTATACCTTCTTTTTTCACTGTTCCGTGTACAGTAATTTACCCATTTCAGTGGTTAAATTAACTCCTTAATTACCGTTGCTTTATTTTCCTTTACATTTTTATTGACTGAATTTCAATAGATGGGCCTGTATTTGATCCAGGCCCATTAAACTAAGCCTTGTTTCTCTTTTTTTAAGAAAAAATCACTTTTTCAAAAAAATTATAATCTATTAATATATTAATGTAAATCTAATCAGAAATTTAATATATTTTATATAATAATTTTTTAAATATATTTTTTAGTAAATTTGGTTCAGGGTAACTAGCTTGAAACAACCAATAATCCCTCCCCAATTTTTAAATAAGAAGATAACGCATTTCATCACATTCAAATCCACGTATTCTTGCACTAGTCACAATACCAATATCAATCGAGCTAATACTCAATCAGCACCATAATTTTTAAACTTATATTCCATATAAATAGTTAAAACATTTCGATTTTCAATTTTTTTTAAACAAATCGCATATAGGTAAGAGGTCTGATTGAATGGTTTAATTTTTATTTTAGTACTTTCCAATATAAATAGTTCAATTTCATTCTCTTTAATTTGTTTTAAATATAAAATTTGTAAATTTTGGCTAATTTCAAAAGTTAAAAAGTTAAACTAAAGTTATTTTAATACAAAATTTTAAACTTTATGCCCTCCCAAATTTTTTTGTTTTATCTCCACCCCCTCCCCATAACATAATTTCTAACTTCACCCTTACCTTGGTTTAAATTTGGAGAACACACCTTAAAATAATAAATATTTATTGAATCAGTGGACATCCGAAGAAAACAATATTGATTTATGCTCAGGATGACAGCACAATACAATCCCAAAAAGATGCCTTATCGATTAGGGGGGCTGGCAAATGAGAAAATACCATATTGCCCGCTTTATTTTTTATAAGATTGAAAATTATTAAATTTCATTTTTGCTTACAAAAATGATAAATTTTAGATTTAATTCTTTAAAAATTATAAAGATATAAGTCAATAGAACGATGAAATTACGTTTTAACTCTTGTAAAAATACATAACTTAATTTAAATCTCCAAAAATAATTTCTAACTTTTTCCCTATTACCGATCGAAGAGTCGTTACATAATATGAAATTATCTAATCTTTTAGGTGAAAAAAGAAACTCAAAAAGCATGCAACATGTAGTGAATGTTGAGAAGATGAAGTAGAGAGACAAAAACATGTGCCATACACTCATTAATAATCTAATCCACTCATTAGCAATCTAATGAAAGAAAATTTTCTCGAAAAATTATTTTATGAATTTTTTTACCATATCATCCATGGTCCTGTTTAATTAAAAGAGGACATGTCATCTTTTTCTTTTTCACATTATACGTACATTTGGACTAAACTTCAAATTAAAGATGACGTTTCTTTTTTCAATTAAACAGGACCATAAATGATATGGTGAAAAAAATCCATAAAATAATTTCTCGATTTTTCCTTTTATTTTTGCAAGTTCTAAGAAGTAATGAGTGAAAGACCCATGATCCCACAACAATAATGGTAAAGTGTGAGTTAGGTGGGACATTTTAGAATTTATCCACGACTCAATCGAGTATTACAATTAGCTCCCTCCACCTCCATCAATCATGTTTCTATTTTCATTAGAATCCTCGTGTATTAAACCCCATGCCCCTCCAAAAAATATTTAAATCATAAAATTTGGGTGATGGGTATTTTAAGAAATTTTTAAGGTTGATTAATCAAATTTTGAAGATTTTTTTTAATAAAAGCAAATAGTTTTTATTAAATTGTTAAATTGATAATGATAGTTTAATTTTGAATATAAAAAAATATTTTACTGAAATTAAAATTGCATTTTGTTGTGCAATGTCAAATAACATATTTGTATGTACCTCAACCTTAATATTGACCAAAGCTAAATTTATCATTTTTATTTATATTTCAATAATATAAAATTGAGACTATAAAGTAGATGCATTGATATTCCACATTTAAGTTTTTCAATTCAACTCGCAATTCAAAATTTTTTCATACATGGAATAATTCGAAAATGAAAGGGTTTGGATAAAATTAGAAAATGGGTTTGAACAAAAATAAGATTCATTTTAAAAATGGATCGGGTCTTAGTACGGTTTTTTGGCTCAGTCCGAATTTGCAATATAAAAAAATCTGTTGTTTTGTTGTTGTTTTTCGACTTTTTGCCACTGTTTTGCTACCTTTTCACTATTATGTTATTACTATTTTATTGTTAATGTTTGAATATTGTATAACACTTGTTTTATTGTTAATTTTGTTACTATTTTAAAAACATTTGCTTATTAAATTACATTATCTTAGTGTTATTTAAGTATAAAGACTTTTTTTAATTTATTTTTAATTTATTGGAAAAATTTATTTTAATATTTTAGTGTATTTTGTGTATTATATTTTTAAATTTTTTATATAAAAAATTAATATGGGCAGACCGAGCCCGAATTTTAGCATTTTTATCCAGGTCGATCTTGGACAAAAATTTAGGCCCATTTTTTGGATCAAGCCAAGTCCGAGCCTATCAATCAGGTCTAAAATTTTGTTAGGGCTTGGCCCGATCCATGGACAACTTTTCTCAAAACTCATAAAAAATTATTTATTTAATTAAAAGTTAATATTGTTTTATAAACTTCATGTTTAGGATTCATAATTACCTCTCTCAACAATGTCATCTTCAAAATTCGAACTTGAATTATCTCCTAAAAAATGCAAGGTTCCTTACCAAGTATTAAAAATTAATATTTTGTATTTTAATTAGTGAAAATGTCATTGATAGTACCTTTAGTGGAAAGATTTAACCCCATAATAATTTGTATTTTAATTGAAAGATACAAAAGTGTTGAAATTTTGAATCAATTCGATGGCCATGCTTTTATAAAAGCAGCCATGCTCAGAAAGCTTCTTTCCTTCTTTCTTTCTTTATTTAATTAAATGTGCTAAATAAAGCAAAATAAATACAAAAAAAATAAAAAAAAAGGGTATATTAGGTTGGGATTTTGGCATGGCAATACTTATGCTATAACATGCATAATATATACTTTTAATTTAAAAAAGAAAATTAAAATGGAAGTCTACATATTTAACTTTTGGTGGTGCGGTGGTTGCTATATGCCACCGTTAATTGTGGCGTTGATGGAGATTTATAAATTCACAGTATAGTTCTCAAATTTCATACACACTACTCTTATTCTTTTTATTAAAATAATAATAACGGGTTGATTGAGTCTTAATTTGATTGATATCGGAATTGTTGTTAGTGCAAGAGGACATGGGTTCGAGTGCGCTGAAGCATATTATCCTCTTATTTAAAGGTTGATGAGGGGCTATAAGTATTTTTTTTTTTGGTAGATAAAATCAGCATAATGCAATTACAAATTTAAAGGAATTGTCAACTTAAACACGAATACTACGCTCAACTAACAACATTTTACATAATTTGAGTCTCATTATACATAATTGCTATGTGTGAGCCTCTGATCTCACCATGTACAATCAATTACCAAGATTTCGTCGAGTTATATTCCAATTCTCCATCTGTATATATTTGTATTTTATATCAATTTGATTTTATTTTTTAATTGCTCAAACATGTATTCGTAATTGTATCATCTTTTTATCTATAAACTCTAAAAAGTAAAAAAAATGGATCAATAACTAATGAGGCATTAACGTTGTTAGTAAAGGTTGAGGCCCTAATCTTTGGATGCTCAATGTATAAATAATTGTTAAGTTTAAGGTCTAAATTAGACCAAAATAATTCAATATAAAAATAATTGCTAAATTCAAGTCTCAAATAATAATTTAATCCATTTTCTTATAGAATTTTATATTATTACTTTATTGGAGATAGAGGTGTAAGAATTGACTATAAACATTTTAATATATATATATTAAAAATAATTCAATTCGAAATATGAGTCTAAATTTTTACTCATCTGTAAATAGATAATCCAAACTCATTTAAAACCTGTTGAATTTTTTTTCATTTTTTGATAAATATTTATACATCTTTAATTTAATATTTGATAATTATATATATTTTTGTTTATTAAAATTTTATATATAGATAAATTAATATTATTTAATATTTATATTATAGTATTATATATTCAGGGGCGAAGATAAAAAATTTTTTAGACGGTTGAAATTAAATTGTAATTTTTATGATGGTAAAAATGTAATTTCATTATTTGAATAACTTATATTTTTATAATTTTTAAAAGATTAAATCATAATTTTATCAATTTTAGGGAATCAAAATATAATTTTACCTTAAATCCTAAATCCTAAACCTTGTCAACCTTTTTTATAGGCCAATGTATATATTACTATGAATTTAATTTTAATGTATTATAAATTACATAATATATATAACAGATGACAATAACTCATATTTTAAAAGATCTTATTTTACAAGAATAACTTATGGTGGATTATTTAGGTGCATGTAAAGAATCTTACACTTATACCTTTTGGTTAAATGATAAATCTCTTTCAAATTTTAATAATTCAAATTTAATGTTGGTTAAACCAATTTCGTTGTTCATGGTTAATTCAACGATCAAAAATCTTTGAGCAGCTTCCTCACTTGCTCCAATGTCACAAACAGCACCACCGTGAACGGTCCTTGCCTTGAAATTGTCGGGATGAAGCCTTTGTACAATGCCATAGGCCCCTCCGCTCTTATCGTCTTCAATGCACAATCCAAAGCACCCGAGTACGGCGGTTCCGCCCCAGGCGCCACCTTCATGTTCATCACCCTCGTCTTGATCACGTCAATTGGGTTGGACGCCACTGCCGCCACGAACCCCGCCGCGAAGCTGGCCGTTACGTGGGTTCCGATCCCATCACCCATCACTCCTTTTTCCAGTATCATCTCCTTGACTTGATCGTACGTCGCGAGCTGAGATGCGGTGACGATCATTGCACGATTCACCGTGAGAGCTGAGCCACACCACAAGCTGCCCACACCTTCTTGTTTTGTCATTTGACTCAATGCATCGATTACACTCTTGTAATTGCGTCGCTGATCAATAGGGAGTCGCCCATCAGCTTGCATTCGAACCATTGCTACGTCAGCGGGGTTGCCAACGGCGGCGCCGACACCCCCGGCAATAAGTCCAGCCAATATCTTGCTCGTAAGTGGGAAATTCCCAGTTTCCTTGTCAGTCCATTTGTTCTTTATAATTTCATAAAGTCCCATACGGGTAGTAGAATACAACGTTTGTCGAAGCATAGTGGCGGAGACACCTGAGAAAAGAGCCGCAACACCTTCCGATTGGATGATACGGACACCGATAGAAATGGGACCAACACGAGGTTGCGAGATGGAAACATTCCCAACGGCAGCAGAGTTGACGGCAAGTGCCGGACGATAAAGTTGAAGGGAAGGATTAGGGAGATGGGATTCACCTTGAAGTTGCATACGGACCTTGATAAGGTCGAGAGGATGAGTTGAAGCGCCGGCGACGATAGATGCAATGCCTCCCTCAACGAAACCTTTCAAACCCATGGTTGTAAATGGAGAAAACAAAGGAATTAAAAGAGAGAAAATGGAAGAAATGTGTGTTGTGCTGGAAAGAAGTGCAGGGAAAGTAGATTTATATACAAAGGGATTGAAGTTTGAAGAAGACAAAAGAAGGTAAGTGATGGAAACCTTCTTGGTTCTTCAATTATTAAATGTTCAACGCGGTGAAGCATATTAGGTCCTGAGTTGTTGACTTTGACGGTACTTTTGCTTTTTCAATTGTGGGTATCAGCTCTTTTAATGGCTACGCATGGTTGGTTTGGCCCTAACTTTGAATTGGCTCTATACCTGTTCACGACAATTAATGGAGACCCTGTAATTTGGGTATCCACATGACACCCGAATACAATTTGGATTATCGATCCGTGACTCATCAAGTGGATGCATTAAGGATTCACACGAAAAGCTCACGAGGATGCTTGCGAGTTTAGTTCATCATTTCACGTGTTTTTGGGTGTTCGTAAATGCGGATTGATGAATACTTAAACTGATGAACACGTGTTAAGCTTAGGACAACATACGTGTTGATATACATAGAACCTACTTAAAACATCACTTCGACGAACAGTAATCATACCATATATATATATACTTGATTCTCCTTCAAAGGACACACAGCAAAACATTTAACACGAATACTATAGATTGAATTATTGGGGTTGGAAGAGATCAAGTCTGCCAGCCCAATTTGCATGTTTAGGTCACTCTCACTATTCAACTTTAGCTGTTAGAGAGCAGTCTATTTCAGAAATTAAAACACAACACGCTTATTTCCTCTGATTCCATTACAATACTTTCCCATCTTCGTGTCTTGTCTCTTAATGCCATTATAAACCCATTTAATTGATAACATTTAAAAGGTTAAACTACAAAATAATCACTTTTATTTACCTTATATTATATTTTAATCATCTATATTTGAAATGTTATGTTTTAGTCACTTACGTTATCATTTTGTTACGAAATAGTCACTCTGCCATTAAATTCCGTTATCTCTCTAACGACAATTTTACGTGACAATCCAAATGAGTTTTAAATACCAACTTGAATGTCCAATTAAGACGATAATAGATTTTTAATTAAATAGCTTTAATTAATTAAAAATTTTAAATTAATTACACCTTCAACGAAAAAAAACTGTTCGTCTCCTTTTTCTTTTAGTTTTCTTTTTCATTTTGACTAAAAAAACTATTCTCATCCCAATTATACATCTAAGTTAGCATTTAAATCTCATTTAAACTGTCACATAGGATTGTCTTTAAGGAGTTAACAAAACTTAATGACAGAATGACTACTTCGTAATAAAACAATAATGTAAATGACTAAAACATAACATTTCAAATGATTAAAATATAATTTGAGACAAATAAAAATTGACTACTTTTATAGTTTACTCTATTTAAAAAATACATTTTACTGGATTATCTTCCTTCTATTTACTACCTACAAAATGGATTTGGCTTCTTTTTTTTTTATAATTTAATTTTATATCTATTTTTCGAATAAATAAAGTAATATTTGGGATTTACAATAATTAATTAAAGCTTCTCTTCAACTGAAGTGATTGCAAAACTGAAAAAAGAAAGTATATTTTTATTAAAACATATAACTTAAGAATAAATTTAACCAAAATTATAAAAATAGTAATAAATTTATTATAAACCTAACCTTTTAGGTTATTTAAATAGACAATATATCATTTTTTTTCTCGACTAATAATAATTGAAATGGCAATAAAAAAACATCAAAGAGCTCAATAATTTAAAATATTAGTTTTGTTTCGATTTAAACAAATTAAATCAAAGACATTAAAAATACAATAAAATTGTTTAAAATATCACGTTATCATGAAAATGTAATATCTAAGAAAAAGATGCATTGTAAAAACTCTTATTCAAAGAAGCAAAAAAATGCATGCGGGCCGGGCTTGAGAAAAAGAACAAATAATGTCACAACCTGGAGAAACTGCAGCGGAGTTGCATATATTATTCGAAGAGAAAGTCACCAGTAAAGAGCTGTCATACATGAATAAGTTCACTCATTTAGTTACTCCTTTAATATTCATACATGCTTACCCCATAATATATATATATATATATATATATGTTCATCCCAGGTGAGTTGTTCGGGCTACATGTTATTTCTCGCCTGTCATCAACTGCATGCTACTCACTTCAAGCTTAGAACTTCGATCTCAAATTCAAGAACTGAGTTTGGCTGTATTCCCCATTCGGGAAACCCACCAGCACCATAAGCATAGTCTGGGGAGCACTGCAGACATGTATAAAAAAGGTCCATCAGAAGCTTCATCAGAGCATGCAGGAAACCTCGGGGGCGACCGAGGGACAAGATATTGCATTTCCAACAAATCCAACAGAGAGAGAAACTTAAGGTGTCATAACGTAGAAACAGGCAGCCTGATTCTTTTCTTGAAAACAAAAAGGAAAGGAAGAGATAAAACAACAAAAGTTTGGAATTTTGTGGTATTGATTTATCAACCTTGCATTGGGAGGTCCAAGATATGCTTTTATGATATGAATTATCATTCATGGCATTAATCTAAACATTTCGACTTCAAATATGTAATTGCAGTACAACGAAGTACACTTGAAGTGAATTCAGAGTTTGGTGGAACAGTACCCGAAGACGAGCAACTTCTGCCACTTGCATTCCCATCACACCTTCATCCCATCCTACAAAAGGTTGAGCATAACTTTTAGTTCCCCCCAAGATGAGGTACTAGGTACTCCACAATAAGAAGTAAGACGCGCAAAAAAAGAAGAAATAGAAAGATCAGAGGCAGTCACCACAAATAAGCAATGCTCGTTTCCTAAGTTTCAAAAAGCAGCAAGCATTCTTTCTTCTTTTTTCCTTTTCTCAATTGATATTGAATTCAACCAACAAGCACATTACAGTTTGTCCTAAATAACAAATTCTTTTACACCATTACATTACGAGATCACCTCTTCACCAATCTATAAAGTGGAGTGGTATATAGATCATCAACTTACGGTCTCGATTCACATAATTAAGACAAATTTATAAGCATTCAGTGAGTCATCTATCAACTACACAACTTGATGGGGAAAAAACATGAAATTTCATCACTTCCAATGGTCAATGAGGTTTATGTCACCAACAAAAAATGCACTTGGATATAACAAAAGACAAGGTGCTATAGCAGACAATGGTAAAAACAAGTTCTACTAGAAAATAAACCACCATTCAAATCGAAAATTTTGATATATCAAACTTTCCAACACAACTCAAACCAATGCATTCACATTCATTAATCAAAATACCCCAAAAATAAACTTTCCTGCTTTAGTAAAAAAACCATCAAATTTTGTGGAATATTATGGAACTCAGCAAAGTAGGAACCTAGCAATAAGCCATTAAAATTTACCTTTTATAACAGAGCCCTTGCCAATTTGGAAAGAGAAAGGTTGTTGCCCTGGATCCTTTGTGCTAAAAATTGGATACAAACAGAGAAATAATTCAATAATTCAATATTAACAAACATGTGTTAGAAAGGAAAAAAAAAACAATTCATCATTCTGGTAGAAAACCATTACTCACCTCCAGAATTTCTCAGACAAATCTCCATTTTTCCCTGCACCAATAAAAAATATTATCATCAAACATAGGAACAAAAAAATCGTGTAAACAGCACCGAAAAGCAAGCAATTTTTCATCAAATTAGGGCTTTTAAGGAAAACCCTTTTGATTAAATAAAATATTGATGACTCAAAAATGAGAAAACGAAACAGATTTTTTTTCAGCCGGAGAGAAAAGCAGAGAAAGAGAAATAGCAACCGTAGCCAGTGCAGTGAACGGTGACGGTCTGACCGGGGGTGGGTTTGGGACCGGTTCCAGGCCTGATGACTTGCTTCTCTACACCCATTTTTCAGGTTTGAATGACGATCTAACTGGATTTTCTTAGGGTTTTTGCTTTCTGTTGTCGGCGGTAATTATCAGGTAGTCAATAAATAGAGTCGAGATTCGAGAGTATTGCAGGCAAACCAGGGGGCGGGGGAATCTTGGAGAACCGGAACGGGCCAGGCCGATTATAGGATGCTTTGGTTAAAATTAGATTGAGGGTTTTGTTATGGAATCTGAGAGAACCGGAATGGGCCAGGCCCATTATAGGAAGTCCCATTATATGTATAGAAATTGATCAAATTGATCACTATAATTAAATAAATCAATTTAGTCCCCATACTATTAAAAAGAATCAAATTAGTCCAAATTAGAATAAAATTAATATTTATGGTATAAAAAATGTCATTCACTGTTTAATAAAGTTAATATATTTAAATTTTTTATAGTTTTGTAAATGAAATCTTTTGTCTGGAATGAAATTGCAATTGGTTTTTTTTTTTGAAAACATATTTTATACAATAAATGTTAACTTTGTTACAATTTGAATTTATTTTATTCTTTTTAATAGTATAGAGACTAAATCGATCTATTTATTGATGGAGGGACTAATTTGATACAATCCCTATAATACAATAATTTTTAGGTACTTTAACTTATTAATATCATACATAATTATTTGATTTAAAATATTAATTTCAAATTTTATTTAAATAAATTCATATTTATAAATGACTAATTCAAATTTATTTAGACTCCATGGTATTATTTGTAATTTTAGCAATATAATTATCTTTATTTAGAAATATACCTTAGACTATTATTATACTTTTAAAATTACATTTTTACGCATAAACAAATAATATATATTTTTAAGATTTGTGTTATAGTAGAATATATTTAACTTTGAACTCAACGTGTGGCTCTAAAGAAAAAGAGGATGATGTTCATCCTAGGAGACCAGGTTCGAGCACCTGTGTGTACGCAGTGTGTGTGCGTTGTCAAAGGATTAAGAAATAGTATGAACAGATATTACTTTGTAATCACACCAGTATATTCAAAATATAGGACTTAGCTAGGAGGTTATCAATTTGGCAAGGGCCCCGATTATTTTAAAATGGAAGATTTTCTATTTAATTTTTTTAAAATTTTAAATTAATAAAAGTAAAATTATATTTTGAACCCCTTAAAAATTATAAAAATATAGACTATTAAAATGATGAAATTATAATTTTTATTATTGTAAAAATTACAATTTAATTTCGATTCTCTAAAAATATTTTCTGACTTTGTACCTACGGAAAGTGAACATAATCATATTTAAGTTTTGAATGTTAGAAATGTAAACTCCAACTTAATTCATATGTTAAACGAATTTGATATATTATTTTGTGGTTGAAGAAAAAGATGATGATTGAAGTGAAGCACATGCATGCAGGCATTGAGTTTGACAAAGAAAAAGGGCATATTCTGCAAATCATAATTGAAGGTGGTGCCTTGCAGGTTACTGATGGCGCTGGGTAGGCATGCTGTGGATTTTTGTTTTCTTTTTCCGAAATCGACACGAGTGGGGTACATTTCGATGTTTGTCATGTTAGGCGCCAAGCCAAGTAACCGTGTAGTTTAGTGGCGGATGTGAGATTAAATTTCAGGGGTTTAGTACTCGATTGAGTTTTAATTCAGTTGGTATGAATATTATTATTAATGTATAAGGACATGAGTTGGAGTGCATTATTCTTCTATTTATAGGTTGTGAGAGGGGTTATGGATAGTTTTAGGCATTGCATAAAGAAATAGCAAATATCAAAACTTATAATGAGATTGTTCAAAAAAAATTGAGGTTTAGTAAAATTTTATTTAATTAGAATTTTTTGAAATTCGGGGTTTAATTGAAAACCTTTACGAGACTAATGAATATTTTCAAAAATTTAAGGGACTTAATTAAAATTTCCTAAACCCTAAACTTCAAGAGAGAAATGAAATTTTCTAATAATTTTAGGGACCTAATTAAAATTATCTAAAAATTTCAAAAAAAAAATCAAAATTTTCCAAAATTTGGGGGGCAAAAGGATTCGCCTCGTGTAGCTCATATCAATTATCACATGCTACTTAAACTGAGTTTGTTTTTTCATGAGGATGGATTTTGAGGCTTAATTTTTTATTGTTATTGTGATTGAAAAGTGGTTTTTGAATTATTTTTTTGAAAAATGCTATAAAAATGTGTTTTGTAAAGAATGGTTTATTAAATTTAAGGGTTTGATATTGTCGAAAAATACGGAGGAATGTTAAATGGTTTTTTTAGACATTGATATTAAAAAGTAAAAACTTTAATTAATTTAAATCACATTCAAATAATTTCATATAATAATATATGAAATATACATTTTAAATAATCAATATAATTTAAAACAAAAAAATAATTAATATAATTTATTTGTAAAATTAGGGAGACATAAAATATTTTAAAATAATGATAAATAACGAATTCATGTGATGACTTGATGATTAAGAGTGTTTACCATTCTTGATATAGCCTGAGTCTTTGCTTTTGCATATAACTGGAAAAACATTTTTTGACAACATTAAACCAAGTGTTTTTTATTGTTTTTGATTGAGTCAAATTTAAATTTTAATATTTTTATCTGAATCGAATTTAAGTAAAATATTAAATCAATTTTTCAAATCTAGTAAACGAGCTTAAAATTTTAATTGATCCCATCCCGACCCTGCGCATGTACACCTTAGTCAAATCCTTCTCTGTGTGACCGCATCAATAATTTATTTTGTATGTTCCTTCTTTGTCAGAGTAAGCTGGTGATAGTACTTGTATTTATTTTTTAAAAACCCCCCCCAATAATTTACATTGTTTAGAAAATGAAATTAGACGGCACCGACAAGGCAAAACTTCACTTCGTACCTCTCCCCTGCTCTTCTTTCATTCAACCTCAACTCTTTTTATTTTGAAACAAAAAATTATCATTTTATTAACGGTCTTAAATAAAAAAATTAAATTATTTTATTTTTTATTTAAAAATTTCAATCCGATCATCAACATTGTTAATATTTTACGTCAAAATTTACTAAATTAATATGTTAATTAAACTACCCTCGTATAATTTTGTATATGATTGTCAAAAATAAAAATGTTATTGGTTAGACTAAAATTTTCAAATTAATTTTTTAATTATATAAATTAAATATCAAATTATGAATAAATACAGAGATTGATAACATATTTTAATCTATATTAAGTAAAAATTAAAATGATTATTATACACATTTAAAATATTAAATGTGAAAACACATTTAACAAAAGAAATTTGCCGGTTGTCGATGTAAGAGGATGAAAATTTGAGTGCGTTGAAATGTATTATATTTTTATTTATGGATTGAAGAGAAATGATAGATATTATATAAAAAAGAACAATATGATTATTTTTTTAATATATTAGTATGATTATATGGTAATATCTGTTCATACTTTCTTAATCATTTGACAACGCACACACACTTTACACACACAGACGCTCAAATCCGGGCTCCTAAAATGAACATCATCCTCTTTTTCACTGAAAATCACTTATTGAGTTCAGAACAATTCGATTATTAAAAAAAAACTTTTTATAGTAATATTTTTATCGAAAAAATACATTAATTATTGTCACATGCAACTTTATTATTAAGAAAAGAAACATCAAAACAACAATCAACATCAACCATCTTACTTAAAGAGATAAGATGGTTTTATTTGGGGGAAAAATCACATCTAAACTCCCCCATATAAACCCTACTACAACATCAAACATTAACACAGACAACCAAACAAACACTAGATGCAGTTTCATAATACGAAAAGACAGGATCTGTCTTCTAATTTCATTCCCACCATTGATGCACTGCAACTCCTTCATCCCTCAACCTACCATACAAAGCTACACATTCCCAATAAGCCCTTTTGTTCTTCTTCCTTTTCTTCTTCTTCTTCTTCTTCTTCTTCTTCTTCACTTCATCTTGCCATTGATTGTTACACTCAAAGAACAATTCATCCACCAATCCAATTGATTTCCTTTCTATCATCTTCTCCACCACTTCAGCTTCTGCTTTCATCACAACATAATCTTCTTCTCTTACATTTATCATCAACCAATCCGAAACATCGATACTCGCGGTTGTTTCGATGCTGTAAACCTCGAATTCTTGGTTTCTTTTGGGGTAGTTTTCTTCGAACCATTTCATCACAATATTCTTATCATCGGAAGATCCGGCATCGATGAACACTCTACGAGGGTAATTTTCAAGAGAATCCCCTAACAAATCTGGCAAAAAATTGATTTTCTTCAAGTAAGAATGTGATTTAGCCCATGCTTTTCTTGGTGGTTCAAACAAAACATCTTCCAAACCACTCAATGCTGCTTTTTTAGCTTCCGTTGTTAACTGAAAAAGCTTCCTTTTAGCTGAAGAATCCAACAAATGGTTCTTTGAACCAAGCTTCTTCAATGCAACAATGGTGGAATGATATTTCTTAAGATACACAATTCTGTAATCAGATTGTTTTTGATAACCTGTTGAGATTTCATCACCTAATTGCATAGCAACAATGCCACCAACTTTCACTAAACGATCCACAAACTTGGAATCGATAGAACCCGACACGAAAACAAAATCAAACCCTTCATTTGGTAAAGAACTTTGTCGATGAAAATCAGGTTCAATCACCATATCAATGTCACCATTGCTTATAAACATGGAACCTTCATCATCATCATCATCATCATCATCATAAGCATAATCCATGCTTTCAATGAAAGAGTTCAAGATGAGAGCTTTTTGCCCTTTTTTGATAAGACCCTCATTAACAAAATCTCCCCAAAGCAAATTCCAGTAATCCAAGCTGATACAACCTGAGCTTTGATGAAACTCCATGGCATTAAAAACTGGGCTTGAAGGTCCTTTTAAGAAGGACCTAATGCAAGGCAAAGTGATAATCACCATCGCCAAAAACAGCGAACGCGACAGAACAAGTAAGAACCTTGGATCAGGTAGCTTAATAACCAAAAGGGTGTCTGGATTTAACGAAATCCTTGAACTCTGCAGCTGATTGAGTTGATTGTAGCTATGGGGTTTTGGTCGAGACCGACCACCTCCCATCTCCATTTCAAATGGTTGGACCTGTAGCTAAAAGAGCTTAATTTTCGCCTGATTTGGCTAAAGGGTACCTTTTGATTGCTGGGAAAAAGGACCCTTCACACAAATTTGCGAAAAACAAATGATAAAAACAGAGACAAAATCTAAACACAGCTAAGAAAAAAAAGATGCTTTAGCGAGTACAAAACCTAGCAGCAGTGTGGTTACCACCCAAAAGAGCAACACAGGGTCGTGTTCTGCAACAAAGGAGAAGCAATGACCTAAACCTTTCTACCTCCATGGCTGCTTTACTTCTCAAAATCCCCCTCTTTTTCTTCCCTTTTTTTTTGTGTTCAGATCAGATGAGTGAATTTCCAGGAAAACCCAGATTCAAGTTCCCTGGACATGGATTTATGAACAAAGAAAAAGAGAAATGAAACCATTAGAGGATGAAGGGGTAGAGTGATGAAAGAGTGGGTTTTTTTCTTGTTAGCTTTAAAATAGGGGAGAGTTCAAATTATAAGCAAAGGAACAAGGTATCAATATGGGGTTTGCTGAGCTGTGGGCTGTGTACCGATGTGTGATTGTCCTTTGGTCTTTTTGATTTACCTTAATTTTGTCTAGTTGTTTGAAGGTTGTTTTTTTTTTCCTTCAATGAAAGAATTTTGTTTGATCTTTAGGAATTTGGGCTAAAAACACCCAATTGAATAGAAACAACTTTCTTCCTAATAATTTCGAGGTTAAAATATGTTATTAGTTCTTGTATTTTTATAAAATTTAAGATTTAATCTTTATATTTTAATTTTAAAAATTAAAAATTCAATTCTTGTACATTTTCAATTTAAAAGTTTTAGTTTAATCATTTACCAAAAAAGGAAATCCTAATTCAATCATTATTATTATTATTATCTTCGGTACTTTTCATTGATAATTTTCAATTTATTATGTTTAATTTCCATTAACCATACACCACATCATTTAATGGTAACTTAAACGATATGCTAATTTGACAAATTTTGATAAAAAATATTTATGATTTTAGTGAGCTGGGACTTTTAAATAATAAAATTGAAAGACTTAATTTTTAATTTTAAATATAAGGACTAAATACTAGATTTTATCGAAATATAACAACCAATAACATATTTAACCTAATTTAAAAGTTTAAAAGTAACTAGAATGGTTAGAAGGGACGTGGACCACCAAAATAGTCCATTGTCTCTTACATAAAGCATGTATTTCCCTTACCAGAGCAAAATAGGGGAAACCGTCCCACCCATTGTTAATCAGCTCGGCAACTTCTATGCTATCACTTTTCACTATAATCTAAACAAACCCAGGGTCACAAGCAAGTGTTAAGCTGTAAAAAATAGCCCATAACTCAATTTGGACAACAGTAGCCACACCAATTTTACGAGAAAAACCCAATATCTAGTCGTACTTTTCATCATGAAAGTGTAACACCCTTTATTTGACTCGATTGTCAGGTTAAGGTACCAGAATGTCACACTCATTATCAGAGTAACTACAATAATATCATATCAATAAAATATTCATAATGCATAAAGAATATGATTTTCTATCTTAATTGTGCTTAAAATGAACTTTCGAAACTTTTTTAAGTAGTCAAAACTCGATCCACGACAAAAGGGTAAAGGCTCAAGCTATCGGGAGCTTGTCGCGACTTCAGATTTCTCACGTCTCACGACCTCGAAAAATTCCTTATGGTGACGTGTATATAACTTGAGCTCGTTGCGACTTCAACATCTCGATATTGCGACGTCGAACCTACACCTTTTGTTCCCGAACCACCTTAAACCACTTCCAAAGACTATATCCCTTTTAAACAACCAATAACACGTTACCTATATAGATTTCTCAACCCTGAACATTACTCAAATAATCATGAAACAACTTTAAACATATCCGAAATTCAAAGTTTACGAGAAGATTGTTATCCAACAACCTAATCCTTTAGTCCGTATGTATAACATTCTCAATGAAATCCTATGCGCATGCCAAATCTATATCCAAAATTTGAAATCGTACTTCTTGTATAGCTTGAGATGTGATGAGATGAGTTGGAGATCATTTTCACCTTAACTTCAAAATGATCTTCACCTACGTGTTTGAAATAAACGCGTTAAGCTCACGAGAGCTTAGTAAACATATCAAAAATCATACCATGCAATTAAAATTAATTTCTTACGCAATAACATATATAAATAACATATATAAACATATGTATATATACTATTTTCATTTCATTCTATCACCATATTCGAATTTTGTTTCCATAATAATTTTATTGAAGCACCAATTCCACAAGTTTTAATTTACTTACCTTTGCCACGTAACATCCACTTACCCTATAATGATATTCGGACACATTGATGATGTATGATGTATTAGGTGTAAATTATATTAGTGTGATGGTAGATTGATTTGTGTATCTATTTTGAGACCGTGTTCGAGTAATAGGGGCCGCAAAATAAGCTATGTTTGATTGATTATTCATATTAATGTGTGAGTAATTGTACTTGAATACCAAAAAAAAAATGAAATGAATGATAGAATGTGAAAGATCATGCACTTCAGTTATTACAATCCCTGAAGGTCAATGATGTTATGATACAAGTCAAGCAGTATGTCAATTGCTACAGTATCAGAAAATTGTATTGGTACAAGCTTGTACCGATATAAGTTAGGCAGACAGGCGTCCCTCCCCCATTTCAAGTTGTTTTGACCTTCGGGACCCGAACATGGTCCTAAACATCTCCGATCAACTAGAAACCATTTTAAAATGTTTCTATGTTGTTTTAAATGACTTGAAAATGTTGGAAATAATTTGCTTTGCATGGATGATGGTTTGAATTACTTGATGAATGTGAAGTAGAAATTAATTCGAGTTGCTTCAACAGCAAATATGATATCTCATATTTAAATTCGGTGATCAAATTAGATGTGGGGTGTCACATTAAGCGCTCACTATTAATCAATAAACAACTTTTTGGCTATCAACCAAACGAATGTAAGTTCTACTTATCATCTGTTAGTTCCCTAGAGTCACACACATAACCCTATCATATGCCACTGCCACCGCCACTGCCATCGAACAGTTGCCATTGGCCATGTCATGCCACAAGCATATATAAGGTGGATGCCACAAACAAAAATCACCCTATCATTGTGACCCCTCTATGTCGAGGTCTTATTTTTTATTTATTTAATTATATAATAATTTTTAATAAGTTATAATTATTTGGTGTCAATCTTTTTATTATGTCCTATACTTTAATTTTGATATAATTTGATCTTTTTATTTTTATATGTCTTTAGTTAACATTTTTAACTTTGACAATTAAAGCAACCTTGTGTATTTTTTTTAAATCATCACTTCTAACTAATCATACTAACATAAATTTTTCGGTTGGAACGAGTATGTTTAAGGAAAAACCACCTTAACATTTTACTTGAAATTATTAATCATGTTAATTATTTGAAATAATTAAATTGTTACTTAATCACCTTCTAATTAATCATACTAAAATAAAGCATCAACAAAGTTTAATATACTCATACTTGGGGTTGGATTGAGTTTGGGAGTAAAATAATCACATCACTCATTGGTATGTTTTTTTAAAGTATAATTATGTTGGAGTTGATATCATCTGTCGAAACCACCTCGGAAACGAAGTTTGGAAAAATTATTTTAAAATTAGAAAATAGGGGAGTCGCCACCAATCTTTTATTTGGGTGTGATTGAATCACCGCAAAACGTTTAAAATACGTTTAAAAATTGTTGGTCTTTGAGATCCAGAAAAACAGGTTCGGAAGTAGGTTACGCATGAGGAAGGATTAGCACCCTCATACGCCCAAAATTGGTGCCGTTTTGATTATTTTCGGGTTTTAATTTGTAAACCTTAAAAACCCGAATAAAGTTTAAAATACGATCCTCGAATGCATGAGTTATGTTTTAAAGGAATCAATTTTTGTTTGGAAATCTCACTATTTCAAAGTGATCGAGGAGGAAAAATTACGTCCAGTGAGTTAAGACATAATATTTAGAGATCCAAAAATAACGAGCTTTCCTTTGTAAAACTTTTTAAATTTTGGAAAAGGGATATTCGATTATCTCGATTTAAAGAAGGGTTGCACCTAGTGAGTTAAGGCGCAAATTTTCAGAATCGAAGATAAGAAATATCGCCTTGATTAAGGGTATTCGATTATTTCGGTTTGAAGAAAAATTGCACCTAGTAAGTTAAGGAGCAAAATTTCGAAACTCGAAATAAAAGAATATTACCTCGATTTTAAAGTTTTTATGAAAACAATTTTAAAAATGAATATGCAAATCTAATATGAGTGAGCAATTAATGATGGATATTATTGTTGAAGCCCAATTTTAACCGGGCTTGGGCCTTTAGTTTTAATTAAAAGTTTAAATGGATTTTAAGTTTATTTTAAATTTAAATTTATTTTAAATTTAAATTTTCTTATTTAAATTTACTTTAAATTTAAATTTAATCAAATTTAAAAATGTTAAACAAAAATTAAAATTAAAAAGTCCAATTACAAGGCCCAAATTCGAATTATCTCAAACAAGCCCAAAATTGGGGCCCAATTACAAGCAAACCCAAAACCCTAAATCTAAACAGAAGGCCATCTGCCCACCTCCACCTCAGCCAATTGCAGACCGCCACGTCATCTTCTTCAACATCACTTTCAGTCAACTTGCACTGCCACCAGCTGCTCCAACTGCTGCTGTCACCGCCACTGCTTGCACCTGCAAAAAGAAAAAGGAGATTAGGACTAGCAGTAAATTGCAAGAAGCAAAATTGCATGATTATGTACTTGGTTATAAAAGCCTAGTCAGAATATATACAAAGGGTTACAAAAAACCCTATTCTTGAAATCAAAGAAACAGACCCTTTCCATTACAAAATAATATTCAACCAAATATCAACTGACAGTAAAGAGAAGGTTCAATCCAATCCTAAGTCATTCAAGCATTCAAAGCAATCAGGTATTACTAATGTTTTGTTTACTGCCGATTCATGTCTCATGTAACACCCCTATACCCGATTTATACGTATAAACCCAATATAGGAGCATTACATTACATTACGGCACAGAAAGTCGAGTAACAGAAAATTTTCTTTAAAAAACCGATGTCTTTTAATACCATTCAAATTGAAATATCCTATATTAATCATTTCATTTTCATAATTCATAACATTCGAGATAACATTTTTCCCACTCATTTGGGATTCACACAAATACTATTGTACATGACATTTCCTAAAATAAACGCGTTAAGCCGGTGAAGGCTTAATAAGCACTACAAGAATAATAGATGACTATTTATTAATTGCTTAATTTTATCAAACATTTCAATACTCATGCGTATAAAATTTCTAACCTTTCTTGCATGTAACATTTAACTTACCTTAGTGCCACCATAACACACATTCATTCTCATATACCAACTTACCTCAATGGTAGATATTACATTTTCATCCCTTTTTCACAACTTAGTCCTTTCAGCCACATTAGTTCACTTAATTATCAGCATTTAATTACACATACACATATGGTACTTATCTTTCATGTATTCATCATTTCACTTACCTCAATGTCATAATTTGCACATTCTTTCACTTTTCACAATCTAGCCATCATAGCTTTCTTAACCATAGCTCACTTATCTTATTTGTCCACTTGGCCCATAGTAGACTTTTATAGAACTCATCAGATAAACGGAACAGAAAGCACCGAAGTACTTAACAGTAAGCACACAAGTGCTGGGGAAACTGTAAGCACACACAGTGCAATCAGTAGGCGTACATAGCGCAAATCAGTAGGCACACGAAGTGCGAAACAGTAGGCACACAAAGTGCGAAACAGTAGGCACACAAAGTGCGAAACAGTAAGCACACACAGTGCTGAACGGTAAGCGCGCTAGCGTACCTTAATGGCATGCCACTACTATCTCAATGGTTCTAACTTGTCTACATGGGCATAACAATTCATATTAATCATTTCTCATTATTTCACACATCACCGTTATATTTCAAAGCTGTTCACTTGCATCACTGTCACTAAATTATTTATATCTTGAGCTACAGAATTCGAAATTATAATCCGCTTAATGTTTCTGAAACTAGACTCAATCATTTTTCTACCATAAAATTTCAAGAATTTTTAATTTAGCCAATTTATACAGTAAATTCTTTCAATTTACCCCTTCTTTGCTGCCTAACAGTTTCGACCATTCTTCACTAAAAATTATCTATCTTTTAGTACAGAGATCCAATAATGTTCTCGTCTGTTTCTTTTGAAAATATATTCATTAAGGATTAAACCATATAAATTTCAGACTCTAATGATTTTTCTACATTTTTATACAATTTTTCAAAGTCAAAACAGGGGAACTCGTATCTGCTCTGACCTTGTTACACAAAATCAGTTATAACTCAGAATATACAGATCCATTTAATTCACTGTTTCTTCCATATAAAACTAAACACAATAAGATTTAATTACATATATAATTCGACCCTTAACTCAATATATACAATTTTTAGTGAATTTTAGAAGTTGACCCTGTGATTCTGTCCACTCTGTTTTAATGAAAACATTTTCTTTCTCATATTTTATTACACTAATCTCACTTAATCATCTTTATAACACATAATTAAACAACAATTTCCATGCTAACAATTCAGATATATTATGAAGAATAAACTATAAACTAAAATTCTTGTAGTACTTACAACAAAAAGGCTGAATTTCTTCTCTTTTACCCCTTGTTCTTCTCTTTTCCTTTCTCTTCAATTTGATCCTTGTCTCTCTTCTCTTTCTCTTCAATTTCCCATAAACACATATAAGCTATAAGCTCTAATTCAATAGTTTTCATGCTAAATAACAGTAAAATACATATATATCATGAGAATTTAATCACTTCTTACCTTAATCCTTGAATTCAAAATTTTCTTGATTTAGTCCCTATGCTCTCTAACACCTCAAAATGAATTCTAAAAGAAGTTTGAGGTGTCTAATAACTCTCTTTTATGACATTATTTCAGAAATTCCAAAGAAAATGGAAGGTTTTGGAGTTTGGAGAGCTTAAAAATGGTGGAAGGACCTATTTGGAATAAAAGCAAAGGTTGGATGGAAGAGAGAATGGCATGGACGGTTAGCTTTATGGAGAGAGCTGATATATTTGCTTTTTAATTGATTTTTCTCTCTCTCAAATTCTCTAGACTTTTCTTCAAAAAGATCTTACTTAATAAAAATGATAAAATTGCACTTTTAGTCCTTAGACCTTCCAACTTTACACTTTGGCCCAAAACCTTGCCTCCAAAAATATCTTCCACCAAATTACTCTTTTGCCCCTCAATCAATCTAATTCCCATGATGACTCATAATTCAATTTGGATAAATTACTATTTAGTCCTTCCTATTTTCTCACCTTTACTAATACATCCTTAATTTCTCCAAACCTTTCTAAATTCAACCATATATTCTAATTCTCAATTGTACTCTATCACTGTTCCAAATCCGATTCAAGCACGCGGATGTTACATCTCAAAAGTCAGAACTCATCAAATTTTGAATAAGCATTGATGCATGTATTTAATAACCTAGCTAGCATTCACTGTTTTGTTTAAATAAATTAATAAGCATTCAAGAATATTTTAATATTAATAATATTATTAATAACATTAATGACATTAATGACAGTTATGATAATAATAAATAATGGGTTTAATAATAAATATAATATTAATGATAATATTAATAAATAATAAAAAGAAAGCCAAAAGACGGAGATGTTTCCCTGATCGTTGCTGCCGGAGATGAAAGAACGGTCAACCACCGAGGCATCCACCGCCGCGAAAGCCCCTCAGCGTTCGAACACTTAAAAACACAGAAAAAAAGGTTTAAAGAAGGGTGTCTTAAACAAGTTTTTTTAGATCTGGAAAATCCAGATTTGGGTTTTCAAAGAAAACTAAAAAAAATATAATGTAAAGAATAAAGGGGGGAGGAAAGGGGACGAACTCTTACCTCGGACGGCGATCGGACGGCGCGTGTAGGTCTGACAAGGGCTGAGCTTGACCGGAGGGGAGCCGGGACGTCGGAGCGTGGCCCAGGGCACCGGCGACGCGCGTTCACGCGCGGGCCACAACAGCCGGAGCTTGGCCGGAGCTATGGCCGAAATTGGAGAAGAGGGAGTGAGTTGAGAGAATTTGGAAAAGGGGAGGGGTGATTTTTAAAAAATGAATGAAATGATTTTAAAAAAACTAAAAAATGATATTTATAGGACCCATTGACCCGACCCGATCCGACCCGAACCGGCCTAGGATCGGCGTGTTTTCGTTAAATGGGTTATTTGCACGTTTGGTCCTTCCGCATTTTTTAATTGTTTCAATTTAGTCCTTTTCATACTTTTAATTATTTTTAATTTGGCCTAGTAATTTTGTTTACTTTTCAATTTAATCCTTTGACATTTTGAATGCACCAGAGGCTGCCACGTGTCGTTGTTTTGGCTTATTTATGTAATTAGTCCCTTTTATTTTTAATTTGTTTTAATTTGGTCCTTAAATCAATTTCTATTTAATTACCAAATTGACCCAGGAATTTTTCAAGATTTACAGATTAGTCCTTTGACTTCTGGATGCCTATGGGGCTGCCATGTGTCACCCTTTCTTGGTTTTATTATTTTATAGGTCCTTGGACTGTCCAAAAATTACCATTTTACCCCTAAACTTTCCAAAATCCCATTTTTAACCTCGATTTCACCAAAAACTACCATTTTACCCCCAAACTTTTCAAAGTCCCATTTTTAACCCCGATTTCACCAAAACTACCATTTTACTCCCGAAATTTCCAAAATCCCATTTTTAACCCCGATTTCACCAAAAATTACCATTTTACCCCCGAACTTTCCAAAATCCCATTTTTAACCCTGATTTCACCAAAATTACCATTTTACCCCTCAAATTTCCTAAAATCTCATTTTTAACCCTGATTTTACCAAAAATTACATTTTTACCCTCGAAAGTTAAAAATTACCATTTCACCCCGAGCATCCAAAGGTCTCATTTTCGATCCCGATTGCATCATTTTTCTTCATCATTAAATACTTGCATTTATTTTGATCATTATGCATTTGCATTTTATATTTTTGCATTCTATTTATCTGCTTATTATCTTGTTTCATATTCAATTTCTCTTATTAATTGTTATTCGATACTTTAAACTTACATGCTCATTTTCAAGGTATTTTCAAAGACGAGGCAATATTCCTCGCGTGTGAAAGCTTCGATAAATCATGCCCTAACGTGTCGGGTGTGATTTTTCGTACAACTTACACGCGTCGAATATTCTTTTTAAAGATTTTTATACCCGTCAACCCCGAGATTCCAAGAATATCGTGTCCTAACGTGTTGGTCACGATTTTAACTCTCCGCGAAAATCAAAGTAAACGGGTATTCCATATTTGAATCTTTTAAACTATGTGCCCGAGGATTACATTTTAAATTCAATACGAAATTTTCAAATTCTCAAAAATATATCTATATCACAAATAATTGTTTTAAAAAATGAGGCAATGTCCTTTCGTGTGAGAACTTCGAAGAATCGCACTTTAACGTGTTAAGTGAGATCTTCGTAATTCATGCGAGTCGGATATCCTTTTTAAAAAAAACCTTTCAAAATACTCTTCAAATCTAATAATTATATACAAAGTGACTTTATAACCAAAAGAAGAAACGATGTTTCTTTCGTGTGAAAGCTTCGAAATTTCGTACCCTAACGTGTTGGGTGGGATTTTCGTATGGTTTATATGATAGAACGCTCTTTTTAAAATGTCCCGAAACGTCCCGCGATTTTGAAACTCCGAGAATTTAGTGCCCTAATGTGTTGGACACGACTTCTAATTCTCATAAAGGATCGGAACGCGAGGACGAATTTTCCTTAAAAGTCTTCTTTTGAAATTATACGAAGCCGTCTAAAATAAACATCGTATTTTAAATTTTTACACGAGTTTTAATTGTTTTCATAAGATAAGACCCGAAAATAATCATGTGGTACCAATTTTTGGGCGTATGAGGGTGCTAATCCTTCCTCGTGCGTAACCGACTCCCGAGCCTGTTTCTCTGGATTTCGAAGACCCACTTTTTTTAACGTTTTAAACGTTTTATGGTGATCCAATCACACCTAATAAAAAGATTCGTGGCGACTCCCATTTTTATCTTATTTCAAAAATACTGAAAATGATTTTTTGAAACCCCATTCCCGAGGTAGTTTCGACAATTATAACATGAAATAAAATGATTAAATGGTAAGCAAAAATAAAATACGAATGCGTGATAATTAAAATTAAATGCAAATATAAAAAAAATGACACGATCGGGATTGAAAATGAGACTTTTTGGATACCGGAGGGCAAAATGGTAATTTTAGTTGGAATTGGGTCAAAATGAGATTTTTAGAAGTTCGAGGGCAAAATGG
Organism: Gossypioides kirkii; assembly: GCA_005610355.1. NCBI lineage: Eukaryota > Viridiplantae > Streptophyta > Magnoliopsida > Malvales > Malvaceae > Gossypioides > Gossypioides kirkii. The sequence continues at coordinate 39,080,363 of CP032246.1, forward strand.
TAATTTTTGGTGAAATCGGGATTAAAAATAGGATCTTGGAAAGTTCAGAGGTAAAATCTAATTTTGGAAAATTTAGGGGTCAAAATGTAATTTTTAGAAAGTTTTAAGGCTAAAATGTAATTTTTAAAAAGTTTAAGGGTCAAAATGTAATTTTTAGAAAGTTTTGGGGTTAAAATATAATTTTTAGAAAGTTTTAGGGTCAAAATATAATTTTCAAAAGGTTTTAGTGTCAAAATATAATTTTTAGAAAGTTTTAGGGTCAAAATATAATTTCTGAACAATCCAGTGATTTTTAGGGCAATAAAACCAAAAGGAAGATGACACGTGGCAGCCTCACAGGTATGCTGAAGTCAAAGGACTAATTTAAAAATCTTGAAAAATTCATGGGCCAATCTGTAATTAAACAAAAGTTGATTTAAGGACTAAATTTAAACAATTTAAAAATAAAAGGGACCAAATGCGTAAATAATCCAAAATATTGACACGTGGCAGCCTTTGGTACATTTAAAATGTTAAAGGATTAAATTAAAGAGCATTTAAAATTACTAGGCAAAATTAAAATAAATTAGAAGTAATAAAAGGACTAAATTGAAACAATTAAAAATGTGAAAGGACTAAACGCGCAAGTAGACCTTTTGTTGAAAACACGCGGATCCTGATGGTATTCGGGTCGGATCGGGTCAGGTCAATGGGTCTTATATAAATACAATTTTAAACCTTTTTTTTAATTATTTCATTCATTTTTTCAAAAAATCAAACCCCCCCTTTTCTCTCCTTTTCTCTCATCTTTATCCTCCATGGTCGACCGTCGGCCAACCTCTTATCTGACTCCGTCCAGCGCGTGAGCGCGCGTCCCGATTAGCCCTGGCCGTGCATGCCCATTCGGCCACGCCTCCGCCGCCGCCGTAGGACCCTCCACGCGCCGACGAGGTAAGTCAACCGTCTCAACCTTCTCTCCTTCTTTCTTCTTCTTTTTGTTCTTGATTTTTTTAAAAAAACTTTTTTATTCAAAAAAAGTTTGAATCTGGTTTTGAAACCAGATCTTGAAACTTTGAAACTTCTCTTCTTTTATTTTTTCTTTTTAAAACGTTTTCAAACCCTTTCCCTTTAAAACATTCTTACCCATTTTTTATTTTCAAAACTTGTTTTTATTCTCTTTTTTTAAAACCTCCTTTTAACAATCTCTTATTCCTTCTTGCACGCTCGGAGATTAGCGTTCGGGAGGCGAGATCGGAAGTCGGAAGAATAGCGGTAATGACGGCTCTGGTGTCAGCAGCCGATCAAAAAGGGAAGCCCTTTCGTATTTCTTTTTTATTTATTATTATTTTATTATTGTTGTTGTTATTAAAACGTCATTAATATTTATTAAATTATTTAATACCTTTTAATATTATTTTAATATTAATATCATTACTCATTAATGCTAGTTACTAATGCTTATTAATTATAGCCACTATTATTAATACTTAATACATTAGTCCAGTATAATAAATATAGGAAACAATAACGAAATAAAATGAAGGTGTTAATGAATGTGCATAGAGTATGTAAATGATTTGAAGTTTAAAAGATTAATATTAATGACTAGATAATTACTGGGAAATGTACCTAGACTAATACAACTATGTTAGTATCCAACTTTTTGTGAGATATCGATGGCCTTCTTGCTTAGCTTTGAATACTGCTTCTGTTTCCTATTGCTTCATGAGTCTGTTCGAATGTTTTTGCTTGTGAATTGAAGATGCTTTTTTTGTATTGATATTTCTCAGAAGGGATTGTAACCCTTTTACAAGTGATTTAATTCTGGCTTTATAGCCAGTTTACAAATGATGGTTTTTTGGTTGCTTGTAATTAAATGCCTGCCTAACTTCTTTGCTTGTTGCAGATTTCTTCTAGGCAGTGGCAATGGCAAGGCATGGTGAAGCTGATGGTGGTAGATGGAGCTGGTGGGCAGCAGATCAACAGAGGCACGTGGGTGAAAATCTGATTTTGACTTTAGGGTTTGACTGGTATGGCGTCATTTGGGCTGAAAATGTCATTTGGTTTAAGGGTTTAGGTCATTTGGTTTAATATGTAATTGGGCTGCCTATCTTGGGCTCAATTGGGTCAAGGTTGTAATTGGACTTTGGACACTCTATTACATTTATAATAATTTTAAAATTTACATTAATTCTAAATTTAAATTAAATTTAACTTTAACATAAATTTAATTTTAAAATGATTTGGCTGACCCAGTCAAAATTGGGCTTCAACATCATCATTAGTGTAACATTCTTAATTCGCCTCCATCACTGTATTAAAGTTATGGAGTATCACAGTAAATAACGAAACAAATAACAACGTAAAACCTTTTAAATATTAATAAAATTATACTAATTGACTTGCTAGAATTGTAGTTCATTTATGATATTTAATTTTGATTTTTGAACGTTTTAAGATATTATCGAACTTATTTGCTGTCATATCATACTATTGATTTATGATGATTAAATAAAACTCCGGACTGTTTTGATTTATTATTAGATTTGTTAATTGTCGTAACATCCTGTAACCTTAATCTGGTAACGAAGACGGATTAGGAGTGTTACAATTAGAATATCTTTATAAATGATTATATAACATTTAATCATGTATATATTTTTGGACGTATATTTTTAATAATTTAATATCTTAAACAACCTCACACTTAATTATATATGTAAAATGTAAGTAGAAGCTACATCCATATTTCATGAAATAACATCATAGAGAATGAAATAGTAGTTTATTCTCAGTAATATATGGGATGCCAATTAGGAATCAAACTGTCTTAAATAGCTAGATGGAGATGGAGGTGGAGACATGAAAGGAATGGAAGGTAAGCTGCTGCTGGGAAGTGGTGGAAGAATAGTGGTAGGATTAAGCTAAGATGGTGGGGTTGTTGGTAGCTTTGGGATTCAAGGAAGTGCTGGAAGAAGTGGTGGAGTTGGTGGTAGCTTTGGGATTGAGATTGAAGGCAATGGAGGTATGCTGGGCAATCCGGGAATTGTTGGTAGGTTTGGGATTGAAGGCAATGGAGGTATGCTGGGCAATCCGGGAATTGTTGGTATGTTTGGGATTGAAGGCAATGGAGGAATGCTGGGCAATCCCGGAATTGTTGGTAGGTTTGGGATTGAAGGCAACGGAGGTATGCTGGGCAATCCGGGAATTGTTGGTAGGTTTGGGATTGAAGGCAATGGAGGTATTCTGGGCAATCCGGGAATTGTTGGTAGGTTTGGGATTGAAGGCAATGGAAGTGGTGGAAGAGTAGGGATAATAGGGTTTGGAAATAGTGGTGAAAGTATAGGAATAAAATGGACTTGCTGAAGGTTTCGAGCTGCTAGGCTAACCTCCATGCTTGAAAAACCCAACAAAATGAAGCAAGCTAATAAAAGGAAAACGTTGGAAGCTGCCATGTTTTGGTTTGGAGAGATGAACTAAAGATTGAAGAGTTGAGTTGAGGAAAGCAAGATTGCTTTTTGGGTATTTATAGCCACATTTGAAGGACTTTTTTAATTATTTGTTTCAGATATTATTCCCTTACTTACCTTATTGCCTTCTCTCACCCATCGTTTTAATATTAAAAAAATTAGATACCAAATTAAGAAAAAAAGTCAAGTTCAGATACCAAATTGACCCCAAAAAATTTAAGTACCAACTTAAAAAAAAGTGTCAAGTTTAGATATCAAATTAAAAAAAATGTCAAGTTTAAGTACCAAATATTATATCAAGTCCAAAATTAAATACTTTTAAGTGTGAAGCATATCTTTCTATTTTCGTCTGCCAATTAAAAGTTTAAATGTTTTTTGTATAGTGAGTGTGGGTATATCTTTATCGTGAGTCGTGTGTACGTATTAACTTTTTTATTATATTGTATTAAAAAAATATTTAAATTAGATATATTAAATTTAAATATTAGATAAATATGTATTTTAATATTTAAACTCGATTTTAAGACTCAAATTGATATCTAAGATTTTTTTATCCAATTAAATACTTGAACTGGACATTTAAAATTCAATTTATTGCCGAAAAGTATTTTTATAATCTAATCAAGTACTTCAACTTGACTTTAAACTATTTGCTCCATAGAGCTACTATGGTAAGTTAAATTAAATTAATGATAGAATAAAAGTAATGGAATGAGATTAGACCTCTTCATGAGTCGGGTTATTTATCCAGGTTCAAAGCTCTATCCGAAAATTTAGAAAGTTTGGGTAAAAATATTAGGTTCGAAAAATAGACTTGGACAAAAAAATTAAGCTCATTTAAAATTTGAGTTTGAGTCTAACTCAGCCCGACCCATTTTTAAATTTATAATACTTTCAATATTTCAAATTCAAACCCGACCAAACTTATGAACACATCTAAATAAAAGTAGGACATAGTTGTGGGTTATGTAATATTAATTATAAGTCACCAGTAGAGGTAAGAGACCAATGGGTTTCTTGCCCAAACCATACGTTTGGTTTAGTATAATAGAATGGTACAAATTTGGTTAAATTTAGGAATCAATCGCCATTAGATAATAATGGAATAGTATAGCTTTGCCCCAATCATTAGCGGTATTTAAAAAAAAATTAGTTCATATTTTCCTTAAATAAATTCAAAAAATTGAATTTTTTTATAAAAATATCAATTTTTTTATAAATAAAAAAATTATATAAAATTCCAAGTAAATTTAAAATATTTTTATTTTTTTAAAATACAAAAAATTGTCAAACAAATTTAGATAAATCTCAAACAAAATTAACAAAACAGAATATATATATATATATATATATATGAAAAGTTATATAAAATTTCTAAAAATTAAAAAAAAAACGAAAATACAAAAGAGTATCAACAAATTCAGAAAAATATCAAATAAATTTAAAAAATAAAAAATATGGAAAGCTTTAAAAAATTTCCAAAAATATAGAAATTTCCAGAAAATTAGTTATGTAACTTTCCAATTTTTTTAATTTCTTTGAATTTTATATAATTTTATATTTTTCTTATTTTTTAAAAAATATATAATTTTTTAGAATTTCTTCCTATATCTTTATTTCCCCATTTTCCTGATTTTAATTTATTTCGAGAAAATATGAATTAGGTGACACCATCGTTAACAGTTGGGGCAAACTAATATATGGTTGGAAACTTCAAGTACCCAAAAAATAGGTACCAAAGTGATAAATGGGTGTAATTTGAGGGGTGATGGTGGCAAATATTACATTAACTCTACTCAATAAATAAATAATGATATTATCAGTGTTTAGTCGGATAAAATGATAATAACGAATATGCAAGGAATAAGTACAAATTTACATTATTTACTCTGAGTTAAATAAATTATATTTTATTTATATTTTTAAATGAATATTTTACTTATACTTTTTAAAAATTTTTTTATACAAACCTAAATTAATCATATTCAATAATAAATTAAATAAGATCAATATCAATATCAATATTTTGAACAAAATAATAGTATTGTAATGATAAAAATATTTTTTAAAAAACTATAACTATATAAAGTATTATAAAAATAATTATTTAATTAAACAACTATTTTACTTATATGTATTAAATTTATAAATAATTTATAATTATAATTAACATAACTTTCCCCATCTTTTTATCGATTACTGGATATAATTAAAATTTATTTTTAATTATTATTTATTTAACTTATAATTACAATATCTTTTCGTGAAGAAAAAAAAGACAAATACTGTAGATCATTAATCAAACTCAAAAGAAACAAGAAAAAAAATCATAAATTAAACAATAAGAATATAAAATCAATACATCATTATACTATGTATATAACAATCCATTATTCAATAAATCCAAAAAAATATCATGTTTTAATTTTAATTTTTATTGGTCTAATTTTAGATAGGTCCTTAAACTTCAAATTATTCCAATTGGGTGTTTAAAATATTAGCAACTTAACCACGAGAGTTAGGTGAGATGGCAAAAGTTTCTCTTACCTTAACCAGTGGTCAAGGGTTTAATCCTCGCCCTGGGTATGAAGCAATTTTAAAACTCGTGACTAACATCTATGCCCTTAACGGGTCTACAGAATACGGAGGATTAATGACTAGACACGTTTCGATTGGTACCTTGAGAAATAATATATATATTAGCAACTTAACATTAATTTGACATTAAATATTGGTTCAAATTTGACATGAAACATATTTAAAATACGTAAATGACTGCTTGGAGTTAATTTATTGGTTTGACATAACATAACCTATAGTAATTCAATGGGATTAGAACATCCCATTGCCTAGTTGATTTAATTGCTAGGTTATCTAAGTCCACACTTGCAGTTATTGCTCAAGGCTTTTTCATAATAAGAAAAAGGAAAATGTTGATCATATTGTTAAGATAAAATTGAATTAATTAAGGCAAAGTGTAAAAATGGAGTTGTAACTACTTGATTTTAGCGATGATAGAAATAGTGGTTTCGTGATCACTTATAATATTAATGTTTGGAGTAATTAGTAAAGTAGTAATAAAATTTAATATAAAAGATTTAAAGTCTAAATGGTAAAATAGATCAAAATGAGCTAATTTGAAAAAGGTGCAAAAGATTGTGCTTATTGTCAAATGAACTAAATAGAATAAATTAATGAAATAGTGGATTTGCATGTCAATTTTTCCAAAGATCACGTTAGTGGAGTTTGGTGGGAATAAAGTGTTATAAAATTTAATACTTTAATTGGTAAAATAGTAAATAACTAATAAAAGAAAATAAGTACTTAAAAAACAAAAAAACAAAGTACCATCTCTTTCATTTCTCTCCACCATCGAAATTCACCATTAAAATAGGGAAAAGGACACTTCATGCTACTTTGTGGTTGAATCATCTTGCATTTAATTATTTTTAAGTTTATTTTTAATGATTCTTGTGTTTTTAAGCTTGTTATAGTCTAATCTACTTAACCCGGGGATTAGATTGTAAAATGGTGAAAGATTTAGGGAGTTGTCATCAATGAATCCATGTATTTTTAGAAGATTGTGGATTGGATAATGAACTTAAATGGTTGTTGAGCATAATGTATTAGTTAGATTTTAGTAAAATCAAGATAGGTAGTAAAGTGCTAAATTAGTAGATTCTATGTACATTTTTATAGAATAAGTAACTATGTGGGTTGTTGAGGTTAAGGGAGAAATTCGGTCATGTCAAAATGGTTGAAGAAATTATTAAGTTCAAGTTAAAGTATTAGGGACTAATTTGCTAAATGTTTAAAATACTAGGGGCAAATCTATAATTTTATTTAAATTATGAAATAAGAATGAAATGGAAAATTGAGTTATATTTTGGTTGTTTACTTAGTTAAATCATATTTTAGATCAAGAAAAGAATCAGCCAAACTTAGACTGAGGAAAAGCTAAGGTCGTGGATTTATCATCAACTCCGTTTCTACGACCATAGGAATCAAGGTAAGTTCGTATGAATTACATATAATTGAATATATATCTATGTATTATTTAGATATTGTTTATTGGTAATTGTTACATACAAATACAAATTGAGAAGTAATGCGAAGATGCTTGTACTTTTGATGGTAAAAATTCGCGTTTGAACCTGGAGAATACTTAGGATACAAATGACATGTCATTAAGAAGTATATGTATCGGGTGTTGATCCTGGAGGTCCTACCAATGGCTGAGATCCAACATGTGTTGTGGATTCTCTACAGCTCGTGTAAACAGCATTGAGTAGCTACCATCCCGACTCATAGCTCGTGTGAGCAGTCCTATTTCACAGCTCGTGTGAGCACTATTGAAAAGGAAAAGGAAAGGTTATAATTACATGGAATGGTATTCCGAGTATTCGATGTTATTTGAAAAGGTTCAACGAGTATGAAATGTATCATGGAAAGGAATTATATTGATGCTATGACTAGTTAATTCAAGGTAAAGAAAAGGGTAGTTTATTTACTTATCTTATGACAAAGGGCATTATCTTGATAGATTATGTCATCTCTTATTTCTAATGAAAGTGAACTGTGATGGTTAGGAATATCAATTGATTATATAAATTTGCAAGCATGTCTGATTATTAAATTGTGAGGATCTTGGTAAGTAAATTTCCTCAAATATGAACTTACTAAGCATGAAATGCTTATGTTGTTTTTCCTTAAATTTGTAGATCATCGGAAGCTCATCGGTTTTGGACATCGTCGGAGATATATCACACTATCCAACAACCATTTTGGTAGCTTTTGTAATCTTTTAATCTTGGTTATAAATGGCATGTATAGGTGGTTGTTTTGTTGTGTAAAGAAGAATGGATTTAAACTTGTGAATGTTGGTCTATCCATGCTTTTGTGTACATATTTGGTTAGATTTGTAGTACTTTAGTATGGTATGCACTTTGTCTCACTTTTGTGAGTATATACATAAGTAGTTTATTCAAGATAAAATTAGTTATTAGTATGTGAGAAGGTGTTTTAAATGGTGTTTTTAGTCATGGAATTGCATGTATAATTGTGGTGTCTTGTTAGCCAAGGTTTAGCTTTGATTTGGCTTGTGTTAAGGATCATTTGGTAGGCACATGGCCTGCACACGGGCTTACACATGACCGTGTGCCACACACGATCACCCCACACGATTATGTGCATTTTACAATTTAGGTCTAGTTGGCACACGGGCTAGGACACGGTCGTGTGAGCCTATTTTGAACATACACACGGGCTGACACACGATCGTGTGCCCCTATTTCTCAAATTTTCTAACTTTTTCTTAAACTTTTTGATTTGTTTCAAATTAGTCCTAAATTGATTCTAAGCTATTTTTAAGGCCTCAAAAGCACGATTTAAGTTCAAATGTATAAGTTTGTTATAAAATATGTGAATATATGATTAAAATTGAATTATTACGGAAATATGAGATTAAATGTTTGATTTGTCTAATAATGCTCCTTAATCCGGTGACGAAGACGGGTTAAGGGTGTACAGGAGTCATCATTCAAATAGGTCCTTCTCCTAGTTGCCATAAGCTAATTAGGTTAGCCAAATTCTTTTAACAAAAAGTAAAAGATTTCATGGCATCCCTTAAAACATTACAAATTCCTTTGTAAGTATTAAAATGGCATTAGTTGGTACAATATTGGTATCGATCGGTACGTATTGTTTTGGTTTTTAACGGTACCAAATAGTTTATGTTCCATTCAATCAAAATTTTGTTGTATTTGGTTATTTCAATGTGTTTCGACTTATTTTGATCAATATTAGCTTGTACTACTTGGTATAAAATTTTGGTTAAAGGGTCCTTAAAGCTCTTGAATGTTAAAATTTCAATCAATTAAACCCATCACCCAGTAAAGTTAACGGTCAACCATGAAACAGAAACAATTGCCACTATGGGCGGTTGTTTTCACCACGTGGCATGTCAAATTGTACCACGTGACGAAATATGGTGTTTTAAATATAAAACGATTAAAAATATAGAAAATCATAAAAATATTTAAAAAATTACAAAAGTTATAAAATTATATAAAAGTGAACAAAATTATAAAAATTAGTATAAATATAACATTTATAGTACTGAACAAGTGAATGAAATTAAGTAATTTTCATTGATTGGTATATTTAGATTAATTATGATTATATTTATAGGAATAAAATGTTCCAAAATTACAAAAGAAACATAATCTTTTCTATTTTTTGTTTTGGTAAATAAAAGAAGAAACCCCTATATATTAGGAGTGAACATCAAGAATAATACCATCAGATTGAGCCAAAGTTCGATCATCTTCCAGTAATCGTGACACATGTGACGGTGAGATATGAACTGCTTGCAATTTATTCAAAAGACCTGCTGCTGTCTTTGCTAAAAGGTCTGCAACTCTATTAATCTCCCATAAAACATGGCGGAATTTCAGATCACAACAAATAACAAAACAATTTTTATATTATATTAACAGACATAACATCTATGTTTAATTAAATATGTATTTAAGATAGGATAACATATATGTTTAATATACTCATACTTTGGACTGCTGGATTGAGTTTGGGAGTAAAATAATCACATCACTCATTGGTAAAGCATGAATGTGATTATGATATGTTTTTTTTAAGTATAATTATGTTGGAGTTGATTTTTTTTATTAGTGTAATACTCTTAATTTGTTTCTGTCCCCGGATTAAAGCTACGAAGTATCACAACAAATAACAACATAAAATCTTTTAGATGTTAATAAAATATTGACTCATTTATCGTAATTATGGTCTATTTATGATATTTAATTTTGATTTTTGAATTGTTTTAAGATATTAAATTGAACTCTGAACTGTTTTAATTTATTAATCGTCGCAACATCCCGTAACCTTAATCTGGTGACGAAGACGAATTAAGGGTGTTACAATTAGAATACTTTTATAAATGATTATATAATATTTAATCATGTATATATTTTTGGTATATATTTTTAATAATTTAATAACTTAAACAACCCCACACTTTATTATTATATATGTAAAATGTAAATAGAAGCTACATCCATATTTCATGAAATAACATCATAGAGAATGTGATAGTAGAATTTATTCTCAGTAATATATGTGACACTAATTAGGAATCGAACTGTCTTCAATAGCTAGATGGAGGTGGAGATGGAGACACGAAAGGAATGGAAGGTAAGCTGCTGCTGGGAAGTGGTGGAAGAACAGTGATAGGCTTAAGCTAAGATGGTGGGGTTGTTGGTAGCTTTGGATTGGGACTGGGATTGAAGGCAATGGAGGTGTGTTGGGCGAGCTAGGAAGTGGTGGAAGAACAGTGGTAGGATTAAGCTAAGATGGTGGGGTTGTTGGTAGCTTTGGGATTCAAGGAAGTGCTGGAAGAAGTGGTGGAGTTGGTGGTAGCTTTGGGATTGGGACTGGGATTGGGATTGAAGGCAATGGAGGTGTGTTGGGCGAGCTGGGAAGTGGTGGAAGAAGTGGTGGAGTTGGTGGTAGCTTTGGGATTGGGATTGAAGGCAATGGAGGTGTGTTGGGCGAGCTGGGAAGTGGTGGAAGAAGTGGTGGAGTTGGTGGTAGCTTTGGGATTGGGACTGGGATTGGGATCGAAGGCAATGGAGGTGTGTTGGGCGAGCTGGGAAGTGGTGGAAGAAGTGGTGGAGTTGGTGGTAGCTTTGGGATTGGGACTGGGATTGGGATCGAAGGCAATGGAGGTGTGTTGGGCGAGCTGGGAAGTGGTGGTAGAAGTGGTGGAGTTGGTGGTAGCTTTGGGATTGGGACTGGGATTGGGATCGAAGGCAATGGAGGTGTGTTGGGCGAGCTGGGAAGTGGTGGAAGAAGTGGTGGAGTTGGTGGTAGCTTTGGGATTGGGACTGGGATTGGGATCGAAGGCAATGGAGGTGTGTTGGGCGAGCTGGGAAGTGGTGGAGTTGGTGGTAGCTTTGGGATTGGGACTGGGATCGGGATTGAAGGCAATGGAGGTGTGTTGGGCGAGCTGGGAAGTGGTGGAAGAAGTGGTGGAGTTGGTGGTAGCTTTGGGATTGGGACTGGGATTGGGATCGAAGGCAATGGAGGTGTGTTGGGCGAGCTGGGAAGTGGTGGAAGAAGTGGTGGAGTTGGTGGTAGCTTTGGGATTGGGACTGGGATTGGGATCGAAGGCAATGGAGGTGTGTTGGGCGAGTTGGGAAGTGGTGGTAGAAGTGGTGGAGTTGGTGGTAGCTTTGGGATTGGGACTGGGATTGGGATCGAAGGCAATGGAGGTGTGTTGGGTGAGCTGGGAAGTGGTGGAAGAAGTGGTGGAGTTGGTGGTAGCTTTGGGATTGGGATTGAAGGCAATGGAGGTGTGTTGGGCGAGCTGGGAGGTGGTGGAGTTGGTGGTAGCTTTGGGATTGAGATTGAAGGCAATGGAGGTATGCTGGGCAATCCCGGAATTGTTGGTAGGTTTGGGATTGAAGGCAATGGAGGTATGCTGGGCAATCCGGGAGGTATGCTGGGCAATCCCGGAATTGTTGGTAGGTTTGGGATTGAAGGCAATGGAGGTATGCTGGGCAATCCGGGAATTGTTGGGAGGTTTGGGATTGAAGGCAATGGAAGTGGTGGAAGAGTAGGGATAATAGGGTTAGGAAATAGTGGTGAAAGTATAGGAATAAAATGGACTTGCTGAAGGTTTCGAGCTGCTAGGCTAACCTCCATGCTTGAAAAACCCAACAAAATGAAGCAAGCTAATAAGAGGAAAACGTTGGAAGCTGCCATGTTTTGGTTTGGAGAGATGAACTAAAGATTGAAGAGTTGAGTTGAGTTGAGGAAAGCAGGATTGCTTTTCGGGTATTTATAGCCACATTTTAAGGACTTTTTTAATTATTTGTGTCAGATATTATTCCCCAACTTACTTTACTACTTTCATCCTTAAACTTAAAAAAAAAAAAATCTATTTATTGGCTTAATAATTAGGGTATTTATCGTCTCAAATTTAACTTAGATTCAAGTTGTGCTAGTCGTATTTATTGTTCGGATTATGATTTTTTATAATAATTCACCAAAAAAAAAAATTCTAAATTGATCTTTACATTTCCATTTGTGTAATGTTAATTAAAAAAATTAAATGCTTTTAAGTGTGAAGCATATCTTTTTATTTTCGTTTGCCTGTTAAAAATTTTAATTTTTTTGTATAGTGAGTGTAGGTATATTTTTATCGTGAGCCGTGTGTAAGTATTAATTCTTTCATTACATTGTACTAAAAAATATGTAAATTAAGTGGATCAAATTTAAATATGAGATAAATATATATTTTGATATTTAAACTCAATTTTAGGGTTAAATTGATATTTAAGATTTTTATCCAATTAATTACGTAAATTTATTGTCAAAAATATTTTTATAGTCTAATCAAGTGCTTCAACTTGACTTTCAACTATTTACCCCATAGAGCTACTATGGTAAGTTGGATTAAATTAATGATAGAACAAAAGTAATGGAATGGGATTAGACCTGTTCATGAGTCGGGTTACTCATTCAAGCTCAAATATCTGTTTGAAATTTTGGAAGATTTGGGTAAATATATTAGGTTCGAAAAATGAGTTTTGACAAAAAAAATTAGGTCCATTTAAAATTTGGGTTCGAGCCCAACCTGACCCGACTCATTTTTTAAGTTTATAATACTTTATATTATGTTATTTTTATATATTATGTAATTAGAATACATTAAAAAATAAACCTATATTAAATATATAATAGTATTCTAATGTAAATATTAAAATAATGTTAACATGATTATATAAAAAAATTTAAATAAATAAAAAATATATAAAATTATTAAATATTAAAACAATAATATATATATTAAAACTATAATATAATATAAATATTTTTAAAAAAAATTAAAAAAGAATGTGGACGGACCTAAAATGAACTTAAGTTAATTTATTGCAAATATGAGCAGATTTTGATAAAATTTTAAACACATATTTTAAATTGGACCAAGTTTGAGCAAATATAATATATGCTAATATCATACTTATGCTCAACTTGAACCTAACCCAACTTGATCGATAAGCACCTCTAAATGAGATTAGGACAAAGTGGTGGGTTATGTAATATTAATTATAAGTAAAGTCACCTCTAGAGAGACGAGACCACTGGGTTTCTTACCCAAGCCATACGTTTGCTTTAGTATAATGGAAATAGAATGATACAAGCATGGTTATATCTAGGAATCAATCGTCATTAGGTAATAAATTCAAAAAATTGAAAAAGCAAAAAAATCTCAATTTTTTTAAAAATCCAAAAAATTATATAAAATTCTAAATAAATTTTAGAAATATTTTTTAAAAAACAAAAAATTGTCAAACAAATTTAGATAAATCTCAAAAAAAAATTAACAAATCAGAAAAAAACATATGAAAAGTTATATAAAATTTCTAAAAAATAAAAAAATACTTTTAAATATTTAAAAAATCACAAATTTTTATTTAAAAATAATTTTCAATAGTTAAAAAAGGAAAACATGGAAATACAAAAGAATATCAACAAATTCAGAAAAACATCAAAAAAAATTTTAAAAAATAAAAAATATGGAAAGCTTTAAATATTTTCCAAAAATATAGAAATTTCCAGAAAATTAGTTATGTAACTTTCCAATATTATTTAATTTCTTTGATTTTGATATAATTTTATATTTTTTCTTTTTTTAAAAAAATTGATATTTTTTTAGAATTTCTTCCTATATCTTTATTTCCCCATTTTCCTGATTTTTTAAAATTTATTTCGAGAAAATATGAACTAGGTGACGGCATCGTTAACAGTTGGGGCAAAATAATATATGGTTGGAAACTTCAAGTACCAAACTGATAAAAAAAACAGGTACTAAAGTGATAAATGGGTGTAATTTGAGGGGTGGTGGTGGCAAATATTATATTAACTCAATATATAAATAGTTATATTATTTTAACTCAATACATTAACTCAGGGTAAAATGATAATAACGAATATGCAAGAAATAAGTACAAATTGACATTATTTACCCTAAGCTAAATTTTATTTATATTTTAAATGAATATTTTTAATAAGATTTTTATACAAACCTAAACTAATCATATTCAATAATAAATTAAATAATATCAACATTTTGGACAAAATATTAGTTAAATCTCAAATATAAAATATTTCTCAATAAACATCACAAATACAGTAGACCATTAATCAAACTCAAAGGAAACAAGAAACAAAAATCATAAATTAAACAATAAGTATATAAAAATCAATAGATCATCTATTATTCAATAAATCCAAAAAAAAATATATCATATTTATATTTTAATTTTTATTGGTCTAATTTTAGATAGATCCTTAAACTTCAAATTATTCTAATTGAGTGCTTAATATATTAGCAACTTAATCACGGGAGTTAGATGAGATGACAAGAGTTTCTCTTACCTTAACCAGTGGTCGAGGGTTCAATCCTCGTCCTGGGTATGGAGTAACTTTAAAACTCGCAGTCAATATCTACCTCTTAACAGACCAACAGAGTGCGAAAGATTAATTACTGGACACTCTTTGATTGGCACATTGAGAAATAATATATATATAATTAGCAACTTAACATTAATTTAACATTAAATATTGGTCCAAATTTAACATGAAACATATTTAAAATACATAAATGACTACTTGGGATTAGAACATCCCATTACCTAGTTGATTTAATTGCTAGGTTATCTAAGTCCACACTTACAGTAATTGCTCAATGCATTTGTTTAATAAAACCCTAAATTTTTCATAATAAGAAAAAGGAAAAAATTGATCATATTGTTAAATTAAAATTGAACTAATTAAGTCAAAGTGTAAAAATGGAATCATCATTCAATTTGGTCCTTCTTCTAGTTGCCATAAGCTAATTAGGTAAGCCAAATTCTTTTAACAAAAAGTAAAAGATTTCATGACATCCCTTAAAACATTACAAATTCTTAAGTATTAAAATGGCATTAGTTGGTACAATACTGGTACTCATCAGTATGTATTGTTTCGGTTTTTAACGGTATCAAATAGTTTATATTTCGTTCAATCAAAATTTTGTTTATTTCAGTGTGTTTCGACCTATTTTGATCAATATTAACTTGTACTACTTGGTATAAAATTTTGGTTAAAGGATCCTTAAAACCCTTGAACGTTAAAATTTCAATCAACTAGACCCATCACCCATTAAAATTAACAATCAACCATGAAAGAGCAAAATATTTAAAAATATAAAAGTGAACAAAATATGGTGAAATATGGTATTTTAAATTTAAAAAAATTAAAATATAAAAAATCATAAAAATATTTAAAAATTACTAAAGTTATAGAATTATATAAAAGTGAACAAAACTATAAAAAATAGTATAAATGATACAAAAACTATATAAATTATTAAAAACTTGTAAAAAAAATTAAAATTTTCTTTAAAAAATTAAATATATATAAGTTAAAAAAGATAAAAAGAAAATGTAAAAAAAAAAATTAAAACTAGTTTTCTTACTCGACGATGCACAAATCTGACCGCATTTTTATAAAGAAAAACTTGGTTGAGATTTTAAATTTTGTATAAATTAAAACGTATAAATACAATAAATATAACATGTATAGTACCGAACAAGTGAATGAAATTAAGTAATTGTGATTGATTGGTATATTTAGATTAATTATGATTATATTTATAGGAATAAAATGTTCCAAAACCACAAAAGAAGCATAATCTTTTCCAAAATTTATACAATTAATTTTTATTATTTCATCATTGACTTTATTATATTAAAAGACACAACATCTATGTTTAATTAAATATATATTCAAGATAGGATAATATCATATATATATATATATATATATATGTGTGTGTGTGTGCAAGAAATTAAAATATATAATGAAAGTCTAATTGAATAAGAAAAATCATGCATTTAAATTTACATTAATAGAAGCCGTTTTAAAATAAAAGTAAATAATTTATTTTTATTTTTTTGGTGAAAATAAAACAACACAAATACATTAAGCTAAGCCACCATGTGCTAAAAGGTCAATAATCTTATCTGCGTGTAATCCTACTTCCAGTTGCTTAGGTACATCCCCAAATACTTGTACTTCAAATACCACTTGGTTCTCTTCCTTGGAACATGTCTAATACTCCATTGGTCCATATTCTTTAGTGGTCCGATTTGTCCTTCTCAATAATCGTGAGAAAGAATCTGTCAAATGTTTATCTTAGAGGACATTAATCACCTCTAAACTATCAATATGAATTAAGATCTTGTTGAACCTCTGTATTTCAAGAAGAATCAAACCATCAATGACACCCCAAAGCTCGCCGTGAAATAGTTGGATTTTGGTTTAGTTATGGGATTAAATTGAATGTTCAATTAAGGACTAAATTAACAATTAATCCTTTTTAAGAATTTAAAGAACGAATTAGATAAGTTAGACATAAAAGTAAAAGAGTAAAAAGAAATAAAACTAAAAGAAATTAAATAAAAAAAGAAAGCAATGTGTTTATTTTTAATAGTTTAGATTAATCCTACTAAGATAGCTAACATTGAACTAAAACTTCAAAAAACAGTTAAAGGTCATAGGGATGCTTAATATAGATCTTCAATTGATCTCTTGGGTTCACGCAACATAGAAGCAGAGATCAAATCTTCTATTACCCATTTTGGTCGTATAATACGCACATGCTATGATATTACTCTCACTTTCCTTGAAGTGTATGTCTTTATAAAAAAATCAATACCATACAGGTGATAGTTCAAATACACTTAGTATCTAACTCGAGCCCACAATTGTACTTTCTTAATAGATTCAACAACAAGACTTCCACCCGGAATAAAAGATAGATAAAGTGAAATATGGGATCTTATATTCACTTTCGAACATATTTTCACCACTATATGATCTCATGCATCTTGATCTATTATCAAGACAATTCCATTTTAAACTTGAGCTCTCATTAAAACTCATCGTTTTAAAGCTTAAAACTTATTAAAACTAATATCTCTTGTATAGTTGGATTCAAAGATAATCCAATCCAAACTCCCTTCTTTTTATGGTTTTCCGCCTATTTAGGTGAACTAGCTCCTTAGCACTACCACCTTCTCCTCCTATCTCTTCCCTTGCTGTTACTATTAACACATGTATATATAATATATAATATTTTTACCAAAATAATATATAATTTATTAGAAAACCAAAATAATACCAACTACCTTTATTAAAATATTATGATTTTAAAATTTAAAACAAAGTGGGAAATGCTTATTTGGTTCAAAAGCTATTTACTATTTGTTTTAGTTCATAATAACAGTGAATTTCAGCTGGGGATCGAAGGCAATTGCTATGGTATGAGGCCATGGTCCTGACATGTATCACACTGTCCATTAGCTTGGAATTATGATATGGACCCATTCTCCACCCTAAATTTAATAATTTCGAATAATTTCAAATATGATACAATTATATAAAGTAATTAAAATACTATAGGATCATGAATGTATCAAAATATATTGATGTTGCAGATAAGCATTTTACATAGTTGCTAAAATCTGAGATTTTGAGCTTCCAAGGTCCGCGTTTAAGTTTTATTATTTACAATTACAATGGGCAAGTCTTTTATCTATTTCTGTGCACGTTTTGTATGGTTTTGTCAGCTCTTGTTGAATTAATTCAATTTTTATCAGGTTTTTTTATCCGTTCTACATTATATTTTACGTTATGGTTAATCCAACATATATATTTATACCTATCTTGTAATAATACTGTCATATATTTATACATGTCTTGATTTGTAATTATATTGTCTTGTGAACGTTTAAACAAAACGTTAACCGTGGAATTTGTAACTAAAAACAGTTAACTTTTGTCACAGTAGCCGTTTAAGTCTTAGTTCAATTGGTATTGATATTGTTGCCAGTGTTCGAGTGCGCTGAAACGCATTATCTTCTTAGTTAAAGATTGGAGAGAGGCTATGAATAGTTTTAAGTATTATATTCTATCAAAAAGAGAGATATATTATAGTAGAAGAGTAAAATGATCAAGCTATGTTAAATCAACAATACATGCAAAATCATTAAAGTAAAATACATAACATAAGCTTCATTAAAACATAAATCAAGCCAAGTGATGTTAACATTAGATCCGACATTTAACATTAATTTCACTAGAACATATATTGTAACATAAACTATTACCATTAAGAATCTCTATAAATGCAAAGAGATTCACCATTGGTGCATGGAGGAATGTACACACACATTTCCCACTCACCATCTTTTTTATTAACTATATAATTACGATATACCAGGAAATTACTGCATGATGATGGCACATGCATGGTGCACCAGTGTCATATGGTTCAAGGCTTAGTGCCTGAGCCAGACTGAGTAAACATGGACTTCGGCCATTCAGGCATTTTACCCCACTCAGGGTACTCTGCCTTTTTCTCAGGTTTCTTCTCCTCTTCCTTTTCATGCTTTGGGAACTCTGGTATTTTTGGTAACTCATGTTTATGTTCCTTACCCTCTTCTTGTTTTTCCTTGTACTCGGGTATTTCCGGATATTCGACTTCGTGTTTCTCGTGCTGTTTAGGCTTTTCCAATTTGGGGAACTTGGGTTTCTCTTTCTCGTACTCTTCGTGCTCCTTCGATTCGTGTGACTCGTGGTACTCTTCATGTTGTTTGCAGGGCTTTTGTTTTTCCTCCTTGTGCATTTCAGGCTTCTCATGTTTTGGGTACTCTTCGTGATACTTTGGCTGTTCATATTCCGGCTGTTCGTATTCGGACTCCTCGTGCTTTTCGAATTTTGAAGCCAATAATGGCAGCTCCGGGGAGGTTGTTTGTGTCTCGAATAAACGTCGAGCTGCAGCCGAGACGGTGTGGCTACCGATCATTAGTGAGACACTAATGAGTAAAAGGTGGAAAAGGAAGAAAGGGTGACGAATGGTATGAGCCATGGTTAACCAAGTAGAAAGCAAAGAATGTTGAGTGTAATTGTGTGGGGATTGTTGTGAATGTGTAAAAAGCCATTTATAGGAGAGGATGAGAGATGGTTTGGTGGGATTTGGCTCCACGTTGTTTGTACCAACTTCTCATCTACATACTTGACTTATGGTGGGATCATGTTAAGAAGGTGCTCAATCTATATCAAATATTTTTACGTAAATATATATATATAATCTTAAAAAGTGTTATAAAAATTAAGTATATATGTATTCAACATTTTCTTTATTTGGATAATAGTTTGCGAGAACATCTGATTCAAGTAATGAAAGATTACTTCTCATAATAAGATTATGAGACTGTAAAATTACAAGTGGGATGTTCTGTATGTTATATTACGTTATTTGGTTCATTTGGTTAAACTTTTTGTGTACGGTTAACTGAACTTAATATCACCTAAAAGTAGATTTTTACTAAATTGTCTTTGTTATAAAATTTGTACTCTTAATGGTTCTTAGTCTCAATTGATAATGAATTATGATAAATTATGTATTAATAAGTAAATATACGATGTTGACATAAATTATAAATCATAGTTAAAATAATTAGAGAAAAGTGATTGTATCACCAATCATAATTAATATACTAATAAATAAATATAATAATTTTAATTTTAAAGTATAACATGAGTTGTTTCAATATTAAGAAAAAATATTTTTAATTAAATTTAAATCTTATTGGAGAAAAATAGAGTAAATTAATTAAAATAATAAAAATAAATTAATTCAAGATTTAATATTATGCTTGTAATTTAAGATGAATTACATTTTATATTATTATTATTTTGTTACTATTTGTACGAGATTATAGTATGGGATGCTCATAATATTAAGAATTTAAATAACATAATTTTATTTTAAAATATAATATTACATTTCGTAATATAAAATTCGATGAACCAAACACCACATTAGTGTTATTTAATTTGTGTGACCAGCCCACCTTGTTTTAATTTCTTTTTAACATTATTCTGTGAGCAGTTGAACTAAACAAAGTGCCTTTATCCATTATAGGCAAAAATTGGCTCATTGAAGGCAGCTCAAACTTTGATCACTCTTGGGTAGACCAGCCAACTGCTTGCAAAAAGCATAATGCTATATGCTTTACGTCTCTCCCCACTTTCACATTCACCAAAGTTTTATTCTTCTTTAAAAATGTTCATGGATTTTGAACTTTGTGTTAGGCTCAGTTTTTAGGCCCAGTCAGAGTCAAATCAGCAGAGTTGGATGAAGCATACCAAACTCGGTCCAAATTCTCATAGATGAACCATATGAACAAGCCACTATATTGAATCCCAAGATAATATATAGAAGTTGCTGTAGGATCAACAATTGTTAGATGTAATGGTATGACATATTGCACTTGAAAAAAGAAAATATATTTGAAGGCATCATATCAGTAGGATGGACAGTCATAAACCTTAAACATGAACTGTAAAACGGATATAAATTATACCAAAAAAACGGATATTCTCATTCTGATATGCCATGGAAAAGTTATTATCTAATGCTATGAACCATATGTATTGAACCCCAGATAATATATAGAAGAAGTTGCTTTAAGACCAACAATTGTTAGATATAATGGTATGATTATATTGCACTTTTAAAGAGAAAATATAGTTAAAGACACCACATTAATAGGATGGACAACCATAAACCTTATACATGACTGTAAAACAGATATAAAGCATACCCTAAAAAAGTTGCTTTGGAGAGCACTGTATCAGATATTCTCATTCTGATATGCCATGGAAAAGTTATTATCTGATGCCACAATTCAACCCATAACATCCATAATTCCCATGGATGAACCATATCAACAAGCCACTATATTGAATCCCAGATAATATATCGAAGAACGATTGTTAGATGTAATGGTATGGCATACTGCACTTTTAAAGAGAATATATACTTGAAGACACCACATTAGTAGGATGGACAGCTAAACTTTAAACATGAACCATAAAATGGATATAAAGCATATACAAAAAAAAGTTGCATTGGGGAGCACTGTATCAGATATTCTCATTCTGATATGCCATGGAAAAGTTATTATCTGATGCTACAATTTAACCCATAACATCCATAAAAATTCTTTCTTCTTATACAAAGGAGTCCATAATTTAGGATCGGAGGAAGGGTTACAAATGTTGAGATTGAAACCTTAGACCTACGGGATGAACTGAGACAACTCCGGACATAATGGAACACCTAATCAAACAAATTGATATAAAGTTGAAAATTGCTATCAAATGAATTAGAATTACAACATACAAAATCAATTTTCCAACACCAGGTCCCCTATATTCTTTTCAACATCCTTTTCAACCACAGATACAGAAGCAAACATATTATTACAACTAAGTAGTTATTCCTTAATATCACAAGGAATAAACATTATTAGATCGCATTGACACTTAACACTTACGAATTAAGTAAACTGTGAACAGAACAGCGAACGCGGAAGCGACAGATAAAAAAGATAAGATAGATCGAGAAGGTTAGCACCAAAATAATCGGTCCTTCACTACGACTCTGTTTTTCCCATTCATGATGCTTCCCTTGTAATCCAATGTCCATTTCTCGAAAGTACAGTTGACAAAGTCATAGTAGCCACCATGCAGAGAAAGCATCCCTTTCTTCACCTTTTCTTCTATCCATGGATAAGTAAGCAGGTTCAACAGTGAATTGTTGATTGATTCCTGAAAAAGAATATCATCAAATTCATCATTCTATTTTACTTTTTGAGCTACTTCACCCTTTCTGGCAAAAATGAAATGCATAAGCAGAATATTTGTGTTGGACCAAACACAATCAAACTAAAAGGGAATGAGAGTACCTTCTCGCAGTGTGTGCATTGCTGGTCAAAACTGAGGTTTGAAGCAGCAGCCTTTGTACTTAGTTTTGCGTTCTTTCCGACAATAACCCAACTCCGGATAAAGCTACATAAACAAGAGAGTTTATCTAAGTAAGCAGTGCATACGGAATTAATAGCCCTTGTCAGAAGATGCTAATGGTAGATTAGATTAGATAGCTAAAAACAAGTTGATTTTCTAACTAAACCTTGAATCCGCTTTATCTTGCATACTCATGAGGGCACGAATGCCACCACAGCAGCTATGACCAATGATGAAAACGTTTTCAACCTGCGAAAGTAACATCATCATTAAAAGTTCGAGAGGTTGCATAACACGGATATTATAAAGATTAAAGACTTACTTCAAGTGAATTGACAGCAAATTCCAATGCAGCATTAGTTTCCGACGGGCCACTCTGCACAAACAGAAAGGAAAGGAAAGTGAATAGAATTTACAATATCAATTCCTAAGAGCAAAACTAAACCTAAGTGAAATAAAAGCACAGCAATATATACCTCATATGTTGGCACCATATTTGCAACATTGCGAACCATGAAGGCTTCTCCTGGTTCAAATCCCAAAATGGTTGAAGGGCATACCCTTGAATCTGCACAAGCAATCACCATAAACTGTTCTAGAAATGGTTAGCATAAATATCACTGTATCTCACAAGCAATCACTGCATGATAACATAGGTCATAGCAAAAAAAAAAAACAACTATAATGAAACATTGGAAGGAACATCATTACTTTAGGAGCTTGACCCTTGGCAAGTGCTTGATAGCGTTCCAAGTTTTCCCTGCTCAAACATAAAAATGGATCAAATGACAAGACCACTTCTAATTCAAAGCTAAAACAACTCAGTCCAGATTTTGCAGCTTACATATATTTATGGCTTTTGAAACTGAGGAACCCATTTTTCAACTTGTCAAACAAATCACAACCACTTTCCATTTCCATTATGCTCTTTTGTTCATCACCTTTACGCTCCCGTGTTAGCGCTGGAGGCTCTGCTGAAGCCATCAGTTTCACACCTGTGTTGCTCCTAACAAATGTCAAAGGAAAGACATTTGTGGCAGCGTAAAATGGATTTATCAGTCAAACTGAATCCAATAAACAATATTTGCAGGTGAGTTAAAACCAAATTGGAAATCAGCTTATCTCTTAAGGGTCAACCCAGAAACACTTGCATTGTAGTCGTAATCTTAAATTGTATAACTTCTCCTATAACAAATCATCAAACAAGAAGAATCAGAGCTTAAAAGCAAACTCAAACAAGATCTTAGTGAATCCCCACTAACTTAACTTAATAACCACAACCTTAATTCCCAATTTTCATATCAGATCAAGCCTTATTGACGCCATAGAGCTAAACTAAACTTACAAAAATAGTCTCTGCAGTAAAATTACAATCAAATTCTTTTTACATAAAAGATAAACAATAATCCCCTTTGTTTCCTTTTATAGACATCCACATTCCAAGCGTATATTTTCAATCCAAAAATGAGTTAACAAACTATTTTATTTCCTTTTTTATAATTTCATTTTGCTAAATCAATAGTTCAACACCCTACCTGCAACAGTAGGAAAACAAGAAACATAGAAAAAAAAAACATTAAGCATTTGGAGATATACCTCTCCAGAAACCACAAGAGAATCTGAGATTTTAAAAACCGGGAAACAGAACAAAACGGTCCCTAACCTGAAAGAAGTCCAAAATCTGAACTGGGTCGGTTGAAAATCCCCACTTTGGAGCTTGGAACCAAAGATCTGCTAACAAAAGAAGCAAAACCCAGATTCAAGAACATGCAAAGTAAGCATTAAACAATAAAGAGAAGATGGGTGAAAGGGAGTATACTAGACATACCGTTGGAGTTCCACTTGATAAAGGATGCTTTGAGAGAGAAGTTGGTGCAAGAGCTGCCATTGAAATCGGATTGGATCTAAAGAGTTAAAAGATGAGAGTGCCTTTAAGGAGAAAAGAGGGGCAGCGATGAAAAGTAGTGGAAGAAATTAAGAGACGGGATAGTGAAGAATTAGGCGAGTCATTCAAAGTATAAAAACAAAGAGGTAAAGCATTGGTTTTTTAAAAAAGGTGGTTGTGTTGGTTGGATCACTGCTGTCCTAACCTCCAAGAAAGACGGAGAAAACAATGTCGAAATAAATTAATAGGTAAATTGTCCAGTTGATAATCCAACTTTTAGAGCGTTTTCATTTTAGTCATTCATACGCCAAATCATGTTCACACGTTGAGAGCATTCACTGAAACACTTGTTGTGCTTTTCTTTTTTAGCTTTTCTCTTTTTTTTTTGTCACTTGCTTCACCTACTTACTTTTATATAGCATTGATACTTTAGAGAATTCTTATCGAGATTCTCACTTTTCGAAATTTTAGATTGACTTAGGTAAACTTGAAAGGAATTTATTAGGGGTAAACTACAAAAATAGTTACTTTTGTTTGCCTCAGATTACATTTTAATCACTTATGTTTGATATCTATGTTTTAGTCACTTATATTATTATTTTCTTACGAAGTGATCACTCTTCCATTAAGTTCCGTTATCTCCCTAACGGTAATCCTACGTGGCAGTCCAACTAGATTTTAAGTGCCAACTTGGATTTCCAAATTAGATGAGAATAGATTTTTAATTAATTAAAATTTTTAAACCTAAATCTAATTTTTAATTAATTAAAATTTTTAAACTTAAATCTTAGCTAAAAAACCCTAAATTCATTTCCATACACCTCTCTTCTTCTTCTTCATCTTCATCTTCTCCCCTTTTTACTCCAACGTCTTTAATTACAAATCTATCTCAAAGCTTGAATCTTTGAAACCCATTAACCCAAAGAAACTTAACGGGAAGAAGATATTGGAACCAAAGATATTGAACCTTTCACTACAGGAAAACAGTTTTTTAGCGGCGCTTTCTAAAGCGCCGTAAAAAATGCCGCTAAAGATAACGCCGCAAAAAATAGCGGCGTTTATGCGAAAAAGCGCCGCTGAAGGCCATGTTCTTTAGCGGCGCTTTTGGGCCATGTTCTTTAGCGGCGCTTTATCCAAAAGCGCCGCTAATATAAAAGATTTTGACAGTCCTTTTTAATTCACATAGAACCCGAATTTCAGCATTTTTCCTGTAAATATAAAATCCAACCAATGCAAATCCAACCAATAACTTCAAATCTTAAAGGTAAATGATAAATGATAGAAATATACATATGATTTAAATTAATAAATCAATGAAAAATAAATTTCAAATGTAGTATATTCTTTTCAAATAAAAAAGCAAAAGTCTAAGAGGACGGATTCTGCTGAAACATTTTCATCATATTTTGAAGCTGTAGCTGCAATTCGTCATACTTTCTTGTAGTCTCTGCTTCCTTCGCTTGCCTCGCTGTTGCCTCCGCTTGCCTCGCTGCTGCCTCCACTTTAAGTTGTATGTGGAGTTCTTCATATTTTTTTTGAGACTCTGCTTCTCTCACTGCAACCTCCTCTTTAAGTTTTAGATGGAGTTCATCATATTTTTTTGAGCCTCTGCTTCTCTCGTTGCAGCCTCCTCTTTAAGTTGAGCAATTTGCTCAACTGTGCTCGCTTGTACCTGAGCCAATTGATCTTTTAACCTCTGAACTTCAGCTTGATCTTGACTCCTCGAAGGCATGTATCTCTGCGAGTTGGATCCAAAATATCGGGATGGGCTAACAAAAGATCCTTGAAATCGAACCCGACCATACTTTTCAAGACCCAAAACTTCAGTAATAACTCGGTTATCAATGTCCTCTAGATTAACCGAACTATCACTTGAAGCCATCGCTTCATACTCCGCCTTCTTATCTTTTAATTTATCCTAATAAGTCAATCAAAAAGTTAGAAACGAAATATATAATCAAACAAATGCAACATAACTTGACATTATTTGTATTATAAACGACAAATTAAACTATTATAATTAAATATGATAAATATTTAAAATAATTCAAATTTTATTAAGTTAATATACCATAATTTCTACAGCTTCAGAAGTCATAAATTTAATTTAATTTTAAGATATATAAAATTTAAATAAATTAGCGGCGCTTATGGGAAAGCGCCACTAATGCTTTACCTTTTGCGGCGCATTCAGAAAAGCGCAGCTAATGCTTTACCTTTTGCGGCGCTTTGTTTCCAAACGCCGCGAAAAGTGCCGCTAATGACCTCTTTTGCTGTAGTGTTTTAGTTAATAGGTTTTAAAGATTCAAGCTTTGAGACAAATTTATAACTAAAAATATTGGAATCAAAAGAAACTTAACGGGAAGAAGATATTGGAATCAAAGATATTGAATCTTTTGGTTAATGGGTTTTAAAGATTCAAGCTTTGAGACAGATTTGTAACTAAAGATATTGGAATCAAAAGGGAAGAAGATGAAGATGAAGAAGAGAGGCATGTGAAAATGGGTTTAAGGTTTTCTAGTTAAAATTTACGGTTTAAAAATTTTAATTAATTAAATATTTATTCTCATTCCATTTGAAAATCCAAATTGGCACTTAAAATCTAGTTAGACTGTTATGTAGGATTACCGTTAGGGAGATAATGGAACTTAACGGTAGAGTAATCGCTTCGTAACAAAATAATAACATAAGTGACTAAAACGTAACATTTCAAACATAAGTGACTAAAATGTAATTTGAGACAAATAAAAGTGACTATTTTTGTAGTTTACCATGTAATTTGCTAGACTAAAGTCCAGACCATGACACGGGCAAAACCTAAAAATTACTTAAGGAGGAAAAATGAATTATAAGTAAAATAAAATTTTTATCATTATACTAACTCGTAATTTAACAATTTTTGAAGAGATGAAATGAGAGAGTTACCATTTTAGGGCCAAGGCCCTTATTTAACCTGGCCCATTTGTTAATGGTGTTTATTCCATACCTATATTATCATTGTGTGACGATAATTTACTCTTGTCATTGGTGTGTGAGTTATAATAAAAAAAAATGTTCAATATAATTTGATTATTTTTAGTGTATGGATTAAATTCGATAAAAATGCATAGTATAGAGACTTTAGATAGAATTTTACCTAAACTATATAATGGAAAATATTAAGGGTTTCTTGAATTTAATAAATAGTAATTGCTATTTGAAATTTTGGCCCCTTTTGAGACAAATTGAATATTGAAAATGTTTTCTGTCAAAAAAATATAGAAAAAGTTTAATATTAAAAAAATTTCAAAATTATGCATCAACTTTGATTTTATATGTAATTATATATATGAACTTTATTTTAGTGTAATTATATACATGAAACTCTAATTGTGAGTCAAATATATACTTGAAACTTTAATTTTGATTTAATCATACACATTTAAATAAATAAATAAATACATCAATTTATTTTTATACTGGATAAATATAATTATTTATGTATGCAATATATAAACATAAAATAATGTTATATCAATAATCGTGTTAATAATTTACAATAATTGGATAAAATCTAAATTTCATGTATAAAATCACTCAAAATCAAAATTTATGTATACAATTGAACATTAAATCATAGTTCATATATAATTTTGAGATTTATCCCTAAACAATAAAATTTAAACGTGAGGTAAAATTTATCGAGAGTTAATTTATTTATTTTAGCATTAATGTACAATTTAATATCTGAATTATACCTCGTTCATCAATGTTTTACTTAAGAAATTTTTGTTCTCAAATTGATATATAAACAATTACGCCTTTAATCAGTTTGTCCAAAATGTTAACGGTCATGTGTCAATATTTTTAAAAAAATAAAATTAATGTGATTTTATAAATTCTGTGTGAAAATAACATTAAATAAAATTTAACTAAAAAATAGAACTTTCTCTTCAAAATTATGAACTTTCTTGGAAGCCAAACACCCTTTTGTATTTAATTGAAATCCACAATAAAATTTTACCGTATAATCCAATTCAACTAATTCCTCAAATTTTAACTAAATTTAATCGAAATCCACAATTTTGTATTTTTAAAGAAAAGAAAAGAAAATATATGGGCGATACTTACTATATACATGCCTTTCCTTTTTCATTTTAAAATAAATGGTAAGTTGTATCTAACTCTACTAATTATTGATAAATTTATATTTTGATTACTCAATTTTAAAAAATTACAAAATGGTTATTGAATTATTCAAAAAAAATTTATTTAAATCATTAGTTGTGATCGTTAAAATTGTTGTTATATGATCTTTTTTGTTTACATCAACCAAAACCTATCATTCTCGTTCTCTTTTGTAATTCAATTTTTTTTTCATAAACAATTTTGAATATCATAAATCTACAAGCCAGAATCAAAATAACTTATTCTCTAATATTGGACACTGACTGTTAGATAGACTTGGATCTAAAAGTATGTTCTTCCACTTGTATATGAATATTAATCCATCATACTGACCATTTTATAATTTTTTAAAGTTGAATGATAAAAAAATAAAATTACTAATAATTTAATGACCTTAAATGTATTTTACCCTAAATTCGATCACAATCTTTTCCACCTTTAAAAATAACAAGACAACACCTTCATGGTGTGACCAGACAAAATAAATTTAAATTTTATTAACTCAACAATATCAAGAAAGGATAAATTAGTATTTAAAATATCTCAAAATGAAAATTAATATATATGGTTCGGATTATTTGTTCAGATTTGAAGCCCTGTCCAAAATTTAAGAGGATTTAGATAAAAATATTAGGGCTGAAAATAAATTTAGGTAAAAAAATTAGACCCATTTAAAATATGAGTTGGACTGAGGTGAATTATAATACAAATATAAAATAATTATTAAGGAAATTAGATTAAATTTGTTATATAATTGAGTTTAGAACTTATTTAAAAATTTAATGAATTATTAAAATATTTACATATTATTTAGATTAAAAATATTGACGAATTACTTAATATATTTATTTTAATGATTTACTTAGTTGATATATAATTATATAAAATTATTATAGTTTGAATTGAATAAAAATTTTTAACACCTTTAAATCAAAATAATTAAAAAGCAAAATAAATAATTTAAAATGGGTATGTTGAGCAATTAATAAACAACGAATTAAAAATACATTGATAATAATATATAGTGATTAGTGGTAAACAAAACACGATTTTATTTAAAAACTCGAAAAATAATTTAAATTTTGAATTAAATAGTTCAAGTTATTTGAGTTAATCAATTTATTCGGATCAATTAGAATAAAAAATTAAAGTTTTTCGGTTTAACTTGAATATGAATTACACAATTTGAGTTATCCGAAAATCCGAAAAAGAAAAAGTAAAACTACGTTATTTTGATAAATGTTTATCTTTTTTAAAGTTAAAAGTCAAAACCATTAAATTAAAATGCAAAACTACGTTATTTTGATAAATGTTTAGTAATTAAATTAAAAGACAAAATCATTATATTGTTTATGTAGTTAAATAATATTGTACATCGTCTATTAGTTAAATAATCGGTCCATGTAAACGCAACACTGAGTATAAATAATAGGATTCGTTAACTAGACTCAAATTTTTTTAACTCGATTCGATTCGATTCGAAAAAATTCAAATTGAGTTCGGTTGCTAAAATAATATCTGTCAACTCGACTAACTCGAAATTTTTGTTACTACTCGATCGAATACTATGACAACAAAGCATGTGTTATATCATATTTAGAAAATTAGATTTTTTTTTTTTATGGGTAAAGAGGCATTTCAATGCCTTTTATTCATTGTTAAACTACTTAACTTTCAATAGTCTTTAAACAACAAGCTATGAATATAAAAACAAGGAATATCAATAATACAGATGTCAACATCCTATGTATTGCAACTTCGTGCCAACCAATCCGCATTTCATTTCCATCCCTTTGGATGAGACAGAATTTGTATTCTTCAAACCAACTGAGCGAGCGAACAATTTCCTTCACAATGGTAGCCGAAGGATTCCCTTTTAGATTGTTGGTAATACATCTCAGTGCCTCAGAGCAATCACTCTCGATGACCACTCTTGAGCACCCTCTATGTCGTGCGACTTGTAGCCCATGGAGTAACACCCAGAGTTTCGAATCTAAAGCTGAGCCTTTGCCTAAAAACCTCTGATAACCAGCTATCCATTCACCTTTTGAATTGCGTAAAACTCCAACTGCTGCCCAACTTCCTTCTCTATCAGCTGTACCATTCGAGTTGATTTTAGTCCATCCCAGATCAGGAGGTAGCCATCTCACAATTCCTTTGCAAGTTAATGACGACTGCCCCTGAATATTCGAAGCAGCAGAAATATTTGCAGCAAAAAAGTTTACAGCAATGACAATATCAATAGGAGTGATTGTCTGCTGCTGAAAGACAAAAGCGTTTCGCTGTTTTCATAAGAACCAACAAGCAACAGCAAAAACGACATTACTATTATTCCCATTAACGCCCATTGAAAAACGTCCTCCTAAGCTCCGTACAATCCATGCATCTAACTCTATATCAAAGAACTTCTGACAGTCCTTATCTAGGATCAAATGCACCCAAACTTCTTGAGCAAATTGGCAGTCCCTTAACACATGCATGATAGACTCGTTAACAGCACCACAAAGAACACAGCCAGCATCAGCAAACATTCCCCGATGGGCACGCTCACCATTCGTCAAAAGACAACCCCTTCGCACAAGCCAAAGAAAATTGTTTATTCTGGGGGGGTAAAGAATTGTCCTAAATCAGTTTCCAATTCAGGTCCTCCAAAACCAGTTCATCAACCACTAAGCTCTTGTATGTAGACTTGACAGTAAAATTTCCATCATTACACAGCTTCTAGGAGCAAATATCTGCACCAAATTTAATCTTTGAGGGAAAGAATACTTTTATACATTCTAGAACTTCATGATCAAATAGAGACCTCAACAAATTCCAATTCCAACCACCCTTCTCATCCACCAAATTAGCCACTTTGTAAGAACTGGGTAAAGTACTACCAAGAATTTAAAAATTCTGGAGTTTCCCCAACTTAGGAATCCATTCATCTTGCAAAAAATTCGTTATTCTCCCATCCCCTAGCTGCCAATAAATTCTCTCACGAAACAGGCTCCAAACCGTCAGTAAGGATCTCCATACTTAAGAGCAAACTGGCCTATCAATTGTACTTGGGCAAGTATCCATAATTTAATATTTTGCACGAAGGGTACGAACCCATTATGCATCCAATTTTGTAACAAAAGAGAATGCCAATTTCAATATATAAGAAGTGTTTTGAGGGACTAACCGTCTCAATCCAAGCCCTCCTTTAAGCAACGGTTGGTAACATGTCTCCCATTTGACCAATGGAACTTTATTTCCACTATTTGAGGAACCCCAAACGAAAGTCCTCACGATTTATTCGATCCGTTCACACACTCCTATCGGAATTAATGATGATTGCATAAAATACCCCGGGATAGTAAGTAAAACAGATTTAGCAAGTGTCACTCTTCCAGCCATGGATAGTAGCCGAGCATCAAACCCATTTAATTTTTCCTGAACCTTATCCACAATGAATTGGAAGGTATTTTTGCTAATTCTAGAGTGAAACAAAGGTACACCCAAATACATTCCAAGGTCATTTGTCAGTTGGAATCCCAAAAAATTCCCAATTGTTCCCTTCAAGCTGTCATCAGTGTTATTAGAGAAGAACAAAGTTGACTTGCTAGCATTAATCTTATGACCTGAATACCTACAAAAAGTATTCAAAGTCTCTTACAAAACAGCAACATTCTCAACACTTGCTTCACCAAAAAGCACTAAGTCGTCTGCAAAGAAAATGTGAGATAATAGAGGACTTCCCCTTCCCAAAACAATCGGCTTCCATTTACCAGAAGATACACCTGTATTGATGGCATGCCCCAATCACTCCATAGTCAAAACAAACAGGTAAGGTGATAGAGGATCCCCTTATCTAACCCCTCTAGAAGGAACAAACTCCTCTGTATAACTACCATTCCATAATACTTGCATTTTGACTGTGGAAACACATTTCATGATAAGGCGTGAAAGCTCACACGGAATTTTGGCTTCATCCAAAGTATCACTTAAAAAATCCCATCTCAATCGATTGTACGGTTTCTCCTAGTCGATTTTGATGGCCATCCAAACTTTCTTCCCTTTTCGAATACGCATTGAATGTATCACTTCTTAGGCAATGATTACATTATCCATTATGTACCTCCCAGGAATAAAACTCGTCTGATTTTCAGCAATTAAAATAGGCATAATAGGCTTCAAACGGTTAGCAATAACTTTGGTGAGTACCTTGTATGGGACCGTGCACAAACTAATCGGCCAAAATTGTGTGACAACCTCTGGACCTGTACCTTTTGGTATGAGCACAAGAAGGGTCTTATTGAAAAAATCCTCAATTTCTCCTATTGCAAACCCGTTCTTAACTAGAGAGGCTAAGCCATGCCCAACAACATTCCACTGCGATTGATAAAACTGAGCATGAAGCCCATCAACCCCGGGTACTTCCAACGGCGACATTCCAAACAATGCATCATACATTTCTTGAACAGATACACTTTTAGTAAGATCTATCATGAAGTTAGAAGCAATACCAGGAAAATAATTTTTAAAAGGAAAGCTGTCATTCACCATCCCTTCATTAGTATATAAAATACGAAAGAAATCAAGCACTTCACCTTTGATTTTGTCATCATCATAGCACCACTGCCCATCTTCTAAAATCAAAGTTTTTATATGATTGAAAGCCCTTCTCTTATGCACTTGCTGGTGGAAATATCTAGTATTACGGTCACCAAGGGACAGCCAGTCATTACGTGCATTCTGTTTCCAAAGGAGTTCCTCACTATCAAGCACACCTTCAAGCTTAGAATGTAATTCTTTATCAAGAGAAATCAGTTTTCGAGAATGATACCTCTCAAGGCACCTTTGAACACCTTTAATTCGTGAAATTAAAGTTCTTTTCTTTCGCAATATATGCCCAAGTACCTCTATATTCCATTTTTTTGCTGCAGTAATAAAATCCAACAGTCTGTTCCATTCTATCCGCCATATTCCAATTGTCCGTAACAAAACGCCTAAAGTCATCATGCTACAGCCATACACTAAGAAATTGGGAAGGTCGAGAAGGTTTAGCGATTCGTCTTAACCCAAAAGAAACTGCTAAGGGCCTATAATCAAATCATGCAAGTGGTAAACCATCGTATTAGGCGCAACCAAATCCCAATATAAATTACAAAGTGCCCAATCTAATCTCTCATGCAAAAACCCTCTACTCCATTTGAATCTTGAGCCTTGAAATCCGACTTCTTTCAAGCTATAGTCATTACAAAAAGTTTGGAAGAGCTGGCAAGAATACTTACCCTTCCAAGAACAACATTGTCTTTCATTGTCAGGAAGTAGAGCGTTGAAATCCCCGGTAAGTAACCACGGAATCTGGACTCCCTTCGCAATTGCACCCAAGTCAGCCCACAGTTCTTTCCTATTGACCCAATGTGGACTTCCATAGACCCCTGTAAACATGACCCAATCTTACAAATATGGAAATTTCACTTTGAGCTGAATAAACTGAAAATTGTTCAACTCAATAGCAATCTGAACCGGATCCTTCCACATCACCCAAATGCCACTCGAAAATCTACGAGCTTCAACTTTATGAGACTTCGAAAAACCAATTTTTTTAATAACATTCTCAGCAATTATCCCACTTACTCTTGTCTCAACTAAAACCACCACATCGGGATCAAAAACACTTAAATATTCCTTAAAAAATTTATAAAATTTGGGGTTTCCTGCTCTTTGGCAGTTTCATACGAATATATCACATTTCATCAGTAATATAATAAAAGAGAGGTAACCTGGAACAATAAGAAACTGCTACCTACCGATCGTCCATGCCCTCCACACCATCATCTTCACCCTTATCTGCATTAAGAATTATGTCATGTTGCGCAGAAACTTCCTTCCCACCAATAGATGCAACATCAACATTTCCTAGAGGAAAATTAACATCTTCATCAATACCATCTAGTTCCTAAATTAACCCAGTAAAAGCAGACCCAACAGGAATGGAATCTCCTTTGCTGGTTCGAGAGCTATCGCCATACAATTCCCCATTATTAGTATTTGTGTTTAGAAGCTTCGATTTCAAGACGTCTAGAAAGGAGTCAGGAGAGATTAAATTTTTGAAACCTAACAACGAATTCGGATTCGAATTCTCTTTAAAGGAGGTTACAATATGATGTGCTGGATCAAGGATTTTAAGCCCAGCAGATCCCTCTTTTTGCTTCCTATTCACACCACACGGAACCTGATGTCAACCATATTCAAACCCAATCCTTCCTTATGGACTCCCACCCGATTCACCTTAAGCCCAACAACTTTGCCCTTGTTTTTCTTAGACTGTCCAAGCTCTTTTGACTGTTGACCCACTATTCCTTGTTAATAGCACCTTTGTCTTTATTCCCCACTAGCTGAAAATCCGCATTAGAATCCACCAAGATTGTCTCCCCCTAATTATCATTCGACAAACTACTGCCAAATTTAAATGGACGCATAAATTACTCCCCTTCCTCATCTAAATTCTCATCCTAAAAGGAAAGAGAATTAAAACGGGATCCTGCCCGATTATTTCCTGAAATTGTTCCCTCTCCCTGTTCCCGTTGTTTTTGTTGTCGTCTCTGTCTTCGTTCCACCACCATCCACTCACCGAAATCTTCCTTTTCGATTCTTTCTTGAACATTCCGTGTCCCCTTTCGCCCCATTGAATCTGCATTCTCCTGACCCTTACCCCTGTCATCCGCCAACTTTTCTTCCATAGGATTTTGATGACAACCATCCTTCATATGACCATACCTCCCGCACTTGAAGCATATGGAAGGCAAAGACTCATACTCAATCCTATGTAATTGATTCGCAATACGTACCTTTAAGATCAGAGGCTCAGCTAAATTAATTTGGATAGCAAACTGTGTAAATTGGCCCCTCGCCCCTCTATCCATTTGTAAGTCAATTCTAACAATTTTCTCTATCAAACTCCTGATCTCTTGGAGAATGCTTTTTTTTAGAAAACCTTTGACAATCTTAAGATACGAATTCAAGCCACTACATAATGAGGTAAAGTATCAAAAGTTGAGAATTGGGTAGTCCAGGGTTGAACAATGAGATAGTGTCCGAATATAACCCAAGGTCCCTTCGATAAAACATTGCCATAGTCCAAATCCAATTCAAACTTTGCTAAATAATAATCATTTTCAATATCCATCAATTGAAATCGCTTGGATGGCTTCCATAAAGAGCAAACCTTATTCCACAGAACGTTATACCCAATTTTCCTACCCAACAACTAAATAACGAGAGTTTTTGACATACTCTCATCTATCAGGCCATATACTCTATCTAAGAAGTCAAGTTTCGAAACGCCGTCAACCACACATTTTCGGACATCACCCTCATTGAGTTTCAGATCATCCCCATCCCACTCATCTTCCATTGCTACCTTTTCTGAATTTGAATTCATAACTGCATCCCGAAATGAAAGTACTGTAGGTCTCCGTTCCTTCAACATCACATCATTCGACCGACATCCGGTGGCTCCTCCTCACGTTGTCGTATCTTCTTCCTACCAACCGTTATCACCGGAGATGCCATTTTCTTTTTTTAGGTACCCCTGCCTACCTTTTAGCTAAGCAGTTGTTAGAACCAATTAGATTTTTTTTAATTATAAGAGAATATAAGTATTATCTTAATTTATTACAATTTATTATAATTATAAAATATACATTTAATTTTAATTTTACCATATATCTTCTGTTTCAATAAATAAAATAAAAACACATTCGGGGATTAGATCAAGTATAAGTTGTTTCATAATTATTTTAATTGATAAGATAATTGTTTTAAGCTATAAAATACCAGTCGAGTACTTAATAAATATGAATAATTGTAATTAAAATAGAAAATGCGTGAATATTAAAGAAGAAAGAGAATTTGAGTAAAAATTAAGTCTCACAAATTTAAGAATCAAACTTCGATAATCCTTTTATTAGAAAAAAAGTTTAGAAACTCATAAAATAAACAAAAATAAGGTGATTGTGTCGAGCTATCCCTTTGATCTTAAACTAAAAATGTTTATTTACAGAGAAGGAACAATAAAATGGAGAAAATACAAAATTGTCATTAGTTAAATAAAACAGAATATTTTTAAGTTTCTTAACCATTTTCGCATCAAACTTACTGGCTATTTTTGGATATCATTTTGACATTTGCTGGTCTTGAATATTGAAATAATTTTGGTTAGATCTTTTAGTTCTCTTTGAATTGATACATTATGGACCCAAAACGAAATTCTGCAGCTCAAGTTATGGTTAAAATATCATTTTTATAATTTTTTGAATTTTTTAAATGTAAAAATTTTTAATTAAATGTTGACGTGTCATTCACGTGGCAATTAAAAAACGTTAACTTTTTCATTCATTTTGGGATGATTTCACAGAAAATGTAAATTTAAAGGCTAAAAAAGATGAAAAATTAAATAGAAAACTAAAATACTTTTTTTTTTGCAAAGTTGAAGGGTAAAAAAAGTCATTATATATATTTTTTTAATATACTGGTATGATTACATGATATTATCTGTTCATATGTTTTTAATCCATTAACAACGCACACACAGGTGCTCGAACCCGGATCTCCTAGATGAATATTATCCTCTTTTTCACTGGAGCTACTCATTGGGTTAAAAAAAGTCATTATATCTTAAAAGTATAAAACCAAAATCTACACCATGCTAGAACTCATAAATTTGTGCTATACCTTTACCTTTATTTGAAACTTTAACTTAGATTAGAATGATATTGAAAAGTGATCCTAATATAATTAACTTAATGCATTATTTGATACTTGGGTTTGATATATTTTTTTAATGTGATATTTGTATTATTGTTTGTTTTAATGTAACACTTATATTTGACAAAAATTTTATATTTTGATATTTAAAAATAATAATATTAATTTACATCTGTTTATAGGCCGGATCATCTGACCTGAAGGCTTGCCCGAAAAGTGTGAGGGTTTGGGTAAAAAAATAAGGTACATTTAGAAAAAGGGTTGAGCCTCGAGTAAAGTTTTTTTGCTCGAGCCCGACCCGACCCAAATTTATAAAAAAATTGTTGTTTTCCCACTATTTTATTGTTATCTCACTATTTTGTTGTTACTATTTTGTTGTACTCGTTTGAATATTGTATAACTTTTGTTTTATTGTTAATTTTGTTACTATTTTCGAGACATTTGCTCGTTAAATTGCACTTATGTTAATATTATTTAAGTATAAATATTTTTTTAATTTATTTTCAATTTATTGAGAAATATTTATTTTAATGTTTTTAGTGTTTTTAATATATAATATTTTTTACTTTTTATATAAAAAAATAAAATAAAATAAAAATTTTAATACAAACCGGACCAAATTAGACATGAGTTTAATATATATATTCTGAATCGTACTTAAACCAAAATTTAGACATGATTTTTGAGTCGAACCTATCAAATGAGTCTAAAATTATATCAAAATTTGACTCCAAATATAACGTATAAATAAGTCTATGTTAACTAAAAAAACCCAACGGTCGATTCCGGAAAATTTTACATCCCTAATGGGTATGGATACATAGAAACATGTTATCGTATTGGCTAGAATTTGATATCGTATTGGGTAACAAAAAAAGAAAGTTATGGCTAAAAGTAATACATAGGAAGGAGAGTTGAAGCCACAAAAACCAAGGTCGTACGAGGGTACAATGTCATAATTTCTGACCAGCATGGTCCATATGTACGGTAACGCCGATCTCCATCTTTTATTAAATAAAAAATTAAATTAAAAAAAATAAAGATCCACATCCCATTTCCAATAATACTGAAAATAATTTTATTTTCCTTTTGTTTGGGACATAAATGGAACCTTTCCTATATTCTTATTTTTTATTAAAATGATTAAAAAATTCCGTAAATTTTATGGTTTTATCTTATTAATTTTTTTATTTTCTTATTGTACTTAAATGAATTTATGAAAAACAAACTTTTAGCATAAATCTAACATTTTATTAAAAACTTCCTCAAAAAGATATTTAAAACAACTTATTTAAATAAAAAGTAAATACTAAATATTAATTCATTTGATTAATAATAAAATATAAAGTTAGTATTTGATTCCATTTGAACTTTGGCATAAATTTTACATGAACTTAGTATCATAACCTTTAAAATTTTATTTTTATATAATTTTTAAATAAAAATATATTTTAATATGATTAAATTATCTTTTATATCTGTTGTATAATTCATGAACACTACTTACTTTGAGATTTATGATTATTTTTCTCAAAGATATCATCTCTCAAATTTGTTATTATCTAGTTAAAAATAAACCATTAATACCTATGAGTCTATCATTTA
Organism: Gossypioides kirkii; assembly: GCA_005610355.1. Taxonomy (NCBI): domain Eukaryota; kingdom Viridiplantae; phylum Streptophyta; class Magnoliopsida; order Malvales; family Malvaceae; genus Gossypioides; species Gossypioides kirkii. Next base: position 39,119,156 of record CP032246.1, read on the forward strand.
TGCTAGTACATATGTTTTAATATATAAGATAGCAATAAATTAATTCATTTGATAATATTTAGCCACTCTTTTAATTTATATAGCATAACGAAAGAAATTTTTTCACTTATATTTATTTTTCTTGTTTCGAGTTTATTATTTAATTATTTTTTTGATTTTTTTTAAATGGTGGTTTAAGATGTTTACTTTTTTAAAAATTATAAAATTATTGAGAAACATAAATACCCTTTATAATTATTTTTTTTAAAATATATTAATTTTTAATTATTTTTCAAATAAGTTTAAATTAAATTGATTTATAACATTTTTTGAATTAAATATATATTACAAATAAGAAGAGATTGTATGAAATTGTAATTACACGTCATCCCTATCTCTTTTCAATAGGAAAATGACAAATATTTTTAGTATTAAATTGATTTGTCATTTTCCTATTGGAAAGGGAGAGGTACGATATAAAATCACAGTTTCATAAGATGCTTTCTAATTACGAATTAAAATATAGATACAACATGAGAAATGATTGTATGAAATAAAAACGTCACGTCATTTGTACTTTTTTTAATAGTTTAATTTAAGATCAGCATTTTCATCTCAAAAAAATTAATTTCAAATAAAAATCTTAAAATACAAAATTAAATTATTATTGTGAAATTAAACTATTAAATAAACAATATTATTATTTCATACCATCATCCTGATATATATAGATATATATATTCTTTTGTTTTCTTTCTCTTTTCTATCTCAAAAACTATTGGTGGCTTCTTCTTCTTCTTTTGTTTGTGGTTCTTTATGGAGTGTCAGCTACACCCAAGGCCGAAACGACAAACCCTTACCTCCAAAGGGCTAAAAAAAGGAAAGCAAAAGGCAAATGAATATAGGTGAAAACTCAAAACCATAAATTCTGGCCAATCCCCCTCACTCCCCACTTCTTCACACTTTCTTCCATTTCCCATTACTAAATGAGCTTTGGATTGTTAGGTTTCATCTTCATTCCTCTTCCTTATTATCTCTCTTTTTGTAATATATATATCCTACTTCATATTCTTTTCTTTTGTTATTTTTGTATGAAGTTTTTTCGTTATGTTAGCTTAATTTGGCAAAAAAATAAAAATAAAACAGTGCTGCTTATCTCTTTCTCTTATCTGCAATCCCTTTTTGGTGACTTCTTTGTTCTTAACCTTGCTTATCGCTTGTGTTTTCGTCGATTTGAGCTAAGAACTTTATTCTTTTTTGAGTTTGATTTGTTTTGAGGTGAGGACTTTTGTTTTTTTGTGTTTTTTATGTGGTTCTCAGCTATATTTATAGCTCTGGCTTGAAATTTTAGGATCTTTGCTTATCAACAACGTTTGATTTCTTAATTAGCACGTGTTCCTTTGGTCTCTTCCTCGTTTTCCTTTTTATGCTGATGTATATCATTGTCTGCATCTTGCTATAAATTACCCAGAAGCTTGGCGTTTTTCTCTTTTTAATATATTTTTCTTTTTCCTTCAATTTCCCGAGAAAACTTACTCTTTTTTTCCCCTCTGATTTTAGTATTTTAGAATGACGAGAAAGAAGATTCAGATCAAGAAAATTGACAACGTTGCGGCGAGTCAAGTGACTTTCTCAAAGAGGAGAAGAGGGCTTTTCAAGAAAGCTCATGAACCCTCCATTCTTTGCGATGCTGAGATTGCTCTTATAGTCTTTACAGCAACTGGAAAACTCTTCGACTATTCCAGCACAAGGTTTAATTTGCTCATTCTCACACTATAATCAATGTTTATGTTTGGCCTGCAATTTTCGTCTTTCTCAATATCTCTGCTGCAGTTCATAGATTAGTGTATTGGTTTTGCTTGGGTGACTGAGAAAAGATCTTTAGAATCAAGAAAACTGTATAAAAGTATAAATTCATAATGATTCAACGTACTTGAATTGATAATGATTCAACGTACTTGAAATCTTGTTTTTATATTCAGAATAGTTTCTTCAATATTAGTTTATGTCCAAAACTGGGGGATCTATGGGTAGGAGGCTTCAGTTTTATTGAATCTGGTTGAACCCTTATTTTATGGCTAATATAACATTGATAATTTGATAAATTTTACCTTTCATTTTTGTTTTTAAACTGAAAGAGTACTTCACTATGAAATTCCTATCATTGAAATCTTCTTAGCAATGTTTTATTGACACCTTAGTTCATCCCCACATGATCCTAAAATATAAGGATCCTACCAGGTAATTAACTAGTTAATTTGATCTTACTGGTTTTGATTTTAGCACTTAATTTCTTGTGTTATTTTTCAGCAGAAGAAATTTCCTTCGTAAATAACCATCCAGTTAAACTAATTAGGTTTTGAGATAAAATTACAATATCCCAAATAAACAAGAGATGTTATTAATGGAATCATCATAACATTAATAGCATATGAGCTTTATAGGGACTTCATTTGGCATTTGGTAATTAAAATCCATTGATTGATTGATGGATGCTTTCCCTTTTGTAGCCCCCTTTTCTCTTAATTTGGTTTCTTTTATTTATATATATATATATTAAGTACAATATAATTTACCAATATGTAAAAGATTTTGTGGTGGATGTAAATCTAACAAGATCGTTTCTTTACCAAGGAAAAATTTTCAGAGATAAATCTCCTTTTTAGCTGAAATGGCAATGAATTATAAGAAATTGTATATTTAGATGTGTATCTATATTACTAGCCTCAATTTATTAAAGGCCAAAAGTCTTTAAATAAAAGGTCATTTTATTTCTCATATTTTATTTTTAAAAATTGTATCATTACAAATTAATTATATATACATATGTGTATGCATCTTGTCTGTTTATATCATTGTCCATTTGTTAATTCTGTTGCTTCAATCTCTGATTAACCCTTTAATTTTTTTTATGTATATTTATATGTTTAGCATTACACTTACCAAATATATATATATATATATATGTTTTTTATACTTAAAACCCTAAAAGACTATCATTATCCAAGTCCAATAAAATACATTATTAGATACTTTCTTCACCAATTAAGTTAATCATATTAATTTCTTTTTTTTTTCACATAATAGTTACAAAAAAGGGTAAGCCTCCAACAAGTTTATATTCTAGATTTGCATGAATGTCATTTTCAGTTATTATATTTGATATATTAATAGCGAATTTTTAATTTATTATTTTTCTAATATTAAAATTATATTCTAGATTTTACATAGCACCAACAAGTTTGTAGTAGTGGAACCCTAGCCTCTCTCTGTATCCTTCATGTATTCACCATATCTTTTTCAGAAGTGCACACTTTTACAAGATGACTACTATATGTAGTTATATTTGTTACTGGCAAGAAACCCTCAAACCCCGAACTAGAGCAAGATGAATACTATATTTGCAAAACTAGTGCTTCCTCTTAATATATATGATTATAAAAATACTGTGAAAATTGCTCTTTTATTGTAACTCAAACATATACCATCTGCATATTTTTATTTTTATTCATAGTTTTTTTAAGTGAAGGGTATTGATTCAGTGCCATTGAATTGTTATCCCAAGTATGGAGAAGGTGATTGAAAGGCGCAATCAACAGTCAGGAAAAGGGATCGACAGATTGGTCACCAGTCCATATCATGGACTGCAGGTTACAATTGAACTTCTATTCTTGTTGCCTTGTAGTTTGCACCCTCTCATGCTGATGAAGCTGACCTCTTGTTTTAGGTTGAGAGTTGAACGTGTGCCATGTTGAGCAAGGAAATGACTGAAAAGACCCACCGACTGAGGTAAATCTTACAATTTCCTGTATATGTATATGTATTATGTATATGAGAAATGATCCTTTCATGCATCAATAGACAGCTGAGGGGAGAGGAGCTCCAAGGGTTAGATTATGAAGGATTAAATCACCTGGAAAAACTAGTTGAAGGAGGCTTGAGACGAGTTACTGAAACAAAGGTTTTTTGAAAGCCCCATTTCCATTTCCATCTCCATCTCCATCTTAACTCACCCTTAATTGTCCCTTTTAACTAATGATAAAAAGCTTTGTGTTACAGGATGAGAGATTTTTCAAAGAAATCAGCAACCTCAAGATGAAGGTGATATATATTGCAACAGTAGTTGATTGGATTTTGTTCAAAAGTTTTATAGTTTAAAAAGGAATAATTTAGTGTTGAATTTTAAGAGATATGGAATATTTTTGTTATAGTTTTTTTTTTTGCTGCTTATAATGTGAATAACATAAAACTATACCGATGCATTCATATGTATCCAGTTTATTTATGCTTATATATATATATATATCTGCCTGGACTTAAATGATCTGTAATACTTAATTCTTGTCAAATGTGAAGGGAGCAGAACTGGTGAAAGAAAATCAGCAATTGAAACAGCAAGTGAGTTGTGTTAGTGATCATTTAGACAACTTTCTTGTTTCCAGCTTTCATTTGACAGAAGAGATTTAATTTTGGTAGATGGAGAATTTACCTCATATGGTCCAAGTCCAACCATCAGAGTCGATTGCTCATGTTGGCAGCTCAGAAAATCCAACTCAACCCTATAATAATAGCTATGACATCTCTCTCACATTGGGGTAAGTCATGCAACTCTTATACATAAATCCCTAGTTTTAGTTGTCTTTACAATTTATAGTGCATGCATTTTGCCCCCATGGTATCTTATTTCACATAAAGTTGGAAAGACATGTTACCATGATAAAAGGATTACACTTCACAGTCTTGGATTTGGTTAAAATAATATTTTAGAGAAATATAATAATATTAAAATTACTCAAAAAAATAATCTTTTTTAAGCTTTATATTTTAATAAAGGATTAAAATTTAAAACAAAAATATATTAGTTATCGGAAAAGATTACATTTGTATGTCAAAAGAAAACTCAAATTAAAAAACTCATATTTATTTAGATATATTTACTGTTCTAAATAAATATTCAAAATTAAAATAAAAGAAATATGCCATTCTTATATTCATAACATGAAAAGCTTACTTATTATATAATATATAAAGAGTACCATGAATTGATAACATTTGATATAATCTAAATAAATTGTAATAAAAAGGTGATAGATTTTGAATACTATTCATGACACAATTAAAAATTCCTAATAAAATGTGATAGATTAATTGAAGATAATTCATTATTAGAATTTAAGAAATTGATTATTGGTTTTGTTGATTGTGAAACTTATATATAGATTGAAAAAAAGTAAATGTTTGATTGTCACAACAACAAAAATTTCTAAATTTAGGAGTTTGATAGACAAGTTTAAAAAGGAGAAATTGGAAGGTATCATTCAAGCAAGTAATCTCTGCTTGAGTTTCAAGTGCATGGGATGAAAGAGTTGTTGCTGAAGTGAAAATAAGCAAGTAATTTCAGGCAATAAATGCAATAAATGATATTCAGGCCAGTGTAGGTAATGGTGATGAGAGTCCTTCACAATTGAAGTGCAACAACTTTACAAAACATTGTTAATTCATATGGAAAGGTAATACCGATAGAAGAATCATTTATGAAAGACTACAATTATAGTAAAATGAAAATGAGGATCTTAACTAAATACTTAAATCGTATATAGGTGGTTTTATTCTTTAATTGCAATAACATTTAGTTCCAAATTAGAGTTTTAGAATACGAAGATGTATTGACATCAGTAGGCTATTTTTGTTTGAAAAATGATTTTAACCAATTCATATCTCTAGTGCCATTAGACATTGAGTCAAGTGACTTTATTGGTCTAAGAAAAAATCTAGGAAAGATAGATGAACAGATTCATATTTGAGGTGGACATAATGACAAAAGATAGTATGTATTTTGAATTAGCTTTATGATTTTAAATAATAAACATAATAAAGAGATCTTATTATTGAATGTGATCATGTATGCATTAATAAAGGAGTGGATGCTAAGGATCCGCTTGATAAAAGTTGTTAAAAAATAATTATAAGTGAAACAATCTACGGAGATGAAGGAGAGCTTAGTACACTAGTATTTGACTATGTAATTCATGGGTCCAAATTTTTTGAAGGCCAACACAACCAAGGAGGTTATGACCAAACCTATTGAGGATGAAAATAGATATACTGACTTTAGAATCAATGGAGTAAATAATGATGGGTTGTTTTAAAGAAGATAAGGGTTCATAATTAAGACAAGCAAAGTGAAGACTATTTTTTTTTTTGAATAACAAAGAGAAGCTTTAGTTTATTTGTTTCATACATTTACGAATGTGTTTGAAAAGCTATTTAGTAATTAGATTTGAGTATAATTATTTGTAATTACATATTATATGATTTAAATTTTAAAAATTATTTTTATACAATAATAATAATATTTTAATTTTAGAATATATATTTTTTTTTTAAAATATATTTTTTTTTACTTATCTCATTTAAATAATTTGAAAAAAATTATAACGTGAGATAATTTTTTATACATTCTGACCTACAAAATAATTAATTAAATTATATAGTATTTGTTATTAATTACTTGTACATGATAAATGACCAATTGATAATAATGAGTATATGTTTAATGTTAGAGGAAATACCTCAACAAACATGGAATGCTAGAGTAATTAGATAAAATTATATAGGATGTTTATTTTACTTGTTAATTTTATTAGTAATTGTATTATTTAAGATTTTCTTGGACTAACTTATTATATAAGATGGTCTAAATTTAGGTTTTGTTACTTGCTTAGAGAATTTTTTTCAAGTATTATTGATAATTTTAAAATAATTAATATTTTTTAGAATTTAAATTGTGCAGTTTTATAATTACAATTTATATTACCAAACATGATATAGGAAATTACATTGTAATTACTCTTTTTAAGGCAAGCATGTTTAGAGAATGTCGATTGAGTTTTAGCTCGATTGGCATTGACATTATTGCCAATGAAGAAGGGCATGGGTTTAAATGTGCTGAATCGCATTATCCTTCTATTATTGGGGGAGGAGATATGAGTATAAAAAGAACAAATATGATATCATGGTTTTGTCTTCAATTATGAGTTAGTGTTGAGTTGACTTGTGACACCAACTCAATAAACAATAGTAATATATATGCAACTGATAGAGATAATAAATTGTGTATATTAAAACAAGAATGTATAAAATAGATTAAAACAAAGTTTTGATTAGGTGAATTTCAAATTTTAATAATTCATTTGGTGTGGGTTCAATTCTCACCATATACATATTTTAATTAATTTTTGTTAAAATAAAAAAACAAAAATACCCTTAAATAATATAATTTTTTTAGTTATGAATTAATGACCTAAATTTGTAACTCCTCTCTCTATCTCTAAGCTAAGGTTTTTTTTGTAAAAAAATATTATTAAATATATTTAAGTATAATAATTACCCCTTATCATAATTATATTTATAGTTGATGGGGTTTTTACTAAAAATGTTCATTTTTTATTAGTTATTTTATATTATTTTAATTGATTAATAAATTATGGATAAATATTGTATATTATACATATCAATTCAATTATATTTACATGTATCTTTATTACATGTCAAAATAAAAATTTTAGCATGAGCATGTTATTATATTTGCATGTATCATTTATATATATATATATATATATATATATATTTTAAAGTAAATTACTACCATCCATACAATGCAACTCATGACATAAATTATGGGTTTAAAACTATCAAACACTCTTGTTTAAATATTTTAATCATTGGATTGATAGAATACTTATTTTTTTTTAAATAAAAAATATGAAATGTTTATTTGGATAGATTGCATGCATATTTTTTTGAATAATTTCATTACGCCACATCATGTTCACACGTTGAGAACATTCATTGAAATACTTGTTGTGCTTTTTTTTTTTTTTAACCTTTCTCTCTTTTTTTTGTCACTTGCTTCACCTACTTACTTTTATGTAGCATTATACTTTAGAGAATTTTTATCGAAATTCTCACTTTTCGAAATTTTAAATTAACTTAGATAAACTTGAAATGAATTTATTGATTAAGGCCATGTAATTTGCGAGGCTAAAGTCTAGACCCATGACATGGACAAAACCTAAAAAATTACTTAAGGAACAAAAATGAATTATAAGTAAAATAAAATTTTTATCGTTATACTAATTCGTAATTTAACAATTTTTGAATATACCAAATGAGAGATTTACCATTTTAGGGCCAAGGCCCTTATTTAACCTGGCCCATTTGTTAATGGTGTTTATTCCATACCTATATTATCATTGCGTGACAATAATTTACTGTTGTCATTGTGTGTGTGAGTTTTAATAAAAGAAATTCTTCACTATAATTTGATTATTTTTAGTATATGGATTAAATTCGCTAAAAATGCATAGTATAGAGACTTTAGATAGAATTTTACCTAAACTATATAATGGAAAATATTAAGGGTTTCTTGAATTTAATAAATAGTAATTGCTATTTGAAATTTTGGCCCCTTTTGAGACAAATTGAATATTGAAAATGTTTTCTGTCAAAAAAATATAGAAAAAGTTTAATATTAATTTTTTTTTAAAAACTATACATAAACTTTGTTTTAATATATAATTATATATATGAACTTTATTTTGGTATAATTATACAAGTGAAACGTTAATTGTGGGTCAAATATATACTTGAAATTTTAATTTTAATTTAATTATACACATTTTTAAATAAATAAATATATTAATTTATTTTTATATTGGATTAATATAATTATTTATATATGCAATATATAAATTATGTTATTTCAATAAACATGTTAATAATTTACAAAAATTGAATTAAATCAAAATTTCATGTATAAAATCACACAAATCAAAGCTCATGTATACAATTGCATATTAAATCATAGTTAATGTATAATTTTGAGATTTATCCTTAAAGAAATAATGAAATTTAAATGTGAGGTAAATTTTATTGAGAGTTAATTTATTTATTTTAGCATTAATGTACAATTTAGTATCTGAATTATACCTCGTTCATCAATGTTTTACTTAAAAAAAATTTGTTCTCAAATTGATGTCTAAACAATTATGCTTTTAATCAGTTTGTCCAAAATGTTAACAGTCATGTGTCAATAATTTTTAAAAAATAAAATTAATGTGATTCTATAAATTCTATGTGGAAATAACATTAAATAAAATTTAACTAAAAAAATATAACTTTCTCTTCAAAATTATGAACTTTCTTGGAAGCCAAACACCTTTTTGTATTTAATTGAAATTCATAATAAAATTTTATCGTATAATCCAATTCAACTAATTCCTCAAATTTTAACTAAATTTAATCGAAATCCAAAATTTTGTATTTTTAAAGAAAAGAAAAAAAATATATGGGCGATATTTACTATATATGTAACATCCCTAAAATTTTTATATAATAAAAGAAGTAATAAGTTGAATAATGTATAATTGATTTTTTTTGGTAAGATGAGAAAATGATATAAAAGAAAAGATTGAGGAGTGTAAAAAAAATAATAATAATAATAAAGAAGTAGGTTTTAGTATATTGATTTAAAAGTAAGGACTAAATTGTAAATATGTGAAAAGTTTTTGGCTCAAGTGTAAATATTCAAAATTTAGAGGATCAAAATATAATGAGATAGTTGAAGGACTAAAAGTGAAAATATATCAATTTACTATGATATGGAATTGGCATGCAGGGACCAAATTGAATAAGCGAAGAATCATGAGGATTTAAATCGTAATTTTTCAAATTAAGTGATGACTCAAGTATGAAATTTTGAAAGACCAATAAGGGAAAAATGATCCATTAGCAAGAGAGAGAATTCTAGAATGTAATGATAACGTTGATATATTTGAAGATATTTTTATTAATTAATTAGTTAAATGTTATTTTATTAATATTTTTCTTAAATATTTATTATTATTTTATTTAGAAAATGGTAGTATAAAAAGAAAGGAATGATGAAGGGAATTTATCATCCTTCCAACGTGAGTAAATGGGTGAGAAAATGAGTTTTTTTTTTTTTTTTTGCAATTTGGTCTTTTTCCATGAAAATTTATCTTTTTACCCAAAATTTTTTAAAAATTTCCTTAGATATTAGAGAGAGAAGATAGAGATTCTAAAGAATATGTTCATCAATTTAGATGCAAGAAAATAGTAGATGAAAGTGGAGAAAATGGGAAGAAAAAGGGTGAAGAAGAGAAATACATGAAAATGAAGAAGAAAGGAAGAAATTCTTGACAAAGGAGGTAAGTTTCATACTAAACCTATTTGTATTTCAATAGATTGAGTTAAAATATTTTGAGTGAGATGTATGATACATGTATTTAATTTAATACTAGAAATAGTAAGTATTTGATGAAGAATAAAGGCTTAAAAACACTAAATTTGTAAGAGAGAATGTGATTTGTATGGTGAAAAGTACTAAGATTAAGAAATGAATATGTAATCTACACATAAACATAAGTGATTAAATTGCATAATAATCAAAAGTATGACAATTATGTGTGATTGAATGAAACATAGTGCAAAGAAACATGGAAAAGGAAACATTTTCATTAAAACAGTTTGGACAGTAGCAGTGAATTAACTTTGAAAATTCACCAATAATTATAGAAATTTATTTATAGGTTGAATTAAATATTTAATTAAATCTTATTGAGCCTAGTTTCATATGAAAGAAACGGTGAAATAAACGGGATTGTATATTTTTGAGATATATTAGTTTTTGTGAAACAATGTCGGAGTAGATTTGGGTTCCCCTGTTCTGACTTTGGAAAATCATAAAAAAAATTTAAAAAATGATTAGAGGCTGTAATTTATATGCTCAAATTTTTAATGAGTCTATTTTCAAGAGAAACAAATAGAAACATCATCCGAACTCTGTACTAATAGATAATAAATTTTTAGTTAAGAAAGGTCGAAACTGTTAAGTAGCAGAGAAGGGGAAATTTTGAAGAATTTTTTGTACGGATTGGCTAAAGTAGAAATTTTGAAATTTTTATGGTAAAAAGATATTTGAGTCTAGTTTCAAAAAATCAAGCGGATCTTAATTTCGAATTCTGTAGTTCAAGATATAAATAATTTAGTGACTATAACTCAAGTGGACAACTTTGAAATTAACACATAAGTAAATAGTGGAATTATAGATAATGTATCTAAAAGCTAACAATTCTAATAAATATATAAATACATAAAGGATGTGGAATGGAGAGGATGAGAAGGAGGAAAAATATATATAGTAGATGAATTTGAAATGTTTCGAAATGGTTATAAGTGATAAAATGATTAATACATGTGAGTAATAATAAGTGAATAATGGTTAATTGATATGATATTGAAATTATTATTAAAATTCTCTGAAGAATTAAATTGATTGGCAAAATTTAGAAATAAATATGAAATATACATGAAATGGGTAAATTACTTCTGAAAGTGCAAGTCCTCTAATAATCTTATTTGTAAAACTTAAATATTTGTGTTAATTTTATAAATTTCGTTATCTTTGATTGAATATCATGTTTCTATGAGGACTTGATATTAGAAATAGATGTAAGTGGATGATATGCAAAATGAAGTGACGATTATGACATCTGAATACGGTTTAGGTAATGAAATAAATAAATAAAGTGTGGAACTTGTAGGAAAATGAAGACAATATCATGATGACAAATTTGCCATGTCACGAGGTGAAACCCCCAACGTCACGATGACAGTTCAAAATTTTTATAGACTTTACAATTTGCTCTTTGATCAATTGTGGATGTTTTAATGAGATCCTTTAACTCATAATTAGTGCTGTTGTAAATTCAATATTTACTAAAATGAGTAATGATTTACATTAATTAAATAATATGATAAATTGATTCTGAAATTTTTAGTAGTTGCTCTGACAACGAATGTGACATCTCGATACCTTGACTCAGCGATTGGGTCGGGTATGGGGGTGTTATAATATACATGCCTTTCCTTTTTAATTTTAAAATAAGGGGTAAGTTGTATCTAACTTTACTAAATTATTGGTGAATTTATATTTTGGTTATTCAATTTTAAAAAATTACAAAATGATTATTGAATTATTCAAAAATGTTCATTTAAACCATTAGTTGTGATCGTTAAAATCATTATTATATGGGCTTCTTTATTTGCACCAACCAAAAGCTACCCTTCTCGTTCTCTTCCGCAATTCAATTTTTTTTTCATAAACAATTTTGAATATCATAAATCTAGAAGCTAGAATCATCGACTCGGATCTAAAGTATGTTCCTTCAATTTTTTATTAGTAGCTCGTTATTTGAACTTAAAAAAAAACTTAATAGCATGGTGACTTAAAACTTTCAAATAGTTTAATGACAATTTTATAACTTTTTAAAGTTGAATGATTAAAAAATATACTTACTAATAATTTAATGACCTTAAGTGCAATTTAACCTAAATTCGATAACTATCTTTTCCACCTTTAAAAATAACAAAACAACACTTTCATGGTGTGATCAGATAAAATAAATTTAAATTTTATTAACTCAACAATATCAAGAAAGGATAAATTAGTATTTAAAATATCTCAAAATGAAAGTTTGGAAGGTTGAAAATTAATATATATGGTTCAGACTAGACTTGTTCATGGGTTGAATTATTTGTCCAGGTTTGAAGGCCTATCCGAAATTTGAGAGGGTTTGGATAAAAAAATTAGGGTAAAAAATGGGTTTGGATAAAAAAATTAGATTCGTTTAAAATATGCGTTGGATTGAGGTGAATTATAATAAAAATATAAAATAATTATTAAGGAATTAGATTAAATTTGTTATATAATTGAGTTTAGAACTTACTTAAAAATTTAATGAATAATTAAAATATTTATACATTATTATTTAGATTAAAAATATTGACGAATTACTTAATATATTTATTTTAATGATTTACTTAGTTGATATCTAATTATATAAAATTATTATAGTATGAATTGAATAAAATTTTTTAACACCTTTAAATCAAAATAAATAAATTAAATTCGGTATGTTAAGCTATTAACAAACAACAAATTAAAAATACATAGATAATAATATATAGTGATCCTTATCAAGGTTCTCTTTACTTTGATTAAAAGGCTCGGATATAAATGAAAAAAGACTTATCAATGGATGTGAAAAATTTGGTACAAACAAACATTTGGTGTCTAAATTTGGTAATATTATCAACTCTGGTCCCTAAGCTTGAATTCTATCAAAATGTGATAACATAACACTTTGAAATTGTGTCAAAAATTAAAATTTTATAATTACTAATGATATTTATTATTATTTTTTATGTTCTTCAATTTTTTTTTAATTTTTAATATTTTTAAGTGATGATGTGGTACTCTCTTAAAATACCATGTCATCATACATTAAAAAAATCTAACTTTAAGGATCAAGTTAAAAAAATTGTCTAGTTCAAAAAGTAATATGAACAAAAAGAAATTAGAAACTAAAATTAAAAAAATTAACAAATTCAGGAAATTTTTACGAGGAGTAGAGAATTTGGAAAATTATGCAAAGTAATTATCATGATAACTTTGAAACTTTTTTTCCTTAATATGTAATTATACTACGACAACAAATCATGTGTTATATCATATTTAGAAAAATAGAATTTTTTATAATTATAAGAGAATATAAGTATTATATTAATTAGTTATTACAATTTATTATATTTTTTTTTGTTTCAATAAATAAAATAAAAACAACACATTTAGCGATCAGATTAGGTATGAGTTGTTTCATAATTATTTTAAGTTATAAAATACCAGTCAAATATTTAACAAACATGAACAATTGTAATTAAAATAGAAAATGCATGAATATTAAAGAAGAAAGAAAATTTGAACAAAAATTTAGTCTCACAAATTTATCGAATCAAATTTCGATAATGCTTTTTTTAAAAAAGAGGGTATGGAAAACCATAAAATAAATAAAAATAAAAATATTGTGTCCAGCTATCCCTTTGGTCTTAAACTAATAATGTTTATTTACAGGGGGAAAAAATATAATGGAAAAAATACAAAAATTCCATTAATTAAATAAAACATAATATTTTAGGTTTCTTAACCATTTTCGCGTCAAACTTTTTGTCTATTTTTGGTTACCTTTTTGACATTTTTGGGCTTGAGTATTGAAACAACTTTGTTAGATCTTTTAATTTTCTTTGATTTGGTACATTATGGACCCAAAACAGAATTTTGTAACTTAAGTTATGGTTAAAATATTGAAAGAAAAATATGTTTTTATAAGTTTTTTGAATTTTTTAAATGTAAAAAAATTAATTAAATGATAATGTGTCATCCACATAAAAATTCAAGTGTATGTGATGTCAGCAAAATTAAATAATGTTAACTTTTTCATTTATTTAGAGATAATTTCACAAAAAATATAAATTTAAAAGCTAAAAAAACGAAAAATTAAATAGAAAACTAATTAAACTAAAATCGTTATAACTTAAAAGTATAAAACCAAAGGCTACTCTATACTGAACTCATAAATTTGTACTATACTTTTGCCCTTATACGAAACTTCAACTTAGATTAAAATGTCTTAAAAAGTGGTCCTAATATAATTAACTTAATGCATTATTTGATATTTGAGTTTGATATATTTTTTAATGTAATACTTATTATATTTGATAAAAGTTATATATTTTAATATTTAAAAAACAATAATATTAATTTTTTAATGTTAACATAGACCTATCCATGGGTCGGATCATTCGACTTGAAGACTCGTTCGAAAAATATGAGGGTTTGGATAAAAAATAAGACCCATTTAGAAAACGGGTTGAGTCTCGAGTAATATTTTTTTGCCCATCCGACTTGAATTTACAAAAAAAAATTGTTATTTTCTCATTGTTTTGTTGTCATATCACTATTATGTTGTTACAATTTTATTATTATCGTTTGAATATTGTATAACTATTATTTTATTGTTAATTTTACTACTATTTTAAATACATTTGCTTGTTAAGTTACAAATACGTTAATATTTTTAATATTTTTGATATATCATATTTTTACTTTTTATATAAAAAATAAAATAAAAAATTTTAATACAGACCGAGTCAAACTAAACTTAAGTTTAATATATATATTATGAATCCTACTTGAACAAAAATTTAAACATGATTTTTAAGTCGAGTCTATCAAATGTGTCTAAAATTTTGTCAAATTTCGACACATAAAGAATTCTATATTAACTAAAAAAAAACCCGACCGTCGATTCCGGAAAATTTTACCATCCCTAATGGGTAAGGATACATAGAAACATATTATCGTATTGGGTAAAAAAGAAAAGAAAGAAATGGCTAAAATTAATACATAGGAAGGAGAGTTGAAGCCACAAAAACAAAAGTCGTACGAGGGTACAAATGTGTCATAATTTCTGACCAGCATGGTCCATATGTACGGTAACGCCGATCTCCATCTTCTATTAAATAAAAAGTTAAATTAAGAAAAATAAAGATCTACATCCTATTTCCAATAATACTGAAAACAATTTTCTTTTCCTTTTGTTTGGGACATAAATGTAACCTTTCCTATATTCTTATTTTTTATTAAAATGATAAAAAGATTCCGTAAATTTTATGATTTTATCTTATTAATTTTTTTATTTTCTTATCGTACTTAAAAGAATTTATGCAAGAACAAACTTTTAGCATAAATCTAACATTTTATTAAAAACTTCCTCAAAAAATATTTAAAACAACTTATTTAAATAAAAAGTAAATACTAAATATTAATTCATTTGATTAATAATAAAATATAAAGTTAGTATTTGATTCCATTTGAACTTTAGCATAAATTTTTCATGATCTTGGTATCATAATCTTTAAATTTTTATTTTTATATAATTTTAAAATAAATATATATTTTAGTATGATCAAGTTATCTTTTATATTCGTTGTACAATTCATGAACATTAATTATTTTAAAATTTATGATTATTTTTCTCAAAAATATCATCTATCGAGTTTGTTTTTATCAAATTAAATATAAATCATTGATACCCATGAGTCTGCCATTATCATCTCTTGAATCTATCATTTATGCTAGTACGTATGTTTTAATGTATAAGATAGCAATAAACTAATTCATTTGATAATATTTAGCCATTCTTTTGATTTATTTAGCATAACGAAAGAAATTTTTTCACTTATATTTATCTTTCTTATTTCAAGTTTATTATTTAATTATTTTTTGATTTTTTTCAAAAGGATGGTTTAAGATGTTTATTTTTTTTAAATTATAAAATTATTGAGAAACATAAATATCCCTTATAATTAGTTTTTTAAAAAATATATTAATTTTTAATTATTTTTCAAATAAGTTTAAATTAAATTGATTTATAACATTTTCTGAATTAAATATATATTACAAATGAGAAGAGATTGTATGAAATTATAATTACACGTCATCCCTATCTCTTTTTAATAGGAAAATGACAAATATTTTTAGTATTTTTAGTTGAATTTGAATTTTTTCAGGAAGAAAAATTTGATTTGTCATTTTTCTATTGGAAAGGGAGAGGTATGACATGGAATCACAGTTTCATACGATGCTTTCTCATTACGAAGGAGAATATAGATACAACACGAGAAATGATTATAAAAAATAGAGACGTCACGTCATTTGTATATTTTTTCTAATAGTTTAATTTCAGATCAATAGTTTCATTTAAAAAAATTAAATTCAAATAAAAATCTTAAAATACAAAATTAAATTATTATTATGACATGTAAAAATATTATTATTTCATACCATCATTATATATATATATATATACTCTTTTGTTTTCTTTCTCTTTTCTATCTCAAAAACTATTGGTGGCTTCTTCTTTTTTTGTATGTGGTTCTTTAGAGAGTGTCAGCTATACCCAAGGCCAAAACGACAAACCCTTACCTCCAAAGGGCAAGAAAAAGGAAAGCAATAGGGAAATGAATAAAGGTGAAAACTGAAAACCATAAATTCAGGTCAATCCCCCTCACTCCCCCATTTCTTCACACTTTCTTCCATTTCCCATTACTAAATGAGCTTTGGATTGGTAGGTTTCTTCTTCATTCCTCTTCCTTATAATCTCTCTTTTTGTAATATATGTATCCTACTTCATATTCTTTTCTTTTGTTATTTTTGTATGAAGTTTTTTCGTTATGTTAGCTTAATTTGGCAAAAAAAATAAAAATAAAACAGTGCTGCTTAGCTCTTTCTCTTATCTGCAATCCCCTTTTTGGTGACTTCTTTTTTCTTAACCTTGCTTATCGCTTGTGTTTTCGTCGATTTGAGCTAAGAACTTTATTCTTTTTTGAGTTTGATTTGTTTTGAGGTGAGGACTTTTGTTTTTTTGTGTTTTTTATGTGGTTCTCAGCTATATTTATAGCTCTGGCTTGAAATTTTAGGATCTTTGCTTATCAACAACGTTTGATTTCTTAATTAGCACGTGTTCCTTTGGTCTCTTCCTGGTTTTCCTTTTTATGCTGATGTATATCATTGTCTGCATCTTGCTATAAATTACCCAGAAGCTTGGCGTTTTTCTCTTTTTAATATATTTTTCTTTTTCCTTCAATTTCCCGAGAAAACTTACTTTTTTTTCCCTTTGATTTTAGTATTTTAGAATGACGAGAAAGAAGATTCAGATCAAGAAAATCGACAACGTTGCGGCGAGGCAAGTGACTTTCTCAAAGAGGAGAAGAGGGCTTTTCAAGAAAGCTTATGAACTCTCCATTCTTTGCGATGCTGAGATTGCTCTTATAGTCTTTTCAGCAACTGGAAAACTCTTCGACTATTCCAGCACAAGGTTTAATTTGCTCATTCTCACACTATAATCAATGTTTATGTTTGGCCTGCAATTTTCGTCTTTCTCAATATCTCTGCTGCAGTTCATAGATTAGTGTATTGGTTTTGCTTGGGTGACTGAGAAAAGATCTTTAGAATCAAGAAAACTGTATAAAAGTATAAATTCATAATGATTCAACGTACTTGAAATCTTGTATTTATATTCAAAATAGTTTCTTCAATACTAGTTTATGTCCAAAACTGGGGGATCTTTGGGTAGGAGGCTACAGTTTTATTTAATCTGGTTGAACCCTTATTTTATGTCTAATATAACATTGATAATTTGATAATTTTTACCTTTCATTTTTGTTTTTAAACTGAAAAAGTACTTCACTATGAAATTCCTATCATTGAAATCTTCTTAGCAGTGTTTTATTGACACCTTAGTTTCTCCCCACATGATCATAAAATATAAGGATCCTACCAGGTAATTAACTAGTTAATTTGATCTTACTGGTTTTGATTTTAGCACTTAATTTCTTGTGTTATTTTTCAGCAGAAGAAATTTCCTTCGTAAATAACCATCCAGTTAAACTAATTAGGTTTTGAGATAAAATTACAATATCCCAAATAAACAAGAGATGTTATTAATGGAATCATCATAACATTAATAGCTTATGAGCTTTATAGGGACTTCATTTGGCATTTGGTAATTAAAATCCATTGATCGATTGATGGATGCTTTCCCTTTTGTAGCCCCCTTTTCTCTTAATTTGGTTTCTTTTATTTATATATATATATATATATATTAAGTACAATATAATTTACCAATATGTAAAAGATTTTGTGGGGATGTAAATCTAACAAGATCGTTTCTTTAACAAGGAAAAATTTTCAGAGATAAATCTCCTTTTAAGCTGAAATGGGAATTAAAAGAAATTGTACATTTAGATGTGTATCTATATTACTAGCCTCAATTTATTAAAGGCCAAAAGTATTTAATAAAAGGTCATTTTATTTCTCATATTTTATTTTAAAAATTAATTATATATACATATGTGTATGCATCTTGTCTGTTTATATCATTGTCCATTTGTTAATTCTGTTGCTTCAATCTCCGATTAACCCTTTAATTTTTATGTATATTTATATGTTTAGCATTACACTTACCAAATATATATATATATGTTTTATATTTAAAACCCTAAAAGGCTATCATTATCCAAGTCCAATAAAATACATTATAAGATACTTTCTTCACCAATTAAATTAATCATATTAATTTCTTTTTTTTAACATAATAGTTACAAAAAAGGGTAAGCCTCCAACAAGTTTATATTCTAGATTTGCATGAATGTCATTTTCAGTTATTATAGTTGATATATTAATAGCGAATTTTTAATTTATTATTTTTCTAATATTAAAATTACATTCTAGATTTTACATAGCACCAACAAGTTTGTAGTAGTGGAACCCTAGCCTCTCTCTGTATCCTTCATATATTCACCATCTCTTTTTCAGAAGTCCACACTTTTACAAGATGACTACTATATGTAGTTATATTTGTTACAGGCAAGAAACCCTCAAACCCCGAACTAGAGCAAGATGAATACTATATTTGCAAAACTAGTGCTTCCTCTTAATATATATGTATGTATATATGATTAGAAAAATACTGTGAAAATTGCTC
This sequence comes from Gossypioides kirkii, assembly GCA_005610355.1. Classification (NCBI taxonomy): domain Eukaryota; kingdom Viridiplantae; phylum Streptophyta; class Magnoliopsida; order Malvales; family Malvaceae; genus Gossypioides; species Gossypioides kirkii. Next base: position 39,138,604 of record CP032246.1, read on the forward strand.
TTTTATTGTAAATCAAACATATACCATCTGCATATTTTTATTTTTATTCATAGTTTTTTTAAGTGAAGGGTATTGATTCAGTGCCATTGAATTGTTATCCCAAGTATGGAGAAGGTGATTGAAAGGCGCAATCAACAGTCAGGAAAAGGGATCGACAGATTGGTCACCAGTCCATATCATGGACTGCAGGTTACAATTGAACTTCTATTCTTGTTGCCTTGTAGTTTGCACCCTCTCATGCTGATGAAGCTGACCTCTTGTTTTAGGTTGAGAGTCGGACGTGTGCCATGTTGAGCAAAGAAATGACTGAAAAGACCCACCGACTGAGGTAAATCTTACAATTTCCTGTATATGTATATGTATTATGCATATGAGAAATGATCCTTTCATGCATCAATAGACAGCTGAGGGGAGAGGAGCTCCAAGGGTTAGATTATGAAGGATTAAATCACCTGGAAAAACTAGTTGAAGGAGGCTTGAGACGAGTTACTGAAAAAAAGGTTTTTTGAAAGCCCCATTTCCATTTCCATTTCCATCTCCATCTCCATCTCAACTCACCCTTCATTGTCCCTTTTAACTAATGATAAAAAGCTTTTGTGTTACAGGATGAGAGATTTTTCAAAGAAATCAGCAACCTCAAGATGAAGGTGATATATATTGCAACAGTAGTTGATTGGATTTTGTTCAAGTTTTATAGTTTAAAAAGGAATAATTTGGTATTGAATTTTAAGAGATATGGAATATTTTATTATAGTTTGTTTTTGCTGCTTATAATGTGAATAACATAAAACTATATCGATGCATTTATATGTATCCAGTTTATTTATGCTTATATATATATCTGCCTGGACTTAAATGATCTCTAATACTTAATTCTTGTCAAATGTGAAGGGAGCAGAACTGGTGAAAGAAAATCAGCAATTGAAACAGCAAGTGAGTTGTGCTAGTGATCATTTAAACAACTTTCTTGTTTCCAGCTTTCATTTGACAGAAGAGATTTAATTTTGGTAGATGGAGAATTTACCTCATATGGTCCAAGTCCAACCATCAGAGTCGATTGCTCATGTTGGGAGCTCTGAAAATCCAACTCAACCCTATAATAATAGCTATGACATCTCTCTCACATTGGGGTAAGTCATGCAACTCTTATACATAAATCCCTAGTTTTAGTTGTCTTTACAATTTATAGTGCATGCATTTTGCCATCATGGTATCTTATTTCATATAAAGTTGGAAAGACATGTTACAATGATAAAAGGATTACACTTCACAGGCTTGGATTTGGTTAAAATAATATTTTAGAGAAATATAATAATATTAAAATTACTCAAAAAAATAATCTTTTTTAAGCCTTATATTTTAATAAAGGATTAAATTTTAAAATAAAAATATATTCATTATTGGAAAAGATTACATATGTATGTCAAAAGAAAACTCAAATTAAAAAACTCATATTTTAATTAGATATATTTACTATTCTAAATAAATATTCAAAATTAAAATAAAAAAAATGTCATTCTTATATTCATAACATGAAAAGCTTACTTATTATATAATATATAAAGAGTACCATGAATTGATAACATTTGATATAATCTAAATAAATTGTAACAAAAAGGTGATAGATTTTGAATACTATTCATGACACAATTAAAAATTCCTAATAAAATGTGATAGATTAATTGAAGATAATTCATTATTAGAATTTAAGAAATTGATTATTGGTTTTGTTGATCGTGAGACTTATATATAGATTGAAAAAAAAGTAAATGTTTGATTGTCACAACAACAAAATTTCTAAAGTTAAGAGTTTGATAGACATGTTTAAAAAGGAGAAATTGGAAGGTATCATTCAAGCAAGTAATCTCTGCTTGAGTTTCAAGTGCATGGGATGAAAGAGTTGTTGCTGAAGTGAAAATAAGCAAGTAATTTCAGGCAATAAATGCAATAAATGATATTCAGGCCTGTGTAGGTAATGGTGATGAGAGTCCTTCACAATTGAAGTGCAACAACTTTACAAAACATTGTTAATTCATATGGAAAGGTAATACCGATGGAAGAATAATTTATGAAAGGTTACAATTATAGTAAAATGAAAATGAGGATCTTAATTAAATACTTAAATCGTATTTAGGTGGTTTTATTTTTTATTTGCAGCAACACTTAGTTCCAAATTAGAGTTTTAGAATACGAAGATGTATTGACATCAGTAGATTATTTTTGTTTGAAAAATGATTTTAATCAATTCATATCTCTAGTGCCATTAGACATTGAATCAAGTGACTTTATTGGTCTAAGAAAAAATCTAGAAAAGATAGATGAATAAATTCATGTTTGAGGTGGATAAATGATAAACATAATAAAGAGATCTTATTGTTGAATGTGATCATGTATGCATTAATAAAGAAGTGGATGCTAAGGATCCGCTTGAAAGAAGTTGTTAAAAAATAGGCATAAGGATAAAATTAGCCTCTAACGTTTGGGTGTTTGGTCATTTTGGCTCTTAAAGTTTTTTTTTTGACTCACTTTTATACATAGTCTTTGGTTTTTTGGACAAATTGATCGTTTTTTAATGGTCTTACTGACGTGGTCGTTAAGGGATTAACAGCGTTGAGGTGGTAAATTTTTTTTCCACTTGGACACTTTCACGTATGTAGCTATTGATGTGGCATTATTTTGTCTTATATGTCACGCATCAAATGATTTTAAAATATTAAAATTATTTTCTAAATTATTTTTTAAAATATAAAATTATTAAAATTATTTTTTTGAAATAATAAAATTATTAAATAATTTTAATTTTCAATTCCATTATCTTCTTCCCCTTCATTCGCTCAAACAATTACAACACATTTTTTGGAAATATGAATTTTTGAAATTTGAAAATTTTCTGGAAATGTATAAACTCATTTTCTGCTCAAACAAAACACGATGAAACTAAGAACTATGTTCAGAACACTTCCTATTAATGTTAAAACATGTCTGGTTTTACACATTACAAAAAACTCTAAGGAAGAAAAAAAGACAAAGAAAAACATAATCAACAAGATTTGGAGTAAAACCAATCTCGTAACTTCAAAGGCAACAGTTCCAACCCGTAAATTAAACACCACAAGTATCGAATTTGGCTTCTCCATAAGTGGCAATGGCAACCCCAAATGAAATAGCGAGCATGTTACCCATGGATGAAGATTTAAAAGAATCTTTACGAAATAGAACACCAATAGGGACAATGAAAAATATAATCAACAAAAATAAAACATAAACACAACAGTAGACAATGAAAAGCCCAGAAGAATCTCCAATAAACCTATCCGTAGTTGCTAATTTGATTCAATTTTTGGGTTTTTTCCTTCTGTTCTTTTAATCGTCTTTGCATGAACAAAATCAAAACTTTTAAAGTACCCATTTATGATTAAAACAGTCCAAAAAATAAACCAATTCATTAAAGGATGAAAAATGTCCAAAAACAAAAAGAAAAAAAATAAGAAAAATGCTTGAAATACCTTCCACTTCCATAGCCATAATATCCAAGGCTTTTCAAATTCCAAACAAAAAGAAAATTAAATAAAAAGGATTCGTTTTTTCAATTCAAAATCCTCTCCAACATTTGAAATTGAAAAGTTCTTGGACAATAAAAAATCTCCTAAAACCCGAAAATTCCCAAAATTTTAAAACCTAAAACAAATCCTCATTGCAAAAGAGAGAAAAAATCCTCATTACAAAAGAGAAAAAACACGTTAGAAAGAGAAAATCCTCAAACTTAAATCTCGAAAATCCCCAAAATTTTGAAGCCTAAAACCCAAAAATCTCCAAAATTTTAAAACCTAAACTAAAATCCCTAAACTCAAGAACCTTAAAAATAACCGAAAGTGAAAATTATAGAAACATACCTTAATTTTTTCCTTTCTAAAGGTTGAAAAAAAAAGATGTATAGCAAATCAAAATTAACCCTTTGATTCATTTCTTCTCGTAATCACATTCTCTTCTCTTTGATCCAACAATATGCCACTTTCTTCATCTTCCCTATCAACTGCTTCATTCTCTTTAAGTACTTTCAACTTTGATTTAGGGTTTTGATTTTTTTGACGATCGAGCTTGCTTTTTTTTTTTGTTTCTGTTTAAGTTGTTTTAAATTTACTAATTGTTTTAATTGTGGGGTAAACCCCTAATTTTTTTAACTATTTTTATTTTATTTTAATTATGTTTTTAAGTTTTATTTTTTTTGTTTTATATGTCGTGTTAGCAACTGCATATGTGAAAGTGTCTTGGTGGAAAAAAAATTGTTACGTCAGCGTCGTTAGTCCCTTAACGGCCACGTCAGCAAGATCATTAAAAAATGATCAATTTGACCAAAAAAACAAAGATTATGTATGAAAGTAAGCCAAAAAAAAATCTTAAGGGTCAAAGTGATCAAACACTCATGACATAAACTATGGGTTTAAAACTATCAAACACTCATGTTTAAATATTTTAATCATTGGATTAATAGAATACTTATTTTTTAAAATAAAGAATATGAAATGTTTATTTGGATAGATTGGATGCATATTTTTTTTGAATAATTTCATTATAAATTTTGATTATATTTGTTTTTTAAGGACCATACTTAAAATTATCTATAACTCCTCCCCAACTCATTAATAAGAGGATAATATGTTTCAACATACTCGAATCCACATCCTCTTACATTGGTAACAATGGCCATACCCATGTCAATCGAACTAAGACTCAACCGGTTGATTGCATGCATAGGGGCGACGCCAGAATTTTTTTTAAGGGGACGAAATTAAATTTTAATATAATTTTTAAAGGATTAAATCAAAATTTTATCATTTTTAAGGGAGATCAAAGTGTAATTTTTTCTTTACTAATTTAAAATTTTAAAAAATTTTAAGAGCTTAAATAGAAAAATTTTTATTTTAGGGAGACCGAACCTTGCATGCATATTTGGATTATTTTTAAACAGAAAACTTTCTGAAAGTTTATTTTTCAATTAATTGAATTTTTTTTTCATGCATTATCAAGCACACCCTTAATTGCTAGTGTTTGTATGTTGGAATGAATGGATTTTGCAGGTTAGCCTTCCCTAACTCACCATTGAAAGGTTAAAAGGGGATGTTGTTGGGAAGAAGTCATCGTCATCTTGCTTAAATATCTGCTGGCTCCTATATTGGATAATTTTCATGGTAGTAATAATAATATCTGTAGATTGTCAAGTAAACCAGTTTTATGGTACCTTTGATAATTATATGTAGAGTTTAATATCAAAATTACCCGTAAAAAAAAAAAAAAAATGTAAAGGTTAAAGCAATTATGCACATGCACTCGAGCATGGTAATAAATTTACTTGTTTACTTTGGAGGGTTTAGTGCCATCTTTATTCATTATTTGTTTTGTGCTTGTCTAAACAAGTATGTTGGAATGGTTTATTAAGTTTTAGCTCGATTAGTAAGGGTATTGTTGTCAATACATGAAGATGTGAATTTGAGTGCATTAAAGCACATTATCTTCTTATTTATAGGTTGAGAGAGGGATTATAGATAATTTTAGGTATTATGTTAAAAAAAACAGATATGATCTGAACTTATAATAAGTTTGTTAAAAAAAGTATGCTGGAATGGAGATTGGGTAGCTATGGTTTTTGTAAGGTTTTTCTTCATTTTCATGGCTGATCTGTTTTGAATTTTGCATTTGTAAAGGGTTACTTTTTTTGGGTTAAATTATGCAGTGAAAATATAAATATTACAATATGCTTCATGTTTTTGTACATTTTATATATTTGGAATTTAGTTATTATTTTTTTTATTTTCAAGAATTTAGTATTTTTACTTTTTAAATTTAAAAATTTAGATTGTTAATACCGTTAAAAATATTCTGTTAAATTTATTGGTGTGATATTTTAAAATTAAAAAAATATTCACTTGATAGCTACACAATAAAAATGATGTTATAATGGACCGAAAATTAACAAAGAATTTTAGTGATGTTAGCAATTCTTAAAACTCAAACCAACATTTAATTAGAATAACGTATTTAGACTCTCATTGAAAAAGTTGAGGTGCTGAATTATTTCAAAAATTAAAGTAGAGAATGAATCTCAAATTTGAGCTTAGTATATGAACCAATAATAAAATTTGACCATTTTTATATATAGAAAAGTAGATGTATCATAATTGAAATTTAACCGGTATCTTATAACGTTGAGAAAAAAAAACTTAATATGTGTGTCATTGTAAGGAAGGTGTTGTACTATGTTTAAATTTAGAATTGAGAATTTATACTTTAATTTTTCATAATTTGGTTATTGTACTTTTAACTATTCTTATTAAAATGTTTTTTTTTAGAAATATTCATTTTAATTTATCATGTTGAAATAAATTTTTTGTGTTTGAAATGTATCTTTTAAGAAAAATTCACGTAATCATTTTAATCAAAATAGTTAAGAATATTAATCATTTGAATTAACTAATATCATTGTAAAAATAAAGAATCAAATTATATCAAATTAAAAATACAAACTAAATCCCAAATTTGAAAGGATAAAAACTAATTTGACCATTATCATTTAACGGCTAAAAGAGAAAAGAAAAGAATGGAGTTGAATATGTGGAAAATATTTATTTCAGCTTATTTTGCCTAAATAGATTTATGTTAAAAATGTATTTTAAATAAAATTTAAGTTATTATTTTAAATAAAATAGTTAAAAATATTAACGATTTGGATTAACTGTTCCTATTGTAAAATATACAGAATCAAATTATGTCAAATTAAAATAAAATGATTAAATTTGTGAGTATAGTAGGACCAAAAGCTAAATTTAACCATTATTACATTTTCAGTGAAGATATTCGTGTTCATCCTACGCGCATGAAATAACGTAAATTTAGATACTCTCGGAAAGCGCTACTCTCTCGTTAATTCTCCCGCTAAAGACCTGTTCCAAACTCTACGCAAGCAAACAAACGAAGAAAAAACCCTAATTTTCCCTCTCAGTCATACTCACAGCAAAAGCAAAAAAGAAAACATAATTGAAAAGAAGAAAGATTTGTGATCAAGATATTCAGCCATGGATGAAGAGTACGATGTGATAGTCCTAGGGACCGGCCTTAAGGAATGCATTCTCAGTGGTCTTCTCTCCGTTGATGGACTCAAAGTACATTTAATTTCGTCAAACTATTGTTTCTTCGTTTCATTTCTATTTATTTTCTCTTGATTCAAAAGAAAATCTGCAATCTGGGTTTTCTTTTTCTTGACTCAGTTCTTCAGTTTCTATATAGGCATTCATATTGAATGTGGGATTTTGTTTCTGGGTATTGGTAAAGATTATAAAGAAAATGTGTTCGTTAAGTTATTATCTGAATATATCTCTATGTATTAAAACAGGTATTACACATGGATAGGAATGACTATTATGGTGGAGAATCAACTTCTCTTAATCTTGTGCAGGTCATTGTTCTTCGATTAGTGGAACCTTTGGTTTTCTTTTTTTCATTTATTCCTTGCCTATTTTCTGAATATCGTCTTTCTTTTTCTGCTATTGTATAGCTTTGGAAACATTTCAGGGGAGATGAAAAGCCTCCAGAAAAGCTGGGGGCAAGTAGAGAATATAATGTTGATATGATGCCCAAGGCATGTCTATTTCAGCTAATTTTTTTTTTTTTTGTAGTTCTTTCAGTACTTGGATGCATGGTTTATGTTACTCTTCATATATGTTTTATAATGAATATGCTTAATTGATTGCTTTAACAGTTCATGATGGCCAATGGCAGTCTGGTTCGTATATTGATCCACACAGATGTTACCAAGTATCTTAATTTCAAGGCTGTGGATGGGAGTTATGTGTACAATAAGAAAAAAGTAAGAGTATTGTAGGTTTCTTTTTTTTTTTTTTTTATTGGGGGGGGGGGGGGTATGATTTGTTTCTGAAGATTAGTGTAAACATTGTTCTATTGTCTACAACAACTTGAAGCAGTTACCTTACCATAACTTGTAGGTCTACAAAGTTCCAGCGACTGATGTTGAAGCATTGAAATCACCATTGATGGGGTTGTTTGAGAAGCGCCGAGCCAGAAAGTTCTTCATTTATGTCCAAGACTATGAAGACAATGATCCAAAATCTCATGAAGGACTCGACCTGAATAAAGTAACAGCGAGAGAAATTATCGCGTGTGTATCTCATCCTTGTTTCCCTCTATAAAAGTTTGCACTAGTACTGCACTAACACTTAACATTGACTTGGAAATTAATAACAATATATATGCAATGGTTATAGATTTTTAGATTAAACTTTCTTCTAAGTTTTGAAATGTTACTGGATTTACCAAATTTTCTTTTACACAAAAAGGGAAAAAATACTTGTAATTTTTTATTTTCATGACCCTTGGTTTTTTATCATTTGTTTTTAGAGAATTTGTGGATAGGAGTTTCATTTTCCCTTTTGAGAGTATTTGCTCTCCAATGTTAGTTACTCACACTCAAGTGTGTGTTGGATAGATGACCTACATGATTATGTTGAATAGTCTTAGTTTTTCTATGCATCTAGAGAGTCCTTGGGGGATCATTTCTTCATATGCATGTCTGAGTAAATGTTGGACATAATTACTTCAAGGAAAATGACAAGTCGGTTTAGCATAACTCTAGGGTGAAGATGACATATTTGAAGGATCATCACTGCTCATGATCATTAGCTAGTATTAGTTACAGTTTACTGGTCTTGATGCGTGCAAACTTTTGCAATGTAGAAAGTATGGACTTGAAGATGATACAATTGACTTCATCGGTCATGCCTTGGCACTCCACAGTAATGATAGCTACTTAGATCAACCAGCTTTGGGTTTTATTAAGAGAATGAAGGTAAAAGTTTCTTTTGTATCGTATTTTCACCTTTGTTCTACAGCCAATGGTTGATACTTCAGTGTAGGGCCATACATTTCCCTTTTAGCATTATATTCAGTGTATGTTCTGCATTTGTTTCGTGAAGCTTTATGCAGAGTCTTTGGCACGGTTTCAAGGAGGATCTCCTTATATCTATCCACTATATGGACTAGGAGAATTGCCTCAGGTGTGTCTTTATCTGTAGTTTAGCTTCAAGTTTAAAAGAAAATATTTTTTACTTTTGACTTGTTATTGCTCTCTTTGGTAGGCATTTGCACGTCTAAGTGCAGTTTATGGTGGTACTTACATGCTCAACAAGCCAGAATGTAAGGTAAAATATTTTTGAAAACCACAATGTTATAGTACAAGCAAACAATTAGTCATTAGTGGTCAGCTTGGTCAGTGTTTGAGAATACTTGCCATTGAGTCCTTTAGTTGATTAGATGCTCATGATTTTTCAAGCAATACCATGTCTCCATGGTTCATCCTTCTTTTGATACAAAAAGTTCCTCAGTCTGGGAGTAGGGAAAAGAGGATGAAGATTTTGAGATTCGAATTCCAAAATTGTTAGTGACCATATGGACAAACTGAACTAAACTTTGGGTTCTCATCGGGCACCTTTATGAGTAAGCCTATATGGTGATTAGCATAGTTGTCCCAAAAGAATGTATCTTTGGATTGCAGGTAGAATTTGATGCTGATGGGAAAGCTACCGGTGTGACTTCAGAAGGAGAAACTGCTAAGTGCAAGAAAGTTGTTTGTGATCCATCTTACTTGCCTGATAAGGTAACCCTTCAAAGAAACCTTGTCTATCTCTAATTTTTTCCTCAAAGATTAATTATATCTACTTGCTCTGTCATTTGTTTTTTGATACAACAGGTTAAGAAGGTTGGAAAAGTTGCCCGTGCTATATGCATAATGAGTCACCCTATTCCTGATACCAACGACTCTCACTCGGCTCAGGTTATTCTGCCTCAGAAGCAACTTGGTCGTAAATCAGACATGTATGCAGCTAACTTTCTCAACTTTAATTTCTTAATCTCTTCCTTTGAGTGGCTCAAATAGAAACAGTGCTGCAAATGCGATGATTTAGTTTGAATAGTGTTCATGTAGTTGCGGTTTTAGCTTCACCACTGAGTCATTTTGTTGATTTTAGAAGGCTTATGCAATGAATAGTTATGTTTGCTAGTTTATTGAAGTCTTATTGGATTCCTGATGACCAATGGAGAAGGCAAAACATAACGTGAAATGTTGGTGAGTTGTTTTATGTGTTTCAGTCGAAGGTAATGCTCTTCTGGTAATAGGATCACTCGGGACAGGAAAACCCTTTATTAATTGTGTCTTAATTCCATTAAGTTCAACACTATGTTACTCTAGCTCGAATCAAGGCATATTTGAGCATGGATATGAGAATATAACCCTCTTTAACATATGAAAAAATTTGGAATTAATATTAAACCTATCCTTAATTGACACATGTACCATAGCCTGGCCAACAAACAAACAGAAGTGTCGTAAGTCCACGGTCTCCAATAACTTCCAAGGTTTCATTTTTGGTTCTGTAGGTACCTCTTTTGTTGCTCCTATGCTCATAATGTAGCTCCCAAGGGAAAGTACATTGCTTTCGTTTCAGCAGAAGCAGAGACAGACAACCCTGAAGTAGAGCTGAAACCTGGTGTTGACCTTCTGGGACCTGTAGAAGAGATATTCTACGACACTTATGACAGATATGTTCCCACCAATGACCATGCAGCCGACAGCTGCTTCATATCTGCTGTAAGAAGCCTTCTATATATATATATATATGTATATTACATTGCATATTCTGTGGAGAAAACAACTAAATGAAAAGTACCCAAACCAACTTTCCCCAATTGTTACCTTATATGACATGCAAAATGACTTCCCCAATCTTATTATTGATTCAAGTTTGAAAAAATTGTTGCAGAGTTATGATCCAACAACGCACTTTGAAACCACAGTGAATGATGTGATCGAGATGTACACTAAGATTACTGGAAAGGTAATATAGTTGATGTTCAAATGTTAAATATGTATATGGTTGATTCACGTATTATGATCTTTCAATGTTGTATAGGTTCTTGATTTATCAGTGGACCTGAGTGCTGCCAGTGCTGCATCTGAAGAATGAAGTTCTTGAAACCTGTTGCTTTCATGCAAAAAAAAAAAAACAACCATTAGTAGAGGAGAGTTCGATTGTTTCTTCATGTTTTTCAGCAAATCTTTTAGATAAAAACCATAAACTCAAACTACATTTCTGTATTACATTCATTGTAGGTGTTATATGTGATATACTCCGAAATAATGATTGGATTGGGTAACATGTGTTCTTGATACAATTATGATTCTTTGGAATTTTATAATTTTATTAGTTAAAATTAAAAATAACTAACCAAACTCAAACTATCTCATTAAAATATATTTAACGGATAATGGAATCTGAATATTTGGTCTCGAAATTTTTAAAGTTTTTTTGTGCTATTAAATCAAGGTCTTATCGGTTGATTTTACATATTTATATAAGTTATTTGCACTCATATCTATATTGTATTCATGATTTCTTTTTGTCGTGTAATCATTTATATTATATTTAAATTTTTTATTAAATCGATATCCGAATTAAAATTTTATCTTTTTTCAAAAATGTCTTTTTGTCTTTTATGTTTTTATATAAAAATTGTAAAATTTTTTTTTTAAATCCACACATGAATCTCTAAAGTTTCAACTCTATTATAGTAACTAAAATCTCGTTTATTTTTTAGATAATTTTTTATAAATACATTTTTAAATCACATAGTATATATTTAAAATTATAACCCTATCTAAATAAAATAAAAGTAGATTAGTAGAATCCTATCAAGCTATCTCATATAAACATAAATTTAAGTAATTTACTTTTTTGAATGTTGAAACATATCATCATAATTATTGTAAATAAGATTTGAGTAAACAACTTTCGAAAAAACTAAAGGATTGTTCAAAAATAAAAAAAAATTAATTAAAATTTTATTTCAGCGAAAATCTTTTATCATTAAACTATGAGCTCAATTGATTTATAAAAATTTTATATTTATTTAATGTTGTTTTTTAACATGATAATATATGTTTTTTTCATTAATAATAGTAATTTGATATTTGATATTTACTTTTTAAATTGTTTTTAAACATGGATCAAGTTAGATTTGTCCATGAGCCGAATCGAGAGCCCGCTCAAAAAATGAAAGGGTTTGGGTAAAATTATTGACCCGAAAAGTGGGAGAGTATAGACAAAAAAATAAGGCTCGTTTCCTAAATAGGTCGAGCCTCAAGTAGACTTTTTCAGCTTGGGCCCAACCCGGCCTAAATTTACAGAAAAAAAGAATTGTTGTTTCTTTTTACTATTTTTTAATTGTTTTGCTATCATTTCGCTATTTAATTGCTACTATTTTGTTGTTATTGTTTGGATATTCTATAACTCTTGTTCTATTATTAATTTTACTACTTATTTTAGAGGTATTTGCTCGTTATGTTGTACTTATCTTAGTGTTATTTAAATATATTATTCCCATTTATTGAGAAACATTTATCGTAATATTTTTAGTGTATTTGATGGATTACATTTTTTAAATTTTTTTATATAAAAAATAACATAAATTTTTTTAATATGGACTGGTCAGCCCAAAATTGAGTTTTAACATTTTATTTGATCCAGCTAAATCCGTACATAGAAAATGGGTATAAAATTTTATTTGACCCGATCCACCTCGGTTCATAAACAGCTCTAGATCGAGATAGAACTAAAATAAATAAAAAAGGGGTTATTTTTTGACAGGGCCCACCTAAAAGCAAATATATCCAAAATAAAATAAGGGAGTAGTAGGTTAAGCAAACGTCCAATAATTAGTGCGGGGTGCCACGTTGACTTGACCACTTGGACTTTCCAATTTCTACTGGTTCGTTTGTTTGTTTATTTGTTCCTTCTTGTGGAAGAAACTACTAATTGTGTGTGCAGTGCAGTGACGCATAAATGGAAATGCTTGCTCCTTGGCCCTTGCTAGTTCTATAAGAAAAATAAAAATCATTTTCGAATTTATTCAAAATTTGCGAGTTCAAGGGCGATTTGATAATGAGTCGAAGGGCGAGTCAAAGGAGGAAGCGTTTCGATGTCTTCGACTTCACCGATGAGGACGAAAGAGTTGAGAAGGAGTCCGCGGAGTTTCTCGAAAGGTTTAAGAACCCTAAAGAAGGCTGCACGGCATCTCCTCGTCTCAACAAATACAACTTTCTTCAATGTTGTATCTTCATCTCTTTCCCTCTCATTCTTTAATCTATTGACTTGAATCTCTTGCTGATTACTCTGGTTGGTGACCGAGGAAGTGCGGGAAAAAAATGTGATGATAATAATGAATTTTGATATTTCTAACGTGCTTTCAAACTTTTAGATATAAAGTAAACAACATGTCGCCCTTTAGTTTACTCTCTTCGATCTCTTTTTCTTTTTCTGTTATTTTGCCTCTATGGTTGGCATTTTGAGAAAGAAGAAGAAAAAAAAGCATTTGACGTATCATTTATTCATTTTTATTTTATTTTTTCCTCGTTAACGAACAGAGTATAAGTGTATAACCCAATGCATTCCTTTTGGTTCTATCCTGTTTACTTCTTTGTTAACTGCTTTTTACTTGTGTATCTATGTAATATCGATAAATTATTATAATTTATATGTATGCAAAATTTATTTAATAATTGACACTTCTGTTTCCTTTCCTAGTTGTCGGGCAAGATGAAAATAGCAACAGACCAATTGATCTTGATGACGAAGGTGTGAAATAGCTTTAGGCTTAGTGTCATTTTCACTCTTTTATCTATGCTTTCATGTGTACCATATAGCTGCTCAATCAAATTCTGTCTTCTTGTTCTCTTGTTGCAGGTTGCAGCATTACTAAGCGAAAGGAAGTTAGCAATCTACCGATTGAACTTGACTCAGAAGTTACAGAGCCTCAATGTGGGTTGTTATTGCTATTTTTTTTTTAAATTTGTTCTGTGAGTTGCATTATCTTTTAGCTGAATTTTTGGTCTTAATTGTTTTTGGTTACATGGATTTCCTTGTTTGACACAATCCGTGACATTTTTTTCAGTGTTTCCTTCAACTTGTGTATACATGTAATATTTATATGTCTGTTTATGTAATAACCTTTTTCTTTCCTATGTAGTACACCGGAAAAATGAAATTAGAAAAAGACTGATTGATCTTGATCTCGAAGGTAAAGAATAGGTCGAGGCTTGCAGTACTCATTTATCCATGCTTCTTGTGAAATGTATAGCTGTTCGATCATTCTCTGTGTTCCTGTACTCTAGAGGGAGATTGCAGTAGGACTAAGCAAAAGGACGTTAGCACTGGACTGACTGTACTTGATTTGGAATGTACAGAACTTCAGTGTGAGTTGTCATTGTTATTTTTCATTTCCTTTTTTCGTTTATGGTTTGCATAATTTTTTTTATTATGTTCTTGACCTTGAGTTGATCTCTAGGCTCATGCATTTGCATTGTATCCCACAAGTATTTGTGACGTTTCTTTTCCAGTATTTCTTTCCTTCTAAAATCCTTGTTTATGGCCTGGAATTATGTCTTTAGTCTTCTATCATGATTCATTATGTGAGATGTTGAATCATCGTCTCCTCCAATGTGGAAGCTATCTTCTCTAATTATTTGACCTTTGAGTCTCTGACAAATATCTCTGTGTTTGTAATTTCCCTGCTTTGCATTTATAATTTGTTAATGGGTACTTTCATTACTTTTGATGTTTTTCTTTCTTGTTTTTGTTGGGTATCTATTTTCCCAGTTATTATTTATCTATGTTTGTAGCTTTACAAAGTCTCAAGACTTGGAAAAGGAACAAGATTGACAAACCAATTGACATTGATGCTAAAGGTACATGGCATCAGTGTACATCTTAAGTGTCTTAAAGCTTCTAATGTTCTTCATGTAACTTTGTAGAAGTGCAGGCGATCAAGCCTGCAGAAAAGCTCAGCATATATAACCTTGGAGGCGTCAATGCTTGTGTTAGTAGTCAGCAATGCACATTTCCTGCATGCTGTCCTGTGAATATGGGACAAGAGAAGATTTCTGAACTGTATACCCCTTTGCAATATTCTTCTTCGAGCTATAAGGTATAGCTGCCTAGCCTTAATATATTGTGAACAATTAAATCAAATGGGTAACATGCTTTAGACTGCTGCAAATATCATAAATGCAACTCAGGCTTATTCTCTGCGTGATATATTAAATGCATGAACAATAAACAAAAACAAACGGATCGTGAACCTCCTAGTTATTCTTCTATTTAAATTGGCTGCAGAATGAGCCAGTTAGTGTGATTTCAGATGACGATGACAGGATTGAAATTATTTCTTCGTCAGTTTTTACTTCTCCTGATGAGTGTAGAGGTACTTTCTTATCCTTTTGAGTTTGCTTCATAAATTCTGACACCTTATTTTGGCAAGCTTGTTGTATGTTACTGTGATCTTATATAACATCCTGCATCTCTCAGATTCCCTGGAGGAGCAACTTTCGGTTCATGCTTCCGATGGACATGAAATTGTAACTACAGTACCACCTTTTGTATGATTAACTAAGAAAATTTTCTTTTGATTGCTGTTTAGAGGGATGTTACTGAAAAATACTAACAATGGAATTAACTACATTAGTTAGCGGGACTACTACTTTCTTCTTGTTATGCTGTGGATTACTATTAGATTAATTTACATTTGCTTAGTTTTGATTTGTTTCCTTTCTATGATTTTTCCCATATTGTTTACCGTAACGACAGAGTCGGTTGTTTTAAGTTCTCTAATTTCCGCATTCTGCTAATTCTTTATGCTAATATTACATTTCTTGATTGGCCTTTTTATTTATTTTTCAACTTGCAGGAAAGAGAAAATGTGAAAGTTGTCATTTCCCCTGATTTTATGTTTTATAGAGGTATGTATTGTACAGAGGGTCAGTTAACTTTTTCAAAAACCTGCCTCAAGTTTATGGGCTCAACTGTAAATGGGACCAAGAAAAAAATTAGTTTTGTATGGACTGTTGGTGATATCATCAGTATTGATGCACAATGGCTTGAAGGGGTGAGTTAC
Organism: Gossypioides kirkii; assembly: GCA_005610355.1. NCBI lineage: Eukaryota > Viridiplantae > Streptophyta > Magnoliopsida > Malvales > Malvaceae > Gossypioides > Gossypioides kirkii. The sequence goes on from CP032246.1 coordinate 39,154,615, forward strand.
AAGAGCTGTTCTTTCTCCTTTTTTGTCTTTAAAATTTTGAAGATACTCTCTGAGAAGATAGTCTTGGCCCTCTTATGCTGCTGGACATAGGTTGAAACAGCCATTATGAATCTTGTTCTACTGTCAAAGAAGTCTAAGAGAGCTGGAAATGAAAATGAACCTTCAGGTTTGTGAATTTTCAGAAATGATTTGCATTGAACTATTTCTTTTGGTGTAGCATGAATGCATTATAGTTCATGTTCAGAGAGAGTATACGAATTCTAATAAAAATTAATGTCCTATACTTTGACCTCTTTCAAAATACCGTCCTGTGTATTGTCTGCTTGCCTCATGACCATGTATCTGCATTGCTTTTCCATTGTGCCATCTCTATAAAGTTGTCTTTGATTCCCTGTTTCCAATAGGAATTGTTTGGGGGGAAGCTCTGATCTCCATTGCTTATCATTCTTTCTTTATCAATAAATTTTGAACTAGGATTTTCTTAATTGCAGCAGCCATTGGGTTGTTGAAGTTTTCAGTTTGTGATCCTTGCTGGTCTGAAAGGGAGAAAGCAATCAAATCATTGAGTGTGAGATACAAGGATATATGGAACGCTATCTCTGAGTAAGGTTTCTACTGATTTAGTTTTCTATCAGATTATTCATAATCTATCAACGTAAATGTACAAAGTGATGGTTATTTTGTATTAGAATATATAGGCATTTCGTTCTGTTCAGTCACATTTGTAGCTTCTCTCTCTCTCTTGCTAGTTGGTACCCTTAACAGAGAAACTCTGGTTGTGTATCTATCGTTTGGTTTGACTGCTTTTGTCGCTGTATAGCTCGGATTTTTGCTCTTATTTTGTTTTTCAATTCGTGCTTTAGTCCCATAGCCTAGTGTAACTTCCTATTTATTTGTGAATCATGTAGATCATTTTTTATTGTTTAATTGCATAGATTTAACTACTAATGTTACCACCTGCAGAGAAAATGAAGAAAATGCCTTAATGGGACTGAGTAGAAGGTTTTTGTCAAAGCCATATTTTTCTGAGTAAGCCAAAGAATAATAATGCTCTATATCATTTTCCCTTTTGGGGATACAAGCTCTTTCTGATTTGCATGTCTCCCTCCCTCCCTTCCCAATATTTAAAACAAATAAGAGAGAGAGAGAGAGAGAGAGAGAGAGAGGAGGGAGGGAGGGAGGGACTTTAAATACCTTTACCATTCTTTTTCTTTGAGGTAGGCGATAACTATTGTATGTTTCGGCTCTTCTCTTTACTTTGAAGCAATTTCGAAGATATGCTCTCATTTGAAAGTACTACTTCAAAAAATTTAGGGATAAATCTCAAAACTGTACATGACCTATGATCGGATGTCTAAATTGATACATTAACTTTAACTTGGTGCAATTATGAACATGAAATTTTGATTGTGGTTCAAATGTATACATGAAACTTTAATTTTGATTTAATTTTACACATTTAAAGAAATAAATACATCAATTTAGTTTTATATTGGATAAATATAATTATCTATGTTTGTAATGTGTAAGCTTAAAATGATGCTATATCGATAATTGTGTTAGTAGTTTGTGAAAATTGAATCAAATCAAAATTTCATGTCTAAAATTGCACAAATTTAAAGTTCGCGTATGATGTTGACATTGGATCAAAGTTCATATGTAGTTTTGAGATATATCCCAAAATTTTTTACGTAGAAGTTTCAAGAAGCATCAAAATATACTCCCATTTGATAGTGCTATTTCAAAATTTTAGCATAGAATGAATTTGAGAGGTATCCTTCAATTATTAGTATTTTCTGTGCATGTTATGCTAGTCATTCTTTTTATATAATTCCTTTTCCTTCTTATATGTATGATTCTGTGTGTATGCACGTTTGTGTATAACATAGATTTATTGCTTTATATACATTTAAGCTGTTCTTTTTGTTATTAATCACTTAACAGTTCTTTTTTATCTACAATCGATAAATCTAACTAATTTTCTGTACAGTTTCCATGAACATTTTGTAGAAGTTATCTATCCGAAAGGTGATCCTGATGCTATTTCAATTAGCAAGCGAGATGTTGCACTTCTACAGCCAGAGACATTTATCAATGATACCATCATTGACTTCTATATTAAGTAAGCTTGAAATATAAATTCCATGTCCTTCGTTTTCTTGTTCATGCTCTGGATGTTAGTCTGTTTCTTAGATTTTGTATGTGCTAGTTTTAGTTCATCCTTGAGGATTGGTATATGAAATGTGCATATGAAATGTATTGGACTAGAAGCATTTTCCATAGCTATTCTCAAAGTTGCATTTTTATATCTAGTGTATGTCGTTGATTCTCTTGTTGTCATTATCATTATGTGTTCTTGATACAGCATATGTAGTTCTTTTCATACTTTTGGAGCAGTGTTCCTTTGTCTTTATTCAAAAGAAGTTTTACTGCTTTCTAGTTTCCAAAATAGTGGTATGGGCTTATACAATAGACATAAATTGAAATTATCATCTCATGGTTCGAAATTTAACTCTTTGATTAGACATCGTAACCATGATAATTGACTAAGAGCCTTGTGAGAGCTCGTGAGAAACCTCCCCTTTAATAATCCACCAAAAAAAAAATTGGTTCAGTTTATGACCCGAAGCTGTTGCAATATTTCTGTCTGGCTCTATTTCCTGATTTACAAGGATTGACATTTGGTTCTGATCCATGACAGATATTTGAAGAACAAAATTCAACCTGATGAGCAACATAGGTTCCACTTTTTTAATAGTTTTTTCTTTCGCAAGCTTGCTGATCTGGATAAAGGTTTATCTAGTGCTTGTCAAGTGAAAGCAGCATTTGAACGTGTTCGTAAATGGACTAGGAAGGTGGATATATTTGCAAAGGATTACATTTTCATTCCTGTAAATTACAGGTAATAAACTTGTCTATTTTTTTTCTCCAAGGCATGAGAACAATTCTTTATGTAGCTCTCTAATATGTTATAAACACATCTTCATGACAGTCTCCATTGGAGTTTGATTGTCATCTGTCATCCTGGTGAAGTGGCTAGTTTCAGAGGCAAGATCTTAATGTAGTGTTTCAGCTTATTGTAGTAGCTAGGACTATGTCCATCTTTACGTTTCTTTCAGTTGTCTTGCAGATGACAGAACTGAAAATTTACTTAACGTCCCTTGCATCTTGCACATGAATTCAATTAAAGGAAGCCATAGAGGCCTTAAAAATCTATTCCAAAGGTAATTATTTCATGATTATTTTCTTTAGTTAATTTTAATATTGCTTTATCTTGCAATTTACAACAGAACCTTTGGGAACGTTCTTGTCTTTTGTGTGTTTATGTGTTTTCATCAGCATTGTTACCCAAAATATTTCAAAATAGTTGGTTTCAATGTGTTTTATCTCATCTTTTATGCTTACTTTCCTATATTTCTTTCATTCTCAAGTAAAACAATCTTATGTGGAAGATCTTGAGCTGCAATATTGGATAATTATGAACTTTGCACACCTATGTCCAGACCTTCTCAACTCTTTGGATTTCTTTGAGCTGTCATTCTGCCATTTACTCCCTTTTTTTCTCTCTTTTAAAGGAAAAAGAGTGGCACACCTGCCAGTCTGTAATTATTACAGCTTTTAAAGGTCCAAAACATACCGTTGATTCATGAAAACCATTGACCAAAACCAGAAGTGCCCCATTGACATTTTAATTGCATTGCAACTGTGCAAGGGATTGTGCTTGATTTGAACTTAAAATGACATGAACCATATAGTCTGGAATTCTGGCCTTCTGCAGATGAAGGGCTAATGGTGATATACTTGACTGTCTCACCTCACTCAATAAATGTTGTTTAACTATGAAAGTAATAGAATGAAGAAACACAAAACTTGTTCGAGAAATGCTCTGGAATATGTTATTTTAAAGAACTCTCTTAAAATTATCTCCTTTGTCTGAAATAGTCATTTCTCAGACTCCAAAAGATCTTCTTGTTGATTATTGTTTCTTCTTTCTTTGTCACGAGTTGACAGCTACTTATCTGAAGAGTGGAAAGCGAGGCATGGAGAGGCAGCAGATGATGTTCCTGCAAATTTTTTACATTTACAATTTGTCCAACTAGAGGTATTCCTCTTCTGTATATACCTCCCATTAAGTTCCTCCACCGCATAAAAGAATCCTTATCTTTAAAAATGCTCACTCATAAACAAAAGGGTTTTCAATATACAAATTAAGTTAAGTCCTTAGTTTTATTAGGGAATTCAAGCTGAGGAAAAGCACATAAAGAACTGTATTTTACATAGTCTTGTTTTTTCTTATTTGCAATTAGCATGTTCTGTCACTTGGTTTTATCAGAAATCATACTTTCCTTTCACATTTGCTAAATTGGTTGACTGTTTTCTTTTTTTTTAAATTTTCATTCTGTATGGTTCAGGTACCACAACAGGAGAATTCATTTGACTGCGGCCTCTTCTTGCTGCATTATATGGAACTCTTCCTTCTTCAAGCATCACCTGACTTCTGCCCTTTTAAGGTAACAAGATCTTCCAAGTTTATTAGTGCTTGCATTGCTTTCTACAATGCTTGAACTTGCAAAACGTTATTCTTGTTGCAAGAAGTATATCATCGTTAAGTCTCTGACGCAACATTGTTACTTGTACCTCACCTGGTTATCATATAGTACGAAAGTTGTAGGTAAGGTTTCATTGTATTTTTCACCTCTACTAATATTATCTTTGACCTTTGCTTTCAGCTTAATATGCATTGGTTTCCACCTGCCGAGGCTTCTTTGAAACGCTCTCATATCAAGAGGTTAATCTATGAAATCTTTGAGGAGCAATCTTGTTATTCCACTTCTCTCTTGCCAGTCCGAAGTGAGCAAGAAACTGGAGCACAGATTGGTTTTTCCGCAAAAACATGTTATGGTTATTCCTCAGATTCCACTGTTAACCAGGGGCCTAACAATTTTGCACTCCCTGCAGCAATCCCTCCGATAGTTCTACGAAGTCATAAAGAGTTGGGATTGGAAGGTTTTAAATTTTTCGGGGTGGACATGCATGGAGGATCGCTTTCCTATGGAAATTATCAGCATATTAATACACTTGGTAAAAGAAATGCCATGTCACCTATAGAGGTAACTTTCATTTCTTTGTTACCAACAAGTTTAAAGCATGAGATAAAGCAATTTGCTAGCGAAACATTGAATCACCCTTGTGCGCATGTGTACGCGTTGCGTCAATAGAAAATTTTCCATAGAAAATATGAGCTATTTCTCTAGCTGTTGTTTGTCATTGTCATGAAACCATGCGGTGTTCGACCAAATGAAACGTAATGTTTCCACGAATTATCTTTTCGACCAAATAAATGACAATATGTTGTCTTTGTGATAGAGAATCTTTTAGCTGTGTTACTGAAATGAAGATTACGAATGTGTAAGGTTTCTTTTCATATTTTTGGATACATTGAGTTAGATCAAATACAACTGCTCCCTTTGCTGTATCTGACCGGTGAAGTCCTATAATTCTTGGTTTATTAAGAATTTTGGTCTGAAAATAGTTGCTTTTTTTGTTTTCCCTGCTTGAACCAGGAAATCGAAGAGACCAGAGAAGAAATAGCTGCCGATTTGCTTTCGGGTCTCGATGGTCAGAAAGTTGCTGGACCAGTAACTCAATCTCACTTAAACATGCGATATCCTAGCAAATATTTTAGATTGAGAACATCACGGAACCGAAAAATCCCGTTGCTTTTCGAGGATTCAGCTTTTAACAAGCTAATTGATTCTCTTGATTCATCAAAAACAGGACTAGAAGATTATGATGTCCTTTCGGAGTTTGAGGTATGTGCGCAACCCGAACATTCCCCGACCTCAAATGAAGGTTCCTCTGGTTGCCTTGTTGAAGATTCTCAAGAGTCGAATGGCATTCATGATGACATTGAGTTTCAAAGTACTTGTTCACCTACATCCTTTCACAGGGACATTTCTGCTCAATCCGACCAACAAGCAGATATAACTGCGAAAGTAGATCTTAAAGAGAATGCCATGCCAACAAGTGATGGAGATCATGTGTCCGAAGGCGATGAACATCGAGCCACGGAAACTTCATAAGTGTGTACTTGTCGGCGGAGCGATGAAACACAGCTGTAAAAATACCGAAGGCATGTAAGGCTTTGACAATGGCTGGACTTGCGATGGCATTGTGAATGTTGTTTATTAATACACCATAGTTTTATGCTGTAGATTGAAGTAAAAGGAAGAAGAATTATAAAGCTAAAAAAGAAGAGGAAATTACTAACTACAAAATATATGTTCCTTTGGGTATAGAAAATTATTTTATCTCTATTATAATTGCACGTGGATTTTGTGCTTGAGTTTGACTTGAGAAAATTTTTAATAGTATTCGAAAATAAATAAGATCTATTATGATTAAGAGCTACTCGAGTTAAGACTGTTAAGTCTTAAAATATTAAATTTAATTTGATATTTTGAATTTTAATTCGAACTTGATTTTGATTATATCAAAATTAATTTTTAATTTTTAATTAAAATAAATCATTATTTTATGATTAAATTCCAAAGAAATATAAAATATATTTTATTTTAAGTGCTTATTTAATTATAAGTTAAAGATTAGTAACAAGCATAGAATATAGAAAAAATAAAGATTATGATTATTGTTTGATAGTTGTAAAATTTGTTAATTCCAAATGCAGGGTTAAAAGAGTTATCATAATGCTTCATTTATGTATGCTTATTTTTTAAAATATTAATAAAAGATATCTGTCAATCTCTTATGGAATTAAAATTTTTATTACAAGCATATTAAATAATTGGATCAACTCAAATAATTTTAAAAAATATTGATAAAAAGGTATTTGAAAAGTTAAAATAAATGAGATTCAAAGATTTTATTCAAACTAGTAATTATATCACACAAAAATGTTTAGTATTAAGTATTGAGGGGTTTAATTAAAATTTTTACAAATTTTAAGGGTTTAAGAAAATTTTACAAAAATTTTAAGGTGGCCTAATTCTTTGAGAAAACGATTCAATCCTAGGTAAACGTGTGTCAATTACATGTTTATTAAGATATGAAAATAAAATATAAAATTTTAGTTCGATTGGCATGAATATTATTATCAATGTAGAAAGACGTGAGTTCGTAATTACTGTTTAAATTATCACTCCCGTTGAGCCTTATTAAGAGGGGTGACAAGGTTCTTCTGAGGCAGCACTTCTTGCCAAGCTCGGAATTAGGCCCTTCTCGGACGGTCGGTTGTCTTGTCTGTTTATGAGAATGGGTCAGTCTTTAGCCCCGTGGTGCTTAACCTTACCGAGAATATCTATCTGAGAATTTCGCTACTGGTGTCTCCATGGTTACTGCATTGTGTCTCGCCATCTCGTACCCAACACTTTCTGCTGCACCACACATGTTCACCAATGGGTACAAGAACGTATTGGCTGTAGCTGTAGCAACGGAGTATTCCTTCCCTCAGGCTGATAAAGTGAAGGAGTACTCAGCGGATCCAAGTAAGTTTGCCATTGCTGCTGCCCCTGCTGAGGAGGAGAAGAAACCCGAACCTGAAGAAGAGTCTGATAACGATATTGGATTCAGTTTCTTCGACTATGTTTATTTGTATTAAGCATAAACATATAGGATAATGGCAGTTTTCATTATCTATTTATGAAGTTTTAATTTAGTCTTTTTGCCTGTTCAAAAAAAAAAAAATATATAACATATTTTCGCATAAAAATAATCGTACATCAACTAATCAAAGATTGAATTTTGAATACGTACATCACAGATTTTTTTCTTTCGACGTGATACATTTTATCAAAAACATAAAGTTGTGATTTTAGTTTGACTAGCTAAAATTTTTTTATACCATAAATATTAATTTTATTATATTTTTTAGTTATTTAATTCTTTTTAATAGTATAAGAACTAATTTAATCCAGTAATATGTTAAGTTAAGTACTTCAACTAAAACTTGAATTAAAAAATAATATTTGTAATTACAAATAATCCATTTTTATATCATAAATATTAATTCTATTGTAATTTGTAATTATTTAATTCTATAAATGGAATTTTGTTTCTTCTATTGTTATTTAGGGTAAACTATTAAAATAGTCACTTTTATTTACCTCTGGTTACATTTTAGTCACTTATGTTTGAAATGTTACGTTTTAGTCACTTACATTAACGTGTTGTAACATTTTAGTCTTTGAGCCGTTAATTGCCATTAACGGTGTAATAGTAAGCTGACGTGGTACGTTAAGTCATTATTTCAAACAAAAAATTTAGATTAAATTATACATTTGGTTCTCATATTTTTTTCGTTTTGAGTAATTTAGTTTTTTTTCTTTTATGTTATTTTAACTTTTTTTTCTTTTTTTTCCATTCGTTTTTACTTCTTCTTCTGTTTTTCTCCTTTCTCTATCTCTTTTAACGTAGTTTTTCTTTGTTTTTTATTTGTTAAAACTAATCATTGTACTTTTATTTGTTAAAACTAAAGAGGAAGAAGAAAATAAAAGTACAATGACTAGTTTTAACAAGTGAAAAACAAAAAAAAACTACGTTAAAAGAGATGGAGAAAAGAGGAAAATAAAGGAAGAAACAAAAGAGAATAAAAAGAAAAAAAAAAAGTTAAAACAACATAAAAAAAATTTAAATTGCTCAAAACGAAAAAATATAGAGACTAATTGTATAATTTAACATAATTTTTTCGTTTGAAATGATGATTTAACATGTCAGATCAACTTATCGTTATTATGTTAATGGTTTAATAATTTACCTTATTATTATAAATAGAATTGGAAAGTATAAATTAAACTCGTGCATTGCACAAAAATAAAATTGATATCAATTGAATTGATGTTTAATCGATTTTTAACATTAATTTTATAAAAAAATTATATATTTATATAAATTCATAAATTGAAAAAAATAATAAACGTGAGCAATGTATGTATAAAATAATTAAAGAAGAAAAATGAAAGGGGATGTAACGGATGGTAACCCGACAAACTTCAATTTCACACTAATTTTGGGCTTGCAAATATTCATCATAACTGAAAGGGATTTCTTGAAATAATTGGCAAGCAATGACAAATTTTTCGTGCCACATTGCCGACAGGGATGGCAACACAACTATTTCTCCATCCTAATTCATTCCATATCAATTCCTGTCGTTTCAGTGCATCGTTTTAATAACAAATTAGTGTTCATTGGTTAAAATTTCGATTCGTATTGATCGTATTATCTTATTCCGTCTAATTTTAATTGAATCGATCTGTTTTACTCAGTACTAATCATATCAAGCAAAATATTATACATTACTCATGAATAAAATTAAAAATATAAAATTTTTAAAAAATTTGGAACGTTGTGCATGTATCGTAAATAATTCCATATACATATATTGAATATCTTTTTAAAAAACATTAATAAATTTAAAACGATACATTGAAATAAATCGACACACACTAATTTCAGTAAAAAAACAATGTATTCATCGGTGCTGTACTTACTAGCTTGATGCTAATCTAGATTCAACTTTTATTGTTCCTATTTTGAACTCATTCTTTAAATTTTATTTATTTAAAATTAAATTATAGCATATTCATATGGATGAAAATATTTGTGTGATAAATACATGATATATGTTATTATTACTAGTTTCAGATTATATATATACTTGTAATTTAAATTAATTTGTTCTGTTTTAATTTCATAATATTATATTTATGTTATTATTATTAGTTTCAAATTATATGTTTTATTATCTATTAAATGTTATTTTAAATGAACACTTATATTTTAAAGACATGATTTCTGCATACATATGTGTGTGATAAAATCACTATCATAAATTATAATTTTACAAATTAAAATCAAACTATTTTGGTAATGTATGTTTCTACAATATGAATATTAATATATTTTTATATCATAAATATCCATATATGTTATATAATAAATTTATTTTATAAAAATAAATGTAGCATTATCAATTATATAATTTATAAATATTTGTTACATAGTATATGTGTTAGATCAAATGAAAAGCTTAGAAAACGCCTAAATAGTAAGTCTGCCACCAGTTAGTCGGGAGGTCACTTGCGAGCTCATTCTTCCAGAATATTACTAGTCTACGGAGGGCCTAATCAATTGAAAACATAAAATTATTGGTCATTAAACATCACGCGCTCAAACTTCTTTATCCCATCAAAGTCAGAATGAATGAATGAACCTGTTCTATTATAGATATTTTCATCCCATCAAAAATATCCCTCCCACACGCTCCGTAATAATGACTAGATAAATCCAACATGTTGACATAATTTTACATGGGACCTCTGTCTATAAATACTTCTAAAAATAACAAAAAAAAAGATTAACCATTTAAGAGTATTAAGCTTACACTCTGTCAACATCTTGTCCGTCCTCAACTTCTATGTTCTCTTTTCCACCACTCTCCATTCCAATTAGGTGAACCAACCTCCAGAATAATCACTCTCTTTTTTACTATTCTCTTATTGTATCGTCATATAAACAATATTATAAAAATATCAAATCAAAATTACAATATAAAAAACAAATAAAATAATTAATATTTTTAAAAGGAATAAAATAATTACTTTTTAAAACATATTCCTCTCGTTTTTTTTATTTTGAATCATAGTCCCCTCGATTCATAGAAAAGGCATTGGACATTTTCAGCCCTAAAATGTTAAAAAGGAAAATTACAAAGAAATAAGAAATACTAGTCAACCATAGTAGCAAAAAGGTCATCAATTTTTAATTTCCTTTAAAAATAATAATTTCTAATTAATTAATCTGCTTTTAGTTTAATTACCCGGTTCCGAAGCAAATCCCGATAAACTATTTTCTTCGTGGAATCCAACTTCTTCAAAAGAGCACTCAACCGTCAGATCCAAACATTCATTGCCGTTTCGCATCATTTGCAACTTCCCGTTTTTTTCTTAAAGAGAAAAACCCATCAAACTCACCGATCCCATCACCGTCAAGGAACTCTCGGCTTGTTTCCATTGTAGACGTTGATTGATCCAGTGGAAGTTCGAGAAAACTTTGTGATTTAGGGGTTGCTTAGTATACTGGGGAGACTTAAAAAGAAAGTTTTTGTTTATTTTGGTATTGATGGGGTTTTTCAGTACTATTTTGGGTTTATTTGGATTTGGAGTTGGGATTTCAGCGGGTCTTGTGATCGGTTATTATCTCTTCATCTTCTACCAGCCTAGCGATGTCAAGGTACTCTTTGATCTTTCTATGTTCTGTTTTTGGGGTTAAAATTTATTATAGAACCTATGTTAAGCTTAGCGCTCTTTATTAGATTCAAGTCTTTTATTTTTATACATACGTCCGTTGTTCTGCATCAATTTGACTTGTTGTGGTGGATATTTGATGCATAAACATTTTGTTGTTAGTTGACAGTGATGGAAATTGTTCCTTTAGTAATTTTGCATCCCTTGAATGAATGAAATATGAATGAATTGACTAGATAAATGCTTCACTATCGTAACTGGTGGAAGCCATAGCAATCAAAATGCAAGCGAAAACATATGGGACTAATCAAACATGCTCTTATATTATTTGAAATATTGATTTAGTTGTGATTCTAGTATCAGGGCCCCTAGAGCTGAGTTTAACAAAAATAAGTAACAATTGGGGTGCTTCAAATCAGGCGACCTGGTCCTCCCCTTCTATGTTGCTATGACTATTTATTTTTCTTAAGTACCGGTGGCTAACACCAAAGTCTGACCCATATCTAGATATAGCTAAGGGGATATGTTCCTCTTAAGACCGAACTACATGAAAATCTAGGGAAAAAACTGAAAGTACTCGTGTTAGACAGTTATCCATGTCTGATACTCGATCCCGAGTTCAATCCCACTTTTGTTGTCGTCAAGAAATTAATCATTTTTTTCATTTTTTCATGTTTACTTTATCAGGATCCTGAAATCCGTCCATTGGTTGAGCAAGACTCAGAGACTTTACAACGGATGCTTCCAGAGATACCGCTCTGGGTAAAAAACCCAGATTATGATCGCGTACGTCAATGTCACTAGTGTCTGTCACATTCTTCCATGTCCTACATATGTTTTACTCTCTTCTATTCTGATAGCTACATTTTTCTTCCCATTGCTGGGTTTGTGAAGGTTGACTGGATAAACAAGTTTTTGGAATACATGTGGCCTTATCTTGACAAGGTTTGACTTCTGGTTCCCAAAAACTTTACTTTTATTGGTATCTGCTTTCTCCTTTATATGTTTGTTCTCAGATCTTTCCCCATTTTCTTGCTCCTTGTAGGCCATTTGCATGACTGCCAGGAACATTGCCAAACCCATAATAGAGGAGCAAATTCCTAAGTACAAAATTGATGCTGTCGAATTTGAAAAACTTACATTAGGATCTTTGCCGCCAACTTTTCAAGGTGAGTCAATCAATTTCTTTTTAATTTATTTCTTTCTCTCTCAAATATTATGTTGCTCTACTTATTTGCTAAATTCCTTGATAACATGAAAAATCATTACTTGGAAAAGGCATTGAGAAGAGAAGCTGGATAGATCTTTAGAACTCTGCTTGGTGATCTTGAATTTGTATTGGAGATAGCATGAATTATATTATAATAAGCATGGATAATCATTAAAAATGCTGCTTTCTAGGATTAATTGCTAAGAGTTTTACTAAATTGTTGATGTCAGTTTTTGACAAAAAGGTGGTTATTATCTATGTAAACAAAAATAATTTGCTGTGCATTCAAAGATAAATTTCCAGCCTCACAATAAGAGGTACCCCCCTTCCGCACACACACACACACAAAAAAACCCTATAGGTCCTGGATGTTTAGAGTTGAGAACCACTTATTCCCACAAAATCCTTGGTGCTTAATTCCCTGGACCAGTGAGCATAGATTTTAAGACCAAAAACTATATCTGTGTAGTTTTTAGGTAATCATCTTTCTTTCTTCCTCTACAGATTTTGCACTGACCTAGTTGCTCTTCTTCTCCTTGACAGGTATGAAGGTATATGTTACAGATGAAAAGGAGTTAATCATGGAACCATTAATAAAATGGGCTGGAAATCCTGATGTTACTATTTCTCTAAAAGCATTTGGGCTGAAGGCAACTGTCCAGGTTGTTATTTTTTCCTTATCATAAAAGGGAATATTCTTTTGTAGTTAACCACTTGTGTTAGCTAGGATACAGTAGGTTGTTTGTTAATTGTGTGTTGCTTGGATAATTTCAGGTTGTGGATTTGCAAGTATTTGCTCTACCACGTATTACCTTAAAGCCTTTGGTTCCGAGCTTTCCTTGTTTTGCAAATATCTTCATGTCCTTGATGGAGAAGGTTTGAGACAATGGATGAAATTAAATTCTATTTTTATTATTTAGATATTTCATGTGTCTGATATTTTCATTTGGCAAACAATTTTTTACTGCAAATTCTGTGGTTATCCATATAATGTAGATGTAGATTTGCCCTTTATTAGACATGTAATTTGTCAGTATAAGTAAATTAGTGTGATGAAGTATTTTTAATTTTTTGATGAATACTGATTAGTTCTCTTCTCTCTCAACCATTTGCTTCTAATCTGCAGCCCCATGTTGACTTTGGTTTGAAGCTTATTGGGGCTGATCTGATGTCCATACCTGGTCTTTACAGGTTTGTCCAGGTAAAATGTTGTATAATGTTTTCTCTTATTTTCATTTTCTAGTTTCACCAGAGTACTTGATTAATGAGGCTTTATTAAATGTTTGAACGTGCATTTCTTTTGCCAAAAATGCAATCTGTTCAAGGCATCTTTTTCCTTTTTCCCTTTAAATGCAAAAATTCTATCATAGAAGTTGTTTGACCTTTTGATGGTGATGGTTTTATCTGTGCTAACTTCTTGAAGAATGTCATCATATTTCTCAGAGATAGGAGAAACTTCTCATTAATGCCTCCGCTGGCATTATCTTAACAATGTATGTTTTAGAGCTTTGAATTTTAATAAGGGCTGTATGTAATGCAGGAGCTCATCAAAGATCAGGTTGCAAACATGTATCTTTGGCCGAAAACCCTTCAAGTACCAGTTCTGGATCCATCAAAGTATGTTTCAAGGATGTTCTCGTACTTTTTTACTGTTCATGTCATCATTTTTTTTTCTTGCACGTCTTTGTTTCTTGGCTTATAAATCCTTTTCAACTTGCAGAGCTTTTAAAAGGCCTGTAGGAGTTCTCCATGTGAAAGTTCTAAGGGCATCGAAGCTAAAGAAAAAAGATCTTTTGGGTGCATCAGACCCTTATGTTAAACTGAAGCTAACTGAGGATAAGCTTACTTCTAAGAAAACCACTGTGAAGCATAAGAACTTGAACCCTGAATGGAATGAGGAATTTGATATGGTCGTCAAAGACCCTCAGACCCAGGCCTTAGAGCTTCATGTTATTGATTGGGAGCAGGTAAGATTTAAGAAATTTGCTTTTCAACTTAATTGAAGCTCTATAAATTTTTTCCTATTGTTTCCCGAACTACTTCTTGTTCTCAGGTTGGGAAGCATGACAAGATGGGAATGAATGTGGTTCCTTTGAAAGAACTTACTCCTGACGAGCCCAAAGGTTTTACCCTTGAACTTCTTAGAAATATGGACTTAAATGATGCCCGAAATGAGAAGGCGCGTGGGCAGCTTGAGGTGGAACTCACATATAAGCCCTTCAAAGAAGATGAAATGCCAAAAACTTTTGAGGAGTCAAAAACACTGCAGAAGGCTCCTGAAACTACACCTGATGGTGGAGGTGTGCTTGTAGTCATTGTCCATGAGGCACAAGATGTTGAAGGAAAGCACCATACCAATCCGTATGCGACAATTCTCTTTAGAGGCGAGAAGAGAAAGACAAAGGTATCTTTTTTTGAAGGTCAAAAAAAGCGGTATATTATGACAGTAGCATTTAAAGACTAAAGTAACCTACATTTAAGAAATTGTTTTAACCTTTGGCCTAATTTTAAATATCCATTATTTTGTTCCTTAGTCTTCTGGTGTATGCAGTTTATGCTAGGGTGCTCACTGGTTCCTTCCTAATCACATCTTTTCTTTTATAATTATTTTTATTTGAAGAAGAATCGAAGATGGTGGGTAATAGCTCTTTTTTTTTTGAAAGATGATCAATTCAACTGGATGAAAAGTAGATGACATTTGTAGAAAGGAGTCCTTTTAGATATTCATGTTTTCTTCGAAGGTTGAATGATCGCATTACTGAAAGTTTCAAAAAAAGTTCTGAGATTTTTTTCCAGTTGCTTGTATTTCCTATAAAAGGACATGTTCTTCAAATTCTATTTGTCCAGCACGTAAAGAAAAACAGAGATCCAAGATGGGAAGAGGAGTTCACATTCATGCTGGATGAACCTCCCGTTAATGATAAATTGCATGTGGAAGTTCAAAGCAGTTCATCAAGGATTGGCCTGCTCCATCCCAAGGTACTCTTGCATCATTGCTTGCATGATATAGGCATACGTAACAGATGTTGCCCGGAATCTGGTTTGGTGTCTTAGTTGTTTTCCTCATCTTGTGACGCAGAATATTAACATCTAGTGCTAGGGTGATCTGTGATGCGTGAAGAATTGAAATCTATATAGATTCTAGATTCATAAAAATCGTCATTCTTTTTGTGTTTGAACTTTGAAATGTTGTCCACACTCGATAGTGTGGGATGTCGTCTGTCGGATGGTTGAATTCTGTGATATGGTTGTTTGATGAGAGTATTTGGGTACCAAGGATTTGTTCCAACTACTTATACATACACAAACATGCACATGCGTACACATGCGCATATACGTGTATTTGTTAGTGTTTTTGGGCATTTTTTGGTTCGTTTTTATCGGTTCTGCGATTTCATTAACAACGGGATTATTGTTTGTATGAAAACAGGAAACACTGGGTTATATTGATATCAACCTTTCAGATGTTGTTAACAACAAAAGAATCAATGAGAGATACCATCTGATAGACTCAAAGAATGGACGGATCCAGATTGAGTTGCAATGGAGAACTAAATGAGAGCCATTTCTTGAATTCATTCCCAAACATCATACAGAGACACAGAGAAAGCCATTTCTTAATATCTTAGATCTGTACTCGAAATTATACTTTCATTTTTACTTGTTTGTTTTATGTACATTAAATGATTGTAAGAAAAATAAATACTACTGAAAATAGCACCAAAAATGGAAGACTGGATGACCCTTTTTTATTTTTTATTTATTTGAGCTTTGCATTGTCTTTTATATGTGTTTAGAGTGTTTATCGTTTCAGGTGTTGTCTGAATTAAAATCGCATTAATCGTGTTCATTATTCGAATTTTATCTTATTCTTGTAATTCACTCAAAAAAAAAATTGCTTACTTTTTTCAAGGTTGAACCCTCCAATGCGCCCATAAATGTTGATTATTTTGGGCAAACTAATACAGAGTATAGCATTTACGTTAATGGTTCGTATATATTTTTGGTCACTTTAGTAATTAAATGATTTAAAAAGTCGCAATTATTTTAAAAATATTTTTTTATTCAATAATTATAAAATATTATCCTTTATTTGTTTTTCTTTTATAGTATCTCACAAATTAAATGATGTAAATTCAATAAAGAAATACAAAAAGAAAATTTACGAAATGCAAGTCAAATGTTAATATAATAAAAGTAACTTTAACTTTTAATTTTTATATAATATATTTTTTTAGAGATGATCCATTCTCTTACAAATTATTCACTAATTTGAAAATTTATCATCATGGCATGATTATTGTACCTCCCAATTTCTTCTCCCTCAGAGCTTTTTCTTTCCTTTTACTTCCTTGACTGTTTAAAAATTATGACTCTTTGTTCAAATAGGATGAATTATTTTTGGTCTCTATCATCTAGTCCTTCACATCATTTATTAATTTCAACAATTATTGTAGTGAACGAGAAATAAATATAACTCTTCGTTACCGATATTTTTACATATGCAAAAAAATATGAATCAAATTAACAACGAACTCAAATTCACTCCCCTCTCAAATACCCATACATAATACCAACAAACTCAACTCTCATCGTACCAAGATATTAGTGCCCCTCAAGGTGAGCAAACTTCCCAAAATCCGTACTTTGGTTCACAACAATTTACTGAAATGCAAGAAATAATGAGAATGTGGGAACAGCAACTTTTCATGCAGCAAAGATTGTATTAACAACAGCAGGGAGCACCACTAGGAGGTTATTCATCGGAATGAAAAAGTCATTGAGGACCTTAGGGCAGGTCAACCACAAAATCCTTCCACTGGTGTCCTACATAAAGATACAACCCAATCTTTTCCCAATAAACGACGCAACCAATAGTCTAGTGTGAACCCAACAGCGAACCCTTCAAATCAACCACATGACCAACACCCGCAGCTAACCTTTTTGAAGATCAAATGTAAGTACCGAGAAGAGAGATGCAAGAGGTTCGCAGTGTAAAGCCTCTAGAGTTTCTCTATGAATGCTTATGAAAACACCAAAATAAATTAACCAAAACATAAGACTCCATGAATACATTTATGATTATAACATAGAATTAAAACAATGAATATAATTGCAATACCACAATCATGTAAATTTAATTATTTTTAAAATTACAAATTGAGAGAAAAATAGATGAGCACAAAAGTCACTATTCATATATTTAAATTTTCAACATTCAAATTTTTATTTTTATATCAATTTATAAATTCAACTCCTTTTCCATTATTTTTTTTCTATTTATCTTTTTATCGTCGTTACCAATCAAACAACAAATGAAACATTAAAGTTTAGAGATTCAATTTAATTTTTGCTCAACAATGAAACATTAAAGTTTTAGAGATTCAATTTAATTTTTGCCCAACATTTGATAAATTGCACAAATAAATTAAATTATTCACAAATTTAATTACTTTGTTTGTAGCATCTTGAATGATCGAGGATACAAGGAAGTGTAGATTCGGACTTATAATATTGAAGTTGTTAGTGCCATACAAGAGATTCTATTAGATGGACTCAATACGACTTTGATTAGGAAGATTCTCCAATTACTTTCACAGACTCGGCATTGGAGCATTTGTCATATTCTTATAGAAAAAATAAGAGTCACATAAATAAAAGTTGCAAGTTTTTGAAATCTTACCACCAGAGAATTTGAATTACGAAATATAATTTATTTATCACCAAAAAAATATTAACCATCGTTACTAATTGAATTTTAATTTAATTGATAAAAACATTGTTACTCATACTGATAAGATATACTTTCGAGTGCGCCGAAACACGTTTATAATCATCCACTTTTAGCTTCACCCTTTTCAATCTCTTAAATATAATTTACCGACTAAAACAAACTCTTTTTCTATATCATTATTAGGGTTTAATTTAATCAACCCTTTTCAACTGCTTTATTTGTCTCTCCCCCTCATTTTCCAGCTTCCAAATTTTAGGGTTAGGGTTTTCGGTTTCTTTTGGTAAGTTCTAGAAGATATAGAGGCGTTTTCTTTTAATGGTTGATGGTGTAGCAATGGATACAGTGAACCAACGGGGACTACTAGGGAGACCGTACGGATATCTGCATGATGACGGAGGATTTGAGAGGAAAGACATTAAAGGAGCTCACAAGGCGGTCATGAATGGAGTGATGAGTTCAGTTCAACCTACACGAACCAGTGAACTCACTATTGCTTTTGAGGGTGAGGTCTACGTCTTCCCCGCAGTCACTTCTGAAAAGGTTTGGTTTTCTTTTAGGTTTTCTTAATTCTTTGGTTGCATGTAGGGTTTTTATATGTTTTGTTGATGGATTAAACTGTTTATTTGGAAATGCGGGGGAGTTGAAAGGTTGTGGATAAGTAGCTTTATTTTGTTAGTCTTACTTAATTGTAAATAGAGGAGGATAGCTCTTGAGAATTTTGAATTTGTTTGATCCATTAGCTTTGCTAAAATCGCTCTGAGCTTTAGGGTTCGGAGTTCAGACAAATTGTTAGAATGATACTGTTAGGATAGCTATTTCTGCCTGCTGTTTTAAGGGAAAAAGTTTCATACCATTGGTGGAATTATGGCATCTAAATCTGCTATTCCACTAATGGCATAGGGTGGCTAAATGAGATTGACATCATCGATTTCTTACTGGTATGGGGATGGCCATTGTGGACAAACTGTAATAAAAGTCTTAAGGTGTTACTGAAGGTCATAACGGCATGCTTGAAAAAGTTATCCTTATTTTGAACATATAAAATGGGATTTTCTTTTTCAAACTTTTTGTTACACATTAGCTGACCTCTGTTACCCATTATATGTTTGTTTTTCCCTGTTAGCTGGGAAAGGGGTTTTAGCTAGGTAGTGAAAACCAATTCCTTTTGGTCACTGATTCAACTGTAAATAAAGCACGAGGAAATATACTTAACTCTTTTGAGTAACTGAGTTTTGTATGTGTCTTTACTTGCATTGATTTCATAGGTCCAGGCAGTTTTACTACTACTGGGAGGATGTGATACATCAATTAATGTGCCCAGAACCGAGTTCCTACTACAAGAAAAGGTCAAGGTATCTTATATGCATATGACATTGCTCTTCAAAATTTACTTGAATATATGGGTTTGGTTGCTAATATTTCCTTAAAATATGTTCAAGGATGTAGGCGACTCTTCACGAGGTTCAAAGATTTCCCGAAGAATTGCCTCCCTAGTCAGATTTCGTGAGAAGCGGAAAGAGAGATGCTTTGAAAAGAAAATACGTTATACTTGCCGAAAAGAGGTTGCTCAGAGGTAAGTTGCCTTGTTTGTTGATAAGTAATTCTTAGGCTCAAGGACTTGTAGCTCAATTGGGATTTTTACTCATAACAAGATCAATAAGCTAATTAGCTTGTTCATGTGATAAAGCTTACTGCTTTTGCTCTTGAATCATGATATTTTATGAGGTCTATTCTTTCAAGTCTTGGTTATGCTTGCATATTTCTTTGTGGAGCATCACTATTGCCCTTATTTACTGAAGTTTGTAAGCTATTTGAAAATAGCTTCATGGTCTTTAACCAAACTGCTTTTGACATCTCAACTTTTAGGTCTCCTGGATGCTTGATGTGTTCCTCTTAAGATATCATTGGTGCATAGTCTAGGCTTTGCTACCTTTTCCTTTGGTAGTTCTACTAGATAGGTGGATTCTGTAAGGATAATCTTTCACTTTGGACCTCAAAAGTTTATCACATGCCCTAGAGATGAGCTGCTAAAGAAAATAAGAAATAAGAATTGCATGCTAGTGATCTACAAATGTGTCAGTTTTCCTTAAGCTGGTAAATTAGGCTCTATCTCATCCAAAAGCACTTCTATTGTTTGTTCACCAGTTTTCTAAGTGCACTCCTAATTTGCTTGTTTGCCAGGATTGTGAAAAAACATATTATTTTATTGAATAGCCTATCTTAAAACAATGGTACAAGCTTATGTATTTATACACAAGTACAGCCAATATAAACTAGGAAACTAGCAGGAACTCCTCTTCCTAAAGTTTGTGCTAAAATGAAGCTTAAAATCAAGGTCCTAAAATCTCTAAAATTATTACTTTTTGACTAATATCTACTATTATAACTTGTATCTTCCACAAGGATGCATCGTAAGAATGGACAGTTTGCATCAGTCAAGGACTCCAACTCAGGTGAAGGAAGCTGTGATCAAAGTGATGACACCCCTGACTCTGTGTAAGTTTGAAGGAGCTTACTTTGTTTATTTCTTGTTGATGTTAATTGTGTTGAAGGTGTTTTTTCTTGTTTTGTTCCTTTTCTTATAAGCTTGCGTAGTTGTCAACACTGCGGGATCAATGAGAAGTTAACCCCGGCAATGCGTAGGGGGCCAGCTGGTCCCAGAACACTTTGCAATGCTTGTGGCCTTATGTGGGCAAACAAGGTCGGTGTAGAATAGTCAGATGTGTACCTATGCAGCTTCTCTTCTCATTTACTTGTAATTAATTTTGTTCTCTTATTATGCAAGGTTGAAGATTATTATGTAATTAATTTTGTTCAAACTTGAATTTAGTTTAATGATGAAGTTTATTATGTTCTACTAGATTTGTCAGTTTATGGATTATATTCTTACATGGGATATTTTGGGGATTGGTTGCCTTCTATAATGCAGTGGCCCTTCCCCTGCTCTTTACCATTTCTTATTGAATCTCTTTGGCATGATAACTTATTTCTGTAATCAACCTGATTTTTCCCCGATGTTGAATTTACTAGTAGGCTGTAGGCACAATACTAGATTTTTTTTTGGCAACTTATTGTTTATTTTATTTTTTAATTTCAAGGGAACACTGAGAGATCTTAGAAAAGGAGGCAGGAATACTCACTCCGATTCAAAGGAGCTGGTATGTATATGGAGATCTAATGTGTTCTTGTTCACTACCATAAGGTCACGTTTCTTCATTTAATTTTAACAATTTCATGCTCAGTTTTTTAACCTGGTAGACATTTTATTTAGTTCAGTATTAAGTGCTTTTATCTCTCAGGAAACTCCAAATGATATTAAGCCTTCAACGTTGGAACCAGAAAATTCTTTTGCCAATAATGATGAGCAGGTATCGATTTCCTGGGTCACACTTAAGATGAACATAGCTGTAACATGATATTTGCAAGTGTGAATTCTGTTGATTCATTAAGAACAATGTGTCTATTTTTTAGCTATGTTTTCTTTTTGGTTGATTGTCCTGTCTGATGCACATTTGTTTCATAATTAGAAACAAGGTTAACTACGAAACACAGATCAGTTATGCTTCTTCAAGGTGGCATAATTCTTTGCTTTCAATTTTCTGTCATCAGGGAAGCCCACAAGAGAAGAAGCCTGTACCTGTGGATTCTGAGAATCGTTTAATAACATCAAACGAGCAGGTAAGAATTCTATTAATGGTGGTAAGAGGGATTCATCTTGTGATTTTAAAATTATCTGGCAGATTCTAGTAGGATATTATATTTTAAACTTGCGATATCGAGATGCAAGGGATTGCATTTTTGCTCATTATCAAGTTGCCAATGATCTGATTTTGTTGATTCACCAAATATTGTCCACTGAAATGCAGGAATTCGCACAAAATTCACATCCTTTTCTCATACACGTGGAGAATTCCTCAGTCAACCTTGATAACGAGGTATTCTTTTGGTCACAAACACTGTTAAGTGGTAGAAATACCATGGAGGTCCTTGTACTAGGAGTCGAATTGCATTTTTCCTCAATTAAAAAAATGTGCATATTCCCTTTATGGTAGATCAAACTGCAAATTGGTCATTCTGTTATAAAGTTCATCTATTTCTACTGTTAAAAACTGGTCCTTGTACATCAAAATGGGATACACGTGGCATGTCACGTGTAATTGTTTGGTTATTAAGTCAGTGTGCCAATTTTTAACTGTAGAAATAGATGACATTTTTAATAGAAATGATCAATTTTTTTATCTAGCGTACAATAACTAATTTGCCCAAATTTTTTTAGTAAAGTGGGTAAAATGCAATCTGACTCTTAAGATAAAGATTTCTATAATACTTTTTACCTGGTAAATGAATTTCATAAGGGAAAATTCATGAGGAACTCCCTTAAGATTGTTTACATGGCACCAGGACATACAGGAAACACTAGAAGAGCTTGCTGATGCTTCGGGGTCGGATTTTGAGATACCTTCACATTTTGATGAACAGGTAGTGGTCTTTTACCAACCTAGCTTCAACATATACCTTAAGTGAATTTTTTAACTTCATTGTCAAATTCATGAAAATAAAACTTACAGGTTGACATTGATGATACCAACATCGCGACCGCGTGGCCTGGGACTTAAAAGATGGAGGTTTGATTTGGTATTGACATGTTTTGATCAGCCAGCACTGATATTGACTAACTATAGGTTTCCGGAGATCTGTTGTTCATAGACACAGGATCGGGATCATTCCCTTGTAATTGAATTGCTAAACTCAATACAGTCCTCTCTTTTTTCCCCTTTTGATATCTTTTTATAATGTGAATAAATATAATATTTGATGCTTTCCTTTGTGCCCCCTCCATTAAATCAATGTAATTGTGTCCAATCAAGTAATAATGGGATATAGCCTTTCTCGAGTGAGCAAAAACTAGTAATAATGGGAGCTACAGATGTATTAAAATTAAAAGATAAATTTTAAAATTATACATTAATTTTAATTTGATATAATTCAAATCTATATTTCAAACTTTAATTTTAATCATATATATTTAAAAAATATATATTATATCAATTTTTTTATATTGAATAAATATAATTATTTATATATACAATATATAAATATTATTATATCAATAGTTATATTAATAATTTACAAAAATTAAATTAAATCAAAATTTTTATTTATAAAATTATAAAAAATCAAAATTTATGTGTCGAAACATATATAATTTTAAAATTTATCTCTAAAATTAATTAATAAGTGCACTGCAATAACAGTTTGACAGCTATAGATGGTGCTTTTCTTGTTTGTTTTTTTCCCCCAAATCATCATAGTCCAAAGTTGGGCAGTAAAATTTCACATTAGTACAAATAAAATGAAATAAAATTGGATACAAACACTAATGCTAACATTCTTGATCTGAATACATTCATACCCAAACTGTAGGGCTGTGACGACAAATATTGGGGGTAATGAGAGACAGCAAAAAGAATAGTTATATATAACGTAAAAACTATAGTTCCCGAGAAAGAAAGAAAAAAAGCGAGTTTCTCAGGTCCATTATTCTTTCGGAAGCAATAAACAAATACAGTTAGAACCCTATATTATGGTAGTAGAACAATAGGAAAACATGTTGAGCAAAAAGCAAATGCATAATTGCCCGACTTGCAGGCATCTAGCTTTGAAAAATTAACATCAATTTCCAATACACCGGCTTTTTGTTGTTAGAATTCCAAAGATATAGGGGAGAAAATGAATATAATGCATTTATATTTGATAAAAGAAACGGGATCGACATGCACAATTGCACATTCAAACAGCTTACAGATCAACTGCAGGATAGAGGCCCGGCATGTAACTGCGTCCGTTCCCATTTGAATCTGAATTAGCATACAAGTGTGACTGTAGTTCCCCAGAGTGGGATGATTTGCGAGATTTTGTGTGTTTAGGAGAAGCTGCATAGAAGTCATTTGAACCGCTACTTGTAGAATACATTGATGATGTCGGCAGCCCGTGGATCTTTGGCAGGCCTGTTGGATCAGAACCCATACTGTATCCTCTCTCAACTGTTTCAGCTTCCAATGGCAATTCGTCCAATGTCTATCCAAAAGGGTATAAAAAAACAGTAAATGTGGCTGCAACTTCCATATGAAATTCATGTTGTGGGAATCAAATTAGTAGTAGAGCATCAGCCATGAAGTAATCAGGTAATGTGATGATAAGTTGACATGCATGTAAACAGGGACGAAGTCAAAAAAAATTTTTGGAAGACCGAAATTAAATTGTATAATTTTATGAGAGCAAAAATACAATTTCACAATTTTAAAAACTTATAACTTTATAATTTTTAAAAGACTAAATCAAAATTTTATCAATTTTAGGAGGGGAGTAATTTTACCTTTTACTAAATTAAAATTTTATAAAACTTAAAAAGTGGAATTTATATTTTAGGGGGGCAGGACCCCTGCCAGAACACCCCCCCCCCCCCGCGCGCATGTAAACAATAAAAATGTTTTGGCATGTCTCTTAACGAGCAGATGAAAAACTCTCGTGACCATTCTAGAGACTATAATATGTTGACATGTCGATATGCAGTCCAGAAAACCCACCCTGAATGCCTGTTGGAGAACTCGGAGTGTTTCTCGAGTACGTTTTCTCTTGGAAGCAATCTCATCAGGTTCCTGTAACATTTCTTCAAACAGGTTTTCTCTGTTATGGGATCATAAGACATACAGGATACTCATCAGTCAACAAAGAGCGTGTCAATTGGATAAAAAATTAAAATCAAGTCAAATTACACAAAGCTCTATGTCACCTGTAAAGCTTTCTGATAAAGACATTGTGAAGTTCACGTTTCGAATGGTTAACCTGGATATAGATATTATCGACAGATATTAATACTCATGAAATGCTTTAACTTAACAATGCATCACAAACTATTGTTAGCAATAAACTACAACATTTTAAGGCTCCAACATAAGAAACATATAGCAACTATAACCTCTAAAAACTCGAGCAAACTTTTGAACTAACTGGCTAGATCCATTCTTTATTTGGACAAGCATACAACCATGTAACTCGTGTCCTAGTCTGCTATCATTAAAACACACTAACCAATATAAACAGCAAGACTGTTCAGTATGCTTGATATATACTTCTCTCCTGAATAAACTAGTGGAGGAAGGAAATCAACACATTTAGCACCAAATACTGTTTACGTCAAGCCAAATAGTTGCTAACCTGATATAAAGGAGAATATAGAAATTAATTTGGCCAGAATTGAAAGATATATACTCTCCTAATTAGAACACCATAAAGCTTTTTGGAATTTTAGTTATCAGGAATTTAAATGTGAACAAGGATAAAATAAGAAAAAAAAAAGACACAAGGAAATGTGATTGGCAAACCTACTCAGTCTAAAACTTACCAAAAAGTGCATAATTGCTTTAGGCACAGAGTCCTCTATATTCTTCCTGACAATATCATAGTATGATCTTAAGAGCAATTTGGTGATAGCAATTTCTATAGATTCAGTTTCTGAACATTCTGAAGGCCTCAAGATAGATGGGGGCTGAAAAGAATAAAAAGAAACTTGTCAAGATCAAATCAACACATTTTTTAAATTTAACACAAGATCCTTAATGGATTGATCTGTATTCACCTCTTTCAAATGGATCATGGAGAAGGCATGTTCCATGTTTTGAGCGGGTTCAGTATACGGTTTGTTTGCCAAGCTCTCTTTCACAGATGAGCGGTTATCACTGCTACCAAATATTGATGAGATACCCCAAGTTAACCCACTTGTGCTTCCTGATAAAACCAACATATAGAACATCATTTTACTCTTCTACTGCTTGATAATTATATGAAAGTAGGGTCAGAACTATAAACACAAAAATTCACAAAATACAATCCCCCAAACCCCTTATTTAAGCGAGAGCGAGGGAGAAAATCCTTAATATTGGCCATCATATCACACAACTATCACAGGAAAAACATTAGACATTAGCACAGCATATTTAACTAATTCATAATGACAGCCTAAAAGTATTACCTGTGGATGGAACTTTCTCAACATCTGCAGCAGGACGGACTACCTGCACATAGTAAAAAGTTGCAGGTACTTAATAGATGACTAACGATGAGGGAGAAAAGATTGGAAAAGTGAAATGGAAAAGGCAGGAAGGAGAGCATATATTGGGCAGCAGAAACCAAAGATTCATGCCTGCTCAGCCGCAATTCCATTAACTTGTCTTGCAATAATAGTCCGAGATTTAGTGCTTTTTTCAGGAGGTGCCTTATCAGGCTCCAAACCATCCTTATTAAGTCAACAAAAAAATATGGAAAGAATGAAAATCAAGAGGAAATAGGAATAAATAAAAGCAATTATACCAGAGAAATGACCAGTAGTAGAGGACTACCTTTGCTTTAGATACAGGCAAATGAACCCTGGAATTCCTTATCTGCTGATTGGCAAGCTCTACAGCCTTGCTCCCACCAATAAAATTTGGGTGGGAAGTATTTATGTAATCCATCTGTAAAATAGAAGGGTGTGTATCACACAACAAGTGACTAAGGTTCTGTGAAAAGACCATACAAGTATAACAAGTACTGCACATCAACTTTACTGAGTTCATGATTTATACACACAATTATGAACAGAAACATAAAATAATAAAAAACTAAATGGGAAAATATTTGGAACACTGCCAGTGGAGTTTTTAGATTCCACAAGTAGGGTCAAGGGATTGAAAAATGTCCTATAGGGATATAGTAAAATATTAAAAAAAACACATGGCAATTTTTTTAAGGCTGCTTATGGAATAAAAAAAGTACACTGCCAGTATAACAAATACTAACCCAAACTAAATTAGCAAAACTGTACCTCCATTTCAATAATATGTCCTATCATTGTCTCAGATGGTTCAAGACCTTCTTGGAGAAAATTTCCAACAACTTGGTCCATATGCTTTCGCAGAACAGGAAATCGCTGCAGTTCATTCATCATACAGCGATGGCTAATCTGGGTACAAAATAATTCCATTAGAAAACTTAACAGTGTGTTTGGTTTTAGAAAATAGAGGTCATTTTCATTTTCATTCTCTTGGCAAATGGAAAACACTAAAGAAAACGTGTTTGATTGAAAAATTAAAAATTGATCTTTGGAAAATGAAAGAAATATATACATGTGGGAAATTTAGAGGTAAAAAGGAGAGAGTTGTTTGCACTAAAATTCTGCAAAATTGGAAAAGTTGAAACAAGAGTTTTTGAACTTTAAATTTAATTAATGAATTGATCCTAATTCAAATCCATATAAACACAAAATATATTTTCTTTCTTATAAATATCAGATCCCTTGCCCTAGTTCAAGTCTATATAAATGTAGGAATTTTTTAATTTTTTCTCATGTTTCTAATTTAAGAAAATAGATACCATCATATTTTCATTTTTGGAAATAGATTTTAATTTTCATTTAACAAACGTGTTTTCGAAATTCAAAAATTAGAAAATGAAAATTATTTTTTTAAAATGAACATATATATAAAAGAAGAAAATATTTTCTCAAACCAAATGGAGCCTTAGATTGCCAAGTGATAGAGCTGTGAGAGGTCATTGATAATCTGGAACATAAATCACCTTTATTAACTCATCATATATGAACCTGGCACATTGAAGACTTGGATCTAGCAAACGTGCTATTTGCCTTCTAACAAGCACTTCAAACGGGACCTATACATCAAAGTTGAAGTACAATAATATGCACCAAGTTAACATAAAAGAATTCCAGGCAACGGTTTGGAAAACAGCAATTCAGATTCCTATAAGAGAAAAAGAATTTTCTTAGATAGAACAATTTAAAGTAGAGCCAGTAGAACATACTTCAGGTACAAATAGTGCAGATCTAGGACCAGTTGCATTCTGAATAGCAGTTCGAATGTCATCATCAGTCAAGCCTTCACATGGATCAACCTCCTGTACAAAAATAGTTAATCGCAAACTCAAAACCAGCATCAGGCAAAAGTATTTACATAAAGGCTCTTGTTCAGAGGCACGTCTGAGCAACTCTAGAGTCATAATGTAAAACTAATGTCTGTGTTTTACATGAAACAGTGCCATGGCAAAAGTTAGAAAGTTCTATTTTATTGCCAGAAAAAAGGGAAGGTGAGAAATTAACATCATGAAACCAGATAACCACTTATATTGATCAGGTTTTGCCATATTTATTTTAAGCATCCTGTTCTTGCAGACAACTTGTGCACAATCACATTGGCGAGTAAAATGCACTCATCACTAGAAACAACAGAAATATTAATGATAAAAGATAGTAACTAATGACCAACAGTTTGTACAATGATGTCAATATTAATAATTAACTGATGACCAACTTTGTACAATGATGTGATGAACCACCCTGAAGATAAAAGAGATGTATTATAAATGGACCTCTAACACGGAATGGAAAAGAAATGCAGCTTAGCAAAAGATCCTCAGAGTGAAAGGGCATTCAAATATCAAGGCATAAATATCAAACTACACACCTCTAAGCTCTTAACAAAGATTGATTGGAAAATGTAATGAATCCTTGCTCCACCGGACAGCTCAGATGTAGACATTTCTTCATTTTTCCCCTCAAGCATTGATGAGAACGCTGTTTCCAACATAGCATTGATTCATGGTATCATACCAACATAGTGGAATGTAATAATAGGTGTTTCAGAATATTAATAAGAAATTTATAGAAAGCCAAACAAAACATTTACCCTCACAGTACTTCGAAAGAATATTCAGTAGAAGAGCCCCCTGGCCAGCCTATAGGTACAAAACCATAGTCTTGTCTTAAGAAAATTATTTCAGATGATTTTTGCGCAACCAAGTTCATGCTAAATGAACAAATATACATGCCTTTGATTCAGTGATTTCTCCATAGCTTGCATGCTCCTTCGCCACAGAAACCAATGCAGAACTAATGCGTGATTTCAGCCCAGGAAGTATTGCCTTGATATGTTGTACTAAAATCTACACAAGAAAAGCACAAAAGGACTCAGCAAAGCGATAAAAGAAATAAAGAAATTCCCCTAATGTCATGCATGAATGTCTCTTTTCCATGCTCAACAAAGAGGATGCAAATAATTCCTCAACTAGCATAAACCCTTCAACAAATCTTATGAGCATGGAGGCGACTTGATTCAGGTAAAAGGTACATTAAAAGCAGGAATGCTTGAGATAATATAAATAAGCCTGCATAGTATTGATCTAGATAGGCTGTAACAATCCAAAGTTCATAACAGGTTCATGTTCTAATCTGGTTGGAAGTTAATCGAGCTTTTTTCCCCCACCAAATGCATAGCATAAACAAGGGGAACAAATACACAGACAGGATATGTAAATATTTATATGAAGTGAGGGCACAATAGCCAAAGGTTCACAGGCAGCTGAATATTTATAGCTAGAACAAAGCACTGACATGTGAAATTGAGTTATATTCCATAAAGTTTATGAAAACTTCATCTTGCAAATATTTTACCTGGTTCAGCTTCTTCGCCAACTGAGGTACACCACAACGATCAGCTAAACCATTATATACCTACGTACAAATCAAAAGAAATAAGCAAATTGACTGGAAACTGTATCAAACCATGACTAATAGTTAAAGGTTGGTTTAGCCATACTGGACGACTACGGAAGAACTTTTCCTCTGCCACAAGGGCATCCTTGATACTCCGGTTGAGTAAAATATCCTGTTTAGAGAATAAATTAAGAGTGCAATCAAATTACTGGCACACTAGTAAAATAAGATACCTGAGAAGCAGCATATGAATATAAGATCAAGGTAGAGATAATCAACAAGCAAAATTATGATAATTTTGTGGAGGGAAAGATATAAAGGGTTTTCTGAGACAGAGAGTTGCCCATAAAAAAGCTCGTGTGTACATTTTTTCAAACGATTCATGATTTATTGACCAGCCATTTTCAAAACTTTAAATGTCTTTAGTCTTTGTTGATATGTTATTCTCTAAATCAGCCGTATACTTGGCTTTTGCCACTTAAAAACATTCTAATGGTTCTGCTTTGAATTTGATGCCTTTGACTAGTCATCTAGGTTTACCAAATTCAAGCTTTGCCTCGATCTATGCTAAACCTACTGTAGGTTTCCTAGAACATAAGTCGAGGATATCACACACCATTTGAAACAAATAGAGAAGTATGGCCTACGACTACAAAAGAAAATGACAGGAAATGTAAATAATCAGGAAGATCCTACCATGTAAAATGGCAGGAAAAACTAATATATGTTCTAATTCAAGGAAACAACATGATGAAAGACCAAAAAGCCTTTAGAGCATCTTGAAGTAAAGAATATGGCATAAACTTTAGAAAACTCTAAGAATGATAAATCATACACATTAACAATGTACTCAGAATAATTTATTTAAAAGGAGTAACAGCATCTTCAATTATGTAAAGTTATATAGTTACCTCTTGACTACGATTCACAACACCTATGTAACCAAGTCGAAGGGGAATCACTTTCCCAAGCAGCAGATTACGAGCATCAGTACCTCTGTCCATTATATCCAACTGATTCATAGACCAAAAGTAATCAGAAACCTAGAACAGCTAATATAAGTCACGTCATTAATTTTAAAAAAGATTTCATATTCAAATATGCACCTTTGTGATTACACCAATGGTTCTATAACCTGCCCAAGAGAAAATTTGCAAAAGGATTCAATTAAAAAATATATTAAACAGCAACTCAAATGCAGAAGTTGGGATTTTGATCATATAATTTACCATCAGGATCAGCATTTCCAGCAATTTGAAGCGCATCAGAATTTGCTAAGTCGGAATTTGCAGGAGTAACAGCTATAATCAGACAGCTTGGCTGTTTAATGTATGACATTATCATTGTTCTTATTCGAGCTTCAATGTCAGAGGGCTGGTCACCCACGGGAACCTTTGTGATTCCAGGCAAATCCACGAGAGTGATATCAAGAACATTTGGTGAGAAAATCTTAAGTCGAATCTGCTTGTCAGAAACACCTTTGTTTCCTCCAGCCTCCCTATCCGTCTCAGCCTGCAATTAATTGAGACTTCAGACATTTTTCATTTTTTACTATTTAAACACACACACACGTACATACATACACACATAAATGCCTTCTTTCTTGATCTCTTAAACTTAAAACCTAATAAAAGTTACAAGTAAAAAAGGGATATTGCATAGAACCAAGGGGAGAGAAACCAAGAACAAGTAAATTAAGAGGTTGTATTTTCCACTCACTGTGACTATCCACCTAAAGCCTATTGAAATTGAGTATCTTTCTTCTATAACCCAAAGGATTTTATGTGAAAGCAAAAAATAGCAGAAGCACCTCTAGAAACTAGAAATTTCAAATGTCATCCAATTAAAATGTTTCTCGCTTCAATGTTTATCTTACAATTCTAATAAACCTTACGAGCAGTTTGAAAAGGGGAAAATGATAATAAATTTACTAACTTCTGCTCTTCTCAATCATAACAAGCAATACAGAACCTGAATCTCCCTGCGAATCTCAGAGAAGTCATAGAAGCGCTTGCCAGGCAAGTGAAGAAACTCGCCATACTCTTCCTCAGAACCATCAGGTTTACGCTTGGTCTGGAGAAGCTGAAGGACAAGAGGGCGACGAGTGCATATATCGGAACCACGAGGCAAGAAATCACGGCCAACTAACGACTCTAGCACACTGGACTTGCCACTGCTCTGGCTTCCAACCACCGCCACCTGCGGCAACTCTATTGTGGACTGGCTACCAAGTTTAGCGAAGATGTCTTGTAGCTTGTTCACCATCGGTATAACGGAAGATCCCAACGGCGCCGCAGATGATTGAGGCGGCGTCGATGCTACTGCTGCTTCTTCAGCCATTGATTTAAATGATTAACGGATTGAAGGAAAAGATCAGAGATTTAAAGATGAATTTTTTATGAATCTTAGGGTTTTGTATTTTTTTTAGATAGAGATGTTGATTGAAACAAATGAGAGAGAGGGATTGAATATCTGATCAAGGCACAGTTTTTCTTTCTTTTTCTTTTTTCTCCTTTTTAAATTACAATATAATTTGGCTTCTATTTTAAAGAGTTATATAAATATAATATTACCTTCTTAATAATTGACAAAAAAATATAATTATGCTCAAAAAGTTTAATATAATTACTGTAGTATGTTTTTTCAGGTGTAATAGAACATTTAAAGCATCTTACTTATGAATTAAGGTCCTTTGGATTCAAGTTTATTTTTTTAGTATTTAATTTTTTTTGTCTCACTAATATTTAATTTAATGACCATTGTTTTTTTCCATTATGAATTTATCTGTAATTAGTGTAAAAATAACTATAGTAATGAGAATAAATATTATAGCGTGAGACAAAAAATAAATTAAATACACCGCATCATACTTTTACCATTCATTTAAACCCATCCTAATCAAAAGTAACCCATCCATAGGGGGCTAAATTACATTTTGTCTCATTTACTTAAAAATATTTAATTAAATTTTTTATTTTTAAATATATTGGTATGATTACATAATAGTATCTGTTCATATTTTCTTTATCTTTTGACAACATACACACTAATTAATTTTTTTATGTTATATCAAAAAATAAATTGATCATTTTTATTAAAGATTTTATTTATTTTTAGTGTTAAAAATTGACCTGATTGACATAATAACAGTTACATGTGACATGTACCTCATTTAATGTATTTAGACTAATTTTTAACTATATAAATGAATAAAATTTTTAATAAAATGATTAACTTATTTTTTTATCTCAAGACTAACTTAAAAGTAAATTATAATCTAGATTATTATAGTTTTTAATTTGTTTAAAGTGCTAATCTGTTTGAATTGTAACAGTTTGTTTTTACACTTTTAAATTGCTTGAATATATATATATATATATATACTTTAATTATTGTTATAAATTAGGAAAAAAAATTATCCAATACCAGCATAAGTTTTTTAAAATGATCTTTTCTTCTCCCACTAAAAGAAAAAAGTCAAGGTGACATTAATGATGAAAGTCAACTGTTATTAAGAGGAAGAATTGACAATGGTTTTATTTCAATACAAACTGCCACTATCACCCGCCCTATTTGATTTTTCTTTTTATAAATTACAACAAGAAAATAAATCCTTACAATAATATGATTAATATTATTCGAATTCAAGATATATTTAAGACGATAAATACTTTAAATTATTATTATTATATTGATCAGGTCTTTTCGTTATTAAAATTGACACATCAAATTTTATGTAGTTAAATTTAAAATAAAAAATTAATAAAATAGATATATCTTTTAAAAATAAAAACTAAAAATAAAGTAAAATTGAAAAGGAAAAATTATGAAATAATAAAGCTTCAATAAAAACTTGAAAAATCTAAAATCTAATATTTTTAAAACATTTATCTTTACAATATTTATTTAAAATTTTCATTTTGAATCATGTCACATAAGATTTAATATGTCATTTAACAATTAAATTAAAATTTTAGTAATAAAATGACCTAATTGATATATCCTCGATAGTTTGAATATTTAATTACAATAAATTGAAGTTTCGGGACCAATTTAAAATAAAGGTAAAAATTTAGGGATGTTCAGTGGAATTAACTCTTGTAAAATAATAGCAGTTCCGGGGGCTACGAAGGAATAAACAGTTATCGTGTTATTAGTTAAGCCCAAACGGCTAAACCCTCGTTGTAGATAAAACTTGACGTCGTCGCCGCCTCCTCCATTTGACCACATCCAACATGCCTCGCCGAAGCTCTGGTTAGCTTCTCATATATTCTTCTTCAGATCTATGCTTAATCAGAACATTATATTTGCATACTTTATCTCTAATTTATTTGTATTTAGTTACCCGCATCCTCTTCCACCTGATTTCTAGGGTTATTCTTCATTCATTGATTTAGGCTTATTTAGTTATTTTGGATTTTTTTAGCTTGATATAGTGTAGTTTCTTATCATTCTCTGCTATTATCTCATGTTTGAGCTTGTTATTGGAACGTTTTCATTGTTATACGCGTGAAGTATCTTGAACTTGGAGGTGATGGCAGACTATTGATTTGCATGTTAATGTTATATATGTTATAAGTATACCTTTGTCATTTCCTTTAATTGTTCTTTGTGGAATTTCTATTCTTTTCCCTCGACTTTTTCTTTTTCCTTCCATTTTATTGGTACTGTTTTGCAGGAAGATCTGCTTCTCGCCCAGCCCCTCGTCCTGCACCGGCACGCAGCCCACTGCCTCAACCAGGTAACTAACGTCTTCAGTATGATTTACGTAGCAAACATGATAAGGGTTTCATTGATTTGGTTGATTTTAGCATCTCTCATTGTGCAACATGATTAATTCTACTTAATTATCTGCTGTACAGCTCAACATGCTCCTCCTCCAGCTCCTGCTCAGAGTGGAAGTGGGGGATCCCTTCTTGGAGGCATAGGCTCAACAATAGCTCAGGGTATGTGAATAGATTTTCTCAGATGGTGGACAAATTGCTCCATCTGAATCCTGATTGCTTTGTCATGATTCTTTGTTCTGATTTTAGTAATTCTTTTACATTGTAGGCATGGCTTTTGGAACTGGAAGTGCTGTAGCCCACAGGGCTGTCGATGCTGTTATGGGTCCTCGTACTATTCAACACGAAACCGTCGTTTCCGAGGCTGCATCTGCCTCTGCACCAGCAGCATCTGCCAATAGTTTTACTGGCTCTGATGCATGCAGCATACACTCTAAGGCATTCCAAGACGTAAGTGGAAACTTCTATCTCTGTTACTTGGTTACTGGATGGTTTAGTTGTTTGTTAAAATGTTGGTAAGTTTCACGTGCCATGGCTGACCAGAACTTTGAATTGGGAACATGATTATCAAATTCTAGAAGTTTTGTTGTGCTCTCTTTACAGTTAGCCTACTATCTTTACTTGTTAAATCAGGGTTTTGGTACCTATTCACTTTGTTAGTATGTATGATACAAAATTCTCTTGGTATGCCTAGCGACACTAGTGCACTGATATTTTATTGTTTGCGTTTCTTGTAGTGCCTGAATAGCTATCGGAACGAAATCAGCAAGTGTCAGTTCTACATGGATATGTTGTCTGAGTGCAGGAAGAACTCAGGATCAATGTTGGGTGCCTAAATTTATGCCTCATTTGTCGCTTCTACAATGTGATGGCAGCTATCTTTGGCCTTCACTTCTGTTTCTCATTTAGTGATGATGATGAACTCCCTTCAATATTTACCTTTCCTGGCTGAACCTTGATATTGTTAAACTTTACAGTTGAAAATGTGAATGGAATTGTTAAAAACCTGCAAATTTTATTAAACCTGGAGATGACAAGTTCCAAACTACGCACAGCTATTTCATTGTTTTGTTTTCTTAGCATATAATAAATCTGTGCTATCACAACCTCCCTAAACTAACATCTAAACTCTGAAAATACTTTCTTCTCAAAAATGGGTTCCTATTTACGATCCTTTTTTTTTTTTTTGATAATTTTGGTAAGTTCAATCATAATCTACCCTTGAGGAAACTGGTGCACAGTTTCTTCCATGCATCCTTATCAGGCTCTATTTTCCCCAGCTTTGCTTTCAGCTCATCAGCATATGAATCCTGCATTTCATTATTATGTCAATGTGTTAAAACTAAATCATCAAGGGACTTGAAACAGATCAAATGGTAGATATAGTACTTCGATAAAGCTCTGCTGCATCAGACGGTCAATCAGGTGAAGAAGAATGTCTTTGGTGTATTCAGGATGGCCTTGTATGCCCATCATATGATCCCCATACCTAAACATCTCGACACCAGTTTTTTCGGACCATGCTATCACCTCTGCCTTCGGTGGAAGTTCTCGAACCTATAATCATATCAAAGAAAGATTGTTTAGCAACACGAAATGTTAAAATGGTTTGATCATTTACCGAGTTAACCAATCAAAACCTCATCTTGGTGGCACTCAATCACTGAAAGAGTGGTCGGAATATTCAGACACGAGAAGAGTGTTGATGTAGACGATGACAAATGAATGGCTGTCACTCCAATATCCCACCCTGAAATGGCTCGCCCTGTTTTTCCTCCCAGTGCTCGACTGAGAATCTGATTAAAATAAATTACTTTTTTATGGCATAAGCACCCATGCTCAAATATCTCCCAATTTGGACAAACAAAATCAATACAATTATAACAAATGCTAAACTAACAACCACTTTTTGTTGATCTTATCAATGAATTTAGAATGGAGCAAAAGGATACCAAATTCCATGACCCGACAGAAAGAAAACACAATGAAGTGGCAAGCACGTTTTATGCATAAACTAGAACTTTGTCTTGTCGACAATTTTCCTGAGCTGTGCATATTTTAATAGGAACGTATTTATCCCAAGAGTAAGTACATTCTAGAAATTATACAGAAATCTACGATTAAGCTAGTATGCATCTAGTGGCAAGCATATCCAATTCCCAATAAAAAAAATCCAAAAACCCCACACCTCATCTCAGCCATGTCTTAGGCAAACACCAATATTCTTATTTCAGTTTTAATTTATCAAATGTTTAGATAATATAGAAAATAGGGTAAACTAAAAAAAAAATCATTTTTGTTTTCCTCAGGTTACATTTTAGTCACTTATGTTTGAAATGTTATGTTTTAATTACTTATGTTAGTATTTTGATACGAAGTGTTCACTGTGCTGTTAAGTTCAGTTCTCCCTAACGGTAATCCTACGTGGCAGTCCAACTAGATTTTAAGTGCCAACTTAAATTTCCAAATAGAATGAAAAAAAATCTTTAATTAAATAAATTTAATTAATTAAAAATTTTAAATCTTAAACTCATTTCCACACACCTCTCTTCTTTATCTTCATCTTCATCTTCTTCCCTTTTTATTCCAACATCTTTAGTTATAAATTTGTCTCAAACCAAATAAACTTAACGGGAAGAAGATATTGGAATCAAAGATATTGAATCTTTGGGTTAATGGGTTTTAAAGATTTAAGCTTTG
Organism: Gossypioides kirkii; assembly: GCA_005610355.1. Lineage (NCBI taxonomy): Eukaryota > Viridiplantae > Streptophyta > Magnoliopsida > Malvales > Malvaceae > Gossypioides > Gossypioides kirkii. The sequence goes on from CP032246.1 coordinate 39,191,852, forward strand.
AAACAGATTTGTAACTAAAGTTATTGAAATCACAAGAAAAGAAGATGAAGAAAAAGAAAGGTGTGGAAATGGGTTTAGAGTTTTTTCAGTTAAGGTTTAGGGTTTAAAAATTTTAATTAATTAAACTTATTTAATTAAAGATTTATTCTCATTCTATTTGGAAATCTAAGTTGACACTTAAAATCTAATTAGACTGCCACGTAGGATTACCATTAGGGAGATAACGGAACTTAATGGTACAGTGATCACTTCGTAACAAAATACTAACATAAGTGACTAAAACGTAACATTTCAAACATAAATAATTAAAATGTAACCTGAAGCAAACAAAAATGACTATTTTTATAATTTACCCTAAAAATAAGAATTATTTAAAAAAAAACAGTTTCCTTCTCCCCTTAAGTTATATATTTTCTAAAGATAAATTGAAATCTATTTTATTTATAAAATAAAAGATAAATTAAAAAAAAAAGGAAGGTTGTCAGTCATCCTCCCCTCCCTAAAGTGACAAATTATTATCAATTAATATATTACAATTAAACACAAACTCATTGACTTGAATAGTAATAATTTCTATGTAATATATTAAATAGCAAATTACACCTAACCAATAGGAAAAAGAAACACGCAAGTGCATGCTCAAACCACTTCCACCCACCTAAACTTGGCCCCTTTGTGAAAATTAGAATCTAACCATATTGACAATAACATTATTACACGTGAAATGATTCTAATAATTTTTGCACATCTATCCCATGCACACCTAACCATTTCCATTTCAAAATCATTAAAAAATATTGATTCTAAACTTAATTGACTTGAATATTATTATTAATATAGAAAAAAATGAATTCGAGTGCGCTAAAATGTATTATTTTTCTATTTATGAGTTGAAAAGAGGTTATAGGTAATTCTAAACATTATGTCAAAAAGAACAGATATGACCAGAACTAAAGATTTGTTATTTCATATTTTTTCAAAATTTAGAAATCTAATTATATATAGATAATAAACTAGATTATAACATGCTTGATAAAAATTGATAAGGTAGACAAAGGACTAAGGAGAAGTCAGAATGGAGAGATTATAATTGTGTATTTTTATAAAAGTTAAAATGTAATTTTATTATTTTAATAGTTTATAATCTTTTCAAAAGTTAAATCAAAATTTTATTATTTTGAGATGAAAGTACAATTTTAACATATACTAAAATTTTAAAGTATCAAAATTAAAAATTTTGATTTTAGGAAAACTTAGGCCCTACCACCCTATTGGCACCACCACCCCCCTAAATGTCGACGCTTACATGAATATGAATGGAAGCGAGTAATTTTAAAAGAATTTTTTTTTAAATTTATTGTGGAATATAAAATTCAAACAAATTGTAAATAAAAATTATATATTTTTATTATATTTACTTTCAAATTTTGATTTAATCTTTTCAAGTAAATAATTTATCTACTCATTTAAATTTTAAAGTTATTTTTTTTACAAAAATGGTAAATCTAATTAAAATACTTAGTCTATTATCTATTTAGATTATTTTCAATATTATACAAAAAATTGAATATATTGTAAAAAAACATTATTAGTTTGTTAAAGGGTTCGTAACTTATTATCCAAATTTGTTATCTAATATTTAAAATTTTCAAAGTATGCATTTGAATAATTATATTTTAAATAAAAAAATTGTAACTATTTTTTCGTTTTATTTTTTTAATCTAAGATTGTATTCTAATTATGACAACTTAATAGGGTTTTAAAATTTATTAAGTTGGATTTTAAGATAATATATTTTATTTTCATTTAAAAATTATTTTAGTAAAACATATTTAAATTTTTTTAATTAAATTTTAAAATTATGAAATTATATCTTAACATTTTAGTAATTTATTAAAATTATATTTTAAATAGATTAATTTAAAGTTGTAGTATTTCTTAAAGCAGAGCAATCTGCAACTGTTTTGTGACTCAGTTCAGAGAGCGACGGTTGATGAACCACCCTGCTTTGACGAGTCGACTCGAAGCCCGAGGGTTCACAGTCCTAAAAACTGAGTTGAAACACGTTTTATCAAACACTTGGATAGCTCAGGGCTTTCCATGTATATTAATTTCAGTAATCGGAACTGACAAAAGAAAAAGGAAAATAGTTTGGTTTTTATTTTTTACCCCTAATGTTAATGAGGATTTGAATTCATTTTCCGGGTAAGATATTCTCAGAAAAATCCCAAAAGCAAAGGTTCCAGTTTGAAATGTTCAAAAGAAAATTTTAACAAACAATCGAATGCTGTAAAACAAAATTCACGAATTCAAAGGAAATGAAAAAAAAATACCTGATGACCGAAGCAAATCCCAAGAACTTTTTTGTTCAAGGAATCCAATTTTTTCAAAAGAGCAATCAATTTACAGATCCAAACATCGTTCCCATGCGCATCATTGCAACTCCCGGTTATAACGAAGCCGTCAAAGTTCGCGATCTCATCATCGTCAGGGAACTCGCCATTGGCCACCTTGAAAACATCCCACGCCTCGCCTTCCTCCGCCAGCATTTCGACGAACACCCCGTAATACCCTCCGTACCTCTTCTTAACATAATCGGAATCCTCCGCACACAGAAGAACAGCAAATCTCTTCCCGTCCCCCATAATAATAACAATTTCAAATCCTTAAAACAAAAACTATCTCCCCCTCTCTTTCTCTTTATAAATATATATGTGTGTTGAAGGCTAAAGCTTAAATGTTTAGAGAGGGAAAGAGAGTGAAAGAGATAAAAGAAAGTTCTCTCTCTATGATTTGCAGGGTGAGAGAGATTGGGAACGAGAAGACGTTTTGCAGTCCCTCTTGGTGTGTTGTTTTAGGTATATTAAAGATTTTTGAGCGTTTATTATGGTAAGGGTTAGGTAACCTCAATTCAAACTATGGCCTTAGCAAATGTACTTTGCCCAGTTTGCCCTTCTCCTTATCGGCTGGCTTACCGAATTAGATGGTTTTATTGTCCTTTTGACATTTGTTGAAATTATATTTATATAATTTTGATATATTAAAATTCATATTTTATATAGAGTTAATGTATATAGTTTTTTTTAAAAATTAATGGGTTATTTGTAATATTTTTTAGTCAAATATGATATTTATACTTGACAAATATGTAGGTTATAACTAAAAATTTGACATATACATCAATTAAAAATTCTAAGATAAAAAATTGAATTTACAATTTGATTTTTTTGGATATTTACGAAAGAGAAATGTGATTGTTTAGAATCGAATACAAGTTGTAATTTTTATAACGTAATATTCTTACCACAAATGAAAAAGTTATATGCACTATTTGAATATTTGTATCAAGTTATCTTTTGTGTTATAATTATCTTGAAGAGATTAGTGTTTTTTTAACAAAAGAGATTAGTGTTTTTACTGCTACACTTTAAAATTATTAATTATTATTTTAAAAAAATTATTCTAAAATATAATAAATTATATGTTTAATTTTTTATTTTAATTTCATGCATATTTTATATAATATTATAATTAATTAATTTTAAATTATACGTTTTATTATTTATTCTTCGAAGTAACTGATTTTAATTACCGAACTTTTGATATTAAACATTTGTTTCAGTTAAATATAATTATGCTACATTTTAAAGGATCGCGCTCTTAGTAACCTTTTTTTGCTTTAAATGATTTATTTATTTATTTATTTATTTATTGTACCTTTAGTTTCATGTATTGATCTTGGTATTTATTTATCGAATTAAAGAGGTTGAAAGTGCTATCAATCTTTTGCGGTGCTTTACTAAAAATTTAAAATTTAGTCTTAAAAAATTAAAAAAATAATAATTTTACTTTTTTAACTTAAATATGCTAATTCAATTATTAATATTTTTATTTAAAAAATTAATTTAATATATTTATTTTTTATCAATTATATGTTATATTGTATGAAAATAATCTATTTTTTTAATTTGTTAAGTATAGATGGAAGCACATTAATAGCATATTTTAACTAATTAAAAAATTGTGATTCATTATTACCCATATGCTTTATATTTATTATTATCACTTTAGTCCTTATCAAAAAAGTTATTTAGTACATTGTGAAGTTTTTTAGTTTCACAAATAATTGAGTAATTTGTGTCAATTTTGATCAACTTTTTATTTTTTAATATTATACAATGACACTAGGCAACATAGTCAAAAACTCCATATATAGAATAATAATATTTTAAATTAATATATTATATTTAGGAAATTATTTGATAATTGTATCTTTTTTTTAATATTTATTTTACCTGAACATTTGTCAACCTCTTGACTCTGCTTATGGAGTCTAAAAATACGATTGCTAGTAGAGGTGTTTAAGTTTCGGTTAAAACTGAATTAACCGATTAACCGATCTAATTCGGTTAATCGGCCGGTTAACTGATCTAATTCAATCGGAGGTCGATTAATGATTTTGTGAAAATTCGATTATCAATTAATTCAGTTTAAAATTATGTAATTAACCGAAAAAAAATCAGGTAATTAACCGAATAACCAAACTTAATAATTAATAATGTAAATCATGTGTAGTTTTAATTTGGTCAATTCGATTAATTCAGTCAAATGAACATTATCAATTTAATCTTTTATATGTTTTATACTTGTTTTAACTAAAAAAACATATAAATTTCAGTTAATTTAATTAACCGATTGAATTACTCGAAATATTTCGATTCGGTTAACAATTAAAGATTATAAAGTTTAATTAATTCGATCAATACGAATTTGATTTTATTAATCGAACGATTAACTATTTGAATGTAACATCCGCTTTCTTGAATCGGATTTGGAACAGTAATAGAGTAGAATTGAGAATTAGACTATGTAGCTAAAATAAGAAAAAGTTAGAAAATTAAGGATTAATAGTAATTGTGAGAAAGGAGGAAGGACTAAATAGTAATTTATCCAAATTGAATTATGAGTCATCATGGGAATTAGATTGATTAAGGAGGGGCAAAAGAGTAATTTGGTGGAAGATATTTTTGGAGGCAAAGTTTTGGGTCAAAGTGTAAAGTTGGAAGGCCCAGGGACTAAAAGTGCAATTTTACCATTTTTATTAAGTGAGATATTTTTGAAGAAAAGTCTAGAGAAATTGAGAGATGAAAAATCAATTAACTTTTATTCCAAATAGGTCCTTTCATCATTTTTAAGCTTTTCAAACTCCAAAACTTTTCATTTTCTTTGGAATTTCTGAAAGAAAGTCATAAATAGAGTTAGTAGACACCTCAAATCTCATATAGAGTTACTTTTGGGGTGTTAGAGAGATAAAGGACTAAATTGAGAAAATTTGAATTCAAGGGTTAAGGTAAGAAATGGTTAAATTCTCATGATATACATGTATTTTACTGTTATTTAGCATGAAAATTATTGAATTATAACTTATTGTTTATATGTGTTTATGTAAAATTGAAGAGAAAGAGAAGAGAGGCAAGGATCAAATTGAAGACAAAGGAAAAGAATAGAGCATGGGGTAAAAGAGAGGAAATTCAGCCTTTTTGTTGTAAATACTACAAAAATTTTAGTTTCTAGTCTATTTTTCATAATATATTTGAATTGTTAGCATGGAAATTGTTGTTTAATTATGTGTTATAAAGATGATTAAATGAGGTTAGTGTAATGAAACATGAGAAAGAAAATGTTTTCATTGAAAACAGATTGGACAGAATCAAAGGATTAACTTCGAAAATTCACCAAAAATTGTATATAGAGAGTTAAGGGTCGAATTATATATGCAATTAAAGATTATTGAGTGTAGTTTCATATGGAAGAAACAGTGAATTAAAAGTTAGAGACTGAAATTTATATGGTTGAATCCTTAATGAGTCTATTTTCAAAAGAAATAGACGGGAACATTATTGGATTCCTGTACTAAAAGATAAATAATTTTTAGTGAAAAAAGGTCGAAACTGTCAGGCAGCAGAGAAGGGGTAAATTGAAAGAATTTACTGTATAAATTGGCTAAATTAAAAATTATGGAAATTTTATGGTAAAAAGATGATTGAGTCTAATTTCAGAAACATCAAGCGGATTATAATTTTGAATTCTGTAGTCCAAGATATAAATAATTTAGTGATTGTGACGCAAGTGGACAGCTTTGAAAATTAATGTGAAAATAAAAGTAAGAGCTATATGGTGATATATATGTGATGAACAATGTATATGTGAAATATTATGTGTTTAATTATAAATATTGATTAGATGATAAAATGGTGATGTTGTGGAAGCTTTTGAGAAAATAAAGGTGAGAAATACATGATTATGTATATGTGAAGAAAAATATTTATGATGTATAAGTTGTGAATAATGATGTTAAATGAGATTATGCCCATGTAGACGAATTAGAACCGTTGTGATATTAGTGGCATACCATTAAGGAACACTAGTGCGCTCTCTGATTAGCACCGTGTGTGCTCTCTGTTTAGCACTGTGTGTGCTCTCTGATAGCACTGTGTGTGCTCTTTGATTAGCACTTTGTGTGCTCTCTGATCAGTACTTTGTGTGCTCTCTGTTTAGCACTTTGTGTGCTCTCTGTTACCCAGCACTTATGTGTTCTCTGTTTAGTACTTCGGTACTCTCTGTTTGTTCCGTTTATCCAATAGGTTCTATAAAATCTACTATGGGCCAAGTGGTTAAATAAGCTAAGTGAGCTATGGTTAAGAAAGTTTTGGTAGCTAAATTGTGAAAAGTGAAAGGATGTGCAAATTATGACATTAAGATAAGTGAAATGATGAATACATGAAAGATAAGTACTATATGTGTATGTGTAATTAAATGTTGATAATTAAGTGAACTAATGTGGCTGATATGACTGAGTTGTGAAAAAGGGATGAAAATGTAAAATCTACCATTGAGGTAAGTTGGAATATGAGAATGAATGTGTGTTATGGTGGTATTAAGGTAAATTAAATGTTACATGCATGAAAGGTTGGAAATTTTATACACATGAGTATTTAAATGTTTGATAAAATTAAGCAATAAATACATAATCATCTATTATGCTTGTAGTGCTTACTAAGCCTTCACCGGCTTAACGCGTAGGTATAAAAGCTACGGAAAGTTAGAGTCGAGCAAGGAACCTCTCATCACATCACATCACCATTGAAAGACTTCAGTTTAGGTACATTACTTTTGGTAAAAATAGCATGTACAAATGGTACTATTATGTCTCAAATGGATAATTATAAATGTTGTTTTGGATTACTACGAGTGGATGAATCTAAATGATGAGTTTTGAATAAAATAACTTTAAAACACATTGTTTGAAAGAAAAATTTTATTATACACGTGTTAAATTCTCCGATACTGTATGTAATATTTCTATACCGGATTTATATGTGTGAATCGGGTATAAAGGTGTTACATTGAACACCCTTAATTGACAGTTCCATATATCTTTACTTTCATATTTTAATTGATTTTTTAATTTTCTTCTCATATATGCTAATTTGACATTTTAAATTAATTTATAATTTATATATGTTTGGTTTATTAACCACGACTCTTGAGTTTTGAAGTATAATTTTTTTATTAAAAATAGAGATTGACTTATATATTTTTTAAATAAAAAAATATAAATATACTCTTTGTTTTTTTTTTCTGATATTATACACTATACTCTAGTATTTGAAGGAATCTTATTAACACTAAAAGAAATAGTTGGATTTTTTTTTTTGGTTTGACTTTAATTACATGCATGCATGCGTGGAGGTAAGCATCATGATGGCTCAGCCAATACAAAGGCTTTTTGTTCTGTCTTATAAAAACAAACAAGCTAATAACTTAAAACAAAACATCAATTATAATAATCATCGATCGAGTTGTTTGACTTTGTACTAGAAACGTGTATAATCTTAGATTTTCCAGTTGCAAGTCAATGGAATTTATGATTTCTTTATCACAGATCGATCGATATTGAGAATTTAATGAAATAATTAAGTTAGTAATTGAATTAGTTGATTATATGGGTGGATTTTAATTTCGTTATTCAAATCGTTTGTAGGGTGTTAGGGCCTTAGGGTTGAGAAGAGAGGCCATTTTGGCTAAGTAATGATCTTTCAATGACTCTAAGAGCATTGCTTAATTATCATTTTTCTTCGCTCTAATATTTTTTTCATTGCAGTACTGTCGTGATTCACTATTAGTGATGTTCAAACAATTAATCTAATCAAATTAATATTAATTAAATTAATTAAATTTTTAAATTTTTTAAAATTGAATTAATCGAAATTTATATATATTTTTTTGTTAAAATAAGTATAAAATATATCAAAAAATAAATAAATTTATAATGTTTATTTGACCAAATTATCCGAATTAGTAATAGCTTAATATATATAATTATAACATTATTTATTAAATTCGGTTAATTATTCGATTTCGAATCAAATTAACTGTTAATAAAAAATTCCAAAAAAATTTTAACCGACTTCCAACCAAACTAAATATATTAATCGATTGATTAACCGAATTAAATTAATTTAATCAATTAATTTAACTTTAATCAAAATTTGAACGCTCCTAACCTCCACTAATCCACTTATAAGTAAAGACAATTTTTGTGGGCGGACAGGAGCTCGATATCCTGAAATTTTGTGAAATTTCCTTTAAGAAAAAAAATTTGATATTATAATTATTATTTAAAAAAAGGAAGATTTGTGTTTGGCACCCCAAAATTTTTAGAAGGTCTTTTTGTTAATTTGATTTTTTTATAGAATTTTTAAGTTGTATGATAAATTTAGTAATATTTGTAGTTTAATTTGGTAAATTGATACAAAATAATATTTAAATATTTATTTGGTAAAAATAAAATTTAATAATTACAATATCTAAGTATATACGGTATTTAAATATTAATTAGGTAAAAATAAATTTAAATAATTATAATATCTGATTAAATTGAGTGTTTAATTAGGTAACCAATCATTTCAATTATTTGTTCCATTCACATGGTTTGGCTGCCTCCTTCCTCTTTACTTGCATTCTTTTAAACCAAACAAGCAAACTTCTAAAAAGAGTTTAAACCTTACAAATATAATAATTTTTTTTTTCTGAAATTGAATAAGATTTTTTGTTTTTCAGGAGTGATTGTATGGCATGTGTTCTGATTTTATTTTCATTTTTTTATTTATTTGTCACTATACTAGTGGTTTAGTTAATAAATAAAATATATTAGATATAATGTTAAATTTAGTCTTCAATATTTACATATTTTATTAAACTGATCTTTATTTTTTTTACTAAATTTCATCACCAATTTTTTCAAAAAGAGTAAAATCACTCTTTTTAATAGAAATGTTGACTAAAATATCATTTTTCAATGATGTTAATGTCGTAACCCGTGTGGTAATCCATGTGTACTTCATGTTGACATGACACATTTTATCTTATATGCCACATCAACATATAATTTAAAAAAATTAAAAAACATGAAGTACATGTGGATTATTATACGAGCTACCATATTTATAATTTAATATTTTAGTCAATGATATCATCAAAAAAATTACAATTCAACTCTTTTTGAAAGATTAATTGTCAAATTAGACTCTCTTTTTTTTAAATTAAGGATCAAATTAACAAAAGAATTCAAATTTTGAAAACTAAAGTTAACATTATGCCGAAATATTATTCAATAATGTATTATTTTATTCAACATATATTTAGACATGAAAAAAAAATTGAATATACCTTCTATAATGAAAATACCTATATCAGATAAAGCTTTAACCAAAATCATTCAAATCCAAATGATGTAAATTAGGTATGGAGAAAAATTAATGTACCGAATTGTCCAATTTAGTATGTGAGAGACTCAGTTTACTAAGATTGCGCCTTCCCATTTGCACTAACTGGCCGTGTTGCTCCATCTACTTGGTAATGCCTTTGTTTTAGAGAAAGTTGAAGGTAGGTTGGTTTTTTATTTTTTGGGTATTAAGTGAAATAATAATTTATTCTATTTAAAAAAATTATAAAATATAATATAATAAAATAAAAAACTTGAGGGTCCCCTTATTTATTTATTTTTTATTTGTAATGAAGTGTTAATCAAAAAAATAAAAAGGTTGAATTTTTTTTTTCACGTTAAAAGCTGAATAAAATATTTTTTTAGATCCTTTATAGCTTTGGGATCTTAAATGGTCGCACTTTCAAACTATCTCAGGGTCGGTCCTGATTGAAAGCAACTACTATTTCAACCAATTTTGATGCTATCTTAATAACAATGTTATAATTAACCCAAATCTTCTTATTTTTTGGGTGAACTCTGCCCGATCCATGAATAGATCTATATGATCCACAAAGCTTATATTAATAAGATAGTGTAACACTGGGAAAAGAAAGTAGCTTTCAACAAATTGGCCGAAACAATATCTAAGTACAAGGCTAGTGAAATGGCCCTTTGCACAGTCTTGCTAGTTTTCATATATATAAAGAGATCAACTAATCCCCTCTCATTTGTAGGTAAATTACAACCCCAAAGGCAGCCTCCAAGACCAGATATAAATTTCAAGTACACCTTCATCTTCATTAGGATCACCATTTTTACTATTACTCTACATAAATATTCTCTTTACTTTTTACTGAATCAAACATGGGAGAGCATTTAAGAATGCAAACTCCAACATCTCTATAGCCCATAATTTACATCAATCTTGACAGAAGCCCAACAACTCCAACCCAATTCTCAATCAGAAACAAGACCATTTTACGAGTATGAGTGATTAGATTCGATTACTCTTTTTATTTTCGTAATTGGATAAAAGTATTATAGAAATTATTGTATTAAGAATCATATTACATTTTGTTTATACTAGAAAGTGAATGAATTAGTTCATGTACATTAGATGAAAAAGTAAATTAATTTTTCTGTTAAAAATTTCATCCAATTTTACCATTAAAAATTGATTATTTTACGTCGAATGAGATTATTTTGTCAGCCACATAAATTTTTTATTGTAAAAATGGATGATATTTTAATAAAAATAACTAGTTTGCTTTTTTTCTAATAACTTGTGCCAAAGCTGAACATTTACGCAACTTTTCAGGGCACTGGCAGTTTGATTTTTGGAAATGTAATGGAAAATTTAGTAAATAGCGTATGCTATCGGGCAATCTGCCCTTTCCCAGCCAAGGAAACTTTTCAACATGCCCAATCCAACCACCAACATGTTTTTTATCCGTACGAGGAATCTATATAACGTAGCTTAGCGCGTATCTCACTTTCGTACTCGCTCACCATACAAGTCTCCGTGACTCCGTCCCTGTCAGCTACAACGCGTGAAGTTTACCTTCCACGTTAAGCAACTACGGAAGTTGTAACCCAAAATTTCCAACTCCAGTATCCTATAAAATAAAGTTGTTCAATTAAGGCTTAATAATAATTTTGACCACTAATATTTTTATGTTTTATCAAAATGACCTTAATTATATTTTTTTAGCTTTTTTTAGCCATCAATTTTTATTTTTTTTCAAACTATTTTTTCTAGCAGATTTAATAAAAATACCGTTAAAAAAATTAACGGAGATGATACAAAATTTCATATGTAAAATATTTCTAATGATATGTAATTTATTACTTAAATAACCCTACATGTGAAAAATAATAAAACAAATGAATAATACATGAAATTAAAAAAATAACTCTATTCACCAAAAAAAAACTCTTAATTTAAAAAAGTAAACATAATTATCTAAAAAATATTTTACTCAATAGAAAATTTTCTCAGTAAACAAACCTATGAAAATTTAAAAACTTGAATTTATTCATTAAATCTGTTAAAAAAGACAGTTTGAAAAAAATCAAAAGTTATTGGCAAAAAAATAAAAAAATACAATTAGGACCATTTTGATAAATTATATAAATATTGGTGGCCAAATTTATGATTAAGCCTTAAATTAAAGCAAAGTATACCATATTGACTTTTCAATGGAACTCTTTTGTAAGCCTTTTGTTTTCTTCCCAATCATTGCTTACTGCAAGAGGTTTTCTCAGGTTCAGCCTCTTCATTTCCCCCTCCCCCAACCCCCCAGTTTTTACCTCATAAATTTAACTTAAAAAAAGTTGAATCCAACATGGGTTTTCAAGCTCTTGTCAAGCTTGCATTGAAATGCTTTGATTCTCTTGCATGGTAATTTTTTTCTCAATTTTTTAAAACTACAGGATATTTTTTTCGTTGAAAAAACTTTCATTTTATGTTAAGTTCATGGGTTTCTTAATAAAAAATTTCTCTTGGTTTGCAGGCCTCTCTTTGCTTTAGGTTATCCTCTGTAAGTATCCTTTACATATATATATAATACTTTCAATGCTTTAAGCTTTACTCTTTTTGACATTTCATTTTGATGGTATAATGAATAAACTGAAAGATCATTTAAAACCTGGGTTCTTTTTATTATTATTATTATTACTTAGTTAAGCATTTGAGTAGAGGGGTAAGATGTAATCTGAATCATAATATAGGGGCCTCCATTTTAAATTTACCGAGTATTTTATATATGAAAAATGTGGTGGTGATGGTGTGTTTGCCTATTAACAGACATGCTTCCATTCAGGCAATTGAGGCTAATTCCAACACTGACACCAAGAAATTAGTTACTTATTGGATTATCTTCTCATTGATTTCCTTGTTCGAACATGCTTTCACGGGGATCCTTCAATGGCTTCCATTTTGGCCATATGTGAAGCTAACCATCGTCTGTTGGACGATGATACCCCATTTCGATGGTGCCTTTTATCTCTATAATCACTTTGTTCATCCATGTTTGTATATGGATTTGCCAACTATCATTAACTGGTTCAAGAAGCCACAAGACTTGTTTTTGAAGGACAATTTTCTTGAAGTAGCTGATGACTGTGTGAAGGCACGTGGACCAACAGAAGTTCAAGAGAAACTTATTGCTAATGGGGTAATATTTACTGCATATATAGAATTATATATGGAAATATGTATTGAGCACATATATAGAGTAAAAAGTATCATATAGGTCAGAGTCGGATTGCATTTTCTCTTTTTACTAAAAAAATGGGCATATTAGTTATATAAAAGAGCAAACTGTTTGTTTGATTTTTCCGTCAATCACGCTAGTTTCTAGCAATCTGAGGGGGTAAAATGTAATCTAACTTCTAGTAGAGAGGCTTCTATACTACTTTTACCCTTTGTTTGAATATGTATTGAGCATGGATATCGAACCTGAATGTTTATTGGACACAATGTTGTTGTAGGGTAAAATAATTCAACTTATATAAGTCTTCTATATGATACTAATATGGTTGTTTTTGACAATGTAGCCAAACGGGACTGAGGCTAGCATATTGCAGAAAGGCATAAAACCTGTGCAAATAACAAAGAAATGGGAAGTTGCTCCGGTAAAGTTCCATACTTGTTTTTCCTTTCGAATATGCAATGAGAACTAAGCTTTTATGTGTTGTCTCATTTCTCATAGCTACTGATTGTTGACTTGAATCACTTTTGCAGATTCCGAAAACCGATCCCACTGTTGTTCAGACAGTGAACAATACTACGGTTACACTTCCAGAAACTGTGGGAGAGGTGGGTTCCGATTTACCCGAGATACCTTCAGATAAGCAAGTACAGAAGGAATGGACTTGTGCTATGTGTCAAGTGACAACCACGAGTGAGATAACCTTGAATAGTCATTTGCGAGGAAGAAAACACAATAACAACTTAATGCAAGCAAAGAACCAGCCTTGTAAAGGCAAAGCTGGTCTGGCTTCAAAGGTAAAACAATGGGAAAAAGGTTCAAAGAAACATGAACCTCCCAAAGGCCAAGTATCTGCTTCGTCAGCAGCATACAGCAATGCAGTGAATCCTAAAACCGAGACGAGCAAATCTAATCTGCCGAAAGAAGAATGGGAGAAGGCGATACCAACGACTAATATGGTGGGAAATCATGTAAAATCAAGTGAAAAGGTACAAGGGCAGCAGCAACAGGTAGGAAAGGAACATGGTAAGACTAAAATTCCTCAATTTAGGTGTACTATATGTAACATAACCTGCGGTCGATCAGAGGATTTGAATTCTCATCTATGGGGAAAGAAGCACTTAGCTAATATTAAAAAACATGAACCTCCCAAAGGCCAAGTATCTGCTTCGTCAGCAGCATGCAGCAAAGCAGTGAATCCTAAAACCGAGACGAGTGAATCTAATCTGCCGAAAGAAGAACGGAAGAAGGCGATACCAACGACTAATATGGTGGGAAATCATGTAAAATCAAGTGAAAACGTGCAAGGGCAGCAGCAACAGGTTGGGAAGGAACATGGTAAGACTAAAATCCCTCAATTTAGGTGTACTATATGCGACATAACCTGCGGTCGATCTGAGGATTTGAATTCTCATCTATGGGGAAAGAAGCACTTAGCCAATATTGAAAAACTGAATAATCATGGAACAAGTCAGCTTGCTTGGGTTAGTGTGTCTAAACCATCTTGAAATATTTTACTGCTGTAAAGTTTAAAAACAAGATGGTTCCATTCACCAAAAAAAAAAAACAAGATGGTTCCACAGATTTTCTTAGTTTACAGCAGCATGTAATGCGGGAATCTATCGTATATCAAGATCACATTGCATTTAATATATGGTTAGCTTGATAATATAATTTGCAATGGTATGAAATTGTGATTTCACTTTTATTTCTATTCTTTTTCAATAGGAGAATTATAAATTATATTTTTTTTCTTTTGATTTTTTTATTTTTTCTCTTAATTTTCAGATTTTTAAAAAAAAAATTAAATCCAATTAAAAATCTTAAAAATTAGGAGGAAAAATATGATAACAATTTTTGAATAATGAACACAAATTCTTAGAAACATTAAAACTGTAAAATGATTTAGGGGATTGGGTATTTGTATTATTGAATTATTAGAATATGAATTTGTAAATTTATTTAAAAATTTAAATTTATTTATCATTTACAAATTGTTCTAGAAGTATTATTTAAATTCAAATTTGAATTAAGTACTATTATCCATAAATATTTGAATTTGCAAAAATTCGAATTCAAATCTACTATAAAAAAAAATAAAAATTTTAAGCCTTATGTAACCATTGGATACGTATATCTAAATCGGATTAAGTAGTATGAATTTGGATAACAAGTATCCGTAGTATGTAACTGCATCTGTTCCAAACCTGCATCATATAGAAAACTTAAAATTCAAAATCCTAATTGTCATCATTTGAAAGAATCATGTTTGATAGATTACATCAATGCTTTTAGAACTGGATCGATAATCAAACCAATCAAACCACCAATTCATCAATCTGATTGGTTCAACCTATTTGATTGGCTAAATTAAAAAATATATATTTAAAAAACTAATCTAACTTATTTAAATCCGTATAATTTTCAATCAAATCAATTCAATATCATTCTCCATATTGATACCCTAATTAATTCTCAATCCAATCGATCAGACTAACTGACCCAGTTCAAATATCATTGAATAAGTTTCGCTCTAAATGATGCCTGTAAATGAAAGAAAGCAAAGCATAAACCGATGAGCAGTAGAGGCTTTGGGTGGAGCATCAATGGTGAACCAACTAAACAAATACAAAATAAATCCAAAACAGAGAATCCGGGTGAGGAAGCATAAGGCCCCTGTAAAGAATTTATTCGCAGGGCGATATGCTCTTGGAGAATCTAGTCTACCACCAGTATTGAATTTTTCCAAAAGAGATGGATTTAACAACCGATATTTACCACAATGGGCATGCATTACATCCGCAACCACTATAAATGTGACCGCGAACAAAAATGTGTCCACAACCATAATTAAATGACATTAAGGACAATCTTATTTCCCGGTTTCCCGTCTTATAAACTAGCTGTATATGGAATCAGTTGAAAGGTGATTAAGTGAAGATCTTGATATTGGTACATGGCAGACCTACGACTCCTGAAAGAACAATCCGGCAGCATGATTATAACTTCTGCGACGTTGGCATCGCTAGGGAAACTCCGCTGCCGCTAGGTAAATCCTTCCATTGTTGAGTAACTGTTTTAATCTGGGTGAAAAAGTTAACACCAGCCTTGCCTGCAATTAAGAACGTGCTTCTGAGTCACACGGTTGGTTAAAAAATGGGGGTTACCAGCAGATGGCAAGTCGAAGAACTATGTTAGTTATAATGTATATATTACCGTAAAAGTTAAGGTCGCCTGCGAAAGATGCTTTATTTCCAGTAAATGAGAAAAATGGCAAGGGAACCGGTATGGGAACATTGATGCCAACCTAAATACAAACAAAACATTTTAAAGATTTGAACTTCCAAAGCAACAAAGAAATGACCTTGCAGTTAATCCTATCATGTTTCATAAGTGGTACTTAAATGGGTTATGTAATTGCAGCTCTGAGCAATTTTCAGTATACCCTACTATATTTGATCCACAGTTTTACCTGCCCAGCCTCAACCTCTGTCTGGAATTTCCTCGCTACAGCACCGGATGTAGTAAATATAGAAGCACCATTACCATATCTGAAACAGAGCGCAACTCACAAGTAAGACAAACATTGATACATAACTTAGGAGGACCAAAAGAGAGTCTGATTCGGGATGTACTTGTTTCTGTTAACAATGTTTAAAGCGTCTTCCAAGCTGTCAGCCTGAACATGCGGCATGAAAAGAAGAGACAGTCGGCAATACTAATCAATGAAGAGTTTGATTAGCTAAGAAACAGGGAGGGAAGAAACTCACCTTCATGCAAACAAGAACTGGGCCGAAGATTTCCTCCTGCACAGGCCAAAATAGAGTAGTCAAGGTACCTTCTATGAATGTTCAAGAGGCATTTTTACCCACTCCTGGTATTTTCATTACCATAATTTAAACAATCCATTACAAGTCATAAACAGAAATGAATACCTTATAGCATTCCATGTCAGCTGTGACACCAGTTAAAATTGTCGGACCAATAAAATTTCCTTGCTCATATCCTGGAACCTATTTTGTCACTCATAGATAGTTAGTAACAGGTTTTTGTTGAAAACTTCGAAAATCTAGTTAGCAGCAGGGAAACAAATACCTAACAAGGACCATACCAACCCACTTCAGAAAGATAACAATAAATCAACCAAAGAAGCAGAGATGGAGGAGGTGGAGGAAAGATCTTAGCTTAGGTACACCAAATCATTTGGATTTTGTAATAATTCATTCTCTCTGGATCTTATTATATTCTATAAATATTCTTTCCCAAGACAAATCCACTTTTAAGAGGTTCCAAATTATTCAATGATTTTATGTGCTTTTTCAGGATTTATCAATCTTGAAGATGGAATATATTATCTATATGATGCCACCACAAGTAAAAAGTTAACTGAATAGGGAAGAAATATTAAATACCACAATATTTCTCCCATCAAGCAGTAGTTTGGCACCACTCTCAACTCCAGATTGAACTAATCTGCTTATTCGTTCTTTAGCCTGTGAAAGCAAAAGAATTCCAATGAACAAATGAAAACATCAAGGATCCAAACAAATGAGAAGAATGAATAGAAAGCATTAAAAGGGGCATCATAAATGGTAGAATTGAGGTCATTAGTCCCCATCCCCCTAGATGGAGACAAGCTGGCTCAAGCTACAACCTTTTGCTGGAATTCCCAGCTTCAAGTCCAATGTTTTTGATTATCCGAATAATATGTTATACCAGTCGCCTTCTGGAAATTACCTTAAAAGTATAAACCCATTCACTCAAATAACCTGATCATGATGAGTGGTTGGGCTCATCCTTGCATCACCTCGTGTAGTTTATCAGATATTTCTGGATTATTCTTTTTTTTTTTAAATAAAAGAAGAGTATGGGGATGAAAGCAGAAAAAAAGGAAGAAAGATCTGCCCTACGAAATTAGACAACCCTGTGATGGACCTGACACCTTGATACAGGATGGTCTAAGCCTAGGATAAATAATAGATTTTACTTCGTCCTCCCAGAGAATTAGGGCATTTCAAATGGTCAGAAAAAAAAAAAAAAAGCTTAGGAATGATTTCTACTATATTTAGTGAGAATTAGTAGCATGTTAGCTGTTGTCCAGAAAAAGTGGGAAATATCTTGAAAACGCATTACCTGCTTGCTAATCACTGGACCAAGGTCTGCATTGGGTTCAATTCCAGCATTAACTTTAAGACCTTTGGC
Organism: Gossypioides kirkii; assembly: GCA_005610355.1. Classification (NCBI taxonomy): domain Eukaryota; kingdom Viridiplantae; phylum Streptophyta; class Magnoliopsida; order Malvales; family Malvaceae; genus Gossypioides; species Gossypioides kirkii. The sequence continues at coordinate 39,210,035 of CP032246.1, forward strand.
ACGTTCAACCAGGTCATTCAACCTGGAAAGTTCAGGAACCCCCTTAATCATAGCTTCACAAAATAACAACAAGACAGAGGAAAAACACAATACCATGATTCAGAGTCACCAACAAAGACTATTGTGCTAAGTGCCATGCACCTTTGTCCAGCAGCACCAAAACCAGCAGCAAGTAGAGCATTTAGTGTAGCTTCCTTGTTTGCATCAGGCATGACAATGCCGTGATTTTTGGCCCCCATATTGGACTGAGAAAAATATTTAATTGAGAAGGAAACTTAGTTCAACTTTAGAAAGTCATATAAGTTGTTAAGCATCCAAAGTATTACTAAACAGCAAGTTGGAGAGGCCAAACCTGAATATAAGGAAATAGAAAATTGTAAACTTAACTGATGTGGATATGGTGGCTTAACAGAAGTGATCATATCACTAGGAGATAAATCATGTATTGCTTATAATGTAAGTTAAATGAATTTACCTGCACACGTTTTCCTTTAGCAGAAGCTCTTCCATATATGTGCATGCCAGCCTTCAAAAAATTAAAAAGAAAACATCAAGAAGAATCTAACCAAAATACTGAACTGCTTTGTGAAACATCAATGACTTTTCATGAATCACAATAAGAAGTTTAGGACAATAACAGTCATATCACAACAGATATAGCCATGTCAATTTTCCCATGAAGTACCAAAAGATCCTATATAAGCAAAGGAAGATGTCAATGGTGCCGGAGAAAATTAAACATGAAGGAGACGATGAACATGATAAAATAGTTTACATCTTGAAAAAGACTAGGGACATCAAAGTGAGGGGAAGTCAAAATTTAAGAGTTCATAGTGTTAGACATGTGAAGAGTTGATCCTAGGAGAAACAAATGGCAAGATCTACTTCATTGAAGACATTAAAAAATGTTATGAAAGAAGCGAAGAATGAATTTCTCATATTTGGTACTGCATTGGCCAAAGAATCTTTGGTACTTCACAAAGTTGTTACATCAGGTTATCACAAGCAATTTTAAGAGCAACAACCAAAACAATAAAAAAGAGAACTATTTAGAACTCAAATTTCTGAAAGGTCACATAGATAGTCATTTGTGTTCTTTGGATGCAAAAGGCATACTTACAGTATTGGAACCAACAAATGATATAGCTCTGATATCATCATCATCACAAATAGCATTAACAATGTCCTGCCACAGCAAAAGATATTAGGATATTTATTGTAGAATCAATTAAATGAAACATTATATATTTATGCCACTCATACAACATTGAAGAAAAATGTGTTTTTTGGCCTGCAGATGGTAATTCAAATTGTACATTTACAGAAAAATTATTACTTCGATATTCAAAGTGACATTTAACAAATAGCAACTATGCAAATAGATGTATATATTAGAAATAAAGATAAACGAAACTGTGGACTTCATAAAATCATGTTACTGAGGAACCTACATTGGTGCCATGAACTATATTTAAGACACCTGGGGGCAGACCAGCTTCCATTGCTAACTCAGCCAGCATCATAGATGCCCCTGGAAAGTAAAAAAAAAAAAAAAATGGCATTTTAAGAAAAGAGTTGGAGAGTAAAGTGAAGTCATGTAAGAACAAAGGAACGACAACCAAGTAATCCTTTTCCTATGTAACTGAAAAAATTAAGGTAGTAACAATAGTAATTATAAGGAAAACTCAAATTATAATGTCCCACCCATGTATGGCACGTTAACATCCAAATAAGATCTTTAATGACCAGCCACAATAAAACAAGCAATAGCAACCTTTTGTCCTCCAAGGATGGACACATGACAACATAATGAGTGAAACAATGCCCCAGATTCTACATCATACAATTAGAAGGTTGAACTCACCAGGATCCTTTTCTGATGGCTTTAAAACAAAGGTATTACCACATGCAACTGCGACAGGGAACATCTGCAGTAAAAAAAAAAAAAAAAATATGTTAACTTTTCTCTTGTATGGATTTAATAAAAATGGCCTTTCTGGAAGTAGGCAATAATTTACTACCAAAACTCGGAAGAAGTAATAAAGTTTAAACTTCACCATCTATACAATCAATATTAGTGAAGAACCAAACTGCATGGTATGAGTTCCTAAGTTTATGCAGAAAAATAATTGCACTAAAATGCTGATTAATGAGAATCTGTTAAAGTTCATAAGCCTGAAATTTAATAGGGGGACAAACAAGTATAAATTAGAAATAGATAGCCAACAATTGCTATGTTGTGAAAATTGAAACTACTATGTAAAAAATGAAGACTTACCCATAAGGGAATCATTGCTGGAAAGTTGAAGGGACAAATCCCAGCACAAACACCTAGTGGTTCTCTAACACTGTATGTATCGATTCCACTAGCTACATTGGGGACATACTCTCCCATTTGCAGGGTTGCCATTCCACAACTATGTTCCACCACCTCTATATGAAAAAAGTCCAGAAAATAAAAATAAAAATAAAAAGGAAAAAGAAAATATTAATCTTTAACACTGTTAAGGTTGACAATTTCTGCTACCAACTCAAACAATACATTGAAGGATATAGATACCAACCAAGCCCCCGAAAAACATCTCCATGAGCATCCTTCAATGTCTTGCCCTGTTCAGTTGTAATATTTTGGGCAAGTTTATCCTAAAAACAAAATAAAGATTGAATAGATTCATTAGCTAAAAAAGCATCTATACAACAAACTTACTACACAAAGAAAAACCTGAACCAAGCTCATGCTTTACCATATCCCTACGAATAAGCTCTTGGAGTTTGAACATAATACGCTGACGAGTTGTAATTGGGGTATTTCGCCATGACGGGAAAGCCTGCTTTGCTGCAGCCACTGCAGCTTTGAACTCTTCATTTGTAGTTAAAGGAATTTGTGAAACAACTTCTTGTGTCGCCTATTTAATTTTCCAAACTAAGATATATTACAATAAACTCCAAGAGCTTAATATTCTTATCTATAAAAAAGATTAGGATGAGACACTCACAGGGTTTATAACATCAATGGTTGATGTTGATTTCGAATCAACAAAAGCACCTCCTATAAGATTAGGAACCCTCTGTATAAAACCCAATCCGATAAATACATAAAAAAGAGTTGAATAAATACCATTTTGCATTAAAAAAAATGGATCTCGATAGAACGAAAAATACACACATCATATGGAGAACGAAAAATAGAAGCAAAAGCGTTATACCGAAGGATTTCGGTGATTAAAAGAAGATTCAGTAGCAGTAGAGAAACGAGGACTCGCAGAAGCCAACACCTGAGGCCTTAAAGCCGGTAAATTCTTCACTGCAACAAAAATAAACAGCAAAATAATCAAAAATTAAACAAAAAATAAATAAATTCGTTCTTTTTTTTTCTTTTAATTGATTTTGTTTACCTTTTTGAAGTGAAAATCGCATCATCATTTTCTTCTGTGAACAAGCTCGCTGTATGTTAAGATCATCAAGAGAGTGAAAGCAATATTTTCTTGATATAGTGAACTGCTTGTTCCAGTATTTTTATCAGTACAAGACAATACCAAAATCAATAAATAAATAATTGTGATCTTCTTTTATGGTAAATATTATTAATTAATTATAATTCATTATTTGGCAGTGCCAATCCAGACAGTTGCCCGCGGTGGCTTATTTGCCATTACCAAATCATGCGAGTGCGCTGACTCATACATCCACGTCTTATTCTTATATAATATTTTAAAAAAAATTAAATTATAAGATTACTAAAGACCAAAGCTTATTAATTATTATGATCAAGTCAGATAAAATTGATGCAAACTGGAAAGTCGAAATTTTCATCTTGTTTGTAAGATATTCTAACATTGCATGATATTACAATTAAATTTAAATAAATATATTTTACTTTTAGTTCAATAATACATTAAAAAATTAAGTTATATAAAAATTTGAAATCTTAATTTTCAAAGCATTATTAATCTCAACTTTACATTTCATTAATCAAATCAACTAAATTCGAACGATATTGTGATTATTACATTAACAAATTTAATTAATTTTAAACTTGAGAGTTGCAAATAATTTAAATAGTGTACCTGAAAAAATAATAAATTTCATTGATCAAACCTCAATTTTAATCATAGTGATCAACGAAAAAGATCTCAAAAAACCTAAAAATCAGATAAAAAAACTCACCAATCATAAAAAATTATTTTATGAATCATTTTCACCGCATCATCTATAATCCTATCCAATTAAACAACACATCATATATACATTTGAACTAAACTTTCAAATCAAAAATGACTGTGTCCTTACTTAATTGGACAGAAAAATGGATGTTGTGCGAAAGAAATCATAAAATAATTTCTCTACCAACCATAAACACATGATTATCTTAAACTATATAAATTTATAAATAAAGTACTACGAGAAAATAAAATACACAAACACAAGAAGTATACAAGCATAATGAAGATTAAACCAAATGTATAGTCTTGATTTGGAAAAATTCAATTGCATACAGTCAGTTAATCTATACTGATAATTGATAGTATCCCGTTACGTTACGCTAAAAGAAATCCCAAAAAAGGAGAAAAGAATACAATTTTAATATATATATATATATACAGAAATTGCGATCTTATTTCTTCATTATTAATCGAGAAAAAGGAAAACAGGGAGGAAAAAGGTTTAAAATGAGGTATGATGGTTAGTCTTTTATATCAAAATTATGAACTCTACTACGAATCAGACATGCAAATATTGCTACTTCTATTATTGTTATTTATACATCACTGCTAGTGCCTGCTGCTACATCCTTCCATTGTTGAGAAACTGTTTTAATCTGGGTGTAGAATTGTATTCCTGCCTTGCCTGTGTGAATGAGCCAGTCCCGCATGAATGCACAATTAGTTTATTAAAAAAAAGGACAATAACCCTTCATTATCTCATCTTGTGCAAGGGAGAAATGAAATATAACAAGCTTCCTAAGGATGTAAAATATACCGTCAAAATTGAGATCACCGGCGAACAATGGCTTTAAGCTTGTAAAACAAGAAAAAGGGAATGGGGATGAAATTGGAATGTTGATGCCAACCTGTGTCAGATACACCTATTAGAAGAAGATCAACCATTTTTTATAAAATATAGCCAAAACATGGGGACAATGGCTGCTGCATTACCTGCCCAACCTCAATCTCGGTTTGAAATTTCCTTGCTGTTACACCTGATGTAGTAAATATTGAAGCTCCACTGCCATACCTGTAAGAGGAACATATACGGTAAATAAAAGGCTGCAAAAGTTTTGTAGGGTGAGGGAATCTAGGGATGTTGGAATTGGAACATTACTTATTCCTGTTAACAATGTCTATAGCCTCTCCCATGTTGTCCGCCTGTGCAACGATAAGAAAAAAAAAAATACATATATCAGCATGTCTTACATGCACAACAAACTTTCCCAATTGGAGCATCATACAAACTGAAACAGCAATAAGTAGCAAACCTCCATGCACAGGAGAACCGGGCCACAAATTTCCTCCTGTATAAGCTAAGAAATTCTCATTAAGTATTTTGATTGAATATAAACTTCAAATCTCTACTTATATGAGAGAAATTGCATTTTTACATGGAATGTTTATACCTTGTAACATTCCATGCTGACCTTGACATTGGATAAGATTGTTGGGCCAATGAAGTTACCATGCTCATACCCTGGAACCTACATTATTCATAAGGTAACAATTTGAACAAGGCCCATTTGACTTTTCTCAAATTTCTAAGTAAAACTGCATTTCTAGGCATGCATCCTAAATTTTTCTACAGTATAATACCAAAGATCACCATGACCACTACCAACTTAAGCATGTCACCATGATCCATATTTATCACTGGATTCCAAGTTACATGGAGAATCTTGGGCATTCTTTTGTAGCATAACTTCAGAATCTTGAAAGGTAAAACATTCTAAGAAATAAACGGGACAAGAAGATGACCATTTTTATGAGTTAACATTTCACCTTCTGATGTTCAGTATTTTTTTTAGTTTCATTGTAATTTCGGTGGATTATAAATTGCAAAGACTTGAGCTTCGGCATGGGGAGGTCAAGAACTAGTATTCACAACTAATTTGAGATAGAAGCATGCAAGGTCCTAAACATTTTTTCCCCAATGGCATGGCCAGAGTCTTAAGTTGTGAATGAATGTGGTGAATAATTAAATTTGCCTTCATGTAAGAAGTGGGGCAGGGAGAGGGGGTTCGTGGCAGAGGAAAATGCTGCCTCTGCTTGAGTGGGCTGAGGTACAAAAAAGAAGAAATCAAACTTCTGCAACTATATTATAACCCCAATGACATCCACCACAATAATCCCTTTATAACCAGAGTCCAAACTCCAAACAAGCAGAGCATCTGCCCTTGCTTGAAATTTGCGTCAATATCAGCACATAAATACAAGAAAGCACCAGAAAATCTTAAAACCTATGAGATCATAGAGATTCAAGGAAAAAGTATCATTTCCCTATTCAATAAAAGCTACTGAGGCCAAGAAAAAAAAATCAATAATACATAATTCAAGCAGATCATAGGTCAAACTGATAGAACTCAAAACAAAACCAAATACCAGAATATTTCTCCCATCAACTACTAGTTTTGCACCACTGTCAACACTTGATTGGATCAATCTGCATATGAGTTCCTTTGCCTGTCAACCACACGACCATTTAAGAATGTGGTTTCATAATTGAGCAGGACATGCAAAAATACATGGTGTTCAACAAGCAAGTCACACATGCTCCAAACCAAAATCTTATAAATTGTTTCACCCAAGCAGCACAAAATATCTCAAAGGAATTCACTTCCAAATCACCATATCAGCTTGATATAAGTAATGAAAATTTAGTCAACCATGAATTATGTACCTGCTTGCTAATCACTGGACCAATGTCTGTATCGGGTTCTGTTCCGGGTTGTACTCTAAGTGCTTTTGCACGCTCCACCAGTTTATCTTCCCTAGCAAAAGTTCATGTAAACATATTTTATACCAACGCATCTCAAATTAATCACATAACTTCAATCTAATACCAAGTAGAAAAGCAGAAAAGGAAGAAGAGAGAACAACAAGAGAAGGGAGAAAGGTTGGTGGTTCTAAGTATGAAAAAAATAAAAATAACATCGACGGAAAATCTAGATGCCTCTATTCTTGGTAAGTCTATAATTAGTTTTTCCCATTAAAATGTTCTTGCTATAGCTTTCACCCAAGCATGCATACTCGAAGCAGACTCAAATACTTTTAGCTTTAGGAGTCTTGGCTGCAGATACCAGAAAAATAACTTTGTGATGGTGAGGCTATTTTCCCCTTTTTTAGAAAACAGCCCAACTCAGTTTTACAATGAGTTTTATCATTGAAAATTATTTAAATTAAAATAAATATGTCCACACCATTATTCGGTGTAGGCCAAAGCTGGGACTGACTCTTTTCAGCCCAAAGCCTTAACTTTATATGAGGGAACAAGGGAAAATCCTCACATATGTGAGCATATATTTCCTCATCAATCCAAATGAAAAATAAATGAAATAACCAGAAGATTGGAAGATTGAAAACCTCTCCTTGATATATTAACAAGTAAAATAAAAATGTAAAAAGAAAATAAGGCCACTGATAAGGTGACTTGCAGCAATAAGATAACTTATAGAGAGAGATGTACTAAGAATAGTTAAGAGAGAGAATTATCATAAATTAATGGTTGTTAGAAAATGAAGCTTAAGACCTCAGAAAACATAGCTCACAAAAACAGACCAAAATGACACAAATATAAGCAAGAAAACAGTGATACCATGGAGTCAAGCCTCCAACAAAAACAACTGTACTTAGTGACACGCGCTTCTGCCCTGCCCCACCAAAGCCAGCTGTAACTAGAGCATTTAGGGTAGTATCCATGCTTGCGTCAGGCATTACAACTGCATGATTTTTTGCTCCAATATTGCACTAAAACCAACAATCGACAACCAAAATTAACAATCTTTCAGAAAAAGATAAAACAGTAAAATTAACATCAAACTCAGATAATTTGCCAGGGCAAGACAGCTACTAGAATGTTTGTAGAAAAATAACAGATTAGTTTCCCAAAAAGTACCTGAACACGCTTTCCTTTAGCAGAAGCTCTAGAATACACATAGGAACCAGCCTAGTACAAGTTAAAAAATGCAAAACAGTAATTAGTAAGAAGTACATACTAATACATGGTCAAAAGCTCTATAAGAGATCAATAACCAGCAAAGATTTCAAAATTCAAATGACCTATGTGAGAGAACAACAAGAATACTTCCATGATTTTGGACACAAATTGAACCACAAACCTTTGATCACAAAATATTGATACATAAGTTGCATCTATTTACAGTTTCAAGGTGTTCAACAGACCAGGCCAAGAAAACTATATGGATTTTGATATGTTTGCCAAATCTATAAAGTGATTCTAATATTATCTTTATTCTAAACACAAGAACCTCCTCTTTCTATCATTAAGTATTCTCACATTCTCAAGAAACGTTTAGGTTGCTACTGTTCACATTTCCTAGAAGAAAAAAACTAATCAAAATACAGAACTGTCTTAAGGATAGATGTCATGACTGTACTTTTAGTAGTTGTCAACCCTTCAGAACTCTTAACACATAAATCCATAATCAATCATGTTAAAACTACCTTAAGACAGACAATTTTTATAGGGATAAAACATACACAGACAAGGCAACATGCCAGTTCCTAGCGAATGAGAAAATAGGTAGCAGGACATGGCAATAGAGATTTTTTACTTTTTTTATATAGAAGTATTCAATGTGAACATAAATATTGGTACTTTTCGTTAATATATAATCAATTCGTTTGTGAACTTTAAAATTCTTAATTGGACCTGATCTAAATTATTAATATATAATTAATTATTTTACAAACTAAAAGTTGGAATTAAACCAGATTATAGGATCAAAACAAATTTAATCGTGTTATTTTGCTGAAATGGGTCAAGATTGGATTATCTTGTTTCCTTCTCCCAAAAAGTGTGTTTCATGTCTAGACAAAAATTAGAACTCCCCCTCATTCTCCCTTATTCTTCTGTCTATATCCTATCGTATTCTCTCTGCCACTGTTCTACAGATTTTGGCAACTATTCATCATTAAAGGCATAATTTTTCCCTTCATCTTCTTCTCTATCTATTCTTTCTCATTCCCTATCTAAGCTCTTATTCTTTCAAGAACACCAGCCTTCATTCTGCCTCTCTGCACCAGGTATCAGAAACTAGCTCATCATTGTCATCCATAACACTACTCTGAACCTCAGTGTTTGAGCTCTTTTTTAACCCCCAAAATTTTTATTTCCCTCATCTCAATTTCTCATCCTTTGTACACATGTCTGTTGACTGTGTTGGACCATGTGCACTTCAATTCTTTTCCATGTGTGGAGTTGTTGCCAACGTGTTTTGCTGTGTTTCCGAATTTCATCACAGACACTGGTACAAGACCAGAAAGAGGGCATTTCCTGTGTCCATGCTTAACTTGCCACGATGATCATAAAAGTAAACAGGAAAAAAAAACATAATGTGAAGGTAATAGTAAGTAATGACTGAATAACTTACAGTACTTGGACCAACAAAAGATACAGCTTTGATGTCATCATCATCACATAAGGTACTAATGATTTCCTATACAAAATCAAAGGAAAGCACAATAGAACCCAGTAAAATGTAAGTGAAAATAGAGAAATTGCATATAGTACAACGCCAAATAATCAAAAGGTTAAAATATACTCCAAGTTCCTGTACTCTGCATATTTGGAATTAGTCCCTCTACTTTTATTTCTAGGAATTTTAGCCCCTCTACTTTCCGGATTTAAAAATTTAGGTCCAATTGTTAACACAATTAAAATTATTCTATTAAATTCGTTGGTGTGACATTTTGAAATTAAAAAAAAATACTCACTTGATAACCATGGAACCGAAAAAGTGACGTAATAAATATGAATTTAACAGAAGAATTTTAACAATGTTAACAATTGGACTTGCATTTTTACATCAAAAGGTAGAGGGACTAAATTCCAAATGTTTGAAGAATATGGGGACTTGGAGCATATTTTAACTTAAATCAAAATACAGACTGGATCATGGAAACGACTAATGTGATGGAAAAATCAATGTCATAAACCCAACACAACAGCTTCACTCACAATATATTGTAGAAAGAAGACATTGTTGATAATAAAAAGAAGGTTGCATGCTTATCGTCTGAAGCATTTCAAGGGATGCTATTAATAAAGGATATGAACCAATAAACAACTGTAAGTCCAAACTCAAAAACTTACATTGGAGCCATGAACAATATTTAAGACACCATTAGGCAGGCCAGCCTCCACTGCTAGCTCAGCAAGCATCACAGCAGCCCCTGAAAGAACATGAGAACATATCAGTAATACACTTGAGAATAACTGCCTTATGTAAGCACAATGAATCATCAAATAAGAATTGCTTAAAATAGGAGCTTTATCTTCTCATTTGTAAATATTTAGCTAAAGATGTAGAATGCTTCAAATGCTTGAGTTCAGATTGAGAAACAATAATAAGTCATGCCAAAGCTCACTCAAATTTGCAACCATGCTCCATATGCATTTCAAAGCTCTTATCATTTTAACCTTCTAAGTATGAAGTGGCTTCAACACTTTTCAAGTTCTTAGCAACAACTGATGTTTTTTTCCCTATATAGTAATGAGTCAAATCTCCATTAAATGCATCCAAATGTAAAAAGAAATTATCTCAATGCAATCCTACCACGTGAGACTCAAGGATTTCACCAGTGCTTAAAAGAAATGGCTCTTGCTATATACATGACAGGTCTACACATAATAGTACATGTTCAATACCTTAGTTGGAAAGCAAGTTTTACATATCTGGGACAGGATTTTTAACATCATTAAGAATGAAGATAAAGTTACTACAATTTCATGTAGGCAAATGGTACAAAATAGCTATCACCTGGATCCTTCTCTGATGGCTTTAGTATAAAAGTATTACCACAAGTAACCGCAATAGAAAACATCTGCAGGTAAAAAATCAACAGGAAAGTGAATGAGGGTCAACTAAAACAACTAAATTAAAATGTTTCTATCAGTTATCATTGATCAGAATGTGAAACCCAGGAGGCTAGTCTGTTACTGTTCTTGTAACCGATTAACAAAAGTAAACATCAAAACAAAAGAACCTCTTGCATTATGAAGTTACATCAAACTCTGAAATCAGTTTCATTCTTTTAGTAGAGGATTATAGGTTTATAACTACTAAGTAATCCTATTGCTCATAACAACTAAGTAATCCTATTACTCATCAAGCTAAGTAAACAGATTGATATTAGACAACCATGCTATGAACTTGGACTAAAAGCAAACTAAGCTTACCCATAAAGGGATCATAGCTGGAAAGTCGAAAGGACAAATACCAGCACAAACACCAAGAGGCTCTCTAATGCTATAAGAATCAACTCCATTAGATATATTGGAAACAAATTCACCAATTTGCAAATTCGCCAATCCACAAGCATGTTCAACCACCTCTACCAAGGAAAATGAAAGACTATAAAGCAAACCATTACTAGAAGGTTTATTAAAAAAAATACTAAATGAGAAAGAAAATTACAAGACATTAAAATAGAAAAGAGATACTGACCTAACCCACACAAGACATCATCGTACGCATCCTTCAATGCCTTCCCGTGTTCATTGGTAATGTTCATAGCAAGCTTATCCTAGGGCCATAATGATATTTCCCATCAATAAAAGATAAATGCCAATCAAGAACAGAACATATGGAATTCTAAGAATTTACAATGTCTCTCCTAACGAGCTCTTGAAACTTGAACATTATTCGCTGTCGGATGGTACTTGGAGTGTTACGCCATGATGGGAAAGCCCGTTTTGCTGCAAAAACTGCTGCTCTGAACTCCTCATTTGTAGTCAGAGGAACTTGAGAAATCACTTCCTGTGTTGCCTATGAAGAATTATAAATGAAATGATTATGAAAAGGAAACCCAATAATCTATTTATAAGTTGATAGTCATGAGTAACTAAAATGGAAATTTTTACAGGTACTTACAGGGTTTATAACATCAATTGAAGCAAATGACTGTGAATCAACAAATCTGCCCCCGATGAGATTGGGAACCCTCTGACATGCAGCACCAAGACAGTTTAATTCCAATGAAATTTCAGAGAAAAATTCAATAAGGAGGGAGGAGATAAAGAGAGAGCGAAAACAGAAGAGGATAATTCATTTAAGCACTAAAGCTCTCCCTCATTCCAAGTAGGGGAGCTACAACTTGGTGACCTGAGTGGTGTTGAACAACAACTAAAGCTTACCGGAGGGTTATGTTGCCTCCAAGATGGCTCCATAACTGATAGATAATTGTTTCTTACAGCAGATTTCTGAGGTTTCAATGACTTGTAGTTTCTCACTGCAGTGCAAACATGCCATCACTTAAAATAACAAAATACTCCAAAGAAACTGGAAAAAGTGAAAACAAGATAAAAGAATCAGAGAGTGCTTTTCATGATGTGAAAAAAAAATACCTGACATATTTCCTTGCCGAAGCTTGGCCTTGACATTATAAACATGCTTTGGTGTTGATAAAAGATCAGGGTTGCTTTGTCTCAGTCTCTTTAGAATTTGGCGAGGTTTTAATCCAGATTCTGTCATTTCTTTTATTAACAAGACTTCTTTCTCAGAAAAACGACGAGCGGATGGATGTTCTGCAATGTCCTTCAACGGTTCATGGTTGTGTGTACCATTTTTAACAGTAAGTACCCACAACCCATCATCCTTTTTACCAACAACTTCAAAGGGACAGTTTGTAAGTCGAGAACCAGTTCTCCTTCTGCGAATACATTCAGCAGCGGACTCATCAATAGGTTTCCTCCTGTTACGATAGACGCCTCCTCTGTCACAGCCAAGGACTACCACTTTGTCCCTCTTAGATTGCTTAATAGTAACCACATACCCTTGCGACACAGCAAATTCACCAACATGCTGGATAAGTTCTTCACGATCTATAAAGGTCCCAGGGGGAGGAGGAAGCATCTGAGGCTGTTCATTCAACTCTGAGCTACATTCTATATCCATCATTAATAGATGAAACGCATTACCTAGAGTAAAGCATAAAATTCATCACACTTTAAAAATCCTTCCAACAGTCAACACCAATATACTTGATCCTCCTCCTCTAGGACTTCACTCTCCATTGAAACAAAATGGATTAAAGATTTACATCACCTACATTCCCCCTGCAGGAAAAACGAAACTACATTAAGGGCAAGAAACTTCATAAGTACATAGCAATACACTAACGTCGATGCATGAAACATAGACATGGACATATACAAAACTATATGTTCCACCCAAAAGGTTATAAATTGATGAAATTATTAATATAGCTCACAACCAATTTTTCTAGTTTCTCAGAAATTAAGCTTTCATATATGATTCGTTCAAATGAACACTGAAATTGGAATGTCACTATCAAAATGCCAAGATAGCAATACGCTTGAACTAATGCAACAGAATTCTGAATTGCCTCTGTTTATAAATATAAAAGGAGAAAAACCTAATCAAATTCTCAAGATTATCCTGTCGCAACGAATTCTCCACTAAATTAGACTCGGCCTGTCAATTCACTTCTCATTCTCTCAGGAACCAAATGAAAATTTCAATTTTGGTCGTATGATGAACAAAAGTTGGAGAAAAGTTCAGGAGACTTACCGGAAAGATCGGACTCGAATCGGCGGCGCTGGGCGTCCAGTGTATTGAATACTTTTTACTTTTTGGGTGGAAGGGATTTAATATGCTCTTTCTCGCACTGGAAATCTTGTGTAGAGAGGGAGAGTCGACGGTCTTTCTTGATGGGTCCGAAGCAAGAAAACGAGGTACGTGTTTGGCTTAGTCTAATGGCGTTGGGTTGGTGGCGTTGTTTAAATGCGTGAAAATGATTTTTAAACAAACACGACCTTGTAGCTTGTTTGCCTTTGCGAGTCTGCTCTCGGTAAAACTGATTTTTCTTTCTTTTCCGCCTTTTACAAATTTAATTTTATTACCAAGCAAGATAAAAAGAGAGAGTAACTAATATAAACAATATTTTATGTAAAAAACCTTAAATTTAAAAATGATTATAGGTGGAGTATGAATTAGATAGTTTGGTTAAAATTGAAATAATTGATCGAATCGATTTAGATCGGTTAATTAATTGGTGATCGAATTTAATTTAGTCAGGAATTGATTAATGATTTTATTAAATTTTAGATATCGGTTAATTTGATTTGAAATCGGATAATTAATGGAAGTAATCGAATTAATCAAAATATATATTATATATAATATTTTTTTATATTAGCAATGTATTTTTGAACTATTATTTATTATATTAATCGAAATAAATTATATATTATATGTAATATATTTTTTTGAACTACTAAAAAAATGAACATTAGCAATGTATTATTTTTATATATTTTATACTTATGTTAATTAAAAAATAAAAACATACAAATTTCGATACTATTAATATATTTAAAAAAATCAATTTAATTAACAATTAAAATTTTTTACATTTCGAATAATTCAATTTAATTAATAATCGAATCGACGGTTTGAATATTCCTAATGCAAATAACTTATGTATAAATCTTATTGAAAATATATTTACTGGGCTGGTTTAAAAGAAAATGAAAAATTGCATGGTAAAATAAAATATTATTTTGTATACGTATAACAAAAACATTTACTCATTACATTTTAAAGTGATCAAATACATAATAATATATCAAATTAATATATTTATATTTATATTTATGCATCCTTTCTTTCATTTTGAATTGGATTTTATGAAATTTTATATAAACAAAAAAATTAAATAAAATACTTTTGAGAAATAAAATATCTATTTTAAACATGATATTATAAAGTAATAAATATGTATTTAAATAATGTTTAAATTAGTTAATATTATGATATTTTACTAAAAATATAAAAAAATTATTATAACTTATTGTCAATATTTTAATGTATGAAATATAAATTTTAAATATTTTTAAGCAATTAATATTAATTATTTATAAAATTTAATAAGAATATATAAATTATATTTTAAATATTTAAATATAATCATTAAATATATGTAATTAAATATTAATGTAACACCTCCTAACCCTAAATCATCGTCGAAACAAAGTTACAGGGTATTATCAGATATATCGGATAACTTACAAATAATAAATAGATAATTAATGAACATACTATAAAATAATTATAAAATTTCTTAATTAAACCCTCGAGGCTCAAAACACATATTAAAAGGGAATTGAGACTTGTTCTGGTGCTCCGCAGATTTTTAGTAAATTTTTTTTTCCGAATGCGATATAACCTCTTTTATAAACATCTAACATTCCCTGCAATTTCAATCTGCAACCAAAACAATTTATACTCAAATTCACCTAAATCATAATCATTCCATTAACATATTAAGTCAATAATTAAACATTCTTAATATTATTCAAAATTTACTAATAACTTTATTCATTTTTCATTTAAACTTAATGTCAAAATTTATAATATACTTTTTACCATTTTACTAAACTAATATCAAAATATAGTGTATATATATATATCTTTGTAACCAACATTACAACCATATACATGTAACCTATACAACACCTAGTACATGTCACTTTTATCAAAAGAGGAGAATTATATCACTGAGTTTATACTGAGGTTGGGATTGATTTGGATACTGAACCAGGACCTTAATTTCTACTAACTTGCGCACGGAAACAACCGTACGCTGAGTATTTCATACTCAGTGGTATTACTATAATTCAAATTATAAATAATCAAATAATTTTCACATAATCAATCATATAATACATGATCACATATTATCTTAATTTATACACCATTTTTATTCCATATCAATATCAACCAATTTAACCATTTTATTCTCATTTCTCAATTTCATCACATATCACTTTATATGTCTCAATTTTTCATTTCTATTCAATTTTTCTTTTTCACATTGTTTACCCCTATTAACAAAACTCGGACCTTAACTAATTCACGGATCCAACCAAACACACCAGAATGGCACCCAGTGCCTCATCGGATAGTTCGAAGCAATAAAGTGACACCCAATGTCTCATCGGCTTAGCCGAAGTAAAGTGGTATCCAGTACCTCATCGAATCTATCCGAAGTAAAATAATGACACCCAGTGTCTCATCGACTCAAGGTCGAAGTATCCCTAAACTCTTCCAATCCTATGGCATGCCAACTATATCTGACTCAACCCGACTAGTTAATAGGGACTTTCAATTTCAATTGCACTTATTAAATATAAATATCTAAATAAACATTAAATAATGAATAATTTAAATTATAGTAAACAAACCCGGATTTCGCGATTACTCCTCGATAACTTTCTCCTTTCCTTTTTGTGCCGATGCTTCGGGTTCTTTGCTAGCTACAAAAAAAAAAATTACACTATTAATTACAACACTAATTTATAATGATAATTGAATTTCTATCCAATTTATACCTTAATTCCAATTTAATCCTAATTAACTCATTTATTTTTTTCTAACTCAATTCATACTTTATTTTTATTCAATTTCCTTCCATATTCTACTTAACTATCTAATGTTCATAATAAAACCCTAATTTAAAATTTTTTTCAATTTAAACCCTCTATCACAAAACTTATAGCTTCTTTTACAATTTAATCCCTTAATGAATTCTAACTTGAAATTCATTCAATTAAATCCCTAATTCACTATTTTGCTCAACATGAACTATGTTCAAAAACCTTAAAACTTCCAAGAACTCAACTTAATTTCATCAAAACTTTGTTCTAAGGCTTCTAAAACATCTAATTTAAGAAAAAAGGCTTAATTGACTTACCAATTAAAGATTAAAGCTTCAAAATCCTAATTTTCCCTTTTTCTTTTTCCTTCCCTTTTCTTCTTCCCCTGTTTCATTTAACTCTCTGTTCTGTTCTTCTTTTGTTTCTTTTTTTCTTTCTTTATTCTTTTATTTATTATATATATATATATATAGATATTAGTTAATAATAATAAAATAATACTAATTAAATAATAATTTATATTATTATTTTATAATATTAATTAATACTAAATTAAAATCAAGAAAAATCTTTAGATTTTTTTTCCGCCTCAATTTTTGCAATAGGCATAATTGCCATTTTAGTCTCTCTTTCTTTTTTTAATCTATAATTAGACTTTCACCCTTTATTCAATTTAGTCCCTTTTATTAATTACTCTAAATTAAATTAAATTCACCTAATCAAAGCTTAATTAAACACACTACTAAACTCATAATTACTCCTAATAATTATTTACGAACTTGGTTTACTAAGACGGAGGCTCTATAACTCACTTTTTTCAGTGCCTGTGAATTTAGGTCATTACAATTAACACATTTGTATTATTTTAAGAAATACTTTTTTTTAATTTTAAAATGCAATTTGAATATATAACCCATATTAGATATTAACATAACATAAAAAAACATAAACCTAACAAATTAAAATATTACTTGTATTTGCATTAAATTTTACATTAACATTTGCAATTTAAAGTGAATGAAAAATGAGAGAAAAAAATAGAGAGATGAAAAAGTAATAATGCTTTCAGAAGTGCTTTTGACTCAAGAAAAGCTAAAAGTTTTAGCTTATGAGTAAAAGTACTTTTGAAAAGCCACTCATTTCAACCAAAATTTATTTGTTTAACGCAATTTTTTTTCAAAAATGCTTTTCAAGCATTGCTAAACACAACTTAAATCTTTTGATTCTTTGTCTTCTGCAAAGCTTTTATTCAAGGCTTAAATAAAAAATGGTATGGAGAGAAGTAATGAAAACAATAGATACATTGGTTAAAATGAGAAACTAAATTTAGTGTGCAAACATCAGATTTTCAGGCATTGAATATGTGGGTCAAGGGCTAGTTTAGCCAAACTTTTTAAAAGTACTTTTGAACCAAAAAACACTTTTGAAAAAAAGCTAAAACTTTTTCCATCTTCTTTTGATAAAAAAATACTTTTTCAAAGAATTTTTTGTGCCAAAAACACGTTGTTTAGTAATATTTTTATCTCAAAATTGCTTTTGTCCCACAAGTACTTTTGAAAAGCAATATTAAACAAAGCTCAAATCATTTATGATATTTTAAGGAAAAAATGTTTGATTTTTAATTTTGTAAAGATAACTCAATATGCTTTATTTGGAAAATTATACCATTCATGAAAGGTTTATTTAAAGGCAATTGAAAAGGCTTATGGTTCATCAAAAAACCCAACGCTTTAGCCAACCAAAGTTGGCAAGGTTTTACCATATTTTGTGTTTTTCAAGTTACCATATCGCCAAGCTAATTGGATTACTAAAAAAAAAATTATCCTTCAAAAAAGCTTTACATAGTAAGAAAATAACAATGGAAATAATTAAGCTAAGGCTTGTTTTTCTTTTTTCTTTTTTTACCACAATTCCAATGTTATGGGCAAATATTGCTCAATTTGATGACTTTTGGCAGCAACATGAAAAAGAAGCTTAGAAGATTGCGCTGGCATCTTATGAACCGAACCCAGAAAATGTTACTAATCACTTGAACTACAAAGTTAACAAGTAAATCTTATTATAATTTTCTCCTTTATCTCTCTTTTTCTTTTTCTTTTCTTATGTATATTTAAAAAGTTCCACATATTAGGTATAAGTAAAGAAATTACAAATATTGAAATCTAAATCATAGGCCTATTGTATGTAATTTTTTTCATATTTGTATTCTATTACATTATCACCCATAATCTTTATAAGCTATAATAACCATAAATAATTAATTTAATGATCAAGTTCTCATAGCTCACATGGATGAGGGCCAAAGGTTCCAAATCAAATTCCCTTAACCATTTACATGATCCTAAAATTTTCTTGATTTGTTGTAGGGCTCTTAATAAAAAAAAGTTCCAACAAGATCATAGAATTTAAAGGTGTTATTACTAATGACACAAGAAGATACTTGAGGGGGTAAACACAAGAAGTACACTGGTCCATGTATGGCGACTAATCCGATTGATAGGTGTTGGCAATGCAAAGAGGACTGGGCTGAGAATCGCAAAAGATTGGTGCAATGTGCACTTGGTTTTGGTCGTAAAGCTCGTGGTGGAGTAGAAGGAGAATACTATATAGTGACAGGTAATTCTGATGATGATGTTTTAAATCCCTCACAAGGAACTTTACATCATGCCGTGATCTAGAGTAAGCCATTATGGATCATTTTTGCTAATGATATGCACATCAAATTATCAAAGGAGCTAATAGTTCAAAGGAATAAGACCGTTGATGGTCGTGGAGCAAGGGTTCATATAGCACAGGGATGTAGAATTACACTTCAATTTGTGGAAAATATCATCATTCATAACGTTCATATTCATAACATTCTTGAAAGTTAAGGTGGCTTAATTAGGGACTCTGAAGATCACTATGATTACCGAACAATCGATGATGGAGACGGGATTTCTATCTTTGGATCATCAAATATTTGGCTGGATCATATGTAACACCCCTATACCCGATTCATATGTATAAACCCGGTATAGAAGTATTACATTAAAGTTCAGTACAAAAAATTCTTCCAATTTACCCCTTCTCTGCTGCCTGACAGTTTCGACCTTTATTCACTAAAAATTAATTATCTTTTAGTACAGGAATCTAATAATGTTCCCGTTTGTTTCTTTTGATTAAGGATTTATCCATATAAATTTTAGCCTCTAATGATTTTTCTATATTTTTCAATGATTTTTCAAAGTCAAAACAAGGGAACTCGAACCTACTCTGACCTTGTTACACAAAATCAGTTATATCTCAGAATATACAGATCCATTTCCATCACCTTTTCTTCCATATGAAACTACACTCAATAAGCTTTAATTACATATATAATTAGACCCTTAACTCTTTATATACAATTTTTAGTGAATTTTCGAAGTTAATCCTTTGATTCTGTCCAATCTGTTTCAATGAAAACATTTTTTTTCTCATGTTTCATTACACTAACCTCATTTAATCATCTTTATAACATATAACTAAACAATAATTTCCATGTTAACAAGTCAAATATATTATATAAAATAGACTATAAACTACAATTTTTGTAGTACTTACAACAAAAAGGCTGATTTTCTTCTCTTTTGACTCTTTGCTCTTCTCTTTTCATTTCTCTTCAATTTGATCCTTGCCTCTCTTCTCTTTCTCTTCAATTTCATATAAACACATATAAGATATAAGGTGTAATTCAATAATTTTCATGCTAAATAACAGTAAAATACATGTATGTCATGAAAATTTAACCATTTCTTACCTTAACCCTTGAATTCAAAATTTCTCAATTTAGTCCTTTATCTCTCTAACACTCCAAAAGTAACTCTATATGAGATTTGAGGTGTCTACTAGCTCTCTTTTATGACTTTATTTCAGAAATTCCAAAGAAAATGGAAGGTTTTGGAGTTTGGAAAGCTTAAAAATGATGGAAGGACCTATTTGTAATAAAAGCAAAAGTTGGAAATGGAAGAAAAGGGCACGGTCGGCTAACATAATGAAAAAGATGATATTTTCATCTTTTTAATCACTTTTTCTTCTCTCAAATTCTCAAGAATTTTCACTTAAAAATATCTCACTTAAAAAATGGTAAAACTACACCTTTAGTCCTTGAGCCTTCCAACTTTACACTTTAGCTCAAAACTTTGCCTCCAAAAATATCTTCCACCAAATTACTCTTTTACCCCTCCTCAATCAATCTAATTCCCATAATGACTCAAAATTCAATTTGGATAATTCGATATTTAATCCCCCATATTTTCTCTCCTTTACTATTTAATCCTTAAATTTTTCTAACCTTCCTTGCTTCAACTAAACATTTCTAATTCTCAATTCTATTTTATCACTGTTCCAAATCTGGTTCAAACACACGGATGTTACATCATATTTCCATGTCTCAATGCCAAGATGAACTTATTGATGCAATACAAGGTTCCACCGCCATCACCATTTCAAATTGCCATTTCACACATCATGATCATGTAAGCTTTACCATAAAATGCTCAACAAGCTACACATTTTGTCATCTAATTTCAACAATACACTCTCTAATTATATGTTTCAGGTGATCTTGTTAGGTGCAAGCGACACTTATGATAATGATCAATTCATGCAAGTCACAATTGCGTTCAACCATTTTGGCAAAGAATGCCTAGATGTCGATGGGGATTCTTTCATGTTGTTAACAATGACTACACTCATTGAAAAATGTATGCCATTGGTGGTAGCACGCATCCTACTATTATTAGCCAAGGCAACAGGTATATTACCCCAGATGACCCCAAGACCAAAGAGATAAATGGAAATAACTTTCTTTAATTTTCTTACCACAATAAACATGATGCGATCAAAAATGTATATGTGGTTGTACCATTAATTTATTTTTGTTCATTGCAATTCTGCAGATAATCAATAGGAACTATACACTAGAATCATAATGGAAGAATTAGGTATGGAGATCAGAAAGAGAGTTGTACATGAATGGAGCTTTCTTCAGAACTTCTGAGCCACTCACACCTCCTAATTTGAATTTTAACGATAAAGATGTGATCAGAGCAAAACCTGCAACATTTGTTAGAAGACTCACATGTTTTTCAGGGATTCTTAAATGTAAGAAAGGTTCCAAGTGCTAGAAATAACTCTAAATGAAAGCAAAATCTAAAAAAAAAAATCCTCTTTCTTGACATATAAGAGAAAGAACATATCATATGGAAAATGTTAATATAGAACAAGCTAACATGATACATATAAATGAAAGCAAAGTATTGTTTTATTTTTTAATTTTTTAAAAATAATGATTTAAATATAGGTTTAAATAGTCATTTGAACCTTGAAGTTGACACATTTTCTCAACTTGATATTTATGCTTTTTTTTTTGTCTCAATTTGATACTTGAATTTTTTTTCCACCATTTTGGTACCTTTTTTATAACACCATTAAGTTTGGACACATATCACTCTACAATTGCAACACGTGTCATTAATGATATTATCATCTAATAAATTTTTAAAAATCCATAAAATTAATAAATTAATAAAATAAAAAAACATATATTCTAAAATAAAAACACGATTTCTAAGATTAAATTGCTACAACTATTCTAAATCAAATTTGTATGATTCCTATCTGGGTTTCATTCATTGATTTTTTATTTTTCTTTCAATTTCTCTAACTTTTTTTCACAATTTTTTTCCTTATTTATTTTCGAAAAATCAATTCCTAAAACAAAATTTTTAGGAAAGACATTTTAAAGAAGAATTAAAATCTTGTTTTTGAACCTTCGGTGCTTTTAAAATCCCCTTCCCAATCTCCCCTTCAAACTAATTTTCAAACCACTAATCCAAAAATTCTCAACGCCTTAAACCTCAAAATCAAAACTTAAAATTTTTTTATTGTTTTTACCTTAGAAAACCATCAAACCGTTGACCTTTGATCCACTATTTTAGTTTCTTTCTCACCTCAAACTAGATATTTTTTAAAATAAAAAAATTCTTATTTTTTACAATAAACTTTTTAGTTATAACTTTAAAAAAATAGGATTTAAATAATATATATTATAATTTTATAAAATACACAAATTATTTTTATAATCTTTTTCATAATCATTCCATACATTTATGCGTGTTCATACTTACAATATAATTTTCATAATTTGTATAAAAATAATTTTTTAAAATTTGGATTTGAGTGCAACTATCTATGTAATTAAAAAATTGAAAATTATAATTAGAGTGCTCCACTTATACTCAATTTTGTAGGACCCACTAATTTTAATGATTAACAAAACATATCAGCATCGTGTAATTACAAATAATTATACCCAAAATATCACTGTTATAAGAAAAACATAGAAAACATCTACAGTTTGATGAGACACGTGTCAATTAAGGAAGTCTTTAAATGTCTTCTTGGATTTGGGTTTTAAGAATTAGATTTGAGTTTTGGTTAAAGAACTTGGGCTTTTAAGTTAATGGGTTTGGGTTATATGAGAAATGAGAGTTGAGTTTTGATTATTAATTTTATAAATATAATTATTATTAGCACTTTCCATGGATGGGATAAGTTTAGGTGGAGTTTAAGTAGGGTATTGATATTCTTTATATTTGCCTAAAATCGACCTAGAGGTGAAGTCACAAAATTTTTTTAAGCGGTTGAAATTAAATTTTAATTTTTAACAGTTTATATTTTTATATTTTTTAAAAGATTAAATTAAAATTTTATAATTTTAAGAGGTCAAAGTACAAATTTACCTTCACTAATTTAAAATTTTAAAAAATTTCAAAAAATCAAAACAACAATTTTGCATTTTAGGAAGGACAAAGACAATTGCCAGCCTCCCTAGAAATAACTTACCATACTTTTAAATGTTGACATCATAATATTATGGATTATTATAGATTTTTTTAATATTTTCATCATAGGTTCTGATAATGTTTGTTCTTTTTGACACAATGTTTAGAATTACCCATAATCCCTTTTCAACCCATAAATAAGAAGATAATATGCTTCAGCGCACTCGAATCCAGGTCTTCCTGTATTGACAATAATGCCCATGCTAATCGAACTAATACTCAATCGACTTATTATAGATTTAATTTTATGTATTCTAAATTACATAATGTATAAAAATAAAACAAAATAATATATTACAAACTTACAAAACAGGTCAAGTGAGCTGGAGACAGACCTTGAATGTTTTGAACTCGAGCTTATTTTATATTTTAAACAAGTATAATCTTTTTATTCAAACCCTTTGTTTGAATATAATATTTTTATTTAAATCCTTCTAAATTTCTAATAAATCTTTTGAGTTTGAACGAATAACTCAACAATTGAACATATTTAATTATTATATATAAGAATGGATAAAATTGTTTCACACTCCAAAAATTCGAAGAAACAAATATATTAACATTTACAAAAATTAATGGCAAAATTGCAACAATAAAAAAAGGGCAAAATAACAAAATTAATCGAAAATTTTAGGAATAAAAAAACAAATATTATTTACAAATACCAATATCACCTTTATTTAATTGTGATTGGAACTAGAAATGTGTATCATATAGATTAATACGTTTAAAATTACTATAACTTATTTCAAAAAAAAATATTCTTAAAATTTCCCGTTAACAAAATCTTTTTAGAATAACGCAAAGTTAGCATTTGCCTTTACAGCTTGCAGATCTGATTAAATTAATCAAAATCTGGAAATTTTCTAACATTAAAAAGCAATCAGTAATTAATTCAAATTAGTTCCCCGACGCTTATTATTGTAATTTTCTAACATTTTAAAAAATGTCTGAATTATTGTATTTTTTAAATGTCAAGGAATTAATTATTGGTTTTTTTCCCTCTTTTTTTTTATCATTAGATGGGTTAATTAAAAGAAAATTAAGGATTCATTTCGTCAGTTACTCTATTTGCACAAAAAAAAATACAGTTTGTATACTTTCTAGCATAGAAACTTTGCAAATTATGGTAGTTTTGTATGTGGAAAAAGTTTTAGTTCGATTAGTATTGGTATTATTATCAATACAGAAGAATGTGAGTTCGAATGTATTGAAGCGCATTACCCTCTTATTTATGAATTGGGGAGGAACTATGAGTAGTTGTAAACAATTATTTAAAAAAAAAAAAGCAAATACGATCAAAACATATAATAAAATTATTCAATGCCTAAAACTATTCATAACTTCTCCCCAACATAACCCATAAATAGGAGGATAATGCATTTCAGTGCACTCGAACTCACATCCTCTTACATTGACAATAATATCCATACCAATCGAGCTAAAATTTAAAAACAAACTTAACATAAATCACTATTTAATTCAGACATTTTTATTAAAAAAATATAACAATTGAGACATTTTTTATTAATTTAACAAAAAAAATAATATAAATAATCGATGCAATTAAAAAAGCATTGTATTAAAACTAGGGAGGAAGTGATGCCCTAAAATAATAGAAGTGGTACAATATTCCACTATTGGGATGATGAGCTAATTGTAAAATATTATTCCATCACTTTCTTTTTCTTTTCTTTTTTTGGTAATTTGGTCAAAACTTAATATTAATCTGCGATTTGTTGATGATTGACACTTGGCTTTTGAAGGCCTCAAGAACTTGATTATTTTTAAATTAAAGTTCCTAATTAGCTGTTAGGGTTTGATTAAAGTTTAAACATTGCACCATAAGTTTGATTTATACGAGGAAACATCGTATGTCAGTTGGATACTATCACATGCCTCTCACTAATCACAACCTTTATTAATCAACCTATATTTAATGATTTGGTCCACACTACCAAAATTAATTTATGCACTAAAATAAGCACATACTTTATTATTTATGGGTTGGAGTGAAATTATAAATAATTTTAATTATTGTGTAAAAAAAAAAACTCTTTTTAAAAGGGTTGAACCCTTACAAAGTAAAATCAAACAACCTACTTTCTACCACAACTTACACCCACCTTATTTTAAAGTTTTTAGGGATGAATTGATAGTCAAATCAGTCAAATAATCAATTCATTGATTCAACCGATCTTATTTAAAAATAATTAAAATTCATAAAAATTGATTCAATTGATTTTTTTAACTCAATTCACATGTCAAACCTCTAATTCTAGATCAATATTTCAATTGGTTCTCGATCCAATAAATCTGATCCAGTTTCTGAAAACCATGTCTAACCCTATCCACCCTATCCCCACAACTCTTTGACGTTCCTTCTCAATCCAATGTTGTTTGCTCCTTCAATGTTTCCATTAATCATATGCAACGTTCAAGAGGTATTCTTGCGCTCCAATGTAACTCGCTTAAAACTTTTTTCTGATGCAACTGATAATTCGTAAAAGATGGTCCAAAGTTCCGCCTAAGTAATTAAACATGTGCCCACGCTTCCATTAAAACGAAAAATACAATCCCCCATAATACCTCAAATCACACTCTTTAAAGACGCTCTCTTTATTATCATCTTGACTGCCCATCTGTACTATTTTAACTCAAATTTGCATTTAGGGACTCACAACACTAATTTTTTTCTTAAATAAATTTGAGTACTAATTTAAGCCTTTTATTGCAAGGTTTTGAGCCTTTTCTTGCAAGGTTTTGGCTTACACATGCCTTAATTTCCATTTTTGGAAATCTTATTGAAGTCCAAAAAACCAACTTTGCTAAGATTATGGACTCCCCATGCATATGTATCACCCACTTTCTCACCTGCATTAAATTTAAATGAAATAAATTATCAATAATATGAAATAAATTTATTATTGAATTTATAACGGAATATTAGAACATAATTTAATATCATATTCTTTTTCTCAATTTAGACCGTAATATTATAATAAATTAACTGGACCACAAATATTGATGATGATAGTCAAGGTGAGTCAGAAATATTATTGTAAAGCTCGTAACTCTTAAACTTTTGACTCGGTAATATGATTGTTGTTTCCATACGATGGTTGTGTTCTCCATGTCGAGATATGGAAGGTGGGATTATATATTTAGTAAAAATTGAGTATTGTAGATGCAAAAAATAATGTTGAGAGAATTTTATCAATGCTTAGAACTACCTATAATTCCTCCTCAATCCATAAATAAGAGAACAATACGTTTTAGAATATTCGAATCCAAATCCTTCTGCATTGACAACAATATCCATACCAATCAAACTAAGATTCAATAAACACAAATTTAATACATTTGATATAAAAAAATTTGTCTTTCAAGAAGTCAAAAAAATTTTTTGGGCGGTTCACGTTGCTAAAGTTTAGTATAGTAATTTTAAAAAAAAATTTAAAAACTGAACTCGTGTGATCTCAACACTTAAATTAAATTAAAATATATTTAATACATAGTTAGTTAAAAAAAATCATGGTTTGACGATATAATATGTTCTTATATGAGAAATGATTGTATGAAATAGGGATATTATCCCTTTCCAATAGTTTTATGACACATCAACAATTTCATCCTAAATTTCAGGATTTTAATTGTAATTTGATTTTTTCAAGATAAAAATATTGAAATTAAGAATGAAAATACTGATGTGGCATAAAACTATTAGAAAAGGGACACAAATGACGTGGTGTCACTGTTTCATTCAATCCTTTTCCGTTCTTATATAGTCCAAATACATATAAAATAATTAATATAACAGATCAAATGCTTATTAATCACTACTATTTGAGAATTATAACAGATCAAGACTTTCCAAAATTATAACATATTCTATTATTTTCACTACAATAACCAAAAAGAATAAAAAGAATATATATTATACAAGCTTGGAAATAATTGAAATTAGAAACACATGCATATGCCTACGTAGATATGTTCTGCTTTCATCATTAATCCATCTGGATTGATTTGCGAATTAATCAATTTAATTTTGATGTCTCGACTAATTCACAGTCTATTTGATCCAATTCAAAAATCATGCCTAAACCTAGTCACTCTATCCACCCTACTCTTTGATGCTCCTTATCAGTCCAACATCGTTTGCCCCTTTAATGTTTCCATTAATCATACGCACTGTTAAAGAAGAATTGTATTGCTCTCCAATATGACTTCTTTAAAATTTCTTTTTGATGCAATAGATTGTCCATCAAAGATGGTTGAAAGCTCCACTTAAGTTATTGAACGTGGGTCTACATTTCACCTACATTAAAATTAAATAAAATAAATTAGTACTAAATAAATTTTCCAGTCAGGTTGAATAGATTCAATTTTCTTTTAATTATCGTCGAAAGTTTGATTCAATTTTACTAAATCGATCAGCTGAAATAAATTTATTAAGGAATATTTGAATATATTTTAATATTATATTATTATTTTTAACGTGGATTGTAATATTATAATCAATTAACTAGATCACATATATTAATGATGGATCCAGATAAGTCAAAAATATTATTGTAAAATTCGTAGCTTGAAAACTTTAACTCAAATCACACTCTTAAAGAAGTTTTTTTTTTATTGGCATCTTGACTGTCTCATCCATATTAATTCTAACTCAAATTTGCATCTAGTGGCTCCCAATGTTAAATTTTTAAAGTCAATTTGAGTATTAATGTACTAGAATGTTTGGAGTTATAAACCATCCGATTTCTGCATATAATTATGTAAAAGTAATAAATATATTATTATATGTTCCTTTGAAAATGTGGGTATGGGATAGAGGTTGATGATTGATAATGAGAAAGAATTGTATGAACTATGGATATTATTTATTTTCAATAGTTTAATGTTATAATAGTATTTTTATCTTTAATTTTAAAATTTTCATTTAAATTTAATTTTTTTCAAGATAAAAATACTGATATGATAACATTGTGGATTTTTCCATTTCTAGAAACCTTATTGATGTCGAAAAAACCAACTTTGCTAACATTGTGGATTTTCCCATGCATATGTGTTAGCCACTTACTGACCAACTTGCACACCTGCATTTCACCTCCACTAAAATTAAATAAAATAAATTAGTACTAAATAAATTTTCTAGTCAGGTTGAATAGATTAATTTTTTTTTTTAATTATCGTCGAAAGTTTGATTCAGTTTTACTGAATCGATCAACTGAAATAAATTTATTATTGAATTTATTAAGGGATATTTGAACATATTTTAATATTATATTCTTTTTCTTAACATGGATTATAATATTATAATCAATTAACTTAATCACAGATATTGATGATGGGTCAGGATAAGTCAGGAATATATTATTGTAAAATTCGTAGCTCGAAAACTTTTGACTCAATTTTAGGAATATTGTTTCCGTTTGGGCTAAGCTCGAAAAAGGCGTGCCAAAGCTAACTGGGAATGTGAAATTAGATATTTAGTAAAAGCTTTTATTATTATCGATTAACTCGAGTTTCGTATCCTTTAAGTAAGGCCTTAAATTTGAGTATTGTGAATTAAAAAAAAAAACGAATGAAAAAATTTTAGTCTTAATTAAGATTTTGATTCAACTCAACTCTAGCCTAATAAGGTTACCGAACATTCAAGGTCTCACACTAAAAAAACATGTTTTTTTAATTGTTGACTTTGTGCTAGAATATAACTATCTATACTAATATTTAAGATTCTTATTGAGTTGGCATCACTCTTTAACTAAGTTCTAACTCAATAAAGAATTGACCAAAACCTCCCTTATTTTTACAAAGTAATAGATATTATTTTGAGGGTAATTTTATCTTTTAATATAAAATCTAGTAAAACATATAGGATTTGAATCCATAACATTATAATTTTTAATAATTCAACTTTATCGCTTTAACTAAAGTTTTTCCATATAATATTAAAAATAAAAGATAAGGTCACGTGGTTTGAAGTCATGCTGCTAAGTTTAGTAGAATAATTTAAAAAGGTAATTTTAAAAGAGAATTCATGTGATCTGAACACTTAAATTAATTTAAAATGTGATAGTAAAATAAAAATATATTTCAATACCTTAAATCACACCCTTTAAAGACGCTTTTTTCATTGACATATTGATTGTCCCATCTGTATTAATTTTAACTTAAATTTACATCTAGTGGCTCTCATTATTAATTTTTTTTAAAGTAGATTTCAATATTAATTTAATTAGCAACTTATACACTCCTTTTTCCGCAAGATATAATATCCACTTCAAATGAATTAAATTAATTAAGAGTAGACTACAATTTTCAAAGAGGAAAAGATAAAACTGCCCATTATGTTTGGAGTTATAAACCATCGGATTTCTGCATATAATTATATAAAAGTAATAAATATATTATTATATGTTCCTTTGAAAATGTGGATATGAGATGAGGTTGATGAATGATAACGAGAAAGAATTATATGAAATATGAATATTATCTCTTTTCAATAATTTAATGGTACATTTTTACTAAAAATTAATAATTTAATGGTATATCAGTAATATCATCTTGAATATTAGAATTTTCATTTAGATTTGATTTTTTCATAAAATTCAGGATAAAAATATTAATATAACATTAAATTATTAAAAAAAATACAACAAGACATAACAATCTCTAAAATTAGAGAACTGCAACTTCCAAGTTCCAATTACAAACAATATGGTTGCGCAAAAGAGCAAGATTTGATTGAGCCTTTTTCTTGCAAGCTTTTGGCTAACACATGCCTTAATTCTTTCCATTTCTAGAAACCTTATTGAAGTCGAAAAGAACAACTTTGCTAACATTGTGGATTTTTCCATGCATATGTGTTAGCCACTTACTGACCAACTTGCACACCTGCATTTCACCTCCATTAAAATTAAATTAATTTATTTATTGCTAAATAAATTTTCCAGTCAAGTTGAATAGATTCAAAATTTTTTTTAATTATGGTTGAAAGTTTAATTCGATTTTCCTAAATCGATAATTTGAAATAAATTTATTATTGAATTATTACAGGATATTTCAACATATTTTAATATTACATTCTTTTTTTAATGTAGATTTTAATATTATAATAAATTAGCAATCACAGATACTGGTGATGGGTTAAGATGAGTGAAAAATATTATTGTAAAACTCGTAACCCAAAAACTTTTGACTCAATTTTAAGAATATTGTTTCCGTTTGTGTTACGCTAGAAAAAGGCGAGCCAAAGCAAAAGATGGTGATTGGGAATGTGTAATTAAATATATAGTAAAAGCTTTTATTATTATCGATTAACTTGAATTTCATATCCTTTAACTAGAGTCTTAAATTTGAGTATTGTGAATTAAAAAACAACGATGAGAAAATTTCAAGCTTAGTTAAGAGTTTGATTCAACTTGACTCTAGCCTAATAGGGTTACCAAACATTCAAGGTCTCACACTAAAAAAAAAACATGTTTTTTAATGTTGATTTTGTGCTAGAATATAACTATCTATGCTAATAATTAAGATTCTTATTGAGTTGGTGTCACTCTTTACTTAGGTTCCAACTAAATGAAAAATTTACCAAAATCCTCCTTATTTTTACAAAATAATAGATATTATTTTGAAGGTAATTTTATCTTTTAATATAAAATCTAATAAAATATTTTCACGTAATAGGATTTGAATCTATAACATTATAATTTTTAATAACTCAACTTTATCGTTTTAATTTAAGAATAAAAGATAGGTAACATGATTTAAAATCATGTTGCCAAGTTTAGTAGAATAATTTAAAAAAGTAATTTTAAAATACAACTCATATGATCTGATTACTTAAATTAATTTAAGATGTGATAGTAAAATAATAATATATTTAATATATTGTTAGTTAATTCTCTCTAAGTTGTATTGGATGTTTGCTTTATATAAGTCGAAGGAAATTATTTTTTAAAATAATTTTTAATTTTCTTAAATTTAAAATTGAGTAAATTAATTTTTTTAAAAAATTAAGAGTAATTTAATTTTTATCCATCATATCTCCTGGTTGAATATTCTATTTACATTTTCACGCCTTATCCGTGTAAAGTTGTTTGTCCCTTCAATATTTCCATTGATCGATCATACGTGTCACTGAAGCATTATCGCTTAAGAGTATTATTTGTTTAAACTCTGTTTTCACGCAATTAATAGTCCGTCAAAACTGGTCCAAATATTCGCCTGAGTAACTGTACATGTGCACGTGCTTCGATTAAATGAATAGTTCAAATCCATACACCCCCACAAATCATACTCCTTAAAAACTCTCTTTTCATGGACATCTTGACAATCTCCAATAGATTTGTCCAAACCCTCCTTTCTCACATTTCTCATGCATTTGATGGCCAGTTGATTATGGCCCAAAGTTCTACTCAAGTATCCGTACATATATCCTCGCTTAAATTGAAATCAACAATCCAATTCCCTATAGTACCTCGAATCACACTCCCAAACTTGCATATCAGAGTAGACTAAGTCACACGATACCCAATTAGGTGACTAATGGTAAATTAAAAATTTCAAAGAAAAAAAAAGTGCCCATTATGTTTAAATTTATAAACCATTGGATTTCTGCATATAATTTTATAAAAGTACTAACAAATATATATATATATATATATTATATGTTCCTTGATCATTGATAGTTGCGACTCCCAAGTTCCAATTACAAGCAATATGCTTGCAGAAAAGAGCAAGATTTGAACCTTTTCTTACAAGATTTTGGCTTACACATGCCTTAAAATTTCCATTTTTGGAAACCTTATTGAAGTCGAAAAGAAACAGCTTTGCTAACATTGTGGAATTTCCCATGCATATGTATCAACCACTTGCTGACCAACTTGCACACCTGCATTTCACCCCCATTAATTCTTTTTTTTTTCTTTCTATATCTAACTTTGTACTGATTACAGCAGGGAAGCCATCATTAAATTAATACTGCCCACTAGCATGGATCAACACAAAGGGACCTTTCCCTTTTCCTATATGTACTATTTTATAAATATTTCAATAGCAATTTTTGCATATTCCTAGTTCATTCGTACACCATGCTTTCAATTCAAGCTTTAATTAAAATGGAAAATTTTGTCTTAAACTCCGAATTCGAATGTTATGACTAAAAAATACTTTCATTTGATGGATAGCACATGCACTTGAATTGTTTCGATTTTATCGAAGCTGAATAATAAAAAATATCCTATGGATTACTATAGATTAACAAAACTAGAGAAATTTTGATTTTTTTAATAATCTCATTATAAGTTAGGATAATGTATGCTTTTTTTGACTCAATACCTAGAACTATCCATAGTCTTTCCCCAACTCATAAATAGGAGGATAATGCGCTTTAACACACTCAAAACCCACGTCCTCCTACATTGACAACAATATCATGCTAATCGAACTAAGATTCAATGGGCAAGTTTTGATTAATTGTAATAAAAAAACCCTAACTTTTTAACATTGTTTACTCTTTTAAATGACTAAAGTTTAAAGTTAATATATATAAATCTATTAGCATGATTGAAAGGCATAAAGGTGAAGTCTTTCTTATTAACAGCCAATTTATAGATTGAAAAAAATAATAGTTATTACTAAGGATAAGATTTTTTATTAATTATTTGTTTACTTTGGCTGTCTATACCTACCTGTTCTTTTTTTTTTTTTTAATATATGGAATACCAACCTGTTCTTTCAATTTAATAACAATTAACTTAAACTAAAACTTGGAAAATGAAAAAAAAAATTAGTTAAACGATATCAACAATAATTTTAACTTTGCACGCAAATTTGAATCAATGTTGAAGCTAACTTGACCAAAGTAACGGCAGATTTGGCTCTCCGATCCATTAGAGCTAAGGTTGTTATGAAAATTAGATTATATGAGATTGTGTTGTGGCGGAGGAATATATATATAGCATTAACATCAAGGATTGGATCTTTCCTTGTTAGAGTTATGTGACCTGAATTTCGTTTGGTCTAGCTTGAAAAGTTCGAGATGTAACTCACTTGTTAAAGAAATAAAATAGAAAGACAAAGTAGGGGATCATGTTGCACAGGGTTGTTTAACCCTTAAAATGTGTGTAGTCGAAAACCTCTTGTATTGTTATTTTTCAACATTAGTGAATCTCTCCTCCTCTGTCTGTGGTTTTTTTCGATAAAGATTTCTCACATAAAATTTACCTATTCTTATTGCTTTGCGATCATTTTTACTACCATTATCGACGTATTGTATAACATCCTTTGATTTTGCTTTTAATTTAACAACTCATTCACTTTAAGGTTTGTTTTAAGGTTGTAGTTTAAGTTATTTATTTTAAAAACAATTATAAACTTATTAAAAGTTGTAAATAATTTTGGTTTTTTTATTTTTTTATTGTTATCTCAATTAAATTGGTGTTCGAATAATTCATGACACCAATTCAATTAGGACTTTATAAGTAGTATAGATGCTAAGAAATTTTAGAAAATATTGATAAATCCAAAAATATAGTATAAAATTTATAAACATTTGAAATAGAGATGTAATCAAATCGAGTTGAACTCAAATATGGTAAGCTCAAGCTCAAATATTATAAAATTTATATAGTTTGAGCCGCTCGAGCTTGATCTCAACTTGATAATTACTAAATTATTTTCAAATTAAACTCAAATAGATTGTGAACACTAGTATCTTATTTACACCTCTAATTCAAAACAAAAACAACAGCCCAACTGATACATTATTGACTACTCTAATTTACATATGTATGAGTCGAGTCAACTCACGATCCAATTTTAGAAAAATTTAAATTCAAACTTGAATTTGACTCAATTTGATCTAATTTATAGATTTTATATTAATATATAGTCATAACAACATTTAAGTTTAAAATGTATTCTTATTATTTAAATGAAATTCGAATAAAACTAAACTAATCTAAAGTTAAAACCCATTATCTAAACCTAAATTCGAACTGAACCGAACTTACTCACCCAACCCATATAGAGATCTATTTTAATAATTGTATATATTGTTTAAAAGAAAAAAAAAATCCTTTGGATGGAAACCCTACAAGTTGAATTTAATTCATTTGGAGTAGGGCAATTATTTCCCCAGCCAATCAGAAAAAAGGGCAAAAAAGCCTTCACAAATAAAATAATTGTACGGACCTCGATTTTGTAGCAAACGTGTCGATCATCTATACGTCAACATCACAGTGCTTTCACTTTCCACTTTTTTCACTACTTCCACACCCGGCCACCCACGAATCCTGGGGGGGCACTCTGACAGTCCGAGGATACTATCTCTCCAACTCACCTTCGAGTACAGATATGACCCTACTCGTTTTCATCTCCCGAAACGTGTCCATTCAAATCTATGCTTGCGTCTCCAACAGTTCTCCCGAATCTCTTCCGAGTGTCAACGCTGGTTTGTTTGATTCACTGCGACAGACGTCACTCATATGCAGCGCGTACAAAAGTTATCCACTCAGTCGCGCGTAAGCCCAATTAAACGACATGTAAATTCCGTAATAAAACCGCTAAGCGGTTTCGGGCTCCATGTTTTAAGTCCAAAAAGAGGTTTTCATATTATGTTTGAAAACCGCTTTAAGCTTTCCATTTACAGCATAAATATAATTTCCTCTTCCATCGAGTTCAAATTTTCTTTCTACTTTTCTCAAAAACTTTTTCTTCCAAAAAGAGGAAAAGAACTTGCGTCGCTTCAGTAATTAGCTTAAAACAAGTAAGCTTGTTTCTTATATATATATATATGATCTATATCTAATCCTTCTTTTGACTGCTCGAAATCATATTTTCTTTCTATTCTGACTTTTTTCCAATTAGTTTTACTGTATGTTTGGCTTGGATTTTTATTTCGGGACATTGACCTGAGATTTTCTAGGGTTGAAATTGGGGGCGATCTAGGAGAATAGAAGCGATTAAAAACCCTAAGATTGAAAGGAAGGAAAAACTATTAAAAAGAGGGGATATGGGAAGAGGGAAGTTAGTGATTCGCAGAATCGACAATTCAACGAGCAGGCAAGTCACTTTCTCGAAGAGAAGAAATGGATTGCTGAAGAAAGCGAGGGAGTTATCGATCCTTTGCGATGCCGAAGTTGGATTAATCATCTTTTCCAGCACCGGCAAGCTTTACGATTACGCCAGTACTAGGTCAGTTTCTCTTTCTTTCCTTTTTCCTTTTTTTGATGTGTTTTTATTTATTTATTTATTAGATAATAATTTTGTTATTTTTTTTCGGTTTTTACTAATAATTATTAAAAAAAGATTGGGTTTTATTCCTTATTCTTAGCCCCTTCCTTTTTAAGGCTAACATGAAGTAGAATTCGCCACCTTTTTTTTCCCCTTCCATTGTCGTCAACATGCATGCAAACAGTAAGTTTGAGATTGCTAAAAGACATTGAAGATTTTGCATGGTTAGTGTCCAATATGAGTATGAATTCTATGAGTATATTTAATTTAAAAAAAATGGGTATATTTGAAGAATTATATGCTACCAATGCCTAAAATATGTGTTGAGCATATGTGTTAGACATATTTAAAAGAAATAAAAAAAAATCTGACTAACATAGTTTTTAATTTGGGATAAATATCAAAATTATACATGACCTTTGATTCAATGTTCAATTTGATATATGAACTTTAGTTTGGTGCATTTATACACATGAAACTTTAATTTTAATTCAATAAGTACATTTAAAGAAAGAAACACATCAATTTATTTTTATATGGGATAAATATAAATATTTTTGTGTGCAATATACAAACATAAAATGATGCAATACCAATAATTTTGTTAATAATTTGTGAGAATTAGATTAAATAAAAAATTCATGTATAAAATTACACAAATCTAAAGTTCATGTATAATTTCGAAATTTATCCCTTTTAATTTCGAAATTTACTTCCCCTTTCTCTTCTTTAACAAAGCCAAAATACATGCTAACAATTTCAATTTCACACTATGAAAAAAAAATTTAATTGAACTATATATAGTAATAATGTTTGTATACATCTTCTAATTTTACCTAATTGAGGTTCTGTTTAACATTATGAATTATAATCCTTGTTTTGATGATCTGAGTTTGCTATTTTTACAATAGGTTGTCCACTTTAATTGTTTTCATGCACTAACTGGAAATTTTGGTATGAACTATCAAGTATGAAACAAAGAATCTTAGGATATAGCTTACAGACTTGAATTGTTTTTTATAAAGAGGTCATAGTCAAAGAATAATGGAAGGAGTCACAAAGTAATGCTTGGATTCAGATCTCATACATATTAAAAGTCACCTTTTTAAGGATGATTGTTTGAATTGAACCAATTAGGTTAAATATTATTTAGTTCTCATAGGTCCCATCATGAACACATTTGCTATTACTTCCAAAGGAATATACATACGTATAGACTTAGCAAAAAAAGCTATATATGTACACATACATATATGTATGCATGGAGATACAAATAACAATTATTGTTTTTTAATAGAAATACAGAATAAAACGATAAATTTTTAAACAGGATAGTTTGCATGGCAAGCAACATGTACTTCATGTTAATTTGTATGAACTTTTTTTTAATTTTTTTTAATTTTTTTAAAATATTTTTATAATTTTTAAATTATTTGTTGATATGACATATTAGATAAATAGTGTCATGTTAGCATAAAGTATACTGGACTCCATGTGAGTTTCCACCAATATCATTAAAAAATTAATATTTTAATCACATTTCTGATAAAAAGTATTTTACTCTTTTTAAATGTTAACAGTCAAATTTAATTAAAAAAAGAATAAAGGCCTAATTGATGAAAGATGTAATGTTGAAAGCTAAATTTATAATATTTTTCTAAAATTAGAATTATGCTTATAATTATCATATTTAAATAATGATCCACCTAAACTAATATAAAATTGCACTTTTATAACTTTTTTTTTTTATGAAACACTTCCATAACTTTAACTATTTGTATGAGTATATTTAGCTTTTTTAAATGACATAATAATAATCGAGTTAAATGAATTAACCCATATATATATATATATATATATATATATATTGAAATGGTCTATCTATTAGTCTATTAGGAGCATTGCTTTAAACATATATTATTTTATTCATTTTGATTTTGATAAAATGGGTCTCATGGGGACAAATCAAACTTGAACTGAATTGTGAGGTTTGAGTGGCAACATCAATTTGAAATTAAATTGAACTGAATGCATCGATTTAAGTCTATTTTTCGGTTTTCACGGTTTCTTTTACTCAGCTCTATGAAAGGATTTACTATAAAAATGTAATTCTCTCTAATTCTATAAACAGAGAAATGAATTTAGAATGAAAATGAATTTCTGAATTTGATTTCTTAGAAAGTCTGAATTAGCCTTAGCTTATACATTGTATCTAGTATTTATACACATAAGCCAGCAACTGCCTTAGCTGTTATCAGCTAACTACTGTGAACCGAATACTAACAAACTAAATACCCCTTATAGCTCCACTCACTCTGACATTCTAATACCCTACAACACACAATATTAGCATACTTTCCACAATAAGTTTGTGTGATATTCCCCATCTCGAAGCCTGAAAGATGAGAATAACTTATCTGGCGGCAAGAAGTTCAGCTAGTATTGGGTTAACGACCTCGATTACCTTAGAATTCCATTGATACCAGCCACACCCAAGGGTCCCATAAAAGAGTCGTCAACACTAAACTTAAGAAAACCTAGCTCCGAAAAGGACTAGGTCCTTCACAAACTTTGAATTTGCAACTTATTTAAAGGAACAAACAATTTCAAGGGCACCACCATTTTAGTAGCAAGAACATTGGCACTTAGCCACCACCAAGCTAATCTTAGCTTAGCAAGCTCAACAAGTTACTCCCAATCCAACAATTTACCATTAAACAACATATCATTCTTAAACAACACCAAATTCCAAAGTTAACAAAAAAATTACTAGTCTCTAAGCCTTATCACATGTAGCAGAAGAAGTGGAGATAATACCTCTCTTAAGGTGTGTTTAATTGGGTGAAAAAATAAAGGAATGAGAGGAGAGAACGGAAAAATGGAAATAAAATAAAATTTTGAGTGTTTGACAGGGAAGAAATGAGAGAGGAAAGAAAATAGGATAGAGATTTTTAGGTAATACCAAATTTCAAAGTGAACAAAAAAATTGCTAGTCTTCAAGCCTTATCACATGTGAAGAATAAGTGTTGAACTAAATCTAAATCATAGTAACAAAAACATGTAGTATAAGAAGTGGTGATAAAACCTTTTTTAGGTTGTGCTTAATTGGGTGAAAAAATAAATGAATGGAAGGAGAGAACGAAAAAGTAAAAAGAAAATAAAATTGGAATGTGTTTGGCAGGAAAGAAACGTGAGAGGAAAGAAAATAAGATATAAATCTTTAGGCAAATGCCAAATTCTAAAGTGAACAAAAAAAAGTTGCTAGTCTCCAAGCCTTATCACATGTGAGGAATAAGTGTTGAACTGATTCTAAATCATTGTAACAAAAATATGTAGCAGAAGAAGAGGAGATAATATCTCTCTTAGGATGTGCTTGATTGGGTAAAAAAGTAAGGATGGGAGGACAGAGCGGAAAAGTGGAAAAAAAATAAAATTTGAATGTGTTTGGCGGGAAAAAGAATGAGAGAGAAAGGAAAATAGGATAAAAATGATCATTTCCATCCTTATGCATAAAAAAAGAACTTTCTAATTGAAATGACGAGAGGAGAGAAAATGGAAAAGATGTATACATTAATCCAAATTAAGCATTTTTCAAAAGGTTGATTTTCTTTCTTTTATTTTTTAATTCTACCAAGTAATAAAAAAATAAAATTATTTTTTCTTTTAATGTTTTCACTAACCATATCCATAGAAAGAAAAATTATATTTTTTCACCCTTCCATTTCTCTTTATAACTAGTGGATCCAAGTTGATACCAAAATCTTAGTCTTTACTGTCTTCACAAAAGATCATAGTCATTTGCACCATTCAGTACTTTTGAACAAGGGTTTGAGTGCGTTATAAAAAACTAATTTAATAAATAGTATATTTCATACTTTATGGCTCTTACTATTATAGATGAAAATTTGGTATAGAGGGTAAAACTAAAAAAAAAAAAAAAATTCTACAATAAACTTGATTGTTATAATTTAATGTTGTTATAGAGAGATTATTATAGAGAGTTAATTAATTTTTACTTTCTTTTTCCTTTTTTACGATTTAATTTTTATTTTTCTAATTATATTTTATTAATTTTCCGTGTGTACCGACGAGCTCACCAACATAGTTCACATTAATATACCACAAAATCACTTAATTAATGAATGAAAATAACGGTTTCATAAAACTTTAGACTAAAATCCAACAATCCAAAAAGTAGAAAACTAGTTTTGAGAAAATAATGGTATGTAGAGTTTTCACAAAATGTATAATAAGGAGACAATTTGGTTTAAAAAAAAATAATTGGCTAAAATTTAATATCACATCACATAGTCAACTTTTTCTATAATAATTTCATTTATCTTTTAAATTTTAAATTTTATAAAAAATAGTTGTTATACATTTATAACAATATTTTAAATACGTATAAAAACATTTGACATTTAAATCATATTTACAATTTTTTAAAATTTTAAATTAAAAAATTATAATATATTAATAATATTATTAATTAGTAAGTTTTAGATTGTATCTTTAATAAAATTTAAAAATGTAATTTCATTTATTAAAATTTATTTTAATTTTTATAAAATATGATTAATATCATCTTATATAAAATTCTGACTTTTTAATAAAATAATATCTTAACTAAAAATTATTGTTTTTTTTTCCTTTAGGAATAGAACTAATTTTATTAAAATTTAATATATGAGGTTATTATGGAAAACTAATTTATTGAAGAGTATACTTTTTACTTTATAATTGTTGTTATAAATGAAAGTTTGTTATAAAGAGTTAAAATAAAATATAAACAATCGATTTTATAATAAACTTGATTGTTATAATGAAATGTTGTTATAGAAAATAATCCTAAGGAACTGTCAGTATAAAAGTAAAATTCTGCAATTTACAATCCACAAAATATTAACCTTTGGATATAAAATCCTTAAAAAAACTAGATTATGGCATACCAAGATATGAGCATAAAAATTATGAAAAAAATTGATATAAAAAAATGACATTTTGATTAAAATGGATAAATTTAAATTTAAAAATCATGGTATCATAAATTTAAATTCTATTACGAGTAATTTTTTTTATAATTCTACAAAATCTCTAAAAAAACAAAAATACCATTATAGTAATCTATACTATATAATACTCTTGATTGAGTTTAATGTTACTCAACATAATGACATAACCCAATTAAAAAATTACTTAAAAGAATTAAAATTTCAATTAAATACAATGTTTTTTTTAATTATTTTAATAATTTAACTTTTTGGAAAAATAAAACTACATTCCTTATAAACTACCATTTCCATTAAACTTTTTCTGCTTTTTTTAATTTTAATTATATTTTTTTACAAATATGCAAGTCATTAATCATTATTGAACTAGTATTTATTATGTTATAATAAAAATAAATGGGTTTTTAGTTACCTCTCAATTAATATTGTATTTTTAACTTGTAATATTAACTCAATTAATTATTTAGATATAATGTAGAAATCATATATTTATACAAATTTTAAGTTAGATTTTGACTTTTTAAAATAATATTATTTTTCTAGACTTAACTTTGATGTGAAGAATGAGTAGTAATTTAGATAACAATCATAATATTTTTTTTATTGTTAAGAGAGGTAAATTTTAAATTTATACATGAATTTTAATTTAATGATTAATTTCATATAAGAATGTTGATTTTGTGTAATTATATATATGAAACTTTGAATGTGGTTCAAATATATAAAAAAAAACTTTAATTTTAATTAAATTATACACATTAAAAGAAACAAATATAGTATTTTATTTTTATATTGAATAAATATAATTATTTATCTCTTATTTTGTCAACATTTATATTTTTATCAATTTGACCCTTACTATATTTAGTTAATTAATGATAAATTTTTTGTGTGCAATTTATAAAAATAGTTTTTCTTTAATGAAAATATTGACTAAAATATTAATCTTGCAATGTTGACACTATTTTTTATATGCCAGCTCAACAAATAATTTAAAGATTATAAAAATAAAAAATAACTCAAAAAATATATATATAAAAAATTTATAATTTTTTTAAAAAAATAGCTTGAAATACGCGTGTATTGTCATGCAAACTTTCATGTTTAAAAATTTAGCATTTTAGTAAGTATTTTTGTTAAAAATCATTTCAAATTTTTATCAAAAAATTAATGGTCAATATGAACTTTCT
Source organism: Gossypioides kirkii (assembly GCA_005610355.1). NCBI lineage: Eukaryota > Viridiplantae > Streptophyta > Magnoliopsida > Malvales > Malvaceae > Gossypioides > Gossypioides kirkii. Next base: position 39,251,981 of record CP032246.1, read on the forward strand.
CAAAGATTGAGAGCCAAATTAAGCTAGAAAAAATGATGTCAAATTAATAAAAAATATAAATATTAAATGCTAAATTTGATATTAATGCTATATTGATAAATGTGTTAATAATTTGTGAGAGCTTAATTAAATCAAAATTTTATATATAAAATTATACAATGAATTAAAATTCAGATATAAAATTACAATTAAACTAATATTCATATATATTTTTATATCTATCTCTTTCTCAAATGAAACATTATTTCAACAAAATGTCATTTATAGGGCGGGAGTAATTTCCTTTTTATACTATCCTCTTTTACAAGTTTTATATATTCTCCATGATGGTCAGAATTAGATTAAGTTAATTGGTCGAACTAATTAGATTAAGAATCGATTTTCATACCAATTCGAGAACAAATCGTTCAAAACTTACTCAACTGATGATTGATTTGATTTTTTTAATTTTTATGAATTATTAAAATTTTATTTAATTAAAATCAAATTAATTGATTGAACAAGTGATCTAATTAGTGCAACCATTAATTCAATTTTAAAAACTTTTATATTTTCCTTAAAAAAAACTTTGCTTCCTTTTGTAATTAAAAGTAAGTATCCATTCCTTTATTAAAAGTATAATCCACTTTTCATCTTTAAACATAAGAAATAGATTACGTAGTTTTTCAAACACATGCCCTACCCTTCACATATTTAACTTCATATGTAGATGGGTTATTCCCATCTTTTCCACCAAATCCCTTGCAACGCTCTCTCTTATATTAAGCATTTATTCCTAAAAACAATTTTATAATGCCATCAATTTGAAATATGATATGTTGGATTTAATACCATTTCCAATTATTATTCAATGACTTTTTCAACTTTATTTTGTTTTATTTTTTAATATTATATCTTTATTGACATTGCTATAAAGTATAAACTATATTAATAGTCATGTAATTATGTTTTTTTGTCACATAATTATAAAAATTTATAAAATAATTATTTAATTATTCAATTTTGATTTTTTTTTTATCTAACTCTTTTGAAATGTTTTCATTTTTACATTAATGAATTAGTTACAATTGAATGTTTGTGTGATATTTTTTTTAATTGTTCATAGTTAAGTGACAAAAGAAATATAATTATGTGACCATTAATTTGCAAAATTAATGCAAATTCCCCAAGCATACTACCGAAAGTAATTCCTAACTAATTTTAAGCTTTTAGATTGAATTCATTTGTTCTTTTATATTAACTTTATACGATTAGAAATATTGACACTAAAAAATGTTACATGTATTTCTCCTTTGTAAAACTAATGCAAATTCAAAAAGCATACTGATTTTTCCATTTTCATTTTTGTTATTAACGTTAGCAGCATGAAATCTGTTATAGAACGGTACAACAGGATCAAAGAGGAACATCATCACCAAATGTATCCTGCTTCAGAAGTCAAGGTAAATTGTCTATTTAACTGCTTCAATATTCTCTCCTAATTATCCTGTTTCACAACTGTTCACAAATTCAACATCATTATTTCCCTTTTTGATGCGTTGTTTTTTTTTCTCTAAAAAACATGCATTATTTATGTAACGAAAACATATATTTAATGTTTTATTATAAATTATAAATGATGCCACTAGTTAATAGGTAAATAAATAAAGATTAAAGATCATCAATCCAGGCAAACATGGAATAATTTTTTCCCCATAATACTTGGTGAACATAACAATTGACCAAATGGTAAATCACTGTCATGATAATAAGTTCAAGAAATGTAAGCATCCCAGAAAGATATTTTTATATGAATGCCTTGATATGCGGCATGGGTCGATCTTTTATATCATGACTTCCTCCTTCAACGGCATTGTTCTCAATCTAGGTGAGGTCCCAAACTTTCTTAGTAAGGAATAAGTAACATGATAGAAAACTACAAAGGTAGGGCATAATTTGGATGAACCACAAAGCAAAAAACAGAAACTGTGCTCTTATCATGTTTACTGTCTTCAACTTTGTTTTGAAACGAGGACCATTCTCAAAAAGAAGGATGAGCAGAAATAGGACCGGACTTTGCTTTGTTCATCGTCAAGTGAGGCTGAAGAGAAGGAAAGGACCATACAATCGAAAGTTGTGCAAACAAACAATGGGAAATTGCATCATGGTTCCACTTCTCCTATAGTACAGGATCTCTGTCAGTAATCAGCTTCACAGTTTCCACAAAAGGCATAGAGGTAGCTGCTGCACCGCAAAGAATAAGAAATCCCTACCTCTAGAGCATAAGAATCTGCCATGTAAGTAGCATGCCATTCAACATACATAAACCTTCCAAAATAAAATTTTATTTTCTTTTGACCTAACAAGCGTATAGAGTAATGCAACTTAAGCTTCCTAATAGAGGAGAGGGTGTTGAAAAATCATTAACAGATCTATTTCTAAAAAATAGTGAAGCTAGATATACATCTATCCGCTGGATGTTGGTTGAAGCAGTGTCAACATATTAAATAGAACAGATCCTTTAGAAGAATCACAGAGATCTTTTAAGGGTACTTAAATTATGTTAAGCTCAAGCTAACCAAGTCTATAGCAAGATGTATTACATAAATGGTTCACAGGGCACCTGTTACTCCTCGTGGAGCATAAAGAGTTCCTTCAAACATCTGCACCAACAGATGAATCATGGAAAGGAACAGTGTATCCAAGCCAGTCATAATGCTCAGGGATGCCACAAATACATCTCAAACAAGCTTCTAGCACAGCTATATCATGAAAAATGAAAACCATCATGGTTTGTCCCTTTCAGCACAAAACATCATAGTATTCCTTGTAAGTCAAAGGTAACTTCAGAGATTTTAGAAACCGTCTGAACAAAAGCTTTACCAGGTTAAACCCTCGAAACACACTCTTAAAGTCTCTACAATAGTATCGAGCCTACTCGTTGAAATGTCATCAACAATTTTGCCAATGGTAGACAATCAGGCTTAAATCTCCCAGACAGCTGTTGCACACATATAGAGTCAAAAGGTAAAAATTACATCAACCACCAACTTGATGCTTCAAGCATTTGGAAGGTTGACAGAAAATGAGCATTATTAACAAACTACTGAAGTGACATTACAATTCAAACATCATAACCTCTACTGTCCGGAGTCGCTTATAATTGATTTTCTTTCCACTGCATCTGCAGGTTTGCATTCGATAAGACTCCATCGCTATTACTTCTACCCAACAACTGTCTTTCCTAACTGTAAGATTCCACCCTCTGTTCAAACTCGAGCAATAATCTTATCATACATTCAGCAACATCCACCATTTGCTACCTCAAGTAGGTTAGTACACACTTCCAAGAGACAATAATTATGTTTACTAGTTTAGCATTATTAGTTCAGGTATATCCTTTGCAGCCTAAAGTCGAATTTGTGAAGGCATGAACAACTTCACAGCAGGACATCACGTTTTTCAGATCAATGTCTACACACAGAATTGCATTTGCATGCACTTAGTACATCAGTGGTTGTTTTTCTGAAATAGAACAGCATCATTTTTCCTGAGACATGCCTGGTACCATGATTTTCAGGGGCCTCCAAGATTTAGGTATATTGGAGGCCTATACACTTAGCACACAAATATCGATGTTCTTTATAAATTTCTAGCTGAAGGGTAGGTTCCCTCAAAGTTCATGAAAAAAATAGTATTCACCGGCACACTTTTCTTTTTGCCCATAAGCGCACACGGAGTTAATTAGGATAATTAGCCGCAACATCTAGGGTTGATTTCTGACCCATGTACTCCTGTGTGGTGAATTAATGTTTCTCTCAAGCTTAAAATGTTGCATTTCAATATTCACAGTCAAGTACAGAATCAAATAGACAACTTACAGATAAATGAGAGGGAGAAAGGCATCGATATGCAAATGTCCAAAGATGCCAATCCAGCACATAGACCTAAAATTGCATGAAAACTCTGAAAATTAGAGATTATACATTGCAATATAAACATATAGACACAGATCATATCTCTATCTACAAATATCATGAAAGGAACATATGTTCTGCTAAGAATGCACCAAGGTTGACCACACTCTAAAGCATAAAAAACTGGAAGGGGTAAGAGTGACTTCAGTAACTTATAAGGACATTTGAAGATGTCTCCAATAAGCTATCCATATCAATTTCATGCTCTTATTCCCATTTGGTCCATTGCTCTCCCTGTGATGTAAAATATCATGAAAGTAAAAACCAATATTATTTTTCAGGAGACATTCTATAAGCTAGTATATGCTAACAACCTTTTTGACCATTTTTTATTATCAACAGATAAATGGAATACAATTACCAATAATTACAACAAATCCCTTCCAGCCATTGAAAAGAAAGAGCCCTTACCTTCTAAAGAAAAAATGCTATGAAAGACTTGAATGGAAAGCTAACAATATCCCTTTCTTTAGGGGCTCATTGCATGGAACTTAGCAATTGGGGCAAAGCCATTGTCTAATCACAACCTTAAGTATAGATTATCAAGTTCTTTACAATGTAATAGTGTTATCAAGGTTGTGCCTATGTTTAGTGCCTTAATGCTAGACAAAAAGAGTGTTTTGGACTCCTTCGGGTGAGGTGCATTTGACGAAATGTGAGCCTGGTGGCGCCTGGTGCATCTAGTCAAGCTTTTTCGTAAAACAATAGGAGTAAAAAAAGGCCCACCTGATTGAAATTCTATTTTAATTTATTTCGTTTTTAACATTTTTTCATTACATTTGCATTTATAATATGTGCCAAATAGCAAAGTATGGACTTGGATCCCACATAAGAAAATATGGGGGTTAAATTGACGTAAGCTCTCTAGACTAAATAGCTAGCTTTTCAAGTTAGATTATCCAAAGGTTCATATCAACTGGTATCAAAATCGACCATAGCAAGGGTGGTGATGTGGCAGTGTTATCAAGTTTACAAGTTGCACCCTAAGCACTAAATCCCTTATATTTTCTCAAGAGCAAGCCACAAAAATCCCGCTAGCCCAAGTGAAGTAGTGTGCAATAGGCATATATGTGAGTTTTTGCCTATATAAATAAAGGTTAAGACATATACCTAACTCTAAAGTGTGGTTTCATCTATCTACAAAACATGCAATTTTTTTATTGGTCAATTTTTGGTCCGTATCAATATTTGAATACTCAAATATTGAGAAATATGGAGTTAGTACTATTCCTTTCTTGTTAGTAAAGATATAACTAATTTAAAAAGTGAGAAACAAAAGAAATTAAAAAGAACTTTTTATGCCTATCTTATCACCATACAAGAAAGGTGCCTAATCGCACAAGGCAATTGAGCCTTACTCAAAAAGGCTTGAGGTGTTTTTGGTATCTAGTGCTACAACGCAAGGCACAGAAGCGCATAGACACATGCCATGACAACACTTGATGTCGGCATTGTAGTGCGGGCATCCAAATTGGTGAGCATGATTACTGATATGAGCCCATTTGCAAGTCACTGGTCTAGGATGCCACACAAAAAAAGTATGGGATTCCCTCTTGCATTTTATATGGACCTAGGTCTCCAAACTCAACAGCTAGCTTTTGAAGTATGGCTCTCCAAAAGTCCATGTGACTTTACTAGTAAGAAAGGATATAGGTAGGTACCATCAACAAAAATTGAATCATGAGGAATGCATGACATTTGGCCCAACAAAGGAAAAGTTTGCATGTTTTGTAGACAAACTAAACCGCTATAAAGTTATAATCATAATAATACAACACAAAAACAAGTGCAGATATTGTGCCTTCATACAACCAAGCGCCTTTATGATACCTCAAGCAAATATAAGGATTTATTACTTTGAGTTCACCATACAACCATGAAAATATTATCTTCTAACAAGCTTAATCTTGAGGACATGACTTGTAAACCACCAACTCTATTTGAAAGCAAATTTTTAGTAATAAACCACCATACATTGACAATAACCAAAAAAAGTAATTAAGTCATCCCAATATTACTAGCACTTCACCAACAAAAATATGCACTCCACCTAATTGCAATCTAGAGAATAGAGCAGTTTGAGGATATCATAAATCACTCCTTCAGCACACCATTTGGTAAGAAGATTAAAGAGGAGAAAAGAATAGAAAGGATCTAAACTCTAATGGTTAAGCTACAAAATAGTATGTATTATTATTAAATGGTATTATCCAACTTCTTTAAAATATTAAAGTTAGGCTCAAACTGTGATTAATTGACTTTTAAGTTGGATGCTTAATAAGATATTAGTGCTCAAGTTTTATTATGTTGTCCTTTCTAGCTAACACCATGTGCAATAGATGACCTCTGATGAGGTTTTCCATGTGCAAGCCCTGTGAGCAACATGTGAAATGGAACATTAAGTGACGTTATCCCAAGTCTATTAAGTATAAAGTTACTTGTGGCCTTATATCAAAGTTAGGTCCTTTCCACCTATCACTAATTGGTTTTGGGTTTAAAAAGTATTTTCTTGAGGAAAAAAAAGGAAGAAAGGTGGAATGAAAAGATTAAGGTGGAAAATGAGAGTAATTGAGTCCTTTCATTCTCTCAAAATCCAATCCTAGCACAAGTGGAAAGAAACCACTAATTCAATTAGATAATAATATTCAATTTTTTTCCTAAAGAATCTTCTACCATAAGATAAATCTTCCATTATCATCTCTTTTATTCCTCTTTCTCCCTTCCATAAATCTTCCTACAAAACACAATGTGAGACAGACATTGGTTTTGTTAAGCATCCTTGCCTAAAACAAATTAGTGATAGTTGAAGGGTGCACCTTTAATAATCATCATCGGGAACCCAAGACCTAATAGATGAGTGAGTGCAACACCACATAAGAATCCCTCTCACATTTAGCTCAACAAAGCCTACACTGAACATCATGATGAAGGTCATTAACATCACATGGGGTAGAAAAGAGTAACAGAACACAACCTGAGCTTTGATACCATGTTAAGCATTCAAATTGAAATGATAGGTTGAAGGACACAACTTCATATTAAGACGGCAAGAAAGAAGAACCTAGCTCAAACTTGAGAGAGAGCCTTTTAACACAATATGTGAAATATCAAATGCTAGATTAAGCTTCTAGATAGCTTCAATTTGAGCAATAAACCACTTCAATTCACTCAAATCCCAAAATATGTGAACTCAACATGGTGAGTTGAGGCAAGTAACTAAAAGTGACTCATAAGTAGTTGACATTGTATTGTCATTGAATAGAGACTAATCACCCAAGTTCTTTGACATGTACTTCTATTTTACATCTCTTTTGATATTAGTTTAATACAAAAGACTTCACATTCAAGAGTTTGACTCTTACTTAACAATTGCTTTTGTGCTTGATAGTTTTGGCAAAGGGAGGTAGCAAGCTTGAGGCAACAACTACAGTACTTGCAAGAATACCACAGGTACTAAAAGCCTCATTTCATCACCTTAAAGCTTTCTTTAAGAATCGTTAGACTTGTGAATTTAATGCAAGAAATTTGCAATTTCCATCTACCAAGAGCAAAAATCATGCCTCAATTTTTTTGAAGTAACAAATGCATTAACTACATTGTTTCCAAAACTAAGTTTTGGAGAATAATAATTATGTTTGTCCATCTCAATGGAAAAAGTACAAGGAAAAACAAGGATGGATCCAAGATTTATGTTTAAAGGGGGCAAATTAATATATATAAGATATATAATGTTTCTACTTAAATGTAATACACTACAAATGTTCTCTGTGACTTTTTTAGTTTGGAAGCATGTTTAATTGTCAATACTAACTTATGTGTTTTCTACATATATAACCACACAATCAACCACTCTAGAATCTCCCTTCAAAATGAACATTATTCCTCAAAACATTTTTCGGGTTAATTTCTACATCAAATTATTTTGTACATAAAGAAGAAAATGGTGCTCCAACCCCTATGATTGATTGGTTCCTCCTTTGTCTTTATTACTTGTTGCTTCATCATTTACTTTTGTTGTGTTTTATATTATTCCTTTCGATAGAAAACCAAGTGAGGTAGAAGACAACTTTTTGGCCCACTTTTTGTTGTTTTATAGATTTTCAAAGCTTTAAAGAGTCTAATATCAATAAACAAATAACAATAAACTCAAAGTTCATTTAAAATTCCATCTCATAACCTACTATTTTTCAATCATGTTTTATTGTAATAGTAAAGTTTATTATTTTCAATAGTTACAATGATGTGATAAGTATTTTAATATTTCTGTCAATTTTGATGGAGCAAGGTATTAAGTTAAAATGTTTAAAGTACTTTTATAATATAAACAAAGTGATTAGGATTTTGGTGGGGACAATTAGGGTTTAGATTTCGGTTTACTTAAACATATTTTAAAGATATAATCATCTTTTAGCAATTGTAATTTGTTAAACAAATTGTTCCAACTTCTGATGAACTATCACAATCTCATTGTTCATACTAGAATGTTGTTATGTCAACTAGCAATTTGACCTTTAAGACAACTAATTCCAAAACCTATTAAAATATTTACATAAACAAATATATAAAAGTCACTATTTTTTACTTATGCATATCCTTTTTCTTCATGATCGTGCCCACCACACATATGTCTATCATCTTCTCTACCTATTTCAGCACAACTATCCTTAAACTTTAGTATGAACATGGATAATAATATTCTTCATCAATTAATATAAGAAAAACACCAACTTAAGCAAAACCAAAACTCTCGAAACTATATCCAATTCTCATCGTCACTAGTGATCTAAGCATCCTATAATATAAATCTCATGTATAATTTTATAAACAAAACAATAAAACAAGGAAATTTCATGGACTAGATAGCATAAAACCAAAAAAATAAACAACTCTTGTGATGAGGTTTCACAAAATGCTAGTATATACAGTATGATTGATATGCATAACATGATATTGAAAATGGTAAAGATCACTTAAAATACTCTTCATAACAATGTCCTAACAGGAAACTCTTGATGATTGATAAGAACCTTTAAAATATGATATAGTGGGTTTTACATACCATGTGATAAGCAATAGCTTACATAGTTATGATGTGCTGCAGGCAATTGATGGGAGAAGAACTATCTGGTTTAAGCATCACTGATCTACAGAACCTGGAAAACAAACTTGAAATGAGTTTGAAAGGTGTCCGCATGAAAAAGGTATGACAAACATTAGAATCGGATGAAGCTTTCACCAAAAATATTCAAGATAAGAAGATAATATTTACGCAATTGCTCCTCTACTATTCTCTGCTTACAGGACCAAATTCTAACAGACGAAGTCAAAGAGCTAAACAACAAGGTTTTATATTAAGTTCTTCTGCATTTTTATTCAGGTTTTCATTGTTAGATATTTTCTTGTTGAGTAACATTCAATTATTGAATTGCAGGGACACCTCATTCATCAGGAAAATCTAGAACTACATAAGAAGTTAGACCTCATGTACCAAGAAAACACTGAACTTCAAAAGAAGGTACTCAATATTGCTAAGAATATCTCACATTCACCTATGATTATGCTTCCTCTATAACTCATTTCCTTGGTTCTCATGAAAGTAATAGAACAAAATTCTGAAAAACTAATGCCAATATGCCGAAGGCCCATGAAATAATCTTAAATTCTAAGCAAATGAGGATTTTCCACCTGATAATCCTAAACAACACAAATTTTTGGCTCTCAGGTTTATGGTACAAGGCAAGCAAATGAAGCTAGCAGAAGCTCTCCCCCAAATTATACTTTCAACAATGGATATGATCTGCATGCACCTATTCATCTCCAGTTAAGCCAGCCCCTACCTCAGAAGAATGATGCACCAGAAAAACCAATGAAATTGGGGTAATTCTTCCCTTTACAAATTTTCAAAGCTACAGGAAACAAAGCCAAGTAAGAAAGCAAATTATTTCAATATCAATCCTAAAAATAACTTCTTAAATTTCCAACAGATTACAACTGCATTAACAAGCAGGTCGGACAACCATGGATGGAAATCACATCATTACCCTATCAACAACTTGCCTGTAGTTGAAATATGAGGCTTCTACCAGTGAGCCTTCATATTCCAGCTATTAGATAAAGTATTTTCAGCATAAAAATAAAAATTAAAATAAAAATTAAAAATATATATATAAAATATTTAATTAAACAATCTTTAGGTTTCTGTAATTAACAGGGACACATTATCCGATGTAAATTTATGAAATAATTAGAATGAACTGTTTGTGTCTGATGTTACTCTATGGTCAGCTGCCTTGTGAACTTATTTGTTCAACAGTGTTGATTTACCAACTGCAAATTGCAATTGTACTACTTGTGTTATCCAATAAAAAAAATTCTCAGATTGGTTTTAGTTTCTTCTGATAGCTCCATCTCACTGATAAAAAAAAAAAACTTGAGGCAGGAAAAAGGAGAGGCAGGGAGGCTCAAATGAACTACATATTAAATATAAATAATTAGTAGGGCACCAACAACATAACAAGCGACTTAATTTCATAATGAGAAATAACTTTGACAGTTCATTGCATTACTAAAAGCATGCCTTAGTAACTGCTTTAAACAGGCCAAAAATTTCTAGGTACACTACCTTGAATGGATAGCCACCTTTCCAGCAGAGTACTCTGTACCACTCATTACCTCTTCCTCAGTAATTGTATTGACCACAATGGAGAAAATCGACGACTTGAAATTAAATAATTATACAATAAATGTCATGATTAAAGGTGATATAATTACATAGAATGCAAAAGATACTGTAGTCAACTGCAGGCATTCATGCATACATTTATGATTAAAAAAATCATACCACTTGATATAATTAAACTGCAAGAGTATAACTATAGGGAACCAGGGAGTCAGGGATGAAAGTTTTAACCATACAGCTAGGAGTATTTTAGCACTATAATTAATACCCAGCAGCAAGGTAAAGAACAGGTCTTGTGCTCAGTGTAGAGACAGCCTTTGCTAGTTGCACAAAACAAAAAAGTTAGAAGTCTCATAACCTAGGAAATTTCAATAATTTAAGGTATCAACATTCGTCTCCTGAACACAATGCATCTTAGGAAAAACAAACATGCAGTAGTTATAAGTGCCAGAAGTGGAATGTTGGCAGGCAAGAAGTCAGGTCCATAGAGCATCAAGTAATATAAGCAATACTCATAATCTTGAACTGCAACCTGAATCATCGTTACTAATAAAACACATGGATATATTGCATTGATAAACATGATATTTGAGCTCACATCGTGAGGAGAAATTTAAGCAATACTCATGTCTGTTGCTGCATTAAATGCATGAGGATAAGATCTGGTGGCCTGTATATCAGTCATAGGAGAAACAAAAATTATTCCCATGGTATGACAGTCACTTCATCAAAACACATTAAATACAGTGGTAATTACTGCCATCAACAGATGCTCACTCATTCAACAACTTGCCATCTTCAATAACATGCAAAGTGACCCTCTTTCAGCAATTTCCAGAAAGGTTAAGAAAGTATATATCACTAGTGTGTGCAAAGTATGTGTGCCTTGTCAAAAGGTTAAGAAAGTATGAACAGTTACTATCATGTAATCACATCAGTATATTAAAAAAAAAAAACAATTTCTAGAAAGGAAGTATGAAAAGGGATTTAAAGTTACCATTCTAAGTAATCTTCCAATTATCAGGTACAATGGCATAATTAAGCAGATATTTGAACTAAAAATAAACATAAAAGTTTTAAAGATTAGCTAGAAATTTTAAACTGATTGGACTTTTGAAACCGAAATGGTATATGAAGTCTTCAGAAACAAAAGGGAAAAGAATCACCTCCATCTATTAAAACTTTAGAACCACTTAGTATGTCCTTGCCTGCAATTAGAATATAGATAGTTTATAAATGACCTTACAAATTTAGTTTTCAACTATTAAGAGTTGTGAGATATTCAACTTAACTTGATGAATAATATAATGAAAATAACTAAAAGCCTGTATCTACCATACACCCAAATTCCCAGAGCACAAAATCCTCTTAATCCAATTGGATATTTTACAAGGTTTAGCTTTGAATAACTGACCATACCTCTAAGCTAACTTTGAGCTCTCCCTATCAACTCAGAAACCTAAAAATATCTGTGTTATATACAAACAACTAAAGCTACAATCAAAGATTCCAGGACCAGCAATGAAGAACGAGTAAAACTTGACCTGAGACAAACCCAAATTACTTGCCATGCAACCATCATTATAATTGCACCATTTAACCAGATAGTGACCCAAAACTACTGGGTTTTATTTGCTCACTTGGACAGAGGCATGCAAATATTGAATTAATAAGTACACCTTTCTATTTAAAAACCCTCACGTTCTTTAAATTCAATTAAGTACCATGTGACTTGGACGAAGGCACGCAAAACCCTCATATTCAAATTTTAATAAAGAATCAAGGTTATTGAGTACTGCATCCCAAGAAATACAACTGTGAATAACCTTTCCACCATCTTGTAAGGTAAACGTGAAAAGACCATGCAAAATTTCAGCATGGGGTTCCTTTTGGATCTATTGACCACAATCCTTGAAGTACCATAATTTAATCACTCTCTAGGTAACCTTCTTGTTTTTTGTTGAAGCTGCTTCTTGAAATGAATCAAATTTCAGTCCAAAGAAATAGCACAAACTAGAATTTTCAATAAAACATGTAGCCAAGTATTTAGAATTTCCTGGTACATCATGTTGCAATTGTTTGCACAATTTGTTTATAGATGCAATATTTTTTAATCATATTTGAGACAAATAATCTAACCTTTTAGGATTTATACGATGCAAAAGAACTTTCTTAAAAAATATATAAAAATCAGTAGAGTTCAATCCAGTTTTCTTTAAGTGATAAGGAACAGACAAATAGGGTACAAGCTGGAGTGAGAATTGTAGAATTTCTATTTTAGCTAACAATGAAGTTATTTTTGACACAAAATTGGAACATGGTTGTAAGAAGATAAACAGGATGAAAAACAAAGCTATCTATTAATTATCATTCAATTTCAGGAAGAAACAATATGCTTTTTATTCGAAAAAACAGTAACAATATATATGTAATATTAACCCTTAACAATACAAGTAAAGTTGTAACCTAGCACACCTGTAGTGGACACCTCAAAGATTTCATGGATGTCAATGGCCCTCCAAGTATAAGTAAAATTTTAAGAAGATTGAATGTATTTGTTACAGAAACACACCTTTCCTAACATCAGAATCCCAAGCACAAACAATGCAGATCTGTATAATTACTAACAGATATGCCAATAGAGAATAGGAAAATTTTATTGACAACAAGGCGGACATGTATAATTTGCTACTGATGGCATAACTTAGAGTTAATCAATCAAACTATATTAATGTTCCCCTCAAATGTTAACATACCAAAATAAAATCAACCAATACAAATTTATTAACCCCCTCCACAGGGTGCAATATCACTGTGATAATATAACATAACTCACTAACAATGACTACTTATCCAAAGAAAAAAAACACCAACAACAGTCATTTTCCTTTAATTGGAATCTAATGAGTAGAAATGCTAATGATAACACCATCTTTTTGTATCTTTAAAGACGGTACTGCAATTCAAAATAACTCGGAGAAAATGCTTTAGAAAGAAATATTCACGCATTAATATAGATTAGAAGTTCAGTTAACAACTACAAGAACTGATAATGCAAATAATAACATTGTAGAAATCTAAATAAATTTAGTTTCCAATACTATAAGGCTAACTAACAACAACCTAACACAATTAAAGCTACCTCATATACAAAGAGAAGAATCATAGACCAGCAATTTTGATTTAACATCCATTAAGCTAAAGCACCCGATAAAGAAAACATTATGGTCCAACAAGATGAATCCAGATAGCAGGTCTTTAGACAGAAATTCCCTTCTTAAATGTATATTTTCATCATTTGAAAACATAATCAATATTCTTGCTCTTTTTTTTTTACTAGTCCAAAAATATTCTCGCTAAATTCCAACTCATTTTCATCATATCAGCACTACTACCACCACCACCACTACTACTACTACCCTCGACAATTAACTATATAATCCGTTTTTCATAAAGCAAAGCCCTAATTCACTGCGACTGGACTATCTAACGGCTAAGGCAAACGGCCTCAATCCACAAAAAATAAAAAATAAAACGCATTTCTCCTCCATTAATTAAGAAAAACCAGCATTAACAAAATCAAGAAAACAAAAAAAATTAGTGATAATTTTTAGTTTCTTGGGTGCAATTCCAGTGGCAGGAAAAGAGAGGCATAGTACACTACAGTACTCTTTCCGAAAGAATGATTAAAATAGATAAGAAAAACAAATAAATAAAAAAAGTATACAGTAGCAAACAGAGAGTCATCAGATTGCAATAATATGCAGTGTCATTAATTCAACGCGGTTAGTGACGAAAACATGTCAAGCTCAGGACACCGTAGAAGAAGAAAATCAAGCAACCTAGACGATCAAACTATACGTGAACTTATATTCAGAAAGTAAAACAAATTATGACAATAACTAAAAATTACAAATAAAGAAGCGCGAAGAAACATAAAAAGCAAATAGCTAAGCACTTCCGCAAAGAATAAGCTTCAGAAGCCATTGACCTAATCGATTCCTAAAAAACATTGGAAAACTGTATATCAGACCAGAAAAAAAAAAGGTAGAGAATCAAGAACAAGGAGTAAAGCCTTAACACAGCTATCAACATGCAGCGAGCAATATCGCCATGAAAGTTCTCAAAACAAAGCAACTCTACGGACATAAAAAAGGATTCATCATGAAAGTGAAGACGAAGGCAACGAGTTAAGCAGTGGAAAGGAGGGCGTATGGAGACGGATCTGGTCTGGTCTTTTCTTTTCCCTCCTTTTGGAACCAAAATTTAAAGGTGCTGTACGCCTGGATTATCAAAAGCGTCGTAATGTGGAGAGAGAAGAAAATATCTTCGCCAACTTCCACGAATGACGAATCCTTGTTGATATACCCAAGGAAACAAATGAAACCATAAATAGAAAAAAAAAACCCACAACAGGCTTTTTATATTCTCTGCAAACATAATTAGGTGAACTACGTGTACTTGGACAGCTGTCTCTCTTTTAGTTGCCCGAGTTATATCTAAAAATCTGGCTTTGACAGGAGATTCATGACCGTAGAGATGTCCATGCCCGGGCCTGGCCTAGATTTTTAAGGAAAAAAGCTTGGATTTGAGTTTGGCCCTGCTCATTTTATAAAAAAACTTATATTATTGTTTAAAAACAACAAAATATGTAATTGTTATAATTAAATTTAAATAAAGATATATAAAAACTTATTTTATTTAAATTTGGGTTTGCAGGCCGTAAGTAAAAATTTATTTTATTTAAATTCTTTTTAAAAATTACAACTTTTATAGTTTTATCAATATTAAAAATCAACAAGAGAAGAGATTAATAAAATTGTAAGGTGATTCGTCCCTAGAAAGTAGAGAGTTGTCATGAATAGAGGTGAGTAAAATTTGATTCGATTCAAAAAATTCAAAAATTAATTCAAATTTTAAATTAAATAGTTCAAATTATTTGAGTTAATCAAGTTATTCGGATCAACTCGAATAAAAAATTAAGTTTTTCGGTTTAATTTGAATATGAATTACACAATTCGAGTTATTCAAAAATCCGAATAAGAAAAGGTAAAATTACATCGTTTTGATAAATATTTACTTTTTCTAAAGTTGAAAGTTAAAACCATTAAATTAAAAGACAAAACTACGTCGTTTTGATAAATGTTTACTTATTAAGTTAAAAGGCAATACCATTATATTGTTTATGTAGTTAAATAATCTTGTACTTCGTCTACTAATTAAATAATCGGTCCATGTAAACGCAACATTGAGTATAAATAATAGGATTCATTAACTCGACTCTATTTGACTCAAATTTTTTTGACCCGATTCGATTCGATTAAAAAAAATTCAAATTGAGTTCGGTTGCTAAAATAAGATTCGTTCGACTAACTCAATTTTTTTTGACTCAATTCGATTCGACTCGATCGAATACTCACCCTTAGTCATGAATAGAGAGATGAGAAAGGATGAGAAATAGAAAGAAAGAGAAAGGTGAGAGAGATTACTAGAGGTGTAGCGAGAGAGAGGATTGTCATGTACCTTTTTTATTGAAGTGAGAGGACTTTTACAGTAGAGACCAGGATTGTCACGTATAAACATTTTATGGGTGATTGTTTCACTTCCTCATCTCATTGTAGGGGCAAATATGTGATATTATAAATTAGTGATGTGAGAATATAAGATAGCTTGACAAATAATGATTGTCTTGTCATGTTTGAAGGGTTCTAAATATTGGGTGCCAATTGGTCTCGCTTGTGGCAAAGGTGGCTGATAGTGAACACGTACTTGATGAGACGATGTTTAAGGGTGATATGTAAATGTGGTACAAGTATTGAAATTATATATTATCAATAATAAATAAAAATTGATATTAAAAATCAAAACACGATAAGTTATTGGTACAAAGAGAATTTTTTTTAGAACAAATAGTTTTTACATTTCTATAAGTTATTGGTTCAACTATACGTTATTTTATCCAATATTCTTCTTGTATGAATTCTTTTTTTTTTCTTATGGTCGGAAAGCAGCGGCTGCAGATGAATTATATATTAATTTACAAAATTCAATCGAATAGATGCTTAGGTAAAAGTGTTAATTGCATCATTTGATCTAAAGGCATAATTTGATAGTTTTTGTTCGATAAATACATTATTATTAATAATATTATTGGTGAGATAATTTATTGAAAATCGATTCGAATAGAAGTATTTAAATTGTTTATAAATTTAAAAATTATGATCATCAAAAATTAAACTGAATATTTTAAATATATAATCAATTTTAATTTTCTATGATATAAAAATAAATATTTTATATTCAAAATAGTAAAAATAATTTAAAAGTTTTTGAAAATTATTATCTTTTAGAAATATTTATGAAAAAACTTTGAAATTTTATCAAATAATATTTATAAACCATAAAATAAAATTTATTTTATCAAAATAAATCTAAAAAGTAAATATAAAATTTTAATACAAAAAATAAAAAATTAAATGGAATTATTATCAACGATTTAAAAAATTTAAAAATTCTGACCAAATCAAATCGATATCACCTTAATTTTAATATATTTTGGTTCTTTATAAATACTACAGGGGACAGGGAAGCAAATTACTAATTATAGAAATTATGTGAGACAAATAATTCTGAAAACAAGCAATTGAAAATCTCGATTAAATTCCATTTTGTATTTATCCATTTGCACTATGTCCAACATTATGAGCCCACCACAATCATAAATAAATAAATATATTGTATTTGAAAATACGAATTCAAAAGCTTTAATCTTGATTTCATTTAATTATACAAATTGTAAAATGCATAAAAGTATATATTTCAAATTTAAATAATGTTTAAATGAAAAATCATAAAAATTTAAAAATAACCACCACAATTATATATGCTTTATTATATAATTCTATATTATTTGAAAAATCCAAATTGCCAAACGATGTTTTGTTGGAATTCACAAAAGTTGACGTCGTAGTCAGCTCTCTAAGTGTCTTTTGAGATAATGAAATATAATGTGGAAAAAAGAACATGTCGGCAAAGTATTGAATTTTTAATTTTAATTTTAATGACTTTAAATTTAAACTGTTAATATTGTGCCTACATTTGTCTTAACTAGTATGATTGTTCATCCATATATCTTATTGGGTTTGTTGATGAGAATATCAGTGAGGAAAGAGATATGAAGATATGGTGATGTTAAGAAAGTTTAATTCACCCTAATTAGGTGAAGAGTTGGAGGAAGTAGGTAGGGAGGCTGAGTACGCAAAGGAGAAGGGCTAAAGACAATACAGTGACTAGAATGCTTAAAGGTCGATCCTTTCTTCATCGAGCCAGGGTATATATAGTGAAAGTTTCGTGCTCGGAGATGTCATCATTGCAGAGCTCATAGGAAAGATGTATGTGATGAGACTCATTCTGTCATTCCTTTTGGTTGGCAGTATGCGGTTGTTGCACTTAGGTAGCATTTGGTGGCCTAAAGGAGTAAAGGTCATGTTCTCAACTGAAGAGTGGGTGCCTTGAGGATGGGTGGCTTGTTCACAGAGGGAAGTAAACATGACCATTCCGAAAGTAAACAAGTAGATCATCTCAACTCTCAGTATCCTTGTTTGCCTGGACATGCATTTTCATTTCTATTGTTCACTACCTGACATACAACACTCATTTGAAAGTTCTTCAAACTTCTTTTGTTTAATCACACAGCTAACTTTCTTTTGTATTTCATGAACAAGTCCCAAATTGAAACATCATCTGGTGCCGACTATGATTTTTTCTTTGGACATAAAGTTTGTATTCGGCTAAGGAATAAATCCTAAGAATGAACCTTAAGGACAGTTTATTTTGGAACAACAATCTTACATGTAACACTGGAAATTGTGTAGACACCTTACGGTTTTAACTATACTAATTCTATGGTGTGCAACTCTTGAATGATTTTATCAGAGGAGTGCATTCATTACTTAACTGGACAGCCATCAACCATAATTCCCTTGGCTGTTGGACAAGTTGCTAACTCACAATGTTCACCTTCCGTGCCCCACCACGTCACACTTCTATTTTCCATTCCCACTGAAAAGTACAATAGTATTGCCATGAAAGCTACGCCAGCATCCAGAGCTGCCGAGAGAATGTAATTGTACCTTTGCCACCACTTCTTCCGGTAACGGAATACGAAAAAGTTGAAAATGGTTCCAACTAAAATCCAGGCATTGTAGTTTAATGGTGTTGCTGGTGGCATCATTCCTGTTGCTCCTAGAAGAACTGGAAGGTTAATTAGGGGAATCCAAGATTGCTTGGGAAATGTCTTGTGCAAGAGCCAAACAATGACGGGTCCTAATGCTCCCCCTAAAAAGAACCAATTCATCGCTGGATAGTTTCCTAGAGATCCAAAGATCCGCTTCGGGCCAACCAAACCCCATATAACTGATGCATCAAAGAAGACTCGATCACTAGGACATGTCCAGGGACTATCGGCGGGGAGGAGATCTTCCTGGCATATGTTCTCGATAGAGTTCAACAACCACCACGCCACTGCTATGTTGATGGTTCCAGCGAGAATTGTTCCTATGAACTAGATAAGCAGATGGAAATGCAACAAAAATAAACTGTATCAGCTGTTGTGCACTTAGAGAGATGACAGGGAAACCATGAAATCCTTAGATAAGTTAATATTAATTTCAAATGAAAACCATATTCTCTATCTGATTGGAAGTTTTCATTCTGTCATCATTTGTTTTCCTGCTTTGAATCCTGTTTCCTTCTTGGAAGTCTTTTGAATGCTTCTTAGTGATAGTTCTTCTCTATAAACGTTGATGCATCATAGTCCATAGGTAGAAGAAAAGTACCTGAACTAAGAACATGGATCTTGGAGGTATCTTCATATAGTGTCCTAGCTTGAAATCATTGAGGAAGGAGACTGCTTGGGCCATGCTCATATAACCATAGGTTTTGAAGCAGACATTCGCTATAGGCCTTCCAGGATATATGAGACCCATGACATACTCTGTGATAATGTTCAAACCAGGTGTCTGTACATAATGAGTGAAACCAGTATTAGGAAAATAACAGGTTTCCCAAGATTGGTAATATTATTAATTTTTCGTCCTGGGGTATTTTCTACATGAATTGATTTACCTGGTTTGTTGTAGCAGTTATGATACTAATAGGAAGGGTGAAGATAAAGGCCATTGCACCAGCAAAGAGGAGTCCCCACCATGGCATCTGCACCTGGTTATTCAAGAAGATGCAGAGCACCAGTGATACTACAAATGTTGCAGCAAGCAAAGCGTAAAACCACCAGGAAGGTATGTCCTTGTATTTTCTCATCAACCTTGTATGAATATCCTCCTTTCCCGTGTAAGAAGCACGATACCGGTCATATATCTCTCTGTTCATAACAATTTGATAATAGTGATTCTTCTGAAAATCTAAATTTCTTAATTTAAGAACATGAATGACGAGTATAAATTTACCTTCCATAGAAGAGGGCCACATGAGTCATTGTCGATGCAATGGTGGCAAAACCGAACCCATAAGTGAGAGCGAAGAACATGCTTAGATTAATTCGACCCTGCTCTTCATACTTAGCTAAATCAATCTCAAACTTGTCATTAACGATGGCTGTTATGTTGTACTGTTGTCCTTGGGCTGTAAACAAGTGAGAAGAGAATATGGGAAATCTACTAGCATTGTACAAATCTAGGCCCCAATAAGCTACAGGGATTGCTATGTAAATGATCAATACATAGCCCACAAAAACATTAACAATGGCAAAGAAAGGACTGATGAGTGGACTGAACAAGAAAGATGCCACAGCAGTCCAATCAAGCGTGAAGGCTCCTAGTCCAAGTCCCCTCAGACCTGAACCGATTTGCTGTGCAGTAACTGACTTGGAGAAAATCCAGCAGATCCATGAGATGCTGGTAAGTGTTGTAAAGAGGTAACCCGGGACCAGGTACCATAAAAAGCTGCAAGTTAGTACAATGAGGAAGAACTTTGCCCTTGTCATTCGTTGATCATTTTTATCATCTTTCTCATGCAAAGCCCTGCAAATCCAGATCAAAGAATTCACAATTCATGGTACTACTATTTTGCTTTAGCCGAATCCCGAATGCCTGCATATTAGCATATTCAAGTTTAACATGACAGGGTTTAAACATCATGAAGTGGAATGACTGTAGGATTTCCATGATCCAACAGACATGCATGACAGTATGAAACTGTTTCATGTCATTTATTAGTGATTTTTAGTAAATCCTCATCACAGGTGCTAAGTTTCTTTCACAAACCGGCCCTCCCACCAAAGCTTGATTAAACATTAACCAACCGTGGTTTGGGAGTTGCCTTTTTTTTTCCCCTCTCAACCAGCACATTAATTTCATCAACAGTTCTTAATGGTCTAGGGTGGACCTCTGAAAATGATATTAAGCTACAAGTCAAACGTGCTAATTTTCATTTTTAAGACCTATTTGTAAACATATGTATATGTATGTAAACATGCTTTTTCAGTTTCTCCTTTCGGCTTCCTCCCATGCAGTTTTGTCAAACAAAACGGACTGGTTTTCCCGGCCCATTTGTAGTTTTGTTCGTTGACTCCAGCTGGTAGGCTTGTTTGAGTTGACTAGAGTCGCCGAGACTTGTTAAATTATTCAATTTACTCGAATTTAAGGGTTGAAAATTGAAGTTATAAAATCTGTAAACTATACTACTAGTAAGTATAGAAAATAATTAGGATCCTTAATTAATATATTTTTTAAATATTTAAAGATAAAGTAATTAAAGGATAAGGAAATAAGGAAATAACTTACATTAAGATATCCTAACAACTAAGGTTTTTTTACATCAATAAAATTTTGTCACATTTTTTAATTTTATGACATGAAATTATTATTTTACACACATCCATAGTGAAACTATTGTATGACATTTTAACAATTATTTACATGTTATTTACACATAATTTTCTTAATTTCTTTTATCTTGAACCCCAAACTCTAAACTCTGAATTTAGACTTTCGAAACATGAACTTAGAACCCCAAACTCATAACCTCAAATCCGAACCTTGAACCATAAACTCGTAACCTACAACCTCAAACACTTAAACCTTAAACCCAAACTCTTGAACCTTGAGCCCCAAACTCAAAACCCAACCCCGAACCCTAAACCTTAAATTTTAAACTCAAACCCTAAATCTCAAGATTCAAAATTTGAGGTTCAAGGTTCGGGATTTAAGGTAAAATAATTATCAAAATTATGTGTCAATGACTTGAAAAAAATTGCACAAAAATTATTATTATTTTTAAATTGATTGCACAAAAATAAAAATATTAACTTATGTAAAAAATAAAATGATAAAACTTGTAAAAGAATAAAAAAACGTTTATTTATAATTTAAAAAAAATTAATTATTTTGCTAACAATCTCTTGACCCAATGACAAAAACATTATGTTGTAAGTATGAGAGCTTGGGTTCAATCCCAAGCAATCTCATTCCCCTATCCCAATTATAAAAAATAATTATTATTATTTAAAGTAATTTAATTAAAATTAAATTAAGTTAAAAAAATATTTAATTAAAATCAAATTGAATAATGTTACACTATTTTATTAGATAATTCTAATATATTTTATTCTATGAAATAAAATACAAATAATTGAAAACTTTTACTTCAAGCGATAAGTAACACTTTGTTTATTTATCATTTAAATCATTAAGTTGATTTAATTTTTTTCAAGCATGACCTTAGATAAGATATTTTTAAGATTACGATTTGCTAAATAAAAATTATCTAAATTGAAAAATAATATTTTTAACAACGAATACTAAAGTTTTGTTTCGGCTTTGAGCAAATGGGGATGAAAATCATGGTCCAGCTTACGCGAAGGAGGCGCCGCAAGAGAGGAACATGGATGGCATGTGATACGATCCAATACCCATTCCAGCGGTGATTGACTTACAACAATTATTGAATTTTTTTTTATAAAATGTTAAAACTTTGGTTAAATTTAATTAATCGATAATTAATAAATTTAATTTTTATTAAATTTGGTTAATTTAGTTAAATGATATTATTAATTAATTTGTTTTTATATGTTTTATATTTATTTTAACAAAAAATAAAATATATAAATTTTTGTTAATTCGATTAATTAACCGAATTAATTAAAATATTTCGTTTTGATTTTTTTAAAAAAATTAACTTGATGATTAAAAAATTAAAATATTTAATTAATTTAATTAATATTAATTTGATTCAATTAGTCGATTGATTAACTATTTGAATACTCCTACACAGATATCAAAAATCAAACAAACCAAGCAACGTATTGATAGTGATACGAGTGGAAACAAAAACTGGTCCTACATTCCTCATTTTCTCAGTTTTCTTTCTTTCTTGGTGATTAACCATTATAAAGTTGATTTTGCACGCCATATGAGCCAAAAAACGAATAGATAAATCTAAAAGACAAAGGGCGCGCAAGTGGGAAAGCTGGGTGATGATTTTATATTAGAAAATGCCTTGAATATTGAACCCTCTAGGCTCTATCCCTGTAAACCTGTTGATGCCTACTTGTTGCTTCTTACATTTTCTAATTCATTATTGAAGCTTTAAAATTATGTTATGCATCCTTCTCATTATATCATTTATGATTTTATTAATTATTTTTTTATATTATTGATATATAATTTTAATAAATTTTTTTATTTTAAATTTGGAATTTTATGTTCGAGTTTAGGTTTACCGAATTTAATATTTGGGTTCAGGATTTTGAGTTTAAATTTTTTTGTTTAAAATTAAAGATAAAAAATTATCAAAATTATATGTTAATGACATAAAAAAAATTATTAAATTATTAAAAAAGATCATAAATGATGTGATGAGAAAAATCCATAAAATAATTTCTCCAAATTTAGAGTAAATTTTACTGGGTGAAAAATAATATATATTTTAAAAGATAAATGAATTAAAACTGTAGAGAAATAACTTTTTGAATTGGATATTTGTTTTGGTGTCGTACACTTGGTTGGCACTTGAAAAATGAGGGTCACTTTGTTGGTACTTGAAAGATAAGGGTTAAAACCTTATTGATACCGGCTCTTCTCTTAATTTGTAATATGTATAAAAAAATTAATTATTTTTACTTTTGTAAATTTAATGTGTCAAAAAAATTACATAAAAATCAATTTTTTAAAATAAAATAATAAATATTAATATAATGATATTTTCATCTTATATTAAATTTATATCAAATGTTTAAATAAAACAATTAAAATTAAAATATTTAAATATTATACTCGAGTCTAAACAAATTTATTTATAAATATTTTACTATTATTTATATATTTTAATATAATTTTTTCTTTTATCTACATAGTGAGCATGATAAAATTTAATAATATGCTCCGACACCTAAACATTGAGTATAGCGTATAGATAGGTCACACCAATTTATGGTACTTGCAAATGTTATTCTTAAAGGCTTAAACCAATGCCGGAAATTAGGAACTAACCGGAAAAGAGAGACTTGCACCAAGGTGCTAGGCCACCACATGTGAGCTGGCTCCACCACATACTTCCTCAGCAGCCCAGCCCAGCCATATCCTAGTACCTGCACCAGCCACCACAAGGCCACCACCATGACAACCCATAGATTAGCAATAGCACCTATCTTTAGTTTTTATTAGTGACATAAATAATAATCCAGCTAATTAATAATTAACAAAGCAAACCCACGACTAATTGACTATAACTATCCAACTGCCAACTAATAAAAACTTATTAATTACCAATTGAAATAACTTTTTCCCCCCAAGGACCTGGGAATTTGCTTTTCTTGCATTTGAAACCAGTAAAATTAAAGAATAATCAAATTTAATAACTATTCCTTTTTTACAAACAAGCAAAGCTTAGCTTAGCTATGTTTAGGGGTATTCAATTGATTAATCAAACTAAACTAGTATTAATCGAATTAATTTAATTTTTTAAACCCTTAATCCTTAATCAAATTGAATCGAATTTTTTTCAAAAAAATTAACCGAATCGGAATTTGTATATTTTTATTTTTTGTTAAAACAAATATAAAACATACCAAAATTAACAGAATTGTTAATATATAATATTAGTTTTTTAAAAGTTTTGTTACTCAATTTCGAATCAAATTAATCGATAACCAAACTTTCAAAATACTATTAACCGATCTCCAAATGAATTAGAACGATTAATCAATCAATTAACCAAATTAATTCGATTAATTCGATTTTAACTGAAATATGAACACTTCTAACTAAGTTATTTTAGTACCTGAGTGGTGATAATGAGAAGCCAACCGGCTAAGAACGATATGTTCCGACCATAAAACGCTTTGATAATGTTAACTATACCAACCGCATAAGCCGACCCGTTACCGAAAGCACTGCCGGCATTGGCAAAGATGCAAATGAGAACATGCTCTTTCATGTTGAATGGACCAGGGTTCAAAGAAAATCTTTTCGACCCGAAACCCGGGATACCGAACTGGGTTTTGGGTAAGACAGAAGCCATGAAATGGCCAATGGGAAGTGTGGAAACTTGGACTGTGATTTGGGTTATAATGAGAGGCTCTGTTCTGTAAGAGAAGAATTGGTTGAGAAAAGAGAGAAGGGCGCATGAGAACAAGCCTAAGAACCACATTCGGAAGGTCCATACGGGCAACGTCGGGTCGTCGGTGTTGGTTACGGTTAGCCGGACTTCTTCGATAGGGGAGATCTCGTCGTCTTCAATGTCGTGGTTTCCACCGCTGGTGGCATCATGTTTCTCAGGGTCTAAAGATTTGGTGATGGGATGAGAAGTTTGTGTTTCCATTCGACCCAGGTTAGAGCTTGGAAATGAAAGTCGTAAGAGATTGGGTAAAGGTTAAAATAGACGGTTGTGTTTATTAATTCTACACGTGAATTTGTAATAATAAATTATTGGTATTTAAAAAATTCGATAAAAATTTAAATTTTAAATTAAATAGTTTGAGTTTTTCAGATCAACTCGAATAAAAAATTAAATTTTTCGGTTTAATTCAAATATGAATCACATAATTCGAGTTATCCGAAAATCCGAATAAAAAAGATAAAACTACATTATTTTATTAAATGTGTACCCGGTAAGTTAAAACGTTGAATCATTATATTATTTATGTAGTTAAATAATATTATACTTCGTCTACTAGTTAAATAATCGGTCCATGTAAACGTAACATTGAATATAAATAATAGGTTTCGTCAACTTGACTCGATTCGATTCGATTCAAAAAAAAATTAAATTAAATTCAATTGTTAAAATAGGATTCGTCAATTCGACTAATTCAAAAAAATTTTGAATTGATTCGACTCGACTCGATCTAATACTCACTCCTAATCATATGTGTGTGTTTTGTTCTGTTTTGTTCGGTTTAATCCAGTTTAATAGATAAAATCATTAAACATATTTTATATTTACGATATATTATAAAGGATGAAGGATTGTATGAAACTATGATTCCATATCATCTTTATCCCTTTTCAATAGGGGAATGACAAATCAGATTTTTTCTCCTTTTTTTAGCTTTTTCCTTTTAAAAAAATTAAAATCTAACTAAAAAGGTTAAAAATCAAGAAGAAAACCTATTGAAAATATATAGGAATCATATGAAATAATAATTTCACACAATCACTTCCCATTATAAAGACCACGAAAAAGAGATGTGTGGACCTTAAAGTTGGGGAAGACTAAAGATCATTATCTGGTTGTCTATCAAGACTATGCTAAATTAAAGGCCAATTCATATGATAATGTCGGCTAGCATCCGAGTTTAAGTTGTGTTGTTACGAGTGGAATATGCAATGATTTTTTTCATTATTTCTTTTAATGAGATGAGGAAGACGTTATAATTAAATAAAGCATGTTTTGAGTAACAAATACGATCAGATGAGGGGTTGGCCAGTATTTCGGGTCTTTTGAAATGAATTTTTTTATTTATACATTTTTTTTTATTTTTTTAAGTTTTAAATTAGTAAAAAAATTGTATTTTAATCTCTTGAAAATGATAAAAAATTAATTTAATCTTTTAAAAATTATAAAGATATAGACTATTAAAATGATAAAATTATATTTTTATTATCATAAAAATTATAATTTAATTTCGACTCCTAAAATTTTTTTCTAGCTTCGCCCTAATATATATGGTTGTTAAGATAATTTCGGATCAGATCAAACTTAAACAAGCATAAAATATGTTAATATTATACTTAGGTCAACTCAAACCCGAACTCAATCTAACCCAACCGATGACCACCCAACTAACAACCACAAATTGTCAAAGAAATAACTAATTGAACACTTTAAAATGGTTAAAAAGAAAATTAAACCTCCCAAAAATAATGATTAATTTACTTGAGTGGTGATGATGAGCAGCCAACCAGCCAAAAACGATATTTTACGTTTATAAAAGGCTTCGATAATAGTAACAATCCCAACCGCATAAGCAGAGCCACTCCCAAACGCACTGCTAGCGTTTGCAAATATTGTAATAAGTACGTGTTCTTTCATGTTGAACGGACCAGGGTTCAATGAAAACTTTCTCGACCTTACACCCGGCAGCTTAAACTGTCTCCTCGGCAACATCGTCGCCATGAACTGTCCGATCGGCAGTGTGGCTACTTGGATTGTGATTTGGGTTATTATTAGTGGTTCGGTTCTGTAGGTAAAGAATTGGTTGAGAAAAGAGAGGAGAAAACATGATATGAGGCCCAAAAACCACATCCGGAAGGTCCATACTGGGAGCGTCGGGTCGTCAGTGTTGGTAACAGTTAGCTGGACTTCTTCTATAGGGGAGAGCTCATCATCATCAACTGCGGCGTTTTCACCTTTGATGGCATGGTTTTCTGGGTCTAAGGTGGTGAGGTGAGGAGGGACTTGTAATTTAAAAGAGATCATTATGAAGAGCAACTTGGTGGTTGGGAGATTGGTTCCATAGGAAAGACTAACATGGTGTTATATATATAGGATTGTAATTTCATCCAAGAGATTTTTATATTAAGAATTAGATTGCATTTTTCTCTCTCTACTTGGAAAATGAGTAAATTAATTTTTATACGTTGGATCAAAAAAATAAACTGATTCTTCTATTAAAATTTTCATCCTATTTACTGTTAAAAATCGATCATTATACGTCAATATGAGCCGCATGTCACTGTTTGAATATTATTTCGTCAATCATGTCAGTTTTTAAATATACATTGACTGATTTATCATTCTTTTATTAAAGAAAGTAAAATGCAACGTCGCTTCTAATATAATGATCTACACTACTTTTTCCTTTAACGGAATAAAAAATCCATAAGTGAAAGTATAATATAATAAAATATTGTTTTTTTGTATTTTTCATGTCCGTTTTATGGTTTACGTTCGGGGTTTGTGGCTACTCCTCTCAACAATGTCATCTCTAATATTCAAACCTAAATCCATTTATTAAAAGTACAATGTATTTTACCATTACATCCAATCATTTATTGATAGTTTTATTTAATTAAATTAAAATTTTCGAATAACCACCCAGGAATGAGGTGATTGATTTTAATTAGTGGACCAAAATGATATGGTGAGGAAGTTGTTAAAACATATGTTATTGAAATTGAATTAGTATATAGATATTTATTCTTCGTTTCGACAATTGAAATGTGGAATATAAGCGGAGCAAGTGGACTCAAAATCACTAATTCATTCATACGGATTCTATCTAATTCATTAATACATTCATACTTGTAATCTAAGTTCTTTTTTTTTTACTATTGACTTCATAAAAATATATAATTTTTAAATATAATCACATATACTTTTTATCTGTTTTATAATTTAAAATTAATTTTATTAAAATCAGATAATATTCAAATCTAATTTTTTTAAAAGTACAATATATTTTACCATTACATCCAATAATTTGTTGATAGTATTATTTAATTAAATTAAA
This sequence comes from Gossypioides kirkii, assembly GCA_005610355.1. NCBI lineage: Eukaryota > Viridiplantae > Streptophyta > Magnoliopsida > Malvales > Malvaceae > Gossypioides > Gossypioides kirkii. Next base: position 39,280,584 of record CP032246.1, read on the forward strand.
ACTTTCGAATAACCATCCAAGGACGAGGTGACTGACTTTAATTAGTGGACCAAAATGATATGGTGTGGAAGTTCTTAAAACATAAATTATTGAAATTGAATTAGTATATAGATATTTATTCCTCGTTACGACAGTGGAAATGTGGAATATAAGCGGAGCAAGTGGACTCAAAATCACTAATTCATTCATATGGATTCTATCTAATTCATTAATACATTCATACTTGTAATCTAAGCTCTTTTTTTTTTACGATTGACTTCATAAAAATATAGAATTTTTAAATATAATCATATATATATATTATCTGTTTTATAATTTAAAATTAGTTTTATTAAAATCAGATAATATTCAAATAAAATTCTTCTAATATTGAAGAGGTATATTTTGGTTGGCATCGCATTGCACTTGTTTAAGTACATATGGATAACCAATTGCATGTCATTGACTATTAATTATGAATTATATGTTACGCTTTTTAATTCGGTTTTGATGTTATGTTTCTGTTTATTTGAATTATTTCGATAACAGATATAATATTTTACATTTTATTCGTCATTCGAATTGAGTATAGAATGCTACAAAAAAATAAAAGTAAAAAAAAATCATTCATATGTATTTTTTATGCATAAAAGATCATAATCTAAATAATAATCTCAAAACAACAATACTTATACGAAAATTTTATAATATTATAATAAAGTAAAAAGAAAAAAAGAAAAGAACAACCCTTATGGTCTAATGAAAGATATACAGCAAATGATTCTTTGGGCTAATATTCAACTCAAAATAATTACTTCTAAAAACGTCAATCATCTGATATACAACTGTTCTTTTTTCATTTTTTTTAATTCTTCAAATAACCTTCAATTAGGAGTGTTTAAATTTTGGTTAAAATTAAATTAGTTGATTGAATCGATTTAATTAAGTTAATCGGTCGTTGGTCGAATTTTGATCGGTTGAAGATCGATTAATAGTTTTTTTAAATTTTTGTTCGAAATCGAGTAATTAATCGAATTAACCGAATTTAATAATTAATATTATGTGTTAATTATATGTTAATTTTAAGACTTATGTAGTGTTTTCAATTATGTAAAGTTTTAAGACATAAAATTTTGGTTAATTCAATTAACTTTCAAGACAAAAATATATATTTCAATTAATTTTAATATTTTTTTTCATATATGTTATATTTATTTTAACCAAAAGATAAAAACATATAAATTTTTATTAAGTCAATCGGTTAATTGAATTAATCGAAATATTTCAATTCGATTAATATTTTTAAAAAAAAATCGACTTAATTAACGTCAATCATTTCAATTAATCGAATTAATCGACCATTTCAATACCTCTCCTTTAAAAAACCAAAAATCTTCAAATAATCCTTCCGAGATCCCATATATAATTAAACTATTATGTATAACAAAAAACATATCAACGTAGGTTATATAAAATAGACAACATCTTAAAAAATATATTAAAATATTTAATATCTAATTTTATAAAATATAAAATATTTTATACACCGGTAGAATAAGCAAACGAATATTTTAATAGTAGTGAAATGCGGATGATTCACAAGTCAACCTTAGCTCTTAATAATTGACCAAAAATAATAATCTTAGCTCATAGTAATTAATATGTGTGGGCCTTGCAATTTATGTTATTGTCTTTAGAAAATTCAATTCCACAATTTTACCTTTCCGTTTAAGTTTAACCGGTGATTAAACTTGTCTCCTCTCTCCTTGACATTGATATTTTTAGAATATATTAGTGTGATAATATGGTAGTATTTATTTATATTTTTTTAATTCTTTGACAATGCATACACACCTTATATACACAGATGCTCGAACCTTAAACCCCTAGGATGAATTACATACTCTTTCCACTTGAACCACTTGTTGGGTTCTCCTTTTCGTTGATTCTAAATGAATCCAAACTTAATAATTGTGGTGCCACTAATATCATAAAAGTTTTTTGTGTTAAAAATCAGATTATATTTTATTTTCTTACTCAAAAACTTATAAATTAATTATTGTATGTTCAAGCAAAGAGTAAAATGATCATTCTATTAAAATTTTCATCTATTTATACTGTTAAAATTTGTTTTTATACATCAACATGAGATACACATGAGATGTTTAATTATTTTGTCAACCACCCCAGTTTGTAACAAAAAAAACTGGATGGAAATTTTTATTAGGGACAATCAAATTGCTTATTTTTGAGTAAAAAAATAAAATACAATCTAACTCCTAATATAAAAATCGTATTATTTTATTTTGAGACAAAAAAAAAATTCATGGCTACTAGATTTTCACATGTTTATATATAGATAAAAAGAAATATATTGATTTTCCAACAAATTAATTTACATTTTTGTCGATTGTTGCAAGAATTTGGAAGTGTGAGCAGTACTCGTAACACGGTAATCGGTATCATATTAGTATCAGTTGTACTAGTTGAAATATATTATTTTAGTTGTTAACTAATATCAAGTAATTTAAGTTATGTTTTTATCAAAAATTTTGATTTTTTACTATTTCGATATGTTTCGATCAATATTAGTTTGTATCGATGTGTATAGACTCATATCGATTGATACAAATTTTAAATATTTTAAATAATTTTTATTTTTTGTGTTAAAATTTTTAAAAAATTATATTTAAATTTAAAATATAATTATCAAGTAAAGTTATTGGACCTAATTAATATTTTTAATGTATATATGTAATTGAGATATATTAGCATATATATATATAATATATTATATTAAGAAATTAAATATACATACAAATCAATAAATTCAAAATAGGACTTTAATATTCTTTGACATTTGTACCAATATAAAAAAAGCGACATGATGCAATACAGACTACCATAACTTGTAACTCAAGCCGTCAAGTATGGATTATATTAGTCATGATCATTCTTATTGGGATTAGAGGTGTCCCTAAATCAGATTAAGTCGGGCTAAAACTCGATTCTAATTTTTTTCAAAATTGAGCCCATTTTCGACCCAACCTGCCCAAAAACTCATTTATTATTTAAAATTATTTATTTTTATTATTCAAATTGAATTTAAATTGAACCAAACCCAAACAGCCCATGGATAAATTTAAATGGCACCATCACAAGACCTTATTTAGCAGCACTCAAAGTCAGCTTAAATTTGGAATAAATGGACTTAAGAAATAGGCTCGGACTACAAAGTAGCCCATCATACCATGTCTATGAGCCATAATCTTCTGTTGGGCTCTACTTGTGTAGTGAGTCTAAGTTTATCTGTCAATTTTACTTGTGATTGGTATAAAAAAAATTATAGTAGTAAAATTAGATATTTAACGATATTATAACGTGAGATAAAAAGTAAGTTAATTGTATCGCACTATTCATCCAAACTCACTCTTAATTGATATTTTTAAGCTTCTAGCCTAAGCTTAGCTTTTAGGTTGAGTTATCACTATTCTCTTAGGCTCCATGAAAGTTTACTTTCTTTCTTTCCTTTTTTTAATAATAAAGTTCTTTTCACCCCACGTAAGGATCTTAGTATTATATGTCCAAATTGATATTAAAAAAATTATATGTGCAATTTGAACTGAATAAAATAATACAATTTAGGTACCAAAAAAAATAAAAATTTGAAGGAAAATGTAAAAAAAAAGTAAAATATATGTTTTCGATTTAATAAATAATAAAAATGATGTCGATCAAGTCACGTGAATTAGTGAAATGTTAACATTTTCTTAATTTTATTAACGTTGTATACACGTGAATGACACGTCAGTACTTAATTAATTTTTAAAATTTAAAAATGTAAAAATATATATTTTTAAAAAAATTAAAAAGTATTGATAATATTATAAAAATTATAAACAAAATTATTTTTTTAATTTTAAAAAATTAGGTGCGTCATTCACGTGATAATCCACATTTATGCCACGTTAGCAAAGTTACCAATCATTAATTTTTCTATTCATTTTGAGTTGATTTAACAAAAAAATGTAAATTTAAACGTTAAAAGAGATAAAAAATTAAATGAAGAGTTAAAATAATATTTTTTTGTAAAGTTAGAGGACTAAATAAATTATTATGACTTTAAATATTTTTAGAATTACGTTTTTTAATAATATTTTCTTTTAATAGGTAAAAAACTAAATAAAATTATCATTATTACTATAATAACAACATTTTAAAAATTTACTTTCCAAAAACATTTTATAAAATATTAAATACCAATTTAGGTAATAAAATTAGACTAAATTAGTTATATATGTTTATTTTTTGCTTTAATTGCTTAAATAAAGTGTTTTTTTGTGAGATTTAAGGAATCGATTTTGGAGAGAGAGTATGAAAGCGCGTTCAATTGGACGTGTTTTTTGCACAGTTATCAAGAAAACTAATTTAGTTGGACGAGTTTTTGCTAACATGTCAAGGAAAGCACATCCAGCTGGACGTATTTTTTTTAAAATTTTCAGAAAACGCTTTCAGCTAGACACGCTTTCACACTCTTTCTTCAAAATCAATCCATTTTTCTAAATATTAAAAAAATAACTTTGATCAATTAAAAAATATATATACACAATTTAACAACAAAATTAAAACTCTCCGACTTTTAAAAGCTACCAGGTAGCAGTCAAGTACCAACACCCCTTATATTTTATATATTAATCTAACCCATATTTTGCAATTCTTCAAGTTTCTAGAAATTTATAAATTTCAAAATTATAAATTAATTTTCTTTGGTTAAAATAAAATAGAAGTAATTTTCTAATTATATGATTCTAGAAGAGTTTAAACTTATTTGTGCTTGTTAGACATGATTCTCTAGTAAGATGTGCACACGTTTTGGCGGTACAATGAAGAAATACTTCGTATCCAGATCTTCAGATACTAGTTTAGTTATACAATCCGTCACTTGATTTTGATCACTTGGAATATGTTGGAACTTCACTTGCCAACTCCGAGTGAGCATAGAATGGATGAGACGAACTTCAGCGTGATTATTATCAAGTGCATATCCATTGCTAAGAAGCTTCACCAAGGTTGCATGTCGCTCTCAATTTTCACTTCACGAAAACCTTTATCCCATGCAATCATCAAGCCTTCAAATAGTGCACGTGCTTCCGTTTGAAAAATATCCGATACACCAACCCGCATCCAAAACCCAAGGAAAATTTGATATAATTATACAAGTAAAATTTTAATTACGATTCAAATATATACTTAAAATTTTAATTTTGATTTAATCATATACATTTAAAAAAATAAACACATTAATTTATTTTTATATTAGATAAATATAATTATTTATATATGCAATATATAAATATTTTTTTTGGTAGATTACAATATTAAGACTAAATCCGAATAACAAACATAATTAACGTTACTTGAATCCAAACCATTCTTGAGGCTGTGAACATATTGACTATCAACCTAGGTTGTATTAATTATTTAGGAGTATTTGATTGGTTGTTTTTGAAATTTATCTCTTATTTAAAAATAGCAAACTTTTTTTCTTTAATCTAATAATAATAATAATATTCTGATCTTGTTTTTGTTGTTATTCCCGGCAATTTTGCTTATCCAAGATATTCGTAAATTGAACTATTCAATATTTGTGTCCATATTGTCATGTTTGGTTGGTTAATTTACCTTTGAAGAAAGCCAAACAGATTGCTCTTTGGATCTTTGATCTTGCCTTTTCTGGATAGATTTCGACAGGTATTGTTTATTTTGATCTGGATTTTCTTGTTTAGATCAAGGATTTTTTTTTATTTTTTTTATCGAGGTAAGCAATTAATTTCGGGAGTCCTTAGCTATTTATGATATTTATTTGGATTTGTTTCAAGTTTTGATGAATAATTTTGATCTGGGTTTCTGTCTTTCGAATCTCTAAAGTTGGTTTCAAATCTGTTCTATCACCCCGTTTCATTGTGTATTGTTGAACTTAGATTGATAAAAATCTGGGATTTTGTGGTTGAAACTTTACATTTTACCTCAAAGAGTCGGCTTTCCTTTGAACAATCTAAAACCCCAGTGGATTCAATAGAATAGTAGAACAATCTTGATTGGTCAAATATAGTTAAAAAGCCATGGATTTAGCTCAGGAAGAACCAGCTGGGGATGGGGGAATGGAGGAATTGGTTAGGGTTTCAACTGCTAATATTCCTAATGGGGAAAATCATCTTCAGAGAACACATTTTCCTGGTATGGTGAGAAAGAAAGCTTATATTTTTGATGGTCATGGAAATTATTATAACAAAGAATGGGATCTTGCTGAAGGTAGTGGCCAAGAGTTTTGTTGGTACCATGTGGAACTTCCAAAAGGGAAACAAAAGCTATCTCAATCTGCACAATACCTTATAGATGTTCTTTGTCCACCACTCAAGCTACAGGACATTCTCTCCCTTGTTAGTAATGGACCATTTTGTGGGCATGTTGATGGAGCGCTCGTCTTTCGGGTTAATTCACCTGGTCCTCCCTCTAGTAACTTTACATTTAGGTTAGCTGCAAGGGTTACTGAGAATTCGGTGATTACCATTTCGTTGGGACGTGTTCCTAGATTAGGTTTCTCACCTGTTGGACAATCTCTCCTCTCAGAGATTCCCAGTATTGAAAGTCCATCTTATCATAGAGGAGAGAGGAATGAAGGGAGTGGGATTGTTATTAGAGAACATGTTCTCGAGTTCTTATTGACTATGAATCACTCCGAGGAAGCTGATAATCCTGTTCCAAAGTCTGTCTCGAACCTTGTTGTTCACATCATCGATACGCACGTGGATCACCTACAGGATGTTGTTACTAAACTTGAGATGGAGCTGGATTCTGTGGAGCTTGAACTGGATAGAGGTAAATTTCATCCAAGACAGTTTTATGTTAATTTGGTTTATAGCTTTTTTAGTGCTATGGAATGAAATAGTTTTGGATTCCATATATGAAGTTCATATGAGTATAACTGGTTTAAAGGTGTTAATTAACACTGAATGAGCTTGTGAATATTTGAACTGAAAATGCAAGTGGCCTTGCTTTTATGAACTTTTAGGCCAGTATACTGTTCGAATACTTAGGATCAATACCGTTTATGTACATTTTCCTTCAAATCACTCGTCCAAGTTCTTGTAACCTCTTTGTCTCTTTGAGTAAAAATTACGACATCCAAAGCATTTCGTATAATTGCATTCGTAAGGATGCTTTTCCAATTACTGCATACTTTCTTTTTTAAAGTTGTATGTTTTATTCTGGCAATGAAGTTTTAGTTATTCTGCTTTAACCTCAGGTGGATTTGCTTTAAAGAAAGAGATGCTAGATGATAGAAGGTTCCCCAAAATGCATCTAAATTTGCAACGTCTCCTGCAGGTAATTTCTCTTTCCAACTTGGCTTTTAAATGGCCAAGAGAGCGGAAAACAAGCAAGTTGCCTGATGGATGGTTAATTCATACCTTAGACATTTCCTTTGAGGAATTATTTTAACTAAAAACCTCTATTGAGGAGCAATATAAAAACCAGAAAGGAACCAGAATGTTGTTAGGCAGGACTCAATGAGGTCCCTTTAGCATGTCGTAGCTATTAGAGTCTAGAGATTTCACATTTGAAGGTTATTAAAAATCTGGTGATAGCTTGTGTTTGCACTGTATTTTTGCTGATTCATCCCTGGGGATGTGATTTGGTTGAAACTCCAACTTATTTTAAAGTTACGAGAATTAAACCCTCTTTGCTTTTATGTATTCTCCGAAATGCAGGTGATTGCCCATGGGGAGCAAGTATTTCCTCGAGTGAAGGAAAAATGTTCTTCTAAACATTGGTTTGCAAGCGAAGAGATCGGCTCCCTCGAAGAGCTTATTGGTCGCTTGAGGAGGCTGAAAGAGAATGTAGGGTTTCTAGCAAATCGTGTCACTGCAATTCAGGCCAGTTTGGATAGCTGGCAGTCTGAGCAAATTAACAGAAAACTCTATTATCTCTCTTTCCTTTCTATTATATTCCTTCCTTTATCTGTCATCACCGGAGGTACCGCTTCGATATACCACATTATATAAGCTCTTATTTATTGATGTATCTTAGGTAAGCATCATGGAACACTTTGCTTTTTTGTTTATTTCAGTGTTTGGAATGAATGTGGGTGGAGTTCCATGGACCGTGCAAAAGGATCCTGCAGTAAAAGATGGTTTCCGCAATGTCATGGGGCTTTGCCTTGCGATGTTGCTTCTGGTGTTGCTATGCTTCATTTTCCCTGCCCTTTATTCCCGATTGACTGCCTTGCTTCGGAGGAGGTCTTTGAAAAGAACTTGGTCACATAACCGGAGATCATTCCTCAAGAGAACCATCGGACTTCAAGAAAGAGGCGGTTACCTCAGGATTTGACAGAGTTAAAAGAAATCCGTTTCCTGGGTATTTCTGTTTGCTGCTTCATCAATCACATATGCAAAGCTATACTGTTGGATGCACAAATATGATTTTTAGTAGCATCATCTTGGCAGTTTTAAAAATAGGAATACTATGTTTATCACATCCTCTTATTTAGGCTAGATGTGACAAAGGCGCTTTGTTAGAGGTAGTCCTATTCTTTCCTCTGTTTTGTTGTATGTTGTATCATTTTTCCTTGTAAAGGTTCAACTGTGCAGGTGGTTCCATTAAAGTTTGACAGTGGAAACAAACATATTTTGAGTGTTTATTGCAATCTTGGTTTCCATGTAATTTCAACTCACCGACTCTAACCTGTTTGAGTTCTTGTTTATACATTTGATGCTTTTTCGATTACGCTGTTGTTTGCTTTCAAGTCTCAGCTTTAGCTTTAGCTTTTTCGAATATGCTGTTGTTCAGTTTATTATGCTCTGCAAACAGGAATTTGTTTGAATTTTTTAATGTACTAATAGTAACTGCTTGTGAAAGTAAGTGTTGAAAATAAGGTGAAATCATGGTGGAAGTTACAAGGTTTTGTAGGCTTTAGGATCGAGTCTCATCGGTGATTTACGCTAACACCTACGGCATGCTGCCTAAAACGGGATAACTTGAGATATAGGGGGTGCTATTGGGGACAAGATTACGAGGTTTATGGCTTGAAATGGATAATAATTTACAGATTTGTGTCCATAAGACCTCATTTTTTGAGCTTTAATTTGCTAACTTTTCTTACATTTGAGTCTGAATATTTTTTATTTATTTTGAACTTGACAATGGTTTTTATATTGGGTTTAGGGTTTAGGGGTTTAATTTTTTTAGTTTTTATTTTTGAAAATATTTGCTGTGATTAGTGAAACAATACCTAAGACTGGACTTTTGGGCTGCCCGAAACACTCCGAAAACAGCAATAATAATTAGAAATTAAACCCAGCCCAGTTTTTTAGACTGCTTCATCAAGCATAGAAAAATGAATTCTAAAAAAATCTAAAAGCCAAATGTATCTGAGAAAACAAATTTCAGGGAAAAAAAAAAACTTTCATTTCCTAGACTGCTTCAGAACTTTGCTTCTACTTCCATTCTCAATTGTGGTTTTTCAATCCGGGACCTTTATCCATCGTGATCATATTGGGATCGTATTCGTTTTTAGATACTCGTGTCGTGATCGTATCCAACCTTTTTTTTGACGTATTTTGGCATGTCCCATACATATTCGATCATGTCCAACGAGTGTTTTTGTTGGACACACGTATGACACCGGTATGAGGAGGGATGAACCGTGTCCGTGCTTTTTAGTTGTACTAGGTGAATTAGTTGTATTAGATTACATTTTGTAAATTAATTTTTATACATTAAATCAAAGAATAAATCAATTATTTATATTAAAATTTTCACTTTTACTTCTATATCTAAAAGAAAATAGAATCAAAACATTGACATAACAATATGATTTTTCGTAAGGTCCCATTTAAACACAGAATCTTGAAGATGACATTATCGAGACGGACAACCACAAACCTTAAACATAAACCAATGAAAAATATAAAAAAAAATCAAAATATTTACAGTAATAGTATAAATTTTCACAAGATGCCATTATTTTTCCCATTCTGTTCCACATTGTAAAATCGAAAGTGTCATTGAGAATATCTAAGCTTCACATATTACAATACACAGAATACATAAATGGTTTGCCAATTCCCATCAGCAAAATATAAATACATGTGATGAAATTATAGTGTTGTCAAAGCTTTAGATAAACAGTAGATGATGTAAGATCCCTAGTCCACAATTATCACAGACGGGTCGCAGCAGCAATCATCCAAGAGACAGCAACAACATAAAGCTGCAAGACTGCAACACAAGATTAAACAAATTAAGCTAGCTAGCTGATTAACAATATTAGATCGTGCAGGATCTATAAGAAAAAAAAAAGTTTTATGTATATTTATACATACAATCCCTCAAGAAAACCTGGTTCTCTCCTGGGTGGCGGTGGTGGGGCTTCATAGTAGTGAGGAGGTGCCATTACTGGTGGCGGTGGCCCTTGATTATAAGTATAACCACCTGCACCATAGTTTAAATACACAGGTAAAAGCTAGCTAAAATCAAGAGCACAATCGATAATTATAGTATGAATTAAGAAAGTCGAGATATGCATGCATGCACCTGGAGGAGGATATGGGTGGCCGTACTTGTAATCACTCATATTGCCAAACGAAAACCACTGATTAATGGAGGATGATATGAAATCGTAGGTTTGGGGTTTAAGGGCAGGCAGGGTTTTATACAAGGCGAAAAGAGATGAGAACTTGGCGAGAGGGCTGGCTGGATAAGAGAATATATGGTGTCGGAAAGGAAATGAAAAGAAAAGGTCCCTATAACAAGCTGCAAAAGCAAAGTAAAGAATACAATGTCTGTGGGTGTATTATTCTTATTCTTTTATTATTAGATGTATCGTTTGAATATTATCGTTGTCTTAAACATAATGTTGGTAATATATACATATATTCATATTATACATTTATATGTTTATGTGCAAGTATAAATAGTGGATTGAGACGCAAAATGTGAAAATATATTTAGAAATTATTTTAGGGATCATTTTCACGACATCATTTATAATTTTTTTTAATTAGTTAATGATATTTTTTCATGTTATTGATACCTAATTTTGGTATTTTTTTTATATCAAATTTAGAATTTTGAACCCTCAAGTTCAAGTTTAAAGTTTGAGGAATTCAGAGTTCAATGTTCGAAGTTCAGGGTCTAAATTTTTGGGTTCGAGTTTAAGGTTCTAATTCGAAAAGAATTACCAAAATAATATGTTGATGACATTAAAAAATTACTGAAATATCATTGAATTATTAAATTAATGAATCGTGACTGATGTGGTGAGAAGGTTCCATAACATAATTTATCTATAAATTTTCACTTTGTCTCTGGGCAATCCTTATCTCTACCCTTATAAAGAAATTAATACAAGCAATAAGAATAGTGGGAATGAAAGGGCTGGGTATAAAAGCAGTTGAATGCTTTCAACTTTGCACTTTATTTCCATTTCGAAGGTTCGTGAAAGGGAATTTTCGAATATTTGTTCAAATTCGGGCATTTCCTATCTCTGCTAAACCAATATTCTTTACACACTGTATACGAATTTTCTATTTGGTTGTACAAAAACAATAGTTTTAGGGTTTTAGGGGTAAAAGTGTTAGCAAAACCAAAAAATGTTTTTTGGTCGAAAATTAAATTTTAATTTTTATAATAGTAAAAATATAATTAATAATCTATATATTTATAATTTTAAAAGATTAAATCAAATTTTTTTATTTTTAGGAAAGGTCAAAGTATCATTTATTTTTACTAATTTAAAATTTAAAAATTTTAAAGAGTGTAAATGAAAAATTTTACATTTTAGAGGCGGTCGGGCCCTGGCAACCCCCTAATTTTGCCCATGAGTATTATGAAGGTTTCTTTATTAGGAATTATATTGTATTTTATATTTTATTTAAAATGAGTAAATTAATCTTTTTATGTTAGATTAAAATGTAAATTGATTTTTTTTGTTAAAACTTTATTCATTTCTACTGTTAAAAACTTGTGTGACTAGCATAATAACGAGACAGTTACATATACCGTGCTATGTGTACCTCATTCTTATGTATATGATCCAGTTTTTAATAGTAGAAATAAATGAAAATTTTAACAAAGGGATAAGTTTGCTTTTTAATTTATTGTACATGAACTAATTTATCTTCTTTGAGTAGAGGGAGCAAAATGTAATCTGACTTCTTAATACAAGAATATTTATGATACTTTTACTTAGTTTTAGTTGAATAATAAAAGGATATTAAAAAGTTGGAATAATTTTTTATAAATTTTAAAATCATTTATGAATTTTAATGATGTTATACATGGGTTTAAGTTGTAAATATAATTTTTTAAATTTACTTTTAATTCAATTTTTAAAAATTACTAATATCAATATTCGCCTACTTAAATAATTATATTTTTATTTTAAATTAACCAATTTTATTTATTTTTAGTGTATACAATTAAATCAAAGTTTAAATGTTTAATATGTAAAGTGATAATTGACCCGGGTGATAAATTTTTCTTAAAACAATCAAAGTTTTATAAATAAAATTAGGATTAAATTGATAAAAATATCAAATTGGTAGAATGCATAAGTTTTAATGGTTAAGTTTGTTATTATAACAGTTATATCACTGTCTCAATTGGGACATATGGCAACACGAGAGCTAATTAAAAAGATCCACAAATAACCCTCCATCTTATATCGTTTGGATGGTTTCTCAGTGGCCAACCACTTGTGTGCTTCGTACCATCCATAAGATGGACCATTCATCCTTAACCACCCGATTAGACCTTTTATTAGGCTCCTCTATTAACGGGCACATTCTCCTTAAAAGGAGACCACCCAAAACACAATATAGCAGGGAGGCCTCTCCTTCCATCTTCTATCTCTACAAATCCTAGTAGACTTAAGTCTCCATTCTTTCACTTTCCCGACTCTCAATCCCTATTTGGGTGAACCGATCTTTCTTAAAATCATTTCTTCTTTCTCTTTCTTCACTCTCCTCTCCCTTGAAAAAGCCTAAACAGTAAAATTACACCCTTTTACCGTACACGAGCGAAATTCTCTCAATTATGCTCTAGTGTTATTGCTGACTTTATTGGATTTTTTTCCCTATTCCTTTATTTCTTTATTCATATTCCTTTCTTTAAACAAATTAGATTATATGAAAGTAATATTTTTATGTAAAAATATATTTATAAAAAAATTATTGAATAAATTATAAGTGGAGTAGTGAAGGTTTTTCTTAAAAAATCACAATATCAATATAATAATTATTTTTTAAATTTTTTTTAATTTTTAAAAATAAATTGATATCTAATTAAATCGCAATACAATAAAATTTTATAAATAAATTGTCATTAGAATATGCTCGACATGCCACTAGTGATTGACAATTAAGCTCATTATTTGAGAGAGAATATAGCATTAGTCTATTATTTCCTTAAATCCTTTAGCATATATTCTTTTTCAATCAATAATTAATAAATGTTAGAATTATATATATTCAAACTTTAAAAACAACATTATTAAAAATGACAATCATGAATCTCGAATATAAATCATAAAAAACACTAAATAATAAAATTAATGGCCATTCTAATAAAAAAAAAACACTCATATAATAAAAGTAATAAATATCAAGAAGTATTAATACTTATTTTATATATATTGTAAGGTCTTGAACTTCTAGGTATTTGGCTTATTTATTTTGATGACATGTCAGCGTCGGTTTTTTTAAATAAATAATATCAAAAATTTAATTACAAAAATAATATAAAAATTAAATTAATTATGAAAATAGACATTTATTATAATGTTCCGTTGGTGCCACTTGACATATTGGTGGTACCATATTGAAATGTGATAAATTAAAATATTTAGGGACTTAATATGTAAAATTTTCATTTAGATGGATGCTGAAAAAAGTTTTAAGGAAGTGTTGCTTGATTGTGTGGCGGCACCAAATCTTAAATATGGTTAATTTTTTTACAAACACTCTTTGTTTATTATTTTCTTTTATTCCTCTTCAACATAAAAAATAAAAAGATTTCTTATCAATTAGTCAAAAAAAAATTATACCAAAAAGTATTTTTGTAAAAAAGTCGATTTCAACCAGAAATAAATTTCATTTATTTTTTGAAAAATAATCTTTTTTTCAAATCATGTCTAACATAATAGTTAACAATATATATATTGCTCATATTATATCTAAAAACTATAAATTTAACTGATAATTATAATTCATACGTAATAATATTTTTCATTTGCTCACAACTTCTAAACCATTTTTACTTTTTTAATTAAATATCTCTACTCACTTGGTCTATTTTTATTTATTTATTTATTTTATGGATGGGAGATAATAAGGGACTCAATTATTTTTTTTAACAATTTTGAATTTTTTTAGAAATTTTGCTTAGTTGTTTACTTTTTAAATATATATATAGATATATGTTTGCAAACATGTAACATTTTTAAATTTAAAATATTAAAAGTATCTTTTAAAGAATTGAAAATGAAATAACACTTTATCAATCATATTAAAACTAAATTGTTTCAAAATAAATTTTTTATACATTTTTAAAAGATTTTAAATCTTAAACAGCTTTATATTTAACACTCAAAAACTCAAAAATATTTTTAAATACAATTTAAATTAATTTATTAAAATTTTTCTTCATTTTATGAAATGATACGTGCCCAAACAAGGAACAGAAATTTAATTAATCAAAATAGTCATACGGAATTCGGGCCAGGCCCAACCCAATTTCCCGATTGTTGTTTTTTTTTTTCTTTATGAAGAATTATTGTTTTTTCATATGCATTTTGAAGAAGGGTAAAATTACACTTAATATAATAAACTATTAGTAAATTTACGTTTTGATCATTTAACTTTCAAAAGTTACAAAATAATCACTAAACGAGTTAGAAATTTTTATTTAAATCAGTGAACTATTCGAAAATTTTTATTTCAGTCACAAGGTTATTAAGTTCTTTTTTATAAGTTCGGCTAGTGAGCTCTAATCAATGATTTGACGATCAATATGGTGGATTAGTATCCATGACAAGTAGAAGAACATGCATCAAATCTAGATCGATCTAATGATTGGTGTCAAAGATCGAAGAATGAAGTTGTTCGAATTTTTATTTACAAATTTATGACGTTTAAAATTATTTTGTAAAAAAAAAAAAAACTAAACTATAAAAGAGAGAAATTAAAAAAGCTTTTAATTTATGCAGACGGTACGAACAGAAAATCATATAATAGCGATTTTAACTATCTAATAACATAAAAAATCAAATAATTAATTAGATCTTCCACGCAATGAGGTCATCTATTTGTTATTTTATTTTTGGTCCAAATTTATCAGTTTAATATATTCTTTATCTAGTTTCGGAAAGTGATATATTAAAAGACATTAAATTTTCTTTTAGATAAGGTTAAATGATTGATTGGGGATACAAGTTAACAAAGACATAAAAAGTCTTATTAACATATTTTTATTTTAATAAATGACATATTATTAGTTTTACATTTGACATTTACTCTCCAATCAAGTGGTTTGAAGTGATTTTATCAACATCGATGTATCGGATTTAAGCATGATATTAATATAATTTATATTTATTTAAGTTTGGCTCGGCTCTAAATATGAGCATAAAATTTTATCTAAACAGTCCATATTTGTAAAAGGATAACACAAGTCCATATTTGTAAAAGGATAACACAAATCCATTTTAGGCTACCATATTTTTTTTTACTTTTTTAAAAAAATTTAAAAAATATTTATATTATAATATTATAATATTTAATAATATTATATATTTTTTATGTAGTCATCCTAACATTATTTTAATGTTCACATTAGGGTAGTATTATATATTTAGTATATGTTTATTATTTTTTAAATGACATAATATAAAATATTATAAATTTAAAAATGGGTCGGGTTAGGTTAGCCCTTGAATGTTAAAGTTTGAGATTGGTCCATATTTTAAATGGTCTTAATATTTTGTCCAAGCTCATTTTTCAAGCCAAATGTTCTTGTTCAAATCCTCCCAAATTTCGATCGAGACTAAGACCTGAACAGGTAACTCGACCCAAGAATAGGTCTAAGATTGAGTTATTGTCCACATTTAAAGTTTGGCTTTGTATTTGCATGAATAAAAATATTAGATTCGAAAAAAGAAGTTTTGAAAAAAAATTAGGTATGTTTAAAAGTTAAAATTATATTATAAACATTAAAACACTATAAATTAATTTATTTTAACTTTTTAAGGTTTTAAAACAAGTTTATGTTAATCACTTATAAATATGATTAGATTCGGATAAAATTTAAGGTTCATATTTTGGAGAAATGAGAAAAGATGTGAGGAAGATATTGATTTAATCAATATATATATTAGAAATAGGAATTTTATTTAATATAAATTTGAAGTTTTGGAAAATTTTATATTTTCATTTTTTTAAATTATTTAAAATGATTTTTTAAATGATTTTTTTTAACTGTAAAGAGTTCTAATTTTTCACTTTTTTATGTTTTTTATTGAAAATATAAAAAAAGAAACTCCTTTTTTGTAATAGTTTATATATTTTTAAAGAGTATGGATAATGTTGATAAAAAAAAGTAATTGTTGATGGCTAAAAGAGTTATATATATATATATATTTTATAATAGCCACTTCAATAATTCTAATGGTAAAATTGATTGAGGGATCAAGATTTTTAAATAAAAAATATAGAGATTAAATTTTTAATTGTAGAAGAATATAAGGATTTTTAGTATATTTAAACTTATTTGTAAATATAGAAGAGTTAAGTTTATTATTAGATCAATAAAAAAAGACACCTTATGTGTCCATTATGTACACAATGAAAGAATAATTAAAAATGGGTAAATTATAAAAATGGTCATTTTTGTTTGCCTCAGGTTACATTTTAGTCACTTATGTTTGAAATATTATGTTTTAGTCACTTATGTTATTATTTTGTTACGAAGTGATCACTTTGCCGTTAAATTCCGTTATCTCCCTAACGGTAATCCTACGTGGCAGTCCAACTAGATTTTAAGTGTCAATTTGGATTTCCAAATGGGATGAGAATAGATTTTTAATTAAATAAATTTAATTAATTAAATTTTTTAAATCTAAATCTTAGCTGAAAAAACCCTAAATCCATTTTCACATACTTGTCTTCTTCATCTTCATCTTCTTCCCTTTTGATTCCAACATCTTTAATTACAAATCTATCTCAAAACTTGAATTTTTAAAACCCATTAACCCAAAGAAACTTAACGGAAAGAAGATATTGGAATCAAAAATATTGAATCTTTGAATTTTTGGGTTAATGGATTTTAAAGATTCAAGCTTTAAGACTTATTTGTAACTAAAGATATTGGGATCAAAAGGGAAAAGACAAAGATGAAGATGAGAAGTGTGTGGAAATGAGTCTAGGGTTTTTTTCGTTAAGATTTAGGGTTTAAAAATTTTAATTAATTAAATTTATTTAATTAAAGATTTATTCTCATTCTATTTGGAAATCCAAGTTGGCACTTAAAATCTAGTTGGACTGCCATGTAGGATTACCGTTAGGGAGATAACGGAACTTAACGGCATAGTGATCACTTCGTAACAAAATACTAACATAAGTGACTAAAACGTAACATTTCAAACATAAGTGACTAAAATATAACTTGAGGCAAACAAAAGTGACTATTTTTATAATTTAAGCTTAAAAAAAATTTAATTTTTTTTTTGGGGATAAGTAAGTTATATTATCCAAGAAACAGAAAAAAAAAAAACTACTATATCCAACAATCCACAACAATCAAACTGTAACTGTATAGTAAGAATCTATACAAAATCGAAGAAACACAATAGATTACAACAAGCAAAACCAGTAGCCTATCTTATACATTCATCAAACTCCATTGAAAACATAATTAGTTATTGACAAGGTCTGAATCAGAGAGACATCTACCCCTAAGACGAAAATGCATATATTTAACATTCTTTAACAAAACTTCAACAGAATGAGAAGAATTCCTAAATAAAGTACACAACTGCATTTCACGTCAGCTTGAGTAGGCATACAAGAAACGACTTACCCTTCAAACAAGAAATTGCTCAGTTAAATTCTTGAAGCCATGTACTAACAGATCTCTTGATACCACACAAACCCAAGACAAATTACCACAAGCCTCAAGAGTAAGAGTAGGCACACTAAAAAAAAAATAAAATCTATTTTAAAAATCTTTAGTAATATAATAAAAAAATTATAATTAAGTCACTAAAATATAAGGGATGAGATAAATTTTATTGTTTTGCCCTACATTACATATGTTAAATGTAATTGTACTAGTACTTATCCATTCTTTTTCATGCTTTTTCAGATATTGATAGACTTTTTCATGCTTTTCTTCATTAAATATCCAACACACAACACTTTTGATGGTGCCATTTTCTTTTGTGTGTTCATTTTGAGTACTTTTTGTTTGTGAATTATAAACGAAAAGTAAAAATTTTAATAATAACGTGGTTAACACGATTTGAACTCAAATCACATTTAAATCAAAAAATATTTTAATCATCAAGTTAATACACAAGATTTTCATTATGAGTGCTTATCCACTAATTGTTAATAAATATTATATTAACAAATCGACAGATAATTCATAAATTATGTTTGAAATATTTATGTTTCGGGTGTGAATTGAAATGTTGGGATAGGGACACGGTTAGAAATAGACAAAGGACAATTATATACCAACTAATATTGAATTATCAACAAAGAAGTAGTCGTCCTCAATAGTTTTTTGGAAGTTTGCTTGTCAAAAAGGCAATGGCTAATGCTATTATAGCTTTAGATTTTCTTTTTTCTTTTTTCCAACTTGATTAAAAATCTCATGTAGGCCCCTGTTTTTGAGAAACATACAAAAAAATATATAATTAAAATTTCAATCAGTCAAAAATAAAAAATAAAACCAATTCCTTATATGCTTTGTCTCAAAATCACTAACATAAATAATGGAGGTTTTCTTCACTTACCCGCAACTTCTTTGTACAAGTCACCTGGAGAGCACTCAGATATTTATTTAATATAAAGATTTTAATTTCATAGCGAGGATTAGGGTTTTTAGTTTTTTCTTTTTAAGTCGTATAGGTTTTGATTATATATATTAATATAATATTTATTTTATTTTTAATTCATAAATAAAAAGATAATGTGCTTAAATTCGTATCTTCCTGCATTGACAATAAATATCTATGTCAAGTGATAGAGAGTAAGATATTTTTAAAATAATTAATTAATTCTCCTCGAATTGATTTTTTTTATTCAAATAAACACTAAGATATTAAAAATGTATATAAAAAATGATTTTTCTAATTAACAAATTTGAGAAAGGGACTCTAAGGTTGAAACTTCAATGTTCAACCCTGCCTTCTTTTTCTTTGACAGCTTACTTGCCATTGATGAAAAGAAAATGCAGTGATGATTTAAATCATTCGAATCTAACTCATCTCTTATATATTTATACCAAAACTTATTTCATGGATCATAGAACTTTAATTGTTGTGTGTGAATTAGTGAAGTATGATTTAATTGTAAATGTAAAAAGAAATATTAAAATAAAAAATATTTTCGAAATTTTCATTTAATTTAATTTATGGGTTGTTTTATAAACACTGTTTTTAGAATTAAAATGATGATGGTATCAATTTCGAATGAAAGAATGGGTTGATTGAGTCATGAATTATGGTATCAATTTCGAATGAAAGAATGGGTTGATTGAGTCATGAATTGAACTAAAAGAGTAGTGAAAACAACAAATGAATCGGTTTTTAAATTTCTATTTTTTATAAATTTTAAATAATTTATTTAATTAAACCGAATAAATTTAACCATGAAACAAAAGCAGACAATAGCAAAAGTTAAAAATATTCCTTAACCAGAAAAAAAAAGAGTCAATCAACGTTGACGGTCGCCATTGAAAGGCAGAAGAAAGAAAAAAGCGGAAAAAAGGAAGTTCCATACTTTCCTCAAGCATCGATTCGCCAATCACCATGAACGAAGGGTGTTCAAAATTACTGTGGAACAGTGAGTATAAGAAAGAATAGAACAACACCAATTTCCAGCTGCTTAGACTCTGAATTGATAAAATTTGGAAAAAGAACAGAAAATGGTTAAAATCAAAGCAACAGCAAAACAATATTCACAAATTCATAATCTAGAATAGCATAAAAAAACACAGTGATTTAAGTGGAAATAACTTAAATTATGCTAAAAGATATATAGCAACAGGTATTGTAATACCAATTGAAACTAATGAAATATATTTCCAAATTCTGTGATGATCAATCAAACTGAACCTTGTGAACCTTTATTTCCCACTTTAATCTCGCCGCCAGCGCCGGCGCTGCCTCTCATTTCACCGCTAACCGCCACGCCAACGCCTTGATACTGAGGCGGCATCATGATACCCCCTGGGGCAGTATAATAAACTTGCCTGTCGTACGCTGCCATGTGTGCGTATGTAGTATCTGGTACTCCTCCGCTTTGCGGCCTCACCATTTGCTGCGTCATGCCGGATATTGGCGGGTGTTGAGTCGGTGGAGGTTGTGCCACCATGTTGTAAACGGGTTGCTCCCGGTAGACTTCGGGTGGCATTCTCTGTACGTTGGTGTAGTAGCCTTGACCGGCTTGTCCGGTTACCGGTCGAACCATTTGTGGCGTTGCTGGTGCAGAAGCTGGAGGTGGAACTTGTGGAGGCGCGTGGTAGACGCTGGCCGGGGCATGTCCTTGTGCTTGGATCATGTAGACTGGATGTTCAGAGTGCGGAGGTGGGCCGGGGTTTGTAGTTACGGTTGCAGGGAAACCTCCGGCAGAAATTGGCCTATCCGACCAGAATCCAGCTGTAGCTGGCACATGTTGTTGGAAAGTTACTGGTATGTTCACCGGCGGCGCTTTTTCAGGCATCTTCTGTGCGTAGTATTCCCCTGTATAAGCCATGGAAGCAGCGTCTTCAGTCTTCTTTCGATACATAGCGAGCTGTTCTTGATCCCGAATTTGAAGCCTCTGCAATTCCTGTAACTGTCTCTGAATTTCAACGGGATTCAAAACATGATCCGTCCCCAAGACTTCCGGCATCGGAGGCGGAGGCGGGTTCACCGGTTCCACCACGGGGTCACGGATTTTCACCGGCGGAGGTTGAGGCATCCCCTTTTCAATCCCAAACAAGAAATCCACATTGTTTGGTGGAATCACAACTCCAGCAGGAGTCGTGCCGGAATTTAATGCCTCTACGAACCCTTCCCGCTCCGATTTCACCCCTTCGGAACCGAAATTTCCTGAGTCAGTCGCCGAAAATATGAAAAGCCGCATCCTTGCTGGCTTAGCCGAGGCTCGATAAAGCCGATCATACTCATGCATCATGTGCTCGAGATCATCATCATTAGTGACAGAAATAAGGGCGTCAAGTTCTTCACCGGGGAGCTGGTACTTGAACGAAACCTCAGCGTCGCCACCGACGCAAAGAGCTGAGAGCTTGGAGATCATGGAGGAGAATTTGATAGTGCGTTCAACAGCTAGGATCTTGGTCTCTCCACCGATGTAAGACAGCTGATTGTCATGAGGGCGAGGGTGGATCTTACCTCCATAGCTGCACATAAACTTGGCCTTGTAATTTTGAGCATGTTGCGGTTGGTCCTCCCACGGCGGCGGATTTTCGAAGTCGATTTCTCGGGACCGTGGCGAAGAGTGGCCGGAGTCCGGGTATGAGTTATAAGAGTAATTCTCCATTAATAAAATAAAGTAAAAGAGCGCTTACTGAGAAGAAGAGTGAGTAAGGTTTACACTTCACAGAGAATCCATGAAGACAAGAGGCTAATCTATAATCCACTGGCGTATGTTGGGGGGTTATTTGGAGGGGAAAAGAGGGGAGAGGGCATATGATGACCGACAAGCGTATGGAAGTTGTGTGCTGCGACAAATGGGCGTGGATGTTCAAGGGTTTATCCGGGACAGGTGGCATGCATTGAGAATGATAGGATGAAGCGGAGAGTGCTTAGTGGGGTCAGCAAGACTTTGAGGGAGTGTCGGTGGGGCCCAGCAATTTCATTGACTGAGCGATGCACTGAACAATCAACGCGCTCTTTCTCTCATTTCACTTTGGTCATGGTGCTAACTGTAACCATGATGCTGCACGTGGCATGTGGGTCCCAAATCTTTGTCCTGGGCGATAGGACACGTGTCCAACTTCTACAATTCTCCAATTCTCACTTGCATATATTGCAATAAATAAAATAAAATAAACTACTCTTTTTTGTTTTTTTGTGCAAAGTATGAAAAGTTATATATTGCATATAATTTGCTAAAAGATAACGTACCGGACTGTGCTTTTCATGTTATTGTGTAAGGGGAAAGTCAAAAAAAAAAAAAAAATGAGAAATTAAATTGTAATTTTTTAATAGTAAAAATATAATTTGTAGAAGATTAAATTAAAATTTTATTATTTTTAAAAAGTTTAAAATATAATTTTATTTTTATTAATTTAAATTTTTAAAAATTTTAAAAATTTAAATAAAATTTTTTTTATTTTAAAAATATCAAAACCCCTGTAACTCCCCTAAATTCACCTCTATTATTGTGTATTGTTAGAGTGTCAACTATTCCTAACTCATTATTTGATTAAGGTTAAATCGATTTTCTATTTTTTAATAATCAAATAGTACAATTTGCTTGTATAGGTTCGTATTTCATGAGTTCATATCAAAATACAAGTGAACTCATACTCAAGAGACACTTGTTGATCCTAAAATAGGATATGTATTAACTTGTATAAAAATTTATCTAATATTTCACATTCAAGAACCATGCTTTATAAATAAAAAAATTGAACTGCATGAAAAGGAGACTCAAGAAAATATATTAAAAATTACTTAGATGATTTGATATTTTATATATATAGATATAAGCAACATTTTGTTTCCAAAGATGATATCAAGATCACGAAATCCAGACGTCTCACTTCATCGTGTCGGTTCCGTTACAAAATTGTCAAAAGCATTTATCCTTACACCCACTTCAATTACTGCCACTTCAATTTTCAACGCCATTAATGGGGTTCCATTCATGCACCCATCCCCTTCATTCTCACCTAATAATTGGGAGTCTTTTGGTTATGGGGTTTGACTTATTTAAAACATCTGTTCCATCATTGGAACAACATATTTAAAATATAAAAACATTACTGCAAAAAGCTTCAAATGAGACTAACCAAATGTTCTTGACAAATTTCTACTGCAATCATTGGTGCATGGTTCAGACATGAAATTGCGGCGATACCTATGTTACTGAGATTCAAAAGAAGCGTGTTCGGATATACTCAAAATTCTGAAGGTTCTTCTATATATGTAAATGATTATACCTTTATATCTATGTCCGGAACCATCAGCAGCTGTTTGCAATTTCCTACAAAATAAAGTGACCATTGTCAATGAAACTAAAATTTATGATTCTACATTGAATTAAGTATGTTCAACAAATTAAAATGGAACTTCACTGATATGAATCTTTTACCAAATTGGATTCTGATTAATAGCTTTAATGTCTAGTTGAAACAGTTTATAGCTTTCAGACAACCTCTTCAATACAATAAAGCAACAGGAATGGAACAGTATCTCTCTTTCAATTGATGATAGATATCCCCGAGCCACATCGTTTTATATTTCTGCATCATTTAAAACTCCTCCCATGGAGCAAGACTGAAGCTTTGAAGAGCCTGAAACATAAAACCATTAGTGATTTCCAGCAGGAAGAACCAAAAGCAAACTAAGCTTACCAATGGCTAAAAGAACCAGGCTTTAGAGAGAAAAAGATGAGCAAGAAAGCATGATTAAAAAGTTTGATGAACATACTAGCAATAACTTTAGACCAAGAGATAAGATCGATATTTCCGGAGAGAGTTTGGAGAACTTCACAATCTGGCCCCATGAGATCTATTCACAAATGAACCATCCTGTAAGAACGATGTTAAAGTTCAAAGAGTTTCTTCCGATTTGTTAACTAACTAATCATTGTGGTGAGAAAACTCTGACAAACTTTCATCATTTCTTTGTAACCGCCAGTTAGATACCCCCATTCCGAATATAATTTGTCATTGCTACATAAAACTTAACCTACACAAAATCTTCAGCAAAGCTTTAAACAACCAACTTTTCTTCATCCCATTCAGGTACAGCAATGTCTTCCCTCATCATACCAACATAATCATTGGGCACACTAGCACCTGCCTGTGCAAACAGCTCCACCACAGCAGGCAACATACCATAGTACTTCTTCAACCCATTTACTAGTGGTTTCTCGCTTTGAGGATCTTGTACGTGCCAGACATACACAGGAGGCACTACATCATCAATCGTTGCCTCCTGCCATGCATGCTGCCCATCCCTCATCTGATGCTTGTAGGCTTGACAATTTCGAACCCTGTGACCTTTAGGTCCTACCTGTACTTCTGAACAGTATCCACAAGTTTGGACAGCATATGTTTCCATAAGTCTTGAGGCTCCTGAGCGCATTCTCTCCCATGCCTCCATCCCACGAACAGCAGTACCTGTACCAGATATCAAACAATTTTGATCAAGCCTAGCAGCCAAATAGAAAACTATAAGGTTATATCCACACCAAATTTGCAAATCCTATAACAGATCATATTTGAAACTACCTTGCTCCTGTTTTCATCCAAAATTTCAAGAATAATTATACAACGATTAACCGGAGAAGTTTTCCAAGAGATTCGAGTATATTTGACAATATGAAGCAGAACTATTCAGATAAATAAGAAATCAATCATAAGTTGAGAACCAAAAGTATCATAACTACAATAACTGACCTTGTAGATCACAAGGCTGCATGTCCACAGACTTGTTATCGTCACTTATCTTGTTTCTCTTCTGCCAAAACCCACATGCATAAATATCTTTGCCAGGTTCATCTTCTTTGGGGAATCTCTTCTCAAAGTCAATTACCCTACCAGAAATACTGTAAGCAGGAAAGACTCTTCTTCTAGTTGGATACTCAGGTAGATCAATGCCTGCTTGGACACACAATTCTAGAATAGCTGGAATCCGATCCACTTGAAGCCGTTCATTATGAGAGACAGCTCTCCCTAGCCTGTCATAGAGATGAAAAGATTCCACAAGAGGCAAGACGTGTTCAACGGCACCTCTTCTCCAACAATGCTCCTTGCTTGCTGCACTACCCATAACATTGCAGGTTCTGATCTTATGTGGTCGATGGCCAATGTGAACTTCACCACATACACTGCAGCATGAGAGAAAGACATAGAATAGAATCTTCGAATATCTATATGGCCAGAATGAAAATAACAAGCCTACATATTTAAGAAAGACATTTCTGGGTTTTATACGTTTAGCCCCCTTCTACAGTATGATAGTTCACTTTTGATATTTATAATCCACCTAGAACAAGCCATTGTCAGCATATACATATACATATACATATTTCTAGTCTGTTTTTACCTGCATGAATATATGGCAATACTCTGGGCAACCTTAGAAACACAAGTGAATAGTTGGATTCGGTCAGCGTTAACTTGATGAGCAACTGGGATCAAATCCTTAACCAAAAACCCATTTTGGGGTGGTTGTAGAGTCCTTTCACGCACTATCTGTCTTTCTTTCCTCTCTGCTCTACCAATACGTTTCAATTCATTAATATTTGTCACCCATGGTTTTCTCTCTGTTTTCTTAAGCTTCCTTGGAAACTCTGTGCAAGTCTGTCTAATAGTGTGGAACCCATGCCGATGCTTTAACTGGTTTCCAACAATTGAGTTCGTGGATGAATTTCGCAAAGCTAGTTCCCGCAGCTTCGTTATGATTCGAGTTTGTCTTGGCAACATAACTGTTAATAAGACTTTAGTTTTTTCTCTCTCTTTCATTTAGACATTTTCACAAACATTTTACAAGCATTGTAAAATAGAAATGCCAAATTCCCAACGTGTATATATGACAATAAGTACAAGAAAATCAATAAAATGGAACACCATGAAAAGACAGGGAGAGCTTAACCTTCAAACTTTTGCGAGTTAAAGTCACCGCCAATCTTTCAGAGAAGGAAATCTTGTCACATGAACAAACTGCTCAATTATCAGAGCAACCTGTGTGGGTAGAATGTTGGATGAGTATATATTAATATTACTAAAAAAAACTAAAAAACCCTCTCTCTTGAACTTAAATAGGGTCGAGTATCCGAACGAGTAAGAATAAAAAGAATTTTGAGAGTTGAGCAATCTTATTTTAGTAAAATTGTCGAGTTATTTATACTTAATATTATTTAACTAGTAAGGTTCATCGGTAAATATTTATTAAAATAATTTTTTTTAATTTTGATTTTGGATAATTTTATATTTTAGTTAAATTGAAAAATTTAATTTTTTTAATCGAATTTATTCGAATAAATCAATTAATTCGAACTATTTAATTTAAAATTTAAATTTTTTATCAAATTTTTTAAATCAAATCAAATTGTGCCTCTAATCTTAACTTTGATTTTGACCAAATTAATTCTTCCTATTTCAAAATGAAAATTATTCATAAGATTCGACTCATTAATTTATTTTATTTTTAGTAGGTAAAATAGTTTTTCATATCTATATATTTTGTCAATTTATTCTAAAACATTAATAAATTTAGCCTTGAAATTTATTAATCTCAACAAATTATCATGATTTTAAATATGTTGATATCAGATTAAATTTATTGAATATCTTAGAATAAGGACCAAAATGATAGATTTAAAAATGTTAAAGGTTCAATTTATTACTATACTAATCAAAAGTAGGATAAATTGACAAAAAGAGAGAGTAAAAGTTATGATTAATTCTTCTTAATTGATCACTTTCAAATTGACCGTGACTAAATTACTGAGGTATCTATTTGCTTAATATCAAAACTAAGAGGGAGCAGACAGGTATTTTTACAAAAAGTTTGACAGGGCCCAATTGAAACACTAAAATTTGAGAAAGAAGGCGAACAGATTGGTCCAACAATCCAAGAAATCGGGCTTTTAGCAAAATAGAAGTTCCTAAAAAAAAGGTATGGGTCAAGCCGTAACCCAGAAACAAAGTCACCTGCTTCAGCTGTAAGCCTGTAACCGCGATTCTCGTAGCCCTTGCTATCCCCTGCAATCCTCTCCCTCCCTCCCTTCCTCCTAATTTCTCTGAAAAACACTCAAATTCGCTTATTTGGGTTGATATATAGTGTGTTATATATATATTTACAAGAATGGTAGCTTCGGTTATTTCAGCTTCTTTGAATCTCTCTCTCTGCACTCAAACCAGACCCACTTCTATTTCATCCGTTTCTCCCAGGTACATGTTTTCTCTGAATTTGAAATTTCTTTTCTTTTTTCTTTTTACTTTAAAAATCTTCTAATTTTCAGAAACTCGACGAAGTTGATAGTCTCTGCATTGCCATCCCCTTATGGAGACTCTTCTACAATGGGTAACTTCTTTATTCTCGAAATTCAATTAATTTCTTATTGACCTTTAATCATTTCTTAATTTAAGTTACACCCTTTGGTCATTGCTTTGTAGACTATAATTTTGTCTTGTTTATATTCAAGGTTTTTGTTTTTGGATATTTTGAATTGCTTGTGATATCTGCTTTGTACATATAAATTGTGTACCTTTGTTTCAGGGTTATCTTGTAGAACTGCTGGGCTACCTATGAAGATCAGCAAGAAGGGCTTACTTGAATCCAGTCCAAGGTTTCTTTATCTTTTTGCTTTAATTCCCATATTACTGCTTTGTGTCTGTATTGGTTTTGAAGGATGAATTCCTTGATGGTTTAACGAAGGTGTCCCCCTTATACATTGTTAGGAACAAAAAGTCGAATGTGGAATGAAAATCCTTTGATCAAATTGTTAGGATTTTGCTACCTTCTAAGCTATATTGTATGTTAGCTATTGGATGAGACAATGTTCTCACCCCTCTACGAAACATACCATCAGCTGCAGTTTATACTATATTTGGCATCATAATATTTTTTTATGTACAGCTACGATGCAATACAAGCTAAAACGGGGAATCCACCCGTGATGCCTGCAGTAATGACTCCAGGAGGGCCTTTGGACCTTTCAACTGTGTTATTCCGAAATCGTATCATCTTCATTGGGCAACCAGTCAATTCACAGGTTGCTCAAAGAGTTATATCACAGCTTGTGACTTTGGCAACTGTTGATGAAAATGCAGATATTCTGGTGTGGTTACAGTTTTACTAATTCTGTTTCCATTCTCTATTTTTTCCATTTTTGAGTAGCTTGTGGGGCTTCTTTATATCCGGATTTTCAGAACCTGCTCTTAGTTTATAACTTTTACCTATACCATATCAGGTGTATTTGAACTGCCCTGGCGGAAGCACCTATTCGGTCTTGGCAATTTATGATTGCATGTCTTGGGTAAGATTTTAAACCTTTTTTTTCCCATTCCTCTGTATTTTTCCTTACTACTCTGTGTATGAAATATTAGTACTTGTTCCAATGAAAAGGGTGCTGCATACTTTTTTCAAGTAGTCTTATTTTGCAAGCATCAAATCTCTTTATTTCAGATAAAACCAAAGGTGGGCACAGTTTGTTTTGGAGTAGCTGCAAGCCAAGGAGCTCTCCTTCTTGCTGGTGGAGAGAAGGGAATGCGTTATGCAATGCCTAACGCTCGTATTATGATACACCAACCACAAAGTGGATGTGGGGTATGATTTAACTTTATTTGCATTCTAGTTGCTGCATTTTGAAAAGAAAAATGGGTAAAGTAGATAAGAAGATTTGAAATGGATAATACATATCTGGTTGACTTGTTCAATAGGAATGGTTATTACTATGACAGAAGCATTAATTTGTCG
This sequence comes from Gossypioides kirkii, assembly GCA_005610355.1. NCBI lineage: Eukaryota > Viridiplantae > Streptophyta > Magnoliopsida > Malvales > Malvaceae > Gossypioides > Gossypioides kirkii. The sequence continues at coordinate 39,309,505 of CP032246.1, forward strand.
AAATATTCATGCAAAAACTCTAATTTAATCATTGCATCATTTATTCTGATTAAAGCTTTGAATTATTGGTTTGATAAATGCATGTTTTCTTGGTATTTAGGTGCTTGTTTTGCTGTAGAAGATAAACTCTCATATCTTGTGACTAAATTTGTGGCATTATATAATGATTTTGAAGTTCTTGAACTCCCGTGCCTCAAACTCAAAATGTTATCTGACTTATCGTGCATTTATTGAAATTGGTCGGACCTTACATATTTCTTATCAAAATTGATTTTATGTACAATTTTTTTTTTCTTGAAGGGTCATGTTGAAGATGTCAGGCGCCAAGTGAATGAAGCAGTTCAATCTCGCCATGTAATTTCCTCTTTAATTTTGCACTTTTTCTGAGTAACCACCGATGAACCAAGCGGATCAAACTCCGTTTTATGCTTTCTGAATTTCCCTTCTCTATATGCTAAAACGATTACACTCAAAGCACCAAAATACTCTACCAAACCTTTTTAGCCTTTTCTCTGCTACATTTTTTTTTGCAGAAAATCGACAAAATGTACGCGGCTTTCACCGGCCAACCACTTGAACAAGTGCAACAATACACAGAGAGGGACCGCTTCTTATCTGTTTCCGAGGTAATGTTGCTTTCTGCTTGTGTTAAAAAAACATGATGCTTGTTCTTGCTTCTTTCGAGCATGAGAAAAGACGAATGACCTTTGAGTTCGAATCGATTTTCGATTTTTAAGGGCCCATATTCCTTGTATGTTTAAATGGAAGCCAAGACTTAACGAGTGTGCTATCTTGCTGTGGTGTTTTCTCTAACAGGCTATGGAGTTTGGACTCATAGATGGTGTGCTTGAAACAGAATATTGAACTCAGTTTGGGGGTCTTTTAAGTCCTGCATTGCAATGCTGCAATTCATTTGCCAAAATTGATATTCTAGAGCTTACTTTCATAGTTAATGGAGACTTTATTGTTTGAAATTATGATTGTTGTTTCGGTCTCTTAAAAGATTAGTAAAAGTTCTGTGTTAAAATGAATCAATTTTCATGACACTGACAACTACATGAATTCTGTCAATGATTCAATGCCTAATCGATTCAGACTTAGTACTTGAAAAAAAGGAGAGTTAAAATTTTGTACCCTCTTGCATAAGTTGCAAATTTAGTCTCTATATTGTAATTTTGGTAATTTTTGAATTTTGATCTAAATTTTGCTATCAGTCTCATTCTATGCTCAAGTTGTCTCAAATTTAATTATTTTTAGCTCTTATAATTTTTAAACTTTGAAATTTTTATCGTGATCAAATGGTAAAAGTTAAATCCATTGACCGTAAGTCTGTAATTTTTTGTGAGTATCATTTGAAAATCACTTGCGGATATTGCATGGCACGTATGATGTTGTGTTTATTGTCGCGGAAATAAAGATTTCTACATCTTTAATAAACAGAATTTAACCTACAAAAATTCTACAGTTAAGTGTTTGGACTTTCATGTTGGAAACATATAATAATATGGATATGGTGTTAAGATCATCTAAAAACCCTTTTAGATACATTTTAAAATAAAAAGGGAACATTATCTAGAGAATTGGACTACGAAATCAGGTTTATGATTGGATCTTGGGTTATAATTATTATTATTTAAGAGAGTGTTCAGTATATGACGTTGAGTTTTGAGATATTTTGGATACGCTGCTTATTATACATGGATGAAGATATAATAAAGTGCTGATCCATACGGATAACTTTGAAGTGATTAAAGCCACTGAAGACATACAATCGAAAGACGGTGGATTTTCAAGTATGTTCTTAAGAAAGATAATGGAGTGAGCTTTGATGAGCTTACTAAATTGAACTTTGATAGTACGGAAAGTGTGAAAAATTTTGAGAGGCTCCCAGTGAGTTATTACTAAATTTATGTTCGGATAAAACATGTGGTCTATTTACTTCTAGTAGTTCGGTGTAATCATTTTGGTAACAAAATTACGCTGAATTTATATACTCACTCAGATTGGATATTCAGATTCACCCAAACATAAGTAAACAAGAAGCTCCCTGATGATCTAGCAACTGCAATACTAAATGATCCCAATTCAGTTCACCCATGACCTTAATTTTGTCGGACTGTAAATGTCCAATGATGCATCAACAAAGACAACAGACAAACTGATACTCAACCTGTGATCATAAAAATTACATAGCTTGGAGATGGGATGCTTCCCATAAACAATGGCTTTGCACTATAATTTACATAATCAATACACAAGATGCTATCCCTCTGAAATTCTACAACAACAAACTTAGAGCAACGAATTCATTAGTTTAACGCATATAAAACTATGGATTTTTCATCATTTGACAATTTAAATGCACATTGAATCCAAAAACCTACTGACCACCATCCTCCGAGAACCTACCATCGAAAGGTGTCGATGGGTGGACGGAGGCAGTTCCCGGACCGTTCTGCAGCTCAATCACAAGCCATCTAACAGCTTTACTCATCTGCTCCAAACGGACGGCACTGATGGGGGAATCCCAGTCGACGGCTCCGACGACTTCCCGGTGGCTTCATCGACTAAGCACTCGGATCCTATCCTTTGTTTGATTGACTCAACAAACTCCTCAGCTTGATCGCAAGCCAGTCCGAATGTTTCCCATTTTTGTTTAAAGCTTTCCAATGCCGTATCGGTGGGTTCCGTCTTTGGGCAGCCGAAGATCCCTTAGTTTCGAGGACATTAGCTACTGCTGCAACGAATTCTTGGTAGGCTTTGTTTAAGGAATCTACTATGTCATCCATTACTCGCAGATGGTCGTTGATTGAGAAACTGTTTTGGGTTAAGGAGGAATAGAGAAAAGGTGATTTTACCAGAGCAGCCACCGCCGATCGTGGAAGAGAAAGAGAGCGTAACTAAGAATGGTATGGGCCTTTTGTTTGCAATATTTGGGTTTCGTTTTTAGCTATTTATTTGTGCTTATTTTGGGTCAGAATACTTCCTTGTTATGAATAAGTATTTGTTTTGGTGACTGATAATTAATTGAATTATTTAAAAATTTTCGTTTAATTTATCTGTTAATTGATACTATATGATTTTTTTTTTCATACTGTTTACATCAATTGAATTTTTTTTATAATTTAATTTTTTTCATTAAATACTTTTGGACATCACAAACCTACGAACCAAAATTCAAATAGTTTTATTTTCTTATATTTGACACTGATCGTTAGATCGACATGAATCTAAGATATGTTCTTCTACTCGTTGATCGATATTGATCCATTATACCGATCGTCCAATCATTACTTGTAGCTTACCAACGGATTTTTTTTTTAGAAAAAAGTAACTCAATAATTTAAATAAAAACTTTTGAATAGTTCAATGACTTAAATGAAAACTTTAAAATAGTTCAGTGACCAAATTATAAATTTTTAATTAAATAATCAAAACAAAAACTTATCAATAATTTAATTACTAATGATATAATTTAATTTTTTTTATATTTTCATATTTTTGGACTTTCTTTGGACCTCTTGCTAATTTTCATAAAAGTTTTCTAAGTTTCAAAAAAATAAAAAAATTATAAAAATTCCAAAAATTTATAAAAATTATAAAAGTATAATATTATATTTTAAAAATAATATATTTTTTATCTGTTATTTTGTTTTGAAAGAAGTTTTCAAATGTATATGCTGTCAAATTTTTGCGTTGTAGTTTGGAATTATCCAAATTATCAATAAAGTTTTAATTTGATTTGTTTAAATTCTTTTAATTTAATTATTAATTAATTAAAACTCGTGAATTCCATCAACTTATTTGTTTTAGGCTTATGTTTGGGCCTGATCTTACATGGGACCTGGCCACTGTTTCGTTTGCAACTTGCCCAATTTATGAAGTGTTGTTTTACTGAAATTATTGTACTAAATATTAGAAGTTATAAACCCCAATATTGAGATATATTTTATTTAAATTATAATATACATATGTAATATTATTGAAATTGGAAACTATTAGAAAGTTACGAATCACATTTTTAGTATTATGTTTTTGGATGTCTATATTTAATTTTAGTCATGAGATTTTTTTAATTAGTGAAGATATGTTAATTAAGTTTTAATTCGATTGACATATATATTGTTGTCAATGTAGGAGGATGTGACTTCGAGTGCGTTAAAACGTATTATCTTCTTATTTATAAGTTGAGGAGAGACTATGAATAACTTTAGATATTATGTTAAAAAAATAAATATGAGTAAAATCTATAATAAAATTGTTAACAAAATTAGTGAAGAGGTGGCAGTGTTGAGAACCAATTATGGTGTTGGTTTTATGAAAAATTTGTAAAGGCTCATTTGCACCTAAACATGTCGTAAAGTGAAAGCATCTCACTCACCATGAAAATTGATGAGTATAAATATGTATATAACTAGAATATGCTCTAATGAAAAAAAAAGGAAAAAAAATAAAAGAATTGAGTAAACTATAATTTTTTGTCATCTAACTATTAATATTTTTTTGTCACTCAATTATAAAAAGTTACAAAATGATTATTTAACTATTCCATTTTGTCTTTTTTTTTTTCACCAACTAGCTAATGTAAAAATGGAGATACAAAAAATCCAATATAGTTGGGTGACAAAAAACGACAAAATTGAGTAATTGAGTAATCATTTTGTAATTTTTCATAATTTGATGATTAAAAAATAAATTTACTATTAGTTGAGTAACCATTTTGTAACTTTTCATAGTTGAGTGACAAAAAAAATCATAGTTGAGTAAACATATTCATGGGTCAAGCTACCTGTCCAAATTTTGGGAAGATTTAGGTCAAAATATTAAGTATAAAAAATAGATCTGAACAAAAAATTAGGTCCGTTTAAAATATGGGTCGAGCTCAAGCTTGAGAGTCAACCCAACCCATTTTTAAATTAATAATATTTTATATTATGTAGTTTAAAACACATTAAAAAATAAATCTATTCTAAATATATAATGCTACTCTAATATAAACATTAAAATAATATTAAGATGACTATATAAAAATTTTCAATAAATAAAAAATATTAAATATTAAAATAAAATAAAATAAATATTTTAAAAATTAAAATAATATGAACGAATCTAAAATGAGTTTGGATTAATCTTTTAAAAATATGGACAGATTTACACAAAATTTTAAACTCATATTTCGAGTTGGACTAGACTTAGACAAAAATAAAATATATTAATATCATGCTTAAACTTAATCCGACCCGATCCAAGCCATAAACACCTTTATACTTGAGTGACTCAATTTACCAAAAAAAAAAAAAGAAATTAACAATAACATCATTCAAGCAAAAATTATAAGCGTACCAAATGTGTGGGAGATCAAATGAACCATGCTTAAATAGGTACGAGAGTGTTTGTGTTTTAGTGTCAAAGACTACTCAAGATTCAACACGCAAAGGCACAATCTCGTCTACATGCATGCTTAACATCTGTACAAAAAAAATAAACTTCGAAAAAAAAAATATTTTTCCATCAAAATTTTCATTTCAAAAGAGCTCAAGATCTATAATTCTCAAATTGAACAGTAAAAAAAATTCAACCAAAAAAAAATTTTCAACTCTCACTTGTTCCCATTAAATTCCATCCAAAGATTGAAAACGAAAACCAAACATGTTTATATTGCTGAAAAAACATGATGATAAGAAAAATAAATAGATAAAAAGAGAAGGAAATGGAGTTACCTTCTCTAATCATCAAAATCAACAATGGAATGGTCGAAGATATCGATCATGTCCTCATTAACAGGGAACGTTGTATTGGCCGTTATCCTTTGTTTCGCGGAATCAACTAATTCTTGGGCTTGATCACATGCCGCTTTGAACGTTTCCCATTTCTTTTTGAAATTTTCCAATGCAGTATCTGTTGCCGCCGTGCGCTCACAATCGGAAGACGCCTTTGTTTCCAACACAGCAGCGGCGGCATCAACGAATTCTTGGTACGCATTCTCCAGGCAATCCACAACCTTCTCCATCACTCTTTCATCCAACAATCAAAATTCAAAATGGAATTATAATTTGTTTAATTCTTTGTTTGATAGAACGGAAATTGAATCGACGAACAAAATCCATAAACCGTAATCTAAAACAAAAAAAAAAACCTTATTTTCATCGACTAATAACCCAAAAGATCGAATAAACTTGTTCTAGAATAAGATCAAATAAACGTATTTAGCGTAAAATAAATTGCATGAATTACCTTTAAATCGAGAAGCTGTCGAAAAAGTGGAGGAAAAACGCAGGAAAAAGCAGATATTTAAACTTGAAATCAGTGGAAGAGGCAGGATCTTTGGCAATACTTGGATTTTGGCCTTTTCTTCATATAAGGTAAGTACTCGTTACTTTAGCCAATTCCAAATTTATTTTTAAGTTACAAAATAATTATAAATTACATTATGGTTCACACTTAACAATTATTTTAAAGGTATAATGATATATTTAATATTTATTTTTGGTTAAATTTTATTCTTAATTTTTCAAAAAAAGTCAAATAGTTTTTTAATAGATATAAGAGCGAATCCAAGAGGCTGGCAGAGGGCCCGGCCTCCCTAAAATGAAAAAATTTTCATTTAGGATTTTAAATTTTTTTAAAATTTAAAATTAGTAAAGGTAAAATTACACTTTGCTCCTCAAAAAATGATAAAATTTTGATTTAATTTTTTAAAAATTATATTTTTACTATCGTAAAAATTATAATTTAGCTTTGACCCATTTAAATTTTTTTTCTGATTTCGCCCCTGATAGAGGTGTTGGTATGGCAACCCACATGACAGTTCACATATAGTTTATGACAACACGATACTATTTGTCTTATATACCACAACAACAAATAATTTAAATTTTATAACAATATTCAAAAATAAAAAAACTCATAAAATTTAAAAAATAATACGAGTTACACGTGAATTACCATGCGGGCTATCATGTTTAAAAATCTAACATTTTATTCAATATTTCAGTTTAAATAAACAACACTTGAACTTTTTTGAAAGGTTAAGATCAAATTTGATTATTTTTAAAATATTGAGAGCCAAATTTAGCTAAAAAAAGAATAATAGTCAAATTAAAAAAAATAAACATTAAGGATTAAATTTATCATTATACCTAATATAAATGACAAATGAAGCTTTAGTTGAATGATAAAAGTACAAGCCACAAATTGAGGTCCATGAAGTGCCCCTGGATAATCAGCTCGATGGAGAGCGGTTGTTTCTCAACACTGATGGTGCGGTTCAACTTCATTCTGGGTACGCTGCTGTAGGCGAAGTCGTTCGAGATAAGTGTAGGAGATGGGTGGTTGGATATCATCAGCATCTTGGGAAATGCTCTGTTTTTTATGAGGAGTTATGGGGCATCTTTGAAGGACTCAAGATAATGCAACGCAAAGGACATGATCAAGTCACAATCCAATCGGATAGCTTGGAAATTATTAATGCTATTCTTGGAGCCTCTCCCAAAGCTTCTAATTCAGCCTTGAACAGATGAATACAGAATATCTTAGCTCAGGAGAATCAGTGGTCTCTGCAATATATCTCGAGAAATTTTAACCAAGTTGCGGATTGTTTGGCTAAACAAACCTTACTCAATCATAATGATCTACAAGTGTTTGAATCACCCAATGAAGAGGTTCGAGCTATGTTGGATTTAGACAAAGCTAGGAATGTTCCTCCTTTCTAGTCTAACTTTATGTAACTAGTTTCGATTAGTTCTTTCTATCACCCCCCCAAAAAAAAAGAGGCATGGGTTCAAATTTTATTACGTAACTAAGTGTGTTTACTTTCCTATTTTTCTATATAAATTATAAAACCATCCTCAAAATAATATAATTTACTTTCTAATACGAGGATTTTTTTACTTTTTCTTAACTAAGATAGTACTTGGTTAACCTATTTCACCAACTTAATCAAAAATTGTATAATAAGTATAGATATAATCGCAATTACAAATACAAATGTATTCAAACCTGAAGTAAAATCAATATGTACAAAATTTATAAATAGTTTGACTTAAATCAAAATAAATCTCGAGTAATAACCTGCACATGGTTTACATGGTATGAAACTCTTGGCTAATGACAAAAAAATTACAGTTTTTAAATATTTGTTATTAAATAAAAATGTGAAATAACTTAGTTGTTATTAAAACGGACATAAAAATAACAAATAAATATTAAATAAATATTAATCAGATTCATGAATCTAAATTAATGAACATAGTTTTATTTTTTTTGAATGAAAATATAAAAATATAAAAATAATAAAAATTCATACTAATCAATATAGGTTGATACTATCTAGTATCTATACCAAAATAAAAACAAAATGCAATATTGTTTATTTTAAGGAACAAATGCAATGTTGATATGAATATAGTGTATTGATCTGATGGTTAATGTATTCATTGTCCCAAGTATAATCTGGATCCAAATCGTGCTAATCGCGTTGCTGTTGAGGTTTTGCTCTCCTCTTATAATTAAAAAAAAAATTAATGTTGAAACCATATCAATTTTTGTAAACATGGACCAATAACACATGTATATTATTAGAATATGACAGTTTAATTGGACAAGTCTGGTTAAAATATGCTATAGGTTATTGCATTCTTTATATATTTGAAATTTAATCTTTCTACTTTTATTTTTAGAATTTTAGGTTTTATACTTTTGAGATTTCATATGATTTTTGTAACTCAGAAATCTTTTCACCTAAATCAAAAGTTGCCATAATAATAATAATAAGGTTAAAATATGTTGTTAGCTTTAGTACTTTGACAATATGCGATTTAGTCTCTATATTTAAAAAGTTAAAAATTAAATCTTTCATTTTCTATTTGAAAATCTCAGTCCAAACATTAAAATCATAAGTATTTTCTGTCAAAATTTGATAACTTGAATTTTGATTAGGTTGTCTTCATATGACATGACATATGATTGACACAAAATAAACGTATTAAATTGATAATTTTTTACGAAAACTACCAACATCGATAATAATGGATTAGAATTTTTGAAATAAAAGAGTAAAAATGGCTGAATTTTTAATTTTCAAAGTATAGAGACTAGATTTAAAATTCTATACAAACATAGGGACTAACAACAAATTTTAACCTAATAACAATAAGTGACCTTGACGTGTGTGAAAAACGTGAACAAAGAAACGCAAGTCAGTGACGTCATATCCTCAACTTTAAAATTAAAGTTTTTTTTTAATATATTGATGTAATTATATAGTAATATTTATTCATATTTTCGTAATTTTTTGATAACGCATATACAAGTGCTCAAGTCCAGGATCCTTAGGATGAATAACATATTCTTTTCCACTAAAACCACTTGTTGGGTTCACTATTAAATCATTTCTATTTTGATAAGTCAAAATGAATTACTATTAATCACTTTATTATTTTTTAACAATCTCATAATTATAGATTTTGATCATATCTTTTTTACATAATATTTAAAATTAATCATAATCCCTCCCCAACTCGTAAATAGGAAGATAATACGTTTCAACGCACTCGAAACCACGTCATCCTGCATTAACAATAATGGTTATGCTAATCGAGTTAAGACTCAATCAGCTAATCACTTCACTATTAAATTTTAATAAAATTTTATTTTCTTTACACCATTAAAGAAAGTGACTAAATTAATCACTTCACCATTAAATGTTTTTTAAATTTTTTCTTTAATTACTTTTAAGTTTGTCCGCGGTGGTATGACGGAAGCAACCTTGTTATAACTGAATATTTGATATAAATTTTAATAAACTTGTATCCGTTATATCAAATCATCAAGATTAAATAAAAATAAAACTAAATGCTATTGAAGCATATTTGAATCAATCTAAATCTTTTAAAATATATAACTTTAATATATAACTTTTGTACGTTAATCTTCATTTTTAGTCCGTCCATCATCAATTAAAAATTAGTTATTAGAGTATTTACACATATTTGACCCATACTTTATTTAATGTCCGAAGCTAGTATAAATTTTAATCAAATTAAATTATTTTTAATTAATTTTGTTATATATGTGATGCCGATATTATCCAACAACGATGACACTTTTAAAAGAGGTGACGGCTAAATTTTTTTCGAGTTTTTTTTATTAAAAGGGAGAAGATGAAAAAAAATAAGAGGTGAGAGAAAAAATAAAGAAGGAAATTAAAAATGAATTTAATGGTGGAAGATATGCATTTAAACGTTGGGTGTGATCAAAATTTTCAATTTTTTTTATTCCCTCAGTCAAAGCTGATTTTTGTTTTTCTGAAAAGTATAATTTAGTTTTTATTTTAAATGAAGTACAAATTAGCTTTAATAGAATATATGTATTTTTTTTAAAAAACTGAAAAATGATTGAACGAATCAGGAAATATCTTACATTTTGAAAGCTAAAAGAAATCTAATGTCATCCAAAATGTTATTTAATTTCTTCCTTTTATCTAATTAACATAAATTTAATATAATTAGTTTAATTATATTTTTTACATGTTCAAATGAATATAAGTAAAAAATAATATTACATAATTTAATATTATAATAAATTTACTATATTAACTATGTTTTATTATATATTTGACAATTGACATGTACAGACGAATCCAAAGAAAAAAAATTATGACTAAATCACTTTGGGAGATTTGATCATACATTACGTTGTTAATAATACTATCGCTTAGGGACATTGTCAAAGTCAAACACTTTGACTAAATCTTTTCGCATGAAATAATAAAATAATCAAAATATGAATTTGTGTATTGACCCGATAATTAAAGAATTTATTGTTTCAGGTGTGATCTAAATTTGCATTGCATTAAAATTTTGCTCTCCTCTTATAATTTACCAAAAAAAACAAAATAAAAATATTTATAATTATTAAAAACAATCAAAATATCACTATGTAAATAATGTAAATATACACTATGCGGTAATTATTTTATAAAATATTTTTAATTTAAACCTTTTGTTTTTGTTGCCAAAACTTTATTTAAAACCATAGTTAGAGATATCGTTTGACATTTTTTTTTTATTTAGATAACAATTAACATAGTTTAAATTTTTTTTTGATAATTGTATTGTAAATCAAATTAATTTACTTTTAATCCCAACAAATTCGATAAGATAATCAGAAGAAAGATTTGATGCATCACTTTTCAAAACAATTCTAATCTCATCCAAATTACTCTATAATTTATTCCATTTCTTTCTGAATTTTTTAGTCTTCAACCATTTGAAATTCTAATACTGTGTAAATTTGAATTAGTGGCATGATGCGTTTAATTTATTTTTTATCTCATGTTATAGTATTACTACAACATATAATTTCACTGTCACTGTTACTTTTACACTAACTACAGTTAAACATATCGTCCATCCAAACCCACACGGACTATAACTCCCAAAGTGAAAATTTATAGAAATGAAAGAACATGAGGATTTGCTTAGACTAACATTATCTAATGATACAAGGAGGACCAGAGTTAGCTTGTCGGAAGAAAATTCTCGTATTCCTCCACTCTCACCCTCGTCGATGATGCCACCGCAACCATCATCATCTCAACAACAAGCCGCAGTGGTAACCACAGTTTCATTGTCAGTGCTGCTTTCTCAACCAATTCCTCCTCTTACCTTATCAACTTCTCATATCCATTTTAGCTCTGCTTTTATGTCACCTCCGGCGGCTCTTTTGTTTATTCCCAGGAACCTGTCTTGTTGGTGCTGGAGTTTTCCTCTCAGGCTCTCCTCAACTCCTCTATATTATCTCAATCTTTGTTTCAGGGTCCGGACTTATCCGTACCGGCGATTGCCGCTTATAATCTTATCAACTCATCATTAGTATCCCAAACTAATAAAGGAGGTGACAACTAGGGTTTTTGTGAATGCGGCAAACCTGTTGGTTAAGGGGATAAGATGGGAAATTGTGTTTGTGAATGCTGTAAGGAGATTGTGGAAAGGTAGAAGGCTATTTTTACTGATCAACATATAAGTAGGAATGAGTTAGTCATGGCTAGTTGGTATTGGGCTCAGGTGTTAATGAACTTGGTCGCTGACTCGCAGCAACGTAATTCTACACATTGGGAAGGCCCTCAAAATGAATGGTTTAAACTAAATACGGAGGGTGGAATTGATGTTAATTCTAGTAATATAATAGCAGGGGGTTTAGTGATAGGATCGAAAGGAGAGTGGGTAGTTGGTTATGTGCGAAATATATAATTAAATTTATTTATAAAATAAAACTAAAAAAATTGTAATTTAATAAATCTATATCTAAAAAAAATTTGAAATTTAAATCAAATTGGTTTACTTGATAAATATAATCAGAAGAAATATTTCAAATCATTTTCGAAAAGAATTCTAATCTCATCCAAACTACTCAATAATTTATTCCGTTTCTCTCTGAATCTTGTAGTCTTCAACCCTTTGAAATTTTATAGGAATGAAAGAACTGAGGAAAAGAAAAAGCACTCATGATGAAGATGATGAGGATTTTCTTAGACTATCATTGTCTAATGATAAAAGGAGGACCGGAGTAAGATTGTCGGAAGAAAATTCTCGTATTCCTCCACTATCACCCTTGTCAATGATGCCACCGCAACCATCATCATCTCAACAAGCAGCAGTCGCAGCCGCTGTTTCATTGTCAATGCAAACGCTGCTTTCTCAACCAATTTCTCCTCTCACCTTATCAACTTCTCATATCCTTTTTAACTCTGCTTTTATGTCTCCTCCGGCGGCTTCTTTTGTTTATTCTCAGGAACCTGTCTTGTCTGTTCCGGGGTCTTCCTCTCAGGCTGTTCTCAACTCCCCTATATTATCTCAATCTTTGTCTCAGGGTCCGGATTTGTCGGTACCGGCGGCTGCCCCTCATAATCTTATCAACTCATCATTAGTATCCCAAACTTTGTCTCCTGGTTCCCTTTCTTACCCTCAAGAACCTGTCACGACGGCGGTGGCGGCGCCTGTTTCCGTCAGTAGCAGCAGTACTCCTCGACCTTCACGTGTTCGGAGGAATCCTACACAAAACCTACGAGAAGGTAAAAGCGAGACGGTGGAACCACCATTCCCATGGGCCACGAACCACCGAGCCACGGTCCATAGCATTAACTATTTGTTATCCGAAAAAAATATATCCAAAATCACCGGTTTTGTTCAATGCAAGAAATGCGAGAAACAATACTCCATGGATTTCGATTTGAAAGAAAAGTTCAATGAAATCGGGAGCTTCATAGCTGAAAACAAGAACTCCATGCACGACAGAGCTCTTGTTGCATGGTTGAACCCTGTACTACCCAAATGCAAGTACTGTAACCAAGAAAACAGTGCTAAGCCGGTGATTGCTGACAAGAAAAAAGACATAAACTGGCTGTTCTTGTTTCTTGGACAGCTGTTGGGATGCTGTACTTTGGAGCAGTTGAAGTATTTCTGCAAACATACCAAGAATCATCGTACTGGTGCTAAAGATCGGGTTCTTTATCTTACTTATCTTGGACTTTGCAAACAACTCGATCCTAATGGCCCTTTTAGCCGATAAAAGCTTCATGTAAACTGAGGGGACAAGGTAACTCAGTTTAGGTTCCTGCAGCTTGTCTCTTTAAATATTTTAAAGCTTTATTTTATGTTTTTGTTTTGAATTATAATAACAGGTAAAGTCCGAACAACAAATGTTACTAGCGCGATTCAAATTCAAATCATATTTGAGATGGTGCTAGTGAGGACCAAAATCAAAGTGACGGTCCATCCTTGTTTTATTCTCAAGTCAGTGTTTAGTGATTATGTTAATTAAAAAAAAACAGTGATAATATAGTTTTCAGTTTTTTGAATGTAAGAAGAGATGAGATTTCACAACTTCTTATACATTATTACTTAAAAGGTTGTTTTTAGATTTTATTTATTTTTAATTTATTGAATTTATATATATTACTAATTTACAGTAAGTTGATGAGCTTTAACTGCCATTGGATGATATAAATATTGTCAGCAAACCCTAAGTTATAAAGAAGAAAAATGAAGTTTTTAATCATTTAAACTTTTATCACCAAAAATATAAAGAATTAAAAAACTTTTGTTCACTTTATTTCTATGTAGGTATCATGTAATTAAGTTATGTGACTTATTTTTTACAAGTGTCAATAAACTACTAAAATTTTAGTCTCATTTTTTTTATCGGGAATTGGGTAAATTTGGTAACAAAACTTTGATCGATTTCGGAAAAAAAAAAAGTACTAAATTGAAAATTTTGATATATTTTAGTGCAAATGATGATTTAAGTATTTAATTTCTTTTATTTGAAAAGCAAGTTTCCTTTATTTTTCTCTTTTTATGTTTTAGAAATTTTAATTAACCTGTGAATTAAATATAAATTAAACTCTTTTAAATATAATAGACGTGTATGCGTATGTAAATCATAAAATTAAAAAATAAATGTATGTTAAAAATCACATACAATTATTAATGAAATGTATGTTTTAAAATTAATTATGAAAGAGTATTTTTTGTAATTTTTTAATCGAATTGGTGACCCAATTGAGGATGACACTAACTCAATAAAACGCTTTATAAATAATTTATATATACAATTGATAAAAATAATAAAATTTGGATGATAAAAGTATCAATAAATTTTTTTTAACTAAATGATATATTAAAATTTTTATTAATACAATTGGCGTGGATTAAATCACCATAAGCATATTTTTAGTGGAAACTCTCTAATACAGTTCTATAATTATATTGAAGAACATAATTAGTTAAAGATCATATAGTATTTATTTATTTAGGATTTAAAATTCGAATTAAAAATTAAAAAATTCTATTACTATTAATTTATATTATTATTCTATTAAATCCATTCAATATTAATATTTAATTTAATTAAATAAATTATGATTTTTTTATTTTAATTATGGAAAAACATTTTCATAACTTTTTAATTGTGTTGATGACCTAATTGAAGGCTTTGTTTAGTAGTGCTTTTTAAAAACACTTTAGATATAAAAATCATTTTTGAACCAAAAGCAATGCTAAACAAGCAATTTTTGAAGGAAATTTTTGTTTTTTCAAAAACATTTTTCTTCAAATGGAGAAGTTAAAATTTTTAGCTTTTTCATCTCAAATTTTGACAGCTCAATTACGTTTTCATCCATCCAACACATGGTATTTTCCCCTTTTTGATTAAATTCCTTAAAAAAATATTTAAAATTTATATTTTATATATTAAAATATTAATAACGAAATATAATAAATTATTTTCTATATTCTTATTAAAATATCATAATATTAACCAATTTAAACATTATTTAAATGTTTATTTATTACTTTATAACACATATCTAAAATAGACATTTTTTTTCTCAAAAGTACTTTTTAATAGTTATACTAAGCACTTAACCGAACTTTTCAAAAGTAGTTTTCAAAATAACTTTTCCAAAGCACTTTTTAAAAGCACTTCTGAAAAGTAATGCTAAACTAGCTCTTAGTCAGAAGCTTAATCAATAATATAGATATGCAATTGATTAGCTTAAGGGTAAATTAAATGTTTTATCAATATAATTAGCATGAATTATTGTGAGTTAGTGTCAAGTTAATTTTTGACATATCATAAGCGTATAGCTGTGGAAATCACTAATATAGAACATACATGCGCGTTTAAAAATAATATACAATAAACAATGAAAAGTATGATTTGAAACAAATTAATAATAACACATGAAATATGTATAATATTAAAATTAAAAAATAGATTAAATTGTTTATTATTATGTTATCATCAATCTCGAGTCAATATTGAGTTAGCTTATGACACAAACTCAATCAAATATATTATTAATATATACAAATCATAAAGATAATAAAATATGCATAATGAAATTAAAAATATATAAAAACATTAAAATAAAGTTATTGATGAATGATAAATTAAATATTTTACTAATATAATTAATGCGGATTCAAATATCATAATATGTATATTATTATTTTTTAAAATAAAAAATAAAAATACTTTAAAAAATATTACTTATTTTAATTAAAAAAAAGATATTTGGTGAACCAATTGAAAGTAACACTATTTTAAGAAGAAATTTAAATAATAATATAAATAAATTTAATAAAAGGGTTTTGAAATTAATGGCGTATCACATTCATACAGTGGCACTCAGTTGTCCGGAGTCACGTGACTTGTTAAGATTAAGTAACGCCGATACGCCGACGTACTGAAGGAGGAACATAGTGTAGATAAAAACACGCTGAGAAAAGAAAAGAAAATAAAAGATAAAAAAAGGATAGGCTGCGAACGAGCGAGAGGCGCGAAGACTGAGGAGGGAAACAAAATTATCATTCAATCATTCTTAAATCTGTTAAAAAGACATAACGGAACCAAAAAATTAAAATAAAAAAAATAAAAAACCAGAGAAAAAAAAAGAAAAAAAAGAGGAGGCAATGGCAGCAACGGCCACAAATACGAAAACGATAACGCTATCGGCGTTACGAAGGAGCTTCTTGATTCAGAAATGACAATCCGAAACGTTAACATTTGTGTTTTTTTGGTGAAACATTTTGATATTATTTTAAGTGACGAAATCTGATTGGATTCTAAGAATTTGGGTGGATCGAAAATGGATCCGATGATCGAACTGTGCGACATTATAGCGATACGTCCGGAGCAATTTAGAGACAAACTCGCTTGGATTTGCGGTAGGTGCCCGCAGCCGGAGAATTTACAGAACGACTCGCCAAGGGTATCAAGGTCGCAACTCCATGCGGTGATTGGCGTCGCGCGATTTCTTTCTAAATGTCCCCATTCGAGGGATGACCGACCTATATCGGTGACGCTAGAGTTTATTCGGGCCATTCCGTCATCGTTTCGTCGTTCTTTTTGGCCGCAGTCTTACAACAACGATGCAATTTCTTCATTCTTCGTTAATTTCTTGAAATACATTTCTGAAACCGCTAATGCATCTTCCGATTTGGGTTCCGAGATCGCCGAGTATTTCGGGGAGGTAGTTACTACCTCCGTCAGTAACCAGGAAGGAAACGGAAACGATACGGCAATTTCTAGGGCTTTCTTGCTGGCTTTGTCAAATAACTTCTCGCCAGTTTTACAGTCTGATGCTGATCAATTGTTAGATCACCTTTTCGATCAATTATCTACTTTACTTAAAGCGTCACATGGGGAGATTCCAGGAAACTCGTATACTCAGGCTGCAGCCAATGGAAGTAGTGTTTATTGGAATAGTTGTGCTGATCACATGAATTTCAGCATTGATGGAGGTGGGGCTATGTTTGCGCAACAAGTATCTTCATTTGAGGACGAGTCTATGGAGAGCTTGGAGAAGCAAGAAGTTGCTTTTAAATTGATTGCTCATACATTGGAAAAGGCGAGCATTGATCAAATGCATTTGGACCGAGTGAGATTAATTGCAAAGAAGCAGCTTCAATCTATGTCTGCATTCCTAAAGGTAAATGCCAACGGAAGCCTTGTGCTGTTCTATTTATTTCCGTTAAATTAAGGCACCTAAGAAATGCATTTTATTGGTGAAGTATGAAGAAATGGGTTACTTGTACTCGTTTTGCAGAATAAGTTAGCATTTGAACCTTGTAGAAGCAATATATAATAAAAAGCGAGATGGTCACAACTTTTGACTTGGTATGCAGATTAGGAAGCGTGACTGGAATGAAAAAGGACAACCTTTAAAAGCCAGAATTAATGCAAAACTATCAGCTTTTCAAGCTGCGGCTAGGATGCAAATTAAAAGTCTTGTCTGTCTTGATGTGGATGCAAAGACCTCTAAGAAATTGGTGCTTGAGACTCTTGCATTGCTGATAGATGCTGCTGAAGCTTGTCTGCTCTCTGTATGGAGAAAGTTGAGAGCTTGCGAGGAGCTATTCATTTCCTTGCTTTCTGGAATTGCACAAGTTGCTGTCTCTAGGGGAGGACAGCCATTGCGTGTTTTGCTTATTCGTCTCAAACCCCTTGTGCTGGCTGCATGTATGCAGGTATGTTTTGTAGCTGGGTTTTAGATTCTAAATCTCAAAAATATACTTATAGATAGATTTTTTCCCTTTTCTGTTTTTATTTTCGTAACAATGTGAATGTAACAGGCTGATACCTGGGGCAGCAGCCAAGGAGTCATGTTTGACGGTGTTCTTAAGACATGTTGTGAGATTATTGAAACTGGCTGGGCCAAAGACCGAGCTCCAATAGATACATTTATCATGGGATTAGCTACAAGCATTCGTGAGAGAAATGATTACGGGGAGCAGGTCGGTGGTATAATATTAACTATTGAATGATTAAGTCAAACAGAGAACTGCATGTGCTTGTGCTTGTGTGTGGGCTTAATGCACTGAACAGAGTTATACATCATACATGCAACATTTATACAAATATACCTTCTCTTGATATGTGGTTTATAGTCTTTGTTCTCAATTTAGTTTAAAAGTCTATTCTTTTTCTTTTCTTTTCATCTCTTTTTGCCAGAGTATTCTGCATTTGCATGTATAGAGGTTGCTTTTTACTTTTTTTTAATATGGATCATTAATGTTATCTGTTGCCTATTAGATCTTAGTAGGCTATTTGCCTGTTTAGGTGGTAGGTATGTTTCCTTTATTTATGCTTATACTTAACAAATAGCTATTACCCCGTTTAAGTTTACTTCTTCGCAATGTTTACATGGTCATGCAAATTTCAGGATGATAAAGAGAAACAGGAAGTTCCAGCAGTACAGCTTAATGTAATACGTTTGTTGGCTGATCTAAATGTTGCTATCAGCAAGCCTGAAGTGGTGGACATGATACTTCCTCTTTTTATTGAAAGCTTAGAAGAGGGTGATGCTATAACTCCAAGCTTATTGCGACTTCGAGTATGTATTTTGTAATTATAAATTTAAAAACTTCTTTTCTGCTATTTAGGTACACAAGTAACTGAAAGATTTGACTAATACTCTTTCTTGTTTAGATCACACGGCATGGTTTCTCAACTTTGACATGTACTCAATTTACTGCAGCTTCTTGATGCTGTATCTCGCATGGCAAGTTTAGGTTTCGAGAAGTCATATCGGGAAACAGTTGTTCTGATGACGAGAAGTTACTTGAGTAAACTTTCGAGTGGAGGGTCTGGAGAAAACAAAACTCCGGAGTCAGAGGCCACCACAGAACGTTTTGAGGTGTGCATTATTTGTGAGATAAAAGTAACAATTTAGCTGTCTGGTAGTTTTTCTTATTGGTTTGGTGCTCACTGGTTCAATCACATTCTAGACTCTTCCTGCGGGATTTCTTTTGATTGCCACTGGTCTTAAGAATGCTAAATTGCGCTCAGACTATCGTCATCGCTTGTTATCTTTGTGCTCTGATGTAGGCTTGGCAGCTGAATCAAAAAGTGGCAGGTAAATATTTTCTGATTAGCAATATATTTGTCTTTCCTTATAATTTATGTATTTTGCTGTCTCTCTGTTTTATGGCTTGCTTTCTGCAAACTTCTTTTTTTGCTATCCTCATAATACATGTTCCAAATATTTTATTTCCAGTATCTCAAATCTTGCAGGAGTGGAGCTGATTTTCTGGGCCCCCTACTTCCTGCTGTTGCTGAAGTATGTTCTGATTTTGATCCTACAGTAGATCTGGAACCTTCTCTGCTGAAGTTATTTCGCAACTTGTGGTTCTATGTTGCTCTTTTTGGGCTGGCACCTCCTATTCAGAAGACTCAAAAATCAGATTCCTCAACATTGAGCAATTCAGGAAGTATGAGTGCTATTGCCCTTCAAGCAGTGGCAGGACCATATATGTGGAATGAACAATGGTCTTCTGCTGTCCAGCGTATTGCTCAGGGGACGCCTCCCCTTGTAAGTTGATTTTCAACAATTCTTCCATGAGCACATTTTATTTTATAAATCAGTTTCTTTTTTCTGCTAATTATATTTATCAGACTGGTTTATGTTTAATTTCCTAATAAATCTGACATTAAGACATTGATTAAGTTGCAATTGTCAAGTGGAAATGTTATTGATCAGCTGGATGTGCAATCACTAGTTGAGATGGCTACATAATCTGCTGAATGTTGGGAGATTTTACACATTTGAAAATTTTCTTGTTGGACTGACTAGGAAGCGCAATGTCTCTCCTAGGCTTTTGCAACTTATTCAGTTATATCCATATAAATCTATGCTTCTAGTTTTATTTGGAATATGGTTGCCCCTTTTAATTTGTCTTTAGCTGTGCTCACATCAACTCAGTTTTAGTTCTGATTCTGAACAAAAACCTGATTTATTTCCCCACTATAGTTGACCTAGGTTTGTATGTTTGTCTAAATGATTGTGAGGCTTTTCCAAAAGTAAAGTACCATTTTCATTGACAATGTGTTTCTTTGCAGGTTGTGAGCTCTGTGAAATGGCTTGAAGATGAGCTGGAACTGAATGCCCTTCACAACCCTGGCAGTCGTCAAGGGAGCGGCAATGAGAAAGCTGCTGTAAGCCAAAGAACAGCTCTTTCTGCTGCATTAGGTGGGCGAGTTGATGTTGGTGCAATGAGCACAATTTCAGGTCTAGTGAACTTCTTGCACTTGATGGTGGATATACCTATTTTATCTCCATGTTGAATAATTTCTTGTGTGATAACATCTTGTTATTTGGTCTGTATCATTGTTTTATTATTCATTAAAGAGGAGGGAATGGGGGCATTGTTTTTTGTAGTAGGCTCATTTCATTGATGCCTTTTGGCTTTCTTTACAGGTGTAAAGGCAACCTATCTTCTTGCTGTGGCTTTCCTAGAGATAATACGTTTCATCAGTAATGGTGGCATACTTAATGGTGACACTAGTGGTGGCACTAGTTTTACCGCTTCTAGAAGCGCCTTCAGTTGTGCCTTTGAATACTTGAAAACTCCAAATCTTATGCCTGCTGTTTCACAGTGTTTGACAGCAATGGTGCACAGGGCATTTGAAACAGCAGTGTCATGGCTGGTATGTCTTCAATTTACTTGAAATGTTTGGAGCATTGTTTTATTCGTTTTTTAAATACAATCTTCATATAAGGGGATTTTAGGAGTTAATGCATCTTTTACTAATTTGGTGTTGTTAAATAGTTAATGTTGGGTGGCTAATCTTGTGACTGTCTTGCTCTACAATTATACACTTGCACTTCATTCTCCTGGCTTACTTTCCTTTTCAGTAAGAAATATGAAAAACGAGTTTTAGCAAAGAGTTATTGTAAATGGCACCAGAGTTAGACCCAAACGCTCAAGAAAATCAGTTATTTACTTATTTGGGATCCTTTTTTTCTTCAAAAGGAATCAACAAAGATTGAATTATACCGATTCCTTGAATGCCTTTCTAGATATTCTTTCACGTCCTGACTATTCACGAAATGTGAAAAGCGGATGAATAATCATTTACTTTTAGAAGAAATTGAAGAATTTCTTAAGAATCCTACAATCTATACAAGGATCTAATTTCTTTTACACATTTTCCAGTCATAATTTCCAATCGCTTTAAAAGAATTCAATAATCACTTGGAATAAAAGATGTCGGATTTTTCTTTTCCAAATTATCTTCTTCTTCTTTTTTTTTTTTTCAAATTCTTCTAAATAATTATCATCTGTGTATTTGTGCCCTTTTTTTGTGTTACGATCGTATTATGATATTACAAATATACAAATTTTTACATATTTGAGCATTCATGTAGTGTTAGTGTTATTTTTCTTTTTACTTTTTTTTTTTGTGTTGTATTCTCTTTTAGTCATTTTTCTGTGTATTTTTCTTTTTTTTTTTGTTGCCACATAACATAAGTTGAATGTTATCCCCTCAATTGTATAGATTTTGAAACATTAATGCATTCATATCTTGTTGGTATTATATTCTCTATATTATGTTTTAGTTATTTCTGTGTATTGTCTTCTGTTGGTTTTTTTTTTTTAAATTATAAGTTTAGACATGTTTATGTATTTGTATCATGGATATGTTATTTTTTGTGAGTTGTTATTTTAGTTGTCCATCCATGTTGTGTTCTTGTGCGACACTATTTGAATAACGCTCAATTTTGTGTCACATATTAATTTTTTTGTTTTTAATTTATTGAATAAAAATTAATGTATCAATATAGCGGTTAAAATTAAAATATTGAATAATAATATGAGATAACCTCATGAGTTTCTTGACATGTGTTCAGCAAGACCGAATAACTAAAACAGGCGATGAAGCTGTGATTAGAGAATCAACCCTTTTCGCACATGCATGTTTTCTAATAAATAGTATGTCGCAGAGGGAAGAACACATTCGGGATATAGGTGTAAAACTATTGCTTCAGCTTAGAGAAAAATTTCCTCAGGTAAAGCTATATATATTGATGATATCCTTCTCATCCAATGGTTATTCTACATTTTATTTTCCCAGTTTGCTCCATAATCTGAGTAGCATATTTGAGACAAATGGAATTGAATATGTGCAGGTTTTGTGGAATTCATCTTGTTTGGATTCCTTGCTTTTTTTTGTTCAAAATGAGACAACTTCTGTTGTCAATGATCCTGCTTGGGAAGCAGCTGTCCGTTCTTTATACCAGAAAAATGTTCGGGAATGGACTGTTGTATCACTCTCATATGCTCCATGTACTACCCAGGGTTTACTCCAGGTTGCTGAATGAATGACTGTATATGTTATTGTTACTCTTTTGCTTATTGTTCTCGTTCCTTTAATATGGAATCCTTCATGGCTAATGTATTTTCCCTCATGCACTGAGTTTTGAATATTCTGTCATTTACTACTAGAATGCGTTGTGTAGGCCCTTTTCTTTTCATTAAAATTTAGATTTGTCTTAATTTCATATATGGACACACCTACTGGGGTGATGGCCAAAAAATTTCAATTATCTTTTTTTTTTTTTTTCGTTTTTTGGTATCAAGGCTGTTCTTTTGGTTTCTCCCATTCTTAAATTGACTTGGATTTGTTCTTTTTTTTCCACGGATCTTTTAATTAATTGTTTGTGGTTCCAAATATTTCCCATAGGAAAAGCTTTGTAAAGCAAACGCATGGCAGAAGGCACAGCATACAACTGATGTGGTGTCTTTATTATCTGAGATAAGGATTGGTACAGGAAAAAATGATTGTTGGACTGGAATGCGGACTGCAAATATTCCTGCAGTCATGGCTTCTGCAGCTGCTGCATCAGGAGCGAATTTGAAGTTGTCAGAAGCCTTCATCTTAGAGGTGCTTAGTACTGGTATAGTCAGTGCAACAGTTAAAAGCAACTATGCCGGAGAAATTGCAGGCATGAGAAGGTTGTATAATAGCATGGGTGGATTTCAATCTGCTGCGCCACAACAAGGTTTTGGTGGTGGCCTCCAAAGGCTGATCTCTGGAGCATTCTCTCAACCACAGCAGACTGAGGATGATGCATTCAATGAGGTGTCAATTTCAAAGTTTGTGCGTCTCCTTCAACAATTTGTTAATTCTTCAGAAAAAGGTGGAGAACTGGATAAGTCACAGTTCCGTGAAACTTGTTGTCAGGCAACTGCATTGCTTCTGTCAAGTCTGGTAGAACTATCAGTATTTCATATATATATATATATATTTTTTTTCCTGCTGAAAAGTATTTAGAGACCCATTTCACTCTTAACCTTTGAAAATGGTTCATGTCCAGGGTTCTGATAGAAAATCAAATGTGAAGGGCTTTTCACAACTTCTACGTCTTCTCTGCTGGTGTCCAGCTTATATTGCTACCCCTGATGCTATGGAAACTGGTGTTTTCATCTGGACTTGGCTGGTTTCTGCTGCTCCGCAGTGGGGTTCTCTTGTCCTTGCTGAACTTGTTGATGCATGGTTATGGACAATTGATACAAAACGAGGTCTCTTTGCATCTGATTGTAAATACTCTGGACCTTCTGCAAAATTAAGGCCCCACTTGTCCGCTGGGGAACCAGAGGAACTGTCTGATATCAATCCTGTTGACCAAATAATTGCTCATAGATTGTGGCTGGGTTTTTTTATTGATCGCTTTGAGGTAATTGATAATTTTGTATCCTCTCTTTCAGACAAGTCTATTCCATGTCGTGATGTTTGTGCTGTTTGTTTATCATTGAACAGCATTTGAACATACATGGCGTAACATGTGTGTATACATGTGTGCTTTTTCACCTTAAAATGTTTGTGCATTCGACATTTATTATCTTGTTTCCTACAGTGCCAATATCTCTTTATGCTTATGCACATTCTGGCATGTGATGCTACTCCTTTTTCTATCGCTACATCTCTTTTTCTTGTTTGAGTTGTATAGGTAGTTCGTCACAATAGTGTTGAGCAACTTTTGCTCATTGGTCGGATGTTACAAGGAACGACCAAACTTCCCTGGAGCTTTTCACGTCACCCAGCAGCAGCCGGCACCTTTTTCACCTTCATGCTTCTCGGTCTTAAGTTCTGCTCATGCCAATCCCAAGGGAATTTGCAGAATTTTAGAAGTGGGATTCAGCTGTTAGAAGATAGAATATACCGGTAACTGCCATTGACTTTCTTTCTTTCACTTTCGATCTTCTTTTTGGATTATTGACTTTTATTTCTTGGTTCCGGAGACTCTCATTCACTTTCAACCTAAACCTTTTTAGTTCTTTTTCTTTTGATTCATTCTGAGAAAGTCAATGACTTGCATGTCCTGGTTTCCAAAATCTCAACACTTTAGTTCAGCAAATTATTCTTAAAATTGTTTTTTGCCCCTTAGTAAAAAACTTAAGATTAATTTTTTCAGTTTTCACTTTCAACCTAAACCTTTCCAGTTCTTTTTCTTTTGATTCATTCTGGGGAAGTCAATGACTTGCATGTCCTGGTTTCCAGAATCTCAACAATTTAGTTCAGCAAATTATTCTTAAAATTGTGTTTTGCCCCTTAGTAAAAAACTTAAGATTGATTGTTTCAGTTGTTGCTTAGATACAAACATAATTTACCCTTGTTTTTTCTTTTCAAAAATTGTGTGCCATTGAACATGTTATAGGGGCTCTTAGGATGAATACTATACATGAATTATGGCAGTTTTGATAGCCCAAAATGTTGATAAAAGGTTGGTGTTTTAAAGGCAACTGTTCTCATTTTCCAAATCGGGCTATTGTTTGGCAATTACTGAGACCCATTTTATTTAGCCTTCACATTTAAGAAGTCTTTGTGCCAAATGATGGCGGAGTTCAAACGCATGGTGCATGTTTACATACGTTTTCCAAGATATTTATACCAATATACATAGAAATGCTTATGATTTCCATTTGTGAGAAGTTGCCAAGGTGCAACATCAAGACATTAGGAAAGAAATGCAATAGAAGATAGAGTTTGGGCTCTAAAAATCTTAGGTTTCTTTCATCTCAAAAACGATAAAGGACTTTGGGCTTTTGATATGTAGGGGTGAGAGAATGACTAAGGACGACTGAACAACCAAGGTTCAGCGTAGTGGTTGTAACCCTTCTTAGGAGGTAAGGTCCTTAAGGTTCGAAACCTCCTTCCCCCTTAGGCTTTCCTCATATGTAACAAGAGATATTAAGTTAATAAGAAAACCCGAAAAGAGAAAACTAAAAGCTAAGAATAGAAACCTCTTTCGTATATTACTAATGAGTGAAGAATTGTACATATTTATAGTCTACGACTAAGCTAATTAAGGAAACAAAATATTTACATAATCAATAATTAATAAAATATTTCCTGTTTGCTGGCTTTCCATGAAGTTTCCAGCAAATTTCCGAGTATATGTGGTTTGTTATAATAAACACACCATGCCTGGGATTTCTCATCAAATATTCGCTAGTTGTTTTAGAATGATCAGTGTGCAGCCTGATTACCAATTGGATTTGTATGATTCTTGGCATCCGCAACAAACATTTCAGTTGAATTTATTGTCTCTTTTCTCCCCAACATAACATAATGTTTGGTTTACTCTCTCCGTACTTCTAAAAAAAAACTTCTCCAATGGGGGAGGAAGAGGTTTCTACCAAATATCCTCCCCCTCACTTCATCAAATTGAACATTCAATCCAACCAAAAACTTGAAAATTCTACCTTTCCCTACAGTTTCTTATGAAGAGTATAGTCACGCTACCTTCTCCACACCAAACTTCTCCAATATTTTGTTGTAGATTATTCCAAGATCAAACTAAATTTCAACTGCATTATCACAGAAGTCCTTTGCAGTAGAATAACACATGTAATTTGCACTCATTTTTTCATCCATTGTGTTGACCAACCAAGCCATGATCATGGAATTCGCATCACAAATAGCACATGCTGGATCTGTCTTCTCGGGGGTTGGGGTCTTACCGTCAAGTAGCCTCTCTTCATTCTTTCCTAAGGTACATCTGGACATATTAAGACCAACGTAGGAAATTTCCCCCATTGAGGCGAATGATGGTGCTGTGGACTGAATGAGATTTCATAGTGAGACAGTCGAATGGGCTTGGCTTTGGTAACTCCAGTGGAACTTGAAAAGATTTCAGGCATGAGGAAAAAATAGGCAAGGGAAGCAAAATAAGAAAAAAAGAGAATTTCAAGGATTAAGGCTGAAACGAAGAAACAAACAATTCAATAATGAATGCTAAAACGAAGGAAAAAAATAAATCAGTGATGAAAGCTAAAACAAAGAATGCTGGAAATGGGTTCTGATACCATATAAGGTAAGCTGAGAAGAGAAAACTAAAAGCTGAGAAGAGAAACCTCTTTCTTATCTTACTGAGAAATGTGCATACTTATAGCCTACAATCGAGGCTAATCATGGAAGCAAAATATTTCCATAATCAGTAATTAATATAATGTCCTAGAATCTGCCCTAAATCTAATTTCTGATTACAAGGAAAAAACCAGTGAATTAAACAATATATATTCACATATACAATGATACTCTTTTTACTGTATATGTTTGGCGTTGCTGCAGCAACATGCATTCTATTTACGTTTGTGTTCCAATATTCAGTTAAGCTTACTCTCACACTTTTGCAGTTTTATTTAAAGTTGTTTTTGGTTCATGTAGGGCCTGTTTGGGCTGGTTTGCCTATGAACCTACGTTCTATGACATGAACAATATGAATTTTGCTCAGAGTGAGGCTCAATCTGTTCAATATTTTTGTAATGAGATGGTGTCTCAAACTGACTCCAAGGTCCAAGCACCTGAGAAAGGGGACACTTTGGTTCATGCGGTAAGATGGTCATCATTTAGTTTTCAGATGTTTCAACCTTGATTAAGATATTCTGTTTCTGGATTGTTCTGGTTATTCCTAAAGTTAAATTTTGTAGAATGACGAATATCACCCAGTCTGGGGCCAGATGGATAATTATGCTGCGGGAAGAGAAAAGCGAAAGCAGCTACTTCTAATGCTGTGTCAGAATGAATGTGATAGGCTTGAAGTTTGGGCACATCCTGTTTCAAAGTATTTTCAGCAGAACATATTTGATGTGACTTTATTCTTTGGGATCCTTTTGTTGCATGAGTGTCTTCATTGTTTTAATAAAATTTTGTTGCTTGTATTTATATTTATATTCAGGGAACCCATGCCTGTTCGGCCCAAACTCACCCCAGAGAAATGGATTGAACATGCCAGGATTGCTTTCTCAGTGGATCCTCGGATTGCTTTTGCCTTGGCCGCAAGGTTTCCAACAAACGTGTCTCTAAAGACTGAAATAACCCAGCTAGTCCAGGTATGCTTTGCTTGCATGGATTTGTTGGAATTGGAATGGAAAGAATTCGAAACTTCTGTGTTGCTATTTATGATGCAAGTAGTAAGGAGATGGTCTTCATTCAGACTCTACGTTGTCATTGTGGATTTTCAGCTGAGCATTCCAGAAACATTCATTGATTTGTCCTTTCCTCTCTTTTGCTTCCATTGTTATATTCTTTTACCATCATGGCATATCTTACTTGATTTGTTGTCATTTCTCTTACAGTCAAATATATTGGATATTCGTGAAATACCTGAGGCACTACCGTATTTTGTCACCCCAAAGGCAGTTGACGAGAATTCAGCACTTTTGCAACAACTGCCTCACTGGGCTGCTTGTTCAATTACAGTAGCTCTTGAATTCCTTACTCCTCTATATAAGGGCCATCCACGTGTCATGGCTTACGTTCTAAGGGTTTTGGAATCCTATCCTCCTGATCATGTAACCTTCTACATGCCACAACTTGTGCAATCTCTGCGATATGATGAAGGGGTGAGTGATCAATGATGATATGGGCATGTATTTATATTGTGTTTTATTGATGAGGTGCTATGCTAGGATGTTAACCTGATGACAGGATGGATCTTGGGTGTATTTGCTTGGTGGTTATGTTTTGATACAAGGTGCTCAGAAATACAAGCCAATTTGAGTTTGATATATCCTTTCTACTAAAAATTATTATCAATACTGCCTCCATGACTGCAATTAAACATTGTGTGGATACAACAGCATTGTGCATTTATCAAAATTCAGCATTTGGTCGGAAACTGATTTTGCTCCTTATACCCAGTCACCACCTAAATGACCTTAATCTGATTAGCCCAATTATCCTGTTGCTTACACTGTCTAGTACATTTTTTTTTCTTTTAACACTTCTTAGTTTTGGCATTAATGCTTGTTCTTTTTTGCAGAGGTTAGAAGGATATTTGCTTAGAGCAACTAATAAAAGTGACATATTTGCACATATTCTAATATGGCATCTTCAGGTGTGAAAATTTTATAAATTTCCTCAATTAGATAGTATGCTTTTTCAATGAGCTTGTGAATCGTGACGAAACATATGACCATCTTCACTTTTCATTTCATCACTTTATTATCATATGAAACTCCTGAGCCTGAATTTGTAATTGTAGGGTGAAGAATGTGAAGAAGGGCAAGAAGCCGAAGAAAAGGTTTGTCCATCTCAGTGTTCTCTTTTTCCTGAAAGCATGTTAGAACTTGCATTAATGTTTGGAAGTAATACTGTTCATTGGCTTGGAAAAGTGGCCGGGTTGTGGGCTAGAGGTGGGTTACTCAGGGTTGAATCACAACAGATCTGATGTTATAATTATCCTGTTCATATAACCTATAAGAAGAAAATAAGAAAGAAAATTAGAGAAAGGTATGTAAAGAAATAATTAAAACTCTTATTTGCAAATATACCGGAAATTGACTAAAAAAATGCTTTGTCGCATGGAGGATTAAAAAGGTATGTAGAGAAAGGTATGGAGCAAGGTTAAATCCCCCATCCCCAATTTACTCTTTTCTTCTTCTTTTTTAAGAAGAAGACGAAAGAAAGAAAGAAAGAAAGAGCTAATTACTTAATGAAAATCATTTGTTAGAACTAGGTTTTCATTGATCATGGTTAGTGAGAAGCCTTTAATTGGGTCAGTTTGGAAACCGATACAGTCTAATAAGACTTAAGGGTGAGCATTACCTGATCATGTTAAGAGTGTCTGGTGACACATCTCAGATTAGGAAATGTTCTGATAGCTTTGAGTTTAATGTTGAAATTTTCATAAACAAAATGGTTCAGATACCATTAATTTGTTAGGAAAACTTGTAAAGTTCTATTTTTTATAGCCTTCCATTCTCTGGCCATTGACTTGTGTACATTCTCTCATTCCAGAATCGTGCGTTTCAAGCAATGCTACCAGCTGTTCGGCAACGTATTGTTGATGGTTTCTCACCTGAGGCCCGTGACGTGTTTGAAAGAGAATTTGACTTCTTTGACAAAGTTACATCCATTTCCGGCGTCCTATTTCCTATTCCTAAGGAGGAACGCCGGGCTGGCATCCGGAAGTATATCTCTATTTCTTAAACGGTTTTGCTTGTGTCATGTCTGTTTTTTATGTTGCAGTTAAAATTGGCCGTTACATGCTTGCTACTACTACAGGGAGTTAGAGAAAATTCAAATGAATGGAGAGGACCTTTATCTGCCAACCGCTCCTAATAAGCTTGTTAGGGGTATTCGAGTTGATAGTGGAATACCGTTACAATCGGCAGCAAAAGTTCCTATCATGATCACATTCAATGTCATTGATCGAGATGGTGATGAGAATGACATAAAGCCCCAGGCTTGTATTTTCAAGGTAAACTTGTACCTGAGTTGGACACAAGTAGACAGAAAATTCTGGTTCAAATTGCCTTCTCAATTGTTTTCTTCTACCAATAAGTTTAAGCCCAAAAACCTCTTAGGTTCTGTGTCCACCCTTGTGGTGCTGCTCTCTTAACATTTCTGTGGAGTGGGATATACACTGTGAGCATCCTCCAGCACTGGAAGAGGGTTTTTGTTGGTTTTCAGAAGCTGTGCTAGTTTTGGCTTCGCTAAATTTATGTTTTTATTTTGCTGGATGACACAAACCCCAACTCTCTTTCTCTTATTGTTGAGTATCCAAACTAAAGCCAATTGGTAATAGGAGGACTTATCTTGAATATAAGATCATAGGAGCCCAATATTTAACAGATGTCGGACAACACCACTTAAAACTCCCCCTCATTTGTAGCTCACCAAAGGCAGCCTTG
Source organism: Gossypioides kirkii (assembly GCA_005610355.1). Classification (NCBI taxonomy): domain Eukaryota; kingdom Viridiplantae; phylum Streptophyta; class Magnoliopsida; order Malvales; family Malvaceae; genus Gossypioides; species Gossypioides kirkii. The sequence goes on from CP032246.1 coordinate 39,339,990, forward strand.
GCTGTGTTGGCAAAGGCTGAGGCCTTTGGAATTTTGAGTGCCTAGGTTCTAGTCCTACCTTGTGAAAATTATGAGAGTGCTAGTTAGTTAGTTAAGTTATTCAATTCAGTGCTTGTAATGATTGATTCTGATGTAGTTAGTTGTAACTTTAAAAAAAGAAAAACAAGGGCTTACATGTGCGCAACTTCATAGGGGCACCAGCAGCACATTGGGTAAGGAATGCACTATAGAATACACCTGATCCCTGATACTCTGTTAAGCATATAACCTAAAATAATTGCTAAGAGGTTGAGAGCATGACTTGTATATTACCACAAGAAACTCTATACTTGAATACACATAACCTTTTTAAGATGGTGGTTGCATTTATGTACTTCTTTCCAGTTTGCTGGATTTTCAGTTCCTCTTATATATGGTCCCAGATTCCAAAATTGTACTTTGTTTAACTTTCCTGTTATTCTGGTCAAAATTTTTAGAGTCCTGATTTCTTATATAAATAATGTTTTCATTTTCCTATATATTTGGCTTTCTATTCAAGGTTGGAGATGATTGTCGACAAGATGTTCTTGCTCTTCAAGTTATAGCTCAACTAAGAGACATATTTGGAGCAGTTGGACTTGATTTATATTTATTTCCGTATGGTGTTCTCCCAACTGGCCCAGGAAGAGGTATAATTGAGGTGAGTATATTTTCTATTCTGTTAAGCTTTTCTGCTCATTTTGCTTCAACTTCTGGTTCTTTCATTAAACACATTAATACTGTAACACTATCTAAGGATTGCTTTCTCTTGTGATTATTTCGGAAATACCTAATCTAGAACAGCTAAACAAAATGATGAAAAGGAACTTTGAGGGAATATAATGCTCTCACAGCCAAGGAGTTTTAGGGTGCGATCTACACTACTACTATTTTCATTCTTGCATTTGTCTGTCTTTTAAGACTTTTACCATCACAACGGACAATGGTTTTTAAAAAAGGTTGTGTAAATCAATGTTATTTGAACCAGACCGGATTGGTCGGTCGAATCAGGAAGCGGCTGGGGTCTTGGTCCAGAAGTTGCTTTTGAATTGGGAATTTTTTAATTTTTTTTGAATTTTTAATAATTTTTTAATTTGACCGGTTGGACTGGTCAGACTGGTGAACCGAAGGCTGAACCGGTGGTCAAACCAGTCCGGTTTAAAAAATGTTGGTGTAACTAGAATATAGGGAGTACCATTTCTATTTTTATCTTGTGTCCCCAATAATGCGCACATGGAGAAATATGACGATATGATTTATTTACTACTGAAGTCATTTGTGCATGTGCCATGTTGCTGGAAAAGAACTGGACAACTATTCCTAGGGTAATTTAATGAACTCTTTACTTAATAAGTTCTCGTTGTTCTCCCTTGGCGTAGGTTGTGCCTAACACACGAAGCAGAAGTCAAATGGGTGAAACAACTGATGGTGGTCTATATGAGATTTTTCAACAGGATTTTGGGCCCGTTGGCTCTCCTAGCTTTGAAGCTGCCCGCAGAAACTTTTTAGTTAGCAGTGCAGGTTATGCTGTAGCTAGTCTTCTGCTTCAACCGAAGGATCGACACAATGGCAACCTTCTCTTTGACAGGTATGGCTCTGCTATTTCCTTGACTTAAGAAATTGTATCTTGTGCCTGGTAGAACACTTAAGTATAAAAAATTAATATTACAAACATGATAACCAGATGATTGATGGACCTAGTTAGGTCCTCAATCTGTGAAATATTATTCTACCTCTGCTAGAAAAAGACTACGAACAACTATTTCACTAGTCTGGTGTTTTCAGTTGATTTGCTTTTAGAAAACTTGAAAATGTGGATGCCAATTAGAAAGCTCTTAGGGTTAGTCAAAAACTCAAATATGAGTGACTGGAACATATAAGCTTTTATTGGTCGTTAAAAGCTTTACTCGTGCTAGGATTTTCAGATTGAATAGGGAGCTGGACCCATTTATAAGCTACAACAAATTTTCAGGTCCTACACTTTAATAAGCCATCACCTTTATCTTGATTAGCAATACTACCAAAGATTAAATTTGGCCTATGTTGCTCGGACATTTCATTTTTATTTAAGTATTTATGTCTGACACTCGTGTCCGAAAAATGGAAATGAGAATATGATCCCAAACATCCTCCAAATATATGAAAAAACTTAGAAAACTCTGACCATACTCATCTCCAATAAATACCAGTATCCAACAGTTACATCCAAGTCCAAGTAACATAGAATTTGGCCAAAAAGAAGCAAAAACTCAAACCAGTGTGATATGCATGTGAATGCAGTGCGGGGAGGCTTGTTCACATAGATTTTGGTTTCATCTTCGAAATATCACCTGGTGGAAATATGCGGTTCGAGAGTGCACATTTCAAGTTGAGCCACGAGATGACTCAATTACTCGATCCATCTGGGATTATGAAGAGTGAAACATGGGATAACTTTGTAAGGTAAACGACCCTGTTTGCATATGATCTTTTCTTTATCCCCTTCTCGTATCCTCATCAATGTAACTTGGGAGTTGTTTGTGAAAATGCTTGGCAGCTTGTGTATTAAAGGATACCTCGCTTCCCGTCGATATATGAACGGGATTATCAACACGGTGTTGCTGATGCTCGACAGCGGATTGCCATGCTTCAGTAGGGGAGACCCCATAGGAAATCTTCGCAAGAGATTTCATCCCGAAATGTCTGAGCGTGAAGCAGCCAATTTCATGAAAAGTGTATGCGTAGATGCATACAATAAGTGGACCACTGCCGGCTATGATCTCATACAGTATCTGCAACAAGGCATTGAGAAGTAAAATGGAAAAGGGAAAATCATCTTTTTTGCATTTGCGTAAATATTTTTAATTCTCTAATTATTCTTTTTTATGGTTTCGATTTTTCTTGAGGAAATTCTCACCAAAATAATTATAGGAAATAATAATAATAATAAGAGCAGGCATAATAACAGCCTCCCTCACGCACACATAGTTGTGATGTTGTTGATGAGGAGAAGATTGTAAATATAATAATCTTATAATAAGAAGAAGAAGAATTGAGTTGTCTTTGTAACATGGTAGGGAATTTCCTTGTTAGGTAATTTGTAAAGAATACATCTTTGTAATTTCCGTTTTATCAAATGAATATTGCAATTTTTGTAAAGTAGCAAGTGGCTGATATTGCACTTTGTGTACTGTCTATTAATATTTTATGTTTATACAAAGTCGTGAGATTCTAATAATTCCATTTTCGCATATATACCATGTTTTCTAGCTAAAAGAATAAGCAGGATATATTCTTATGAGTAAACTATAATTATTAGTAACTTACGTAGGCAAAATTAGACATAAATGTCAATTTTTTTACAAAATATAAGAAAATAAGCTTGTTGTTCGGTTATATAAGAAACTAAGTTAATTTTGATTGGACAGATCGACATGTGATAAAAGCACGTTTAATAAAAAGTGATTTTTATTAATGTGATGCCTTACAAGATATGTGTTTATTGAAAAGGGTGTCTTACATGACACTTTTGATTTGTGGGGTGCCATGTTAGTAGCTTGCATCATTTAGGGTTTTTAAAATCGAACTGTTTGATCAAAATTTTTAAAAAATATATAATTATTGGATTGAAATATTAAAAAATTGACAAAAAATGATTTTTATCCTCGAGAATTCTAGAATAACTTTTCAGTAAAACGCTTTTGAAGAAGTATTTTAAATTCATCTTATCTTTTCCATATCAAATGGCAAAATTTTCTTGTAAAATGGAGATTGGGAATCTTAAGCATAAGTTTTCATAAAAACACTTCTTCTTAAAAACATTTTTTTTTAGTCATGTATGATCTTTTCTAATATTTTGAAATATGTTTAATATTAGGTGATAGAATTCTTTTTATAAAATGGGGATGATATGGAGAAACTTTTTAGAGTTAAATTTTGAAGAGAAAATTTACATATTGAGGAAAAGAGTGTTGATATTAAAAATCTAAAATTATTTTATTCATTTACTCGAACAAAGTTCATAGTTGTTGCAATATAAGTTGAAAACTCGATCTAACAAACTTAGTTCAAGTAAATAATTATTTGTCGTTGTTACTTTGTTTATAAAATTTGGTTAAAAATTTTGATATTACATATTTATGTTGTAACAATATATCAAAATAATAATTTTTTATAAGGAAATAATAAATATTTATTTTTGTATAATATTAGCATATTTATTTTTTATAGTGTGCTAAACAAGTTCTGTTTTCAAAGATGACTAAAATAATTAGTGTTGTTATTTATTATGACGGTGAAATTCGCGACATAAAAATTGGGTCATTTTTGTATTTGTCTAATCTATATATTTGGCTTTTAGCAAGAGCATCAAAGTATCGGTTCAAGCCGGAAAAGAATTTTAAGATTGAAATATAGATACCTAATGTCAACGAACCTGTAAGATATGATACATTTGAGCTATATGATAACGTGGATGTCTATACTCCGAGCCACTAAAGGCTCATGAGATGTTGGATGGTCTAGTCCAGTTCAAATAGGTCTTGATTCCACCTCATTGATATTTGCCTCTCGAGAAATACACAGGATGGATATCTATACTCCGATTTACGAACAAATGAAGACCGACATTCGTATGAATCTCAAAGCTCGGAAGATTGAATTGAAAACGAGACCAGACACACCCGACACCAATAACCTACAGAAGTGTGTAGATTTTATCCAAGCTTTCATGTTGGGTTGTGGCGTTACAGATGCCATTGCTCTTTTGAGATTAGACAAACTATACAACGACTCATTCGAAATCAAGGACGTCAAGACACTTAGAGGAGACCACTCGACCGTCTCGTGCCCATAGGAAGGCTATCCAGTAAAGGTGGTAAAACAAAGTTTGCCATCGAAAATGCAACCAAAACCAAGATTGTCATTGTTGACTCCAAGATTGATAATTGGGAACTTTTGCCAACATCAAGATTGTTGGACATTCTCTTTACAGCCTCATTTTAGGTTCACTTGTCGTCAAGGTTTACTTGAAACTTAGACAAGTAATTGCTCGGTTAGCCGAATGGTTTTGATCTTTGTTTCGTGTGAATAACATGTTTTGAGATTGTGTTCTTTTGAGTTACTGATTTTTAGCAATCAACCATAGCATACCTTCCAAAACAAAGATCATTTTAGAGGATCTGAGTTTTTTGGAATGAAATTTTGAAGGGAGGCTTTGATTGAATTTTCTAAAGAACCTTCATATAATATTTGTTTTAGTAGTGCTACACCTACCACCCTGGCCTAACACGTGGCAAATCTAGAAGACCCCACGCGGACAGCAGAAAGTAACCTACACCTCTCTATGCACTCGATTTTTCCTCAGATGATCCACCACCCCAATATGATGAAGACCATCCGCTAAACACGGGAAGCACCTCCCTATCTATATATTCGTTCACTATGGTCTAACAATCCGTTTTTCAGCGTGAGCACTCTCTTCAACAACCAATTGGACCCACATATGATTAACAACCTCATACGGAATGAATAACATAATGGACTTTATGGTGCATGCCTTTCAGATACCCCATGATGATAACCTCCTTTACAATGGCCTGTCATGTCACACTAACAGGCAAGAGGATTTCTCTATAAATACCCTCTCAATCGATGAGAAAATAGATTTTTTGAGTCTTTAAGCACTTATCTTCCTCGACTTTCTCTCTATCCTCTTGTCTTCTCCAGCTTTTCCACCTCTTGAAGTGAACCAACCTCTTCAACACCACCACATCCCCTTCTTCATCCTCCTCTTTGTTTTACATTGTATCAACAAGTAGTTAATACAATGAAATATATGTCTTTCTTGGTACATTTACACGTTAGACTTATTACAAAGCTTGGCAATTGAAACCAACATTTAATGCAGCTATACCCTACATGCATGTTATGTTTTTCCCTTGCTTGTTATTGCTCTAGGATAGTACTAGGGTTCATTGTCTCATCTGTTTTGGTCTATATTTTGTTAAAAGTCTATTTCAGTCAACGATTTGAGTTTAGTGGATTGAGATGATATTATAAAATTTGAGGGCCAAAGCTAAAAAATTTGTATTAAAAAAGCTTAAATTAAATTATTAATTTTTCAAAAACTTTTTTAATCAAAGGTTAAAAAAGACTAAATTGAATTTTGGAAGGGGTTACAAAAAAAAATTCCCATTTAATTAAGGAGTCAAGACCCTAGTTATCAATAAGTTATTAGTTAAGGTGATGGTTATCTCGTTCCAATAAAAAAAAATACAAATTTCAAGAATCTTGAAATGTGGGTTTGTTGAGAATAACATCTCACCAACATGTTATGTACCATTAGAGATTTGTTGTCCCCAATTACTTGAGTTTCCTAAAATGAAGTGTATGACTTCAAATATATCCACCAATCATTCACTTCCTTAAAATGTATTAAACATGATAAAAAAATAATAGGTAATATATTATTTGGTCCCTGAATTCGGTTCAATTTTTAATTTGATGCTTGAGTTTGGTTTCAATGTTATTTTTGATATTTGAGTTTTGTCTTGTCTCGATTAAGAACTTAAGTTTGACTTCAATATTTAATTTGATATTTGAGCTTTTTTTTTGTCTCAATTAATTATTTATGTTTTTTTACTAGAGCACACATGCCAAGTATTCATTGGATCATATGATGTCGTTTGATTTAGATATCAAATTAAATACTGAAGCTGATAAGTACCAAATTGAATATTGGAACTAAACTTAGGTACAAAATGATACATTAACCCTAAAAAAATAAAGTTGGATTAAAAAAGAGTTTATTGTAAAAAACATCCCTAAACTATGATCCTCATTTTAAATTAGTCCTTAAACTTCAAACCATTTTATATATAGCCATAAACTATCAATGTTATATTAATTAGGTCTTCTTTTTACTAAAATCATTGATTTATCTATTAAATAATATATTAGATCTTATGTGACATAATTTAAAATAATTTTTTTAAAAAATATAGAAACATTATAAAAATAGATGTTTTGAAAATCTTAGTTTTGAGGTTTTAAAAGCTTTATCTTTACTTTGTTTATAGTTTTTACTTTTAAAAGTTATGTAACAATATTCTGTTTATTTAAATTTTAACTACATAAGATTTGAAGTATCATTTAACAATTAAATTAATGGTTTTAATAACGAAAAGACCTAATTAATATGATATTGATGAATTTATTTATTTTGAATGTGTGGAACTTTATACGATAAAGGTTTTATGAATTTAAGAAGATTAAAGTAAAAACATTGTACGTAACTCTTATCGTATTATATTTGATACATTATGAGTTGAGTTTTTAAATTTCATAAATAGAATTAGGAGTTACAATTATCATGATAAATTATTAAAAAGATATATATATATATATTTAGGACGTGACTTCAAATACGCTGAAACACATTATCCCTTTATTTATGGGTTGAAAAGAGACTATTAATAGTTCTAGGTTTTGTGTTAAAAAGAATCATGAGATAAAAAATAAAATATGTTTTATTTTTTTATATTTTATTTAAAAAAAATATAATCCGATAATAATTAAGTGAACATTCACACAATTTGTAAAGTTTTCTCTTGGTTTGCATTTGCGTAAAGCTTTTTCTTTTTTCTCACAATCACACCCTTACATTTCCCATCCTGTTTTAATCCAAAGGATCACATCTCAAACTCCATTTTCTTTGGGATATTTTTAAAAAAGGAAAATAAAAATATTTTAAAAGAAACTATTTTCTTCACCTCATATCTAAAACCTTGCCAACCACATATGTATTTACTAAACTACCCTTATTTAGTAGTAGTATTTCCTAACTGAATCTGACCCTTGCTCGTTCCATCACCGGTAACTTCCATCGTCTTCTTCATCTTCAGCTTCTTAGCTTCTTCCCTCCAACCAATGAATTTACCAAAAAGCGCTTCCATTTCCTCCAACGTTTTCCCTTGCGTCTCCGGATAGAACGTGTAGAAAAACAAAGTCGCCACCGTGGCGACCCCGGCGAACAAGAAAAACGCACCGCCGATCGATATAGCTTTGTACAACGAAATGAAAGTCATGGAGATAACGCCGCTAGTCACCCTGTTAACCGCCACTCCCATACTCGCTCCCTGAGCGCGTAACCTCAACGGGAAGATCTCCGAGCTGTAAACCCATGTGATGGGTCCCATCCCTATCGAGAACAACGCCACGTAAGCCAAAACCATCGTGATGCACAGTCCGATGGCCCACGGTATCTTCTCGTGTGAATGATCGATGATGGTGAGTGAGAACCCTAGTGTCGTCAATGACGCCACCATGCCTATTATGCTGCTGAGAAGCAATGGTCGCCGTCCGATTCTATCGAGTAAGAACGTCGCGATCAAGATGGTGATCGTCTTCACGAATCCAACGGCTACGGTGGCGAGTAACTTCTCGTCAGATGAAGTGATACCAGCTTTTTCGAAAATCCTTGGACTGTATAAAACGACAGCGTCTATGCCGGAAGCTTGCTGGAAGAAATGAATCCCAATGCCGCAAATCAACACGTGCCTAACGGCGGGTGTTGGGTATAATAGTAATTCTTTCCACACGCCTTCGCCGTGGCTTTGCTTTTGGACTTTAACGATGTCGTCGGTGCATTCTTGTGGGATTCCGGCTGCTTCTTTGATTTCACTTAGTCTAAGTTGAGCTTCTTCAATGGAGTCGGAAGTTTTTTCCAGAACTTTCTTGGCTTCACCTAGTCGGCCTTGCATAACCAGCCAACGCGGTGACTCGGGCATAGCTAAAACACCCACAGCCAAGAAAACCGACGGGATTGCTCCGACACCGAGCATAAGCCGCCACCCTAAGTCTGTTCGTAGCTTCGAAAATGCATAGTTGGATACGTACCCCAGTAATATACCGCCATTAATGAACACCTATTAAGAAGAAAAAAAAAAGAAAGATCGATATCAGCACCGTTTATATTAATGAATCAAAATTATAATCAACGTAAGCCGAAAGACCAACCTCGGGGAATGAGGTGAGGAAACCACGGGAGGAAGCCGGAGAGACTTCAGCTGTGTAAACCGGAGCAATCATAAGAGCATATCCAACTCCGATTCCGGCAACAAAACGACCCACCATTAAGAAAGCATAGTTCGTAGCGAAACCCATAAGGAGTGCCCCTAAGAAGAAAATGGCACCAGCGAACACAATAGTGTAACGACGGCCAAGCCAATCGGAAGTCCGACCAGCCGCACATGAACCAACGAGACAGTACACGTTAAGTATACCCATGAGGATTTCAACTTGAACGTCGTTGATTTTCAAGTCATCTTGTATATAGATAATAGCTCCACTCATTACCCCAATATCTGCACATTAAAATCATGCAAAAATCAATACATAAAAGCTTACCTAAAATCCCAAACTTTTGAACATTACTTACCATAACCAAGTAAGATTGAAGTTAAAGAAGCAAGTATAGCACAAACAAAAGCAAACTTGTTTCTTTTAGGTTTCTTTACTGCAGGCTCAAAATCTGCAATACTTCTGTTGTCTGCCATAACTGGTCGAGTACCGTTCTGTTCCCCCTTGCTAGCCATGTTTGTTAGCCTAGAAAAGGAAAAGGAAAAAAGGAAGAGAAAACTGAGTTGTCTGTATTAGAAGGAATATACATACATATATAGTGACTAGAGATTCAAAGCAGCCATGAATCTCTCCCAAGTTTGCTATGCAGAAGCCATTGTTGAGATGCAGAGTTTGCTTAAATAGACCAATGGGTTATGTCAATGTGGTGCGGTCCATACTCTATGAATTCAACACTTTCCCCCATTACGTTAAAACCTTTTTCCCCCTTTGTTCTCATGGGTATCGCTGTCTTAGGGTAAGCTCATGTGCAAGCTAGCTGTCGTTTTAACAGTGGTACGTTAGATTTTTTTTCCACAAATGTTAAATCAAAATTTTTTATTTTTGAAGATTAATATACAATCGACATATAATTAATAAATAATTGGGTGCAATTAAATTATACTTTCAAAAAAATATTTTCAAATTTTTTACTTAATATTATTAGAGAAGATAATCATGAATTTTGACATCAATATTTAACATTTACTATTTACTAATATATGAAATAATTTTACAATATAAATTTAATGTTCATTTGATGTTGAATTTATCAAACAACCTTTTAATCTTTTAAATATCTAAAAATTTATTTTTAAAATTATGATTTAAAAAAGTATAATCCTATACATAAAATTTGATTGAAGGATAATTACGAATGTGATTGGTGTTATGATTATTATTTGTGGGGTTTGACAAAATAAATAAATTCATACTATTTTAGATAAATTTGGGGCCACAAGCTGCCAAAAGACAATTAAAGGAGCAGTATTTTATATTTCTTTTTTTTTCCTTTTATTTTTTAAAAGAAATAATGGATGTCCTAAGTGGTGACAGAATTGTGTCCTTTATTTATTCATTTGTGGGCACGTGTTTTTGGTTACTGCCTTCGCTTATTTTTACCAGGTTGAGTTACCATGGGTGGTAAGAACAATCATCATCACTACAAAATGACATTTGGGGTAAAAAATTGTCGGTGAAAAGGGAAATTCAGAAAATTACTGTTTTAAAGATATTCTGATCGAGAATTTCAACATTGTTTGTTGTTTGTCTGAATTTTCATATGTCCAATCATACTATGCCACTCGTTATTAATAAATACTTACTTGTTCTAAAAAAATATCATTAAAAGATCATTGAGACCTAATGATTTCGTAATATTTAAACAAAGAGAATGTTAGAATAAACCTCCACTTGATGATAATTAGCACATAACGAATCTATCATCTGATTGACCACATAAACGGATCATGATCTATATAGTTGGTGATATGACACTATCAGATATGAGGACCTTTTCCTATATATTCTCCCAAAAAATAACGAGGAAGGGATCTTTTTCTCCTCCTCCATCCTTTACTTTTTACCAGGGGCGAAACTAGAATGGTTGGCAAGGATCTTGACCCTCTCTAAAATGAATTTTTTTATTTAAATCCTTAAAAATTTTTAAAATTTTATTATTTTAAATTAATAAAGGTAAATAATAAAATTTTAATTTCATCTTTTAAAAATTGTATTTTTACTATCGTAAAAATTATAATTTAACTTCGACTTCCCTAAAAAAATTTTCTGATTTCGCCCCTGCTTATTACGACTCTTCACCTAACTCAAGTGAACTAACCTCCTTGTCACCATCACTATCTCCCCATTGTCCCCCTTGTTGCATCACAGTATAAACAATCATATTGTTTGTATATCTATACGTATTTATATTAAGCTTTTAAGTAAGTTTGATGTCACCGGTTAATTAGATACCAACTCAAAAAAGAAATTACAAAAATATCATTTTATATATAAAATAAGTTATATTATTATGAACCATTTTTTCTTTTTATATCTACACTTATATTAAGCTATTGACTGAATTTGATGGCACGAGTCGACCAAATACATTTTATAATAAAATAAGTTAAATTATCACAAACGTATCTTTTCTTTATATATTTCATATAAAGTTAATGAAAATTTAATTATAATTAGATTTGAACCCAAAAACACTATAAAAAACAATACAATGTATTTTAAAATTTTAAATTTTACCATTACAATTAAAACATCATTGGATTTTAATATGAACTTTTAATAATTATATTTATCACATAATCTTTTTTACCCACATAATAGGTGTGTTGCAAATCTAATAATTTTTTAAATTATTTTTATTATTTGATAATTTTGTTTTAAAAAATCCCCATAAGAGTTAATTACGTCCTTGATTTGTGGAACCAAAATTTGTATTAATTTGTATGATGAATCATGTGTGGTTAAGAATGAGATAGAACATTACCTGCCATTTGCTGCTGATATAATGATTGATGTTCTTGCTAAAGCCTAAGAACAAAATTTATTGGATTGTGTGTCATCTTGGTGCAATGATAGATAGTCATATATTCATGTATATTCCTCAATTGTTAATGTTAATATGTTTTTTAATATTTTTTATAGGTTTTGAATTTATGTTTTTTATTAATAATAATATTTATATCATTCGAATAAAAATTTAATCGGATTATTAATATTAATATTAATATAATTATAAAACATAATTTTGTGTTATTATTAGTATTATTTTTTTATATTGTTAAATAATTGTAGGCATTTCGAGAAATAAATGACTCATTTAATATTAATATTTTTTTTATATTCTTGTTACTTTAGATGCCATAGCATAATTGAGATACTTATTATTCTAATAATATAATATTCATTTTAAAAAATATCTCATTTATAAAAAATTATTTATGCCATTTTAATATAAAATGGTAAGGATATGAGAATTTGTAAATTATTTTCCATTTGTTTCAAATCGTCCCGATTCAATTAAGAATAGTATTATATATTTAATATAATAATACTATTCTTAATATTTAATAATTTTATATATTTTATTTATTGAATTTTTTTATATAGTTATCTTAATATTATTTTAATATTTACATTAAAATAGTATTATATATTTAATATAGGTTTATTTTTTAATATGTTCTAAATTACATATATAAATCATTATAAACTTAAAACGGGTCAGGTTAGCCGGGCTTGGGCCTTAAATGTTTAAGTCCGAGCTCGACTCATATTTTAAACGAGCTTTTTGTCCAAATCCATTTTTCGGATCTAATATTTTTGGTCAAACCTTCTCTTATTTCGAGCAGACCTTTAAATATGGACTGATAACTCGACCCATGAACAGTTCTAATTTATACCAGTTAGAACATCTCATTTCCGATAATAAATCAAAATTCTACAAATGAATTAAATTCATTTTTTTGTAAAAATATAAATATAAATAAAGTGATAAAGTTTAAAAGAATTTATATAAAATTAAAATACCCCTTTTTCCATTTTATTTTATATTCAGTCAAGCAAGTCAACTAGGAAAGGAAGTAGGAGGCATGGGCAGCTAATTGGAAAGATTTTCCACCAATTTGTCCAATTGTGACCCCCAAAATTATTGTTCCTAATTTCTCAGTCAACAAAGACAGCCCACTTTATATAATTATAGTGAGAGGACGGACACCTTTGTTGCAAATTGCCTACTTAATTTCAATAATTCTTTGTATTTTATTCTTATTTTCCATCCATATTTCCCAATTATATTTACAAGCTTGCACGTATAACTTTTATTTATTTATTCAACGTGAACAAAACGTATAACTTTCTTGTTTCTTCAACGTGAAGGAATCAGGAATACGAATTTGTAAAGGAGAAGCCAAAATTAGGTGTCTACTATTAATTAAATATGTAACATTCACATCAAGTGGTGGATTAAGTTTTATTTCGATTGGCATGAGCATTGTTGTTAATACAGAATGATGTGGGTTCGAATGTGTTGAAGTGCATTATCCTCCTATTTATAGGTAGGAGAGAAATTATGAATAATTCTAAGCATTATATCAAAAAAGAATATATATATATGCAACAAATCCTAGTCTTCATGCTCGAGCCAAATATATTGAAAAAGACTTGCACTTTGTTCGTGACAGAGTTCTGCATGATCAGTTACAAGTCAACTTTATACGAGAGAATGATTAAGTTGCATACACTTTTACTAAACCATTAACTGTTGGGAGTTTTCAATGTTTTTAAGATCAACTTAGTGTTATTGTATATAAAGCTACTGATGAGTTGAGACGTAGAATTTCACAATCATTTTTATGCACTCTAACCGTGGGTACGTATGTCGGTATTTTGCATTTTAACATGATGATGAATTTGAGTGAGCTTATTTCTAGATTAGTTTAATCATTTAAATATCTTAAAAGTTGATAGAGAAAAGTCAGTAAGTAATGTTTGTTCAGTATTTTGTAGTGGAAAAATCGTCCAAATAAAGATGAAATAGATGACTAAGAAATTTGACTGTTTTACGTGCACAATTGGACTAGCAAATAATGTAACTTTTCAATGCTCAAACCATAAAAGTCAAGCACATAGAACTTGATTATTGATTCTTTTACTCAATCAATCCAATTTTTAATTCATACGTTGTTCACTTACATGAATTCATAATTTGACCGATTAAGAAGCAAGTTAGATATTTGGAACAAAGTCTTGGGGTTGTATCATATGCTATTATTCTATATTATCATTTGCATGATTTTCTTTTATATTGGAACCCAAGCTGTGGACTAAGGGACGAATGGATTTAAAAAATGGTTACTCATCACAATCATAAACGGGTTTATTTTAATGAGTTAGGAAATATAAAAAAAATAAAATAAAATTAATGAAATGAGATAGGGTAAAAGGTCTTAAGAAAAACATACAAATTATTTAAGTCAGATAGAAGTTGAAAACAATCTTTATAGAGGTTCTGCTAGCTGGCGTACCTCCATGTATTTATCTATTATTATTATTATTATTATTATTATTATTATTATTATTATTCAAATACAGTTGGTTGTTAAATTATACATTAAGCTCACGTTCATGCTTGGGAATTGGGATTCACACCTCCAAGTTTATAATATAAACAACTGTTTGCTTATTTACAACATTAACCCAAACTACTTTGATTTTTTATATATGTAATTAAATTAAATTTTTTATTTTTAATTCAATTATATACAAAATCACGTTACCCATTACATTATAAACTTCAGCTATAGATTTGCAATTTGTCTTTATATATACATATATATAAAGTTTTAAGTGTACATTTGAACCATAATTAAAATTTCTCGTATATAAGTACACTAAATTAAAGTTCATATATACAATTACACATTAAATCAAAATTCATATATAATTTTGATGTTTTTTCAATAAAATGTGAGGAGAAAAAAAGGGACAAAATAACCAAAATTCCTAATATTATAATTTAATATTTCCAACCATAAATTCTCTAACAAAGCTTTAAAAACTAAAATAATTTCTTAATAACAAGATTCTTAATGTCATTAGCACTTCACATGACGTACCAAATAATGGAGATATTGACCCGAAAGATTGGCAAAACTGCACCAATTTGAACCTGAAATATTAATGTAAATATCTAAGATAATCTGAACTTAAGTTGGTAAAATAAATAAGATATTGGTCAATCCAATATTTAAATATTTTTATTTATTCTTTATTATAATTTTTAATTTCAAGAATAATTAAAATATTCATTTTTGCTGTAACTTATTTTGTCCTACTCTCGACTCGCAGTCCTCGATGCTTCCAAGACGGCGGGCAACTTGTCTCATTCAATTCATCCAATAAATAATAATACCATAACAACTATATATAAAAATAAAGGAATAATAGTTTATTTCATCCTTCAACTTTACAAAAACTCATTTTAGCTCTTTATTTATTTTTCACTTTCTTTTAATTCTTGTATTTATGTTGTTTATCAAGTCACTCAAAATGAATGTAAAAGTTAACGTCTATTAACTTTGCTGATGTGGCATACGTGGATGGGATGTCAACGATTAATATTTAAAAATATTTAAAAATATAAAAAATTTATTTTTCAACAAGATTAATTGACGTTAATTTCTTCATCAAATTTGAAGTGTCTTGTCAAATGATGCAAATTTAATGACTAAAAAATATGAAAAAATAAATAAAAATTAAAATGAATTTTTTTTATAAAATCAAAGAACTAAATAAATTATTATATCAAAAAATAAGCGGTATGAAATTTAATATTAACCAACAAGTAGCACATGTCAGTATCGTGGGTACCATCCATGTGCAAGTCAATTTCATAACTTATATATTATAATATTTATATGTTAACATAATGGTCCTCTTATAATTATACAAATATTTTTTTCAAAAAATTCTAAATTTTCTTCATAAAAAGGATTCTAAAATTTATCTAACTAATTGTTTGTATCATAATAATTAGTGTTTAATTAGTTTTATTAAAATTAAAAATACATTAAAATAGTAAATAGTAGAAAAGGAAAATAACTTAAAGAATAGCTTTAAAATTTATAACTAATATTTACTCTTTTAATGAGCTTACAAAACACAAAAAATTAATCATTAAATTCGTTCCAATTATATTTTCCAAAATCTTAGGGTGAATAAAGTGGGGAAAGGGAAAAAGAAAACAATTTCCTCCACTAGGAAAATGAGATCCAAGTGGAGATGGAATTGAAAAGGAGAAAAGGGTGTGGGGGTCATTAGAACACTAGAAAAGTGTAATGGATGTGACATTAATTGCTTCATTGAAATTTTGGGTATTGGCTTGGTTTAGTCCAACTCACGTGTCTTTGAATTTTAGTCCACTTACCCCCGAATTCAACAAATATCTCCGCCCATGTTTTATGTAAAAAAGTCTTTCACGACACAGCCATAAACTAACTGCTCACTCCAATAGTTCTTATCTTACTTTTTAAAAATAAAAAATAACATACTATTATTCAAAATTGATTTTTAATTTTTAAATTATTGATATTTTTAAAATTTATTTTAAAAAATACAAATATTTAAATTCTTTTTAACAATAAGATCGTGACTTTATAAAATATTAAAATTTAAGATGAAATTACTGGTGTAGCATTAAATTATCAAAAAATAATAATATTCATATTTCATACCATCATTTTTTTGCTTCGAAAACATCAGTTATTAAAGGTGTTAATTGAAAAAAAAAAACTACTTGCTTAAATTTGATTCTATCATATTGTTTAAAATATATTTTTATAATTCAATTTTTTTATTATTTGACTAGTTATTTAGATTTAATTGATAAATAATCAAAATTTATCTCCAACTTGATAATTAAAACTAAACTCACTCGATTAAACAAATTTATTTAAATTTATTTGCTTCGAATTTTTATTTTTTATACTTAAAAAATAATAAAAAATTATTAGGTCAAACTATGATTTCATCTCTAAAATATATCACTCTTCACATAGTATTTAAACTTTTTTTTTTTACTTAAATTAGTCCCTAAAACTACATTTTGTTAATAATTTATTCTAATGACATTAATGGTGTTAAAAATGGATTGACATATGGCCCAATTAAAATGCAAAATGTGGGTTTAGGATTAATATCTATATATAAATTCTATTTTTCTAAAAAAATAGATAGAAAATTAAAATTAAAATTTTGGAAATTGTATAATTTTTAAAAATTTAAAAAATCATATAAATGAAGAACTTAGTTAAATTTTTAGAAAATTTCAAAATTTAATATCTATATATCCTAGAAATTTGAAATATTTAATTTTTTTCAACAATACCAAAAAATATATTGAAAATTCAAAAGAATTGAAAAATATGTAATTAAGAAAAATTAAATATATATATATATATATTTAGTTGCATGCTAATCGTTGCTATCTATAAGTTCTTATTATATCTATTTTTATATAATTTTTAAAATTATCGTTAGTTATTTTTCAACCTTTAAATGAAAAGGATAATTCACTTCAGCACACTCGAATTTATGTGCTTTTGTACTGATAATAATGTTTATATCAATCGAATTAAGATTCAATCGATAAAAGAAAACAACCTTATTATTAATTAATTTTCACATAATTTCCAATTTCCCTTTATTCATTCATTGCAGTCAATTCACCAAATAAAGAAATGAGTTCGAAACCTTGGTAATATAAATTCAACTCAAAGCTGTAGGGTTTGGCTTGCTGTCCTACTTCATCAATGCTTGACGACGACGAAAGAATCAATACCCCTTGGCTAGACTTTGAAGTTTGTAAGTCAAATTTAATAATTTATATTCAATGCTGAGTATCATCAAAAAATAATTTTAAAATATAATTATTCTATAGAATATTTATTGATTCCAATAATTCAATTTGTGGAGTCAAATTTAATATAAAATATAGATTAAAAATACAATTTTTATTTATCAGTTCTCACATGCTATAAACAATTAGCTTTTGATGTTTACTGCTTACTTTTCCACACGGTTATCTAGCTATCATGCATACCCCCATCTTCATAAACAATAAGTTGCCTTTTCGCCCACAGAAAAAACTATAATAAGTGATTCATTTCATTTTCCATTTTAAAATATAAAAATATATAATTAAAAATTATTAAATTAAAGTATAGATATTAAATTTATAATTTACGAGATTAATAGCAAAATTTATCCTTAAATAATAACATAGTAATATGTTGGGGATCAACCCTTATAAGTAACCAACAAATAAATTAGAAAAGATCAAACACAAATATTTTATGTAAAAAATTTCTCTGAAGAGTATAAAAACCACAGACAAAAGAGACTTTGGTTTTTCACTAAATGAATAAACAAATGAGAGTACAATATGAAAAAAATAAACTTAAATATACTAAACGTACAATGAGTAAACAAATAGGAGAACACATAGTGACATGTCGACTCTCCTCGTCACGACATCAATGTCGCTTTTACATCGCGTTGTCCCAACGAGCAGGTATGATATCGGTAAGGGCAAAGGCAAAAAAAAATTTTAGGGGGACTGGAATTAAATTCTCTATATCTTTATAATTTTTAAGGGATTAAATCAAATTTTTATCATTTTAAAGGGTCAAAATGTAATTTTATTTTTACTAATTTACAAATTTTAAAATTTTAAAGGTTAAAATAAAAAATTTCTTATTTTAGGACGCTGCCAACCCCCTATGTCCGCCCCTGAATGTCGGGCTTGTTTTAACCCTTCTTTGATTGTTCGTTGATTGTTGTCTTAAGTGTCTATAAATTTTTCGATAAATACGAGACACATTTCATATAATATAAATTTATTCTCTCTGAATCATGTAAATATATTATATTTTTTAAAAATGTGATAGTTTTCCTCCCTCCAAAATATGACGGGTTCAATATGTGTAAAACATCTGTCATTGAAATAACTAAAAAATACAATATTTTTATAGAATCCAAAGCTATCGCGAATGTCACGAAAATGGACGTCACGTAATATTCTAACCTGACACTGAATCATTGAAACTGGTCCATCATCGTGTTTATTTTCTCATCTGTTCGGCACTTTTTGTTTTTTTCCGACCCGAATGGACACCGCAGCAGTCCTTCGCCATTCTTTTTAAATTTTGGTTTGGTTGCAGTACGTAACAATTGAAATTGGAGTGTCCGGCATTTAGGGTTGGGGGACCAACCACAAGGCGTTGAAAGCCGCAAGAGAGGTGCATGCTTGTGAGCTAGAAACTTAGCATTTGATTTCCCATGCTCCGCTTTCTTTATCAGTACTGCTTTGATTGTTGGCATTTGATGTAAGCCAGAATGTGTTAAAGCAAAAGTCCTTTTAGTCAATTTAGTCTTCCCATGCGCAGCTGTATTTGTGGATCAAATCATAAGTTGGGTTTTGTTTGGGTTCAACTTAGGGTGGAGATTTGTTCTTCAATCTTATCTTTCAATTCGTTGAATATTCGCATCATTGTTCTTTTACCACAGATTTGGCACAACTCCATGTGTTAAGGAAATGTGTAAGCCAAAGCGTCATCAATAGGGGATAAAAAGATAATCATGTTCAAAACACCCCATGGTAACTTATGTGATGAAAATTGTGGATGGCACGTAATTCTTATAAGATTTCGAAAAGATAAAATAAATCCGTGTAATATTTGCATGATTGTGGGATGTGTCTCGTATTTTGGATAAAATAAGGTGAGGAAAAGCCAATGTCCTAACGAGAAGAATCGCCACGTCCCGACAACGCGAAAAAGGACATCCCGAAAAGGCAATATTTGTACAAGTTTACCCCTTCGACAAAGAGAATCATACCCATTATTTGTACAAGTTTTTAGACAACATATTTTTTTTTACAATCGCATTATAGGTTTTGATTATATTTTTTCTTTTTTGTTAATGTTTAGAACTATCCATAGTCCTTTCCCAACTCATAAATAGAAGGATAATGTGTTTCATCACGCTCGAACCCATGTCATCCTCCATTGACAACAATATCCATTCCCATCGAATTAAGACTCCATCAACTTTTCATTTCCTTGTTGTTGGTCCATCCTCAAAGTATTTTCAAATTGAATTAAGTTTTCATCTAGAAAAAAATATGTAATTCATCAATGAAAAATGTAACACTACCAAACAGATAATTCTCTCTCTCCTTATTTTTCTCGACAACGATATGATATACCTACCATGCATTTGCTTGTCTCTCTCAAAATTATTTAACTAGATTTATAAATTTTGATATATTAATAATTCAAGTTACATTGCATTTGACATGTTCATGTGAATTTAAGAAAATTTAGAGGGTGGAATTTAATTATAAAATTTTAAAAAATTAAAACATAATTTTATTATTTATTAATTTATAATTTTATCAATTTTGAAGAATTAAAAAGATTTATGTTTTTATTTTTGAGTGGACCAGAGTGGAATTTTATTATATTTTAATTTATAATTTTATAATTTTATATTGTTGTTCATATTTTTATTTCGTGTCCTACTTTTTAATTGTTTTTATTTCATGTCATTTTCACCTCATAATTACAATACTGAAATTAGGAAAACTCATTATAGGCAAGAAAATTATGTGGTTTGCATTTTTTATATATAAAAGATACTATTGATAACTTAATTTAATATTTATTTGATTTCTTAATTAAATATTAAACCTTTTGATTTTTATTTTTCTTAATTTTGATCCATATTAATAAATAATAAGAACTTGATATTCTTATAACTTTTAATTTTTTTTAAATTTTACATCATTCAAATTACGTGACCTTTTAGGTAACATGCTTATGACTTAGGTGATGAATAAAATGTTAGATTATATAATTAAATGATTAAAAATGAAACTTAAGAGAATAATAATCTGTTTTTCTTTTAAAAAACAATATATAGCTTTAATTATTTTTCAGGAAACTTTTGTATTTTACGATGGATCAATATTTTTCAAAAGTTAAATAATATGGTAACGTCTTATCGTTGGACACCAATGACTTTTTATAACTAATCATAATAAAATATTAACAAAGAAATTTATGTCGATTGAATTTTAGTTTGATTGGTATGGTCATTATTACCAATACAGAAAGATATGAGTTCGAATGTATTGAAGTGCATTATCTTCTTATTTATAGGTTAAGGAGGATTATGAATAGTTCTAGTCACTATATCAAAATAAGTAAATATGATCAAAATTTTTATAATTAAATTGTTAAAAAAATTCTTCTTTCGTCCCCTAAAAAAAAAAGTTCTTCCACGATGGACGGCCGCTTTTTTGCTTTATAATGCGGCGGACAATTGGATAGGAATTATATATACATAATATTTTGCCACCATTTTCACCGTTTTTTTTATTTTTTTATTATAGTCAAATTGAGTATTAATTCAATTGGCATAAATGTTATAGTTAATACAGGAAGATGTAAGTTCGAGTGCGTTGAAGTATATTATCCTCTTATTTATAGGTAATTTTAAGCATTATGTCAAAAAAAGCAGATATGATTAACCTATAATGAAATTGTTCAAAAAAAACTTTCTTATTGTAAGTATTAAAAGTATTAATTATTTATTAGTTTTTATGGATTGCTGTAATATATCACTTAGCCATTAGCTAGCTAGACCTCTTAAATGCATGCTTAATTGTTGTCAATTTATCTCATCATTCGGTTTCTTTTAGGTTTGATCCTCAAAATGCTCCGTATTATTTTGTAACACATAAATATTACAATCGAACTGTCATTATAATAAAATTCGCTTTTCATTTTTATATTTTGTGCTAAAATTTTTCTCGGTGTACGAATACTGACGTGCACGGTTAACAACTCACACTTGATGAGAAAAGACACATGTGAAGTTTTTGGAAATCCAATTAGAGTAGCACAATCATACCATTTTCCAGGACAAATCCTTTTTAAAGAAGGGGAGAATGATATGAAATAGGAGGGTCTAAACATTAAACATTAGCCAACTTGCGATGGGATGTGGGTGTTTTTAGGCTTAAATTTGAGAGTTTTGTTTTGCTTAGAAGTTGATTTAAGATAGTTTATATTTATCCAAACAGAATATTTTATTAGTTTTAAGAGTTTTTAATTTCTTTATTCATTAACACAATTTAGGCGGCCAAATTCTTTTAATATCAAAGTTATATAGTGCTTAATTGGAGTACCTTTAGGATTTTCATTTGCTTGGGATCCATGAAAATTGGGAGGGTTCACCAACTTGGAGGATTCCATGGTCAAAAAGTGAAATCATGTTTGTGCTTATCCTAATTACATATTTTATATCCAGAAATGTAATTTGGGCATTGCCACCTAATGATTAAATGGATAATCAATATCTTATTATTAAACAAATTTATAATGCTCACATGTTTAATTAATGTAAGCACTATTTACTTTGGTCAATTAAATTATATCAAATGAAGTCATCATTTAAAAAAAAAACACTAAATTTGAGTTGAGTTTTAGTTCGATTTGTATGATCATTATTGTCAATATAAAAAGACATGAATTTGAGCGCGTTAAAACACATTATTTTCCTATTTATGAATTAAAATATATAAATATTTCTAAACATTATATCATATAAAATAAATATGATCCGAACTTATAATAAAATTTTCATTACCCTGTATAAAAGGAAGTCTAAATACAATGAATTTTCCTAGCCACCTTCGTGCTGTAGTCTGTCGGTCCATATATTTTTGCATCCAATACTGATATTATATCCAAAAAGAGGATGGTAATAATAATAATACAATTTTAAAAATAAAAATAAATGTATGTTGGTTTAGACCATAGTATCCCGGATAAAGAGATAAGCCTTTGAATTTGATTACCCTAAGAAGTCAAAGATTGAGATTCTATACATCCTTAAATTACACTATACATTCTTAAATTATAATTTTTATTTTAATTTAATCCTCAAAATTTTAAAATATTCTAGTTACATTTTTAAACTATTTATATTATATCAATTGACCTTTTTTGTTATTAAAATCATTAATTTAATCGTTAAATGTCAAATCAAATTTTATGTAATTAAATTTAAATAAATGTAATGTTGTCACATAACTTTTAAAAGTACAAAAAAGAAAACGATAAAACTTCTGTAAAAATTTCAAACACCTCAAAACTAAGATTTTTTAAACATCTATTTTTATAATATTCATTTTAAAATATGTCACGTAAGATCTGGCCTGTCATTTAACAGTTAAATTAATGATTTTAATAACAAAAAAATTTAATTAATATAATTAAGGATATATAACTTTATAAAATAACAATTTCTATGAAATCAATCCCACTAAAAGGGTATTGCTTCAGATAAGGAAATTTAAAATTCAGTATCTTCTTTAAAAATAAAACATTTTTTATTTAAATTAAATTTACAAAAAATAATATAAATATAATAATTATAGTTTCCAAGTTGGATAAGAAAAAATTAAGAAGGGAAAAATTCTTGGACTGCCTGCGGAAATATATGGTCTTAGACTAAAAACTGGATTTGTTTAGGTTTAAATTAGGCCCAATATTTATAAGGTCTTGCACGAGTGAGAGTAACCCAAATTTAGCCCATTTGCTTGCCTTTTAATTCATCTCTTACCATTATTTTCATTTCTTTGTTTAATATTTGCAGTTTGTATTAGACTTATCATTGGTCAGGCCACTTGATCGACTCGAACGTTTATTTGAAAAATGAAAACGTTTAAGTACAAATATAAATTTAAAAAATGGGATTAGATATAAAATAAAAATAATTTAAAAAATAAATTTTTTTATGTTTCTTTGCGAATTTAACTTTAGCTAAAAACATGAATTTATTTATTTATCTATTTTTGAATTAGATTGATGTTAACGAAAAAATTTATGTGTTTATGTGTGCATATATAAACTTTTATGTATTTATATATATTTTGTATATTTTTAGAATTTTTTAACTTTTTCTAATTATTTATAATTTTTAATTTTTTATATATACATTTAAATTTCTTAATTTTTTTAAAAATTTAAATATTTTAAAAATTAAAAAAAATCAAATTATGATGTCAACATTGCCACATGTTAGTGTCAGAAGGTGTCACGTGTACTAAACTTAGCATCGTTACAAAAAAAGTACTAAAACTCTTGACGGAATAAAAATTCAAGTACTAACTTGGGACAAAAAAAAAATCATCAGTATCTACTTGAGATAAAGTGACAAATTCTAGAGCTAAATGAGTAAATGTTGAGGGTTAAATTTTTTAGAATTAATACTAAATTGACATAATTTATAAATATTGATGGTTATATTAGCGGACTGATAACAAAAACAAAGTTAAAATTAAATAGTTGGGTGAATAAATAGGGATCATTTTATAATTTTTTATAGTTAAGTGATCATTTTGTAATTTTTTATAGTTAGACGACCAATAAAAATTACTACTAGTTGGGTGAATAAATAGGGATTATTTTATAATTTTTTATAATTAAGTGATAATTTTGTAACTTTTAATATTTGAACGAACAAAAAAAATTACTAATAGTTGGGTGAATAAATAAGGATCATTTTATAATTTTTTATAATTAAGTGATATTTTGTAATTTTTTATAATTATACGATAAAAAAATTTACTAATAGTTGGGTTGTTACTAGTGGAGTTTACCCAAATATTTTCTATAACGTGATCAGAGTCCGATTCACGTACGGCTACGAACATCTGAGTTGTGAGCTATGAGTCGTCAACTTCAGGTTTCCATTTCAATAAAATTCCCTTCAAATTCTACACTCTTTCTTCGTCCCCAACTGTGCTTTTTTGGGTTAAGCTCCCTCCGCTTCCTGTAGGCCATTAAGGCTTTAATTCCAGTTTTATCTGCAAATTGCGAAATTCATGGATCTAACGAGCGAGGTATCCTAGTTCTTTCTTTCTCCCAAAATTTTTAATTTTTTTTTGTGTAATTGTGTTATTATTTGGTATTATGCATCGACATATAAACGTTGTTCCTTTGAATTGTAGTTTCTCAATTAATTTAGGGTTTAATTTATTCATTTTCTGCTTTGAAGAATGGATAGTAGTAACTGTTTAGTTTAACTTAAAAAAATATTTTTTTAGAACAATTAGGGTTTGCTTTATGTCAACTGAATACTCAATAACAATGGAGTTTTGAATGTGTTTAGGTGGGATTAAGGTTGCTTTTTTCTCCAATTAGTTCCCACATTGTTGTTCGGACGGCATGGTAAGTTCTTAGCTGAATGAATCACTTTGTAGAAACTTGTCAATCTTGTCACCTGTGATTATGAGTCTGTTGCTAATTGTTGTGAATTGGGTTTAACAGTTGTACAGTGGGGACTGTTTTACCTGTTTACTCAACGTTTAAAGCAATTGAAAGCAACAATCAAAATGAGCAGCGAAAATGGCTTCTTTATTGGACAGGTTATCATTTCTATTGCAACTTTTGCTTTGGTTTACCTCTACTTGGAATTTGACTGTCTCTTTATCTCTTGTTTAATGTAATTCAAATTCTACAATAGATCTTCCCATTGATAGCTCATTGTGACTAATGACTCTTCATAAATCATAAATATATTTTTAAGTTAAAAAATTACAAGGAATTTGTTTTTAATGGGAAAGTTAATTTGGAAACAAGAAGCATAATTAAGTACAAAAATGCAACAGCCATATCAGATTTGCCTAAACGCAGTGCAAAGCTGATTTTGTAAACATCCTATGGACGTGGCCTTTTGAGTTTTAATCTGTTTATTTGTGTGCAGCAATGTGATCTGAAATTGATTGGTTAAGTGGCTTGAAAATGGCTTGCATATAGCTGCTGCATATGATGTATAATCAAAATAAATTATTGCAATAGCATTATTTACCTTTGTTTTTACGTCATATAAATTCTAATTTTTGCTTGCAGTTTATGGATCTGTTAGTGTTGCTGAAGTGTTCTCGGACAAACTCTTCTCCTGGTACCTTTTTCTAAACCTAAATTTTGCATGTGGCTTTTGTTTCGGTGGTGCTATGGTTTTTGATTCATAGAATCGTTTCACATTTCATAAGGTGCATTTCTTGCATGCATGGTTGATTAAACTTATTGATGATCTGCAGTGAAATACATATTATCCTGATTTTCATTTTATAGATTCCCATACATTGGAGCTGAATTATTAAGGATTTTTTTAAAAGAGAAAGAAAATATTTGCTTAATTATTTTGATATTGTTTCATCATTTTTCTAGGTTTAGGGCATTTTCTTTTACGTGTTGCTCCAACATAAGGAAGCTCATTTTTATTTCCTCACCAGGTTTCCTTTCTACTACTATGCAAAGTTTGCTTTTCTAGTTTGGCTTCAACTTCCATCTGCCAATGTAAGCTAAAATTTTGCTTCTATACAGATAGGATACCTTGTTACTAGATCTTGCATGCATTGTTTTCAAATGTATCCTTTATCAGGATACATCTTAATTTGTCAGCATTATTTGAATATTCTTAATTTTGTTCTTTCTATATGCAACCGATAAATTGAAATTATACAGTCAGCAAGGTGTTTTTCTTAACTAATTGCTGTCTAACAGGGAGCTGAACATTTGTTTATGAGCCATCTCCGTCCATTTCTACTGAAGCACCAATCTAGGCTTGATAAAATATTGGGGTATATTTACAATGAAATGGTAAGATCTACAATTTTACCATGGAAGGTTATGAATTTCTAGTTTCAGAGTGCTCATCAAAATGGAACTTGTATACTGTGGCTTATGTAAATTATTTCCACTTTTGAGCCCCTGGTTCCACCCTCTTTTCTCTCATTCTTTAATTGCACTGTTCCCATCAACTTTCATTCTTATTTCCCAAGAGAAACAAGCAATCTGTTAATTCAAGGCTGATTTTGCTGCCGAGTGCTGAATTAGATGGTCTCTATTTAGACTTGAATTTAAACGAGTAATTTCAAAATCTTAGAGTTCTGATAGATAAATGGAATTGCAGGTCAAAATCATCAGTGCACACCAAACGGAAATCAAATTTGCAAGGCTGCTTTTTATGAAACTCATGGCATCAGGTACAGACTTGGATTTTAATTAGTTTTATTGAATAGTACTAAACTTCATCCTAAATATGTTTAACGTACCATCCTGTAAGTGTTTCTGTCAATTCAACTCGTTATTTTGTTTTCCTTAATCAACTACTAATAATTCCTTCTTGTGATAAATTTGATTGACTCTGAAAAGAGAAACAGATCAATAAGGGTAAAAACATCATTTAGTCTCACATTTTCTTTATGTTGCCAGTGAAACAGATTGGTTGCGATCATATTCAGCCTGTGCAAAGACAGTCAAATTGTTCCATTGAAGGCCCAAGAGAAGCAGATTCTGATAGGCAATCTGAAACTGAAGATTGATACTGTCACGATAAGGTTGAGATTTGTTTGCATTAATATTTCTCCTGTTTTTTAGAAATTTAAGGTTCAGGCTATACAGGATAGGTGTCCCTTTCGAGAACATAAATTGCTGTATTTATTGCTCCAATGCATTCTACTTCTTCTTGTTTTCTTTCTCCACTAAATATGCTTTCTCTGCTTCTGGAATTGCCAACATAATACTATTCAGCTTGAAATTTATCTCCTCAACTTTTTCCATTAGTCTATCATTTGTAAACATGCCACTGCAAACATTTTTTATGGTTTCCCAGCTTTCGATTAATGGTAAACCAATAATCACTACTGATCCGATACTGCCCCATGCTATAGCAATGACCGCCCAGAATGTGAAATAGCCGACACTAAACTCCCCTGCATTCGAATTTTGTGTTAAGAAAAAGCATTAGCTGCAATGGGTTAGATTCTATTTCTGCTACAAATATAATTTACCTGCAGGAATAGTGAGTAGAGGCCACAGCATGACGATGACAACTGTAAAACCAACACCCCATTTCACTATCCATGATTTGGCTGTTTTTAGTTTTTCCTCTTTCAACTCTTCTTCATTCAAATCACCCTCTTCCTTCTCCACCATTGTTATCTGCCTTGTGGTGTCCCAGGTATAGTTTTGAGGCCATAAAAGACTGCACAGTGCATGAATGGCTCCACCTGTAAGTATGGAAACCAGGTTTCCGGCAAGCATCGGTGCATTTCGACCGGTTGTGTCGAGGTTTACTCGGCCATATTCAATGCTTGCCACCGACAACCAAGTGACAATTCCCAAAATGCAACCGGTAATTGTCCCTACAATGGCCCCAACAGCATTTGCTTTCCTCCAAAGAAGCATAAAAGCAATTGGGAGAACTGCTGAGCCAATAAGCACTCCCATGGCAAGATACATCCAACCCAATGAAACTCCAGCCTTGTTTAATATTACAGCAAACAATCCCATGAAACATCCAAAGCCTAGCACAACAGCCCTTGAAACACTCAGGATTCTCTCCCCACTGGCATCTGGGTTCATATAGGTACGGTAGATATCATATGTGCATAATGAGGAAACAGCAATTAGCTCAGAAGAACCAGCTGATGTAACAGCCCTGCTCGTGTTGAAACAAAAAAACAAGAGAATGGTACATTGAGGTTTATCCCAGTAAAGCCGGTCCACCCGACCATTTTGTCATGCAAAAATTATTGTATTTAGGTATTTACATGTCTCTTAAGCACATGCATTCATTTGTGAATGAGATTTTGGGTTCGAGAGTTGCACGATGGATATAAAGGTAGTGAGAGAAGCAGAATGCAACTTACATAAATAGCATGGTAAGGAGAAGTACGGATCCTCCTTTTCCCATCAAAGCTATTGCAGTAGCAGGAGGAACCAGTCCACGGCTTGCCTCGTCAGCTGTTAGTGGTAGATCAAGGGCAAGGGCTCCAAGACCCAATGATGTTGCCAAAGAGAATGGCACAGCAAACCATACAAGCCCTCCCAACAAATACCCTTTATGAGTTGATGAAGGTCGAGCGGCAATGGCACTCACCCAATATCCCTAAAAACTTCATGTCAGCCACCATATCACTATATGTAATTCAAAATTAGTGTAATCGTTGGTGAAGCTTACATTGTCAACAAAAACAGTGCCAAAATTGCCCACAATGTTTATAATCCCAAAAACAAGACCCCCAGAACTCATGATTGTGAGATGAGAACCTTTGTAGTTCCCAGCAATAGGACCACATGATTGTCCATTGTGGGAAATTGGCTCCTCACATGTTCTTAACTTGCTAGCAACTTCCTGCAAATGGTGGTGTATGATGCTGGGGCTACCAAGCTTGTTACTAGCTGTATAAACTAGGTATACGAAGATAACTAAAGCCACATGCACTGGAATAGATTGAAAAACATTAACAAAGGGTCAAATTTTAATATATGTATAGGTATATGCCTAGAAGAACGTTTAACGAAATTAGATGGGACTATGAGAGCATGCATACCAATGACAGAGTGTATGTAGCTAGCCAAGAAGGTAGCTTTAAGCCCTCCTGCTAATGTATAAACAATTACCCCAAGTGGTATTAAGAAGCTAGCGGCATATATGTTCACCCCCGTAAGCGCATTCACCACAGCAGAACCACCGAGTAGCAACATCGCCGTCACGATGATATTTGTCATAAGGCAGAAAGTAAGGAAGACGATATGTGCAGCTTTTCCCCAGCTGAGGTACGTTGAAAGAGGGAGCTGAGAGTTTAAATACGAAACAATTTTGTTTTGTATTGGTGTGATAACCGATAGTGCTTACCGGGCCTTTACGATCTCGCAAACTGTATGAGCATGGGGAGCCTTCCGTTTGATCTCGATAGCCATAACACCGAATAATAGTACCTGTTGATTATAATAGGAAATAGTGTTACTGTATAGGCAAGTTAATGATTGTTCATAGTGGCAACAAGTATGGAACTTGCCTGGATTGTAGCACCACTAGCATACCAAAAAGGTCCACTAATTCCATACTGCCAAGCAACATTGGAACTTTGCAAAATGGTAGCAGCCCATGTCCACTACAGACACATTACAAGCACATCAGAAAAATGAAAATTGTATCAATTTGCAGATATGATGGATGGTATTTGATAGCTTACCTGCGATACGATCACGCTTGCGATAAGCCCCGTTTTGACATTCCGGCCGGCTGTATTGAACCATTCGGACGTGTGGCGTGAACCGACATATCGCTTCTCTAACCACACCTGATTACAAAAAAAAAAAAAATCAAATTCAACATCTAAACACACACACACACAGTAGAACCATCCAGTATTAACATTCAAGAAAGGCTGTTGGATCAAATTGAATTTTTACCAAAAAGGAAGTGAAAAAAGCAAAAAAAGCACCAAACCCAAGAATCACAGAATAGCCAAGGCCTTGATTCAGCACTGCTTTGCCTTCAAAGAAACTGTTCTGCCTTACACACCCTACACCTTCTTGGACATCATAGTACTTGCCTGAAAACTCAAAGGGAGGACACTTTTGGCTCATTCTTTGATAATAATTTTCTTCTTTATATTTCCTTCTGGTATCTGAATATTTATTACACACGCACTTAGGCTTTTGCCTTGTTCCATCCGGTATCTGCTAAAGTCAAACTAAAACTCTCTATTGTCTTGTCTTTCATACCTTAACCACACGTTATATTCAATATGAATATATTTTATATGAATATATCTGGCATTATATTATTTGCTCCTGTACAGTGGGTACTGAATCTTTTTTTTTTACCAGTTTTTATTCTGTATCTGAATGAATCAATTAAACTATATAATTATTACCTTCTCATAAATCCCATTTCCTATAGTATCAACGAGGGTCGAGATGAAGAGAAAAATGGTGTCCTGGTTCGAAAGATAAAGTCGGAGCCCTCAAATAGAGTGTCTGGAATTACTTAAATCATAGATATTTCTCGTATTAAAACTTACATAGTAAGCCCCCCAATTACACGTTCCACGCAACTAAGTTTATCTCAAAAGACTCATCTTATAACTCTTCTTCGACAATGTGGAAGACAAATTATTATAAAATAATAATAAAATATATAATAACTCGACCCGAGGTCCGACCTCAGATTCGACCCGAAATATTCATGACTTAGGTAATCGTAGACACTCTATTTGGAGGCTTCGACTCTATCTTCCGAACCAAAACATCATTCCTTTCTCCATCTTGATTTCCATTGATATTATATGTCAACAAAACGATTTAACTTAACTAATATATATATATATATGACTAGGTATTTTGCCATTAAGTTTTGCCGATTAACCACTTCATTGTTGAAATTATCCATTAAATTCTTAATTTTTTTATAATTTTTTACTTTTATCAAAAAATAAAATTTTAAAATATTTAACTATTTTTAAAATTTATATTTTTAAAATTAAGATAAAATTTATAAAATATGCAATTAAATTTATTGAATTTTTATAGTTATGAACAGATTGATAGAATTCTTAAATATTTAACAGCTAATTTTATTATTGTGCGAAGAAAAAAATAGATTACTTCTAAGGCCATGATCACTTCAAGGTAAGTGCTGAAAGCGACGTCGTTTAGCGTTTATTCACCTCTTGTCTCTCGTCTCTGTCAGTTTCGTCACCATGAATGAGGAAATGCCACCAACTCATCTCTCTCCTTTCCTTTGTTTTTTTTTTAATATTTATTTTATGCTAATTTACACTCTACATCATACCCGTTAGTTCAAAGTTCATTGTGTTGAAGCTCAGCAAAGCTGTGCGTTTTCTTCATCAGTTTTTGAATTTGAAGCACATTATTTAGTTAATGCTGTCAATGTATATTGCTTTGGGATCACAACAATGATCAACACTCACCATTGGATGCAAAAGAAGCATCTTAATCTGACAGATATAGATTATTTTGAGTTTGGATCATTTTCTGTCTAGAATCAACGATGAATTCTATAAAAGAAAGAAGGAAAAAAAGGGTATTGGATCATATTAATTTTACAAATATTTAAAGGAGAGAACATGTTACAGTTGCCAATTGTGGAAGACCACTGATTTTCAAAGCTAATACAATCATTGTTATGCCAGCGAATATCGGGGCCAGCTCAGTCTACAAAGTCCAGACCAAAGAACAGCTCAAACAAAGCGGTCAACTCCATTTCCCTGATCCCAATACATTACCTAACATTCAATTTCCCCCCTTTCATCTTCTTTCTTTCTTGTTGTCTGTTACAGGGTAAGCTTTAATGGGTAAAGGAGGTGGTTGTATATTCAGCAAGAGAAGATCGACCATAGAAGCATCAGATCAAGATCTTGCAGACCCTGTTAGGGATGCTCCTGTTCAGAACCAAATTGAGGACAGCTTATTTCAAGAAGAATCGAAGAAACTCAAGGTGTTCATAGTTTTTTACTCCATGTATGGTCATGTGGAATGTTTAGCTAAAAGGATGAAGAAAGGAGTGGATTCCATTGATGGGGTTGAAGGGTTTTTGTATAGGGTTCCTGAGACACTAGCAGTGGATGTATTGGAACAGATGAGGGTGCCACAGAAGGAAGATGAGTTGCCTTTTATATCGGTTGATGATTTGGTGGAGGCTGATGGGTTGTTGTTCGGTTTTCCGACGAGGTTCGGTTCCATGGCGTCACAGATGAAGGCTTTTTTCGATTCTACTGCACACTTGTGGGAGAAACAGAGTCTTGCAGGTGTGCCTGCTGGTTTCTTTGTGAGCACCGGGACACAAGGCGGCGGCCAGGAGACGACCGCGTGAGTATATTCTTCGAGTTGATCTGATGTTATATGTTATGAAAATGCCTTAAAAACATTATATTTTTCTGCAATTCAGGTGGACTGCCATCACACAGTTAGCTCACCATGGGATGATTTATGTTCCTATTGGCTACACTTTTGGTGCTGGAATGTTCAAAATGGATTCAATCAGAGGAGGATCCCCATATGGTGCCGGTGTTTATTCCGGTGACGGCACAAGGGAACCAAGTGAAACAGAGCTAGCTCTTGCTGAGCATCAAGGGAAATACATGGCTGGAATTGTCAGAAGGTTTGCCACTCCACGTAACAATTAGTCCATATTTGTTTCTTTTTTCATTCAAACTCGTCCTTAATAGATACCACTTTGTCAATAGATTAGAAGAGTCACCCCCATATTTATGGCTTGATTTTCCCATTTTATAGCTTTTGATTTGGCATTATTTCAGTCATACACCACTTACTGCTACATTTTGTATGTACAGCACGCCATTAAAGCATGGATTTTTATCCATTTTTGTTTTGCTTTTCTGCTGAATCTGAAGCAAAAACAGATCTTTTATGATGCAAACAATGCATTTCCCAGTTCATAAAAAACCCAGAAAATCAATTGGTAACCCCAAAAAGAAAATGTTTTTAAATACTAATTATCAACATTAAAAATAGGAAGAACAAGGATAATGTCTGAAGAGGTTACTAATAAACACCTTCGATTGAAAAATAAAGAGAAGGCGCCATCAGCGAAACCCCCAGATTTTGGGATTTGATTTTGGCCTCCCATGAATCAAATAAGCACCTTTTTATCTTTAGCTCATTTGGGATTATGAAGGCCATCATTCAAACTCAAAAGAACCAAAAACATAAAGATTTTCTGCAGAAAAAAAACGAAGCTAATGAATGAAGATCAAAAGAATGGAGAAAGAAACTGGACTTACGTTTTCACAGTTTCGGCTTCGGTTGGAGAGTTGTTGAGGGTTATGTTGATTTTTATAGTGTGAACTTGAGGTAGTCGTCCAAAACCCTAGATCTCCACTTTTCTTTTTATTGTTTTGGCTTAATTCCAAAATTAGTCCTTGATTTATAACACCTTTTTCACTTAGGTATTTATAATTTTTTTTTGTCAAATTTAATAATTCTCAACCAATTATGTCTTGACATGTGGTAACTTTTTTTAAACTTAAAAGGGGTTAAATATTTTCTTACTTTATTTTTTTAAAAATATACTTTTATGTATTTAAAAAGCTTCTAATCTCTCCTTAGCTTTTCTTACTGTCCATCTTAAGAGTATCATCATACCTCCAAACAACCTCTATCAGTTTGTTTAGGAAATAAATATCGTCTAGGATCGGTTTTTGTTCCCAATGAACTTATATGGGTTTCTTCTTGATAATATTCCCAATCATTTTGTCTTTGATTCCAATATTGCATTCATGGATGTTAGTTTGCCATGTCATAACTAGTGTCATGGGGCTAGACCTTTCGTCTTGCAATTCGTGCTGTCTTATGCAATTTCTTTGCTTTAAATTTGTATAAGTTAGCCTAACTCTTAAACTTGAGAACTCTCTTCAAAATTCTCTAAGATATCGAAGCAAAGTGGAAGCAACTCCAAAGAGATTGGAGCTCGAAAGAACAAAAAAAAAATCATAGAAAAACAAAAGCACAAAGAATTTGAGTGAATGCTCTCAAAGAATTTTATTACTCAAGAAAGAAGTAATTACAAATAGGGGAGGCCTCTTGACTAGCTCGCGCGTGCGCATTAAAATACTGAATTTATGAAAAAAAATTTAAAGTTCGGATTTACTGCAAGCATACATGTCAATTGTAATATTTATAGTATTACAATGAAACACCAAAGTATTCCAAGGATCGAACTCAAAGGAAGAAGCAATTGAGCAATAACTAGCATACACAATAGAGTATAAGTGGCTATTAATACGATTTTATAGTACAACAATTCATAAAAGATGACTTTTGCAAGAAAATTAAATATTCTACCTAAAGGATTAAATTTCAAGAAATGTAAAACTAGAGGGACTATCTATCAAATAACTAATAGGGGTTGGTTGACTTCAATGTGGTTCACCAAATTTCGGACTCGGGACATAAATCGCTTAAATTATTAAGTGGATCTATTTTATCTTTCAATCTCAATTTTATCGACTTAAACGATTAAGTCCGGTTTATCTTTCGACCTCACCGGTTAATTCGAGACTAACGAACGGGCGTGACAAGATTACCTTTTGATCTCACTTTATCTTGATATTCCCTTAGGGGCGTCACTACCTAAGTTCTTAGTTCTATTCAAATTAGTCCAATTTGTTATAATTTAGTCCTTTGTCCAAAGAGTTCAGTTTACCCACATCTCCATCAACCAACCTCCATAGAGGTTTAGCTACTCATGCCCAAAATGAAGAAAATAAACATAACAATGGAAAACAATGCAACCATGAAATTAAGGTTAAAGAAAATATAAAAGTTGAGATTTTTATACAAGAAAACTTAAATAGCATGAAACGAAAAGCATTTAACAGAAGAATCTAAAGCAAGAAGCATAAAAGGAACAAGCTTTAACAGATTTGAAGGAAAATAAACTGAAATAGATTAAACTAAAGCTTAAAGAGTCTTGAAAGCAAAGTACAGGGATTAGAAATGCAAATAAACCTTAGCTACAGTGTTAACTAACTTAACTAACATCAATAACAATAAGAACAAGAAGTAAATGCAGAAAAATAAATTCTAATCTAAGGTAGAAGAAGAGAAAAATAAAAACACTAGAAAAGTGCAAAGAAAAACTAAAAAAATATATAGAGGAAACTAAACCTGAAATTAAGCTAATGTGTCTCTCTTCTCCTTAGCAATTTTTGGCTGTTTTAAAGGGTGTTCTTATGACTTTTCAATGCAAAAAAATGCCCTTACATGGGTCTTGTGTAATTGGTGGGTCGAGTAGGCAAAGGTTGCCTTTTTTGCCCAAGTTTGTTCTAACGAAGGTGATATCGTGATACCTAGAGAAGAATATTGCAATATCTTGGGCAATATTGAGCTTGGGTTTTCCTTGAGAGGTGGGTATCACGATAACCAAAGAGGATATCACGATATCACTAAGGGTCTACTAGGTCTTTTACATTATTGGAGGTATTGTGATTTCAAGGGTTGGATATCGCGATACCCTTGCCCTAGATGTCATTCTTGCTCGTTTTCGACCTTTGACGTGTCCCTACAATACTCAAACACATGTTAGGCCTCCAAATGACACTATCGACCAATTTGGATAAAAAAATGAAACAAAATATAGACATTTTCACTTATTACCTGGGAATATGAAAATAGCAGAAAACTACGCTAAAATCTCTACTCTACTCGAGAAAAAACTCCTTAAGTGTGTCGGAAAAGCTTAGTTTGCCACGTCGATTCGTTACAGATCACCTCTATTTATAGTTGAGCTCTCCCAGATCCAATGGTGCAAATTAAAGTATATCATTGGCCAATTAAAAGCAATCTACAAATCAAATCTCCTAAGGCTTACATAATCAAATATTCTAAGATTGCAAATCTTCTAAAATTACTTCTCATACTTGCCATGTAGATGGACTTTCAAATTTTCCAATTTACGGGTGAATCTTGTTAGTCTATTTGACCCCTCGTAAACAAGATGGATCATTCAAGTGTATTATGGTTGTGGGCTCTCTTACGCGGCCGTGACACTAGCACTATCTTTAAAGCAATAATTGTTTTTAAATGTTATTATCATGTTTGAAACTGCCCTCAAATGCTAAACATGTTTCCCCATTTGGGTTTTTGATATGTAAAATCCATGCAATGCAATGTTATCATTTCTTCTATACCAACCAACCATAGTATGGTAGAATCCCTTAGTTTATTGAATATCCTTACTAACTTCCCTGTTGCCAACCTGCATTTGCCCACCTTCTTTTGCCTTGAATGCTTTGTTGATTTGTTGAATGTAGACTTCCGCTTCTCTATTTCCAAACCACTTTATTCTTATAAGTCCAAATTTTCCAAAGAAAAATAGCCCAACCTACAAGTTTTTCTTTCATGAAATCACCATCCAATTATGAGATGAAATAAGATCATATTAGGAGAACGGATTTAACCCAAATAAATTAAGGATATCCTATGAGGATAACATAATTATGATAAGGTCATCGGACAATCACTTATTAAATTGCTTTCATAATAACATATAATAAAGGAGAGTTCTATACTAATACGTTAATGAAATAACTCCATGATAAATAATGTTGTAATTGGTAGACAAAAAGTTAGAACTTAATTTCAAATTATTTAAACTCTAATTATGTATGCCAAGTATGTCCCTTTGTTAGCTTGATATAACCCTTAATAAATTGCATGTAAAATCGATAATATAAATTGAATAAAAATGACAGTTAAAAAAAACTCATGTATCACTATCCGCGGTAAATATGCTTTCAAAATGAACTAATAGAGATGGCCCGTTTTCAAGGACAGAAAATATTATTTATTTTTTACAAATTTAGAGAAATTTCTTGGTACTTTGTTAAAAAAACCCTAATGAATGATTTTTTTTATTATAAAAAAGCCGTAAATATTAGAACTCGTATTATTAAATCAAATTTATTTTCTGTTTAATTTTTATTATATTTAATAATTAATTTTTTTCAAAAAAGAAATATTATAATTTATAAAAAAATTCAATCAAATCGATAAAAATCAATCTATTTAAAAATTCTATAGTTTCATAGATAGGCCGAAAAGAGAAAAAGAAAGCCCAAGAAGTGGGGGAGCGTTACAGAGAACGTGACGTCAAGCATCTATTTTATGAAGTGGCGTGAAAATTAATTTTGAAATTGCTGCTACCAGTATATTTTAGCCACGTGTCCTCCCAGAAAACCGGTCCACGGAAGGCAGGCGCAGCTATTACCAGATTCACCACTCGCTTACTTTTCGCTTCATTGTTGCTGCTTCTTATGACTGACGAGTCTCCAACTCTCCATTTAATACACTCCTTTTTTTTTTTTTTTTAATTTACAAAATTGTCATTATCTGATTTTTTTTAACCAGATTTTTATTTTTTCTTATTAAAAAATGTAAAATTATAATTAAATAATATAAATAGAACTGAACAACAAGAAATGTTAAATTGAAACTATACATCATCTCTCTTTTTTCCTTGAAGGTTAAGTGTTGTTTGCAATTTAATTTTCAAGCAATTTTATTGCGATCAGATCAAATCAATTAGTATATCAATTTAAATAAAAATATTAAATTAATTATTGAATGAATTGTTTAGAATCAATAAAAATTAAAAATTGAGATTAAAACAATCGTAGGACGAATTTATACTTTTTAAATTTTTTTTAATTAATTAATTAATTATTGGACCGGTACAATTTTTAAAACATTGCATTTAAGTCCAAAAGTGTTATCCTTTTGGCTTTATTTTACAAGGCAAAGAAGAAATTGCCTAAGAACAAGAAAGGAGAGAAAGAAGCAAAGCAAACCCAAACTTCTAGGGCTACTAAACTTATGCTTGGGTATATTTTAGTATTAATCCATACTTTATTTATCAATTTGAAAATATAATAACATTATTTAAATTTTGTATCAATACGTGTTGATTTATATCTAT
This sequence comes from Gossypioides kirkii, assembly GCA_005610355.1. Lineage (NCBI taxonomy): Eukaryota > Viridiplantae > Streptophyta > Magnoliopsida > Malvales > Malvaceae > Gossypioides > Gossypioides kirkii. Next base: position 39,378,294 of record CP032246.1, read on the forward strand.
TTTTATCATAATAGATTGAAAGAATTAATAAAATAAACCGATTGCGTTTTAGTTCGATTGGTATGGATATTGTTGTCAATGTAAAAGGACGTGGATTTGAGTGCGTTGAAACGTATTATCCTCCTATTTATGAGTTGAGGAAGAGCTATAAATAATTTTAAGTATTGTATAAAAAAATACAAAATTAAATGAAAAGAATACAGATACAAATCTTTTAGAGAAATCAATAATTCAATTTAAGTATACAAAAATTTTACAATTTCATTTTTCAATCTCTATAATGCAAAATTTCCAGTTTCACCCTTGTTATAAATACAACATTATATCAATCATCATATCCATTGGACCAAACTAATGGTATTCAACAGAAGTTTTTTTTTTTTTTTTAAATATCCAATTTTACCAAACTAATGGTATGCATGTGTCATTGCATAAGTAGTTTAGCTTTTTGTATTTAAGAAAGTTGGTATTTTTTAAATAATTATTAAAAAAAGGATTGTTTTTTTTAATTATAAGAGGAGGATAAAACCCTAACAGCAACGCGATTAATATGACTCGAACTCAAATCATATTTGGGGTAGTAAATATTTGACCATCATACCAACATACAAGATTCAAAACGGATTCATCTCTCATTACCGAACAAGAACCAACATATTAGTGTAAAAGAAATTAAAAAATGTCATGTTTCTAAATAGGATTAAATGAAAATAATTGGAAATTGAAGTAAGATGAATGAACCAGAAAAGCTTTCTTACCACTCTCCTTTGTCTTTTTTTTTTTTTTAACTTGACAAGGAAGGAATTTGCACCGACAAGTAAAAGTGGGAGTAGTGTGACGGGAATTTGACAAAAATTAAAGTTTAGCTTTAGCAACCTTTTTGGTTAACTAATAAATTCAGACAAGAAGTTTGCAATGTTCTAAATAAAAAGACTTGTAGTCTTCTCCTTATCTAATGTCACCTTCTATCTTCGACACTAAGATTACACCTTTCTTTTTCCTTTACAATAACCATAACTAAAATTTGCCAAAAGCTGTCAAGCTTTGGTCTAAGGGTGAGATTGAAATTTTGAGATTCTATATTTAAATTCTGAATTATATAAAACTACATTTATTTAAAAATCATTCGGGTGAAAGTTATAACCATTGACATAACTTTAATTAGAAGTGTGCATTCGATGGAATCGAATGAAATTGTTTGAGTAAATTAAAAAATTAAACATGTCAAATTAAAATCTTGTTATAATATAACTAATTTTATTTAAAGTATATAAATTTAAAACCATATATATTTGAAATTTTTTTCATAGTAAAATAATAATAGAATAAGATATTTTAGTATCATAAACTTCAATCATTTATTAACTTAGGTCTCAAAATTATTATTTTAGAAAAAATTTTAAATTTTAATTTTATTTATATATTTTTTAGATTTTTATAATTTTTAAAAGATATGAATTTTGAAATTTTTATAAATATTTTAAATTTTTATTGAAAGAGATTAATATCTTCATTTTTAAAATTGATAAAGAGCAAGAGGGTGTTTACATTAATATATTATTCGAATTATTTAAATTATTTAAATATTAAAATTCAAAAGTCAAAATAAATCAATTTATTTAATTTAAAATTTATTTATTTTTTCAATTTTTTCGAATGAATTTTAACCATAGCAAAGTTGTTCTCTTTTTCCTCGGGGACAGGACCTTTAGCGCGTGAAAACTGTAAACAGAAAAACTAGTTTTAATTACGAGATAGAAAGAGAAAAAAACCTTGCTTCCCGCGTTTCCCTTTCAATGTCCCAAATTTTCAATTTTCTCATGCGTGCAAGCTATTCTCTAATGGAAAATCTCTTTATATTTCTAACAAAAACAATTCCCATTCCCCAGCCCTAAAGCTCTCATTTTTATTTTATTATTATTTTTTCTTACAATCTCTTGCTTCTTAACGGTTTAAGTCTCTTCATCAATCATCCATTTCACCTTCAACTTCATCATTAATTGCTTTCTTTCTCTCCAAGACAACTCTTCTTCCCTCATTTTCATATTTATCTTCTCATCATAACATTCAAAGTCTTCTTCTTTGTTTTTCTCTTTGGGTTTTCTAGATTTGGGGTTCTTTTTTTATATAAAATATTCAAAATCTGATTTTTCTTTAGTGGGGCGGTTTTGTTTGGTAAAGAAGAGATCTTGTTCCCATTAATTTTTCTGGTAATCAGCTCATAATTTGATTCAGTGATTATGGGAAATCATACCAGCAAGAAGACATCTGAAACAACATCATCATCGGCGGCTACGAATGTTAGCAGCAATTTACATTACACGACCGAACTGAGTTCCTACGAAGCAGCTTGTAAGCTCGACATGGAGTTGCAGACCTTCGACACTAATGTCCAAGCTCGAACAAATCAAGTGATCAACACACTTGCAGTCGGTGTCGAAGTTCGAGCACTTTCATTCGATTCATTAAAAGAGGTAACCGAATGTCTTTTGGAAATGAACCAAGAGATCGTTAAAGTTATCTTGGAATTTAAGAAAGACATATGGAAGAACCAAGAACTGTTCGAGCTGGTCGAAGAATACTTCGACAACAGCTTGAAGACACTCGATTTTTGCTCGGCGTTAGAGAAGTGTTTGAAACGTGCGCGCGACAGTCAGTTACTGATCCTCGTCGCGTTACAACAGTTTGACGAGGAAACAGAAGCCGGCGGCCGTGATAGTGGCAGTGAAAGTAAATACGCGAGAACATTAGAAGAGTTGAAGAACTTCAAGGCGGCCGGAGATCCATTCACCGAAGAATTCTTTCAAATATTTCAATCTGTTTATAAGCAACAAATGGCAATGCTTGAAAAATTACAACTTCGTAAGAACAAGCTCGATAAGAAGCTAAGGTACATACATGCATGGCGGAAGGTGTCCAGTATGATATTCGTCGCTACGTTCGCCACTATTTTGATATGTTCCGTCATGGCGGCAGCCATGGCTGCACCACCGGTCGCAGCGGCTCTCGCAGCTGCAACAGCAATCCCAGTAGGTTCGATGGGGAAATGGATTGATTCTTTATGGAAAAACTATGAAAACGCATTGAAAGGACAAAAGGAAGTGATTAGTTCGATGCAAGCAGGAACATACGTCGCCATTAAAGATTTGGATAACATAAGAATCCTCATTGATAGATTGGAGATTGAGATTGAATCCATGTTGAAAACTGCAGATTTTGTAGTTGAAGAAGAAGCTGTGAAAATTGGGATCGAAGAAATTAAAAAGAAACTGGGGATGTTTATGAAGAACGTGGAGGATTTAGGACAACAAGCTGATATTTGTAGCAGAGATGTTAGAAGAGCAAGGACTGTTGTTCTTCAAAGAATCATAAAACATCCCAACAACTGAAAATTCATTGCTAACAACAACAACAACAAAAAAAAGAAAACTGATCCATGTTTGATTGATTTGCAGTGTTTATGTTTTCGATATTACATGTTTGTTTTTCAGGTTATTTTCCAGTTTGGAAATGTTTTTTTTTTGGGTATATGTAATTATTGAATATTGTTTCAATTGTGTAATTTTTCACTTTTCAGCCTTTCATCATTATTGTTAAAACGTATAAACTCAGCTCTCCTAGGTTTTGTTATATGTTAATTTGGTATTTATTATTTATTCTATTGGTTAAGTTTGATGCTCAATTTTTTTAAAAAGTGTTAATTTGTTATATTTAATGAAATATTGATTAAAAGATTAAAGATCAATATAGTATTGTTTCTAAGAAACATGTAAAAAATGTTTTTGAGAAAAAATTAAAATTTTTTTGTTTCTGTCAAAAGTACTTTTAGACCAATTTTAAAGGTTTGAAATTTTTTTCTCTAAAAAAAAAAAGTATATTGTTTAACAATGATTTTATTTTAAAAATATTTTTTTTTTGTTTTAAAAGTGCTTCTTATAAGCAATGTTAAACTTATCTTAAATTTTTAACAATATTGATGTGGTAGCCCATGACAATATGTATGTTTCATTTTTTTTTTTAGAATATGTTTAATTATTTTTTTGGGGTTAAATAACAATTGAGGCCTAAATTTGGCAATAATCTTCACAATGAGACTTGAATTTTTTTTATGTTCAAGTTAGTCTCTAAGCTTCAAAATTGTTCCAATATTAAGGTCTGAGCTAGGTAATTGTTTCCGCATTGGAGTTTAAAATTTTGTTGTCTAAGTTAGTCCCTAAGGTTCACAAATTGTTTTCATATTGGGCCATGAACTTGAAAAGTTTAAGGTTTTCAAGGAAATATCAAAGACAACTTAGACAAAAAAAATTCAAACCCTAATGTATTGAAATGTATTATTTTTTTATTTATAGGTTGAGAGGAGATTATGAATAGTTCTAGATATTATGTAAAAAAGAACATATATGATCAGAATTTATAATAAGATTGTTAAAAAAATTGAATTTTGTTATAGGATAATTGATTTTATGAGTTTTATTTTAAATTAGTTTTTATTCGCTTGAGTCGTAATGATTTTATTTTACTTCTACTTATAATTATAATATAATTAGAGTGTACTTGTGTCTACATTGTATTTTCACATATATTTTTATAAATATTATTTAAATTTTAAAATATTGAGAATTTTAGATTTTTAATAAAAAATGGAAAGAGAAAAGGTGAATATATAATGCCTTTATTACAGAGATTAGATCAAATTAGTGGGTATGCTATTAAATTAATTAATTTACTTCTTATATTATTTTTTTAAAAATCAAATAAAATTAAATTCCAATAGAGTTAATCTTGATTGTTTTAAAAGAAATTCGTTACCGTTTAAAATATTATATTTTGAAAGCTTTTTCGTAATTCTGCAAATAAAATAATTTATTTAGAGTTAAACCGTGTTCAAATAATTTTCATGTCAATTTTTTTAAAACAATAAAGGTTAATAATGTTTAAATTTAACTTTATTTGGTTCATTTTAATAGTACATAAATTAAATTGATAAAAATACCTCTCTGATCCTTCTCAATTTTTTTATTAGTAATAACAAAGTTAGCCTGCAATATTTACACATTCCGTCAATTTGATCCTAATTTATTAAATTTAGCTTGAAACATTTACGTAGATATAAATATAGAGAGTTAAATTTATTATTATACCAATCAAAATTATGTATAATTGACAAAAAATTAATTTTGTGATTTATTATCCTTAGTTTGCTCACTTTCAAAATTGGCAAAGACTTAATTGCTCCAATTTTTTTGAGAGGAACCAACTTGTTCAATATCAAAATTGAAAGGGACTAATTTGATTAAGCCTCTATAATAGAGGGACTATTTCACGATATATAAAAAACACCCTGCTTAGGATAAGCCAACAGCAAACGGTCGTTATTATTACACGACCAAAAAATAAAAAAACAATTATCTTTTAACTAACACTTCCTATCCAAAAACAAGAGACTGTGTGCAGTTCACGAAATCCATCAATGGAAACTCTGTTAAACCCATCAAAAACCCCAAATCTCTTTATACCAAAACCCCATCTCTTTAAACCCTCTTTTCTTCATTCTAATTTTAATCCTCAACCCCATAGTTCCTTCAACAGGAGACCTCTCTCAATCACCATTACTTGCAAAGTGGAAACCTCTCAAGGTCGTAAAAACGATGGGAAGAACATATCTAAGAAGATTGTATTATCGGATTCAGCTCCAGAACTGAGTAATGAAGAAATTAAAGCAAAGCCAAAGGGAGGAGGAAAAGCTTGGGGGGTTATTAAGAAATTTCCCAAAAGAGTTTTGGCTATCTTGTCTAACTTGCCTTTGGCTATTGCTGAAATGTTCACTGTTGCTGGCCTTATGGCTCTTGGTAAGTAAGATAGGTTTCTAAAATGGGAAAAAGTTGTGATTTTTAGTTTGTTTTGTTTTGTAAAAATGTGAACTTGATGCTTGGAATTTTCAATTAGGTACTGCAATTGATCAAGGGGAATCACCTGAATACTATTTCCAAAAGTACCCTGAAGATAATCCAATTTTTGGGTTCTTCACTTGGAGATGGGTTCTTACCCTTGGGTTTGATCATATGTTTTCATCCCCAGTCTTCCTTGGAACTTTGATTCTTCTTGGTACATCACTTATGGCTTGCACTTACACAACACAAATCCCACTTGTTAAGGTCGCAAGAAGGTTTGATGTTTTATAGCAATTTCTTGTCTTTCTTTTTTCTGTGGGGGGGGGGGGGGGGGGAAGATGTTTTAGAGACATTTTTGTACTTATTGAAAATCACCATTATGTGCAGATGGAGCTTTTTGCAGTCAGCTGATAGCATCCGAAAGCAAGAATTCTCTGATACCCTTCCTCGAGCATCGGTTAGTGATTTGGGTGTTATTCTCATGGGAGCTGGATATGAGGTTGTATTTTCCTCTTCTTTGCCATGTTAAGTTACTGCAAATACTAACATTGAATCATATTTGAACTCTTATAAGCATCGGTATAGATTCGGTCATCATGTTTGATGTGTTGCCTCTATGTACATGGTTTGATTAATACAGGTTTTCTTGAAAGGGCCATCGTTATATGCTTTTAAGGGACTGGCTGGTCGGTTTGCACCGATTGGAGTACATTTAGCAATGCTGCTGATAATGGCAGGTGGAACTCTTAGTGCAACAGGGAGCTTCCGAGGGTCAGTCACTGTTCCGCAGGGACTCAATTTTGTTATGGGAGATGTACTGGGTCCAACCGGCTTTCTTTCCACCCCTACCGAAGCTTTCAATACTGAAGTTCATGTTAACAAATTCTATATGGACTACTACGATAGCGGAGAGGTAAATGTTTATTTCTTGCTGTTTGAAGACGCAAAAACACGGAACCAGAACCGTTCGGTAGAGATAAGTACATAAGTTCTTCATAGCAATTGAAATATACAACCATGAAAACCGAATCAATCATTGGACTCAACAACCTTGAAAGCCCCCAAAGCAGCCCACGCCTCGATGTTTTTAAGACACAATAGAAACTTTTTCAGGGATCTTCTCTTTTAATCTGTTTGACCTTTTTTTCAGGTTTCACAATTTCACACCGATCTATCATTGTTCGATATGAACGGGAAGGAAGTAATGAGGAAAACATTAAGTGTAAATGACCCTTTAAGATATGGTGGGATTACTATATACCAGACAGATTGGAGTTTTTCGGCACTGCAGATACTTAAGGATGGTGAAGGGCCATTCAATTTGGCAATGGCACCTCTAACAATCAATGGAGACAAGAAGCTTTTCGGGACGTTTCTACCAGTAGGGGACACTGATTCTTCTAATGTCAAAGGAATGTATGTATATATCTTTTGCAGCTTTGTTTGATAGCTTTTTGAGATGCTTATATTGTTATCTGAACATGTTCCCTTGATCAACTGGAACTTCAGATCGATGCTTGCTCGGGATCTGCAGTCTATTGTCCTATATGATAAACAAGGGAAATTTGCTGGGGTGCGACGTCCTAACTCTAAGCTTCCTATAGAGATTGATGGAACGAAAATCATCATCATCGATGCAATCGGAAGTAGTGGTCTTGACTTGAAGGTGATAAGATTTCATATATTATGCATTCTGGGATTTCTCTTAAATAAAAATTTCCTGTCTTGGTTAATATAAAACCTTGTTTTATTCAGACCGATCCAGGGGTCCCAACAGTCTATGCTGGATTTGGTGCTCTAATGCTCACAACTTGCATCAGTTATTTATCTCATGCACAGGTGAAAAACATATGTCTAGTATGAGCTCATCTGCAATTCTTTTAAGACAAAATTACAGAGATGACTTATGTTGTTTGAGAAAATCTGATAATGATTAAACAAAATAATGACATTGACCGGTGATTGCACGTTATTTTAGATTGGAATCATCATGTGTTTATTATGCTCTTTCTTTTTTTGGCATATAAGATATGGGCGTTGCAAGATGGGACAACAGTAATCGTTGGAGGAAAGACTAACCGAGCCAAGGCTGAATTTCCAGATGAGATGAACCGCTTGCTTGATCAGGTTCCTGAAATAGTCGAGTCATCCATTTCCAAGAAACCAGATAACATTGGTGGCTAGTTTTCAAGGTGCCAGAAAGGCGAAAATAGAAGCATTCAAGCTAGCCACAGTTTTGTAGTTTCTGGTACACTCAAGATATTGTTCAATCTCAATTACATTCAAACCAAAGAAGGCAACAATGCATTCAACTGAGATGTTATGAACCCTAGTCATGGACAACACCAAATTCACAACTTGGCAGCAAAGGAGCAAAATTTGTTTATGAAATGTATAGTTACAAAGAATCCAGCCCTAATTCCATATCCCACTAAATAGTATATTGAAACTCATGAGTTAATGCTTCAAACTACCAAAACTAATTTTTTTCATAGCAATACCATTCTTTATGGCTCCTTTTTGACATTTTTGTACAGTCTATTATTCTTTATGGTTCCTATTTGATGTTTACAATAATATGCCAAATATAATGAAAACTATTGATGTTTTATTAGAGATGTAGCTGAATATTCATGTAACTGATAGTGCTGGAAAGATGAGAGTAAATAGGAGAATTATTAGCTCCATGCATGTTTTTAACATAAAATATTGATTTGATACACTACTGTTTTCCCTGGGAGGGTATGAGACTGTAAGCTTACATTGATCACTAAATATCAAACATTTCTTGCTACATAGTTACATACAACACTATAATTCAAGGGTAGGTATATGCGATTACACTGTCGGATCCTCCTGTGAGCCCCCCATCGTTGGCTGATGCACCTGTGTGAACTTATACTTATGCTACTTGCAAGGCTTCTTCGCGTTTTATGTCAAACACCTTGATTAGGGCCTCTTCGACAACCTGGTTAATCCAAATAGTCAAATATATATATATATATATTAATTTGGATAATATAAACCTAGTAGTGTTATTAACAGTAACATATAATATAAAGTTAATAGAACTAGTTTAGTATGATAAAGCCTGCATTAGCTACAACCAAAAAGTTGCAAACTGTGAAGTTAATACTGCTAATGATCCCTAGGGCTTTTTACCAGGTGATCATTATTATTACTGTGTGGTAGAGAAGGTGAAATCTTGGAGGATTTTTTTTAAACATAAATTGTTTGGTAAAGTTAAAAAGCAAAAGCAAAAATAACGAAAATTATATCATTTTACAAATAAATCTAAATAATTAATAACATTCTTGAAACCATGCAACATTTGACTTAAACCACTCTTATTTTCTCTTCTCCCATCTTTTCAATATGAAATGATCTATTTTTGTAAATAAGAGTGAAAAATGATCATATTTCCTATTGTTTTCCCCTTTAAACTTTTCCCCCTTCCTACCTAGCACTAATGAAAATAATTTTTTCCTCATTTTTTTCAACCTCCATTTTCCATCCTCTTCCCTTTTCTATCCTCTATGTCAATCAAGGATTTAGAATAGACTACATGAAAGACAAAAAAAAAGTCCAAACAAAGAAATTAAAAGCAAACCAAATTGTAGAAATATGAAATTCCACATGAAAGAGAATTACCTTATCTGGTGTGGATGCACCAGAAGTAACACCAATGGTGATCGGACCCTCTGGTAGCCAGTTTTCTGTCTCAACCAGCTCCCCATGCTGGTATAATACAGCATTCGCATAATTAAAAATAAAAAGAAGCAATGAGAATACGTTTTTCTAGGCTGACAAAATTAGAAGTTGATAAAGAACTAGGGTCCTTTGCACTCAAACTTACTTTCAATTTGTGAGCTATTCTGTTTCCCAGACCTATTCTCTTCTCACTGTCTATCCAATATGAGGGAATCCCACGGTCCTCTGAAATTTCTTGAAGGTGTGAGGTGTTACTTGAATTCCACCCACCGACAACTAACATAAGATCCAGGTCTTCGTCAACCAACTTATACATTGCATCTTGTCGCTCCTGAAAAAGACAACAAATGAGCTTTAATTCAATATTAACACAAAAATTGGTATGCAATCAGTTGAGGCGAAGAACACAAGAAGAACCAGCCTGTCCTGTATAGCCTTCCATAAGAAAAGGTATCACAAATTTATGGAAAAAACCAAACCATCACAAACATTCAACTTACTTGTGTTGCATCACAAATTGTGTTAAAGCTTAAGAAGTGATCAGTGACGTTTTGCACTCCAAATTTTTGCATCATTGTCCTCTCAACTAATCTTCCTGTTAACCAAAATATAATCTGTCTCAAGTAGCAATTACTTGCAAGAAGTGATATATATAAATAAGTGTAAAAGTGCTACTAACCAATTTCCTCTGTCTCTCCCTTCAGCATTGTAGTTTGATTTGCAATGCCAACTTTTAACAGGTCAAGGTCTGGATCAAATCCCTCTGAAGTAGCATTCTTAAATTTCTGCAAATGGAAAAGTCAACCATCATCTACATATTTGCAGAATGCTTGGTACATTTTGCATATGAATAAAATAAGCAACAAAGATTATACCTCCATAAAAGCCTCTTTGGTGGAGCTAGATCCATTAAGTTCACCTCCAAGAATGTAATCACAAACATACATCGCCTTCAAAAATCAGCGAGCACGAAAACAAACAAGTTTAATTTAATAAAATACAAAAGGACAAGCCAAAACAAGAAAACAGAATGCTTAGTCACTTTAGGACATACCTCAGTCATATCCTTCACAATGATATAAGTTCCAGCAAAAGATGCGGTTGCAATTGTCTCCTCATGAGCATATTTACCATGTATGATTGAAGTAAAGTCTCCTTTCTTGTGCTTCTCCACTACGTTCCATACCTACATAGAAATAATTTCAGTTTTCAAAAGAATTTCTGAATGCCGAAAGCTGCAAACAAGAAAATTTGAAGAATTGCAAACTATTTTGCCCGGAGTAGTGTGAATATCACATGCTGTATATACTCAAATTTGCTAAATATTTCAATATATTTGATGACTGAATCCGTGTAAGACACAGATAGTTTACAGAAAATGAATTGTCCGGACCGGATAACATAGATTGCAAGGAATTAATTGTTATGACAGAAAACAATTATGGCAGAAGATACCTTAGTTACCCAAGGACAAGTTGTATCAACAATTTGCACATTTTTGTCATTCAAAACCAACATCTCATCAACTGCAGCTCCAAAAGCAGGCAAAACCACAACATCATTCTTATCCACTACATCAAACTGTTTCTTCCCTTCCTCAATAGGAATATTTTTAACTTCCATCTCCTCTAATCGCTGCATATAAAAAAAAAACCTTATACAAAGAAACTAACAACCCACTAATTCTTTGGTAACTTTTTATCATTAAATCATATAAACCGCGTAAAAGTTACAACTAATAGAGAAAATAACAGACCTTATTAACAGTAGGGTTATGGATAATTTCATTGGTAATCCAAATTCTTTCATCTGGAAACTGTTTTCTTGCTTCATAAGCAATTTGAACAGCTCTTTCAACTCCCCAGCAAAATCCGTAAGCTTCTGCTAATTTTACTGTTACACTTCCCCATGTATACTCGTTTCCATTTTCCTTCAATTTCTTTATAATATCACCTGAGATTTTGGGGGAAAAAGGACAAAATTTAAATAAAATTCAAATTAAATCAATTGCTTCGTTTTATACGGAGCAAAACTTACTAGTGTACTCTCTATTCATGAGCTCGAGCGTTTCCTCTTTGTGTCCGAAACCTTTCCGATTATAATTCTTGCTCCTCGTCAAGTTACGCCGGAAAGACTTTGCATCGAAGTTATCGGGATCCACCGCAACGGAAGAGGACGAATCTAAATCGCCGGAGCATCGGACGGAGATCGGCTTCCGCCGGGAAGGAATAGCGCCGTATCGTCCACCAAATTTGTCAGAACCGGTGCGGATGCAGAAACGGCATAGTTGCAGAGTAGTCGCCATTGGAGAAAGAGAGAGAGGGTAGAGGGAGATGGGCGTACGTTAGCGGAGGGAGTGGCCAGAAATCTGTGAGGTTGTTAGTGGAGTGCGCATTTTATCCTTGGACAAGTGTGAAACTGTGAATGATGATGCAGCTCTTTAGGTTTTTTTGGCTCTCCGGACAAGATTTTTGTCGTTTTATTTATCCATAATCAATTATTTGGACCTACGAATTTTTTTTTAAATAAATATTTTAACCGTTGTTAATTTTGTTAATATGGTATACATATAAATTATTTTTTTTATTTTTAATACCTTTAGTAATTTATATTTTAAAAAATTATTTAAATATTAAATATTAATTAATTGCTAACGTGATATTTTTGTGTATGATATGTTAGTAAAGCTAAACATTAATTTTTTATTTATTTTAAGGTAATTTAACAAAAAACGAAAGTTTAAGAATTAAAAAAATAAAAAATTAAATAAAAAGTAAAATGACTTGTTTTATAAAATTAAAGAGTCAAATAAATCATTATGTCTTTATTTGTAAGGATTGATGCTTTTGGTTGTCTCCATTCCTAATTACGGTCAAATAATAACTACCAAAAGTAATTTCACCATATATCCTTCAATTATTGTTTAAATTTTAATTTGGTTCTTAAATTTTAAAACATTTTGATTGAATATTTAAAATATTAATATCATATTAATCAAGTTATTTTATGAGCCTAATCATTAGATTAAATAGGGTTGAAGCTAAAAAAATATTTTTGAGTGGTCTACATTGAGTTATATATTTTTATGAAAGCTAAAATTCAATATCACAATTGTATAATATCACAATTGTATATATATATATTTATAGTTTTTAAAAGCACTAACTCAAATTTTTATCATTTTTTGAAAGGTCAAAATATAATTTTTACTATTTTAAATGGTAAAAGTACAATTTTTCATTTTAAGGTGTCCAAGGCCCCCGCAATCCTTCTCTTCGCCCTTGAGCTTACAGGTTGAATATATTTATAGCATGTAACTAAATTGTAAACATGTGTATAACTTTTTTTTTAAATTTGGGGAAAGATCCACTTACACCAATGTGTTATACCCATCCATATAAGGACAAATGGCAAGTCGGGAGGACACTTGAGCAGCAAGCTAGCTAACAGCAAACTGGGGGAAGTCATCCAAAAGTCCTACCTTCTAGCACTACCATCAAGACAAGTGCAAGCCATCGGGTACCTTGACCTTTAGGCTTTCGTTAGGAACGTGATGTCATTGGTTACCAAACACCACGTGGATTCAACCACTCTATACCATCAAGCCAAAATAAATGAAAGAATTTATCTCATCACAAACATCCTATCTTATCGAAAGCATCCACCCTATGAGTTTTGTAATGATGTTTAGATGACAAATTCAACACGTTAACACATCCCACATGAAACCCCACCTATAAATACCTCTTGGAATAATAAAGAGGGGATCGACTCCTCAAGTATACCAAACCTAAACTTTGTCCACTTACTTTTAGCACCTAGTCTTCACAGTCTCCTCTTCTTTACTTTTTGTAACCTCCGACTCTCCGCCCTAATTGGGTGAACCGGCCTCCATGACAACTAGGTGAATCGACCTTCGCGATAACCATCATTCTCTCATCCATACATCTTCCTTGTTATGTCTCTGTATCAACAATTGATATGGTGAGTGTGGTGAACATGACTTTGCCATCTCAAAGCGACATCCCCATCGACCCAACCAACCAAACCAATGACCTAGCCGACCAAATCAACTCCTTTGCTCCACCCAGTACACCCATCCCACCTAGTTCAAGAGCTTCCTCTTACCTAAACTTTACCCAAGTTATTTCTTCCATCCTTGTAGGAACCTTTTTTTAGTACGCACATGCCCTCTTCCCCACTCTGGATTATCTTGTAAAAGCCTTGAGTGTTCCTTTAAGCCTTAACTCTATCACCTCTATTGCACCAATTGGAATTGTTCCCTCAGCCGCCACAAAACATTAGCCACCACATGGTGTGCCTCCTCCTAAACCCTTGGATCAAGTAGCCCATTGTTTGCAGCAATCCATAACTTGCCTCACAACCACACACCTTTGTCAACTATAACTCCTACCCCATAAGACCAGGGTTCTCATCAACAAGCTTTCGACCCTTAGCCTCATGACTCTGAAACTCAGGAGAAATTGTGACATTTGGAAGAGCAGTTATCTCAGCAAGAACACTTATTTAAAGAACAACATGAATAACTGCGTGTCCTTCATCAAAGGAATGCTTAGAATGAGCAATTGATTGCTAAGTTGAAAGTCGTGTAGAAGGTTCCTAAGCAAGAGAATCGAGATTGCCAATAAGATGAAGCACAATCTGCCCTTCACAGAAACCGCGAGCACATTAAACCAGGTGACCTCCGTAAGAACAATGTCGACCTCTCGATAGCCCCCCATCTTTCTCATGGTAATAACAATGTCTCTATAAAGGAGCAATTCAGAGCTTTAAAGGTGAAATTGATGCAAGAAGTAAAAGGAGTGAAAACAGACGAATTTATCTAGAATTACTCTAATGAGTCGTTAGCTTTTGAAGTCCCTGATAACCACATCTTAACTTCTTTCAAATTCCTGAAGTTTGTATACAATGGTTCAGGGGACTTGAAAGACCATCTAGCCTGGTATAACAATCACATGAACATACTAAGAGCATCTAGTAAGGTCAAGTGCAGGGCTTTCTCCATGACCCTCTTGCAAACAGCTTGACAGTGGTACCTACCATTGCCTCGGGGGTCCGTCCACTCTTTTGACTAACTAGCTGGACAATTCATGAGTTGCTTCTTAGCCAACAAAACGCTCCAACAATCCCCAACTTATTTGATGACCATCCGTTAGGGAGCAAATGAATCCCTCCGTGATTATGTCCAACGATTCAATTTAGCCACCTTGATATATTTCAATAATATATTTTTTGGGAGTTAAAGTATAATTTCACTATTGTATTGACATATATGTTTATAGTTTTTAGAAGGACTAAATAAAAAATTTATCATTTTAAAAGAGGACGAACTATAATTTCACAATTTATTTACTTAAAATTTTATAAATTAGGCGCTAAAAGCACAATTTTTTATATTAGGAGGACTAGGGCCCGCTAGCTTCCTCCCCTTTAGCCTAAATATGACACAGAATATATCTATAGTATGTAATTAAATTGTAAACATGTATAACTTTTTAATTTTAATAATATTGTCATTTTTTAACACGTTAAATTTAAGTTGTTTATATGATAATTGCACACGTATTCATAATTTTTTTTAAAACAAATTCACAATTAGGATAGCAGAAGGAAGGACGTAATTGATATGATACTAATATTTTGAAAACTCAATTACAAAATTTAAAATTCAAAATTGAATTTAAAATATGAACAAAATTTGGAGGTGTTTGGTGAAATTAACCCCAAAAATTTCAACATAATAAATTTTTTGTACTTTATAGGCTGGATCATTTCATGTAGTTTGGTATCCACTGGACTTATTATATTTTCCTACACATACATGTAGACTTTAAATTTAATGAAAAAGAAAAAAGAATTCAATTTTTCATGGGCATAATTCTTTTGTAATAAAGAAAAAGAATTAAAATTTTTCGAACCATAAAAAGAATAGATAAAAGAAATGAAGTGTGTATATTGTTTGGCAATGGTGGCAGTAGGAGAAGCAGCCAGCTCACAATCCTTAGGGACCCATCATATCAACATAGTGTGGCAGAAGGTGCCTCAATTGCCAATAAAGAAAATAACTGATCCTGATTTTCTTCTATTTTTATTTTTATTTTTGGCTTCAATAATGGAGAGTTGCTCCCTACAGTCACCAGCCATTACAACAGTACCTTCATCACTGTCCAGAAGTGGGTTCATTGAGAAACCCCTTGGATATGGTCGAATTCTAAAGCTTCCTACTTGTAAAAAATACCCACATGGTAGAAAGCTCAAATTCTTTGATTTCAGAGCTCAAGCTTCAGGTAATTAAAAGTTTAAAAATTTAACATTTTTGTTGGCAATTTTCTTTAGGGTTTACATCAAATGGTTTGTCCTTTGAATTTGATTCAGCTGTTAACATGTAGTGCTTTTCTGACATTTTATGCTTGTGAAATTTTTGGTAAGATATGACCAATTTCACTGTCATTCAAAAACCTTCGTCGTAGGGATGAATATGTAACTGTTTGAATCATAGGAATTTAAAGTTACCCTAATTGGCAATGACTAAAGTCCTTGTATCTTTGAAAAAAAATTGCAATTAAGTTATCAAGGATTTACTCTTGTAACAATGCAGACTAGAAAACAACATCTACAATGGCATGCATATGCAAACAATTGTGTCTATAGCTTGTGCTGTCCTTTTATCCGGAAATGCCGGATTTGAGTCCGATTCGTTTCCTCTTTTCAGTAATCAAGGCTACTGATGATTGATCTTGCTGTTGACAATTAGTGTGGTAAAAGTAACATGGAGGCTATTGTAGTAGTAGTCAGATTGCATTTTGCCCCTCTACTCACAAAATGGGCAAATTAGTCCTTGTACATTGGATCAAAGAGCAAATTGGTCCTTCTATTAAAAATTCTATCCATTTCTACTATAATAATTAGTTACAGTACGCCATCATGAGGTATACATGACATGCTACGTATCACTATTTGGCTATTCTATTAGCCACACCAGTTTTTAATTGTACAAATGGATGAAATCTTTAACAAAAAGGATCAATTTGCTTTTTGATCTAGTATACAGGGACTAATTTTCTCTTTTTTTGAGTAGAGGGGCAAAATGCAATCTGATTCTTAGTATAGGAGCCTACATGGTACTGTTACCCAATTAATGTCCAAGTTGGTATTGCAGTGTCAAATTAATATCTAGAGTAGACTAGAAGAGTGTTTGAGATTGACTTAATGTCATCCGTTCTCCGCTTATTTCAAGATTTAATAAGATGCATTTCAAAGAATTAAAGTTCTCTAGTATTTTTTTTTTCCCTTTTGCTGTAGCCAAATGAAAAAGGCTTTTCAGTAGAATTGTCCTGGTTAAACCATTTATGTATTGTAGAACTGAAGCTGTCCTTGTATATAGACTTGTTCTATATGATTGTTTAGTGGTTGGTAAATCAGATATAGTTGCAGAAATGTGGTTTACTTTGCATTATTGCTTCAGCAGTTTGTTTATCCCACCTAACATGTATTTACTGTCATATGATCATTATCATACATTTTTATCGCTAGGAACAACGAAAATTAGCTCAGAGGCAGCTGGAACAATTTCAAACAAAGCAGATTCAAAAGATGAGGATCTTGCTTTTGTTGCTGGTGCAACTGGCAGGGTAGGCTCTCGAACAGTCAGGTTAAAACTCACTGGCAGCTTCACTTGAAATTTAACAACTGGATGTGCAGTTTCTAGAATGTGCTAAGCTCATGACTCTTCAGGGAGCTTTTGAAACTTGGTTTTCGAGTTACAGCTGGAGTTAGGAGTGCTCAGAAAGCGGAAACTCTTGTGCAGGTATCTGTTGTACTTGTTAATGTATTAATCTTTTATTGTTTCTATGTCCAAGTTATGTTTGTATTTGAAGAGAAATTTTAATGCAGAGTGTCAAGCAGTTGAAGCTCGATCCTGAAGGAACTACACGTAAGGACAAGAGAGCCTAGGGAATTGGTTTCTTCTTATACTTTATCATTCTCAACATTGGATAAAACTATGATTCAAAATATATGAAAGGATAATATTTTACTTACTCTCCATCCCACTTACCTTTCCAATCATTCCATCTGTGTCATCCACCTTGTGTGAATCTCACCTGATGGAAAGTATACCAAGCTTTTAATATCACAATTCAATAATAATGATGTCATAGCTAGTAACAGGCAATCTTTGTTCTTTAGACCAGCTGTAGAAAAGCTTGAAATTGTGGAATGTGACTTGGAGAAACAAGATACAATTGCACCAGCCATAGGCAATGCATCAGTAGTCATATGCTGCATTGGTGCCAGTGAGAAGGAAATTTTCGATATTACAGGGCCATATCGGATCGACTACCAAGCCACGAAGAATCTTATCGATGCAGGTAAACAAAATGGAGAACCACTGGCATATCTGTTAGTTCACATCTGCCCTGTGGCAACTGCAGCAATTATATGTTTTTTCCTCTTCTTTTCCTGAAAAGAGAGAGGTGGACAGCTTGCTGTAATAATTCAAGGGCATCTGCACATTATTTATTTTATATTTTATATATATCAAGGAGTACTTAAAACTTGCTAAATTAATAATGGTGATGCTTAATTTTGGGTCATGAAATTTTGGGTCCTAGACTTCTTATTTGATGAGTTAATTTCCTCTGTATTTGGACAATATTGTCCTCTTTACGCTCTGTATGCTGAAACTTGAACTTTTTTTGCCTGATGAGCAGCCACTGTGGTGAAGATTAACCACTTTATTTTGGTTTCATCTTTGGGAACAAATAAAGTTGGATTTCCTGCAGCTATTCTCAAGTGAGTCCCTTCTTTTAAGGTTTTCTTGCATAAAATTTTGACCCCATATATATACTTTATTTTGCAATAGATTGGAACAAAGATTTAGTGTGTTCATTTTTCATTTTTATCTTTTTCGCATCTAAGTTTGTTTTGGGGGGTCCTCATCTGGAAGAGGAAGGCAGAAGAAGCACTCATTGCTAGTGGTCTTCCTTACACTGTAAGTGCATTTAGAAATACCTGCAAATGGTAGATCACAAGCTGTAGAGAGGAATCATATCTGGATTTGGTTACTCATCTTGAAGTTCCTGTTCAGATAGTCAGACCAGGAGGAATGGAGCGCCCCACTGATGCTTTCAAGGAAACTCATAATATCACCCTATCCACTGAAGACACTTTATTTGGTGGCCTGGTGTCAAATCTTCAGGTGTATATACAAATATTTAACGTTGAATTTCATTTTGCAACTTTTTAAGCGTTTCTCACAGTATCAATGAATTGAAGGTGGCTGAACTCATGGCCTGCATGGCCAAAAACCGAAGCCTTTCATACTGTAAGGTGGTAGAAGTTGTTGCTGAAACAACTGCTCCATTGAAACCTATGGAGGAACTTCTTGCAAAGATACCATCTCAGCGTGCTGACATTTCCTCTCCTAAGGTACTGTTATTCATTTTTCTTTCTTAGAGTGCAGAAGAGACTTAACTCTTTTCTGTGAACATGTAGCACGATTGAGAAACTGAGTGGCAAAGCTTGAGCTCGTGAAGTGTACATAAAACATTCTTTGAGATTATGAGCCTTTCCATCAACTAAGACATGACCATACTGCATCTCTCCTATGAGAAATTGTTTGATAAAGAAAGTGTGATGTTCCTGAAGTGGAAATGACCTTTTCTCGTTTAGTCTCTCATCTCTATGAAGAGCAGGTGATCAATAGTTCATATGAGGGCTAGCCATGTTAGCGTGGTGGCTCAACAGGCAGGGTAGACCCGAGGGTCATATTTAAATGCTGTCATGGTTTAGGAAATGATTCAGCTACACAAACTACCTTAGTGTCCAATTAACTTTCTGCCTTGATGTAAACAGGAATATGATTCTCCTACTAAGCCTGATCCAGCACCTGCTAGGAGCATCGTAACTGAGAAACCAACTACCCCTACTGAGAAGGAGCCTGCACAGGCAAAAGTTCTGGAAACAGAGCCACTCTCTCCCTACACTGCGTAAGCCAATCTATTCAATAATGGCTGAGTTATGCCTTCATATCAAGTATGTTAAAGATAAGAGCTGATTGATTTTGATAGCTATGACGACTTGAAGCCACCTAGCTCTCCTAGCCCAACACCAGGTGGGCCCAAAGAAGTAAGTTCCAGTGCCTCTGCACCAGCAGAAAATGTCTCAACTTCCACTGAAGGAAACAGTGCACCAGCAGCTGTGGCTACTGACATCACTGAGAAGGATTTATCCAAGCAGTCAACTAGTCGTTCTCCCTATTATGCGTAAGTTGGCTACTGTAT
Organism: Gossypioides kirkii; assembly: GCA_005610355.1. Taxonomy (NCBI): domain Eukaryota; kingdom Viridiplantae; phylum Streptophyta; class Magnoliopsida; order Malvales; family Malvaceae; genus Gossypioides; species Gossypioides kirkii. Next base: position 39,398,200 of record CP032246.1, read on the forward strand.
TTTGGGGTTGTCCTTCTTTGGCTGATTCTCTTTGTTCTTCTTCAAAATAAAAACATTACGGTTTTTCTCTTCATTTATATTAATTCCCATTTCCTCTATTTTCTGCCATGCTGCAAAGTATAACAATCACAACCTAACATTTTTATTGTGTACTAGGTTTTTTGCCTAGTGCCTTATCAAATTATATGATAAGAATTAAGCAGTTAAATACTTTTGTCTGTTTCTTTGATTTGCTTCAATATAATAATAACATATATATTGTGATCTTTTATTCCCTTATTTATCTTTAATATTATGGTGACTTTATATTCACTTTTTACCTTGTTGAACAACCTTCTGGTTTTAATCTTGGTTTGATTTCTTGTTCGGCCATTTAGTTTCTCCGTACCATTCATTATAGCCTTCCAACTGTTTCAGATATGCCGATCTTAAGCCCCCTACATCACCATCTCCTAGAGCACCAACAACTGCACCAGCGGACAGTAGGTCCGAAGGTGCTACATTGTCAGGAAACAGCACAGCTCAATCTCCGATAGTTGATAAACCAAGTGATGAACAGCCTGATACCAAACCAACACCAAGACCACTTTCTCCTTTTGCTATGTGAGTTCCCTGGTTTTATTCTTTGTTTCTCTTTTGTCTAAATATGATTTCATGAATCCAGTGACTTCATAACAATGCCATTAAAGTAATTTTCTATACTAGAAATATGCATTACACCCACTCCAATATCAATCATGGTCATCAAATCTTCTCACACATATATATACCTATCCTTCTTTGTGATTTGCGATTCTTGATGCATGAGCACACACGCCCGCATATATATATTTTCAGCATCTATACTGGACCTGCTAGTTTGCATAATCTGGAGCTGTGGGACTGTGTTGCATAATCTTCTCATATAAATTACCAGGTATGAGGACTTGAAGCCTCCAACATCACCGATACCGTCCCCAAAGAAATCTTAAAGAGAACAAAACTACCAGTCAAGTCCAGTAAGGTACAAGTCCAAATTCCTTGACATTTTGTGTTTCTTGAGGAAACTTAGTTGCATAGAAGTAATGATCAGTATATGATTGTAACAGAACCATGAAAGCAAATTGGACCTCACCACTCTAGTTATGTGAAGCAAGCTAGCAATTTAACCTGCGGCAGTATTTTAAGGAAATTTCTTGTTATATGATGCTGAGAGCCTGAGATTGTGACTATATATATGTATACGCATTTGTTCCTTTCCCCTGTCAATACTTTTCGAGATTATTTGATACATTTGGACTGATGCTTCTGAAACATAGTAAAGCACAATAAGCACGATTTGGTTCAAATGTATTTTATATAAGGATGTCTCGAGTTAGATACTTCCTAACATCAACCATTTTCCTTTTCCTTAACTCACTTTTTTCTTTTCGAGGCAGCTTAAACACTGAGAAAACAACATGCACGCATACATACACACATTGCATGATGCATCTCACTTGCTATTTCCTGATTCCTTTCTCTGTTTGAGAAAGATAATTAGAGTCCAGATGCTGACTTGAGAGTAGAAACTGTATGAAATGGTGATATTGCATCTTTGATAGGGGAATACTGTGATTTGGGAGAGTGAAAAAAAAAATTTCTCTTTTGCCAGAAAGAACAGAACCAACAAGCAGTAGCCATATACATCATTCAATGAACTTTAAATTTGCTTAATAGATGGTGCATAAAAGGTGTTATCAAGTGTAAAAGATGAGTTTGATGAATTTAATTTATTAGAATCTGTGTGTAATTGGAATCATTTTACCATTCCGTACAAATTTCTTCAGGACACTAGTATTAAGGAGCCATGATAATGTTGGGGCATCTTGTCTGGATGCAAAGTTGGCATTTGCTTCTTAGTGTTTATGAGATCTAGACCTACAAACTCAAGCTGTGTGGCCATAGAGGTCATGGTTGACATTAAACCCTGAAAGTTGTTGCTGAGAGAGGCAATTCTGTTGGGAATGCCATGACTGTTGTTATGTATTAGGACAAAAGGAAGAACTGGGAGTGGACATTTGAGCAATCTTAGCAAAGTTTTGAAAGAATATCTCATGATTAAGAAGCTTTGTCGAGTAGCTCCTTGTATGAAATGACTTAATTTTCAGCTTGAATACTTATTGTGATAGAATCATACTCAGAGACTGAGATCACTTAGGAGTTTTACAACAAAATGGTTGCTAAGACTAAAAAATGCTTACTCCAATTGGAGAAATTTACTCATAGTATCTCTCTAACCCTTAAACAAGAGTAATAGGATAATGTCTTTCAGCACACTCAAATTCATGTTTTTTTTTGCATAATATTAACACGTTTTATGTTTATTCAAGCCGGGTATGATTCGAAATCTAAGCTTAAAATTTTATTCAAATTTGTTCATATTTGTACAAGATTAATTTAAGCTCATTTTAGTTCTGTCTATATTATTTTTTAATTTTATTTTATTTTATTTTAATATTTAATAACTTTATATATTTTTATTTATTGAAAATTTTTATATAGTCATTTTAACATTATTTTAATGTTTACATTAGAGTGGTATTATATATTTAGTATGTGTTTATTTTTTTAATATGTTCTAAATTATATAACATGAAAAAATAACATAATATAAAGTATTATAAACTTAAAATGGGTCAAGTCAGGTCGACTCATATTTTAAATGGACTTACTTTTTTGCTCAAGCTCATTTTTCGGGTTTAATATTTTTGTCCAAATCTTTTCAAATTTTGAACGAACATTCGAGTCTGAACGAATAATTCGACCCAGAACAAGTCTAGTTAACCATAGTTGGGTTGGAGATTGTCTCCATTAATGAAGCTCGGAAGTAGAAAGAAAAAAAAAAAAAGATATGACTCTTAATTTTTTTTTAATATACTGATATGATTACATGGTAGTATTTGTTCATACTTTCTTAACCTTTTGACAGTGCACACACAGGTACTCGAACTCGGAACTCCTAGGATGAGCATCACGCTCTTAATTATTTTCTTATTAGGTAAATTAATTAAAAAAACATTAAACAACCTTATACTTTTCTTAAACTTAAATAACCTTTAATATTTAACTTTATTCAAATAAATCCTTATTATTTAATTTATACACAAACAAGTTTTTAACATAAGGCAAACTTTTATTTTAAATAGAAAACATAATAAATAAATAAATACAAATTCAAAGATTTATTTGGAACAGTAAAAAAATATATTTCGGGATTTTTTTTAACTTTTTTAATTCAAAGCAAAAAGTCAAGGCCATATAGCCGTTTTTTCCCCTTATCCTAACGGTCAAAATCCCAAACCCCATTTTTTTTTCGAAAAAGGAAACTAGCCGTTACGTAATTTTCATTCAAAACTCGAACACCATTCTTTAACATTCTTGCTTCAACGACTTCTCTATTTTTTCCTTTCTAAAAACACAAATTCCCATTGAATTGAATCAAAACCCATCATGGCATCACCACCCAAGATTTCTTCTTCTTCTTCATGTAAAATGAACCCTAATTTGAAAAAAGCTGAAATCCACGATCCTATGAGAAGAAGTTTCAGTGGAAATCCTTTTATTAAGCCATCTGTTGTCACTAATCGCAAAGCATTTAACCCAAAAACTCCGGCTAACAGTCCTTCAGGTTCTATTTTCTTTTTTCTTTTTTCTTGCCTTTTAAAGATATAATTTTCTGTTTTCTTTTTGCTCTAAGAATTTTGGGCTTGAAACTAAAAAGGAAATTTTGGGCATTATTTTGTTGTTGAATCTAGTCTGGGTTTTAAAGGAATTAAAGTTTGGTTTCTTAATCTGTAATTTTTATAGTTTTTTTTTAGTTCTGCAGGTTTAGTATCATGGTTAGATAAGTTGTAATGTAAATTTTCCCAGGAAACGAACAGTGACTGTGAGAGTTTTGTTCTTATACTTCCAGGTTTTCCTCGAAGACATTCCACTGGCCGGGAAAGTGTAGCTTCTTTGCGCGATCCCGACAAGGAAAACAGTAGAGACCAGAATCTCAAACCGACAAGAGTCAAATCGCCTGCTCTTTCGAAGGGTACGAAGAATTTCATGTCACCAACAATCTCTGCTGCTTCCAAGATCAATGCATCACCAAGAAAGCAAATCTTGGTTGAGAGAAATGAGCCAGCTCGATCTTCTGTTTCGTTCTCTGATGTAAAGAGCCTAATCATGGAAGATGAGGGTGCAACAATACCGGAGGTTGCTTTGAAGCAGAAGAAGGTCTCGTTCTCTGATGTTAAAAGCGTTATCACGGAAGATATTGCGTCAACACCGGAGATTGGTTTGAACCAGAAGAAGGTTTCGTTTTCTGATAAAAGCATTATCATTGAAGATACTGAGTCAACCCCAGAGATTAGCTTAAGCCAGAAGGTGCCATTCGCTGATAACGAACCGACTCCATGGAGTTTGACTCCTGAACACGAGGAACCTTTGAAATGCAAGGCAGAATTTGATCACAAGGAGTCCGAAAATGATTCTGATTCGGTTCCGAGGACTGTTGCAGAAGAAAAGGATTCAGTTAATGCGGATCCCAGCTTCAAGATTAGTCCTAGAGCTTCAATCTCACCTTCTTGTCCTGTTTTGGCACCACTTGATTCTGATCCATTGGTGCTTCCTTATGACCCTAAAACCAACTTTCTTTCTCCAAGGCCTCAGTTTCTTCACTATAGACCAAATCCTCGAATTGAGCTTTATCGGGAAAGAGACAGCCAGCAGCTCGACGAACTCTTTGCATCTGAAAGCCATTCAGACACTGATGTTACTGCAGAAACACCAACAGAAGGTTTGCAAAGAGATTTGGAGGAGATTTCTTCAGAAGAAACGGTGAATGAAGGAGAAGAAGAGGGGCGTAATGTATCTGAACCAAACCAGAGCTTGAAGGCTAACAGAACGTCAAAATCACGTTTTTCAACTGGATCAAAGTTCATTACTTTGCTTCTGTTTCTGTGTTTTGCTTGCTTTTCAGTTCTAGTAGTTAATTCCCCGGCCTTTACTAATGGAATGGAAGAAATAAGCCTATCAAATTTTCAGGTGCCGCCGGAAGTTAGAGAGTTTGCAAAAGCCAATTTCGATCGTATCACTCAAAATCTACAGCACTGGTCAGCTAGCTTCTTGTCTTATGTATCCGACATCGTTTTCAGTTCAGGAGAAGTGCACAAACTGGGTTCCTTCCAGTATGCTAATTTGAGCCATTTGATAGAGGATCATATGATTGAGGGGCACCAAAAATTTGATCCCAGTGTAATGGAGCCTGTAAGTGTGAGAGATGCTGGAACTGAACTATTTGATAACAAGCCTTACCGAGAGATTGAAGCAGATGATGCAGTAGAAGAAGATGATGATGAACAAGAGTTTGATCCCAGTGTAATGGAGCCTGTAAGTGAGAGAGATGCTGAAACTGAACTATTTGATAACAAGCCTTACCAAGAGATTGAAGCAGATGATGCAGTAGAAGGAGATGATGATGAACAAGACAATCAAGAGAATGAAGCTTTTGAAACCTCGGAACTAGTTTCAGAAGAACCTGATGAAGTACAGCAAGGAATTGAGGTTGAGATGATTGAACTAGATCATTTAGAGACAAAGGAGAGCAAAGGTGTTGAATTTGCTGTTGTGATGCAAGCGGAACTTCAGAGCAATGTGGACACTGGAAACCAGCAAAGTGTGATCTCACCGCAGGCTAGTGTAATTCAACATGATGGCTTGAACAATGTGGACGCTGAACCTCAGGGTGATGACTTGAACAACATTGCAGAAACCTTCTTCCATGAAGAAGAGAAGTCTGAGAATCTCAAAACCGAAGATTTGGCTAACAACTTTCAAAGTTCTGAAGCTGTAGATTTTATGATTAATGGACAAGAAGAAGACCAATTTCTCACAAATAATAATGTGATGGGGTTTTCTCTACTTGTCTTGTGTCTATTAGCAGCTTCAGCTTTCATCTACACGAAGAGAGGAAAGCCCTCCACGCCAAATGCTTCAGTTCCCTTGGAACAACCCATGCCATGCAAGAAATTGGAATACAGTCCGGTGTCAGTTAGGTCCAAGGATACAATCCTTGAAAAGATACCCTCCAAGAATTGGGAGACAGAACTAGATATGGCTAACGAGTCGTGCCCATCAGAAATGAGTAGCTACGAGAGGACCTCATCCTCTTACAGCAACAAAGGACTCAAGGAATCAAATCAATATCAGAGCCAAGAAAGGAAGACTAGGAAAACTTACAGGAGAGAATCTCTTGCTTCATCAGATTACTCTACAGGTTCACCTTCCTACGGCAGTTTTACCACATTAGAGAAGAGACCAAGCAAGCATGTAAGTACATACATCATAGCTATCCTTTGTTTCTTAAACTTGTCTATAATCAGACTTTGTTTCTTACACTTTCTGGTTATATTTTGAAGGGTGGAGGAGTAGAAGAAGAGATAGTTACTCCAGTTAGGCGTTCCAGCAGAATCAGAAACCAAGTTACATCTCCGTGACGATTGACAAGTTATATCTTATGTAACAGTTGCACTACTGTGCAATTCTAATGTGAATGAACCACTGTTGTTGGATGCAGACATTAGATTAGGACTTAATTGTACTGTTATTCATAGTTCTTTCCATAACTTTGAATAGCACTCTTTGCTTTCAATTCTTTTTTTCACAGTTGCTTAGGGTCTGGTAGCTTGGTTGAGAAGTATGCATATTAACTGGATTTAATTGTCCTATTATTCATTGTTCTTTCCATAACTTTGAATAGCACTCTTAGCTTTCAATTCTTTCTTCTTCACAATTCCTTAGGGTCTGGTAGCTTGGTTGAGAAGTATGCACATTAACTGGATTTAATTGTACTATTATTCATTGTTCTTTCCATAACTTTGAATAGCACTCTTAGCTTTCAATTCCTTCTTCTTCACAATTCCTTAGGGTCTGGTAGCTTGGTTGAGAAGTATGAGATCAAATGAAAGTTAATTCCAGTATTTGTGGATATATGCATATTAAGTGGATGTAGTTTAATGATAATTCATTCATGCTACACATAACATGAAACCTGTAATTCAATCATTTGGATCCAGCAGCATATGATGAAGGGCCAAAATGAAAAAGAAATTTTTTATATCATTGTGTTCTAGAACAGAATCAATCACAAGTATTATAGGGCTAAAATGTAATGAACCACCCATACTTTAGTCACTTTAGCAAAGGGCATTCATACCAGTCAGTAAATATGGAAGTTAAACTAATTTCAGTTTTTGTGTCAGTTCTTCCATACTCCGAGCCACGCTTTACTTGAAACATCTTGTACGATCAATCGATATTTCCTACTATACTCTCTTCAGTCTTCACAACTGATAGCCCTGTACTTTTTCTTCTTGAAAGTCAGTAGAAAATCTGTAAAAATGACCTCATAATCAGGCATTTTGCCATACCCTGAAAGAGCACATGAAAGACCTTCTTTAACCCAATGATGTTCTAATAAAAGAAAAGCTCGATAGTGTAAGGAGCTTGAGAAATGTTCTCCATCCACTTACCAGGAAAGTAGTTAATGTCAATCACATAAAAGATGTCTCTTGTCCCATGCTCTCGGATCATATCTATATTGAACAATCGAAGGCCCTGTAAAGCACAGAAAGTATAATTAAACTACATGAACTAATTAGAAATTATATAATTCCATCCCTAGCTTGATATGGTGAAAAAAATAACTTGCCAGCCGGTGACGGAGCTCCTTTGAAAGTCTCTCCAGCAAAGGCCATGGAGGAAGTTCTGCAACAAAAATGATAGATTAGAGCAAACACAACTGAAATTATAATTATATCCACACAATCTGAATGTCATATATTTATCAGTTACCAGCAACGCGGGGGTCCAAATCTGCATCATCAGCAGAAGCAGCAGCCGATGAAACCCTTGGAAAAGGAAAAATACCAGGAACTTTTGCAAGCTGACATTTGCTGACATTGGGCAGAGAGAACCGCCTTACAACCTTAATTGCATCCCCAACGATATAAATTTTAAAAAGAATACCATCTGTGATGAGACAAACATAGTTTATTTTCAAATATTTAGTAAAAGATGGGTACAAAGGAAATGGTGAGGTTCATGTATCCACAGTGACAATATACCATGATTCACAAACTCTTGGAGGACCAATGGAGGCTCAAGTTTAGATAGAGAGGACCAATCACGTGCAAGAAACAGCTCGTGTGACTTGGCACTTCCATCCACTATTAGTGGTTTAGCAACTGAAATGATGAAATAAAACGTGGATAATTATACTTTGATCAACAGATATATAGATAAAGCACTAAAAAACAAATATATAGAAATGGAAGATACCTAAGGGCAACTTCAGCCCAGCTTTAGCAACTTCATCAGGGATGGAAAACGGATCTTTCATGATAACCTTTTGTTTTGGAACATCAACTCTGCCTACAACAATGAACAGTCATTGCAAAAGTTACCAAGCAATCGTGTTTCCATCAACTGCTATATTTTCGAGCAACACAGTTCTAAGGGGGAGAGGGGGGGGGGAAGAGTAAAAAAGCATCTCTGGGGTTCAATATAGTGACACCACGATTACCATGGAAGTCTGATAAGTTTAAATCAACAACATCCTGAAGCATTGACTGCCGATTGTGTAGATGTTGTATCGCATATGGAGGATCAATAACAGTTGCTTCTGGATGTGTTTGTCGATAGTCCTTCAGACAGAAAAAAACAAGTGCTTACATAATGAAAAATACCAAAAAGAATAAATATTCAACTAGCCATCATGTTTAATTTTATTTTTGGAACATGAATCTGAAATTGGCAAAAGCAAAGTTCTGTACTTCTGATGAAAATGTAAATTTTGAATAGCTCGGTGCTTTGGGCGACATGAACTAAATGTGTTCACCCAAATGCTACTTAAACTTTGTTAAGTGACACATGCCCTGTTATTGTTATTATGAAAGATTCGTTATGATTAGGCCAAATCAATGTCTCCGACCACATCATTGATGTTGACAAGACTTTGCATAAAGAATCAGAAATCTACTTTTTTTTCTCAATCAAGCAGCCAGTCTACACAAGCCATCTAGAGTAATCAGAAAAAGAAAAAATCCTCACTTTGCTCCAATTCTTGAGATACTGATTTCAAATATCTGATAAGATTCATGATGAGGAGAGCAAGAATTTAGCATATTATGCCAGAAAAAAGATAGGTTTTGATGTTAAGGGGATTTTCTGTTGAACCAGTTACAGCCCCTTCCATATCTCCGAGCAGGAACATATTGCATCAATTCATAGCAGCAGTTGTAACTCAAGAAAATGCAACACTGCATTCAATTCCTTGTCTAATACAAAATGAATAAATGAAGAATGATCTTGGAAGAACAAACCTCAACAATATCGCTCCACTCTTTCCCCGACAACTGGAAGAAGCATAAGAGTCATCGGTCATTAAAAATATTATTTGCAATACATATAAAAAGAAAATAAGAATATTAATCTATAATCCGCCAATGAATTGGGAATGATTTTTGATGAGGAAACCTATAAAACTCCTTCAACCATTTCATAGGGACAATATGAAGTCACACAAACCTTGTGTAAAATAATGTCAAAAGGGCCCTGGTCTGACAGCGGTCGGTTTACATCAATGGCGACAAATAATATCCCCTTTTTGCTGCACCAAGCATAAAGATTTTTTAATGATCATTCTTGAATGTATAAAAGCTCTTGGAAACTTGAAGAACTCTAAAGCATCCTTTCTAACTCATAATTCACCCAAGAAATAATTTCTCTTTTGTTTGGTCCAACACAATGCAACATGAGAGATTATAACTGAAGGCCAAAGAAGCTCTTGTAGTACTTACTATACAAAATTCAGAATTAAAAGATATAAATCCATCCATGTTCTTTAAGGATTTAAACAGGAATACTGCAATCAAACATGACAGGAAAATTGCCACCATGAATAAACAAATTTCGGAATATAAAAGGATTTGAGAGTCAAGCTTTGAGAATCCACCACATTTTCACTTTATATTTAAATGCACCACATTTCAAGTGACAATAATACTCCACGAACTATCAACTAAGCCACTGGTGTAGTGGCACAGGACTTGCCTTGATTCAAGTCTTCAGTTCACACCTAATCTTAGTTCAATCCCTGGACAACTCCTTCCCTCACCCCTTATCATATATGTATATATGTAATGCATGAACTAACCATTAGAACAGAACATCAAATAGCAGGCTATTCAGATGAAGATTGAAGAGAATCTGATAAACAGAAATAAACAATGCAGAAAGTTCCTTGCAACAAGGGAAAGTGGCATGCAATAGTTTTGGTCTAATTTGATCTTTTAACCAAAAAGTAGAGCAACAACAATTGACTTTTATATTTCTTCCAAACAGCTAGTCCCAATGGTATACATGGTGGAATATTCCAATCAATACAATTGGCACTAAGATTCTTGATCCACCAGAACATTGACATTTTAGGTTGTGCAAAAAACATGATTTGCATGGATTGGCTTTGCACACACACACAATTTTAGCGGTGCATACATATGACATATCTCCTCCCCGGCAGCCCCCCCCCCCCCCCAAAAAAAAAAAAAATCTGGTGATAAAAGAAAAGCTCAATTTATAATTTATGCATACATGTTCATACAAAAGGATGTACACACACTGTAGCCATAACCAAAGTCAAATGCAATACTAGCAAGACCATACAACTCAAACAAGAATTGTTAAAAGCCATTCTTCACATCTATATGCATACAAAAACATAGTCATAAATATAATATACATATATATACATGGAAAGTGAAGTGCATATTTGAGTAATGAATAATATACCAAGCCAAACGCTCAAACTCGGGTTGCAAGAAACTCTTTTTCTTCTTCAATGTCAAAGCATACCCAACAACAAGCTTCTGCTCCTCTTCTTCCCCACCTTCTCCATCAAAGTTTTTCCCCTTTACCCTCATATCTACTTTTTTTTTTTTTTAAAAAACACTAAAAAACAAATATATATATATATATATATATTCTTCTTTCTTTTTGGTTTCTGGGTTCTTCTTCCCTTTGTCAACTTCCTTCTCTGGAGATTGCTCTCCAACAAGAAATGACAACAAAAAAAGATGAAAAATAAACTAAGAAACAAGTTTTTGTTAAATCCTTTCTTCCTCTTTACAATTCTCCCCAAATAAATGCATACATGTCTCTCAGAAATGGGAGTTTTCAGAACCAAAAAAAAAAAACACAAGGAAGAAAATATTGGGTATTGGATTCTTGAAGGGAATATTCAGTTTTTGTAGAAGCAAAGATTGGATTTTTGAATAAAAACAAGTGAAATTTTAGCAAAATAACAAGAAAACGAAATTGTGGTACTAGGATTTGGTGCACAAACAAGCATTGGTCTTTGTTAATTATATAGGAGAGAGGACCTGTTAGTACGCAGAGGATAGTATGGCAAGTTAAATAACACCACTTGTTTCCCATTCTACCCTTTCCATTACTGTGAATTTTACATCTCAGTATCTTTAAAAAAATAAAAAGAATTTCACTTCTGGGAAATTTTGATGTATCTTCAAACTGGTTCCTTTTTATTCATGCATGGATTAAAAAACTGGGATATTACAGAAATAAATAAATAAATAAATAAATATATATATATATATATATAATTTAGGGTGATTACAGAAATTTACAATTATCTTCACTCTGACCCATTCCATTGTTGGCATTGACTCTGTTTTCAAGTGGGATATTAGGTTTGGAATTTGGAACAAATAAAAAGCATCAATTCTTTCAAAGTGGAGAGTCACAGCAGCACCCATCCTTCTATCAATATATATATATATTCATATTATAATTGTATTTATCACATTCATATATTTTAATTTTGTGTTTCATTTTTTTTATCTTATACCATGTTAAAGTTTATCTCTTTTTTGGGAATAAAATTCTTGAAACAAAATTTAACAAAACCAAATTTGGTTTGACAATTAGTATCCTTATTTAATAGCTAAATGAACTCCAAGGAAATATTAATAGTGAGTCCTAATAAACAATATATTTAACTAAATTAAAATTTAAAATTTTTAATTATAGGAATAAATATTGATGAGGTCTTTGCACTATAAAATTAAAATTTTTTTTTTAATTACAAGAGAGGACAAAATCCTAACAGTAATACGATTAGCGCAATTCAAATCCATGTCACATCTGAGGTAATGAACACCCTGATCATCAAGTCAACACACAGGATCAAATGAAAAGTAATTTAGTCTCTCACAAAATAAACAGAGCAATTTAATTTTATAATATTAATTATGTTGATAAATAAATTATTAGTTGAGGAGTAATTTAGTCTCTTACAAATTAAAAAGTTTATGTATTGTTGAAAAGTAAGTAATTAAAAATAATTGAATATGGCATTATATGTTCTAATCATATCTGTTTTATTTGACACAATACTTAGAATTACTCATAGCCCCTCACCAAGTCATAAATAGGAGGATAATGCACTTTAACACACACAAATCCACATAATCATGTTTTTCACATTTTTTACCACACTGGCTTTAGTTTACTTAAATCATTAATGTGGCTTAAATTGTTTCTATTCACTCAATTTTGAATATTATAAGTCATTTGGCTTTAGTGTAACTTACTTATCGAGTCTAAAAACTCCATTGGTAGTGTACTAAATGTTTTTTCTTGTTTTTTAGGGTGAGTATTTGATACACAGGTAGTGTATTTTTTTCGTTCCATAGAGAACCTTTAATTTTTTTTTTTGTGAATTACAATAACAGGGAAAAGACCGAACAATAAATGCAGTTAATGCAACTCGAACCTAGATCACACTTAGGACGGTGAACAACCTTTAAAAATTAACATGTCATTTTTTTCAAATATGTTTTTTAATATTTTACCATATCAACAGGGGTGAAGCCAAAAAAAAATTTTAGAGATCAAAATTAAATTGTAATTTTACAGTAGTAAAAATACAATTTCATCATTTGAATAGCCTATGATTTTATAATTTTTAAAAAATTAATTAATTTTTTTATCAATTTTAAGGGAATTAAAGTGTAATTTTACTCTTGCTAATTTAAAATTTAAAAATTTTAAAAAGTTTAAATGAAAAATTTTTCATTTCAGAAAGACCAAAATCCCTGCCAACTCCTAGATACGCTACTGCCTATAAAATATTATCAATTATTATAAAATTTAAAAACTTCACTCACAATTTACTAAATATTTTTCTTATTTTTTATGATTACTAAATTAACAATTATCCATTATTAATATTTGATAACACCTAAATTGAAGATAAACTTTGACTTTGATAATGACAACCTAGTATTGTGGAGAACTCCAATGGCAAGTAAAGAATGTTCCACAAATAATTATAAATTATTATGCCCATTTATAACTTACTATCGAATATTCCTTCCTATACATTTTGCAAAGAATATGCTTAGTGGAGTTTGGCCAAATTAAATGAAATTCACATCATCCCTTATCTCCTTCATATACCCACACTTAAAATATCAACTTTTTCTTCAAATATATATTAAAATGCTCTACAAACTATATATATGAATTGAGTTTTAGTTTAATTAGTATAGGTATTGTTGTCAATATATAATGACGTGAGTTCGAGTGTATTGAAACGCATTGTTCTCCTATTTATGCGTTGAAGAGAGGTTATGGGTGGGGTGAAATCTGAATTTTTTTTAGGGGTCAAAATTAAATTGTAATTTTTACGATAATAAAAATGTAATTTCATTATTTTAATAATTTATATCTTTATAATTTTCAAAGGATTAAATTAAATTTTTATATTTTTAGGGATGACCAAAGTGAAATTTTACCTTTACTAATTTAAAATTTTAAAGGGTCTAAATGAAAAAAAAATCATTTTAGGGAGGGCAGGACTTGCCGCCCTCCTAATTTCGCCCTTGACTATGAATATGATCAATACTTATAATGAAATTAGTAAAAAAACCATACGTATCATAATTGTAATTATTTGAATTGCGAAATGTAATTGTAATTGCAATGTATTTTTTAAGGAAAAAAAAGTCAGAAACATTTCCAAAAGTCTTTTTTATTAAAAACATTTTATTATCTTTTTTGTTTAATATGTTATTTTTTAATTATATATTTAGTGTGCTATTAAATTCAAATATTACTATATTTCTATTTTTATTTTTGGATATCTATATTGTTATTTAAATCATGAATGGAGTGAGATTATAGATAATTAATCATTAACTTAATTGAGAAATAACTAAAAAATTATTGTTTTTATAAAATAAATTGTATCAAAAGGGTGTTTTTGCGTTTTTAAAATATTTTTATATGAAATAAAAAAAATGACATCATTTTAAATAATTAATTTTACCATTTTAATCAAATCTCATTCTTACATAGGCGTTTAATAATAATAATAATAATAATAATAATAATAATAATATATCTACATAAATTCTTAATCTAATATATATTTCATTTATAAAAAAAGTATTATATGTTTCTGTTATTACAAACGAGTCGAAAAGAATCTATACTTACTTTATATATTATATTGCGTATATTAATTTATCTTAATATTAATTGTTTGATTGAATTTGATCAGTGCCATGCAACCTAATCCTTTGTTTTTGGGTTGAGCCTCCCATTTTTTTTTTCTATTATGAATTTATTTTATTTTGAATATCTTCTTTCCTTTAAAATTAATTTTTATTTTATATAGTTTTTTTCACTACATAGGGGTTAGTGCCTGTAATAAATAAGAGGTGATTCTTTTATCCGTTCCGACAGTGATTTTATTGGTTGGCTTAGGCATCATTACCCCCTCCCAATGATATTTTTTTGAGTAATATATTATTATTTAAACTGATATTAAATTAAATAAAAAATTTAAGTATGGGATTGAAACAACACGAAAATAAAAATTTTCATTAAAAAAATATAACATTAATATATTGTTTAAAAAATAAAATTAATAAAATACATATAACAGGACTAAAGGGAGGAGCTGGAAGTGGCAGACAACGACTCAGACCCGCAAATAAAAATCTATCCCTTTAGTATAATTAAAAATTTGTAAAAGATTTTAAAGGATAAAATTATATTTTGATTTTTTAATTTAAAATTTAATTATTTTTTTAAAAATAAAAAATTTATAAATTAATCATAAAAAATTATATTATGTTTTTAATTCTCTAAAAAAATTATAATTTTAATTGGATTCTTCAAGCTTCATTACACATTTTATTTACGTCAAAGATTTTTACATATATAATAATTTATAATAATATTTATATTTATACAAATAAATCATAAAAAATATAAAATATGGCAGGAGCTATAAAATTGGTGAATTATATATTTTGGTAAATTACGAAATGCAGATTAGATGGATCATGGATGATGGCAGACAGTATCTTATTTCAGCAAAGGCAAGACTGATTATATTCCAAAGGTCAATTTCTGCTATTACACACTGTATTTTGTGTAAATTTTATATTTAGCACCTTTATTTTAATTTGATTAATTTTAGTCCTAATCCAATGGTAACAATTAAATCTGTTTGGTTCAATTAAGTCATTAGTCTTGTATTAATCAATTATGCATAAAATTGTAGATTTAATCAATGTTCACCAGTGATAATATAATTCTTAGTGGCTATATTTTTAAAAATTTTAAATTTTAATCTTAATGTAAACGATAATCGTTAAATCTATTAATCAATTTTTAGTGAGTAATGTATGAAAATAACAAATAAACGTAACATTATACATTTGACAAAAACTAAATCAAAATACAAACATTAAATTCACAATTTACGTAAAATACAAAATTTAATTATAAATTTTAACCTATTCCAAATCACTCGTTATCATTTTTGAAGATTAAATTATGACATTATTAAATAAATTAATATAATTATCAGATTTATATGAAAAAAGTGAGAATCATTACTTCTTTTTTTTTTGGTAAAATGATAGCATATGATTAATGTGCTTAAATAAGTGGTATTATTTTTGGTGGCTGCCACACGTTTTCGCAGGAATCATGCTGTGCACATTTATCATTTGTCCTAAAATCGATTTGATTCAAAAATATTTATTTTTTAAATTAATTGAATTGATTTTTTTTAAATTAATTAAAATAAAGAATTTTATTTTTTAGTTTGAATCAAGTTGAATTTTACAATTTGATTAATAAATTTATGTAAATATCTTTTGGATCCTTGATAGTTTTAAAAATGTGTAAATTTATCCTTCTAAAAGATACAAAATAATCTTCATATTTTAAAAAATATATATTCAAAAAATAGAAATCTTTAAAATATTAAAATGATAAATTATAATTTATAAAAACAAGTTTCTTATTTTTTTTCTCTTGTTTTAATTTAAAAGAATTTTCAAATATATATATATATATATATGATGGTTGTATTCTTTAACTTGAAATTTAGTTATATTGTCAATAAGATTTTAATATAGCTTATCTAATTTTTTTTTAATTTAACTCGAACAAATTTATCTCAATTCAAAACAATTTCATATCGAATTAAAATAACAAAATAAAACTTTTCAATTCAACTAACTTTAAATTTTTCACTGAAATCGACTTAAATCAATCGAAAGTTATCCCTACTTCTCATGAGAATTGATTCTTCAAGGCCAATCCATTTCTTAACAGCTTTTTAAGGCCCAAGGCTTAAAGCCTTTTAACCATTGACCCCATGAGAACACAAATGGAAATGGAAGATGCTGTTTTGGTGGCTGAGCTCATACAAATTCCCCCAAGTGAATGATAGTATATGATCCTATAAATAGCCACATGAAAATGATTAGTCAACACAGGTATCAATGCTGACTTTGGGTTGTTTTTTTTAGAAAACGTTGGTTTTAAGTTTAGTTGACATCAGTGTTGTTACCAGTGTAGGAGGACGTAAGTTTAAGTACGTTGAAGCGCATTATCCTTTTATTTAAAGGTTGAAGAAGGATTATGGTTAATTATAATCATTGCATCAAAAACCAAAGATTAGGAATCATGATTCTACACTCATATGGAAGGAAGTAAATAAAAAAAATCCATACTATTGTTCTGCACTTTTAATAAAATTAAAATTTAGGTGAATTATTTTCACATTGTGTGACCCGAATCCCGTCACTTGTTAAATAAATAAAATATAAAGGCAAAATAAGGGGATTTATGGGATAGAAGAATCGAGGGTTTTTCAACCCTTAAATAGATGTAGTTGAAATTTCTCTTGTATCATTCATTTTCAACATTAATGAATTTCTCCTCTTCTGCTCATAATGTTTCTCAAAAAAGTTTTTCACGTAAAATTATATATTTTCATTTTTTTTCTTAGGATCATTATCAAAATTTATTATAACCGAAACAAAAGTGGAACATATTGGTAAAAAATTATACCATATGATATGGTCCATACCACCATATTTGGAACCATAAAAATAAAAATTTGACTTTTCTCTTCTAAGCCTCTTGGATTGACATTCGCCTCATCCGGTCCTACGACCACTACATGTAGATAGAACTCGCTTGCATTCTTGGTCAAATTTTGCTACTAGTCCCTATATTTTGAATGAGACGTGAAATTAATCCATGTATTTTAATTTGGTTGATTTTAGTCCCTATTTTTTTTGAATTTTAAAATTTTAGTCCTCTCCCAGATAGTAATAATTAAACCTATTTGGGTTTAAGATTTTGCTATTAGTCTTGTAGTATTCATTAACTTGTAAATTTAATCAATGTTCTCCCATTGGACCATTCTTAGTTCTTATAATTTTTGAAATTCGAAATTTTAGTCTTGACACAAACAATAACCGTGAATTTCATTAACTCATTTTTTCGTGAGTAATATGTGAAAACAACAAAGTACACGACATTACACATACAATAATATGTTTATCGCGTCAGATTTGGAAATAGAAGAAATTAATTAATTTAACAACTACCATTTTGTTAAGACTAAAATTTAAGAATTTAAAAAAAAAAACAGGGATTAAAAATGACTAAATTAAAAAATAGAGACTAAATATATAATTTATGCATAGTACAGGGGCTAATGTTATAATTTAACCTTACTTAGTAGCTCCAAATAAAAGCAGACAATTAAAGGGACTAGTGCTATTCTCTTATTCTTTTCTACCTTTTCATCATTCCCTGCCACATCTTCTAACATTCCCAAACTCTGCCTGCTTGCCCCTAAATGCATGTATTTATCCTTTTTTTTTTTGTGTGTGTGTGTGAATTAATTAAAAAATCAATTAAACATTTGATCCAAAATTGTATTTTATCGGATGTTAATAAAAAATTAGTGATCAATTAAGTCTTTAAAATTATTTTTCTATGAAAATTCATACTATTTATTAAGTGATGACGTGATAAATAATGCACAATCATTAACATAATAATTATAATGAGAAAATGATGAAGTGATAGCTATCAGTGAAAAACTAAGATCTAAAAATAAAACATGTTTTCAAAACACAAATATAATTTCAAATTAAATATGATTATTTGAGTTAAGGTATGGGTTAAGTGAACATGTTACGTCACTTAAAAATGCTGCAACATACTTTTAATTAATATAATACCATTTAATTAAATATACATTATCATTAATAGTTATAAATTAAGATAATCATGTTGCTATTTTTTCTAACATAAAAGTTGGGCTAAAGCAAGAAAAACATTAGAGGGACTTAACTAAAATTTGATTTTATTATTATATTAGTTTATAAGTTTACAATTTCTAAAGGGACTTAACTAAAAGTTTATCATTTTTATTTGGAGGGACTATTTTTTTTTAATGATAAAAACACAACCTGACTCACTACCTCTAATAGGCTTCCAACGACTTCTTGCTATCATCAAATGTGGTATAACAGGCCAACTCTTGTGATTTGTGTTATTTTTGGCACGTTTGATTCGTCGAAATGGAATATGGTAAGTATGTAATAGCTATGTGGTAGGAATGGAATAAAGACGTAATAAATATTTTTTTAAAATTTTCAAACTTGAATTATACCAATCTGTCTTTTTTATTTTCTTGTTAGTTTTTTCTAAATCTACCCGTAACACTAAAGATCTACAAAAAAAAATTTTGAAACCTCCACCCACATTATGTCGTCTTCCACCGCTTCAACAGTCACAATTTTCTAATATGTGATTCTCTCTCCTCTCTCCCCCTCCTTCCCTAAGTTAAAAACCCTAAATCAAGTATCAAAATCTAAAACTCTAAACTCAATTTTTTTTATCACTAAGAAGAAAAATACTCAAAACTAGTGCAATCATCTTGAAATTTTGTTTGTAACAATTCTTAAATCGCTCGAATTATAGGTAGGGGTGAGAATTCGATCAAGTCGAGTCTAATATAGTCAAAAAAATTTTGAATTAGTTGAGTTGACGAATCTTATTTTAGCAATCGATTTCAATTTGAATTTTTTTCGAATCAAATCGGATCGAGTCAAAAAAATTTGAATCAAATCAAGTCGAGTTAAAGAATCATATTATTATACTTAATATCGCGTTTACATGGACCGATTTTTTAACTAGTAGACGAAGTACAAGATTATTTAACTACATAAATAATATAATGATTTTATCTTTTAACTTAATGAGTAAACATTTATCAAAACGATGTAGTTTTTACCTTTTAACTTTAGAAAAGTAAACATTTATCAAAACGACGTAGTTTTACCTTTTTTTATTCGGATTTTCGAATAACTCGAATTATGTAATTTATATTCGAGTTAAATCGAAAAACTTAATTTTTTATTTGAGTTGATCCGAATAACTTGATTAATTCAAATAACTTGAACTGTTTAATTCAAAAATTGAATTATTTTTCGGGTTTTTCGAATCGAATCGGATTTTTCTCACCCCTAATTATAGTATCATTCTCGTTTCTTTCTTTCTCTCTTTATTTTTGCAATATTACTTTGTTGTTGTGTTGAATGATTCAAGTTTTGTTTTGTTTTATGTTTTTTTTTTTAATTTCAAAGCCTGAAAAAAAGTATTTTAGGAGGAAGAAAAGGATGCCATTCGGGGAAGAAGTTGGAATAGCCATTCAACACCCCTTTACCAAATGGCTATTTAACGATTTTGTTAATAGAGTAGGAATCAATCATTCGACGTTTAAAGAAATCAATGAACCAAATAATTGCTTCACTATAGCTCACGGAATAGGAACAGAATGCAATGGTCATTCCGTCGAACCAAACATGTTGTTGTTTCTTCTTAGTTATTTTTTTATTTGGACCATTAG
The DNA here is from genome assembly GCA_005610355.1 of Gossypioides kirkii. Lineage (NCBI taxonomy): Eukaryota > Viridiplantae > Streptophyta > Magnoliopsida > Malvales > Malvaceae > Gossypioides > Gossypioides kirkii. The sequence continues at coordinate 39,418,526 of CP032246.1, forward strand.
AACTTTGAAAAAGAAAATTCATGCTTCAATCTCTTAATACGCTTGTTTTGTTTGGCAATAATTGTTATGTGACCATTAGAACTTAATTTGTTTGAAGTAGAGACTTGCAAGTCTCAAGTTTCACGACTGTGATTGATTTTCATTTTGGGTAAACTAGTCACTTTAAATATTTTTTTTTCAATATAGTCACTTTAATTATAATAATTTGAATTACCATTAAAATTTTTTATTTTTTTTTTAAGTTTTGACTAAACCTTAAGTACCTCTCTATAGTAAGTACAATTTCTTCTTTCTTTCTTTGTTTTTTGTTCTTTCTCTACTCTCACTGTTCAGCACCCTCTCTTCTTTGTTTGTTTTTTTTTTTTTTTATTTCAAATGGTAGCTAACTCCAACAAAGCATTACAATTTGAGCTGTGCTGGTATGAAGGACAAAATGGAAGGTTTTGGTTGTAGAAAATCCGGCAAGCAAAGTGAAGAAGGTGGAGGAAACGGCGAATGTCGAAGAGAAGGTTGAAGAGATGTCAAAATTAGCTTTTGCTGCGGTTGTTAGAGCCGGAAAAGAAGTTGAAGATAATCTCTTCTATGTGATTACCAATAAGCAAGAAAAGGAGTCACTGTCTCTTTTATTCATAAGCCACTGCGTCTGCTAGTCTGCCACACCAATTTCTCTTTCTTAAGCTTCTTGTTAATGGCAAGAATTATAAAATCTTGCTTGCAATCAGCCCTGAAATGTGTGAACCTGATAATGGCAATGGTGGGGATTGCTATGGTTTTTGGATGGTAAGAGTTCGGCAAAGAAAACAATAGCAAAAAAAAAGGAAAAAAAAAGGAGAGGGTGCTGAATAGGGACAAAGACGAGAAAGAACAAAAAAAAAATTAAAGTGGACTAGTTATTTAGAGCTCGCTAAGCTTTTGTCAAAATTAAAAAATACCACATATCAATCACTTAATGGATGAACGTGTCGCATCAGTCATCTATTCATAGATTAATAAAAATTTTAACGAATAATTTTTTTAATTAAAGTAATTAAATTAAAAAAATTAAAATGACCAAAATAAAACAAATTTTATTTTAAAGTGACCATTAATGGAATTTATCCTTTAATTTTTTTTTCAATAATTCCAATGTTCAAGTAAGGCAAGATTGTTGTGTTTTATATATATTTTTAGTTAATTGTATCAAAACCTCAAATATAAAATTAAATACATTATATGAGTCCTAATTCGATTAATATGATTGTTATTGTCAATATAAAAGGACATGGATTAGAGTGCGCTGAAGTGCATTATCCTCCCATTTAAATACATTATTTATTACATTAGTTTGGTATTATATATATATTCTTTTTGGTAACAAAAAACAATTAAAAAGCGAATGTAATGACAACAAATTAGTCAGAAGTAACAACTATGAAATCAAAATCAGCCTTGAGAAGCTCTCATAATAAGGTTGGGGTCTCTTCATATACTTGCATCTCATCATAATTCTCGCTTACAAATTTAGCCATTCAATCAATTACTCTTTTGTGTTCCCTAAGGACGTGTCAAAAACGGACTTTCCAAATTCGACATAGAAATTGACTAGTCAAACGCAACTCCAATATCAACTATTACCCGCACCACCAGCTAAGATAGTTTTCACAACTAAAGTATTATCACACTCCAATTCCAATTAGTGGCGAGGCTAAAAAATTATTTTGGAGAGAGGGTCGGAATTAAATTATATATTTTTGTAATAGTAAAAAATGCAATTTCACTATTTTAATAGTCTATATTTTTATAATTTTTAAAAAATTAAATCAAAATTTTATTATTTTAAAAAAATTACTAATTTAAATTTTATAAAATATAAAAAAACTTAAATCTAAAATTTTCTATTTTAAAAGATGCATAATACTACTTCAATCGTAGCAGTATTATTGTTTTCCGACAATAAATATAATATTCGTATTATATTTTCAAAATTGTTTGATTTTATTAATCGGGTAAAGCACTCCTTAGCGTACACGTCAATATATGACTGTTTAGTCTGTAATAAGTTACAACTTAGAACCAAAATTTCCCCGGAGACAAATATTACACATTTGCTGACTTACCCTTCTTAAATTACAAAATATGCCATAAGTATTCTTCACTAATATAGAATTTATTTTTTTTTATTTTTTTTATTTTAAAATTTAAATTCAATTGTTAATACTATTAAATTTATTGATTAGCATTTTTTTAAAATCGAATTAAAACGACTGATCAAATCGATTGTGAAAATATTGTTTAAGAATAAAAAGTTGAATCAATTAACATGCAGATTAAGTGAAACGATTGGGTGAATTAATTAAATAAATTTTTTATTTTTAAATATTTTAATAATTTATTCAATTAAATTATACAAACCGGACGAAAAACTCGTAATCCAATTGATTAAATCATTTATTCAATTTTGAAAATATGAAGAGCTTAAATTTTCTCAATTAAATTGATATTTAATTTGAAGATATAAATTAAAAAATGGGTCCCACATGACAGGTCTTTAACACTGAATTGGGAACCACAACTGTCGATAACCACGAAGCCCAACAGCACACCTCTTTGCCGCGTACATTAGCAACTGAAAGCTCTCCCGCTCTAATTTACGCTCACTCGGTTACGCCCACCCCTACCGCCTCTCTCCTCGCTACTTGTAAAAGTTGTAATTTGCTTTGCTTCCTCTACTCTCCACGCAAATAAATAAATATTTCTTTCCCAATTATTCACTCAACCCAGAAAAGCTATTAGCTATAATAAATCATCTAAATTTCTAATTTCTTGAAAATTTTGAAAAGTATGCTTCTATTTATAATTACTTGTTTAAGATTTTAATGCAGAGATATTAAATAAAAATGGCTTCTCTACAGATGTTGAACTCTGTGTTTTCTTCCATTTCCATTTCCCACTCAAAATTTCCAGGAAAATCTGATTCCAGGAAGAAAATTCTCAACTTCAATAGTTGTAGAAGCTTCAAGTCCTTGCACAGCCAAAGATCTATAATTCGTTGTGCAACTCAAGATGGTGACAACAAAAACAATGGTATGCTCTTCAATTTTTGCTCATTTTAGTTGTAACAAAAATTCTGAAAGTAACCCAAGTCAAGTCCTTCAAAAACATGTTGAATATAAAATTGGGTAAATTTTTATGGGTTTTGTTTTGAATTAGGTGAAGAGTCAGCCGAGTCACTGTTTATGAAGGAATTGAAGAGGAGGGGGATGACACCAACTTCATTGGTGGAGGATGCTAAAAAAACCAATTACGGATTAGATGAGGAGATGAAAGTAGGGGAAGAAAGGGGAAGTGTCTCCAAAAGGAATGTTGTGTCAGCTGAATTTGATCAAAGCTTATCCAATCAAAGGGAACGATCCATGGAATTGAATAGTGAAGGCCTTGAGGTTTATTGCTTTCATCTTTTTACTCCATGATTTTGCATGCTGGTGTGCCTTGTTTTGACCTCATTTAACAATCTTAAATGGTTTTGTTGCTTTACACAATTATGTACTGTATGAATTGTGATGGTAGCTTCATAATCTGAATGATCTAGATTTTGGACTTGTTTCAATGAACTTTATATAGAGGATATCATACATTTTTGGTATTGTTATTCAACATTTCAAGGCACTAGATTTCTCTATCTTGGGCTCGGAGAATGTTGTGGAACCAACAAGAACATTATCTCTTGGTTTTTACTTTCATTTCATAGTAATTTGTTCACATAGAACTGTCTGTCTTGTGAACATTTGATGTGGTCATATATTTCAGTGCGGCTGAGTTAATTTCTCTCTACTTCAAGTAATGTGCATGGTTTCATTTAATTTGTGAATGCAAGCATATGTGAGATGGGGTTGAACTTATATATATATTCGTTGTTCAGGGGCTAGTTCCGCGGGCTAAACTGTTGCTAACACTAGGAGGAACTTTCTTCCTCAGCTTCTGGCCTTTGATCCTTTCAACTATAGCATTCTTTTCTGCTCTCTACCTTGTAAGCTCCCTTTCACTTTTCAGTTTTAGCTTTAGGAAGAACAAAGCAGCTCCCTGTATTTGCAGTGCATTGAATTAGAAATGCTTTCTCTTTTGGGGCTTTGAATTCAATAAAGTATAAGTGCTGATAGTTTTCCCATGGGCAGTATTTCGGACCATCTTTTGTTCATGATGCAAGTAAGACAACCGTTTCGCCACCACAATACATAGATCCTTACACACTTCTGGAAGATGAAAGGATTTCTCAAACTGCCCCTCATGTAAATTGAGGAACAAGTGTTCCCACCATACAAGATAATTCTTGGGGCTTAAATAACAGGTTTATATCGTCATATTTCCTTCTCCCCCTGTGATCTTTGTAAATACACATATCAGCAGGAACTTAATGCGATAGCTCAGTGTTTTTCCTGGGACAATTCCCGGCCAAATTGGCCTCAATTATATATTTGTTACCATTGTTTTTATAGTCACATGCATGGGTTCAACTAATTTAAATTATTTTCAATAATGAAACACTAGAAAATTAGCCGAACTATTCGTCAAGTCTATTGCAGTCCATATAGAGTTCTTGAACAAAGCTTCGAAGAGTCGAAGTGCACACAATAGAATAAGCATAAGCACACGATAAAAGGAAACAAATCATTGGGTAGCAAAATGCAAGCCCTCTCCACTTAAACATTACTAAATTAGTACTCATCTTCACCTTCCTCATCACCCTCACCTGACTCAGCACCGACTTCTTCATAATCCTTCTCAAGTGCAGCAAGATCCTCACGAGCTTCCGAGAATTCTCCTTCTTCCATACCCTCACCCACGTACCAGTGAACAAAGGCACGCTTGGCATACATGAGATCAAACTTGTGGTCAATGCGGGAGAAGACCTCGGCAACACTGGTTGAGTTGGAAATCATGCAAACGGCTCTCTGGACCTTAGCAAGATCACCACCAGGGACAACAGTGGGTGGCTGGTAGTTGATACCACACTTAAATCCAGTTGGGCACCAGTCAACGAACTGAATGGTTCGCTTAGTCTTGATGGTGGCAACAGCAGCATTGACGTCCTTGGGCACCACATCACCACGGTACATCAAACAGCAAGCCATGTACTTACCATGTCGAGGATCACACTTGGCCATCATAGATGAGGGCTCAAAGGCACTATTGGTGATTTCAGCAACTGATAGCTGCTCATGGTAAGCCTTCTCAGCAGAGATGACTGGAGCATATGAAGAAAGCATGAAGTGGATTCTTGGGTAAGGGACCAAGTTGGTCTGGAATTCTGTTACGTCCACGTTCAAGGCACCATCAAACCTAAGTGAAGCAGTCAAAGAGGAGATCACCTGAATCACAAGAGAATGTCATGTTAAGGAAAGCTATTACGGAAAAGACCGCAAAAACACATAATAAATGCAAGGATTTTATGATACCTGGGAGACAAGACGGTTAAGATTGGTGTAAGTGGGTCGCTCAATGTCAAGAGAGCGCCTGCAAATGTCATAGATAGCCTCATTGTCAAGAAGAACAGCTACATCGGTGTGCTCCAAAAGGGAGTGAGTTGAGAGGACACTGTTGTAGGGCTCAACAACAGATGTGGAGACCTGGGGTGATGGGTAGACAGTGAAACCCAACTTGGATTTCTTGCCATAATCAACAGACAAACGCTCCAAAAGGAGGGAACCAAGACCAGATCCAGTGCCTCCACCAACAGCGTTGAAAACAAGGAAACCTTGAAGACCAGTGCAGTTATCAGCAAGCTTCCTGATACGGTCCAAGCACAAGTCAACGATCTCTTTGCCAACTGAAACAAGTGAACAACTAATCGTTAGTTCCAGTAAAACAAATAAACAAATCATAGACATATGAAGTGATTAATTAAATAAGGTTAAAAGAATTTACTAGTGTAGTGGCCACGAGCGAAGTTGTTGGCAGCATCTTCCTTGCCGCTGATAAGTTGCTCAGGGTGGAAAAGCTGACGGTAAGTACCAGTCCTCACTTCATCAATAACAGTAGGCTCAAGATCCACAAAGACAGCACGAGGGACGTGCTTTCCAGCACCAGTTTCACTGAAAAAGGTGTTAAAAGCATCATCACCTCCTCCGACAGTCTTGTCACTTGGCATCTGGCCATCAGGCTGTTAACACACACACAACCACTCGTTATTTACTCACCAAACCTTACATTCCAAATATAAATAGAAACAATCTAATTAAGCCTCCTAAATGTTCAAAGGAAAGCGTAAGACAATGTTCAATACTACAAGACTTTAGTCCAAATCTGAAGCAAAAACCTAAAAACCACTAGCATTTCCAGATCTGATAGAAAACAAAGCCAAACACGAAGAACGAAGACCTAAAATTCTCAGATCTAATAGAAAATCAAACAAATAACTAAAATATGCAACGGATCTAAGTAGATCTAAACGTAGTGAAGTTACATGCATTGACATAGAGAATCTAATAATATAGATCTGAATCAAAACAAAAAGAGATACCTGGATTCCATGTTCAAGGCAGTAAAGCTCCCAGCAGGCATTTCCGACTTGGATACCGGCCTGACCAATGTGGACTGAAATGCACTCTCTCATTTTCGCTTATTAAAAATTCAAAAACGTAGCAATAAAGAAGAAACTAGAAATCGAAAGTAAATCGAAGGCGTTTATGAAGACACCTTCAGAGATAACAATTTGAAATGCGGTGGTTCTAAAGGAAGGAGCGGATATGGATATTTATATCTGGAGCGTGTGAGACAATTGCAGGTATTTGAGGGTGGTGCTGTGGTTAAACTAGGGCAGAACAGGTTGTAGTGTTGGTGTGGCAGAATATGATTGGGTTTTTTCTAACTAACGTTGTAACCATGGTTAGTTGCATTTGCCATTTTTTTTAGTTTTTAAATTTTGCCGCCCGTTGGACTGGTGTGGCTGGACGATCGGGTTGTTGCAACGTGTACCTTTGTTTATTTACTATTTTTAAAATTTTACCCAATTTGAAATTTATAAAAAACTAGACTTTAATATGAATGTTTAATGATAAGGGATGAAAATACAAAGGGTAGGGATGCCAACAGGGTGGAACGAATTTTTACTTTAAAATAGAAAATTTTTCATTTACATCCTCTTTGTAAAAATTATGTATTTAATCATTATATTTTAATTTAACTAATTTTTATTTTTATATATTTTAAATTTTAAAATTTCAATCCTCATCAAATGATATCCATTAAATTATGTTATTTTCAAAATCCGATACAACAAACATGTTATCATATGTGTAATATTATATCAACTTATTATTTTCACTCATTACTCACTAAAGATTCAATTAATGGACTAACGAATATAATTTGCACCAAGATGGAAATTTTAAAATTTGAATAGTATAAAGACTTTGATTCAATTAGAGAATAGAGACTAAATCTACAACTATACTTATAGTACAAGACCAACAATTGAATTTAACAAAACGTATTTAACTGCTATTGTTTAAGTTAAGACTAAATTTTCAAAATTCAAAAAATATAAAGACTAAAATTGATCAATTTGAAAAGTACAGAAGCTAAAATCGATCAAATTAAAGTACCTGGACTAAATCCACAACTTTCACAAAGTACATAGACCTATGGTAGAATTTAACCTTTATTTGTAATTGTATTTTATTTATTCTTCTAAACCCTAAAAGAAAAACTCTAAATAGATGGCCAAGGGATCATAAGGATCAACAAACATGTCTCATTTATACCTTATTGCCTGTCTCATATGAATCAATAAACATAGGGAGTTACGTTTATCCATACACCTCCATAAAGCCCCTTATTTTAATTTCTCGACTCCGAGACGATACTCGTGTTCATAAGTTACTCTGCAATTAAATAAAATGGCTAGGTGAAAGACTACCCGATCAGCAGTCACCTTTTTCATATCCAAGGCTGAAGAAACTTCTTTGAAGATGCAGTTTAAGTCTGTAAATTGTATTTTGCACTGTTTCAAGTGGCCGGTTGTGCACCAGTCCATGAGCGCGGTTCATCAAAGCGTTCATTGATCCTGAGGTCACGGCTTTCTTGCATGAATGTTACCCCAGTCCATATCCCCCGTATGAGTAAGATGGTTACAAACACGACACTTCCAAGGGTGCAAACCACCTGTTTCCGATCCAAACATGTTAGAAGAGAACGAGTGTCTGGAAACAATTAAAAGATCAGTTTGTAGAACTTGGCATTCAAATGCATAAAGTTAGTAACCAAATCTCAAACCTCTTATAAGAACAATCTTCAACCACATTGCAAGTAAATAACATTTCATGCAAATTTCAACCAATGCTCAATGAATTCAACTTCAAGTAAAATAATGGCAATACGACAAAGAATGGACCGTAAAAGGATATTAACCAGCATCGGTCCTACATCAGTATGTAATACAACAATTTGTTTTCTAACATTCTAAAGAGCAATCACACAAGAGAGCTTTTTCCGCCCTTCCCACGGTCCGAGTCAGTATATGGATTTTCGCATCGAAAATTGCTTATTGGTGGTTCACCATAAAATCTTCTGCGATCAAGTTGGGGTCAACAGAACTACCGGCCGAATCAATGCAAATAAAAGGCAGAACCCAGAAGAAAACCGGTTTACCAAATTTGAGCAAGCTTATTAAATTTCCAGCCCCAACAGACAGTGGGGGAGCGTAGTGGCCTCTAAAATGGTAAAATTTTAATTTAAACCCCTTATAATTTGATTTATACAATTCCTCCACCCCCCCCCCAAAAAAAAAAAAAAAAATCAGGCTCCGCCACTGCCAACAGACAAGCATTTCATCAACCAAAGGAAACCCTAAACTATCAATTTCACAATATTTCATTTCAGTTCATAGAACCATTCATCCCCTTCTAGGTATAAACTAGTTTTCCCATAGCATTGGCCAAGTCAAGCTTATCCCTCTTGAAATCAAGATTCTCTATGTTATTATAGTTGAATGTGACTGGAATAGAAAACTACATAAAATGGAAAACAAAGGGAGATTAAAATGATGAATTACCTCAAGAAATGCCTTTAAAACCCATAAAAATGCCAGTATCAGAACCCCATCAACAGAGAACCCAACCTACAATAACCCAAAAAGAAATGAAATTTTCAATACTTGAAGCAGGAGAATTAAAAAAGAAGATGGTGTATAAATTAAAGGGTGTACCAGTTTAGCAGAGATGGATATGGGCAAAATTGCTCGTAAGGCTTTCCTTGCTCGTTTAGATGTCTTTTTAAATACGTTTTGAACAAATCTAACTAACAGATCCAAGCTCCTATCTTCTTCCTCTTCATCGTCATCTTCTTCATCGTCATCGAACTCCGAAGTGATCGAACGGCTCCAGTTGCGAGGGCCATCCACAAGATTATCAATCCCCTGATTAAAATTTCAAACTCTGGGTTTACAAGTCTCGAGCAAATATATTGTAATTGTGAAAAAGGGGAACTGACCTGAGGGTAATTGGGGATTCTTCGTGAAGCAAGAAGGGGCTGAAAGGAGTGGGATTTGAAAGGGAGGGTTTTGGGGTTACCAGAAAAGTGAAACGGCGGCGGTTTTTTGTTGGGGAAGATCGTGAAAAACGGAGGTGAGTGGTTGACGGTGAAAGACATGAGACAGCAATTATTGAAAGCAATAGCACTATAACATGGGTTGTTCGAGTTTTTATTAGCCCTTCATTTTTGTTGTTTTTCTTTTTCTCTTGAACTTGTATATTAAAAGCAAAAAAATTATAGCACTTAAACCATTTTTATTGGGTCAAGTTCAATTCTTGTAGTTGTTGAAAACTGTGAACCCAGAACCTGTCTTGGACTGATGCTCAGAATATTTATCTAGGTGTAATCTAAATTTGAGTAATAAACATGATTTTTTTCTCATTTTAAGGTGAAAATATAATTTTTTTGAAAGTCAAGTACACATCGCATAATCTCGCAAGCCAACGACATTGATTAAGAAAATTCACCTCACAAACTAAAGACAATTGTGAGCACAAGACCTTGCTTCGTACCATCATGATAATATTTCTAATACCTCACAACCTCATTCCATCAGGACAACTTACGTAACATATACAAAGTATTCATCACTCACATGTTATACATATCCCTTCTCTTGATGTGACATCTAATATGACATTTATGACTACAAAATATTAGTAGAACGACAAAATCAAAGTTTGAAACCAATACATGAGCAACAAGTGATACCATAAGAATGATCAATGACAACCCTTTAAATACTCATTGAATAATCTCAAATCTCTCGTCCATTCTTCCTCTCCAATCCTCTTCAGATACTCACATTTCGATCATCCTAATTTCCCTAGGACTCTCCGTCCATCTCCAATCCTCTTTGGATACTCACATTTCGATCATCCTAATTTCCCTAAAACTCTCCGTCCGTCGATCAACCGTCAAACCACCAAAGTTTCCTCCTTGTATCAACAAGTTTCATTTGGGAAGCTTTTGCATGCACCAAGAGATGATATATCCGTCTGCATATATTCTAAATAAGTTCCTTGGAACAGAGTTCAGGCAAAGGGTCTAAATTGTTGCAGATAATGGCCAATGCTCCACTTTCAACACAGACATAAGTTCATTGTAAAATGGCCAAGATTGGTTAAAATACATAGCCAGCAACCAGTTTAAGTGCTAAACCAATCTTGTAAACACATATTTACATAAGCATAAACTTACATTTCATTGAACAAAAGGAAAAAAAAGCCATTGACATCACTCAACAAGTTGGTATTGAAGTCGTGGCACTTTCAAGCATCAAAAAGGGTCTAAAAACATGCAAATGTTCTTAAATACATAAACATGTCAGGTCTTTATATGATACCCTAAAACGCCATATCTATTTGGATCTACTGGAAGAGTGACCAGTAGCTAGCTGGGATTTCAGTCTAGTACAACATAACCTTGCCTTCGGAGACGGCGCAATTGATGAAGAGGCGGTATACGAAGACGAGCAGGAAGGTCATAATCATCATCATGGACAACATGAACACCTCCAAGTGGAATAGGATCTCTCCTAACCGGGAAGTAAGAAGGCCTATCGACACGAGGCATACGAGGGAAGCCTCGCAACCGTGTAATCGGCCGTTTGCGCTTCTTCTTACTCTCCCAACATGAATGATATATCTTTTTCCAGTTCCTCCTTACTCCTAACCAATCTCCAAACTCCTCTTCAACTTTCTTCCTCCATAGATCATTATTCGAAGCCACATATCGCATCTCAACCGAAACGCATGCCATCCTTGCGACATCGATGCCGGGCAATGAGTCCAGAATCTGGAGCTTTAAGTCAGCTGGGAGACGCATGAAACAAGCAGGAAGAGGCAAACCAATCTTAAAAGAGAGATCTATCAACAATGGCAATGCAAGTCCATCCTTAACAACCTTCCAAAACTTGAAAATTTCTTTTTCACGATATGAAATAAAAGACCCATCTTGATTATTATCAGTCCTAGTGTAATTCTTTAAGCAATGTGCCCACAGTAAACCCATAGTTGGCTCAAACATGTATCCATCCAAAGACAGTCTATATACCGAACCCCCTTTAATTAAAGACCCATAAATCTGGAGAAAATTGTTTAAAGTCTGAAAGTTTAAAACAATATAATCAGTTAAATTAGGCCCAAAATCATCATTGGCAATCAAAAGTTGAGACAGGGAATAACAAATTGAAACAGGGGAAGACGACTCATCTGGCAAACGAAACCGATCCATTTTCAAGCCTGAAACTGTATCAAACAACACGAAACCCGAATCCAATAAAATCACGTGGATTTCCATCGCCATGAGGTTGTGAATGCTACGAACATCACCCAGTTCTTCCCCTAAAAACGTCCTCAATGAATAATGCTCCAAGAACCTTCCTTTATTAGCTTGTTGAGAAACTTGGGGCTCGATCAACATCGGTTCTTGAAACAGGGTTTGAGGAGGAGGTGGAGAAAAAGCGTCGGGGTTAAGGGAAAAATAGATAAGGTCACCGGAAGCAACACCGAGGGAAAGGAGGGAAACCAGAGGAGAGGGCGCGTGGAGGAGGTCCCTGGCGTTGAGGGAGAAACGGAGAGAAGAGGGAGTAACATGAAGGGGATTGAGCGGGAGACAGGGGAAAAGGGCTTCTCGGAGTTGAAGAATGGAAGAAGATGATAGAAGTTGTATCCTTAAAGTTTCTTTTGATTCGAAATTTCTCAGTCTGAGTTTCATGGCTTTCTTCTCTAAATTAAAGAAAGGGGTGGATTTCAGAATTATCGGAGTGACCCTTTTATAAGTTTATTTTTATAATTTTATATTTTAGTCCTTCTACCCCCGCCATATCAACAGACTACGAGATTTTCCGCGTCATTTTCTCCCTCTCTTCCCCAATCCTGCCCACTATTCTCATAAGTTTGTTACTCTTTCGTAAATTTGTAATTTAGTATGCTTTTTTATTTATAAAAGTTTAGTTTAAGAGTTCGTGATAAGAGAATTTTAAAATTAGCAAGAGCTCAAGACACATGACATTTCTAAAATCTCATGATTTCTAAAATCTTAAACAAAAATTTAATCTTTAAAAAGAAGTTGGCTAATAGTCCTTTAAATAAGTTAATATTAGAGGTTTAATTATACTAAAATAATCTTGAATAATCAGAGTCCAACTGAAAAAAAAATTTTCTTGAAGTCTAAAACATGGCTACATTAGGTGAGATATCGTCGTGACATCGTCCCTGCTTTTGCTTCAAGAGATCGTTGCCTCGTCCCGACAACCCTCGTCGTGACATCGTCCCTTGCTCGTTGCACCATCGCAACGTCACATCTCCTCATCGTGACGTCGTGCATTTGTCTCCTATAAGTACCTGCAAAACATCCGATAAATGCAAGGCATACCCCACAAGAAAATTGAAATTTAATCAAATTATTCTTAAACAAGTGGCAAATGGGTAATGTTTGCAAGGAATAAGAAAAAAAAAGCCAGAACACTTAACTCGATTGTTTCTTTAGGTTGAACTACTATAATATGATTTGCAAGAACTTATCATGCTTGCAAAATATTGTTTGAGAGCCAATCCAGTCCTTCACAGGAAGTGGCACATGTGCTCTATATATACCTGCAAAACATATATTTTAGAGGGTGACATATTGATTTAGGAACAGAGAGGGTTGGATAAAGACAAGAAGAGAGATGAAGAGAATTGTTCATCTTACCACTGGTGCTGACGGAGAGAATGAAGGCCAAGTTTGTGAGTGATGTCGGCAGCATTCATAGTATTTGGAAGATCATGCTTGTTTGCAAATAATAGCACCACAGCATCCCTCAACTCTTAGTAAATTCGCAACTATTTGTTCATTGGAATCATTGCACTCATAAGAAAATGTTTACTTAATTACCTCCTTTTAACATCCTATGCAACTCATCCTTGACTTCAACACACCATCCTGATTATTACTATCAATCACATAAATTATTAAATTAAAAAGAAATTGTCAACGTGCCATAATATTTTATTGATGTTGAGGTTGAAGTTTTTGTTGTGTTGATAGAACTTATCTTTTACCGCTTACAAAGAGTGTTTGTTATTTTCCCCTCGAACGGTATGGTCTCGTTCATTGAATGAATTAATAAATTTCTCTTTAAAAAAAAATTGTTGATTCCTCACCTTGAATATCCTTTGAGCTATGATGAAATTATTGATATATCCTTTTTGATATTGACTCTTTTTGACACGATGTCTAGAATTACTCATAGTTTCTCTCTAATTTATAAATAAAAATAATAATACGTTTCAACGCATTCCAATAATATTTATATCAATTAAGTTGAGAATCAATCAATAAAAATTAGCAAAATTAAATTAAAGGTAGTAGGACTTTTGTTTTATTCACTTAAACAATTAAAATCCGGGAAATGATAAAATTACAATAATGTCACGTAAGCAAAATTTCGTAAAATGTAAGTTAAAATGTGAGTAAAACTTGTACAGCAAGTTAACACTTTTAAAACCAAACCCATACTTATGGTAGAAGTATTACGCTAAGAAAAGAAGGGAAAAAAAAAAGGAAATTTGACTTTCTAGACCAACTTTTAGCCAAAATTTCAACATTATAAAAATCGATTGAGATTTAATTTAACTGACATAAATATTATTATAAATAAAAAAAATATGAATTCGAGTTTTTTAAAACGTATTATTCATTTATTTTTTGAAAAAGTACAGGGGCAAAGGCATCAGGGTTTTACTACCGGAAATCACAATGCGACAATCTCTATTGCTTGATCAGATGCGGCTGTTATTTATAAGGGCACTAGGATTCAACGAAGCAACTGCCAATAACTCATTGTTACGCTCGAACATGGCCATTTCTACTTCGTCCAATGTCACCCAAGCTTCTATGCCTCCCCATTTCGAATCTAGCAACAGTATCGTGTTCTTGAAATTACCCGGACTCGTCACCCATATCGGCTTTCCCCACCCAAAATCCATCTCATGAAATGGATAGCTGCATAAGTTGGTACAAGTATAGGTGTTGTTGATGTCTTTGACTTTGCCATTCAAGAGCTGAGCAATCTGTTTACGAATCTCTCGAATTTCTTTGTACCCTTTCTTGCTTTTGATTCCCTTCACCTTCTCATTGCAAACATTGGTGAACTCGTTCTTCATTTTGGAAACCAGTTGATGGAGTTCCACATCGTCCTCATCGAACATCACTGCATATTTCAGAATCAAGTTCCCTATTGTGTTTCCTGGTAATGGTGGAACCATTCTTTTCCGCAAGTTCACCACGTTTAGCAACGCGGATTGCCGAGACCGAGAGGATGATCCATGAGAATAGGCAGCGGAAGCCGCGCATTTCAGTATGAGTGCCAGCACGATTTCCGCGTCGGTGATATTGTGCTGCTGATGCCCCATGGCAGCAGCAACTTTGAGTTTGAGGTTTGTGATTTGCGGTCCGTGAAACAAGAACCTCTTCGACGTGCAATTTCGAGTTGTGGGCGGAGGAATGGATATGAGTGTTGTATCCAAAGGTGGTAACAACGAAGCCCCAACTAGATTCGGTAACTCCACTCTGCCATATTCGCGACCGCTCATGGCAGTCCAGCTCCGTATGAAGGTACAAAAAGACGAAGTGTCGGCGAACTTTTGTGACACCGAGACCGCAACTGTCGTTCCACCACATGCGAAGCTGGTGAGTTGAACGAGCAAGTTGCAGGCCAAAGTCGAACGGATGGCTTTGGGATCAGTCGATGGGACCAACGACTTAAGCAACTCAGTATCCGGATCAGCAAGCAAATCCTTGAGTTGGCACCCGGATTTAGCTTCTATAAAACAAGCCCCTTCATCATTGCACTCGATGGTTACAGCATCTTTGAGCTGACCAGCAAGTGGGTAGAAATAGAGTAGGATTTTGGACAAGGAGTTTTTGAGGGACTCAGACTTTTGTGAAACATTCGAAACAGCACCGTCTGAGGGATAGAAAAATATGACAGAGCCATAATGAAGGGCAAGCACGTCTTGATCCAAAACAGAAAGATTGAATGTTCTGAGATGGTGAGGTGTGGGAATGGAGGGTTTGATGGTTTTTCTTGAGACAACTTCAACCTTCATTTTCTCCATATTCCTTTGCCTCCTCAAGCTTAATTAATTAATGCACCCTTGTCTTAGCCTACCGTTCTATGCCTTTATATAGATATACATACATGCTTATATCATATTTAATATTATAATATATGTATATAGATATCCCCAAGAAAAGAAAAAGTCTAAAAAATTAAGGCTGCTATTCACAAGAAATGTAGTCAATATTTATCAAATGGTGATAGCGCAAGAAAGCGACGGAAGAATAATGAAGTAAAGTTTATTAGAGAGAAGATAATCCTCTCGAAATGGTGACGGCGGTCTTCAAGAGCCCATGGGGAAAATAACGCTCCTGTCTGCGCTCTAACTACGCCACTCCGTATATAAATGAATGATGGGATGCCATTAAATATATTTCTCGTAGTG
Organism: Gossypioides kirkii; assembly: GCA_005610355.1. Lineage (NCBI taxonomy): Eukaryota > Viridiplantae > Streptophyta > Magnoliopsida > Malvales > Malvaceae > Gossypioides > Gossypioides kirkii. The sequence goes on from CP032246.1 coordinate 39,434,524, forward strand.
AATTCATATTATGATTGACGAAAAATATGTTTCAAGTGATGTTGATTAAAATTTTGGGTTGGATGGTAGATTTGTATTCGTAGATAGTTTTCTCACAACAATTGACTTTGATTTGCGATTATCGGTGATCTTTCAATAGTTTGATCTTCTTTTATAGTTCGTTTGTCGATGCAATCAGATTTGTTTTGCGAAGCAACCTACAAGATTGTTGGTTTCGCTCACCACTCCTATTTTGATCCTTAAGCGTGTAAGTGGATAAGACAATGAGTTTTGTTTCCTACTTTCTTTCTCCAGTGTTTCATTTCATTCCTGTTGTTGCAGTTCACTGGACGTGTTTTGTTGGTATGATGTTTCATTTTTTAGTTTTTTTAATTCCTCTTTATTTTGTTATTTTCCTGTTACATTTTAATTTCGTTTGGGATGTTTCTCTATTTTAATTACTAATAAATTAAGCCGGCATATTATTAAAAAAAAATTGGGTAGGAAAATAAAACCTATCCTATTCTTTAATAAGATTTATACCCAATAGAAACATTCTCAAACTCTTTATCTGATAACAGTGAAAATGACTATTATTTGGTGAAACTCTAGTTAGCATGTTGAGATTTGAACTGTATCTGGTGGATGGTTCTATTCCTGCGCCAACACGTCCATATGTTCCAAAGCATCAAAATCAATTTTTTAATCATAAGTTTGAAGTTTCGATCTCACTTATGGAAATAGAATGCACATTGTGACTAACCGTTTACTTTTTTGGAATATATTCAGGACAAAATATTTAATTACAACTACAAATGATAAATATCCCGATTTCGAAAAAGAAAAAAGAAAAACCATGATGGACTAATCTACTTCTTTTCTACGAAACAAGTAAGGCTAATATTTACGACGCAGGAATCCTCAAGACCAGTTCCAAGTCTTATAATTTACACTTTATTATTATTATTTTACAGAAGTTGACTAAGAACACAAAACAAATGAAAATAGATATTGAAAATAGTCGAAACCAGACGTACACTACTCATCAATATATATTAAATTAAAACTTTGGAGAATATTATTAGAAGGAGTAGTTTGTGATGAGAAAGAGAGTAAGTTTTTTTAATGCCAATTTTTTTTAAAGTTTTTTATATATCTAGATTTTAATTTCTCTTATACTTTTCATTTCTTTTGAATTTTTATTAGACTTATTCCTTGAAATGATATTAATTAATGAATAGATTGATAGAATTTGTCATATAGAGAGTTAAATTTATTAAATTATTTAGAATTAGGATCAAATTGATAGAACATATTAGTGTTGAGGATTAAATGTGTCATTATATCATGTAGAAAAATACGATGTCAGCAATTCTGTTAATGATTTAATAGAGGGTGACCAAAACAAAACCGAACGATAACGTCAGTGATTGATTTACTTGAATTTAGCTTCAATAAAACAAGCCCCTTCATCATTGCATTCGATGGTTACAGCATCCTTGAGCTGACCAGCAAGTGGGTGGAAATGGAGTAGGATTTTTGGACAAGGAGTTCTTAAGGGACAGAGCCATAATGAAGGGGAAGAACATCTTCATCTAAAACTGAAAGATTGAATGTCTACAAGGTCAACTTGACCCACACTATTTGGTTCTTAAATATAATAACAGGACGCCATTGAGTTACCAGCTTCAAAATGATTAAATTTCATGGAACTACACAAGCTCTATATACTTTCCAAGGCTACCAACAATGTCTACCTGTAATACCTGCATATTAGTAGTTTTAGCCAATTACTCCGAGCAATCCCCTTCTCAATTAATCTGTCCTCTTATCCATGTTTCGGCTCTCGACCTCTTTAGGTGAACTGACTTTCATTGCACCACTTTGATCTCCTTTTTATCTTTTTCTCTTGTTGTACGTTGTATCAACAATTATCAATCTGTCGATGTTATATCAAGCAGATCCTTTCATTATTAAAATTGTTAAACCGTTAAATGACATGTCAAATCTTACACCGCTAATTTTAAAGAAAATAGAACATTATCACATAACTTTTAAAAGTAAAACTATAAATAAAGTATAATTGAAAAGTAAAAGTGAACAATAAACCTTCTATAAAAACTTCGAAAATCTCAAAACTAATATATTTAAAATAATATTTTTTCTTAAAATTTTTATTTTAAATCAAATCACATAAGATCCGACATGTGATTTAATCATTAAATTAACGATTTTAAAAATGTAAGGACAGTAATTAAATAACCTGACCATAGGTATGTATACATTTCGCTCTGGCCATAGTTAATTACCCACTTGTCCTTCGATTATTTATTTATTGTCATTGGGCTTGAATTTAGAAGTATTATGAATCCAGTCAAGATGGGTCCTGTTATATATAGAAACAACGTAATATATATTAAGGTAAATTTCAAAAATAGTCATTTTTGTTTGTCTCAAATTACATTTTAGTCACTTACATTATCATTTTGTTACGAAATGATCACTCTACAGTTAAACTCCATTACCTCCCTAACGACAATCCTACGTGGAAGTCTAAATAGGTTTTAAATGCCAACTTAAATGTCCAACTAGATTCTTCTTTTTCAATTGTCATTAATTTAAAATTTTTAATTAATTAAAAAATTATTCTAATCCCAAATAGAAAATTTATTTGAAAAATGTTCCATTTTAAGAGGGTTAAGGCCCTTTTCAGTCTCCCTAATTTTGCCCTTGAACGTACAACTTTTTCGATTCATTTTAAAGGTGATTTAACAAATAATGTAAATTCAAGAGTTAAAAATAGGAGAAGTTAAATTCTTTTTTTCTAAAATTATGCCTTAATAATTTGTAATATTAATAATCTCACATTTTAAAAAAGAAAAGGTAGTATAAAGAATTTAAACATTTGAGTTAAAACGCCGGTTGATTAGGTTTGTGTGCTTATTTATTCGACATTGAATATTGAAAATTGAAGTTTTTTTTAAATAAAAAGATGATACATTTTAACTCGAATCCACGTTTTTTTTATATCAAAACAATGTTGGTGCCACCAAATTTAATATTTTTATACATGCAGTGTTAATAAATTGATCACCTCCGCACAGTCCTTCCGCCATATTTTCTTTTGACAAAGAAGAAACAACAAATGAGTTCCAAATCCAAGGCCATCGCCTCCTGCATGATCATCGTCTTCCTCTTCCTCTTCACATTTTCTTCTTGTGATTCCGCCGCCTGCCCTCAACCTGCAGCTCCATACGCACATCATGCTTCTCCAATCAAAGTTCAATGCCTGGTATTTGTAAATACACACAAAAATCTCTCTCCTTTTTCTTCCTGCTCACCATCAAGTGTTTATATTATTAATTTGTTGAAGGAAGGGATGGTCTTCTTCTGATTTGATTCTTTGATTTGCAGGTTGAAGAAGATAGGTGCGATGGAATAGAGGAAGAAGAATGCTTGATGAGAAGAACACTTGCAGCTCACCTTGATTACATCTACACCCAGAAGAACACCAACCCCTGATTTTCACTTCCCACCTCCACGCCTTTACTTTACATATACATAAACTGCTGTATCATGTTCCATCTTTAGTTTTGGATGTACTGAATAAGCTTAGTGTTGGATTCTTCTGTAATATGTATGATCATGTCCCCATTATATTCTCTCTATAATATCCGTGTTTGATATATAAATCATTAGTAATATTATCGACGTAGCACCCTTTTATATATGTATTATATACAAAAATAATTATATTAATCCAATATAAAAATAAATAGATATATTTATTTTTTAAATGTATACAATTGAATTAAAATCAAATTTTAATATGTAGATTTGAACCACAACCAAAATTCATACATTGAATTGCATATTAAGACTTAATCAATTGTTATTGTGGAAGACCATTAAGGGATAGATGCTAACCACGAGTTTTAAAACTGCTTCATACCCAAAGCGAGGATCGAACACTCGATCACTGGTTAAGGTAGGAAAAACCCTTACTATCTCATCTAACCCGTAGTTGGAATTCAATTATTTTAACCAAATGAAAATAATATATAGTAAATAAAAAGGTAGGACTAGGTGAATGCCTGACTTTTTCAATCTTCACACTGAATTATCCTATGGTTGTTTCTTCTCTAGCACCAATGTAATAAGCAAGAGCTAAATCCTCAATTTTGGGGTGCATAAAACCCGGTAAAAATTAAATAAATGTACTTAATTGCTAAAATACAAAATAGGGTCATCCCTATTCAGTCATTAATTTGCAAGTAAAAACAAGGATTAGTTAATAACCAGGCAAACATTTAGTTTAAATTAGCAAACATCGTCATTAATTTTATATATATATAAAGAAATTTATCTTATATCACCACTTTAGCTTATACTCGAATTTTTAGTATCATAGTCAAATTGAGTTTCGATTAAATTTAGAGTTGAGTCAAATCGGACTCTTAAAACGAGGGACAAAGTTTTTCCAAAGTTGTTTTCTCCTTTTACATTACTCAAACTCGAAACATTATTTAAGAGACATCAAGATCTTTACCACTCAATCCAATTGACATTAGAAAAAATTCGATATTAATGTATAGATATGAAATATTATTGGAAAAATCAATGGTATTGTTTAGTCCCTTAGACCCTATATGTGAAGGAATGTACATTGGAGTTGGACCATATTGCAATAAAATATTGTTTTATGGACCAAATGAAAGTAATTATAAATGCAGTTGGCTACATTTATAAAGACCCATCTTCTTCAGCCACATAAAGTCGCAGAGCCAACGGTCTCTTGCTCTTATCTATTTTAGGGTCGAAAATGAATAATCTGATTGTTATATATCAACCATCCAATTGAGAGACCATAATTGCTATGGCAACCATAGCTGCAAGTGCTTCAAACTTTTATATTTGATTGTTATATATCATACTAGTTCTTTTTCTGCACTGCTTCATCGTATACATGTATTAATTAAAATAGGTTCAAATTAGAGGTACCTATGTCTCAAGTCGAGTTCGGGTTAGACCTGAATATGATATTAATATGTTTTATGCTTGTTTAAGTTCAGCTCCATCTAACCTGCAATATGGGCCTAAAATTTTGTCTAAACCTGTCCATATTTGCAAAATACTAACCCAAACTCATTTTAGGCCCACCCATATTTGTTTTTATTTTTTTAAAAATATTTATTTTATTTTAATATTTAATAATTTTATACATTTGTTATTGATTATTTTTTTATATAGTCATCTTAACATTATTTTAATATTTACATTAGAATCATATTATATAATATTTAGTATAGGTTTATTTTTTTTAATGTGTTCTAAATTACATAATATATAAAAATAATATAAAATAAAGTATTATAAACTTAAAAATGGATTGGGCCGGGTCAAACTCGAGCTTTGAAAGTTTAAGCCTGAGCCTATCACATATTTAAACGAGCCTAATTTTTTTCTTAAGCCCTCCCAAATTTCGGGTGGTCTTTGGGCCTATGCGAAAAGTCCGACTATGCGAAAAGTCCGACCAATGATCAGGTCTAATTTAAATACTCATCTAACTTCTAAATTTATCACATTTTCTTAAGTTGGTATTTATAATTTTTTCTCAAGTTGGTATTCGAATTTTCATTTCGTCAAAAATTTTGATAATTTTTTTAACACTGTTAAAATTGACACATATGTACTGTTGAGCAATTTTTTGAATAATTTAGAAAACATTAGTCAGTAAAATCAACTAAGAATTTAATATGTGAACTAATATTGATAGAATTTCATGAAGACGAAGATTGGATTCCAAAATTTGTGTTTAAATAAATTTTATTTTATTTTTAGTTTCTAATGTATTTTATTTATAATTTTTTGTTTATTTTTTTAAGTTAAAAATTTTAATATAAAAAATAATATTTTTGTTTAATTTAATTTTTTTAAAAATTTTATAATTTCTAATTCATTTATCACGTCATCAATGACACATGGCAAGGTCTTAGAGTGTCACGAGTGTAAAATTTATACATAAACTTTGTTTCAATGTGCAATTTGATATATAAATTTTTTATAGTTTTGATTTTATCCCAATTTAAAAATGAAATTAGGGACTAAATTAAAACAAAATAAAAACCTAACGACGAACTAAATTAAAACAAAATACGAAGACGGAAGACTTAAAACTGAAAAATCCCACATTGCTTTTTACACAGCCCATATATTTATATAAAATAATAAATAATAAATTTATATATCAAATTAGATAATATTTACATGGATTAATGATATAGTTTAAATATATTTATTTTCTTTTAAATTGAACTTAAATAAATGTATCTAGATATAAATTTAAAATTAAATAATACAAAAGTTAAGATAAATATTATTTATCAATTGCTCGGATTTTTATTAGAATTCTTTAGTAGGGAAAAGAAAATGAGGTTTTCGAGACCTTTCCGTAAGATGCAGAGAAGATAGTAGAGGGATCATATGGTTTTACTTGAAGATTGTAAAAAGTCTGCTCTGCTTAATCATAATTTATGGCCACTATCATTGGATTTTATTTTAATTATATTTGCAACTCCATTGAATAAATTTGTTTAAATTAAAAAAAAATTATGTTTGATGTAATGATTTAGTGATGAAATTAAGTGAATTTGTTTTTAGAATTATTTTTTTTAATAATTTTATTATAGATTTTAATTATATCTGCTCTTTTTGACACAATCTCTAGAATTACTGTTCTTTTTGACACAATTTCTAGAACTACTCATAATCTCTCTCCAACTTATAAATAGGAAGATAATGCGCTACAATACATTCCTCCTGCATTGACAACAATATCCATATCAATCGAACTAAGACTCAATCGACTATTCATTGTCATTTATTATTATCATAATTATTACTAAAAAGTAGAGGTGTTTATAAGTCCCAAGTCGTATCTTTCACATATGATAATTTTTTATGTTTGATGCATTGCATTGCCCCTGATATATTTCACATGTGACTTTAAAATGTTGGGAACCCAATCACAGTTAATGAGATTTTGATAGTGTTAGTAAAGGTAGAGGCTTTAAGATATTGATGTCTCAAATTCAACTCCTACCCGATATAAATCATTTGTAAATTGTCTATAGATTTATTCTAACTCAAATCTCACTACCAAAGCTATTATGATTTGTCTTTGAAAAGCTATTATGATTTGTCTTTGAATTTGTGTTTTGTAATTGGTATAAACTACATTTAAGGTCACTAAACTATTAGTAAATTTATGTTTTGATCAATCAACTTCAAAAAGTTACAAAATTGTCACTGAATTATTCGGAAGTTTTCATTTAAGTTATTGAGTTGTTAAAATTATTGTTGTATAACCTTTCTTATCCACACTGTCTGCACCAATCAAAAGTTCTCTTTCCCTTTCTCTTCTACAATTCGATTTTTTTAAATGAAACAATTTTAAACGTCATGAATCAGTGACTATCATATCAACATGGATTTACTATATGTTCTCTTACTCATCAATGATACTAATCCACTGTACCGATCATCAAATTATTGTTTGGAACTCGCTATTTGAACTTTAAAAAAAAAAACTTAACACCCTAATAATTTTAATAAAAACTTCTAAATAATTCAATAACCATTTTATAACTTTTCAATATTGAGTGATCAAAATATAAATTTATTAATAATTTAATAATTTTTAATATAATTTACAACCCAATCAATCCTTAAAAAAAAGGGTTAGGTGGAATGGTTAAAAATTTAATTGATGGATGAATGCACTTTCAAATAATTTTTCCATCAATAATCTACAGTTAGGCTCCCTCTCACTCACCATAATAATTGTCATTTATTTGTTAAAAAAGGACTTAAATACTCCCCCAACTACCCTAATAATCCATTCACCTACTACAAACACAGCCTTTGAAATTACTTGGTTTTTGCTATTTTTAAATTTTAATTTCTATTCCTTTCTCATACATTTGAATTATTTTTTTATTCAATATTTTAACCCAACTTTTAATAAGTCCTTTTTTTTTTTGTCTGAATCAAGTTTCAATTTTGTTTTTTTATAAAATTGATTTGAATATAAACTAAGGTTTTCTAGTTGTAGTGTATTGAAATGATATAAATATTATCTATTTTCAATAAATTTTTTTGTGGACATTTTACATCATGAAAAAAGATTGTATAAAACTGTAATTTCATGTCATCTTTGTCTTTTTCTAATAAGAGAATGACAAATCAGATTTTTCCTTTTGATTTTTAGTATTTTTAGTTGAATTTAAATTTTTTCAAGAGTAAAAAACTAAAAATCAGGAGGAAAAATCTTGAACTCCAAACCCAAATCTTAAACTTGAGTTTGAATTTGAATTTTTAATATTTTTAGTCGAATTTGAATTTTTTCTACATTATTAAAACCCCAAATACTAAATTTTTAATAGTATTTAAGATTTGAAGTTCAAAATTTTAAATTCAGAATTTTACTAAAATTATATATCAATGACATAAAAAAATTGGTGAGATATAATTAAATAATTAAAAAGAGATTATAAATAATGTAGTGAAAAATATCCATAAAATAATTTCTCATCTATCTTCCTATATTAAATGTTTAATGGAAAATATTTTATTATTATATACTAGATACGTTTTTATCACCTATATGCGTGCACATTATTTTATTAAACCGTCCATGCACGTGCACGATTACCTTAATTTTTTTAAATTTTTAAATTAAAAAGAATAATAAAAATCAGTACCATTCGTTAATTGTTTTTAATTAAAAAAGAACAATAAAAATCAGTACCATTCGTTATCTCATAAGGTTGAATTTGATTAATCCTTTTTTTATCACTTTACAATTAAAGAAGGGTTAATTCACAAGACATCCTCAAAGATAGTTCCATTTTTAAATCGATCCCCAAATCTCAAAACATTCTAATTGAATTATAAAAATGTCAAAATCATTTCATTTAGATCCTTTCGTCAATCTACCCATTAGCTTAGATGTTAAATATATAAGTACTTATTGTATGGATAGCTTCGATTCGAGATGTTAAAAAAAATTATTAACACATCATATCAAAACTATCCATATAATAAGTATGCATGTGTTTATAAAATGCTCTATGCGTTTATAATAAGTATCCACATAATAAGTATTAGATCGAGTCGAGTCAAATTTTTTTGAATTAGTTGAGTTGATGAATCTTATTTTAGCAATTGAACTCAATTTGAAATTTTTCAAATCGAATCGAATTGAGTCAAAAAATTTCAAGTAGAGTCGAGTTAACGAATCCTATTACTTATACTCAATGTTGCGTTTACATGGACCGATTATTTAACTAGGAGACGAAGTACAAGATTATTTAACTACATAAACAATATAATGGTTTTGCCTTTTAACTTAATGGGTATATATTTATCAAAACGATGTAATTTTTCCTTTTTCTTATTCGAATTTTCGGATAACTTGAATTGTGTAATTCATATTTGAATTAAACCGAAAAATTTAATTTTTTTTATTTGAATTGATTCGAATAACTCAAATAACTCAACTATTTAATTCAAAATTTGAATTTTTTATTGAATTATTCGAATCAAAGAGGATTTTTGCTCACCCTACCAATAATGAATAGTAATTTGAAATTCAGGGACCAACATAAAATTTGGTTATAGTTCGGAGGGTATTGGGTTGAAATTAACCCTAAAAAGCAAGTCAAGAAACACAATAATGATGGCAATACAGTAAATATATTTAAACACAAAGCCCATTTAGCAACAGCAATCTCCATAAAAACCTCGTCAAAGCTTCTGAAAAAAAAAAAGAAAAAAAAAAACTTATTGAAACGAAACTTTGAAGGCAAAAGAACAAGTAAGAAGCAAGAAAATCAAGCTCCCTTAATCGCCTCGCCATTGAATTTTTTTTTCGGTTCAGTGGTGCAAAAATGGCGAACCAGTTGGAGAGCTTAGTGGAAACGATAAAATCAAAAGTAAGAGCTCTGAAGAAGAAATCAAAGAACAATAAACCGTATATAAAGATGGATAAAAGCTCCAGCGTTAAAGTAGAGATCCGTAGCCGGAAAGCAAGAAAACTGATCGATAAGACTCTCAAAGCGGCCGATCGACCTGGAAAACGTACCATTTCGTGACCTTTTTTTTTTTTTTCATTTTATTCTCTCTCTTTTCTTTCAATGGAATATACAAGTCTGTTTCCGCATTTTTTTTCTCCGTTTTTTAGATTTCGTATATTTTGATATTTTATTTGAAATGTTAGGCAACAAATTGTGGTTTTTTTTTTTTTACGTTACATGAACCGTTTTCTATGGTTTTTATTTTAGATCCGATGAAGAATGAGCTTTGATCTGAGAGCATGAATATAACATGCAATACGTGTAGGATATGATAATTATAATTAATATAATTTTTTAAACATTTATTATATAAATATCATTATAATGTTAGCAATTGGAAATTTTAATTAATACATTGCACTGCGATGAAAAACTAAATAAAAAAAATTAATTTAAAAAATATCGAATGCCTCGAAAATCAATATAGTTTTTATTTATTTTTTATTACTTGTAACTGACCGTCAACGATAAGGTTGTAAGCAGTCCTTTTTTTAAAAAAATTTCCCTTCCGATTTTATTTCATGATTATAAAAAAGATAATAAAATAAAACAACAATCAAATTTAAAATTTATTTTTTTTTATTTTTATTTATAAGAATTTAATTTTTTTATTTTTAATATTTCAAAAATCAGGTTAAATTGTTAACGTTAAATTTAGTTCATTACAATGCCCTTTTAGTTAGCAACTATTTTCACATTGGAGCTTGAATATTTTTGGGTGCAAGTAATTTTTCTCACGCTGAGGCTTGAACTAGGCAATTATTTTCATATTGTTGCTTAATTTTTTTTTTTGTCCAAGTGTTTCCATATTAAAGTTTGAACTTGATAAATGTTCCCGCATCGGGAGAAAGTTGTCAGGTATAGAGTCTAATTTGGACAAAAAAAAAATTCAGACCCTAATAATGAGAATAATTGTCAAGTTCATGATTTAATTTGAACCAAATAAAAATTTAAACCTTAATACGAGATTAATTACCGAATCAAACCCCTAAAATTTATTTAACCCTTTAATCTAAAGAAAAGAAAGAAAGCAAAATAGTAAATGTAAAAGTGGTAATTGTTGATATATTAGGTAATTGTTTTCATATTGTAGCTTAATTTTTTTTTCATCTAGTTATTCTCCTGTCTGAACTTGACAAATATCTCTACAGTAGGAGAAAATTGTTAGGTGCAAGGTATAACTTGGACAAAAAAAATTTAGACTCCAATATTAAAATAATTATTAGATTCATAACCTAACTTGAAAAAAAAAATTAAATCCATGCGGAAATAGTTACCGATTTCAAGCACCAAAAGTTATTTAACCCTTTAACCTAAAGAAAAGAAAGAAAGCAAAATAGTAAATGTAAAAGTGGTAATTGTTGACATATTACGTGTGGATATGTGTTTGACTTTGGCAATCAATCAGAACCGTAGATCAGAGATGAAGTAGATAGCAGATAGGCCAAGTGGTCCATGTGGTCGAATGACAGTAGCTGATTTGGTTCCAATTTTTAGGGTTTGGTTTTGTCAATGAGGTTTATTTATTGTTGACTGGGGAAACTGGACCGGTCTTCTGTGCATACTGTTTGCACCCAACTTTTTCAATTAATGCTTACATACATGAATTAATTGAAAACTAATCGAATTAATTGGAGTCAATCTGATTTGGTTAATTATTTTTCATAAAATTATGCGATGAGAATTATGTCAACGTGAGATTGCAGGTGAAATATGAGATTATTTTGTATGATTCATTTGATTTAAATATAAAATTTAAATATTTAATTGATGGAATAAATTTATTTTAGAAACACATTTTATTTAATTTCTTTTTATAAAATTCTTTTTTAATAAGTTTAATTTTTAATATTTTTTAGTCTCAATTTTCATAAAATTATGATAAATAATTATAATTTTTATTTTTATTATAATTTATATATTAATAAGCAAATATATTGTGTTGAAATGAATTTATAATTTATAATTATAATAATTCATGAAATTGATTGCAACCCCAACTATAATAATTATAATTGTAATATATCATATCTAATCATTCACAATTGAAAAAAAATATTTTTTTTGTTTTTAATTAGTTTTAAATTTTATTTTAAAAATCTAAATTAATTAAAATAATAAAAAGAGATAAATTAGTCCAAAATTTAATATTATGCTTAAGTAATGGGTTGTAATCAGATTACTCCCATATTATACTAAATAATTGTAATGTAAGTTTAAGGAATGATCAGAATATTAAACTTTAAATATCATAATATTATTCCGGAATGTAATATTATGAACGTAATATTATATTTAACGAATCAAACGATTCCTCATACAAATATTATAAATATTTATAATTGGTAATATATATTTATTATTAACATTTTAATATAAACTTTCCATTAAAATAATAATATTAATTAAAATTAAATTTTAGTAATATAATCATAGTTATTAGATTGTGATCATATCTGCTTGTTTTGACACAATGTGTAGAACTATCTATAACTCCTTTACAATCCATAAATAGGAGGATAATGTGCTTCAATGCACTCGAACTCCCGTTCTTCTACATTGATAACAATACACATACCAATTGAGTTGAGAATCAATCTACAACTTTTTACCCTTATATGAACCCATAATAATTGGAGTTAGGAAGCAAGCATTTTCTTTTTACCCTTCTTTTGTCATGTTTAAGAGCTAATTTTGTAAGTATTTATCATCAATAAGTTCATAATTATGTCAAAAAATAGGACTTCGAAAACTACAAAATGCAACAATAAAGGAGTCAACTTCAACTGACTTTTTCATTGCATTTTATCCCAATCTTCCAAAATCCCAATTTATATAAATACCCATCTTCATCATCTTCTTCACCAAACAATTTCAATTTCCAAACAATGAGGAGCAAAGCAGAGTTACACAGCAAGTTCAAGAAATACATGTCGAAGCCGATAACCAAAGCAGAGTTACAGAGCAAGCTGAGGCACTACATGTCCAAACCCAAGAGAGCTTTGCACAAGGCAAGAGACATTTACGTCAAAAGTTTGGAAGGTTGCGCTAGCAAGGTCGCCCACGGCGGAGTTATCGGCTGCCCCGCCGCCGCACCCCAAGTTTCACGGTTGCCCAAGAGTTTCTATTTCAACTATTCCAAGCCCAACAACGAAGAGAAGTTCTTGAATTTCTTGGAAACCATGTCCAAGAAAAGATCAATGGAGTCGAATTTGCAGGAACAAGAGGAAGAGCAAAGGCAAATGAAAGATCAGTACGGTGGGTTCGGGAGAAGTTATAGTATAACCGTTGGCCTAGCCAGGATTGATGAGGATCAACCCTGTTACTTCGATGAAGAAGATGATGCTGTGTTTGCTAGAAGCAGAAGCTGTGCTTACAAGAGATACTATAATTATTGAAGATCGAAGCTTTTTTTTGGTTCGAAGAAGATTGAAGCATTGGAAATGTAAAATTTGCATTCGATATTATTTATGGATTATTTGTAAAAAATTATTAAATTATTAGGAAGTTTATGTTTTAGTGATTTAATTTTAAAATGTTATAAAATGATCATTGAATTATTCGAAAATTTTTATTTAAATCACTCGACTGTTAAATTTTTTTTTTAAATCGGGCTAGCGAGCTTTAAGATACAATTGACGACCAGTACAGTGGATTAGTACCCATCGATGAGTAGAATAATATATCGATCTGATGATTAGTGTCGAAGATTGGAGAAGGAATTTGTTTGAATTTATGAAAAATATTGAACTGTAGAAAAGAAAAGGAACGAGAGCTTTCGATTGGTGTAGACGATTCGAACAAAGAAGGCCATACAATAATAATTCTAACAAACTAATGATTAAAAATGAAAACTTTTGAATCGTTTGATGATCATTTTATAATTTTTTGAAGTAACCAAAATATAAATTTACTAATAGTTCAACGACGTTGAGTGCATCATTGTTATATGTATGAATTTAGTTGTTCTGGAAGACACAAATTTTTAAACAGCAAAAAGGTTGCATTCACCATACTTTCTTTAGAATGTTTTTGCCTAATTTTTTTATGGTTAGGGAGAGAAGGAGATGGAGGGTTTAAACTCGTATCTTTCAGATGTTGGATAAAAATTTTAATATTTTAAAATATTTAATTTAAATTTAATATAAAACATATTCAAATAATTAAATGTATATACTTACTTATGAATTGTTCGATTTTACATGATAAAAAAAAACAAATGTCATTAAATCTAGGAAGGCTATTTCTTTGACCTCAACATTAGCTTTTGTGATTTGACCCCTCTCCCCATCCCTGAAACTCTGATATGACCAATGCCCATCACCTCCCATTACACATTACATCAGCATGTCTCAATTCTCATCTACATATATTTAGGCCTAAATTTCTGAATTATGTTATGAAATGGGTTCTTAATCTTTAAGTTAAATTATATTGGTAGTCACTTAATTATTAGTAAATTTTTTATTATTTAATTATAAAAAATTATAAAATAGTTATTAATTATTTAAATTTTTTTAAAAATCACCAGTCATTAAATTACTAATGGAAAGATAACTTGATATTTTTTAAAATTAGTATAATAGTAATTATGAAAAGTTTATACATTGTGTAATTTGATCTTTTTTGTAGTTTTACTTTTTTTATGATATTGAGAGTTGATTTTAAAAGAATGAAAAAAGATTAAAATTATTATCTTGAATTTTTGGTGTTTTCGTTTTGATATATTTTCGATCAAATTTAACTTGTAAATTAGTTTTTTTAGCTTTTTCAAGTGAAAGAATCTCAAAAATAAACTACAAAAAAAAATCGAATTACACAATGAACAAATATTAAGGTTATTTTTTTAGAATCAAAGCTATGTAATATTAAGGATTAAAGTTATTATTATGTCAAATTTAAAAATTATCACGAAAACTTCTCGTTATTTAAAAACTGATGATAAAATTAAACAATTAAGTTATTATTTTATAATTTTTTATAATTAAGTTATAGAAAAAACTTATCGATAGTTGAGTTCACATTTTTTTTCCTGTTCCCAGTTTCAGGTTAAAATTCTTACCCATCAAGAAAGTGATTTTTGCTTTGGTGCGCACATGCATGCAACTGCCGACAATGGTTTACTTTCCCGCTCTCTTTGTCCTTTATGGCTTGAAATTTTGGATAGCAAGTAGTTTCAAATGTTCTAAAAAGATCAGCTGGAACCCTTTTTTACCAGGTTAAATTCAGTTATTAGTCCCTATACTTTACTAAAATTATAAATTTAGTCCATGTATATTTATTTAGTCATTTTTAGCTTATGTATTTTTAGAATTTTAAAGTCCTCACCAAATGATCATCGTTAAATTTATTAAGTTAAGTTTTGATATTTCTAAAATCTGATGCAACATCAGGTTGTTATTTTCACATATTACATATTAAAAATTCAGTTAATGGATTAACGGCTGTGATCTATGTTAATACTAGAATTTCAAAATTCAAATAGTATATGAACTTAGAATGATCCAAATTGAGAAATGGACTAAATCTACAACTTAACACATAATACAAGAGTAATACTTGAATTTAGCCGAACGAATTTAATTGCTATTGTTTGGGTCAGGACTAAAACTTCAAAATTCGAAAAAGTACAATAACTAAAATTGATCAAATTAAAATACAGAACTAAATCAACAATTTTCGTAAAGTACACGGACTAATAGCAGAATTTAACTTTTTTATTACAAGGAAACAAAACTTGAGACTTACCCACAATGATTAGGACAAGATGAGTAAAGAAAAAAGAAGAAATTTATTTTCCAAATATTGCTCTAAGGTTGCTTTTTTCATTGCAATGGCTGATACAACTGAGCAATATCTCCCTTGAGATCTGACATTTGACATAAAGAGCTCAACTCCATTGATCATTTTCCATAAAACCATCTGTGAATTATGAAACTTCCATTAATTAGGTGATTATATATATAAAGCTTAAACATTGTAAAGCTACTTAACTGGTTAGTTTGTAGCTGGTTTGCATATGGAGAATACTGATGAAAGTCAGGGAATGCAGGCCCTCCCTGCAATAATTCAATGTTATAAATATGGAAAACCTGGAACTGGAAATCAAATTCAGGGAAATCAATTACCATAAAGTGTGTTGCAGAGAATCCCTGTAGGGGATAATCAAATACACTCTCCATTGAAACTTCATCATAGGTCTGAACAAAATCAGTGTAACCCAGAGTTATGAATGACTGGAAGAACAATTATAGATATAAAAGAAGTGGAGTACCTTGGAGAAATTTATAAGAGGAGAACTGGTGGCAGTATCATCAAGACAAGAAGGCGGTACTTGTTGTGTAGCACCATTTTTATCCAATGCAGCAACTTGGGGTATGGGATAATGATACTGGTCATCATCATCATCATTGAAGCAGCCATTAACTTCATAGAAGAAATGTGGTGGAGGTCCAGAAGATGCATCAGAAACCATGGAAAGGTCTTCTTCTTCTTCTTCAGCAACCTTTTCTTTGTTACCTCTATCATTGCTTGAAGGATTTGCAGACAGGAAAGAGTGATCTAAGTAATTAGTCCAACCAGATTCATAACCACTATTACATTCTGTGGCGAACAACCCATAGGCATCCATATGATTTCTTTTTTCCTTACAAGAAAACCCTCCTACAACTCAATGTGGTTTTCCCTCTTCTGCATGGCAATTGGGTCCTTTTTATCAACAAGACAACTGTGATGGTAACTCAGCTGAGAGTGACAGGGTGAGGTTATAAGTGTGTATGTCTCCCCATATTAGGGATAGAAAGTAAGGGACTGACAATCACCGTAGAGAAAAATATCAAGACTCCAAATCTTACACTAGTTTTGTGCCCCACTACCTTCACCATTTCGGTATTGTTTTTTATCAGGGTTTTATCCTTCGACTCTACTCTGAAACCCTAATAAATTCACATAGTGCTAATTTTTGAGATAATCTCATTGAACTATCAAATTTTTTTATAAAATCAAAGTGCTACTTGGTGGGTTCCTCTACCATTCAAGGAGGTACATGTAATGTGAAAATAAGAAAGAGAGAGAGTGACAATGGAAAGTCACTAAAACCCTTCACATGCTAGACAGCGAGGCAATGTGTACCCTCTTTGCAGAACCGGGCACACCTCCATTTTCTTTTCCTCACCATTTATGGACACCTACTCTTTCCATAGTAGAGGTGTTCAAGTCGAACTTAAAATTTATATATTCAAATTTCATGTATTAAACTTAGGTTAGAGCCGATTAAGCTGAACAGCTAACTCTAGAGAATATGGTCCTTACAATGTCATGTACATAGGTACTTTGTGCAGTAGATTTTTTAGGTGCGGGTGCACAGTTTTTTCTTCTTGAAGATATATATATACATTATGCAACTTAAGAGACAACAAGTACTAACTGTATATCTGTCATTTTCTTTCATTTTCTTTCATTTTCAAGCTTTTAATTCTCCCCATGTGTAATGTTCAGTCACTTTTAGTTAGGCAAAAAAACCATAACCCAGAAATATTAAAAAAATCATCTTGTAATCAATATAATTACATTCTAATTATATAAATATATTAGCCAGCAGAAAGACCACAGCCTAAACCTGTGCTGACAAGACTTTGTTTGTAAGGATGAAAGAGGCCCTCGAAACCCTAGCTAATAAGGTTTGGGATTGGGAGACGCCCTAAATATCTCTACTTCATGGCCAGAGACCACATTGTCTAAAACTTTCACCAAATTATGCAGCCTCTTCATCATTATTTTTTTTAGATTTCCCGTCTTAATGATCTTTGCTATCAAGTAAACACATGAAACTCTAATCAAATTCAGAATCGAGTCGAATCCAGTAAAGCTCTTTCAACTTTATTTTCTCCACTCAGGAGGTTCTATTTAGAGATGTCACTACTTGATTCAATAGAGGTAACTTGTTTCTGAAAAGGATAAATTATATTGGTAGTGACCTAATTATTAGTAAATTTCATTTTTGGTCAATCAATTATAGAAAGTTACAAAATGTTCACCCAATTATTAAAAAAGTAAAATTGAAAAAAATATCAAATTACACAATGTGTAAACATTGAGGGTTAATTTTTTTAGTATCAAGATTAAATTGACACAATGTATAAATGTTAAGGGTTAAAGTTGTTATTATGCCAATTTTAAATGCTGCCACATCATCTTCCGTCAGCCATTTAATGGTTGGTTACCAAAAAAAATTGAATAATTGGATGACTATTTTGTAATTTATCATAGTTAGGTGTAGAGCTGTCTATGGGCTAGGCCGAGGTCCAATTCCAAAAAAGTTCATGTCTAGGCCCGTTTTCGGGTTAGCCCGAACCATCCAAAAAAACCCATTTTATTATTTAAAAATAGTAAAATATATAAAATATAAATATATTTTACAATTAAATTTAAATTTTTAAAAATTATTTTTTATCATTTAAATTGAATTTAGGTCTATTAGGCCAGATTAAGATGCAAAAATCTTTATCCAAACCCGATCTAAATAGAGATGGGCCTATCAGACTGGGCAGGATATACCCGACCCTTAAATAAATCTAGTTAGATGACCAAAAAAATATTTACTAATAATTAGATGAGTACAAATATAATTTGCATATACATATAACAAGCATCCCATTCAAAGAAATAGAATATGAGTTAATTGTGGTTTTTAACTTACTTTTTTTTTGTGACTTACAAGAAGAACAACGTGATTCAAACTTAAATCGATGAATACCTTGATTATTAAACTTTTCATCTTTTTAGGGAGTGCTGAGGCAGATTTGAGGGATGAAAAGTTGGCTCGTCTTTCCACACATACGCATGCCCTCTCTCTCTAAATAATTGGTTGATGAATGCAAGATTAGGCTGGATATTGTGGTATCCTATCCAGCTCATATGGGCCACAATTTTAGGCAATTTGGTCATATGGGTTTTCTATGAGTTTTGGGTCCATAATTGTACTTCCACCCTGCATTTTCATACCTTCCCAAAGTTAGTAAACCCACAGCAGATGTTCATATTAACCTAAATATTATAACACCGCTTAATCATCATTTCTATTTTGGTCATTCGAAAAGATTTTTGTTAATTTGGTCACTGTCAATAAAAAGATTGACCAAAATTATCAATTTATCGATAAATTTAATGAAATGTTCTTATTTCTTTTTTTTATTAGATGTTTTTTTTAAAGATTCTGCCGCTTCTTTCATTATACCACCACCTTTGAGTATTGTCTTCTCATTTCTTTTTATTTTCCTTGTTTTCCTTCTCATTTTTTCTCTTTACCCACGACCATCGCTTCTCATTATCATTGTTGTGACCGTCTAACATCTTCTCCGATATCATATTGTCGATCCAAAACCATCAAAGTGGAGTTTAAAGCCTTCTTTTTAGATTTATAGGATTATATTTTTCAAAAATTGTAAGATCACTCCCAAAAGTTTAAAATTTTCTTGCTTTGATCTTCTAACCCCGTCGTCGATATGACCTGGTTTTGAGATGTCTTTTTTTTTTTGAGATCACTGGCTGTCATTCAATAAAAACATTGAAAAAAAAATTATCAGTGGAAGAGACAGAGATAGATTTAACGGTTGAATGATTAGTTTGATCAATTTTTTTAATGACAATGACTAAACGAACAAAAAGAATTGAAGTGACCAAAATAATAGCAAAAGATTTTGAATAGTTTCTTCTATGAATGGCCACATGATTACAGTGAGTTGAAAGGAAACAAAAATCAAAGTTGAGAGTTATGAATTCTAATTCCATCCTATCTTCTAATTTAAATAATTTAGGGTTTGAAGAGTTTGGAAATAGTTTAGCAAAGGTTAAAATATGTTATCAGGCCTTGTATTTAGATAAAATTTAAAATTTAATCCTTATACTTAAAAAATTAAAAATAAGTCATGTTACTTTTTTAATTTAAAAATATCAGTTCAATCGTTAATATTATTGGTATTTTTTCAATTTTTTTCAACTTGACATGTTGATTAAAACAACCTCATATGACATTGTATATAATTGACAAAAAATAAACATGCTAACTTGACAAATTTTGACAAAAATTACAAACAAAAAAAATGATTGGAGTAGAATTTTAAAATTAAAAAAATAAGAAGATTGAATTATTATAATACAGTGACTAAATCTAAAATTCTCGATAAGTAAAGGGAGTAATTCATATTTTAACCTTTAGCAAACGTATTGAAGAAAACCATAATAAATTGAGAATCCATGAACGAATGGAGGGCATTGTACGACTACTTGCTTATAACAGTTTGATTTCTTCATTTTTAAGTATCTTTCAATCCAATCTTAGCTCGATTGATATGTGCATTTTTATCAATATAAAAAGACGTGAGTTCGAGTGTGTTGAAGCACATTATCTTTTTATTTATGAGTTAGGGAAAGGCTATAAGTAGTTTTATGACTTGTGCCAAAAACAATAAATACGATCAAAACCTATAAAGAAATTATTAAAAAATAGTATATATCGATCAATACCCATAATAATTAACACTGTTGGATTTTTATTTTATTTTTATGATTTTTATACGCATAAACCATGTGATAGGAATTCTAATATCAAGTTAAGCATTTACAATTTTAAAAAACAGCTATTCAAATTTTAACCTCACAGTTATTTATTTCTGCATAGTTAGATTTTTTATTACACATGTATTTAGAGAGGACAACAAAATCGTCGATAGATCGACAACAATAGCACTTTCAAGATCTCTAGGTAAGTATAACTACATGCAATCCCAAATAAAATTCTTTAAAAATTACATGACGACTGCTTTAAAATGACTTGACCTCGTTTAGTTTAAATATGATTTTACACCTCTTCATGCATAAAAAAAAATCCATATTCACATATATAAAAATATAGTATCCTTAATTTTAATTTTACTAAATTCCCAAAGCTTTCCCGTACAGTCCACTTGTCTGTAATTATACCCATCATTCAACTCAATATCTCATACTATTTTTTAATTTTATTTTATGAAAATAATAATATTTTCACTAACCCTAATACCAAGTCTTAAGCTACAGTTTTGTGTTACATCAAAACCTAATTATTAATTATATGTCTTCTCTTTTTCCCATTTTCATTATTTTTTTTCTCTTTTCTTGTCCTATATATAAATATAAATCATTTTTATTAATTAATACATCAAATCTATTTTTTCTAAGATTTCGGTTAGTTATTATTAATGAATTTAGTAATTTCATCGATATTATCGAAAAACATAGATTCGAATATGTTGAAACATATTAATTTTTTTATTTAAAGATTAAGGAGAAATTATAAATAATTCTAAGTATATCTTTATCAAATATATATATCATATGAAAATTAAATTAACCAAATCAAATCATTTTAACTCAACCAAACCTAATTATAATACATATTGTTTAAAAAAATTGGTTAATCAACTTAAACAATTGATGTTAAGTTTGTTTGATTAAGTTGATTATAACCAATGTTTTTTTTTTTAATTAGATTGATGGTCTGATTCTCGATTTGACCTGTATTAGTCTGATTTGATTAAATAAATTATTTTAAAAAATCATAAAAATACTAATACAAATTTTTAATAGATCAAATAAAATCTCAAAGCAAAGAGTCCTAGGATTCAATTATTCATTAATTACCTGTATATCTTAAGATTAAGAATAAAATATTTTTAGTCATTTTTTTCGTAAGGAGTTGGATGAGAAAAAACTCTCATGTTTAGTTCTGTAGTAGAGATGGTCAGATAGAATTCATAAACAACCATCAACTATAATCCCAAAAGAACAAGAAGAATGAAGAGGATATCTTATCGAGGTAATCGGATTTGTTTCAGTAGATATGCTCTTCAAGCACTTGAACCCGCTTGGATTACATCTAGACAAATAGAAGCGGGGCGTCGCGCAATGACATGAAATGTACGTCATGGTGGAAAAATATGGGTACGTATATTTCCAAACAAACCAATTACGGTAAGACCTACAGAAACACGTATAGGTTCAGGGAAAGAACTGATCATATCTGTTTTTTTTGACACAATATCTATAACTACTCATATCCCTCAATCCCATAAATAGGAAGATAATGTGCATCAATGCACTGAAACCCACGTCCTCTTGCATTGACAACAATGCACATATTAATCGAACTAATACTCAATCGGTTTTTTTTCAATAATTTTATTTCAGCATATCTTAGTATCCTTTCATTTACATATTTTTAGAAACAAATAAAATTGGAATGGGTGAGGTTTGACTTGTACTGTAGTCCCTAGTCTTGGGGGGACTTTCATTTGTAAAGCGATTATTGAGCTATGAAAGTGATGAGACAACCCACATTAAAAAGTTTATAAACACTTAGGAAGCTGCTGCTTTCATAAATGGGGCCTCCACTTTACCCCAAAATCATAATATCAATGTTCCTTTTAATCTCTAGAGCCATGCAATGCCATCACCATCATCTCTTGCATGCCTCAATCTTACCCTACACTTCTTCATCAATCATTTTCTAATTTACTTCTTTTATTGTTCATTGCAATATGATTCTCACGATCTTGTACCACTCCATTGCCATTTAAATTGTATGCCTTCTTTCATGAAATAATTATACATTTAATTTGATGACCATATTTAAACCTAATAATTACCCCACAATTTGATGCCATTAATTGATTCTTCATTAATCCATTTTCATACCCCCTTTTTTTCCCTCCCAAACCACCATTGAAATCTCAACTACATCCTTTTGATTGTTGTTTTGTTCAAGTCGGGTTTTTTTAAGTTATTATCATTATCAATCATTACAAACACTCTATTGTATAATTAATTCACCCGCATACGATTTATGTAAGTGAAACTTGAATCTGGACATTCAAGATCTTAAAATTTTAACTTTGTTGTTTCAACCAAGGTCTTATGGGTTGAGCTACATTGCAGATCTTAGCATTAAGATTTGGGGTGGTTTAACTAAAATTTTCAAAAAAATTTGAAGGATTTAATGAAAATGTTTAAATATTTTGATAGCTCTAATTAAAACTTTCAAATTTTTAAACGCGTAATGAGAATTGATAAAAATTTTGGAGGGATCTAATTAAAAATTTTGAAGAGTTTGATGAGAAATTCCAAATTTTTGAAATGGGGTCTAAAAAGAATTTTCAAACAATTTGAAGGTGTTTCATTCCACCTCGCTAAAAGGGTTTTTCTTTTTAGTTTTCTGAAAATGCGACTTACAATTATATCAACAATTATCATCAGAATTAATAATTACAAACACTTAATTGTATACTTAATTTAACTCAAATTAATTTATCTACACATAATTTACATAATTAAAACTCGAATTTGAATATTCTTATCTCGAAATCTCAACCATATCATTTCACTTAACACTTAATTGATTACCATTTAAAAAAAATTTATCTAGCCAATTTAGTTTTAACTCAATTGGCATAGACATTATTGTCAATGCAGGAGAATGTGAGTTCAAGTGCATTAAATGATATTATCTTTCTATTTATGAGTAGTTCTAGATATTGTGTCGAAAAAAATAAATATAATCAAAACTTATAACGAAAATATTAAAAAGTATATCTAATTATTAAGGGATCCAATGTTTTTATTTCTCCTAATAAGTGATCTTCCAGGGTTTTTCTTTTTGCTTCAGTTCTCCCTTACCAATGAAAAAAAAAACAGATGGGTTCAGTGCAGATTGAGATGAATTTTGGACCACAACTACACAAGGAATGGTGAACTGTAATTACAGATTTGCTAGTTTTATTCATAAAAGACCCACTAACCCCAAATCAATAAAGGCTATTTAAGGTTTTAAATTTGTGTTTGACCTTGTTGTGTCACTCATCTTTTAGCAAAGGAACAATAATATTGGCATCCCCAGACATGACAAACAAAACAGAATTGATAGAAATCAACCAACTACAAAAGGACAATTTTATTTTATTGCAATATGCCCCCCAGAAATAACTTCCCCAAAGTGAACACCAGAAGATACACATGAAGAAAAAATCACTAGACTCTGCTAAGATTAGAAATAAGAATAGCCAATTGGGTAGCCAGGATGGCACAACCCACAACAGATACAAATATGATGTTTGACTTACCTATGATGCTATATTTTAACAGAGTAAATTATTGTCAACTCACACGTTAAGAAAGTCTTGTGATTGTATCACTAGGTTAAGAGCTGAGATTCTGATTTAGTGTAATTGTGTATAATACTTTGATTTGATTCAATTATATACATTTATAAAAAGAAAAATAAATCATTGATTGGGTTTAGCTTAAAAAGATTGTATTGGCATTGTTGCCAGCATAAAAAGATTTGTGTTCGAGCATGTTAAAGGACAATTATCCTACTATTTAAATATTGAAATTTTACCTTACAAATTAAAGGAATTGGGTTAACAAGGTTTGAATCTCGGTCATGATGGTCCAAACAAGTCTCTTATGTTGTTGGTGTAGATATAACTGTTTGTGTATATGATAAACAAAATGATATCATTGTATGTAACGATAATATTAATTATTTATGAAATCTGAACTATAATCAAAACATTATCTATACAATTACACGGAATCAAAATTTATGTATAGTTTTAAGATTTAATAAAAAGGGGGGAAAACTGAAAACCCAGAACAACACAATGAAGAGTGGGGGGCAATGTGGGTTACACCAAAGGACAAAGAGAAGCCAATGGGAGGGAATTGCAGTGCAGAGGGCCTAAGAACAGTGGCAATTGACATAACAGTGGGTGGTGGTGGGTGCTGTGCTGTTGATCTGGGGTTGTTAATGCTGCTTTGTCTCATGCATTGGCTGCTTTGATTCACGCAAACCCTTTCTAAAGGATCCATTTTACATGTTTTGTCCTGATGGCTCAGACCCCTCCTTTCTTTTCCCTCTGTGTGAGCTTTTACTACCATCACTGCAAAGGGTAGGTATGTGGCCCCATTTGTGGGCCTATTGGGGCCCATTCACTGCCTCAGGCCAGGTTTCACATGTACATCAATGCTCTCTCTTGACTTGACCTCTCTTCTGTTTATACTTTTAACCTTATATATTTATAATAGCATTTAGGTTCAGATTTCATCATCAAAAACATATCATGGCTTGATTTTTTTTTTTCAAATAATTCCAGAGTTCAAATTTTATCATGTGTAAGTTTTATCAAATTAATTTTGATTTAGATTTGAATTTATTTCAGTTTTCAATTTGTTATATTTTATATTGAGTTTATTTTAATTTTAATTAATCGAATATGAAGGGGTACGCCAGGGGCTTAACCCCTCAAATTAGAAAATTTTATCTTTTATTTTTTAAAGTGTATAAAATTATAAATTAATAATGATAAAATTACACTTTAACCTCAAAAATGATAAGATATTAGCTAATATAACTCTTATCAAAATTTCTAACTTAAATTCATCCCAAAAAAATTCCTAGCTTCATCACTACCAACATGTATTATTTGTGCTTTTGTACTAGACTTAAAACACTATTTGGGATCTAAACTTAGCAACTACTTCACATTAGAGTCTGAACTTATTTTTTGTCTAAATTAATCTTTGGATTCGGTAATTGTTCCTACATTGGAGTCTGAACTTTTTTTAGTCCAAATAAGTCCCTAAACTTGACATTTATTCCATATTGAGACTTTAACTTTTTTTGTCCTATTATTTCTTTGAAACCTCTAAAACTCAAGCTCTAATGTGTGAGCAATGGTCGCATTAAAGAGTTAACTTGGACAAAAGGAAAAAGTGCAAACCCTAATGTACAAAAATTATTAAGTTCAAACTCTAATAATATATGAAAACAATTACAAAGTTCAAAGACTAACTTGAACAAAAAAATTTAAACTCCAATATACAAAAATCATTAAGTTCAAACCCTAATAATATGTGAAAACAATTATAAAGTTCAGAAATTAACTAGAACAAAAAAAATTTTAAACCCCAATGTACAAAAATCATTAAATTCAAACCCCAAATAGTGATTTAACCCTACATATAATTATATTTATAACACCTTAAAAAAGAAGCATTATGAATTTATAGGTAAAAGACATCTCTAGTCCCTCTCAATTTTGATATTGATCAAACTAGTCCCTCTAAAAAAATTGGAGCAATTTAATCCCTGACAATTTTGAAAGTAAGCAATTAAGGACAATTAATCATGACATTAATATCTTTCGTCAATTGTGCGTAAGTTTGATAGGTATAATAACAAATTTAGCCCTTGATGTTTACATATTTATGTTAATTTGGTATTGATTCTAAAAATTCAACAAACTTAACCTAAACATTTACACATTTATAAAATATTGCGAGCTAAATTTGTTAAATCATGACCAAATTGATAGAATGTGTGAATTATGACAGCTAAATTTGTTATTATACCAATCAAATTTGAAGAAAAACATTAAACTTGTGATTAATTGTCCTTATTTTCTCACTATGAAATTAATAGAGATTAAATTACTCCAATTTTTCCGAGAGGGACCAATTTGCTCGATATTGAAATGAAGAGGGACTGAAGAGACCTTTTAACCAACTTTACAATAATACTTCATTTATTTGATGTTTCTGCAAGAGGATGGGTCCTACCTATACCTTTTTGCTTACAGCCTGGAAATGGGCCCCAACTTGGCCATATTTCTTTTCATAGGAAATCCCAGCCACAAAAAAGTGAAAAATATGTATTATTATTATTATTATTATTATTATTATTATTATTATATTTACTTGATGGAAACAACAATTGTAGAAAGGGTTGGGTTTTAAATTTTGATTAAAATTAAATTAATCGATTTAATTTAATTAGAGATTGATTAAATTTTTTTAAAAATTTTGATTAATAGTTAAATCAAATTGAAATTAAGTAATTAATTAAATTAATCGAACTTAATAAATAATATTATATATTATATATTATATATTATATGTATTAAGTTATTATTAATTCGGATAATTCGGTCAAGTGAATATTACTAATTTTTTATATGTTTTATATTTGTTTTATCAAAAGAAAATATAAATTTTGATTAATTCGATTAACCGATCGAATTAAACGAAATATTTTGATTAGGTTAATTTTTTAAAAAAAAATTGATCCAGTTAATAGTTAATAGATTAAAAATTTTAATTAATACTAATTCAACTCAATTAACCGTTTGAACACTCCTAACAAATTATACCATACCGGAGAAAAAAAAAAACATGTTTCCTATGATGTTTCCATGCCAAATGCTAAGGCTTAGGTTGTTTTCGTTTTCGTTTTTTAAAAAATGTGTTTTGTTGATATTTTTTAAAATGGGTTTTGAAAAAAGAATATAAAAAACATGTGAAAATTTAAAAAGAAAAAAATTGTTTTCACTAAAAATTATTTTGTAAAAGTAAAAATGATGAAACAATGATTTTTTAATTTTAAGTTAATTGTCCATGATTCAAACCCATATAACCGTAAAAAAAAAATTAAAATATTAAATTTGGTACACTGCTTTGAGTCAATATAAATGTCAACATTTTTTATTTATTTCTCTTTGTTCGCATTATAAAAAATAGTTACCAAACATGTTTTCTCATTTTCATTATGGAAAATAATTTTTTATTTTTGTTCATTAAATGTGTTTCTCAATTAAAAAGATAGAACACTAAAATTATTTTTTAAAAATAAAAATAAAAGATATTGTCAAAAACCAAACGAAGCTTAAACATGGTTCTTGAAAATCTTTTTCCACGCTAGTTTTGGAACTTAACAACTACTTTTACATTGGGATATGAATTTTTTTTATTTAAATTAGTTCTTAAATTTGATAATTATTTTCACATTTGAATTTTTTTTGTTTAGATTAGTTCATATACTTCCATGAACTCAACGATTATTCTCATATTGGAGTTTAAATTTTTTTCGTCCAGATTAATCCCTTATATGTCCTTAAAAACCTTAAAATTCAAGTTCAATGTAAAAACAATTGAAATATATCACCAATTTTTTAGTTTAAGCCTTAATATAAGAATAATTATCAAATTCTTGAATTAACTTGGAAAAGAAATTAAAATTTTAATATAAAATTATTATGAGTTTTAAGGCAAAAATAATAATTTAATCTAAACAAATTTATATATGAAATTGTGATTTGATTCAATTTTCATAAATTTCTAATAACATTATATAATTAGCATCATTTTATATCGATATATTGCATAAATATAAATGTATGTATGTATTTATTTCTTTAAATGTGTGTAATTGAATCAAATCAAAGTTTCATATATATATATGAACTACAATTCAAGTTTCATGTATATAATTATACCAAATCAAACTTCATGTATCAAATTAAACATTAAATCGAAGTTCATATACAAAGCTAATATTTATCCCAGAATATAGGTTCAATCGTATTTGAGCTTATATTTTTCTTTGATCGAAAGGCTAAAAGGAATTTTAGGTAGAAGTAGAAATTGTATAAAAATAATTTTTTAATAACAAGAAAATATAATTGTTATCTTAATAAATACACTTTTTACAATTATTATAAACATAAATATTAAAATTATACATGATGTTTGATTAAATGTTAAATATCATACATGAACTTTGATTTTGTATAATTTTGTACATGAAAATTTGATTTTATTCAAATTTTTACAAATCACTAACAACATTCTTGAATTAGCACTATTTTATGTTGATATATATTATTTAAATGTGCACAGATGAATCAAAATCAAATTTTAATGTATACTACATATGAACCACAATTTAAATTTTATGTGTATAATTGTATCACAATAAAGTTTATATATCAAATTACAAATTAAATCAAAATTCATGTATAAATTTAATATTTAACCCATTATTGTATAATGTTGAAACACACCCTAGAATTTTGTATCAAATTGAAAGTACAATGTTTCTTTAAGAACACTTTCCATGGAAAGTTAATAATCTCTTAACGTAATGACAAGAGTATTATGTTATAGACACGAGAGCTTGAGTTCAATCCTAATCAATTTTATATTATATTTGTTTTTTATATGATGTCTAGAACTACTCAAAATTCTTCTCAACTTTTTAATAGAAGGATAATACGTTTCAACACAATCAAATCTACATCCTTCATCCTTCTATATTGACAATATATCAATATCAATCGATCTAAAACACAATGAATAAAACTCATACTCACTTAAATAATTATTAAATTGAAATGTATTATATGATTGCCTTTGTAGCACAGTAATAGTGCGTTTCGCTTCGTAAGCAAAAGGCCCCACTTCCCTTTATCAAATCAAATCAAATCTTTGCCCTCATCTCAGAGCACACCTGTCATCCTTTTGAACACCTGGACGGATATGATTGATTTCACCTTCCCCCAACTCTACTCTGATGCTTTCCCTCCAAATCCTCCACCCCCTCTCTCTTTCCCTCTAGCAGTTGGCATGAAATCTTACGTGGCTTGCGCCCACATCACGTCTGATATCATGGTTCACGTTTTTTTAAAAATAAAAAATAATATTTCAAAAATAATAATATAATCAATGCCTCTAAAATAATATTCAATATATCAAGCATAATTTTATACATTCTTAATAATATATATTTTTTAATAAAGGTGCATCAAATACTAACTATTAGAATAAGGATAATTGCACAAAATATTCCAAACTATTACTTTCATGTTAAATTAGTCATCAAATTTTAGAAATTTTTAATTACATCTCTAAATTATCGACATTATATTAATTTTATTCTTTCATCATTGAAATTATTAATTTAACCGTTAAATAACAAATCAAATTTTGCATAACTAAATTTAAAATGAAACGTTTAAAAAAATAGAACAATGTTACATAACTTTTAAAAGTAAAAACTAAAAATAAAACGAAACTAAAAAAAGAGTGAACAATACAACTTCTATAATTTTGTAAAAAGTTTTGAAAATCTTAAAATTAATATTTCTAAAACATCTATTTTACAATATTCATTATTTTTCTTAAAATCTTCAAATAATTAATGATTTTAGTAACAAAATAACATAATTTATATAAACTCAATAATTTAAGGATGAAATTTAAATGATTTGAAGTTAAGGGATAATTTAAAATAAGGGTCATAATTTGGGATGTTTGGTGTAATTAGCTCTTAAAATAATGAATCCTTAAATGGCGACCACACAGAAAAATTGGTTAGGGGAATTTACAATACTAACCCCGTATTGATGTCCAAATATATGTACACAAGAGTAATAAACTCGTCGCAAGTCCAACAGCATTGAAACAGCCACTCGCCACATCCAACGACCCCAGTGTCCGTAAATTTTTGTCGGACACGTGGAGAAAAACTATTAACCCACAAGGAAACGGCACCGTTTAGAAATCAATTTTTATTTTTTTAATTCGTAGGGTATAGTAAAAAGGATAAATTTGGTTGTTTATTAAAATGGCGAGGATCAAAATTCAAAAGTAAAATCCAAAATGCACGGAAAATCTTTTTCCTTTTACTTTTAACGATCCTTCGGTGTCATAAGGGAATACAAGAAAAAGAAAAAGGGCAATTTGGTCTATATCCGAAATAATTGGTCCAATCAATCTTTACGAGTTATAAGTTTTTCAATCTTCATGCAACTCATAATTGAGTTATGCGCCGAGAATAATTGAAACATCATGAGGACTAGCTTCGGCGGCTTTGACTAAAAGGCCCTTGAGAATATTAATTAATTATTATAAATAACAAAATTCCATTTTCTCTTTTCTACCATCATATCCCCACCGTTCATCATATAAATTATAAATAACATGAGAAAAATGACCAAAAAGAAAGTGGGTCCCCGTTTTCACTAAGATGGAGGGAAAGGGGGAGAGGGGGAGTTTATCTACGGTTGCTGTACATCCGGATCAGAGGATCGTAACCGCTTGGGTGGCGGCTCTTCTTGGCTGCTGTTAGAGCCGGGAATTTCGGAGCGGGTGTCACAACTGCCGCAAGCGGCCGCGTCGAGCACGCCGACTGGGCTTGGTGGCGCGGTTGACGGCTGCTCTACTCTTAACTCCTTGAATCGAGTAGATGGACACGTGTCGACGAGGTACTCATCCATTAGTTGGTGACAGCTTCTCACTATTTCCTATCCCAAAGAAAAAGGAGAAAAATGAAAAAAAAAAAAGAGAAAAGAAAAATCACCGCCAGATTTTATAAATTTTAACACAGCTTTCTATGCTTCTTTAATCTTCGAAATTCTCGCAAAAAAAAAGATATTTGCAAAATGACCCTTCAAGAAACGCAAAATTTGCAAATAAAC
Organism: Gossypioides kirkii; assembly: GCA_005610355.1. Classification (NCBI taxonomy): domain Eukaryota; kingdom Viridiplantae; phylum Streptophyta; class Magnoliopsida; order Malvales; family Malvaceae; genus Gossypioides; species Gossypioides kirkii. The sequence continues at coordinate 39,465,986 of CP032246.1, forward strand.
TTAAACAACATACTCTGTTTACACTCTCGTGAAAAAAAACGTCACGAGCCGGACATTCCAAACTGTCTCCGGTAGCACAAAGCAAGGCGGCGGCTGCCATAGTCGACGGCGCAAATCGGAGGAAATCAATTACTGTAAATACCAAAAGCAAAAGCTTAACGAATTTCAATAAAAATATTCTGTTCTTTTGTAAAGATTAAAAGTATTACCACGGGTAGTGTTGAGAATGAGATCCGAAGAAGCAGAGATAATAGAAGAAAACGAATCGGGTAATCGGGTCGAGCAAGAAGGGAGCTTAGAGATGAAGTGATGGAGATAATCAAAGGGAGTTACTGAACATAATCTCCAATTAAGAGCAGCCATTACACGAAGCTCCATTCTTTGGATGGTTTTAGGTTCAAAAACGAATCTGGGTTCGAATACTTGAAGGTCCAGTAACAATGGCACTTGGGGTTCTTCCATTTTCGCTGCCAAAGATAAACACGCCACCGATAGAAGCTGAAACGGCCACCCATTTGCTTGCTATGGGACCAAATTGAAAAAAAATTAAAAAAAGTACAGAATTTTGAAACAAATACAGAGGAAACGGTCTTTTTTTCTTTTACCGGAAGTGAATAAGAAGACAGGTAACGATCGAAGTAGTTGACGGAGAGAAACGCCGTTACTGGACTGAAATGATAGTGTGCATGCACCTGCATTTGCCTCATGATCATATCAACAATCAGTAAATTTAAATTTGTTCCTACTATATGTTTTGTGTATATAAATTAGAAAAATGGTGGACCTTTAGCATCCAATTAATGGAGTCTTGACGGGATATAACGTCGACGGAACGGTCCTGGCAACGGCGGAGATAATCTGGTAAAGGCATATGATGGGATTCCGAGTCGATCAGTTTTGAAATGGCATTCTCATCGGGCTTTGGATAATAATTGTCGTGGTGGCCGGAAAACGGTTCGGGTTCCCAGGTTACCACTTCACCGGCGTCCTCACCGCAAGACAAACCGGTGCTGCCGCTATTAGCAGCGGAGACGGAGGAACTGTTCAAGGGAGTTGAGTGAGAGTGAGAGAGGGACATTTGGATGATGGTGATTATAAAGATGCGGCTGATGGACGGCCGCAACGGCATTTACTGGAGGGATAGAAGCTTTGACGGTTGCAGTTGCAGCGATATCGATGACGGCGGCGATGGAGTGGAGGAGTGAGTCGGTAGTGGTGGTGGTATTTCGTCTGGTCATTTAGCTTTTGTGGTTTTTATGGAGAGTTTTGTTTCTCAGTTTTTTACATCTTCCTACTACTCAAAATCCCATTGTTTTTTCTAAGAAAAAGTATAAAAAGACCATAAATGTGAATAAAAAAATAAGTTGAACTGTTTTTGTTTCTATGCAAGATAAATATAATTATTTATTTGTTTGTGTATCTAATAAATACAAATAAGTGTTATATTAGTAATTAATTTGTAAAAATTAAATTAAAATTAATTCTTTCAAAACAAACAGAATTTTATTATAGAAATTTCATAAAGAATTGAAAATACAAAATCGTCACGTGGTCTAATAAAACTCGAAATTATATTAAGATAACAACAGTCATGTCAGACTTAATGAAGAGAGGAACAACCTGCCTAACAGAAAATGGTCACAAGCGACCAAACACAAATGGCCATAACGGCCAACAAAAGTCCTAAGTTCATAGTCTTCATCGTCACCACTAAGAGAGGCGCAACACACGTTAGCAATTGTATGGCAGACATCGAAGACTAGAGATCACCCAACCACAAAAGTGTTCAGGTGTAGTCATTCACCCAAGATTTGCTTTGTGAAAGCAGAGCACTAGTGTCATGGGTTACGGATCAAAGCCCGTAACTAATGCACACAGAATAGTCTATGAAGGTCAATTGATTAAACGAGGCTCATTCAACCCACTTGAACTGGCTTGATTTGTGGAATATGTGAGAAATCTATCTACTTGAAGCCTTGGTGGTGCAATGAAACATTTCAATAAATTAGAGTTACCATGGTGAATATTATAAATCCTAAAGGACGCGATTGTGTAGTGTTTAAATTCCTTAGGACTCTCATAATGTATATAGGATTTAATCTTGACCATCGATATAATTTAAACTGCACTGTTGGATCTGAGGAAGCTCAACTATAAATAGAGGCATTCCCCCACATTTGTAATCATTCCATTTAAAGTTATCGAACATATTTTAGAGTATTTACTTAAACAACTTGTGTGCATTACTTGCTTGTGGCTTTTTTGGTTCTTTAATTGCTTCTTTGTTTGAATGTTTTGCTTCCGCTAAGTTTCGTTGCCTTAGAGAATTTCCTTAGAGAATTCTAACTTTTCGTGAGTTAGGTTGACTTAGGTGAATTTGAAGCTAAGTTTCTATCTTAGGTCGCGCGATTTGTGAGACTATAGTTCTAGCCCCGTGACACTAGGGGGTGGTGAGGAACACCTGATATAGAAGCCAAACACCCAATCTTAAAGGAGCAATAATCTTGCGAAAAAAGCATACAACTAAAATTTCTATGTCTCGAGACAAACATTGGCACAAGCTGAACCTTGGCACCATCGAGACATAACCCAAAAAAGAACTTAAAGAAAAACACCGATAAAAAATAACAAAAAATGAAAGAAAAGGTGGAAAATGAACATATGGCAATCGGATTAGATCCGGCTAAGTGCTAGGGGTAAAGGTTGAGATGGATGAAAGGAGTTAACGGTGCAAAAAAGAGGAAGAGGAAAAATAGGGGGAAAAGGAAAAGTAATGCTAAAATCTAGAGTAAAATAGAGAAGGAAGTTGCAGGGAGGAGAAGAGGAAGGATATGAAAATTCGATGTGTAACACCCTATTCCTGACCCGATCGTCGACTTTGTGCTATAGTGTCACATTCGTTATCGGAGCAATTACGATTAATGCACAATTAAAATATACAATTTAATGATAAAATCAAACAATTATACAACCAACATGAAATACAATCTTTATTGGGTTTTGTATGAGTTTACAAAAGCTCTTAAGTTAAATCGAAATTCGAAATAGGACTAAAATGAAAATATTCAAAATTCAAGGTCGACGTCGCGACATGAGGGTGTTTCTCATCGTGACGTGACATATTGACTTGACCAATGACCTCCTCGTTGTGGCGACAGGGTTCCTCATCGCATCGTGGCCTGGAATTCAACCCTTGTCGCGACGTCACACTGGTTCTACAATTTTTCATCCAAAAATCCTACAATCTCACCACAACCAATACATGACCTAAATCCTATCCCATTTTGACCAAATATACTGTGATTATGAACCACAATATCTTTTAATCACTACAATACATATCATCCATACTTATTTAACTCATTACAACTATTATTGAAACACTTAAGCACCATTTCTTAATGTTAAACAATGACTTCAATCATCAATTAAGGGAATTACAACACATTAATTCTATCATCTAATTCTAACATACTCATCAAGGATTCATACTGTAATACACCAAAATTTAAATGTCTTTTGCACAATATTACCTAAGTGAACCTTTAGCCATTTGTGAAATTCATATAACATTCTATGATCATTTTACAAGTTTACAACCATTACAACCTAATTACTCCATATATATATATCAACAATCATGAGCTAAGGTGAATTTAAGCATAATTTGGAAATCAAATGGACATCACCTAGGTACATGCCTCCAACAAAAAAAAAAGGAGGTACATAATCATTGTTGAGTTTGAGATCTTTGATTGGATATTGTAGTTCTCACTCGAGATCTCGAATCGAACTTAACTTGCACACAGAAAATAAATTGTATGTTGAGTAATAAACTCAGTAGTGAATATAGAATTTACAATAATATTAACAAGCTTATGCAAATGTATGTACTGAATTTAAATTCCATCCATTAATCAATCCCATATAGTTTTCATACCAAATTACTCTTTTATCACATTACTTATACATGTCATACCATTCCACAATATTTTCCCCAATTTATCTAATCATTTCATACCACATCTATACACATATATTTATTCAAATTCATAACATCATTGTAACATATGCTTGATCACTTACATACAACAGTTATAAGCATAAACATTCAATTCCACTCCATTTACTTTAGTAATTTATGAGTTTATTAGCTTAATTATTCGATTAACTCTAAGAGATTGTTTTCAACTCATTTCACATATGGTCGTGTTTTGTATTTCACTACATTTACCATTTAACCAATTTACATGCTTTTAACCAACTTGCATTTCAATTTGGCACCTCAGTGCATCATGGATAAACCAAAGGAAATATACTAGCACACGTAGTGCATTGTCGGACAAGCCAAAGCATTTATACTGGCACATACAGTGCATCATCAGATATATCAAAGCAACTGTATTGGCACACATAGTGCATCATCGAATATATCAAAGTGATTTACAGGCACACACAATGCATTTTCAGATAAATCGAAGGATAACCTGTACATTTAATAGGTAACCAATTTTCAATTCCATTATCAGATTTGTAATAACCTAAATTCACGGGCATCGGAAAAGTGAGTTATAGGGCTTCCGTCTTAGTAAACCGAGTTCGTAAATAATTATTAGGAGTAATTATGAGTTTAGTAGTGTGTTTAATTAGGCTTTGATTAGGTGAATTTAGTTTAATTTAGAGTAATTAGTAAAAAGGACTAAATTGAATAAGTGGTGAAAGCCTAATTATAGATTAAAAGAAAGAAAGAGGGACTAAAATGGTAATTATGCCTATTGCATAATTTGAGGCAGTAAATCATGAGAAAAATCTGATTTTTCATAATTTAAATTATTATTAATTAATATTAAAATATAATAATATAAATTATTATTTAACTAATATTATCTTATTATATTAATGAAATATATATATATATATATATATATATTAAAGCCAAATGTATGGTAATAAAAAAAAAATATATATATATATATATATATATATATATATGTGTGTAAAAATTATATTTATACATTTATAAAAAAAAATATTAATTTATTTATTATTTAAATAAATAGATCTTTATAATTTATTAATATTATTATTAACTAATATATATATATATATATATATATATATATAAGAAATAAAAGAATAAAGAAAGAAACAAGAAACAAAAGTAGGAAGAATAGAAACTCAAACGAAACAGGGGAGAAAGAAAAGGGAAGGAAAAAGAAAAAAGGAAATTAGGATTTTGAAGCTTTAATCTTTAATTGGTAAGTCAATTAAGCCCTTTTATTTTAAATTAAATGTTTTAGAAGTTTTAGAACAAAGTTTTGATGAAATTAAGTTGAGGTCTTGGAAGTTTTAAGGTTTTTGAACATAGTTCATGTTGAACAAAATAGTGAATTAGGGATTTAATTGAATGAATTTCAAGTTAGCATTGATAAAGGGATTAAATTGTAAAAGAAGCTATAAGTTTTGTGATAGAGGGATTAAATTGAAAGAAATTTTAAATTAGGGTTTTATTATGAACATTAGATAGTTAAGTAGAATATGGAAGGAAATTGAACAAAAATAAAGTATAAATTAAGTTAGAAAAATAAATGAGTTAATTAGGATTAAATTGGAATTAGAGTATAAATTGGATAGAAATTCAATTATTATTATAAATGAGTGTTGTAATAGCGTAAATTATTATTATTTTCGTAGCTAGCAAAGAACCCGAAGCATCGGCACAAAAAGGAAAGGAGAAAGTTATTGAGGAGTAATCGCGAAATCCGGGTTGTATTACTATAATTTAAATTATTCATTATTAAATGTTTATTTCGATATTTATATTTAATAAGTGAAATTGTAAATTGAAAGTCCCTATTAACTAGTCGAGCTGAGTCGGATATAGTTGGCATGCCATAGGATTGGAAGATTTCAGGGATACTTCGACCTTGAGTCGATGAGACACTGGGTGTCATTATTTTACTTCGGATAGATTCGATGAGGTACTGGGTATCACTTTACTTCGGCTAGGCCGATGAGACACTGGGTGTCACTTTATTGCTTCGAACTATCCGATGAGGCACTGGGTGCCATTCTAGTGTGTTTGGTTGGATCTGTATATCTGCCAAGGTCCGAGTCTTGTTAATAGGGGTAAACAATGTAAAAAAGGAAAATTGAATAGAAATGAAAAATTGAGGCATATAAAGTGATATGTGATGAAATTGAGAAATGAGAATGAAATGGTTAAATTGGTTTGATATTGATATGGAATGAAAGTGGTGTATAAATTAAGATAATATGTGTTCATGTATCATATGATTGATTATGTGAAATTTATTTGGTTATTTATAATTTGAGTTATAGTAATACCACTGAGTATGAAATACTCAGTGTACGGTTGTTTTCGTGTGCAGGTTAGTAGAAATTAAGGTCCTGGTTCAGCTTCCAGATTGATCCCGATCTCAGTATAAACTCGGTGATGTAATTCTTCTCTTTTGGTAAAAGTGGCATGTACTAAGTGTTATATAGGTTACATGTATATGTTTGTAATGTTGGTTGTAGAAATATATATATATACTATATTTTGATATTAGTTTAATAAAATGGTAAAGAGTATATTATAAAATTTGGCATTATGTTTGAATGAAAAATGAATAAAGTTATTAGTAAATTTTGAATAATATTAAGAATGTTTAATTATTGAATTAATATGTTAATGAAATGATTATTATTTAGGTGAATTTGAGTATAAATTGTTTTGGTTGCGGGTTGAAATTGCAGGGAATGTTAGATGTTTATAAATGGGGTTATATTGCGTTAAAAAAAAATTTATGAAAAATTTGCGGAGCACCAGAACAAGTCTCAATTCCCTTCTAATACGTGTTTTGAGCCTCGAGGATCCAATTAAAGAATTTTATGATTATTTTATAGTATGTTCATTAATTATTTATTTATTATGTGTAAATTGTTTTATATGTTTGGTAATACCTTGTAACACTGTTCAGGCGATGGTTTAGGGTTAGAAGGTGTTAGAAGATTGTTTCACATTCTATCAATCTCAATTTCATCATCAATTCACCATTCCAATAACGTATACACTTTCATCAAATTACTCTGTTTTCATTTCTATTCAATTTAGTCCTCTATCTCAATAATCAAACATATTCTTGCAATTCAATTTAAACTAACAAATCTCAGCTTACCTCCATATCTTACAATGTAAAACAATAGAAATGTGCAACAATTAAAGTGATTTGAATTATAGAAATATAAATCGAAAACTTCAAGCTATTTATTGACGATTTTAACTTTTCTTTTCCCTCACAAGAAATCCAAACCGAAGTTAGCAATTTGTTGAAATAAAAGGTTGAGAATCGACCATGGAATTTATCCTTCAATTTCTCTCTCTCTCCACTTATTTCTAATATATATACATATATTACTTTATTTTTTATAATATAATTAATTAAAATGTTATAATATATATTTATAACATCCATCTACCATTCACTAATATTTCTAGGGTGGTGAATCCAACGAGTGGCTCCAGTGATAAAGAGGATGTTATTCATCCTAGGAGACTCGGGTTCGAGCACATGTGTGTGCAAGGTGTGTGCGCGTTATCAAAGGGTTAAGAAAGTATGAACAAATACTACCATGTAATTATACCAGTATATTCAAAAAAAAATATTTCTAGGGTGGTAAATTTATCATTTTAGTCCTTGATTTAATTACTATATGTGTCTTCAACTCATTTTCTAATTAAAAATCTGTAGCGATTACACTTTACAATTTAGTCCTTAAACCTTAATTAATCACAATTTCGGCAAAATTACCTATCCAAAATTCAATTCACCTATAATATAACTTTTTACTCGATTTCCAAAAACGAAACCTCAAAACCGTATTTTTTTGACACCATTAACTTTCAGATCGTTACACGATAGATGACCCCGACGTCAAAAGACTCTCCTTGAGTTTGCAAAATGAGAGATAATAGTACAAGGGCTAGCAGAGAAAAGCTGAGAAAGATAATGTTGTTTTTTTAAAGGCACAATGTCAAATTTAGCCTTTAACGTTTATAAATTTTTTTTGTCAATTTTGACACTCAACCTTTTAAAAAGAGATAAATTTAACCACTAACTTTTTGAAATAGAGTCAAATTTCATCATCAATCTTTTGAAAAAGAGTCGAAATGATTTTTTTTTTACAAAAATACCAATAAAATGTTAATTTTTTAAACATGATAGTTCGTATGGCAATCCATATTTATTCTATGCTAATTTTTTGAATTTTTATGAAAGTTTTATAATTTTGAATTTTGTTGTTGAATATTTTTTTATATTTTTATATTATTTATTGACGTGGCATATGAGACAAAAAGTATCATATTACTATGAAGTGCATATGAACTGCAATATCTGTTAAAAAAAATAAATAAACTATTTTTAAAAAGTTAATAGTCAAATTTAACTTAAAGAAAAATAAAAAGACAGAAAATATAAATGATGAGAACTAAATTTATCTCTATACCTTTTTAAAATCAAAATTAAGTTTGATGCGTACAATTGTATTACATCAATCATATGCAATGAAATCAAAGTTTATATTATAATTTTGAGATTTTAGTTCTATGGATTGAATTATTATTTTTTCACGTTTTTCAATATCACTTTTTAAGTAATTTAATTAGTTAGAATATAATTTTAATATTTGGTATGCTGAATTTTAATTATTTTTATTGGAATGTAATATTCTTTTTGAAATGTCTTTAGTTCACAAAATTTAAGATTATCTTTAGTAATAGAATTGTTAGAATTTAAGATTACTTGACACGTTGCCAAATTTGTTATATGTTATAAAATCGCTCGTTCTACTTGATCGTCGGGTTCAAACTACAAAATGCTATAATCGATAATAGAATAATTATAGACATTTAACGAATAAAACGAATCAAAACCCAACAATTTCAATTTTTTAAGTCGTTCAGTACAATTTAAAATCTTTCCTGAGTCTTATACATACTTACGTAAGCTCTAAAATTGACACAGAATAAGGATCAAACTGCAAAGAATTCAAAACTTCAAAACGATGTCACGATGTGACTACTTCCATATCACGACGTCACCAAATAGTGTCACATCACGATGTTGGACTACTTGACGTTAGGACGTCACAAACTGTTGACCATCGTTGGGATGAGGAGAGTTCGACATTAAGACGAGAAATCTGTTTGGTAAAAAAATATACTAAACATTATAATATTCCCAACAATTCACATTTCATTACCATAATTAGGAAGCCCAAACATCAAATGTTAGAGATAATAGCAAAAAAATTACAAATTATTATTGTAGAAATGTCCAATAATCAAACTGGGTCAAATTGCAGCCCAAATTTTATAAAAACCTTTTACCAAGCTAGATTTGGATTGAGATTCAACTTATCAAAAAATTCATTTTACTATTAAAAATAATGAAATGTCAAAAATTATTTGATAAAAATTATTATTTTTTCAATTATTTTGACTTTTAACTTCTAAAATTTAGTTAAATTATTTTTTTAGATGAAAAAATTAACTGGACTATTGAAATTTTAATTACAATGGTATTACAACTCATGTGACGATTTAAGTATACTCATTAAAATTCATAAAAATTCAACCAATTTTTTTTAAAAAGTTGATAAAAGTATTTAGAAAAATTATCAAAGTCAATAATGAAGTACAAGTAAATTGTTATACAAGTTCCAACGTCAATGCCATTAAAATTTTAACAGTTTGATCAATTTTTCCTTCAAATACAAAATAAATTGATTAAAATTTATAATTTTAAAACTAAAGTGAGCCAAAAAAATTATAAATGTGAAGGTTAAATTTATCTTTATTTCAATAATAATTCATAATTAATTATAAAGTTTCTTCTCCTAAAACAAATCTAATGCATTTGCGATAGCCGTCCAATTTCCAAATGTTTTCCTGTGAAATAATATTTTAACATCGAGTAAAATATATGTAAGATATGCCGATTGAGCATTAGTTCGATTGGCATAGACATTGTTGTCAATGCAAGAGAATGTGGGTTCAAATGTGTTGAAGCGCATTATCCTTCTATTTATGGGTTGAGGAGGGACTATAGATAATTCTAGACATCGTTTTAAAAAGAGTCCGATATGATCAGAACTATTAAGGTTGTTGTGTAGGGTTTTTAAGGGAGAGAAGTCAATCCTTGATCTCTTATGCTCTCTAGCTTATAGAGAGGATCCTTTCTTGTCTTGTAGTGCCACATAGTAGATAGTACGAAGGACGTGTATGATTTTGCTATCAGCTAGGTGTTAATGTTGTACTCCACAGAAGGTAAACAAAAGGGTTCCCCACGAGCTATTTGACAGCTTCCTACATGTTGTACTCTGATAGGGGTATAACATGGTACATATCACCTAGATATTTATTTTTAAAATTCAATTTGTAACAATGTTAGCAAACTTCTATTAAAATTGAATAGGTGGCATTTTAAGAATAAACTATATTTATTTTTAATCTTTTTCATTTATCTAAAGAATCATTTTTTAAAATTTATATTCTAACTGTACAAATACTTCAAAGAAAAATTCAAATAACATAGATTTCAACATTACCTCTCTCCTCTATTTGAACTTTGGATCATTATGCATATATATTAAAATTATTTGGACCGAGAGTAAAATAACAGATAAATTTATGTTTCATTTAATTATTCATTTATTCATATTAGTCCTTGAAGGAGGAATGCTATACTGAAGCAACATTTCAACACTTAGGAGGATATCGGACTCCACATGAGCTAGCTACCTTTGGAATGTTGGGATTGTTCATATACTGTTTAAGAATTGGGTCCTTAATGTAACCACAAAAGCATGGTTGTTGTTCCTTCAACTTACTGCAACAAGCGGCTGACGGAGGCTGCGATGGTATCATGATCGCTGCTAAGCATGGACTGAGCTCGATGGGGTTACACATCACTACCTCCGCCACGCATGTTTCACCCGAAAACACCACCACCACTAGTGCCACCACACACAAGATAACAATGGAAACCCTCTTCATATTTTTTTTCCCACACAAAAAGAGCTAATACTTGTGGTTATAAACAATTTGGTGCCTTTTTTTGCATCAACTTCGGCATAATTTATAGTAGTTGGATTGAGAATTGCTTAGAGACATAGACCATGATTTAAGGGTGTCAAATTATCATGACTTTTTTTTTATTTAATACATATAAAAATAATGTAATAAATATGATATATCCTGAATTATATTTTAATCATTCTACTAAAAATAAACAAATTAATCTTTATATATTAAATAAATTACCGAAATGAACCATTGTATTTACATAAATATCAAAATCCATCTCTTATTATCTATGAGAATTACGGTTTTCATAACAAAATAATTATAGTAGTTTTTACTTTTTAGGCATAATAATAAAATTAGTTCCTAACGTTTAAATGTTTGATCACTTTAATCCTTAAGGTTTTTTTCGCTCATTTTTATACATAATATTTATTTTTTTGATCAAATTGATTTTTTTAATGATTTTGCTGATATGATCATTAGTTAACTAACGGTGCTGACATGTAAAAAAAAGTTTTCACCTAGGCACTACACGTATGTAGATGCTGACGTGATATTATTTTATCTTATATGTTACGTCAACAAATAATTTTAAAATTATTAAAATTATTTTTTAAAATATAAAATTTTTTAAATATAAAATTATTAAATAATTTAAATTTTCAATTTTTCTTTCATGTTTTTCCATCTAACACCACTTCTCTTCTTACCATTTTTCTAACACCACTATTTCTTACCATTTTTCCATCTAACAGCGCTTCTTCTTCTTATCATCCAAGTAACCCATGGCCGAACAATGGCTGACATGTTGATCTCTTTCATGTGGGTATTCTGTTCATCTGCCTTTGGTCTATTAACTTATTTCATAGCCACCACCGTCGCTGGTGTTCAAATCGTAGCTTGGGCTTCTATTGTTTTCATTACCGTCCTCTTTTTCGTTTTCCTTTCCATCTTTAAAATTATTAGTGGATTTCTTGGTGAGGCTAGTTTTGATCCTGTTACTACAACTGCCTTTTACGCCGCCGGTTCCGGTGCCGATACCCTTATCTCCATGGCCCTCCGCTTCCCAGCTCAGGTAAAATAAATGTAAATTTGGTATCTTTCTTGGGTTTTCCTCTCTGGGTTTTTGGTTTCTTTAACAAATTCTATTGGATTTGACATGGATTCCACTGTTCTTTTACCTTTTTGGATTTGACGTGGATTCTGCATCCTGGGTGTTCTTGTATTCCTTTTGCTACTTTGTAGTTTAGGTATAAATTTGGAGCTACCCATATGTTGGGTGTAGTGATGATGATAGGTACTTGGAAAGTATTTTGGGGAGGGCTATCAATCTGTGAGGCTTTGCTTGCCGGATTTGCTTAGGAAAGTTGGGTGTATGCTTGGGAACAATAAGGAAGGGGAAGGGGAATAGAAAAAAAAAAACCAGAAAAACTTAAGAGGCTTCAAGAACAGGATGATGATGATGATAGATTATAATTTTAAAATAATTTTAATAATTTTATATTTTAAAAAATAATTTTAAAATTATTTACTGGTTTGTATATAAGATAAAATAATATTACGTCAGCAGTTACATACGTATATTTGTATAGGTGAAAAAAAATTTATCACATCAGCACCTAACAAGATCATTAAAAAATAATTAATTTGACCAAAAAAAATTATGTATGAAAATGAGCGTAAAAAAAAATTAAAGTGATCAAACACCTAAACGTTAGGGATTAATTTTGTCATTATGCCTATTTTTTATTGAGTACATATTTTAGTAGTTTTTACTTTTTTTTATTGAGAATTTGATTTATATTTTTTTTGAAATTTTACTTCTTAAATTTTGAAGAGCTCCTTTTTTATATATTGAAATTATAATTTTTATTTATAATTTTTTTGAATTTTAATACAATAAATCGGCATGCCATATAAGATAACATAGTTTCACTTAGCAATGAAAGGTTGAGGGTTAATTTACTCTAAATAAAAAATTAGCGGTCAAATTGAAAAAAAAGAGTGTAAAGGGTTAAACTTATTATTATGTTTTATATAAATAAACATTTAACGATACGATTTTAACGGAGGGACTATTTTAACTTTTCATTTAAGAAGCATTTTACTCATTTTTTCTGTAGACCAATTATAATGCAATCTAAGTTATAGTAGAAGGACTGTCATAGTACTTATACCTATATTTTTATTTATAGATATTTAAATTTTTTTTAAAATTTTAAAATTTAAGTTTAATTGTTAATTTTATTATTTTTTATTAAATTTATTGATGTGATATTTTAAAATTAAAAAAAATTCATTCGATTACCATGTAATTAAAAAAATGACAGAATAAACATAAATTTAACAAAAAAAATAACAGTTGAACTTAACTTAAAAAAATAATTAAAATCCTAAAAAAATGGTATAAGTATTACATTCCAAATTTTGGAAGAGTAATGGCATATTTTAACCAAAAATAAATTCAAATCAAATAGACTTCAACATCATTCTCCTCTGTTTGAACTTTGAATCATTTTGCCATTTTTTTTCACACATGTAAACACCAATCAAAATAACAAATGTAAATACTAAAATGGTCTAGAGTTTTATACAATTATAGTAAAATATATAATAATTTGATTCAGAATCTAATTCGAAATACCCATGTTTCAAATAATCTTATACACTCCATTTGGGGAGGGGGCTTTCACTTTGTTTTTTCTAAAGAAAAAAACCATCCTCTCCGATCTTGACATCTGTTAATACGGTGTATCAACAAGAGTATATTAAAATTATTTAAACAATGAGTAAAATATTAGATAAGTTTCCGTATAATTATTAATTTATTCATACTAGTCCTTGAGTGAGAAATGCTGTAATGAAAGCAAGATTTTAACACTTAGGAGGATAAGCATGTGCGACTCCACAAGAGCTAGCCACCTTCGGAATATTGGGATTGTTGATGAAGGGCTTAGCACCTGGGTCCTTAAGGTAGTCACAAAAACATGGTAGCTGTTCCTTCACCTCTTTGCAACAAGCAGCGGATGGAGGCTTTGGCGGTGTTGAGATTGCCGGCAAGCATGGGATGAGCTCGATGGGGCTGCATGTCGCTGCTTCCACCATGCGTGTTTCACCTGAAAACACCGCCACCGCACACAAGATCATAACAAAGGAAACCCTCTTCATATTCTTTTCTTCTTCCTCCTTTTTTATTTTTTTATTTTTGCATGAACTTAGGACGTGATTTATAGTAGTTGGGTTGATAACTGCTTAGATATTTAGACCATGATTTAAGGTTGTCAAATTATCATGACTTTTTTTAGGGAGTCTTTTAAGAAGGAGATAATATAATTTTCTATTTTGAATTTGGTAATTATATTTTTTTTTATATTTGTATTTTTTTTATTCATTTTGGTCTTTAAATGTGAAAAATATAAAAAGTTTGATATCGTAACATTTTGAGATTGTGTCATATTTTCACTTGAAAATTAAAAATGTATATAAATTTACCGGTGATGACGTGGTACAATATAAAAGTGTCACATACATTGTTATAATAATCCGACCTATGGTTGAACATGTCGGACCATTAGTTCTCAATCCAATTAATTTGATCGGTTCAACTTCTAGATCAACAATAATTAAAATTCATAAAAACTTAAAAAATATTAAATTGGTTCAACTTGTTCAATTATTGATTTTTTTTTACCCAATTTTCAATTTGTATTGGTTTCGAGTAACTTTTGATTCAATCGATTCAATCCTTTTGTTTGAACTAGTATACCAATCGATTTTCGATCCAACCAGCCAATCTAATCATTTTTTAATAACACTAATCATATAATCAAATCTCGATGAAATACAAGTTCAGGAACCAAAATAAATCTAGTTGGCGAGTTTAGCTATCGAAGTGAACAAAAAAATATAGATACCAAAGTAAATCTTAGCAAAATATTATATTATTCCTTTAGGAATTGAACAATGTAAATCTTGGTAACTTTATAAACTATAAAAAGAATTGATAAATGTTGTAATGATTTAATACATACAAAAACAATGTATAAATATGATATAATATATTTAGATATAATTGGCACAATATGTTTAATATAATATTTAAGAAATGAATGAAGTTTTGGTTAGAATCATAATATATCGTTCAAATATAATTAAATATTGACGTGATATTATTATTTTGACGGTCCAAAATAATTATGCACCTCATCACATGGATAGATTATGTAGCATATAGCAACATTAATATTTTTAATAAGATTATAAAACTATGTTACTAATTGAAAAATAATAATTTTGAAGGAAAAATAAAATTATTATAAATTGAATATGTTAGATATTCATTATTAATAATTATTTGTAATTTAGTTTAATTTTTTAAAATTATATATTATTTTGTATATTATTGATAATATTTATTTTAAAACATTTAAATTATTTAGTATATTATTTTAAAAGAGTAAGTTTAATTACTCTTAAAAACTCTAATAATTATATATTGATAGGTAAAAGTATCATAGAGGTTTTTATATTAGGAGTCAAGTTGTATTTTTAACTCTCCACAGAAAAAAAGGGACAAATTAATCCCTATACATTAAATCAAAGAGAAAATTGGTTGTTTCTGTTAAAAACTTCCATTTGTAATGCTAAACACTGGCTGGCTGACAGAATAATTAAATGATGACATGTCACATGTCACATGTGCCTCATGTTAATATATAGAAATCAATTTTCAATAGCAAAAATGAATGAAATTTTTTACACAAGAACAGTTTACTCTTTGATCTGTTGTACAAAGACTAATTTATTAATTTTTTAAATGAAAAGGGTAAAATACAATCTAGCTCCTAACATAGGTCGATGGTACTTAAACTAGGTTGACAGCAATTCATCCACAAAACTTCAATTAATGCATGTAATTCCACTCAAAAAGCACCAACCAAGCTTACCTACAATTGGATACTTGATATTTCTCAATTATAGATTTTAACCATAAAGCTTAGCCAATTGTTGTCCCAAAGCTCAAACACTATACTAATTAAGATGTTAAGAAAATTGCAGAATTGGTCACTGTTTTTATCACTGATGTTTATGTTATTCATCCATGAAAGAAATGGAGTTCTAGAAAGAGGGGAAGAAACTATTAAGATTAGCAGGCAAGGAGTAGAAGTTTTCAGTCCTGGTATCTGCATTGAAGCTCCTAAACTGTTCCCACCATTGGCTGCCATTATCTCGCCTGACCGAGTCGTGCCAGTAACTATGGGTGCAATCCAAGAAGAAAGCCACCATGAGTGCCACAGTTGCCGGTGATGAAAATATTGCTTGCATGACATTGTTGAACTGTGTAGCCAATAAGAAAAAAACATGTTTCTTTCAACGTATAATGATGAGAGTGTAGGGGAACAGCATGCAAAACAAATAGACACTCACCCATGTAGATTGAGTATGAACTGGACCTTGACCAGAAACTAGTAGAGACTCATTGAAATATTGAGATATTGAAAGGCCTAAGAAGAGAGAAAATCCCAGTATAAACTTGGTTCTGAAGCTGTTGAGGTTGCAAAACTGAAGGAGACCAAGACCAGCTGAAGCTGTGCTCAATCATGGTGTTTGGAAAAAACCAAGTCAACTCACATTATATAGTTTAAAGAGTTTACATTATACCAACATAAAAGATGCATACCAACATAGGCAAAGAGGACACAGTACAGAGCAGCAACAATTGGTAATGGTATTGAAGCCAAAATAGCACCAAATTTTCCTGTTCATAAGCATTCACACTATGAATATATGAGCTCCCTATGGAATTTTTTTATATGCAATACCAATGTACCGTACCGAATACAGAAAGGAAAAGCATGAACAATGCCGATATTTGAACGACTCTCCGGCTTCCAACTCTTGTTAATCCCAGAAGACCTGCATTTTCACTAAATTGCAGCAAAGTAGAATTAGATGAGAGATCAATGTTGAGTAATAAAGATGGACATGTAGACATCATCATTGCAGCAAAGTAAATGTGAGTTACACTGAAGCAGTGGAGCCAGTTCCTGTACCAAATAATCCATTCAGCAAAATGGCTACTCCCTGGAGTTGACAAAATTCAAGAACTTAATAGAATTTGGAACTAGTAAAATGGAGATCACATATCTTAGGAAATGCATAAGATGAAGAGATTAAGATCATTTTATATGTACCAGCCAACCGACACCGCGGCTATGTACAGAAGGCGGAATAGGAGTGGCACTCGCATATCTTGATGCTGCAATAAATGTACCAGTAGACTACCAAAGGAATGAAAAAGCGAGATGAAAATCAATAAAGGGAATTTCATATATATAAAAAAATTTCATTGAAACACATATTTTTGCACATGATAAACATATGAAGACTAAAGTCCTAGAAGTCACACCTCAATGATAGCAACAAAAGAGGCAGCTATGACTGAAACAGCATCACCAGCATGGAAACTTGGTCTTCCCCATTGCAATGGATATGGAACCCTTATCCTATAAGGAAAACAAACCAAAACATTATTAAAGTCAAATCAAATATCATTAAAATCTCCGAACAGAACATTAGTTTCATGTTAATAAGTTCCATACCAAAGCCCTTCAGTGTGCTCTTTACCTATGTTGCTTTTGAGCTCTAAATAATGTAAATTAGCCCATGTATATGACAGGTAATGATAATAGAAATTTGGGAATATCGATATCTTAACAGAATCAAGCTGATAATCTTGTCAAGTCAATACAAGTCACAAGTTTATTTGTATATATGAGTTTACCAAGATGCAGCACTGGTGAGGCCGGAACGATCAGTACGACAGCTGAACTGAGTTTTCGAAACACTATTATCATAAGCACCAGCTGCTGTCAAAATTTCTGCATAAACCCAAATAACCACAATGGAGAAAAGGATAGCAAAACGATCGAATATCGCTCTGTTGGATTTGATTAAATGGGGAACATACTGCAAAGCCATTAATCATAAACCAAATTTGAGGGATAAAAAGCAATATACTATTATAGCAAATGAAATAGCAAAAAAAAGGTGCCCACAATGGGAGAAAGATTAAGAACAGAGGTCACCTGAGAAAAGACAATCACTGCTATCAATGCTGGGAGTCCAACTTCAATGCATCTAGCCAACTACATGTAACAAGTAAAAAGTTAAAAAAATCAAGCAATTTACTGAGAATAATGTAAGCATAATAGCAAGAATGCTTACTTGAGGGAAACCATGTGAATAGAGACCAAGTCCAGTGAGAATCACAAGAGGAACAGCTGCAAGTGGGCTGAAAAATCTACATAGACAACAAGGCAAATCAGTCAATGCAACGAAAGTTACAAATCCCAAATTGTAATTAGTCTTGTTTTGCAAAAATTCTATTGCTACCTTGCGAAAACTCTCCAGAAACCAAAGAAACCAATAGTCATGGTAAAGAATGATGCAACGATGAGTGCTCCTTGTACATCTCTCATGGATTCTTTAAACCTCTGTATAAACAAGTCGTCACCATTAAAAGTGAGGCTCTGTATGTCATTGACATTCAAAAATCAAAAGTAAAAGAAGAACAAACAAATGAACCTCTCTGGGATCAGTGAGGAAGCTGTATCTTGATGATAAAGCAATGGAAACGGCGGGGATAATGAAAACATAAGAGCCCCCAATAACCACTGGCAAACGGGTTCCAAAGAATGTTTGTAACAATGTGTTTAACCCAGAAACAAAGAGAAGAGTGTTTATAACCTCAGCTTTCTCCGCCTGTTTTAGCTCGAAGAGGCCATACATAGAATGAATCAAGAAGAAATAGACAAAATAACAAAAAGGGTTTGAATTAAAGCCTTGTTTTCTTACATTGCCACCGCCCATTAAAGGGACAATTGTAGATGATACAATAACAGTAGTCCCAAGCATTACCAAGTAATGCTGAAATCCATGAAGTATTGATTCAGCTGCATTTAAACCAAAAAGAAAAGAAAAAGAAAAAGCTCTTTAGTCTTTGATCAGATATTCTTCGTTACTTAAAACCCAAGAAAACAATGATAATGATAATGAAAAAGGAAGAAGATGAAAGGAAAGATGGGTAATGATGATTATATTCATACGCCAAGAAGGAGAGGTGCAGACGCAGAAATCAACGCCAGGGAGCTGATCTTTAACCGGAAAAGGCTGGAAATCATCGGATTTTCCACCTCCACCACCGGCAGCCATTGTTTTCTTCTGGGTTGCTTCTTGTTGGGGAGGAGTTTGGGTTTGAATATATGTATTATGGGAGTGAAATGTGTAAGATGAGGTGAAAAATGAAGGAAGAGAAAGAGAGGGAGTGGTAGGCGGCGACGTTTTGACAGTGACCATGGGCTTTGCCTTGCTTGGAAAAAGCTCTACTAACTGTTGATTTTGACAGCGACGTCTCTGCATTCCACTCTCTCAAATTCATTAACAGACAAAGAACACCAATGAATATAGTAATGATGATAATACTGGGCTTCCATTTTTTTCAATTTTGGAAAGTACACAACCGAAGCATCCTTTTACCTTCTGTTTATATGCCCGCTTTCTCACGTCGCTTCGCTTTGCCTTATTCATCTTTATTTATGCTTTCCGTCATTCTACTTTCCCCACATTTTAAATTTAGTCCCTTTATTTTCTTCTATCTATCATTCCCGTGAAAGAAAATATGTGAATAGGCCAAAATATTTGCTTTACAGACGCAAAGATTACTCATAAATTATTTGAGATCAAAATACAATTTTACCATTATACTAATATGTAATTTCATAAAAATTTAAGAAATTAAATGACAAATCTATCATTTTTTAGGAACCGAGGCCACTACTTACTCTCTTTGTCTTCATCCCGAGCAACGATATCAATTAATCTAAGAATCAATCCACTGCTACAATAAAAAATAGTTAAAATATAAGACAAGTTTTAAAAAATAGTAGGAACTAAACATCTCAACTTTTATATAATATTAATTACCAAACGTGAATTCGAATGCGCTGAAACATATTAATCATTATCATCTCATTTATAAATTAAAAAAGAGTTATAAATAATTTTAAACATTAAATAAAAAACAGATATAAAGTACTTACAATCTCATATAAAATAATTTTATAACAAAAGCATTTCACTACAACAGTCAAAATCAGCAAAAAAAATGTGGTCTGACTAAAGTATAGTATCGTAAACTTTAGGTCACGGAATAAATTTTCCTATTTTTAATGCTTTTTTTATTTTTATTTTGAAAAAAAATAATGTTGGATGAACGAAAAAAATAATCATTGTTGTCAGAAATTCATTAAATTTCCACATTTTAAGTATTTTGTTTAGTTTCTAGAAATTATAAAAGTTGGGTGAATAATAGAGCAAAAACCTTACAAAAAAAAGGAAGCTTCCATTTGATTGTACAATGAGATACAATTAACTTAAAAACACTAATATTTTAACTTTTAATTTTTTTTATCTCAACTGTTCAAATGGTCGGTTCGATTATATTATATAAACTCAAGTCCAAAAGTTTACTTAAAAAGTGAGAGAATTTGGACAAAAATATTGACTCGAAAAATGAGTTTAAACAATAAATAAAGTTTGTCTTCTTAAGAGGTAAGGCCTCAAGTAAGATTTTTTATCCGAGCCCGACCGAAATCAACTGTTTTGATGCATTTCGCTATTATATTACTACTATTTTATTGTTATTGTTTGGATATTTTATAATTCTTATTTTATTGTTAATTTTAATATTATTTTAGAGACATTTGCTTGTTAAGTTACAATTATCTTAGTGTTATTTAAGTATAAATATTTTTTTAAGGTATTTTTAATTTGTTGAGAAATATTTATTTTAATGTTTTTAGTGTATTTGATATATTATATTTTTAAATTTGTTTTTATATAAAAAAATCTAAAAAATTAATGTGGACGGACCGGGTTGGACTCGGGTTTTCCATTTTTAATTTGGGTTGGGTTTGGGTAGAACTTTAGGCCCATTTCAGGTCAGCCCTGGAAAACATGACTAAATTTTTACATTAGCTCGACTCAGCCCATGATTAAATCTAGTTTAAAATAAGGAAGTTTTAACCAGGTTAAACTGATTGGACAAAAAATTGATTGGGTACTAGTCCAGAAAATGATTTTAAATCGATTAAATTAGAATTGGTATATACAAGTTTAAATGGCTAAAACTCGATTGAATCGGTGGTTGAATCAAATTTTGATCAGTACCTACAAACTAACGACTTAATCGATTCAACCACCAATCTGTTTTAAAAAATATTAGTTCAAATTCGAAGATCTATTCAAAACGTCAGAAGGGTTAGATAAAAGTAAAAGACTCAAAAATTGAATTTGAAAAAAACAATTAGACCTATTAAAATGCATATTGAGCTTTAACTTCAATATTTAAGGTCCAAGTTTGACCTAACTTGTCCTATTTTTTACTTTATAATATATATATATTTTTATATTATGTAATTTAAATAAAATAACATTAATTAATATAATAAATTAATTAAAATTTAAGAAAAAAATATCAAATTATTAAACTAGAAATAATTTCAAAAAAATAATAATATAGGGTGACTTAAAAGTTAAAACGGGTTTATTAATCATTTACAAATATAAATATGTTTAAAAAAATTAAAATTTATATTTCAAATTAAATTACTTTAATAAACATAAAATATATTAATATAAGGTATAAATCCGTCCAGTAAACATCTCTTGTTTAAGACTGGTCATACATTCTCCAAATAATGGGCAATGAAACGGGCTTTCCGCAATCATTATGGGCTAGAGCTGAGAGCCTACGGTGGAACATGCCATGGTTTCAGCTTTGATTTTGGTCTCATTCATTCTGCATGCCATTTAAATTTAGGTACTTAAATTATATCAAAAATTTAATGATGTGACCAGTGTTATTAAAATAATATTAAATTAGTTGATCGAACCAGTTGGACCGAAAATTATTTGATATACAAACAAAGGGGTTTAACAGATTGAATCAAAAACTGTTTGAAATTGGTCAAAATAAAAAACTGAGATTAAAATCAATAGTCGAACAAGTTGAACCGATTTAATAGATTTTTTATTTTTATTTTTTTTACTATTTTGTATTATTTAATTATTGTTGACCTAGCAATTGAATTAATAAAATGGATTGAATCGATCAAATAGATTGAATCGAGAATCAATAATTTAACTGGTTTAACCACCAATCTGATTATTTTAATATTGCATATGACACTTTAAAATTATATCACATCATTGCCTGAAAATTTATATCTATTTTTAAAATTTACAAGTAATGATGTAACATAATTTCAAAATGTCCCATTATCGAATTTTTATATTTTTCAAATTCAGAGAACAATATAATTTTAATTACTAAGTTTAGATATCAAAATGAATAAGAAAATATTACAAGTTTAAGGGCCAAATTTTATTTTATCTCTATTGTACCCAGTGACGAATTTTAACATTAAGTTTTGGAGAATTTGATTAAAATTTTTAATGAATTTTTTCAAAAATTTGAGTAAATTTAATTAAATTTTCAAATTTTTTTGTAATAATCTAATTAATTTTTTTTTTTAGATTTTTCAAAAATTTTAAGAGCCGAATTAAAATTTTCAATGGCCTAATTCCCTACTTTCATTACTATTCATCGGCCCTTTGATTAATCCCCATAATCAACTTAGTCCTTTTATTATTAAAAGGAAAAAAAAGTCAAATTTTAATAAAATTAACACATTGACTGTTTTTATGGTTATGTAATGAATTTTTTTTTTAAAATACTGGTGTGGTTATGTGGTAGTATCTGTTCATATTTTTTTAACTATTTGACAATACACAATACACTTTACACACACAGGTGTTTGAACCTAAGACCCCTAGAATGAACAACATCCTCTTTTTCAGTGGAGCCACTTGGTGAGTTCATGTAAATGAAATTTTTTGTTTAGAGTTGAATTGTAAATAGATAATAATGTTTATATTATTTTTTAAATAGTAAATATTAACTTTGTTGCAATTTGATCTTATTTGATTCTTTTTAATAGTATATGAATTAAATTGATCATTTAATAGTATAGGAACTAATTTAATCCAATCCCTATAATAGAGGGACATAACAAGTACTTTTACCCTTCTTGCTTCCTACTAACTGTGATAATTTTCACTAGGACACGATACAAGATATATTTAACACAAACTATTAATGTATTAATATATATAATATCTTGAATCTCGTGTGTTGACCTGACAGTCAAGATATTCACCGTTCCAGATGTAATCTGAATTCGAGTCACGCTAATCATGTTCCTATTAATACTTTACCCTCTTATTGTATTTCAAAAAAAAAATTGTTAAATATTACATACCTAAAATCATTTGAATGCATGTTCAAAATCATTATTACTTGTTAATGAAATTGAATTAATTAAACAAACACTTTATGTATTAATTTATAAGATATAATGACCATAAATATGTAAGTTAAAATCTGGGTTAAAATTTTCTATTGGTCCCTATACTATGTGCAAGTTGTGAGTTTAGTTCTTATACTTTAATTTGGTCATTTTTAATCCTTTTACTTTTCAAAATTTGAAATTTCAGCCCTTACCAAATGATAGCTATTAAATTTTTTAAGTTAAGTTTTACTATTTTTAAAATCTTAAATAACAAACACATTATCATACATGTAATATATTGTCATTTTTTTCACATATTACTTACAAAAAGAGCTAGTTAATGGATTTAACGGGCCGTCGTTTTTGTCAATATTGAAATTCAAAATTCAAATAATATAGGAACTAAAAATGATCAAATTGAAACAAATGAACTAAATCAACAACTTTATACACAGTACATGACTAATAATATAATTTAACCAAACGGATTTAATTGCCACCATTTAGGTCAATACTAAGATTTTAAAATAAAAAAGTATAAGGACTAAAAATTATCAATTTAAAAATTTATAAAAACTAAAATTGACCAAATTAAAGTATAATGACTAGATCCACGACTTTGATATAGTACAAGGACTTGTATAAAAGTTTAACCTAAAATTTGAGTCGCCATAGCTTATACCTTCCTCTGATCGGGAAAGCACCGGTAAAAACTAATTGACAAATAAACAAAATCAACACGAAAACAATAAAAATATTCTTATTTATATAATATATTTTAATATAATAATATATTTATTACTCCCAATTACGACTGAATTATTAAATATTTGAATATAATAATATATTTATTACCCCAAATTACGACTCAATTCTTAAATATTAGAATATAATAATATATTTATTAACCAATTCTTTTTTTTAATATATTGGTGTGATTACATGGTAGTATCTGTTCATACTTTTTTACCATTTTGATAATGCACACACACCTTACATATACTAGTGCTCGAACCCGGATCTCCTAAGATGAACAACATCCTTTTAATCAATGGAGCCACTCGTTAGATTCATTAACCAATTCTTAAATTTGGGTAAATTATTTATTTTATAATAATTTAAAGAGTAAATTCATCATTTCTGTTCAAAATTCGTTAATTTTTACTATTAAAAACGTATTTGGATGACGAAATAACCAGACAGTGATAATGGCGTGTCACGTGTACCTCATACTAATAGCCATGGACCAGTTTTTAGCAATGGAAATAGATAGATTTTTTAATAGAATGATCAACTTGCTCTTTGATCTAACGTATAAAGATTAATTTGTTCATTTATTCCGTAAATGGCACAATATGCGATCTAATTCCTAATACAGAAACCTTCATGATACTTTTATCTTATTTAATGCAATGTTAGTGAAAAGAAAAAAGAAAAAAAAACACAAATAAGGAATAAATAGATATATTAAGGGGTGTAAATGAGACACTGCTACTTGCAAGCTACTCGAATTCAACTCGAAAAAAATCGAATTTGATTCGGTAATTATCAAGCTAAATTTGAGCTTAGTAACACTTGACTCGAACGGCTTGTGAGTTTTATCGAGCTTTTTATATTTTTATATGATTCAATTATGTTATTGTCATTAATATATATTATTAATCCTAAGCTTAATTATTGAGCGAAGCTCAAGTACAAAAATTGATAAACAAGTTTAATTAAATTTAAATAATTCAATTATATCTAGAACCAAACTTGAGCTTAAGAATAAATGTTCGATAACAAAATATCGAACTTTGAATGTCGAGTCAAACTCAAGCTGGACTCAGCTTAATTACACCCCTAACATATATGCCATCATTTTAATTTTATACGTAATAATAATCCGCAAATTAAAAGGAAAAGCAAATCAAGATATGAAAACACAATTTTTCTAATTCAAGCAAATCAAGATATGAAAACACAATTTTTCTAATTTGAGAACACAACAATGACACAAATAGAAAGGACCAAAAGACAAAATAAACCGGAACCAAAAGTATTTGCATTTTATCACTAGACGACAATAAAAACAAAAAGTTAAAAAAAAATTTAAACAATTTTATTATAGATTCTGATCATATATATTTTATATAATTTTTAAAATTACCCATAACTTCACTCCAACACTTAAATAAGAAGATCATACAGCACACTCGAACCCACGTTTTCCTTCATTAACAACAATGCTTGTACTAATTGAATTAAAGTTTAATCGACAGATTGCAAAAATTACATTTTAGTGCGTTCATACACGTTTCCCATATTTTTCTTACTTGACGCAAGTGTTATCTTCATAACGTGTAATGAAATAGATATCCATTCCCAACCTAATTCACAATTTTGTTTAGATGTTGACATGTATGCCAATGATTATAAAACTTAGAGGTTGTGGATTCAAAAGTTTTCTTTTTATCTCAATTTAGTAAATTATATCAAAAAATATTTTGAAGGAGGATTTGTTTCAATCAAAAGATTTTAATAATTTCGACATGAGGGGTTTGAGTCTAATTATTAGAATCGAATTAAATTGGTCAATTAAATCGAAAATTATTGATTTAATTGATTCATTCGATACCGTAAAATTAAAAAAAAAGATTAAATTGATAACGAACTAGATAAAAATGATTAAAACATATTTAAACTGGATTTAAGTTAATTTAAATATTGAAATTTTTGTTACAATTTATAAAATGAATGTGTATATTATTATTATTATTTACTTGTGTTTATTTTATTTTATTTTCTCATTTTTTGAATTTTTCTAAAATTTCCTAGGATTTGTTATTTTTGTAAATGGATGAACTAATTAATATATAGTATGATTAGTTAAAGCATAGATTCGATTCTAACAATATTGATTTCATATTGTTTGAATTATTTGTATTCTTTATCCATTTTTACTCTGATTTGAGGTGAAGTGTACTATCTAATCATACTTTCTAAAGATTGATTCTGAATACACTTATATAGATTGTATTATTTATATTTGCAAATGTGATTGTAGGTCCATAATTGTGATATTTTGTATATAGATTTTTGTCCAAAGTTATTATAATCTAGATTATATTTTATTTAACTATTGTAATGATTAATTTCCTTCATAATTTGTTATATTCAATTAGTATTTGGAAATATTAATTTTTTTATTGTTATAGATATATTGCAATTGTTTTTTAAATAAAATAATAAGTGATTACAAGTTAAAAACATTAAATAGCCTTCTGAATTAGTTTTCACATGGAATGTGGGGTTCTATAAACACCTAGAAACCTATGAAACTTGTAGCAACATATTTGGCCGTGAATCTCGCAACGATGTTATGAGTTCCAAGAATATAACGAATATGAATCATTCAATTCTTTTGTATCAACTTATAAATAGTTCGTAATTTCATAAAATGATTATCAATAGTTTTTCTAATCAAAATTATTTCCACCAAAATAATATTATCACATTCAAAATTAACCTGACGATATCTCTTATTTGATATAATATATAAACAATATCTATCGGTACAAGATTGACCATGATTCTCAAAACTAAAACATAAAATAATTCTAATTTCAAAGCATTAGCTTAATATAAAATAAATGAAATTAGTTTGGCAGGCATGGTTTGGTCCCAATTTTCCAAATATATATTTTATAGAAATTAAAATTACTTGAGTAGGCAAATTTGCTTTTTTTATTTGAAATCGTGATGGGTGATGTTATTGGACTACAATAATGATAATTATTTTAATAAAAAAGAAACAACATTGGTTAAATCATAAACTTTTTAGTATATATAAAACTTGTTAGGTAAAGCAGACCCAAGAACATTGGTTAAATCATAAACTTTTTAGTATATATAAAACTTGTTAGGTAAAATGGATTGGTTCTTAACTCGATTGATATGGATATTATTATCAGTGCAAGAGAGCATGGATTCGAGTGTGTTGAAGCATATTATCCTCCTATAAAAGTTGGGGAGGAGCTATAGATAATTTCAGACATTAAGTAAAAAAGTACACATATGATCAAAATTTATAATGAAATTGTTAAAAAAAAAAACTTATTAAGTGAGAATTAGGGATTATTTTATTTTCGGTAAATTTTTTAGATTACAAAAGTTAATTAATAAAATATAATGAATTGAATTCAGTTCGATTGAATTTTTAATTTTTTTAACCGTTTATTATAATTCAATTCAATTCAGTTTTTTTTTAAATTTTTATACTAATTTTGACTTTTGGACTTTAATTTTTTTATAATAATATATTTTGTATTAACTATTGATCTTCTAGTTGCCTATTTTTTATATTCATTAAACTATTTAATAATACTTAATAGAAAATTTAATGAATTTTATATACAAAGTATTGAGACCAAAGTTCTTCTCCAATATGATAATGTTAATCAATATTCCCAACAAAAGTTATGACTTGAAATCTATCTCTACCTTCCTCCCAAGAGTTATAAAAAAAATAAAAAATAAAAAATGTGGAGCAAGCATGTAATATTATTTACAAGTATTTATAATTTTCTATCTATTTATTTATATTATAATGAAACCATCAGTTAGAAAATTAAGCTAAATTAAAATCATAACACTAAGTTAAAATACAATACCACTAATAGATGAGTTTTAGTTTGATTGGTATCGGTATTATTATTAGTGTAGGAAGATGTAAGTTTCAATACGCTGAAACGTATGATATCGGTATTGTTATAGATAATTTTAAATATTGTATCGAGAAACAAAGACAAAGAATCGTGATGTTATACTCATACAAAAGGAGTTAAATAAAAAAATATCGATGAAATTATTAATTTAAAAAATAATTAAATATATATTTAAAATTATTTTGCGTTTACGGAAAATAAGAGGCGAGTTTTGTTATGTTCATCTGTACACGCATTGGACACGAATATTGGCTTAATTTGTAAAGCTAAGTAACGAATTTTATATTATTATATTACAGAATGGGCTGTAATATCCATCACCAACCACATGTTGTCGCAGCACTTTGAACTTTATAGGGTGAATTTCAAAATGGGGGAAGCCTACCAAAGTATTTATCATCTTAGTCTATGAACTCAAATAATTAATAGAATGATTGTTGAACATTAATTTCAATTTTTTTTATAAACAATGATTTTTGTTAACTCATGTTTTTTTTTAAAGTATAAAAACATTAATTTCATTAAGTATACAATCATAATTGCAAGTATAAGATAAAATATACAATTACTAATTTGTATATCCGTGTGTGATGTACAAGCTAATTATTCATTATGAAATTAGTTAAAAATAAATTTTAAAAGGTACGATTTAGTTTCTTTTTAATTTATAAAAATAGTTTTTAATACAATGCTTAAATTACCCATAACCTTTACATCTATAAATCGGGAGATAATATGATACCAATGAACTGAAACTCAATTAGCTATAAAATATGGTTTGGAGAAAGAAATTTTTAAAAGATTTTACAAAATATATTTAATTTACTCTTGTTGTTGAACATTAATTTCAATGATTTCTTTTTTTATATATAGAAAAATGATTTTTTATTTTTTGATATAATGCTTAAAATTACTTATAATATCCTTTTTAATCTTTAAATAGGAGAAAAAAAATGCTTCAATGTATTAAACTCAGGTTCTCTTACATTGACAATAATGTCAATACCAATCAAACAATACTCAATCAACAAAAGAAAAGTTTTCTTGTTAACTAATTTTTTTTTGTACAAGAAGGAATAAACCATAACTACAATAATTGAGGCCAAACCATTCCAGAGTAATCATTGTACAGTAATTGGAGCACTTCATCTTATGATTGCATGAAAATATATCTATCAAACAATCTTGAGAAAGCCATTGAAGTCAAACCATTAGCAACGTCAGTGCCCTTCTCTGAAGATATTTGCAATCCTAACCATCCAGGAAAATTGGAGTAAGTTTTTGATGACTTGACTTACAATAGAATATCGCTGATCTACTTTAATTGTTTAAATTACTTAGATTGCATCAATACTATCAATCTCAAGAATTATTCGTTCAAGTTCAAGATTCGAGACTAATCGAATACCTTCTTGCTAACTAATGTTTAATTAGTCTTTTTTAACAACAAGAAACATTAATTTCATTGAAGTTTAGCATCATAGTTGCAACTTAAAATATATACAGTTAATAAATTATTTTTGATAATAGCACTAAACACTAAAAAACTTAGCGGATGCCCCCCATTTTATAATTCCCGCCAAAGAGTAAAAGAGAATCCTTTCCAACTTTAACATGAGAGAAAAAGAAAATAGAATTATTAAACAAATTGTTCTTTTGAAAATATCCGGTATATTATAATACTCACTTTGCCTTATTCCTCCACAGTTCACACAAAGCCTATTCTCTTCAATTTTTTTTTCCCAGAGAGTGAAAAGGAACAAAAAATCTTCTACTCAATAAAAGAAAAGTGAGAAAGATCTTCCTTAGCGAAGCTATTTGCAGGAAAATCACATAGAAAAACGATGAGTTACTACAATCAACAACAGCCTCCAGTTGGTGTTCCTCCTCCTCAAGGTCAAAACATGGTTTTTCGCTTATTTTCTGAGATTTTTTTTGTGCTTGTTTGTTTGTTTAGCATATCGATTTACATATTTTCCTTTTTTTTTTTTGCATTGCGATCGAATAGATCCGGTCATCTAACGGATCTGATTTTCTTTTTTTTTTGGTGTTTGAAATTAATAGGTTATCCACCGGAAGGATATCCGAAGGATGCTTATCCACCACCGGGATATCCTCCACAAGGATATCCTCAAGGTTATCCTCCTGAAGGATATCCTCCTCCTTACGCCCCTCAATATCCTGCTCAGCCTCCTCCTCAGCAACAGCAAAATACTGGTTTCTTAGAAGGCTGGTACGTCCCCTCGCCCTCATTCTCTATACGACTTTAGGGTTTCCCTTGCATGTACGATTATTTCTACCGTAGATTGTATCGTATGTCAGATCCACGAGATCTTTAACTTAATTTAACTCAGCGCCTGTTGTGAAGAAAACGTTTTCGTCAAAATCGCCAAGAAAAATGGCTTTCGGTCCTAGCTTTTCACATGATCAGTCAGTTCTTCATATTTTCTGTGAATGTTCCGAAAATATCTCCGGTGTTCGATGCCTGCAAGGGGTGTTTCAGTCGTAGATTTATTTTCACCTTTTTTTTTTTTCAAATTTCCTATCATTGCAATGTTCCGATAAATTAATTCAAAACTAAGTCCTCTTATCTTTTAATTTAAAAATTTCAGTCTAATAATTAAAAATGTAAGTATTTTTCTTTAAAATTTAACAATTTAATATATTGATTAGATGCCCTGACATTCATATAGTTGATGAAAAATAAACATATTAAATTACTTTTAAAATATAAGGACTAAATCTCAAAATTTATAGAAATAAAAGGATTAATAGCATTCTTTAACCTAAATTAACAAACACCCTGTCCATTGCATTCTAGAAACATAATGCTTTCAAAATCATTGAATAAAAAAAACTTTGTGGAAAAAAACTTTGTGGAAACATTAGTCGAAAGAGAAATAGACAGACAGTCTTGCTAAATTAATACCTGAAGATTTTTGTCAAAAAAAAAATTAATACCTGATGATTGGATTAATTGATTTGTATAGTTGTTTCCATTAATTGGTTTATTTAATTGATTAAATTGCGTGTGCAGTTTGGCTGCTCTGTGCTGTTGTTGCCTTCTGGATGCTTGCTTTTGAGGATCCAACTTCTGGATGCTTGCTTTTGAGGATCCAACCATGCCGAAAGCCTCAAATGTTGAAAAATCAAATGTTCTTACTGTCTCGCCTGTTTATTTTTTTCTCTCTCTTTTTTTGTTTATTTTCTTTAAATAATTAAATTGGACCTTTGTTTGGAATTAAACTAAACTTTTGTTATATGTATTTTATATTAATTACTAGTTCTTAGTTTTTATCTTAGCCAATTGGACAGTGATTGGCACCTTTTGCTCTGCCTCAAAATATTTATTTTATTATTAAATTAATTAATTTAGTTTTTATATTATTAAGAAAAATCATATAAAATTTAAGTTTTAAAGAGTTCGAGTTAATGTCACGAAATGATTTTAAAATGATTAAAATTTTATTTTTTAAGTAATTCTTGTTATGAATTATTTTACCTTTTTATATAAAATTTATTAAAATAATTTAAACCTAAAACAAATGCGACATTTAAACTTGAGATATCATTTTTAAATTTTTAGTTTTATCATTTTAATCAAAATTTTATTTGAATTTCAACACTAAATATAGATTTTCATACTTTTTTTTATAAATATTAGCTTCTAAATTAAAAAATAATTAAATGAAAATATAAAATATAAAAAAATAAAAAATCATAACTAATTGAAACAATCAATATTTATTTTTTTACATAATATTTAGAATTATTCATAATTTTTTTAATTCATAAATAGGAATATAATACACTTCAACACACTTAAATTTACATATTTTTATATTGATAATAATATTTATATTAATTACATTAAGACTTAATCAACACGAGTTCTCTATTATATTATATTGATTAAATCCTTACTTTTCGATACAATTGATTAGTCCAATTTTATTTTGATAGAACTCATTTCATTGCTATCAATATAATTGTAGTTGCGGAATGGTTTTTTATTAAAAAAAATCAGATTACGTAATAAGTGCTACCAACTTACTTACTTCATTGCTATCAATATAATTATATTATTTGATAGCATTTAATTTTAAAATTTTAAAACTATTTATTTCATAAATTTAATTACGATATTTTATGTTCTTTTACATAATTTCGGAGAAAATTTATTTTGATTTTTTTAAAAATCTATATTTTCAACTATTTACCTATTTATTTAAACAATTTTTTATTGGAAATTTTATTTTTAGTTATCAAACACATATAAAGTTGCTATTAATAATTTTTCTAGTATTAATCAAGGTGCGGTTGAGGGCGCCATGGGATGATTGCAACAGGTGTGGTGCTGTGGAGTCCTTAGATCATGTGTTTCTCGATTGTCCGAAAGCTAAGGCAGTATGGGAGTCGGCGGGAATGCCTCCTGGTACAGATTCCGTGCTTTATTTGATAATCTCTGTGCTACAATGCATCGGCGTCATAGAAACATTTCTTTTTGGCGGAATGTCGAGGTCCAAGCTTCTTATTTTGTCTTTTATGCTGGATCGCCGCACAATCGGCTTCTAGCAAGGTGCAAGTTGTTTCTGCGCCTACTTCAGCTGCTGTTCGTCACCGACGGGATGGGTCAAGAGTAAGTAATACTGATGCTGTTGTATTTAAGGAGAGAGGTCGAAGTTGTTGGGCAGTGTAGTGAGGGATGCTGCTGGCAGTGTCTTAGGCTGCATATCAGGATTTTTGAAGGCTGTTTTCGAACCCAAAATTGCAGAGGCAATGGCTATGAAAGAAGCCTTATGTTGGCTGAAAGAGAAGCAATTCGATCACGTTATTATCGAGTCTGATTGTTTGGAATTCATCGATGCGCTGAATGATTGTGTTTCCCTCGTGAGCAATGCCGGAGCTAAATTTTTTTTTTAAGGGATTTAAAATTAAATTGTAAATTTTTACGATATAAAAATAAAATTTTATTATTTTAATAATTTATATCTTTATAATTTTTAAAGGGTTAAATAAAATTTTTATTATTGTAAGGATTAAATGAAAATTTATTATTACTAATTTAAAATTTTATAATTTATAAAAGGCCTAAAATATTAATTATTGTTTTACAAAAGTATATTTGATCTCTTGAGCAAATCACATGACCTTTAAATTTGTGGTACAATCAATTAGATACGATCAAACACAGTTTTAAGGATTGTAATTGAGTGAGGGAGATGAATATTATCAAACCCACTATCATTTTACTATCGACACATTTTGTCCCATCTTACCTTACTCCACTATGAATTTATAATTATAAAAATTGTTACCACTTTCATGAATGTTGCATATTCTGTCCCACCTCATCTCGTTTTAATTTAAATTTTTTAGTTAAATATGTTGGTGTGACATTTAAAAAAAAAGACTCATTTGGTAGCAATTCATTTGGAAAAATAATATTGTAATGAACCTGGATTTAACAAAAAATGACATTGTAATGAACCGGAAAAAGATTCATTTGGTGGCAATGTAACTAAAAATGACGTTGTAATGAACTTAAATTTAACAAAATAATTTTAACGGTGTTATTAGTTGAACATAAATTTTGAAATCTGAAAAGTAGAGAGACTGAATTCCTATAAATAAAAGTATATAGATAAAATTCTATATTCATGAAGAGTATATGGACTTATGACATATTTTAACCTTAAAAAAACTCAAAAAAGAAGAACTATAAGATGTTTATGTGGTTTGGAGATGGACCTGAGTGGAAGAGGTTGTAGTTGGAGTTGAGGCTCTGTGTGGATCGTTAGGAGCTTAGGAAGAAAATGATGAGTCGGGTAAGCTTAGTAGTAGGGACTATTAGTCTTAACTACACTTGTTTATCGGTTGAGTCATTCATCCAAGGCCGAAGACTCACTCCAAAATTTAAGAGGGTTTGGACAAAAATATTAAGCTCAAAAAATAGGCTTGGACCAAAAAATTAGGTCCGTTTAAAATATGGGTCAAGCTTGAACTTGAACATTTAAGGTCTGATCCGACTAGACCCGACCCGTTTTAAGTTTATAATATTTTATATTATGTTATTTTTATATATTATATAATTTAGAACACATTAAAAAAATAAACTTATATTAAATATAAAATATTACTATAATTTAAACCTTAAAATAATATTAAGAAGACTATATAAAAAATTTCAATAAATAAAAAATATATAAAATTATTAAATATTAAAATAATATAATATAAATATGTTTTTAAAAAATTTTAAAAATAATATGGGTAGACCTAAAATTAGCTTCGACTAGTCTTTTGCAAATATATATGGGTTTGAAAAAAATTTTAGACCCAAATTTCGAGTTGGATCAAGTTTGGACAAATATAAAATATGTTAATATCATGCTTAGGCCGAGTCCAAACCGACCCATGAACACTTCTAGTCCTAACCTATCACGAGGGATGAAGTTAGAAATTTTTTTGGGTTTAGAGAACCTAAACTAAGTTATAAACGTCAAAATGCAATTTTACTGATATAATTTTTAGAGGGACTACAATGAAATTTCGCCATTTTCCCACTACCCTCGTTCCAACCTGCCATAAATTATGCAAAATTATTCATTATCTTGATTAGGAAAAAAAGGGTATTTTTTCCCTTAATTTCTAAAAAGCTACTAAATCTTGTTACTCTTTGTTAGTAAAGGTCAAAATTCCGAAGCCGCCAAAGTCGTTGGACACGTGTCAATAAAATATTCATTTCAGGGATCACATTGTACTTACACACGTGACACGAGTAAACCCTAATCTTATTTCAGAAACAAAAAGGGGAAAAAAATAGAAACCCTAACAAAATTTTCCGCCAGAAAATCACATCGTCCCATTGAATCGCCGTGAAATCTCCTGTAGCATAGCATCGCCATAGTAGAAAAAAATAATTGGATTTAATTTTCTTTTTTTTTTTCGGTCTTTTTAAGAAAAATAGCAGTGCTTCGACTTCCGATCTCCGATTCAATCACCCACAAAATTATATCATAAGGTAATTGTTCTTCTTTTCCCCCTCTTTGTCTGTGCGCATCTGGTAATTTCGTTTTTTATATGTTAATCTGCGTTTTAATTTCGTTCGTGTTTCGATTGTTTCAAATCTGCTTTTTAATTTTGCTTAATTGCCTTTCTGTCTGTATGCTATTCCTATTAATAATCTTTAGAAATCAGATGGGTGAAATTATGTCTTTTTTTTCGCTTTGTTAGTTGATAAAGGAGCACTTATTTATTGAAATAGTTTTAATTTTATGATGATGGTCATTTATTGGAACTATGTAGTGTTGATTTGTTATTCACGTTATCCTCGATTGGGAATTAGCTAAATTTACCCAATTATGGCAGAATATTGATTATAATTGTTTCAATATTTCTTCTATGGAAGACTGATGCTTGAAATCTCTTTTTCGTTGATTTTATCAGCTGATATTGATGGAAATGACTTTTGCAGCTTCTTGAATTTGAAGGCTTTTTCCCCTTTGTGTTCCTTTAAATGGGTGCTCCTAAGCAGAAATGGACACCTGAAGAAGAGGCAGCGCTAAAAGCTGGAGTCATCAAACATGGTGCTGGAAAATGGCGAACGATACTGAAAGACCCTGAATTTAGTGGTGTCTTGTATCTGCGTTCCAATGTAGATCTTAAGGTATGTTCCTTTGGCTTCTCATGTTGAATGGTTCAGTCCTTGTCTTGATGAAAAGTACCTATAGAGTTTTGTACTTGTTAATTCATGTTTTCTTTGTACCTTTGGGTAGGATAAATGGAGAAATATGAGTGTGATGGCCAATGGATGGGGTTCTCGAGACAAAGCTAGGCTAGCTGTGAAAAGGACATCTAGCTTTCCTAAACAGGAGGAGAGTGCTGTGGATCTCGCTGTAGCTCCAAGTGACGAGGAAATCGTGGATGTTAAGCCCGTCCCAGTTTCCAGTGCTATATTACAGATTCCATCTTCTACAAAGAGATCCATTGTCAGGTTAGACATTGTTCTTACTTTTTTTTTTATTGTTTTCATCTTGTATAATTTCACTCCTGACGTTAATTCTTTTCACTGTTGTAGGTTAGATAACCTCATTATGGAAGCAATTACAACCTTGAAGGAGCCTGGTGGTTCAAACAAGACAAATATTGCTGCATATATAGAGGTAGTGTTTATATGCCAGTATTCATGTTTATAATTCAATTCTTTTTCCTATTTAAAGAAAATCTCGCATTAGAGGTCTGTAATAAACAGAGAACTTTGAAATGGTACATGATTGGTCAATATACACCTTTTTAATTTCTTCTTTAACTGAGATCACTATCTAAATCACAAAGAACAGAAGAAAATAGCTGCAAGGAAAGCCGTGTGAAATAAATGTTTCTTTGTACAGTTTGAATTTGAAGGCATAAGAGAGTGACTACTTAAGTCATGTCAGTCTGCTCTATGCTTTTCTTTGTTCAGGGTGTTGCTGCCTTTATTTATTTTCAAACATAGATCCCTGACTATTCTGCGTAAGAAATTTGATGGAACTTAACCTCCTAAAATAATAATTTTATCAATTTAATCTGCTTTCTTGAACTTAAAATGATATGATGTTCCATCTCATTTTTTGGTGATGACAGCACCCACTATGTTTAGCTCATATGTTATCTATTAGTTGTTTTCCTGTTGGCTTTAACATTTGTCTGTTTCTGTTGATATGCGTTCACTTAATAGGGTTTTTTAGTATAATTGACCTATTTTCTTCATCAATGTAATCTGCTTTAGATGTGATGCTCCGTCTCAAAATTTGGTGATGGCAGCAGCCACCATGTTTTGCTCATGTGTTTCCCATCAGTCTGTTGTCTATAGGATTCTGATGTCCCTGTAAACATGTGTTAACTAAGAGTTTGTTGGCATAATTGACCGATTTCTTTTCTTATTTTGTAGGAGCAATACTGGGCACCTCCTGACTTTAAGAGGCTCTTGTCAGCGAAGTTAAAGTATTTAACAGTTTGTGGTAGACTGATAAAGGTAATTAACATACCACATGGAAACATATTTGATGCTACTTTATTCTGAGTCATGAAGTTTCTTGTCTGAGAAATTAATAGATATGTCTTGTTTCATGAATATATTATTTGCTTGCATTTTGATGCCGGTGGATATATTCTCTGTTATAATTTTTGGAAACAGATAAGGATTTTGGAGTTGTAAGTTATATATACATGATTATTGGGTTGTATTTGATCTTAAGTTCAACGATTGCTATGCATTTTTGAGTAATGTGAACTAAGAAGGTGTTATAGTGAAAAAGCTGATTGCATGCACCCTTTGTGTAAAACACAAATGTTTGCAGTTTTTTTTTTTTTTGTAAAATTTTGATCTAAGAACCGCTGTACATCTGTGTGTTTTTGGCATCATTAAGAATTCCTGGAACTAGTTAAATTGATAAATTTTGGGAGGAATTCCTCTCTATGCTTCTTGATAGTCCTAACACCACCTTACCAAGTTTGTGGTAGTGTTTTTGTAAAAATCATCCTTGCTTTTATTTGCAGGTGAAACGCAGGTATAGGATTGCACCTGCTCTGTCATTTTCAGACAGGAGGAGGAATCATCCCATGCTATTTTCAGAGGGAAGGCAGAGGGTTTCTCCTCGATTTGATAGGGATGATTTGAAAATCATCACAAAATCTCAGATTGATTTAGAGTTAGCTAGGATGAGGAAGATGACACCACAAGAGGCTGCTGTAGCTGCTGCTCGAGCAGTTGCAGAAGCAGAAGCTGCAATAGCAGAAGCTGAAGAAGCAGCAAGAGAGGCAGAGGTTGCTGAAGCTGATGCAGAGGCAGCACAAGCTTTTGCAGAAGCAGCAATGAAAACTCTAAAAGGAAGAAACAATCAGAAAGTGGTAAATTGCCATGTATTGTCATTATTTATTTTGCACACATGAACGTATGCACAGAGAAATACACCATGCAAGCTTATTTCTCTTGCATTCTACACCTGACTTTACACAATATTTATGGGATTCCTCATTCAATATTGTTTGTGTACACAGATGGTTCGGGCTTGATTTGACAAAACGAGCAAAGAGGTGTTGACGATTTTTGCAGCACACACCCAGTCATCATCCCTTTTGCATCAGGCACCTGGTAATTGTCCCTATTTGTAGCAGGCACCCAGTGATCATCCTTATTATTTGTAGCCGATCAGGGGAGAACAAAAAAAAGGGTTAGGGCCTTTTTGGTTTGCATATGTATAGGATTCTTCCTTTTGCCGGGAAAAGTAGATTCCATTAACAACCTTGCTGATGTGGGTTTCAAATGCAGGGATTCTTGCTTTGTTTTTTGTTTTTCTGAGAATATTATGGGATTGCAGTTGATATTTATTCATTTTGAATAGCTCTGCACTCAGGATGCTGGAAAACATAGAAACTAGAAATGTAAATAGGGGGGATAGGAACTGTTTGTTTTGCATCTGAGATCTATCTGTTGTGTAGTTTTCTTCGTGTTCTTAAGCATTTTCATGCCATTCTCAATGGAAATGAATTCATTTTGCTGTAGTTTTTTGTGCCAATATCTTATATAGTTTTGTTTGCATCTTTGTGCTTAGTTTTTGTGCCAATTGAAAGAAAATCGAGCATGTTTTCGTTAAAATTCCTATATTTCAATCTTTGGTTTCCAGTTTTATTTTGTAGTTATTATGTTTTTGGTGTTTTTTGATGTTGGTCGATGATGTAGCAAATTAGAATATAGTAATGTAATATGTGTAGTTCTATTTTACTTTTTAAAGTCAAAATTTGGAGCCTAAGTGTTTCCTTCTTTTAATGCCTTCATTTATCAATTTGCAGAAGTGTTCCCTTTAACACTGAATAATTAAAAATTTTAATTAGATATCTTGCTCAATTAACTTAACCAATTAAATTAGTTAGAACGATAATTAAAACAGTTACAAAATAGTTGATTGGATTCATGCCAATATAACTAGTCCAGAATACTTTCCTTTGAATGATGATGATAAGCTGGTGGTCATTCACGTTGGCATTTAAAGCTCATTATAATTACCACATTAGATTGTTATTTGAGAGGTAACAGAGAATAACATAAATGATTAAAACGTAACATTTCAAACATAAACGTTTAAAATGTAATCTGAGACAAATAAAAGTGATTACTTTAATAGTTTACTCTACAAATAGAGATTGTTCAAAGATAGAACTCGAAATTAAAAATTTATACACAAATCTTTTATCACTTCATCAGTACCAAATCCATTAGAAGGCCTCAAAATGTACCAAAATAAAAATACAATTCAAAGTGAAGTCAAAGCCAAAATCATCTTAATACTTCCACAATCAAATGCTGGAAAACAAACCATGGGTAAACAGGAGTCTTATTTTCAAACCTAACACTCCACTTGCAAAAATATATTAACCCAAATCCCAATGAACAACCACATCTTGCAAGAGGAGATTGTGAAATAAATGATCTGACTCGGGCAGCAACTCATAAACTATGACTCTGCAGCAATTTCCATGGATGTAAGCTTCTCAGTGATGGGTTCTTCTTGTCGGTCACCTTCAAGTTGACTATAGTTTCCTTTTTCCTTAAAGAGTTGAACATGGTGATGTTTACAATAAAGTTTGCCTTCATGTGCAATGTAATTTGATGGGCTAATAGTGCAACCTCCATGGCTGCATTTGAAGCAGCTTCTGTGGTATGATGTCCCATCAACAGTAACCTTTTTGAAGAAGAACAAAATTTCGTAATGAAATTTTCATTTTTGATTGCTTAATTGCATATATATTGTAATAAATATAATAAAAATTTCTGGGTTTGTATTTACCTTTTCAATTGGATAGACAGTCTTATTGCATCCCACACATTTTTCTTTGGTTCCACCGAATAAATTCACCACTTTCTGTGCATTCTATTGCCATACAATTAAACAATCAATGGCTAGACATTAGTATATGTGCTAGTTTGGTGGCAGAATATCATAAAAGTTTTACAAAGAATTACCTCATTTTCTATGTGCTTTTCAGGTTTGGCAATCTTTGGTGTTCCTAAAAGAATTATATATTAAAAAGAAAAGAAATTAGAGCAAAGGGTTTAATGTATCATCTCACATATATTAATAAGAAAATTACTATTTGTTGAGTCGAGTAATAAGGAGTTGAATGTCTTTTTAAGTAAGGTTTTAAGTTTAAATCTTGTGAATGAAAAGAAAATGCTAAGAGAACTTTGTCTCCGTTTAAAGATTCAACTCAACTTCAGATTTAATTGAAACCCAATGTAATTACTGGACGCCAAGGACGAAAGTAGTTGGCCTTTCTAGAAATTTTAATAAAAATAAATAATGTTTAGAGTGATAAAGAACTCAATGTCTCTTAAGTAAGGATTCAAAATTCAAATATTGTGAACGGAGAGAACAGTGTTGGAAGAACTCTGTCCTTGTTTAAAGGTTCAACTCAGTTCAACTTCAAATTTAATTGAAATCCAATGTCATTTTGGATCTGGACACCAAAGGCAAAAATAGTTGACCTTCCCAGAAATTTTAATAAAAACAAAATACGTCTCTTGAGTTAAGTGATAAGAAATTCAATGTCTCTTAAGTAAGGTTTCAGATTCGAGTATTGTGAATAGAGAAACAGTGTTGGGAGAACTTTGTCCTCGTTTAAAGATCCAACTCAGATCCACTTCAAATTTAGTTGAAACCCAATTAGACCTCTCATATTTCAATTTTTTTAGAAAAACCTAAAATATAATGTGAAGATCCATCACTGACCGTGATCGGAGGTCTAAAGCCAAAAAGAAAACCTAATCAAACAATGGTTTACAATACAATTTTACCTTCAAAACTCTTGTCTAGACTGCCAGTTCTTTTGAAGAGTTGATCATAGTGAGGCCTGCAATAAAGCACCCCTTCAAAAGAATTGTAATTGCTAAGCTGCAAAAGAAAAAATTTAAAAATAATAAAATAAAAAATGGATTCCAAGTTATCTTTCTAATATACCCAAAAATGCAAATTCCAAAAAAAAAA
Organism: Gossypioides kirkii; assembly: GCA_005610355.1. Classification (NCBI taxonomy): domain Eukaryota; kingdom Viridiplantae; phylum Streptophyta; class Magnoliopsida; order Malvales; family Malvaceae; genus Gossypioides; species Gossypioides kirkii. The sequence goes on from CP032246.1 coordinate 39,507,222, forward strand.
ATGCATATAATTGAAAGAAAAACCCCACAAATGATCATAATATTGGGATAATTACCTTGAGAGTACCCTTACAATGGTGGCATCTGAAACAAGCTTTGTGAAAGACCCTATTATCAGCAGTGAGCTTATCAACCAAGTAAACAGTTTTGTCACAGGCCATGCATTTTTGTTGAGTCCCTGCAAATGTTGCCATTTTTATGTTATTTTTCAACTCACTAACCTTTCAATATTATTCAACTCAGTCCTTCCTTCTTCTTCTTTTGGCTTAGTTTCTTTCTTTTAGTTTTTTATTCTCTCTTCCCTTCTACAACTCCATTATTATTAATATAGGGGATGCAGTGAATTGTGGGCAACAAATTAAAAAAAAAAAAAAGAAGTAGATTTATGGACAGATTTGATAAAAAAGAAAAAGTGGTGCCCCCACTTTTGCTATCATTTTTCTCCTCCTTTTAAGCAATTCCTGCAACACTTTCTTTACATTTCAGTCTGTAATTTTTTTTTTTTTTTTACTTTTACTTTTCATTTTAAATTGACCTCATCCTTCCCTTTTTCATAATTGTGATTAAGGACACAAAAAAAATTTGTAAAATGTAAGGGTAAGAAGATGAAATTTTCCATAATTGACAATCAATTCTTAGTAACTAAAATAGTTCACAACTACTCATCTCTTTTTATGAATTATAAGAGGAGAGCAAAATCTTAACAACAATACGACTAACACAACTTGAACCCAAATTATATTTGAAGGGTGAATATTTTGACCATTAAGTTAATACACGAAATTCCACAACTACTCATCTTTAGTGTAATGTATGTTAGACAAATGTCAAAGGTAACATGGGATTGAATATAACCTAAGATTCAGTCTAATTGAATCATATAGCCATGTTAAGTTATTGTTTCTAAATTATATTGTTAAAGTCTATTTGGTTATGTCCATGGGTTCTTGCAAAAAGAGGTTAAAATATACCCTCTTTGAAATTTTGGAATTTAATCCTTTTAGTCTTTTTACTTTGAAAAAAAAAGTTAATATTATTTTTTTTTAAATTTATTGGTGTGATGTTTTAAAATAAAAATATATATACTCACTCTGTAACAATAAAATTAAAAAATGACATTACAATGAATTTGAATTTAACAAAATGATTTTAATAATGTTAATGCATTACACTCATGTCCTCTTGGTAGGTGGACTAATGACCCATTCAACAAAGCACTCCCGTTTTGTAAAAGCTCGCTTCTAGCTCAAATTCTTTATAAAGTCGAAAGACAAAATCCGAAATTGATCTGAAAATAATATCAATCTGTTGAAAAATCCGTCAACTTTGAACGAATGATGCTTTAAATTTTTTTTCAAAAGGATCTATAATCATCAAGAGATGCCAAATTAGACTTCAACAGAGTGAAAATTTATTAGTGAAGATCATGCATGGTAATGTAGAATTTTTAGGTAAATCAACTGCTTTTTTTTTCTTTTATAAAACACTTTTCCTTTGTGAGGGGCCTTAAAGAAATTGCAATAGAAGAATTTAATCATGAAAAGCCAGCTGGAAACAATGTTCTATCCTTTTACTTTATTTTTTTTCTTTATTTAATTACTGCTTTTAATTAATTGTTTTATTTTAATTACTATGATTAATGGCAGCATGATATCAGTAAGTGATGTGGTTGATACATATAAATAATCTTTTCTTTTTGATTTGGTATAGGATACTCATCATACAACTTAAAGGCTTCAGCTTTTACAGATTGGTGACAAATCACTTCCTGTCACACTACCTGAAATAATAATAATTGTAATAATATTGAGAATTTGAAACTCGAATGATAATACGCGCTTTAACGTATTTAAATTCACGTCTGCTTATATTAACAATAATGACCATGACAATTAAGTTAAACTCAATCGACCAAATAAAATATATTTACCTTGGTTCAAATTTAGAATAAAAATCGTTAACATATCTATTATATTTGATCTAATGGAAAATATGCAAACATAAATAGAGTAATATTATTTGAACAGGATCAAATCAATTGCATATGAATCAATTGTGATGTCGGTTTATTAAAGGATTAGATTAATTAATCCATATATTTATACGAATCAATTAAATCCAACTTAAAAATCAGTTGAACTAATGATTTAATCAGATTTTTATTTATATTATTTAATTTAATCAAACAAATCAATAAAAAATCATTGATTCAACTATGAATTAAGTTCTAAAAACGTTTATAAATTGCCTTTAAAACAACAATAAATAAATTTTGAAAGCAAATGAACAATGCAGCGGGCATTTGGTCTAGTGGTATGATTCTCGCTTCGGGTGCGAGAGGTTCCGAGTTCGATTCTCGGAATGCCCCAATCCATCCGCCTTTTGGCTTAATTCCTTTTTCGTTTCTGTCATACAGTTTGTATTATGGACCTCAACATGATCTGCTTTTCAAGCATTGTAATAATAAAGCTATTTTTGGAAGTTGGGCAAAGCTTTATATCCACCCACAGACCTCTAATCGTGGTAATATCAGGGGAGACACTAGATCTGCCATCACCTGTTAAAGAAAATTCACATGGAATAACAGCAGCACACCATGTCCAAATACTTCCTGAAAAATGGTTTAAAGATTAGTCCAGCATTTAAGTTATAAAGTAAGAAAAAATATGAATTAATTCTTGAAATCCATAATCCATCAATCTTGTATTTAGTTTACCCTAAATCTGAAACGAAAAGCTAAAAGAGAAGCTCACTTGTTATTAGACTATGATAATTAGTAAAAAGACAATGCGCCAGAAGTGGGCATTTGGTCTAGTGGTATGATTCTCGCTTAGGGTGCGAGAGGTCCCGAGTTCAATTCTCGGAATGCCCCCCCATCTACTACCTTTTTCCGAAGTAAAAATAACATAGTAACTTCAGATCCACTTGTGTTCCTAACGGTAAATAAATGGTGCATTTTTGTATCTTCAAAAGTTAATTACCCATATCCTTAGTTGAATAAAACAGAGCGGTGAAGACTGCTAAGGTGTAAAAACCTGGTCAAGGATAGGGATATGTTTCAGCATCCAAATGGCTCTTTAGCCAGCTGAAGTAGATAAAGCACCCACCTTATTTGCATAAACTCCACAGACAAGAGGTTATTAGGACATTCCCATTTAATGACCAGTTTTTAAGCCTCACTGTCGACATTCATCATTATCTGCGAGCAAAAGATGTACCCCAACTTGTGGAGTGGAGTATACCTGCAATCCCAACTGGTGTTCCCATGGCTAACAGGCCCGGCCTTGGGATCATCTGGAAGTGCGACCGCCCAGAGCCTAAGGTTGAAAGGGGTTCAAGGGTGAAAGAATTTATAAATATTCTTTCTAATTTTAAAGGGGTTTAAAAAAAATTTAGTTTTTAAGGGTTCTAAATTTTTTTTACGAACTTTTAAGAAATTTAAAATTTCATTTTATTGTTTTGATTAGGACTCAAAAATTTCAAGAACGAGCATGATGAGTCGATGCGTATTGAGAATCCTGAATCTCAACAATCATCGTCCATGGCAGTCCCTTATAGCACCCTGCAGCAGCTCGAGCATCCTTCCCTTCTCACTGCCCCGTCCGTATTCACCTTTCACCGTTTTCTTTAAGATAGTATCTAAAAACTGCAAACATCTAGTTCACAAGTCATCATTTACTCGTCAAAATTGATCAGGAACTTGACCATAAGAACTAAGAATTAGTAACCAATCACAACAAACAACAGGAATCGGGCATTTGGTCTAGTGGTATGATTCTCGCTTTGGGTGCGAGAGGTCCCGAGTTCGATTCTCGGAATGCCCCCGTTATTTTTTTCCCCAATTTTTAGAATCTGTAATAATTGATGATCCCAACCTCAAGTCAACTTCAATTACGGGTATAATGACATTCACAGTTTAGTTTGTTTCCCGAGAAAACTCCTCACAAATGACTACCAACATTTTAATCTAATTTCATACAGGTAATCTTATCATCATCGGTGAAAAAAATCAATCAAAACGGAGTTCCAAGAAAATTGTTTCTAACATAATATATCTATAAATTATAAAAGGTTAGCTTAACCCTAGGCTCCAACAGGTTTAAAAAAAAAGATCAGAGAATTTCAATAGAACTCTAAAAAATAAATCGTCGAACTTATACTTACGGTTGAGCAAAAGTCATCTCCACAACAGCAACATATATGCGATTACTGGTTAGTTTTTGAGGATTTACAGGTTTTCCGATAGGGTAAATTTCCGGTGTCTTTCCTGTGGCTGGCTTTTTGCCGGCACCGGTGGGACAGAGAAAGGGTTATGCGAAATGTGAAGGGTGGCTGAAAAGTTTGGTTTTGGTGTCAAAGGTCAAATATTCCATTTGGCAGTTAAATTCATATTTTTTTTAAAATAAGGGTAAATTACATCAATATTCACTCAATTTTGATACGGAGAAATAAACAGTCATATGGTTTACATTTCAGTCACTCAATTTTGAAAATGTGACAAAACAGTCATTTTTCACGTTTTTTGTCACAAACATCACAGAATAGTGACATGACAGTTAACGACGTCGGTGGAATGTGGAAAACGTCTAACTGATTAGTTACATTTAACAAAATAGTCACTCAACTTAGAAAATCTGACAAAACACACTAACGTTATCGAAAAGTGACAAAACAGTCACTGAAATCAACTGAAATTTGTTGATCATATAGATATACCATTGATTTTTATTGAGGTTACTTGAAAGTTGAAAGAGATATTGAAAGTGTTTAGAGATATTGAAAGTGTTTGAAGTTTCTTGCATCTATTACTAGTTTTTCTCTTTTTTTTTTTTTTTGAATTAATGTGAATTGGATATTTATTTTTAATATTAATTATTAATAAAGACAGGTAATGTGGTTAGTTCCATAGAACCTGTACAGGTGTGAAACTTTAAGACATTTGGGCTTCTTTCTTGTCGCACATCTGAGGAGATATCCGATTTAGAAGGAGAGTTTTCATCAATAAGAAATCTACTTTCAACACAAGCAATATTAATTCATGGTTTGGCTGAGGGGATTCATATAGATTCATTATCTCCCAAAGTTTCTGAAGGTCCTAATGCTAATGGTTTGTTAAATATTGAAGATAGAGAACCTTCAAATCTCGAGAAATGGTCAGCAAAATTCCCTGATCACCTGGATGTTTTGTTAGCTGAGAAGAGAATAGATGAAGCTCTAGCAGCCCTTGATGAAGGAGAGCAGGCAATTGCTAAAGCAAAGAAAACAAATTTATTGAGTCCTGCAGCACTTACATATTTACAGACTGCTATTGTAGAGCAGAAGCAAAAGTTGTCTGACCAGCTTGCTGAAGCTGCTTGTCAATCTTCTACACATGGTGCTGAACAACGTGCAGTAATATTAGCTCTTATAAAGCCCGGTGATGGACCGCGTGCTCATAGTTTGCTCCTTAATGCTCATTTTCAAAGATATCAATATAACATGCTTAGCCTTAGCCGGTCAAGCACCTCATACGGAGGAGCATATACTGCTGCCCTCTCACAGTTGGTGTTCTCTGCTATTGCTCAGGCTGCTAGTGCTTCCTTGAGAATCTTTGGTAAGGAACCAACTTATACTTCGAAGCTTGTAATCTGGGCTACGAAGCAAACAGAGGCATTTGCCCTTCTTGTTAAAAGACATGCATTGGCTTCTTCAACAGTTGTTGGTGGTCTAAAGGCTGTTGCAGAATGTGTTGAGATAGCTTTAAGTCATTGCTCATTGCTGAAAGCTCGTGGCTTGGCACTTCTACAAAGTCGTCCACCGCCCTTCCTCTCGCCTTGCATCAGTGACTATTTTGTCACTTTTCGATAATGTTAGTGATTATTTTATCACATTTTCTAAGTTGAGTGACTGTTTTGTTAAACGTAACCGACCTGCTGGACGTTTTCCACATTTCACCGACGCTGTCAATTGCCATGTCATGTTCCGTGACGTCTATGACGGAAAACATGAAAAAAGTCTATTTTGTCACATTTTCAAAATTAAGTGACTAAAATGTAAATCAAGTGATTGTTTGTTTCACCTTATCAAAATTAAGTGACTGCTGATATAATTTACCCTAAAAATAAATGTCACAAGTTTTATACTTTTATTAAATTTGACTTTTTTACTGATTAAATTTTAACTTAATTAACTTGAATATTATTACCAATACAAGATGCGGTGCATTAAAATGTATTGATGCGCATTATCTTATTATTTTAAATTATGAAAAAAATACGAGTAATTTTATGTATTGTGTCAAAAAACAACCATAACCAAAACTTTAATGAAAATATTAAAAAATTCATTTACAAAGTAATTTTTCATTGAATAATTGATAATGAAATTTTAACTTTTTAAAAAGTTGAGTTAAAAACTAATTAAAAAAATTCAAATTAATAAAAGATATAAACTATAAAAACTATATTTGGCATTATACCATATAATAATATGTATTATTTAAAAAGAAACTTAAAATCATATTCCTACAAGGGAAATATGCATGGCTGCCTAAAAATGAAACTAAAAATGCATCGAAATCGTTCATTTGGTCAAACCACTAATATCTGTACACAAAAACGATCAAACAAATTTATATCCCCACTCACTCACTCACGCACCAAACAAATATATATAATACTTATGATTCGAACTAAGTTGGAAAATCAAGACAATGGTGTCATTCAGACATTGAGAAACCCTGTTAAGCAGACAGCAAAGTCATGTATCGGACCACCACGGATGAAAGATGCAACTATAACCGATGACTGAAAAGGAGAAAACAAGTACAGGAACTTCTTGATGCTTCAATTCTTTGATTTTGAATGCTTCACCAGCCAATCGATCACTGTATCAATGTTGGTAGAGTTCTTGCATGAGATCATATAGCAACAAACCTCTCTATCTGTAATGGATTTCAGCCCCCTGCATTCACGAAAATTTACATTGTAAAGCAATAATTAATAACATAAATGGGGTCACATTAACAGTTTCGGCTGGCAATAATTTTGACAACTGGTTGTCAGGCTACGGCAATACTTTTAACTCTACACTTACATTTGCTCTGTCAAATTCTCCTTGGACAAGGCTTCTGATTTGTCAATCTTGTTTCCAAGAACCAGTAGGGGAATACCACTTAATGAGGGTTTACTTAACAGGTCATGGAGTTCTCTTCTTGAGACAGATAAGTTATCGTTATCAGCAGCGTCCACGACATATCTGTAAATTGCAGAAAATCCTGGTTAGAATTAGTTGAACATCATTATAAAGACAACATACTGATGAAAATTTTAGGCGCACAAGGTAATAAGACAGACATCATATGTCAATGTATACTTCCCACATGAGTAATTTGCAAGTCACACAAAGCAAAATGCTACCTTAAATCTGTAGGAAATTAAGACAAACAGTAGCTGAAAGGAAATTATAAGAACGGGTGGTGTCGAGTGATGAGGTTGCCAATTGTAAAGTTTGTTTAATGTAAAGATCCAAACCATATCCCACAATTCTGTGTTATATAGATCCTCCCCTACTTCTTATTGCCCTCAATTGTACATTCAGAAATATTTGTAAATTTGCACCAGCACTACAGCAGTACATGCATGACTACAATTTTTGGACATTGCCTTTCCTGCCTAACAATTGATCATAAATGCAGATAAGGGAAGTCGAGATATAAGAACAGACTTAGTTGAACACTAGCAATAAGATGGACAAAGGACATTGTTTATGTAGAGACTATTTTTAAGAAACAAAGTTAATGCAAGACCAATAATAAGATGGACAAAGAACATTGTTTACAGAGAGGCTTCTTTTTAAGAAAATAAAATTAGTTCAAATCCAGCAATAAGACGGTGGTGGAAATTGGGATGTGAAAATATATCAACCAACAAAGGGAACTTTTTCTTGTAATTTCCAATAGAATGCCATCCATGGAAGACAAATATCTTTAGTAAGAAAACAATGAAATGGCTTTTGTTTCTAGGAATCTAGAGTCTAATATCTTTTGATATCTAGTACGCATAGCGTATTCTCAAACCAATAATAATTCTTATGCAGAAGAATTTTCTGTGAATAAAGGCACATATATCATAAAAACAGTAAGCTGTGTAAGAGGTTCCAAGGTCATCCAATAAAGATATATATGGTAGCTAAGAACGTACGAATGACTTACACAATAGCTGAAACAGCACGGCAGTATCTCTCCCACATACTTCGAAACCTTGGTTGACCCCAAGATCCCATAACTTTATAGTGACATTTCCTTTTGTTACCTTCCTCATATTAAATCCTACCTGCAAACAGATGAGATGTCATGAAAATAAATAAAAAATAAAAAAACCCACCAAAACAATAACTTATTGAGTGCAAATGACAACTTCTCAAGAATGAATGTTGGTCTTTCCCATATGACTTACCGTTGGTATCATATCTTCACTGTATCCACCGGTCTTGAAATAAGATGCAGACAAAGAAGTCCAGTTGTCAGAACAAGCTAACAGAATAGGATACTAACAAACAAAACACAGTTATGACTGATCTAAATATTCACTTACTGCAATGACATTAACTAGGGATGTTTTTCCAGCATTCTGGAGGCCTATTAACGATAGCTCCATTTCTTGCTTGAAGAAGAGACTACAAGAAAAGAGAAGGAAAATAAGAAAAGCCAATGGGAAATTTAATCCAAATATAATGGATTAGTATATAGAAGGGAAGGTCAATCAGAAACATGCATCAAGAGCTCTCATAAACTTGTAAGGTGTTCCCTGGATATACATAAAAACATGCAAAAAAGTAAAATGGTCAGGGGAAACAAGATAAATTTTGGGCTGCCACAGCCAATCACACCCCACCTCTCCCAAAAAGATAAATAATAACTAAACAACCCTCTTGCCAGACCTACCAGCAACAACTAAAGCCGTCCCTTTGTCACCGTAGGTCACAATTCCTAGTTCATGACAGACACTAATCTTTGACAGTTTTCTTATTTGGACTAGAGAAGAAAAAACAACAGAGGAGAATGAAATGATGCTGTAGTAGTCTATTATCCCGTTGACTAATTCTCCTAATTGATTATTGTTCATATCAACACTATCATCATTAATACCATAACATAACCCCTATGGTCACCAACTAGACAATCTCAATATGACAAGCCATCCTTATTTCAAGTACTTCAGCAAGATAACCCTATTAATCTCACTCCCTTGTCGCCACCAGCTGAAATATCACTTTCCCAACTGCAATACCCAAAAATCTGGAACTCACACTACAATGGACACAATTTGCTTAGATTATGCCAAAAAATAAATAAAAAAAGATCTTTTCCTAGCTATCTTTCAAAAGCAACCAAACCAAGCACTTCAACATAATTGTTAACAAAACCTTATAGCTAGCTAGCTAGGCAACTATGTCTATAATCAATCAAAACTAGCCATCAGCCAATTAATATCTAAAAAATAGCTTAAATTTTCAAATCTAGTCTCCAATCACAGCCATAGAAAAGCATGTTTAACTTATGCGTATTAATACAGTAATTAACAAAGTTTCTTAAAAGGCAATTATCACATTGCATATAAAAAGAATGCATTGTTTTATCATTCAAAAATAGCTTTGCATTAAAGGGAAGGAAATCCAATAAGCAACAAAAACAATAAATTCCACTTTAAAATCCAATAAACAAAAACAACCAACAAGACATATATTCCACACTTTTACATGCTTAATCCAATCAATTAAAATATTAAGTGTGAAATTCAATAATAATATATTGATCGTTGAGCGAATGGCTTTTTTTCCATGATTCGAGAAAGTAAAAAGGAGAAAAACGGAAGAAACGAATAAAGTGAAAAAATCAATATAAAGAATCTATATTTTCTCAGTAACCAAACAAGGAAGAGAAATTTACCTTCGAAGCCAATTGAGAAAAGCTTCCCATAATCCCATCTTCTTTTTCGAATGAGAAAAAATTCAAGAAAATTAGGGTTTCAACTTTGAGCTGCTAAGATCCGTCGAAGAGAATATTAAATAAAAATTATATAGCCTTTTTATTCGCTTTTTTCACAATGATTGAATTCCCTCGCTATTTAAAATCAGGAAAATATATAATGATAAATATATATATATAAATAAATAAACCATGATAAATAAAAAATAAAAAAGAATGTTCCCTCGCTGATTTTCACGCGCAAAAAAGGGAGAGTGTAGTATTTAAACCAATCGTGAAGGTTTCTGTTGTATATTTGGCTATATCTCTGTGGTGCGTGATTTTCACGCCTAATATGGAGATTGAATTATGAGTTACAAGATAAAACAAAAGTACTTTTTGGGTAGGAGCAAACGACGTCGTACTTTAAGTGATTTCTCCGAATTAAAACAGTACTCTTTTGGTTTCAATCTCCAGGTTCAATCGGATAACTATTAAATATATTTTCCATTTTTTTTAAAGATACGTATCAAGCCACGTCACTTCACGATAAACTTAATTATGAATATTTAAGTAAATTTTTTTGGTAAAATATTAAATAAATAATAACAAGATATCTATCAGAAAATAATAATGATATGAATATATAATTTCGATCCAATCTCAACTGTTTCTTTATTTTATTTTATTTATTACTGGTAAAATAATATTCAATAAGCCTTTATTTAGTTAGATTCATGATCGGATTAACTTCCAAATCCACTTTTTATCGGAATACGAATTCAAGTAATAATAATAATAATAATAATTTTGAAATTAATATTCTTTGCTGCTAAATTTAATTATTTTCTGCATTGGTTTTTAAGGTTAAATTATATATTAAAGTTCATCGTAGGTTGGATTAGATTGGGTCTCAATAAAATTTTATATTCACTTTTTAAGTTTTAGTTTAAAATTTTATTCAAGTTTAAAAAGTCAAATTCGAACTTGATGTGATCTGTGTTAAATATAATTTATCAAATATACTTAAAAATATTAAAATATATTGAAAATATATTGAATTTTTTTACACTAAAATAGTAGTAAAATTAACAATAAAATATAAATTTTACATCCAAATAATATTAAAAACGATACTGAAACAATATTAAAAAAGGCCACAAAACAATAATAAAAGCATACAAAAAACAAAACTCAAACAACAAAAACAGTAGAAAAAACAACACCAAAACACGAGGAACAACAATATAATTTTTTAGTAAAAAATAGTTAATTTATTTGACCTGACTCGAATCGAAAAAACTCTTACTCGAGGCCAAATCCATTTAAAAAATGGACATCATTTTTTGTTTAAACCCATTTTTCAAACTTATATTTTTATCTTAATTCTCCTATTTTTGCGACAGACCTTCATACCTATTTTTTTTTAAAAATTGGGGTAAGACAGAAAATAAAATAAACTTTTTAAAATTATTCATTTTTTAAAGATTCAGCTTCTATATAATTTTTATTTTATTTTCCGTCCTACCCAATTTTTTTTAATCTATTCATCATAAATAATATTTTTAATGTATTTAATAATAAAATAATTTTCAAATAAAAGAATTTTAATTTTTGAAAGGAAATAATTATTATCATTTATTCGAGACATTTTTAGAAAGGAGTGGAATTAGATATTTCAACATTATAAAATTTTTTGTCGGTTTGGTCTGTGAAAGAGTGTTAGGACAAATTTTTTAATGAAAATAAGACAAATAAAAGAATGAAAATTATTTGGGCGGTTGGGTATTGGGTTAAAAGTGTTGCCATTCCGAATTGACAAATCAAAGCATGTGTCTTTATCAAAACCATGTGGGCTAATTCTTTGATTTAATTTCCATTTTTCAAAATAAATAATAATAATTTAATTTTTTTCATTTCAATTATTAACATTGTTAGTATTTCTCGTCAAAATTAATGATATGGTACATACATTAGATTATCTTCATATTATGTGATATATGATTGATAAAAATTACCAACGATAATTAAATTACGATAAGATTTTTAAATTAAAAAAAGTAAAAATATTAAAATTTTAACTTTTAAAATATAATGATTGAATTTCGAATTATATAAAAGTACATTAGTCAAAAATGTTCACTCCATCCCTAAAACATGAGATTGATTCGTTGGTAAAAGTATTATGGAAGCTTATTAAGAGTTGAATTGCATTTTGTCCTCTCTACTCAAAAAAATGGATAAATTAGTTCTTATACATTAGATAAAAGAGCAAATCAATCATTTCTGTTTAAAATTTCATCTATTTGTACTGTTAAAAACTGGATTAGTTGATGGAATAACACATCATGTGCACCTTATGCTAACGTATAAAGATTAGTTTTTAATAATAGAAATGGATGAAATTTTTAACAAAAATAACTTATTTGTTTTTTAATCTAACATAAATGAACTAATTTATCCATTTTATGAGTAGAAAATAAAATACAATATAACTCTTAATACAAAGATTTCAATGATATTTTTTCGATAATTGGTTGAGGGACCTTACCTAATAAATATTATATCACAATTCCCATATTCTCCTAAATCTACCAAAAATACGTACTACAAAAAGATTCTTTAAAAATTGCACCTAATTGTAAAAGCATTTATTAAATTTGTTGTTTTATAGAGTAGAGACCATTTTTGCGAAAACGATGGTAGGGGTAATCGAAACAAATAAAAAGGAAGCATCCTCGAAGCAACATGGGCATTTGCAAAATGTGCAAGCTCACGATGAGTTAAATCCGATTCGATTTGAAAATTTTGATAAAAATTTAAAATTTGAATTAAATAATTTGAGTTAATCGAGTTATTCGGATCAACCTGAATAAAAAAATCAAAAATTTTGATTTAACTCGAATATAAATTACACAGTTCGAGTTATCCGAAAATCCGAATAAGAAAATATAAAATTACATCGTTTTGATAAATGTTTACTCATCAATCTTATTTATATAGTTAAATAATCTTGTATTTCGTCTACTAGTTAAATAATCAGTCCATGTAAATGCAACATTGAGTATAAATAATAAGATTCGTTAACTCGACTCGACTTGACTCAAAATTTTTTGACTCGATTTGGCTTGATTTGAAAAAATTTCAAATTGAATTCTATTGCTAAAATAGGATTTGTCAACTCGACTAACTCAAAATTTTTTACTTAATTCGACTTGACTCGATCGAATGCTCACCGCTACACGTTGATGGCTTCCCTTTCAACACTTCATGGTTTATGAAAATGACTAATGGTATCCAAATGTAAAAACTAAAATTGTATTGACAATAACAAAATATGAATTTTTTAAATCAAGGGATTACGATGCTGGGAGAGAAATATGCAATATGTTACTGATGAACCTTCCCAACAAGTTCAGTATTGAACTTGAAATATTTGTGTATCGAGGACTAATGAATCTCCTCAATAGATTAACCAAAGTGTCTATCTTCGATTTTATTTCCAAATTTTGTGTCAATGTTTATAGCTACATTCGAAGTCATCATATGGTAAAATTTTATAACAGATCTTCAAAAGACTTTTATTACCAGCCATAATCTGAGGTTTATAACAACAATTCAAGCATCTAATTGAAGCAAGACAGTAATGTTTCCTGTCTCTTTTGTTACCTTAAAGTTGATACTCATTGAACTGTTAACCAAAGGATGGCTCACTTTTACCCTGTAATCACCATGAAAGAGTAAAATTTCAGACAATCCTCTACTATCTGTTCTAACTTGTCTCCTCCCAGATTTCCACTCATTAATCAACTTGTCTACAACTTTTCCGACACGGGTAGTTTCGAATTCATGATTTGCCAGCGTCATATACTTGAATCCAGCAGCTATCGGACCGCCGAAAATGATAATCCCTTCGACTGCAGGATGAGAATAGCCTTCCCTTAGTATATCTTCCAAGTTTTGTGCCTAGTCACAAAAAAAAAAGAAGAAGACAATTAGTACATGTTTATGGTTTATGGTTTGTATTAATCGGATCTGGTCCCAGTACCTGATTTGGTCCGCCACCGACATCGACTTCCGTAAGCCATAGAGGTAACCCCATTGTTCCTAGAATGTCCAAAGCTGATCTCATGTAAGCTATGTTCGGTTTCGGATCACCAAAATGGCCTTCTAATCCTATCGCAGCCTTCAAGCCTGCATTCCCAGGAAATGAAAGGATCTTCTCAAGTTCCTCCTTGTATTTACAAGCAGTTGCTGTATGATCCTTGCTGTGTTCGATTGTATTGTACTCGTTCATAAAAAGAGTCGTACTCGGATCGAGATGGTAAGCCATCGAGTAGAACATCGAAGATGCGTTTTCCCCGAGTTTGTCCTCGAAGAATCTGAAATGTAGATTCTCATTCATTACATCCCACCCGATTAACCGCCCTGCATATCTCGAAACCACCGAGATCAACCTTCGAATTGCCACTTCCATTAGCTCGGCTGGTGGAAGGTCTTTCACCCATTTAGGCTGCATTACACGATTGTCCCAGAAAACATTATGACCTCTAATTGAAATCCCATTTTGTTCGGCAAATTTCACCATTGCATCCGCAACGGTATAGTTCTCTACGCCTTGTGTTTTTTCAGTGCTGTACCATTTCATCTCGTTGGTGAAACTGGTAACCTTGAATCTCGATGCGAACCATCGCCGATATGCTTCGTCCGTGACGATATAATGGTTCATTCCGCATCCGAATGGGAAACCGGACTTGGTTTGAAGTATCGAGATCAAAGCACCATCAGCCGCAGTTCCGTTGGCATATGTTGCCTTGAAACTCACCTTCTTCTTACGAACCTGAATCAAATTCACTAAACTTTTTTAAGTACACAACCGCAATAAACACGACACCATTGATCCTGCTTACCTTGTCAATACTTTTGTCTTGATGGGATCTCCATTCCTTTGCTGTGAACGGCAGCAACGAAACATCATCGACTCGAATCTCCATTGCTTTGCTCTGCATTCATGCAAGAAACATAAGGTCCCTTCATTCTGAAAAAGGCATTTTTCGACACACGAATCGCATACCGAATAAACCAAAACAATTACCATCAGAAGAATCTCAACAACGCCTGTAAATTCAGCAACTATGCCACCTTTTAACAGTGACCAACACCCTTGTTTAGCCATAGTTTCACCTCCATGTACCAATTCACCATTAGAAGCCTTGAATGCAACAGCTACAGTCCCACTTTCACTCCCATTGCTGATTTGAACCCAAGCTGAATATTTCAATAATATTTCATCATTCAAGCAAATCAATTACATTTCATGTTACACATATACATATATATATTTACCTGAAAATGCATATAAATTTCCTTTCTCGAGCTTTACAATCTTCAATGAGAGTGTTGTATTGTGTAACCCATCTTTTGAAACACTCGAAAAGGAGGATCCATTTGTTCTTTGATTGAACCCAATCATCCCTCCACCATATTGAGCTCTCTTGGGTGTTGCCAAGCACTGGTTGACGATGATACAGTTTCCAGTTGACATGTTCCATAATTAAGGGTTAATTCTACCGACCATCCTCAAAATATGGTCTGAATTGTAAATTGGTTCTTAAACTTCCTATTAATCAAGTTATTTCGTGACCCTCACTATCACTTTAGTAGCTCAACTATAGCACAAGCATATTTAAAAGGGATAAAATAATATTTAGTCCTTGAATGTGGTAATTTTTCTCAACGTGATCCCTGAACATCTTTTTGGTCCACTTTAGTTCATGAATTTGGTAACTTTTCTTAATTTTGATCAATGTGATGATGTGCCATCTTATCACCTAAAATTTATAATTTTAATAAAAAAATTAGGTGATGATATGGCATGATCTCAAAGTGCCACATAGACCAAGATTGAAAAAAACCAAGTTCAGGACTAATGTGTAAAAAAATAAAGTTCAAGGATCAAGTTGAGAAAGCTTGTCAAGTATAAGGACTAAACGTTGCATTATTCCTATTTAAAACACATTGGTCAAATTGCAAACATGTGTACACCACCTATCGCGTAAATTGCTCGAACTTGACCTGTTGAAAAAGACTACCTCTCCTAAATTTTGATGATAATGCCCATATGGCAAGTATAAACATATTTTAAAAATATTCCACTTTAGATCCGAACTAATTTCTAACATCTAAATTAATGGTTAGAACTATTTGAAGCAAGGACCAAGATAGAATCTGGGCAATAGTTTGAAAGGTCTGTTGCATTTAACCCTAATAATAACAACATCATTGCCGATTGTTCCGATGCAATCTCTTCCTTGTACTGTAAACAGATACCACATCGGCATTAAAAAATAGTTTTTTTTCTTTCAGAAAGTTCCAAAAAGAAAAACAAAAAAAAAGGAGCAAAGATTTTGGGCATTAGCAGAGCAGGAAAAGTCCAGAGGTAGAAGATGATAATGTACTTGCCTCCATTGTTGCAGAATAGTCATAGGAGAAAGAAAAGACGCCATGTCCTGCATTGGAACCAAAAGAGATTAACAGAAAATTAATTAAACAGTAATTAACCATCTTTAATTGCTTGTCTACAACATGTTTGTCGACTGTTTTTTTTTTTTTTTTTTTAAGGAAGGAAGAGGAACCTGAAAACAGGACAATGCATGTCACGAGTAAAACGCTGGCCTCTGCAACTTTCATCTTTTCCACAACAGACAAAATCTTTAGCCTCGTTTTAACGTATATATTTATAATTATACGCGCAGCACGAAGTCAGAAATTGTTGTAGGATGAAATTAAATTGTAAATTTTACGATAATAAAAATTTAATTTTATCATTTAAATAATTTATATTTTTTAAATTTTAAAATATTAAATTAAAATTTTATCAATTTAAGTGGGTAAAGTGTAATTTTACATTTACTAATTTAAAATTTTAAAAAATTTTAAGGATTTAAATAAAAAAATTTATTTTAGGAGGATCGAGATTCCTGTCAACCCCTAAATATGCCATTATATACGCGGATTAAGGGTTTGTTTACCTTTGAAGTTGAAAAAGCACTTTTCAAATCAAATCGTGATTTCAAACAAAAAATAATAATAACGGGTAGATTTTCAAACCAAATTTTAATTTTAAATTGGATTTTAACCCAAGCAAAAAAAGACAATTTTAATGACATTATCCATATGATAAATATATATGCGTTAAAAATTAAATCCATATATATCAAAATATTCTGCACCATATTTGAATTAGTATTTAATGTCTAAATTGACTACTCAGTTGATGTTAGAATATGAATATATGATTGATATAAAATTTATACTTTAAGGGTTCAATTAGAACGGATTGAAGTAGGCATTAATTTAACTTTTGGCTTTTGAAAAAATATTTTAAATTTTTTACTTTATAATGTCTTATCTAAAATGAATATTTTATTTTCTGAAAAATAATTTTTGACGGTAATAATAAACACGATTAAAATCTTCAAAATCACTTTTGAAAAATCATGATGGTAAACTAATTGTAAATTGATATCCCTCGTCAATCGGTCCCAACTCATTTAGAAAATTATTAAATATTCATTTATTTTATAAAATAACAAATATTATTTTGAAGGTATTTATATTTTTTTTTATAAATTTAGAAAAATACATATAAATTAGAATCTAAAGATTTAATCAAAGTTTGGTAAAATTGTACTTTCACCTCTCAAAATGAAGGGTTAAATTATTGAATTATTTAGAACTAGAATGAATTAATAGAATATGTAAGTATTGAAGACTAAATGTGTTATTATACTAATTAGAAAAAGGCTTTTCGTTATCAATTTAACGGCGGGCGACAAAAACAAGAACGAATTCAAACGTTAGTATATTGGATAATTTTTTTTTCTTTTTGGGTTTTACAAATTTATAGATGTGGAATACCTCTATTTTAAAAGCTAAAAGCTTTGATTATAAAGTTTGAGGATCAAATTGATAGAATTCATAAATATTAAGGGTTAAATTTATCAAATTAATAGAATATGTAAGTACTGAGGACTAAATGTGTTATTATATCGGTTAGAAAAAGGCTTTTCGTTATCAATTTAACGGCCAAAATAGGAACGAATTCAAATATTAGTACCTAAATTGAAATTATTTAAAATTGGGTGATCAAAACAGAAACGTAAACATAATTCGGTCAACATAATTAATTTATCCATATTTTTTATCACAACAAGCAAGCCAACTCATGAAATGTGATTAGGTGTAGCACCTAGTGGCTCTATTTATGTTTAAGATGATATGGATAGACTTAACTTGCATGAAATCATTAATTAATGTCTTAATGTGGAAAATTATAAATGTTTTAATTTAATAGTAAATAATATAAATTAATTTTCCATGTTCTTGACATTAATTAAGTGTTGATATTAATGTTAATTTTCCCTAATGATTGTAGTGGATAGGAATGCGTGAGATAATAGCTGTCTTACATATCTAGGAATATAACCATTAATAACATTCATTAATTTCTATGTACTGCAAAACCAACACAGAAATGAAATTTACATTTTCTTATTAAATTGAATAATTATTTGTCGATTGAGATTTAATTCAATTAGTATGGATATTGTTGTCAATGTAGGAGGATGGAAGTTCGAGTGCGTTGAAATGCATTATACTCCTATTTATGAGCTGGGATGACACTATGGGTAGTTTTAGACATTGTGTCCCTAAAAAATCTTTTAATTTTTCAGAGTCAAGATTAAATATTAACAGCTCAATAGTTATACTGTAACAAATCAATAACAATATACCAAAATGTGGCAAAATAGACAGATTTTTTTTTAAATTCAGGGAAATAGATTTTGGAGAGTGTGTGAAAGTGTGTCTAGTTGGGTGAACATATCAAGAAAAGTGCGTCCAGCTGGATACTTTTTTTGATAATTACAAATAAAACTCGTCCAAGTAGATGAGCTTTCAAATTCTCTCTCCAAAAACGACTTATTTTGTCAATTAACTTTTTTTTTCGACAAACTCAATTAATTTAGCCCCAAAATATGATATAAATTATATTATTGAGTTATATTAACCAAATTAATGTATAAAACTATTAAACATAAAATCCTTAAATCTAAAACTATGATTATTGATTTATGCATTGCTTTTTCTCATACAGAAACTCGAAACGTAAGTGGCGATTGCAAGGATGCTTTAGTTGAAACGACCACAGAGTTGTGAGCCGAAGAAGAAGGATGTTTGACGTTGATTTCATAGTCACCATGAAAAAGGGTAGCTTCAAAGAAACCTCGGGTGTCGGTCAAACCCGACACGACCCTCGATCGCCATCGCCACAACAGGTTGTCAACAACATTCCCGGTCGCTAAGTTGTTGAAATTGTTGCCGGTCAAACACATCCGGTAACACCCTTGCGGTTTCCATGCTGCCCATATTACAATCCCATATACTTTAGGGTGAGAATATGCTTCCATTAGAATTTGTTCCAAGTATTTGGCCTGTCCTACATCAAAGGAAATCATTCTATCACATTGGATAACATATCCAATCCCATAATGACTCGAGCCTCAAACCAACCCAGCTTAAAACGATTAGAACAGACCCGAAATTTTTAACATCCGAAGCACTAGTTCATATATTTAAACCCTTTTTTGGTTACCTGATTAGGACCGCTTAGAACATCAAGCTCAGTAAGCCAAATGGGCAACCCAGTAGCACCAAGTGTATCAAGAGAAGCTCTCATATAAGCAAGATTCGGAGCACCAAAATGGGACTCAAGTCCAATTCCCATCTTTGCATTCCTCGTTAAACCTTGAATCTGTCTCAATTTTCGCAGGTACTTAGCTGGTGTAGCTTTCCCATCTCTACTATCCTCTATAGTATTATACTCGTTCAAAAACAAAGGCACTGACCAATCTACCGCATGAGCCAACCTATAAAAGTTTGGAGCTTGATCCCCTAACTTACTTTCAAAGAACGAAAAATGCAGATTCTCATTAACAACATCCCATGCAATAAGCTGCCCTTTGTATCTTGACATTACGGAAACGATCCTTTTACGGACCGCATACGAAAGGTCAGCTGGCGAGAGTGAGTAAAGCCATCCCGGTTGGTACTTGGGGTCATCCCATAGTACATTATGGCCTCGAACAGCAATGTTATGTTGTTTGGCAAAGCTAAGTAAGGCATCGGCCGATGTGTAGTCCTCGTGACCGGGGGAGACTTCGGTGCTGTACCATTTCATTTCGTCTTCGAATGTGGTGACGGTGAACCTTGATATGAACCATTTTTGGTAGGCTGTGTTTGTTAGGATGTTTTTGTTTATGGCACAACCTATTGGGAACCCTGGTTTGTTTTGTTGAATCGTGATTGTGGCATTTGAGAGAGGATTGACTTGTTTATCAATTGCTTGTATCCTCACTTTTGCTTTACGAACCTGCAATTATTTTTCAAGGAGTCTATCTACATTAAATTAAAGAGCAAACTCATTATTTTTATTAAAATTTTTATTAATTATTATTATTAAAAGCTGGTATAGCTGATAGAATAATCAAACAATGATACATGGCATGTTATGTATACTTCATATTGATATATAAAGATCGGCTTTTAACGGTAAAAATAGATAAATTTTTTACCTTTTCAATGCTTTGATCTTGGTGAGATGCCCATTCTTCTGTGGTAAATGGTTGGAGTGAGATGCTATCAACCCAAATTTCAATTGATGTGTTATTGCTCTGAATAGATTTAAAAAAAAAAGTTGTTAAGTGCTTAAATTTGATGTGTTTCGATTCTGTCGAGAGTTTTACGGGTTTATAGGTTAATGAATACGCCACACAAGTTAAGTATTAATCTTGATCAAAATTTTATTTTTATATTGTATCAATAGGCTCGAACTCCTTAATTAGTTTTGATATTTTCGCCTATTTTGATAATCCAAGATACTTCCACTAGACAGGGCTTTTGTCATAGTTGAGAGAGAAAACTCGGTCCGCAATGGCAAAGCCAAGGGTAGGGCCTTGACTCCCTTGATTAAATGGGAAAATATTTCTTTAGTTCCTCCTAAAAATTAAATCATTCAATTCAATCTTTTAATCATTTGAATGAATAAAAAAAATTATTTTTTTGACCCCTCTAAAAAATTAATAATATAATTTAAGTATTTCTAATACAAAATATTTAACCTTGACCCTTCTATAATTTCATAATTTTACGCCGCCCCCTTAAAGAAATTTCTTGCTTTGCAGTTACCCATCTAAAAGTAATAATTAACTTGTGCGATGTACCCATTAAGGATAAATTCAGATTTTTTTTTGAAAGAGTCAAAATTCAATTATAAATTATAATAAGCTACCATACCATTTTATCATTCTTGAAAACTAAAATGCAATTATAATACATATGAACATATAAATTTAGAAATTCTAAAATATCTAAAAAAAATCATTTTAAGAGACCAGATCCTTGCTTGTCCCGATGCCAACGTTAAGCTTAACTTAGCAGTGGCAGAGTTTAGTAGAAACCATGATTTTTTCTAAAATAATAAATTTTAATTTAGATCCTTTATAATTTATAAAATTTTAATTTAATAATGGTAAAATACCCATCAAAAATGATAAAAAAATATTTATTTAATATTTTAAAAATTATAAAAATATAAACTATTAAAATAATAAAATTACATTTTACTGTCGTAAAAATATACAATTTAATTTTTATCCAAACAAAATTTTCAAGCTCACCGACTACGGCTGTTGACATGACCTTAGACATATCAACGAAAATAATAACTAAAAGCTTGAAACTCAAAGACCCTAAAAAAAAATACCTCAAAGTATAACTCGGCTAGGCCGGTAGCATCGGAAGTGAAGCCACCTTTAAGCATAGACCAACACTTTGATTCAGCAACCACTGCACCACCATGTATGAACCCTGTTCCAGTTTTAAATACCGCTGCCACAGCCTCATTTCCTTCACTTACTTGTATCCAAGCTGCATGTAAGGTAACAGTCAAAATCGAGAATACTCATGGTGAAAATATAAGGGTAAAGTTTATGAACCAGAGAAAGAGTAGAGGGTCTCTTGCTGCAAATAAAGCTTCTGAGAGATACTATCAGTTGGGTGATTCCTGGCATGAGCCGCTACAAATTTGTTGCCTGCAAGTTCTCTTTGTTCAATCTTTGCATCTCCAAATGCTTCCCATCCTTTTAACCCCATCTTCAACTCTGGGTTCAATATGATTCCTCCACCGTGTAGAGGTTTTAGAGGAGTTTCTAAGCACTGGAAATTAAAAGAGGATAATAAAAGGAGCCAAAAAAAAAAAGGAATTTTGTTAGTTATAATCATGTATGTATGTATGTATGTATGTGATGGAGAGCTTACCTCAATGCTTGCTGTGTAATCATAAGGCAAGGCATTAGCTTCAAACCCTGTAGAAGAAAAAGAATTGGAATATCTTTTACGGTATTTAATCTGGAATTGTAAACATTGCTTAGGCTATTAAAAAAATTAATTAATTATGAAAATAATTTAAGTATAAAATTTTATACAAAAATGACCCATTTTGTACCTTGCATATTGGTGCTGTTATTCTCATTCGCGGTACCACCCGTTATCATTGAGCAATAATCATCTTTTAATAAAAAAAAAATTTATGCCGTTAAAAAAATTGACGATACCAAATTAAAATGTGATTATATTAAACATTTAGAGACATGATGAAACAATTATAGTTTTTAGATTGGCTGAAAAAGGCGTCATACTACTCTAATGCTTTCCAAAGTTTTGATCTATTTGTATGTTTGGTCTATCCTCTTTTAAGATTAAATTTAAATAATCCTTAAAAAATATAAGAATAATAAAAATAAATCTTTCTTATTTTTTAAAAAATAAAATTAAAAAACTATATAAAATTATTATTTAAATTACACAAATATATTCTTCAAAAAAATTTCTCAAATTTATCTAAATTCAAATATGCTAGGGAATAAATTGAAATTGTTTAAATTTAAATAAACTTGAGGAAAATTTTTTAGAAATATATTTGGATAGTTTAAATAACAATTTTATATAATATATTTAAAAATATAAAAAAAATGAGAATGGTTTATATGTGTTTTCTTATATTTTTAAGGCTATTTAAATTTAATTCCAAAAAGAGACAGACCTAACATGCAAATAGATTAAAAGGTGGAAAACATTTTATATAATTACACTTTAGTCGAGTGCCGCCAATTTATCTAGTAGTATCACTAAAATTTATTTTTTTTAAATGCAATCATTAATCGATGATAGAGGTTGATGCCACCAATGTATCTGACGGCACCGACAAACACTATAAAAATTAAATTATTTAGGTACGTGATTTTTAAATTGGAACATTTTCGTAATTAATAAAAATTTGGATTACTTCTAAATTATCACCATTACTATAGCTAGATACTATATGAATTGTATAATTCTTTTAATGTGTAGAAATAAAACTTAAACATACTTGATTTCTTTTGCAAGTAACGTAGGATAAATAAATATCATAATAATTATTAAATTATGACACATTTAATATAGGTGAAAATGTATAATAAATTTATGAAAAAAACTGATTTAAAATTAAATTTGATTTTTATTGAAATAATAAAGTTAGAGATAGTGAAAACTATAATGGTTTAAGTAAATGTTATTATGATTATGCATTTTTTAGATTTTATAAAAAAATAAAAGATAAAAATATTCTCAAATAATATCTATTGTTCACTGAAAATAAGGGTGTATTTTAAATTTAAGATTTAGTCATTAATTTTAATTTTGACATAAATTAATTTTATATTTTTATAATGTTATTAGCTATTTTTTTTAATGATCTTATTATAGATTCAGATCACATTTACTCTTTTTAACATAATATTTAAAATGTTAGAATTTAGAATTATCCACCGCTCTCCAACCCATAAATAGAATAATAATACGCTTCAGTGCACTCAAACCTACATCCTCTCATATTGACAATAATACCCATATCAGTCTAACTAAATATCAATTGACATATTATTAACTATTTTAAATAGATATTTTATTTTTTTCTTAAAATAATCCATTGACAAAATTATCCTTTTTATAGTTAAGTTGATAGACAGGATACAAATTTAAATTATCCTATTAGAATGCGACAATGAACCATCCACTTTTACACATACTTCAAACTGGGTTTTTTTATATAAAAATAATTCAAAATTTTTTACTAATTACGAAAATAATACGATTTTTACAATGTTTGTTGATGTTGTAAGTGTGTCTAACAGCACCAATAAATACAGTAGAGCTTGAGTGACTTACATACATAATTTTTAAATTAAAATATTTTCGTAATTAATTAAAAAAATTTAAGTTACTTTTATTTAAAAAAACTATCAAACTAAAAAAATTGCAATGATTTTAATATCCTCTTTGATAATGAAAATTTCGTAAACAAAATTAGCATACTGTCCCAACTTTCTTTTTTTATATACTTCGATGAAATATGCTATATTTTTTATAAAATCTCAACTCCAAAAATGAAAAATTATTTATTAATCCCTTTAGTTTTTAAGAAATTATAAATTAATATAATAGTAAAATTGTACTTAACTCCTTCAAATTTTTATTCATTTTTGACCCAAACAATTTTTCGACTTTATCCTTTAGACATTTTATAAAAAGATTATAAAGAAAAAGTGCAAAAATTTACACATGGGGAAATTGACAAACCTGAAAAGAGCAGATCAGCACATAATAAGATAAGCAGGATAGTAATCAGATAGTATTTTTGCAGTGAAATCTCCATTGTTGTTCAGAATCTGAAAAATGAAGGAATGGATAAAGAAAGGGAATGGGGAAGAGAAATTATGCTAAATGTAAAAGGCATTTAAATTAGATATAAGCGGAAGAGAGAGGGGGGGAGGGGTGTTTTCGGGTTGAGAATAAATGAGGGTTTACTACCGATAACGTCCACCCGACATTAACTCTGTGAGATTTCCCCATGTTGGGTCTTTATTAATAATGCTATAGAAATTAGTTAATTTTTTATAACACTTGGAATAGGAATCTGTAATTCCCCCCCCCCCCTTTTGTTTTCCTTTTTTTTATGAAATGGATTTAAAAGCTTTAAATTGACATCGCAAGTTCTTATCAGTTGAGAGTGCCTTTTTTGTTTGTTATAAAAATATGAAAATGAGATAAATTTTAAGTTCAAAAAAGTTGAATTTACAATATATATATATATATATCAATTGAGTTCTAGCTCGATTGGTATGAACATTGTTGTTAATTAGATGTGTTCATGAACCAGATCTAAGCATGATATTAACACACTTTATGCTTGCACAAGTCCGATCTGACTCGAAATCTAGACCTAAAATTTTGTCTAAATCAAAAACTAATTCAAGTCCATTATAGACCCATCTATATTCATTTTATTTAAATATTTAATAATTTTATATTTTTTAATTATTAAAATTTTTATATAATCATCCTAATATTATTTTAATATTTATATTAGAGTAGTATTATATATTTAGTATATGTTTATTTTTTTAATATATTCTAAATTACATAATATAAAATATTATAAACTTAAAACAGATCGGGTCGGGCTAAGCTCAAGCTTTGAATGTTCAAACCCAAGCTTAACCCATATTTTAAACGAGCTTAATTTTTTTGCCCAAGCCTATTTTTTGGGCCTAATATTTTTGTCCAAACCCTCTCAAATTCCGAATAAGCCTTCAAGCTTGGGCAGGTAACCCGACCCATGAACAAGTCTATTGCCAATGTAGAATGAAGTGGATTCGAGTGCGTTGAAACGCATTATCCTACTAATTTATGTGTTGGGGAGGGACGATGAATGGTTCTAAATATTATGTGAAAACATAAAAAAAGTTAATTATAAAATAAAAAAAAATTAAGATCAATTATTAGATTTTCTATCATTGTTTATAATTTTTCAGCTATATTTTCCTTCAAAGAAAAGTTCTTAATGCCCACACACCTTAGCTTAATTATGAAAAAAGTTTAGCATAACATAACAAGTTTCCATTATTTGTTGATTAACATATTCGGCGGAGTTGTAAACAAATTGAAATTCTTTATTAAGGTCTCGAGTTAAAGTTTTATGTATAGAAAAGATAAATTTAAAAAATTTATTTTTAAAATTTGATTTAATTCAATTTTAAATTTAATCAAGATTCAATATAATTATCAATACCGTAATATCTTATACTTAAAAATTATTATTTAATTTGAAAACTTTTTGATTATTTATAGCTAATAGAATTAATAAAATACATATATATAATAACTGAATTAGTTACACTCACTTGGGCGAAAATTTTGTGTCTTTTATAATACTTATTAATTCTTAATACGAACTTAAAAATTATTAAGTTATATAATTAAATAATTAAATATATATTTTTATACATATAATAGTATAATATGAATTATCAACCCGTTTTTTATTCGATGAAAGTAATTTTTTACATTTATTTTACTATTTACGAAAATTAATTCTTTCAATTTCTTGATTTCTTGTCTCAATAATATCAATTTTTCATTGCATCTTACCATCATTTTATTAGAATCATAAAATTTTTAATAAAATTATGATATATATTTAAAATTGTAAATTAAAATCTATCATATTAGATCATAATAAAAAATTAAAAACAAAACTAGATGTAAAAGCGAAAGCGAAAACAGATCTGAATTCATCCATATCTTTGAATTTGAGTATTGTGGTTTTGATCTTCTAAAGTAATACACAAATAGCTTAGAGAAAATAGCTCTCTTTTCTGAATATTGCTATAAAAAAAAAGTCATGATTGTGTATTTTGGAATCATAACCCTATTATATAATTTTTGCACATTACCCTTAATTTCTAATCAATACATCATTAATTAAAAATTAGTTACTAATATATGTACATATACTAGCCAATAAATATATATATTTACACATATTTGACCCATATTTTATTTAATAACCGAAACCCACTAAGCTTTAACCAAATTAGATCACGTTTGATTTGGGCTAACATTATATGCTATTAAATAATAACATGTAATTATTCTTATTATATATGTGATATGGGATACACATATTTCTTGATCCAATATGCAATCTTATACATAAACTTTGATTTTTCACGATTTTATACATAATTTTTTTATTTGATTTTATTCAAATTTTAAAAATCAGTAACAACATTATCGAATTAGCACAATTTTATGTTGGATATTACATACACAAACAATTATATCAATAAAATGTGATAATAATTTTATGAATTCATTTCTTTAAATGTATACACTTGAATCAAAATCGAAATTTCATATATACATAATAATGACACTACAAGTTTCATGTGTATAATTGCACTAATAAAAATTCATGTATCGAATTGCACATTGAAGCAAAGTTCATATATAAATTTGATATTTATCTTGAAATTAAAATATTTATTTAGCATTGTTGAGAGGGATTAACTCATTTGAGAGAAGTTTTTAATGTATCGCCCATCGAGCAACCAACCTCAAGTGGTACTATACTTAAAATTATGTTGCCTAAATTCCATAGGTTTGTGGTTTGAGTCTCTACACACTTCGGTGACCTACATAATTAATATTACACTCTATATTGACACTTCTCCTTTGAGTTTTATAGATTGTATCTTCGTATTTCCATCAAGGGAGGTACCACCTCTGTGAGACATACATGATTGTTGGGGGCGAGGGACATAACTTTGTCACAAGGATAATACTTTCAATCTCCCTTGAGTTTTAGATATCACCACAAAAAAGGACGCCCCCTTCATAAATCATAGACAACTTTCAACAGAAGTGAAAGACAAAATCTAGACACAAAATAATTTATTCAATTATTAGGGACCGATCAATTATCCTACAACTAATACTTTAAAGTTCTCTACCGAAGGAGTTGACCCCTCAACAAGTATAATGTTAAAACATATGATTCATTTTCAGGAACAGTAATAATTTAATACCAACAATAAGAAACTATAATCAAAGGCAGAAATACTTTAAAGAAAGGATAACTAAAGTAATGAAGCAAAAGGTTGTACTGGTCCTTGTTCCGGCTTGTTGGCTTGTTGCGTTTGGTTTCAGAATGCACGGGTCTCATGTCCCAGGTTCGAGGGCTGGTGCCCGAGAGAAGAAGAGAAAGAAAGAGAATGAAGCAAATCCAAAATAAGAGGTATTCCAAAATACCTCCCTTTTGCCAATTCTTTTTTTCTTTTTCCTTTTTTGTTAATTTAGTTTTTTAATTACATGTTGGCGCTCTCTTTTTCCAAAGGCTTTCTCCCCTCCCCTTCTCCAGCAAGCATGGAAGAGAGCGAAAGTGCGAGCGATAAACCGCGTCCATGGCAATCTTATCACACTGTTTACACCAACGCCAAAGCAGGTAATATTGAAATCTTTTCTTTTTTACTTGATTTCGGATCCATCATCAAATCGCTTCTCGCTTTCCTTCTTGTTCAATTTTCTAGTTATTATTCAATGTCTATTCGCCGTTTCATTTATTAATTCACCTCCAAATTTTCTTTCATGAACGGATAAAATTTGAAATTTTAATAACCGTTAGTTGATTCTTTTTTTAAAGGTATGGATGGAGTTGATAAAGAAAAAGTTCAGAGAGTAGTGTATGAGATGAGTAAAGGATCAAAATATTTCGAAAATGAAGAGCGAAAGGAGACTTTTATTCGGCAAAAAATAGAGCATATGCAAGCTCGAGCTGCGAAGCTTTCCGCTGCTGATTTATCTCATTATCAAAAGGTTATTTTAATACCACTTTATACGAATTGCAAAATTCGAAATTATGTTTAAGTAAATAAATGATTTGCTATTTTTCTTAGGTTGCGGATAAGAGAATTTTAGAGCTCGAATCTACACGTGACCTTTCTAGGATTTGGTTACATGTAGATATGGATGCTTTTTATGCGGCTGTTGAAACTTTTAGTAATCCTTTGTTGAAGGGTAAACCGATGGCTGTTGGTAGTATGTCTATGATTTCCACTGCTAATTATGAGGTTTGAATCGGTTCATACATTATATTGGTGAAAACTGATTTGTTTCTGTAAAAATTACTCTCACTAAATTTCATTCACTCTATAGGCTCGCAAATTTGGCGTTCGTGCTGCCATGCCTGGGTTCATTGCGCGTAAATTATGTCCGGACTTGATATTTGTTCCCACAGATTTCAAGAAATATACTTATTATAGTGATTTAACTAGAAAAGGTTAGATGCTTTGCTTTTTAAACAGAGTTCTTGATGCAATTTTGGGTTATGGTTTGCTGATCCGTTATATTACATATGTTCCTTTATGATAGTTTTTTGGGACTATGATCCTAATTTCATGGCTGCCAGTTTGGATGAAGCTTACCTTGATATTACTAAGGTTTGTGAAGAAAGAGGCATTACTGGTGCAGAAGTAAGCTTGTACTATCAGTTTGTTTTTCTGGCTGCTTAACTGATGATCTTTTAAGCTGATGCCATCTTTTGTCTTTCTATTTAGATTGCTGAAGAACTCAGATCTAGAGTACATGAAGAGACTGGTTTGACATGTAGTGCTGGAGTGGCTCCAAATCGCTTACTTGCTAAGGTTCTATTTTCTGTTCTCAGCATATAATTGCTGTTGAGAAGCTGCATCTGCAATTGTCATCACTATGAATTTTGCTATTGTTGCATTGTCAAATCAAAATTGGAATATTGCATTTTATGCAGAAATTCTACAATTTTCCATTGGAAGTTATTTCTTCAAATTGATGAAGTCAGTAGTGATGTTTGATGAAAATGTGACAACTCTTTTGTTGATTAACAATACTTTGTTCTTGAGTGTTAACTTTTTTGGATTACATTTACCAGATTTAGTTTTACGGAATACAGAATATTTCAAATTCAGAGTTCCTGTCACAGTTTCTGTGTGTTGTCAAATCATCAAAAGCAAAGAAATCACACTGGATATTTCATAATATTGTCACAGCTAGTTGTTTACACCTTTCTTTGTTTCCCCTTCTGAATGTATTAAAATTTCCCCCTCAGGTTTGCTCAGATATTAACAAGCCAAATGGGCAGTTTGTTTTACCAAATGACCGCATGGCTGTCATGACATTTATATCCTCACTTCCTATTCGGAAGGTATTCTTTGATCAGCTAATCTTGAGTTCTTGTTTCAAACTTTGTGTCTTTGATTTGTTATGAAGTCCTTAATGAGAAAACTGGATTTGCAGATTGGGGGTATAGGCAAGGTCACGGAAAATATTTTAAAGGGTGTTTTTGGAATCAGTACTTGTGAAGAGATGCTGCAGAAAGGCAGTTTCCTCTGTGCGCTATTTTCTCATTCTTCGGCAGGTTAGCATACTGATAAGGAGTCTCTACTGTTCAAGACCGAGTGATTATTGTAGGAAATTTTATGAAACTGCACATACGGTGGGGATAATTGTCCTGCATTCCCTTATGACTATAGTCAGCTGCGTCAACTTTACTTGTCAAAACCTAGTGATTGATTTCAGTTGAGGTTGACTTTTAATCAGAGCTTTCTGAATCATTTGGCAGTCATAGCATATGTTAAATCTCCTTTGCTGATAGATACTTAATTTGATGTGATTCTGCGAACCAAAAAGTAAGGGGTTAACTGTGAATGAGTTCTGTTATAAGTATTCAGCACAATGTTTCTAAGTTCTTGAATTGATTTTACGTAAGCAATAATCAAAGAGGCTAAAGTGACTATCAAAGTAAATGTATTTTCATGCATAGAGAGGGGATGAATTTTATGGGATTCTAATCCTTTTTCCTAATGATTTTAGATTTTTTCCTATCTGTTGGATTGGGGCTTGGAGGGACGGATACTCCTGAGGCCAGGTTTCGGAAAAGCATCAGCAGTGAGAGGACATTTTCTGCAACAGAGGATGCTGCATTGCTTTATCAGAAATTAGGTAGACAGTCTCAATTCTTTTTTTTTTCTCCTTTGAATTCAGAAATTGGTGGTTTCTTTTCTGCTGTTCTTTTCATAATCATGTATTTAGTACTTCCTTAAGGTGAAAATGGTTTTTAAACAGTTGAGCTTCAGCAAATTAAATTAATAGTTTATTAGAGGGAGGTATCAATATCAATGTTTTAGCAGCAGAATTTTGATAAGATTGTTAAGATGGATACAGAATGCACCTCACTGGACGCTGTTTGGCTTGGGAATTTTGCAAAATGTCTCCTAGCTTGTTTGGCATTCAGAATCCATTCAGCTATCCTCCTTATAATTGTACCCTTAATATAGGCGGCTTTAATGTTGGATTAAACTTGTCTTCCCCGTGTGTGTGTGTGTGTCAAAGCAATTTATATGGCATTGTCTTCAAAACTTACTAATCATTTATCTCAGCAATTGAGCTTTGTTCTGCTTGTATTTGCAGCTGGTATTGCAGAGATGCTGTCAGCTGACATGCAAAAAGAGGGTCTTTCTGGACGAACATTAACTCTTAAATTAAAAACTGCATCTTTTGAGGTACATCCATGAAATCACGATACCTCATTGCTTTTCTCTTTTTCTTTCCTTTTATGCTCAATGACAAGTGACAAAATTTAAAGGAATGGTTGGTTATGTATTTGAAATGGGCCAATTCTGGTTTCAGATTCTTTTCTCTCAGGCTTCTTTTTTCCCTTTTATCCCAAGGATTAATAGCGATTGTATTTTATATTTAAAATTTTGCTGACATGTTATCCATTATTGGCTTTATTTCCTCTTATCTTTTTAGTGCCTTCCCTTTTGTGTTCGTAACTGATATGGACTACAATTTTCAGGTTCGTACAAGGGCTGTCACCTTGCAGAAATATATTTCTTCGAGTGATGACATCTTAAAACACGCTTCAAACTTATTAAAGGCTGAACTCCCTATTTCGTTGAGATTGATAGGTAGACTTTATGTGTTGCCCATTATTATCTATTATTTAATGGCTATGGAGCAGGAAAGAAAATATGGGTAGAATAAGTCTTTGTTGTCTGCATATTATAACGGTGCATTTGTGTTCTTTGCTGTTAGGTCTGCGAGTGTCTCATTTCAATGAAGATAAGGGGGGTGTACCTGTTGACCCTACACAAAAAACTCTCACTACGTTTTTAATATCAGGAGATGCTTCTAGAAGAACTGGGGATGATCAACGCTCCTTAGGTTCAGATTTTAGTGATTTCCATTTCATAAGTGAAAAGGAAACTGCCATTTCTCTTGACAACAATGAGACATGTCACCATGAGTTCGGAGATCCATTTGAGAGGAAGCATATATCAGATATAGATGACAAAAATTGCATTTCCAGCATAAATGCTTGTGAAATGGAGAAAATTGAACTTTCTAGCAACAAAACTGCGGTCATGGTACTTGTTAAAATTTGTTCTACCTGAGTAATTCCTTTTTTGTTTGTCTTATCACCCCTTAATTCTCCAATATTATGATGCATTTATCTATTTCCCTAGGTGAAGACTGCCAATGTGAAAGAGTGGACCACGAAATCTCCTAAAAGAGACTTATCACGAGTGTCAGAAGATGATTCTTCCGCCCAGAGGGAGCTGGAGGACAGCAATCCTGACAGATTAAACAAAGAACCTAATACCTCTGGAAATGAGGAATTTTTTTCATTAAATAAGATGGAAATGTTATTTTGGGTGGATGACTACAAGTGTTCATTGTGTGGGGCTGAATTACCTTCAAGTTTTGTTGAAGAAAGACAAGAGCACTCTGATTTCCATCTTGCCGAGAGGCTTCAGAAGGAGGAATCTGGTACAGGCTCGAGCTCTTTGATTCCAAGGCTAAGGTACTGCAAATTTTAAGTAGAATTGTAGTAAACAACTCCTATTTGATGACTTATAAAATTAGCAAGCCACATCAAGCATATTTTGACTAACTCGGGCTGCAACCATGTTGATTCTCTTTTTTACCTCTTCCCCTAAACACTGTTGATGTGTTTAATATAACCATACTGCATCCAGAGCGGATAATGTTATATGATTTGCAAGTTTGTGATTTTCAGATCTATGAGAAAAATATTAATGGGAAATTTAGATGGAGAATTTAGCATATTCCTTTTGTTCTTGGCATGTCGGGATTAGAGTTTAACGCTTGTATAATGCATTGGTTCATATTGCACTCAAGACATACATTCCCTTCGGTGATTTTGCTAATGGTTTTAATTTACTTGTTATAAATGTAGAGTTGTGCTGTTGATCTAATAAATTTTGATATGTTGTGGATTATAGTGGGAGCCAAAATAGACGTAAGAAGCATAAATCATCACCAAAACAGGGGATGCATCTGCCAATTGATTCCTTCTTTACCAAGAAGAGCAGTCGGCAATTGTAATCAAGTATGTATATTTTTTTATTAATCTTACACCGGTTTTGTATATAATCTTTTCTTCCATTAATAGAATATTAATTTATTGGTATTATTCATAACTGCTATGAAAATGTTGGTTTGTATAAGTGGAGTTTTATGGGCAATTAGACCAAGACAGTGCCTCAAAGAGTTCTAAAGGCTCAAGCTGATTGGTATACAGTAGGTGCAAGTCCTTGACCTACTTTCTGAGTAATAAGCCTTGAGATTTAAATAGCATTATTATAATGGGTATTTTTGTGATAATGAATAATACTAAATATTAGGGTAAACTGCACCACAGGTCACCCAACTACGGGTTATTTTTTTGTCATTCAACTATATATTTTTTAAAATTGGTCATCCAACTATTGATTTGTTTCTTTTTTAGTCACCTAACTATGAATTTTTTTAAATTGGTCACTCAACTAATTGAGATTATTATTATTTATCTATTTTCGTTAATTGCACTAACGGAAGGGTGACGTGACAGTTAAAAAACCGATATAAGAACAAATTTAGCCTTCAATTTTTATGTATTATATCAATATAGTCAATTTTAAAAAAATTAACCCTCAAATTTTACAAATCATCTCAATTTAATCCTAATTCTAAAAAATTCAAATAAATATATAAAATATATAAATA
Source organism: Gossypioides kirkii (assembly GCA_005610355.1). Classification (NCBI taxonomy): domain Eukaryota; kingdom Viridiplantae; phylum Streptophyta; class Magnoliopsida; order Malvales; family Malvaceae; genus Gossypioides; species Gossypioides kirkii. The sequence goes on from CP032246.1 coordinate 39,541,212, forward strand.
TTTTTTTAAATATAATAAAAAAATTATATTAAAATATTAATATTAATATAAATTTTTTGTATTTTTTATATATATTTTTACCAAAAAATATATATTTTATATATTTGTTTGAATTTTTATAATTAGGATCAAATTGAGATCATTTGTAAATTTTGAGGGTTAATTTTTTAAAATTATGACTAAATTGATATAAGATGTAAAAGTTGAGAGCTAAATTTATTATTATACTAAACTTTTAAATTGCCATGTGACCCTGTCGTTAATGCAATTAACGGAAATGGATCAAAAATAATAATCCCAATTAATTGGATGATCAATTTAAAAAATTTATAATTGAATGATTAAAAAAAAACAAATCAATAACTAGTTAATCAATTTTAAAAATTCATAATTGAGTGATAAAAAAATATTCATAATTAAGTGATCTATCGTGTAATTTACCTAAATATTTATTATGTAACCCCCAAGTACTCTTATGAACATATATTTTATTATAAAATTTTAATTAGTAACGCTGTTAAATTCTTTTCTAAATATAGTTTTTTACATCATTTATTTATATGATTATTAAGCGATTTTTTATTTTAAAACATCACGTTAATAAGTTTAAAAGTTTAAGAGAATATTTTTAATAATATTAACAATTAGATTTAAATTTTAAAATAGAAAAAAATATTTTAAAAAATTATATAGACTTAATCATATTTTAACCAATAAAATATAAGAGATAAATCTCGAAATTATACATAAGTTTTGATTTTTTACAATTACACACATAAAGTTTTAATTGTGTTTCAAATATATATATAAAAATTTAATTTTTTATTTAATCATACACATTTTAAAAAATAAATATATTAATTTATTTTTATTTTAGATAAATATAATTATTTTTATATGTAATATATGAACATAAAATAATATTATTTAATAATTATGTTAATAATTTATGAGAATTAGATCAATTAAAAAATAAATATAAAATTACACAAAAATCAATATTTATATGTAAAATTATATATTAAACCAAAATTGTATATTGTTTTGAGATTTATCCCAAAATATAATAATTTGGAAATTGCTTATATTCAGATTTTAGGCTCGTAACCAAAAAAGGATTTCAGGCATTAACCCGATTTTTGTCAGAGAAAAAACGCGCCGTTTAGTACACAAACAACAAAACCAATAAACGAGGGAGCCGGGAGGAGAAAAAAAAGGGAAAAGGAAACAGCAGCTTGAAGAGAATGGCGACGTATCGATCGGTGTTCGACGCTGCGGAGCTTAGGGCCCAATTTAATGATGCCGGAATCAACACTAAATTCATGGCTTCCATTTGGAAGTAAATCTGTTCTTCCCTCTTTTACTTTCTCCACATTTTTATTTATCTTGGAGACTTAAATTTTTTAATTTATGAAGGTATGTGTTACAAAACCCTGGATGCGAGCTGGATGAAATTCCCGATTTGCCCTCCTCAGCTTACCGTCTTCTTCGCTCCAAGTTCAAGCCCTTCACGTCCACCGTTCACTCCGTTTTCCACTCCACCGACGGCGTCACCACTAAGCTCCTCATCGAACTCCAGGTCGTTTCCCCTTTTTTCTTCTTCAATAACAAGAATAATAGGGAATTATCACGGAAATAGAAGCTTGAATTATCAAGTTAGTGGGTGACACTTTGTTTTTATTGTTAGTAGAATGGAGCTTTTGTAGAGGCAGTGATTATGACATATGATACCCGTTTAGGTAAATATGGAGGAAAGCCTCGTCTTGGTGGTCCTAGGTCGACATTGTGCATATCGTCTCAGGTATTTGATTTCAGAACTTTGTGCTTCTCAATGTTATGTATTTGATAAAATGTTGATTTAATTTTAATTTCATTACAGGTTGGGTGCAAAATGGGTTGCAAATTTTGTGCAACTGGAACTATGGGATTTAAGAACAATTTGACGTCTGGAGAAATTGTGGAGCAATTGGTTCATGCTTCTCTTTTAACTAACATACGCAATGTTGTTTTCATGGTAATTCTTTTATTTAGTTCCATATGTGAAGCATTATCCGTCTTAACTTATGAGGGGATTTGCTTTTATTCTTCTTAAGCTTCCATGTAGGAGTTCCAGAATGCTTCTTTCGAAATTATGATTTTTGGTTCTGTGATGGATTATTTTGATTCATTCAAGTTCATTTGACATATTTTTTTATTTCTTTTTTCTTTATTTCCAATTGGTAGTGGCACCATTTTGATACTATATCTTGTCATGTTGTTAGTGAAAATGATGATGATGATGATGATGGCATTTACGTTGTTAATGGTCATAAAGCTCCGATGGGTTGTGGAGTGAAATTTTTTTCTTTTGAAATGCGGTTGAAATTTCCTTCCTGTTATTTTGTTAGGGAATGGGAGAACCACTGAATAATTATACTGCCTTGGTGGAAGCTATTCGTGTTATGACAGGATCACCGTTTCAGCTGTCACCAAAGAGAATCACAGTATCGACAGTAATGCCTCCAAAGTTTGTTTTGTGTAGATATTCATACCACTTGTATTATGCGTATTATTATCCGTGCCATAGCATTCGATTGGCAGCATTTGGTTCGCCTTACTGATTGTTGATATTGTTTTTCTTTGCTTTTTATGGAGAGTGAAATCTAAAACAACTGATACTTCTAATATTTGAAACTGAAAGTCTATGGAGAGTTATGTTGCTCTATGTGATTAAAATACATCTAATTGGACTACGAGGAGAATTTTGAAGCTTGTATTATGTTCCCTTTTTTATAAATGAGATTCTAGTGTTTTGGAGAGGTAAAAAACAGAATGCTTTATATGAAAAGAAAATGCAAATTGTTTGACTGCAGGAAACTCCCAACTTAATAGCTTTGCAATTCCACGTCATATAATGTAGGTTGGGATTATTCATGCTATCAACAAGCTTCATAGCGATCTACCGGGCTTGAACCTAGCAGTATCATTGCATGCGCCAGTTCAAGAGATCCGTTGTCAGATAATGCCTTCAGCAAGAGCTTTTCCTTTGGAAAAACTAATGACAGCCCTGGAAACATATCAAAAGAACAGGTAGCAGTTTGTAAATGTTTCTTCTTATAATTAGGTTATGGTTTTGACACTTCCACTTTTGCAGTCATTTTGAGGGCCCTAACTTTGGTCTTAAACTTTCAGTCAGCAAAAAATATTCATCGAGTACATCATGCTTGATGGAATGAACGATGAAGTGCAGCATGCACACCAGCTCGGCAAATTGCTGGAAACTTTTCAAGTGGTGAGCTCTTATTTTAGCATAAATGCAGATGGTTTTTCAGTAGTCTTTCTACTCTGTACGCATATGTGCATTCGTGTCTACCTATTTGTTTTTTCTGCTTGGTGGTGGGGAGTGAATAAGGTTTCTTTCTCCCAGGGTTGTAGGTGTAGGGGAGGGAATAAATGTGGTCTATGGGGACTGGATAGGGCATTTTTAGTGATTCTTTAATGGTCTCAAACATATTTTTGAATGTGAGCCGAACTTATTGGCAAGGAACTTGATTCCAGGGCTGCCAAAAATGCAAAGCTAGTTTACAAAACATGTAGTGAATTTTAGTTTCATCGGTTCATAGCTCTAAGCTGATATGCTATTGTTAACCTTCGTTTCCCGAGTTTTTGAGTTTTAACTTTTGATGCAGGTTGTAAATTTAATACCATTTAATCCAATTGGTAGCTCAAGTCAATTCAGAACCAGCAGTGACCAGAAAGTATCAGAATTCCAAAAAATTCTTAGGGGTACTTATAACATCAGGACAACAGTTCGTAAGCAAATGGGCCAGGATATAAGCGGCGCATGCGGTCAGCTGGTCGTGAATTTACCTGACAAGAGAACTCGTGAAAATACAAATCTTTTAACCGACATCGAAGATCTTCGCATTTGATGTGCAGAATCCCTTGAAGGCGAGATTCTTAAAAGTATGATTACTTGAGATTGGATCTCTAGTTTGCTGACTGGTTAACAACTTCTGTTTTATCTGCAGTCAGGCATTATTCTTAAATTCATTATGCTTTCCTTAACCTCTACCGAAAGGCGAGTTTATCGATCATTCATGTGAAGATGACTCAGAAGTAACCATATCAGAATCTTTGCTACTGCAAAGTGTGGGTTAACTATCTTGACAATGTCAAAGGTCTTGGGATATATTTCAATTACAAATTTTAGATGTGAATCAATTTTGGCTCTAGTTTTGTGTTCTCTGAGTCAATTACTTAGTGACTCGGAAACTTTTGGATAACAACATATTAGAATCCCTTTTTATTTTTTGAGGCATTATCATCTGAAAATTAGAAAAATATATATATGATGTTGTTTTCTTGCTAACAGCTCTCCTGATCCTGCTTTGCTCTTTCCTTCAATTCTTTCTATGATAGTCATAGTTAATATAGGATAGAGCTCTTGGAATGTTTAGAAAAAGTGAACTATTGCTCCATGATTTTGATTAATACGAATATAAGATTATAAAATTCATAAAATATAAATTCGTGAACAAATTTATAAAATTGTCAATCTAATTTAAATGAACAAATGTTTGTCTAAACTCATGATCAATTCGTTTAGGCACTCACGTAGCCAGTTATTTTCAACGAATTTCACTGTTTGACAGTAAGAAATGCCATTGCAAAACTCAGACAACTCCAGAAATACTTTGAATATCAGCGTATTACACAAAAATCTAAGAGAGGAAAAAGAAAACCCTATTCTAACCAGATTCCCACAATTATCATCCTATACCAACATCTTTGGCATTACACAAAAACCTTTAATCTCAAAGAGCTTCACTGAATGCACTTCAGTTGCCAAGTATTAAAAATACACCTATGCTGGTCTGGACAAATGACTCAGGCGTTAAGATACACTTTGCTGTAGTGATCTGCTGCTCTGGATAATGACTGTATAGAGACGCGAAAACCCGGACCCATCTGCACGCATGCATTTAAATTTGAAATGAACCTCTCACAAGGCACAACAGTTGGCATTGCATTAAACATCTGATTATGCACCTAGTTCATATGGGTTACTTTTTGTCTTCAAAGTTAAATCTTGTTGCATCCAAATTCCCAGTGAATAAGGGAATACATGCAAATGCCTAAAAGTTACATGGCATACTCATTTCACAATACACCTAGATATTAACCATCTAGTTCAACTAAATTAGACTATTTACAGAAAGAGCAAAAGAAAAATACACCCTTATGTCAATATGCACAATATATGTTGAATCTCGACCGCTAGTATTCCCCTGATAGTAAAGCCAAGTTTAAATATTTTCCATCTAAGTTAACTAAAGTTAGTATCTTAATAAATTTAAGGTAGAGAGAAAGCTAGAAGATTCAACAGCTAGATTCTGATATAAGTGCAACCAATGCTTGTTAGATCAGTATCACTTTGGAAGGCAGTCTTTATTATTTTTTTCAAAAGATGGGGCAGGGGACCTGTGCATGAGCAGGTGGATGTACAAAGTATTTTGGTCTTATGGACATTCTGTAATCTCAACTTAAAACAATCTAACTGTACACAGTATGCCACAGATAGATCAGTTAGAAAATAGTACAATAAAATCCTCCTTTTATTTTATTTTATTTTTACATTTTGAAGTAAAGCATTTATAATAAACATCTGAAAGAGGTTATATCAGAACATTTCAACATGCAACCGAAAGTTGCTAACAACTATTAGCTTAGCCAAGTTTCCTAGAGTGCAAATGTTTCTGAATTTTTTTTTTTTCGAATTTGACAAGAATCATAATTCACAAGCATAGCAGGTACAGTGCAAGTAGTATAAATTAACAGGTGTCAATTAACAGCTGCTAAAATGTAATATAAATAAAATGATGAACTTACCGTGCTGCATATATGGAAGGAGTTCACATATCCAGCATACTTGGAAGCTGTAAAAAACCAAAATTATGTATGAAAAACAAAGAAGCTAAATGAAAATAGGGTCTACGCAACAAAGTTACTGATGCAGGACTCTTCTAGAAGTTCATCCAACTGGTTGTTTTACATGTTTTTTGTCATGCCTGCTGGTTTACCTTAGTTTACAGTTAGTAACCATAATGAGCCTAGCATAGTTCTAACAAATTATAATTTGTTCCCAATTAATGTTACTTAATTAACAAGTTAATCTTCCTCGATGATTATATTTACATTCATATTGGCTTACTTGCATGCATACATATATAGGATATTCCTCAATTCCCAAGTTTCTTGTATAAATTTTATTTCAATTGCGTTAATATGTAAGGGTAACAATAACCATTTTCATAGTTTTCAGTTTGCAGATAGGAAAATCTAGGATCAAACTCATTTCATGTAAATTATTATTATGTTAAGACTAAATCAATCTGTTGTGAAAGTAATTCAATGTAATTGTAACTCGTTTGCAGCTAAAAGATAAATCCTATCCAGACTGAACAAATCAGCAAATACAGAATATAAGGTGTAGCTCTCTTACTCTTCTTCAATCCTGCTGGCTTTGCTAGCAAAAGAGAATTCATAAACGCACCGACATTGTCACGCAAAAACTCCTCTGACAAACTCACCTATACCACAGGTGAAAAGTTTCATGACCTCACTTTCAGCAATAAAATTCTTAAACCACGAGATTATGTTCTTAAGTAAGATATGTTACCTTTCCAATTCCAACATGCACAATAGATGTTTTGTCCATTCTGAATTTTACTTGACCTTGTTTAGCTTCTTTGACTGCCTTGGTGACATCTTTGGTTACAGTACCTTGCTATACAAGTAGTCGTGAGGGTAAAAAAGTCAAATAGATTTGTTGAATTGCAATTAACATATGCAAGTATAATCGGGAGTGGTGTTTCCACTTAGCAATGCATTAACAAAAATAAATATTAGATGATAAACTTACTTTGGGATTTGGCATCAGACCATGCTGATTCAGAATCTTTGATATCTGCAAGACGTAAAAATACATATTGGCTGAACCAAATGATGATAACTAGTGACACTATCTAAAAAAGCATCTGAAATCAAGAACCTTATAAAGACGTTTCATGAAACTATGCATTGAGAAACATCGGTCAAAGTCAACCTTGCCCGTGCCTGCAAGGATACAAGCTCGGGTTCAGAGCGAAATCATAATTTATTCTAGAGATATGTCAGAGGAAGTACTGACTCCACCTTCCATCTATTCGAGCTAAAGAAACAAAGGGAATGTGAAAGCAAAAAAATAAAAAACTAAAGGGCATAAACCCTATCAGGGGTGATGTAACAACAATTAACTTAGACAAGGAAGCACTGGAACTAAGTAGATATAGAAAACAATATTAACAAGAGTGGTTTAATACTTGCAATTTCCTCGATAAGATCAACACCACCAACAATATCAGCTCCAGCAGCTCTAGCGTCATCAGCATCCACTCCTTCAGCAAAGACAGCTACTTTGACTTCCTGAAAAGTCAAATGTAGTATTGTTAACAGATGAGAAAACAGGTTAGTTCAGCTTATAGAAAAAAGTTCTCAATACCTTCTTAGCACCATGAGGAAGTGCCATTGTACCACGAACAATCTGCATTCCGGTCAAAAGAGCAGTGAGCATCCAAAGTAACCCCTCTTACAAACAAATATAGGAACCAAAAACCGTAATTACTTCAAAAGAATGTCGAAATAGAACATCAGTAACAGAGACCCCTTCTAAAATTCTTCCCCCTAGTGACATTTGGCATTGCCATATATATATATGGAGAATTGTAATCTAAGAAGCATTAACCACTGGGAAACATGTTTTTGAAGCCTTTCCGCTAGATTCGTCATAATAGAGATAGATATACGAGATTAATCTTAAATATAAAATAAGAAATCAAACAGACTGAAATGCATACCAGCTCGGATCGCTTTTGGTCGATACCCAACCGGACATGAGCTTCAACAGTCTCATCGAAATTCGCCTTGGCATTACCCTGAACAATACCAGAAGCAATGTGCAGTAATTAGCAATGACAATAAATAATATATAAGCAAGAACATACACGCAATACTGAATCCTCAATTCACAAAATAAACAGAGTGTTTATTAAAATTGTTTCAAAAAAGAAGAAGCATTTAACACAGACCTTGACTTCCCTAATGGCATCCATCAAATCAAGAACAGGACGCTTCTCGTTCTTCTTCTCCGGCATAATCAACATAGGAAAGGGAATCACAACTTTCTCCTCCTCAGCCGCAACCCTAAAAGGTGTCCTCCAAGCTCGACTCTCCGCCTGAATTTTTCTACTTTCCCTCGCCATCTCCTCGCTTTCTTGACCCCTCGCCTCCCCCACACGATCCTCGGGGAGAGGAGCCACACGCGTAGGATACGAGATGGGTGAGATGCTGGGTACGTCTTTGACATAACGGAGATCCTCCCGGCTCAACGTGGACCGAGTGCCTTCTTCTGGTGGAGTAGACTGAAGGGTTTGGTCTGGTTGTGGTGGGTCTTTGGGCTTGGGGGCGTAGGAGACTGGTTGAATGGGGAGGGATTGAGAATCAGAGGAAGAAGAAGAAGAGAGAGATCTATGGAGAGGGAGGAAGCGAGAAGATGAAAAATGGGGTAGTGAAAGGCGGCGTGACTGAGAGAGGAGGAGCTTGAAGCCGGCCATTTTTTTTGTTTATGCAACTGCGTAGCTGTAGTAGTAGGAGAAGGGAAGGGGTTTTTGGCTGTTGGGGGGGTTTTAGATTCCCAATTTAGGGTTTAGGGTTAATACAACATTTGGTATTTGAAATTGGTTTCAATGTTCAATTTGATACCTGAGTTTTGTTCTCAATTTGATACCTAAGTTTGCATCAATATTCAATTTAATACCTAGACTAAGCAATATAATGTAACCAAATAAGTATTTAACACTTGTTCTCTAGTAAATAAAACATAGGTTTATATTTGGGACAAAATGTTGTTATATTGGTATATAAAATCTAAAAAAATACACACATTATAGTTTTTTTTTTTTTCAATCATAATTTCATTAAAAACATAAAAAAGGGGACCATAGGAAGTTCTTTAGTTCATTCGAAATACACGATATGAAAACTTAAAATTTCAAGATATTGATGGATTTAAATACGTTTTTGCGTTTAATTTTTATTTTTGATTATTTTAAATGTCAAATTTCAATTTATTAAGTTTTGTATCAAGACTTTATATCTCTAACAATTTTGTTATCGGTGGTTCTCCAACATACAATTTCATTCCATAAGCAAAATTTTGGTCTAGCTTCTCGAAAAATCCCATTACTCCAAGATTTTCAAAGGTTACAACATAACCACGAACTTAGATTAGTACCCGAGAAAGTTCCGAATTCAAGAAGTTCTTGATTAATCTTCATCATCCACCACCTTGTGAAAAAACCCATGATCAGATTCCATCCCAACGCACAATTTTTAATATCTCGATTTTACCATTTCATCTAAAATTTCATTTATTTTTAAAATTATTTTTTATAAATTTATTCTTTACCTAACCCACATAGTGTTTACACCATAATTTATTATAAATAAAAATAATGAAAAGTGAACTTTTACCATTCAATTATAGTAATCCCTAAAAAATTATTATAGCTTATATTTAATGTGTTTATCTATATAAACAAAATAACAATAATAAGAATATTATCTCTTTTCAATAGTTTAACGTCACATCAATAATTTAATCCTGAATTTAAGGGTTTTCATTTGAACTTGATTTTTTTCAAGATGAAAATATTGATGTGACATTAAACTAATGAAAAAAGGATACAAATCACGTGGGTCAAGTAATTACACCAAATAAAGATAAAGTAAAAGAATTCTCGCTTTCAAATTCTAGAACCCCCCCCCAAAAGTCTACTCTTTACTCAAGTTCCAATAAACATTTCATTGATTGATTCTTCTTTTATTGATTTAGATTTTCTTAATTCTTTATTCAATTCAAAATTAAGACATAAATGAAATGTGAAATTCTTGAGCAGTCTACTTCTCCTCGAATGCTGAATCCTCTTAAATTAAAATTAAAGGAGTGTCATAAGGGATTTACTTGTCTATGTACCCTTCCATTCGATCTCTTAGGTCCTGCGGTACCTCGACGATTATACCACGATGCCCTTAACTTAAAGCTTAAGCCTATATGCGATGTATAGACTCCTGCAATCATGACATATTTGTTTCCTTGAACAGAATTTCATTTCTTTCTAAAAGAACTAAAAGAAATGAGAACGGTTAATTTCACAAAAAAAAAAAAAGTCTTTTTTTCACGAGGTACAACTCAAAATTTCTAGTTATTTATTTTTACTGACTCGACCATAGACCAATTCCCTTTTTATTTGGGCGTATTGAATACGCCCATAATTATGAGCTTCATGTTACTCTTTCCAAGAGACATGTCAGATCCAGGGCATACCAATTCGATTGAATGGGATGACAGTTTCTCATTCCTAATCTGTAAAATAATAATTTCGATCAAATCACACATCGCAGTATACTAGACCCTCTAATTCTTTAAGAGGTTTGTCTAAAAGATTGGAGATATAACTAGGAAGACGTTTCAAATACCATACATGAGTTACTGGACATGCCAGCCTTATGTATCCCATTTGATATCTTCGTATCCGAGAATCAACAAATTCAACTCCGCATTGTTCACAAAATTTAGGGCCCTCCTTTTGATTTCCAATTACTCGATAATTTCCACAAGCGCAAATTCTACTTTTTATAGGTCTAAAAATTATTTCACAAAATAATCTATCCCTTCCGGTTTATTGGTTTTGTAATGAAAAGTATAGGGTTTTGTCACCTTTCCAACGATTTCTCCATTAGGTGGGATTTTCTTGGCCCAAGCACTTATTTGTTGTGGAGAAACTAATCCAATTCGGAGTTGTTGATGTTTATATCGGTCGATCATAGAAGAAAAATTCTGATTCATTCCGATTAAGCTTCCTTCCTATTAATCTGGAAGTTCTTCTCAAATACAAGGAAATGATTCAGTTCCAGAGCCCCTTCACCTATGCGTTGAACTTCTGCTATATAAGATGTTTATATTTGTTTACTTATTTGTCATAATAAGCTCAAATAACTTTCAAATCCACCTTTTGCTATTTGAAATGCAAATTTCTTTCTTATTCAATAATTCATGTTCAGAATTCGTGTCACTCACATATTCGGATAAAATACGATGATAAATTATTTTTAAAACTGCCATATTTCACAGAACATAAGCCTCGTTCAAGAATGATATAAGTAACACAATATACTGGTAATAATTAAGGTGGGTATATATTCTCATGGCACATGCATTGCCACACTTGAGGGTAGTACTCATTTTCTTCTAACTCCGCCGCCCGGACCGATACTTCAACCAGCATACACGGCTCGCACTGCTTGCACTTTGAATCACAAGAAGCCGGTAAGGATCCAGGCCTTCTAATCCCAGCAATCAGCCCCAAATTTTCCTGCACAGTATAGAACCATATCAACCATTCAAACAACATTTCAACAAGGGAAATATAACAGTGAACTGGGGATGTACTGACCGGAGAAGGTGATGGTGAGCCGGCTAGTTCGCGAGAGTGAACCGAGATGGAAAAACCGAGAACCGTAAGCAAGAGGGTACTGATGAAAATGGTGGTAATTTTCTTTCTGTGTTCCATAGAGAAAGCAAAAGAAAAAAAAAAACTATTTGGAAGATAATTAATGGAATGGCAATTATTTATACATGAGAGAGTATATGGAGTAGTTGAAAATTTTGATACTGTATGATGAAGAAATGGTCAAAATGATCTCAACTAAAACTGAAATTATCATCATCAACAGCAAAAGCCATGTGCTTTTCCAGGTCTCTAAAACTGCCAGTGATGGTATTTGAATCCTTAAGATGTGGAATGGAGATTGTTCGAGACTCGATTGATTTAATATTGATATTTTTTGAATTGATCTTTTGTTCCGTGCTTTTAAATAAGTTTGTCACCACTTTCGAACAAATCGGAGTTGCACGATCGATGTGATAGTTTTGTATATAGTATAGATAAAAATCAGTTCATTGTGGTTACATAAAAAATTGTTAACCAAATGTTAATCAGACATGTTTTTTAGGCATAATAATTTAATTGGTTTTTCAATTTTACAAAAAAAATAAATAAATTCCAGCTAATCTTCTTGGATCAAACTGATTTTCATGGAATCTCTACGGATTCTTCCAAATTCCAAAATAAATTGAAAAAAAAACAAACACACACTTACTATTCTGGCAAATAAAGGGTAAATTACATTAGGAGTCTCTCACCTATTAGTAAACTTTTTTAGTCACCCAATTATTAATATTTTTTATTTTCTAATTAATAAAAATTATAAAATAATCACTCAATTATTCAATTTTTTTTGTCACCAATGAGCTAATAGTGACAACTTTTAAAATTAACATAATAATAACTTTACCCTCAATATTTATAAATCATGTCAATTTAATCTTGATTCTAAAAAAATCTAAACCAATATCTTAAAAATTATTCTCGAGTATTTGACCATTATAAAAAATTTTAATAACAAAATAAAAATAAAAAAGAAGCATGTGCACAATATTGGATGAAGAAAGCTTAGCCAAGTCAAATTAGCATACTACTAGTACTAAAAATTAATGTATTTTAAAATATTAAAAATTTGATATAAAAATTCATTCCCATTTTATTAACATATTTTTTAAAATACAATTTTTATAAATTTATTGTATCATGATATATAATTTTTATATCAAATTTTTAATATTTTAAATATAACTAGAGAATGTATACTTTATTCTAAGATATAACAATTTATATTTTTTAAAATATTAATAAATTTTAACAATCTTTTACTGTTTGTAATTTTTTATATTTTTATAGCTTTTAATATTTTTGAATTATTAAATATGATTAAAATATATTAATTTAAAATAATAATTCTTATTTGAATTGTTAAATATAATTAAAATATATTAACATTTATAAATATTATATATATATATATATATATATATTGGTAGAGAATTATAAATATATATTTTGCTTGCCTTGATGTGAAAGGTTAGAATAGAAAAATGGGTGACCCAAAGCTCAAGCCGAGGCTTGAAGAAGAATACAGTCTACATAATTGAAAAGCAAGAAAGAAACTCTGAAATATGAGTCCTTTTTTAAGAAAATAAAAGGTATTATTTCTTATCCTTTCAACTTTATAAAAAAATTATTTTAATTTTTCAATTAATTTTTTACTTTTTTTAATTTTTAAATTTATAATTTTTTGTCAAAACATTCCAAAATATATGGAAAAAGTTAACTTTGCGAATATGACATAAACGTGAATTGTCACATATATGACATGTTAATATTTAATTAATTTTTAAAATTAATTTTTAATTTTCAAAAATAATTTATAATTTTTTGAATTTTTTAATTTTTAAAAATAAAATAAATGTCGATATATCATCCACATGAGGATTCATGTATATGCCACGTTGGCAAAATTAACAAACATTTTTACATCTATTTTGGAGTTATTTACCAAAAAAATCATTTCCAAAATTATTTATGAAAATGGGCCAAAGTGAAAAAAATTTATTAGAATAGACCTTTTTTGCAAAACGCTCCTAAGTGAGCACCATGTCAACGGAAATTGCAGAAATTCCACGTAGAAGCACTTTTTCTTGAATGGGACAAAAACGCTCTTACGTGGAAGCTTTTTTCAAATTAGTGTTCATCTGGACGTATTTTTCGGCGTGTTTTTGTCTCAATCAAGGAAAAATGTTCCTATGTAGAGGTGTTTTTGTCTCATTCAATGAAAAGTGCTTTCACGTGAAAATACTTTTCTGCAATATCCTCTAACATGACATCCACGTAGGCATGTTTTTCCAAAAACAATTTATTCTAGTAATTATTTTTTACTTTAACCTAGTTCGATATATAATTTCGAAAATGAACCTTTCATTATATATAACCTCTATTTTGAACTATTTCAAAAAAATGCAAAGACGAAAAACTAAATAAAATAATTTTTTTATAAAATTGGAGAATGAAATAAATTATTATAAAAAAAAAACAAAACATTCAAAAATGGACACATCCATCCCACAGTCACAACTCACAAGCCATGCTGAGCGTCGATTTGGATGGGGATCCTCCGATGATTGCTCCGTCAATTTCAAGCAAAGTCAGTGGGTCCGGTCAATGAACCACAAAGCAAGTTTTCAGAATCACCCCCACACCACGGTTTTTTTAATCAGAATTTGAAAAGTTTGAGATTATGTTATATTATCATTTGAAAATTAAAAAGAAAATTATTTAAATTTTCATGTGATAATATAATATAATTTTAGAGTGTCACATATAATGTTTCAATAATCGTATCAATAATTGAACTGGTCAAATTACTAGTTTCTGATTCAATCAGTATGATCAATTCAACTACTAGACTAATAATAATTTAAAACAAACTTAAAAAAATAAAGAATTTTATTAAATCGGTTCAATCTACTCAACTACAGGTTTTTGTCCTAGAGTTTTTTATTTTTATCAGTTTTGAGCAATTTCCAATTCAATCGATTCAACCCCTTTGTTAAGACTAAAATAGATCTAATTACCAAATTCAGGTATCAAAATGAACCCAAGAAAAGTATGGGTACCAAATTAGACCTAATTGCCAAGTTTAAAGCCCATAAATTATACTATCTCTTACAATAAATACATGTCTTAATTAGCTGGTTAGAATCAAGTACCATGGAGACTTGTTTGAATTAGAATATATTAGGACTCAAATCAAAATAAGGGCCAAATTGAAGTACATGTGCATTATTATGTGGATTGTCACGCCAACATCATTAAAAAATTAATGTTTTAGTCAATATTTTAATTAAAAAATAATTTGACTTTTTATAATGTTTAATGGTCAAAATTAGCTCAAAAGAAGAATAATTATCAAACTAACAAAAGATATAAACCTTGATGGCTAGGTTTAACATTATGCATTTAAATTCTACAATTAGTCTATGTAATTTACGAAATTTGTGGATTTAGTCTCTATACTTTGATTTGATCATTTTTAGTCTCTATACTTTTCAAAATGTAAAATTTCAATTAACCCAAAATGATAACGATTGAATTCATTAAGTCCTACTATTTTCAAAATCTAATGTGACAAATATGTTATCATATGCGTAATATCGTGCTTACTTGTTATTTTCATATATTACTCACTAAAATCCAGTTAATGGATTAATGGTTGTCATTTTTGTCAATACTAAATTTTCAAAATTCGAACAGTATATGAACTTATAATTATCCGATTGGAGAATATGGACTAAAACTACAATTGTACGTATAGTACAAGATTAGTAATTGAATTTAACCAAATAAATTTAATTGCTACTATTTGAATTAAGATTAAATTTTCAAATTGCAAAAAGTATAGAGACTAAAATTGAATAATTTGAAAAGTACAAGTACTAAAATTGACCAAATTAAAGTATAGAGACTAAATTCAGAACTTTCACAAAACACAGGGACTAATAGATAATTAAACCAAATTGAAAGTCTTAACTCTTAAGGAAAAGGTACCGTCCAAACTGTCCCACTTGTGCGGAGAGATAGACACCTGTCTTACAAATTTCACCATAAACCATTTATTGGTTTTAGTATTGTTTATTATCCGTTTTATCGTACATATTTGATTTTTATCTTTGTAATTTTTTATTTTTTATTAATTAAAAAAGTATTAAAATAATATTAAATAAAAATTAAAATATATTTCTATAATTTTATAAATGAGTCAATGACTCAATTAAATAATATTAAAATTTGAGTCTCATCATATATATAATGATAAAGTGTGTGTGTCTTAATCTCATCATCTACTAGTTTTATTTAATTTTTTTTACTATGTTTAATAGTAATTTAATTTCACATTATTTTCATTATACTTAAAATAATAAAACTTAAAAAACAAAAAGCAAAAACTCGAATATTTATGTAGCTTTGCCTCTTTCTTTCGTTATTACTGTTTTTATTTTTCACGCACACATGTCCAAAATATGCATAAATCTCTTCACCATTTCAATATTAATTATGATATTTTTAAAAGGGTAAACTTTAAAATAGTCACTTTTATTTTTTTTAGGTTATATTTTAATCATTTATATTTGAAATGTTGTATTTTAGTCACTTACGATAACATATTGTAACATTTTAGTCACTGAGCCATTAATTATCGTTAACGGTGTAACGATAAGCTTAGTGGCACATTCAATCACCATTTCAAACAAAATATAATTGGTTCTCATATTTTTTGTTTTAAGTAATTTTTTTCTTTTATGTTCTTTTAACTTTTCTTTTTTCTTTACTTTTCATTCTTTCATGCTTCTCCTTCTATTTTCCTCCATTCTTCATCTCTTTTAACGTAAAAAAAAAATTGCTCAAAACAAAAAAAAATATAATGACCAATTGTATAATTTAATCTAAAAATTTCTTTTGAAATGATGATTTAACGTGCCACGTTAGCTTACCATTACACCGTTAACGGAAATTAATGCTCAGTGACTAAAATGTTACAACACGATAACATAAGTGACTAAAACGTAACATTTCAAACAAAAATGACTAAAATGTAATCCGAGAGAAATAAAAGTGACTATTTTGATAGTTTAACCATTATTAAAATTAAACTTGTTTTAAAATTTTAACCATATTACTAATAAAAAAGATCTTAAGAAACAATAACTTCTCTTTTACTCGCATGTTTTTTCTTACTCGATCATCTTCTTCAGTATCTTCCTTAAACTGATCTACGCAAATCCCAGGAAAACCCCACGTGTCAAAAGAGTAGGAGATGGAGCTACGGAGATTGCATCTTCTTCTTCTTCAAGGGTTTATGTTGTTATCTGTGATGGGGATTTGTTACGCGAGATTTGTGGTGGAAAAGAACAGCTTGAGGGTGATTTCACCTGAGAAGATTAAGGGTACCTATGACAGTGCAATTGGGAACTTTGGGATACCTCAATATGGGGGAAGCATGGGTGGTGCTGTGGTTTACCCTAAGGAGAATCAAAAGGGTTGTAAAAGTTTTGATGATTTTGGGATTTCCTTTAAATCCAAGCCTGGTGCTCTTCCTACTTTTGTTTTGGTCGATCGTGGAGGTACCCTTTTTCTTATTTTTGCCTTCCGTATTTGATTTCTGGTCTGAGATTGAGTTTTTTTAGCTATGATTTAT
This sequence comes from Gossypioides kirkii, assembly GCA_005610355.1. NCBI lineage: Eukaryota > Viridiplantae > Streptophyta > Magnoliopsida > Malvales > Malvaceae > Gossypioides > Gossypioides kirkii. The sequence goes on from CP032246.1 coordinate 39,558,441, forward strand.
TTGTTCTTGGGTTGACTCATTAGGAACCATTTTGGCCTTTTTTGGGGCTAATTTGATTGTTACTTTACAATTGGGGTTATTTTGGGTGTTAGATTTATGGCTTGATTTGTTTGGTTTGGTTGGTTTAAGAGGGTTATTTTTCCTATTCTTTTATAATTGTAAGTTTCCTATTTGAGTTTAATTGGTTTAATTTTCATGCACTGGATTTTTGTGATTGGTTTCTAACTCTTTCATTCATTTAGTGAAGTATTTATTAGTAGTTTCTGTCGATTACATTGTCACTATGATCTTTGAGTTTGGTAGTTTGTTTGATTTGGTGGACTAATAACTTTCTTGACTCTCATATATATATACTTGTTTTAGCCTGCTTAAATCGTTTGGAAGGAAAGATGTCATTTTCTCCTTTTATCCTAGTTGTTCTCTGAAATTTTGGGTTAATTTTCCTACCCCCCCCCCCCCTCTCATTTCAATGGGATAAACTTTTTTGCTGATTTGGAATGAAATGTTGTTGTTTTCTCTTGTGAAATAAGCTGTTTGAATTGATCGAAGATAAACACAAGCTCTAAGAAAGGTGGAAGTTGTGCATGCTCTAAGCGCATCATATTGATGGCTTATAGTTGCCTACAATTATATAATTAAGATATTACAATGTTATTAAACTGTTACAGGGATAAGAAGAATCTTAAGTAATAATTCAGTATTTTCGAGACATTTTTCAGTTTATCGTGGCCTATGTATAGATACCAATGGCTACTATTGTGTTAGGTCATAGAGATTAAGGTTGTAAAACTTGTTTATTGTCCTAAGACTTGACTACCTAAGTTATGGTCTTTCAGATTATTTTTCTTTAGTTTTCGATAACTTCAAGCCGAGTCTGCTTTTAGTGTTTACGATTCTATTTATTTTCCCAGATTGCTTCTTTGCTTTAAAGGTTTGGAATGTACAGCAAGCTGGTGCTTCTGCAGTGCTTGTTGCTGATGATATCCAAGAAGCATTAATAACCATGGACACACCTGAAGAGGATAGGTTAGCTGCCAAATACATTGAAAATATAACAATTCCATCTGCCCTTATCGAGAAAAATTTTGGTGAAACTCTTAAGAAAGCAATAAGTGGTGGGGATATGGTCAATGTTAATCTTGATTGGCGAGAGTCTGTTCCACACCCTGATGATCGTGTGGAGTATGAGCTATGGACCAACAGCAATGATGAGTGTGGAGTTAAATGTGATATGCTGATGGAATTTCTGAAGGATTTCAAAGGTGCTGCACAGATACTTGAAAAAGGTGGCTATACTCAATTCACACCCCATTATATAACTTGGTACTGCCCTCAGGCTTTCTCGCTAAGCAGACAGTGCAAATCTCAGTGCATCAACTACGGAAGATATTGTGCACCTGATCCTGAACAAGATTTTAGCTCTGGGTATGATGGGAAAGATGTAGTTATTGAAAATTTGAGACAGCTATGTGTTTTCAAAGTGGCAAATGAGACCAATAAGCCTTGGTTGTGGTGGGACTATGTGACAGATTTTCAGATAAGATGCCCCATGAAGGAGAAAAAATATAACAAGGAATGTGCAGATGTTGTTATCAGAGCTCTCGGTAAATAGTTAAATTAAAGATATTCTCTATTTCACTTATTATTGCCACTAATACCACCCTCAAGAAAGGACGGAATCATGATGTTTTTGTCATCCATTCAGGGATTGATGGTAAAAAGATTGAGAAGTGCATGGGAGACCCTAATGCTGATGAAGATAATCCTGTTCTGAAAGAAGAGCAAGAAGCCCAAGTAATTCTCCTGTGCTTAGTTATATATGCTTTTATGTATTTGTTCTCATATTTGACCTTTTTGGAGCTCTTAATCATTGAAAACTGCTTAATAGATATATTTTCTGTAGGTGGGAAAAGGATCTAGGGGTGATGTTACCATATTGCCTACACTTGTTGTTAACGATCGCCAATATCGAGGTTTGTCTAGGTGCCTGTGTATCAGATATAAAATTTAGGATGCCTTCCTTTCTGATATATTAGCATACAGGAAAGCTAGCCAAAGGTGCTGTTCTGAAGGCCATCTGTGCTGGTTTCGAGGAGACTACTGAACCAGCCGTTTGCTTGAGTGGTGGTAAGTGTTTTTTGGTTGTACTTTCTTGCTAGAGAAGTATTTTAGTTGGTTACCACTTAGGGGCTATCATATAGTGCAATGCTGCTGCCTGTTTCCATAATTGACAGTGGTTACGTCTGTGGCAGATGTGGAGACAAATGAATGCTTGGATAACAACGGTGGTTGTTGGCAAGATAAAGAAACCAATCTCACAGCCTGCAAGGTATGAATCAAAGAACTTTCTAATAGAGGTTCGCTACTTGCTTACGACACCGTTAACGCAATTAAGTCCCAACATATTAACTTTTTCAGGATACATTTCGCGGGAGAGTCTGTGAATGTCCCTTGGTTGATGGTGTACAATTTAAAGGAGACGGTTACAGTCACTGTGAAGGTGTTATGAGATTTTGTTTTTTATCATTTTTTTTGCATTGGTTTAGTTATTATTTCGAAGTTAAATTTAAATTGTGAAGTTACCATTTTAATGTTTTTTTTTTCATGATTCATGTCTCATTATATGAGCCTAACACGATGCAATTGCATTAATAGGATAAAGCTTGATTTGTTTTTGTTTGTTGCTTATGTCCAAGTTTGATGCCCCTCATCAATTTTTATTGTGTTTGCTTATGTTTAATGAGGCAATACAATTTTCTTCCTTAAAACTCTGGTTTCTATCATTAATCATCTTATATCTGCATAATATGTGCTCATTTTCTATTTTCGGTTTTGCCGATCAGCTAGTGGGTCTGGAAGATGCAAAATTAATAATGGAGGTTGTTGGCATGAAGCACGAGATGGACATGCATACTCCGCTTGTTTGGTTAGTATCGACATTTATTTTTCCTAACCTCCTCCCAGCTTTACATTTTCCTCCACCTGAAATCAAGTTTATGCTCTAATCGAGGATTTGAACAGAATGATGGAAATAGTAAATGCCAGTGTCCTCCAGGGTTTAAAGGTGATGGTGTCAAAAATTGTGAAGGTGAGTCCTAAACAGATAAATATATGTTTTTTTCTCGAGTTTGAGAACCTAACCACCACGGGGCATCTTGAAAGTGCCTCCTTTGTTCTTATGGTGAAGAATCTCGCATGACCGTCAAGTAGATAAGCTATAACGAACAGTAAATGACTAGTTGAATGCAAGCAAAGGGAAGCATTTGGTTTGTCGAATGATTTAAGTAATTTAATATTTGTGCGTTGCCAATCACGCAGATATTGATGAATGCAAAGAGAAGAAAGCCTGCCAGTGCCCTGAATGTAGCTGCAAAAATACTTGGGGAAGCTATGAATGCACTTGCAGTGGAGATCTTTTGTATATCCGGGACCATGATACCTGCATAAGTGAGTTGTCAATCTACGATTTGCAACTCGAGCCTATTTTCTATGCAATATATGATTTCCGGATCGTGTTTTGATGTCTCACTCCTTGCTCTATCTCAGGTAAAAGCAGTACCGAAGTAAGATCATCATGGGCAGCCATTTGGGTCATTTTAATCGGCTTGGCAATGGCCAGTGGTGGGGCTTATCTCATTTACAAATATAGATTAAGGGTAAGTTAGTGCATTATATTATATATGGCTAGTTAAGAAAGTGACTCTTCTGGATTGAATCGTTTGAATCAAAACCCGAACCGGCCATTCTGATTTTCTTCCCGTATATGTTAAGCATAGTTTTTGTAATGTTGACGTGTTTTATTACTGTTGCAGTCATACATGGACTCCGAAATCCGAGCTATAATGGCACAGTACATGCCACTGGATAGTCAAGCGGAAGTACCGAACCATGTAAGCGATGGTCGAGCATGAAGAGGAAAACTCCATTATTTGCAGGGAGTAGTGATGTGGTTCTTCTGGTTATACATTGATTCAATTGGATTTGGAGCAAGGATTTTATTGATATGTAAAATATATGGAGCAATAAAGGAATACAGATTAGAAATGGCTTTTTGTTCTTTATTGTTAGAATCCCTATTTATGTTTGACCAATATTTATATGGCTACTTTGTCTCCATAGTTTATTTATGCATTTTAGATTAATTTCTTATTTTTTAAGTACCGCTTTTTTTTTTTATGAATTATAATAACAGGGTAAAGTTCGAACAATAAATATGATTAGTGCGATTTGAATTTAGGTTACATTTATAACGGTGAATATCCTGACTATTAAACCATCATACGGAGTTTTAAGCGTTTCAGTAAGCGTTTCAGTTTTTAAATTGCATTTCAAAATATATAAAAAAGAAATTAAACATTTTATACACATTTTTAATTTTGACATTAATAAAATTCAAGTTGCGATAATAAAATTCTTTATATTTTAAGTTCATCAATTTTAATTTTTATATTGAGTAAATTTTGAAATTTTGTTTCTTAATTAAACTGTAACCCTTAAATCTATTTGGTCAAATTTTGTTTTTGATTGTGTAAGTTATGAATTTAGTCTATGATTTTCAATTTGTTCATTTTTACTATTTTTTTGAATTTTGAAATTTTAATATCGAGTCATAGTCTAAACATCATCATAGTCTCTCCTCAACCCATAAATAGGAAGATAATGCATTTCAGCGTACTCGAACTTACGTTCTCCTGCATTGGCATCAATGTCCATACCAATCGAGTTAAAGCTCAATCGGTTATTTATTTCAAATTTAAATGTACAAAAACCTACACTATTCATTTTTAAAATAGATCGACTGAACTACTAAATTAATTGTTATCCATTTTTACAGAGTGAAATCTTTTATATTCAAGGGACTTGAGTCTAAACGTGTTGAGGTTGAAGGTTACAAATTAACATTCTTTTTTATGTTAATGTCCATCATTTTTTAACTTTTTTTTTTTTTTATAGAATACCATATAACTCGAAATCCAAGCCAGCCTTATGACTGGAGTTCGACCTGTAATTGGTTCCCCCGCAACCTTGCGAGGTGGAACATTAGCACTTCGCAAGGTGAAACACCCTGCAATCTTGTGAGGTCAGTCTCTCGCAAGGAAGACATGCGAACACACCTCGCGAGGGACACTTGAGTGCGAATCTTATTAGAAAGATACATCTAGAATATGTGTTGAACCTAAAGGGTATGTGTCGTCTTGAGTTATATGCATGACACCACTCCCAAATCAAGAGGTCGAAAATAAACTTCTAACAGCTTTAAAATTAAATGTATAAAAACTTAAACCAAATAATTAATTCTTGTATTTTTTTTATGTGATTACAAGAAATAAATAGACAAATTTTGATGAATGATTTTTGTGGTAAAATTATTGATTACAAATCAAGATTTTATCAAGAAATAAATTCATTACAAAATGGCAACTGAACTTATTTCAATTTATAAAAATTTGCAAGCCTATATGTTTTCACCAGAAATGGTCTACATCTCCCCCCTCCGGCGGCGGTATCTTCTACGATCTCTTCGCTGTACCGACCTTGAGATCGATTCCGATGTCCATTCCGTTGTAAGCAATCGGTGCATACATCCATAGATCATCGGAACTCAACAGCTGCAAGATTCCGGAATAAAGAAATTAAATTAGGAAAAAATATTATAAGAGAAAAATCAACTTAAGCTATTAATGGAAGGTTGACTCTTTTAGGAGAACTCTCAAAAGTGTCGTCAGTATTGTCCTTAGCTTGGGTACCGATTTCGGACGGATGACACTTCAAAAACTTTTTTCAAAAGATTCGAAAATCACTCCATGAAGTTATTACCTTAATTTGTAGCTGCAAAAACTTTACATATTGAACAGCTTCTTCAAGCATTGTACTAATATCAACCTTTGTTCCATTAGGGACAAGATTCTGTAAAATCCTTAACCTTTCATTAATCCTTTCCCTTCTTTTCTGCAAAATCGATACGAATTGATCGGTTTAGTCGGTTAAATCGGTTTTCAATATAATCTTCAACAATGCTTTAAACCACATTTGCCTTGTATATGTTCCTTACCCTTGCATAAAGACTCTGTGGATCAGTGGCTGCACCCCTACTGGCTCTTGTTTTGCCATTCAAATTCAGTGCTGTTTCTCCCTTTGAGCCTGAGCTCACACCGCCATTCGAGTCGTCCTCCGACGAGCAACTGGCCCAGCTTTGCCCGTTGAGACCGCCATTACCGTCTTCATCATCATTGGCCGCAAGGGTCTGGTTCTTCTTAGACCTTCCATTTCTCTTGGTCTTTTGAACCTGCACACACACAAGTAAAAAAAGAACAATCAATGAAGAGCTGAAATCAAAAACATTTCTTTCCAAGTATTTTTGTCGAACACTTACATGAACATCTCCTGAATTTCGAGATCTCTTGTTACTACTTTTCTTCTCAGGTTCAGGCTTCGGTTCTTTTTCAACATTGCCATCCATACCCATTTCTGGGTTCAAACAATCATCAGGTTCAACCAGAAAAAAACTAGTGTTGCTCCCATCTTCCATACAAAAATCCATGGAAATGAAGCTGTTATTGGTTACAAAAACTGGGTTTGAATCACTCAAGTAATTGCTCATATCTATATCAGGGAGCTGAGGACAATTACTCAGCAACTGAGCCATGAAATCAGCTTCTTGATCAGTTGTATACATCCCACTGAAACAACTCCAATCTCCTTCTAAAAGGGTTCCCATTGAATCCATTGATGAACAAAAAAAAAGTGGGTTTTTGGGGGTTTCAAGTTATTGAATTAGCCTTGATCCTTGAAGAGAAACAGGATAGAGAGGGCTATATATATATGGGAAAACAACTGTGAAGAATGCCACCAACAAAAAGCATTGACTCGTGCAACAATATCTTCATTTTTTTGTTAATAAATACCAATTATTAGTATGAGACAAAGCTCGTAATGAAGGGTCCCTCACGAAGAACAACTCAGAAAAGGATTAAAATAATGGAATAAATATAATTTTTTAGCTTAGCTCGAAATCGCCTGGAAACTGGACTGTTTTTTAACTAACTGTACTCAAACCAGAATGATTTAATACTTAAAACATGAACTAAAATCAGGTTGAATAAAACAAAACAAAATTTGGTTTATTTCTTTTATCGGATTTTGTACTCTTTGTACATTTGAAATTTAATTTTTTTATTTTTTTTAGGTAAAATAATGGATGTCTTTGTCCGTTTTATTTTCTGAGACTAATCTTGGTTGAGCTAGGTTGTATCAAACTAAACTAGTCAATCAAATCGGTTAGATAAAAAATCGATCAGGACAGAGATTGAGTCGATCTTTGAGTAAATTGCTTGAAATCGATAAAGATCAAAAATCGAAACAAAAAAAATTGGCAAATTGATCTAGTTTTATAAGTTTTAATTTTTTTAATTATTTATTTAATTATTATTGGATCAACAATCAAATCGATTGAACTGAAAATCGATGGACTGATTGGTTCAATCACCGATTCGATTACATGAATTCACTATCTCCGACCTTTTTTATTTAATAATGGAAACCGTAAAAAATACTTCATTAAATTGAATAATGTGACATTTAAAAATGAAAATTGCTCACATGGCTAAAGCTACGTGAAAACCACATATGTAAAGATAAGTATCAAACTTTTAGTTTACATTTTCAAAACAATATTGAAGAATTTTACAACCCCAAATTTAGAATAAAAAACATTACAAACCCAAACTCGACATTTTTTATTTCCTTATTTCGCTTCCAGCAAGCAACATAATCCAATTTAATGGAAATTCTTTCTGGTGTTAACAACTTGTTGGGTGTTTTTGCGTGTTTGTCTTTCAAAAAGATTAATTTCTTTATTTATATGATACGGTTTTTGGATGTGACGTTTTAAGTAGGCTCCATGCATGTTAATACGCATTCTGCTATAGGATTAACACGTGTTCCTTAAATATGAATTCGCTTGCATGATGATGCGAACACCCCACGTGTGAACTCATGCTAGCGAACTATGCAAACTATCACAACTATATTGGGTCGGTCCTAGTTAGAGGTGTTCATGGGCCAGGTCGGGTTTGGGCCGGGTCTAAGCATGATGTTAACATACTTTATGCTTGTCCAAGCCCGACCCGACCCAAAATTTGGGCCTAAAATTTTATCCAAACTCACTCATATTTACAAAAGATTAACCCAAATTCATTTTAGGCCTGCTCATATTATTTTTAAAAAAAATATTTATTTTGTTTTGTTTTTATGTTTTATATTTAATAACTTTATACATTTTTTATTTATTGGAAGTTGTTATATAGTCGTCGTAATATTTTATTTTGGTGAATTACAAGGGGAGGGTAAAGCCCTAACAATAACGCGATTGACACGACTCGAACCCAAGCTACACCTGAGGCAATGAATACCCTTAGCCATCAGGCCAACACACGGGGTTCCATCCTAATATTGTTATAATGTTTACTTTATAGTAATGTTATATATTTAGTATAGGTTCATTTTTTTAATGTGTTCTAAATTACATAATATATAAAAATAACATAATATAAAGTATTATAAACTTAAAACGAGTCAGGTCGAGCCGGGCTCAAACATTAAATGTTCAAGCTCGAGCCTGACCAAAATTTTAAACGAGCTTAATTTTTTGCTTAAGCCCATTTTTCGAGCCTAATATTTTTATCCAAAACCTCCAAAATTTTTAGTATTGTTAGATCCTAGTATTAAAAGTTGGGGTCTAAACTTCGAATGTAAAAAAAAAATACAAGGATTGAGAACATAATTAGACCAAGGAATTTGGCAAAGAGGACTGGGAAAGAGAATCACACCTGGCAATGGGTAGACGTGGGGGGTCTTAACTTGAAAATATCATAAAATTTATAATAAAAGTTGAAAGTATAAGATGAAAATGACACTTCAGGGAAAGGGGTCGGCCAGATCGTGGAGATGAGTATTTTGGCTGACATTCTCAACCAGACACTAATATCTGATTTTTCAGATACTTTGTCTCCTTTCTTACAAGTGTTTTTACAACATCTAGGAGGAATCTCTATCTTTGTTGTTATAAGAACCCTAACCAATTCTTTTGCATCTACTTGAAGAAGATCATAACCCAGATTTTTATGAACATGTTTTGGAAATGTTGGTGACTAGGTTATGGTTTTGATTCTTTTAGGATATTCCATCATCTAATTTACATGTTGCTCAAGATCATATATCGTATTTAGATAATATCTTTCGATATTCCATTGTTATATTGAGTCTTAACTAAATTTAGAGTCGAACCGGATCTGAACTCTAAACGATGGACGAATCTTTCCTAGAGTTGTTCATTATGTCTAAGAAACTTTAAGTTGAAATCCTATTGCAGTAGCGAAGAGAGAAAATTTGGGGGGGGACGAAATCAAATTGTTTATTTTTACGATAGTAAAAATATAATTTTATTATTTTAATAGTTTATATCTTTACAATTTTTAAATGGATAAATAAAATGTTTATCATTTGGGGGGTAAAATATAATTTTATTATTTTTAATTTAAAATTTTATAAATTATAAAAAGCTTAAATTAAAAATTTATCATTTTAGGGTGCATGACCCTTGAGTCTCTTAATGACTCTACCACTGCTCTACTGAAAGGATATCCAACTTTTTATCGCTAGACCAAATATAATTTTCTATAACATACAAAAAAGGTTTACTATATAATTTGGTTCGGAGTTTGACATTTTTTCTAATATGGTACATGTGTTATTTATTGGTTCAATGTGGTATTTTTATTTGAGAAAAGTTATACACTTTATACTTGAATGTGACGGTGTTAACTTTTTAATTGTTAATTTTTTTAGTGTTTAACTCGGGTTTTAGAGTTAAATTGATGAAAATTCATGATTAACTAATATTGTTAACAATGAACTTTCATCATATCTATCCTAAAATCAAACTAAATCATATCCATCACACTGTATTTGATAAATTAAACGTAAAATTAAATAAATTCACAATTTATACTAAATTTATTGTATTCACAAAATAATGAAAAACTCTAACCTAATAATATTAAAATTAATTTCATCAAATCAACCCTAAAACCCGAATTAAATATTAAAATATTAACATTATTATCTTTAAATAACAAAATATATACCTATTGTAAAAAATATCTAACTTGAATATTAAACAATACATTAAGTCTATAAAGAAAATAATGACAAAAATGAAGTCTGAGATCAATTAATATATATATTTAAGAATTTAGTGTGTTTGTTTGATGGTTAAATATTCATTGTTTTAAGTGTAACTTAATTCAAGTTACATTAATCATGTTGTGATTAAAACTTTATTTTTCCCTTGTAATTCACCAAATATATATAGAAATATTAGGATTTAATTAATTACTTAAAAATGATATAATTTAAAAATTCTTTTAAATATTTTAATATTACATTTAACACTAAAAATATTCACCTCGATCAAAGAGCAAAGACGTTAAATTTTACTGTAATGCTTCCACATGTTATTGAATTTTACGATGAATATAAATTTTATTTTAAATAGTAATTTAATTACAATTTAATTTCGTCTCAAAAAAATTTTATAACTTCGTCCCTGTTTATTTGCATTGTGAAAATTTTTCATCCTTTTATTTTCTCAAAACAATTAAAATAATAATTAATTATTACTTGATCAATTACATAAAATTATTTAACCTTAATCATTTAAAAAAATCAAATTTAAATAAAAAATAGAATCTAATCTAAAATAATTGTAAGTTAAAAACAAAAATTCTCTTTCTCTATCAATAAATTCATTTATATATTCTCAGATCTATCTATCTATCATACTATCTATATCATAACCATTAGTCCCATATTATATTTTATTATACTAAACATATAAAAAAATGTCAAACTTCTCCATGTGTGTTTAAGATAATGTAATGACATATGTACCCTTTACACATTATTTTAAGATTTTTTTTTGTTGTTATTGAATTACAATAAGGCAAAATCCTAATAGTAATGCGATTAGCGCGACTCGAATCCAGATCACATATGGAACAAAACATCTTGACCATCAGGTCAATACACGGAGGCAAAATGCAATTTTTTGATTGATCTTATTAGTAAAATTACTATTCATTACGAATTTGCCCTTTTTTTAGTAAAGAGAATAAAATGCAATTTGACTTCTAATACACGATCTGCATGACACTTTTACCAAAAATAGTAATAGAATGCAAAAAAATTCATTAATAAATACTCGAAAACACAGATTTAAGGTAAAATGTACAATTATAAGTATAATCATAAATAATACATGTCCAAATAATTACAACGAACAAATTATTACAATGCACAAACGAACTAAAAAAAATTAAAATATATCCAAACTTAAATTAGATATACTTTAGACGGGTGAAGCTAAAAAAAAATTTTGGGGGCAAATTAAGTTATACATTTTTATGATTATAAAAATACAATTTCATCATTTTAATAGTTTGTTTCTTTATAATTTTTGAATGATTAAATCAAATTTTTATCATTCTTGGGATTACTAATTTAAAATTTTATAAATTGTAAAGAGACTTATTCATTTTTAGGGAGTCGAGTTCCTACTAGCCTCTGACTTTGCTATTGACTCTTTTTTTTTAATAATCACATTATAGATTCTGATCATATTTGTTTTTTTTATACAATGTCAATAACTACCTATAGCCTCTCTCTAATCCATAAATAAAAATATAATACGCTTCAACGCACTCGAACCCACGTCCTCCTACATTGACAACAATACTCATACCAACAGAGTTAAAATTCAATTGACAACTCTTCTATTGACTTTATACCAAATAAAATTTTCAAAAAAATGAAGAATAATATTATCAACAAATATGATATAATAAGGCCCAATAAACTTCTTAAAAAAAAAGAGAGAAACAAATAAATTCTACATTCACTTAACACACAAAAGAATCGATGTCATCATGTACATACCTAAGATTCCGGCGATTTTTCCTCTCATTTTATTTTATTTTTGAATTTAAAAGGGAAGAGAAATAAAATAAAATAACATAAAGGGTTTCCTCCTAATTAAATAGATAAATTATATTTTTTAATAATTATAATAATCAAATATTTTAAAACTGAAAACAAGGCCGGCCATTGCACGATCTTTGTTTGCAGAGTTGGACTGAAAAAAAAAATGTGATAAAGTTCATAAATAAATAAATAAATAAAAGGGAAAAGGAATAAATCTCAGCAGAATTAAACTATTTTTGGAAATTCATCAAATCTGATTTTGTTATTATAAATTCCAATATTTAAACTTTAATCCTTATACTTTACATAACCTATAAATTAGTTCATTTACTTTAATTTGTCATAAGTCAGTCCTTGTATTTACTAAAACTAAGAACCTAATCTAAAACTTACCATTAGATTGTTGATCTCGAAATTATCAGTTGAACAATTTATATGTAAAAATCAATAATTTAACAAAAATTATCAGTTCAAATTCACATATTTATTTACCAACTGAACTAATCCTTTGGCTTTTATAAAGCTAGAGAACCAAGTTTTGACAAATTAAAATATATGGACTAATTTCTAAATTTCATAAAGTAGAAGGGTGTAATTAAAAAATTAGACCAATTTGTTTCTTTGGTTCATTGCCAACCTGCGGGTTGTGCACAGGCTTTTTTAATTTGGGTCTTAAACCCCTGTCTCAAGAGGACAATTATTATTATTTTATATAATTACAATTAATATAATATTCAACCTTATCTAATTAATCATGATTTTTTTGTATTAAATTAATAAATAAAAAATATTAATTACATATAAACGAAAATAATAATTTAATCTGAATCCATGTGAGTTAAAGTCACCACGTGTCACAACCACGGTGTGACATATGGTAAAAAAATTATAAAAAAATTAAATTTTAATAAAAATATTTAAAATTTATTAAAAATTATAAAAACTTGTATAATTTTATAAAAAACATAAAAAATATATTAAAAAATATAGAAATATAGAAAAAACAATTATAAAATTTTATAAAGTTGTAAAAAAGTTATAAAATATAAAGAAATAAAAAATTTGTAAAAAAATTATAAAAATTATAATATAAACAAGAAGCATTTTAATTTTTTCAATAACTTTTATTAATTTTTATTTTTTAATTATTTTTATCACGTGTCGCTATGTTGCGACACGTGATGACTTTAACTAAAAAAACTGAAAGTTATTAACTTTAATGATCAACGGTTAAAGTTAATGGTTAAAAGATCTTTTTAATACATTTTATAATTTTTTACGATTTTTTATATATTTTTTAATTTTTAATGAAATTTTAACTTTTTATTAAAATTTAATAATTTTTATAACTTTTATTGATTTTTATTTTTTATACTTTTTTTACCATGTGTTCAATCACTAGTTTGTAACCTTTTGAAGCTGAGTGACCAAAATATAAATTTACTAATAATTTAATGATCTTAAGTGTAATTTACCCTAAAAATTTTAATGCTGGTTATGATAATTTAAAAAAGGATGTGGTCCAACCAAAAGCATGGTGCATGCAGTGAGGGACATAAATCAATATATTATAAGCATAAACCATGACCATGGCCGTAGGTCTACAGATTGAGCCAACTGCCAGTTAGAACATGGCTAATGCTGGCCTAATATTTGGCCCTTTCATTATTGTTTACTATATATGTTAATATAACAGCAAAAATAGGAATATATATTTATTATAATAATATGTATTTTTTTTTATATTATGCATGTTCGTTTTACGGTCAATGTTCGAGATTCATGATTATCTCTTTCAACAATGTTGTTTTCAATGTTCAAACTTACGTTATTCCCTTAGAAATATAATGTGTATTATCATTGCACCTAACTACTTGTTGATATCTAGCTCTTTCTAGGGGTGTTCAAACGGTTATTTTGAACCGAATTTTTTTCAAAAAATTAACCAAACCGAAATATTTTGATTAATTCGATTGGTTAATCAAAATTTATATTTTTTTTATTAAAACAAGTATAAAACATATGAAAGTAATAAATTGATAATGTTTATTTGACCGAAATATCCAAATTAACCAAATTAATAATAGCCTAATACATATAATATATAATATTATTTATTAATTTTGGTTAATTATACGATTTCAAACCGAAATAATCGTAAATCAAAATTTTAAAAAATCTTAATCGATCTCCGATCGAACTAGATCGATTAATCGTATTAGATCGATTCGATCGATTAATTTATTTTAATCGAAATTTGAACACCCCTAACTCTTTTTGAATGTATATAATTTTATTTAATATACTATTTTAAATACATGACCAAATAAAATAATAATAAAACTAAGTGATAGCTTCTTTTTTAAAAAAAAAAAAGAAGAATGTTGTTGGTATGCAATAATGAAAGGACATTACAATTTAAATAAAAGAAATTAATTAATATTTTTTTTTCAAACCTCCGCGTAAACTATAGGTCAATACCCCATTTTTTTATTTTTTTAATAGGGAGGAATATTATTGAAAATTTTGCATGAATGTTAATTAATAGTATTTTAGTCCAAAAAGGTCTTAATTGTAAAAAATTAAACATTAAGGATTAATTTCATAATTAAGTATTGAAACATTCTCAACTTAATTCTATTATATTTCGAAATTGCCCCTAAGTCTATTTGGACTTTTTTTTAAAAAAAAAGTCTATTTGGACTTCATGCTTACTAAAGGGGGGTAATTTAATTTTAATTAATTTCCATCATAGTATTTAATATTATCATATTTAATTACTAGTTTATTACAATGCACTTTCATGATTTAATTAGAAACCAATAATAGGAAGAATGTAAACTAAATTTTTATAATATCCTTCCCATCAAATTTAAAAATGAATAATTTAATTAAAAGTATAAGAAAAAGGGTGAATATACTATTTGGCACCTAAGTTCGGCTTTAATGTTCAATTTAGTATTTAAATTTTGAGTTTTTTTCACTTTGATACATGAGTTTTTTTACCTAATTAAGTACGGATATTTTACTAAAACACATGTGTCAAACATTTATTGGACCACATGATGTCGTTTGGTCTTTATACCAATTTGAACATTGAAGCCAAACTTGTGTACTAAATTGGGACAAAAAAACTCATGTATCTAATTGAACAATGAATCAAAACTTAGGTACTAAAATAGAAAAAAACCTCAAGTACTAAATTAAATAATGAAGGAAGACTTAAGTACCATATACTATATTAACCGAAATTAAAATGTAATTTTATTTTAAATAGTTGACATCTATCCCATTCCTTATCTAGACACCTGCCAAGCCATTTGCTGTCTTTTTTTTTTCCAACGCCTTTTGCAGATTTTTTTATTATATATCAATGGTCAATTTTCACATTTGGTACTTATTTATGTCGATTTAAGATTTAATCTCCATACATTAATTTTTTTTATATATAATTTGATACATCGACTTTTATAATGTCATTAGTTAGTTTAAATACTTTATTTTGATTAAAATGTGACATAATTTTTAACAATTTTAAATTATTTATTACATTCAAGTCCATTACCAATGTTATTTTTTGTTACACGACAACCAAATGAGTATTTTTTTAATTTCAAAATATCATACCAACAAATTTAAAAGAAATTTTTTTATGGTGTTAACAACTAAACTTGAATTTTATAATTTAAAAAATAAAAATAAAAACTAAATTCCTGAATCGAACACCATTTGTTTTTTTTAATTATAAAATAATGGTTAAATTTTAGTTTTTGTCTCTATATTACGTCCAAATTTAAATTTTAATCTCTATACTTCAATTTTGACATAATTCCGTACATATATACTTTATAAAATATTGACGTAATTTTAAGAATTATTAACATCGTTCAAATTTTCTATTAAATTTAAGTCCATTATAATATCATTTTTTTTTACATTGTTATCAAGTAATTTTTTTTTTACATTTCAAGATGTCACAAAAACAAATTTAATAGAAAAATTTTAATTATGTTAACAACTAAAAAAGTGAAAGATTAATTCTTGAAAATAAAAATATAATGATTCAATTTCAAATGTAGGAAGCATATTTTGTCTTTAAAATATACCTCTCTAATTTAATCCAAAACTAATTGACCCAACGTGAAAAAAACCATAAATTTCATGCAGTAAAAGATGGAATTAATTTATCTTGCGTATGTATACTTCTTTTAATGAAGTTCGACCTTATCAATAAACCATATATATTGTTTAGAACTTTTGGAGATGTTAAGAGAATGAGACCTACAAGAACTAAGTGAGATACGAGAACCCCAAAGCTTGTGCTCTGTAAGGCTCTTTTGGTTGGACTCGAGAGAAGGAAATTTGGCTTTTTTACACTAATAATATAAAAAAAATAATTATGAAAACGAGACAGATATAAAATTAATTACGAAAATATGCAAACTGAACAGTCCACCTCATTTTCAAAATCCACCTCAGTTAAAAAAATGAGAATTTTTTTTGGTGTCGCCACTGTGTCAGGCGACATCGATATACATTTTTTCAAAATATTTGAGAAAATACGAGTAAGAACAAAAAATTATTTTTTAATGGTGTTGTGGATGTGACAGGTGACATCGGCGAAAACAAAAAAAATTTGACTAGAAATGAAAATAAAAAACTAAAGTTAAAATAATAGCCCTAGAAAAATAAGAAGAGTAAAAACTCAAAATCCACCTGCAAAACTGTTTACTCCATCTTTTATAAGAAAAGAAACTTTGGTTTAAGCAATTTATTAGCTTAACTAATACTAAGAGATTAACCAGTTTTAAAGGGAAAAAGAAAGACATTTTGTGCCTTTAAAATGTAACATTCAGCTCAAACTGCAACTCAGTTAATATTCTTTTAACATCATTAAAAAAAAGTATCTGCAATCTTACTTGTATTTTCCACCCATGCTCTTCATAAGGCAATCCAAATGAGGGGAGAGGCTGAGCAGAGAAAACAGCAGTTATAGCGGCAATAGCAGTAACCAACAAGATTTGCAGAAGCAAGTAAATATATTATCTCACCAATTTCATCGCAATTAGAAGTAGTTACTGCTGCTCATCATCAGCCACTCCCTCACCAAGTGCTCTTTGTGAAATTCTGTAGTACAGAATAGTCATAGTCGCCATGCAGGCCCTGAACAACAAAATTTAACACTGTAAATAAAAAATCCTTTCTGTAATATAACCAATATAGGCAGTTTCATTTTATTTTGTTCCATTTGGGATCTGCAATGGATGATGCAAAGACATACACTGTTCTATGGTCCACCATTTAATTCTCAAGAGAAGAGTAAAATGGAACATTTATGATATGTATATTTTTCCCTCATTATTTCAATCTCCCCATCTTAATTGGCATCCATCCAGATATATCAGTTGCAGCATCCACAGGTCACGAGCACAGATACATGCATAAATACAAAGAGAGATGCATGCTGATAAGAAATGGGTAAATGCATACACAAGAGAGAGAGATGAATCAATGTGTGGCAATGTAGGTTGTTTGATTAGCATGGCCTTGGATATTCATGTACGGAAAAAAAGAAGAAAAAAAGTGCAGACTTACATGATTGCTATGATGAGAAGAATTTTTCTTGGATCCATCCGTGTTGATCTTTGATGCTTCGACCGACCTTCTCGGGTATCATCTACATTTGATGAGTCTTTATGTGGGGGTGCAGTCACTGGGAGAGTTGGTAATGCACTTGACCAAAAGGGAATTAATGCTCTGAGAAACTTCAGATGAAGTGGCCCTACAACAAGAAGTTACAAATTCAAAAGAATAAAAGGAATTGTATGCAAATCATGTCATAGGCATACGAAAAATTATCTTCCCTAAGTTCTCCATTACAGACACACTTAGCACCTTGGATGGATGCTGTAAGGAAAGGTCACACCAAAAGATGTAGGTCACAGCAAGAACAAATTGGAAAAGTACTAATCAATCAGAGAGCAGAATGGCTTCTTGATCCAAGGCTTTTTAACTCACCCCTCCGAGAGTACTTTTTACGATTTCCATCTTCATCATCTGTATAATATGAGATTTCAGAGTTTTGCCGATCAACATGAGCTGTACTCTTCCGTGTGGTAGCCATAGGCTGGGTTTCATTGCAACATAGGATAAAACACCCAAGATAAGAAAGCGAACAACTAACACACATGAATTAACACATACAAGCAAGCAAAAATAACATGATTTAAAGAACTTGGTTCACATCCAATAACTAACAAAAGATTAAAAAAAGGACTTACAGCAACAGGACTTGAAGCTTTCATGTAACTCTCAGCTGAACTAGGACCATCTATCTCCATTATTTCTGTTACTGTAGGTTTTGAAGGTCCTGCTATGGCAGAGTATCCTCCATCTTTTGCAACGGAGGGTGATGAATTCGCATCATACTCTTGTCCTCCAGCTACATCTATCAATGGATCTGAAGCAAATGCAAGTGGAGGAGCACGGTGTTCTGTTCTAGGCAAAGAAACAGGATGATTTCCAAACAAATTCTTTTCCATGCCAGTCTGCATGATATCACATAAGGTTATTTAAAATTTATTTATGCAGAATTGATAAGAATTCAAACTGCATTCATCCTAAAAAAGAGACTATAATATATATCTGCAATAGAACATGCTAGAACTCCAATTGATCCATATAACTCTTTTTCTGTGGTGCACTTCTTATCCACACAATTTATAGTCTAAGGCAACTGATGATCTTAAGCAGTTTGAAGCATCAGATGATTGAGTGGGCACCCAAAATACCGGGATCTGGGCTAGATTGAGTTTTAGAAGCTAGAAATAACTTGGGAAATGAGATTTCCAGAACTTCCTTGCAGGTCAATTCTTTTAGTGGACAAGGAAGAAATATGTTTGGCCATAGCGAACTTGTATGGCCTACATTTTACAATAACATTTATTGGAAGTAGTTGATTCTGCTGAATGCTGACTAATGCCTTTGACAGACGAAATTTTCCTAGCAGAATATATGTAACCCGTTTTGGAAACCTCCACCAGGGAAACAATTTAATCTCACAACTTTAGTGTCAACCTAGGAAAGGATGCAATCAACTTGTTCAGCCCATGCTGAAAAGCATAACTACTGAATTACAATCTAAAACAGGCAAGTGGCAAGAGTCGGACTTCCAAAGCATCCAAGGTTGAATATAATAAAGCAATGATGAAATTGATGAAAAGTAGAAGAATAGTTTGATAAAGAAAATATTGACGAAGAAAAAATATATAAGTATATATATCCAAAATTCACTATACATTTAGAATAAGCAGCAGTTCTTTGTAACAGCCCAAACCAAACATAAACTTACCTGCAAAATAGCCTCCTTCAGCAGTGAATGAAGACGGGATGTTGTATCTTTAACACTTTTGGGAGGCCATATCTGGGGAAGAAACCATTGGAAAATGAGACAAAGCCAAAGATCAAATACTGAGAGAAGTAAATTATAATCATGACCATAAAACATAACTGCTAAAATCCAAGAATAAAAGTAATAGTTGACGAATGCCACAAGAAAATTATACAGTCTTGACTCTATCAGTAACAGATCATAGAAATTCCTCCAACGTGAGAGAATGTCAATTACATGTTCACATATTAATCTATATCCTCCGCATTTGCTAAGCCCATTGAAAAGATTCAAACAATTAAAATACTTGAATATCGGAACATGCCAATCAGCAAAGGAGTTTTCCTCAGTCAACTACTCATATGAATGACTAGAAAAGTCGGAGCAGTATGGTTAAGGCAGTAGTTTTTAGTATTACGGTTCACCATCTCATATCATCATTTGAAGCCTGGACACATTTACCACCTAGATGCTTCAAACTACTTGCAAGGTCCAAGAACATTGTCACCATCAATTCTGTCAACATATATTTATCACTTTACACGATACAAACCGAAGCATGTGGGCATGATACAGCTGATTCATGCTGAAATATAATAAACAGGCTTTTGAGAGCTTACAGCTATCGAACATGAAGGGCACACATATCCAGCGGGTGCAGTGTGCAGAGGAAAGCTTTTGATATGTGAAACCAAGCAAGTTGTATGTATGACATCTAAAGTAGCAAATTAAAACAGTGAGATCATACAACATAAGTCCAACATGCTGGTTTGCAAGAAAATAAAACAACAAGCAGTATGTAGCATCCACATCAGTATAAATACATACGTAAGCAACCCAATCGTGTGGTTTCAGAGCCAGCCCCCTCCTCAAACACAGCTTGGCATTTGCAACATTTGGGAGGCCAGTCATAGTCTCCATCTATTACCCACTCTGAGTAAGTACGTATCTAGAGCAAAGGAAATGAAAACTTTATTAGCCCCAAACAGCATTACATACAACACCTCCGCTCAGAATTGTTTTATAACACCGTAAAAAGTATACAGCATGCCGAAAATGGTTTATGCATAAATATGGCACTAAGAAGTATCATAAATACATTAACAAATTGAACATATCCTGAGACCTATAGCTGCAAAAAGAGTTGTTCAAGACCGAAAAATGATTCTTACAAGACAAGCTCTCACTCCGCTAAAACTTCCCCTATAACAAACCTACAGAACTTCCCCACTCCCCCATTTTCCTTTTGGATAGAATTATTATTGTCTTTTGCTCCCAGTCAATCTCGTATAACCACTCTTAGTTAAATTAAGTCAAAATGCTTGTAAGTAAAGTTTTGAGTCCAATAAAGCAGAATGTTATAAACTTACAACGCATATTTGGTGCTCGGGTAAGCAGATGCATTCCCCACAAACGGGAACCTTGTGCACGAAACAATATAGTTTTGTCGCCTGAAATACCAAAAGGAGGAATAGAGGCTTACACACAGAAACCATTTGTGAATCATGATCCCAACCAACATCAGCTCTACAAATTATTTAGTTTAATCGCAACCAAATTCATAACAGAACAAGCTACATTCCACTAGAACCTCCAAATATCAAGGTTAATGTCCTCCTCTCTTAGATTCATTTAATTAAGTAATCAAATACGCATTTTCCAATTCATGAACCTTAAAGTTAAGATAACAAAGATCTGCAAACTCATAATTTTTACGAAAAAAAGATGGAGATCTAAAAGACCAAAATCCAGCGGTGAATTACAAATTCCAAGACAGATTTGTAAAAAAAAAAAAGTAAATTAATAAATATTGGTACAAAAAAGCATTGAGTGGCAGTAAACTTATCAATAGATCAAAATTTTGAGTAAAATTGATTAAAAAAAAGGGTACCTTACGGCATTTGCAGACCACCATTGCATAGAGAAATAGGCAAGAAAGGAATCAATCACTTGGAGTTCGATCCCGTTTTGTACAAAGCTTCAGATTTTAGAAAAAGATTGAGGTGAAAAAATTTGATGGAAAATTACCTTAAGATTTAAATAAGCAGAAGATCAGAGAAAACATTTTTCTTAAAATGAGGAATATAGCAAAATTTATTTATTCTTTTTTGTGTGAAAAAAAAATTGACTATTTTGAGTGAGATGATAGTCTTAGCTTCAGGCGGTACAGAGAAAACAAAACCCCTCCTTCGATTTTCGATATTTGCCGATTCAGATGATCAGATTGAGTCCAATTTTTTACGGTTTCAATTTGGTTCTATTCAATTAGATTTTTTTTTTCCATAAATTTTGAGTTTTGGTTTTTACTTTTTTTTGTAGATATTTCTAATAAATTTAATTTTTAAGTAAATAAAAATTAACCAACGACGTTTGTATAATATTTTGAAAAATATTTTTATTTATTTTTATTTTTTTAAATATGACATATTTATTTTTACAACAAACAAAATTGAACTTAATTAGAAATTAAATAAAAATAATAATTTTATTTGGGTAATTACAATTTTTTAACTTGTATTTTATAAATCATCAAAAACATTGAAACACTTTAATTGAAAATAATTTTGAGGTTAAAGCATTATAAAGACTCTTTATTGAAAAATTTGATAAATTAATTCTTGTATGTTAAATTAAAGAGTAAATTAAAATTTTCATTCATTTTTAAAATTAAAAACTAGTCCTTAAATATCAGTGCAAAATACAGGTTACATATCACATGTGATTGTTTGAAATGATTGGTCTGCTCTTTAAAGAGTAATTTGACCATTTTTTAGTAAAAAAGTAAAATACAATTTGACTACTATACAATAGATTTTATGAAACTTTTACCCATTTATTTTAACTATTATTATAAACTTAAAAAGGAAAAGCTTCATTAATAAAAGAATTATTTAGCTTGTTGCATTGACGATTTGAATTTTACTATTAAAAAGTGTTCATAAAATTTAAAATTATTTTTTTAAAACATCATATTTAAGATATTCATGCAATTAGTACACGTGTTTATAATTTGATTAAAATTATTTTTGTGTTATATGTACAATTACAATCAACACAATCCGAACAATTACAACTACAATCACCCATTGTAATGTATGATTAGACTAATGAACGGAAAATATTTGAACAAAAAAAAATTCAAGATAACCTACACTTAATTTAGATAATGTAAGATTCAAATCAAGGATCTCAAAAATCTCAATATCTCGATATTGTCATTAAATTAAAGCTTCGTTGGCAAGTTAATACTCGAGCTAATAGCTAGATTGATAGAATGACTTGATTGCTACAATAATGATACTTTGATGATTCAATTAAATATTTTAAAAATTGAAAGCTGATTTAAAATCTAAACCATAAATTGAGGATGTTTGCAAATATATTAGATTGGACCGTTGCGACTTGTAAAGCGGTTCAAGAACGGGATGGATCAACGTTGGTTAATTTGAATAAAACCGATATTGAAAAAGAGGCCCATAAAATTTAAAAGAATAAATATCAAATTTTCACATAAATTTCAATTCAATATGCAATTTGATATATTAACTTTAATTCAAGTGTGTTGGTATATGAAATTTGTGCCAATCCAGCCTCTCCCAATGCACCTTTTCCTTTTTTTTCCTAACTTACTGCCAAATTTGAAAAACAGAAAGTCCAGCATCAATTGGCTGTCTCAATACTGTAATAGCAGCACTCCTCATCTCAAAAATTTCCTCCATGTCCAGCTGCAACCTGCTCTAATCTGCACTTAAGCTTAAAGCCATGCTATCCGCAGAGATCCCTGCTTGATTAGAATGGCCTTAATATGCTGAACCAAACAAGCTTGATTCCATGACATTAAATCTTTGAACCCTATTCCTCCCTCAGATTTTTGGAAACAAATAGATTCCCAACTGACTTAGCACCCTTCACTGGTTCATCACATCACGTCATTTCCAAAAAAATCTAGAGCAAAGCTGGTTGGTCCTTTGAAGAACAACTTTTGGCAAAATAA
Organism: Gossypioides kirkii; assembly: GCA_005610355.1. Lineage (NCBI taxonomy): Eukaryota > Viridiplantae > Streptophyta > Magnoliopsida > Malvales > Malvaceae > Gossypioides > Gossypioides kirkii. Next base: position 39,581,864 of record CP032246.1, read on the forward strand.
GCTGTCGGCAACAATAATTTTGCAAGTTGTGCTTTCCCTGCATAGGATACATGTTTTGCTGCGCAGCTTTGTAATCTCGCAGTAATCTTCTCAATTAATGGAGCAGAATCTCGAACAGTAAGTCTTTTGGTAACTAGATATTTGACAGGTAACTTTTCAAAATCAATTTCTGTCTCAGCTTGAATTCTATCCAATTCGTCTAGGGATGATAATGGAGCGGATTAGAGATGAATGTTGTTAAATTCAACATCGTTTCGTGTTTAACATGTATTATTCCACCATCCGTCCCGCTCTATTATAGATGTATAATATTGAAATTCACTATCACTTTTATGGATGTTGGATGTATCCATCTATCCATCATCGCTTCACCTTGTTTCACATACATTATTACGTTTTACTCTTTTAATAGTTATATATAAAGATAAAATTGTAACTTTAGTGGAATAAGCAATTATTATAACTACTCCATACCTACTATGTAAAAGAAAAAATCCACCCATTCCACTTCGCATCCATTTTTTTTAAATTTACTCCAATTGAAGTAAATCGATCGGAGTTTATCGAGTGATTCGATTTTTGTCATCCCTAAATTCCTCCTTAGGTATAATTGTAGAAAAAGAAACTCACTTTTTATCGGGTTAAGCTTCAAATCAAAGAACTCATAGAAATTGTGCAACACACTCCAAATTCCTATAACAAAATCCAAGCAGCTCTTATAAAAAATTAACAAATAATATGCAAAGCACAAATGAGTTAATCTTATCTTATAAAATTTTAATTTTGATTTAAATATATGCATTTAAAAAAATTAATACATACATTTATTTCTGTATTGAATTAATCTATCAACGTAAAATAATGATAATTCAATAATCTTATTAATAATTTATGAAAATCGAATTAAATCAAAATTTTATATGTAAAATCGTATAAAATCAAAGTCTATATATAATAATGCACCTTGATATTTATCATAAACCTAAATGGTATTAGTGTAATTACATAGTTAGAGGATGAGCTTTTTGGGCAAAGAAAAAAGTACGAACTAATTTTGAATTCAAAAAGTGTAGGTTTTTTTTTGTTTGTTTATTTATGCCATTGGCAAAATTTTTAAAACAGCGGGACTTGGCCGATCCGAATAAAAACATGTCTAAATTTCAAATCTTCTTCCCTCTCTTTATATCGCTCACCCACTAAAAAAACATTCGTCGTCTCTCCCAAAACCCTAAGCTCTCTCCAATCTCCGTTCGTTCATTTCATCTTTCTAACAGCCAATCAAGCGATGACATCTGTCCACCCGCCACCGGTACCAGGTCGCGAGCTCTCTAACCCTCCGACGGACGGGATCTCGAACCTTCGGTTCTCTAATCACAGCGATAACCTACTCGTCTCTTCATGGGATAAGGTGCTCCCTCAACATCAAATACCTTTAAATTTCTTAAGTTTCCTATGATTCTTTTCAGTGATCAGTTCTTTTTTTAATCGTAGACTGTGAGATTGTACGATGCAAGCGCGAACGTTTTGCGAGGAGAGTTCATGCACGGTGGGCCGGTACTTGATTGCTGCTTCCATGATGATTCATCTGGGTTCAGTGCTAGCGCTGATAATAAAGTTAGGAGGTCAGTGAATTGGATTTTTTTTGCACTAATGTTTCTGGTTGATTCTCGAGAAAGGCTAGGAAAAATGAATTTAGTAACAAACTTAATTTTGAGATGCTAATTTTGTAGGATAATGTTCAGCCATGGAAAGGAGGAAATATTAGGTAGACATGATGCTCCTGTACGTTGTATAGAGTATTCTTATGCAGCAGGTTGGTTAAAATTTTCAAATAATCTCTGTTGACTTAATTCGTTGTTTTAAATTGGATTTGAAGATGATTTGTCTTTGATCTTGCCTTTCAAAGTAGGATTTTCTGAGTTTTGATTTTGGAAAATACATTAATCCGAATAATTAAGGAAATGATGGGATAGAGTGAGTTTCTAGAAAGATGATTGGTTATTCCATAGTCACAAGTTTCACTGAATCCTATCCTTTATGAATTAGATTTTGAAGCTTAGATGAGTTTCATGATGGTGTTATGGACTATGTCTTCGTCAGAATATACTATACAGGGTATTGAGCATGTGTGGTTTTGTTTCATTTAAGTAAATGTATGAATCCTTAATGTTTGATCTGTTGTAATAGGACAAGTGATCACAGGCAGTTGGGACAAGACATTGAAATGTTGGGATCCAAGAGGTGCAAGTGGGCAGGAACGTACTCTTGTTGGCACATACCCGCAACCTGAACGTGTTTACTCGTTATCTCTTGTTGGAAATCGTTTAGTTGTGGCAACTGCTGGAAGACACGTAAATGTATATGACTTGCGAAACATGTCTCAACCTGAACAGCGTAGGGAATCTTCATTGAAGTATCAAACTAGATGTGTGAGATGTTATCCAAATGGAACAGGTAATGTTTATAACTTCTAAAAGTTTTATAAGTTTTTACAAGGAAAGAAAGTACTCTTTAAAGGAAGGCTCACGTTATACAAGCATTTAAATAAGTTGTATTGCATGATTTTAGATCTCTTATCCATTTATCTTCGCCTATTACTTTTTCGGGTATAATTGCTTCTTATTAAACAAGTTTATACAGGGTATGCTCTTAGTTCGGTTGAAGGGCGAGTAGCAATGGAGTTCTTTGATCTCTCAGAGGCCAGTCAAGCCAAAAAGTGTGCATCACTCTTTTCCTTTTAACACTATATAAGTCATATGGATAGATATGAACTCTGGAAACTGTTCTGGAGCTGATCCTACCTGTTCTTCAATTGATATTTTGTAGGTATGCCTTCAAGTGCCATCGAAAATCTGAGGCTGGACGGGACATTGTATATCCAGTAAATGCCATTGCATTCCATCCTGTGTAAGTGTCTGGAAAAGTTTTCAACTCTTTACTTATTAGAAGCTGATGAGGCTGAAAACCCGAACAGCATCAGCTCAGCTGGATAGTATATTAACTATATGATGTAGTACGTAGATCATAAATTATAATGCAGGCAATTCCATTCGGAGCATTTTGTCATTTGCATTGTGTGACAGACCGGAACAAATGACTTTTGGTAATTAGAATATTAGATTCTCGTGTTGGAAAGTTAATGAAGTGAGTATGACACATTTGGTCATTTTCCCTCTTATTTGATTCAACTATGGTTGAGAAAATATATAAATTGCTGACTTTGAACTTCTGAGTAAGACATTAGGTTATAGTTTATTGGTAATGCTTTCGTGTTGGCTCAGCTAAAATATTTTTTTATGAAAGATTGGCAAGATCTTGAACATAAGTAATATTAGCTTCTTTCCATTCAAATCATTTCTAATTTCTGCATTGACTTTCAATCCTGCAGATACGGTACATTTGCAACTGGAGGGTGTGATGGTTTTGTTAATGTGTGGGACGGAAACAATAAGAAGAGGTTGTATCAGGTAAAGATTGGATCGAAGTGCAATTCATTTTACTGTTAAAAGAGCTGATAATTTACTACCATCATTAAATGATCTTTTTGCAGTATTCAAAGTACCCGACAAGCATTGCTGCTCTTTCATTCAGCAGAGATGGGCGACTATTGGCCGTTGCTTCGAGTTACACATTCGAAGAGGGAGATAAAGTGTATGATTCCTCCCAACTCTCTCCCTCTCTTTCTGACCCCGAAATCATGAAGGTTTACGGTTTACACATAGTCGAGCTCTAACTTCAGATCCTTCTCTTTTGTGCAGACATGAACCAGATGCAATCTTTGTACGTAGCGTAAATGAAATTGAAGTCAAGCCAAAACCAAAGGTATATCCTAATCCTCCTGCGTAGCTGATTAAGCATATTTTTATCTTCTATGTGGTAATTCTAGATGTGTGAAATGTTAATTGCTTTGTAAGGCTTGAGTGAATGGTCTGAACCATGAAACTGAAGACTTTTTTTTAATCATAGGCTAGAGGGTTTTCTTTTTTCTCACATCCTCTGAATTTGTTACAACTAGACTCTAATACCCTTTTATCCCACTTTCTGTTGAAAAGTGTTTAGCGTACATTGTTTTCAAATGTTAGCAGTGCTTAGAATCTGTTATGGTCTATGTTCTGAATTCTTTTTTCTCTCTCTCGTAGTATCTGTGTTAAAACATGTATTAATGTGTGAGGCTACATCTTTAAAATATATGGGGAAAATTTTGAATGTGTAGACTATATTAATGAAGTTGGAAGCATTGAGACAACTAAGTAAAAATTTAAATTTTGTTCTTAGTCTTTGTATTATGTATATGTTGAGTTTATTTAAATTAGTTAACTTTAGTCTTTTTACTTTTAACCTGAATTAAATTTTGCGATTAATCACTTATCATACATAAATAGTTTATATTCTTCAATTAGAATTTTCTTATGCTATGTTTGGTAGGATTATTTTTTATGTTGTAATATTTATGCTAACATTTCATTATACATGTGATAATATGTTTGATCATGTTAGAATTTCAAAATTTTAAAAATAGCAAATAAAATATAAAGATTGAATCCGCAATTTATGCATAATCCAAGGACTAATATCAAAATTGAACCCAACTAAAATGTACTACACGGTGGAGAAAACATGGTATAATCTCCAAAAAAATGGTGGATTTGGGCGAACACAATGAAATCTTGTACTCTTGTAGAACTTTGCCGAGCCCAAGTAGCAAGAAATGGGGCCTAAAATAGTCAACATTATTCATCTCCAAATGGTTTTGTTTGACTTTGCTCCTCAGATGCTCGTGAAATTTAACAAATTCATGTGTAAGTGGCCATAATATAGTGATGCTATACGAATTTTATACCTTTCACAATCACCTAAACTTGGACACAGCTGCTTGTGGGCCAACTCTAGCATTTGTGTATATTTAAATTGATATTTAAAACTCATTTGGATTGTTACATAATATTATTGTTAGAAAAGTAACGGAGCTTAACGGTAGTAATTATTTTATAATAAAATAATAACGTAAGTAATTAAAATATAATTTTTTTAAATATATATTGATTAAAATGTATTTTGAAATAAACAAAAATAACTAAAATGTAATTTAAGATAATAAAAGGGATTATTTTTATAATTTATCCTAATTCTAATCAATTAAAAACGAAAAAGTTACCCAGAGGATGGATATAGGTTCATGAAATCTCGGTAAAAAGAAAAGGGAAAGTATCGAGAACAATACTTGTTTCTCGAATGCGGCATCTCTCGAGTCGATCATCTTGTCTGCGAGGCCGTAGTCTATGGCTTCTTGTGCTTGGAAATATTAGGTCGCTGTACATCTTTTGCAATTTCCTTAGTTTTCCTGGTGCGTTTTGCTACTAGCTTGATATAGGAATTATTCAAAATTTTTCATTCAAGTTATTGAACTATTAAAATCGATCTTATATGACTTTTTTATTTGCACTGCTTGCATCACTGCTTGCATCAATTGAAAGTTCTTTTTTCTCTTCTCTTTTACAATTTATTTTTTTTATGAAATGACTTTAAACGTTAAGAATTTGCAAACAAAAAATTCAAATACCTTTTTTCTTCAATTTTCAACACTGTCAATCAGATCAACTTGGATATTAGGTATGTTAATTTACACGTCAATGAGTACTAACCCATCGTATAAATCACCAAATTATTGCTGGAAGCTTGCTGGGGAACTTAAAAAGAAACTTAATATGCTAGTGATTTAATAAATTTTTTTGAATAGTTCAGTGACTTAAATGAAAATTTTTAAATAGTTTAGTGATTAAATTGTAATTTTTTTAGTTAACTGAGTAAAAGAAAATTTTAACTATAGTTTGGTGAGTAATGGTGTAGATTACCCTAATTTAATTGCTCAGAATCCATTGAACACGTTGCTGCCGTCGCACTCAATAATGAGCTAAAAAGTGCCTCCTTGTCGAACTTAAGAAATGCAGCATGCTTTTTTAATGGCTGGCAGCTCTACAAGATTAGCATCTACAGTTCCAACATATTTAGAGAAGGAGAAGAATACTGTGCCAGCATGATCAGTTGCCAATTCCAGCTGGATTGCCAATTGCTGTTCCATCATTGTTAAATTTCACATAACCGATAGGGGGGTGCAGGGGCAGTAGCTGCTTTGTGGATGGAAAGGGAGTTGGTGTGATCTGATGAAGTAGCAGATGGCTAACTCAGCTCGATTTACTCAAACAATTTTCACCATTATCTTAAAGGGTCATTGGAATAATCTTTTGAAACCCAAAATTTGCAGCCAAATAACTTCCACCACCATTAACCATCTCCTTCTCCACCTCTCTGTTTTCAGTTCCAATGCTTCTCTTTCTTGGTCTTTCTTTCAATGGGTAAAAACTTCTATTCCCACCTATAACCACTCCCTGCAATCTACGTGGACAATGGTTCACGTTCTTACCAAGCACAAACATTTCAAGACTGCACACCACTTGCTCGACAAAATTCCTAACAAAGATTTCTTGTCCTCAAATTCCGTTTTGAAGGTTTTGGTGAGTACCCATTCGGACGTTGAAGTTAATTCTCACGTTCTAAGTTGGTTGGTGATATCATATGGGAAATTGAGAATGACCCAAGATGCTTTACAGGTTTTTGAGTCGATGAGAGTTCATGGGTTAAAGCCTCATTTACATGCTTGTACTGTGCTTTTAAATTGTTTGGTTAAAGATAAATTGATTGATAGCGTATGGAAAATCTACAAGAAAATGGTTAAACTTGGGGTGGTTGTGAATTTACACGTTTATAATGTCTTGCTTCATGCTTGTTGCGAGGCTGGTGATATCGAGAAGGCCGAAATGGTATTGAGTGAGATGGAATTGAAGAACCTTTTTCCAGATCTTATTACGTTCAACACAATCATCGTTTTGTATTGTAAAAAGGGTATGCATTATGAAGCATTGTGTGTGCAAGATAGGATGGCAAGAGCTGGGATTAGTCCAGACATTAGAACTTATAATTCACTTATTTATGGCTTTTGTAGACAAGGTAGAATGCGAGAAGCTTTAAGACTATTTAAGGAAATGAAAGGTGTTAGTCTTAGTCCTAACCATGTCACTTACACTACTTTAATTGATGGTTATTGTAGAGTGAATGAGCTAGGAGAAGCATTAAGATTCCGAGACATAATGGCGGCTAAAGGGATTTATCCAGGAGTTGTTACTTATAACGCAATCATCCGTAAGTTCTGCGAAGACGGTAAAATTAGGGAAGCTAACTGGGTTTTGAATGAGATGAATGAAAAGAAAGTTGAACCTGATAATGTGACTTGTAACACATTGATCAATGCATATTGCAAGATTGGAGATATGGGGTCAGCTATGAAAGTGAAGAACAAGATGATGGAAGCCGGATTGAAGTTAGATCAATTTACTTTCAAGGCATTGATTCATGGATTTTGCAAGGTGAATGAAATGGATAGTGCAAAAGATTACTTGTTCAACATGCTTGATGCAGGGTTTTGTCCTAGTTATTGCACCTATTCATGGCTTGTTGATGGGTATTGTAACTTAGGCAAAGAAGAAGAAGTTATGAAGTTTCCAGATGAATTGTTGAAAAGAGGCTTATGTGTTGATGTCTCGGTGTACAGGGCACTCATAAGAAGGTTTTGTAAACGAGAAAGGCTCGATTGCGCCGAGAGAGTATTTGGCGTTATGCAAGGAAAAGGTATATGTGGAGATAGTGTAATATATGCTAACCTAGCATATGGTTATTGGAAAATGGGGAAGGTGAATGCTGCTTCAAATCTATTAAATGAAATGTATGAAAAGAGGTTGATGATAACTCTCAAAATCTATAGATCTTTCACTGCTTCATATGGTGGTGATAATAATAATAATAGCATTTTAGGTTTGTTTTGGGATTATGTGGGTCAGAGGGGAATAATTTCTAAGAGTATTTTGAAGGATATCAAGAAAGGTGAGATTTGAACCGAAGTTGTAGTTTATTGGTCAGATATTCGATACTAAAAAGAGCTTGGGTTTGGGTTCGAATAATCGAGAGAGAGATTTAGAATCATGAATTAACCTTTCATATGGCAGTTCATGTTGTTCAAAATTCAACTGCTTTTTTCCCTTTTTTTATTCTTGCTTCTTAAAGGTAATGTGAGCATCCTTATACATTGCAATATATACTTGTAGACACCTAACTTCATGATACTTAATTTCAATTAAGCGTGAGCAAAACTTAAAAAAAAAATTTAATTTTGGGCTATCGAATTAAATTTTCGATATTTACAATTCGAATAACTTGAATAATTCAAATAAAAAATTAGTATAAATACTTTTTTTCTCGTCAATTTCAAAAATGAGTAAATTCGTCTCTCTCTTTTTTTAAAGAAAATCAAAATAATTTTCAAAAATTCAAAATATTTATAAAAATTTCATAATTTAAAAATATATAAAATATAAAGAATGTTTAAAAAATATTTAAAAATTTTCGAAATAATAATTTTGATGACCTAAACAAGTAAATTACAAATTCAAGTCTATCATATTAAAATATCTTGTTCTTTTTTTCTCTTACATTGCTTTGAAAGAATTTTAAATATATATGGTTTCAAATTTATATGCTCTAACATGGAATTAATTTCATTGTAACAAGATTTTATTTGACATGTTTAAACTTTTAATTTAACTCAAACAATTTCACTTGGTTTGAATTAACTTAAATTTCATTTCACTTAGTTTGATTTTTTTTAAAAAATTCAAATCAAGTTAACATAATAAAATAAGACTTGTAGTTCAACTAACTAAATTTTTTTTCACTTGATTCAATCGAACATTCACCGGTAGATGTAATTTAATATTGTGTTAATTCCTGACTTTTTAAAGATTAATTAATTGTTAGTGTGGTATACACATGGATTACCACAAGATTGTCACATCAGCAAAGTTATTAGACATTAACTTTTTATTTATTTTAAGGTGATTCAAGTTCAAAGGTTAAAAAAAACAAAAATTAAATAAATATTTAAAATATATTTTTTTATAAAGTTAGAGGACCAAATAAGAATTATTCCATTTTGATATTAGTATAAGCTCTACAGTAGAATTAGCCGTCTACCGGCGGTACTTACTACTTCAACTTTCACACTTCAAAGCAAAAAGACTAACTAATTTATAGGTCAGTGATAACATCACCCTGCCAGCCACGTATCTCATCACAGCCAACCTCCATACGCTTCCCTACCGTACTATATATAAATGAACACGCTTTACAGCCACTCAAATTGCTCAACGTGTTAAAAGTGAAACGTGGCAAGTGGTAAAGATAAGAATTTGAAATCCACGTGTCGAACTGGCGGAGACTCCCAAAAAAAAGACGGCTTTTGATGTGGATGGATAATAACAAAAGCTTACTTGTCGGTTATGTCATGACATGTGAAAGTCGTTCAAAAGGGAACCGAAAAGTGCCACGTGTAAGGCTGATGATGATCAAAATCGCGTTACGTGCCGTATGTCCTGACGATTTCGCGTTTGTAAAGCTACAATTTCTACACTCTTTTACACTTCTATTACTTCACTCTACTTAGCTCCACTCCATACGATTTTACGTATATACCCTCAATGCTCTTTTTAGTACATATATATTCTCCACATATTTATTATTACTAAAAATATATTTATTATTACTAAAAGTAGTTAAAATATTTTTAAACTTTGACAAATAAAATTTCAGGCATTAGATATTTAAAATATAAATATAAATATAAATTTAACTTTTTTTATAAGTCATTCTATTTTAATTTGATAAATTTTGCTCTATTTAACAATTTATATGTATGGAATAGAAAAAAATAGATAATTACTTAATTTATATGCACAAATTATTAAAAATCAATACTTTAATTTTATGCATTCAACAATAATTGGATTAAATTATATAATTTAATCGTATTAATAAAATACAATGATTAAATTTTGACAATGTTGAGGTTTATTTCTATCTCTCTGATTTGGAAATAATTATTCTTTATTTATATGATATGTTTTTTTGATGTGACATGCTAGAGAGATAATTAGGTGTCATACATATAACTCAAGATGACATGTACTTCATTTAGGCTCGACACGTATTCTAAACGTGTCTTTTTAACAGGATTCATACCCAAGTGTCATCATGCGTGCTCATATATCTCTCGTAAGGTGTGTTTTAGTGAGGAGCTGATGTTCCACCTTGTGAGGTTGTGGGGCATTCCACCTCACGAGATTGCTAAGGTACTAATTATGAGTTGGATTTTGGATCACTAAGTCTATTCGAATTTGGGTTATGAGGTATTTTATAACAAGATAAGTTTAACTAAAATAAATTAATTTTTCAAATTTTTTAATGTTAGATCTTCTTAGATTGTTCCAATTTATGGTTAAAAAGTATTGGTTTGTTGTAGTTTAAAGACATGAAAATTTTGTAGTAGAGGAAAATCATTAAAATTCGAGAAAGGGGTAATAATGGAAAAGCAAAGAACAGTGAAGGGGATTTGTTAATTGCAGAAAGAAAAAGAGAATAATAATAGGAAGGGTGTTAGAGTTAGACACGTGGCTAAATAATGGATTCCTTTTTAAGGAATTAGCTGTGTGTGTGTGTGTTTCTAGAACTCAAAAAAGCAAAGCCAGCCAGCCAACCCAACACACATTGAAGTGTGCCAAAAATACAAAACACAGCAATGTTACGGCAGAACACACGATACCATTGCCAAGCTGCTATCTTACGACCATTTTTTTTTTTACCATGTTATGGGCACTCGATTTTATTATTTTTTTTATTTTTTAATATTTTTGTTTGGCCTATAAGCCTTCAACGTGGAGCATCATTTAGGGAATAAATAAATAAACAATTTAAGAAGGAAATGGAGGAGTGTAGTTAATTAAAAGAAAAAAAAAATGGTGGCAAAAGTGGTTTCTTCAATCAAAAGGCAAAAATGATTTGTAGTTGTAAGCAATATATGCCATTAATTTGGATTTTTTAATATGTTAGTTTTTATTTTAAAAAACTAACTAGTTTGAATCTGTTTTCATGAATTATTTTAAAAGTTTATATTTGATGTAATTAAAATATATATTTTTATCGTGTCTTAGCTTGATTGAAAAATTTATTTTATGGATTCTTCCCAAAACATCATTCATGGTCTCGTTTTAATTATTTAACGACATTTCAGCAATTTTTTCATGTTATTGTCACGTAATTAATTTTGGTAATTTTCTTTACTTCGAATCATGAACCCTAATCTTAAACTTCAAACTCGATTGAATCTTAACTCGACTGGCATGAACATTGGTGCCAATACAGGAAAAGGTGGGTTTAAGTGCGTTGAGACGTATCGTCCTCCTATTTTTGAGTTGGGAGGGGTTACAAGAAGTTTAGATAGTGTCAAAAGAGCATATATGATTAGAACCTATAATGAGTTTGTTTAAAAAAATTAATTAAGAACCTAACGAGTGGTTTCAGTGGTTAAGAAGATGTTGTTCATCCTAAAAAACTCAGGTTTGAGAGCTAGTGTGTGTAAGGTGTGTGTGCCTTGTCAAAAGGTTAAAAAAGTATGAATAAATACTACCATGTAATCACACTAATATATTAAAAAAAACTAATTAATTTATTGTGTTTTTATAAATTATTTAAAAGATTATCTTTGATATAATTAAAAAACATATTCTTACCATTATTATAAATTTTAAGCATGTACGTACCTACTGCATTAACAGTTTGGATTCATAGTGTTAAAAAGAAATAGCCCTCCAATTTATTATATTAGCATTTTCATTCTTTTAACTCGTTAGATTCAAGTTGTTGATGTGATATGCATACACAGGATTACAATTTGATCCACGTATTTTAAATATATTTCATTACAAATTTTAACTACCATTTAGCATCTAAACTGGCATTTACATTGATGGAAAGACATGAATAATACCATACTGATACTTTAAAAACTTAATTAGAATAATTCGAAGTTTAGGGACTAAATTAAAATATGAAAAATTATTTAGGGATGTTTTTATGAAATTAACCCTAGAAAAAAGTGGGTAGAATAGCAGTAGGAAAGTGATAAGAAGAGCTGGCGTAGCGTTGTTTTGACTTGGAAGAAGTCATGTATAATCTGCCAATAGAAAAGCTCAGTCTCCACACACCTCCTTTCCTTTTTGTTGACCGACTTAACTTCTTACAATTTCTATATAAACCCCTTTTAACTCACACCAATTTTAACTATCACTTCAAAATTTTCTTTTGGTTTCTTGGACTTGATTGAATTTGAAGGAAATTAGAAGATAAATATGGCCCTTGAAGCTCTGAAATCTCCAACAATGGCGACTGCCCCTTACAGCAACAAGTACGAAGACATCGACAACAATTACGTCGATACATGGAAGAAAGGCAAGCGTTCAAAGCGACAACGCGACGACGAGTCTTCTTCTTCTCCGCCGCCGCCGCCTCCGCCACCGCCGACGAATGAAGAAGAGTACCTTGCTCTTTGTCTCATCATGCTAGCTCGTGGGGGTTCCACCACTGAAAACGCCATGACAGACGGTGGAAACGATGACCGTCGTCTGTCTTCTTCTTCGTCAGCACCGGCACCAGCGGCTTTGAAGTTGTCTTACAAGTGTAGTGTTTGTAACAAGGCTTTCCCTTCTTACCAAGCTCTAGGTGGACATAAAGCCAGCCACCGTAAATCCTCCACCGATGCTAAACCCGATAATCAATCCATCATCACCAGCAGTACCACCGCCAGTGGGGAAACCGGCGGTAACGGTAAAGCCCATAAGTGTTCAATCTGCCATAAGTCTTTCCCAACAGGCCAAGCTTTGGGAGGTCACAAACGCTGTCACTACGAAGGCGGAAACACCACCACCAACAACAACAAGAGCAGTAGCGTCAGCCTGAGTGGTGTGTCGGTGTCGGAAGGCGGCGCGTTGAGCCAAACCCGTTGCGTCGACTTTGACTTTGACCTAAACTTGCCCGCTTTGCCCGAGTTGGAAAACAAAGATGGAAGCAGATTTAGTCAAATCTATACAGAGCAAGAAGTTGAAAGTCCATTGCCGACCAAGAAACCACGTTTTCTGACTGCTTCTTTAGCACAACATTAATTTCATCCGTGTTTATAGGAATTAAACATAGAGTGAATTCATTTATTTTTGGGATTTATGTTCTTTTTCCATTGATTTTTGGGATTTCCATTTGATCTTCTTTAGACTGAATTCATTCATTATTTGCGACCTCTACTGTTGTATATTCAACTGCTGGCCTCTTAATCCATTGATTCTTTTGTTCGGTTAATTTACTATTTGATATATAATTTTAATTTTAATTTTTAATTTGATATTTTAATTTGATTTCGATATTTAATTTGAATTTCTAAAATTATGTGATTAAATGAATATTTAATATATATATATATTCTTTAAAAAATATAAGTATTTAATTGCTATAAAAATAAATTAATATTATATTTAAATTCATCTATTTAAATAGACAAAGATAAATTTATATATCAAATTAAAAAGATCAAATATTAAAATGAAGAATAAAATCAAATAAATTAAATATAGATATAAAATAATATGTTAAAAATTATATATTTTCACTTCAATTAACTTTTAGATATGAATGACTAATATTGTATGAAAGAAAAATTATTTTTTTTAAGTTTCATTAGTATAATAATTACAAATCCAATATAAGTAAATGTAAATATAAATATATATATTCAATTAATTATAATTTAAATCAAATAATATAATGCATGTAAACATGATATTGGGTAGTTATGATAGATTTTTCAATAAATTAAACTTTTAAACGAAAGATAAATTCTTTCAAGGCTGATAAGATTACAACCCGAATTTTCATTTTATTTTTTTAATATTTTATTAATTAAAAATATTTTTAAATTAACTCTTGTCTATTCATTATTTTTCACATTTTTTATAAACTTTTTTTAACAAATCGTTTTATTTTAAATTATCAAAACATGTATAAAAATTAATTAAGTTTTAATTGATATAATTTTTTTAAATCTCCTATAAAATAGCCCTTAGTTGTAATGGGAGTGGAGAGAGCTAAGCTAAGAGAATGCCGCGTGAAACAGCGAAGAGACAGCAGACAAGAGACAAGGAGTGACGAAGGCGGTGGTGGTTTTATGTTTTACAGACAGGGAAAACCAGGCAGCCGGCCCATGTAAGGGGATCTAAAGAGATGGTTAACAGTTGAAACCGCTTGAAATCCATCATCCCCATGTGGCTTTCCATTACATGCTTTTCAATGCACGTGGCTGCCAATGTCACCACCAATGCATCATAATCATCATCATCACCTTCTATAATGTCTCTTCTAATCATATTTAAGTGATATTAAAATTATATTGTATTTTGTTTTTTTATTATAATAATAGATAAATTAATCACTATAAGTTAAATAAAAGAGTAAATCGATTTTTTTAAATTTTATTAATTTATATTATTAATAACTGATGTGATTAATGGAATAATCAAATAATGACATAATGTGCCATGCAGGGACGAATCTAGGAGGACTGGTAAGGGCTCGACCCCCTTAAAATAAAAAACTTTCTATTTAGGCTCTTTAAGATTTTTAAAATTTTAAACTAGTAAAAATAAAATTACACTTTGGCTCTCTTAAAAATGATAAAAATTTGATTTAATCCTTTAAATATTATAAATATATAGACTATTAAAAATTTGAAATTACATTTTTACTATCATAAAAATTATAATTTAATTTCGACTCCTTAAAAAAAATTTGGCTTCGCCCCTGGTACCATGTGTACCTTATGCTGATGTATAGTGTGATTAGCTGTGAATAATAGAAATGGATGAAAATTTTAAGAGAAATATTAATTTGATCTTTGATCAAACCTATAAGAAATAATTTGCTCATTTTTAATAAAGAGAAAAAATGCAATCCAAATACTAATATAGTGACTTCTTTAATATTTTTACCTCATTTAAGCGAAGTCATATTTTGCCACTCAACCAAAATAATATTAGTTTTTTAAATAAATATATATTATTACATAATTCTGTTTTTTCATTTACATGTCTGAATCTGATATTAATTAATTAGATAATACTATTAAAGAGTTCCATATAAAGGTGATTAAAATTTTATTTATCCAAATACTTTAAATAATTTAAATGATTAATTATAATGGTTTCTTGTTTAATCAACCTAATGAAAAGAAGATTATCAATGGTCTGATAAGTTGACTTTTTACTATGGATAAAAAAATTGATAAAAGTATTATGGAGGTCTACTATATTAAAAATTAGATTGTATTTTGTTTCTTCTAGTAAAAAAACGTAAATTAGTCCCTGCACGTTAGATCAAAGAGTAAATTGATCCTTTCTGTTAAAAATTTAGTCCATTTATACTGTTAAAACTAGTGTGGTTGACAAAAGAACCAAACAGTGACACGTGGTGTGTCACATATACCTTATGTTGACATATAGGGATCGATTTTTAAAAGTGAAAAGAGAGAGGATTTTTACTAAAATAATCAATTTACTCTTTAATCTAACATATATATGAACTAATTTACTAAATTTTTGAGTAAAAATGACAAAATACAATCTCACTCCTAATCGAGGAGTCTCCATAACACTTTTACCTTAAAAGATCATAAATACTAGTTTTTAAACGGTCAAAATATTCATCTAATCTTAATTACAGTATAAACAAAAATTCTTATTATTTGTGAAATTTCTAAACTTTCCTCACTAAGGACGATCAATCACGACTTTTATGTTTTTCGTTAATTTTACATAATTTGACTGGTATAATAACAATCTAGCTCAAATAATTTACACATTTTATTAGCTTGCTCATGATTTAACAAATTTAGCTTACAATATTTTTGTAAATGTGTAAATATTGAGGTTAAATTTTTTTAAATTTTTTAGAATCAAGACCAAATTAATAAAAATATGTAAAAATCAAGGGCTAAATTTGTTATTATACCAATCAAAATTATGTACAATTGAAGAAAAGCATTAACGTCGTGATTAATTATTCTTAATTACTCGCTTTTAAAATTGATAGAGATTAAATTATTTCATTTCTTTTTGAAAAGGACTGATTTGCTTAATTTTGAAATGAAGAAGGATTAGAGAGATATTTACTCAAATAATTCAAATATTTTGAGTTAACAATGTAGGTCTGGAGGGGGTGTGTCTGTCCTAATTGTCTACGTAAATTAAGAACCAATGTAACGCCGTGTGATGGGCAATCCTTTAACTCTCTTTTCTCAAAAGTCTTGTATGCTTGTACGAATTGGATCCCACATCGAATGTGCGTGGCATGTTATGATCAGTGCCAGAGCCATATATACTAATCCCACGGGATGCTATAATTAGTCTAAATTGTTTCCTTGTGGGGTAACTTCATTATTAAATTCTATCCTTTTATCGATTTCAAATTTACAGATAAGGAGGAGAAAATAAAACCTGGAAGCCTGCTATATTTTGAGAGAGAGAGAGAGTTTGTTTTCTTCTTAGGTCAGAAATTAAATTATAATTTTTATAATAATAAAAATATAATTTTAATAATTATATTTTTATAAATTTTAAAAGATTAAATTAAAATTATATTTTTTAAAATTAAAATGTAATTTTATTTTTATTAATTTAAAATTTTAAAAGATTTAAATAAAAAAATTCTATTTTAGGAACTGCCCCTGCCACCCTTTAATCATGCCCCTATTAAGAGAATCTTGAAACTACGAATACTTAATAAGTGGTATATCAAATAAATACTCTTCATATTTATTTTTTTTAACTTTTCATTTTAAATAGGGATGTAGCTAGGTGGTTAGCTAGGGTTCGACTTTCTAAAATATATATATTTTTATGTCTTTTAAATTTTTAAAATTTTAAATTAATAAAAATAAAATTTACACTTTAGCTTTCTTTAAATATGATGAAATTTTAATTTAATTATTTAAAAATTATAAAGATATAGATTATTAAAACGAAGAAATTACATTTTTATTATCGTAAAAATTACAATTTAATTTCGGTCTTCTCTAAAAAAAAAATTATTGACTTCGCCCTTGATTTTTAATTATATCACATAAGATTTAACATCTCATATAACGACTAAACTAATTATTTTAGTAATGAAAGAATATTATTAATATAATAATATATAACCTGGATAATTTAAGGTTGTAATTAGAATATTTTAAAATTGAGGGACTGAAAGTTGGATAATACCTTTGGGCCAAAAACTTGGACAGAAGAGAGGAAGTAGAAAACAGAACTGCAAATTGGGCTAAAACGAAGGGTTTGGTTAATGTGTTTTGGGCTCTGCATAGCTTTTAGTTAAGGAAAAATGTTTTTATATGAAAAATTAAAATGACTGATGCTGTTACTGATTGTTTGATGAAAGCTGTTAGTTTTGTATTGACGTGATTGGTCTGGTTGAATGACCCTCCACCATTGGTTGGTGGATTCTAATCTTTTTAGTTTGAATTAATTTTCTGATTTGTTTCGCCATTGACTATTTATTTACTAAAAAAAATTCTCCATTGAATTCAAATTCAAATAAACGGTAACATTAATTCAATAAAAACATTAAATATTAAATTTTAATTAAATTGTGCATATTCATACACAAAATTTTGAAAAGAAGAAAAAAATCCTAAACCACGAATCCAAAATTTAAAAATTGGACATATTTTTATATAAAAAAAACATTAAAATTTTAATTCTTGGTATGATTACTAGAGCCATCACCTTGCTCTCTACTAACTTACAGGGATGAAATCAGAAACTTTTGTTTAAATGATCAAAATAAAATTCAAAGTTCTTTGGGAAGCGCAATGCATGAATATTGTACTAAAAGAAAATCTTAAACTGAATTATAAAAATTTTAGAAGGACTAAAATGGAAATTAGCCCATGGAAAAACTTCATCACTTGTATAGCTCTTTTGGCTTCCAAACTTGAAGCATTCATCGACCCAAACTACCTTCAATAATTATATTATTAAATTCCTATTTTTTTTTTGAAATTATATATAATTTATGTTTGATATATATATTAAAATACAAATTTAATAATATAATCATTTAAATATATATTTTTTTATTGAAAAAATAAAAATATATACAAATTGCAGGCTATTAGCAGACCTCAAACTTGACCTAATATGCTATAATTGAACTTTGTGTGTTTTAATTCATTGTAGACTTGTACTAGCATTAAATATTCTTTTGAAACTCTATTTTTTAGGAAATAATTCATCCGAAATTGATACGAATTAGTTAAATTAAATTTTATAATTCTTTTTATAATTTTTTAATAATTTCTTTGATTTGAATTAAATAAATTAAAAAATAATGATCTTCAATCTAATTTTAAAAACATTTATAAAGCCTAATTTTTTTTAAATAGACAACCAATCCATAAAACTTACTACTTGTAATTGAAAAAATACCATGCATTATGTTTACAAATTTTTTTTAAAAATTAAAAATTGATACAAATTTTTTTATTGGTTTCACAATTAAATCCTATAGATAGCTTATATTTTACACACATTCTTGGCTATTATGCTTTTAATCCTTGAAGCTATCTCTAGTAATTGGGGTTCACAATTAAATCTCATGCACTCAGATTTTGACATTCCATCAGAAAAGCCTCCTTTCCCCACTCTTTTAGTCATGATTTCACAACAATGAAAGGGACCATATACCTTTTCTTCATTTTTGATCTCTTTTGGGGATTAAAATCATGAAATTGTAATAAAATTCATTGGTAAAAACACCTCTTTCATATCTTTCAATTTCGATATTAAAAGAATTTGTCCCTTTCAAAAAAAAATAGAGCAATTTAGTCTTTACCAATTTCGAGAGTGAGCAATTAATGATAATTAATCACGATTTTTTCTTAAATTGTATATAATTTTGATTGGTGCAATAGCAAATTTATCCATCAATGCTTATATATTCTGTATAAATACTATGGGTGAAATTTATTAAATCGAGACCAAATTGACAGGATGTGTAAACTTTAATGACTAAATTTATTATTATACCAATAAAAACATATACAATTGATTGAAAAAATTAATGGTGTGATTAGTTTTTCTTAGAAGAGCTCATAGGCTGGGTCCTAACCAGGTCTAAACATGATATTAACATATTTTATACATACTTAAGCCCGGCCTAACTAGAAATCTAGGTCTAAAATTTTGCCCAAACTCATCAATATTTGCAAAAGACTAACTCAAGTCCATTTTAGGCCTGCTTATAATTTTTTAAAATTTTAAAAATATTTATATTATTTTATTTTAATATTTAATAATTTTATACATTTTTTATTTATTGAATTTTTTTATACAATCATCTTAACATTATTTTAATGTTTACATTAGAGCAATATTATATATTTAGTATATGTTTATATTTTTAATGTGTTCTAAATTATATAATATATAAAAATAACATAAATTATTATAAACTTAAAATGGGTTGGGTCGGGGTGGGGTGGGCTCAGATATTCAATGTTCAAGCTCGAGCCTGACACATAGTCTAATTTTTTACCCAAGCTCATTTTCTGAGTCAAATTTTCTTGCCCAAACCTTCCTAAATTTTAGGCGAGCTTTCGGACCTGAACAGATAACCTAACTTATGAATATGTCTAATTTTTTTTAATTGTTTATTTTTAAAATTGATAAAAATTAAATTATTTTATTTTTTTTAAAGAGACCAATTTATTAAATATCGAAATTAAGAGAGACCAAACCGAATTTATTCAATTCGTAGGGCAATAGGAGAGGAGATAGAGAGGGAGAGAGAAGAATATAGGTTAATTAGGACGCAAGTAAAGAGTAAAAGAGAAGCCATTTTTAAGCTGAGAGTGTCAGCTTTGGCGTACATAGCTGAGCTTAGAGATGTTGACTGTGTTAATACCACCACCCCAATAATTAAACCAAACTAAATCTACTTTCTTTCACCATTATTAACAAACCAAAAATTTACATGGGTTTGTGTTGAATAGCAACCAGCTTGCCTTTTTTTTTTTTTGCCAAAAACTTCAAAAAAAGATAGTACTTTGATAGGTACTAACGAGTACCAAAAACTGGTGGGGTTTTATGTAAATTTCCTTACTTTCTTGGGCTTCGGTAATTTTTTTTTGTTCAAATTGACCAAAATGCTCCTCTGCATGGTTCCTGTTTGACTAAATCATTACTGTTCAAACGTTCTATTACACTTATTGCAATGGTGGTGGTGTAAAAGAATTTTCTTGGTAAGCTCTGGTTTTTTCATTAAAGTCTTTATGCTCTTAAAATGGGATTTCTTGTTTTTCTACAATGGTGAAGGTGCTATATATATATACATATATTCGTTACGGGATTTGCAAATTTGATACAAGGGTCTTGGATATTGATGGTGTTTACAGGGAGAGTGGCTTTTGGGGGATTGTTTTTCACTCTTCTTGGATTCCAAGTTTAATTATATGATTTATGAACATTTCCCCATTTTCCCATTTTCTCATTCATGTGGTGGGGTTTTGGGATTTTTTTAAAATATATTAAAAATCTGATCTTTTGAATCTTAACAACTTGTTATTTTTATAACTTAGATCTCTGTGTGATATACTCTGATGGATTCCTCATATTGATATTGTTATTTGACAGTTGATGTTTTGATTCTTCATGTTTGTTTATTTTGATCTTATTTTTTTTTCATTTATTCCCATACTTTAAAAAATAATAAAAATAGATGCTTGTTGTCTACCGTTTTGGTGGTTTCTTCATCTGATACCAAATGCTGTTTTTAAAACTATATATTGATTACTATATGCCATGTCTGGAGCTTGAAGCTCTGGTTTTTGGGAATTATTTAGTACAAAAGAGTCTGTCATCTATGTTCCCCTGAGTTGACTGAGTTAGCCCGGACTCAGTGGACTTTGCTATCAACAAAGGAAACAAATGTTTCCATGGCTCTCTTTCAACTTTTTTCATAATTTATTACTCAAAAATCCCATCTTGCCATTGAAAAAGCTGGTTGAATTTAGAAACTGGGTCCCCATTCCCCACACTTGGTGCTATATTCTTTACCACTTTTGGCAATGTTTTTATTGGGTTATGTGAGTTGCTGTGATTCTTTGGTGTTTGGTTTTGAGTAAGCTTTCACAGGGAAGGAAAGGGATCCTTTTTGCTTTGACAATATGAAGTTTATGAAGCTTGGATCAAAACCGGATACGTTTCAGAGCGATGGGAATAATGTGAGGTGAGATCCCTTGGTACCCTTTATTTGAAATCTAACATATTGTCACCCTATATGTTGTTTGATGTATTCAATCTTCCATAAGATCATTGCTTTTTTGTTCATTTCGACTTGCATAGTCCTATCAGGAAACCTTTCGGAACAAAATGAAATATCGGTCTTTGGCTTATGTTTTGATGTGATTTGCAGGTTTTTGTAGTCTGTTCATTTGTTATTTTTCCTCACAACAATGACTAGTTTGCTGCTGCTTAGGATTTTCTGAGCAAAAATCGACAGCCCTTTTTCGAGTATCTTCTGATCCAAGTGACGGATCATCTAAATCTGACTAAACCTTATGTGGTTTTCACTTTATCTTTCTTCTATGGTTCCTCTTGTATGCATTATACTTTCTGCAACTTTGATTGTGAATAGCCTATGCATTGTTTATTAGTTAAATAAATCCGGTAACCGTCAATTCAAAGAGTTTTGTATCATACTGGTCCTGTGTTGTGAAGAGCAATTCAAAGAGTTTTCTATCATACTGGTCCTGTATTGCATAGAGCAATTCAAAGAGTTTTAGTTTTCGTATTTTAATAGGTTTAAAACCAAAGGGAGATGGTGTTCGAATTGAATATAATCTCTTACTACAAGCCCTATGGTTACCTTTTTTAATCTAGTTTTTGTCCGACCTGTGTGAGTTTTGAAAAATTCTGATGGTTTTACGTTAACATGCCCCTTTCAGGTATGTAGCAAGTGAACTAGCAACTGACATTGCAGTCACTGTTGGGGATGTTAAGTTTTATCTGCATAAGGTATGCATTCATTTCATATCTGGTTTAGATCGGTTCAATTGAGCAAGCTCGACTCCGTTCTGCTTGTTTATAGTCTTAAAAGTTCATTTGGGATTTTGGGATTAATGGAAGAACATATATGCAGTTTCCTCTTCTATCAAAAAGTGCCTGCTTACAGAAGTTGGTTGCTAGTGGAAACGAAGAAAATTGCGATGAAGTTCAGATTTCTGACATTCCCGGTGGTCCGCTTGTGTTCGAGATATGTGCCAAATTTTGTTATGGCATGACCGTCAACCTTAATGCTTACAACCTTTTTGCCACTCGATGTGCCGCTGAGTATTTAGGAATGTATGAGACCATTGAAAAAGGGAACTTAATTTATAAGATTGATATCTTTCTCAACTCCAGCATTGTCCACAGCTGGAAGGACTCGATCATTGTTCTTCAGTCTACAAAATCTATGTCACAATTATCCGATGAATTGAAGGTGGCCGGTCTATGCGTCGATGCTATAGCTACCAATGCTTGTATTGATGTTTCCAAGGTTGATTGGTCCTACACTTATAACCGGAAGAAGCTCCCAGAGGAAAACGGGAATGATCTGAACTTTAATGGTGTCAAAAGTCGACCAGTGCCAAAGGACTGGTGGGTTGAGGATCTGTGTGAACTTGAAATCGATCTATATAAGCGTGTTATAATGAGTATTAAAACCAAAGGAATACAATCCCATGAAGTTATCGGAGAAGCTTTGAAAGCTTATTCTTATCGAAGGTTGCCGGGTTTCAGTAAGGGTGTAATCCATTCTCGGGATGTTGGAAAGTTTCGATCGACAGTTGACACTATTGTCTGGTTGTTGCCTGCAGAGAAAGGAAGTTTATCTTGCAGTTTCTTGTTGAAGTTGTTGAAAGCGGCAATCATAGTCGACTCAGGAGAAATGGCTCGGGAACAGCTGGTGAGACGAATAGGACAACAACTTGAGGAGGCTTCCGTGAATGATCTTTTGATAAGAACAGCAGAAAGGGAAGGCGTAATGTATGATGTCGATATGGTAAAGAAAATAGTGAACAAGTTTCTGATGCAAGATCAGAATGCTGAATATGAATCGGAAGAAAACGAGGTTCAGGAAATGCGAAGACCCGGAATCTTAACAGATGCTTCCAAGCTGATTGTGGCAAAGTTGATAGATGCATACCTTGCTGAAATCGCAAAGGATCCGAACTTACCCTTGTCAAAGTTTGTAGACCTTGCTGAAATAGTGTCTTGCATCTCTCGGCCTACTCATAACGGGCTTTATCGAGCCATTGACATGTATCTTAAGGTGAGAATATTGCCAAAACCCGTATTTTTCCATGCATAGTAAATCAGCATTTACATGAATTGTGCTGTTTCGATGCAGGAGCACCCGTGGGTGAGCAAGAGCGAGCGACAAAGGATATGCAAGTTAATGGACTGCAAGAAACTATCAGCCGATGCATGTATGCATGCTGTTCAAAACGAGAGGCTCCCATTGCGTGTAGTCATTCAGGTTCTCTTTTTCGAGCAATTCCGGGGGGCTGCTGCCACTTCATCGGGAACTAGCACTCCCGACTTACCCAAATCCCTGAAAAACCCAAATGCCGGATCTCATGGGAGCTCAAGATCAGCACCAACTAATCCGGAGGAAGATTGGGATTCAGTGTCCGCAACCGAGGAGCTGAAGGCTCTGAAAACTGAACTGGCTGCCTTAAGGCTGAGAAACAGCAGAGATAATAGAAACAACGTTGACAACGCGGCCGCCATTAGTAAAATGAAAGGTTTAATGAAGTCGAAGAGGATATTTACAAAGATATGGTCAAGCAAAACAGCCATAGGTGAGAACAATGGTTCAGATTCATCAGAGAGTCTTGGTTCTGCAAATCCTGAAGAAGCTAAATCAACACCATCTAGAAATAGGAGGCATTCAGTTTCTTAGTAGAAAATGAGGGAAAATACAAGAACTTTTTGTTGGGGTTTTTTTAATATTTTTACCTCTCTTAATGACAATGGTAAATTCATGACTAGTTTTATGTTAACTCAGTAAAATGAAATATACTATATACATATAATAGTTTATATATATAGGTCTGTTTGTCTGGTCATCGATGCCATTGCCATGTCCATCATGCAACACTTCTGTTTCATTTTTTACAGTCACTCGAGTCCAAGATGGGCTGAAAATGATCAAGTGCCTACAAGAACATGTCGAAGGAACGTTTTTCGATGTTTAAGTTGCAAAATGATGGAGCTTAGGGGTGTTTCCAGGTCTTAAGTTGCATAAGAATACGTCAAGATTCCACACTTTCTCATTCTTCTTTGCTCATTATTGGACCTGTCAATCAGATCCAACAAAGGAGTTCAAATAATTTTAGAGCGATTTGCTCATAATTGGTGTTGGACCTTGAACTGTGAAGTGTGAACTGTATTTTTCTAATGTTTTAAACCTAAATTAATGGTCCAAATTGAAAAAAAAAAACCACAATTGGCCCAACTACCTAAATACCTTAAAAAGTATTTAATAAATGAGAAAAATAGGAAAAAAAAATAAGGTTTTCAATTGATGGTTGAATCGATTAAATCATTGATTTTAATAGGTTTGTTTTATTCAATTAAATAAATTATTAAAAATAAAAAAATTTATTCAAGAGGTAGTTCAACCCATCTTACTAGTCTATTCAACTTTTATTTTGGACATTCTTGATTCAATCAACTAATTCTATTCTAAAAACGGTGAAAAAGAAAGAAAAATTAATCTAAATAGAGACCTTATGGGTGGCCCGACCCGAAGGCCAGTCCTAAAAATAAGAGAATTTGAACAAAAATATAAGCCCCAAAAATGGGCTTAGAAAAAAAGGGTTTGTTTTCTAAATGGTCCGAGCCTTGAGTAAGCATTTTTGTCCGAATTTGTAAAAAAAAAAATGTTG
Source organism: Gossypioides kirkii (assembly GCA_005610355.1). NCBI lineage: Eukaryota > Viridiplantae > Streptophyta > Magnoliopsida > Malvales > Malvaceae > Gossypioides > Gossypioides kirkii. The sequence goes on from CP032246.1 coordinate 39,606,837, forward strand.
CTTTTTGTGTTGTTTTTATTGTTTTTGCATCTATCTGGTGTTTTTTAAATATAAATAATTCTTTAATTTATTTTTAATTTATTGAGAAATATTTTTTTAAATGTTTTTAATGTATTTGATGTATTATATTTTTTATATAAAAATAAAAATATAAAAAATTTAATATGGTCAAGCCGGACCGAACTTAGATTTTAAGCCTATTTTAAAATAGATCTGAAATTCTATTAAGTCCCAACCCGACACATAATTACCTCTACCTAAATATGAGTGTATCATTATTGTTACATATTTGTATTTATAAAATTTTTAAATATTTTTTCAAAAATTAGTTATCTAACCGATTTGATTGTTGTAAATATTATGGAATTCGTCCGATTATAACAGCAGAACAAAGATTCAAAAGTTAGATATGATCCTCAATAATCTCATATATATATATATATAATGTTCAAAACCCTGTTTTCCACATATATTATCCACTTCAAAAAGAAACATAATTTCCAGTCGCGGAGTTTAGTGGATGGACCCTAATATGAGAAAATTTTAATTTTAATTTTTATAATTTATAAAATATTAATTTAGTAATGATAAAATTATATTTTAATCTCAAAATGATAAAATTTTGATTTAAACTTTTAAAAATAATAAATATATAAATTATTAAAATGATAAAATTATAATTTTACTATGCGCGGCTGATAATTTCCCATCCATTATGAGCAAAACCAAGCATAAGGACACATAAATGTGAAGCGGCAGTAAGTTTAGGCAAAGGTCAGAATGGAAAACCCTATCCAATTAAGCCATAGCTGTTAACATGCAAGCTTCTGACCGGCTTTGTACTGTTTCATCTACCGTTGATCTCGAAGGTGCTTTTAGATTTTGTTACAGCTGAGCTATCTCATCTATCTCTCTCTATATAAATATAAACTCCATTAGCATACAGACACAAACAAAACCAGTAATTTTCTGTTCACTGCAGCGTTTATTACAATGGAATGAAGAAACACTCTTCTTGCATTCACCAACCATGTTTGTGTTCTTGTCTAATGTAATTAACCCTATGAAATTTAAAAAATCACAAATAAATCAAGGTTGTTTAAATTCAAATGGACTGTGAGCTCAGGATATCGAATGAAAGAGAAAGATTAGACCAATTGAATCAATTATTTTTTAAATAATTTATTTAATTAAATCAAATAAATCGAAAATTGATGATTTGACTTATTCAATTATCGATCAAGTTCTGAAAACCTTAAAATAAACTGGATTCGAATAACTCCATTAAAAATACCATTTCAAAATAAAGCAAAAATCTGAATAAATTCTGATTCATGGGAGAGGATAGAGCTAAAAAAAAAAAATGTGACCCTAAGGTTCTTTTTTCCATTTTTTGCCCAAACCCATTTCCCAAACCTCATTTGTCCTTCGATTCCATGGAAGGGACGCTTTGAGAATAAAAAGGGGAAATTTTTTTTGTATGCTGTGAAGGAAAGCACCAAGGCTTGAAAACGTCACACATTTCACCCAATCTGAGGCTCTTTTCTTTGTGGTTTCAAATAAGGCCAAGCCTTGCCTGACCCTGACCGCATTCATTTCTTTTTTTTTTTTTTTGGGAGGGTCATGCAGGGACGAAAGCAATGAAAAGTTAAAGCCAATGGTGATGGGTTAGAATCCCATTCCCCACCCAACAAAAACAAATACTATAAAAAAAAACTTTGATGTTTTGATTGTAATATACTCGTAAAGGTGCCGATTGAGTCTTAGCTTAATTGGTATGGACATTGTTATCAATGCACTCGAACGTGAGTTCAAGTCAGAACTTATAAAGAAATTGTTTAAAAAAAAATCCATAGTGATTAAAATATGTTGTTAAAGCTCTTCTATTAAATTTGTTGGTAGGGCATTTTAAAATTAAAAAAAAAATTACTTAATAATTGAGCTTTATTTTATTTTTAATATCATGAAATTATATTTTTACTTTTATTACTAGAAAGAGCTTAAATACGAATAAGCTTAATCGACCTCGACTTCAACTTAATTGATGCTCAAGCTCGCCACTATTTGAGCTTGACTTGACTCGATTATACCCTTAGTTGTAACAAGATTGAATTTAGTAAAAAAAAATATTTAACTGTGTTAACAATAAGATTTACATTTTTTAACTTGAAAGTAGAAGGATTAAAAATTTTAAAATAAAAGTAAGAAAACTAAAAATCTAAATATATAAAGAATACAAGGACTTAAAACAGAATTTAACCATATTATATATAAAAAATAAATAAATAAAGTTTGTGGACCAAACAGAAGCATCGGATAAAGATGGTGGAGGAGTGGGGTGACTAAAACTTCAATGTGTGTGTCGGCTTATAAATCTAAAAACATCGTCATCCTCGTCCCCTCTCCACATCACCTAGTTTCCGCACTTCCTAAGTACAGTCACTTTGATTCTATCTTCTCCTTCTCAGTATTAACCTTATCCCAATCCTACTTCTGATTTTTTTTCAAGGTTAATTATATCAAACCTTCTTAAAGTGTGGTTTGGATTTTAAATTCATCACCGAATTTTAAAACTCAAAGTATTGATATTGTATCGGTTAAACGAGAACTTATTTTATGGATTCTTTTCATCACATCATTTATGATCTATTTCTTATTATTTAATAACAGTTTAATAATTTTTTTCATATCATTAATACATAATTTTGATAATTCTTTATCCTGAATCTCAAATCTCAAATCAAAATCCTAAACCTTAAACTTGAGTTCATGTTTAAGGTTTAAGGTTTAAGGTTTAAGGTTTTAAGTTTAGGATTTAAGGTAAAAAAAAATCAACAAAATTTATTGAACTGTCATTAAATAATTGAAAATAGATCATGGATGATGCGGTGGGAATAATCCATAAAATAATATCTTCTGTTAGACTCTCATTTGCATTAGACGTTAAAATATTATCCCGAGTTTAAAATGGAGCATATTTAAAATGTATTTACAACTATAGCACTGACAACTTACGTATCTTTAAATTATAATGACACAGTTATTTTAAATATGCTTTTTAATGTATTTTAAACTAACATTTAAACGCTCAACCATAGTTAAATTGATGAAAGGACTTGACGGATGCAACGATGATACATTAGAACTTCAATTAAAATGTTTTGCAGTTTAAGATGAATTTAAAATTTAGGTTACCTAATTTGGAGTTAATTAATGCAACTAACCTTTTTGAAATCCTATTTCAAATCCACTCTATTTTTTCTTCTTTTCCATACATTAAGTATAATTGTAACTTATTGTTTACTTCATTTTTCTTCTTGATAATTTCATTAAAGTTCAAAATAAAATAATTAGTCATACCTACTTACTTTATAATCATATTCATATTTAAAAAACTTTATTGATCATTAAATTGTCGCTAGAAGTTCATTAGTCAAATTTAAAAAAAAATTAAAAGTTTAGTGATTTAAATAAATTTTTTTGAATAGTTTAATAATTATTTGTAACTTTTTAAAAATTGAATGATCAAAATATAAATTTAGTAAAAATTAATAGACCTTGGGTGCAATTTATCCTAAAAATCATTTATCAGATGAAACTTCCAGATCATTTATCATTCTACAGCTAAAAATCCAATAGAAAAATTTATAAATAATGCCAAATAAGAATACAAGGAAAGAATCTAACGGTCATAGATATCCACGAAACAGAATCCAACGGCTCTGCCAACTTGCCTAGGACCTCTCCAATCGTCTTCTCCTTCCGCGGAGACCCGGAGCCGCCTCTCTCTCTCACCCAATTTCTTTGGAACCCCCAAAAACCCCACACCTCAAATTCCCCCCGTTTAACCATAGTTAACTATCCAAATAATAAAAAAGTAAACCATGGTTAACCACCTACACTCTATATATTCCTCTGGTTAGCTTCTCTTTTTATTATTGGCTTCAATTATTCTTTGCCTACCAGTCTTTTCAAACACCATCATCAACCTTCCTCATTCCTTGTTCTTATGCTAAAAGTACAAGGTTTATCAAGATGAGCTGCAATGGCTGTAGAATTCTTCGAAAAGGTTGCAGTGAAAATTGCATGCTTAGACAAAGCTTACAATGTATAGAGAACCCACAAGCTCAAGCACACGCCACTGTTTTTGTTGCTAAGTTCTTTGGCCGTGCCGGACTTATGTCATTTCTCTCCTCCGTCGCCAGTCCTCAAAGACCTGGTAATTTTTTAATGGCTTTTGTTGGATTTTTTGTTTTGGTGTTTGATATTTTTTTACTGATGTGTGTGTGTGTGTGTGTGTATGTTTGCAGCTTTGTTTCAGTCGCTTTTGTTTGAAGCAGTGGGACGGGCAATTAATCCGGTGAGTGGAGCCGTGGGGTTGTTATGGACAGGGAACTGGAACGTCTGTCAGTCGGCGGTACAAACTGTGCTCCAAGGCGGCACGTTGCAGCCGTTGCCTGAATTTAGTGGTGGGGTTTCAGGATCAGATTTTGAGGATGTTGGAGAAACGGTCGGTGTTGGTGGCGGTGGTAGTGGGGGACCGTGTCTCCAGTCAGGAGGTTTCGGTGACGTGGTTAAATGTAAAGCATCTGATCTCAATCTCTGCTTGATGATCGGCGACGATGACAGAGCCGTTAAAAGGAGGAGGGAATCTACATCGTCGGAAGAGTCCGAAACGACGACGTTGGGAAGCCGGTTTTCTGGAGATGGAAATAGTTCAAATGACAGCGGCGACTGCGGCGACGGTGAAAGAAAGCTTTTAAGACTATTCATCTAAGAGTTTTTTTCTTTCACATTTTGTCCATGTAATTTTGATTATAATTGAACGCCTGTATGAGCTATGATATTTTGTTTCTATTTTCGGCAATGAAGGATGAAGTTCGATCAAATTTTATAAAATTTCGAATTTCCCTTTTTTTTAAATGAAATAAATAATTTTTATATTATATTTTTAACGATTTAATTATAAATTTTAAACATATCAATTTTTTTTATTTAATATTTAGAATCATTTATAATTCTCTCTCCAAGATCGAGTTAGAATTGGATTCCCCACAAATATAAAATATGTGAGCGAGAAACGTTTATACCTTTTATGGTTTATGAACTGCAAGTGAGTGGGCACTACATCCTAAAGTGAAATATGAACAGAAGAAATTGTGAAACATGGGGCAACCCCGTGGCTTAGAAGTTGAGATTGCCCTTTGGGTACCCTAAAGAGTCATTTTTACAGTACTGTTTTGAATGTCATTAAAAGAATAAATTTTCTCAATACGAGATTTTTGGACATCCCATATTTTTTGACGCCAGGCTCTTTAAAATCTTCTACTTATCAAATTTCAATTAAACATGGAACCAACAAATGTCCGAATCAATTCGGGTCTAACAACATCAAACTCCCTATTACATTGATTCGACATTACGACCCTTTTAAGCTTTTTTTTTTCCTTTTAAAAAAAAAGTGTTATAATTACAATTATAGATGCAAATACACATAATAATATCTTAATAGCTATTATAAGCATTAACAATTACAAAACGCGATCAACCTCTTTTTGACAAAATGATTAAAACTATACATAACTCTTTTTCAATCCATAAATAGGAAGGTAATACGTTTTAACGCACCTGAACCCACGTCTTTTTGCATTGACAATAATATCTATATCAATCGAACTAAAACTCAACCAACACACGTGATAACACATAAAACAAAACAAATTATAGAGTCATAACCCACCACTTAAAATGAACACCATTAAACATAATCATTTTGGTCTCTTTGTGAAACCAATAGTCATTTATGGGAGAGGTTTGTGGATGTAAAGAAATCCTTTGTTGTTTGGTATTTGGGGTCCATATCTATATATTATTGGTGCTGTTATTTTTCACCACATCATCACAGTCCACAAATCAAAATAATGGAACCACCTTCCCCATTTCTCTATATCCATATTCCATGGCCGTCGTTTTCTAATTTACTTTAATGCCAATAGGGTCCCCTTCCTAATTTCTTTTTCAATAACCGGAGACACGAGTTTCCCAAACTTTATAGCCTCTCAACAAATCTTAAAAATTTCATGCAAAATAATATATATATATATATATATAAAGGACCATTGATTTGTTTGGATGGAGACACCCTTGTGCTGATGTTGGAGTCTCCTAAATCTCCACTTGCTTCCATGTATAAATTGACTTGTGTTGAGCATCAAATATCTTGAAATTCGGATTGTCTCTGTATTTATATTCTTTGGGATGTAATTAAAATTTTTGGAAAAAAATAGGGGTTTAATGAGAATTTCTAAAAAAATTTTGAGGGTTAAGCTAAAATATTTAAAGATTTTGAAAGGATTAGTGAAAAAAATTTAAATTTTTTTCTTGGTGTTTGGAGAAACAAGAAATTGTTGCACAACCCACAATTGAAGGAGAATATGTGGCAGATAGTTGTTGCTAAAAATCAAGCACTCTGAATTAGAAAACTTTTGACAGATTTGCATATGAGGCAAGAGGGAAGCACACATATATTTGTAGACAACTAAGCTACAATATCAATAGCTAATAGCCCGGTATTCCATGGCAGAACGAAACACTTCAAAATAAAATTCTACCTTCTTCATGATGTTCAAAAGGAAGGAGAAGTGCAACTAGTTTATTGCAGTACAAAACATTAATATGCTGACATTTTCACAAAAGCATTGCCTAAAGTTAAGTTATAATCCTTAAAGACAAAAACTTGGAGTTTGCAGCTCCAACATCAAGGAGTGTTAACTTTTATAATTTTTGATGCTGCATTAGTTATAATTTGTCTTAGCCTTTAGACAAATATCATTCCTTATTTTTAGGCAAATAAAATAATTAAAAATCAGTTTAAATTATGATTTGTAACAGATTTTTCTATATTTTAATTTAAAAAACTTGCAGTATAAATAGATGACTTGGCAATTCAATAATTGTTATGATTTTTGTAGGTTCTTTAAAAACTTCCGGATTCAAAATCTTTAAAAATTTTGAAGGAACTAATTAAATTTTTAAATCTTTTGGAAGGTTTAATTAGAAATTTTAAAAGTTTTGAAGGACCTAATTACAATAATATTATTATTCACTACACCTTAATTTTCAAATCAAACTAGTAAAAAGAAATTGAATTCAATTAATTTCAAATGTATAAAGAATAGAGGGATTAGATACACAATTAAACCTAATTATAAAGTTTAAAATATTTTGATCACCTTCATAAAAACTTAAAAGCAAGTTTAAGAATCTTCTTCTCTTGTATGCATATACATAAACAAGTTTTTGCTGCTTTTCTTGCATAATTGAACAAAGAATCAGTATGTTTGATTTGTTGGACAAATTGTAGCACATGATGTAATAAAGAAACATGTTTAAAAGGCAAAAGATAGTAACGGTGGTGGAGGAGGTCAAAAAGAAAACAGAGCAGCCGGCAAAGGCGGCGACAATGGCAGGGAAAGGTAGCCCATGCTAGTGGTGGGGGCTGCGGGTTTTAAGTTCCCTATGCGCCGTAACCTTAACGTGAGTTGTCGCTGACTGACTACTTTGGTCGTTTAGTCAAGATACATTTTTTGGGGTTTGCTGTCTTGCCTCCTCCTTTCTTGCTGTTCGGTGTTCTTCTAGAAAGCAAAATTTTAAGTTGGCCAATGGCTCTGCTTCAACTCGCTTACGTAGAGTCGTTGATACCACGATTGAACATACTATCAATCATTTTAGATGAAATGTAATAGTTGGTGTAGCAAATGATAATTGTCGCATGAGCCCCGCATCACTTGACACTGAAGAGATTTTTTTAAGAGGATCTATCCGAGAAGTTACTACGAGGAGTTGCTTGTGCTTCGCATATGTGAGGAGTTGTTTTAATAGGCTCGCCCCGAGGGGTGATTCCGAGGAACGAAAGCCTTTCTGAGAAGTAGGGGCATAACAACATGCTAGATTACTACTATAATATAATTTCTCATTTCAAGTAATAATTTCATTAGGTTTTGGTGACCATTGCTTCCAAAATTTGGAAAATAGTGTCAGTGCGAAAAACTCGAATCAATAACATAATTCTTGTCAAGTATCTATATCATATGTATTAAGAGTTTGATTGATATCATCCATCAATCAAATCTTAATTCAATTATATTTTTTACAAAAGGCAAATATTATTTTAAGTTTTTTTTTATCTTTTTATGTTTTTAAATAAAATCTAAAAAATACACTCTCATAATTCAAACCCAAAATATTATGAATTTTATTTTTTCAATTTTACTATCTCAACTAAAAATATTTAGTATTTATATCAACTTTTTATAAATTTATTAGATAATAATTGTTTTCACCCATACATAGGTGAATTGTGAAATTACCAAAAAAAAAAATTTACAAAAAAATAAATATGACTTTAAAGATATTTTTATATAGAATTTAGAAAAATATAAAATAAAAATAAAAAACACTATGACATTCACTTCTTTTAACTTTATCGTTTCAATAAAATTCATATTTAATTTTTATGCTAACTTTTGAATTTTTTTTTTACATAATTGGTTATGAATTTGTTCGAATCACACTCATGCTATGTTTGGTAAGAGTATTATTTTTTACATATGTTTTCGTATATGGGTTAACAATAAATTAATTCAGTTAGTAATATTTAATCATTCTCATGAGTCATGACTTATTTTTAGTAAAGAAAAAGAATATTTTTCGCTTATTTTGAGGAAGTTGTATTTTTTTACAATATCATCTCCAAGATTTGAATCTAGGTCTTTCTCTTGAGAATGCAATGCGCCTTACCATTACACCTAATCACTTGTTGATTTAAAATGATGTTTTTTTATATATATTAAAAAAATGATTTTTTTTTTGCATAATGATTTATCTAACCCTCAAACTTTACAAAAAAAAATCATTTTAACCTTCAATTTAATTTTTCGTCTCTTTTAACCGTTAAACTTATAATATTTATCAAATCATCCGAAAATTGATGGAAAAGACAAGGCATCCAGGTGTATTACTATTAATAATGATATATATTTTTAATTTTTTTTAAAAAACACGGCATCCACATGTATGACACATTAGTAAAGTTGATAAACATTAATTTTTTTTATTTTTTTGAGATAATTTCATAAACAGCGTAAATTTAAATAAATTTTTTTTTAAATAATCATTTTTTTTTTATGTTGGAAACATTGAATGTGGTAATAAAGAAATCATGAACTAGAAATTTGGTAAAGTCAGCCTCTATCAGCATGTATCTCGTGATTCTCCATGATTCATGGACCATGTATTTGGTTTTTGGTTTTTAAGCCATGCAGTACGTTCATGTCAGATACAAAATCAAACCCCCTATAAATGGACTATCAAGTAAATTTATCCTTTTACTAAAAAGTCTATCTATTTCTACTTTAAAAACTGATCTTTGCATGTAGGGTTGAATATTCGATCGAGTCGAGTCGAATCGAGTAAAAAAATTTTAAGTTAGTCAAGTTGGCGAATCTTATTTTTGCAATCGAATTCAATTTGAAATTTTTTCGAATCGAATAGAGTCAAAAAATTTCGAATCGAGTAAAAAAATTTTAAGTTAGTCGAGTTGGCGAATCCTATTTTTGCAATTGAACTCAATTTGAAATTTTTTCGAATCGAATCGAATCGAGTCAAAAAATTTCAAATCGAGTCGAGTCGAGTTAACAAATCCTATTATTTATACTCAATATTGCGTTTACATGGACGGATTATTTATCTAGTAAACGAAGTACAAGATTATTTAACTACGTAAACAATATAACGGTTTTGCCTTTTAACTTAATAAGTAAACATTTATCAAAATGATATAATTTTACCTATTAACTTAACAATTTTGACTTTTAACTTTAGAAAGGGTAAACATTTATCAAAACGACGTAGTTTTACCTTTTCTTATTCGGATTTTCGAATAACTCGAATTGTGTAATTTGTATTCGAGTTAAACCGAAAAACTTAATTTTTTATTCAAGTTGATTCGAATAACTCGATTAACTCAAATAACTCAAACTATTTAATTCAAAATTCAAATTTTTTATCGAGTTTTTTGAATCGAATCGGATTTTGCTCACCTCTATTTGCATGAATTATTTGGTTATTTCTTCACACCAATTTTTAACAGAAAAGAATAAATTATTTTTTAATCTAACATAGAGGGATTAATTTGCTATTTTTGTATAATTAAAATAAAATGCAGAAAAAGACAAAATAAACCATGGGTCATAGCTTCTTGATGAAGAAAGTTCATTCAATTCCACTGAGTGCACTGAATCTCGATAACAATCACACAACATCAACGTGAATGCAGTTAATATGAATATAAGGATAAAAATGGAAATGGGGACTGTATCTATAGATTGAACAAGCATCAACAAACATTATACATAGATTATAAAATCAAACCAGGCCAAGAAAATACAATGATATTTTTGGTTATTAAAATATTTACATATACAATGCTTTTTCCTTTGCAAGTATGCAGAAATCAGTTGAAAAGGAAAAGCCACATTCTAAAATGAGAAACCCGAACCTAACTATATTTGATCCGCTCGTATTTTGTCCAGTGACCGCCGCCAGACATCGGAAAAAACGTTGAGTTTGAATGTAATGTTAGGATTTACGGTGAGTAGTCAAATAAAGATCAGTTCTATGCGTGTGTTGTCAAGCAGCCGGTAGTGGGTACACGGTTTAGTTGTATTATATGTGACCTCAAGCTACATTCGTTAACCTAATCGAAAAAAATAGACCTTTGATGATAAACAATGAGTGGATCAAGTGAAGAATAGCTTGGAATGTAAAACGAAATGTCGTAATTACCTGGATGGTATCTAGCGTGGACAAATGTTCTTTACATTGTTCGAGCAAAATGCTTTCGTTTGCGACCACACTCACAAGTTCGTTCACCAAAGAACTCATTTCCTTCACCTGCAAAGGACAAATGGTACTGATAATTAGGAAGATCTGATTTGCCACTTCTGTGAAATGCAAATTCGGGTGGAATATAAATAAGCATGGGAATTTTCTTCTGTCCGCTGGTGTTCATTACCGCTTTATTTTGGTAACGCTAACCTTTGTTGATAATGAGCATATTGAGGATGCCATTGAGTGCATCACATCAACCGCTGAACTGACGGCATCCTTCAGATTCTGGATGTCTACCTATTAAGAGAGAAAAACGGATTGTCATAAGAGGAAGAATTAATAGATTGTATATTCAAATGCAGCGAAAACAGGAAAAAGGAAGAAACTTACTATCGCTTTTCCAACAATTGGAAGACGAAGAGTACTGGCCTTTAAAGCTTCGGTTGCTCCTAGCAAAGAACTCGAGTGATCTCTATCGAGGAGTGCCCACGCTTCTAAATGAGCTATCTACACTCGTCAATCGTAACAAGTTTTAGTGATGACGAAGAGTCAATTTATCTGTCTTGATTAGGGCCAACCAATATTCGCTAATTACTAATGTCATGATAAAAGTGAATGGTAATTGCTTATAAAGGGATTGGTAAAGCCTGAAGCAATGTATGTATGGTCAAGCAGCCCCCTTAAACCCTTGCAGAAAGCTTAAAAATTCCTCGTTATAATACCCAAATCCCAGTTTTGATAATTTCGTTCTCGTCAAATAGTATTTCTAAAAGTAGTGCTTTTTTACTTTCATCAATTGAAACCGATGCAGCATGTGATTTCTTCTGGATTAAGCAAAAGCATGGATACAGACATAAATAACATGTTCTATATGATAAATACGAAGAAAAATAAAAATAGAAGCAGTTGTATCTATGAAAAGGTCTACACAATTCGATGCTTAAATGAATTTAAAGTTTCGGATCTTACTTGTCCCTTCAGGATGGAAGTCAGTTTCAACTTTTGCCTCAGTAATAGAAACTTCATTCTCTTAAGAGTGACTGAATGCAGCAGTTCCGATATCGTTACCCACACATTCCACAGATTTTTCTGCTAAAAAAGAAGGAACATTCACCATGAACATACCGGACTTATTAGAGAGCATCACGAAAGTGATAACCCCAAATTCACAAATTTATTTTCCAAACTGGCTATTGCATAGAAAACCTAGCCATTCATGTTCATTGTATAGCAAAGCCCTGCGGCTCAACTTCAGTACTAGCTCGTATTATTACTAATTAGCAAGTAACAAAACCAACCAATCATTGATCGCATTTACCATTCAAAAACATGACCATTATATGCAAGAACTATGCTGTCACTTGCACTATAAGTAATCTTTATCGTAAAATATTTGACAAACTATTACAATCAAGTAAATCGAAACATTCATCATGGAACATCTTTCGCAACAACAAGATAGACAAGGAGGATTAAACATACCTCTGCACTGAGTTCCTGCACCATGAAAGTAGCTTCCGCCGTTGCATTCGCGAATCTCCATTGCAAATAATGGTTATAAAGAAGTCTCAACGTGTGTGCATCGACAATCAGATCCTCCCCCATTCTCCCTCTCCGAATATCAGCAGAAAAGCTGAGAATTGAAGGAGAATTAACCGAATTACCAAGCATCTGACCACCACCAACTGCATTTCTCACCCGAGCAGGACTTAGACCCCTTAAAGGAGACGAAGCTGAAGATGTCCAAAGCTTACTAGGAGAAGCAGGTCTAGTACTACCTAAACTTTTTGGAGCACTGATTCTAGACCCGGGGCTCGTAAACAACGGTGAACCCGGATCCTGCAACCGCCTTAACCGGCTATTCGTTTCTTGCCAAAACCGAGCAGATACAAGGATATTATGGGAACCATTCCTCCCTTTAGAAACCCCATTTCCTCCATTAGTGCTACCAGATGACACACTATCAGTATCAGATGCAGTGAGATCATAAGAAACCTCATTTACATAATTGGCATCAAGCATTAATGATTGTTGCAATGACTTGACCATCACTGCACCAGATCCGAGCATTTTCCTTTCACCATAACAATCCGAGCTCCTCGGATTCAAACCCGAACCCGAATTCGAATTCCCTTCCCGGGTTCTCCCCGGCCAACGGTACCGATCCACCGGTTTCGAGTTCTCACCGTGATCTCTCACTGGAGTAGTTTTACTCCTCTCGGGAGTTACTGCTTTCGTAGTAGAACCCACTTGGGGTTTAGCCTTACTAACCGGAATAGAAAACGACTCACCTTGAAACGAAACCGATAAGCTCCTCGATGAAGTGATTAACATCTTGGTAGCAGCTGATAATTCAGTGGACACCTGGTCACCAGACCGCCTCCGGTCCACGGATTGAGACCGTTTAGGAAGCACCGCCGCCGCTTTATTCCCCGTCGTCGCCACCGCCGTCGTATTAGTAGAACGGGAAAGAAGAGGAGAAGGGAATCTCGTCGGCAACTTGGCTGCTGCTGCTGCCGCCATTGTTGTTGCCGCTGAAGAAGAAGGAGACAAGTACCGTGAAGGAACTTGTCTACCTCTGGGTTTTCTTTTAACGATGGAGCCATTATCGTTAAGAGGAGACCATTGTTTCGGGGTGTCTTCGTGATGGGTACTTTCTGGGGGAGTTTGTGAATGAGAAAATGCAGCCACCATCATCATTAGAGACTGCCAAAAAGAAAATTGATTTTCTCTTCTACATTTCCTTGGAAAGAAAATTCTCAGTATTAACAACCATGGGCCTTCCTTTTCATAGCTGATAAACCTGAAAAATAATCAAAATATACACGATTTTAAGCAATTTTCACGATAATGGAGAAGAACCCATAAAGGGATTCTAAAAGATTCCGCATTTAAACTTCAATAGCAGTGAAAACCCCCACAAAGATTTTCTGTATAAGGTGAGATTTGGAAGAAAAAAAACTAAAACAGAGTTCTTATGAATCTTTGGAAAGATGTTTAGGTTAATTAGTTATTCATAAATTATATCTGAGTTTTAATGACTTGAAAGCATTATAAATGAAACTTTATGGTGTAAAATCATATAGAAATCCATTGAGAAACAGATTATAAAATAATAAACTTGCTTCTTCTTTTTCCCTTAATTTTTCAGATTTCTCAAGAAATCAATTTCATAACTATTTCAGGTTAACTGTCTCCATTCCCATTCTTTAAAAACTTGAAAACTATTAAATTCAAAAAACTTGAATACATTTTATTCTTTTGAAATTAATTTGTATTGGGTATGGTAGGTACATCAATTGAATACTTATGTTTACAATGTATCATTCATATATGCAATCATCTAGATTATATTTTAATCACTTAATTTTAAAAAATTATAAAATATTTATTAAATTATTTGAAATTTTTATTTAAATCATCAAGTTGTTAAAATTGTTATTGTATATTTTTTTTATTCGTGCCGTTTGCACCAATCGAAAGTTCTTATTATTTTTCTTTTCTACATTTTAGTATTTTTTTTATAAAAGAAGTTTGAATTTCACGAATCTGCGAATCAAAATCCAAATAGTTTTTCTCTCTGATCTTCGACACTAACCATCAAATCAACTTGGAGCTAAAGTTTGTTCTTTTACTCGTTAATGCGTACTTATCCATCGTACGGATCGTCAAATTATTGCTTGGAGTTCACTAGCTTGGCTTTTAAAAAAAACTCAATAGTCCAATGACTTAAATGAAAACATTTGAATAGTTCAGTGACTATTTTGTAATTTTTTGAAGTTAAGTGACCCTAAACATAAACTTACTAATATTTTTGATGACTTTGGGGTGTAGTTTACCCTTACCAATTAACAATGTATCAAATATAAAATGGACAAATCTCAAAATTATACATAAATTTTGATTCAATGTACATTTTGACATATGAACTCTGATTTTGTGCAATTATATAGACGAAATTTTTATTGTGGTTCAAATGCATATATGAAACTTTAATTTTAATTCAATTATAAATATTTAAAGAAATAAATAAATCAATTTATTTTTATATTAGATAAATTTAACAATATAAATATAAAATAATAATATATCGACAATTATATTAAATTATTAATAGTTTGTGAGAATTATATCAAATTAAAATTTCATATATAAAAAAAACTGTTCGTAAAAAATTATGTATAAAATTATACATTTGACCAAAATTCATGTAAAAATTTGAGATTTATTCCAATACAAAATCATAAAATAATGAGATAATCAATATTAAAAAAAAAAAACAGTTGTAGGTTAAAATGAGATGAAATAAATTCAAAAGAATTAAAAGTCACATTCAATGAATTTTTTTTTTCTGAAAATACTCGGATTGGGCTATTTCATTAATTTAAACCAAATAGAAACATAAAAGACAACACAAATATTTTACAACTTTTTTGAATAAAATCTCTCAAAGTAAAATTATATTATATGAATATAAACTTTTGTTATACTATACGTCGATATTAGTAGTAAAAATGATCGCAAAATAATAAGAAAAAATATATATATAAATTTTACGTGAAAAATTTTTATCGAAAAAAATCACGATCAAAAGAAGAAAAATTTATTAATGTTGAAAAACAAGAATACAAAAGATTTTCGAACTTTTCAAATCGAATCAAATGAGATTCGAGTCATACAACTCGAACATATTTTAAAATTAAAATTTTGTTTTCTTTTTGTGGTACAAAAATTGAGTACGTTTCAATCACATTAAACAATTGTCTACTTCTTCAATTAGAAGCATACATCAAATTCTACATCAATGTCACTACAATCAATGAGGACCATGAATTATTTAGGGAAAATATAAGTATTAAAATTACACATTAATTTTAGTTTAATGTGTAATTTGATGCAGAAAATTTAATTTAGTGTAATTATACACGTAAAATTTTATCATGGTTCATATATATACAAAATTAAAACTTTGAAACGTTGATGATATTATAATAATTATTTAAAAACTGAATCAAATAAAAAATTATTTATGTATCAAATTACATAAAATTAAAGTTCATATATGATATTCCACATTGAATCAAAATTCTTATGTAGTTTTTTTATATTTACCCATTGGTTATAAAATGTAAGTTTTGTTATTTAATTTTTTTTTATATTTTCATAGTTAGATTTAGATGAGATTGGACCTAAATTTAAAATATAATGTTTACAAGTTTAACCTAATTTGAATCAAATAAAAATGGGGAAGCTAGAAAAAATTTTGTAGGGAGACTAGATTTAGGTTTTGCAATTTTTTTTATGAAAGTTGAATTAAATTATATATTTTTTTAATTTTTTTAAACGGTTAAATTAAATTTTTATTATTTTAAGAATCAAAATACAAGTTGATGATTTATTAATTTTATAGCGCAAAAAATGTTATATTCCTATTTGAGGAGGTCCTCGCCTTAGCATCTGCCACCACCTCAACATCACCCCTGTTAATGAATATTTTGATCATTAAACATGTCTAGTTTTAAACCGAACAATAAATCATAAAAACAACTATTTGCAGTCCAATAAAATTTAAATATTAAAAATTAAACTTGAAATGTATTAAATAATATATGTTAGCCCTTGTATCATACCAAAATTCACACTTTAATCTTTTTATTATTGTTTGATTGACTTAAACGATCACGTCAGATTTGTTTTTAATGCAAATGATCAAGGGACTAACATGACGAATGAAATGAAAGTAGTGAATGCAAAGTGACCAAAAATATAGTAAAAGGGTCAAAGTAAAAAATTCACTATAATACAAGGGCTAAAATAAGTATTAACCCTTTTTAAGGGAAAAAACTATTAAAAAGAAAGGAATGAGATTGTGATTATTGCAAGCAAAGCTATAACCCATTTGTTAATTTTAGTTTAATATAAGATGGTATGTCTCTATTTATCTCTCTCAATCTCTATTATTCCTCCCTTTCAACTCTTTTTTTATTTATTAATTTTTTAAAGTTTATAATATGTCAACTTATCATTTTTGTATTTGAAAGTTTTTATTTAAATTTTTGAACTATTCAAATTTTTTTATTTAAGTCATTGGATTATTAAGTTTTTTTTTTAAAGTTCGGTTAACGAGCTCCAAATGATAATTTGACGATTGGTATGGTAGATTAGTGCCTATCGACGAGGAAGAACACACATTAGATCTAAGATGACCGAACGGTCAGTGTTGGAAATCGGAGAAGAAAGTTGTTTTAATTTGGGTTCACAAATTCATGACGTTCAAAATTATTTCATAAAAAAATGCTAAATTATAGAATAGAAGAGAAGAGGAAGGAGAGCTTTCGGTTGGTTGTGAATGGAGAAGGCTATACAACAATGATTTTAATAGTCCAGTAACTTTAACGAAAACTTTCAAATAGTTCAGTGACCATTTTGTAACTTTTGAAGTTGAGTGACCAAAATGTAAACTTACTAATGGTTTAATGACAATTTATGTATGAAAAGTTTTTTTTTAACAATTTCATTATACGTTCTAATCATATCTATTTTTTGTTACACAAATCTTAAAATTATCCATAGCTCTTCTTTAACTTATAAACAGAAGGATAATATGCTTTAGTATACTCAAAACCCTATTTTTCTACATTGACAATAATATTTATATCAGTCGAACTAAAACTCAATCGGTAATTGAAACCCAAAGAAGTGAAAAACAATGATATTAGTCAACTATAAGAAAAGATAGGAAAGGTGGTGGGTCGTCTATTTGATCGTTCTACACTTGTAATCATATGACAATGACGCAAAGCAAAAATTCTTACATCATTTTTTTAATAATTATTTATTAAAAAAAGGTGGTATGATCCATATGTCTAAAAACAAATAGAATTTTCTGCTTGGCTGCTGGATTTGGTTGCAAGGCTTACATCAATGCCCTTTTTATATAAACATTCTTTTACTTTTTTAATTCCCTTATCTTCTTGGAAAATATATTATGTTTATGAATTAATATTTTCTTATCAACTACTTTAATTTGGATTGTAACGATGGTGAGGTATAAAATATTATTAATTTTTTGAGAAATTTTTAAAATATTATTCACTTAGATATTTGTTATTATCCTTGATCGAGGTTTTTTTGATAACGTAATCGCATATAAATTTATCGAACGTAAATACCGACATTTTCTTGATAGGTTTAAGCAGTCGAGTTCTAATCAAAGTAGAGAGAAACCGTGACGAGAGACAATACCTGCCTAGTGTAGTTTTTTAATATATTTATTCTGATTATAATTAGTTATTTATTTCAATAGGCGTAATAATTAATTATGACATTTTAAATTTAACCACTGAAAAACATGAAAGGGAGGTCGCAACTGAAGAAGGGAAAGAAAAGGAAAAAACGGGTGAAGGCGTAAATGACAACACACATATTCATGATTAAACCAAATGCATGATTAAACTAATTAACCAACAATTAGACTTTCTAATTAGGGGCTGTTAAGACTTTGTAATGACTCAGCTGACTTTAGCTTGCAATTTCGTCAGCATATTGTTGATGTTGTTAAGGATAAATTATTTTATACATCCTTTCCACTATATTATTTATGAGTTTTTTCAATTATTTGATGGTATTTCAATATTTTTTTGGTGTCATTGACACATAATTTTGATGATTTTTTTACCTTAAATCATAAACTTTAAACCTTAAATTCGAACCCGAATCTCGAAACTCGAACTCGAATTTTAAGGTTTAAGATTCAAATTTAAGGTTTAAAGTTCAAGGTTCGAGCTTGAGATTTAAAGTTCAGAATTCGATGTTCAAGGTTCAACATTAAAAATAATCAAAATTATGTGTTAATAACATAAAAAAAATTACTAAAATATCGTTGAGGAATTAGAAAGAAACCATCATAATGTGGTTCAAAGTCCATAAAATAATTTGTCGTGGTTATACTCTTACTTACGAAATGATGGTGGCTAGATGAAGGATGAAAACCTTTTAAACAATGCAGCCATGTGGCTTAAGTCGCACTCCATAGAATAATTGGTTTAGAAATGGAAAAGACGTCATCATCCACTAACTTATGTTCTAGTTTGGTTGTTTATTTTGGGGTGCTATCAGTTAACCAACTTTTTAAGTGATTACATACTTGAGAAATGAAAATGATTGTTATTGCTTTCCAACTATGCTTTCTCTTTTCCACTTTCTGCCTCTCATGAACACGGTATCAGGATGTAAAACACAAATTATTCGAGTTTGATTCAAAAAAAAACTCGAATCCCACTATCAAATCAAGCTTAAACTATCAATTGAATCACCGTAATACTTGATTTAAATTCTTCACATTTTTATCTTTATCATATTGAAAAAACTTAAGCTTGAATAAACTTAATTAATCCCGTTTATGCAAATTGATACACGAGTTTAACTAAACTCAAATAGTTCAATTATATCTCAGACAAAGTTCAAACTTAGCATGAGCTTACAAATATTCGAGCAAATTTTGGCTCGATTACATGAACTTTTTTAGGGAATCTCAATTAAACCTGAAATCGAACTGGATCAAACCCTTAAATGGAAAGACAAATTTTCACATATTCATCTAAAGCGTTGGAAAAAAAACATTTATCTCCCCCCAAATTAAACAAAATATGGGCTCATTCGTATCTTCTTTGATCTTTCTTTCCTACCATTCCAGCAAAACCCAATACTATTTTAATAGCTGATTCCGCATGCGCAAAAGCATGGATCTTAGTTTATTTATGCCATTGTTGTGGCACCACCTGTCTTGGGATCTAAGATAGAAAATAAATAACAAACATTTTTTAGAAAGGATTTAATTAAAAAAAAATTCATGCAACTCCCCATTTCAACTAAAGAATTGTGATTGATTATCAACAAATTTCACCATGTGCTTTTAATTCGATTTCTAACCTTCAAAAAGGACAATAACACAAACAAGATTAAAGACAAAGGTTTGGTCTGAATCAGTGTAGAAATTTAATGAACATCTTAGGGAAAAAAACCAATTTGACAATTATTTGGACCATTGTTAAGCATATATTCTATCATAAAGAAAGGTACAGATAGGGTACAAAAGACAACTTGAAGATGAAGGAATTCAATGAAGTTGGTGAAATAGACTATTTGCAGATACCTTTTTTGCTTGTTGTTGAACTCACTTTCATATATCTATGAAAACATGACCTCATCTCTCACTGAATATCACACAAAGAACTTTGTTAAGCAACATCTTAACAGGTGAAGTTGATATCTTAGCTCTCTTACAAGGAGTATTCCATGTTTAAGACAGATTGCCTACTGTTTAGGAAATAAAGGGATCATTATGCATAAATAAACTTAAAAGCTAAGTTATGGTGCAATAGGGTAGCATTACAAACTTGTTATAAATGTGCTATAAAGGCCAACAAGTTAAGTAAACTTCTAGATTAAATTGGGATTTTACTATCCCTCTGTTCTCTAATGAGAGACCCTAGGATGACCCAAGAGAAAATAATTATAACATGCATGATCCATACTCAAACTGAACGGCCCAAAGCAATAGCATCTTTTACATAAAAGACTAGGATTTCGACGGTTTCAATGAGTAACTAATAACCGTTAAATGCTAATCGTTTTTCGAATATCAAATGTGACAGTAAGACTTCAGAACCATACGTTCTGTGGGTTTAATTGAATAAACAACTTAAGCCATCATCTTAATTCCATTTAGAGAACACATGAAATGCCAATAATCAACAAGATCATCACCTTGCAAAGACAATCAATAAGCACACTTAACAATATGCAGTCACTCCATGGACCATACTAATCAAACGCCTTTAACACCATAACACAAGACCAATCAATAAGACTTAAAAACTATACGTACTGTGGTTTTTAATGAATAAACTACGTAAGCCAATATCTAAATCCATTTAGAGAACACATAAAATGCCAATAATCAACAGGATCATCACATTGCATAGACAATAAGCACACTTAACAATATGCAGCCACTCCATGGACAATACTAATCAAAGTCCTTTAACACCATAGCCCATGACTGAATATGACAATAAGACTTCAGAACCATACATTCTGTGGTTTTTAATGAATAAACAATTTAAGCCAACATCGAAATGCCAATAATCAACAAGATCACCACATTGCAATGACAATCAATAAGCACACTTAACAATAAAGAAAGTACCAAATTAAACTAGTATGATTACTTCATTGAGGAACCACAAAGTATTCTTTGTTCAACAATCACTTTAGTAATTCACCAAAACAAAACAGCATCTTGTTCTTTCAAATTAAAAATAAAAACATGCTACAAAAGGCTCATGGAGGGACAAAGTCGTTCCTACTTTACAACATATAAAATTCTTCAACGGTACTGCAAAAAATAGACAAAGAAAACACCCAAGGTTAAGAAACTGTTGATATGAACAATTACGAAGATTGAAGATTAAGATAACATTAACAATCAAATGAGTAATACCTTGATGAATCCGATTTCCTTGGCATTGCTACGGAAGCACTGCCTGCAACACATGAGACCGTACTTCCTGATGATGGCATGCGGATTTCCACAAACACGGCTATCAAAACAAAACAAAACAATCCTAAGTAATTGTAACATAATAAAACACAACAAAAGCTATTAAACCAAGACAATAACAGATTTGACAAAAGTTTAAGATGCTACTACTCTCACATTTATTACTAACAATTTCGAACAAAGCAAATTCCCAGCCACAGACACTTATATACAAAAATTAAAATCGCTACATCGTTCAATTAGGCATCGAAGAAATCAACCACCTAAATTTTGATTTCATTCCGCTGTACTACTATATGCCTAAAATAAAACATCAGTCGGAAAACTAGTAATATATGCTAAGGAGTTAACAAAAATAGCTCTTAGGAATTTCACAATGCAAAAGAAAAAACAGAGAGAGATGAAACAGTTACCAGGCGCGAGAGCCAGGGCCGTATGTTTTGGGGTGAGAGTTCCAGACGTTAGAGTGACCCATGATTGCTCGGAAAATGCGAGAGAAATGAGCCTGGAATTGAAAACCCTAGATTTCACGGAGGTGTTTGGATCAATTAGGAAATGATTGTATATATATGCGGAGCCTAAAACCCTAGTTTCCGAATTAAGCGGGGCCCCGACTTGCTTACCCGTATACAGCTGTGGGTTTGATTGTTCCATAAAAGCCTATTTAGGCCCAATAACATCTCCTGGCCCAACTAGTTTATATATGGTTCAATAATATGATTAAATTAAATATGATATATAAATTATTTAAATTTAAGTTGAATTTTTAAATCGGAAAAGTCAATGATTTAATTAAAAAACAAAGGGTAAATTCATTATTAGTCACTAAATTATGGTTATATTTTCATTTTAGTCATTTAACTAAAAAAAGTTACAATTTGATGATTGAATTATTCCAAAATTTTCATTTAAGTTACTAGACTATTAAAATCGATGTTATATGGTTTTCTCTGTTCGCAATACCTACACCAATCGGAAGCTCTCTTTCTCCTTCTCATCTACAATTTAGTTATTTTTCATGAAACAATTTTGGACGTCACGAATCTGTAAATCGAAATTCAAATAACTTTTTTCTCCAACATTTGACATTGACCGTCAGGTCGACTTGGATTTAAAGTATATTTTTTTACTTGTCGATGAGTGCTAATCTATAGTACCGATTGTTGAATCATTCCTTAGAGTTCATTGACGAAACTTTTTTTAGAAAAAGCTTAATAGCTCAATGACTTAAATATTTTTTTTTGAATAGTTTAACAACCTAAATGAAAACTGTTAAATAATTTAGTGATCAAATTGTAAATTTTTTTAATTAAGTGATCAAAATGAAAATTTAACCATAATTTAGTGACTAAAAATGAAGTTTACCCAAAAATAAAAATAAGGAACTAAACTGAAAATAATTTTTTTCTTCTAGTCCAATAATTAATGTCGAATAATTATGGAATCGCAACGAGTTATAAGGAAGGATATTTTAACCCTTAAAGACTTGTCTTTTGCTGGCAGTCTTCATGGCGAACCGAGCGGGCTCATCATCGTCACACCTGGTAACCATTGATTTCATCGCTAATTGATCTCTAAATACAGCTTCACTTGAAAAATGCCCATCGACACATTTGTTCTTTCACACTTCTGCAACTATTCTGCTACTGAACTATCTCGAGTATTCCATTTTCAAAAGCTTTTTTTTTTTAATTCATTTGCGTTTTCAGGAAACCCTTCACGAAGAAGAAGATTACGACTTATACGGCGCCGAATCAGGATGGGTGGAAGCTAAAACGCACTGTGATCACTTGTCTTCCTTATCCTCTGATCTCACTCACATTCCAATCCCTAACACTCCCTGCAACAGGTCATTATCCCCTTTTCCCCCTTTTTTTTAAAACTCTATAATTCTTGTTAAACTTCTTTAATTCATATACTTGTTTGGTTGATTATTTTGATACTACTGATAAAAAACTGGGTTTAGACATTTAAGTGACTGTACCTTAAGTGATCTTCTGATTCATATTGTGAGACTATTAAAAATTGGCGAATCTAGGAATACATGGTTAAGGGGATCCGAGGTGAAATTATAAATTTTTGTGTTAAATTGAATCATTAATCTTTTAGAATAGCTAAAATGCAATTTTTATATTTTGATCAATGGAGGCTAAGGTCCTGCCTATGGTATGTAAATGAGATCTCGGTGCTTACAAGCTATTTTAGTTCAACTTGAAAATTTTGAACTCAATTTGTATTTATAGAGCTGAGCTCAAGCTTGTTATCGATCAAGCCAGCGAAATTTGAGCATTTTAATACTCACTTCAAACTGCTTGTGAGCCTAATCGAGTTTTCTTTTTTAGTATATTCTTATATCATGGAATTGCATTTTGATATTATCTGTAGAAAGAGCTTAACTCCGAACAAGCTTAATCAAGCTAGAGTTTGAGCTTGAATATGAAAATTGATAAACAAGCTTAGTCAAGCTCAAGCTTGAGTTTAGAAATTGATGTTCAAGTTGAGCCTGAGCCAAGTATCAAGCCCTGAATTTTGAGTCGAGTTTGAGCTTGAACTTGTAACTATTTGAGTTTTGCCCGATTCGATTACACCCGTAGGCCCCTGCTTTCCCTCCTTTGCATCCACCCCTGCTATTAGTATTTTAAGTAATTGAGCTACTAAATCATCTCTGAAGTTTGCATTTTTAGGATTCTTTAATGTAGATTTTTAGGGCAAGATCTTACGAATTCCTTATCCTAATCTTACAAAATATTGTATGCATACAAGGTGCCAGCACCCAAGGGAGAATTGGTTATGCTTGACCTGCAAAGTTGTGCTTTGTAGCCGTTTTGTGAATAAGCATATGCTTGAGCATTATCAGCAAACAACCCATTCAGTAGCACTCAGTTTTAGGTATGTAGTTATAATTGCCTTCTTTTTGAACTTCCCATTTTGCTATATGTTTGTTGCTCGAGAAAGAGAAAAATGGTGTGATATTTAGGGAAGTTTTTCTCAGTAACTTCTTTTTCTTGGTTGTGTGAATCCAGTGACCTGTCAGTTTGGTGTTTCGCTTGTGATTCTTATCTCGATGCTCAATTTATTCAGCAACTGCGACCTTTTCATGAGACAGCTTACATATTGAAATTCGGTGAAGCCCCTCCTGTTCGGTCTTTTGAATCTTCTCAGGCGGAAGATAAACCGGCCATGGATGTGCCATCAAGCAGTTGAATCTGGTATGGTTTTCAGACTGAAGGGCTGTAATGGCAAAAGAAGGCTAGTTTGGAATTGAATCAAAACGTAAATTAGTTGAATTTAATTATATGAGTTCTGTTCCATGCATACTGACGAAAAGAAGGCTAGTTTGGAATTGAATCAAACGATAAATTTGTTGAACATATAAGAGTTCGGTTCTATGCATACTGACCATAGAGCTAGAAATAGATGGCTTTTTCAGGTTCATATTGCCTCTTCCAAATACAAAACCACATAAATTTACTCCGTCTAGGTTAAGGCAGAGAAAATTTTGCATTCCTTATTAAGCTGTTGGGATCTTGCTGCCCTTATGAATTGTTTCAATCTCAACACATATAATAATTTACACAAACATTTTATCTTCTTCCCCTATATATTAGCTTAGGTTTTTATCTAAATTGTACTTTGATTTTGAATTAGTCTTCATTAGACGACCAGGCATTCTGTTACACACAATTCGCTGCCATGCCATAGACCTTGTATTACTCAGGTAACCCAACAGGTTTTTTTCCGATAGGGTAGTGAGCTCCCTTGGAATGGAACCCTGTTGGATTGTTGTTTAGATGATTGTCTGATATATTTGAGCACAACAACTTAGTTTATCGATGTTTTAGGGGAATCTCAGTGACTTTAAGTTTTCTGAAAGACTATGGAATTTCTCCTTCAAAGCTTTGTTATCATACAAATCCATGACTGAACACAAACATTAAGTTTGCACGAGTAAAATCAGCTAGTGAGTTTTTTACAGGCTTGTGAAAGAGAATTTAAGAAGATAAATTATAGAGTACCAAGATACAACATAGATGGATGCATATGCATTACAAGCTGTCTTGACATCCCCGTTCTGTTGTGTTTTGATGTTTATTTTTTAAGATGAGGAAAGCACGCGTACACATCGGACTTTGGATGCTTCGCCTCAGCGTGCTCCCGGCATTTCACTTCTGTTGTGGTACACATGAATGTTTGCATACACACCTTGCACTGTTTTCAGGCACCATCATAAACCGATTATGTTATCAGAGGAACCCGAGCAAAGGGCAAAAATGATATGAACAAGAAACCAAAACCTGAGTCATATCTGATAATGTAGTTCACAAAATGTGTGTAAATTCATTTTGACACTATCAACCAATGAAATAACATAATGAATGTTCAAAGTTAAGAAATGTTATTTCTGGACTTCTCAATTGCTTTTATTACCAAATTCCACTCAAAGAGAACACTACAAAGGCAGTTTTTGCAATCAATTATCACTTATTGTAAGAGATGCAAATTTTAGGAAGGCTCACACATTCATACAAATTCTTCTCATCAATATTTGTAACTTGTGAAAGCTCATGCAAGAGAAGCTTAAATTCAAGTATTGTGTCTGCTCATGATTTTCTTCAATGGAAGATGTAGAGAAAAGGCTGATTCCTCCCCAAAATATCTTGTAAGTGTCTTAAATTGAGAGTCGACAAATCCCTCAACAGGTCGGTATTGTCCTTGTTTGGGATTTTGTCTCTCAACTCCAATGAGAGATCAAGTGCTTGAGGCAATGGGTTCATAGAGCAGGAGTAACTTGTCTTCTAAGCAGCGTAAACGAGGCGCTCCAGCTGTTTGAATCTATCACCTCAAGCACTCAAGCTCTCTTCAAATTCGAGAGACAAAACCCTAACCAAAGACGATAACGATCCATCAACTCTTGACGGATATCACTTTGAAGACTTCGGTAATATGACCAAAATTCTACTGACAATGAACAATTGAAAAGCAAAAACCAGTCTCAAATCATAACTCGCACATAGGAACTAAGCAATAAGTTTCCATGAAACCATACAAAGGTTTAATACAAGAATCTCTCTCAAGAATTTCAACAAACAATCTCTCTTCAAAATACAACACAACAAAAATAGTCAAACTACAAACACAGAAAACTAACAAAGGAAATCCCAACTTTTCCAAAGGAAGATAAACAAATAGAGCATAAACCATTGGACAAAAACAACAGATCAAGCAAAGTAGGGTTTTAAAATCAAAGAAAGAAATGAAAACCAGAGCATGCAAAAATGAAAACCAGAGCATGCAAAGATACTACCTGGATGGACATGGCCTTCTTGTTAGACTCAAGCTGGCTTCCTATAAAAAAACCAAAGCTTAAAGATCAATGATAGATCTAACTAAAAAGAGGGTCTAAACAAAACAGCCCCAAAGATTAGCAAAGTGGAAAGGAAGGATTTGGGGAGTACCTTTGGCAGCAGCTTTTTGCTTTTCCAAGTTCTTCTCACGAGCCATCTTGGATTTTTGGCCATTTCCTCCTCCCATGGTGGATTGATGAGGGAAAAAAGAAGGGTTTTTTGATCGAATTGGAAGTGAAAACTTAGAAGAAGGAACTATCAGAGATGATAAAGGCAAAATAAGGTAAATGGGGGAGGGGGGCAGAATAGAGACAAGACAATGAACCACAAAGAAAGTAGATTCGAATAAAGTAATGCAAGTGGGGGCCAAAAGGATAGAGGCTGGAAATTGTCGATAAAGGAAAACGCCAACTAGTTGAATTTAGGTACATCAGTCAGATCTCTTACTGTTCTACATATCACCCGATTGTGAGGTGGAAGTAGAGGTGATAATGGTTGGTTTAAGGGGGGTTTTAAATTTCGGTTCAAATCGAATTAATTAAATGAATTAATTTAATTTTGTTAATTGATTTAGTTCGATTGCAAGTCATTTAAAGATTTTTTAGAATTTCAGTTAACGGTTAATTAAATTCGAAATCAAATAATTAATATCAAATTTAATAAATAATATTATATATTATATGTATTAAGTTATTACTAATTCGGTTAATTCGATTAAATGAACATTATTAATTTATTTTTTATATGTTTTACACAAAAAAAACATATAAATTTCGGTTAACCAATTAAATTAATCGAAATATTTTGATTTAGTTTCTTTTTTGAAAAATAAATTGGTTTGGTTAACCATTAAATAACTAAAAAATTCGATTAATTCAATTAATACTAATTTAGTCCAATTAACCGTTTGGACACCCTTAATCGGTTTGGCTTCGGATTGGGTTCATTTAAAGTATTTAAATTAATTTTCTAAGTTTGAGCTTGGTTTAAAAATTAACTTATTTTTTTATCCAAGTTTGACCCGATTTAAAAAGAGTAAATCTAGATCTGATCAGGCTTGCCCATATTTAATTTTTTTTAGATTAATTTTATTATACAATTATAATAGAATATATAATAACCAAACTCAAAGTTTGACCCAGAATTCGGTCCAATAAATATATATATATATATATATATTTAAAGATTCTCTTTGGGAGGAGGGTACTTCATATACGCCCTTTTTATTATTTTATTCTTCAATGTTTCTTCACCAGCACACTTTTTTCCTCCTCCTCCATTGTCATTGATACCATGTATCAGCAACTTTTTATTTAAAATTATTTTTTTTTAAAAATATAATACACTAAGTGTACTAAAAATGATAAAATAAAAGTCTTTTAACACATTAAAAATTATTTAGATTAAAAAACACTATAATAAATGTAATAAATATTTTATTTTATTAAAAACACAAATAAATATAATAAATATTTTATTCTATTAAATATAAATTTTAAAATTTTATATTTTTGGTTGGATTATTTAGTTGGATAAGTTTTTTTTTTAAGTTTTAGGTAATGGGTTAGTGATTTAATATAAGCATAAATATATAATTATTATTTAACATATACAGTTAATATAATATTATTTTATAACATAATATTTGGGCTGAGCTGAACTCGATCAAAAAAATGTTACTCAATACTTGAACCATATAGAAAACGGACCTTAATTTTATCCAAACTCATTTTTCGGATGGATTTTTTGGCCTGGACTAGTGATCCGACCCATGAATAGGTCTAGGTGGAATGATAAATAAATATTTAATGTTTGAATTTATTTTTTTAGTAAATAAGTAGTGTTAAATAATGTTTTTAAATTGAATTGGAGGTCGAACCGATTAGACCATCAATTCACTGGTTCAACCGATTTAATTAAAAAATTATTAAATTTAAAAAAAACTCTATTCGATCCATTCAACCGCCGATTCAACTAGTTTTTATCGATTCTAATATACAACTTAAATATACAAGAAATAGTTGCAATATTATAAATTTTATAATTTTAATTAAGATATGTAAATTTAAAAGAGGGGTATTTTGATAGTTTTTAGGGGTGGGCCGATGCAGGCTTGATCAAAACTCAGATTTCGGAAATTTTAATTAAAAGATCAATTTCATTCTGTTCCAAAACTCCGATTTTCTTTTTAATTTCATCCCTATCCAACCAAATCGGGTTGAAATCCAATAGATTTGGGTTATTTTGCTAGTCCTCAATTATTGATTGGACCCAATCAACTCTAAGATCAACTGGATCTTCATCAATTGCCCTCAAACATTTTGACGAATATTATGAGTGGGCTGGGAACCACACTTGTTTATATTGAATTTTAAGTTCAAGATAAGTACAACAGATTTTTTTCTAACATGGCCGAAGACAAAACCAAAATAATGTTGATAATTAGAAAGAAATAAATATATAATTGTTGAGGGGAGATCGTCTTCTTCTGGAGAAGTTTATAAAGTGTCATCTTCTAAGCAGTCGACTAGAACCCTCAACAATTGAATGTATTGTCCTCGAGGAAGAGTTTTGTCCCCAGCCTTTGCGGAGAGCTAACTTACCGTGAGTAGCTACTTTGAGAGCCTAGTTTATACAGGGGTGCCTCGATTGTACGTGGGTGTATGGCTACTCACCGGGAGGAAACAAAAGCATCTCGCCCTTTGTGGGATTTAAACACCTGACCAATAACATATAAGTTACTTATTAGGATATATCTGACTCATATAGATCACAGTGAAATTTTTTTTTTAATTCATTTTTTTATCAAGCACAGTCAATTTTATTTTCTATCTACATTTCACACTCGATTTTTTTATTCTATTTTTCATTTAACTAAATGCACCCTAAATGTCAGTTTGAATATGACGTGAAGCACATACAAAATACATGAATCAAATTGTAAAGACATGCTTATAATGTATTTGTCGCATAAATAACTTGAATTTGACATGTTAAAAAAACATATAGCATCATTAATAGGGGTGAATTTAGAAATATTCTAAGCGTTGGAATTGAATTATAAAATTTTTGAAAGTTTAAAGCGTAATTTTATTATTTTTTAAAATAAATAAATATTTTTTTTAATATATTGGTGTGATTACATGATAGTATTTGTTCATACTTTCTTAATCATTTGACAATGCACACACTGGTGCTTAAACCCGAGTCTTCTAAGATGAATAACATCCTCTTTACTACTGGAGCCACTCGTTGGATTCTTTTTTTAAAAAGGTAAGTGTAAAATTTTTATTATAAACTTTTAATTTAATCTTTTATATATTAAAAAAAACCTAAGAAGAAACCTTCTTAGGGGTGGGGTTCAAAGCCCATGTATCCCCCACATTGCATTAGCCTCTTAACATTCTATGCATGTCAAAATTAAGCTACAATTTTTTTTGGTAAAAAAAGAAGAAGCAGAAATCAACTGCATCAACATAGTTTTAATGAGAATATTCCATGATTTTGTGTTGTTGAAGATCAGTCAACAACAATGTTGGGCAAATCGTATTTAAATCTTTAGTAGTTATCTTCATCAAATATTTCGTAACTTTATTTTGTTCTCTTGAAGTATGTTAGAAATTAACTTTTCAACCTTTCACAAGTGATGAATGGATGAATCGTACTTCTGAAAGGTTATTATCTAATACATAATCGTTACTAATAATATCAATCAGAATGACATTATCACTTTTCACTCCAATTTGTTTGAAACCTTCCTTCCATGCAATAGAAAGTAATCAAGCTTAATCAAAATTCCCAATTTGCCAACTATCATTGTAAAGCCAAGTAATCAGGCTCCATATTGATTTCGGAACACCCGCAACTGCAGCATAGGATTTCTGAGGAGAGAAACCGAAATTACTAACTAAATTGATGGAAGGACCTAATTATATGAAACCATATTTTGAAGACTTAATCAAAATGGTTTGAAGACTAGGACGAAATTAAAATCTAAGTCATAATTTGAGAACTACTGCTGCAATTAATATAAAGAGTAACATATAAAGCCAAATTTGGCGTTAAAACTTCAAATTTTCTATTTATTTCTGTTTCCCTCCGTACAAGTTTTTTCCCGCGTTTCTTCGAAGGTTTCTGATAACTTCTATTGGTTTCCATTTCTTAATCCGAAATATAATTTACAAAGTATAAAGTTAATTGTTTTTGTTAAAAAATGGAAGCTTAGTTTGCAAATCAGATCAAAACATTCGGGATTTTAGCCATTATTTTCAGGTGAATTACGAGCGCATCGGAGTTATTCTACACTCGAAGGTCGAGTGGGCCGACGACCCGAACCGCATTCAGGATTTGGGTCCTTAATTGATGGGAATTACAATCGCGCCGGAAATCATTTCAGTCACCGTAATCGGAGGCTTGATTTGGATGGCCGTAATCCTCTCCGCCGGAATTCCCTCAGCTCACGTGGCTCCTCCCTTCCCCTACTCTCTTTGCACATTTCCTTTATTAATATGTCACTTAATGTTTGTTTTTTTTTTTGTTTGGTTGCTTAGAAAAGAAAAACGGGAAAAGGAAAAAAATAAGTATACGAATTAATAGATGTTCTTGGAAGTGAAAATAGATTGAATTTTCATTTTGTTGAAATAAAATTTTGAGTAATTAATTTATTTTGCTTTGAAAATCAGTAACTTCAAGCTAAATCTATTAGTTGAGTACTGAAAAGTAGTTATGTAATGTAAAATTTTCTCGATAATTTATCTGAAGCTCTGGCCCTAAGCTAAATTGCTGTAAACTTCATCCAATAACATATAATATGTATATAGATAGATAAGATTGCTTGATATTGCATTACTTAGGGGAAATTACTCAACAGTTAAGTGCATTGAGCTAGTGTTGTTAGTACCTCTTCTTCAGTAATGAATATTTTGAGTATCTTTGAGAAATGCTATAATGAGTTTGGCTTTGTCATGCAGCAACCAGTTTGTGTAAGTAGTTCAAGTAGGCGATGTTTAAGTTCGAACTAGCGACTTCCCAGAGTTTTGCTGCGAGTAAGAGGCGCGTCCATTTCTTCAAACAGGTTGGTGCCTAGAGCTCTCCGAAACTGTCAAATTCATAGCATTTGCATTTGCATTGGTTGTATTTACTGTGATTATTTACCATGTCAAGTAGAACTAGTAATTCTGCAAGTTTCAAACTCATAGCATTTGCATTAATGCACTTATGGCACTTTCATTGCTTTTGCTGCACTAGTTGAACTAAAAATGTATCCACCATTCTTGCTTTGACACCAATTTCCATTTAACCAGTTTAAATTCTCGAAGGACAGCATATAATATCTATAATTTTCTGAACTCTACTAGAATCCAAATCATGATTTTGCTTTTTTGTTCTACTTTTATTTCGTGGGGTATGTTGAGTGGTGCAGCATGATCAAAAGGGGGGCAACTATTAAACTATCAACTTGTGTCATAATCTGTATAGGACGATTCAGTGTCATATATGGTTGATTGTGATCCATTATTGTTGCTGCATCCATAAAATGAAATTGTGGGTCTGACTGGGTTTAGCAATAAGGAAAAGAGGTACCATGTGATCTTTTAGGAAGATAGATGGCTTGGGTTATATCCGGTTTATGCATAGATCAATTTCATAGGAGTAACCTATCATGCACTCTGATGCAACAATTTGTCGGTTGCATTGTCACCAGTGTATTCAATTTTCAATAATTGTTTTGGCCCTTGATACCCTAAGTATTTTTTATAGAATTTCCTGCAATAATCATTATGTTTCAACAGACTTTTTTTTGTCCCTCTTTAGACATTAGATGTTCTGGTAAGATTTTGCTATTAGTCCATGTACTATTGTCATGGGGCTAGATCTTTAGTCTCGCAATCTGTGCGGCTTTAGGCGATTCTTTCTTTCAAACACGTTTAAGTCAGCCTGATTACCACGATTGAGGATTCACCAAGAGAATTCCTCCAAGGCATCAACTTGTATAGCGAAAGCAACTAGCCAAAAGAAGGCTTAGAAGACAACAGAAAGCCACAAGAACAAGAACACCAAGTGTTTGAGTAAATGCTCTCAATTGTATTACTTTTTCTCAAAGAATACAATGAATATAATGAATTCTAATGGATGAGTTACAAATGAGGAGAGGCTCCTATTTATAGTTGAGCTCCCTCACAACCAACGGTTAAGATCAAGCTATATTGACGGATGAGATTAGTCTATCCCTTAATTTATGGGATTTACAAGATTATAATATCAATCTTATCTTATCTAATCTTAAAGATATGTGATCTTTTAGGATTAGTTCCCATATTTGCTAAGATGCTTTCTGTTGTCATATCTTCATTATTGGGCCCTCAGGCTTCAATCTGATAAGCTTGCCCAATAGCTCTTTGAATCGAGCTAATTTATGTGGGTTAAATGATCTCAATGTCAATGACAAACCTTCATGGGACTCATTGTGTGCAATGGTCACGTGCTCTAAACTCTGGCCCGTGACACTATGCATAAGTTGCAAATTTTTGTACTTATACTCTAATTTGGTCATTTTTAGTCCTTGTATTTTTCAAAATTTGAAATTTTAGTCCTGAACATACAATGGTTGTTAAATTCATTAAGTAAAAATTTGCTATTTCCAAAATCTTATGCCACAAACCTATTATCACATTTGTAATTCTATGCCAACTTGCTATTTTCACACAATGCTTCAGTTAGTTAATGAATTTAAAAGCTCTTGTTTGAGTCAGGATTGAGATTTTAAAATTTGAAAAATATAAGGATTAAAAATGATTAATTTGAAGGATGTGGCTTAAATCCACAAATTAAAATCATAGTAGACTAAAACCTGCAACTTACGTATAGAACACGGACCAATAGCAAAATTTGACCATTTATTTATATTCTTGAACAGATTAAATTCACTTTTTTTATGCTCAAAAAATATCTGTCATTACTTTGAGCCTACTTCTGTTAATGCATTAAATCAGATATTCCTTTGCTACTCCCCAGCTATTAGTAGTACCATAATTTCCAGGCCCACTGCTGCTTGACTTGCATCACTAACAACCAATACCGTCCAGTCCCACTGCCGGTGTGCTTCCCATGTAGTATATTATTGTTATTTTCATCACTTTCCACTACCACTACTGCCCAGCTACTTCTGCTGTAACTTCCTAGTAAATTAACATTACTAAGCATGTGGACCACTAGAACTTGTGGCACTCAGTAATGGAGATGTCCATGTTTCTTTCATTAAGCAGTGGACAACCTCAAAGTCCAAACCGCGGTCTAAACATTTTTATACTTATTTTCCCTTTTTCGTCTTTTGATTTACTCATTTAGTCCTTGTTTTAATTCTTTGAATTTTCATTCGACTGAATTAGAGACCGATGTTTTGATTGATTTGACTTTCGATTTAGTTTTTACGACACTAGACTTGCTTAGATCCTTGGGTTAGAGCTTGTGGGAACTGACCTTACTATAGAAAAAGCATATACTATCTCTATTATGTACCCAATTGCAAGGTATTTGAATTAAATCCCACTTAGAATGAGATGTTTCAGTGAAATTTATATGAACCATGTTTGTCTCAGCTTCAACAACTAGCTTTTGAGATATGATTCTCCCTTGATCTATATTTGTTAGTGCTTCAGTTTCCTTAACTTTGATAGCGTGTGAACTTTAAAATGTAAAGTATCTATCGGTTTCAATGTCCCTTTCCTTCCTTGACCAAGCCCTACTTGTTTTCCAAAATGGACCGAAACCAAATTGTTTTATGTTGCTGTCAGCTACAGTATGGGTACTCACTATGCTTAGAGTCTCAACCTCTATGTTAAATCCTTTTTCCTTGAAATTTCCTAGACAATTTTGGACACACAACATACATAAAAAACAATACAAATATATAATATTAATATAAAAGTATGTCAATAGTAAATTTAAGGTTAAAATATGTTATAAGTCTTTGTACTTATCAAAATTTTGAAATTTAGTCTTTGTGAACTACTCATAGTTCTTTTTCAACCCTTCAATAGGAGTATAAATGTGTTTTAGTATGTTCGAACTCATGTCCTCTTGTATAGGCAATAATATCAATGCCAATCGAACTAAGATTCGATTGTCAATTCTAAGTTTTTTTAACATTAATCTTATTAAGAGTTTTTAATTCATATTTATTTTTTTATAGAACTATCCATATTACCTTTCCTAACTTTTTAATAGGAATATAATATATTTCAGCGCATTTGAACTTATAACTTCTTATATTGACAATAATATTAATATCAATAGAACTAAAAACCAATCAGAAATTTGAAAGAATTTACCTAGATATTTATAATGATTTGAAAGTTTTGTATTAAAATACCCATTTCCCCACAGGAGAAATCAGAAATGTCACATGTATCACAACTTGTTAGGATCATTATTTATAATAAACATAAAAGCAGATGTAAATAATATCACTTATTTGACTCTCTAGAGGCAAAAAGGGGGAAAGAATATTATACTCCACTTAACATATTGAACATATACTCTTCCTTTTTCAATGGTATAAAATATTCATTTAAAATAATCTTTATCATGAAGAAAGCTAAAAAGAAATTTAAAGGAAAAAATGAAAAAAGGGGGAAATGAAAGATTAAGTTATGTAGAAGATCCTTTATACTACGAATTTTTTGTATATCTAGTCCTTCTATTATAATTTAATATTTCGACTCCTATTTTACCAAACATGTTTTTTTTGTTTGGATGTCATATTTTTCTTCTAATTTCGCTAAATATTATAATAGGATATAGCACTTGACTGTACATCTACATTTTTACAATTAGGCATTATTTTTGTATATTTAGAAAAAAAATAAAAAAATAATAAAAGGACTAAATTATTCATTCTTTCGAATTTATTCCCTTTTTCTACAATTCGACAAGCATTACAAAAAAGTGATTGAGGGTTAAAAATTATCAAAGTAAAGAAAAAGGACTAAATCCAAAAGAATGAAAAATCAGAGTCCTTTTATGAAATTTTACCAAAATGAAAACGGAAACTTAAACGCGTAGAGTACAGCAGTATTCGGGTCTTTGGTCATCTTCCTCTTCACGCGGCATCTTCCTCTTTAATCGCCACTTTCTCTTTCTCTCTCTTTATATATCTTTAAAAACCATTCTTCAGCCTAACAAAAAAAAAAAAACCCACAGCAACAGAAAAGAAAACCATATGAACAAATCCTATAAGACTCTCTTTACAACGTAAAGAACAAAAACCCCAACATCAAAACGTGTAGTAATAAGGCAAAAACACGGTAGGGAAGGAAGGTTGTTAATATATACATATAAAAGTTATAACGGAGTAAAGGTCGAACGATTCAGAAAAACCCAACGATGGCTATGATGTTACGGTCGCTCGCTAGGCCGCTTGAACGTTGCCTTGGGTTAAGGGCCGGTGGGGATGGTCTCATGTGGCACACTGATCTTAAACCTCATGCTTCCGGCGATTACTCAATCGCCGTCGTTCAAGCCAATAAAAACCTTGAAGATCAAAGCCAAGTCTTTACATCTCCTTTGGGTACCTATGTTGGTGTTTATGATGGTCATGGCGGACCGGAAGCTTCCAGATTTGTAAACAAGCATCTTTTCCCATTTCTCCACAGTAATTGTTCTTTGACCCTTTTAATCTTTTCCTTAATTCTTGTTTCTGGGTTTTTTTAGATTATCTGAAATGGGGTTTTCTTTGCATGTATTTTTCAAGATTCAAATATTCTTTTGTGTTTTAATGGGCAAAGAGAATTTTGGGTTTTTGTCAGTTTATGATATTTTGAACAGCTTACAAGTGTCTATCATGAACGTTTATTTAGTTATTATTTGTGTATATGAATGAATATGGATTATTTTGTCTAAATTTAAATCTTTATGCGTTTGAAATTGGAATTTGGTTCTCAAGATTCTAATTCAGTTTAATTTCAATTTTTGGCACCTTTCACCTCCTTGCTTTATTGGGTTTTGTCAGTGAATGGCTGTGTTCTTGTTTTAATTTTTCTCTGTCTTAATTGTAGAATTTGCTACAGAGCAAGGGGGATTATCTGCAGACGTGATAAAGAAGGCGTTCAATGCTACTGAAGAAGAGTTTTTACATTTGGTGAAGCAATCATTGCCCGTAAGGCCTCAAATTGCTTCAGTTGGATCATGTTGCCTTGTTGGTGCGATATCGAATGATGTGTTGTATGTGGCGAATCTTGGCGACTCGAGAGCAGTTCTTGGCAAAAGAATTTTGGAGGATAAGAAAAACAAGGTTGTGGCAGAGAGGTTATCAACAGATCACAATGTTGGAGTTGAGGAAGTGAGGAAAGAGGTTGAGGCTCTTCATCCTGATGATTCGCATGTCGTGGTTTACACTCGCGGAGTTTGGAGGATTAAGGGCATAATCCAGGTACTTAACAAAATCTATTGGCAAACCCAATTATAAGAGTTTTAACTTGAATCAGTCGGGTTGAAGAACAGTTCATGTTTTGGTTTGAAGAATTCGATCAATTTGCATATTCATGTTTCTTTCCATGCATTGCTTATATGTTTGTAGAAAAGGTACATTTACAAAACAAATATACATTCTGCATCCTCTGAAGCATAATGCTAAGCTTATGTGACTATATGGAGGCTTTTCTCTATATTCTTTTTCGGGTTTTTTTGGTGGCTTTTGTTGATATCTTTCCCCTTTAACTTCAGCAGTTAAATGGTTCTCTGTAATGGATAATGTTGGTCTAAGTATTGAACTTGTTTCTTTATTCAGGTGTCAAGATCTATCGGTGATGTTTACTTGAAGAAACCTGATTTTTATAGAGATCCAATCTTTCAACGATTGGGAAACCCTGTTCCCCTTAAAAGACCAGTTATCACGGCAGAACCCTCCATCCTTATTAGAAAGCTTAAGCCCCAAGACTTATTTCTGATCTTTGCATCAGATGGCCTATGGGAACAGTTGAGCGATGAAACCGCCGTAGACATTGTTTTCAAAAACCCCCGAGCCGTGAGTATTCACCTTTGTCTTATTGGTTAATTTAGTCTTCATTAGCAGCTGGACCGTATGACAGAGTATTGATTTTCAATTTGCTTGTATTACTTGCAGGGTATTGCTAAGAGACTGGTAAGTGCCGCACTTCGAGAAGTTGCAAAGAAAAGAGAGATGAGATACGGCGATATTAAGAAAATCGAGAAGGGAATAAGACGACATTTCCATGACGATATAACCGTGATCGTCATTTACCTAGATCAACACCGAGGCTCTTCAAATAACATAGTTAAACATAATGCCATGGGGTGCACGACTGCGCCAATCGACATCTATTCATACAATGCAGATGAAGGATATGAAGGAGATTTACTTCAAACAGTTTCTTGAATACACAGTAGAATGAGTTAATATTAGGTTTAGCACACTGACTTTTTGTTGTTTTTCAAGTTTCATTCATGTATAGAGAAACCAAATGATAGGGTGGGATTGGTTCTTAAACCAATGTTTCATTGGGAGAAAAATATAGAGTTTGGATGGTAATTTTGGTCACCTCAGACGGATTCCGACACAGGCGGCTATAGGTGTTCCGGTTGAAGTCCGACCGGTTACCGGAAAGGCTACATTGTTTTATTATTTTATTAAATTCATCGTTTATGTTAAATTCAACATGTTTTTTTCACTTCCCTTCACTGCATATATGCACTTTTGGTGGATATTTTGAGGATTTAATTAAAATATTTTGAAGTTTTAAGATCATTTTATAATATCTGTTACCGTTTGGAGATGTTTTATGTAATTAACCCTAAAAAGTTGTAACTCAAATTATGTTATTAGTTCTTAGGTAAAAGACGTCTTTGTGCTCTCTGAATTTTAATGAGTAAATTGATACTTTAAAAAAAATAAAGCAATTTACTTTAAAAATGAGCAATTAAAGATAATTAATTATGGTATTAATGTCATTTGTCAGTTATACATAATTTTAATTGATGTAATAATAAATTTAGTTTTCAATATTTATATATTTTGTGTAAATGTTGACAGAATATGTAAATGTTGCATGTTAACTTTGTTAAATCATGACCAAATTGATAGGACAAGTAAATGTTATGGGGTAATTTTGTTAAATCAAAATAAAATTGACTGGATGTGTAAACTTTAAGAGCTAATTTTATTACTATACAGATAAAAAAGTTATAAATTTAATTCATATTTTTTAATTTTATCATTATTAATCTTTATGTTTTTCAAATTTTAATATTTCAATTTGATTGAGACTAAAATTGACTAATAAGGAAAATACAATAATTAAAATAAACTAAATTAAAATATAGAGATTAAATTCACAATTATTCATAATAGATGAACTAATAACATAATTTAACCTATTTTTCTTAATTCTCTTAAATTAAAAACGACACTTAATAAACTACCGGAGTTAAGTGAGATTGTAAAGGGGCTCTTCTATATTAACTAGTGGTTGAGGGTTCAATCGTCACTCTGAGTATGGAACAGTTTTAAAAACTCGTAATTAATATCTACCCCTTAATGAACCTATAAAATACGAAAAATTAATTATTTAATTCGCTCCGATAAATATGTTGGGAAAATAAATAAAAAAAAGCACCAAATAACACGACAAAGTTGGCTTGTAATTTGTGAATCTAAACCAAAAGGGAAAAAATGTATTGTGAGACAAATTCCTTAAACTGAAAGACATAGGAATTTTGGCAACTAGATAGCAATAGCCTAACTTGTTAGGTGAAACGAACCAAACTAAAGCATGAAACGACAATCGGTCGCGCTAAAGTTAGGATGTCTGTCACTTTTTAATTTTTATTACACAACAAATACTATTGAATGAACTTTTTAATATTCTCACTCTACTTTTCAATAATTCATAAAGGTAATAATAAATATATTATATTCTTTCAAATTACTTTTCTTTAAATTATTTATTTCTTTATTTTAATTGGAATTTTTTATTGTATTAATTGCATAAAAATAGTTCAAAATTTAAATTTATTATTAGATTTCGAAATGTGTTTAGACGTTAAATGCTAGTTTTAATATGATGTAATGTACATATAAAATGCGTGAATTAAAATCTCGTGTGTTGGTCTGATGGTCAAAAATATTTATTATATGGCTTGAGTTTTAGTCGTTCAGCCACATTGTTGTTAGAGTTTTGCCTTTCACTTGTAATTCACCAAAAACAATTGCGTGAATCAATTTGTAATTTTTTTAACAAATCTCATTATAAGTTTTGATCATATTATTTTTTTATATAAAAATGTCTAGAACTACCCATCGCCTCTCTCCAACCCATCAATAGGAAAATAATGCGCTTCAACACACTCAAACTCACATCCTCTTATATTGACAACAATATTTATACCAATCGAACTAAAATTTAATCGAAAACTCAAATTGTAAATTCATGTGTACTTACTTCATTAACAACTTGGATATTATGTATTAAAAAAATAGTGTTAATAAATTTTAAGACAGTTAGCACTTTAACTATTGAAATGATTTTTTAAGTAAAAATCATGTTAGTACTCTAATCAGAATGGTTACACTTCAGCCATTTGGATTAATTGAAAAAATTATAAAAAGTAGAGGATCAAATTATATCAAACAAAATTATAAAGATTAAATTCTAAATTTGAGCACAATAGAGGGACCAAAACTACAATTTAACTTTTTTTTAAATTCAATATTTTGTCAAATGATTAAATCACTATTTGATATTTGAACTTAGCAACTGTTTTTAGATTGAGATTTAAACATTTTCTTTTGTTCAAGTTAATCCCTAAACTAAATAATTACCAAATTTAAAGATTAAAATAAAAACAAAATTTAAGCCCAATATAAAAATAGTTACCAATTTCATGCCCAAAAATGTGGTTTAACCCTTTGCCCAACCCCATTCAAGTTACTAAACGAGAGGGAAAAGAACAAATTCCTAGAAAATCTACAATTTTGTGCGCTAAAAAAGAAAATACAAATTGTCGTTTCAGTATAATTTTCTCGGAAAATAACCAAAACCCAGTCCTTTAAGCTTCAACAGCCAAAGAAAAAAGAATGACTGCAAGTCATTTGGTTGCTGAATCCGTGTGGAAAACGATAGAGTCAACCCATTCAGGTCTTTCTTTTTTCCCCCCTTATTTATTCTTTCTCTGTAGAAACTAAATTCCATCTTTTTACCCCTTTTTTTAAATCCCTAAATTTTGTGATCTTATGACCCAAATTGGCCAGTAAATGAAGAGCAACTATCAATGTAAGCAATCCTCATTTTCTTTCAAATCTTCTATTCCTGGGCTTTTTAAAATAAAAATAAAATGGTGGGTATCGATTAATTTTGAATTTTCTTGTATTGTAGCTTGCATTTTCTGTTTGGTAAAAACTTCGAGAGAGCAACAAGGATAGTTGACCAAAGGGGTGTCAAGAAAATCTCCGGTGAACCCAGCGGCCGTTTTATCTTTCAGGTTCACTCTCTTTGCTTCTATCTCAGTTTTTGAATATTGGTCGAACTCTCCTATCAGTCATGCACTCTGCAAAAATTGCAGATTTAATCCATGTTCCTTGATTTAATGTTTTTGATGATTTGTTTTTTGAATTTTAAAATTTCAATTTTAGTCTCATGTTATATCTATTTAATTGCAGTTTAGCTGGTCGTTTTAGTTAATAAATTTCACTGCTATTGGATATAAGAATAAAAATGATCAAATTTGACAACAAATATTAAATCTAAGGGACTAATACCATATTTGACCAAATTAAAATATGTAGACTAAATCTGTAATTTAGGCATAGTATATATACCAAGGGCAGGATTTGACATAGAATATTTGGACAAGTTGTCGGCTACCTTATGTGTGGAATGTGGTCATTTTGGCAAATATTCCATTTTAAGAACTTTCCTGGAAAGTTTTCTGAAACTGTGAGCCTTGAGATAAAACCCGAAGCAGAATTAAGACACATCAGTATATATCCATTTGTATATCTCAATATATACACATACATACGCATGTCTAGTTAGAATATTTGGACAAGTTGTCGGCCACCTTATCTGTAAAATGTGATCAATTTGGCAAATATTCCATATTTAAGAACTTTCCTGGAATATTTTCTGAAACTATGACCCATCAAGGCTCTTAGCAGAATCGTGAGATAAAACCTGAAGCAGAATTGAGACACATCAATATGTATCCATTTGTATATCTCAATATATATATACATACGCGTGTGTAGTTAGAATATTTGGACAAGTTGTCCTCTACCTTATCTGTAAAATGTGATCATTTTAGCAAATATTCCATCTTAAGAACTTTACTGGAAAATTTTCTGATACTATGACCCATCAAGACTCTTAGCAGAATGGTGAGATAAAACCCGAAGCAGAATTGAGACACTTCAATATATATCCAATTGTATATCTCTATATATATACATACGCATGTCTAGTTAGACTATTTGGACAAGCTGTCATCTACCTTATCTGTAAAATGTGATTATTTTAGCAAATATTCCATCTTAAGAACTTTCCTGGAAAATTTTCTGAAACTGTGACCCATCAAGACTCTTAGCAGAGTCGTGAGATAGAATCCGAAGCAGAATTGAGACGCATCAATATATATCCATTTGTTATATATATACATACGCATGTCTAGTTAGAATATTTGGACAAGTTGTCATCTACCTTATCTGTAAAATGTGATCATTTTGGCAAATATTCCATCTTAAGAACTTTCCTGGAAAATTTTCTGAAACTATGACCCATCAAGGCTCTTAGTAGAGTCGTGAGATAAAACCCGAAGCAGAATTGAGCCACATCAATATATATATATATATATCCATTTGTATA
Organism: Gossypioides kirkii; assembly: GCA_005610355.1. Classification (NCBI taxonomy): domain Eukaryota; kingdom Viridiplantae; phylum Streptophyta; class Magnoliopsida; order Malvales; family Malvaceae; genus Gossypioides; species Gossypioides kirkii. Next base: position 39,649,511 of record CP032246.1, read on the forward strand.
TCTCAATTTATATACATACGCATGTCTAGTAGAATTTTGGACAAGTTGTCACCTACCTTATCTGTAAAATGTGATCATTTTAGCAAATATTCCATCTTAAGAACTTTCCTGGAAAATTTTCTGAAACTCTTTTTCCCCCGCCCCATTGTTTGGTGCTTTAGGTTGTGGGAGAATCTAGAAGAAAAGAAGAATATTTCTGTTTTGCTGAACATTATTGTGCTTGTTATTCCTTCTTTTATGATGTAATTAACAGAGCAGAACAGCTTTGTGTAAGATTTTTTTTATTCCTTTTTCCCCTTATTTTATTACATTTAATAGATATAGGTAAAAAGATCTTTCCAGTTCTTCTCAATTTCGAAATTGAGCAAAGTGGTCCCTCTCAAAAAATTAGAGCAATTTATTCTTGTCGACGTTAATATCTTTTATCAATTGTACATAGTTTTGATAGGTATAATAACAAATTTAACCTTTAATGTTAACATATTTTCTCAATTTGGTCTTGATTTAAAAAAAACAACAAATTTAGCCTTGTTATTTACACGTTTACAATTGATGAAAAACATTAATTTCGTGATTAATTGTTCTTCGATTTTTTCTGAGAGGATTCAAGATGTTCAATCTCAAAATGGAGGGACTGAAAAAGTCTTTTTACCTATATATATTTGCTTTATTTTCTTATTTGTTTTGTTTTGTTTTTGTATAGTGTAAGCATCAATTAGCTGCAAGGCTTGCTGGATCATTGGGAGCTTGTATTGAGGTTAAAGTGTCTGATGAACAGCTAGCTGTATTACTTTCAGAGCTGTAAATTTTTGTAGTGAAATCGTAACCCGTAGAACTCGAAATTTAATTTAATTTGTTCATACAGTTATCTTTAAAAAAAAATGACATTGAATAAATATTATTTGAATTTCGATAAATAAGAATCTTGTTTGTATGTTTCACAACAAAAAGAATGAACAAATATAATCATCAAATCAAGGAACAATATTGTGAGTTTTCATCTTCTTAATCCATGAATTGAATGATGTTTTCGAGTTTCGGAAGCCGACGAATCCATGTTCTTTGCTCTTGTTCATGCTATCCAACAATGACTTCCCCGAAAGCACTGAATCAACAAACTGCCATGCTCCGGCATTGTTCAATTTCGTCGTCAAAAGACCGTTCTCCGTCACGATCTTGTCCCACACCGGACCTTTGTCTTTCATCATCTCAACCAAGCTTGGCACCTTCCCTTCGGTTTCTTGAAATCCGTAGTGTTCGATATCGAAATGGTTAGCTAACACTTTCCATAAGTCCTTCCACTTAAACACATCTCCATTGCTGCAATTAAAGGCTTCGTTCTTCGCTCGCCGGCTCATTGCTGCCCATATTTGATGTTCCGCAATCAAATCGGCATCCGATGCATCCCAATACCCTTCCCACGCTTGCCGGTTCCCCGGAAACCTCAACGGCTCGCCTTCATGCTTACATATCGCCGCGTAAATGCATAAACTCTGAACTATATTCATCGAACTAAACGGCGAAAACCCGAAAACCAATCCCGGCCTATGAACTGACCATGTCAAGTTCTCCTTCGGCTTCACTTCTTCGAACAAAACATCCTCGAGCGAATAACAACAGTTTGACGACTTAAGCCTCGGAAGATCCTCGCGAAACGGAGGATCATGGGGCTGAACATGACATTTTCCGTACAAATCAATCGGACCGGTGTAATGCCGACGACCGGTCTGCAAGCATATATGTTTCAACTTCGGCGAATTCGGGATTACCGCTTTCAACACGTTCCGTAACATAGCACCATTGATAACGCAGCTTTCATCTTCAGTCGATCTCTTATCCCATGCAACATAAAACACATGAGTCACATCATTAAGCTTCGATAATCTATCATACGTTTCTTCTTCATTCAAAACATCGCACTGTATGTACTCAATAGGCAAATGACCAATCGAGGCTGGTCGAGGCTGACAAGCGACACCGTAGACCTTCCACGGTCCGCCGGGAATACCGGAGAAAGGAAGAATCTCGGCGAGACTGTTACCGACTATGCCGGTGATGCCAATGACCAACGCAACACTCTTGTACTTCGGTTGTTCTTCCATTTTCTTCTGTAAAAAAAAAAAAAAAAAAAAACTGGGTTCATTAGATTAAATGCTAAGAAAGAACACCCAGAAAAATGAATGGGCATGAACGTACCTTGGCGGCACCAATGGCTCCTGCCCACCACCAACTCATTGTATTTTTTTTTTTTTTGCTGTGAATGAAAAAAATTGCTGAATTACAACCTGAAACTTTGTCTGCAATGTTTTTATAGTGATCTGCTTTGATAAGAGTGACGTCTGGGATTTAAAAAAGGAAAAAAGAACCAATCTTATCTATTTTATTTCTTTATAATAATAATAATTTTATTTTAATTTGTTTGAATAAACATGGATACAACGCATATATATATTTTATATAAAATAAATTAAGTGGCGGAATTTTTTTTAAATGCAGAAAGGACGTGGAAGATGGGTTATTGATGAATAAATGTATAAAATCCTTCAATAATTGAATTGGTGATATTATTATAATTATTATTTATAAAAACCGGCATACACTTAAAGACTAAGGATTAGACAGCTAGTGAACACATCAGCATGTAATCAAGCTTGCGTGGCGAACATAGCGTCTAAGGGAACAATACATCCTTATCTATTCATTAAATCCATGGAAAAATAGGATAGAATTTTGTGAATTTTATAATTGGAAAGTTGGATTATGTTCTGTTTGTATTTAAGGATAAGAAATTAATATAAAATTTAACCTTTTTCTGAACAATATTAAGATAGATTCTAATCATATTATTTTTTTGATATACTGTTTAAAATTATTCATAATTTTTCTCAAGTCTCAATTCATAAATAAAAAATAATGTGCTTTAATGTACTTGAATCCAATGGAGGAGTCAGAAATTTTTTTAGAGGGGCCAGAACTAAATTGAATATTTTTACAATAGAAAAATATAATTTTACCATTTTAATAGTTTATGTTTTTATAATTTTTAAAATATTAAATTAAATTTTTATTATTTTGAGAGGTTAAAGTATAATTTTATCATTATTAATTTAAAATTTTATAAATTATAAAGAACGTAAATGAAAAAATTTTCATTTTAAAGGAGTCAAGGCCCATGCCAAGCTTCCCTTGACTCCGTCATTACTTGAACCTACGTCCTTTTATATTAACAATAATATAAAACTCAATCGATATTTTTTTAATTGTATATTAAATTACGTTTTTTACTATTTAAGTCAAACAAAAGGTTTTAAGAAATTTTTTTGAAAAGCAAAAAGGTTTTAATAATGCTTGTGAATTTAAGGTTTTTGTAATGGTTACAAGCTGCTAAGAAACAAAATATTATTAAATTAGACTAGAAAAATAAATAAATAAATAAATTAAAAAAATTAGTCTGCTCATATAATAAATTAATTTTACATAACATTCGTTATAACAACAATTATAATTAAAACAAGCAATAAAAAGAATAAGAGAAAAAAAGAATCGACACAACCGATTTTTGTTAGTGTAATTCAAAAACAACGATCATACATTTACGGAGTCTCACTTAATGAATAATTTTATTCAACAATCGATCAAATCACCGATTAACTTAAATCCTATTACCTTTAAGCAAAAAAATAATTCCAACTTCCATTTATCACAAATCACTTATCCAAATAACTAACAATACAACAGATTTTAAGCTTCTATTTAAAAACTGAAGTTACCCCACCTATGTAAGACCCAAGTGATAGGTCAAGTAGAGAAACAATTTGGTAATAATGAGACATAGAAGGAGCAGCAGTTTTCATGAAGAGTAAAGGAAAGTTGTATTATTGTTGGTGGGAATGCGTGAAAGTGATCTGGACTCAGTTTTATACCATTTGTTATATAGAATTTTGGGTTAACTTCATCTGGTTGGCAAAATTGTTACATTAAATGTTTTAAAAGAGTAAATGATAAATTATATGAGTGGTTATCCAATTATGATTTTTTTATATAGTGTAAGCATCAATTAGATGCAAGGCTTGCTGGATCAGTGGGAGCTTGCATTGAAGTTAAAGTCTCTGATGAACAGCTAGCTGTATTACTTTCAGAGTTCTAAACTTTTGTAGTAAAATTGTAATTCGAGGGACAAGAAATTTAATCTAGTTCGTTCATGTAGTTATCTTTAAAACTAAATTTCGATAAATAAGAATCTTGTTTGTATGTTTCACAACAAAAAGAATGAACAAATATAACCATCAGATCAAGAAACAATATTGTGAGTTTTCATCTTCTTAATCCATGAATTGAACGACGTTTTCGAGTTCCGGAACCCGACGAATCCATGTTCTTTGCTCTTGTTCATGCTATCCAACAATGACTTCCCCGAAAGCACCGAATCGATGAACTGCCATGCTCCGGCATTGTTCAATGTCGTCGGCAAAAGACCGTTCTCCGTCACGATCTTGTCCCACACCGGACCTTTGTCTTTCATCATCTCAACCAAGCTTGGCACCTTCTCTTCGGTTTCTTGAAATCCGTAGTGTTGGATACCGAACTGGTTAGCTAACATTTTCCATAAGTCCTTCCACTTAAACACATCTCCATTGCTGCAATTAAAGGCTTCGTTCTTCGCTCGCCGGCTCATTGCTGCCCATATTTGATGTTCCGCAATCAAATCGGCATCCGATGCATCCCAATACCCTTCCCACGCTTGCCGGTTCCCCGGAAAACTCAACGGCTGGCCTTCATGCTTACATATCGCCGCGTAAATGCATAAACTCCGAACTATATTCATCGAACTAAACGGAGAAAACCCGAAAACCAATCCCGGCCTATGAACCGACCATGTCAAGTTTTCCTTCCGCTTCACTTCATCGAACAAAACATCCTCGAGCGTATAACAAAAGTTCGACGACTTAAGCCTCGGAAGATCCTCGCGAAACGGAGGATCATGGGGCTGAACATGACATTTTCCGTACAAATCAATCGGACCGGTGTAATGCCGACGACCGGTCTGCAAGCATATATGTTTCAACTTCGGCGAGTTCGGGATCACCACTTTCAACACGTTCCATAACATAGCACCATTGATAACGCAGCTTTCACCTTCAGTCGATCTCTTATCCCATGCAACATAAAACACATGAGTCACATCATTAAGCTTCGATAATCTATCATACGTTTCTTCTTCATTCAAAACATCGCACTGTATGTACTCAATAGGCAAATGACCAATCGAGGCTGGTCGAGGCTGACGAGCGACACCGTAGACCTTCCACGGTCAGCCGGGAATACCGGAGAAAGGAAGAATCTCGGCGAGACTGTTACCGACTATGCCGGTGATGCCAATGACCAACGCAACACTCTTGTACTTTGGTTGTTCTTCCATTTTCTTCTGTAAAAAAAAAGAAACTGGGTTCATTAGATTAAATGTGAAGAAAGAACACCCAGAAAAATGCATGAGCATGAACGTACCTTGGCGGCACCAATGGCTCCTGCCCACCACCAACTCATTGTATTTTTTTTTTTTTTGCTGTTAATGAAAAAAATTGCTGAATTACAACCTTAAACTTTGTCTGCAATGTTTTTATAGTGATCTGCTTTGATAAATGTGAGGTCTCGGAATTTAAAAAATGAAAAAAAAAAACCAATCTTATCTATTTGATTTCTTTATAATAATAATAATTTTATTTTTAATTTGTATATATAGATTTTATATAAAATAAATTAAGTGGCGGATTTTCTTCTTCTTCTTTTTTTAAATGCAGAAAGGACGTGGAAAATGGGTTATTGATGAATAAATGTATTGGTGATATTATTAAAACCAGCCTACACTTAAAGACTAAGGATTGGACAGCTAGTGAACACATCAGCATGTAATCAAGCTTGCGTGGAGAACATAGCGTCTAAGGGAACAATACATCCTTATCTATTCACTAAATCTATGGAAAAAAATGGATAGAATTTTGTGGATTTTATATTTGGAAAGTTGGATTATGTTCTGTTCGTATTTAAGGATAGGAAATTAATATGAAATTTGTTTCCTTTTAAAAAAAATTATATTCCGAGTTACATTTTTTTTTAAAAATTTAAGTCAAATAAAAAGTTTTAAAATTTGTTTTTGAAAATTCTTATTTCCATAAATATAAATATATTATTTCCTTATTTATGAGTTGAAGAAGAGTTATAAGTAATTCTAAACATCGTGTCAAATGAAATATATATGATCTAAACTTATAATAAGATTATTAAAAAAAATAACTTGTGAATTTAAATTTTTTTAACTGTTAGAAGCTGCTTGGAAACAAAATATTAGTAAATTAAAATAGAAAATAAATAAATAAATAAATTGAAAAAAATAATAATTTGCCTATATGATTATCAATTTTGCTTAATATTTGTTGTAATAACGGTTAGAACGAAAATAAGTAGCGAAAAATATAAGAGATGAAAAGAATTGACACAATCTGTCTTTGTTAACACAGTCAAACACAACGATTCTACATTTGCTGAATCTCGCTCAGTGAATGGTTTTATTCAACAATCGTTCGGATAACTTATTGGCTTAAGCCCAATTACCATTACACAAAAAAGTAAATTCAAGCTTTAATATCGACCCTAATTGTCACAAATCACTCATCCAAATAACTCACAATATGATGGACTTTAATCTTCTATTTAAAAATTGAATTTATCCCACCTATTTAAGACCTATGGATAGGAGTTCTAATGCCAATTTGAATTCGTTCCTTCCAAGAAATCCTTCAACATTTTTCTCTTTGAGCAAGCACTATTGTCACAAGTCCATGTTCTTAACTTTCACTACTGCATCTGGAGTGAGTGTGACAATCCTCTTATGTCCGATGACTCTTTTGTTTGTTTTGGGTAAGAATTTAAAAAATTGTTTATGGGAATGCGTGAAAATGATCTGGAGTCGGTTTTATACCATTTGTCATATAGATTGCAAATTTGACGTCATATGTCACATTAAACGTTTTAAAAAAAGTAAATGTACTATATTAGCCATCATCCAATTATATATATTTTTTATCACTAACTATAAAAAAATAATTACAAAATAATTAGTCATTTATAAGTATTTTTTTTTTACATTCAATTATGAAAAGTTACAAAATAATTTTCATTTTCACGTTAACGGGCTAGTGACCAAAAAAAAAAAAATTAAATAATTAAATGATCATTTTGTAAAATTTTTATAATTGGGTGACAAAAAAAAATCATAATCGGGTGTCCTCTAACGTAATACCTAAAAATAAATGAAGTACACCTTATCCCACACCAGAAAGAAAAGTGCTTTGAGTATATATGACTAATATCACTAGGTACAGCTGATGGTCCCAAGTTGAAAGGGACTCTTGGGTATAGCCGATGTTTTGACCTTAGCCCCATATAAACGCGGGGGGGTGGGATCGCACCCGATGAGATAGATTTTTGGTCATCTAGACTAATCGGTCTATGGACGCCTCTAATCCAGCTTGACTTATCCTATTTTATACACAAAAATGTTGAAATCTCTAGATAATGAAGAGTAAACTAAAAACAAATAGCTTCCATTAACAAGGCATGGGGTTAGAGTTTGGGGTTTAGAATTAATAAAGAATCATGATTGCAAGCCAAACCTGGATCATTCATATACATTAGATGACAATGATATCTCTATAAGTTTTAGCATTAAAACTAGGTTAGAGGAAACATCAAAGCAGAAAATCCAATTTGCAGACATAAAATACTTCATTAATTACATTAACAAAAAGCCTATCAAACATTCCTTTAGAAAACAATTTTGCAAAGACATTGTTAACTGCACATAATGATTTATATTTGACTTGTATAAAAGCAATTGTACATACCTTTTCAAGATTTTCAATTCCCCTCTTTCTTGTTTCATCTGCCATATAATACAAAGTTCCCCATCAGCTACATGCATATAGCTAAATAGAGCTTTAGGCATTCAAAAAGCTAAAGAACACATGTTGGCCTCAAGGAAACACACAGAATCATGCACAACAAGGTCACATTTCCGCTTTCTCTGCATGCTCAAATTGATGAACACGATGAACAGTGCTAACACAGTACTAAAAAGGTTTTCTTTATGGAAGACAACTTTCTAGGACCATTTTTCCACGACACGCTCTGATAATCTAATTTTCTCATCCTTGGAAATATGTGGATCTAGCTTCTGAAGGCTGTCAATAAATGTCTTTGCATCATCACGACGATTGAGTTTACAATATCCATCAACTATGGAATTGTATGTATTCTGGTTTGGTTTACAGCCGTGCTTGATCATGAATTGGACAACATCGATTGCTTCCTCAAACAAGGAATCAGCTGCATAACTTGCAACAAAGGTATTGTAAGTGATAACATCTGGAACAAGGCCGGAATCACCCATTTCTGAAAATATCCGAGAAGCCTCTTTCATTCGACTGTTTCTACAATAGGCATAAATAACAGTGTTATACGAGATTATATCTGGTTTTATTCCTTTTGCCTGAACTTCCCTTAAAATTTGTTCCGATTCCTCGAACTTTTCAGAGCGGCTATACATATACATCAAACTGTTGTAGGTCGTCAAGCTCGGAGTATACCCACACTCATTCATGAAGTTCAAGATCTCATTTGTCTTGGAAACCATCTGCTTCCTGCCATATATTGAGAGCATGGCATTTAGAGTAGTTATGTCGGGTGGAAATCCTTTCTTCCTCAATTCCAAGAAAGCATGCTCTGTGTCCGGAAGAAGGTCGCATTTACTATTAACCAAAACAAGAGTCTTTAACAGCACAGCATGAGGTTCAATGACACCGGAGTATATCTCTTCCGCTAGGGCATGCATCCGATCTACCTGCTTCCCATTGGCATAAACATGAAGCAAAGAACAGTAGGTTAGCTCATTGGGTTTGCAACGACCATCTCTCATTTCAGCCAGTATTTTCTCAGACTGCTTCCAAAGCCCTCCCCGTGCCAATGCCGCCAAAACAGCATTATATGTAGAAAGGTCAGGGGTAACTCCAGCTTCCAGCATTCTCTTATAAATAGCCATGGCTTGATCAAAAGCACCACAGCGACTGTATGCACTAATTAAAGTGTTGAATGTGTCCCTTTCAGGTACAAACCCTGCCCTCTTCATCTCCTTGAACACTCCGGACACTTCTACATCCATTCCATTTTGCCCAAATACTGCCAGTAGTGTATTCCAAGTAACAATATCCGGTGCACCATTGCATGCCTTGATCTCGTCAAAAATCTTCATCATCTCAGTGAACTTCCCGCGGTTACCATGCATCTTAATTAGAGCATTGAAAGTGCAAATATTCGGCTTGCAACCAGCAGTTCTCATCTCCTCAAAAACCGCCATTGCAGACTCGTCTTTTCCGGCCTTGGCAAATCCCGACAAAAGAGTGGTATAGGTAAAAACATCAGGCTTAATCCCTTTTCCCTCCATCTGTGTTTTCAAGTCCATTGCTTCCTCCAGCAGACCATCCCTAGCATAAGCGGAAACCAATGAATTATAAGTCACAATGCTAGGGGCAAACCCATTAAGCTCCATCTCTTTTAAAACCTCCATAGCTTCCTTCGGTCGCCGAGACTTCCCATAAACATCCAACAATGCATTGTAAGTAACATTATCTGGACTAAAACCAGCCAATTTCATTTCATCAAAAACCAAAGCCGCTTCCTCATGCAAAGACCCTCGACGACAGCTACTTATAAGCGTATTATAAGTATAAGCATCAGGGGCAATTCCATCACTTTTCATCCCATCAAAGATAGCCATGACCTTACTCCAAGGCATGCCCATTTTACCATACACATTCAAAACCACATTATAAGTTATCAAAGTAGGTTTACAACCCTCTTCCTCCATTTTCTTAAAAACCACCATGGCTTCCCTATACCTCCCACTACCAGCATAAGCAGTTATCAATGAAGTATAAGCATAAACATCAAGAGTAAACCCTTCTTTGTGCAAACCATTAAACAAATTAGCTGCAACAGAAACCCTCCCCTCTTTCCCTAACATACTAATAATAATAGCAACAACAGAGCTATTAAACACCAATCCACAATCATTTCTAGCTCTAACCCAATTGAAAACACCCAAAGCCAAGTCAGATTTCTTGTAAAAACCCAAAGCTTTAACAATTCCCACCACTTCCGCAGCCAAAAAATCAGCTTTCACATCTGGGTTTTCTTGGTACTGCTCAAACAACTTACTCAAAACAACATCAAGTTGATTAGAATCAAAAGAAGGTTCAATTAAGGAATTAAGAACCTGCTGACCTTGAGCAGAGAGGTTGTTATGAGTCCAACGCTTCCCACGGTTGAGGTCACGTGACCGGCCGAGACGGTTCCGGGTCCGGACTTGTGGGTCGATGAGTTGTTGGGACTTAGAATTGTGTCGAAGAAGGAGGTCTTGAAAGACTGGAGTCGAGGGAGGAGGTGAATTGGGTTGTGAAGTTGGGGTTTGTTGAGTGAAGTGAGTGTGGTTTGAAAATGGGGTTTTAACAGGTGGGGGATTTGAAAGGAGAAGAGGGAGAGCAAGCCTCTCTGCCATTAAAGAGAGGATAAGAAGGTTGCAGCCTTTGTATCTATGGTTGAGTTAGAAACAGAGAGGGAGAAAAAAAAGGGTAATTGATAATTTTAGCAAACAATTGGTGTGCGCTTTCGTTATTACTTGCAGAGTCCACAACTTTTTTTTTTTTTTTTTTAAGGGGGGAGAGGGGGTGGGGCAAGACAAATGTATGAGGAGGATATTTTAGGAGGGAAAGGGAGATTATATTCTTCTGTGGTTAAGAATGGACTATTGAAATACTATGACCAATAAAAGGTTGCCACGTTAATTCTTAAAGTTGATATATATATTTTTTAATTGAACGAGATCATAAATAATGTGATAGAAAAAACTTATAAAATATTTTTTTCAAAATTGGTGACAGTTTGTCTTCTACTTAAACCTCTTCAAAAATTTGATTTTAAGTTTAATATAAAATATGTTAACATGACATTTTTATCAGTGATGATCAATGAGATAGGAATAAGTAATAGACACATTTTGACATCCATTAAAAATATTTTTCTTATAAAACTATTTACTATTATTATTATTTTGCAATGTCAAAAGGTAAAGTTACCACGTGTCATTATTTTATTAGTAGTTAATGTTATATCAACGTATTTTAATAGTATTTATCAAATAATTAAAAGAATACAATGTTAGCTTATAGTTTTGAAATATAGATACCAGTTAAATAAAAATAAAAAAAATTAAGTATCAAGATTTATCAAGTTGAAATAGCTTCATATTTATATTAACCTTTAATTTTATTACCAATGGTGGTATTGTCTAAATCGGACATGATTGGCCATTACATTAATTTCGAATAAAGAGGTTTTATTATCAATGGCTACATTGTCTAAATCGAACATGATTGGCCATTACATTAATTTCGAATAAAGAGTTGAAATGATTTTAAAAAGAATCGCTCAAAGCTAAAATTAAATCCCGACTTGTTTATACTAATCTACTTATGCTTTTAACCCAAATACTTAAACCAACAAACCTAACCCACCAACATACTTTAAAAAAATATTAAAAAACCCCAACTTAAATCGAAATATATAATTGATGTTTTTGTTAAGAATCGATGCCTTGATTGTTTTGACCACCAGTTCGATTTTAAACAATGCTAGTAAAGCTTGTTTCTCATTTAGAAGTCCAATTCAACTCAATCTATACCTGTGTAGGGGATCATAGACCAGAAACAAAAACAGCAAACAATAATAAAATATATTCATGGTTGTTTCAGGAATTTAATGCAAAATGGTAAGCAATCTATTTACTACTTGCAGATCACCATTGTTAAACAAAAATCTCAAATGAACAACACAGCCTCCCATGGACAATGTAGCCATTTCAAGCCAAAGATTGTTGAAAGCTATTGGTACTTGATTAGGAATAGATTTAAAAACACTCATAAACATTAGAAATGCACTAATAATATTTGCATGAAACAGTCACTACCAGATTAAGAAATCCAAAAACAAAAACCCTTAAAGTAAGGTTCTTTCTATTTGCAAATTGGAGGAGGAACTAGGCATTGTTCTTCGCCAATATTTTCAACAAAAAAAGATAGGGCTCCAATAGACACAGGTTATTTGCCTATTTTGCAAACTCATTTTGCTCTCTCTCACTTTCTCTAGAATCCATCAAAGAAAGTGAGGATTAATCAACCCGGCTATTTCAAGAAATTCAACACGATCTTTGCCCCCAAATATCTTCTTCAGCTTGTCATCACAAATTATAACCCTCTTGTTATCGGGGTCCTAGAGAAATTGCAAGAAAGAACCAAGTCAGTTATAGGCTAATAGCTTGGCAATGTAAAACAAACGATCCAGAGCTTGAAACGTGTATTCAATTTCTAAAGTGAAACTAGCTAAAGTCTGTGATAGCTCTCGTTCACAACAAAAGTTACACAGATCACTCGCAAGTCACAAAGCTTATCTAGTAAGGATCAGTGGCATACATACATACATACATACATATATATATATATATGAAACATTTCTCAAGCAGGAATATTAATAAATCTTTGAGCCATCAGCTTCCGAGAAAGCTTCTCAGCTAGTAGTCAAATGCCAAACAACGAAAACAAGTTTGTGTAAAGGTCATTATGATGAATAGCAAAAAGGGAGGCAACAACATTAAACTTGTCAAGGTATCGCCTTTCTAGGCTCGAAAGCTTCTCTTATATTTAACAAGACTTAACTGTCTGCAAGGCCATCGCCAGCATAATAAAGATAACCCGGTAATACGACTCTTTTATACAGAAGAATCTAATCGAGACATGTAGATAACTCGTAAAAAGAAGCCGGTAGAGCATTATAATCAAATAAACTACACAACTAGAATATGTTCATTGACTTCAAATAGACAAATACAGAAACCCATCTTTAAAACCCAGAGTTCCAAATTCCTAAATATAAAGGCAAGTGTACGAAAATCACCCAATAGAATTACTCTCAGCACCATATCTGTATGGAAGAAGATAGAGCATCAACCATGCAGCAGCTTCATAAACAGCTAAAGAATTTTTCTTTATCCATAAAACAGAACCCAAAGCTCATAAATCTGAACTTCATATGTTTAGATATACATTCACTCACAATAACCAGAAATAGAGATAGAATTAAAAACCCATCCAAAACCTCCAAAAACCCTGAATACATTTTCACAGCAAACAAACACAACCTATAGTTTAAAGAGGCAAAGAACGCAGTTAATGGACCTGAAGATTGTGCTCTTTAATATAAGCCCAAATCTGCTTAAGAACTTCAGTTCGAGGGATTTCCGGGACTCCGACGAGAGCTTGCATCTCAGGCGACACACGGCGGGGCTTCATGATGCCACGTGGCTTCCGGGGGCCGGTGTCAGCCTTTGATGCCGTGGCTTGAGTCAGGGCTCGTACCATGCGCACGTTAGTTGGATGAAGAAGACGGATAGAAGAGGGTTTGCCAGAGAACGACGCCGTTTGGGGCGAGAGTAAAGTGGAAAAAGTGGCCGAAGAGACTGCCATTTTTGTTCTTCTTCAGTTCTTCTTAGTTTGTGGGGAAGAAACTGAAGAGTGGAGGGGATTTGTGGTGTCCTCTTTGTTTCTGGAAATTTGTTTTTTGGTTTTTTTGAGAATGAGAATAAAACGAAGAAGATGAATTATCTGTTTTTTTTAATATTTTATAAAATTTCTTTTTATATTTAAATGGTTTTGAATTTTTTTTAAAAAATATATATATTATCCCTAAACTACGACCCAAGATCTTTGGGCCATTGACATAATTAAACCATTATTATTCTTCTAGAAAATTCCCATTTGTTTTGGACTTCGGTCATAGTTATAAAATAAGGGAAATGGGCTGGGCTCTTTGGGATCCAAGGTTAATTCCCTTCACATATCAGATAATGAAAATTGTAATCGAGAGTTAGGTGATATGGTAAGAGTTTTTTTTATCTTAATCAGTGGTCAAGGCCCAAGGGTTCGATCCTCGCCTTGAGTATGGAGCAGTTTTAAAACTCGTTGCCAGCATTTACCCCCTTAATGGGCCTATATAATGCCGATGATTACTAAGCTCACTCTGATAGCTATACTGAGAAATAAAAAAAATCGGAATCTCAATTCCTCTTATAAATAATAAAAATTGATAATGGCACGAATCACCTTATATTTTAGGATTTGTTCTAATATGATATCTTTTAAAATATTCAATTTTGGTACTTAAAGTGCTATTTTATTAACCAAATCGGTGTTTACTATCCAACTCTAATTGTGTTTTTTTTTTACGATGTGACACATAATCCAATCAACTAATGATATGTATCTATTTGTTAATTTTTTAACGCGTTTTATCATTGCATCAAACTATTTGTTGATTTTTTAAAATATTTTCAACGTACCAAAAAAATAATTAAAAGTAAATGAATAATTTATATTAAGATCATGTTAGAAGGGCTTCATTTAGCTTGGGATAAGCGTCATCGACAAGTGGAGCTTAAATCTGATAATGCTTTGTTAGTTGAGTTAATGTTAGCAGATAATTCTACTGCTAGTCATATTGCAAAACTACGTATTATTCACATAATGTTACATAAGAACTGGAAAGTTCGGATCCGTCACGTTGTCAGAACCTATAATAAAATTACTGATTTTATGGCTAAACATGTTGCTCCAAGTTTCACAAGTATCAAGGTATTCTCCATCCCCCCTCAAGCTATACGTGGGTTGATTCAAAAAAACATTTTGGACGATTGATTTATGAGTTTATTGTTATCGCTTAATGCTATTTATTATTTATCAAAAAAAATCACAAGTACCAATGAAACAATGTTATATCATTTATTTATTTTTTAAAAAGATATTATCTTACATTCATTTTATTTAATATTTTCTCTAATTTAATATAAAATATTTAGTATAATTATACTGTTATACTATTTTTTTTATTAAACTATATTTATAACATTGATCTGTACTGTTCTTTTATCTTGATTTTTATAATATAAATTTTATACATTATTTGTAGCAACAAAATTCTATTTTTATTTTATTCAAAATACAATTTGAATGCTTTGGAAGTTATTTTGAGATTCTTATTTGCATTGCATTTGTTCCATATGGTATCTTAATCACCATAGCACGTGATCACTTAGTTTCGACCATCTCGTTTCATTATAGATATGTTCGGTTAAAATTTGAGAAACATATAAGTTAATTATTTTTTATAATTAAATTATTCTGACAAGACAACTATCATTTGTCACTTACATACCTTACAATTTAGGTGATGTTACATTATCCATCTGACAAGGATCTTGAATGAACCTAACTAACCAACCAATCGAAATGAAACACATGTCCCGTGAGATCAACTTATATAAGAGCCTCTCTCGTCTTTAAGGATGGCGTTGTTCATCCATTTCTCACCCTACACTCTTTTCTCATGCCTATCTTAATCTTTTGTCCTCTTTTACCTTCTTCATCACTCATACAATACAACTTCTCATCCTAGCAAAATTAACTATTTTTAAGGTGTTTTTGGATGGACGTTTATCACCAATGCGGTGCGTTTAATTTTTTTTTATTTCACGCTACAATATTTAATTTCACTATCACTATTATTTTTATACTAATCATAAATAAACGCGTCGCCCATCCAACAATTTCCTCTACGTTGTTGACTTGTTTCTTAGTATCAACAACAGTAGTTTGAGATTCAATTTTACTTTTGATTTATTTTTTATCGAATTCCATTGTTATATGGTTCATGGTTTTACATCTTAATAAAAATCTAAGAGAAAAGATTTATCAATTATAAGATTTTAGTAAAATATCGACAATCTAGATAAGTTAAAAGCAATCATTTTTAACTGCCAATTTGTGATTAAATTTATTTATTTATTTTAGATAATTTAATTAAAATTGAATTGGGTTAAAAAAAAGTATTACATAAGAATGAGTTTATAATAATATTGAGTTAGAATCATAGTAAAATTCTTCTAATATTGACCATATTATTGATGTGGTATACTTGGTTAAACTAAGCAAATGAATAGTGAGTAGATATAATCATGAGTCGGGCCGATGTAAAATTTTAGGCATATTTTTTAAGTTCAGATCTGGTTTGATCCAAAAAATAGGTTTAAAGTTCTGCTCAAGTTCGGTCCAAATTAAAAATGTTAAATTCGAGTTCGACTTGATTCGCCCGTATTAATTGTTTTTAGATTATTTGTATGTAAAAATACATTTTAAAAATATAATATATGAATACACTAAAAACATTAAAATAAATGTTTCCCAACAAATTGAAAATACATTTAAAAAAATCTTTATACTTAAATAATACTAAGATATTTGCAATTTAACGAGCAAATGCCTTTAAAATAGTAACAAAATTAACAATAAAACAAGAGTTATACAATATCCAAATAATAAATAACAAAACAACAGTGAAACAACAACAACTTGGCCAAAAAAAAAAATTCTACCCAATGCCCGATCCATCTAGAAAATGAATCTTATTTTTTGTCTAAGCTCATTTCTCGAGCCTATATTTTTATTAAAAATTTTTCACTTTTTAAATGAACTTTCAAATCTAAACGAATAACCTGATTTATGATTAGTTCTACTAATAAGGGACTAGTTCTATTTCACTTTTAATATGGTAATTTGTAAACGTATACAATCACAACGCGGTATAAATGGAAAAGTTGTAAAAGGCAATCAAACAGGGTTTTGGTTGCAAATGAGGGATTGTTGGTAAATGCTTCGAATTTCAAGGTTGGAATTTTATTATCTGTAAATATTAAATTTAAGTTTTTTTCATATTATTTTAATTTTCAATCAATTATGCTTTATATTAAATGTTTTATAATTCTAATTAATCAGACATGCCTTCTTTATGATTCATTTGTATTTTTTTAATAATTTCATTATAAATTTTGATCGTATTTATTCTTTTTTTGCACGATGCTTAGAATTACCAATAGTCCTCTAATTCATAAATAAGAAGATAATATGTTTCTGTGTACTCGAATCCGTCATTTTGCATTATAAACAATGCTGATATAGTAATTGAATTCAACTTATTCGATCTCATTATAAGTTCTGATCATATCTATTCTTTTTGACACAATGCCTAGAACTATCATAACCCTCCCTAACCCATAAATAAGAGAATAATGCACTTTAGCGCACTCGAACCCACGTCTTCTTACATTGACAACAATGCTCATACCGATTGAGTCTCAATCCACAATCTATTTGTATTCTTTAATGCTCTAATCCCATAAAAAAAGGGGTTTTAATTGAAGAGAGCTCATGACACTTAATCTCATCCAAAACAGGTCAAATGAAATGAAACCTTCCTCTAAACATGGCCTTTCAAGACAGACCAAATGTTACAAACACAAAGTATAATGGAGTCTCAGCATCCTAATTTCATGTCATTTTTCTGTTTCTTCTTATGACAGTAACCTTAATTGGTACGAAATTTGATTGAGACATGGCTTTTGATTAAACCACATGCTTTTGCTGTTGAGAAAATCAACAAAAATAATAATGCCATAAAAAGTTCATCTTTGTGGAAAGAAATGAATGGGCCAACGGGAGGAGGATAACCAGTTCATATCACTTTATATTTCCAGATAATGATCGTTGAACCGATGGATGGGGACCCTCTTCCCCCCTCTATTGCTTATTCTCTAAGCTGCTTATGGACCACTTTTTAAATTAGTTTTCGGGTTAATTCATCGACCTTCCCCGAACTATTATTTAGATTTTAAATCGATCCTTGAACTTTAAAATTTTTTAACCAAGTTTTTAAAATATCAGTATCGATTTAAATTTGACTTGGTTCAATTGTAATCACAAGTGTATTAACTGAATCAATAACTTGAATTTGACGTGTTAAAAAAACATATCGAATTAGATTTGGTATGTCCATGTAATATGTACACATATGTTTATAATTTGATTTTTTTGTTTTAAATATGTTTCGAGTTTATATTTAAGGCCTTAGTTAATGGTCAGATTAACATAATGATTTAATTGATATGATATTGATAGCTTAAAGACTTAATTTGAACTTAAGGATATAGAGAATTTAATTAAGACGTTTTGAAGTTTATGAACCAATCTAAAATTTGAGACATAATTTAAGGACGCTTGATATAATTAATTTTGAATTTAAATTTTTAAGTCAATATTTACGATTATTGATACTTGAATTTTAGATAAAAAAAAAGTTTTCTAAATGGGTTTTTTTGTTAAGTTGCCTTCCATTTTAAAGGAGGATTGAATTTAGGGGATAAGTGAAATGACAATGGTTTTTTTTTTACTTTAATCAGTGATTGAGGGTTCGATTTTTACTCTAAATATAAAGTATCTTTAAAACTCGTGGCCAGAGTCTACTTATAAATAGAACAGTAAAACTCGAATAATCAATCACTGCTTGAAAAACCATAAAAAGAGGATTGAAAGTTTCCATCCACATGCAAAACCAAAAGTGACTATAAAAGCATCACATAATGAATTTTTATTGCTAAATTTTATAAATGCCGATTTATATTAAAAAATTGTTCGGTAAATTGGTATGTATGCCGAATGTATTAGAAGATTTGGTGAAATATTATAGAAACAAATTTGAAATTAAAATTCCATAGAGAATTTGAGACCCTCTAATTTCCTCATGAATCCTTTTTTTTTTAAATTAAAATTTTCATTTTATTTTATTTTATCCTGTTAATTTTTAATTCATTTGTCAACTTTTAAAAATCATTAAGTAAGCCTTCACCAAATTTACCATAAAAAATCCTAATTATTTCAGTAGTAAATAAGGCCCCATGCTTAAATGCAATCATGAGCAGCTAAAACTGGATGGGACCGATTCATTAAAGACCAAAACATGAACTCTTAAGCATGCAATGTGGAGGTCGATTGAGTTTTAGTTCGATTGAAATCAGTATTGTTATCAGTGTAGGAAGACGGGGGTTTAAGTGCGTTGAAACGTATTGTCTTTCTATTTAAGGATAGGGAAAGGCTATGGATAGTTCTAACCATTTTATCAAAAAGAGCGGATATGATAATAACCTATAATGATATTAATGTTAAAAAAAAAAATCATAAGATGTAGTAGCTTAAATTATATCGATTTTGGATTATATTTACATTTAATAATTATATTAAATTTAAAATAAATTTAATTATACCAAACATCCCAAACTAATATTTAAATTCTATATTAATGTCTGAAATTCAAGATGTTTTAATTGAATCCTCAAAATATTAGTATTGTATCAATCCGGTCATTCAACCAATCTAAGGATGAAGCAAAAAATATTTTTTTGGGGACCAAATTCAAGTTATAATTTTTTGAGAGAACTAAAATGTGACTTTAATATTGTAATAATATAGTTTTACAATTTCTCAAGGGGTTAAATTATAAACTTTACCATTCTAAAGGGCCATAATTGAATTCTAGATTTTAGTAGGGTAAAATGCAAATTTGCCATTGGATTAACTTAAAATTTTACAAATTTTAAACATCCTCTAGTGCTGCATGAAATCAAGCTCGAATTTGATGCAGAACATATTTAAAATACATGATTAAATTCTAAATTTTATATACGTATGTACTCTTTACCTATGACATGAATAATTTGAATATAACCCGTTAAAAAGAAAGAAAAAACTCTTCTAATAATTTTAAATTTTGGACCATAATTTAATCCCATTTTTTAATTAACACTTTGAAATACTAGTAATTGATACTAATAATATTTTAAAATATTGGTAAAAAGACCTCTTCAATCTATTTCAAATTTGAAACCGAGTAAATTGGTTCCTCTAAAAAATCAGAACAATTTAATTTCTTTCAATTTCGAAAGTGAATAACTTAGAACAATTAATCACGATGTTAATGTTTTCCATCAGTTGTATATGATATTGATTGGTATAATACAAATTTATCCCTCAAAATTTACGCATCCTGTCAAATTGGTCCTAATTCAGTGTATAAGTGTTGATGGTGGAATTGTTGAATTTTTTTTAGAATTAAGGTCAAAATAACAAATATATATAAATATTAAAAATTAAATTTATTATCATGCGAATCAAAATCATGTACAATTAATTGAAGACAATAACGCCGTAATTAATTATCTTCAATTACTCACTTTTAAAATTTCGAAAAACATGAAAATTGTGTTTACCTAAAATATTATATTAGAAATAATGAAACGTGGAGAAGCAAAGCAGATTGATGTATAAGCAAAGCTTTCATAATGTCTCTCTCATGCATTTTGGGGACCAATTAGAAAGAGACACGTGAAACCAAAGTCAAATTATGTTAATTTGTGAGTGATGAAGACCCTAATTAATTATTATAATTTGGTTACTTACAGTTGGGAAGTGGAAGGATTGAGATATATTGTCTGCATAATTCGATAAGTATATCATCAATTTGTTTGTCTTTCTCATTCAATTAACTTCTTTTTTTTTTTTTACATCTGATTTTCCTTCTGATTTTGAAATTTTTAACAACATAATTTTGATATTTCACCTATTACATATGTTTTTAAATAGAAATAAGGAAGAAAAAAAAAGTAAGATGGAGATTTGTGGGGTATGTTTCGTATTTTCGATCGAACAGACGATGATGTCACGACGAGAAGTTTCTTGACATTGCGATGTGTTCTTCATATAAATTGGATTTATCTCCCTGTTAAACTTTGATTATTTCAGAAATATTTTAGTATGATTAGAACTCTATTCTAAACTTATTTAAATAGGTCATTGTATCCCTGTTTTTATATGCCAATAAAGCTTTTCTTGAGGGTGATAAGATGTAGTCGCATATGAGTTTTGATGAGAGTTTTATGATAATTATGGAGATAATTTTGTTCCCAAGTTAGGGTTTTATTTTCGAGTTTGGTATTGTATGTTTAGTACATTTAGAATTATTTTTCTCATATTATACTCTCGTTTATTTACTCATTTAGTGAAAAGCTAAAGCCTTCTTTGCTTATGGTTTTTATCCTTTTCAGAGAAATTTTTCACGTAAAATATTTGTGTGTTTGATCTTCTCTATTTTATTCGTTTGTTTATACGGGTTGATCCCAACAAAATTATTTATAAACTTGTTATTATATTATGGGTTAACGTTAAATTTAAATTTTTTTTTATCTTTTACATAAATAAATAAATTTGTAAGGAAAAAAAGAACCAAATGAATATATATATATATAAACAACTCATAGACTATTAGTTTTCAATTTCAAGAACTAGAAATTACCTATAGTTTAACTTTTGAATAAAATAATTCATTACCGTTTAAAATTATATATATGAATCTATGCGTTGGTTTGATGGTAAAGAGTTGGTTTGATGATAAAGAGTGTTTATTGTCCTAGGTGTGACATGGGTTTGGGTAGCGTTAGTTGTTAGTTGTATTGTTGTTAGGATTTTGTCCTCTACCAAAAAAAAATTAATAAATTGTTTTATTTCAATTATTGTTATTTTAAATAATTAATAAATTTCATTCAAACATAGTATTTTATCATGTCGAGAAAATATTTATCATCTAAAATTAGTAACGAAACTAATTAACTAAAAGCATGGACCTAATTGAACATGCCAAACGTTTCAAATAGAGGCCTGATCGCAAAAACAACAAAATGTGAGAGATCAGATATGAAATTAGCTCATTATTAATTTCCCCTAAATGCCCACGACATTTTCCTTCTAGAGAGATGTCACCATGCCAATACCCATGGACATGATTTTTTTATATAGTAATATAGATTATATCGACTCTTAATTTTTGGCCCTTAAATTTAGTAAATAGGTTCCTTTTAGTACATAAATTTTTTTTCATATTAGCTTAGAAATTTGACATATTTTTTTAAATTTAATCTTGAACTTACATTTTGAGATATTTTTAGATATTATGTATATTTTAATTTTCAGATAATAACATAACATAATATTAAAATGTCACGTCATCGAACTTTAACAAAATCTATGTTTTGGGATTTAATTGAAAAAAAAATTACCAAGTTCTCAAACTAATATGGACAAAAAAATTAAGGTACTAAAATAAATCTAATTACCAAATTCGAGGACCAAAAATTACATTAACCCTTTTAAAATAAAAATAAATATAGAAAACATGCAAGACCTTAACTTAGCGTAGAAATTACATTTGGCAGTTAGCCATAAAATGATCCATCTCATCATATCTCTATATTAGATGGGGGCCTACTCGTCTTTGTTCTCATTTATCCCATTTACCCTCCATCCAATTTATTTATTTTTAATAAATTGATGAATTTATAAATTATTAGTAAACTATCACCAAAATTTTAGTTTAATTTTTTTATGAGTTATCATTATTTAATTTATCGAAAATTATTTTTTAATAATTTCATTATAAATTCTTATAATATTTGTTTTTTATGATATAATGTCTAGAATTATCTATAATCCTTTCCAATCAATAAATAAAAGGATAATACGTTTCAGCGCATTCGAACTTATGTCTTCCTATACTGATAACAATACCCATACCACTAAGACTTAATCAACATTTATCGAATTTTTTTTTATGTATACACAATATAATATAATCTAACATGTATAAATAACAAACCAAGCCCTTTAACAACAATTTTTTAACCATCAAATATATCTTAATTTTTATTTTATTGTAATTTTACAAGAATTGATTAAAAAATTTATTATATATATTATATTTGTAATTTTGTTTTTTTAAAAAAAGTTTAGATTAAACGTTTAAAAATGTAAATATAAATATACTAAAAATTATTATTATTATTAAATATTATAGGTATATTAAATGTATTACGATAATCTATCAATCATATAAATATTTATAATTTTATCATAATAAAGGTATTATGGAAGCATTTATAGTAGGAGTCGGATTGTATTTTACACATTCTATTAAAAAAGAGAAAATTAATCATTGTACGTTAAATTAAATAGTAAATTGATCATTCTGTTAAAAATTCAATCCATTTCTATTGTTAAAAACTTATCTATGTGCGTCAGCATAGTATACATGTGACATGTCACATGTCGTTATTTAATTATTCTGTTAGCCATATCTGTTTGTAATAGTATAAATAGTTGAATTTTTTAAAGGAAAGACTAATTTATTCATTGGTCTAATTTATAGAGATTAATTTACCTCATTTTTTCAAGTAAAGAAGGGAAATTACAATCTACTCCTAAACTTAAAACTATTTACAACCGTCGGATTAAAGATTATATATTTTTTAGTGATGATCAAGATCAAGATCAAGATCAATTCCTGATGTATATAAATACTGCCTTCTATTCCCTTTAGTCTTCACTTCACCCTCTTTCTCATTTCACACGGGTTGTGGCGTAGTTTAAGCAGAGAGGGTGCGCAGGATATAGTCTCTTCACCATTGTTTCAACATGAAGGTCTGTAATAAAAATTTGTTTCTATCAGCATTGCTTTGCATTGCTGTTGCAGGAGTTTTGGGTCAAGCTCCTAGTAATCCTCCTACGTCTACGCCGGCGCCACCCACACCACCGGCTTCTACTCCTCCTCCGACGACTCAACCACCGCCTACACCAACCGCCACTGTGCCACCGGTTTCTACTCCTCCTCCCACTTCTTCACCGCCCCCAGTTACAACTTCTCCACCCCCAGTTTCAACTCCTCCACCTGCTTCTCCACCACCTGCTTCTCCACCTCCCGCTACTCCTCCTCCTGCAACTCCACCTCCAGCTTCTCCACCTCCAGCCACTCCTCCACCAGCTTCTCCACCTCCCGCCACTCCACCACCTGCAACCCCACCACCAGTAACTCCTCCACCGGCAGCTCCTCCTCCTGCTACCCCACCACCAGCTCCATTGGCTTCTCCTCCAGCCACAGTCCCAGCAATCTCTCCAGTACAAACACCATTGACCTCGCCACCAGCTCCGCCGACCGAGGCCCCAGCACCTACCCTTGGGGCTGCTACGCCAGGTCCAGCTGGAACTGACATGGTACATTTTCTCTTATTCCACCTTTTTATATCTTTCTTCTCCACGTACGATCAAGCTTTATTATCGGTTGAAATTTAAGCCTTTATGAATTTTTACAAGACAAAATATAATTTTATTAATGTTTTTATAAGATTAAATTATAATTTTATCATTTAATTTTATGGTATATTAACTTATGATTTTATAATCATGTGGTGTTTATCTAACATAAATAAGGATCTAAGCTTGTCCCAATATTAACCAACCCTTTAGTCATTAGAGATGGCAACTGAACCCTTCCCAATATATCTTTAACATAAAAATACATAATCGAGTTAAAACTCAATCGACTTAATAATATTACTTGATGGAACATAATATTTAAAATTATCCATAATCCCTTTTCAATTCATAAATACAAAAATAATACACTTCAGCACACTTCAATTCACATACTCTTTTATTAATAATAATACTTATATCAATCAAATTAAAGTTTAATCGAGCTAATGTTGATTTTGAACATATTATTGCAGAGTGGAGCAAATGAGATGTGGAGCGTACAAAAGATGATGGGAAGCTTAGCCATGGGATGGGCTCTGCTGAATTTGATGCCATAGCTGTGTAATGTTTCATTGGGCCTTGTTTTTCACGTATTTTATGGGCTGATGTCTCTTATGGGACTTTTCTGCTATACGTATATGAGAGCCTACATTACTTTACCATTATATTGTATTCTTTGAGACATTTTTTTTTCTTTACCTTTTGAGGATACCCTTTTTTGTATTTGAAGGGAACTTATTGTTTATTTTGATTGGGATATGTTGTCTCTCATATGATTGATTTCTTCTTTTTCTACATTCATATAAAAGTAATTTCATTACTAAAAAAAGTAACAAGAGTTTACAAATATAGGAATCGAAACTTGAACTTCATACAAATAAATTTAAAACCCACACAAGTTTGACATTAGATTAACATGATTGGTTAGTAAATTTATATTTCTTTGTTTAATTATTGAAATCTTATAAGTTTTTTAATGAACAAAATAGATTAGATCGGAATCCTTTGTTTAATCGATTGATTAATTATTTAATCTGATTGATTTAATTATCGGTACGATTGAAAAACTGATTTCTTAAGAAATTGGAAGTGTAATTATGATGTGAATTACTTAAGGTAGAAAAAGTGTGACCAAGAATGGAGAGCATGCATGTGGAAAGAAATGATTAAGAATGATAATGACTTTAGTTGGTTATAGTTATAGATGAAGTTAAACCATTAGGTCCACCATTTATGGGTTGCTTTGAGAGTTGGGATTCATGGGATGTGAGAAGTAGAATTTGATTCATTGGGAAGTAGCTACATTTTTCTTAGTCCTACCATCAAAATTATTA
The DNA here is from genome assembly GCA_005610355.1 of Gossypioides kirkii. Taxonomy (NCBI): domain Eukaryota; kingdom Viridiplantae; phylum Streptophyta; class Magnoliopsida; order Malvales; family Malvaceae; genus Gossypioides; species Gossypioides kirkii. Next base: position 39,675,027 of record CP032246.1, read on the forward strand.
ATTGTTGATCGCTATTACGATAATAATTAAATAAATAATTAAAATTTTATAAATATTCTATTTTTTATCTCAACTTTTGGTTTCTTATTAGTTTCAAATGGTTTGGTTAGAAACCAATTCAATATTTATATTCCAATTAATATACTAATTAATTTTTGGCCCAATTAATTGATCCAATTCGAAGAACATTGTTTATCATGAATGAATGTGTGTGGATGTGAATTAATTTACTTTATTATTTTGTTCATCTTTACAATGTCAACACTATAAATGAATGGAACTTTCGATAAATAATTTATTTTTTATCCGCTCACAAAACAAATTTTTAAAACTTATTTGTTATTTGATTATTATAAAATTAATAATTTTATTGCTTTTGTGTTTATTTTATCTATTTATAACATAATTATTAACATTATTATCGGATTATTTTATTTTTAGAAAGTAATATACATATTTATTTATTATTCATGAATAAAAAATTTATGAATATGCTTATGAATAAACTCATTCAATTTAAATTGCTTTAGAATTAAACTTTCGTTTTGGACTCGGATTTTCTTTCTTTATTTTATAATTTACTAAAATAATAATTGTGCCACGTTATTACACTTTTATCTTTCAATATTAAGCTTAATTATTAAATATAAGTACCAAAGTAAAAAAAATACAAATATCAATGTAAATTCAATTACTAAATTCAAAGGAAAAAAAATACATCAACCATTTAATTTAAATCACAGTAACTAATTTAATATTAACATTTTTGAACTTTTTACCTCTTCCTATTCCCATATATTAAAATAATAATAAATATGAAATCAAATTTTAATTTAATTTTCACCCTAATATTTATGACACAATTTTCTATTAGGTTATTTGTAAATTAATAATAGGATATTTTATTAAATTAAAAACAAATAAATACATCTAAATTATTTTCACCTAAATTAAAAAAAATAAACACACTTTTGGAAAAAGAGTTCCTTATTTCTCCAAGAAATTTATTATTTTTTAATCCAAGAGAAAATACTTTCAAATTTATTTGTTTATTTTTAAACTAATAAAATGCAATATTAACGAATTACATATGATTTATCGAAAAATTATCCCACAAAGGCAATGAGATTATAGTCACATGTGAAAATTACATCAAAATTAAAATTTGATGTATACAAAAATATAACAAATTAAAATTATGTATCAAAATTCATATATAATTTTAATATTTATCCCACTAAAATAATTCTACGAACTTTCATTACTCAACTTGAGAATATAAATTTTTATGATATTTTGTAATAAAACTACAATCCAAATGTAATTTTTTTCATGAGCAACAAAATTAGGAAAAATAAAAAAAATAAAATTGATTCTGTCAAAAAATAAATAAATAAAATAGATTGGTATCAAGACAATCTTCATGAAACTTATCTATCGTCCTGACAAATTTTCTAAAACATCTCATTCTTTTATAAGTACCTATCTCTAACTATTTAAATGATGAATTTTTATACTGATATTAAAAATGAAAACACTAATATTTCAAAAGAGCTTCAAGTTTAGGCTTAACCTTCTTAGTGTCAAGTACATAAGCTATGTAGGCATCACAATTCTTTCTCATAAATCTGGCTACGGGCTATAGTAGACGATATAACATTAGAAAGACAATGTGACCTCTCACCTACAACTATCACTTCTTCATTATCAGAACTTCTGAGAGTAATTCTCCAGCGATGACAATCTACTATAGCTTGGTTCTTAGACAAGCAGTCCATCCCAAGTATCACATCAAATTCATCGAAAGACAGTTCCATAAGGTTTGCTGAGAACTCATGCTCTTGCACTTTTAAAGGACAATCTCTATAAACCCTATTCACTGTTGTGCTTTGGCCAAATGTGTTGCTAACTATCATATTGTTTTCAGTAAAATCTAAATGCAAGCCTTTCTCTTTTACGATAGAAGTGCATATGTACGAGTGTGTCGACCTGGGTCTATCAATGCATGCACACAAGAGTCAAATAAGGAGAAAGTACCAATAATAACGTCAGGTGCATCCTGCTCCTCTTGTGGCTTAATAGCATAGCAACGTGCTGGTACTAGAGTATTTGATTTAATCGGAATCTCTTTCTTAGCTCTCTGACTACTCCCAGAATTGCCATTCCTAATAACCTTTCTATTTCTTTGAGAAGTGGGGGCAGATCTCTCTGTTTGTGTAGGGGTACTGGCTATCTTCTTAGCGCAATCTTTGGAGCCACACACAAAGCACGCTCCTGTGAATCTCCAACACTCCCCAGAGTGTCTTTTGTTGCAGTGCTCACAAATCAACTAAGATGATCTTCTCACTAACCTTCCTGTACTGGCCACAGATGTCACCTGTTGTCCAGACCTAGCTACTGAACCCTGACTCTGACTCTGACCATGCCTTTGGGTGTGAATTGGTGTAGAATATGATTGACCCAGAAAATCCCTAACCTTTTTGGTAGCTAGAAATGATGCATAACTAGTCTGTCCCCGACCTCTCTTAATCTGGCTCCAATTCTTTCTTTTCTGTTCTTCTTTCTTAACTTGCTCTACTTTCAAAGCTCTCTCCACTAAGGTAGAAAACTCTCGAATATTCAAAGCTGCAAGGTGTACCCTAATCTCATTATTGAGGCCACGCTCAAATCTTGCACATTTATCTGCTTCTATAGATACCAATTCTTTGGCATACCAGCTGAGTCGTATAAACTCTCTCTCATACTCAGCAACAGTCATATCATTCTGCTGAAGATACAAAAACTCTGCCCTCCTCTTTTCTAAATAGATAGCACCAATGTACTTTTTCTTGAATTTAGCTAAGAAAAACTCCCAACTCAACTGTGAAGGCTGAACAATACATGCCACGCTAACCCACCAATACTAGGCTTCCTCCTTAAGTAAGGAAATTGCACACTTTAACTTCTCTTCAGATGTGCAGTGCAATTGTTCTAAAATACTCTGCTGTCAGGGGATCATCTTTCCTCCCATTAAAATCTTCTGCTCCATACTCCCTAATTTTCTCAATAGGCGACTTATGTGGTATGGCTCCAGTGAGTTGTCTGAGCATGTCAACCATAGATTGGAAAAACGCCTCCTGCCCTAACGCAACAACGCCAGCAAGGGATTGAGGTTGTGCCTGTGCAGTACATATGTCCTCTGGACGAACCGATGCATGGCTCTCTACTTCCTCATCTCCAGCCTTACAAGAGTCTATGGACATCTTTCAACTAATATTGACAAAAGAGTAGATTTGCATCAGTCACATCATGTACTTATCACTTATTAGGCATGTAGGCTTAACCCCTAAGTTCTCTTACCAGTTTAAACCTAGAATCATCTAAACTTTACTTCTTATACAACAAATTGTAACACCCTCTACCTGAACCATTGAGATCCCAAATAAGAATGCTACATTTGATGCTAAAAAACATCTATAGTCATTTTTCCAAGGAACTTCTCCGTGACCTATATCATATTACTCCTCATTATTCTCAAAACTTTAACTTTACAACCAAATATCACGTGAAATACTAAAAAAAACTCATGACATTTCCAAATCTTATCATACCAATATTAATGAAACAATTTTTATAAGAAATTCTCATAATTTCAAAAACCAACATCAACTACTGATTTCATTAATTTAAGCATTCACTTAACCATATACAACTTATGCACATGCCAGAGTATCTAAAATAAATATACAAGATAAAAAAAGTGTGACTTAAATACCCACCTATGTCAATATCAATATGTGAGTCTAACTTCTGCGAATCCAACAGTTCTCAACTCCAACCTAGAACTTACATGTGGAAAAACAAACCCAATGCACTAAACATTTATATGCTTAGTGATGCTCAAATGATTTTAATTTACCTCATTTATTAACTTATTAACACCATTCAATTATAAAAAATATATAAAAGAAATAACACATCAATTTGAAATATAAAAACCTTAAATTGAACATAATAACTAACTTTAAAGAAATGAACTAATAAATACGTATATCTCCTGAAATATTTCTAGATATTGTATATACAACAAAATCAATTTAACTCAAAATTGTATTAATTGCTTTTCACTTAAAAGTTTAAAATTGAGAGACATACATTATATGTACCTATAAAATGTCTTAATTTAATAATCCTTAAGTAATCTTCAATGGAATTCTTGAGCTAGATACAAAGAATTTTATACAAATACCATAACGGGCATAGAGCTGAAGAACTCACATTTACACACGACACTGTCTACAGCGAAGCTACAGGTCAGTGTATCAAATCATACCCAACCAATTGGCGAGTTTCCGCAATGCAATACATTTATTAATAGACACAGTACTGCAATTTCTTTTTCTCCCTATTGGGATACCAACTACATCCAATCCTTAATTCCTTCCAAATTTACTGGTGGCTTATGGTCGTTTACTCAATCGAATATCATATTCACATATAACTTCAAAATGCATCAATGTTTCTTAATATTTCTAGATTAAACCAATTTTTTTGTTCATTCAATTGTTCAATACCATCATCCATCAATAATATAATGCATTAACTCAAACGAAAAACATTTCTTTACAAATAAACCATTCAATATTATAAATATTATAACAACCTGTATACTCAATTTCTAAAAAAAAATAAACAATAAATTATAATAATCAAGAAAAAAATTTAAGAACAATTAAAATCATAAGAGCGGATACCAAAATAACAATTATGCATTTCATAAAATCCTTCGATTTCAACCTAATTCCTACTATATTAACATAGAAAATAGAAAAAAAAAGATTTCTAAACTTACCTAATGAAAGCCCTAAATTGATCACTTCGAACTTTATCCCCTTCAATTTTTCTTGCTTTCCTTGATTATTAATTCTAATGGTGTAAATTTAATTCTTTAGTTTGATTTACTAAGTAACATATAAAATTTTAGAATGTGAGAAAGAGGAAATGAAAATGAAGCTTTTCGGCTTCAGCCATACAGAAAAAGAAGAAAGAAAGCCATGAGAATAAAAAGATGAAAACTGGATTTCCTTTAGGATCCACTGTACATCTTAGTGGGACACGTGTCCACTTATTATGTTTTTTTTTTTTTACTGAAAGAATCATACACACACATCTATATATATATATATATATAATTTTTTTTTTCTAAAAAAAATCACACATAACTAAGATAGATATTTCTTTAGTTAAAGGATAAATCTTCCATTAAATCCTTCAATTTTTATCTTAAAATCAAATTAGTCCATAGGTTTTTTTTTTCCCCCTTTTTTGAGTATTACACTGAATGCAATGACATTACATATTCGAGATGTATGAAATAGTGATATTATGTTATCTATATCTTTCTTTTTAATAGTTTAATGTTACATTAGTATTTTCATCTTTTTTTTTTACCAATGTCCACTTATTATGTATTTTTTAAATTAAAAAAATGAGTAAATTAGTCTTTATATGATAGATCAAATAGCAAATTGATCTTTCTGTTAAAAATTTTATCTATTTTTACTGTTAAAAATTAATTCATATATGTTAGCATGAGGTACATACGGTTATTACATCAACCATGACCGGTTTTTAGTAGTAAAAAATGAAGAATTTTTTAATAGAAAGAAACTAATTTGCTTTTTTATCTAACATATAAGGATTAATTTACTTATTTTTTAAATAAAAAGAATAAAATATAATTTGACTCGTATTATAGAGACTTTCATGATACTTTTACCCTCCACACCACATTAAGATAAGGCTTATAACATTAAAATACTCATGAAATTGGGGGGGGGGGGGGGGGGATGAAACATTAAGAGAATATTTACTTCAATACAACTATGCAAATAATCTTGGCCATTCACAAATTGAAAAAACAATGAAGTTTATTCAAAGATACAATTCAAGAAATATGTGACTGATGAAAAAAACTATATTTTGTATTTACATTTTGCTTTCACCAGCACTATGAAACTGCAACCATACACCAATCATTTAACACATCTTACAGCAGGCTAGGCAATAAAACTAGTTAATTCCACCTCATTTACCATGCCTTATAGTCAAAAAATTCTCACAGAGGATCACAAATCCATAAATATTTGGAAACCTGTGAATGAATATGCTCAATTTTGAGATTAATAGGCTTCAAATAATGTATGAAAAATGATTTGTACCTTGTAACTTCTGAGGGGTTTTGCTCAAATGCACTAGCTACCAATATGAACCATTGCCAACATGTGATGATTCTATCTATTATGGTTTATCATACATCCATTCTCCGAATCATGGTGTCGGCGCCACCATTCTGTGCTTCTTCTAAGGCGGATTGCGTTCTCTCCCCTTTCATCCTGAGGGAATTCACAGGTTTCAGTGATGGATAAATCACTTGGAGGGATAAAACAATCAACAGAAAGGCCTGGTATGTTAAAGGCAACCTCTTCGATCGTCCAAGTTTCTTCCATCTTTGTTTTCGTATGGTTCATTGCAACTTCTCCGAACCTGAAAAGTGTAACGACGGTATGTCCAGAATGTGCTATCACGATACCTTCGACAGGACGGTAATCTTCGAGAAATGAATTGATTGTAGTTTCCCAATAAACTGTATCACCGCCAGTAGATTGAACGCGAGTTAAATGTGAATCTTCCATTTGAACAAGTAATCCAGTCTTCTGACTGAAGTAGCCAAATAAAACATGCCTAATGATCTCTGCAGGGCCTTCACTTCTTGCCTTGAGTGTCCGAGGATCGGCACATAGCTTGAGGATGAAGCAATCTTCACCATTAATATTTTTTTCTCCTATGCATCTTGCATTAGCAAACATGATAGCTGTAGTTCTAGGGTCAAGACCCTAAAGCAGGAATATCAGAAAACCGAGAAGCAGCCAACGATCAACAATCGAATAAAGGGAGGAAATTTCTCACCTGAAGTGCACGACGCAAGGGTCTAACCGGACCCTTTGTGGCGTGTGCACCGAGCCAAGGTGTATGCCTCCATACAAAGTTCCCGTTACAGCCAGCATGAACCTTGCAGCCCCTGACCGCAAGTTCGACATACCACATGTCTGGATTCATTTGCCAGAGTACAAACCAACCGGACTCGGCACCTCTAGAGACATTACAGCTCTTAACAATTCTCATGGCGGTTTCGTATTCACAAGCTACCATTTTGAGCTTTCCCATTGCATACACATTCTTAATGGAGCTTTGTAACTTTTGAACCCCAGTGGCAGCTATATACTGCTGCAATATGTAGTGAGCAGAGGAAGTTTCCTGCACACCATACCTCCATACCACAATCAATGCAAAAAGAATAGAAAAAAAAAAGAAAAATCAACAATGGGTAGCAATCTAAAGTGACAGCATTTTAGCCCTCGAAATACAGCAAGGAATAAACCCTAATAATGATCCCTGCAGCCGTTAAAACCCTGTTTTTGCACCTGAAATTCTAAGTTCTAACAATATCTTTTGTATCCATCTGTTTGGAACTCAAGAAAATTGTACACTTCTACATGAATTTGCATTAAACAGGTAACTAAAAAGAGAAAGAATAAAAGGGGGACTCACAATGGGAGTATCTTTGATGCTCAAGTGAGGCAAAGGATCAATGGAGCTAACATGAACTGGAGCTAATGGGGCGCCCATGATTCCAAGCAACAGCTTTAGATTAGACTTTCTGTGATTCGTGGAAGAAAATAACTGTCCTTTAACCCATTGTCCTATCACCGACCCAACCCACTTCGGATCCCCGGATTCCCCTCGGTCCGGCTCCGGACCTTCCATGAGAGGAGATAACGCTCCCCCGACTGGCCTTACACTCCCGGATCTCGCCATCAACGGTTCCGGTTGCACCACGTGAGCGCCGCCATGGTGGTTGTCTTTGTTTCCACGTAACGTAGTGGACATGGGTGAAGGGGGTCTTGCAGGGCTGTTGGACCGCGAGCGGGAAGGTGAAAGCCCGCGAACTATATCTTCTTTGAGAGCTGAGAGAAAACCTTGCTTTTTCTCCATTACTGGCCTGGTTCAAGTTTCCTTCTCTGATTTTGAGCTGAATAAATTTAAAAAAAAAAAAACAGAGACAAGAAAAAGGGCGAAAGTATCAGAGAGGAGAAAGTGAGTGCCCAAGTTCCTTCATGATTATGGAGAGAGTAAGAACCCGAGAGCAGAGATATATGCACGTATGCATAATATCTAAATGTGTATTTTTTTATATTTATTAAAAATACTTAACATTTGAATATTTTATTCTAAAAATCAGTAAATCAGTGATTATATATTAGATCAAAATTAAATTTATATTTCAGTAAAAAATTACATCTATTTTTATTGTTAAAAATTAGTCTTTTTTATGTTAACATGAATAACACACGACACGTTGCGTGTTACTGTTTGATTATGCTACCGATTATGTCATTTTTTAATTGTAAAAAAAAGGATAAAATTATTAACAGAGATGATCAGCTCATTCTTTGATCTAATGTACAGAAATTAATTTCCCATTTTTGAATAGAGATGGTAAAATACAATTTGACACCTATTACACTAGCCTAAAACCAACAAGTGTTGGTGCAATGGTAAGGCATGTTGTATTTTCAGATAAAGAATTGAATTCAAACATTAAATATGACATTATTGAAAGAATCGATCACAAATTCCGAAAAAATTAACTTTCATGAACCGTAATAATATCTCAACAAAGAATATTTATGATTAAACTTTATTTAAACTTAAACTCAATCCTTAAGCATTATATTTTTTAATTATTTTATTTAAATATTTCATAAAAAAGTATTATATTAAATATTCGATCATTTGTTAAATAAAGGCTTTTAAGTAATTTATTTGATTAAATTGATATAATCCAAAACAAAGTGTGAACAAATATATAGGAATGGTATTGAAAACTTAGTCGTAGAATTAAAGCAATATCATGACATTGGTTATCTTAGATTTGGAATTTGTTGCTCTCACCAAACAAATCCTTTGTCCAATCAACAAATTTGGTCACGATGTGCCTAAATTCGATGTATTTTAAGTAAAGTCTCGAATCGAGAAAATTATTCAGAAGAGTTTTATTTTGATTAAAAAAATTTATTCGATTTGATTTTAGGTCTAATCGAGATTTAATATAAAGTTAAAATATTTGGGAGGTTTATATATTATAGGAATTGGATTAAATTAATCTTTCTATTGTTAAATGAATCAATTTAATCTATACACTATTAAAAAGAATCAAATAAGTTCAAATTGTAATAAGGTTAACATTTACTACATAATAAATGTCTTAATTTTTTTTAATTGCAGTTCAATTTCAAATAAAAAAATTAATTTATAAAACTAAAAAAAACTTTAAAAATATTACTCTATTAAACAATAAATGTTAACTTTATTTCAGTTTAACCTTAATAGATTCTTTTTAATGATCGAGAGACTAAATTGATCCATTTAATAGTAAATGAATTAAATTGATCAAATCCGTATAATAGAGGGACCACTCAAGCATATTCGCACTATTGAACAGATTCCTTTCACCAAGCATTTGAACTTGGTCATTTTAGAATTATCATTGTTAGAAGAGTTTTACTTGAACATCACTCTCGGCTTAAACAAGATTAAGCTCGGATTGTAAAACTAACAAATAAACCTGTAATTATAAGAAAAAGAATTCATCATATAAATATAAAAATTGATGGGAGGTTCCTATATTATAAGGCTTAATCAAATTAATCTCTTTATCATTAAATGAATCAATTTAGTCTCTAACTATTTACAAGAATCAAATAAATTTAAATTGTAACAGAGTTAGCATTTACTATATAAAAATGTCTCGAAAATTTTTTCGATTGCGGTTTAAATCCAAAACAAAAAAATTCATTTACAAAACTATGAAAACTTTAAAAATATCAACTCCCTTAAAAAGTAAATGATATATTTTGAACAATAAATGTTAACTTGTGTTTCAATTTGACATTATTTAATTCTTTTTAATCGTACCGAAATTAAACTGATCCATTTAATGATAGAAAAACTAAATTAATTAGATCTCGATTCACCTATAAAAATCGAACTATTTTCATTAAATTGTATTTGTAGTCTTTTCGTAATGCGTAGATGATGAATGTAACATTCCATCCTCTACTTATCTTTAAATTCACAGCACGTTATAATAAGCACATCTCACCTTTCTCCTTTTTAAAAAAAAAAAAAAATTTAAAAATTACTTTGCAACAACTTTTTTTTACTGCAAATTATGTCACTGATTATTGTTTGTAAGTAATCATATTATCATTATTATTTTGCTTTGGTTAAATAATTATTTAATGCGTCGATTGAGTCTTAGTGTGATTGGCATGATATTATTATCGTTGTAAGAAAACGTAGATTCGAGTGTGTTGAAGCGTATTATCTTTTTATTTATGGGTTGAGAAGAGATTATGAATAATTTTAAGTATTGTGTAAAAAAAAATATGAAGAGAACTTATGATTAAATTATTTAAAAAAATGTTTAATATTATTTTTAACTCTATCCATAAATTTAAAGTTTCTAACAAAATGAAAGATATTTTTTATATATGTAATAAAAAATATTTAACAAAATTTTAATTGTATTTTAATGCAATATTTAAAAAAGGATGGTACAAATAAATAAATGGTTTAATGATAAATTTGACCACTAACGTTTACATGTTTTGTTAAAATGGTTCTAATTGTATTTTTGAGTTTTTTTTTACCGTCAATTTTTTTTAAAACTTTTTTAACAGGTTTGATGGAAGTACTGTTAAAAAAGTTAACGGGATGATGTGAAATATTTTTAATGAGATATAATTTATTACTTAGACAGGGGCGAAGCCAGAAATTTTTTGTAGGGAGCCGAAATTAAATTTTAAATTTTAATAGTTTATATCTTTATAATTTTTAAAAGATTCAATCAAAATTTTATAATTTTAAGGGGGGCCAAATTGAAATTTTAGCTTTACTTATTTAATATTTTAAAAAATTTCAAAAGGCCTAAACAACAATTTTCCATTTTAGGGGGCCAGAGCCCTTGCCAGCCCCTTAAATTCGCCTCTGTACTTAGATAACCCAATAAAATAATTACATGTGAAAAATAATAAAATAAATAACTCTTAATTTAAAAAAATAAATGTAATTATCTAAAAAAAATTCAAAATGAATGTACATATTCAATATTTTCAGTTTAATTTAATTTTCTCCAAGTTGTTTTAAGCACCAAATTTTGCCTAATTCGATCTAGAGTTCTAGATCAAATCCACAACTTAAGCAACTTTCGATCCTATTTCGCATGTGTCTGTATCACACGATGTGTTACGTGTACTTCATGTTAACATATATAAATTAATTTTTAATTGTAAAAATTCATGAGATTTTAACAAAAAATCCGCTTACTTATAGATCTAACCTATATTAACTAATTTACTCATTTTTAATACATAAACCTCCATATCCTTTACCCAAAAAAAAGAAAATCTTAGTTCCACACATCTATAAATCAAGCCCAAACTAAAAACATTGAGGCAGCTAAGCTAAGGTTGCACATTGGGCCACATTGATCATAAGCTAATTTGTTCCAAAATAATTCAACCAATATCAGGCCAAAAATAAAAATACAAAATTCAACTTATAACTGTTTTATATATTTTATTTGACAGTTACATAAGAGTTTGTTTTAAGTATGCAAAAGTATTCGGATTTTGAGATTTTTAAGTCGGAGTTTTGTTTTACATGAAAAACATTTAAAATATTATTATAAAGTAAACATAAGGGTTGGTAATTGAAATAAATTTAAATTTGAATTAAAATAAATTTCGATAAAGTTTATATGTGATAAGACTTAAATTTAAAATAAAATTTAGATCGAGAACTCATACATGCATAAATATGCATGGTGAAATTACTAAAAGTAGGGGCATAATTAGGAGGGGTTGGTAGGGGCCAACCATCCCTAATTTATTTATTTTTATTTAAGAATTTAATTTTTTTAAATTAATAAAAGTAAAATTTTACTTTGATCTCCTAAAAATAATAAAAAATTAATTTAATCATTTAAAAATATAAAGATATAGACTGTTAAAATAATGAAATTATATTTTTACTATAGTAAAAATTACAATTTAATTTCGACCCCTTAAACAAAATTTTTGATTTCGCCCCTAACTAAAAGAATATTAATTTAACAAAGTAACATACATGATTTTGAGACTATTTTTGTCTTTTTATAATTGATATAAGATATAGAAGAATACATTTACATGTTAAGATTTGAACTCAAGGTAACATAGTTTTCTTTGTTTCAACTTTACCAATTCAATTAAAACCACATTTGATTTTTATATTAATTTTTATAAATTTATTACATATTTTTTCACTTACGCATGTAATTAATCAAATATTATAATTATATACTTGTAATTATTTTTTTAATAATTTAGTCCCCTTACTTTTTCAATCAAATTTGAAATTTAGTCCCCTTACTTTTTTTAATTTCAAAATTCAGATCAATTGTAAACATGGTTACAATTTTTTTGTTAATTTCAAGTTTATTAAAAATGTCATTTTTTCAGTTACGGTACTACTAAACGAGTATTTTTTCACTTCAAAATGTTACATTAATAAATTTAACAAAAAAGTTCAATTGTATTAATAATTTAAGATAAATTTTGAAATCTGAAAATAAAAAGATTAAAATTCTAAAAATAAAAATAAAAATTATAAATATAACTAAAATCTAAAATTATGAAGAGTAGGAGGCATATATTAAACATAAATTTATCCATGGACCGGGCTGAGCCTTGACAAGATTTTAAGCTTGAACTCATATTAATTTTTTTATATTATTTTTTAAAATGTAATACATAAAAACACTAAAAATTAAAATAAATGATTCCAATGAATTGAAATTAATTTAAAAAAAAATTATACTTAAATAACACTAACATAAATGCAACTTAACAAGTAAATATTTTTAAAACAGTAACAAAATTAATAATAAAATAAAATTTATATAATATCAAAATAATAACAATAAAATAATAATAATATAATATTAAAATTATAGCAAAACAATGAGAAAACAATTAATTTTTACAAATTCGACTCAAATTGAAGTTATACATGAGGTCTAATCCGTTTTTTAAATGAATTTTTTTATTTTTTACTTTTCAGACAGACTTTTTAGCCCGGCCCATAGATGTAGTTAAACGTAACAAAATTATAGGAGTAATTAGGGTAAAACTCTAAAACGAAAAAACTCATGAAAAAGTATCTTGAAAAGCTGACAGCGGGGGGCCCAACGCATTCAGGCGTTACAATCTTAATAGTAAATAGGAAACTGAAAATGTTGCCATTTTGCATTTGATCTTTTTGTCTTTTTTTATTTTTCCTATATTGCCCATCTGGTTCTCTATTTCTTATCTGTGTAGGATTAAAGCAGCCAATGCCAATTATTCAACAGCTCTTTTCAAAAACTAAAAAGAAATTCAAACAATTTCATCTTTCGTTCTTCTTTTTTATGAAAATCTAAAATTTGCAGAGCTGGATCGTTATGGCTATCAAAATCCCAGCCTTAGGATCAATGTAAGTATCTGTTTTTCCTTTCTATCAATTTAAAAAAAAAGTTTAATCTATTTCTCAATTCTGTAGATTACACTTTAATCGTCTCAGTTACTGATTGTTCTTTTTGGTAGATTTTTAAATTCTTCATGGAAACCTAAAATTTCTTGCTGGAAATGATGAAATGTGAACATGCATGATGCAAACTTAGTTATTGATTACTTCTTTAATTTTCAATTTTTAAAATAAAATCACTGTTGCGTTCTTCGTAATTACTTTTTATTTTTCCAATGAATTTGGTTGCAGATACATCGAGTCATGCAGGAGGCATGGTGTTGCACCGAGAACTGGATTTTTATCTGCTCTCTTTAAGGTTTGTCCCGATAAGTACTTAGATTTTCATGTTCGCAAATGTTACGAAGTTGCATGCATATTTGTATGTTTTCCAGTGCTCTGGAATGAACTTTGAATGTTGAGAATTTAGACAAAATGCGCTTGGAGCTTCTGATCATTAGTCTAGGAGCCTCAAATTGGCTTGCGAGGCTTGTGATTCTTCCGATCATACAGTCATGCTACCAGTGTATTTCAATTAGAGAGCTGAATGTTCTTTACAGGTTCGTTGTCTTGTGAGAGTGGCATTTTAGTTATCCTGCTGAGAGTAGCAAGAAAAATGTTTGGCATCATGCTTAATAGTTTTAAGCTCTTTTTCTCAGACCTCTTTCAGGCGGTAGTAGGTAAGGAAGGAATAATTTCTATTGTTCGGTATAGTGCGGTTTGAGATGTTCTAGGAGTTGGATTTTGGCTCTCAGTCTTATTAAAAAGTGTTTGATTGTACACAGTGCACCTTATCATCCATCTAAAAGTTCAGTCGTGTTGTTTATGCTTAGTTTATCTATAATAATTCTTGAAGTGATGCTTCTAGGTGAATCCTTACGATGGAGAACTTAGTGAAGTGAAAAAGTTATTTAGCTGGTTCTATGGTTTACACTTGATCCAAAGACACAGAAATTGTTTAGTTACAACTAAACATGGTTAGTGATGTTGAATGAGTAAAGAATGCTCTAGAAATCCAAAGACCTTGAAGCACATGCCTAAAATGTTTGATAAGTCTCGAATATGAAGAAATATCCAACGCTCCCTATAACTTCAACTCAGGTTATTAACATCTCGGTGCTTAGTTAATAAACATAGAAATGTAATATGAATAATCTGAATAATGTAGTCCATATTGTTGTTTGGTGTAGCCTTTAGGTGTGTCTATTATGGTGGCCTTGGGGGGGGGGGGGGTGGTTTGGCACCCTTTGGTATTATTGCACAAGTCTCTGTGGTAAAAGATGGCAAACTGTTATAAAGTCTAGTTTGAATGTTTTTATACTAACATCATATCCAAAATTTTGGCTCAAAGGACTGTGTTCTTCCTCTTTATCAAATGTGGCAAAGAGAGATTGATTTCTATGGTTAAATATGATAAACACTAACTACATTTTCATATCTTCTTGGATTTCTTGAGCTGAAGAAACATAATTTTCCTTTCCCTTTCAGTGACTGTTTATAATTATTTTGCTGATGTCTGTGCAAGTTAAATCAAATAAATACCTTTCTCTTGGTTGAACTTTTCAGGCTGATGTTAAAAAATCCCGCCATGAGTTATGTGTACTGGAGATTTTATTGG
Organism: Gossypioides kirkii; assembly: GCA_005610355.1. Classification (NCBI taxonomy): domain Eukaryota; kingdom Viridiplantae; phylum Streptophyta; class Magnoliopsida; order Malvales; family Malvaceae; genus Gossypioides; species Gossypioides kirkii. Next base: position 39,690,292 of record CP032246.1, read on the forward strand.
ACCATGTGAAGGATATTGATTTTCATCCACTTCTTGAAGTGACTACAAGAATTGGTGATTCTGAGATTGAAGCAGTTGATGTGCTCAACGAATCATCTTGTGCATTGAATGGAGAATATGCTTTAGTTCTGATTCGATCTATTGATCAGAAACTTCGGATAGTTGATCTCCAGGATTTGTCATTTGGGAAGGACTTCTTGCGGTATAACAGCGTTTATTATGCATTAGTATCTTTTAGTAAAGTATCTGATTTTATACTTGTTTAAATGTGTCAGACTTTATATTTTTGTTGCCACTCTTTTTAGGGATAATAGAATTGTGAAGTTGTAAAAGTTTGTCTGGAGAAAATAACTTTATTGGCTTAACATGTTGAAACATTTTCAAACTAATTATAATAATTTATGATTTAAGTGGTACTTCAACTGGTGATATTTTACAATACTTAATCTACTCGTGTGCATTTCAGGAGGAAAGTCTCTGCTTTTAGGATCTCAATAGGGAAAGTGTATATTTTGAGAAAAAAAGAAAAGAAAAAATGGTAAACAATGCAATTAGCTAATACAATTTAATGCTTTTGGAAATGTTAACCACACTTTCCCTTTTTATAATCAATTGTGTAGCATAGTCCCCCATATGGTAGGATAATGATTTCTCCTTTTTTTTTCTTCCTTCAAAAATGTTGTCATCAATGACCAGGAGGCTCTTGGTCATGATCACACAAGAAACTATTAAGCTATTGTCATTGTCTTTGGGTTTGGGGTAGTGTTGTGAAGAACCTTAACCAAGCCTAAGGTTTTAGTGAGTTGAAACTTGACAACTTGAAAGAGAATAGAAGAGAACAATCTACAACCAAATAACGTTCTCCTTGAGATGTGTGAGAACGTGTAAAACCGATTTTATACGGACTTGTATTGGCATTGCTTGTGACCAATACGAACCCAAATATTCTTGTCAAGCCTTAATATAGAAAATAATAAGATAAAAGCATTAAAGAGCTTGTTCTTTTACTTATGGTACTTTTTGAGTAACCCAAATATCTAATGATCGACATTGCTGATTAAATTTCACTTTTTGCCTTTATCTTCTCTATATCATATGTCTTGGATACTCTTTTAGGCATAGATAGAGTAATCAGGTGCATAGGATGGCAATTTAATTTAGTTTTAGTTTTCGTTTTAGCTTTAGGTTAAGGTATGGTTAGTTTTTCCTTGTGTCTGAAGGATCCTTGGAGGTCGTATCTCCTTATCCGTGTGTTGAACACAAAGTGTCAGATACGGGTAATTCATAAAAAATGTAGAATCCGAGCAACATAGTGGGTTAGCACTATGTTTGCATGATTTTTTCCATGGCCAATGGGGATTGGCAATGGAGAATGTGGTTTCTGTTACACGTGTCCTATGGAGGATCATGATTTTTGGATCCTTCGTTATCCATTTATTGATGGAGCTCCACTTTTCTGTAGAATAATTTGGAAATTTATATATTTTCAGTATTCACCCTTTATTTTATTTTGAATATTTCAATAACATGTTTTTGTTTGAAAAGAATCTTTTGACGTTAGCCTTGGCATGCAATAATCTGATGCATGTTCAAATTGTAAGAAGGTAGTGGTAGAAAAAAGATGAGGTTATTGTTCTCTATTTTGAATTTGTTCTATGAGTTCTAATAACATAGTTCCTTTCTATATTGCTTGGTACAATATTTTGAAGGTGATATCATCTGGGATTTTTTTCTAAATAACAACCATCTAGCAGGGAGACCGAGAGTGTAGGTTCATACAGATCTTAAGGTATTTATGGTAATTTCGAAAATCAACTGGGGTGATAAAAATCAAGAAATGAAGACGATAATTGACATAAAAGGAAATTGATTATCACATTAAACTCTCCATTCAATATATAAGGAAAACCAGTGAGTTCTCGATAGTAACGCGTTAATGTTATCTATATATCATGTATTTATGTTGAAACAATAGTTAGTGAAGCTTTAGACAGGTTTCCTTTCTTGATAGTTCCCTCCGAATTTTCAGCTTGTAGTCTTTCATAACGTAGTAATAAATATTCATTGAATTTCAATAGTTGCGTGAGGATATTTGGATGAAATACTAAATCAATGCAACTAGAAAAATAGATAAGCATTATATGCTGTTCGACACGTGTTAAATGTTTACTCAATGTAACCGATCTTCATGAAAATGACGTCAACATTGTCGAAGAAGTTAAATGTACCCTCTAGATTTGATCATATAGTTGTCATTTAGCTAAAAGTGGCTATCACTTGTCGTTTTATTATATTTGGATCGGCTTAGACGGGGATTTCATTTGTCAATTTGGCTTTAGAAAGATTTGGTTCTTTTTCTCCTTCTCTCTTCCTTTCATCGTCACCGTTCTCATGAACCCTTTGTTCCTTTTGGCTTACTATTTGAATCACTAGGAACCCTTTGTTCCTTTTGGCTTACTATTTCTCTTTGCAAACTAATCTTTAATGACTACTATAAATGCTCATGCATATTTGAAAGATATGAATTTCTCTGCTTGAGAGGCCTTTGGAAAAGCTCTTATCACTGTTCTCATGAATGTAACAGGAAAACTCCCGTTTCTTTCTTGGTTTCTCATTTTCTTCTAGCTGTTTCGATTTGCAAATGGTTGAGTACACAGAGTGCTTCTGTTAGCCTCTAGTAGATGATATGTCAAGGAGTTGACTATCTGTACCAGCTGGAGCGATTAGTTTGATTTGTCACAGTCAAGTTTAGAGTTTGCTGTGGCTCTTGTTAGATTGGGCCTCTCCACCTGTTCCCATTTGGTTTAGGTTGGATGTTTAGCAGTTACATTAATGATTTCTTCTTGGTCAGCTTATGAGAGGGATTAGAAATACTTCAAACATTCACATTTTGATAGCTACTAGATTTTCTTTTGGCAATGTTTCAATTATAACCGAAGCCTGAATGAGTGCTGTTGCATAATTTGGAGATGCTTGAATATGGTGAATGTTTTGGGCCAATATCATGTTAAATTAGTTTCTTCTTTCTCTATTTTGCTTAAGTTCCCATTTTGTAAGTTGTGTTACACTTTCTTGATTACTGCCCCTTAGTTTTGTGCCATCTAGATGATGCATGTTACGATAGTTGCTTTATCTCTGTTGGAAAATTTTGTAAAGTTAATAAATGGTTTTATATTCTTCTATTTTTTTAACTAATTTGGGTTATCATTTAGGGATGTTTCTCAACGAGGGCTACAATGCCAAGTTCTAAACTTGAGGTCTTCACATTTTCGGAAGCTCAACTTGGTGGGCGAATTTTTGCGGTTGCACACCCTTAACCTTGACTATAGCACTATGCTCAGTAGCTTTCGGGAGGATTGTTTTTCTTCCATGCCGAATCTGATGTGTCTCTCAATGTGTGAGACCAGAATTTCTAACTTATGGACTACAATTGCTGCACTTTCCAAACTTCCTTCTTTGGTGGAGCTTAGGTTTCAAAACTGGATATGCTGCAATGATGTTGGATCCTCTGGATCTTCCGGTGGTGATGATCAAACTGAACCCATTCAACCGAGCAATGGATCTCACCTTGAGATGCCACCTATTAGTCTTGAGCTACTTATAGATCTTGATGTCATGACTGAACAAGCAATAAGAAATTTGCTTCCATTCAGTATGGATCAGAATTTTCAAAGCACAAATGAGGACTCTTCGGATGATAGTGAAGTAGATTTTTCTATTCACCTGGAGGGTGATCCATTGGATGCATCATCCAGTGCACCTCCAGGGTGGAACAGAGAAATCAATCTACCGAGTGAGGTGAATCTATGGCCTCTAATCACCAGATTCTTTAGCTGTTTTGTTGATAACATATTGTGGGGTATTAAGGTGCTGAAAAAAAGGAAGTTAATGGTTTGTTGTTTAATGTGATAATGGTATCAAGGAGAAATAATTTTGTTTGCCATACAGATAATTCCTAATATGCTAGTTAAATTCTCCTAAGTTAATAGTTATTTTAATAGTATTTCCTTATCATTTCTCATAACTCTATCTTAATATTAGGTGAAATTTCCCTTATTTTATAGCTCAGAAATGAATGAGCATATGGTAGGATTTAGTCCTGGCATTCACTCTAAATTCCTAATAGACTCATTGACTATGAGAGTTTCTTTGGATTGTCTTGTTTAACATCTTTCTTCTAAAGCCTTGGTTTTGATAGTCCTTGTATGTTATTCTGATTCATTTGGCAGGTTACTTCTGCTGCTTTGTCAAATCAAAATGGAGAAGAGTCTTCTGAAGGTGCCATCTCAGGGCATGTTGCAGATGTTTCATTCAAGTACATTTCTGAACATGCTTCACCAATATGCTTTGAGCAACATTATAGGGAGTTCATGATAGCTTCAATACCCCAGTTGAGAGTTTTGGATAACTTACCTATCAGAAATATTGATAGAGAAATGGCTAATCTGACTTTCTTTAAACATTTTGAGCGCCTACCTTATAGAAGGAGCGATAAAGAAAATGTTGTTAGTATATTGCAGAAGCGTGAAATTAGAGCAATCCCTTCTAGCTTCCGGACACAAAAGCAAATGCCAATGGATCCTGTTGGGAAGTCGCGACATTCTTATGCCCGATCTCTCTGTGCTGCAAAAATGGGATCTTCAGCTTGGCCATATATGCATTCACTTTCTATTTCAGGCAGCGATTTGGGAGATGAAAACAGTAGCTTTCGTCCAAGGCAGTTTGAATATCATCCATCTAACTCCAGCCTAATGGTCTTTGGAACTTTAGATGGTGAAGTAGTTATTGTCAACCATGAAAAGCAGAAAATTGTTAGTTACATCCCTTCATTGGGGACAATGAATAGCGTGTTGGGGCTCTGTTGGCTCAAGCATTTTCCCTCTAGGGTGAGTAAATACTATGACGTGTTCCTAAGAGAGGTTAAATTATAGTGCTCTCTAACTTCATAAATGCGTTTGCCTACTTTATTTCCTTTTCCTTTTGAAACTTATTGTTTTAGTAGAAAGTAAACACTCACCACTTTAGAGATCTTAACAATTCTTCTAAATTTCATTCCTCAGTGCCAACTCACTGAGTTTTACCTTTTTCATTCAGCTGATAGCTGGTTCAGATAATGGCTCACTGAAGCTGTACGATATTCAGCATTTCCCATCGACTCCCAACGGCTTGCGTACTGCTAGTTCTGTCACCTTTGATGAGTTTGATCAATTAACATCTGTTCATGTTAACTCTACGGATGAACTCTTTCTTGCAAGTGGGTACTCAAAAAACGTGGCTCTGTACGATATCAACAGTGGAAGACGGTTACAAGTGTTCACCGATATGCACCAAGAACACATTAATGTAGTCAAGTTTTCAAACCGTTCTCCATCAATTTTCGCTACTTCATCATTTGATCAGGATATTAAGATGTGGGACTTGAGACAGAAGCCAATAAGGCCTTGCTATACTGTTACAAGTTCTAAAGGAAATGTGATGGTCTGCTTCTCGCCAGATGATCACTATCTTCTCGTCTCAGCTGTTGACAATGAGGTAATTTTTATAATAGCTAATAGCATTAGTTTGAGTGTCTGTGCTAATCTTATTCCATGTATTTGAACATTTGGTTTCATACATGGTCTATGATTAAACCTGGTCCTTATATTCTCGACTTAAAAATAATAAGATAGATGAGGATATGAAATCACTGCTTGAGAATAAATTTAACTAGAAATGCCTACTATGATTTCACCATTTTTGTGAAAGATTTTCTGTGAATAGAGTTTTAGTTTTGTTATAATAGGCATTTTCGTTTTCCTCCCATATTTCAGTTTTCAGTTTTGAATCTTTCCTCTCCAAGAGGGTGGATTCAAGTTAACCAGCCAATAAATGCAAAGTTAGCTGATAGCACTCTGATATGGACGCTTTTATTCCAATAAGTTTTAGTTTATTTATTTTCTTTATTATATCAGGTTTTATTAAGAGTTTTAGTTTTACTTATTTTCTCTATTATATTAGGTTTTTATTTCCTTCATAAACTCTAAGTTAGGAATTCTATTTTATGTCAATTAGGACTTTTTCCTTTGTTATTAACTGTCTATAAAAGGCTGCCAATATGAAATAGAGAGGTAAGCAATTATTCTATCAAAAAGGAACAGAGGGTTTAGTCAAGGACAAATCTGCCTCTTTGAGTAACCATAGGTCAAAGCAAGAATTCTTCCTCGTCTAGACCCGTGACTAGATCCTACATCAAGGCCCATAACACACTCTTACAAACTGCCACTTTGGCAGGGTCATAATTTGAGTAATGACTCTCGTGGTTGTGGAAGGTGGCCACCATATTGTGCTCCTAAGAGAATCTATAGCCTAGTTTCGGTTCCAGTGAACTTTAATATCTCAGGTTTTGTTTTTCTTTGGCCAAGACTTGCAAAACTCAATTTAAATGCTCTCTTCTTATTTCGTTAGTTTAAATTTTGAATTAAAATTTTCTTAATTGTATTTTCCAAACATTTATTCCTTTTCTAAGAATATGCCATTTAAATGAACCTTTACTTTGAACTTCTATTATTATTATTATTATTGAACTACATATTGGTATGATTTTGGTTTAACTTGTTGACATTGACAGGTAAAACAGCTCTTGGCTGCTGATGGAAGCCTTCACCTGGATTTTAAGATACCTGCTACTGGCAGCTCGCAAAACTACACTCGTTCCTACTACCTGAATGGTAATGACTATATTATAAGTGGGAGCTGTGATGAGCATGTTGTCCGTGTTTGCTGTGCTCAAACTGGGAGGCGTCTCAGGGATATTTCTTTGGAGGTACAGGTGTCTTTAAATTTGCACGTATTTTGTCCAACATCGCTACTCCGTAATTTATGAAATATAGATCAGAATGGAGACACGTGCCCAGCATGGACCAAATTTTAAAGACAGGATATGCTTTTGGATAGGTTGCTGAAATTATAGGATCAGATGGAAATAGCTTGTAGGAATAAAACTTTTAAGATTTGAATTGGGTCTGATTTGTTTGATTTTAAAATTTTGCTGTACTAGAAAATCATTATATTAGGGCAAAGAATGTAAAAGCAGAATAGGAGATAGGAACCAAAAATAAGTGAAAAGTCAAAATATTGCTGATGAAGAGAAACCAAGAAATTAGGCTGCAGTTCGAAAATTTTAAAGTCAAAAGTAGAATAGGATATTAATGCATTCATCTTGTGCAGGGAAAAGCTTCGGGGAGTTCAATGTTTGTGCAATCACTGAGGGGGGATCCCTTTAGGGTGAGTTAAATCATTTTTCTAGTGATACTTTATATATAATTCAGCGTATTGACATTTAAAATTCATTTTGTGGATATTCTTTCCCACCTTAAATGTACTTTTTTGTTTTAATCTTTGTTAATTCGACCAATCACAAACATTACGCATCGCTGCTAGTGTTCTGGTGACCTCGTTCTCTTGTTTGTTTCTTGTGGATGTCAACTGTGAATTACATGTCTAGAAGCACAATTCATAAACCCATCGTTTCTTAGATAATTTATGAATCAGGTACAACCGAACACATGGAAGAGCAGTCTGTTCTCTAGGGAGTTCCTAATATTAATGAAAATTCGAATCAAATAGCTGGTTGATCTTGATCATGATAACTAATTACATATATTTTAGTGGCTATGATTATATCTTAGGGGTGAATTATCACTCTTGGTGATTTTTCATATTTGGCTTTTCCACTTAATAATTTTCAAATATCCCTGCTTTCAGCCTTTCAACATGAGCATCTTAGCTGCCTATACTCGACCAAGCTCAAAATCTGAAATAGTCAAGGTATATTATATCTCACTGTCTCGTTTTTTTCTTTATATGGCCGGGTGTCTCAATCTGACATTGATGTTTGAACTCCATTTCTTTCAGGTCAATTTGCTGGCTTCTTCAGAGTGTAACAAGGAATCTTCATCTGGTGGGAGCTCTTTCCCATTCAATAGCATGGGAGGTTAATTTATGTATACATACAAAAGCTACAGTATCTATCCTATGCTACTTTATGAATCTATAGGTTGAACAATCACAGTTTATACAGGTCAGCATATAGTCAATGTTAACTGTTTTAGCATTGTAAAATCGATAAGATGTAGATTATTATCGAATATACTAGCAATGAAGTTTTTAACTCCACAAACGGAATTAAAAAATTGCCACATGTCCTTAGTATATATTTTTTAAAATAAATTTAAAGAAATAGAAATGTGGCTGTTTTTTAATCTAGTTTGAGAAGTTAAACAACTCAGTTGTTAGTGTAGGGAATAATAGTCTGATGTTATATCTACAGAATGTAGGTAACTAAACTTGGATCTTTCTATTACTCTGGAACCTGTAATTTAAATGCAACTCTTTCTAAGACTTGAATCCTTTTTCTCTTTGTTGGATTATGCTAAAATCATGAATTCCTACAAACCTATATTGATTAGGTTAAACTGTGCATACCCTGTACTTGTTAGGAATTCAGTCCTGTTAATTTGTTTTTGGTTAAATTTGTTGTTGGGACATTTTTGAAATAAAAAAAAAAAACTATTCACTCAGTAGCCATCTAATTAAAAAAAAGTTGTAATTAACCTGAATTTTGAAATCTGAAAATTAAAGGGATTAAATTCCTGAAAATACAAATATAGTGACTAAATTCTTAATTTTTTAAAAGTACAGGGACTATAGGCATATTTTAACCTATTGTGTATAACTTTATAGTAGCAATGATTATTGATAATTTGATATTAAACATTAGAAATCCTTGTCCATAATCATGCATACATGTTTAGGATTTGTCATTTTGCTTCGTACATAAAAAAAAGTTTATTTTTGCCATGCTCAAGAGTCAAACATGAAGTTTCAATTTGTACATGCCATTTGCCAACACTATATGTGAGCCAATGATTAAGACTTTCGCATCACATCTTCTGTAGATTAGAAAGAGAACCAATCAAGTGTTCTTCAAGGTCAGGTATTAGATAGTGGAGGTCTAATTAAAATTTTAAAAGGTTTTAGGGGTTAGAGAGAATTTTAAAAAATGCAGTTTAATTAAAGCTTTCAAAACTTGAGGTTTGGTCAGAATTTTTGAAAATTTAGAGGGTTTAATTGAAACTTTTCAAAAATTTGAAAGGTATTATAATTTTTTTTTAAATATTTTAGGTGTTTAACTAAAACTTCCGAAATATTTTGAAAATCTATAAAACTTTTGTGGGGTTAAGCACTTAAGCTCCCTACATATTAAGGAGTTTAATCAGTCTCCTTTATGTTGTTTCCTTCATGTTTAAATTAATCATTACAAGTATCACCAAAAAAAAAATTAATCATTACAAAAGAAAATTTATTAAACCCACATTCAAATATAATAATAATAATAAAATTGTAATTTTGAGATTTTTTTTAAACAATCTCATTATAGATTTTGACATAATGTTTAGAATTATCTATAATTCTCTTTCAGTCCATAAATAAGAAGATAATGATTTTCAACACATTTAAACTCATGTCCTCTTGTATTAACAATAATGTCCATATCAATTGAGTTAAGACTTATCGGCTTCTCAAATAAAATTTTAAGTAACTTGCAACTACGCATATCTTTATTATACTTATTTGAATTATAGTTTTGAATTTGATTATTGTTTAAATGTATTCGGTTTTGGATTTTATAAAATAAAAAATTATTATTATTTTAATTAAATTAATTTCAACATAAACTAAAAATAATATAAAACATTATTTTCAGGCTCAATTTTCATTTTGTATTAGTTCAATAGTTCTCATAAGTCTAATGACTCATAATAGCTTATAAATAAAAATCAGTGAACTTATTTAAATCACATGGGATAAGTTATTTTGAAATAATATTGGTATTTAATAATAATATATTTAATAATTTAAATGAACAGTAAGTCTTAATTTAATTAGCATGAGTATTATTCTTAATGTAAGAGGAAGTAGATTCAAGTACATTGAAATGTATTATCTTTTTATTTATATATTGGAGAGAGATTATGAGTAAATTAAAATATTTTATATCAAAAAATATAAATACGATCAGAATTTATAATAAAATTATTATAAAAAATAATTTAACACGAACAAGGTTGACGCACAAATGTACAAAGTGTGAAAAAAATATCCAAAGGAAGAAAGGAAAAGGAAAAGGAAAAGGAATATAGCAATTAACGAAAAGTCTAAACCACACCGCCATGGACAGTGCTTGAAGTTGAAACCCACCGCTACCTCATTATCTGCCATTAAACCTCCACTTCTTACATCTCATTCAGTGCACACTCCTTTTTGCCTTTTGCTTTCCTTATATCTATATATACACACAGAGAGTTCACTATTACACTCAACATTTCAAACTACTTAACACCATTAAATAAAAAGAAAAAAGAAAAGAGAATGAAGGTCTTGTTTGCAGCATTGCTGGTCTGCTCTCTTCTACTATGTTCCTCAATTTTGGAACCAGTGATGGCACAGCCTCGCTCACGTAATAATAAATAATATTACCACCTTTTTCATGTTTGAATTGCTTCAAGCTTTAAAACCTTGTGTTGTGTTGTTGCATTGCAGCTTCATGTGCGGGGAAATGCAAGGCGAGGTGCAGGAAAGCAATGGTGTGGGAACGGTGTTTCAAGTACTGTGGGATATGTTGCGAGAAGTGTAACTGTGTGCCTTCGGGAACTTATGGGAACAAACACGAGTGCCCTTGCTATAGAGACATGGTCTCCAACAAGGGCAGGCCTAAATGCCCTTGAACTCCCATTTTCTCTCTTAACGATGATGATGATGATGAGTGGAACTTTTTATGATTTGCATGGCAAGACATGTATTTGTATGTTCATGAAAATAATTGTTCTTGCTATTTAATTTATGTTTATAGCAGAATTTAATCTATATAATCTTTGTCGGATGGAGTATTTTATGTACAACATATGTGAAAGAAGTCGCTTCTCACGTTCTTTAAATAGTCGAGACATTGAAGAATATTCAAAAAAGCACTTAAGGAATTCGTTCCGTTTGAAGAAAAGAAGAATCCCAAAGAATTGATCTTTCTTTTAATTGTTGAATCTTTCTTTGATTGATCAATGTGTGTTATTTTGAGTCCTCATTATTAATGGAATCGAAACGATCTTTGTATTAATTAGAAGATCCTTTTAATTGGTGAGAATTTGTTACTTGAACAAAACTAAATCTTGTAGGATCATATTAAATATTTGACGATACATTCTGTACCTTGCTAAAAGATCGATCCCGACATAAATTTTTTTAGCAAAGTTAAAATTGGTATATTGGCCAAAAGATAATTTTGTCATTATATTGATTTATAATTTTATATATTTTTGATGAAGTGAATTCAGATATTTTTGAATATTTGATTTAATTTTTTTTACAAATTTAGATTTTATATTTGAATTTGAATATTTTAATTTAGGGTGGATTTGAGTATATGATGATATTTATTAGACTTATTCATGGATCAAATCACATGTCCAAGCTTGAAGGCTCGCTCGAAAAATAATAAGGTTTGAACAAAATACAAGACCCAAAAAATAGGTTTGGATAAAATTTAAGGCTCGTTTTCTATATGGGTTGGACCTTGTATAAGATTTTTTGGCTTGAACATGACTCGACCCGACCTGGATATATTATGTTATAAAAAATATTATATTAATTATATATTTAAATAATAATTATATATATTTATATTTATATTAAATCACTAACCGAATAATAATCAAACCCTTTACCCAAAACTTAAAAAAATTTATTCAACTAAATAACCCAACCCAACCCAAAATATAAAATATAAAATTATATTTAATACAATAAAATATTTATTATATTTATTTGTGGTTTTTAATATAAATATTTATTATATTTATGGTAGTGTTTTTCAATATAAACACCTTTTAATGTATTTTTAATGTGTTAGGAAATTTTTATTTTAACATTTTTAATACATTTTAAATAAAAATTAATCTAGAGAATCAAATATGAGCATACTTAAGTTTACTTTTCTTAAATTGGATCGGGTTTGGACAAAAAATAAGTTCATTTTTCGGGTCAAACTGGGCTCAAGCTTGAAACATTGATCTAGATATCTTGTATGAGTCTGGTACTTGAGTTTGGTTTCAATGTTCATCTTGGTACTTGAGTTTAGTTTTAATATTTAATTTGGTACTTAAATATTTTTTGTCTCAATTAAGTACTTATGTTTTCTTTACTATAATACATCTGTAAACATTCATTGGGACATATGATTCCATTTAGTTTATGTACCAAGTTGGCCATTGAAGCCAAAATCAGGTATCAAATTGAGATAAAAATTTAAGTACCAAATTGAATATTGAAAGTAAACTTAGGAACCAAATAATATACTCTAGTTTTTGTTCGGCTTGCTATGATAAGAAACCGGGCCAAAAGCCCAGACATAATTTATCCGGCCCAAACTTTTAAAACAAAAACGACGTCGTTTGCACAATCTACTCCACTGTTTTCAGAAAACGAAGCCACAAAAAAATCCCCCATCTCTTAGCCTCCGCTTCCCAAAAATTCAATTAGATTTTGAAATTCCAGCGAAGGGGGAGGAGGCAGAGAGAGAGAGAGAGAGAGAGAGAGAGAGAGAGAGATCTTCAGATATCATCAATGGATAATACAAAGGTTCAAGAGGTAACTTTAATGATAAACCCTTAAGCTTTCCATTTTGGATCTTTAATTTGTCTTCTGAATTTATTTATATACATATTTCGATTCTTGTCCAGATCGTGGAGAAGCAGGTATTGACGGTGGCGAAGGCCTTCGAGGACAAGATCGACGAAGAGATTGCGGCTTTAGATCGACTCGACCACGACGATCTCGAAGCTATTAGAGAGCGGAGGTTGCAGCAGATGAAGAAGATGGCGGAGAAGCGGAGCCGTTGGATCGGTTTAGGCCATGGAGAATACTCTGAGATTCCAGCTGAGAAAGACTTCTTTTCCATTGTTAAAGCTAGTGAACGAGTCGTTTGTCACTTCTATCGCGAAAATTGGCCTTGCAAGGTATATACGCCTAATTTTATTCAAATTTCCTTATTGTGAATGCTAATGAACTGATTGAATGAAAAGGCAGTAATTACTATGAATTTTTGCTTTGTTTTTGAAGTAGATTTGAAGATAAAAAGCAATATAAATCCGTCTTTTTTGAGTTGAATCGCAGGTGATGGACAAGCACTTGAGTGCATTGGCAAAGCAGCATATAGAGACACGTTTCGTGAAAATTCAAGCTGAGAAAAGCCCGTTCTTGGCTGAGAGGCTCAAGATTGTTGTTCTTCCTACACTTGCCCTTATAAAAAATGCCAAAGTCGATGATTATGTGGTATTGTTAATGTTCTTTCCAACAAAGTTTAACATCTGAATTTGATCTTTGATCTTTTTGTTTTTCACTGTTTGCTAATAGTTTTTTATGTCTGGATTTTGATGGTGTGATTCATTTGCAGGTTGGATTTGATGAGCTCGGCGGAACAGATGAGTTTTCCACTGAAGATTTGGAGGACAGATTGGCTAAAGCTCAAGTCATCTTCTCCGAAGGTGAATCGTCATCGAAACCCAGAACACAGACCACAAGGAGTGTCCGACAGAGCTCGAACCCAGACTTGTCCGATTCGGATTAACTGTGGGTTGTCTTGGTTTGTAAGCTTTCTTTACCTGTTTCAATGGAAATCAATAGGATTTATCATCATTCCGTCTTTAAATACTTTAAAAGCAAATGAAGAGAATATCGTTTGTTGTATGAATGAGATCATTTAATCATCTCCATATTTATATATATGCTCAATCTAATTTTGCTGTAATTTTTGTTTCGGTTTATGCATTCAGATTGGTGATTTTTTGTTTCTGTTTATGCATTTGGATTTGGAAACGGGTGATTGAATGCCTCATCTCACAGCAGAGGGATGTGATCAACTGCTTCCAGCTTGTACTATTTATGTACTCACTAACGATTTTGCATCGAATCATTCTCTATGAGAGAGTTGGAACTTTCATTATTCTAACATTACTGTGGATTTTGTTAATGGGTATCTTAGGAATAGTTTTTTAAGGTTATCATATATATTACGGAATATACTGATAGCAGAACGTAATTGATTCTCTGCGTCGTTAGTATTTTAAGAATGTAATAGTTTTGTGCTGTTTTTCTACCGAAAAAAATATATTATTACGGATTTTAACTACTCATTTCTTAGAGTTGTTATTGAGTTGGGTCAAATTCAAGTTGGATTTATACATTGTATCAATGATACATATATTATAAAAAAATCGGCTTGGTCTGAGAATGTAGGGCTCATCTAAAATTAAGGAAAAGGAAATATACTTTACCTAAGCTTTGTTTATTTTATATTTTTAATTAAATAGTTGGGTAAATTATTCAATGTTATTTAACTATTAGTAAATTTATTTTGATCATTTAATTTCAAAAAGTTACAAAATTGTTATTGAAGTAATCGAAAGTTTTTATTCAAGTCATTAGCTGTTAGTTCTTTTAAAAAACATTTAGCTAGCAAGTTTTAAGTAACGATTTGATGATCAATGTGACGGATTAATACTCATCGACGAGTAGAAAAACATATTTTAGAATCAAATTGATTTGGTGTTTAGTATTAGAAATCAAAGAAAAAAGTTGTTCGGATTTTAATTGGTAAATATTTCATAAAAAAATAAATTGTAAAAGAAGAGAAGAAAGATTTCATTGGTGTGATCAGGTGAATAAAAGCCATTCAATAGTGATTTTAATAGTCTAATGACTTGAATAAAAACTTTTGAATAGTTTAGTTATTATTTTGTAATTTTTTAAAATTTAGTGATCAAAATGTAAACTTACTAATAATTTAGTGACTTTGAGTATAATTTACTTTAAATAATTAACTCAGTCAAAAATAAATTTTTATTTTTATTTAATTTTTATTAATTTTATACACTTTTTATTTTAAGTTTTTAAACATAAATAATTTAAATGTTTTTTATATTTACAATATAATTTATTTTTAGTTTTCATGTAATTTAAATTTCATAATTCATACAAGTAAAAGAAAACTAATATAGGTTAGACTTTGACCTTAAAATGGGTATACCAAGCCCTCCCTACAACCTAAATGGGTTTAATATTTTGCTAAACTTAACATTTTTGTTTGAATCTTCATAAATGTGAAGCAGAAATTTGTACATAATCAGATACCTCGAGTTTTGAATGAATTTATTTTGAATATTTAAAGCTGTTATTAAATTTAATACTTTTATTTCATATTTTTAATTAAATAGTTTGTAAATTATCCCCAAAGTTATTAAATTATTAGTAAATTTACATTTTTATTACTTAACTTCAAAAAGGTTCAAAATGGTTATTGAATTAATTGAATTTTTTTTAAAGTATTGGCTGTTTAATTTTTTTTCTTTTTAAAAAGTTTATCGTATCGATCATAGTCGAGTAGAACATACCTTATATTCAAGTTGATCTGATAATTAGTATCAAAGATCAAAGAAAAAAATTATTTGAATTTTGATTCGTAAATTCGTAACATTCAAAGATGTTCCATAAAAAAAAGAAAAGCTTTTCTTTAGTGTGAACAAAGTAAACAAAGAATGTCATACAATAATGCTTTTATTAGTCCAATAAATTAAATGAAATTTTTTAAATAATTCAATTATCATTTTACAATTTCTTAAAATTAAATAACAAAAACGTAAACTTACTACTTTTGTAGTGAACTTGGGCTTCTACATTAAAATGACCAAACAGTATGGGTTTAGGGTTTAACCTATAACCTAAATAAATTTAATATTTTTATTCAAAGCAAGTATTTGTACATAATCAGTAGTTGGACTTTTAAACAAATTTAATCATGTTGCGGTAAAATGTTTTAATTGTAATTGTTAAAATAATATGATAATGTTGTTTATTACAAATATTAATTCAATTTCAAACTTAAAAAAATCAAATGTTTAATTAAATTCCCAATAAAAATACACATACCAAACCAACAAAAAGCAAACCCATAAACCATTTTCAGTGCAAAATTCAATCCATCAACCATGAATATATGGTAAAACAAAAATTATAATAATAGTTACTTCCTACACCACACATGGTGCTCAAACTGACATTCAACATTTCCCTAAATCCTATCCCTAATTGAACAAGGGCTTAGGTTTATTAATGGCAAACATAGGAATAATGACAACATTATGGAAAAAAAAAATCCAGAACCATGCATGATTTGTGAAGAAGAAGAAGAAGAAAATCACAGACAAACACAAAGGAGGAGGATGGTAGGTAGTCATACACGATTACACTTGGTACATTTGATACGGTCCAACACCATTTTCCCAAACAAATGACTGTGCAGAACTGAATAATGTCTTAATATGAGTCTCACAAGTTTCTCGTACAGATCTCCCTGAACCCAACCAAAAACAAAAGTTCAGTGGATAACTGGAAGACTATGATTATGAATATAAAAAAGATGGTCAATTTCTGCAAAAGGTCCTTCTACTTTTATGTTTGTTTTAGCAGATTTAATCCATCTACTCATATAATTTGATCATTTCTGGTCATTACTTTAAAACTAAGCTATAGTAAAATGGTACCTTGGAAACAAGCAAAGCAGATTGAATAACATAATTTCCATAAGCATCTTGAAGGACCTTCAAGAAATCAATGTCGAACATGATTTCTTTGATGATCATTGGAGCATGTTCAGTTGAATATTTCATGCATCTCTCCACCACATTGCTGCCATATTTGTTCAATGAAAGGGAGACGTAAGACCCCCGAAGCTGCATGATTAGGTTTGAGGTAACATGACGAAGTCTCATTCCAAGTACATATTGCACAACATAGTTCCTGCAATTTTAACATAATCATATCATATCATATATGTGTGTATAGCACTTGATCATACTTATCATTAAACCTTTTAAATTTTTGAACATTTTAATTAAACCCTCGGAAATTTTTGAAAATTTTACTGAGGTCCCAAAACTTAGATAGAAAAAGGAAATTGAGAAGCAAACCCATAGCAATGCTCGGAAAGAATAAAGGCATTTGATATAATTTCAGCAATGAGACGATCCCTAGCTTCGGTTTGGACATAGTTCAAGCATTGATTCAACACACAACACCCACTTTTGTCAGTCGCAATGTCCATACAATTATTTGCTATTTCATTCACAATATGCTGCAATCAAACAAACAACATTATTATTTCTTCACAAAATTTATCAATAAAATCCTCTCATGTTTATGATACTTACTTTTCAAATGAAATTCGGAATCAAGATCGGCTCATCTAAAAGTCCTTACTACAATTATGATATCATTCGTGATAAGGATTGCTATATAAGGACTTGGATTTAAACCCAATGCGGCACAATCATTGTGATAAGGATTGCTATATAAAGAGGACTTTGATTTAAACCCGATGTGGCACAACTTTGACTAAACCTTGACACTCATGATACAAACTATAATACTAATTATTAAGTTAATTACAATCAATCTCTACATATATAGTAACATTAATTTCTAAGTATGTACATACATACATATATATATATATATATATAATCATGAATGGTGCGTAAAGACAAGCATATATATGAAACAATTATACCTTGGTATCTTCATTTGAGAAATCAGAAATGCAGCGATCAATTATATGATGACCATGGATGTTGTTCGTCAATGTAACAGCAAAAGGTTTCAAGGCCGACAAAAGTACCGATATCTGTTCTTGAGATGCTATCCGCTGCATAAGCTTTTGAATCGCCCGAGTCCTGAAAAAGAACAACACATACAGTATCCGACCAGAAGAAAATATTACTGTTTCATTGATAAAGAAACCCTAATGTCATGTTCTTGGTTCTTTACCCGTGTGGATCAGTGCAAACCTCCATGAATCTTTGTTTTCTGGTGACAAGTACGAGGAGTAGTTCGCTCGTTTGTTGTTGGTTGCTCACTTCGAAGAGTTTTTGGATGAGATAATTAGCGAATTGGTGCACGATTAACTCGTGAAGTTGATCTTTAACTTCGGATATAATCATGTCGATATCGTCAGGTTTGACGATTTTGTCGTCGAATTTCTTTTGCAAGAAACGACAGCCCTTTTGGTCTCTGGCGACGGCGGAGATCCGACCTTTGAGTTCCTTCAATGATGAACACGTGAACCATTCTTGGCAATGATTGTTGTACATCGGAGGGAGTAGATTAGATTTAGGGTTTTCGGGTTGCGAGCCATTAGAACCCCATATAGAGTTGTTGGTACCCCAGTGGGTATTCACCGGCCAACGCCGGTTAGTGTAAGGCAATTCATTGAAAGATCGGCTCCTCTGTCGAACCACGTCGAAGCCAGTAAAACTCGGTTGCCGCTGCGGCGGTGGTCGAACCATGGATGCTCCTAGAAAATCATAGCTACCAAAACCCTCATTGTGAAACCCAAATTCCATTTGCCCTCTCACAGCAGACTCAACCCTCATGCTTTGTAAACGAGAGCTATTGTTATCAATAAGAGCCATTCGTCTAAAGGAATCTTGAAGGCTTTCAAAGCTTTGTTGGGAAGGTAATGGAAGGTTTGGAGTTAAGGGATATGATCTTTGGGAAGAATAACCAGTAGGGTCTTGGAACAGACCGTAAGTAGGGTTTTGATGGAAATTAGGGGTGGAAAATGAAGGAGGAAGAAACAGGCGGTTTTCATAGGAGGTTTCCTCCATGAGAGGCCAGTAAAAACCTTCATTACCTCTTCTTACCATGGGATTTTCAGAGGCGGTTTCCTCCATGAGAGGCCAGTAAAAACCTTCATTATCTCTTCTTAACATGGGGTTTTCAGAGGTGGTTTCCTCCATGTCCTCCATGAACGGAAATTGAGAACCTTCCATGTCATCTTTTTTCTCCATTGGGGGGGGGGGGTTAGGGTTAGTGTATTGGTTACAACTTGGGAAACAAAAAGAGGGTTTTAAGGAAAGAATATAATGGCAAAATAATAGCGAAAGGAGGAGCAACTAGTGTTTGTATCAAACAAGGAAACATACATACCATGTTGACTTCAAATATAAAATATATTTATTATATCATTAAAACCATATATCTTCTCTTCTTTAATCCTCTAATTTTGTTTTTCATAATTAATTAATCATTATTTCACCTATTGGCTGTGGGTTTAAATTACATCAAATTTGGCAAGATTTTATTTAAGAAAACAAAATGACGCAAATTAAGTTAATTATTTTCTATGATTTTATTAACTTAAAAAAAACCACTATCTAGCCTCACGCAGTGCCCTCTACTTCAGAAATCACGAGATCCGCTCATTCGAACAAGTCTCGCAGCTCATTCATTGCTCGGAACGGGCACGCCAGAAGCAAACCACAATGGACCCGACTCAAAGAGTCAAACCCAAGTTCCAACACTTTGAAGTACCCAATTGATTCGATTTTTATCTTAGATATGAAACAGGTTTAAAATTCGTGATCAACATCTAATTTTTTAAATGGACCTAAAACATATGAAGTATTAGTTAATGAGATCATTTCAGTAAATACATTCTATAATTTTGAAACATGTAAAAATTTGTTGTGATATATGAATATTCTATTAGCTAGCCAAAATTTTTTTCTTTAATGCAATATATTACTTAATGTTTTA
Source organism: Gossypioides kirkii (assembly GCA_005610355.1). Taxonomy (NCBI): domain Eukaryota; kingdom Viridiplantae; phylum Streptophyta; class Magnoliopsida; order Malvales; family Malvaceae; genus Gossypioides; species Gossypioides kirkii. The sequence continues at coordinate 39,709,975 of CP032246.1, forward strand.
AAAGATTTACATTTTTTCTCTATAAATTAATTCGTATAGTGTACATATAATATCTTTATCTACCTTTCCATAATTATTAGTTAACATTTTCAAGTTGGTTAATAGCAAGAGAATGAAGAATTAGGGATTGATATAATTTCGAGACTAAATTGTTATCAAATAGTTTAAATTTTGTTCTTATCAAAATTTTGGGTTAAATAGATAATATATATTGTTTTTTTCAAAATTTAAATAAATAAATCACTTTTCGAAAAAGTGTGTGAAAACACATTTAGTTGGACACACTTTTTTAAATATGTCAACAGAAAACTCATCCAACTAATCGAACTTTTTACACACTTTCTTAAAAAAAAGCTTATTTAATCAATTAAAAAAATTAGTATATATTAACCAAAATTTTGATGTTTTGACTCGTTTCAACTTCGACTTGTTTCAACTTAGTACCGATGCGTACCGACCTTTTTGATATGCGAATACTTATAAGCAATAACGACATTAAAAAACACACTCGATATTTTAAAAAAAATGAATGCTATAATCTTCCTTTTTTGTAGTGTTGTACATTACGAGACTCTCCATCTGCAAGACAGTGAAGGGTCTAATCTTGTTCGATTGAATTCCTTTTTCTTTTCTCCAGAAAAAGAAGTTAGTATCGACAGATTATATACAGATGGAAGCACTCGAATCAGAGCAACTCTAACCGATGTGCTCACTGGTCACCGCCACAGTCATTATTGTTGATATTGCTTGTCAAGGATAAAAGTTCTATTAGTTCCATACGATACTCGAGACCTCCAAGGTAGTGTCCCAACAGCATACACCTTCATGGAAGAAATGAGGGGCATCAGAACTTGCTTATATAGTGTATCAGAAAATAATATCATGGCATATGAACATGTGATCAGCTTCCATTTCCAAATATTTACAGCTCGAATACGATGTTGCATTCAAAGATCCAACAGTATTATGATTTACGAGCAATATATGCCAAGTAACCTAGATTTCATGTTAAAATTTTGGAACAGAAACAATTGAATTCTTCGACACCATAAAACATATTTCATTTTGAATAACTTAATAAGGGAGTAGAAAGTAACGAGATAGAGAGTGGGAGCGGTGGGGGAGTGCAGGACTAACCAGAAGAGAAGACGAGCAAGATAGTCTCGTGTTAAGGAAATTAATGGCTGTAGCTGGAGCGAAGTATCCTCAACGAGTTCGGCACAATCTTCACTTCCAATATTTACAGTTCCAGTTGCTGTGTTCTCTGACAGAGGAACCTTGGAATGCATCCTCGGAGAAAGAGTGGCAAGGAGACCATGAACTACAGAGTGGATAGTTTCTTTCAATTCAGGGGAAGACGGTTCAGAAAGCTCAACTACCTGATATTCGTGTTACAACTTTATTAGCCATGACAGTATAAGATAAAAAAGGAGTTCATTGAAGACGGTTCATGTGACAGATTAAGCACCTGCTAGACAAGTTCAGAAACATCAATTAGAGTAAAATAGCAGTGGTAGCCATTTGCAATATACAGAGGTACCCATTTAACAAAAAAGCTACATCCCATTCCTATACGACCGCGGCCATGAGAGTGAAATAGCAAATGCTCTATTTTTGCTAATTTTCACTTCATATTTACGGAGAAAAAGGAAAGAACTTGAATTGTATTAATCATAAAGAGATATTACATTCACAGCGCCGTGTTAATGGGATGTTAGAGAATTAATTTGTTCTAAAAAGTTGAAGAGATCAAGGGAAACCTTTTCGGGTTGTAGTGATCTTAAGTAGTCAAGTAAATCATTCTTTTCTTCCCCAACAAACTGTTGCATTTGCATGGCCTCATTTTTCTTCTTTAATTCATGTAGGTCCTTCAATAGAGAAAAAAAAAGAAGGGAAAAATGAGCATGTTTCTGACCAAATTGAGGATAAGGAATTGAGTTCACAAAATTGAAATTTATAATAAATACATATTAAATGACAAGGAAAATGAGACATTCATCTTTTAGGCCCTCCTAGCATCTTTTGAATGCTTCAAATCGACACTAATTACGACGTGCTATATTTAATCAAACTTGCACATGAAGGTAACATTTCTCCAGTCCATGTATCAAGTTAAGCAGTTTATGGATTCAAAAGGAAAAAAAGGATCAAGAGAGGTTCCTCTATGTAATATAACATACCTTTTTCACTGAAGCTAGACGAGACTGCAAATGAAGAATATATTTACGAGTTTCAGGGGATATTTCACCCAGGCCTTCAAATTCAATATCTTCAAATTGATTCTCAGTGGTTTTTTCAGATTCAGATGACGAATCATTTTTCCTTGAAAGTTCTTTTACTTTTGTACCGTCTAACACAATCTCCTGTAGATCAAAGTTTGGCTTCTCTGAACGTTGATGTTCCAAATCTGTGTCACAACCAAGGTTTCTTTCAAGGCAAAGCCTATATTCAGCATTCCTCAGTGTATAACTGCAATCAAAGAAGAACTATGTTTCATGATACTCCAAATATGATGATATACATCTAGTTGAAGGGGAAAGCTATTCTGCATGTGCAATTAATGACAAACATTCTTAAATTCGCATGTGAAATTGATTTTGCCACATTAAGAACACTTGGTATGTAAACGTTAAATATTTATATGAAAGCTATAAACCCATTGGCTTTGGCTTTCAAGTTCAAGTGGCACTCAATATACGAACCTAGATGCATTTTTTGCATGCCCCCAAACAGAGAGATTTTTGAAACACATGGTGAAGGTTTTTCCCTCTTGGCAACCAACCAATATGAAAACATTAACTACAACAGTACATATGACATAGAATACGAACATACCCAGTCATCATAGAAGAAACCAACAACTTCGACAAAGGTTCCCACATTGCCTCAATATAGACTTGAAACCTGTCAGATGGAAGTAAACCAAACATGCCTGAAATAGTCCTTTTCATGGCATCCACAGTTGTAGGGGGAACATCTTTATGGATAAGGCTAACATCCAATGGTTCTATGTCCTGTATCAGAACGTTGAGGACCGACTTCTGAAAGAAAATGCTAAAAGTAAATTACTATATTGTCACCACAAAAACATTTCAAAGATATTACATGTATCCATTAATTTGAAAAAGTATAAAGAATCCTTGTCTATCTTCTTGTCAATATTGGGATCCACAACAAGTGAACAACAGGTCAAATATGTTGATTGAACTACTCGGAATTGTCTGAAATGCACAGGCATGGAGAATAAACGGAAGCAGTCAGCATCCTAGCTTATCCTCCAACCATCATAGACTTGTTAAGCTTATCCTTTTGCAAAATGCGGTTCACTCATAAGTCACCTACCACTTCAAGTCGGCACTTATTCTAACTTTTAAGTCGATATGTTATGTGCATATTCCCAATGTATTCATTAGCCACGTTCAATGATCCTAATGTATTCCCAATGTATTCATTAGCCAACTTCAACATAACGTCAACTAGGAAATGCTCGTAGACTCCAAGAAAGAAACTGCCACCCAACTTGAGTCATAACAAACAAGGTTTCGATTATTTTCAGACCACATTTTCAAAAGGAAGTTGAAAAGGGATGTAACTTCAAAAGTTGCTTATCTAATTAGCAAAACATAATTCACAACAGGTGCACACACACATATATATATGGTTGGTCTGTAAGCATAGCATGAACATCTAATATAAAGAAGAAAAAAAAAGCATCACCACAGAACATAACTTTTTTTGGTAACTTAACACTAAAATGTAAGATCACCAGTTTCTCTAGATAAACACCATGTTCCTCATTCCTATACATAAAAACCTAAATTTCAAACCATAATTTTGCACAACACGCCTCATTTTCTCAAAAACCAATCAAAAATCAAATCTCAAATAATCCTAAAGCAATTCCACCAAAACCGCGAACTAAAATTCAAATTCAACAATATTCGAAAAAAGAATCCATCCATATTACATTATCAGCTAAACAAAAGCAGAAATTCATTAAAAAAAACAAAATCAAAATCAACAACCCGGATCTAAAGTGATCAATTCACCGAATCCTCAACAATTCAAATTCATAAAAATAAATAAATAAATCCAAAATTCGAAAAAAGCTGACCTTAGAAGGAATAGGATTGGAACCGGAGGCATCACGTGAAGGAAAGGCATCGAAATTCTTGGAAGATAAAACAAGGATTGGAGTTTTTCGTAATTTCCTAAAGTTGTAAGAAGGGAAAGAGGAAGGAAAGAGTAAAGGCTTTGGAAAGGAACGTGATTGGGAAGAAGAGAAGGAAGTAAGAGGAGAGAAATGAGAGGAAAGAGGGGTAGTGGCCATAATAATAATGGTTAAAAATGCGCCACACCGCTACTCTTTCTTTTCCTTCCCACTTTCTCTTGCCGCCAAACAAGTTCTTTTCTTTCCTTTTGCTTTCGTTTTCCCTCGACCAACCACAATTGTTTAAAAGAGGAATGAGACAAAAGGGGAACGAATCGGAAACGTTACGTGTTAACGTTTTAACACCGTGAACTCCTGTTTGTTTTTTTTACTTGAATATACTACAGTGATTATATAACAGTATTTGTTCATACTTTTTTAACTCTCTCGTAAGGTATACATACTTTACACATACAGGTGCTCGAACTCAAAACTCCTAAGATGAACAACATACTCTTTACTACTGGAGCTACTTGTTGAGTTTTGAATTCTTCTTAAATAGTCAACGGAGTTATATATTACGTGACGTAGCTATTTTATTTTATTTTAAATATAAATTTTTTAAATGTACTTAATTTGCCTATTTTTCGAACTTAAAAATTTTATCCAAACTCTTCTAAATTTCTAACGAACATTCAGGCTTAAACGAATAACCCAACTCATGAATAAATCTAGCTAAGAGAGTGCTCCCTTCAAATACACATTTAGAACTTTATATTAATTGATTTTTATTGTCTTTATCTAAAACAAACCGTTCTAACCTTTTTTTTGCAATCATTTCTCTTATTTAAAACAGACACCATTAACATGCGATTTTTACGACTTAATCACATGAAATGAGCACGAGGTGAACACCTTTAATCAAATACCAGAGTTAATTCCATATATATTTAAAACATATGGCTTATATTCATCTCATTAAGAGAAGAAAATAATACTAACAGATCATTTATCAATTGAGACTACAGGTCGAGGCTCGAAACTTAACACTTATTAAAATATTTATGAATATTCAACTAATAGAATCAACCATATCCGTAATACCCTGTTTTTACAGGGCACGTTTAAAGGGAAAGAAAAAGAAAAAATGGAAATGCTAGTTTTGGCATGTAGGAAATAGATTCAAGCATTGTTGGCTACTTTCAAGAGAGACTGCAAAAAGTGGAAGGTCTCTGGTCCCCTACTGTTAGCAAAAACTTCAGAGTTAGGACCGGCAATGGGTGTGTTTTCTCCATCTTCCTGCTCTGCCCTGGCACTAAATGGCCGAACCCACACCGGTAACCTCACATCACTTGTCTATTGAAACACACATACTGTCCATTTTTTAAGCATTAGGCCCTGAAAAATTTGTTTTAGAGGGCAGATTAAATGAATTAATTAATTAATTTTGTTGAATGTTTTTTTGTCTTTCTTAAATGGCGAGTTTTGTCTGTTTATATGATACGAATACTGTTCATTAAATAGCGAGTTTTGTCTATTTATATGATACGAATGCTATTCATTAATATAATATTTTAGATAGGTTCCATGCATGTCAGCACATATCTTACTCTAGACTTAATACGTGTTTATGCGGTTTCATGCGCATCTCACATGTGACTTCGTAGGAGAATGTAGATACTCATCTTGCGAACATCTACGAACTCAGTCTGCTAGCTCGATACGCGAGCACGATAAAATTTAATCCGAACTCATTTGAGTTTTGGACCGATAATAACAAGTATCATAATAAATTTGTTAAACACTTTTTTTCTTTTTTAGCATTGTTAATGGGAGGGGGACCAATACTTTTTCTTCTTTTACATTATTGTCAGTGTAATTTTTTTTATGATTCAGTGAATTTAAATAGGGACATCATTGCAAAAAAATAAAACAGTGGTGGGTTTGGAGACAAAGTTGATAATTCGCTGGGAAAAGCCAAACAAAGGGAATTATCATAAAAGTGTTGATGTCGGGAAGTGGGTTAGCATCAGTAATGACTAGCCAATTCTCATTTCCAAATGTGTAAATATTTTTATTATTAACTTTTTTTAAGGGTTTGAATAAACGATACGTTTATTTGTAATTAATGTAAAAAATAGTGATGACGGTGGAAAAGAAAGTTATAAAAGTATTTGTATTAAGAGTTAAATTATATTTTATTCTGTTTATTTTAAAATATATAGCTAATTAGTAATTATACATTAGATCAATGAGTAAATTGATCTTTTTATTAAAAAATTCATCTATTTCTATTGTTAAAAACTAATCTCCGTATGTCAGCAGCATGAGGTACATGTGGCATACCACGTGTCACTGTTTAGTTATTTTGTTAGCCACGCTCGTTTTTAATAGTAGAAATAAATGAATTTTTTAATAAAAAAGATTAGTTTACTTTTTGATTTAATGTAAAAGGATTAATTTATTCAATTTTTTTAATAGAGGGATAAAATGTAATTTCACATCTAATACAAAGACCTTCATAATACTTTTACTTATAGTAGCCCATCCCTTAAAATGAAAAATTTCTACTTTAAACTTATAAAATTTATAAAATCATAAGTTAGTATACGGTAAAATTATAGTTTGACCCTTAAAAATGTTAAAATTAAAATTTAATCTTTTTAAAAACCATAAAAACTTAAACTAATATAAATATCAAATTACATTTTAACTTTTTACTTTTGCTCTCGCTAAAAACTTTCTTACTTCGCCTTGTTTTTTCCATATATTATATGTATTCATATCTAAATATCTTAATATTTTATAACTATAAAAATATATATAATTTAGCCCCAAAAAGATTAAAACTTGCTTTAATCTTTTTGAAAACTATAAATATATAAGTCAATACAGTGAAATTATATTTTCACTCTTATAAAAATATATCATTTAATCTCGACCATCTTAAAAGAATTAGTGGATGCACCCTTAAACTTTTTTCATATATAAATATTTTATAATCTCAAACCTTCAAAATTAGTTAAGCTAGTTAGACTAAGAATCAGTTGATATTTTGATCCAGACATAAGGATTGATTCGATTTTTGTGTGAACCATTTAGAATAGATAAAAAATTAAAATCGAAACCATAAAAATTTGACAATTAAACCGGTTTTATAAATTTTTAATATTTTTAAGGCTTAATGGTAAATTTGGCCATTAACATTTGCATGTTTTGTCATACTGGCCTTAATTGTATTTTTTAGCCTCTTTTGGCCATCAATCTTTTGTTTTTTTTTTCAATATGTTTTTTCTAATAGGTTTAATGAATAAATTTAATGTTTCAATTTTTTTTTTCAAAAAGTTTCAATATTTCATATGTTTATTTATTGAAAAGTTTTTTTTACTGAGTTAATGTTTTAAATAATTATGTTTATTTTCTTTAAATTAAAAGTTATTTTTTTAATTTAATATATTATTGATTTATTTTATTATTTTCTCATGTAATTATCTTATCGAGTTATCTAAGTAATAAATTACTATCTCATTAAAAATATTCCACATCATTTCCATTAATTTTTTAACAGTAGTTTCATTAAATCTGTTAGAAAAAACATATTGAAAAAAAAACAAAAGTTGATGGTAAAAAAACTCAAAAATATAATTAAGACCATTTCGACAAAACATGCAAATATTAGTGACTAGATTTATCATTAAGCCTATTTTTAATATTTATGACCTTTAATTATTTACTCAATTATTGTAGGGATGATTTTCACTGCTAATTTAATTATTAAAAATTTGAATCAATTTTTAATTTGCATTATTAAATTAGATCATTCAATTTGTATTTTTCAAATGGAATCCTTCAACATTTTTCTAAGTTGAATATACTCTTTAATAATTAATTAACAATAGATAGTTATCCTCCTGGAAAGCTTCGTCTTCCTCATAATTTTGACGGAAAAGAAAAGCAGTTTTCTTGGTATTCGCAACTTAAATTATTATTATTTAAGTTTGTAGTCATGTTATATTACCTTTTTATCAAACAAAACAAAAAGACAAAGGAATCATAAAAAGCAAACAAAGATGAACGATGTACTAAAAACAGCAACATTATCTTTGTTTTTTTCATTACATGAATGAAACAATTCAGAGGACAAACATCAGATATCCTCTGAACCCCCAAATTACAAAATCCTGACCCTCAAGCATCCTAATCAACTTATACACCATAAGCTACAGTAGGGTTTATATATATAATATGCAAAACGAAAAAGAATCTACAGATTATAAATTAATTACTGGTCGGTGGTGGGTGCCTAAATGAATAACTGAGTCACTGAATCATCATCATCATCTTCGCCTTTCAGGGGTCCAATGTGGTAAAGATGGGCTAAAATGTGTAGATACCACTCTAGAATCCAGTAACTCCATGATGGGTGTGAAGTTAACACACCTTGGGACCTTGTATTGATTAATGGAAGCTCCTCTTGATATGGCATAATCCATGAGTTCTTCAAACGTGCCGTTTTTCACCACCCGGATTTCGAGTGGGCCGATTGAGTTGTCAGCAACTCGGCCTTGTCGGTACACCGAGTTCATCGATTCTTCCATTGCTAAACAGCACTTGTTCAAAACGTCGTCGGTGGGGGAGTTCGCGGCGTCTTTCACCAACAATTCCCAGTATATAACGTAGTGGCCGGGGATGGTTTTGGTGTCGGCGTAACTCGTGTACTCGACGACGCTGGTGTTGAATTCTCGGAGGAGCCAAGAAGCGTTCTCGACGCCCTTTTGTAACTCGGCTTCGTCGGTTTTGTCCGAGTCGATGCTGAGCAACACGTTCTTCCTCCTCACGAAATGGAACTGTGGGGCTGAGTTATGGAAACCCGTGACTCGTAAAATGTCGCCGACCCGGTACCTGCATAATCCGGCATAGGTCGTGATTACGAGCTCGTATTCTTTCCCGATTTCCACGTCAACAAGGTCAACGAGTTTAGGAGGTGAGTCACGAGTGAACCCAGGTGAGTTAGGATCATGAGGTAAGAACTCGAAATACGCCATGTTCGGCATGATAGTATACGAAACTTCCGATGGTTTGCACATGGGGTTAAGGTTTAACCCAAAATAACATTCCGATGAAGCGTACATTGTACATGCCTTAGGTAACCCACCACTGTAATAATCCAAGGTCGGAATATACTGTGCCATAGCACCAGTTACTATAACGTCGAGGTACTTAGTATTAGGCCAAATCCTTGTAATAATCCCTTCCCAGCTTTCCTTCGAACATTCATGGCGGACAAACCGAGCTAGTTCCGGGTCGGGTTTCAGGATCTTACCCATACATTCCCTTAATGACGGGTCGGTTACCTTTTGATTCAAGGTACCCGTTTCGATATCCTGAGAGAGTTGTCGCCAATTAAGCTGAAGGAACCTGATTGCACGGAGGAGACCGGAGGCGAACACCGCGCCGACACGGAGAACTTGATGGCGGTCTTGGAGACCACAAAGCATCTGTGTATACATGCTTTGGAAGGAATCAGGACAAAGGATGGCTTCGTTGGGGCTGGTGTGAACGTTGTATGGGTCGTACGGTCGGGTCTTGAAATGCTCGCTCTTGTAATAACTGGTTAGCACCGGTCGAGCTAACAGACCACCTGGGGTTCTTGTTTCCGATTTGACGAACAAGAAGTATAAGCCCTTGCCTTTGTCTAAACCCGGCACATAACTGTTTCATACAAAAAACTGCGTTAGCAGAGAGAAAATTAAACAATCTTCTAAACATTAGACAAATACTAATATATATATATACTTACAGATTCATCACTGGCATGAGCAAACTGTAGAGCAACTGGCGGCGATCTAGCTCTTCTTTAATAGTTGGCATCAGTTTCCTCTCACCAGCTGAAGTCCCGGAGCTGCACAATTCCCCATATAACAATCAATATACAGCGACGAGGATGGAATTGAATTATATAAAGTTCTAAAGGACCAAAAAGAAAATTTTCCCAACCTGGTGAGGAATTCTGAGATTGGGTGAGCTGATAAAATGGCGGAACGGTCGCCATTAGCGATACGTTGGATTTCAGGCTGGAGGTCTTCGTAAGTAATGACCGGAAGTTTGGATTTGAACGAGTCACGATCGGTTGCGCCATTGAGTTTGAACCTTCGAAGGTACTCAGTTTGGGAGTTTTGAGTTAAGATATCGGACAAAACTCGTTCTTGAACCGGGTCGGCGTTCCGAGTCATTTCCTCGATGAATCGCAAAGCTTTTGCATCTTTCTCGCATGCCGGCGGACCCAAAGGAGACGAGATTGCGGAATCGACGGCCATTTAAATTTTTCTTTTAAAAAAAGGGAGCTTTTAAGTTTTTTTTTTTAATTTGAGAGAGAGCTTTTGGTTATGGAGGAAGGAGAAAGGGGGAACTGTGAACTGTGTGATGATGAACTTTGGGGAGGTTCGAAGGATATTTATATAGGGGAAGGGTAGAACGGGGAAGTAGTGGAAAATTGAAAAACGAAATACACGTATACTTAATGAAAAAAATAAGGTTAAAAAGATTATATTTTTTTTGTCAACTGAGGGGGAGACAAGGTGGGGGCCACAACACGTAGACATGGCACGAAATAAGGCAGGCATGTGGGGTTTAGGTGACCGCCATGTCAGCATAGCAACAAAGGTTAAAAACTTGTTTTACGCGTCACACAACCACGCGGCTGTTTTCGGGTAAAATTGTTGGCCATTGATTACGATGGTCTGCCGGCACGTGAGACAGATGCTTATATTTTAATTTCAACTCTTTTTTTTAAAGGCCCAAATATTAGTCCAAATGTTGAAAGTACAAACTGTTTTTAATTGGAATCATCACTTTTTGGCTTATAAATAATTAGTACTGTTATATTCACTAATAAAGTTAAATAAATTTTCATTATTATATATATATATATATATAATTTTTTAATTTTTTATATTAATTAAGGGCACAATACGGCTTTTTAATAACATTCCATAATTGTGTCAAATAATGGTCTTACACTCTTACTTATTAATAATAAAATATTAAAATATAAAATTGTATGTATTATAGCCGTGCAAGTTGCGCTTTCAATATTCAACTTTATCATGATATGGGTTAATTTCACATTTTTACTAAATAATATTTTATATTATACGAGTTGGTTGAGTTTTAGTTCGAGTAGTATCGTAAAAATATATTGTCATCTTATTTAAGGGTTGAAAAAGAATTATGAGTAGTTTTAAGTATTATATTAAAAAAATAAATATGATAATAACCTATAATGTGATTTATTTAAAAAAAAAACACATATTTTATTGTAAAAGTGTCATTGAGAATCCTATATTTGAAATCAAGTTGCATTTTACCCCCTCTACTCTAACATAAAATGATTAATTTATTAATTTTTTTAATTAAAGAGAATAAAATATAATTCGATTCTTAATACAAACGATTCTATAATATATTTATCCACCTTATACCTTTTATATCGATAGTATAAATAAATTTAATGCAATTAATCATGAATATATTTTAATTTAAAAAAAAAAGACTCATTAATTTGTCGTTGATATAAAAGATAAATAGCTTTTATAAGTGAAGGTTCACGTCTCTCATAGAGATAGAAGAACAAAGATGAGTGGGAATCACGTGTGGTTGATTTCCTATAATAAGAGCTTGTTTTCCTTTTGCTTTGATTTAAAAAGAAAGAAATAAAGTTTGAGACATGCATTTAAAGATGTACGATGCTTAGTTGGTAACATTTTGGAATTTTGCATACATGAAACCATTGCATCACTTGGATATGTTTTCCTTTCAAGCTGTCTGTCGGTTAAGTCTTATCTCAATTAATATGGATATTATTATTTTGTCAATGTAAAAAAACGTTGATTCGAACGTGTTGAAGTGCATTATCCTCTTGTATTGACAACAATAGTAATACCAATTGAACTAAGACTCAATGTTAAATATTAATTATATCTATATATACTTTTAATTTCTAAAACATAATTTATATAATGATAATCTTTTTGGTTTTTTTATCATCATTATATTTGTTTTAACAGTGATGGAGTCAGAAATTTTTTTTTAGGGGCCGTAATTAAATTGTATATTTTTATAATAGTAAAAATACAATTTCATAATTTTTAAAGAATTGAATCAAATTTTTATTATTTTTTAGGATTAAAATATAATTTTATCATTCTTAATTTAAAATTTTATAAATTATAAAGGATCTAAATGTAAATTTTTTATTTTAACGAAACATGGTTCCTTGAGGCTATGTTTAGCATTGCTTCTCAAAAATAATTTTGAGATAAAATCATTACTAAACAAAGTGCTTTTGACACAAAAAATACTTGGAAAAGTATTTTTTTTATCAAAAGGAGATGAAATTTTTTTTAATTTTTTTTCAAAAGTACTTTTCAGCTCAAAAGCACTTTTAAAAAGTATTGCTAAACTAACACTGAATCTCTTAGTGGCTTCACCATTGTTTGTTTAATAAATTTTAAGTATTATTGAATTATATATCCACTAACTAAAAAATATGACAAATATATACATTCACAATAAACTTTATATTATATGTTGTAAGTAAATTATGAAGAAAGTTCATGTTGTTTTTATATATAAGAGAGTGTCATAAACACACCATAAAATACTTGGAAGTATCATTTTCATTTTAATTTTAAATAATAAGCACGTCTTCTATAAAATTATAATTAAATATTTTCAATTAAAAAGAAGAATCTTAAATATAATAATACGGCTTAACCAACGATAATTATTAATTTTCCCACTGACAATTTTAATAAGTAAAGGAACTTGATTTTTTTATTAAAAAATAAAGGGAGAAATGGACCACCATTATATCTTTAATTTCTTTAATTTTATTATTATTTTCCCCCTTGTGCTATGCGTTTTCATTTCTTATTGTTATTTGCATTTATTTATTTTAAAAAAATTGATTGGATGACTTATGTAAAAATTTAATTTTAGATAAACAATGAGTAATTCGACACGAAATTATAGGACAATGTTCCATAATAAGTATACAAATATTATTAAATTAAAAATTTCATGTATTGATTTGATTATTAGGATGTTCGCCGTTTTAAATGTGATCTGAATTCATGTTCCACTAATTATGTTGCTGTTAGGGTATTAAATTAAAAAGATATAACTTAAGTGTTTGTCACTTAATTAATCTAACTTAGGCTTTGTTTAATATTGCTTCTCAAACACTTTTAGGACAAAAAACACTTTTGAGATAAAAACATTATTAAACAAAATGCTTTTGGTACTAAAAATGTTTTGAAAAAGCGCCTTTTGGGGCAAAAATAGATGAAGAAAATTTTAATTTTTTCTCAAAAATACTTTTTGACTCAAAAATAATTTTAAAAAGTATTGCTAAACTAGTCCTTATTAGTATATACTAGTTTTATCCTTCTTTTTTTTTGTTAATCGAGTCTTATTTCGATTGGCATGAGCATTGTTGCTAATACAGGAGGACGTGGGTTCGAGTGCGTTGAAACTCATTATCTTCCTATTTATGGATTGTGGAGAGACTATGAACAATTCCAGGTATTATATAAAAAAGAATAGATATAATCAGAACCTATAATAAAATTGTTCAAAAAGATTCAAGTTATTTACATTTTATTCGACCATTTATATATATATATTTGAATATGAATATGTAAAATTTAAAATCAAAACTAAAATTAAAAATTTAAGCATATGTGTATCACAACATACACACATGCCCAAAACTATTAAGCTAAAGATTATGTTTGGTTTGGAACAGAAATTGAAGGCATTAAAAAAAATTAAATCTAATTATTAAATTAAATACCCTATAATTTTTAAACTTCAAAATTTTATATTTGAATCATTAAAATATTAGTATTACATCAACCACATTTTTTATTTAGAGATCAATTTAAAATTTAAAAAATAGTTTGAAAATGTGTAGTACTATTAATTCTAAAAAAATCATATTTTACCGATTATTATTTGTATGAGAAAATAATAGCAACGTTATTTGAATCGAATTAAATCAATTAAATTGAAAACAAATCGATATATCGATTTGAACATAAGTTTATTGAGAAAAAAAATAAAAATTAAACCATTTGAGAAAAAAATAAAAATTAAACCATTCTTTTATTTAATTATTATCGAGAACAGTGATTTAAATGATGAAAGCGGTTATTAAAACAGAAAAGAATAGCAAGATATTTGGGGTCTTTTTATTATTGTTGTGGAAATTAGGTATTTATGGAAAAATAAGCGTTGGCGAAAATGACGTGTTATTAATTTATCAGCTGTACCCAACAAGTAAGAATAAGAGAGGCAAAACATTGTACAGGTCCTAAGTGCCTTTTAGTTTTTCCTTTAAATTGTCTGACCTTTTAAGGCACGGCAATGGCCGTGGTTGGACCACCCCCTTTCTACATTTTGTATTTTAAATATTAAATTATTTCTTATCAACAATAATTCTAATTAAATCCGCATCAAAAATGATTTTTTAATATTAATTTATTATAAACTTTTATTATATATATATTTATATAATATTGAGAATTATTTATAATTTTTTTATTTCTATATAAAAAATAATATACTTTAACATATTTAAACTCACATCTTTTTACACTAATAATAATATCGATTAATCTTTAAAACTTAATCAATATGTAATTCACGACATTGTTTATATGAAAATATAGATTTAATTTGGAGCTCTGCCTCTAATGTAATATGTTTTCTATTAAATAAGTAAATGATAGAAATGGGGCCGTACAAGAAAGTACAACTCACTGTGAAGGGATTTCAAAGATTCCAGGAAGTAAATAATAATATAAATGGTAACGACCCTTTGGCGGTGAGCCACACCGCTTGGAATCCCGCATGTGCCTCACCATGTGCATCTGCTCAACCTAGTTTTCTCGGCAATAAATCTTGTTGCCAAAAAGCCCACGAGCTATCCTTTCAATTAATTTAAAGGTTAATTGATGTATAATGTTGTTTAAATTTGATGTGAAACATATTTAAAAATTTAAATTATTCATACGGTAGGTATATATATATATTTATAAATTGATTAATTGTTAATTATTTATTGAATCTAACAAGTGATTTTAGTGGAAAAGAGGATGTTGTTCATCCTTGGGATCCTGGGTTCGAGCGTTTGTGTGTGCAAAGTGTGTGTGCGTTGTCAAAAGGTTAATAAAGTATGAACAGATATTACTATGTAATCACACCAGTATATTCAAAAAAAATTATTTACTTAATGCATGTGAAAGTTGAATTCTTTTCAAGGTGGATAAACAATTTAAATTATGATAAAGTATTTTTTTCTAAACCCTTAAATAAAAGAATAAAATAAGAGGATAATGTGTTTCAACATACTCAAACTTACATTCTCTTACATTATTAATAGTGTCGATATCAATCAAGCTAAGACTCAACCGGCATGATAAAATACTTATTAAATATAAATTTTTGTTTTATATTTTTTTAAAAATAAAATATTAAAAATTGATGTTTAAATTATATCTTAATTCTCTTTTTTTTTTGTTTAAGTCAGCAATGATTTAAACTATAAATTTTATCCTAATTGACAAAAGGAAACTCCATCATCCAATAGAAATGTTACACGTATGTACATTTTTAAATAAAAATAAAACAAAATACATTAAAAACTATAATGAAAGCTGGAATATTAGTAATCAAAGGCCAAAATAAGAAAGGGTTGAAGATTGTCAGTTGGAAATTAAGATAAGGAGGAATGTTTGAAAGTTCAAACAAAACAACTCCTTTGCCGTTCTTGTAATTATAATTATTCGATGTGGGAGTGGGATACGTAAAGAAAGCAAATGATTCACTGAGGTGGTCGGCCGCCTCAAAATTTTCCAGTCAAAAGGTCGGCTTTGGCTCTATGGATAATTTTATAGTTTGTTATAGCCACCAATATTCCAACCGACTTTCCTTTTATTTTTCCCTTCAATGTCTACTCTTCATGACCTCAACTACAAACCATCAACAATTAAAATCGAATCAAATATTTTTAATTAAATATTCTTTTTAAGTAATTAAAAATGACATATATATATACACACACTACAAATTTGATCGTAGGTTGGTTTATGAGTTGTGAGATTTGAGGATAGGTGAAATTGCAATAAAGGTCTCTGTATTAAGAATTAGATTGTATTTTATCTTTTTTTTGAAAAATGAGTAAATTAATCAATATACATTAGATCAAAGAGAATATTGGTTGTTTCTGTTAAAGATCTCATCCAATTCTATTGTTAAAAAGTAATGTGACTGATGAAATAACTAGACAATTACACATGATGTGTTATGTACCTCATGTTGGCTTACATATATTAGTTTTTAATAGTAAAAATAGATGAAATTTTTAAAATGATCAATTTGTTCTTTGATCTAATATACGGGGACTAATTTTTCCATCTTTTAAGTAGAGAAAACAAAATATAATCTGATTCCTAATACAAAAACCTTCATGATTGTTTTAGACATGTTTAATATTACTATTATATTCAACACATTTAATAATTTTATTGGAGAGCTACAATACAATTTTATGCTCTTATTAACTGGCAATAATTAGGAACAACCTTCCTCAAGTTCTAACACATTTAAATTAATTCCAAGTTGTAGTTTACTGGTCGTAATTTTTTTATACAATACCTAAAATTATTTATACCCTTAAATAGAAGGATAAACATGCTCCAACACATTTAAACTTATATCTTTTTGGATCGGAAGCAATGTCATACTAAATTTGCTGATGGGTCGAGCCATTTGCCTAAGCCCGAAAGCTTGTCCAAAAAATTGAAAGGTTTAGACAAAATTCAAGGCCAAAAAATGAGTTTGAGTAAAATTTAAGACCCATTTTTTATATGAGTCGGGCCTTGAACAATATTTTATTGCTCGAGCTTGGCCCAAATATATTATGTTTTAAAAAAATTATATTAATTATATATGTTGAATAATAATTATATATTTACATTTATATTAAATCACTAACGTAATAGCAATTAGACATTCATTACCTAAAACTTTAAAAAAAAATTATCCAACTAAATAACCCAACCCAAAATATAAAATTTTAAAAATTATATTTAACACAATAAAATATTTATTATATTTATTTGTGTTTTTAATATAAATATTTTTTAATGGATTTTTATTGTGTTAAAAAACTTTTATTTTAGTATTTTTTAATGTATTTAGTATATTATATTTTAAAAAATTATTTTTAAATAAAACCTAATCTAAAAAAATAAAATATGGGCGGATCGGGTCGGGTCGAGCCCGAGTCTTAAATTGGATTGGGTTTAGATAAAAAGTAAGTCTATTTTGCAGGTCAAATCGAGTTTCAACTTGAAAAATAGGTGTAGACACCTTGCATGAGTTTGACTTGAGCCCAATCTAACTCATAAACATCTTTAATTAAATATCAATTGAACTAAAACTCAGTTAACTATAATAGAATTCCTTATATTAAAAAGAATGGTGGACTAAGGAGCTAGAAATTGGAAGAATACCAACTCTTTAGCATTGAACCTGGTGTGAATAAAAATTAAAATTCAACACAAACTAGTTGGTTACTATATTGGTGGCTTACTTAACATTTTGGAACATGTTTTAAAAATAATATAATTGAAAAAGAGACAAAAGGGGGGGAAGTGGAGTAAACGTGGAAGAAAGGAAGAAGGGAAGAAAGTGAGAAGGGGCAAAGGTAGTTTGGTGGGCTAATCTGTTGTTTTCAAGTCAAAAGTCAATTAGTCTAAGCTTTTCCCTTCACCAATGATTTTTGGCTTGACATTCAAGTTTTTCAGCACGTGTTTTCACGGAATAGTGACGCCGTCCCGTCGGGGCCGGGCGCCAACGATGCTTCCTCTTTTGCGCTTTTCACGTGGTGTTTGAACGCGGCAATAAAACCCAAGGACTTGAAAATAATTTTTAAAATTTTCAATATTAATTTCCGCACTTTGGTTTGTGTTGCCACCGGCAGCCTATATTGCTTCATGGCTCAATCTTATGACAGTTCGTACTACGTGACATCCGGATAAAATTAAAATTTTATCATTTTAAAAGATAAAATATAATTTTAATTTTATTAATTTAAAATTTAAAAAAATTAAATAAAAAATTTTAATTTTAAGAGAGTCGAAACTCTGCCAATCTCTTAATTATGCCATTGCATGACACATGACTTTTGCTTCAATTTCTTTACTATTATATTAATAGAGATTTCTAAATTATGATTTTAATTTTAAATTGTTTTTAAAATATTTTAATTACATTTTTATTTTAGAATAAAATGTTGTTGTATGGTTTTTAAAATTAAAAATGAAATATAACAAAAAAGAAAGAAAGAAAGAAAGTGAAATATAGTTTTTGTAAAAGAATCAAGATCTTGCACACACAAGTGTTCGAACCCGAGACCTCTAAAATGAACAATATCTTTTTTTCCACTGGAGCTACTTGTTGGGTTCTAATGCAGCTAACTCTTATCTATACTAAAAACTTTTAATGGAATTGTTTCACGAGTTTAATTAAAAAAATATAAATTATCATTTTTATAAAGTATGTTTTATAATTATAAGTGTGCTATTGTTTTTATATAAAAACAATAAAGTATAAGGTACGATTTAACTTAAAACATTATAATTTTCGCACATTCAATTTACTATTTCAACTAAAATCTCGTTTGATTTTTATGTGAATTTTTAATTAATAAGCTTAGGTGGGTATTTCATAATTTCATTTTAATTACTTAATTTCTTTTATCATCGATATATTTTTTATAATTTTATACTTTACAATATATTAAAACCATAATTATAAAAAAAATTCATAATATTATATTATCTCATCAATAATTAAAATAATCTTCCAATATGATTCAATAATCTCATCAATAATTTAAAATCATAATATTTGGAAGTGAATCTTTTTTTTTTTTTTTGTGAATTACAAGAGGAGGACAAAATCTTAACAGTAATACGATTAGCGCGACTCGAATCTAGATCACATCTGAAATGATAAACACCCTAACCATCAATCCAACACATAAAATTTATTTTTAAATTATTATTAATGCAATGCAAATCATATTTAACATGAATTTTATTTGGCGTGTAAATAAATAGTCTATTATTTAAGTTATCTTAATAATTATTTTTTAGACTTTATAGATATAAATATATATATCTAAGTAATTATAAATTAAAATTAAATTTCGAATAAAATCCATTTATAAATCTCAAAATTAAAAACCAATACATGGGAATTATGTATAATGACATTCAAAGTAAAACTATCATAAATTTACTTTCTGATTTCAAGTAATAATTTTGTTATTATATTTTTAGTTTTATAAATAATTATTTTTTTGTGAATTATAAGAGGAGATTAAAATTCTATCAGTAACGCGGTTAATATGAATCGATTCCAAATCATACTTGAAACAATGAACATCTTATCATCAAGATAATAATTTTTTAAAGACTATTAATATTGCTTACATCTATGATGTCACTTTCATAAAAGAATTGATAAGACTGTGGTATTCCACAACATCATTATTTTTTTCCTTCAAGTCTTCGGTGGTGGATCACTACCAAAACTAGTATTGCTTTCAAGTTTCACATTTTCAACTTTTTTTTACCCAACATTTTTCAACTTTATTAATTTCCTTATTCTAACAAATTGAATGACTCATATTATCATTTTAAACTAGTTGAATTTAAAGCCAAGGTTGAAAACTAGATAGGTGGGTGAGATATATATTTATTGATATATTGATATAATAGGGAGGTGGTATAAAATAGAGAGTGGTGAATGCTGTAGAGGTCGATTCATCCAATTGAGAATGAGAGTTGAAAGTTATGGAGAGTGGAGGTGAAAAGAGTATTTAGGCCGAAAGTTGAAATTAGGTTGATAGAATGTAGACTTGGTACTTTTAGAGAGTTGACCCATTATTTTTCGTTCATGGAAGTATTTATAGGCGAGGGTCTTGTGTAATATGATGTTAACGTATCGAATTTGTCATTTAGTCATCATTACGTAATGCATAGGGGGATGTCTGTAACGAGAGAGATCCTTTCATTCATCCTAATCTGATGAAATAGGGCAATTGAGCCCACGTGGTGTTTGGTGACCAACAACTTCATATTCTCAATGAAGATTCTGAGACCCGAACAACGGATGGCTTGCACTTGTCCACTTGATCATCCCAGAAGGGAAAAACTCGTAGGTGACCTCCCGTTTCGCTAGTGACAGGCTTAGTGTTTAGGCCTTTTTTTTTTGCTTGCCACGTGTCTTAACATGAATGGGGTATAATCAACGTCTAATAGAAAAAGTATAATTATATACAAATTCAACTTGTGCGGCATGATCCATACTGTGAGGACGGATAAAATTTAAATTTGTGTAATCTAAATATTTTAAAAGTATTTATCATACAATATTTAAAAGGAGGAAAGGGGATGATAAAATTTAAATTCGTATAATCTAAATATTTTAAAAGTATTTATCATACAATATTTAAAAGGAGGAAAGGGGATGATAAAATTTAAATTCGTGTAATCTAACACATATACATCACTAAAGCAAAATGCATATCTTGGACAATCTAATTGTTTGAATAAAATTAATTAGAAGTTTACTCGGTTTAACCTTCTTTAGTACAATTTTCTTTGTAATTTTGGATGGAGTACGTTTAATTTTTTTTTATTTCATGTTACAGTATTATTTACAGTTCTAATTTTATCGTCACTTTTATTTTTATACTAATTGCAGATAAACGTACCGTCCATTCAAAAAAATCTTTTTTTGGTGAATTGAAATAACAAGGTAAAGCCCGAATAACAAACGTGACTACGCTACCTAAAAAACATACCTAAAATGATAAATATCCTTAACCATCAAGTCCTCCTATGAGTTTCATTCAAAAGAATCATTTAAACTTATCGAACTATGAAAGTTGAAATGCAAAAAGTTTGAAATAGATGTTTTAATTTCAATTCTAATGATGGAGATATCCACTAATTAATGATGTAATTAAAAAGACAAAGATGTCTTCAAATTAAACAATGTCATGATTGTTTATGTCACTAAAATCACCATAGTGTACTTATAATACTTCTATCAAACTGTTTTTTCTTCTTGGTGCATTGTACCCATAAACAGCATTTTTCATTCTACACTTTTCAAGTCAATGTCAACACTAATTAATTATATATTCACAAAAAAGAAAACCACAAATTAAAAGGATTAATTCTTTTACAATCGGTGATTAATTAAAAATATTTAAAAGATTTAAAATAAATATAAATATTTAAAACTAAACAATAAAAATTTAAAAGTTAATTGAAATTTTTGTGTGAGGTTATAATTAATCATTGTTTAAATTGAATTGGATAAATTCATTAAATTAAACTAAATTGATAGTGACAAAAAATCGATTTGTCTAAACTAAATTGAATTAGTCAATTAAATTGAAAACTAAGTGACTTATTATGGTAATTTTTTAGAATTGTTTTGAAGTGGTAAAAAAATCGAACATTAAGAATTTTGATTTTAGTTATTTGTTTCATTTTTAACAAAAAATTGAGATTTATTTTATTATGTTTTGATTTTTTTTTATCTTTGGTTTTTGTAAATATAATCTTTTTGAATTTTAGAATATTTTAAATTATTATTAATTTAGTTTTTTACTCTTCTTAAATTATTGAGTCATTAGATTCAACTGATTGAACCAAGAACTAGAGGTCCAAATGAGTTCTACTTTTAATTCTATTATTAAAAAATTAATTATAAGGTAAATTACATTTATCGTCATTCTAAAATAGGGTTGCTCTATTTAGTTGATTTATATATATATTTTTTAAATTTAATCATATCAAATAAAACAATTATTTAAATTAGTCATTAATTTGTAAATAGGAGATTAATTTGTAAATAGGTAGAGTTGAAAATTTCTATTGTTTGTGACATAATGTTTAGAGTTACTCATATCCCCTTTCCTTAATTTGTAAATAGGAGATTAATGCATATCAGTGCACTCGAACACACGTCCTTTTATATTTATAATGCTCTTATCAATCGATAAATTTATTAAATATAAATTTAACTTAAAAAGCATAAAACAAACCTCCAGATTCAAACCCTAAACCTGTAAATTATCACTCAAAAACACCCTAACTTGGACATTTTCTTCTGCGAAACTTCTTCCTTTACTCGTTATTTAACAGTGAGTCCAAATTTGCTTAAAAAAAGGTTAATAATAGCCAACATGGACCTATAATTAGGTTAAAGAAAAACAAGGACAAAAATGGTTCGAATCTTAAAAAAATCTCAAGTCTTTCCTACAAGTCATGTAAGAAAAAAAAGAAGCAGTCAAAATAAGTGGGTGACTCCAAATTCTAAAGTCTCCCACGTCCATTGCTCTCAAAAGTCGAAAATCCAATCATAATTAGGGTTTTTTTATTAATTACATAAACAATCATTATTTTCATAAAAAAGCAACTTAAAAATAAAGTACGTTTTTGATAGATTTGGTTAATGGAACAGGTGAAAAACAGCCATGCATGAAACTAGCCGAGGCGGCATAGGTGAGAGTTGATTAATTTTCTTGGAAATTACATGGAGTCGCCAACACAGAGAAAAGCATGATCATGATGATGTTCTTAATAATTTTCCACATTATTTTCTTTATGGTTTCCTTTCTGTGTTACATCATTAATCAAACGGCAAGAAAACAGACCAACAAAGTCATTCACTTTAAAGTTTGTCGTCCATGGAGTTGCCATATATCATCATCATCATCATAAAAGAAACCCCTAGATAATTTACGCATTAAAATCATAAGCTGAAACCATTGTTGAGTTAAAAAAACTCAATGTTAGTCTTATCGTCAGGATGTTTCACTGTTTTAGGAATGGCATGAGTTCAATCGTGTTAATTATATTGTTGTTAGAGCTTTATCATTCTTTTGTAATTCACTAAAAAAAATATTATGAATGGAGAGAATAGGTAAAATTTTTACTTTTTGTTTAAGAGTTCAATGTCGCTCGACTCTAGATTTATTTGGATTTCAAAAATTAAGATCCATTTAGAAACACACAAGGATGATTGTTTTTGACCTTTTGAAATTTATGAAAATTTAAGTTAGTATGTGGTAAAATTATATTTTGTCCACCCAAATGGTAAAATTTTGATTGAATATTTTAAAATTTAAAAAGATATAAGCTATTAAAATAATAAATTTGCATTTAGCTCTAAAAAATATACAATTTAATTCTATCCCAAAAAAATTTTCTAGCTTCGCTCATGGAACCACATATGATTTAATTATGAGATAAAACAATATTTAATCTCTAAACTTGACAATTTTTCTCATTTTAATCCCTAAATTCTTTGTCAACATTAGCTCCTAAATTTTGATTTCATTATGGTGTGATGATGTGATATTACTTGAATTTTTTTAAAAAATATTATATAAAATTTTAAAAAATACAAAATATATAATTTTAAAAAATAAGTGATGACGGTGATCAAATTTCAATGTCACATCATATACTTTAACAAAATCCAAACTTAAGGACCAAATTAAGAAAGACTAAAACTAAAATGAACCAAAGAAAAAGGCCAAATTTAAGAATTAAATATCATTTTATCCGATTGATTATTCTACTATCTTTATAGGACACATCCTTTTTGTTTAAGAATCAGCAGGCAAAAGCTAAAGGTGGTTGTTTTTTTTTTTGGTTTTCTTTATTTAGTAGTGTGGGTAAAAGATAAAGGCATATTAACAGTAGAATTAAAGCAAGGGTACTTTAAGATTGGTTTTCCTTTTGAAATGCATGGCAGGTTCGTTGTATATTATAATTGCATGCATGATGCAGTTCATTCGTTAGTTTCACGATATTGTCCTATACCTACAGCCTTTTTAATTTACTTTTTCAATATATTTTGGTTTCTATCACGTTTATATTTTATGCCTTTTAATTTAATATATACCTTATCCATTATGCTTATATTCGAGATCTTTATCTACCGCAATGAATAAATTCTCAAGTTGAATTGGATTGGATTCAATCTTTGTTCGATTGACATATGTTTTATTGTTAATGCAGAATGACGTGGGTTTGAGTACGTTGTTGAAGTGCATTATCCTCCTATTTATGGGTTGTGGAGAGGTTATGTCTAGTTCTAAGCATTGTGGAAAAAAGAGCAGTTATGATAAGAAGCTATAATGAGATTGTTCAAAAAGAATTATGCATGTATCAATAAGTTGAATAATGATTGGAAAATTGGATTAAATTAATCAAATTAATTAGTTAATTTTACAATTTAACATGTTGAATTTCGAAAAAAAAAGATAATTATTAAATTTATATATAAAATTTTGTCTAATGTGTAAATTTATCCATAAATTTTGATTTGGTGCAATTATACACATGAAACTTGAATTGTGATTTATGTGTTGTTGAGGGGGGTCGACTTCTTTGCGAGAAGTCTTTGAATTGTCATTTGCCAAGTAGTTCATGCTGCCCTCAACAATCAAAAGTATTGTTCTCTTGTCGAGGTTTTGTACCTTGACCTTCACGAAGAGTTAAGTGTTAATCTTGGGCATGTGAATAATTATATATGGAGGTATCTGGGCGTGCCGTGGATCGAACCACCAACCTAGGCTTTATATGAACCTTATAAGCAAAACTAGTACCACTTGAGTTGCATACGCAGTAGACGTTGCCCTCAACATGTATACATGAAGTTTTGATTTTGGTTCTGTTATACACATTTAAAAAAAAATAAATGTAAACATTTATTTTAATATTGGATTAATATGATTATTTATGTATGCATTATATCAATGTACGTAAAACAATGCTATTTTGATAGTGTTGTTACAAATTTGTGAAACTTGAATCAAATTAAAATTTCATATATAAAATCTCACAAAATAAAAGTTCATGTATGATATTTCACATTAGATCAAAATTCATGTATAATTTGATATTTATCCAAAAATAAAAAAAATGATCAAAATTGGTAAAAGATAGAGACTAGAAAACTAGAAAGATTGATTAAAAAGCAATTAAATAGTCACCTATCAATTGGGTCCCAACTCAATTAGGAAATTGCCAAATACCCAATAATTTTACAAAACAATTACTATGTGGTTCTTTCATCTTTTTGTATTTTGTTATTGTATCTATAATAATATATGAATGATAAGATTTAAACCTAATAAGCAAATGCCTTTGATATTTTAACCTTACCATTTTAATGGAGGCCTCATTTTTTTATATGAAATTTTATAAATATATTTGTTACATAAAATTTTTTGGCACAAGTTGTGTCGTAATTTAGCTTTTTTAATTCATTTAATAATCTATTTTTAAATATAATATATTTTTTAATTATTTATAATTAACATTTTTAAAATTTTTAATATAATTACATTGTTTGATTCAATCCATTAAATCAATAATTGAAAATTCAATTGGTTCAATTTCCAATTCGTTTTTTCTATCGATGAGTAACTCCAAGTAAAAAAAAATGTGTAGTGTGAACGATAAAAGTATCATGGAAGCCACCGTATTAGGAGTCAATTTGCATTTTGTTCTCTCTACTAAAAAATGGACAAATTAGTCCTTGTACGTTAGATAAAATAGTAAACTGGTTCTTCTGTTAAAAAAATCATTTATTTCTATTGTTGAAAACTTGTCCCTGTATGTTAGCATGAGGTATATTTGGTACATCACATATAACTGTCTAGCTATTCCGCCAGCTACACCATTTTTTTATAGTAAAAATAGATGAAATTTTTAACAGAAATGACTAGTTTACTCTTTGATCTAATGTACATAGATTAATTTACTCATTTTTTGAGTAAATGAAAGTAAAATACAATCTAACTCATGACATAGAAGCTTCGTGATACTTTTACCTAATGTGAACCAATAAGATCAAACTGGTAGAGAGAACAGAGCCACTGGGCCAAACCCCAAATTTAAACTTCAGCCCATAATCTGTAGAAACATTTTACCCTACAAGCGCAAAATAGCACGAAACTACTAAAACAAAGCCCAGGTTCACAGGCCCTTTTCACTATTACATAAAGGCTTTATTTGTAAATTGACCCCTAAACTATACCTCAATTTGGAGATCGATCCTTATATTTTTCAAGAAGTGATACTAAATTTTCAATTTTATCTCATTTTGCCAAAAGAAATTGTACAATATCCAATAAAAAATGCCACGTTGCAAACAAAATTAATAGTTTAGGTATCCTTTCTTTATCTTGAAAAAACTTAAGGACCAATCTTGTATTAAGCTAAAGTTTAAGGGTCAAGTTACAATAAATCCTTGCATAAACACCCCTTGATTTTTTCTTAATTTTCGTTTTCTTCTTTCTTCTTTCTTCTTCTTTCTATCACCGCGCTAAAAATCTCCTCTCTCTCCGTATAGTTTCCAAAATCCAAACGCACTAGATTCAAGGTCAGTTATTTTATAACCTTAATTTTTTTTTATAATTTTAATTATTATTTTGTTGAAAGAAAGAAAAAAGAGAAGAAAATCTCTAAGTGAAGCACTAATAATTTCGAATCTAATTCTCATTGTTGTTCTCTCAATTGTTCAATGGAATATTCGAAATGTCATCTCAGTGAAGCTTTTTGAATTTTGTTCTCCTTGTTTTTTTTTTTTGTTTAATTTCGTTTTGTATTTGCTGAGATAACTGAGGTCAAGATAGAAAAGGATGGGAAATTTTTTCGAATTTCATTTAATTTTCTGTGTGGAGTTGATCGTTTTTGCTTAGGTTACTAGTTGTGTGCTCAGTTTATGTTTTTATTTACATTAAGGTTTTTTTTGGGTGAAATTTCATCCGTTTTAAGCTGGATATGAGCAATTTCTTTGTTAAATTGAGCTGTGAATGATGTTATGTTATCATTAGGGTTTGATGTAGAAAATGGCACCTAGATATTGAAGATCTCTTTGTTAAATGCAGGAAAGATTGGTAAGCTGGCTAGTTAAAGTAAATATATAGTTTTGGTTAATTGATAAAGACTGATAGTGAAGTACAGAGATGTACATCTGAATAATGCACATTGTCCCTTGCATGGTACTAATAGAAAGTTAAGTTAGGGTATGCAATGGTCTTGTGTCGAGGCGATAGTTGATGTTTTAAGGTAGCTCTTTCAGTGTCTGCTCTGAGTAATTTGTTCTTAAGTTATTGTTTTGAACATCTGGTGTTTTATATGATATCTTGATTTCTAAATTTTTTTTAACAAAGATTTTGCATTGCCATTTACCTCCGCTGCCTATTTTCGATCTCTTGAAGTTTCTTAGTATAATAATACTGTATATTACATTTATAGACATGGTAATTTTTAGTTTTTTTTCCTCTCTCTGTCTCTCTCCCTCCGCTTTTCCCCATATTATAGTGTTTTGCTTATTCAAATGCATAAATAAAGGGAGATGCATTGGACAATTTCTGTTAGGATCTAGCTTGGAAAAATAAATGGTTCTAAATAGCAAACCCTAATCAGTAGCTTACGAAACAACAAAGTAGTAAAACTGGCAATAGTTTGGTTTTTAATGAAGCTTAATGCCTTAGGATTTCTTACTTTATTCATTGTTATTTCCTTTTACCGTGTTTCCTTGCGAGTATAGGTCTGCTTTAACATTAGACGATCGATAGTTGATATTTTACTTATTTCGGTTGGTTAATTAATGTTGATCCCTATAATGTTCCATCTCTTGAGTTTCATTAGCTTAATTGGGTTGTAGGATGTCTGCTGCTGGCGCATTGAATTCTACATGAAACATTCTTGAAAATTATTGCTGTCGCTTGCAATTTTTTTTTTTTTTACAAATTGTGATTGGTAAGACTTGTTCTTTTTATTGTCAATTTAGGTGAAACTTATGTTATAGTTTTGGGCTTTCAATTGTATGTTTGGATCTTTGGATTCTGTCTTCTGAATAATTTTACCCTCTGCTCTGTCAAACTTTATTATCTATTTATTTGCTAAAACGAAAAATCCCCTACTTATTTTGGTAATATGGATGCTGATATTTTTCATTGTTAGCTTTCTACCTGATATGATCAATGTTGAACATATGGGCGTTTCTCCACCAGAAACAAAGAGCGAAAAAGGAAACCATTTTGCCCCTGAAGAGACAACATCAGAGCAGGCCCATGAATTAGGTAGTGAATATTTACATACTGAACTTTCTGAAAATAAACATCCATGTGGTTATCCAATAACTCGAAACGAATCAGCTGAAACTGCCACTGGTGTGTCTTGCTCTGTCATTCACGAATCATCTTCTGGATATGTGGATAAGAATTCTCCACCTGAACATTTGGTTTTGCTTCCTAAGTACGTGAGTGAGCATAACCCCCCCGATAATAGTTTTTGTCATCAAGAAACTGTATCAGGGATGACGCATGAGTATGGTTCTGGATATGTGCACGAGACATCAGAAAAGAAGCATCAGCCTGGTTCTGATATTGTTCAAAATAATCTTGAAGAAGCCTGCACTTTGGTTTGTGGCCTTCCTGCTGAACATTTGCGACCATGTTCTGAATATTTTTCCAAGAATGCCCTTACTGAAAGTTTAGGGGTGTTGCCTGAAGATTCAAGCAAGTGCACCCAAATTGATGAACTTTCATGTCCCCAACTAGGTAGTGTGGAACCAACAGCTGCCTTTGGTTCTATAAATAGATGTAAGGAACTTGGTGAACCAACAGAGCGGCAACAACAGCTTGGTTCTGAAAGTTTATCAAATGGTATAGTAAAAAGTCCTACTGCTACATCTAGTAATGCTTTTTATCAAGCCTTGGAATTGAATCCTGAAGTTATGAACCAAAGTAATTGCGACGAATGTTCACAATCACCTTCTGAAGGTGCTAGCATTGTTTCTCAGACTGGTAAGAGTTATCTATTTGAACCTTTAGGATTGCCTCCAGGATTTGATTCTGGAAATTCTTGCGTTCAACAACCGAGGCTCCATTCTGAAGACATGGCTCAAAGTTCTGGTGTGGAACAGCATGAAGCAACGCCTAAGAATTTACTTGAGAATTCTGTCCAAGGCAGGGATGGAGAATATTCAAATACAACAAAGAAAAAATATACGCCAAGACCTTTGACAAGCAGTGACAGGGTCTTGCGCTCAAAATCGCAAGAGAAGTCTAAAGCTAGTGAGTTGAGCAATAATAACGCTGATATTGGTTCTAGTGAGCAGCAAAAAGGGAGGAACAGGAATAAAATGATTGAAAAAAGAGAAGTTTCTGATGAATATTCAAGAATCAGGTCACATCTTAGGTATCTAGTGAATCGAATAAACTATGAACGAAGCCTGATTGCAGCATATTCGACAGAAGGCTGGAAGGGATTAAGGTTTGTTTAATTTACTGTTTTATCTTGTTTGTTGTTGCTACAAAATTTTGTTTATATGCTGATTCTTATAGCAATGTTAAAAAATGTTTCTGTCTTGATCTTAAATCTATCATGTCATAGATTATAGAATTGCCAAAGGGAGGTCAAAGAAAAGAATACAAATTTAACCATCTAAATACTACCAAAAACTTGTACTGCATTAAGAATAGGTCGTCTAATACCAATTTCAAACTTAATGGAATTGCTATAAAAGTGTGGCAATGAATCTTCGTCATCATGAACAAAATTAGTCTCAAGGATCAGGGCCTGTATACTTATTAGCTTCTACAAGCTTTCTTGTTATTGCTCTCTAGTGTCTTCCTCATATTGTCATTTTTTCTCTCATATTGTTTTCACCATCAGTGTAATTGGTGCAGTATGTATTTCATTTTTGTGGTTGTATCTGTGCTATTATGAATTACAGAGATGACAACTTGTAAAGATCCTCAAATACTTTGCAGTTTCCCAGATAGGAAAAAGTATTTGAAAATTGTGTAATTTTAATAGTAAAATAAACTGTTTACATTATTATAGTGCTAAAGATTGATTTCCCAAAAAGATATCTTCGATTGTCTTTGCATATTAACTGTTGAGATTTGAAGGATAAATTCAGCATTAATCTTCAGAGAGTAGGTTGCTTTGGACTGAAATTGATACTTCACATCTGTCATCAACCTGATTGTCCATTTCCCTATGGATAGCTAACATCTATTTGTTGCTTTGGACTGTTTGTGTAACCTGCAGCTTAGAAAAGTTAAAGCCAGAGAAGGAGCTTCAACGTGCTACATCTGAAATCCTTCGACGCAAATTGAAAATTAGAGATCTATTTCAACGTATTGATTCATTATGTGCTGAAGGAAGGCTTCCAGAATCTTTGTTTGATTCTAAAGGAGAAATTGACAGTGAGGATGTAGGAGAATCATAGTTATTAGCGTTGCTTGTATTTTCTTAATTGCTATTTTCTTATTGATGATAATAATTTGTCTTGGAATTGGAAATGCTTAGACATGAAATCCTTGAATTGCAGATATTCTGTGCAAAATGTGGGTCTAAGGACCTGTCTGCCAACAATGATATCATACTCTGTGATGGCGTTTGTGACCGTGGATTCCATCAATATTGCCTGCAACCGCCTTTGTTAAAAGAAGACAGTAATACTCTCCATTGCCTGATTTACAGTAATGAATTGGTAGTGGGTTTTGAATTTTTTTTCTTATCATTAATGCTTTTTCTTTTTCTACCTATTCCCCTTTTGCCACAGTTCCTCCCGGAGATGAGGGTTGGTTATGCCCTGGATGCTATTGCAAACTCTTTTGTATCGAACTGGTTAATGAATCTCAAGGAACAAGTTTTTGTCTTGCTGACAGTTGGGAGGTTGATAACAGATTTTCTTTCTTTTCATTAGTTATTACTTATCCATGCATGCATGTGCGCTGTGCGCATGCACACATATATCTTTTTTAAGTCCTTACCATGTTCCTTCCTATCAACAGAAGGTCTTTCCTGAAGCAGTAGTAGCTGCAGGTGGACAAAATCAGGATCCTAACTTAGAACTACCATCAGATGATTCTGATGATAGTGATTATAATGCCGACAATTCAGAACCTGATGAGAAGGATCAAGAAGATGAGTCAAGTTCTGATGAATCTGATTTCACTTGTTCATCCGAGGAATTGGAAGTACCGCGTAATGTTGATCCATGTTTAGGGCTTCCGTCTGATGACTCAGAGGATGATGATTATGATCCTGATGGTCCAGATCATAATAATGTGGCTGAGCCGGAAAGTTCAACTTCAGATTTTACATCTGATTCTGAGGATCTTGGTGCTACGTTAAAAGATGATAGTTCTTCCCCAAAAGATGAAGGACCTGTGTCTAATATTGGTTCCACAGATTCCAAAGGACAAAAACCTAAACTTGGCGGAAATGAGTCCCGAAGTGATGAACCGTTATTAATAATGGATTCAGCTTCTGGACAAGATGGTACTGCTGTTTCTAAGAAACGAAGCAGCGAAAAGTTGGACTACAAAAAGTTATATGATGTGAGTGTCATTTCAAAATAAAGTATTACCTTAGACATGGTTATTTCTCCCGGCATATGTATTAATTCTCGGTTTTTCAGTTTCACCATTTAGAGTTCTTGCCAAGATCCAATGCTATAGTAGCTCATGTAACTTCTTTGACAGTTCAGTCATGTAAAAATATTTTGGTCATTCCTTCTTGGTTTGCTCATCTTCTTTTGGGTATACACAGGAGACATACGTCGATTTTCCTTCTAGTTCAAGTGATGATGAAGATTGGAGTGATACCATTGCACCAAGAAAACGGAAAAGACGTGCCGCAGGGGCCTCTTCAGCACCAGAAAATGGAAATGTTTCTTCAAGGAGTGTGTCAATATCCGAAGGTTCAAAGCTGGATCCAGAGCATAAACTGAGGAGAAACATGCGCCAGAACTCGAATTTTAAGGATACAAATTTATCCCCTGCTGAATTAAAGGGTGGCACTTCCGTATCAGGTTCAAGTGGTAAAAAAGCAGGTTCATCAACACATAGAAGACTCAGAGAAACTGAAAAGCAGGTATATAGGGTGTCTTATACGACTGATTAATGACTCGGAACGAAAACCAAACATTTGTATAATCAAAGCTTTTTTGCTTGTGAAAAAGTAGTGATCAACTTGATTAATACCTCGCATCTTTGTCTTCTAAAAATGTAGTGGTTTAATTTGGGTGGATGTTTTCGTGTGCAGAGGCTTTGTGAATCGTTCAGGGAAAACCAGTATCCTGATCGAGCCACGAAAGAGAGATTAGGTGAAGAGCTCGATATGACTTTCCGGCAGGTATTACCTTTCTCTACTGGCAATGCAACTAAATGCCATATTTTCTCAACTATCTCATATTCTTTTCTTGAGAATCTTCAACAACTTAATGTTGTTCGTTTAATTTTGGGTTTCTTATTCGTGAAGGTCAGCAAATGGTTCGAAAATGCTCGTTGGAGCTTCAATCATCCAACATCTAATCAGGAAGCCGCAGCCAAAAGAGTTGCAGAAAATGCCATAACCTCTGCTGTTCCGAAGAAAAACTGAATGATCGGCATCATAGTGGGAGAAAGAGAGAAACCAAAATTGGTGAAATGAAGAGGTATTGTGGCAGTTGATTTATACAGCTTTAAATTTAATGAACATTATAGGATAGGAATAGAAGGAACTTTGTTGCTCGACGAAAATTTGCAGTGAAATGGAGTTGTGACCCTTTTCCAAATAGATATTGAAATGCTTTATTTTTTGCATCTCTGTTTTAATTAATTTTTTATATGCCTTTATTCAAGAAATCTTAGGATCGAGTGAAATTTAATTGAATTGATATCATTGTAACTCAATTTAAAAAATTTTCAAATTCGAATCAAGTGAAATCGATTGAATTAAATTAAAAAATTAAACATGTTAAAATAAAATATTATTATAGTATAACTAATACTCATTTCATGCTAGAGCACAAAAAATATAAAGTAAAAACCGAACCATAAGCATAAAACAAAATATTATGTTAAAACTATCAATAACATGCAGTCAAGCATCACAAGCCAAAGGATTGATGATCAATTGCAGCAAAAATCTAAATGTGCTTTAACAAGGTGTGATCATATAAGAAAATTACAGGTTTTTTCCTTGCTGTATCGTAAATAGAAAACATGTCTTTGTTTTATTGAGATTTTTCTAATCAGACGACTTAAGCCTCTGGTTCCCCACAGTAACAATCTAATCTTCCACATCCAATTGCACTCTGCTGTTCTCATCCATGGCCCTTCAAGTACCTGCAATGAAAATTCCAGAAGTTATCTGCACAAGGTTCTCCATCACTTTGGATAAAGCTGTTTGATGTGAACAAATGTTATTCCACCAAAAAATCATAATTCAAGATTGAATTTTACTTGCATGCAAGAAACAGAAAGCACAAATCTTAGAAACTCAAGTCTGAAGAATCCCCACAAGCAGAGGAACAAAACTATAGGAAGGATCCCGATAGTTGCAATAAGTTAGCAAAGAGCTTTAGGTGATCACCTTAAGCAAAATCGCGAGAAAAACAGTCACCCTAGCATGGCATTGTTGTTCTAGTTATCAAGTTTCAGGGGGTAGTGCATTCAATGAGAGTAAGAATCCTTAGTGAACTGGATATCTAATATTTGAGGTCCGACAACAAGGGCACTAAATACCATTCACGGTATGCAACATTGACAACATTCCAACCATTTCCAACATTTAACAGTATGCAATACAAACATGACATTCGGTTTAACTACAAGGTACTACACCACCATTACGAATTTCTACAGCATACTAACGATCAAATATTTGAACAGCTAAAGTGAAACAAGGAACAGTTCCAATTCTTCATTTGTTTCAAAGCATCTGTGTTTGACACATTCAAACATGGTATGAGAATTCATCCTCTAAATATATGAAAAAAATTAGCACAGCCGTGTTAGTATCTGATACCAACCACTTGAGTCTAACATGGGTAAAGTTTTTTTTTTTTTTTTAACACAAAGAAAAAAGTTTGGTGCAACAATAAAAAGATTACATATATATAAATATATCTAGTAATGATAATAAGCAAGAAAACATGACTTAAATCTGAGTACAGTAGCATCACCAAGAAGAATCTAGATCACTACTCGTGTTGAGGATCATAGTTATTAAATGGCATTTTATAATGATTTATTTGACAAGGAAATGCTAGGTCTTTAGACACATTTCTTTTCTCATATAGCCTATGACAACAGCAGCATAGAATGACCAACATATTAGAGCTAGTTATTTAGAGCAAAAAGAGAAAAAAGAGAGAGGTTAAAACATGTCAAGCACAGAAGCAGTTAAATCCATGTGCCTTAGCTTATATTAAAGGGTTTATTTTCTATTTACTCTATATGAATTATTGATTAAGCAAATTTGTCTATAATTTCATAATAACAGGTAAAATAAAAATAAGAAAAATATAAACCTACAATGTGGTACAATTCTCTCTCCTTTAGCTGATTGAAAGTCCACGTGCATCACCCATCTTTTCCATTCCTCCCTATAAATCTCAATCCCATTTCCTTCTCATTAACTGAATTTAAAGAACTCAACTAACAAATTCACCTAATTTATGCTTGCTTAGGTAAATTTAACACAAAAGATATAAAGCAACTATAAAGAAAAGCAAATGTTTTTCTTTATCCTAACAATGGCATTCATTATAAAGCAATTATCAAAAAATGGAAAAAAATTTGAAGTTATTCAAGTTCAAGAGATGTGAATAACAAACTTCCTTTTCCTTTTCATGTACCCTAGAAATAGTAAGACTCACAAAGAGACTACTAGCGATCCTGACAAGTACGGCAGAAGGTACCGTGAGACAGCTCGCAACAAGCCCGCACATTAACAGTCAGGTGTGATGTAAGACGAGCCATGGGAACCATGCTATGCAGAGGCAAGAACGATTGGACACATCCCAATTCTCCCAAATTTCTGAAACAAACATAAGGCTAGCCAAAATAAATTTTGACATCCAAGCTTCCTTTTGTCAATGGGAAAATGTCAGCAAACTATGAAACTTTTTTTCATAGAAAATAATCTCTTGTATGATTCTCACTAATCCATACCACCTTAGAAATTTAAGGACTCTATTTAATCTTGGGAAAATTTAAGGCAAAAAACAAGAACATTTTAGCTTCCCTTACTTGAAAACAGAGAAAATAGTAACTCTACTTTTCAGATTTAATCCAATTATTATCATCATTAAAATGATTTCGTTAAGTTTAGGTTCATTACAAAGTTTTTTTTTGGTTATATGAATACCAAGCTAGTATATTTTTTTAATTTCAAATGTCACACAATGGAATTTAACAGAAGAATTTTAACTGTTCTAACAATTGGACTTCAATTTTGAAATCTGAAAAGTAGAGATACTAAATTCTAAATGTACAAAAAGTACCGGGACTTGGAGCATATTTTAACCTAATTGAATATAACAAGACTAAAGTCATCAGTAAAATTACTCTGCCAACTCCCAAATAATGAAGATTGTAAATAATTTCAAAAAAATCATGAATTGGATATCGCAGTCTATAAATCTCCACTAACAGATATTTCTAATAATTTATAGTAAAAAAAGAGAAAACAATGTTGACTGGAAAATAAGCAAATTTGCGTTTCTTATCTTTTGTTTCATCCACTAAGGAGTCAAAAGACGAGTTTTAAAAAATGACCTGGACGGAGCATAAGAGAGGCGGCGGGACTGGAGGCGGGGAGCAGATGAAACCGGGGGACGTAGCCGGGGTAGCGGCGGAGGGGAGCGGAGCGAAGGAGCCCTGGCGGCAGAGATGACAGAGCGAGACAAGGATCCTGCACTTCGCCAAGCCATTTTCACAGTGAAGATCGAAGCGTTTCAGTAAGAGAGAAGCTGAATAAAGTAGTGATTTGCGTAAAGGTTTTGGTTAGGGTTTAAGGGGTGTGCCTTTATCCATGAGTCGGGTCGGATCCTTTTCGGGTGGGTCTATGTATAATCTTTTAGGCCTGGCCCATTCAGAAATATGTGCTATAGAGTTTATCTAAACTTGTACATATTTGGTCTGCCAATATTATTTTAAATTTGAAAATATGTTATTTTTTAATATTTGGTAATTTTATTTATTTATTTATTAAAATTTTAAAATAAATTAAAAATTTCAAATTTTAGAACATAGTATTATATTTTTAATTTTCAAAATTTACAAAATTACAAAATTGAATTAAAAAGTACGAAATTATTGAAAAATTTAAGAGAATCACGTCAACAACCGAAGGCCCAAATTACTTCTTTAGAGGTTAGGCCCAAATCTATTAGCATATATTAGCCATTGTGGAATCTCCCGATCATAGGATCCATCTAGATGGACGTTTAATTTCAATGTGATGCGTTTCGTTTTCTTTTTATTTTATATTAGAGTATCGTTATAATATCTAATCTCACCGTTATTATTATTTTTACAGTAATTACAGATAAACATACTGTCCATCCAAAAGAACCCATAGTGTGCTAAAAATTATTTCTTTATAGCCATGGATTCCAATAGTTGGAGGAGAAAGCGTAACCATGATTAGATTTGCCTATTAATATAATCTATTGAGAAAAGTCATAAAAATACAAACTCATTTGCTATTTGATTCTATGGTTAAACATATCATAATTGATTATTGCATTTACAATCATAATAAACAATAACATCAATAAAAATGCATTTAAAATAAATGTGATATGATGCAATTGTGCAACTTATTGAAGCAAAGGAAAACCTCTACTATAAATTAGTTGTTTATTACTTTAATTTATACACAATACATATAAATATAATAAGATTTGGATCTAAATTCGTTAACACGAATTAATCAGTTATTATTTTTTACAAGATCTCTATTTTATTTTCCGGGCGGGATTAATGGCAGATCAACTTCATCACACCATTCAACACACCTTGTTTCCACATAAGAACCTCTCACATTATTAGGCCAATAACTCAACCAAACTTCACCTCCAATTCTCCATTTCAAAACACTCCCTTCCATGTCCCTGTTCAATCTCCATCCTACACCTTCTCCATAATCATCTCCTGCAAATACCAGTCCACCAGCTTTGGTAAATGGCCTGTTAGCTCCGTAGTACCTATGCTGGAAACCATGGCTGCTGCCGTTGCTATTGTGATCGAACGATTTCCACGTTGCGATTTCGTGGCCCGTCACGTTGTCGCATAGCACCGCGTCGAACACCGCGGCGTTCCCTTCGGCGTCTTGATCCCACCTCCAGTTCTTCATCTTGTTCTTCATGGAAACCCTTGCTCTTGCTTTAACATGGGAGGAATCCTTTGAATATTTCCCGAAACTCCCTTTAAGGATCCTTTGTGTTTCGACTTCGTTTTCACCATTGTTCGTGGACCGACCCAAGGTTAACCCGGACACGTACGTTGACCCGACTTCCGGTCCCACCCAAACTCGGATCCTCGACGGGAAGTGTTTCTCGTTCAAGAAATCATCCATATCGTCGTTTTTTTTGCTGAACCCTAGTCTAGCCACGTGGAAGCGTAAGTTATCGACACGTGCGTTTACTTGAATGTACCCATCATGGAATCCAATGGTGTATTCCATTTGAATGACGGCCTCGAGCTGCTGGTGTGCTAGTGCGTACCTTAACAGTGAACCCTTTGCTCCGGTGGCCGAAAATTGGCTTTTCTGATCACTTGAATGTAATAGCTTCATTGCATTAACCGGTGCATACCCTTTCAAGGTCCAAAATCCATGAGCCTCGGTTGCATATGAAAATCCCAAGTGCTGCTGCTGCTGCCCTTTTAAAGGAGTTATTAGCGTTTTTAATCCAACGCTGAGTTCACTTAAAATGATCCATTTGGTCAACATGTACCCTAAGGTTCGCATGAAACACAGCTCGGTGTCGACACCAATGGAGACCAGAAAGGTCCTCAGCACGGGGACTTGTTTAAACGTTAAGGCTTCGATGTTTGGACCCAGTAAGTGTTGGAAATAGAAAGACCCGATTTCACTAGGAGCATCCCAAGAACATAGCCAAAACAAGCGTGTGAGAAGGACAAGGTTAAAGAAACTCGAGAATGACTCGGGTGAGTGAGACTCAATGATCCAAGAAATGGGTTCCGGTTTGAGTTTTTGAAGCTGAGACCTCGGGCAAATGGTGTTGGGCATTGCTGGTGAACGGCTGATGGTTTCTTGGAGAAGCTGAAGTACTAAAGGGAGGAAAGGTTGCTCTGAAGATAGAGGACAGGGGTCGGAGACCCAAAGTGGTGAAGATTGGAACCCTTGGAAGCTTATTGTGAAGGTTATACAGGCCTCTGAATCGGACCCCATGGTACGCTCAGCTTTGAGTTGGATCGAACGAGTTGAGCTTGAGTCGCCTTCGTCGGAACTCGCCATTGAAAAGGCGAGTGGTGGGTGTGGGTCTGATTCACCCCAATCGTCATTGTTAGGAAGCTCACATATCCAAGACCAAATGTCCATCAAGTTTGCTTGGTGGGTTTCAGCCTTTGAGGGGATATCAAAAGATTGGAGAACTATTGTTTCGTTTTATAGAGAAAGATTCATGATGTTGTAAGGAATCGGGTAAATTGCACTTGAAGTCCCTTATGGTCTAGATTTTAAATTGTTTTCTAAATTTCAAATGTTTTAATTGAGTCCTCAAAATATCAGTATCATCTCAAACAAATTCTTCCATAAATCTATTGTGATATTAGATGTTAAATTCCAACCTGGATATGACATGAAACATATTTAAAATATGTGGATTAATTTTTAAATACGTATAGACTTGTTGCATAAATAGTTTGGATGTTTAGAAAAGAAAAAAAAGCATATTTAAAATTTGGGAAGTTTATTTTTCTTTAACATGTTAGATTATGCGATAAGTATAGCTGTATTTAAATTTAATTCATGTGTTTTAAATATACTTCCCATGTGAAGAAATCAAGAATTATGTGATGAGGATTGAGGTAAAATAAAAAAACTTGGGGGAATAGCTAAAGTAATTTGTATTAAAATGACTTAAATTCAATTTTAAACTTTTGATAAGAGTAAATATGGAGTTATGACTTGTACTGTTTTTAGTTTTTCGAGGTTTAGTTTTATCTTTATTTTTGTTTTTATTCGTTTTTACCGTTATAATGAAATTATTTTTACTCATGATTTTTTATCCTTTTCGGAAGAATTTTTCCATGTATTCGATCTTTTCAGTTTTTTGTTATTTTACTTGTTTGTTGTTTAATTGAGGTTTATCCCCAACAATAAAAAATGTAAATTACTTTTATTTAATAAAGAAGCTAAAAGAGATTAACATTTGGAAGATCTAAGGTTGCAAACGTACCATTCAGCCTAAGGCCCTTGCCTCCACCTCAGATTAACATCTAGGCTGACAAGAAGAACTTATTGCAATAAGTATTAATACTCTGAGAACTTAATTTAAAATTTGAAGTATAGTTTGGGGACGTATGATGCAAATTAACCCTTAAAATTTTAAGGAAAGAATGAGTGATGGTAGATTCGCCAACTTGCAAGTAAACGTAAGCCATGAAAATCACCAATGAAAGAACTGCCTGGAATTAAACTGGTGGTGCTAAGTTGTTTGGTCGTTATTTTTCATTCACTCCCTCTCATTTATTTCAATTTCTGGCTTTTGACGGCCTGATAAGGAAATCAATGGTGATTTTGCATGGACAATACGTTGCAGATCCTGACGCCGTCGTTTAACGTTTTATGGATGTATCGACCTAGACGTGTCATGTTCAGATGCGGAACTGGACAAGTTTACATGTCTGAACTTGAATCACACAAAAAAGAAGAAAAAACAATCTGGGGTGGTTTAATGTCTGTTCTTTCTTATCCTATCAATGCTCGTGAATATCTTTGAGAATCATAGGTTAACAACAAGTGATTGAAACCCTAGCAACGAAATAAGGCCATGTAGGCCACCCTGGCCATGCATTTAGTTTGTTTTGTATCCCCGTGGTCTTCTTCTCTAGTGAGAGCAATGTCTGAGTGGTCCTTTAACCTGCATGACCCCCACAAGCTGTCACCATTTTCTCAATGAGTAGATTTATGTAGGGAATCCCTCGTCCCTCTAGGCTTTACCATAAAGGATGTTTTTCCTTAAACCAATATAATTTCTTTCCCTACTTTTCTCCAATAGTGTTGGATAAAGCTTCCATGCTTGCTTGCCTAGTAGAGGTTGGTTTTCCCCACTCTTTCTTTTAGAACATAGACCACCTCTGGTTTTAGGGACACATAGTTTGTCCCAACTCTTGAGATGAACTATCCATTTTATCATAGATGATCTTAGGTTAGGGTAGGTTTGGATGAGCAGTGCGTTTATTTACGGTTAATATTGTAAATACAACGGTAACAGTGAGATTAAATATTATAACGATATTGTAGCGTGAGACAAAAAATAAACTAAGTGTACCACACCCACCATCCATCCATCCAAACGCACACTTAAAAACGATATAGGTGATAAATTTGAATTCTTATTATCTCGAAATTCAACTATAAATTTTTTGAGGAGGGGATGAGACCTTGTCTACCCCAGTCAAATTTCATGCCCTCAAAAAATAATCAACCAGCCCAAATCCACAAAACGAAGGTCAACCCAGGTTGCCCAGCCCAAATAAAAAATAATTAAGAAAAGAAGAAAATAAAGATCAATACTATATTGATTCAATATGCAATATTATACATAAATATTGATTTGTGTGATTTTATATATAAAATTTTGGTTTCATAAATCATTGTAACATTATCAAATTAGCACCATTTTACATTAATATATTGAATACAAAAACAATTATATTAATCCAATATGAAAATAAAAGTATGCATTCATTTCTTTAAACATAATTGAATCAAAATCAAAATTTCATGTATACATATGAACCAATTCAAGTTTCACGTGTATAATTGCATCAAAACAAAGTTCAAGTATCAAATTGCACATTAGATCAAAATTCTTGTATAAATTTGATATTTATCCCTTAAAAAAACAAATTCTAAACTAAACTAAGCCCTAAGTCAAGCACAACAACATATCCAAAATTTTAAAATAAACTAACTATGAACCCTAAATATGAATCTTAAAATAGACATGTATAATATAAAAAAAATTGAATATGTTGTTCACATTATATCCAATGCATTTACCTTGAACGAGCAATCATCCCCAAACATTAAAATATTCTAATTAAAATTTTTAAGTATAAACATCATGCTAATTAAGTCTTTTTATCAGCTTAATATCAATTTAATTGGCAAGTGACAGTTCAGATTTGATTTGGAGCATATTTAAAACAAGTAGATCAATTATAAATATGTGTATATTTACTGCATATTGGACATGGATATTACTTATTAAGAAAAAAACAGTGTTATATTAAATTTAGAAGGACTATTTCTTTTTTTTAACATATTACAAGTTGTTCATGCGATAGATATACATAAGTTTAAAATTTGATCCATGTGTTCTAAATGTGTTTCATGTCAAATTTGTAACATTAATAGTTAAATTGATGGTTAAGTTGACGAATTGATTGATACAACATTAATGATAATTTAATGATTTAATTACAATATTTCTAAATTTAAAAATTAATTTAAAGTTTATACCATAATGTAGGAGAATGGGGATAGCTAGTAACTTTTGAAAAAAAAAATTGTTTCGTACTTTTTATTTTCATTTTATTATTTATGTTTAGATTTTGTGACTTTCTCTTTCAATAATATATCTTTAAAGTTTAAACTTGATTTTTTTAAGAATATAATATATCTTACTATTACACCCAATATTTATTGATAAGTATTTTTAAAATTTAGAATTATTCCCACTAATAATTTTGATGGACCATTATTTTCTAATATATTTTTTATAAGAGACTTTTCAATGAATTAAGACGACAAATTTTACTTTATATTTGTATATACATAACAAATTCAAAAAGAGGATTTTTGTTGCATTGATAAGTTCCAACATTAGAAATTAAGAGTTAAATTCAAATATATATTTTCTAAAAAGTACTTAGATATGAATTGTTAGAGTTGTGTGAACTGAATTTCATCACTTATTAAGAAATACAATACAATAATAAAATAAGGGGATCTGTGAGGGCAAAAGGCTTGAGGCCGAAGCCCGTCACAGATCCCATTAAGCATAAAACTGGATTGGGATTGAGATCGAGGGTGCAGGGGCGGAGCCCTGCGGTACGGATCATGATGCACAAGTAGAATCCGTATAGAACTACACTTTTTCTATTTGACATTGATTAGAATAGAGTTTTTCAACCTTTAAATAAATGTAGTCGAAACTCTTCTTTAGAATGTTACCTTGCCAGCTCCCCTAAATACGCCTCTGGGGTCGGGTTCTACATGGTTTGTATTTCAAGTTCGTGTGACACTATAAGTTTGCATGTAAGACACTCGAACCCTTCTATGAGACCGCACGAAGAGAGTTCACACACCATCACATAGGCGAACCCACATCGTATAAACACGTGTTAAACTTAGAGCAAGGTACGTGTCGACATGCATGGAATCTACCTACAATATCACATCTATGAACAGTAATCATATCATATAAATACAGAACTCCACCCATCTTAAAGGACACACAGAAACACTCAACATAAAACAGGGTTTTTTTTTCTTTTATTTACCATAGGAATTAAAAAAAAAAAATTTCACACCCATCCACTTTAGACCGAGAAAGAATTTCCCTTGAAAAAGGGGTTCACATAGCCTTACATTTGGATGATCTCGTTTACATTTGTGAGAGATTTTGGACGAATCTGAATGGGGTGTTTTGAACGAGGATTAGGTGACAAATACGACCTTTATGTCCCCTCACCATAAAGTTCAAACACTTGTTTAAAAAGTGATTATTCTCTCCTACATGTTTAAACCCCATTTTTTTATTATTTTATTTGTTGATTTTAGATGTTTGAATGCTTTTGAGTAAGGAAATGGAGGCGAAATGAGCAAAGTCCATCACCATAAAGCCGAAAGTGTTGATTTAGTTAAATGACCAAATTATTGTTCTTCCAAAAAAACAAGCAAGCAATTCAACACTAAAATAATAAAATACATATCAACGATTATATTATTTAAGATTTTGATTGATTTGTTTTATCTTCAATCAATTTTAATTTAAATCGAGATCAATTTTATTAGTGATTAAAGATTATGAGTTGTATACGCGAGTAGAAAGTGATCATTAAACAAATATCAAGGGGGTGAATTGTGCCTCTGATATTTTGATTGATCTGATGAAAGATTTTCCTATTGGTTCTCAAATTTTTCATATTGCT
Source organism: Gossypioides kirkii (assembly GCA_005610355.1). Taxonomy (NCBI): domain Eukaryota; kingdom Viridiplantae; phylum Streptophyta; class Magnoliopsida; order Malvales; family Malvaceae; genus Gossypioides; species Gossypioides kirkii. The sequence continues at coordinate 39,753,501 of CP032246.1, forward strand.
TCTTCATTAATTGATGATCAGATACGATTAAACAAACGTTTTCTATTATCCAACTCTACTACTACTCTTAGTTTGTAATTGATCTTTGACCATGAGTTAATATTCGCTCACCAACTTTTAATTTTAATTCCTTTCTTTCCAACATATTGACTTATTCATATATTTCATATCACTAAGTCAAAACCGTAGGTTTTACGTTTTCAAAAACCCACCATTTTCAACTCCCTCAAAATTTATTACTCTTTTCAACTTTACAACTTTACAAAGGTCAAATATGCGATTGGGTCCCAAATTCCCCCCACACCACCTTTATATATATATATGTATGTAACTCTATTGTAACCCATATATCTCAAATTTTGAACCAAATTGAAAGAGAAGAAAAATGGGTTCTAGCTATATGATCCAAGTTGTTAATCTACTTTTCATCTTCATATTTTTTCTATTGCTCTCAAATTCTTTGCATGTTGAGGGCTCAAGGTTCTTAAGAGATCATCAAGGGGTTCCATCATCTTCTTCTTCTTCGATTTCATATATAAAGCGTTTTAGTATAAGCATAGCTTACTCTGGTCCTAGCCGTCGTGGAGCCGGTCATTGACGAAAGCCGGTGTGTTTCGTGTTCAACATTATTTTCCCATCACCAAGGTCATTAGGTCAGAAGGTTCAGTCAAGTAGCTAGCTTTTAATATTTGATGAAGGAGATCATATGAGGTAACCCTAGCAGCCATGTTCATGCATGCGCTATGGACTCAGCACCTTCATGATGGTGTGTGTGTGTTTTGTCGTAAGAAAGGGCAAGTCATAGAGTTGATTTTTTTAGTTTTTTTTTTTTAAATTTCTTTTAGCATTTTTTCTATCCTTGCTGCAAGATATAAATATGTAATATATTTCATGTTTATGTAATGTAAATTGATTTTTTTATCAGACAAATGAATGTAGTGTTTGAATTTCTATTCCTCTCTCTTAATTTTGGATTGTCTGGTGTTCAAACGTCAATCAATTAGTTAACCGAATTGAATTAATATTAATCGAATTAATCAATTTTTTAATCTTTTAATCATTAAGCAATTGAAATTTTAAAAAAATTAACCTAACTTAAATATTTTGGTTAATTCAATCGGTTAATCAAATTAACCAAAATATATATGTTTTGTTTTTTTTTGTTAGAACAAGTATAAAACATATAAAAAAATAAATTGATAATATTTATTTGACTGAATTAACGAATTAGTAATAATCTAATACATATAGTATATAATACTATTTATTAAGTTCAGTTAATTACCCAATTTCGAACCAAATTAACCGTTAATTGAAATTCCAAAAAAATTTTAACCGACCTCCGAACTAACTAGATCAATTAACCGGCCGATTAATCAAATTAGATTAATTCAATCAGTTAATTCGATTTTAATCGAAGTTTCAACATCCCTACATATTACAATTTTTTGGTACTTCTTGCTGCCTAAGATCGATTGAGGATTATCAATATTGAAGGTCCAATATTTTATCAATGAATTATTTATATATATCTTTAATTAATCATTCTCTATCCTTATAAAAAAATTTGGTACTTGTTGATTGAATCTTTAGTCTAGTTGATATTGTTGCAATTGTAACAATTAGAAGGGTATAAGTTAAAAGCATATTCGAATATGTTTTTTCTTCCATTTAAAGATTGGGAAGGGGTTTTATATAGAAAAAGATATTGCATAAAAAAAATCGTTTTGCATTCTTTTATATTTATTTAATGAATTATTCATTCAAATTTAAACATGAAAGAATATATACATGTTCACATTAAAATAAAAAAGATATTAAAAAAAGTAAAAAGATAGATAATATGTTATGTCGATTAGTTTGTTTGGTTAAAAAATAAGAAAATAGGAAAACGTAAATTGTTTGGTAGAGTTGAAAATGAAAAGATATATAATAAAATTATCTTGTAAAATGCATAATATTATAAACATGCACACTTAACATACATTTTTCTGCTCATCGTTGCAACTACAAAATAAAAAGTGGATTCAAGCACGTTTAAATACGTATTATTTTTCAGGTTTTTTTTTATCCGCCTCGAACTCTTTGAATGTTGAGGGCTGAAGGTTCTTAAAAGATCATCAAAGGGCTTCTTCTTCTTCTTCTTCTTCACATAGCTTACTCCGATCCTAGCTGCTGCGGAGCCGACCATTGGCGGAAGCTCACATCTTTCGTGTAAAATATTATTTTCCCATCACAAGGTCATTGGGTCACAAGGTTCAATATTAGGTAACCCTAGCAGCCATGTTCATGCATGCCCTAAGGATTAAGCACCTTCTAATGGTGGATTTTTTCATCCCAAGAGGGTAAGTCATAGAGTTGAAAAAAAAATTGTTAATTTTGTTCCATGCTTGCTACAAGATATATATAGGTAAAATTTCTATGAAAGTCCTTATACTAGGAGTCAGATTATATTTTATCCCTTTATTAAAAATTAATAAATTAATCCATGTACATTAAATCAAAGAGAAAACCGATCCTTTTTGTTAAAGATTTCATCTATTTGTACTATTAAAAACTGACATGGCTAACATAATAACTAGACAAAGACACTTGACTTTCCACGTGTACCTCATATTAATGTACAATGACCAACTTTTAACAATGAAACTTTTAACAGAATGACTAGTTTACTCTTTGATTTAATGTACACAGATTAATTTGTCCATTTTATAAGTAGAGGGAATAAAATGTAATTCGACTCTTAATACAAACACGTCCATGATACATTTATCGATTAATATATATGTTTACGTACTGTAATGTTTGAATTTCTACTCCTCTCTTAATTTTAGATTGCCCATATTAATATATTATGATTGTCTGCACAAATATTACAATTTGTATAGAGAAGTGATTCTATTATCAAACACTTGACATGAGTTTAGACTCTGTCATCCCATCCTTTAATATTGTATAAAGAATTAAAATATTCATTTTTTAATCTTGTTTCAACATAATATCTAAAATTATTCATAACCCATTTCCATCCTTAAATAAAAGAATAAATAAGTTTTAACGTATTTGAACTCACGTCATCCTATTTTAACAATAACACCAATATCAATCGAGCTAAAATTCTTTCGACTCATTTTTCTTTTATACTAATCGAGTCTTTTTTTTACAATTTTAGATTGTCACGCACATTTATATATAAATACAAATTATACCAAACACATGCCACGCATGTATATATATATAATCAATACTATTTGGAATCATAAACGTACGCGATAAAGATTTTTCAAGTTTTGTTGCCAAAGTACCTTATTATAATAATTTAATAATAGTTTTTTTAGAGAAATAATTTAATAATATTTTATTAATAGATTATACTACGAATGATTACGTATATCCTTTAATTAATTATTCTCTATCTTTGCAATTTCTCTTTTTTATTTTACTTCTTTAATCATTTATTCAAATTTAAACATGGCGTAATTAAAGGCGGGTCCGATCCCTTAAAATAAAATTTTTTATTTAGGTATTTTAATTTTTTAAAATTTTAAATTAATAAAGATAAAATTATATTTTTTCCCCTAAAAGTGATAAAAATTTAATTTAATCTTTTAAAAATTATAAAAATATAGACTATCAAAATGATGAAATTTTATTTTTACTATTGTTAAAATTAAAATTTATTTTCGCCTCCCTTAAAAGTTTTCTGCCTTCACCCCTGCACATATTAAAATAAAAAATAAAAAGATAGATAATATATGAGGTCAATTGAAAGATGAAAAATAGGGAAAAATTTCGTCAATTGTGTGATATACTTGAAAAATAAATAAAAAAATTATCTTTTAAAACGCATAATCTTATAAATATACATACTTACATTTTTTTTTATCAATTGAGTCGTAATCCAATCGCTTGTTTTGATCTAATTATGAATTTCATCCTTCTACTTTATAAAAAAATAAAAAAATTAATTCATCTACTTTATTTTTTTTAATTTTGATTACTGTATTAAATGAAATAAAAAAAATTAATCCTATAAAATAATATCGTTAAATCTTCGCTTCAAATCATCAATTAAATAATTTATACGTAAAAAATTACTTAATAGAGTTGATGGTTTGCACATATTAAAATATTATGATGGTTTGCACAAATATTAAGATATTCATTTACTTCTCAATCTTGCACACATATATAAATACAAATTATATCAAACACATGTCACGCATGTCTATATAATCAATACTATTTTTGAAATCGTAAACGAATGCAATGAATTTTTTATTTTCATCTTTTGTTGTCAAGGGTACCTTATTATAATAATAAGTTCATAATAGTTAGTACCACTATGTTACTTAAATATTTAATAATAGTTAGAATTCTTTGTACTGGTGTGATGGTTAGGGTATTTATCGTTTCAGGTGTGATTTAGATTTGAATCGCGTTAGTCACATTGCTGTTAGGGCTTTGTCCTCTTCTTGTAATTCACAAAAAAAAAAATTAATAATAGTTAATGTAACATTGTTTGTTTTGGTGTTTATACATAAGGTATAATAATAAATTTAACTCTTAACTGTTACATATTTATTCAATTTGATCCATACTCTTTTAAATTAAATTTTTTTGAAATTAATAGGGCTGAAGGGTCAAAAAGGCCTTAGTAATAATTTTTAAAAAAAAAATCAATTAAGCCCTTTTAAATTTTTTATAACTTTTTTTTAAAAGTAGGGGAAATAGTAGTTATTTAGTTCAAGCCCTAATGTGAGAACAATTGTCAAGTTTAGAACCTAATTTGGATAAAAAAAATTCAAGTCTCAATGTGATAAAATTTGTCAAGTTCAGACCCCAAATAAGAATTTAACTCTTAAAAAAACTTACCTATCTCTTATTTTCTCTTTTTTTTTTTCCGTTCCAATTTGGATGATTATTTTATCATTAAGCATCATAAAACAATCATTTTTATTATTTTCTCCTCTCTCTTTTTTGATGAATTATAAGAGGAGGGTTAAAGCTTAATAGCAACGCGACTCAAATCTAGATTACACTTAAGACAGTGAACACCCTGATCATCAGACCAACACACGAGGTTCATTATTTTCTCCTTCCATCTTTTCATTTTACCAAAAACACCTTTTTAAGTTTAAACTCTTCATTCAAAGTCATAACTTTGACTTTTGAATTATTTGTGTAGTTTAATAATTTTTTTCTTCTTTAAAAGAAACCCAGTTGATAAAACTTTTACTTTCAATCTTTTATAAAAAAATGGAATGGAAATTATAATAAAAAAAGCTTATGAAATGGAGTCTAAACTAAATCTTCCTTTGAATTGAATTGTGATTTCTTTTTTGCTTTGGTCAAAATACCTTAATTGTATACACACAATAAGAACACTCTACTGTTTATATAATTCTACTAGTTGCTGCCATCAATAATTTTCTTTGAATTTGAACACTTCTTTTATATAATAATTAGTATGGTTGTTATTAACACTTCGTGTTCAAGTAATTATTTATTTTTTTATTAAATTATAGGGTAAAACTTTGAAAGTTACAATATGTTCAAAGTTTTTGTACTCTTTGTATATTTGAAATTTAATTTTTATATTTTTATTTTTAGGGATTTAATCCCTTTAGTTTTCAAATCTAAAAATTTAGGTCCATTTGTTTACCCTATTAAAATCTTTCTATCAAATTTGCTGGTGTGGCATTTTGAAATTAAAAAAAAAAATCACATAAGCATTTTTAAAATGACATTGTAATGGACCAGAATTTAATAGAAAATTTTAACGGTAGTAACAATTTTTAAAAATTCACTAAGCATTTTAATTCGAACAAAATATTTTAACTAACTAATGATGTTATAAAAGTTTAGGTAGTGATTTATGTCAAAATTAAAATATAAAGATTAAAATTCAAATTTAAGTAAAATATGGGGATTACATATGGAAGTTAACCATTCTTATATAACCTAAAAAATAAGAGGGATTAGAATTGATATTTGGTCATTAACTTTTCATGTCAATAATAAGAAAAAAAGAACAAATGATATTTGTCAGGTGTAATGTCCTAAATATAATAGTATAAATATCTATATTATATTTAAGGGCTTTAATAGTAGTATCACGAGTCAATAAAATAGGAGAAATTTTGGAGGGGCTTGGTTTTCCTCAAATGGAAAAATTGTCTTTTAGTCCTCTAATAAATGATAGAACTAAAATATATTTGTTGTAAAATTATACTTTAACCCCAAATAAAAAGATTTATATGTAATCCTTTCAAAAGTGATGAAATCATAAGTTAATACAAGATAAAATTACACTTTAACTTAAAAAATTAAAATTTAATTTCGATCCCTAATTTTTTTTTTGATCAATTTAATTAAAATATAATTAATTTTTTATAAAAGTAATAAATATTACAGTGAGAATTTTTTATTTTTATATAAAATTTAAAAAATATTAATTTAAACATGAAATAAATTTAGAAAAAATACTTACAGGCATTTAAATATAAGACACATTGGTATCTAAAAACTCATTCTTACCCTTTCAAGTAAACTTTCATTTAAATATATATTTCTTGAAACATTCTTCCTTGTTTGCTTTTTCTTTGAAAAGAATAATAACATGCATTAGAATATTTGGGATGGTTGATGCTTCCACACCAACCCCAAACAAGTTTTCCTTATTTTAATATATATATAACACTAAGATTCGTCTTCAACTAGTAAAAGATAACCAAACTTTTAATCAAATGAAGCATTTTGTTTCGAACAATCTTATTATATATTTTAATTATATATGTTTTTTACACAATATTTAAAATTATTTATAGCCTCTCCCCAACTCATAAAATAAGAGGATAATGTGTCTCAGCACACTCGATCTCATATCCTCCAACATTGCAAGATTATCACAATAGCTCTTTATTTTCATCAAGAAATCTTTCATTATTAGATCGATCAGCTTCGCGCTAAGAGTGAAGCGCACGTCTGTAAAACATCAAACGAGTAGTGGTCTTGCTACCATAGACGTTAGCAATTGTGTATTCCAGATTTGAGTACTCGAATCCATACCAATTAGATGAGGCAGTACACTCTGACTAACTGATGACAATAGCCATGAAGCAAGGGCACTGTCTTGCTACTCATACCTAACAAACTCAGGGTTTTCTTGAACCACACCTTCATCATCAATTACACAAGCTGAAGGTGGAGGAACTCGACCATCAAAAAAGCATTGAAGCTTATGAGTCTTGATGACGAGGAGAACCTGTTGACGCCATAGCAAGTAATTGGAATCGTCAAGGAGAATATTTTTTTTCTTGGTCGAAAAGAACCTGCTATCAAACACACCATCATTGGAACAAGTAGCCATTGCTGGTATAGTAGTTGAAGTTGCAAAGGAGCTGGAAAACACCATCAACGAACCATAGGTCTTCAGAATTTTAGAACCGCAAGGTTATGGACATCTGATACCATGTTAGATTATACTAAAAGAGTAAGAGAAGATCTGAATGAAATGATCTTTGTTCATAAAAAAATTAGTTATCCAACAAGAGAGAAAGGCTTATAAAGACCATAGCTCGAAGAGTAGTTAGCATGAGTAACAAACTTAATTGACTAACTACCCTTTCAACTAATAACAGATAAACTGACTAATTTGTTTATTCTGTTAGGCAACAATGCTCATACCAATCGAACTAAGACTTAATTGACAAAGATGTCATTTTTTAAAAATCAATTTCCATGATGAATTAGCTCAAATGTTTAAGAGGATAAGAATAAAACACAAATGTTATATTCAAGTTATAATTTATAGTTTGTGTATAAGTGGAATGAATGGTTAATAAATTTGTATGTGAATTTAAGTGTAACATATATGTAGACATTACTTTTAAATTTGATTGAGTTGTCACGAATTAATCGAACACCAATTAAATTAAAATTGATTAAAATACCTTTTGATATACAAAATAAATTATACTATTATGAGGATGCTTTTATTTTTTATATTTTAATAAAATCAATGAAAATCTCACCTATTATAAGATTTAAGTCCATAACAATAATATATATATAAAATTTTAACTTTACCACTTCAACTACAATTTTATTTTAAATTTTATAAAAAAAAAAACTTTTTCACTCATATCATATTATATCATATCATATCATATCATATCATATCTCTACTAATATATATAATAAACTTAATGAGCAATAAGATATTGGAGGAAAAGTTATTGGTCAAAATTTGAATTCAAGAGCTCACATCATGTTATATTGATTATCCCAAAAAAAGGTTTTTGATACAATGTTTCAAATTATTTATAATCCTTTTCCAATCCTTAAATAAAAGTATAATGCGTTTCAGCGCATTCGAATCCATGTCTTCTTGTATCGACAATCATATCGATGCTAATCAAGTTAAGATTCAATCAACAATTATCTCAAAACTTGAATTGATACAAACAAGAGTAAGAAACATCAAGAAAGACTTGGTATAATATGGACTATCATCAAGCACTATTCAAATTTCAAAGTCAACTCTTAGATTTTCCCTTTTTTTGAGTTAAAAATTGAGAAAAAAGAAGAGAGAAACAAGAATAAAGGGAAGGGAACATCATATATATTATACAATACATTTTGGTCTTCAGTCATCTATGATAAACAAGCCACTATAATACAAGTGGACCGACCAACATACCATAGCAGCTTTTTTTGGGGTTAAAAATATATTGTAGTTTGATAACATTTTAATTTTATTTTTTATACTAAAAAATTAGAAATTACGTTTTTTATTTAAAAATCCCAGCATACTTATTGAAAACGTAAGTATTTTCTGACGACATTTGTTAGTTATGAAAAGTAAAGAAGAATGCACAAAAACATTATCATTAGTTTCAAACTATTTATTACATTATATTTATGTTTTATTATTTATATATGTTATCATTTTTTTATACAAATGTGTGTTTTAAAATGCAATTTTTATACGCATACATACTTGTGTTTATTTATTTGTTTTTTAATTTAATTTAAAATTTTATTTTAGTGAAGATTTTTTTTTCTCATTTTCTAGTACATTATTACGTTGTTGTAAATGATTCTATTTTTTTTTTAAATTATCTTTTTTTTTACTATTTTTTAGGTATAATTATTTATTTAATTTTCTAACTTTAAAAAAATTATTTGTCATTCATTTAATTTTTTATATTTTTTAACCTTTAAAATGACGCTTTCTGTCAAAACACCCTAAAAAGGATGGAAAGTTAATGTTTGTTTAATCTTATCATTCCCCTATTGAAAAGGGATAAGGATGACGTGGAATCAAAATTTTATACAATCCTTTCTCGATAACCCATGTGCATGTTCGTCATATCAACAATTAATTAAAATTTTTAAATTCTTCAAGTTGTGGCCCATTAGACTTTCAAAGCCCAAACTCTTCAAGTTTGGCCAAAGCAGCCCGGTAGATGCTCCTGCATTAGGTACTTACACAAAATTCATAGCATCAGCATCAATGTCGTCGAGGTGATTCATTGTTGTGCTCGTGCATCTGTTTTTAACCTCATCAATGAAAGTTTGCATGTTCCTGTATGAGGAACCGCCGTCTGCGACTGCTGCCTGCGCCGCTAGTTTCCACTTCAAAGCGTTGCTCTTCAAATCCTTTGCCTTCAGCCCTAACGTTGCTTCCACAAAGCATTTTGCCGCCACCTCTTTTGGAGCTATCTTTTTTTTGCCCTTTCCACGGTCCATTCTCAAGCCGGTTTTGAACGCATCGACCAAGTAAATAGCATTTGTCACTTGATCGCCCTATTGAAGGAACGCAATGATGGGCACACCACATGAAAGCGCCTCCAACGCCGAGTTCCAACCGCAATGCGACATGAAGCAGGAAACTGAAGGGTGGGTCAGCACTTTAACTTGCGGACTCCATAGCAAGATCTTGCCATTGTCACCCACTTTCTCCAAAAACCCTTCAGGCAAAGTGTGGATTGGAAGGCCAAACTCCTTTGCTGGTGGTTTCATTACCCACAAGAATGAGATACCAGTGGCTAACAGCGCCTTAGCTATTTCATCCACTTGTTCTTGTTTAAAGTAAACAACGGTACCAAACGAGATGTATATCACTGAGGAGGCCGGTTTCGAGTCCAGCCACTCGATGCAGTCGTCGGGTTTCATCATGTCACAACGAACCGTGCTGTTTGGTACATCGGGGTACTTGAACAATGGACCAACAGTCTTTATAAGGCAAAGTTTGGACATGTATTCAACTATTTCAGGTTCTAGTTCGTGGAACGTGTCCATCGATACACAAAATGGCTTATAAAGTTTCTTAAATTGAACAAGAACGGCGGTCCTCAAGAAAGCAACAGGAGTTGAAGGGCGCAAATAGCTAGGAACTACATCGTGCTTGAGAAGCGGCATGGACGGCAACTGAACATCAATTTCAGGATCAGTTTCAGTAGGAAACGGCACTAACCCATGATTGTAATGGTAATAGGCGGCGAAACACGCGCAAGACTGCACCCAGAGCATTGCAGAAGGGATGCCGAGACTTTCAGCAACATCAGATGCCCAAGGAATGAAAGGGTTGTTGATTAAGCAAGAAACGCGACGGTTTTGCTCAGCGTATCTCTTGATCATCGCTGAAATCGCTAGTTTGCCTGCAAGCTCCAGTTGGTGCATGTATTGGTCGAAGTTTGCGCATCTGGGGTCGTCGTCGTCCCAGCCATCCTCGAAGGATTGGAACTGGAGAAAGCCGTCGCCCACAGGGATAGGGTGGTGGTCAGGGATGTTGTTGGCTTTAGCCATCTGTTGGGCTAAGCCTTTGGGTGTAGATAGTGTGACAAGCAAAGCCTTGGAAGCGAGGCGCTTGCCGAGTTTAAGAAGAGGGTTTACATGGCCTTGGCCTGGAAATGAAACAAGAAAGACATGAAGCAGAGGCTCAGTTCTCATTGTATGCTTTAAAAAGGAGGAAGATGGCAACTGTCTCTTGAAGAGAGAAATGGCAGTGGGCGTATATATATTGATTTATGCTAACCGAGGAATACATTGATAGATAATTTTTAATTGAGTTGGATTGAATTTTTTGTTTTTATTTTGGCACTAAAATTTACTATTTGCTCAATATTATAAATTAAAATATTTTTATTAAAATTTAGCTTCATAATATTCAGAAAAGGCAGACACTGCAACTAAAATAACGATGTTGTCATGAAGCCATGACTCATAATTCAATAAAAATCAGATTTTCTATCACAATAAAAATATTTTAAAAATATTTATATAAAAAATACAAATACATATTTTATTGTATTAGATATAAATTTTAAAATTTTATATTTTGATTGAGTTTTTTAATTAGATTTTTTTATGTTTTGGATAATAAATTTTAATTATTATTGAGTTTAGTGATTTAATATAAATATAAATATATAATTATTATTCAACATATATAATTAATATAATTTTTCATAACATAAAATATTCAAGCCGAGCTTAGGTGGAAAAAAAATATTGAGTCTTAACTTGTTTGACATCGATATTATTATCAATGCAGGAGAAAGTAAGCTTCAAAAGCTAAGTCAAGACCTATGTCCAAACTGATATATCAACCAATTTCTAATCCAATTGATCTATCCGATTCAATTAGTATTCCTATTATCTTCTTTCACAAATAATAATTAAAAAATAAAATTCAAATTCATCTCCGAATTAAACCATTAAAGTGTGGTCTTTTTTTAGAGTTAGTTGTATTACACATTCTTAAACTATTTTTTAAGTTTTAAATTAATCTCTAAATAAAGAATATGATTTATGTAATACTAATATTTTAATGACTCAATTATAAAATTTAAAAGTTTAGATTTAAATCAATTTAAATTATAAATAATATTTTAGGACATTTAATTTTAATAATTAGATTTAAGGGTTTTTTTTTTAATACCTTCAGTTTCTGCTCAAAACCAAACATAATCTTTAGTTTAATAGTTTTGGGCATGTGTGTATTAGAAGTGTTCATGAGTCAGGTCGGGTTTGGGTCGGACCTAAGCATGATATTAGCATACTTTATGCTTACCCGAGCTCAACTCGACATGAAATATGAGCCTAAAATTTTGACAAAATCCGTCCATATTTACAAAAAATTAACCCAAGCCCATTTTTGACCCGTCCATATTAATTTTAAATTTTTTAAAATATTTATATTATTTTAATTTAATATTTAATAATTTTATAATTTTTTATTTATTGAAATTTTTATATAGTCATCTTAATATTTTTTTAATGTTTACATTAGAGTAGTATTATATATTTAATATATGTTTATTTTTGTAATGTGTTTTAAATTACATTAATATATAAAAATAACATAATATAAAATATTATAAACTTAAAACGGGTTGGACCAGGTCAAGTTTGGGCCTTGAATATTCAAGCTCGAGCCTGACTCATATTTTAAATGAGCCTAATTTTTTGCCCAAACCCATTTTCGGGCTTAATATTTTTACCCAAACTCTCCTAAATTTTGAGCGAACCTTCAAGGCTAGACGGATAATCTGACCCATGAACAAGTCTAGTGTGTATGTTGTGATACACATATACGTAATTTTTAATTTTAATTTTTATATATTCATATTCAAATATATATAAAGATGGTCAAATAAAATATAATAAATAATTTAAATTTTTTTAATAATTTTATTATAGATTTTGATAATATTTTTTTTTACATAATGTCCAGAATTACTCATAACCCCTCTCAATTCATAAATAGGAGGATAATGCGCTTCAATGCACTCAAGCTCACGTCCTCTTACATTAACAACAATACTCATACCAGTCGAGGTAAGACTCAATCAGCAAAATATAAAAATAAAATATATACTAATATGTTAGATTAATTGGGTAACAAACAGTAAGATTATCTTAGTAACTTTCTATTTATTTAAAAGTTTCCGTTTAATTTAATATTATTTTTTGGTGAATTATAAGTGGAGAATTTTAATAAAATGTAATTAACGCGATTTGAATTCAAATTACATTTGGGACGATAAACATCTTGACCATTAGACTAACACATGAAATTCTTTAATTTAATATTATTTGTATACCTATTATGGAAGATTTTCCTATAATTTTCATGTCGAATTACTCCTTGTTTATCTAAAATCAATTTTTTTACAAAAGTCATCCAACCAAATTTTTAAATAAATAAATGCAGATAATAATAAGAAATGAAAACGCATTGCAGAAGGGGGAAAATAATAATAAAATTAAAGAAATTAAAGATATATGGTGGTCCATTTCTCCCTTTATTTTTTTAAAAAAAAAAAATCAGTTGCCTTTACTTAATAAAATTGTCAGTGGGGAAATTAATAATGATAAATTCGTTGGTTAAGCCGTATTTTTATATTTAAGATTCTTGTTAATTGGATTCTTAGTTAAAATGCGGTAAATAATAAACTTAACAAATGTAGTCTGCTGGTTAGCACGTAATTCGGGATTTGTCTAGGGTTTTTCATTGGGTGGGATATTCAGATCTAGGGCTTTTAAAAAACAAAAAAAAAAAAAAAAAAAAACAAATGTACGCTTGCAGATCTGTGGCATCTATTGGGAGGAATAGTTATTTTAGAGATTGGGAAAAAAGGTACTTATTTTGGATTTTATTATGAGATAGATCGGAAAAGGGTATGTCATAGTATGCCTTGGCATTTGATTATTTTTCGTAAATTGGAACAGAGAGAGGATCCTTAACAAGTGCTTCTGATCTATTCGATTTTCTGGGTTTAGATCCACAATCTACCTATGGGATTTATGTCAAAAGGTATGACACGCCAGTTTTGGAATTTCATTGGGGCTTTTATGGAGTATGATACAACTTTGATCTCAAGGGGGATTAATAGGTTTATGAGAATACGAGTGCAAGTAGATGTTAGGATCCCACTAAAGAGGAAGAAGCGCATTATGTTGGACTAGAATCGTTCGGTTTGTGCTCACTTTCAATATGAGAAGTTGATGTTGTTTTGCTTTCTGTGTGGGAAGTTTGGTCATGGAGAGGGCTTCTGTCCTATGCGGGTAACACTTGGGATGCAAGTAGTGGAGTTTGGGTGGGATATTTCGCTAAAGGTGGCATCCAGAAGGGGGCTTGGGATGATAAGTGAATGGTTACGATAGAAGACTTCGAGGAGTGATCCTATGGAAAGAAATGTGGGGGGAAGGGGGGTGGTAGCAATGTGGGAGGGATGAATTTTCCAAATCAGATTTGGGGGGAGTAATTTGGATGGGAGTATGGAATTGGGTTCAGATATGGAGGAGAATCCTTTGGAGGTTGTTGATGGAAAGAAGAGACATCCTACTCATGTAAGGAACCTGAATGGTACTGTTAAGGTGGTTTCAACGGAGTTGGGTGTTTTTAATGATTTATCGACAACCGCTTTCATGCAAGATGATTGAGAAAAATAAAAATTTTAAGTTGGAATGTTCATGGGTTGGGACATCTACAGATAGCTAAACGTCTCAAGAAGAAATTGAGATAAATAAAGCCCCAGAAATTATTTCTAATTGAAACAAAACTAAGTTCAAGGAGAATGAAGAAGATTTGAGAAAGGTGTGGGTTTCCAAATGGTATAGATGTTAGATGCTAAGGGTTTTAAAGGTGGACTGCCATTGGGTTAGAATAATGGATGGTATGAACTATGAGTTGCTTATCAAGTGAATGGAACATTCTTAAAGATTTAAGGTTAAATTCACTTAATTGCATAATATCCTTTACTTTAGTCATATATATAGTGGTGGAGCCACTATCAGACCCAAGGTCATGGTCCCCCAAGATTTAACATTTTTCAATTTCCTCCTCTATATACATATTATAATCCTTCCAAATATAAAAATAGGTCCTTTCAATATTTTTATAATATTAAAAAACTATAAGCAAAATATTCTAAATCATCCAAAATTGTAGAATCTATCCACAATTTTTTTTTATTTTTGTCATAGATTAGCAGAAATGGATGTCAAAGGTATATTTTCTTGTTGATAGATTAATTCGATTTCTGTGACCTTTCCTGATTCAACTGAAACTACAAAAAGAGCATTTTCAGCGATAAAAATTGTCAAAACAGGACTTCACAATAAAATGAAGAATTAGTTTCTTACTGATAATCTTGTTGTTTATATTGAGATAGAGATTGTTGAAACTTTTGATTCAGCTTTTATATTTAGTGATTTTATTTTTTTGAAATAACGTCGTGCACAATTTTAAGTAATAATATGTTATTTCTTTTTAAATATGTATTCATGCTAGCTTTTTTATATGTTACAAAAAAAATTTACGTAGTACGTCTAATTTTAGCTTGACCCTCTCAAGACTAACGTCCTGATTCCGTCACTGCATATATATGACTGTAGATATTAATTTTGAACAATTATAGGTAATTTGGGTGTATTAAGTAAACTCTCAAATCACCTAAAATCTTCATTATAGGAGTTGATTTTCTACATGTGGGCACTATTTGTTTGCAATGCCATTTGGTGTGGTATGGTTTTTGCTGGTTTTTAATTACTTATCTTCCATAAATAGTCTTATGGTTGGGCTTTATTTAAATCTTCAATATATGTATCTTTCTATTGAGAAATAAGCTGTATGTGACTTTGAGGTAGAAATGAAATTTAGAAAGAAAAAAAAAAGGGATAATTATGGAAATTTGTGATGTTTTTACTTAAAATTTTAGAAGTTTTATTTTTGTTGGATTGAGAGATAATTGCAGTAATATCAAGCTTAACATTAAAATTTTTTATATTAATAAAATAAGTAAGGCTTAACCCATGCTAATTTTGAAGAGGTCATAATTCAATTTCAACACTAGAAACAAATGAAAAAACGAATATTTTTAGTACTGTGATTAATGCTTTCGTCTCCATCAAGTTAAAATCTACGTCTTTGAGAATATTCAATGTATGTTATCATTACATTTAATATTTGTTGGTTCGTGAGACTTTTTTTGTTAATATGAATTAATTAAATTTTCAATTTCTTTTTTTTTCTTTTAAACTAACCAAATTCTAGAGTTTGATAACACTGTAAATTGAACTTTTAATTTTTTTAATTTTTGATTTTATTCTATTGTTTTTTCTACGGTTTTTTTTTATAATTTTTAATCATCCGTTTCAATTTCTATTTTCACTTTTTTTTCCTTATAATTTTTAATTATTGATTCAAACATTTTCAAATTTCATTTTTGGATATGTTTTTCTGGTATAGTTTCAACATATTTGCTTTTTCTCCCAAAAATTTTAATTATTTTAAGGTAAATTAATTTAAAATAAATTAAAGATGAAATCATATAGAATTGAATGAATAATAATATTTATATATCTTTAAATATAACCCCTCCTACCGAGTTTGCAAAATATAACATGTATGTATATAGGGAGAATTTAGAAAATTTTGTAAGAGATCGAAAATAAATTGTAATTTTTATAATAATTTTATCATTTTAATAATTATATTTTAATAATTTTTAAATGATTAAATCAAATTTTTATGTGGCGAAAGTGTAAATTTACCTATATTCATATAAATGGAAAAGTTATCTCCTGTAAATGAATAGGGCTCAAACGAATAAGGCTATGTTCTTGCTCGTTTGTTTATTTTTGAAATTATTCACATTTGGTTCGTGTTCATTTAAAATTTTAATATCATGTTCGAACTAGGTTCGTTTATTATTTGGTGTGTTCGAGCTTGATTCATTTAGCGTTTGCGAACAAGTTTATTTATGTTCACGAATGTTAACTAAATAAACAAACAATAAAATTAAATAAAACAAAACCAAATAAATAAAACTTACATTTCAACATGAGAATTGTTGAGTTTTAAAGTTGAGGAGGCATTTGTAATATCATAAAAAATTAAGTTGCAAACAAGTTATAAACGAGCTTTTAAACAAATCAATAGAGGGAGATATTATTTTAATATTTTTATTAAAAAATATCATTAATAAATAAACGAGAATTTATAAACGAGTCAATAAATGAACTTTTAAACGAGTCAATAAATAAAATTTTAAATGATCTTATTCGTGAACATAAAAAACCAAACATACTTCTGTTCGTGTCCTTTCATTTATTAAACAAACATTATTTATACTCATTTATTTAATTTAATAAACCAACGTTATAAAAACAGTTAACACCCCTAAAAATATCCATAAATGAATGCTAAACTATCTCCACCTCTGTCAGGGTTGCTTATTCACAAAATTCTTACTATCTGCATCAATGTCAGCCACGTCATCCATTGTCGTGTTCGTGCATCTGCTTCTCACCTCATTAATGAAGGCTTGTATGTTCCTATCAGAGGATCCGCCACCCACCACCGCTGCCTCCGCCGCCGCCTTCCACTTCAAGGCGTTGCGCTTCAAATCCTTTGCCTTCGGCCCCACTGTTGCTTCCACAAAGTATTTCGCCACCTCCTCCTTTGGAATTATCCTGTTTTCTGCCTCTCCACGGCCCATTCTCACCCCGGTCTTGAACACATCCACCAAATAAACAGCGTCCGTCACTTGATCGCCCCATTGAGGGAACGCAACGATGGGAACACCACATGACAGCGCCTCCATCGTCGAGTTCCAACCGCAATGCGACACGAAGCAGGAAACCGAAGGGTGAATCAATACTTTATCTTGTGGACTCCATTGCACGACCTTGCCATTGTCACCCACTTTCTCCAAGAACCCTTCAGGCAAAGTGTGGATTGGACAGCCAGACTCCTTTGCGGGCGGTTTCATCACCCACAAGTATGAGATACCAGTGGCTAACAGCGCCTCAGCTATTTCATCCACTTGTTCTTGTTTCAAGTAAACAATAGTACCAAACGAGATATATATCACTGATGCGGCCGGTTTCGAGTCGAGCCACTCGATGCAGTCATCGGGTTTCATGATGTCACAACGGACCGTGTTGTTTGGTACTTCGGGGTACTTGAACAATGGACCAACAGTTTTTATAAGGCAAAACTTGGACATGTATTCAACGATTTCAGGCTCGAGTTCCTGGAAAGTGTCCATCAATACACAAAATGGCTTATCAAGTTTCTTAAATTGACCAAGAATGGCCGTCCTCAAGGGAGCATAAGGAGTTGAAGGGTGCAAAAAGCTAGGAACTTCATCGTGCTTGAGAAGCTGCATGGACGGTAACTGAACATCAATTTCAGGATCAGTTTCAGTAGGAAATGGCACTAACCCATAATTGTAATGGTAATAGGCGGCGAAACACGCGCAAGATTGCACCCAAAGCATTGCAGAAGGGATGCCAAGACTTTCAGCAACATCAGATGCCCAAGGAATGAAAGGGTTGTTGATGAAGCAAGAAACGGGGCGGTTTTGCTCAGCGTATCTCTTGATCATCGCTGAAATCGCTGGTTTGCCTGCGAGCTCCAGTTGGTGCATGTATTGGTCGAGGTGTGCGCGTCTGGGGTCGTCGTCGTCCCAGCCATCCTCGAAGGAATCGAACTGGAGAAAGCCGTCGCCCACAGGGATAGGGTGGTGGTCAGGGATGTTGTTGGCTTTAGCCATCTGTTGGGCGAAGCCTTTGGGTGTAGATAGTGTGACAAGCAAAGCCTTGGAAGCGAGGCGCTTGCCGAGTCTAAGAAGAGGGTTTACATGGCCTTGGCCTGGAAATGAAACAAGAAAGACATGAAGCAGAGGCTCAGTTCTCATTGTATGCTTTAAGAAAGAGGAAGATGGCAATTGTCTTTTGAAGAGAGAAATGGCAGTGTGGGTATATGTAGTGATTTATGATAACAAAGGAGTACATGTAAGTTTTATATTTACATATTACATATACAAATAATTATATTTATCCGACGTAAAAAATAAATTAATATATTTATTTTTTTAAATGTATATGATTGAATCAAAATTAAAATTTCATGTATGCATTTGAATCACATTAAAATTTCATGTGTATGTATCAAATTACAAATTAAATCAAAATTCATATATAATTTTAATATTTATCCCAATTAAAAATTATGAAACTAATCTGTCAGATCAACTTCAAGTGATAAAAAATTTAATGTCTTTTAAGTTCAGATCAAGAAAATAACATTAAATAAGCTTTGCTCCTCCTCAAATTTAATCGAAATTCAAGATAAATTTAAATGAATTATACATTTACTTATAATTAATATAAAAATAATAATAACTATAAAATTAAATATTATAACATAAAACAAAAAAATAAATTAAAAACATCGCAGTGTTTATACCGAAAATTCTAATCATGAAACAGTTATTGAAAAGAAAGGCATAATAATCGTATCGAAAAAAGCAGTCGGCATAATAATCACTCATCATAATATATTTTTGGTTACATACCGAATGAGGTGCTGGTAAAGGGTTAAAATCGGCAGAGAAAAAAGAGAGAGAAATTGGCATTTTGCGACTTCACTTATTAACAAAGAGGCGAAGTATATGAATGCAATGCAAACTAAATAATCTGCTATCAGATATATATTGATGTTTTTGGTCCCTTCTCGGTAAACCTTTTTTAAGCACTAATCGGGGTAAAAACCATTAAGGATTAAATTGAAAAAGCGTAAAAATTAAAATAATGCATTAAAAATTATCAAATTGTATTTGTCTATCCCCTTACCTAAAGTTCTAATTTTTTTCAATATTAAAATTTTAAATTTTAAAACATCAAAATTAATTAAATAAGTTATTGAAATTTTTTACCCCTTGATAGTATTAGTCAATTTGTTGCTATAATATTAAAATTAATTGGGCAAAAGCCGTAACAACAACGCAACTTGAACTCAAATCACACCTAAGGTAATGAATACACTTAACCATCAAACCAATACACAAGGTTTATCTTTTATCCATTTTTTAATACAAAAGAATTATTTAACACATCACACCCCTTTCGCATCTATTATAGCATACGGGGTCGTAAGGTTTTTTTAGATGGACAGTGTGTTTATTTGCGATTAGTGTAAAAACAACTATAGTGGTAAGATTAAATATTATAACGATACTATAACGTGAGATAAAAAAAAAAGTACGCACAATAATAAAGATAAACGCCTATTCAAAAGACCCATTAAAATAAGCGATATGCTTACCTGCTACTAGTGTAAAAATAATAGTTATTAATATATTTTGAATATGAGAGACGTCTAATAGAATTGACGCAAATAAAAAGGTAATTTGAAATAATTTAAAAACAAAGACAAATGCAAAAGGTTTTTTCTCATGGCAATTGTCTCACCTCATTCTAGATAGGCATCAAGCTTTTGCCTAAAAGTGTACAAATTAAAGGTGACTACTCCAAGTAAACTTCTATTATTTTGAGAATTAATATAACTGTGGATTTCACACCAATTGCTAAGAATAAGTATACAATTAAAAATGTTTTCGTGGAAGTTTGATATTTCTCCAACCATTACGAAAACACAAAATAAGTAAGAGATAATAAAGTTTATTTATGCAATTTAATTTTTCTATGTCTGTAAAACTTAATTCACTGAGAAAAATTCATCACTTTTAAATAATTACAATCAAGGATTCTAAATCTATCGTAACCTAGTGATAATTCCTCACTTTTGTATTATAAGGTAAATTTAAAGGGGTGCAAACAAGGGTTTTGGCCTCCTAAAAAATGAAAAATTTTCAATTTAGTTCTCTATAAATAGAGAAACTATAAATTAATATATAGTGAAATTACAGTTTGATTCCCTAAAATAAAAAAATTTAATTCAATCCTCTTATAAATAAAGAAATTATAAATTAATATAGTGAAATTACACATAAAAATGAATAAAATTATGTTAATCCCTTAAAAAATATGAAATTATAAATTAATACATAATAAACTTATATTTTAATATATGAAATAATAATAATTAAATTCTAACCCCACTAAAAAAATTCTGGATTTGCCCTTGCTTGTATTTTTTAAAACTAAATCTCTCACCACTAAATTATTCCCTTGAGAATTTAGTCTGTAAAACTACAACACAAAGATTTTACATTCTCAAATGAGTTCTCACAAATAGTGTTTCTTCCTTGAACAGATTAAGTGCCCTCCATTCAAATACATAACCTATACAAGCCTCTCAATTATATAGAATTTTTCGAGACTTGCTAACATAATGAAAATCTATCACAATCCTTATTAAGCAGTAGTTAAATAAGTTGAAAAATATATATATTAACAACAACTAAGGTAAATTAAACATGGACTATTTGCAGCTTAATAAGTTTTTAACATTTCAATTTGATTTAACTTCCTCGATTTAAGGGATTAGATAAATTCAATCCAATCTTGTTCTCTAAATTATGGTTCAATAAATTATTTTCACTATTTTAAATATAAAATATTTATATTTTACATTATAAGTAATTAAACTTAATTATAAATTAAATAAAAATAACATTTGATTCGATTAAAGTAATTAATTTTTTTTTAATTTATATTTTATAAACCGTTCAAACACTTCAAATAAATCAATTTTTGATCTCTCGATTTTTCATATTTATCTATGCATGTGGAAAACAATATTTTAAATTTGCCCATTAATTGAATGTGACATGAGACTAAGCCATCATCACCTTCATATTTCTTATCTCTACAACAGTTTTGTCTCGTTTGATGGCTTTGTCTTGTGGATTTTTCCACTGGTTTTTGTTCCCTTTCTCTATCATACTAATATTGACTTGATACTCTTTTACATTCGCACAACATTTTTTGTAAAAATATCTCATGGATAAATATATTATCCACATAATCTTTAAATTTGATTGTCGAAAACATCATTAGCTCAATTAATATTATTTTTATTGTAGCAATCTAAAGGCTGTGAGTTCAAACGTATTTAAGTGCATAAAATCTTTTAATTTACTGAATATGTTTTACTTCGATTGCATGTGCATTGTTGTCAATGCAGGAGGACGTGGATTCGAGTGCGTTGAATAACGTTATTCTCCTAATTATGGGTTGGAGAGGGACTATGAATAATTCTAAACATTATGTCAAAAAAAAACAGATATGATCAAAACTTATAATAAGATTATTCAAAAAAAATCTTTTAATTGAAGAATTTGAATGAATTGGTAAGTAATTTAAAAATTGTATAAAAATTCAATGTGACACTATGAAATTTTAAATTTTAATCAATTTTTTATAAATTAACATCGAGGGATATGATAATGTCATGTCATATGTCAAATGGCATATGATATTATCACATCGTAGAGTGGTTTTAGCTTAGGATCTTAATACACATACGATACAAATTACATCTTAGTCAATCACAGAAAGAGCATTAGAAATAAGCAGCGATAAGATGAATGATTGAGATTCCACGTATGAGTGATGCAAGAAAGGATCAGTACATGTTAATGGCGAGATAGTATGCATATGTATGTTCACAAAACTTAGTTTTGACAAGGTATCGCTCTTATTAAGGTGCTGGTTGGCACAATCATGCCATGACGAGATAAAGAGTGGCGGAGCCTAATGAGTGAGATACTATAAATATGTGTTATTATGATATTTCAAAATTTAATTTTTTATCATTTCAATCCATTCAAATTTGACTTTTTACGTGAACTTTAAGAGCCAAAAGGAAATCGAGTATGTCAATTTCACCTCAATATAAACGTACATAATTGAAACAAACAAAATTCAACTTCCTTGGCACAAATAGCAAACAAGTTAAAGCTTTAAAAGCTGTTCTATAATTTTTGTTTTTCCCTGATTATCTCTGATTTGATCTAATTCTCGATTTATCCAATTCAAGAAATCAATTATGGCAACTTTCAAAAATTTTAACAGTTTTACAAATTGATACATAGGCAGGCTAAATCAAGCTCACATGACCTAAAAATATAAAAAAAAAATACAAGAAAAGGACTTACCCTCAATGTTGCCACCAAATATTGAAAAATGGAGAGGGGTCATGGAGAACTCAAAAGAAAATTCAACTGAGAAATGGATGGGGCATAAAGAGCTTAGGTGGAAGATCGGTAATGGCAGGACGATATTGTTTTGGCTAGATGTCTGGTGTGAAAATAAACCATTGAAAGAGGTATTTCTAAGATTGTATAGGTTAGCAAAATTGAAAAATGGGAGTGTCGGATTATTTAGAGTTCAGTGGGTGGGTGAATAAAAAATGGGACGCTTTCTTTGTTCGACCGCTGTTGGAAAGAGAATTACAGATTGTAAGTAATCTGTAAAATGTCTCATGATCCCTTCTGATTTGCACAATTCATTAAACTCATCAGAATAGAACTCTAAGCCATTATCTGTGCAGAAGCGTTTTATCTGTTTTCCTATCTATTTTTCAACCATAGTTTTCCAAGACTTGAATGCGAAAAACACATCGCTTTTCTGCTTCAGAAAGAATGTCCAAACTTTTCTAGAAAAATCATGAATAAGAGTTTGCATATAATTAGCTCCACCTCTCGAAGGCACTCTAGATGGTCCCCAAAGATCAAAATGAATATAATCCAATGTTCCCTTCGTGTTATGGATTCCTCTGGTGATTCGAACTCTCTTTTGCTTCCCAAAAACGCAATGCTTACAGAACTTCAGTTTGCTAATGCCTTACCTATCAAGAAGTCCTCTTTTACTAAATTCTGTCATGCCGTTTTCACTCATATGCCCAAGACGCATATGCCAAAGTCTAGTAATATCATCATCTGACAAGGAAGAGGAAGCGACTGCACCATCACCAGTAATAGTTGAACCTTGCAAAATATATAATTTGGTAGTCTTTTTATGCCCTTTCATCATAACGAGGGAACCCTTGCTAATCTTTAGAACCCCACTTTCAGCTGTGTACCTGTGTCTTTTTGAATCAAGAGTACTCAACGAAATTAAATTTCTTTTCAATTCTGGTACATTTCGCACACCATTAAGAGTTCTAACGACCCCATTAAACATCTTTATTTTGATTGTGTCAACACCTGCGATTTTACATGAAGCATTATTTCCTATCAAGACAACACCTTCAGACACAACTTTATATGTTGTAAACCAATCCCGATTGGGACTCATATGGAAGGTGCAACCAGAATCGAGGATCCACTCTTCTCTCACTTTAGAATTATCGACAGAAGCAACTAGGAGTTCACTATCACTGTAGTCTTCTACTACATCAGCTTCACCGGATTGTTCTAGTTGTTTTCTCTTTTGATTCTCTGCCTCCCTTTTGATCTTATTTTGTAACTTGTAGCACTCTTTCTTAATGTGCCCTTTCTTCTTGCAGAAGTTATAAGTTTTACCTCTGTTTGAAGATCTCGATCTACCTTTAGATTCACTGCGGAGATTTCATTCCTGTGTCCTCCCATGATTATCATTACTGTTTCGATCTTGTCTTCCACGAACAATGAGACCCTTTCCCTGAGAGTCAAATCTAGTTACAAGATGCTTCATCTTGTCATACGAGGCTAAGGAAGCATAAACTTCATCAATTGTAAGAGATTCACGGCTATACAAAATTGTATCTATGAAGGTTGAATACAACGGTGGTAACGAACAAAGGAGATTTAACCCTAAATCCTCTTTATCATACTGAACATCCATGGCCTCCAAATCCGAGACAATTTCTTTAAACACATTCAGGTGTTCGTGCACAGACGCACCTTTTTCCAAACGATGAGAATACAGACGCTGCTTCATATGCAATTTATTGGTTAGGGTTTTCGACATACATAATTACTGCAATTTTAGCCATAATGCAGCAGCAGTCTTCTCCTTTAACACATATTGTAAAATTTCATTCGACAGATGCAGCTGTAATTGCGTCAAAGCCTTCCGATCTTTACGCTTCTTCTCTTCATCCGTCAAATTTGAAGGCATCTTATCCAACCTAACAGGGCATCCTCTAAATCCATCTGCGCAAGAACTATCTGCATCTTTACCTACCACAACGCAAATCTGATCAGACCATTCAAATGTGCCATAATTTAATCCATTCAAATTTGACTTTTTACATGAACTTTTATAAATATATGTTTACGTGTACTAAATGTGCCATAATTTAATTTTCATAAAAAGTTACCTACAATTGCAATTTAATGAAATATACCAAGACAACAATAAAATGACCCACAAAACTGTATTTGATATATAAACTAATATATATATATACACATTAGATTATCACATGCCAATAAAAAATTATGAAAATTTTTATAAAGAATTAAATTAAGTCTCGATTGAAATAGCAAAGTCAAATTAAGTTCAAGTTGAATTATTTAGTTACATATTTAAAAAAAATTAATGATGAAAACATTACCTGTACTTTTTGGTAAAATTACCTGCTAAGTCCTTCTATATAGGGATAAATCAAATTAATCCTTTAATATTAAATGGATGGATTTAATCCTCAAAAATAAAATCAAATTTTCACAAAGTTAACATTTACTATTTTAACACTAAACCAACCCACGTACCTGCATGATCCAATTTACTTACAATTTAGCACAATAAAATTTTACAACATAAACTAAAGTGATCAAGATCTCCGAGCAATCTCATTCACAAACAGCTGAATATTCCGCTCTGAGGAGCCCCCACTAGTGACTGCTTCACGGGCGGCCTGCTTCAACACTGCAGCATTTTTCTTGAACCCTTCAAACTCCCGTCCACTAAGCATTTGGTTTATGCATTCCTCTATGTCTTCATTGCTAATAACTCCATTGGGACCAGGCTTCAATTTTAGACCAACCTTGAAAACATCGACAATAAGCTTGCTGTTTGTTGGCTGATCAGACCATTGTGGATATGCTATCATTGGTACACCCGCTACTAATGCTTCCAAAACGGAATTCCATCCACAGTGTGTTATAAAACAAGCGATCGACGGGTGGGCTAAAACTTTTGTTTGTAGACTCCATGGGATGATGAGTCCTTGAGTTTCGGTTTCTTCTTCGAACCCTAGCGGTAACTGGCCTGCAGTCTTCACCACCCATAAGAATGGATGCTTGGTGTTCTTCAAAGCTGTTGCTATGGCTTCCATTGTTTTGTCCGACAAGACGGCTAAGCTACCAAATGATACGTATATAACCGAATGGGGTCGTTGCTTGTTTAGCCAATCTAAGGAGGTTTCGTCTGGTTTTTTCATCTCAATACCAACGTCGAGACTTTGATGTTGGTCGAGTAGTGAAGGAGGTACCAATGGACCAACGGGTCGTATCGGACAGAGCTCGGTCATTGACTCAATGGCTTCTTTCTCTAGCTCAAAGAACGAATTGGCCAATACCCATTTATATTCCTTTATGGTTTGAAACATATAGGATAACAGTTTGGATACACCTCCGAAAGGATTTGATGGCAGAAGGAACGAAGGCAGGTCGTCGGTGTGCAACAAAGGCAAACCTGGTAGCTCAATAATCATATTGCTTATTAATGTGGTGGGAAACTGGTTTAGCTTGTAAAAGCGATAATAAATGGCGTAAAGCGAACATGGTTGTATCCAAAGCATGGCGCAAGGGATTCCATTTTCCAAAGCTGCATCGACAGCCCACGACACGAAGGGGTTGCTAATGATGCAAGAGAGTTTGGTGTGGTGGTAATGTTGTTTAATGAGGTTGGAGAGGTTAAGGGGTCCGGCTTTGGCTAAGGATTCCGTGTAATGGTCTAAATTGGCACCGCGGTCGTAGTCTAGGTTGAACCCATCGGGGAAACAGAGAAGTCGAATCCCAGAGATGAAGTTGGTTGCGTCAGTGGTGGTGGTGGTTGTCGTGGCGGCTTTGAGTATACGGTGGCAATCGAATTGGGTGGTGGCGAGGGTGACGTGAAGGCCTTCATCAACCAGGCGTTTGGCAAGTCTAAGCATGTGGTTAACGTGACCCTGGGCTGTTAATGTCACCATGAGTACATGGATTTCTTCTTGGCCCTCATTCGACGCCATTGATAGATATTATAGATCTATGCACGGTACAGTGATGAACTGAAGGAGAGCGAGAGAGATAGATAAGACTCGAAGATAACCAGTGGTTGGACTTAACTCGCAGATATTCCAAAATTAATAAAAAAACCCAAAGGTACCAAATCATATTAATAATAATATCATTTAGACCTTATATTGGAAGTGTTCCAAACCCAACCCGTGTTCTAAAAAGAACCAAAATTACTAAAAGACAAAGATTAAACGACAAAACCATCAAAAAGTATCTTAAGACAACTACAATATTATTCTTAATGAATATGGTCCAAAACAACCTTTAAATAATTTAATATATTAAATATGCTACTTCCTAAATAATCAACAAGTGATTGGGTACAATGGCGAGGTACATTGCACTTTTAATAAAAGAACGTAGATTCGAATTTTGAAGACAACATTATTGGAAGGGACAATCGCCAAAAGAAAATCGAGTATGTCAATTTCACCTCAATATAAACGTACATAATTGAACAAACACAATTCAACTTACTTGGCACAAATAGCAAACGAGTTAAAGCTTCAAAAGCTATTCTATAATTTTTGTTTTTCCCTGATTATCTCTGATTTGATCTAATTCTCGATTTATCCAATTCAAGAAATCAATTATGGCAACTTTCAAAAATTTTAACAGTTTTACAAATTGATACATAGGCAGGCTAAATCAAGCTCACATGACCTAAAAATATAAAAAAAAAATACAAGAAAAGGACTTACCCTCAATGTTGCCACCAAATATTGAAAAATGGAGAGGGATCATCGAGAACTCAAAAGAAAATTCAATTGAGAAATAGATGGGACATAAAAAGTTTAGGTGGAAAATCGGTAATGGCAGGACGACATTGTTTTGGCTGGATGTTTGGTGTGAAAATAAACCATTGAAAGAGGTATTTTTAAGATTGTATAGGTTAGCAAAATTGAAAAATGGGAGAGTGTCGGATAATTTAGAGGACAGTGGGTGGGTGAATAAAAAATGGGACGCTTTCTTTGTTCGACCACTGCTGGAAAGAGAATTACAGATTGTAAGCAATCTTTAGAACATGGTTGAGGGTGAGGTGTGCTATAACGATAAGGAAGATAGAATTATATGGTTGCATGATGATACAGGGTTGTTCTCAATAAAAAAGATTACTACTTTGTTGAGTGTGGGGGAGGGGGATATCAACAGATTTGCATTCGATAAAGTATGGCAGTTGAATGTTCTTCCGAGGGTTCGAAGTTTTCTTTGGTTGTTCGCAATCGATAGAATACCAACTAAAGATTTTTTGGTTAGAAAAGGGGTGAAGATACAAAATTTAGTAAATGTTTGCCCATGGTGTGAAAGGGAGGCTGAAAGTTCAGAGCACTTGTTCTTTAAATGCAATTATGTGAGAAGCTTTTGGAATAAAATTTTTAGCTGGTGGGGAGTGAAATGGATACCCGTTGGGAGTTTTGAGGAATTCTATAACCTATGTTGAAAGGTGAAAATGATGGATAAAAGTAGATGGTTCTGGCTTACAGCAATTGCAGTAGCATGCTGGATAATTTGGCACTCAAGAAACGCCAAGGTCTTCGAGAATAAGCTGTACTCAATAGAATCTTTACTGTTCCAATCAAAGATCAGAGGTCTGCTATGGTTACGGGCTTCCTATGATGAATGTATAATACAAGAACAATTATGGTGGTGCTGCCCAGCTGAATGTAAGCTGGCTTCTGCTAAAGCTAAGTCAGGTGTGGTAAGTGGGCGATTTCCTCCGAGGGGATGGATGAAGTTTAATGTGTGTGGGATGGCATTTGAGGAAGCTAGGGGCTGTGGTGGTGTACTTAGAGATGGAAATGGCTATGTGCGAGCTATTTTCTCTGGTCCATGTAGGGATACTAAGGATGCGGACGCTGTGGAAGTCGAGTCAGTTAATAGAGCTTTGGAGATTCTACTAGAAAC
The DNA here is from genome assembly GCA_005610355.1 of Gossypioides kirkii. Classification (NCBI taxonomy): domain Eukaryota; kingdom Viridiplantae; phylum Streptophyta; class Magnoliopsida; order Malvales; family Malvaceae; genus Gossypioides; species Gossypioides kirkii. The sequence continues at coordinate 39,782,381 of CP032246.1, forward strand.
GGGATGGAGAGTTGCTGGTAAGATAATTATTGAAGTAGGATCGAAGGTGGTACTCAACTTGATTAGGATCTTGGACAGGGGACCTTGGTCTCTGAGAAATTCCTTTGCAGAAATGGAGAACAGAAGGGTGCATGTGGGTGAGGTGGAGTTTTCTGTGGCTGAACAGAATGGAAATGAATTGGCAGCAGCTCTGGTGTCTGCAGGGGCTTCTCGTCAATCTACTTTCAAAGCATGGTGGTGATATTGATAGGTGCTGATGGGATTCAGATTGAAAGTCAAAGATTTCCCCATTTCAAAAGTTCATCATCCAATTGGAGATGTTTAGAAAGGCGTTAATCTTATGGTGATGCCATGGTGATGAAGTTTTTCGATGCTGAGCTTGGTAAGCAGTGGCCATTGGATGATTTAACAGTTTTGGTTTGTGGCATTTGTATTCTGTTTTTTTCTGGTTATTGGGTTGTGCTGATTTTTGCCGCAATGGCTATGTTGTTTCATTGGCCTTGCATCTGCATATGCAGATTTTCTGTTTTCTGTTACAAACAGAATGAATGTTGCAAAAAAAAAATATTGAAAAAAAATCGGTTCAATCGCCTAGTTTCTAGGTCAACTAGTTTATTGACTTTTTTTGAACTGGTACCCTTGTCGGTTTTGATCTAATCAGCCCAATCGACAAACCCAATCCAGTTCAAGTTTTTATGATTTTTTTATATACTTTTTATAAGCTTATATGAATTTTAATATTTTTATAATTTTGTTATATTTTTTTATGATTTTTAAGATTTCTACTACATTTTTATAATATTTTAATATGTTTTATTATTATTTTTTAAATTTTATAATTTATTAGAATTTTTATATTTTTATAATATTTATAAGTTTTTATAACTTTAAATCAATTTTATTTTTTAATTAATATTTATATTTTTTCTGATTTTTTTATAACTTTTTAATATTTTATGGAAAATATATTAGATTAAATTAAAAATTATCATGTATCACCATCTGATTGATCCGTCAATTTATTTTAACGGTCAATGTGATTAATAACAAAAACCATTAACAAAAGAGCTTAATTAATTATTTTAATTAATAATAGAAACTTAATTGAATGTAAATTTAATAAAGAAATTAATTAAGTTTTTTTGCATTTTCTTATAAGCTTTTTTGAAATATAAGCCTATATTACATGAATGCTTTTATCTTCTCATATTTTTATAAGTTTTTAAAAATTTACCCAATTTTATCACTTCTTATTTAGCTTTTAATATATATATTTCAATCATCTCATTATAGGTTCTAATCATATTTGTTCCGTTTGATACAATGTCTAGAATTATTCATAGTCTCTCCCCAATCCTTAAATAAGAAGATAATGTACTTCATTACACTCGAACACGCAACTTCCTGAACTAGCAACAATATTCATATCAATCGAGCTAAGACTCAATTGACTAATATATATATTAGTTTCTCAAGGTATCTATTGGAGCGAGCTCAGTAACTAATCTTCAGCATTTTGTAGGCCCATTAAGAGGTGAATGCTGGTAACAAATTTTAAAGTTGCTCCATACCCAAGATAAAGATCGAATCCTCGATCACTGATTAAGGTAAAAGAGATACCTGTAGCTTTAAACTAATCACAAAATTTGGACTTTTAAGTTTGTGCCATCAAGTCCGAGATATTACTAATGTTATCGCACGTGATATTGATACCATAAAATTTAAGAAAATAACTAAATAAATTATATTTTAAATAACGTGAGATTGAAGGATATTCCTCCCGTTGATTAGTCACAATATTCATGATTTAAGACACTAATTTGGTTTAACACGAACTTCAAAAAATATTTTTTACTAAATTCATAAATTTTTTAAATGTATGTTTAATAGTTAATTCAAAATTTTATTTAAATATAAGTCGTAAGTATATTCAGTATAAGTTTGAGTGGATGGTGCGATGCATTTAGCTTTTTGTTTTTGTCTTACACTACAATATTTAATCTTACCGTCACCGTTATTTTTACATTAACTACAAGTAAACGTACCGTCCATCCAAACATACCCTTAATTTCAATTAATTTATACATAATCATATATTTCTGTTCATAATTTATTTTGAAAATTAAATGTTAAAGAATGTTAATCATCTCAATGGTAAAAATTCGATTCAAACCCAAATTATTTTTAAAGAAAATGGATATTTGACTAACGAGTTAGAACTTGGGTTCAATATCTATCATTCATTCATTCCGAAGAAACATAAATTAAGTCACATAGCCCTCTTTTGGTCTAATTTTACTCTTAGTCTTTGTAGTCTTTATTAGGAGTGAATCCAAAAATTCTTTTAGAAATTGGAATTGAATTGGAAATTTTTGAAAGGTAAAATTATAATTTTACAGGAAGCACGCTCAGCTGGACGCACTTTCACACACTTTCTCCAAAGATAACTTATTTCCCTAAATTTTTAAAAAATCGACTTATAGGACCAATTAACAAAGTTTTTCAACATATTTAACTAATTTAACCTCTTTAGGCCATCTTAATTTAAATGGTTAAATTGCAATTTTAAATCTCTTTCAAAAATTATAATTTAATTTAGATTTTTAAATATAAAATTTATGCCTTTGACCTTAATTTTTTTTTTAATTTGATTCTAACTCTAATACAAAATTGCTAGCTTTCAAAAAAAGCTATTAATATATGTATGGTAATATAAAGAGACAAAAAGTTAGAAATACTTTTGATTTATTATCAGTGTGTTTACTAGAAATTACCAACAGCAAAATGTTATTAAATGAAAAATAAAACTGTAAATAGTAGTTAAATAATTTTCTCCTTTCAATGCACACATTTTTTCTCTTATTTTTTGGTTTCCTCAAACTGATCCCAAAATTCTGGCAACTTGGAAGTCCTTGAGTTGAAAATTAAGAAATTTTCACATGATGGTACTTTGGACTAAGATTTTGAGTTTAAAATTTTAGGGTCTAGTAAAATCATAATTCTCGTTTATTCGGACCGTTGATGGTATTCAAGTAAAGTTCTCTCAATAGTGACGATTCCAAAATTCAAATTTAGTTTGAATGCTTGAAAAAAAAATCTACTACCACTTCTTCGAATCACTTACTGAGTAATTATTTAATATACTGCCTATGAAATTTTTTTAAACTCTACAAAATATTTTATTTTTTATTTTTTATTACACCCTACAAAATATTTTATCATACCTCAAACTAGTTTATAAAATCTAAAAATCTCCAATGAATGAGAAAATTTTCCTATATATACATGCAAAATCAGTAGCCAAATGCATACGCATTCACATTCAACAATGGCGAGGCAACCACGTTTGGTGAATGCCATTGCTTTTATTTTGCTAGTACTCAGCATTTTCTTCATCCCCGAAACTGAAAGTGTTTGGTCACCGAGGAGACTGGGGTCAGCAAGCACGGTGGAAGAAATCGAGAAGGGCTCATCGTTTCCGGGGATAAAGGATAATTCTGGACCCAGTACGAGTGGTCCAGGACATAGAGCTAGTGAAGCACCGAGTGAGGGTATACACCATTAGCCTGTTGAACAAAGTTATATAAATTCTCCATCGTCCTCTTCGCTTTTCATTTTCTAGTTTTAAAGTTTTGTTTTTGTTGGTTCCATATTTCCAATATCGGGTTTCTTTTTATGGTTCATTTTATCTTGAATTTTTGAATAAATTTAGAGTTGAATCAAATTAAATCTTTAAAAGGAAAACAAAGCTCTCTCAACGTTATGCAAAGAACTTACCACTTGGTTCAACAAGTGTATATGAGAATAATATGATCAAGTTATATCTTACCCTTCTTCAATTTTTTGGTTAAATTTTGTTATTAGTATTTTGTATTTTGCGAAACTTATTGATTTAATCTTTATGTTTTAATTTAATCATTTTAAATCTTGATATTTTTCAGATTTTAAAATTTCAATCCTCATCACACGATAACAATTAAATTCATTTAAGTTATGTTATTTTCCAAAGTTAGATGCACCAAACATATTACCATATGTGTAATACTATGTCAACTTTTATTTTCACATATTACTCACAAAAGATCTAGTTAATAGATAATGGTTGTCATTTGGGTTAAAGCTAAAATTTTTAAATTCAAAAGAAAGTATAAGGACTTAAAATAATCTAACTAGAGAATATGGGCTAAATCTATAATCATACACGTAATACATGTGTAACATGACTAGTAATTGAATTTAACCAGATAGATTTTTAGGTCAAAACTAAAATTTGAAAAAGCATAGAAACTAAAATTGACCAATTCAAAAAATAAAAAAATTAAAATAACATAATTTATTTTTTACATCCCTAAAATTAGTCTTCAATTTCATAAACCAAATTTAAAATTATAATTTTCTAATATTTTATTAAAATTACATACGTTATTAGTGAATTATCGATCGGTGTAATTTATAATTGATATATAAATTGTTTTTGAACGTTAATCTAAGTATATGTTTTTATCATATCTACTCTTTTTGATACAATACTTAAAACTACCCATAACTCCTCCCCAACCCTTAAATAAGAAGATAATACACTTTAGCACACTGAAACCCATAATTTCCTACATTGATAACAATACTGATATCAATCGAATTAAAATCCTAAAGTGCTTTTTTTGTTCATACAAATGGGCTAAAAGCCTTTCTTTTTAAGTGTTTTACTTTTATTGGAAGCCCAAAAAGGATTTAAGCCATTAAGTCTATTACTTCAAATCTAAAAGGCCTGAACTCCAACCCACCCGAAAGCGACGGCGGATAGCTATAATGACAATTTCAACTATGTTAAAGGATAATTTTGCAACGCAAATAACACGTGCCATAATTTCATTGGATGCAAAATTTTCAATCCAATTTTTGGATTCAATTAAGAATGCTAAAATTAATTAATATCAGTCTCTATCACGTGATTTAATCATCTTATTATAACTTATGACAATTTTTTATTTTTTTGACACAATACTTAAATCATCCATAATCCTTTCTCAATCTATAAAGAGGAGGATTATACGTTTCATCGCACTGGAACACACGTCCTTTTACTTTGACAACAATGTCTATGCTAGTAATGATGATTATTAGTTTGAAATTGTGTATCAACTAACAAATGTTGAGTGTAGTGGTAAGGCACACTGTATTTTTACAAGAGAATTTAGATTCAAACTTTAGAGATAAAATTGTTAAAATGGACAATCACAAACCTTAAACATAAATCGTAAAATAAACATAAAGAATACGATAAAAAAATTATGTATCATATTAATGCTAGTATGATTTAATGATTTCATATGAAAATTGTATGATAATATACTATAAATATTATTATTGAGTATGTTAGCTCTTTTTCGTGAAGAATCTTTTAAGTGTTGTTCGTCGAATAGTCGATTGAGTTCACTAATGTCATATATAAGTATGGGTTTGAACTCTATCAAGGTCAAATGTTAAATATTTTTTTAGTGATTAGATATTTCCTCAACGCGAATCTTTTTGAACTTTTTTTAAAGTACGAAAGACAAAAATTTAAGATAATCAAATATAGACACTTCGAACACAATACATTTATTTGAAAATCTAGCCGAAAGTTTTAGGAACGATACTTTAAAAATTTCTCCGAAAAAATAATCAATCCCGCAGCAATTATATTTTACTATTTTTAAATTACATGAATATTTGTTTATTATTGCTTAAAAGAAGAAAGAAAAACCATTGTGGAGAGAACTGTAGGTGAAATTTTCACACGCAATCATTTGATAAGACATTATCAATTTGACAATGCAATTTGGAAAACGTTTCCTTTCAATTATATCCCTAGTAAAGTATGTCGTGACCAACTCCAACTCCTTGGTTTGAATTTGGATATAATTAATTCAAATTCGAAAATTTTAATTTGCATTTATTTTGATTTGAATAATTTCGGTTTTATAATTTTTAATTAATTATTTAATTATTATTGAGGATTAAATCAATAAAAAAATTTAAAATTTTTAATTTTTTGTTAAAGTTTTTTTGTCCATTTTTATAGTTATAAACTGGTATTGTACTTCAGAATGAGATAAACGGAATTGTTTAGCTATTCTATCAACCAAGTCAATTTTTAACCTTAAAAATGGATGAACTTTTTTAACAACAAAGATCAATTTGTTATTTGATCTAAATCCACTAACACTTTTGTTCACTTTGAGTAAATCGGTAAAATATAACTTGACACTTAGTACAAGAGCTTTCATGATACTTTCACCTCTATTTCACGATTTGAGAATTGTCTTCATCTGTCTCATGATTTGAGCATAATTTGTTCATGTCTAGATTGATATTAGATATAACTCTCCCGTCAATAATAATTTTAGAATTCAAACTAAATTCAAATCTATTCTCATTTCTTTCAAATTTTGTACCCATCTTTAATAAAAAAAATACCATGGAAGCTTTTGTAATAGTAGTCAATTTGTATTTTGTCCCATTTATTCAAAAAATAGATAAATTAATTCATGTGCATAGATTAAAGAACAAACTGAATTTTTTTAGTAAAAATTTCATTAATTTCTATAGTTAAAAACTCATGTTGCTGACAGAATAATTATAAAAATAAATGAAATTTTCAATAAAATAACTATTTTACTCTTTGATATAATATAAAGGAACTAATTTAAAAAAAAATAAGTCCTCCATTTTAGTTTTACCCCATTTTAAGTTTCACCCACCTACAATGGGCCTACACAGTGCTGAGATGTGTCATGGCAGAAGTGAAGCCCCCCCCTTCGGTTCATTCGTTTTAGTATTATCCTTTTGGTTCATGAACCTAAATCATGCTCTACTTTTTCCTCTTAATAAATACCCATTGTTGAATGCTTAGGTTCCCATTCATATCACCAAACAAAGAAAAATTCTTTTTTTCTAAAACACAAACCCAGAATAGCTTGTGATCAAAAACCTAACATGGGTAGCCTTGAAAAAGAGAGAAAAACAACTGGATGGGCAGCTAGAGAACCTTCTGGCTTCTTGTCTCCTTACACTTACTCTCTTAGGTATTCTTAATCTTCCTGTTTTGTTCAATTTCTGGTTTTGTTCTTAACATAATCATGTATATATGTTGTAGGAACACTGGTCCAGAAGATGTTTTCATCAAGGTTATATGTTGTGGAATCTGTCACACTGATATTCATCAAGCCAAAAATGATCTTGGCATGTCAAACTACCCAATGGTTCCTGGGTACTTTTTCTTTCTTTTAGCTGCCATGTTGTTTAAGCTCATGATTCTTAACCCTTTTGGGCTGTGATTTTTTAGTAAGTTTGGTTTATTTTTTGCAGGCATGAAGTGGTTGGTGAGGTGGTGGAAGTAGGATCGGATGTAACTAAGTTCACTGCCGGAGACATCGTCGGCGTCGGTTATGTTGTTGGATGTTGCAGGAATTGTAGTCCATGCAACACCGACCGTGAACAATACTGTGCTAAGAAAATCTGGTCGTACAATGATGTTTATACCGACGGTAAACCTACTCAAGGTGGCTTTTCTGGTTCCATGGTTGTTGATCAAAAGTAAGAATCGCCCACCACTTCGACAAAACCATGTGAATTTGATAATTATAAATCCATTCTTAAACTTCAAAATAATTTTAATTAAAGTACCATGAAAATTAGGTACATCTACCAATGTACCATACTGTAAATAGGTGTGTACTTAGCACATCAGTAGCTTAGACTTAGGTGTTGAAAAAATTGAATATGTCAAATTTTTGAGCTGTTCATGCAGTTTGTGCACATATGTTTATATGTTTTCAGGGTTTAAGTTAAAAAAATTTGTTAAAAAGTTTAAATTAAATTATAATTTTTATGATAATAAAAATATAATTTTATAATTTAAATAATATTTTTAAAAATTAAATTAAATTTTTATTATTTTTAGAGAGATTAAATTATAATTTTATTTTTATTAATTTAAAATTTTAAAAAATTTAAATGAAAAATTTTTATTTTAAGGAGATTAAATCCCTATCATGCCCCTAGATACGCTCCTATATGTTTCATGCCAGATTTGAATTAATATATAATGCTCAAAATTCGAATTGATTACTAAGTTGATGAAAGTACAGAATTTATATGATACCGATATTTTAAAGATTTAATCAGAATATTTTATGACCATTTTATCGTTTATGAAAGATTAATTTTTTTTGAGGTTGTGGTTAATTCTCTGAATAATGTAATCGCAGAGTTCGGTTTTTGTTATTGAATGAACTTATTTATTGATATGTTTCTCAGGTTTGTGGTGAAAATCCCAGATGGATTAGCACCGGAACAGGCAGCACCACTGTTATGCGCCGGGGTGACAGTTTACAGCCCACTGAATCACTTCGGCTTAAAGGAGAGTGGTCTAAGAGGAGCAATATTAGGACTCGGAGGAGTAGGGCACATGGCGGTGAAGATGGCGAAAGCAATGGGACATCACGTCACCGTCATAAGCTCTACCGACAAGAAAAAAACAGAGGCACTAGACCACCTCGGTGCTGATGAATACTTAGTCAGTTCTGACACCGAAGCGATGCAAAAAGCAGCCGAATCACTCGACTATATCATCGACACCGTGCCTGCTTTTCACCCTCTCGAGCCTTACCTTTCATTGCTGAGACTCGATGGGAAATTGATATTGACTGGCGTGATTACCACCCCTCTTCAGTTCCTCACCCCAACGGTCATGCTTGGTGAGTCAAAACTTGAAATTCTTTCTGGGTTTTTCATTTTTCCAGAAGTCTAAGCTAAGAGTATCTGTTTTCTTCGTGTGGAAACAGGCAGGAAGTCCATTGCAGGGACTTTGATTGGGAGCATGAAGGAACAAGAGGAGATGTTGGCGTTTTGCAAGGAGAAAAATTTGACATCAATCATCGAAGTGGTGAAGATGGATTATATAAACACAGCTATGGAGAGGCTTGAGAATAATGATGTTCGATATAGGTTCGTGGTTGATGTTGCAGGAAGCAAAATTGATGATCAATAGAACTATATATAAATGTGACTCTGTTTTTGTTTACATGAGAAAATAAGGTATGTGTTTAAACCCAATATGTTGACTTGATGGTCAGGTGTTCATCATCCCAGATGTGATTTGAATTCGATTGTGATTTGAATTCGACTCAAACTAATCGCGTTACTGTTAAGACTTTACCTTTCTCTTATAATTCACCTATTTTAAGTTGGAGTTGTGCTATAGTTAGTAGCTAAATGGTTAAAGTATATTATTGTTCTATATAATTCACGAAAGTTATTGATTTAGTTTATGTATTTTAATTTGATCAATTTTAGTTTTTATATTTTTTGAATTTTGAAATTTTAGTCCTAACCCAAACAATAGTAATCAAATCTGTTTGGTTAAATTTAATTACTAGTCATGTATGATACGAACAGTTGTAGATTTGATACATATTCTCAAATTAGATCATTCTAAATCTCTATATTTTTTTAATTTTGAAATTTCAATCTTGACGTAAATAATAGTCATTAATCCATTAATTAAGTTCTTAATGAGTAATATATGAAATAACAAGTTAACAAAGTATTATACAAAATAATATGTTTGTTGCACCAAACCATTTTATGAGAATTAAAATTTTAAATTTTGAAAAGTAATGGACTAAAAAAAAGACCAAATTAAAGTGCATGGATTAAATCCACGACTTTCGTAAAGTATAAGGACTAATAACATAATCTAACTAGTTAAATCCTTTACATCAAATTCAAATGTTGGTCCATAAATTGTGGATTTAGTCCATAAATTGTGGATTTAGTCTCTATCGACTATTTGGTCATTTTTAATTTTTAACTTTTCGAATTTTAAATCTTTTATATTTCAATTCTTACTCAAATAATAGTTGCTAAATCTATTAACTAAAATAATATGATTTTTTATATGAAAATAATAAGTTGATATTGCCGTATAAATTTTGATAATAGTAAAATTTAATATTCAAAATTAAAATTTTAAATTTTCAAAAAATGAAGAAATTAAAAATAACCAAATTAGTGTTCGGGCTGGCTATTGCCGTCTTTTTCTCCTTCCCACCAACCATTTTTTTCTTTCTTCTTCTTTTTCACTCCACATGTGTTTTTTTTTTCATTTTGCAAATCTATTTTGTGGGTATTTTTGTTGTCTTCATAAGTTGTGATGGACAAGTGACGGTGTCTGTCATTCGCTAAAACTCCATTGACCACTAGTAGTTTTCCTTGGAAAGCGGGTGGCTCTTCGTCAACTTCTTAATCTGTTTCTATTTTAAAAATATTTACGAATAATAAATTATTTCACGAGTTGATTTGGACTTGTATTGTCTCAAGTTTTATATGTTTTTTTATTTGTTTTTTTACTATTTAATAAGTTTTCAGTTTTAGAAGTTTTTGTTTGCTCACGTAGCACGTTTTTTAGTATTGCTTATGCATGTAATCTTAGTTTTACAAGTGATTTTAGTGATGGTTTTGTTGTCGTTCTCTCTAGTTTGGTAAGTGCTCAATTCTTTTGTTGATTTTTTTTTTGTCGCTTTGGACCATACAGGGTTGATTTCCTTATCATATTAAGTGCTTACAATCACTCCAGATAAGTCGTGCTTAAGTTGTGACAAAGTCAATTGTCAACATGTCATAAAATTCTATTAATGTTGAAGATAAAACCTTTGTTACGTTGATAGAGTTTATTCTTCATCATTTACGACGAGAATTTATTATTTTTTCCTTAAATTGTATGATTTCATTACAAAATAAATCTCCTTTTTATAGTTTTGATTTTTTTCTTTCATCAAATCATAATAAATTAAATTTTGATTATTAAAATCATGTTTTATATATATTATATATAATTATAATAAAAATAGTCTGACTCGAAATACTGAGGGAACAGTGCTAAAAAAGGAGCCCATCTTCATTACCTTCAAGGGGGCTCTCGGTTGCTAGAGAAAAAAAAAACTCTTCCCTTCATTCTTCAACTCTGTCGTTAATATTGTGCATCAACAATATGTGATCTCTTTTTTAATATAGTTTGAAATATTGCTTTTTTTTTCTTTTCTTCCATGTTAAATTGATTTGAGAAAAGCAATTTGTTAGCATTAAACATATGATTAATGATGGAAAAAAATTGTGTATTTTTAAAAAGGTTAAAGGGGTATACAAGTCTTTAAATTTTGATAAAAAAAATTCATTAAATCCCTTCGCAAAAAACGTATACAATCAATTAAGTTCTTTTAGCAACGTTTTTTTGTTTTTGATTATTACAACATTAAGGTGTTGCTCCGTGTCAATAAAAATAAAAATAAAATAGAATATTATTTAAAACTTTTGATTGGAACGACCACATTAGTGTCATTAACTGCCACATCAATGTCATAATAGTCAAAGCCGAAAAGCATTGGTCAAAGGGTTTAATTGATCCAATTTGAAAGTTTGAGAGTTTAATTGAGTGCACATTTTATAATACCTCAAAAATCTCAATGTCACTGATAGTGGTATTTCGAAAGATAAGTAATAATTTTTATTTCAAAAAGTAAGAGTTTAGCAATTGAATAATGATAGTAAGGTCAAATTTTGACATTGGAAAAGAAAGTATGGATGGTGAAATTTTAGTAAAAATGAAATTGAAAATTTTGTAAAAGATGGATTAAAAGTGTAAATTTATTATTTTAGAAAAAGGGGCAAAAATTTAAGAAATTTTTTTAAGAATATGAAATGGATGTGAATTGATAGGTGGAATCGAAAAATTGGGACATGTACTAGATTCAAAAATGGTGAAAATATAATGATTAAAGTGTAATTTTACCCTTTTGTGAGAAAATGGATCAATTGCAAGTAATATCTACATGAGTAATAATTACTTAAGACACGGATAAAATGACCATGACAAAAGATATTTTAAAGTGCAATATGATGATTTTGTCATTAAATATTATTTTTGAATTTTAAATTATAAAAGAAAGATATTTTATGGGAAAATTATACTATTGGATTAAAATCATATAATTAAATGTGAACCATTGATATAATTAATTAAATAATTAAATATTAACTAAAGAAAAGTACAGAAAAATCTAGAGAGATGAAGGGAAATTATTCTCTTCAACAGAAACCCCAACGTGGGGTGTATGGAGGGAGGAGGGAGGAGAAAGGAGAGAGGGGAAAAAAGTTTTCCATTTATTTCAATGTGGTCCTTTCCTTATTCAAGCATTGTCTAACGTAAAATTCTTTGAAATTAAAGTGAGATATCACATCCATTTCTAATTCAAAAGTATCATTTCACATGAAACCAATCATCGAGGTTTGAAGATAAAGATGGAAGTGGGAGAAAGATGTTTTGAGTGGTGAAAGTATTATGTCCATGTGTGATGTGAATGGTGAATGATTTTACGAATAATTTGATGAATGATTTTAAGTGATTAATTTGATAAAAAAATTAAATAAGGATTAAATTTAAAATTACGCAAAATTTTAAAATCATGGAATTAAATAGAGAAATTAAAGTTCGGGTTTTTATGATAAACTATAAGAACATGATATCTAAAGTATAGAAAAAATTGTACTTAAATTAGCATGTTTTAAATTAAAAGGACCAATTTGTAAGGATTTAAAAACATGATTTTTAGGACTGATTTATATGATTTGAGAATTTGAAATTCTAAAATCAGAATACGAGAGTTTAATGGTTTGAAAATCAGGGACTAATTTTTGAAAATTGAAAAAAAATTTAATAGTAGGGACTAAATTGTAAAATATAGAAAATTTGGAAAAGGGACTGTTTTGCAAAAATGTGAAACTGAGATTTAGGACTTAACTTTAAAATAATAAAATCTGATTTCAGGGACTGAATTGTAATACTGTGTAAATTTGGGATTTTAGAGATTAAATCGTAAAAATTGTAAAATTTGAATTTCAAGGACTGTTTTATAGAAACTGTAAAATCTGAGGTATAGGGGCTGAATATTGACATAATAGTTATTCACTTGATTACGTGAAATATTGGATAAATAATTATGTATAAAATTAAATAGTTGAAATTTGATTTAAGTTAAATTGGTTGTTACTCGTATGTGATAAATTAGTGTGAATAAGCAAAATTAAATTTTTAAGGCAATGAAATAAGCTTGGATGGTGGATGTATAAATTTTGATATAAAACACGAAAATGAATTTCAAAAGTTGAAATCGAGTCTAATAATAATAAATTAAGTGTCTGAATGCTATGAAAAGTTTTTGAAAATTTTAAACGTGACATCTTTTGTTCAGGTCTGATATCAAATCAAGTAAGTCGTGTTACATTTTTCATAAAGATGCTTAATTAATTTTCCCGCCAATGTTTAAGGGTCTATATACCCCTTTAGCCTTTTAAAAAAGATTATTACTTTTTTTATGACAAACTTGTATATAGTAAATAAAAATTCAAAACGTTGTAACGAGGGTCAAAAGATGTGGATACATCAAATGGTAAATTCATAAGCAACATAGGAAGAATAAAATATTAAGTATATAAAGTCGTTAATGCAGTTCAGACTTAACCCACGTCTATGAAGTTGTCCAAAGAAAAATTTTACTATATTGAATTTCACGGTCTAAATAATGATTTAAGTTCAATCTATCTTAATTATCACGTAAGTTCAATTTTGCCCAAATACACTTGGCATGAACTCTCCCCTAATAAAAACAACATTTGCTATTGAAAGTGAAAAACAAATCGCTCGAAGAAGAATAACAAAGCAATTAAAATTCGATAAAGTATAGTCTCTCAATCCCTTGATTAATCTCATGAACTAAAAGAATAGTGCCGACAAAAAGTCATGCTAATACCTGTGGTTAAGGGTGTTCATGGGTCGGGTTGGGCCGGATTTAAGCATGAAATTAACATACTTTATGTTTACCCAAATCCAACTTGAAATATGGACTTAAAATTTTGTCCAAATCCGTCCATATTTGCAAAAGACTAACCCAAGCTCATTTTAAGCCCACCCACATTATTTTTTAAAAATATTTATATTATATAATAATCTTAACATTATTTTAATGTTTATATTAGAGTAGTATTATATATTTAGTATAAGTTTATTTTTTAATGTGTTCTAAATTACATAATATATAAAAGTAACATAATATAAAATATTATAAACTTAAAAACAGGTCAGATTAGATCGGGCCGAGCTCGAGCCTTATTCAAGCCAGAGCCATATTTTAAATGGTCTAATTTTTTTACCCAAACTCATTTTTCGGACTTAATATTTTTACCAAAACTCTCTCTAATTTTAGATTAACCTTCGAGTATAAATAAATAACCCGACAAATAAACAATTCTACAATTGACAAACCTCTCTTTTTAAAGGTATAATTTTTGTTTTTGCGAAAATAAATCATCTCTCCAAATTATCAACAAAAATGATGTATTATCTTTTAATTAACCATTGAAAATGCCTTACATATATATTTAATTCACTCCAACCATCCATCAGACAACCCTTGAAATAAAATTAAAGGAGATTTTATTTATAATTGAAAAGTAATCAGACATCGTAACTTTTTTAAAATTATCAATAAAATTTGATTCCAAAATTTTAAGTTAATTTTCAACTCGAAATTCGTGTGTAAAATAGGAATGAGGTCGTCAATTATCATGCTTTCAATGTGTTTCTACATTTTTATTTTTATTTTATATAAAGGGCTGACAGCACTTCCACGATGAAATCATCTAAGGAATTTACAATTTATTGTGGCAAATATAGCTGCCATGTGTGCCAATTGGTGATGCCAATTATGACTAAAACAGTAAATACAAAATTAATTTTTTTTATATTTTTTTAAAAATTTAGAGTTTAATTTTATATTTTATTTTTAAGAATTTATTTGTTTTATTTTTCAGATTTTAAAATTTAAGTTTAATTATTAATATTATTAAAATTATTTTGTTAAATTCAGATTTTTTATAATTTTTTTTGAATATATTGGTGTGATTACATGATAATATTTATTCATACTTTCTTAACCTTTTGAAAACGCATGCATACCATCTTAATTGAGTTTCTGTGTGTATCATTACAAGCTTACAAATTTGAATGACAACTTTGTTCTTGACATTTTTAGGATCCTAAGCTAAATAATGAATTTAACTTTTTAAAAAAATTATAAAATGTAATACAATAAAAAATTAAGACCATTTTATTTTATTTTATTTCCTGTCTTCAATGAAATGACCATCAGAAAACTTAAAATGCTAAAAAGAAATTCCAAGTTAAAGAGGAAAATTTCTGAACCCATTTTAATCTTGGATCTTGAACGATCACATTCCC
This sequence comes from Gossypioides kirkii, assembly GCA_005610355.1. NCBI lineage: Eukaryota > Viridiplantae > Streptophyta > Magnoliopsida > Malvales > Malvaceae > Gossypioides > Gossypioides kirkii. The sequence continues at coordinate 39,797,718 of CP032246.1, forward strand.
AAACTACCCGAACTTGGCTTGTTGAATGGAAGCTCAAAAATGGAGGATGGAAGAGGTGTCGCCAACTGCGTTGAGTGAGAAGAAACTGGAAAGAGTAAGAACATGATGCGGTGGTGGATTATGTTATTAGATATTTAGTTTAATTTGGTTTTATCGGGGTTTAGGGTTTTTAAATAATTGGATTTTTTTGGTAATAAAACCCATTTAATTTTATTGGGTTTGGATTTGTATTATTGGGCTTGGTTGATTTAATATAATAAATAATACATATTCTTATAATCTTTAATAGTTAAAATCTGCCGGTATTCACAATTTTGGAATTCAATTTTTATGTTTTTAATCCTAGTAATTTAGTTTTTTTTCAGATTTTAAAATTCAAGTCTAATTGTTGGTACTCGCTTGGTAATAATGTAATTAAAAAAATAATATTATAATTTACTTGAATTTAACAAAAAAAATCATAACAATGTTAACAAACAAATTTGGAATTTACGAAGAGTACAATAACTTATTGTAACATCCCTAAAATCTCATGAATTGGAAACAGTATCAAATTAATAGTAAATCAATTAGAATTTGAGGAAGTTATAATTTGAAAATTATCAATGTTAGTAGAGAGTGAAGACAAATATTGAAGGTGATTGGAAAGGCTTGTATATTGAGAGAAATAAACCCGGGTTATTAACTAGATTGTACGAGAGTGAAAAGTGTTGGAGCCAAAGTAAGAAAATTAGGAGTGGGAATGATTAAATTAAATTGAATGAAAAGAAAGAGGGACTAGGGGTGAAATTTTACCAAAAGAAGGTATTATAGAAAAAGTTGAGGGACAAAATAGTTTTAATCGAAGCTGATTAAATATGACTATGACAGCGCGATGAAGGCAAGTCAAAGAGTGACATCACGACAAGGAACCCTCGACGTTGCGACATCACCTCAAAACTTTGGAAACTTCACATTTTAGTTCCTATTCAAACTAGACCACTAAAAGTGCAATCATAAACTCGTATATAACCAAAATTGTGTTTGAATCTTGTTGTAAATGTATAATGATCTCATTAACTTGAATGAAATAATGAAATGAATCAAAATTAACTGTCGTTGCTTCGATAACAAATGTAGCATTCCAATACTTTGACTCGAAGATCAAGTCAAATACAGGGGTGTTACACTTATGCTATATTTTAACCTATTTTAAAATATAAATATTAAATCGTTTAAATCGTGCCATTTTGTTATTAGATTCAAGAATCGATAACAATTCACAACCAACTATACAATCGAATGAATAGTCAAAATCGTTTTAACCGAAGCTGATTAAATCGATTATCTCTCCTCTAATATTTACAAGGTTAAAATATGTCATAGGTCCCTATACTTTTCACAAATTTAGAACTTAGTCTCTAAACTTTTAGTTCCAATAATTTAATTCATCTACTTTTCAAATTTGAAATTCAAGTTCATTTGTTAACAATGTTAAATATTTTTATTAAATTTGCTAACATGACATTTTAAAATTAAAAAAAAAATTACTCATTTTGTGTTAACAATTAGACTTAAATTTCAAAATCTAAAAATAAAAATATATAATTAAATTCCAAATTTACCAAAGAGGAGGACTTATAGCATATTTTGATCCATTTAAAATAGTTGGAATAAATATAAAATTTATATTTTGAATGGGTCCAAACTTAAACAATTTTATATGTTGATGTCATTTATAAGCCCAACCAAAATGTAGTCCAAACCTATAACCAAACACCCATACTAATTACAAAGAACTCAGGAAAGGACTAAAATTCAAGTGGAATTGTTTTTCTCTCTAAAAGAAGTTTGTCGTCAAGTTCGACCGGAAATTTGGGTCTAATATTTTGTTTAAATTCACTTATATTTATAAAAGATTAATTTAAACTCATTTTAGTCCAATCCATATTATTTTTTAATTTTTTTAAAAAATATATTTATATTATATTATTTTAATATCTAATAATTTTATACTTTTTTTATTTATTGAAAATTTTCATATAGTCATCTTAACATTATTTTAATGTTTACATTAGAGTAATATTATATATTTTGTATAGGTTTATTTTTTTAATGTGTGCTAAATTACATAATATAAAATATTATAAACTTAAAACAGGTCAAGCTCGAGCCTTGAATGTTCAAGCCCGAACCCGACCCATATTTTGAATGAGTCAAATTTTTTTGCCAAAGCCCATTTTTCGAGTTTAATTTTTTTGTCTAAACTCACCCAAATTTTGGACGGGCCTTCAGGTTTAGATAGGTAACTCGGCCCATGAACATGTCTATTCCTCACCTCTATTGTCAAATATGATAAGATTTGAACTTAAACCATCACACCATCATTCAAAACTAGAAAATACTTAACAAATAAAATTAAGTGTGATTGATGTGAAATGTTGATTTAAAATTATGCATTTTTCACCGATTGAGTTTTAGCTCAATTGACATCGAAACTATTATCGATATAGGAGGCCATGGGTTTGAATATGTTAAAACCTGTTATCTTCCTATTTAAGTTGGGGAGAGGCTATGAGTAATTTTAAGTATTGTATCAAGAAGAGCAGATATGACAAGAACAAATAATGATATTAATGTTAAAATATATATATATATTTTTAATTTTCTTTCTATCCTTTTATTTTTTTTAAAAAAATTCTACTCTACAAAGTAAAACCTAAATATCAGACACACCTTTATCTACCGCCAACACTTACTCTATCAAGTAAAACTTAAATATCATACACACCTCCCTCCGCCACCGACACTTACCCTATCAAGTAAAACCTAAATATCATACACACATTCCTCCGCCACCAACACTTACTATATTAAGTAAAACTTAAATACATTAAGTAAGACTTAGATATCATACACACCTCCCTCCGTCGTCAAAACTTACTCTATAAAGTAAAACCTAAATAACATACACACCTCTCTCCGCTAGACTTGTTCATGGATCGGGTTACCTGCCCAACCCCAAAGACTCGCCTGAAATTTGGGAGGGTTTGGTAAAAAATATTATGCCTAAAAAATAGGCTTGAACAAAAAAATTAGACCCGTTTAAAAAATGGGTTGAGCTCGGGCTTGAATGTTCAAGATCAAACCCGGCTCAACCCAACACGTTTTAAGTTTATAATAATTTATATTATGTTATTTTTATATATTATATAATTTAAACACATTAAAAAATAAACATACACTAAATATATAATACTACTATAATCTAAATATTAAAATAATGTTAACATGATTATATAAAAAATTTCAATAAATAAGAAATATATAAATATATTAAATATTAAAATAAAATAAAATAAATATTTTTAAAAAAATTAAAAATAATATGGGCTTGGGTTAGTCTTTTGTAAATATGGACGGGTTTGGGCAAAATTTTAAGCCCAGATTTTAGATTAGTTCGAGTTTGGACAAACATAAAGTATGTTAATATTATGCTTAGACCAAACTCGGCCCATAAACACCTCTACTCTCCGTCGCCAACACTTACTCTATCAAGTAAAACCTAAATATGGTACACACCTTTCTCTGTCACCAACACTTACTTTATTAAGTAAAACATAAATATGACACAAACCTTTATCCGCCGCCAACACTTACTGTATCAAGTAAAACCTAAATATCATATACATCTCTCTCTGTCGCCAACACTTAGTCTATCAAGTAAAACCTAAATATAATACACGCCTCTATTCGCCGCCAACAGTTACTCTATTAAATAAAACCTAAATATAATACACACCTCTATCCGCCGCCAACACTTACTCTATCAAGTAAAACCTAAATATCTCAAGTAAAACCTAAATATCATACACACCTCTCTCCGCCGCCAATACTTATTCTATCAAGTAAAACCTAAATATCATATACACCTTTATTTGCCGCCAACACTTACACCATCAAGTAAAACCTAAATATTAAAAGTAAAACCTAAATATTATACACATCTTTATCCGCCACCAACACTTACTCTATCAAGTAAAACCTAAATATTTCAAGAAAAACCTAAATATGATGCACACCTCCCTCTGCCACCAACACTTATTCTATCAAGTAAAACCTAAATATCACATACACATCTATCCGCCGCCAACACTTACTCTATCAAGTAAAACCTAAATATGATACACACCTCCTTCCGCTGCCAACACTTATTCTATCAAGTAAAACCTAAATATCATACACACCTCTATCCGCCGGCAACACTTACTCTATCAAATAAAACTTAAATATGATACACACTTCTATCCGCCGCCAACACTTACTCTATCAAGTAAAACCTAAATATCATACATACCTCTATCCGCCACTAACACCTACTCTATCAAAGCAAAATCTAAATATCTCAAGTAAAACCTAAATATCATACACCTCGTTCCACCTCCAACACTTGCTCTATCAAGTAAAACCTAAATAACGTATACATCTCTTTCCGCCGCCAACACACAACACTAATCCTAAAACTCCTTAATCAAAATCAAATCACTACTTTTCATTTTCACATATGAAAACCCTTTACCTCATCAATAGGGCCATCCAAAACTATCCTTCTCTCTATATAGTCTATACCTCTTCCATCTTCATACCACATACAAATTCCATCAAAGATTGACCAAGAAATGCTTCATCGGAGAAAATAAAGGAAATTCAAATACAGTAAAATTACCGAAATAATAGTAAAATCCAAGACGAAATAATTAAGTAGGCAGTATGTCAAGATTTCACTACAATTTTATATGACGATATACATTCAGCCAACCATAAGTCAATTGTTTTCCAACATATCCCAACCAGAAACCCAACTGTCCTACATTCAATAATTATTACCAAAAAAACATATATATTAGCTGTCAAAATATGGAATTACACTAAAAACAAACAGAGAAAATTAAAAAAAAACCCAGGTTTTTAATCAACCAAAATCTGTATAATTAATACGACAAAACTGATCTAAATTCCCTTTTTTTTTTTGGTTTGTTTATCGTCTGTGACTGTACATTCCCTCAAAAATTATTGTACTGTTGAATACCAAGGAATTTCGATTTGATTCTGTAGTTGTTTTTCTTTGATTTGATGTTTTAATGGTTTTCACTAGTTTAAAATTAATCACTCATTAACCCCAGCATTGGCTATGGAAACCAAACTCCGCCATGCAAATTCTCACTTCTTTCCTAATCATCTCCTGCACCGCGGCCAATAGTTCCGTACCCAACGACGCCGTTTTCGTCCCGTTATCCTGCTTTTCCGCTACCGAGCCCGATTCTTTGTCCTTACACGACTTGTGGTTGTTCATCTCAACCAACTCGTCGCTCCAAGAGCGTCCGAGCGTAAGCGCGGTCGAAACGCGAGAGTGCGGCTTCGATTCGACTGCGCTCAATCCCAACTCGCTAACGTCGGAGCCGGAAGAACTTCCCAGGTTGCTGATACTTCCGGATCTCGGAAACTTGCTGGACCGCCTCTCCGATTCCTGAACCGAATCGCCATCTTCCGCCGACCGTTTTCGTTTCAACGTCGAGTTCCAATGGTTCTTAACCGCGTTGTCCGTACGACCGTTGAGGAGTCTCGCTATGGTGGCCCACTTGTTGCCGAACCTAGCGTGGGCTTGGACGATGATCTCATCTTCCTCCGCCGTGAAAGGACGGTGCGCTACTTCAGGAGACAGCTGGTTGCACCAACGCAACCTGCATGATTTCCCCGATCGGCCGGGGATTGACCTCGATATCAACGACCAGTTTCTCGGACCATGGACCTGAACCAGCTTGCGCAATGATTCATCCTCCTCGGGTCCCCAAGGTCCCTTCACACGATCAATATCTTGATCCATTGCTCTGTTATTAACAGTTTAGAAATATAAACAGAGATCTCAGTCTGTTTAGCAATGGCGGTGAAGAAAAAAATAATATCGAAGAAGCTCTCGAATTGTATTCGTGAGAGGCAACAGAGGAACAAGAAGGGTTTATAAAGGGCGATGCGTTAGGGTAACTGATAGAGCCGGTTAACAAATACGGGTAATAAGCGTTAAAGCGAATCGGTATTCACCGGTAATCGGTCGAATACACATACTGCTGGATAGCCTTCAAGGTAGCCACGTAAGGCAACAATGAAATTTGAATAATCCCCAATATGTCCTTGTGGGGTTAGTTTAGTAATTTCATACGGTAGTTTCCTGATTTGACTCGTACAGTTATGGAAGTTACTGAAATGGAAAGAAAGGAGGGACTGAGAAAATCATGAGAAATTGAGGAGAAATTTTGGAAAGAGGATAAGTTTTGACTCAGCCAGGCTGGAAACCATTACGTGGGGCTTTAAATTTTTATTTTTTAATTTTTTAATTCAGAAATTAAAATTTGTCGTTTTGTTAGGTTTTTGGGTGCTGTGCAAAAGCAAAAAATATTGCTGATGTGGACAAAAACAGCCAAAGTAAGCCTGGGAAAATTGATTGACAGCTTTCTAAAATTCCAGCCTGTAAACCTGCCATCGGAGAAGACATCAACGGCGTTCAAGCCACCGACACGAGGGGTTCATCACCGACCCGCCTTACCTATATCACCCAACAGATCGATGTTCGTTATATTAAAATATGTAAAATATTATTATTCGCAAAAAAAAAAAAAATAGTAAAAATATAATTTTAATTATTTAATAATTTATATTTTTATTATTTTTAAATGGTTAAATTAATTTTTTATCATTTTAAAATAAAGTGTAATTTCATTATTATTAATTCAAAATTTTATAAATTATAAAAGATTTAAATTAAAGTTTTATTTCATGCCCCTTGAGTCTCTATTACATTTCTCCACTAATCATATTATCATATATATAATGTTATATTAACTTATTATTCTTACTTAATATTAAAAATAATTATTATATTATAGTTAATTGATATAATGGTTAAATAAAGATCCAAATTTTAAAATTAAAAAATTAAAAATTAATTTAAAGAATTATGAATTAAATCTATAATTTTTACCTAAAATGAGACGAATTTCAATTTCATCATTTGAGGTTATCCGCATGAGTTTTATTAGGTTATATGTTATTTCTTTATTCAATTATATTTTATTTTATAATTATTTGAATATATATTTATAATTTTAAAAAAATTGAATTAATTTCATCTTAAATTTAATCGAAATTTATTGAGAATTGACTAACTTCCATGAATAAACCACCAAAATTTATTCTAACAATTAGATGTGCTTCCGTTTCGGCAGAAGCGAATTGGATAGAAATTAATGGTTTTTTCGACCCGATTAGTTTGGTTTGCTTTAGTTTTAGTGGATTTTAGTAATTTAAAATTTTAAATTAAATTATTGTTGAGTCTTAACTCGATTGATATAAGTATTATTGTTAATGCAAAAAAATATAAATTCGAGTGCGCTGAAACACATTATTTTTTTATTTATGAGTTGAGGTGAAATTATAAATATAATTTTAAGTACCGTATAAAAAAACAAATATAATAGATTGTTAAAAAAATTAAAATTTTAATTAATAAAGCAATTAATTAGTCATTAGTATGAAAGAAGGATAAGCATCGACCAGTGAAACGTTTATTATTTTCTTAATAAATCTCACACTTTTCAAAAATCTATTAATATATTGTTTATCTTAATTGATTAATTTATTTATGTTAAATTATGATTTTCATTTATTTATTAATTTTAAATTTAATATTTAGTGTATATTAATTTGATATAATTTGATGTGTTAATTTTATAATAGAAAAAAACAATCCTTTTATTTTTATTTTTACATATTTCTGTCAAATTGCTGACATCAAACTTTAAAAAAAAAACCTTTTCAGCACATACACACAATTATATCAACATATAAAGACAAAGCATAGCCGAGGATCAAGATCGTAATTTAACCTTTTTATTTAGGATAAATTATACAAATGGTCACCCGATTATGCTCATGTTCTTGTTATAATAACCTAATTTTAATTTTTTTTAATTTATGTGCTAACGTTTGTATCCATTCCTATTTTGGTCACCGTCGTTAAATTGATAACAGAAATAATGGTGTGACCTTTTTCATACTCATATAATAACACGTTTAATTCTCAATACTCATATATTCTATCAATTTGATCTTAATTTTAAATAACTCAATAAATTTAACTCTTCATGTTTATAAATTTTATCGATTTGATCATCGAGATATAATCGAATTGCTTGAGCTCGCTTGATTTGGCTTGATCACTAGATGCCATTTCTTGATCAATAAATATTCTTTTTTTAAGTAAAAAAATATAAATTATTTTATGGATCTTTCTCATCACATTATTCATGATTTCTTTCCAATTACTTAATGACATTTCAATAATTTTTTACATGTCATTGACATATAATTTTTTTACTCTAAACTCGAACCCTAACCTTGACCTTGGATCACAAACTTAAACCCTAATCTAAAACCTCGAATCTCAAATCACAAACCCAAGTTTAAGGTTCAAGGTTTAAGATTCGATGCTCAAGGTTTATGGTTTAGGGTTTAATGTCAAGGTTCGGGGTTCGGGATAAAAAATTTCCCAAAATTATGTGTCAATAACATGGAAAAAATTAATGAAATAGCATCAAATAATTGGAAAAGGACCATGAATATTGTGGTGAGAAGTGTCCATAAGATAATTTGTCAAAAAATATATTCATTGGGGCTAATTAGGTAAGTTTATAAGAGTCAAATTTGTGCAAACAAGGTTGAAAAATTTATGTAATGTAAACCTCACGTAATTAAACTCTCCTAAGACTTTTAAGCTTACCTAAAGAAAACCAATTCATTGATATCACTTTAACAGATAAAATTTGATTTGTTCAATTTCAATTATCTTCTTAAAAATTAATACCATGTTTGGAATTTGTACAATCCAATTTGAAAACTTCTAAACTAACCCTAAATTTTGAATATCGTTGATAGATACGGATTAAATTGAAATGTAAATAAATATGGTAGTATTTGCTTTCAATTTAGTTATATTGCAAGTAATAACATAGTTGTGTGCAAGTGAAAGAAAGCAAAAACAATAACATAAAAAGAAATCATGAGAATGGGTTCGATGTGCTCATAGGTCGGGTAATTCGTTTTGGGTTAAGCTTGGGTTTAATTTTTTTAACTTTGGGTTAGTATGATTTGGTTCGATTCATTGTTCAAAAAAATCTATTTTGATAATAGAGTTACAAATATCTCTAAACTATGATTTTCATTCTAAATTGAACATTAAATTCTAATTATACCTCTAAACTATCAATGTTATACCAATCAAGTCTTTTCATTATTAAAACTATTGATTTAATCATTAAATGACAAGTAAAATATTATATAAGTCAATTTAAATTAAAAATTAAAAAAAATTGCCTTAAAAGTAAAAGCAAAAAATAAATTAAAATTGAAAATAAAAGAGAACGAACAGTAAAGCTTTTGTAAAATCTGCGAAAACTTCAAAAATAAAATTCTTACAATATTCATTTAACAGGTAAATTAATGATTTTAGTAACGGAATGACCTGATTGATATAACTTCAATAGTTTTAAGATGAAATTAAAATGATTTGAAGTTAAAAAACCAATTTAGAATGAGTAGGGACGTAGCTAGAGGATGGTAGGTTTAATAACCCTTTTAGTCCCTTTTAAACAAAATTTTCAACTTTAACCCCTAAACTTCTAAAATTTTATTTTGCCCCCTCCCCAAATAATGAATTGTTGGCTTCATCCTTGGAATAAGGATTACAGTTTGGAGATGTTTGATAGACAACAAAGGCATAAGTGCAAAATTAGCCCCTAACGTTTGGTAGTTTTGTCACTTTGGCCCTTATCGTTTTTTTTGGATCATTTTCATACACAACCTTTGTTTTTTTGGTCAAATTGGTCATTTTTAAAGGTTTTGCTGATATGGCCATTAGTTGACTAACGGTGCTGACGTGGTAAATTTTTTTCCACCAAACGTTAGGGGCTAATTTTGCACTTATGCCAACAATAAACAATAGGAAAAAAACAAACCTTTGACGATAAACAAGCCTTTCTTTTTTCCTCATAGAACTCAATTGTCAGTAATCGTCGTCGGTAAAGGTGTACCGTCACTAAAAAACAGTGTACCATGAAATTGTTGTCACTAAAGGAACACAAAATGGGAATCTGATAATGAAAAAGAAATGATTAAATTAAAGTAGTGATATTAAAGAACAATATCTTATATTGAACATGTAACAGTCATAATCAAACATCTAGATTCTCAAAGACAACATAATGAAGATAGAGAATAATCGAGGATGTTTCCTATGCCAACTTACAATGTTTTGTTTTTTAATTATTTAATTAAATTATGATATTGCTTTTCTCCATAGCCACTGCACATGTGACTCCATTTTACATCACGTGTGTATGAGAATTACACTGACACATCCCACCATAATTACCCTGTATAAAGCTTTGTATCACTTATCTATAATCTTAATATATACATAATCAAGGTGTAATATATTACACTTTTAAGGATAAAATTTGGGTTGGAATTTGGGATATCAGAATACCAATTTGTAATTTTTTAAAAATTAAAAAAATTAATATATAATTTTTTATAGGGACACAAGATCACTACCTACCCCTTATTCTGTTGTTGTTGGATATGATCTTTATATGAAGGGTAGCCACAAACTATAAAGAATTAATTTTTATGGATTGTAAAATGAATATATAAGGGTTATTTATAAGTTGGATTGGATCATTATTTTTTTTTATCAATTTGTTATGGTTTAAATCTCATCACATATGAGCATTATTCGAATTTGTTCTAGTTCGTGTTTGGATATATATTTCGATTCTCAATTTGATGATATGCTGTAATGTTTAGTTTAGGTTAGTAATTATCAACTTTGTACTTGCAACTTAATTTTCTCTTGGTTGAAATATGTTCGATTTGATAATGTGATTTTAGAATCGAATTGTTTACTGGTAACTGATGGCCTTCTTCACCCATCTATGATATATTTGAAATTGATATTTTACCAGCTGATTGCGGGTCTGTTTAATATTGTTTCTAAAAAATCCTTTTGGGATAAAAGCATTATTAAACAAGCTGTTTTCCGAAAGAGAAAATGCTTATCCCAAACCAAAAAATAACCCTAAATTTTTTTTTTCAGAAACTGAAAATTTTAACTTCTCCCCAAAAGTTTTTTTTTTTTCAAAACACTTTTAAGAAGCATTTTTAAATTAGTTCTGCATTAGGTTTAGACTAATAGGGATGCAAATAAAGTGGCTCATTGTCCGAATAGCCTTATTATATGCATACCTTTCAAAAAGGATTTTGATTCTGTAAATGCTACAATTCTCGAACTCTGGTCTATTATTAATCTTGATCGAGGTGATGAAGAGATTGAACATTAAGATCGAGTATATGAGGTGAGCTTACTGACTCGAGTTTTAAAAATCCTCTTTACTCTTATAATAAGGAAGAACCAATTTTATATTTTAAATTTGTTGGATTTTGGAATGATAGAGAATATGGGAGAAATAAATAAAAATAAAAAGGATATTTGTACACGTGATGAAGAAGGATCCAGGATGCTTCCTATTATGGTTAGTTGAACAAATATTATATGATTTGTAAGATTTCATTCAATAAAAATATTCATAAAATTGGTTGAATAATTAAATTAAAACGGTCCATATATATTTATAAAATTAAAATTGGTTTTCCTAGGTACTGCACATGTTATTTATATTGATTAATTTCAAAAGGGAACGTTCATCGATATGCTTCAGGATTCAGCTTTCTTTATTTTATTAATGTGTCAGCAGCCAACTATAGCGGGATTAAGAAAATTTTCATAAATAATGGAATTAGCTGGGATTAGATTTTGATTTCATTATTAAAAAAAAGATAGATCTGATTAATTCTGTGTGATAATGAAAATTAAGGGATTCAAATTTGAAATGTACTAAACATTAAATGGTCAGATTTTAACATGATTTGAATTTAATATGATCCAATATGAAATGATCAAAACTTAAAATAGTTCTTACACGAATGTATAATTACATACGATAGAATTCGAATTTAAATATTCAAATCTTAATATTTACTAACGATTACCTTGTTTAATATCTCTTTTTTTTTAAAATCTATTTCAATTGTGAAAGTATCTGAAAGTTTTTAAATTGATACAATGCTTAGAATTATCCATAACTCATCTTAACCCTTAAATAGGATAGGAGGATAAATGCGCTTCAATACTCTCGAACCTAGTCTTCCTGCACTGACAACAATGTCAATACCAATCGAACTAAGACACAATCGGTCATGCCTTGTTTAATATCGAAAATAGTAAAAAAATAAACTAATCATGTGGCAAACAGTAACCATAGTTTATATGAGAGAAACTTTTATTCCTATTGATTCTTATTACATGCAAATCACATTGAATGGAATGTTCTCCCTAATAGTGCTTGCACTTTGATTTCTATTGATTCTGATTCTGATTCCTTAATGGATCATGGGGACGAGGGATCTAGGATGGGGTGTATGGGGAAAATCTATTGGCTTGGGTGAGTTTATCTCTCACCTATGTCTCTTCTGTAAGTGGCTTTTGATTAATGAAATATTGTTTACTTAAAAAAACAAGAATAGAGGGACTAAATTGAAAACATGAGCATTTTATATTCTAGATAGGGACCAAGTGCATCAGATATCTTCAAATTATGACTCTCGCTCTAAATTGGTCTCAAAGTTAAAAATATTCTAATTGCATCCCTAAACTATCGTGTTATATCAGTCAGATCCTTCCATTATTGGATTTGCTAATTTAGCCATTAAATGGCACGTAAAATTTCATTTGACATAATTTAAAATGAAAATTTTCAAAAAAAGTGAAGTATTGTCGCATAACTTTTAAAATTTAAAACTAAGAAAGTAAAACTGAAAAGAAAGAGAGAATGGACCATAGTTTCTATAAAGCTTCGAAAACCTCAAAATCAAGATTTTTGCGACACCTAGTTTTTACAGTCTTCATTTTTTTCTTTAAAATTTTCATTTTAAATTATACCACATAAGATCCAACATCTCATTTAATAGTTAAATTAATGATTTTAGTAACGGAATGACCTTATTAGTATAACATTGATAGTATGAGGATGTAATTAGAATATTTTAGAGTTTGAGGATCTATTTAAAATGAGGTCATAGTTTGGAGATGTTTGGTACAATTAACTCTTATTTTCTGAACCTTATTTTTTTTGATGGGCTATTTATGTTTTCAGTCCATATATTTAAAAACCCATCAAATAGCCCAAAAGAATTAAAGGCCTATTTCAAGCCCAGCCCACATATTATTATTAGTATTAGAACAAAACCTCGAATCGCTGTCGTAAATAAATGAAAGACGAGGAAATCGTAATTCTGCGAAGAAATCCCAAATTCCCAAAATCATTAGGGTTTTTCCACGTAATGTCGACGGGAAGGCCAAAGGATGGCGACACTCAGTTGGCGGTAGCGGAGCCGAAATCGGGGCTTCCACCGCGACCTCCATTGACTACATCGACGGCGATTGTGGAGTACGAGAAGCCAGCATTCAAGGAGGAGGAAGAGGATTTAGAGGTGAAGCTCCGTCGCATTATAGAGAATGTCCCCGTCCGTGTTAGCAATACATCCGGAAGTTCTGCCGGTTCCGGCTCCGGTGATTTCCACCAGGTTTTTTTTATTAACCGAGCTCTCTATTCTCTATTGAGTTTTTATTTGTTTCTTATTTTTTTGACTTCCGTACGAAATCTTAATTGTTGCTTGCTCTGCTAGTAGATTGGCTGATCAAATTGATATTTCATGTGCGATTTGAGATATCGTTAATCGTTTTGTTTTAGTTATCTTTAGGGTTTATGCTTGTATGAAAAAGGGCAGAAAGGGAAATTCAATTGTAGAACTGTTGATTTGGTTTAAAAATTAATCACCCAAGGCAGTAAACAGTGCTCTGAAAGTGCTAGACCGGAGCTTGTTCTAGGTTTATAATGGAATCTTATCTTTGTTTCTTTTAGATTCTTGCAGCATATGATGACGTGCCATAAAGTATATGCATTTTCCTTAGTGGTACTAAGTGTATGTTGTAACATTTTTATTGCTTATAATTGTTTGGATAATTTTGGTCTGTTAGATGACTTACGAGATTTGCTTATAAAGTGTTCTGTCTGTTGCCACAGTATCGACAAATGAGACGCAAAGAGCAAGACAGGCTTGCGAGAATGGATGTTGACTACCAGAAAAAGAAGGAAATAACCGAGTTTAACATGAGAAGGGAAGAAAGATTAAAAGCTGCCGAGGAACGGACGGCTAAGAAGCGCCTAAAACGCCAAAAGAAGAAGCAAAGGAAAAAGGAGAAGAAGATGAAATCAAGTGCTGAGGGAGGAGAGAACAAGAAGGAAGAGTCTTCAGATGATGAAGCTGACTCTGAACGTGATGAAGCAACAGCAGAATGAACAAATTTTTACTTTGACATCTATGCTCTGACCTTGGTCCTGCAAACTTGGCTCCAACTTGAAGGAACCAGATCTTGTGTTGTTATTTATACCGAGTTAGAGTGTTGAACTTGGTCTTCCTTGTGTGCACGTTTGTGAGAAGCAAAGCTATGAGGCATTTGGTAAATGTAACTTCGAAAGAAATGGTTCCGAAATATTAATCTGATTTTTGCAGCAAAAGTTTTGCTTATTCTGATTTCTGCCATTTGATGCCTGTTATGTACTTTCAAAGTTATGTTGGCTCAAGAAGATGTATATTTTACTAACCACTTGAATTACTGTTCTAGACCATGAGAAACATGAAAACTAGGAAGATTACTGTTTCAAAATAAAGGGTTGCTTAGATAGTACCAGTTCAATGGTGACATTAGTTTGGTTTGATCTTTGGCCACTCTTCAATCTACCCTGGTTGACTAGGAGGCATATAAGTTATTGTGGGATAAATCATGGAATGGGTGGTTGATGACTTATTTAGTGTCACCAATGCTACCCTGGCACCGGCCATTAGCTACTGGTTTCATTTTTGTTTTCTAATGGTCTCTTATTCACATGAATTATCTCCATTTCTGGTGGGTTAGTTGAGAAGCTATTGTCATTCATGGTAAAAGTACCATGGAGGCCTTTATACTAGTAATCAAATTGCATTTTGCCCTTCTACTCAAAAAATGAATAAATTAATCATTGTATATAGATCAAAGAGCAAATTGGTTCTTTTGTTAAAAAATTCATTCATTTCTATTGTTAAAAATTGGTCTCTCAATTGTCTCCATCTACGCGTAACTGTTTGGCTATTTTGTTAACCATCTCAGTTTTTTACAATAAAAATGAATGAATTTTTTAACAGAAAAGATCAATTTGATATAACGTATAAGGATTAATTTATTCAATTTTTTTAGTAGAAAAGGTAAAATATAATTCGACACTTAATACAAAGGTTGTCATGATCATTTTACCAATGATTCATCTAGATCTTAACCGAACTTGTAATAAGTTAAATTCTCACCAAGAAGTTTTGGGTGAAGTGGTATGGTACATTAGGCTTAGGTGATTGGAATGGAAAAGGCAATCAACTATCTCCTTAACAATTCGTTGTAATGATCACACGATGCTAGCCTTTTCATTCTTGCAAGCCTCTTTGACTGCTTGATTTGATTGGTCCAACCACATTCCAGAGGCTCAATCCAACAATAAGTCTCCTTGTTCAATTTCGGCAAGCGACCAATCCTCCCCAAGGAAGCATCACAATTTATCTTTATAGCACCCGGAGGGGGGCATTGCCTCATAGAAACCAAACTATTTTTAATAGTTTGATGACTACGTGCTCTACATGATCCAGCGGTCAAACCATTTCTTTAGTGCTCTGCATGATGTTGAATATTATGATGGCGGCTAGCCATGGTTGAACAAATAATAAACCAACAATTTTGATCCATCTAATTAGAACTAAAAAAATATTTGAATAAAAGATGACTTGGATTCAAAACTGAGTTGAATTTGGAATGATATGAACAAATAATTCAAAATGACTTCAAATCTAAGATAATCTTATATGAAAAATCCAATAAATAAATCCGAATAATTTGAACGGTGAAATAATTTAGAATCAAAATGAACTTAGTTGATCCGATTCAAATTAACAAGATTCAAAATTGACTCCGCCCTGCTAATTAAATACATGTTATGCTGTTCAGTGTTCACTTTCTTTCCGTTTCATAGTTGGTGCCATTTCTGTTTCCGTTTGGTAATTTCATTTTCTCCCTCCTTTTCCTACCTCTCCAGAAAAAAAAAATCAATAGCAGAAGAGAACGAGAACCGCCATCGCCCCCCCCCCCCCCATGGAGGATTCCAACCCTACTCCTCGCGTATCAGTTCATCAAGCTCTTGGTGGTGGCACAGGTCTCCCCTCCTCTCTTCTTCTCTTTTAACACCTCTATATATATTCATACATGTATGTAGCAGTGTCTTCATTTGATTTCCGGATAAATCAATTTCACTTCCATTAGCGATCCCACCATTATTTCCACAAATATATGTTATGGGGTTGGCATGATCTTATTGTTTATACACTGTTGTTGGCAGTTGCCGATGTGCTGCTGTGGAGAGAATGGTGTAGCGGTGTTGTGATGCTCATCTCGTCAACTATGGTATGGTACCTTTTTGAAAGAGCTGGTTATAGTTTCTTGTCTTTCATGGCCAACGTATTGTCGCTCCTTGTTGTTATTCTCTTCTTCTGGGCCAAATCTGCTTCTCTTCTCAACAGGTTTCTTCCTTTTTTTTTACTGTCTTGCTTGAACTCGAATACAAGTGTCGGATACATATATGAGTATAATTAGTTTTTTTTATATATATTTCATGTATTTAGAGAATCTTCAGAGATCATGTTCTCATATCTAATGCAGGTCTTTGCCACCCCTTCCTAATTTAGAGATTTCTGAGAACACTGTTGTGATTATTACTGATGAGTTACACCAATGGATCAACCATACATTATCCATTGCACATAACATTGCAATTGCAAGAGATTTGAAGTTTTTTCTTAAGGTCAAAAGTCTTTTGCCTTTCTATTCGTACATGTTTTTGTTGATCTTTTGACATGGAACATTTCACATACCTTCGACACGCCGGAGTATTACAGGTTGCCGTCGGCTTGTGGTTAGTTTCGTTCATAGGTAGTCTCTTCGAATTCCTCACTCTGGTCTATATCGGTGAGTTTTACAAGACCCTGTTTGTTTCAATAATGGTGAGGATTCATTTTACTTTTTCATATATGTTGATTTTGGTAGAGATGTTTATGCAGGAGTTATTCTTAGTCTATCAGTTCCGGCAGTATACGAATATTACCAGCATTTCATCGATGAGAAGCTTCATGTGACACGCAGATTCATTCAAACACAATATAGGAAAATCGATGAAATGGTATTGAGGAAGCTTCCTTTACCCTCAAACGGTGGACACCCCATACATTCTTGATCTAAGCCTTGACCTGCAGTTTTTTTTTATACATTTGTGGTTATAATTTACATGTTCATTGGGTTTTAAACAGATTTTTTAATGGTGGAGGAAACCCTGTTTATAATTGATCAGAAACTCAGTAATTCAGTCTTGTATTAATACATGTATTTATTAAAAAAATGCCAAAGGTGGCTTGTAAAACAATTATCAGCAGTAAAATCATGTTCAACTATTCTACATTTACCATGAAAGGCAGAATTTATGCAAGCTTGGGAATTGTTATACTCTCTGTATTAGGCAATGTCACCGAGCGTAACAGTTCCAGCGAGAACACCAGCCCCAGAAAGTGCGAAAGGATAGTGTTTGCTGATGCCTGCACAAGCAAAGAGATACGTAAGGGTAAGGTCATGTGATAACCAAGGTTTTTTGCAGTTGCACCACCATGAATATCAATATATGACTGCATGGTGACATGTATAAAGACACCTCTAAATTTACAACGATTTACAAGCATGGATCTTATTCAGCTAAATGCTATAGATATTCCATTATGAGGCTCGAATTAGATAAAAGTACCTGCACCAAGAATACATCCAAGGCAAGAACTGGACTAGAGCCGGGAGCAATTCCTTGGTAATAAGGAGTTGTGGAGGAAGTAAGTGCCTTCGCGACTAGTAAACCAACTGTTGCTTGCATGCCAAGAATAGCAGCACCCATTCCCAAAAGATTCAGAACTATACCATTTTTCAAGCTTTTCACAACATTGGCACGAGGAGGAGCCTGAAACTCATGGGGAAATTTTTTAGTAGTGGATGTTGAACGAGGCGACGAGTCAAAAGATCAAATAAGCCCTGAATTTAGGTACATGCCTAATCATAAACTAATCCTTCAAACCCAAAAACAATTCTACACATAATAGGTGACTTAATCTAGACTGAGCTCAAATCAATCACTAAGTCTAACTCTAATTCGAAAAAGAAATTAAGGCAACAGAAACTAGGAAAAAGAACTTCCCAATGATACAAGAAATGTCACCCTTTTCTTCCAAATAAGTTGATGAACTTTCCAGTGTAGATTGCACTCAACTATATCCAGCATCGTATTCATTTAAAATGATTCACTCAAAAGTATCTATAGGTAGCACAAATTGAGCCTATTAATGATAACACTCGAGTAATATTTAAATGTCTCGTCTCTCAGTTCTCCGGAATTTAAAATGATCTGTCTAAGTGAAATGCTATAATCCAATTTGTTTCGGTTTATTGTTTGATAATCATCCCAAATAATGTAACTAACAAACAACAAAAACAGATCTGCACTTTGAAGGATCACTCTAAGTAATGCATCAGATACTTTAAAACTGTTTAACACAAGTTCAATTCACAATACCTTTGAAGGATCATTGACAGTCCTTTTGAGTTTCTCGGAAAGTCGAATATAACCGAACGACCAAAAAACCGATATGAATGCAGCTACAATTCCACCGAAAGTAGCATAAAACGTAGCAGGTGATGTAATTTTCCCAGTAACTACAACTGAAAATGAAAGTATCACAGCCGCTACCACCGAGCAAACTAGCTGCCCCCAAAACCCTAAATTCCCCAATCGCTTAAAGTATCTCGATGTGGTCTCTAACCTCTTGGCTACCTGCACCATTTCAGTTCAAAATCCTCAAAACAAACAGGATTTGGAAAAAAAAAACCCATCATTTACAGTCCATTAAACCCTAAACCCCACTAAACAATCCAAAATTAACTCACAGCATTGTATTAGGGTTTAGGGTTTTTAGCTTTTCTCTGGGTTTTGATGTTACTGATTATAAGAACAATGTGGATTACAGGTTGAATTTCTTTTGTTTTTTCAAGATGTATCAGAACAATTTGACCAAGTTCAAACAAAGAGCAGAAACCCAATTCAATAAAGTTGAAACCTGAGCACTAAATATGCTAAACCCAGTAAAATTCTTGAATCAGTTAAAATGGGGGAAATCTAATACTAAGAGAAGGGAAGTGAGGGGAGTACCTGAGCGAGCTTTGCCTTGTCAGAATCATCATTAGGGGAGGTAAAACCAGGTGAAACTGAGGAAGAAGAAGAAGACGAGACTCTGCTCAACAAAAGCTTAGATCTTTCAACATTGAGAGGGTTCCAGGTAGCGAACGGGGAGATTAGTGGCTTCGGTTTCCGAGTTTCAAGTGAAGCGATAAAATTTGGAGAAGAAAAAGTTATCGGTGGTCGGCGAAGGTAAGTGGGAAGGAGGGGACCCACCGCCACCAAACAAATGCCGGAGCGAGTTGCCGGCGGTACCAATAACGTTTGCATGATGATTGGATGGTGTGTAGGGGCCGCTTGAGCACGGTGACGATTGTGAAGTGGCAGCAGTGCCGGTTGCACAATTGATTTGTAATTTCATTTGTTTTATCCCCAAGTTCATGGATAAAAAAAATCGAATCTTTCTGCTGATTTTTTTTCCTGCTATTTAGATTATAATTTCTTTGTAATATTTAAGGTTTTATTAATAATTCTTAATAATATATGGTAAATGTAATATGAAAGCAGTCGCATTTTGATTCATCCTTCCGTTAAAATTTTCATTTATTTCCGTAAAATTTTCATTCATTTCTGTCATTAAAATATATATATACATGTCATGTATCATTATCTAATTATTCAATTAATCACATTAATTTTTAATTTTTAATAAAAAATAATTCTATTTAAGGAGCAAATATAATCTAAATCCAAATATAAAAACTTCTATGATATTTTTACCAATCGTATGTATTTTGGTGAGCTAATGGTTTAATGCATAGGTACATGTTTCCATTTGTATGTTTTTCCAGCAATGAATGTCTATTGAAATTGCTTGAAGCTAAAGTTTGGATCCTTAAAAGAGTAAATTCTTGAAATTGCAGTCAATGCACCTGCAGAGGAAAAACGTGCTTATCCGCACTCGAATTCACGTCCTCCTCCTCGTTACTGTAATAGCAATGGTGCCAACCGGCCAAAGCTCGATCGGCACAGCTTCTTTTCAATGAATCTTTAGCCATTGATACACATTCACTCTTCACATGCATGTCACTATGACTTAATTCATGGTCTTTTCATAATGTTTGTGGACAATACATGAGATTTCATAACTATTTGAACCTTTTATTCCCTCAAAATTTCGTGAATTGTAAGCAAGGTAAGATCATGTCTTCACTAAACTTATCCAAATGGTATGAAAAATAGTTGAATCGAAACTATATATCATCGTAATTTACGAACCGGAAAGGAAAGGAACTTGAGCTAAAGTCGAGGGTAAGGAAATGTGAAGGTTATTCACCGCTAAATAAGCAGCAATACCGGCAGCGTAACCGGCAAAAGCAAAACCACTCACCTGCAAGAAAACAAATCTTTTACTAAAAATTGATCCCTTTTTTTTTTCTCCGAAAAGGGAATGTAACCGAGAGCGGGAATTACCTTTCGGAAATACCAAAAGAAGTCGACTTTTTCCATTCCCATGTATGCAACTCCCGCTGCAGACCCGATAACTAGCATGGATCCACCAGTACCAGCACAATATGCAACAAGTTGCCAGAACTCGGAGTCCTGGGGAAATGAAGTGAGATCATACATTCCCATTGTTGCTGCGACAAGTGGGACATTGTCGATAATTGCTGACACAACTCCTATTGCACTTGCAATCAGTTCGACGCTAGGGATATGAGCATCGAGGTAATTTGCCAACTCCCGAAGAAGACCTGCTGATTCTAGGCTGCAGAAAGTACAACTCAGATATATCAAATAGAGAAAGATTGAATATAAAACTTAATTATATAAATGAGGTAATGATAAATATAAGCAATGAAGCTTCGATTTGAAGTTGCTGAATGTCGAACAAGACAAAAATTAATGCTTTCAAATAGAAAGTGATACTGTTATCTTGTATTTACCAGCTCACAGACAAAAGGATTCCGAGGAAGAAAAGAGCTCCTTGAGTATCGATCCTTGATAAAGCTTGCGGAACTTTTAGTTTTTGCCTTTCAGATTCACCGTAATGAATAGCATCGGTCAGAATCCAAAGAACTCCAAGTCCAAACAACATGCCCATAAAAGGAGGCAAGCCGGTTAAAGCCTTGAACACTGGAACAAAAACTAAAGCACCAATACCAACACAGAAAACAAGTTGCCCTCTCGGAGCCATTTGTTCAGATGCCAAAATATTGGGCGAATCTTGTCCTTTCCCGTTTACTTCGCTGAATGATGAAAGAAAACACGCATCATTTCAACAGTATTTCGTGAACTTTAAGGTAACCTCTTAAAACTGAACTTTCCCAACATGTCTTGCCCATGCAAGGAACATACCTAGTCAATGACATAAGCGCCAACGGAACAGTTAGAGAAACAAGTGAAGGTATTATCAAACCCTGTTAGCAACGAAATCGAAGTTAATTAACTCCACCTAAAGTTGGTAAAAAACGAAAAATTGGTGAACCCATGAGAATTAGGAAAGCACCTTCATAGTCTGCAATGTGGATATTTGACCATGTATCCATAGCATGGTAGTAGTAACGTCACCAATAGGAGTCCAAGCACCACCAGCATTTGCTGCTATCACAACAACAGCTCCTAGAAGCCTATTGCAATATATATTCATATAAACGGTTTTAAGAAAATTGAATCAACGTGATACTAATGGTTCTCAATGTACTATCCTAATATACCAAGAGTTGACTCGATTGTGTAACGTACTTGCGGTATTCCGATGGAGGTACTAGTTTCCTCAACAAAGAAACCATGACTATAGTAGATGTCAGATTGTCAAGGATGGAACTAAGAAAAAACGTCACGAAACCAACCTGAAATTTTCGAGGTGCAGGTGAGACAGCTAACACAAAATTTCATCTAAGAATTCACACTTTCAAATTTTCTTCATAAGACTAAATATGATTGAACCTTCAATAAGATGCATATGCAAACCATCAATG
The DNA here is from genome assembly GCA_005610355.1 of Gossypioides kirkii. Classification (NCBI taxonomy): domain Eukaryota; kingdom Viridiplantae; phylum Streptophyta; class Magnoliopsida; order Malvales; family Malvaceae; genus Gossypioides; species Gossypioides kirkii. Next base: position 39,820,186 of record CP032246.1, read on the forward strand.
ATAAGATAGTCAATATGACCGTTTCAAGGAGAAATCAACTCACCACCCAAATCAGAGTTCGCGGCTTTCGAGTGGTTATGTTGTCAGTAACCAACTTAAATCCTTGATGGGCATCAACTATCTCAACAATGGTCATTGCACCAAGCAAGAAAAACACTATTTCACTGACTTCTGCAGATGCATGTGTCAATTCTGAAACAGCTATATCACTTGAAGGAGCCTAAAAACGAAAATAAAAGGTGACAGCCCCAGCATTATCAAACAAGTAAAGATAGATCAAGTTGGAGAATAAGTAAGAAAATAATAAAACAATGTCTGATGAATCGGTATATGTAGACTACCGTAGAATGCCATAAATTGAGATAGTCATAGTCATAGTCATAGTCATCATTTGCATAATCCTTATATAGAATAACAAGACAAATGAACACATAATTTAGCTCTCCCTAAACAGGTAGAAACCCAGCACGGTGCTTGAATGAAGTATCTAATACGTAAATCCTTTTGTGTTTTCATCCTAATTTACGAGAATGTTAATAGAAAGTAGCTCATAAACACAACTAGAAGTATCGGTCTTACCCCAATGCTTCGTACTACCCATAAACTCACAGCCATCAACAATCCTACACCGCTTTTATTAAAGGCTAGAGACTCCTCAAAGATAATACCAGCATATCCTATTCCAAAAAGCAATGCCATAGCAATATCCTGCATTTTGAAGTTAAACAAATTCAAGAAAGGGACTTCAGTGCATAATCCAATAATATGAAAAACATTGCCCAAAGACAGGATTACACAAGAAACTAAAGATAAACCTGGTGGTCAGTAACCCATGTTAGGTTAATTGCCAGAGTACCCGTTAAAGTAGCTATGAAAACCACAACAGTTTTCAATAAATCAGTCTTTGGCTGGTAAGTAGCTTCAAACTCCAGCGAGCTAGTTTCATCAACCGAACATAAAGGATCACATGTTCCAGATTCTGAGGACAGCCCCTGTTGAAAGTTTACACGTACAATCAAAGTAAATACAAGTACATGTTCGAGCAATCACAAAGTGTAGAATCTATTACAGCACAAACGTGGCTAAGAACTGGAGCAAAGTATAGAATCAAACAATTACAGCACAAACAGACTAAGAAGTAAAACAATCCAGATTAGTGCATCAAGAACATAGGTACTGAAGACACGGGGCCTCCGCCTTTGGCAACTGTGCCAAGGCCTCGTTGGCAAATCAATCTTATTTCTAAACATCTGCAGAAGGTAATTTCTAGAAGTAATACCTTGAAAACTACATCAAATGCTATGAACTCCACATTTACTGTCTTAATTCAAATTCAAACATATACTATCAAGATAAAATCTTAAACTCTATAACTAAAAGAACAGGCAAATGGGTACCCTTAACTAAACATGACAAGACAAACAAAATCAAATCAAAAAGGCTCTCACCCTAATCCAAAATTAAGAAAACAAGAAAATGGGTACTCAAAAAACGAATTTTTATTAAAGAAATAGGGATAGAAAGAACAAAAACCTTAATCTGCTCTTCATTGTTGGGTTGAACTTGTCGTTGACTTGGAGAAGAAGAGCCCCTGGCCTTATCCTCAGCTCTAGCAAGAACTCCATTGCTAAGCAACCTTGGGGCTCTGATTCTACAAAGGGAAGTCCCAAAGCTAGGCAAAGAGTAGACAGAAGGCGCGTGCAAAGATCGGTTCTTGAATCGACATGAGGGTGAAAAATGAGTTCCAATTGATAAGGCAGCCATTAAAAGCCCGGATTTTTTAAAAGGAAAGTAGTTGGAGGTTGAAAGAGAGTGCCTTTCACTCACTCTTACAAGGAACAAGTCATCTGGGACGATGGTAATATGGGCACTGCTATTGCCACTTGCAAGGTCTCAGTCTCACGTGAGTGTGGAAGCAGTGGTGATGGGAGTGCGAATTGCAAAAATGTAAAACCTTTTTTCTGCTTGGGATTTTGTAAAGAAATCTAAAGGGTTAATACCACTAAACATCACCAAACTATTGCTCATATTCTAAATTGGTCCCTACACCCAAAACTTTCGAACTGATTCCGTATTTATCGTTTCTTTTCGTCAATTTAGCCATCAATTTAGACTTTATACTCTAGTTTGGATCAAATCATAAGAATGTGTGTATTTAACATGTTAAAAAAAACAATATTTAAGAGATTATTTTCTCAATACATCATAACCATGTCATTCATGCATGCGCCAAGTACACAAGTGAAATCAGCCGAACTCACGGTATTAGTACCTAGTGCTAACGAATATGGACTAATTTCTAAAAGTAAAAATGGGTAAAATTTTTAACAAAAGGACTAGTTTATTTGCCCATTTTTTGAATAGAAAGATCATAATGCAATTCAACTCCTAATATAGGGGCCTTCATGATACATTTACCCCTAATCCACTTCTTTTAAATATACTCTAAAATCTAACACTTAAACTACCAGTAGTATTCATTTAAAATGCTTTTAAGTGTATGAACCAATTTAAAATCTGATTCATAGTTTGAGGACTTTTGGTAATTAACCCTTACATAAAATTTTAGAAAGTAATAATTATTAAGATATAAAGACAAGACACGTGGTTAGCTTCCATGTCTCAAGTATGTCTGGTCCTCTTCCAACTAGCGTAATGTCCAGAAAAGATTAGATTAGAAAGGCCGGCCGCCACTCTCCTCAAAACAACCAAAATCAAATTCAGAGCTTCCTCCAAACATGGCCTTAGCTCAAGTCTCAGCTTCCCTTTCTCTTACCATTCATGGTACTGTCTCTCAAATTTTTTGTCTCTTTCATATTTTTGCTTTATATTAATAACCCATTTCATTTCAATTTTCTTTGCAGATGTCTCCCCTATCATCTCTCCAACAACAACCCACAAATTTTCTCGTGTACCGATGTCCAGTTTTTCAGGAACTGGTTCCATTTTTGCCACTGGTTCCCCTCTCTGTAAGCAAATCTTGTTCTGCTATGTTATACCCTTTTATTTCCTTTCCTTACAAATGAACCATTTTATGTATGTTTCTTTTTTTGTTTTGTAGCGTTAAGGGAATCATTTAACCGAAGGAAACCTGTATGTAAAGCAACAACATTTACCATTAAATGTGAGCAAAGCACCAAGGGGGGTAGCAGCAACAGTTTGGATGTATGGCTTGGCAGGCTTGCTATGGTTGGTTTTGCAGTAGCCATTACTGTTGAAATATCCACCGGCAAAGGACTCTTGGAGGTACCCACTACCCCCATTGTGCCCATATTTGTTTCTGGTTTACCTTTTTTTTTTTTATGTTAAAACATGTTTTTTTTTCAATTTGGTCCTTTGCAGAATTTTGGCCTTACAACACCTTTGCCTACAGTGGCCTTAGCAGTGACTGCGTTGGTTGGTGTTTTGACAGCTATTTTCATCTTTCAATCAGCTTCTAAAAGTTCTTAAGATTTATATGTTTAATGCTGTGTTCTTGTTTTGGTTCAATTGTCTTTTGTCTTCAATAGGATAAGCTTAACATTGTATAAGAAATTCAACTTCTGAATGAATGCTTTCCATTTTCAGCACTGTTTCATCCATGAACATAAAGATAGAATATAGATACAGAGCTGCAATGAAATGGTTCTCACCAAAATTTTAATTTTGCATTTCGATATTTCGATCGATAAAGAGACGAGATGACATTGTTAACAAAAAAGGGGAATGGTGAACTACACATTATACCTCATGAAGGGTTCAAAGGGCTTAAAAAGCTTTCAATGAGGTGAAGATATACGAACAAAATGCTAACATCCGGAAAGTCAATGTACTTAGATATCCATGGATTGTTGACTGGACAAAGCCTTTAACTTTTTACTCTTTTTCTTCCTCCCACCATTCTGGTTCTTCTTTTTCTTCGGTTTCTCGTCTAAAACAGATTGTGTGTTCTGTAAGTGTTGATGAATAGCAGCTAGTGGATCGGCTTGGAAAGCAGGATGCTCGAGAACTGCACTCAATTGCTTTCCCTCTTTCAATCTGATAAGAATTCATTCACTAAAATCAGTTAGTTACTCCGAGAGATAACCGAACATTATAACAAACATAGAATCACAAAACCAACAGACGCACATTAATCGTTGCCTAGATTTGCAGTTGAGCTTGAAATGATCGGCTCTAGGAGCTTTCAACTCAGGGAGAAACTCTGAGAGAGCAGAGAGGTCATATGCTTTCAGTTTCTTCTGTCGACTTCGAAGCTTCTTCTTCTGATCATAAACAAGCTCATTAGCAAACACGCTAAACCGCTGAACTTCATATTATTTGACCAACCAAACCCCAACCCAAATCCATATTTAGCAATTGCTCCAACAGACATACAGCGGTACCGTACAAAGCTCGTTAGAATTCCGAAGTATTCTTTATCTAGTCTTTCAATGTCTAATTTTTCAAGTAACTTACAATAACAAAGGATTACTTATTCTACTGCTGATTATCAAAACCAACTGTTAGTAATCTTACATCCCAATCATACATTCATACTATCATCTATATGGTAAGATTCTATTTCCAAATGCTAATGAAGTCGAAACAAGCCATATCGTATGAGTTATATATCCGGAATCCCGAACTACATATAACATAATTGACATAAATAGACACAGATATAGGCAAAAATGGAGAAACCATGGCATCAAAAGAATTTGCCATAAAATTCCAGCATTGAACCCTCAACCCAAGATAAGAATACATATATATTTGCATATTAATCAATAATGATAACATAAATCATTAAATTTAAAGTGTTTTTCAAGTAAAGAAGATTCTTATCACCTTTGTAATGTCCTTCTTGACAGTCAATGACGCAACAGTATCTCTAACCTCTGCATATATATATATATATATATATATAAAAACAATTAGTTATTGAAACTTTAACACATCGCAGAAAAAAATTAACTAAAAATTAATTTCTGAGTTTGAACTATGAACTCACTGGCATAGAACTGGACCTTCTTATCGAACTTTTTATCTGCTTTAGAAGAAGAATCTGGTCTGCCAAAAAAATTACACGAAATTTATAAAAAAAATTGCAGAAACCCAAGTTTATAACATTAATAAAGAAAGTAAATTTACACTGAAAAAAAAAAATACCCACCGAAAGCTTGGTTTCCCCATGTTTGAATAAATTCAGAGGTTTTAACTTTGAAGGAACGAACCCAAGTTAGGGTTTTTTGGATTTTGATTATTGAAGAACAACCTGAACTAGAGAAGTAACTCAAAACGGAAAACGCTCAGTCTGCAACCAAACCCATTTATTTTAGCTTTGTTTAGAGGGTTCAGGCCTTCTTTACAAGCCCAGGAAAAATTTGGATTTTTACTCCTTATAGGCGTTTATGTGCCGAATCAAATTGGATTCAAGTCGGATCTATGCATAATATTAACATGTTTTATATTTTTCTAAACCCGATCAGATTTAAAATTTTATCCAAATTCATCTATAATTAAAAAAGACTAACCAAACCCATTTTAGGTCTACTCATATTATTTTTAAATTTTTTAATATTTATATTATATTATTTTAATATTTAATAATTTTATAGATTTTTTATTTATTGAATTTTTTATATATAATCATCCTAATGTTATTTTAATATTTAAATTAGAATAATATTGTATATTTAGTATAAGTTTATTTTTTTAATGTGTTTTAAATTACATAATATATAAAAATAACATAACATAAAGTATTATAAACTTAAAAACGAGTCGGGTCAAGTTCAGACCTTGAATGTTCAAGCTCGAGTCTGACCCATATTTTAAATGGGCCTAATTTTTTTCTCAAATCCTCTCAAATTTCGGGCAGACCTTCGGGCCTGAACAAGTAGCCCGACCCGTGAGCAAGTTTAATTTTGATAAAAAATCTTTTAATAATTGTTTTATATATATATAAACTTAAGCTCAAGTCCAATATAAAATGAATTGACCGGTAAGGTCGAATAAGTTGTTCGACCGATGAACACTTCTAATCACAAATTAATGTGTTACATTTATTTCATTTATTAACTTAATTCACTCATTATTACTAGTTTTAACCATAAAATCAAATTAGGTTTAGGTGTGGAGCAAATTGAGACAATAACGTTATTGTTTATTTTTCTTTTTCTGAATTATACAATATCAGGGAATGTGATGAGGGATAGAGGTGACCATAATAGAATTTTAGGCTGATCTTGTTTGAAAGATAGGTTTAAAATGTTAATCATGTTCGGTTCGGATAAAAATGTTAAAAGTCGAGCTCGATTCGGTTTGTCCAAATTACTTTTTTTTATATAAAATAAATTTAAAAAATATAATAAATGTTTCTCAACGAATTGAAATAAATTAAAAAATTATTTATACTTAAGTAACACTAAAATAGATGCAATTTAATAAGCAAATACCTTTAAAATAGTAACAAAATTAATAATAAAATAAGAGTTATACAATATTCAAATAATAATAGTTAAATTGCACAAAAAAAGTGACAAAGCAACAACAAAAAATAATAGTTTTTTCTTTTTGCAAATTCAAACTAGGTTTAGGCAAAAAAATTTACCTAAGTCTGACTCATTTAGAAAAATGAACTTTTTTTTGCTTAAACTCACTTTTTAAGCCTATAGGTTTATTCAAATTCTTTCACTTTTCAGTCGAGCCGAGTGATCCTACCCATTATAAGATTTAGTGGAGGATAGCATATGGATGTTTAACTAAAGTTTTAATCAATGCTCCATATATGTTGATCCAAACGTATTAAGTTTGAGTTATGAATATTTTATCGTAAGTGCAAAATTTCATAAATTTTAAAGATATATTTTCAATTGTTGTTTTTCACTGGTGTAAAAACTATAAAAAATCAAGGTAAAGTAATTTCACTCTAATGCATCCCTTATATTTATATTTAATATTGAATATAATTTTTAAGTATTTTTTCATACCTAATTTAATATTTTTAATAATAATTTTTTATTCTCTACTTAATATTCCATAATTGATTTTAATTTAATTATTATAATATTCAATTTCGCTTTTACAATAATTAATTTTATCATTATCAGTTCACAATTATTTTTATTTTCATCGAAACTAATCATACCGCTTTTGCATTAACATTTTAAAAAATCTCTATTTTGGTAGTGTTTTTATTTTGACATTTTAAGTAAATGAGAAACAGTTGGCAGTGAACCAGTAAAAGGCTGTGAAACTGACTTAAATGATGTTTCTGCAAATTTATTACAGCAAAGGAAGACAGCAAAGGACACATCAATCATAAGTGAAAAAAGAAAGAAGAAAATTCTTCTGTGAATTAACCAAGCAAAATGGAGTTTACTACGGTTCTTCACCATGTTCCAAGGGGTAGTTCATTCAATAACCTTTTTACTGCATCTGTTACCATCCATAACCAAAAGAAGCATAGTTAGGTTACTGGCATGGCCCCTACAGGCTACACCCATCTGCTTCTTACATTGTTTATGGTATGTCACACCCACATTATCAACTCAATTGATACGATTATTATTACTAATGTAAAAAGATGTGAGTTTAAATGCGTTAAAATATATTATCTTTCTATTTATGGATTGGAAAGAAGCTATGAATAGTTCTAGGCATTGTATCAAAAAGAACGGATATGATCAGAACCTATAATAAGATGTCTAATGAAACTACTATGAAATAGTTATTCGTGGGTGGGGCAAGCTCTTCTATTTTGATTCATGGTTTCTCTTGACTATATGATTCATCCGGGAAAGAGATCGAGCTTGAAGAAATAATCTTATCGATTCACAAACGTATAACTCTCCAAAAATTTTAATGGTACTTATATTCATATATGTATGAATTGGGTTAAAACTTTCCCAAACACCTCATCAATGGATTCAAGTTACTCTTAACAAATCAAGTTGTATTTTTATTTAATTTATAATTGATTTTAAATTTTTATGAGGTAAAAAATTATTTTATATTTAAAATAGTGAACATAATTTTAAGATATTACATAAAAGATTAATGTCAGAAATTATATGAAAGAGTTAACTAAAAGTATCATAAAGGCTCCTATATTATGAGTTAAATTGCAATTTGGTTTATCTACTCAAAAAATGGATAAATTAGTTTCTATACATTAGATCAAAGAGTAAATCTATCATTTTATTAAAAATTTCATCAATTTTTACTATTAAAACTTGTCCATGAACATCAGCATGAGGTACACGTAGCATATCAAATATCATTTGGTTATTTTATTAGCCACACAAGTTTTTAAAAGTACAAATATATGAAATTTTTAATAGAAAAAGATCAATTTACTTTTTGATCTAACATACAAAAACTAATTTATCTATTTTTTAGTAAAAAGAGCAAAATTTAATTTGACTTCTAATACGTAAACCTTTATAATACTTTTACGTAAGAGTTATTGATTTTTTTTATTTACTTGAAAAATTAATACCTTTTAAAAATATTTACTAAAAAAATTAGTGTTTTATAAAATAATACACAAAATTCATAAATTTGTCAAAATAAAATCCCAAAACCCAAAATTAAAATGAAAACCTGAAAACCAAATCGAATAATCATAAACGATATAGGAACTTTGAAAAAATGAATCAGATGGAACCGAATTCACCTCTAACTTCAACCCAATACCTATTTTGTTATTTTAATATTTTGATTAGATGATTGGTCTCAATCTTTGTCTTCCCATACTGTGAATAAAAACCCCAGTCCCCATGTTCCCAGTTCACCTAAAAGCAAATATTATCTGCAGAAAGAGAGGGAATGGATCTACAGCATATCACAAACATGGTTGATTATATAAATAATTATATATGTATACATATATAATATAGGAAAGAGATGACTTTTGGGGTTCAATAAGAAAAAGGTAGAAGACCATGTTTGAAAAAACAAGCTCGAATATGGTCTAGGGGTCACCTTAATACTGCCAGAAGATACTCAAATCTTTGTCTGAAAACCAGACATGGCAACAGTGGGAGGGGACAGCCAAGTTTCAAAGATTTTGGTACATTAGCTGACCTCAAAACAACTGCAAACTTGTCCTTTTCCTCTCCCCATGTAAAAAGGGACTCTTCAGGCCCAAAACCAAAAGCCTATCCTACAACACTACAAAGATATTTCACCACTTTGACAAATGAAAATAACTGTAATAAAAAAAACACAACATAACCCATCCCTGCTACTACTTTGAGCTTTAACCTTCTAACCACCACCATTGCCATCACTCTCACTGGATTGTTACTTATGGTTTGTTTTTATTTATCCCAAAAATGAAATATGAAGAAGACAGTGTGGCGGCCAGGATAGAAAAAAGAAAAAGGGAAGAAAAGAAGGGAAAAAAATGAAAAAAAAATACAAATAGGATGACACATGATGTCGCTCGAGTAGCCAATGCTGTCATGTTGATAAAAAATTTCAAGTACTATCATGAGACAAAAAAAAAAATCACAAGTATCAATCTGAAGTGGAAACCAAAAAAAAAAATTGTAATAAGAAAAACAACAGAAACCATCCTTAGTACTACTTTGAGCTTCAACCTTCTAAGGACCACCACTGCCACCACCCCACCAGCCCCATCACAACCCTAACCTTTTTCTTTGCCATTACTTTTTACATTCAATGCTTGTCGTCTCCCTCTAAATTTAAATCTCATTCTACTTTTATCGAGTTGATGATACTAATTTAAATCTTTGATTTTGATATGAAGGCTATAATCAATAAAAGAGTTAAAAATATTATAGAGGTTATTGAATTAGGAGTTATATTGTATTTTATCCTATTTATTAAAAATAATGAATAAATTAATTTTTATTTAGATCAATGAACAAATTGATCATTTTATTAAAAAAAATCAAAAATTTTTACTATTAAAATTTGATCTTTGTGCATTAATATAAGGTACACGTACTAGGGGTGGCTGGCAATGGCAAAGCCTCCTTAAAATGGGAAATAACATTTTTTCCCTTTAGATTTTATAAAATTATAATTTATTAAATGGTTAAATTGCACTTTGATCCTTAAAATAATAAAGTTTTAATTTAATCTTTTAAAAATTATAAATATAAGCTAATATAATAATGTGACACGCCACGTGTAACTGTTTGAATATTTCGTCAACCACATCATTTTTCAACAAGAGAAATGATTAGTTTGTTATTTATTCTAAAATATATGAACTAATTTATTTATTTTTTAAGAAAAAATGTAAAATACAAGTTTACTTATCGTACTGTACAAAAATCTCCATAATTTAGTTACCTCGGTTCGGGATTAATGGTGGTTCCAATTATTCTTTAAGACGTGGTTGTCTTAAAAGGTGTACATACATTCAAGTGATGAAGAACAAGATATGTATGGGTCAGTTTATTTTTGTATGTTCGATCTGAGATTTTTTTCCCTTTAATTGATGAGAAAAGTCAAGGTCACCGATGAGCTGTTCCACAGCTTTTTACGAGTTTTGCAAATCGTCCTCTTGCTCAGGCATCAGATCCTTCCTCCTCTGCATTAAGAACAACAATAAATCAGATATGGAAATGGAAAAAAAGAATAGCCCTTTATATGGACTTTGAGGTTGAATTGAAAGGATTGAGTGCATCTTATGGGGTGGTGCGTTTATATGCGATAATGTAAAAAAAAAACAATGATAGAAAAATTAGATATTGTAAAAAAAAAAAATTAAACGCACCACACTCAAAGTAAACGCCAATCCAAAGGGTCTTAAATCACCATTTAGATATAAACTATATCCATTTTTCTTTTGGGTAAATTAATCTCAACCTCGTTAATTTATTAGTTAATTTAAGTTTCGATCATTCAGCTTTAAAAAATTATAAAATAGTCATTGGACTACTTGAAAGTTTTCGTTTAAGTCATCGGGATGTTAAAATCGTTGTGTTGTATGACCTTCTCTATTCGCACTGTCTGCACTAATCGAAAGCTCCATTCCTATTCTCTTTTAAAATTCAGTTTTTTTTTCATGAAACAAATTTGTATGTCACGAATCTGTGAACCAAAATCCAAATGGCTTTCTTCTCTGATATTCGATACTGACCATCAGATTGACTTGGATCTAAGGTATGTTATTCTACTCGTCGATATGTATTGATTTATCGTACCGATTGTTGAATTGTTGCTTGGAGCTCGATAGCCGAACTTTTAAAAAAAAAATTAACAAACCCAATGACTTAAATAAAATTTTTTGAATAAATTTATAATTTAAATGATAATATGCTGTTGGGATTTTTAATAAATAGAGCACATTGTATTGAAGAAGATGTGGTTAGTTTACAATCTTGGCATTTCATGTAGATAGTGACCACTGCCCAAACATTGGATGCCCTATTGGATACAAGTATCCTACACAAACTCTTTAATATAAGGGATGTAACAAGAATTGACTGGACACAATTATTGGATTCAAAATTATTTGATATTGCAAGGCAAATACAAGTTGACAGTGTGGTTTCAATTTTAGGCCTCCATTTCTGATTTCCTTTGGGGCCATTGCTGCCACAAAAGGGCTCCATCCCCTTGTTCCCTTGCAAACTCATAGTCCTTATAGATTTTGAGACAAATATTACATGTTTTTTCGTTCGAGCATTAAAGAAAGTTTTGGATTCAAGTCTTGTGGTTAAAAGAATTTTACTCTCATTCAAACCAGGGGCAGTCGAGGCCTTGGTCTCCCTTGACTATATGGGTAAATTGATTTCAATTTAGGTCTTTTTAGCTTTTGATTAAAATGGAAAAAATTATAATTTAAGTTAAAAAATTTTAACAATGACTTCTAAGATGAGATCTTAATATAGTGGGATCTCATGGGATCCTTTTAAAATTAGCGGTTGTGGATAAAAAACAAAAATGAAGAGATCTGGAACCTGTTAAATCGGTTACTAAATACGTTGTTTTCCTTTAGAAATTAGATTCTCTCCTTTAGTATTGAAACCGATTGAATTAGTTAAAAGAATACAAATCTTACATGGCATGATCAATGGTAGATTGGTATTTTTTCTCCTTTTTCATTTCAACTATTGATTTAAAAAGGATTTCATGAGATACACTATAATGAGATCTTTAAATTGATGTCATTGGTAAAACACTTCAGTTTAGTATAAGTTTAATATGTTTGTCTAATGTCGTGTTCAATTACGGTATTGATCAGATAGTAAACGGAAACGAAAAATAGAAAAAGTAAAGAGAGATTTACACAACTGTTTGTTAACGTAGTTCAGAAATAATTTTACTCTGCGAAGCTTCACTCAGTGAATGATTCTTATCCAACAATCTTTCGAATCACCTATTCGTTCAACTCTAATCTACCCTTACACAAAAAAATAATTGTAGCCCGATTACTAACTTCAATCATTATAAATTACTCACCCCGAAAACCTCAAAATTCACTCTCTCACAAAAAAAAAAAAAAAAAAGCCTACTAAAGTGTAAAATTACAAGGGAAAGTAACAAAATTAACTTAATCAAATTAGCACAACAGTCCCTTAAATTGATGCCCCTTCATGCGAATTGGCTTCCTATTTATAAGCTTAATATAATAGTCTATTCCATTATCATAGTCCAACATAAAATATTCTTCTTCAATAAAATAATCACGATAAGTAGCTTTCAATCTTATCCCAAGATAAATTAAAATTAATTGTGTACCTTTGAGATTGAGAAAATTTCTCACCAAAAATCCTAGTCGAATTCAATCTTTTCCACATACTCAAACTCTTCATAAATATAACTTCTTTAATTTTAGCTTTGAATACTAGAATGAGAATATCCAAAAAGCCATTTGCTTATTAAAACAACATTCAATAAGACTCATGTACAAAAGGACAACATATAAATATATTCAGGCTCTCGTGTCTTGATTGATCAAGTAATTGAACAAACATTACTAGCTAATCTTGACTCTAACAATCATCATTCTTAATATAAAAATTTTAACTTTAACCTTTCAAATTTTATTATCTTATCTCGACCCAAGTTAAATACAGCTCTATTCCAAATTATGGTGTGAGAGATATATGTCTTACATAACAGAAAACAATAGTGAGGGAGTCAATAAAGGTGGAATTTTTGCCCCATGATTCATGTTGAATTTCATGTTGTTGGGAAAAAAGAAGGTTGGGGGATCAATGATCATAACATTTTGGCAAGTGGTTTTGGGTCAAAAAGTACACACCAAGTGCTACTTAATACATGGATGAAGCTAAAGTAGGGTAATAAAATAAAGTAACTCAAATATTCATTTTATTATTTTTAATTTTAAGTTATTTTCTTTTTCTGTAAAAAAAAAAGTTGGGATAGGGACCCATAAACCCCTATAGTCATCTCTTTTGTTGTATTTAAACCTTTACAGCTGTAAGCAAGAAATATATAATATATGTATAGATAAAAATAGAAATAAATAAATGACAAAGAATTGGAATTTGATTAAATTTCAGAAATTAAACAAGCAATTACAACATGTGGGGCTTTGTATTCTCAATCATATGACAATGCTATGATATAATTCTTTTGTCATCATGTATATTATGGTTTAAATTAGAAGAAATTGTAAAAAAAAATAAAAATCGAGGGACCATATTAAAAAGATCACTAAACTTAAGGATTAAATATTGCGTTATCCCAAATACAATCTCCCAACACGTGAAAAAAGCAAAAGAAATTGTTCTTCACCTTTCTAAAGAGATTAGATACTCTCCTTTTATTTATTCTTATTTTAAATAAAATAGATTCTACTTTTTAAAAAATATATTAAAATTATTAAATTAATAAAAATATTAACTTTATCGTTTTATTTAAATAAATTCTCATACTTTATTATATCAAAATAAATTCTTAACAATTAAATTACACACTTATACCGAAAACAAGTCTTTGATTTTAAATTTATACACAAATAAAAAGAAAAAAACTTATTTAAATATAAAATATACTAAAAATATTTAAAAATTAGTAAAATAGTTTATAATTTTTTAATATAACGGTGGGCTAAATAGGAGTTTAGTCTAATCTGATTAGGTAAAGGATAAGAAAAGAGAAGATTCCATTGGATCAAATAAAAGTGAGGATGGAAACATCCCTATTATTTTAAAACATATATTAATATTTAATTCGATTAACATAAATATTATTATTTATATAAAAAATATAAATTTAAATACATTAAAATATATTATTTTTTTAATTATAAATTAAAAAATCATAAACAATTCTAAACATGATGTTAAATCATTTGGTTTGACTTTTTCTCTATATCAATGTATTTAAATTTCATCATGTACCAACACAAATCAAATTTATTTTAATCTAAATCCATATCCATTATAAGTTTACAATCCGATCATGTATTATTATAAATATTGGAATGTGTACTTGTAATTTTTTTTATAAATATATTTGAAGTGGGTAAAAAGTTTTAAATTATTTTTCTAATAATAAAAAAGGATACGCTTTGAAAAGACAACTGCAGAAGAAAAAATAGAGGACCAGACTGCATACATTCTTCAATGCAACCCTTCTTTCTTGGTCTAATTTTCCACCAGCCTCCACTTCCATTGCTTTGATAATAATTTAAAATTTAAGGGATCATTCTTGCAATTAAAACATAGTAATAAATATGGAATTTCCTTTTTTGGACAGTGAGAATTAAGAAGGGCTACCATTGCCAACAATGTCAACGAGGTTCAATGATGTCAAACGCATCCCTCGTTCTTGACTTCTTCTCTTCCTAAACGGTGGCTCAGGCGACGACGAAACCGACGGCGCCGCCGATGAAGGCGGTTGCCCCACAACCCAAGATTCATTCGAGCTATCACTGCTGAAATCAACATCAATCACCCCACTAGGACTACCAGGAACCGTCTCAAGCTTCCTCTTATGGTGGTTATGGCGGGCAAGTGTCCGACCAAAAAAAAAACCCATTACATGCATTGTTTTGGTTCTGGGGTCTTGTCGATAAATCAAGAATCAGCTTGTAACAGTCATTTACCTGTTCCTGTTCCAGAAAAAAACATAAATTCAACAATGTTTTTTACTTTATTAAGTTTTATGCAATTACAGAACACAAACCTTGTTTTTCTTAAGAACATTCAGAAGTTGGTTCTGGTAGTCAACTGGGTTAAAAATCTCAACTTGGTCTATAACGTGCATCATTGTTGCAGTAGCCAATACAGAGGGAAGATACTGCACAGATCTTGAATCTATGAACAAAGAAACATAATTTAGACCAAATGATGAGAAACAAGACACAAAAGGGTATCTTGTTTTTGTCCTGTCTGAGACTTACCAGAGATTACACAAAGGAGAAGATGTTCACATCTCTTAAGAAACTCCCAATGAAGATGTGTTCTTAATCCCAGCCTTCTTACGATATGATCAACGAATGAAAGTGGAGTAATTGGATGCATTTTCCATTTCAATGTTGAAAGAACCAAAAGTTCCATTCTTTGAATGGTTTTAGCTTCGAAAACATATTTTGTCCCTTCAACCTATAAAAAAAACCAGAACATGTCATTGTGTTTCCAAACGAAACATACATACAGACAGACAGACAGACATACTTGTAAGTCTAGAAGAAGAGGGACATGGGTTTCTTCAACTTTAGCAGCCAAAGAGAGACAAGTCACAGCAACAAGGTGAATCATCCATGGTTTATCTCTTTGAAAACAGAAACTACTTAAAAACCTATCAAGATAATTAACAGAAAGCACCGCCGTGAGAGTGGTGAACCCATAATGAGCATTGACTTTAAGCATCCACTCCACCGCCTCACGGCGGACCGTTGTCAAAACCTCATCATCTTTACTTTCCACATTTTCAGGACCCAACTCCATCTCTTTTGAAAACAACGAAACAAGCTCCTCATCTTCCCAAAACAAATCAAAGTCTCCGCCATTGTTATAGGCACTCAAAGAAGTACCTTCTTCCAAAACTTCATCTTCTTCACAGTAAAGACCATCGAGTAAGAGAGAAGGGTAAGCTTCTTCCTGTTCATGCTGTTGAATTGCCATATTCTAAAGAAGAAGAAGAAGAGGGGTTCTTGTATTTTGGTTTTTTAGTCCCTCTTACATTGAAGTCATTATAGAAACATAAAGAAAAGGGGATGGGGAGAGAGAGGCATATGTGTCTTTTTGGGGGGGTGCTGAGAATGTATGTATACAAGTAACAGGCTTTTTAATTAGGGGGGAAGTCTTGAAGCTGAAAAAAGAGAGGGGGGAGTAGAGTGGCTAATAGCTATAGATGGGATGGGGATTTGAAGGGGGGAAAAGCAAAAGGCAGAGATGGGAGGGAAATGGAAAAAAAGAGGGGGAAGGGAAGGGGATTCATATCAGACTGCGTTTCACGCTTGTCCTTTTTTCTTCTATCAATAAATATTATTTTGTATCTTCTGATTTTGTGAATCCTCATTTTCAGCCCTTTTTTTTCTTTCTTCAATTTCATATATATATATATATATATGTTAGATTATCAACTAAATCAGTCATATATGCAGAATAAAGAAAGTTTGATTAGCCAAATAAGTCATTTTTTGAAAGTGTGTAAAAGCATATTCAATTAGATTTGTTTATTGTATAATTAATAAAAAAACTCGTTTAACTGAACCAATTTTCAACATTCTCTTCAAAAAAAAAAAATCTATCTCCTTAAAATTTTAAAAATCAGCCTATTTAACTAATTAACAATTTTTTTGGCATATATAACCTATTTAACCAAGTTTATGAGTTGAGTAAAGAAATTATGTAAAAAATCAAATGAGGTTATGATTATTAGGATCAAATAGAATGGATTAGTTGAATTGAGAATAAATTAATATATCGAGTCGAAGAAAGGGTTGAATTGGTTTTGATTTAAATTGAGACTTGTTTGGAACCATTTGAATTTTTTAGTATATTTTTTATTTTATTTTTTGATGAGTTCTTAATAAAATATTTAATTAAAATTGGATCGACCAATAAAATTAATGATTTAATTGGTTCAACCATCGATCTAATTTTAAATATTTTGAATGAGGTTTTGATTAAAACGATAAATTTGAAATTTTAAAGACCATAATAAAATTCGGTACTTGAGAATTTTATAGATTTATATGAAAATATAAAAGGATAAAAATTATTATAATAATATTTATTACTTTAAAAAAATTATTATTATTTTACTGAATTTGTGTTCAATTAACTCTTAATATCAATTTAATTAAGATTTTTAATATAATATCAATATATAAACTGTTTTTTTTTTTGTCGAGGACTACCAAGTTTGATACCATCTAAGCATAATTTTGATTATTGTGAATAAAAAAACAATATTGAATGAGTTTCGCCTTCATTTCAAGGTTCGATCCTACTCAATTTCGAAGTTTGATATCTTTTAAATAAGATTTCGAGTTAAATTTTGCATATAGAAATTGGGGTTGAGTAATGAGATCGAAAAAATTGAAAAATCGAATTAAATAGATATATTTGGTTCGATTCAAAATTTGTATTGTTCAATTTAATTTTAAGTTGATGTTATTACTTAAATTGCACAATTCAATTAGAGTTTGATTTTTTCTCGTGAAACTCATTTTATTCAAACCAAATCAAATGAAAAAAAAATATGTTTAAAGGAATAGTCCTAAATCGAACCGAACCGAACCGAACTGAAGACACACCTAATAGAGACAACAATGCTACGAGTCTATGAGAAATAAGAAATTGACCCACTCAAAATTAAATTTGATGTAAATACAAACTGAGAATTGAATAATGAAAAGTCCCTTAAAAAAATAAGTTTTTGGGGGTTTGGGAAGAAAAGTCTATGGTGGTGGTTTCGGTGAAAAGTAAAATGGTTGGGCGGGCAGAAGGTAAACGGGGCGGCACACACACCAACCTCAAACCTGAAATCCTCCATGCAAATTACTCTTCTTATTCTGCCCACCAATATAAAATTATGCACACTGCTTTTACCATTCATTCTTCCATGATAAAAGTAAAAAAAAAAAAAAAAAGAGAAAGAGAGAGTTTGGAACTTTGCAATCTTATAAAATTTTAGATTTCTAAGTGGGTGACAGTCAATTACTTAGACAACATAATTTAATTTTAAATCATCAATCATTTATTTTAATCATGATTAGTGCATAAATTCTTACTTAAAATTATTAGGATTTATCGATTAAGTCTTAATTCGATTGGTATGGGTATTATTATTAATATAGGAGGACATTGATTTGAGTACGCTGAAGCGTATTATACTCTTATATATGGGTTGAAGAGGAACTATGAATAGTTCTAGACATTGTGTCAAAAAAACTAGATATTATCGGAATCTATAATAGATTGTTAAAAAAATAGACTAGAATTTTTTTGAAATTTGTGATATGTTGTGTTAACCACTTGAAAGACATGAAAATATTAGATTGGTTAAAGATAATTGTTGGTAAAAGTATTATCGATCATCTTGTATTGAAAGTCGGATTGTATTTTATTTTTTTATTTAAAAATGAATAAATTAATTATTGTGTGTTAGATCAAAGAATAATTTGGTCATTTTATTAAAAATTTCATCCATTTTTATCGTTAAAAACTGCTTTATATATGTTAGAATGAGGTACACGTGGCTAGTTATTTTGTAAGTCACGTCAAATTTTAATATAAAACGACCATTTTGCTCTTTGGTCTAATGTTCAATGACCAATTTTTTCATTTTTAAATAAAGGACTCAAAATACAATTTGACTCCTAACATAGAGCCTCGATGGTACTTTTATTGATAATTGTTAAGTTGAATGGCAAGAAGTTTGATTTATTTATTTTAAATGTCCTGAGTTTTGCTTTGTGGATAGGTATGCAATAAAGCGAGGGGAAGATCGATGTTGTCAAATCTACCATCACTCTGTAGTTGGCATGCTATACAATTTGCCTACCATCCATTTCAGTCCATGATGGATGTGTAATTTTAAAAACCATTACCATCTATATAAATGTTAAATGCATTCATTCTCGCCTTACTTTACCTTGTTTTAATTTAATTTTTGCTAATTATTTATAATATTTTCAATCAAAGTTAAACATATTTTTATATAAAAAAAATTAAACACGAAGCATATGAGTTTCCTCTATAACACAATTTTACATTTTTAATATGTTTAAATTATTATGATATTATTTTTTGAATAATTTTATTATAGATTGATTATATATATTTTTTTTATACAATGTTTAGAAATATCCATAGCTTGCACAGAATCCACATTATTCTGCATTAACAATAATACTCATACTAATCGAATTAAAATTCAATTGAAAAATTGTTATAATATTTTAAAATAATAAAAGTAGAATAGAAAAAAATCAATGTTTTAAGTTTTATAATATCTAAAGTCAATATTTGCTTTATATTATTACACTTAATCACAGGGAACATATGAGAAGACAAATGTAGGTCGATTGTCCATTCTGTTTAGACTTTAGAGCTGCTGAGCAGTTATTTACCTGTCAAAAATTGCTATTTTTTTATTATATACTTTTTATATTTTAATTTAGATTTGACTGTTCGAGATTCATAATTGTTTATTTCAATCATCTTTTAAATTCAAATCAGTGTTTTTTTCTTGGAGTGCAATATGTCGACACCCAACAATATTGTAGATTCATTAACATTCAATAATTATATCGGGTTTCCATTGAATTTGGAGTTGAATCGGGTCAAATCCTTATACATAAGAAAAAGCTCAAGTAACATTGTTTTCTCCATCTAATAAACTCAAAGTTGAACCTTATTTAAATTATATTAAGTTTCTTACCATTCGATTTGGTATAATTCAAATATTTAAAGTGTAAATTCACTAAATTATAAGTAAATTTTAGTTAAATGGTAATAAAAAAATTTGAAAACTTCTGTTATTAAATTGTAATTTTTTTAGTTAAGTGATCAAAATAAAAATTTATTTATAATTTAGTGATTAATGATAATTTACCCATATTTAAAAATTTAAATGAAAAAAAAATGGATTTGACTAATTTCTCGAATTTCAATAGAAGTGGAAAAGGTAAAAAGTAAAAGGAATAAAGAGTGAAGAACAAGAATTTACATAAAAATTACCATAAGTCATTTGAGTACAAGATAAGGTAATTCTCCAAAGTTTTTTTACTCAAAAGGTAAATTTGGAAATGAATAGAAACATGTTAGGTCCCAATAAAGTTAATAAAGATTCTGAAATAGAAATAGAGTTCTAGTTGGAGTGATTAGAATCAACCAATGAGTTCTTAATTGATGATTCAGCAAAGGTATAAATCAATTTCGTGTGTTAGTCTGATAATTAGGATGTTCATTGTCCTAAACATAATTTAGATTCGAGTCACACTAATCGCGTTGTTGTTAAGATTTTACTCTCGTTAAAAAGAAGTTTAAATACATTAAAGAATTAACAACTTCCCTACTTCACAACCCACATTTTCTAAGAAGTAGGACACTATCTACTAAATCAAATAACTACTACAAACCAAATAACAACTATTTGACTATTTTTTATGTTGGTAGTTTATAGTTTTGATGAGTCCCACATTGTTGAGAAATGAATAGTTAAAACATGTTATTTTAATTTATGCAAATTGAGTCCTCTTGACTAACTCAGGTTGTTTATTGGAGTAAAAGTACTATGGATGGAGATTCTTATATTAAGAGCCAGATTGTATTTTATTCATCTATTAAAAAAAAGTAAATTACGAGTCAAAATGTAATCTAACTCTTTGTATTTGGACATTTATGACACTTTTACTTGCTTATTTGACATGTATATAAGCACTTGAGTTTGGTGGTGTAATAATTACTTATAATTACACGATTGTGACATGTTTGAGCAGTCATTATAATTAGTGGACCTCATTGAATCGAGTCTAATCAAAGTACCCTAATTTCACTCTTCAATTCTAAACAATTACATTTTTCGGTTACCTTATGGCTTTACAAAAAGTATTCGCAGATATATAAATTTAAAAAGTTGTTTTTACGCGACAATAATATTATTTTAATTTTAGTACATATATTTTATTTTACTCATCTCATTTAAAAATTTTATTGACGAAAGATACTTTATGATTATGTTGTTGTATAATTACAGTTTATGCTATCAAACATATATAGCATGGAAAATCATAATATAATTACATTTTATCAATCAAATATATCCAAATAATTAAAATTTCTCATAATTATAAAATGATGTAATTACTACATTAATAATTACACATTCAAAAAAAATCATCGAATTTTGTATGATTAGTGTTACGCTTCAATTACAAGATGATATAATTTCTATCTTAATAATTATGAGATGAAAATCATAGGATTTTGTATGAGATATTTTTAATTTTGTTAATTTAATTGATTTATTATTTTAATATAATTATTTTTTTAAAAGAAGGAAGTCGGAATAAACTCAATAAACTTTGCAATCAGTCATCATGCATGCATGCATGGTATCAAATTATACCAACAAAAATTAAGATGGAATTCATTAACGTGGCTGCCAGCCAAAATCCAACTCAATTCTCAAAGTAAAGTCTATAATAATAAAAAAACTAATGATGTAACATTTTTTCAATAATCATCAATTTTAAAAATGTATTCATAATTCATTTCACCAAAACTAAATAATAAACTCAAAAAACAATTTATTTATGAAAATTAATATTTATCGAGGGGAGGTTCACTTCTTTGAAAAAAGCTTGCAAAGTGACGATTGCTGGAATTTGACATATCTTTTAATGGGTTGGTATTTTTTTCGGTAAGAGATTTTGTCTCCTAACTTTATCGAGAATCTAATTGTTTGCTAGTATTATAAAGTATCATTTGTCTCTTTTTCTGTGAATTTACCTACCAACATCTCTTTAGGCCACCACTTCTGATACTCGATTTTTTGAAAAATTGAAAAGACAGCTCTTCACCGAAGACAATACTAAATGTATTGATGAAGCAAAATAATATATTTTTAATTAAATAATAAACCAAACTTTTCAAACCCAAAAAATCCCACATTGATGAAGACAAAGTTTAAAATTTGAGTTGCCAATAAACTGTTTTTTAAAGTTACAAGTAGGATTATAATTGCAATTAAATCTCAAGCCTTAACATTGAGAAGGGGTATACTTAGCTCATAAGAAACATTTGGATGTTGTTCTGCACTAACGTTGAGCTTTGAGGACTTCAAATTGCTAGGAGTTTAGGCTTTCGACGGGTTATGCTTGAGATAGACAGTATGACTGTAATACTAGTTGATTCAAGATGAATCAGTTGAGTTCCACCATTCAATTGTGATACGAGCTATTAAAAAAATTATTCAATGACCTTGCATGATTAGGGTGACACATGTATTCAGAGAGGGTGACCGAGTAGTCGATGGACTGACAGTAATGACATTTTCAAGACCTCTAGACATGTATAGCTATATATAATCCTGAATGAAATTCTTCAAAAACTACACAATAATTGCTCTGGAATGACTTGATTCTGCCTAATCTAATTATAATTTTATCCTTTTCCATGTGTCAAAAACATAAATAAATTGTATAGTATAGAATGTGGGTCGTGGATGATATAATATAAAATGGGAAGTAAGGTTGAAAAATGAGAGCCATCATTAAATCCACCACGTTGCATGAAAAGAAGCAAATTACGCATAACCAAAAAGAGAAGTAATAATAATGTTAGATTTGGTACGTAACAAATTAGATCAGTTAATTACAATGTTTATTACACCCTAATTGATGTGCCAACACCCCTTACAATTCAGTTAATCAGACAGGGAATTAGGTGGCTGCTACTTAATCATTCACTTTCCATGTTTTTTCTCCCAAAACATTGATTTGATTGTCTTTTTAAAGTTATTTACAACCAAATCTTTCAAAAAATTGCACAACATGAAAGTAGAGATGGAGAATTCGTGATTTATTTGTTCAATCAAATTTTTAGATAAAATATCTTAGATTCGAATTATTATTTAATTAATATAAAATTTCGTAATTTTAATATATTTTTAAATTTCGTTGACAATTGTGGATTTTCTTTTAGAAGTTTATGAAATTTCGTCCGTCTGAAGTTAATGAATTTTTTGACACATTTGGTATTATCGTCAAAAGAAGCTTTTATCTCTCGACTCTGTCGAGAGCTTGAGTACTTGAATAGACGTTCGTGGCAAGTTCAATGAGAAAGAATGCTTAGAATTACTTATAGTCCATCTCCACCCATAAATAAAAGGATAATGCGTTTTAACGCACTCGAACCCACTTTCTCCTACATTGATAACAATGTCCATGCCAAATATTTAATCTAAAATTAATCGGCAACAAATATAAAATAACATTACAATATTCAATTTCATCACTACAATAATTAATTTCATCGTTGTCATTGTTTTTTAATCTCACTTTCCATCCAAATCAACTTAAAAAAAGTTATATAGTGAAAATATCCGAGATTTGGTATCATATTAAATATTTTAGTTAATTACACCATACATCTCTAAACTATGACTCTCATTCTAAATTAGTTTTCAGTACTTATAAAAATCGAATTACATCCCAAATTATTAAGGTTATATCAATACGGTCCTTTTGTTACTTAAATAATTAAGTTAAATGTTAAATTAGACGTCATTTCTCATGTGAATATAATTTAAAGTGTAAATTTTAAATAAAAATGAATATTGTAAAAAAATCTTGATTTTGAAGAAGCTTTATTGTTCCCTCTTTTTTCGGGTTTACTGTATTTTTAGTTTTTAATTTTCTTTAAAACTTTTATTTTAAAGTATATCACATAAGATTTGGTGTTTCATTTAACGTTTAAATCGACTGTTTAAATAATGAAAAGACTTGATTGATATAACATCAATAGTTTAAAAATGTAATTAAAATATTTTAAAATTTAAAGATCATAGTTTGAGGTTGTCTAATGCAAAACAATAGAATTTAGCCTATAAGAACAACTCGTCTAAGCAACAAGGAAATGATTCCAACCGACCTTTAGTGGGTAACTGGGTTCACTTACATATAGATGGGGTTGTTAAGATGAAAACAGGGGTTTGCTATTGTTGGGGGAGTAATATATAAACAGAATGGAGAATGGATCATTGAATATAACCACTATTCGGAAAATTGTTCATTTTTTTATGCCGAACTTTGGGGGATTATTGATGGTTTGTTCATTACCCAAAAAAGGGATTACAATAATGTGTTGATGACACATACAAATAGTTTAAAAGTCATTAAAGCTTTGCGTGACAGAAATCTGGCTGAATCATCTTCAACTCTGACAAGAAGGATCAATTTGATTTTCCAAACTACAGAACAATAACGAATCAATTAGAGGAATAAAATTATTGATAGACTTGCTAAGATGACTTCAGACAGGAGTACAAAACTGCAGGTGTTTGTCGTGGATAGATTCACAAAAGTTTGACTTTAATAAAATATAGAAATGTAAAGTCTTGTGTTTTGGGAATACACAAAGACTTGATAAAACGAGGAGAAAAGCACTTGTTAACTACTCAATGACACATTTCAATAAGTAGGTTTTTTTTTTGTTTGTTTGTTTGGTAGTCTTTGTTACCACTACACTAGAATATTGACACAATGTTAGGGAGAATGTGTATAAACATATGAGACAAGGTTTGAATCTCGACATCGAAATAAATGGATTGCGATTGTTGAGATTCGAATTCTCGATATTTTATTTTATAGTCAGTCAATAACATCAAACATACCTTTAAATTTGTGAACTAAAAGAATTTAGAGAGAAACCAAACCAACCAACCATGTCTTTCAATGGCCAGAGCTTGACATCCTTGACTTAAATGAAACCAGCCCCAACCACCGTCTTGAAATGAAGCGGAAAACAATGGGAGTTGTGGAACTACTTCTTGCCTCCCACTGTTTTTCTTTTTTTAAATTCTCGTTCTCCAATAATTATATCGGATCCAATTAAATTTAGAATTGAATTGAGTCAAATCTTTAAATCGGGTGAGAGAATATTCTTTTATCGTTATTCTTTTCATTCACAAAACTCGAGCAAATTATCATGATATGTGTTTTTGAGTGTGTTTTGTTTAAACTAAATATTTTTTACTCACCTAATGATGACAGTTTTGGAAGATTTTCAAGGTTTTTTTTTTTGAATAAGTCATAATTATTTTAAAGGTAAATTATATTTAAAGTCATTAAATTATTAGAAAATTTATATTTTGTTTATTTAACTTCAAAATTTTATAAAATTGTCATTAAAATATTCAAAAAAATTTAAAATTGCTATTATATGGTCTTTTTTGTTCGTACCACTTGCACTAATTGAAAGCTCTCTTTTCCCTTCTTTCATAGTTTACTTTTCTTTTATGAAATAGCTTTAAACATAAAAAATCTGTGAACCAAAATCCGAATAATTTTCTTCTCTAATCCCTAACACCGACTATCATATTGACTTAAATCTCAAATATGTTGTACTCGTCAATGAATATTGATCCACCATATCAACTGTCGATTCATCACTAGAAGCTCACTAGCTAAACATAGAAAAAAAACTAATAGTTCAGTGACTTAAATAAAAACTTTCAAATATTTTAGTGATCATTTTATAATCATTTAAAAAAAATGACAAAAACATAAATTTATTAATAATTTAATAACTTGTAGTACAATTTACCCAATAAATCTTTACCCACCCAAATACATATTCACTATCATAATGGCCACAGTTTTGGAAGATTTCAAGGTTTTCTTTTTAACAATATGGTTGGCTATGAGTACAGGCTGGTTTGACAAAACAAGTCATAATTACAATAATCAATGAAAAATATAAAATTAACAAATATATGTTCCAGGAAGTACAAAGTGGGAACAGATTATTATATTATGCATGGAACTGCTGAAACATCTGTTTCATGTTAGAAAAAAAATGTCATCATTAAAGGGTAAAAAAAACAAAAATCATTAGTTAAAACAACCAACATTGAAGAATATTGTAATTTTTTGGACATGAATCAAGCTGTGTTTTGTCCTTGTAAAGACAAAAGATGATTACCATGAAAAATTCCTTCAAAACAGACAGAATTATAATCAAATCCAGTAGGTGAAACATGTAAGCAAAATCGGGTTTGGATGGACGGTGCGGTGTGTTAAGTTTACTTTTTGTCTCATATTATAATATCACTACAGTATTTAATCTCATCGTCACCGTTGTTTTTACACTAACTGTAAGTAAATGCACCGTTCATCCAAACCCATATTAAGATTCATATAACGGGCAAATAATTATTATATGTGAAATATTTAGGGGTTTGTAAAATTCGATTCGACTCGAATAAACGATTATATATGACATTACAACATAGGATTCATCAAATATGTTTATGCATGCCTTCAACATTGCAGTTTGTGCTGCAAGAACTGGGACAAGAAAAGAAGAAGAAATCACCATTTCCCATACAAGAATGCCATTGTTTTCAGGTTATGGTCCTTCAATTGGAACCGTTTTGTAAAAAATGTTACCCATAAAAAGAGCATGAAGCATCTAAAAAAGCTACCCAGTCAATTTCAGCTCATAGGTTTTATAAAAAAATTTGTAAATGTTTGTTGAGAGGAATTTGATTTTTCGAGAAAATATTTTTAAAGTATTGGAGTTTGTTGAGGGTTGATAAATCCCGTCAATAAGTTTGGTATCTAGTTGGGAGTGCTCATACTCGATTTTATCTTTGCACTTTATCTCCCGTCTTTGTCGAGAGTTGTACCAAGTTCATGGAGGGAAAATGCCTTCACCCATTATGCAAATCCATTTTCTAGAATTTGAACCTATGTCCTATAATTAACACGGGATTAAGTAGTACTCAAGTTACTTGTTTAACTCCTATATGCTAGCTAATGGACCCTCGAGCCCAATGATGGGCTTGAATGCCCAAGGGTGAATCTATAAGTTTGAGTAGATTTATTCATAGGTCGAATTTTCTGTTCAGACTCAAAGATCTATTTCAAAAATAAAAAGTTTGGACAAGATATGACGCCCGAAAAATGTGTTTGGGTAGAATTTAAGACACATTTTTTATATGGGTAAGGCATTTGACAAGACATATTGGCCCAAGCTTGACATGAATATATTATGTTATAAAAAGCATTATATTAATTATATATGTTAAATAATAATTATATATATTTATATTTATATTAAATCACTAATCAAATAACAATTAAACCTACCACCCAAAACTTAAAAAAAAAAAAAAAACCCAACAAAAACTATAAAAGTTTAAAAATTATATTTAATATAATAAATGTTTATTTGTATTTGTTAATATAATAAAACATTTATTATATTTATGGTAGAGTTTTTTTCTAATATAAATACTTTTTAATGTGTTACAAAACTTTTATTTTAGTTTTTAGTACATTTTGTGTATTATATTTTTTAAAATTTTATTTTTAAATGGAAAATAATCTAAAAAAAATCAAATATGGATGTACCGGATCGATCCTAGGTTTACTTTTCTTAAATTAGGTCGGGCTTAGACAAAAAAGTAAGTCCATTTTTTTTACTCAAATCAAGCCTGAACTTGAAAAATTGATCTAAATACTTTCCATGAATCTGACCTAAACTCGATCTATGAACACCTCTAAATTTGAGAGTGTACTTTAAAGCCCAGTAATATTTTAGTTATAATGACATTATATATATATATATGATAATATTTTATTGCATAAGACTTTTAAAATAATAAAATTTAACAATTATCATTTTGAAATTTCTCTAAAAGGAAGTAAGGTTTTTTCTTCTTAACATGGCAAAAAAGAAAAGAGTAAACTACGCACTTTGATCACTCAATGGTCATAAGTTTTCATTTTGAGAACCCAATTTTTTTTTTGTAATTTTGGCATTATCATTACATACTTTTACTATTTTAGTCACTCACTGTTAATTTACCATTAAATATATTTATTTTAATTACCTAACTTTAGTAATTATTTTTCAAAAATAAAAATTAAATTTTTACAGGAAATTAAAATATTCAATTGTTGAGAATTAAAATGAAACCCAAATTTTCACCTATAAGTCAATTCCAAGTAAATTTTCAAGTTTTTCTCGAAGCTTTTCAAAACCAAATTGATGACAAAATGGTCAAGCCATCAATTCATGAGTTTGACCAATCCGAATGACTAAAACTAATTCTGAAAATAAAAAATAAAAAAGATAAATTAGTTTTTCCAATAAAAACTAAACTTATTTTTCCTATAAAAGCACATGTAATTCCCTTTAAAACACTAGATTTTTCTCTTCCCTTTTACCGAGGAAAAAAAATCTAAGATTACTTCTAAAAAAAACAAAATAAACTAAAAAGAAAATATGTTTTTTCTAATCCAAATTTCCCTAATAAAATCTCAAGTATTTCCCATTTCTAAAAAAAGACAATTTAATATTTTTAAAATAAAAAATAAAAGAAATTAAAAATAAAATAAAACAAGCACCAAAATAAAAACTTATAATAATTGGGTGACTAAAGCAAGTATATTTAATGGCAAAGTAACCATGAGAGATTAAAATGATAAAATTATATTACAATAATATTTAAATTACAAATTTTTTTAAAAACCTATAAAAATTAAGTTACCAATTATATAGTTTCCCCAAAAGAAAACTATTCAATGATATACATAAGTTAACATAGAAAATAAAAGTCTAGCTTTTGTTTTTGTTAGAACATCAAATAATAAAAGAAATACATAATATCAACAATTCGTTAAGTACAATGGTAAGATATATTGTACTTTTAAAGGAAAAATTTATATTCAAACCTTAAAGATAATATTATTAGGAAAGACAGTCACAAACCCCAAACATAAATCGTAATACGAACATTCATAACACTAAAAAAAATACATAATAATTTCAATCATAATATATATAAAGAACATGTAATTCATTCATATAGATTGAAAAAAAATCTAAAAGAACTCAACAAAATTTCAAAAAGAATATTCTTAGCATTGTTTTCCTTTTATGTTTTTTCCAGTAAATTAAGTATTTCTTGTATTTAGAAAAAAAAAATTGTCCACAATTTCAAAGGAATACAAGAAAATACTTTTAATTTCCACTCGCTTTCTTCTATTTAATTAATTTTTTTTAAATTCTTCCCACATAAAAGAATAAATTCCTAATTTCCCCCTTTGTCTTTCATTTTCCTCCATTTTTCACCCAATCAAAAAAAAAAATTTCAATCATTTATACAGCTCCCCTCTGGATTTTTAGTAAGGTGGGTAAGGTCCTGGATATGGACCTGTTTGAAAAAAAACAAAAGAATCTCAGAAGATTTCAATATTTAACATGTGCATAATAGGCAAAATACTGTACAGGTCCCCGTATATAGCTCAGTGTGCATTTTGGTCCTTGTACATTAAAAAAAATGCAAAACAGTAACTTTTGTAACAGTTAAAAAAGAATTATAAACTCTGATCATATTTTTTTTTAATACAATACTTAAAACTAACTATAGCCCCTTTTCAACCCATAAATAGGAAGATAAATCCACATGCCGGTTGAGTTAAGATTCAATCAACGGTATTAATTGTATTTTAAATCATGTCATATATCATTTAATTATATCTATCATGTAAAATTAATAATTTGTGGTAAAATCATATAGAAGGTCCTTCTACTATATATTCTTTTTGTAGATTTAGTCTCTTTACTAAGATTTGATAATTTCTAGTCCTCTATATTTGGAAATGTATATTTTTAGTCCTTATGCCTAGTATTCCTTTTTTTTCTTAAATGTGCAAAATTCTGTACAACTATAAAAAGAAATATCAAGATGTACACATCACATCATCAAATGTTTAAATTATTTGATGAAATTAACATAAAATGTTTGACTTCAGAATTGAAATACACATTTTAAAAAATAAAGACTAAATACAATCAAATAATAATAGAGGGACCAAATTCACAAAATTGCATAGTACAAGATCTTTTTATAGAAATTAACTTTTTTTTTCTCAAATCTCAATATGACACCTCATACTCGACTTGAAGGATAGACCCAAATGTGAAATGTCATATTCTATTACTATAACAACCCAGACAACATATTGTTATCAAATATTTACATTTAAATTAAACTAATAAACATGACATTATTCTTAGATTTCAAGCTATAAGAGTGAATTTTTCAACATGAGGTTAAATAGGCTCCCTTATAGTGATTCAATGTCACACAAGATCAATTATGAAATTAGGATACGAATATTAGCTCAAAGTGTCAAAATGGTGGACTTAATATCGATACCTTATGGAGAGGTATCGATACTTACCTCCCTTATTTCAAGATTTTTTTCTTCGATGTTTCCAAGTTTCAAGACATGAAGTCTAAGTCTCGAGACATGAGACAAAGCATTTTTAATTTAGTCTCGATGTTTTGAGGACTCGAGACAATGTTATAAAAAAAATGATAATTTTGGCTTTTTGTTTGTTATTCTAAGGAGAAGGAATCCTTCTGTCCAGTTTAAAACTATAGGGACCAAAATACACTTGGTCTATCATATAGGGACCTGCAGAGTAATTTTGCTGGTGTTATATAATTAATGTCAAAAGATAATCTAATATGTGACCATTGATGTTACCTGGAGGGTAATAAGGTGGAGGCGGGTAAGCGCCTGGTGGAGGAGGGTATCCGCCATATGGGTCTGGTCCAAGAGGATACGTGGCTGGAGGATATAAGGGTTGTTGAGGATAACCACCAGGATACGGTGGAGCTGGATAACCCACCGGACCTGGCGGTGGATAAGGAGCTGGAACTGGTGGTCCACCGTATGGAGGTGGAGGTGCATATGCTGGTGGTGCCGACGGTTGACTATATCCTCCTGAGGCTTTGTGCTGCAAACAAATCCAAATAAAACCCCATTTTTTTATAGTTCCAAAATGATATCAATGGAGAAAAAGTCTGTAATAATTTTGGTGAGTCTACTCTGGCGTTGGGATAATGCAGTATCAGCTGTACTTCTCCTGCATATCTGCAAATTATGTGAAACAAAAATCTGGGTTAAATTCCGCCCAATTAATTTATTCTTTATACTATTAAAAATTAAATTAAATTAAATTATTTATTTATTATCTAAAAAAAATATCATTTATTATTTAACAAAATTAAAATTTTTATAATTTTGTAAATGAAATCTTTTATTTAGAATTAAATTACAATTAAAAATATATATTTTTCAAGACTTTTTTTATACAATAAATATTAACTTTATTACAATTTAAATTTATTTACTTCATTTTAATAGTATAATAATTAAATTGATCTATTTAATGATAATAAAAATAATTTAATTTAATTCTTATAATAAAAAACCAGACAAATACTTTAACCCATTAAAATTTAATGACATTCCACTAATTTCAACTTTCAAATCAGACAAGGAATCAAATTCTTAAAATCAAAAGCAAATCCACTAAAATTCAAAACTTCAAAAGTAGGTACAGAATTCAAATACCTGCCAGTTTTGGTATGAAGGGCCCAAGAACTATCATCATAACCTTGAGAAATAGCCTTCTGCAATTGAACTCTGCAAAAATAAATAAATAAATAAATCCCCCAGAAATAAAATTAGAACCAAAATTGTAAAGGAGAATTATATATTTTGTGAAAAACCAAGAGGTGAAAGTACCATGAAAATTTTTATAGTAAGGGTTAAATTATATTTTGCTCTTATTTATTAAAAAAAATAAATTAATTTTTATAGGTTAGATAAAAAATAAATTAGTTTTTTGTTAAAAAATGTATCTATTTTTGCTATTAAAAACTGATCATTGTAAATCAATATGTACACATGATATATCACATATTATTGTCTAACTATTCCATCAATTACGTTAGCTTTTAACATTACAAACAGATAAAATTATAAATAAAAATGACCGATTTAATCTTTAATCTAATGTGTTTAAACAAATCTATCTATTTTTAAATAAAAAATAAAATACAATTTAACTCTTAATATAAAATTAGATAATTTTTTTACAGCTAAAAGATTGAAATGATTGGAATTACCTTCCATAGCCTATTAAGTCATCATTAGATAAAGTATTGCTGTTCCAAACCACTACATTGACCTCTGTTAGCCCTTCAAGCAAGCAGAAGGTGAACTTCTCTTGGAATATGGGTGATTTCCCACCATCTATTATAATAAAATACCCATATTATAAGATTTCTCAACGACTTCCACAGTTAGTTAAATAATAGAAATTTTAAAATTTTATAAAATTGATTTAATTATCAATTTTTCTATCTCAATTTTTCATTTTTCAAACAGTTGACTCAAAACTCAATTCAATCTCCTTCTCTAAATTTAGCAATGCTACCCAGTATCTTTTAAAAATTTTCTTCAACTTTCATTCCTAAATGATTATCTGTTGGTAAAAATATTATAGAAGTTTTTGTATTAATAGTCGAATTACATTTTACCAACTCTATTATAAAAATGAGTAAATTAGTTCTGATACGTTAGATCAAAGAGCAAATCGGTTATTCTGTTAAAATTTTATCTAATTTTATTGTTAAAAACTAATTATTGTAGGTCAACATGAAGTATATGTGGCATGCAATGTGCTACTATCTGATTATTGTCAAATACATCGATTTTTAACAGTACAAGTGAATAAAATTTTAAACAAAAATATCAATATGCTTTTTTTTTCTAATTTATAAAAACTAAATTACCTATTTTTTTTAAGTAAAAAGACAATATAATTTGTATTTTAGTATAAAGATCACGTGTTAATTTTATCTCTTTTATTTGAATCTAAATACATATATCATCACAATTAATTCTAATCTCGATATTGTAATATCAAATTTCACCATTACAATAACAAATTTCATTTTAATCTCAACAAAAATCAATCTACATGAACCCTAAGATCCCAAAAAAAAAAAAAAAAAAAGAGAGTAAAAATTAAAGGAGGAAATTACCAGTGCAGGTTTTTGTACGATACTTGGTGTTGGCATAATCAAGGCAAACGTATGGATCTTGCTTCGAGAGCCATTCTGTATCCTTCAAATTTTTACACCCCACAACTGCCTCCCCAAAAAAACACAAATAAATCCAAAATCAAAACAAAAACAGGAATTGATTTAATGTAAACTTGAGAAAGAAAAAAAAATAGATTACCAGTGACGTCGAGAATCTGGCCTTGAATACCCGACATGGAGTTACAGTTTGGAAGAAAACGAGTATTGTAATTAACACCCCGAAACTGTAAATGAAGAATCAGGGTATAAATTCATTCCTTTTGATTTTAAAAAGGCCCTTTTAATGGTGGGTTTTGCCCTTTTCTTGTTAATTCTCTGTGGTGGAGAATTTTGATTGAATTTAAAGCAAAAATGGCGCTGAATTTTTCAAACCCGCCAAATATATTATTATTCAGCGTGATTCCCTCTTTTGGTTAACCCAGGTGGAAGAGAAAGAAAACTGGTTTAATTTTGCATCTAGTCCCTGTATTTTTTAGATTTTAAAATTTATTCTCTTCTCTTTTAGCGTCAACAATTTAATACCTCTCCTTGTCTAATTATAAATAAAAATCCGATATTGTTAATCAACTTTCGTTAAATTTGAATACGCAAAATCCTAATATTAGAATGTCTGATATAAAAAGTAAAGTTCAATTGATGAAACATATTTAAATATAATGAAAATCAATTAAAATAATAACAGTTGGATTTTAATTTTTAAATCAGTATAAGATTTAGATTTAAGAAACTAAAAGTAATTTTTTTTTATAAATTATAAAAAGAGGACAAAATCTTAACCAGTAATGTGACTAACATGAACTCTCTAACTATCAAGCCAACACGAGATTCCTAAAAGTAAACTTTCAAGTGTAAATAAGTGAACCCAAAAAATGTATTGTATTTAACTATAGAACATTCAAACCGATTTAAAAAATGTTTTTAAGATAATTTTAAGTTCTAATATTCAATCAATTTTGAAATTGATAAATATATATAATTAAAAGAATAAATATCAAAATTATATATTAATTTTGTTAAATTATTGTATAGGGGATACAATTATAATTACCCAATGAGAAAATACAATTAAACATAACCAAAATTAAAATAAAATCTTCATGCGAATAATAATTAAACATAACCAAAATCGCATCAAAAAAATTACTTCAAAATTCTTTTTCATGAGAATGAAAAATTTTAAAATGAATAAAAAGATAATTTAAAATTCTTATGCAGTGATTATAGTAACAGCATTTTTCTGATATATATACAACAGAAGTTAACTATAAAGCTAAAACCAGACATTGATGATACAAACTGAAATGAATATAAGATTTGAAAGAATTACTAACCAGCAAAGCCAATTTATAGGTTAGTCTGAAATCTGCCCCCAGTTTTTTACTCACTTTCATAGTCTTCTTCATCTCCAAAACTGAAAACAGATGTATCGGCAGCCATTACCTTGAATTCACTTTCCGAGCTCGAAACTTCAGCGCCTGCAGCAGCAGCGGCAGCATCTTTTCTCGGGTTACTAGTAGTGTGTGTCTGTTGGGAGTTTGCACTTCCTAAAGAAACTTTTTCCGTAGAATGAACTAAACTTGTAACTTGATCTGTATTGGTACTCGTTTCCGATTTGGTGGTGGCTGAGGGGGCAGCTGGTTTTTGCTGCCTGTTTGTTGATGTAGCAGACTCTTCTTCCTCAACGTCTGAGAACACGTCATCTTTGTTGTTATTGTTGCTTGATGGGGCTGCACTGGTGCCTGAACTTTCATCTGGCTTATTTGTAGTAGTTTTGGTTGGTGGGTTCGACAGAACAGGGTCATTATAATCTGCTAGCACAACCTCAACCTGGAAGCCAGGGGAAGGTAATTTCCTCTGCATATATTACCAAAAAGTGGCAATAACATCAGAGAAGACACTATTTCAACCAGACATAAAAAAATATAAAAATCTTGTCTCATCATAACATTTTCATGTTTTTACCTTGTCAAACCAATCAAGATCACTAGTATTCATAATTTTCCTGTTTTCCATCATTGTTGTGTTTAGCCAACTGATAAATCAAATGGGTAGAAACACAATAAGACCAGTTAAATAAACACGAAGTTCAATATAATTTTATCAGAGAGGGGGAACTAATTACAGACCAGTAAAAATCTCCTTGGCGATCATGAAAATGAATTTTGAAGTCCCCAGCCAACTCAGTCAGACCAGGTTCCCCAGGCAAAGCAAATACCATGACTCCTTTCTTTGGTGCACTAAACCAATAATCTTCTGGCTGTGAATTACATGCGCACAAAACTTTGAATTGGTAAGGATGCTCCAGAGAGCTTCAAATGGCATGTTTTAAAAAGTATAGGTTGTGATCATATTGATTAGATAAAAGAACCAAACATACAGAGAGATCCTTGGTACGTGTATGCTTCTTTGTCGAGAAGAGAACACCTGCAGAGAGAGAAAGTCTTGAAGCTCATGATGATTATGTAGAGGCTGAAAGGCATGAACGTTTTAGTAGGACCATACAATGACTACATGTTCACCTGTTTGGAGCGCTACAGGGAAAATAATGCATATGAAAATTTAATTTGAAATGATGGCTCAAGTCAATTATAACCTCATTAGATTGCTCTCTTAGTTGTTATCAGGACAATTCAAAAAGGGAAAAAATGAGCCTGCAGTTAAAGACAATATGATTTTGAAATTCCTACAAGTGCCTGCAGCTGAAAGTTTGGGCAGTAAAATCTCATACACACGTCTATCCAAACGAGTTTATCTATGCATCAAAAGCATCTTATGCATGTATTGAGAAGCTCAAAATAACTAAAGGAAGCACCAATCATAGATTAAACAAAAAAAAAATTTGTCATACCGTTATGATCAGACACTGTAATGGAGGGCCTGATCCAATAAGGACAACGAAGAAGCCGGAATCCTCGAAGCATGCACCTGTATAAAGATGGTCTCAGCACTAATATAAAACCAAAGATGCAATATAAACATTGCATTGCAAGAAGAATACCTGCGCCCAGGCTGGTTTTCACCATTGAAGTATGTTAAGGTGCGCTCAAAGTATTTGACATACCTCTGGAGAACATAACAAGAAAATATATTGTAATCAGATAAGATATAAACAGCTTGCCAAAGAATGAACCCAGAAAACACAAACAGCTAGAAGTCAACTGCTCACAATTTGACTAGGTAGAACAAGCCCCTTTCCATCCACACATCTTTTCTGGTTGTAATAGTCCATTGACTCTTCAGCAGTGGGAAAGAACTGCAAAGGGATAATTAAGTAATAAAAAGAACCAACCACTGTAGCCAAGAACTGTGTAGCTATATTAAATTCACTAGCATTTCTTCAAGAACAGTTCATTGGGTCGAACCTTCAAGTATAGAAGAAGGCTAGAGATCATCAACCCTGTCCTTGCCATCCCAGCTTTACAGTGCACGACCACAACATTCTCAATATCCTCCTTCAGCCATGAGTAAGCACTTTGACAAAAAGATAGTATCAATTGAATCGGGGGGCAATTATGGTCATCGAATGGGAAACTAGCCACCTGAAGAAAAAGTTCGATATCAATTGTAAGATTTCTCAATTTTATTTCTCATTGGTCCATTTTACAGTAAGTTTTAACAGGGTATATTTGCTGTTATGCACGCATGAGCTGGGAAACAGAGGATAGTGAAGCACTGTCAAAGTTGAGGAGGAACCGACTCTTCCTACAAATTATCCTCTGCCAACAACTGGTTTTTATCATTGAGTGAATGACTCTTCCCCAACCTCTCCTAGTAGATTCCATTGGCAAAAAGTTTAACAAGAAATTAGTGGCTGATTTTTTTCTGATTTGTTCCACAGGTCCAGACAAACGGAAAGTCTAGATAGTAAGGTTATTAGGTTAAGAAACCTCTGAGATGATTTTTTATCAAAGCTACATGATAGCCACATAACACATAGCCATAGCTAACAACAATTCAAGGAATAAGCCCATCTGAAATATTAGAAGTAAACATATAGTGCGTTACCATAATAAATCACAGCATACCTTTCCTTCAAATAATGAAGCATCGTACAGTCTCTCGGAGCAAAGATTATATACTTTGTACTTGTCCTGCATAAAAGTCAATAGATTTTAGGACCAAAATGTACAATGCATAGCAATAAGGCAAGGAAGAAACAGTGTACACACACGCACATATATGACTTTAAATGCTCCGGCAATCTCAGACAACAAGGTTCATATTGAAGAAAAGGTGGATGCAATGGGAAAAAAGTATGGGCCAGAAACTTGATATTGACTAATAAAGTTGCTACATACAAAAGCAAATACAGATCATTGCCAAAGTAGGTATAGTGCAGAGAAGACTAAAGGCTAAGCCAAT
This sequence comes from Gossypioides kirkii, assembly GCA_005610355.1. NCBI lineage: Eukaryota > Viridiplantae > Streptophyta > Magnoliopsida > Malvales > Malvaceae > Gossypioides > Gossypioides kirkii. The sequence goes on from CP032246.1 coordinate 39,857,623, forward strand.
TATCATGTTCAAAGAATAGAGAACATATTAAAAGAAGAGGCAGGTATAGTCTCCCTCCACCAATATCAATCAAACTCGGTAAACCAGTATTTCAATGAGTTGCTTTGCCAACATGCACACCTTATTATTGGCTAAGATGTATATCACAAATAGACCAACCTCAAACAAACTAGACCATGATTTTTTTTCCTCAACTTATGATGTAAAGAACTACAAGTACACACACACACTATATGGGAGAAAATCAGAAAAGATAAAAGATGCAGCGTGTGGCAGATTATAAATCAAATAATCGATAGACATGTCATTACCTTGTGATGTGTTTCAAAAAACTGAATCACTTCTTCCATGTGATTTCGATAGAACCCCTATATCACAATTATAGAACTCTTAGGCTAAATATAAGAGGATAGCCAAATTCAACTATTGATTAGTTTAGCTACCTCAACATATCCAAAAAACCCAGAGCTCATGTCACCAGCAGGGAACCCCATAGCAATTATATTCTCAGTGATGTATGTCAAATCTAAGTCAAACCCTCCATCCTGAAGTGCAGGTGCACAGGTAAGTTTATAAATACTGAGATAGTCATAATATAAAAAACAAAAATTTTGGATATATCACATTGGAGGCACATCTCAATACTAAAGAAAAAAGTATAAGCCCCACCAGGTATCTCCGTTTGTTTTGTGAAACAACATGCCGAGCCTTGACCTGTACAGCTTTCACAGCATTTTTAGATGAGTCAACTATGCCTTTTGTAATTGTTCCAAGAAAACCAGGTTGGGTTGTCGTCGAAGGTCCATCAGCGTTACCATCTGCAGTAGGAGATTTCGAAGGCCACAATCCTAGCCCGCTAGTAAACCGAGAAAAAGTTGATTTCCCAGCATTCCCTGTAGGTGTTAACTCCTCTTGAGAGGCAGCAAAAGGCTGAGGAATTTTTAAATTTCTAGTCCATGATGACAGCTTCGACGGTGCATCTTCCGTAGAAGAATTATTTGGTACTGCATCCGTTGCAAAAGGAGTCGGTGAGTTGGCAGAGACATTAGCCATTCCACCGATCCAGAGGTCTTGAAAAGATGATTAAAAGTTCAGGTATTCAAACTTCAAAATCCCAGCAAATGAAACACCAGTGTATAGTCCTCAAAAATTACAACTGCAAGCATACTGTATAAGTTCAGCTAATAAAAAGAATTAGTAAATGCTATTAAAAATATAACACTTCTTGTTCTTCCCGTCCTAAGTAAAGAACAATCATGAATTACTAAATTCCATACTCATTTGACCTAATTCCTAAAAAAAAAATTATATAATTCCAACAAAAAAAGCATAAATCAACCATCGAAAACTCACAGTTGAAAACCTAACACTGAAATGAAATGAAACCAACGATCGCATTCAAAAATTTAATTAAAAAGCTTAAACATAAGTCACTGATCTTACCTTGCAGAAACGGAAACTAAAGAAATTAGGGTTTCGAGATCTAATAATGGAAAGGAGAAAAGACTGTGAAACAATGGCGTTTCCTTTATTGGGGGTGTTCGTTGTTTTTTTGCTTCAGTTCACGTGCTATCCGTGGTCAACCAATGTGAGCCGCTGATATAATAGAAATTGTATTGAAGATCTTAATCGAACGGTAGGAAATTTCTTATTTTTAGATTATATTGTTCGACTGATCCAATAGTGGGATAATAACTTGACGATGATACCAATGAGATGATGGATAAAAAAGAAAGGTTGGTAGATATTTTTATCTGAATTAAAATTAAGGGTAATTTACAGCAAATGTCATTAAATTATTAGTAAATTTATGTTTTGGTCACTTAACTTCCAAAAATTACAAAATGATCATTGAATTATTAGAAAGCTTTCATTTTAAGTCACTGAATTATTCAATTTTTTTATTTAAGTCATTGGACTGGTAAATTTTTTTGTTTCTTAAGTCTGGTTAGTGAGGTTCAAGCGAAGATTCGACAATCGGTTTGGTGGATCAGTACCAATTGACAAATAAAAAAAATATACTTTAGATCCAAGCCAATCAGATGGTTAGTGTCAGAGATTAGAGAAGAAAATTGTTTGAATTTTGATTCATAGGTTTGTGACGTTCAAAGTTATTTCAATCGATTCAACCCTTGTCTCTAGACAAGTACCCCCATTCGATTTTCGATCCAATTGGTCGATCCAATTTTCAGAACACTAATTTTGATTGATGAAATAATTGTTTCAATCCCATCAAGTTGAGCCAACAAGTGGTGAAATTCGAAAATATAATTAATTGCTAGCGTCTTGACGTCGAGAAGAAAAATTCGAGTATTATTGGTATTGCTAAACACTATAAAAGAAGATGAAAGAAAAAAATGAAAAAAAATAAAAATAAAGAGAGAAAATAAAAGAATTAAAAATATTTTTTTAAGTTGACATTGCAGTTTAGCATCTTGTTTGAACTTTTCTAAACAGATATAATATTTTTCATAGCAATCTTAACTCTTTCGCTCTGTGTAGTATTGAGGTACCAACTTGAAAAAAAAGTATGGTTTAAATATTAATTTGTGGGTTAAGTTTTTTTTTTTTTAAATAGACTGATGGTTTGACAATAGAGGTTCCATTTGTGACAAGAAAAGACAATTTTGATAATGTAAAGACCTGATTGATATAATATCATTAATTTGTGGATGTAATTAAAATATTTTAAAGTTCGAAAACCAGTTTAGAATGAGGGTTATAATTTGGGGATGTCCAGTGCAATTAATTATTATTATTATTATTATTATTATTATTATTATTATTATTTAACCTTTTAGAATTAAAAGAGATTCAAGGACAATGGCTGGAAAAAAAAGTAGAGAAATGGTGAAAGGAAATCATTAAAAATAATCTGCAATATACATAAAAGACAATAAATCTGAAGGCATTGTGTATGCTTTAGTTTAAACAAGACTACTACATGTAAATGAGTAAATGTTTTGTGATCTCCCTTCATTAATGACTTAGTTTTAGCTTTCACCTCCATGACCAAGGAGGAAACCCATTGCTTCTCAAGCACTGCCGCTAACCTTCATCCTGGTTCGTTGCTTGGTAATCGTAGCCGGACCTCGTTTCAGTAGCTTTACTCCCAATGGACTGTCCTTGCTCTGCATTATACAACACAATTTAGGAATTATACATGTAAGCATTGGACATAGTAATAAAATTCCGATGCGGATTGTTAATTTACCAAGCGGCAAGTTCCGGCTGCGAGGTCACATACGGGATACTCATGAGGGCAACAACTGTAGTGATCATCACAGCAGGTTGCAGATTCCATTGGGCAACATCCCCAGCCAAAGCAGTATTTGCCATACTCATATAAGCAACAGCAAGTGCTTCCTGGAGGACATGAGTAGTACTCGCTGCAAACAGTTGGGGGTTTTACAGGAGAAGGGGGAGATGGAGCTGGTTTAGGCGGGTTTGGTCCTTTCTTGATGGGGTACGAGGCCATCATTGCAATACCACACTTGCCGGTTGATGTACCTGCGACGTTACGTTCCATCTTGATGTATCCATTCTCTCCCCAGTTAGGACCCCATGAATTCCTCACTAGAAAGTAATCTACACCACCTTCTGTGCCGTATCCAACAGCGGCAACACCATGGTCTAGGCTTGTTCCACATTCACCGGTAAACACACCCTGAATAGCGAACACAATGTCATACATCAAAGCCAAGGATCAAATCCTAACATCGAATGTTTCCAAAAAACAGCTGCATAACTATCATTGATCCAAGTAAAAAGCCATAAAACTAGAGGATTCAACAATTTACCGATTGGTAGAGCTGGAAGGCCCTGCCACCAGCTTCAATGGCAACACTAACAGGCTGATGTCCAAGGGCCTTCTTCAAAGAATTCTCATCGTTTTCAGGGACATCTTCATATCCATCAATGGTAACAACACGAGCATTTTTCTACAAAGATGAAAAAAAAAAAAGTTAAACACCATCATAATTCATAAAAGTTTCTCATTAAAATGATCCAAATCACCCCACTAACCCTGTTTATATCACATGTATTATCAGTAGCATGGTAAGGGTAATCTTCTTCAGTATCAATACCACCATTGTTAATAATAAACTCAAAAGCATGGTCCATTAAACCACCATTACAACCCTGGTTATATATATTATCACAGTCCACCAGTTCCTGCTCCGACAAAGAGATAAGGTCACCGGTCACGATCTTGTTTATCCCTTCCACAGCGGCCACAGTTGAAAATGCCCAGCAACTCCCTACATTCATACTCAAAGTCATACAAACAACCCACAAACAAACATTGTAAAAAGAAAAACATCAAAAACCATGTCTTTACCACATTGGCCTTGATCTTTTACAGCCATGACAGCTCCTTTCTGTCTCCAATCAACTGACTCGGGCAATTCATCACCAACCTTGTATGCATACCTATTACTCTTCTCTTTCCCCGCGAGTCTACGCAACCGGGTTTTTGGGTCAACCCTAGTACCCAAATACATAGCTTTATATTCCTCATTGGTCATATCCGCAAATCTGTTAAGACCCACCTTATACGTCCGATTAACCGAGTTATGTTCCACGATGAACTTGAGATTATCCTTAAAGATATCGAACCGTTTTTCTTTCTCTCCCAAGTCATTATAAGCTTTGCCATGTTTCACCAACCATGTTTCGTACAACCTTCTTACTTGGGTATCGGTTGTTTGCCTCTGTGGTTGTTGGCTTGCATGGTTAAGGTCGTAATCAATAATAGACATGTCCAGAGCCGATGACAGGGTCACCAAAAACACGGTGAAGATGATAACATGGGTTGGGTTCTTGAGGAGAGACATGGTTTGAGATTTGGGAGATTGTGTTTGAAGGGAGATGAAGATGAGGATGAAGATGATATGGGTATTTATAGGAGAAACAGCGTTGAAAGAGGAACTGAAACCTGTGTGGTGTTTCTATCTGTCACGGTTTCATTATCGGAGGTCAATGGAGAGACCCGACTTACCAGGAGAGGCGTTCGTGGAGAAACCACTCTATATGTATTTGGTCATCCAAGTTTGGAATATTTTAATTTAATCCTCAAACTATTAATATAATTTCAATCAGGTCATTCGGCCAATTTAGTCGTTTTTCTTAAAACAAATACAAGTTATCTTAAATATGCTTCAAGTCAAATTTGAACCCATATTTAATTACCAAATTGATGGCTAGGGTGATAAAAGGACCTAATTGATTTAATATTGATACTTTGCTGATTCAATAGAAAATTTTTGAGCTTTAAAGATCAATTTAGAATTTGAGAAATATTTTAAGGATGTTTGATGAATAAACCATATATCCATATGTGTATAATAGTTTAAATTATATTTTATTTAGATTCAATCTGATATCTTTAGTGATTCATTTAGACTCCTTTATATTTATTCACATGTTATATTAATTTAATATTTAATAATTTTATATTAAATAATATATTCTACTTATAAAAATTAAAGTAAAATAATGTAATTAAAAAACGGATAAGATCAAAATAAAAATTATTTAAGTTATTTTGCATCAATTAATAATTTTTTAATAAAACTTTTATATTTTACTATTCATAAAAATTAGTATTTTCGAAATTTGTAGCAATATTTATACTTTTTGTGCTTTAATTTTATCTATGTTGCTTCAAAGTAAACTTTGATTATGGGTGAGGTCGCCCAATTCAACTCAAATGCTCACCTGAAAATGAGAGGAATTAGATAAAAATATAATTTTGAAAAATAGGTTTAGAATAATAATGAGACACGTTTTTTAAACGGGTCGAGCTTCGAGTAAGAGTTTTTTAACCCAGCCTTGACTCGAATAAAATAATTATTTTTTAATAAAAAATTATATTAGTGTTTTGGTGTTATTTTTATTATTTGGGGTTGTTTTTGTGCGTTTTTATTATTGTTTCACTGTCCTTTTTAATATTATTTGGATACTATAGAACTTATGTTTTATTGTTAATTTTGCTACTATTTTAGTTGCAATATCTTAGTATAATGAATTTTTAATGTATTTTCAATTTGTTTGTTGTTTTAATATTTATTTTAGTGTTTTAAGTGTGTTTGATATATTGTATATTTTAAAACTTGTTGTATACAATAAAATAATCTTAAAAAATTTAATACGGGTCGGGTTGGATTCGAGTTTGACTTCTATAATTTAGGCTAAGTTTGAATAAAATTTAAGTCTATTTTTCGAGTCAAGCCTGAACCTAAAAAAACAAACCTAAATTTTTATTAAAACCCGATCCGAACTTGACCCGGCTCAGGCCATCATCATCTCTACTCCAAAATAGTTATTTCCCTGGCCTTTAACAACAACAAACATCACTTTCCATTTAATAAGATGACTTTCCTCTAGAATGAGATGTAAGCTCCAATCTCCTTGTTTTTTCTTCACTTCCACTTGAGATTGCATTTCGTAATGTATTACTAAGTTTGAATTAGACTCGATTGATAATTAGAGTTGTTCGAACTCAAACTCGATTCAATAATTACCAAATCGAATTCGAACCTTTTTCGATTTGAACTGAATAATTCACGTACACTTATATTTTACTAACACGAGTTGACAATGTAAACCCATATTGTTCATTAACTTCGCAACGGATGGGATTTGAGGATTAAATTGCTTAAATTATTTAAACAAATTTCTTGTTATCAAGATTTAAAGATTTTATGTATTCTCATCTTTAATCCATTTATCAAATCGTTGCAAGATGTTGTATCCCAACCCATCTAACAAATCCTTCAAAACCAGACGACGATGATGATCCATGCCTTCTTCAACAGCTCTATTTGCCATCTCCTTCAACACACCACCTTCTTTCATTAGCTTCATCACCGCCATGGCTATATCCTCTTTCATCTTCCATCCAATCAGACCATTCAACACCCGCTGCAACGCTTTCCATTGCGCTAAGCAGCCATATGTAATAATCGGCCCTCCGTAAGTGATACCTTACAGCTTTGAGTTCAACCCTAGGTGAGTCATAAAGATCAACTGAGTCGGGTTAATTATTCATTTAAGTCAAGCCATCTTAAGCATTCATTTGCATCAATGGAGCTGGCTTCATTTCCTCTTTGACTTTATCCTTGTTGAAGAGAGATAAGGCACTTTTGAAGTATTTGTTTCAAGGGGTTGTTGAAGCAAAATCCAAGAGCCATGATCACTATTCTCACACGAGCACTTTGAGGTTTTTTTAATCCAAATTAGGCCCTAAACTTGGTAATTATTCTCAGTTTGAATTAGGTAACTTTTCTCTCATTGGGATTGACTTTTTTTTAATCCAAGTTAATTCCTAAACTTGGCAATTTTTCTTATATTAAGATTTGAACTTTACAGTTTTCAAAGATAGATTAGTGTCCCAATGTGAGAAAAGTTACCTATTATTGGATTGAGATAAGATAAATACTTTCCCTTGTTTAGATCTAACGATGGTAAAAAAAAAAACACTTGAAACTGATGAGTTTTGATACTCAATCGATTAAAGTTAAAAAAAATTTTAAATCATATTCGAAACGAAACGGATTAAAGTGAAAAAAATAGTTGGGCTTGGGTTTAGGATAGACCCACCTTACCTCGAAACATTTACAAATTTTTTCGTTACATATATTATATTTATATATAATTTCTTGGGTGAATTTCTTAAATTTCGTTTTTAGAGAAAACTATGAGATTAAATTTTTATTAAAAAATTTATCGGAATAAGTTAATTTTAGAGGGAGAGTGTGAAAACGTGTGTAGCCATACGCGTTTTCAACGGATTTTACAATAAAATGCTTCAAAGTAAATGTGTTTTTAGCTTTAATCAAATGGTTAAATATTAATGTTTTTATCTTTGAGTTCCGAGTTTAATTCTTTTTTTACTCACATTTATATTTTTTATTTCATGTTACTTCAAATTTTTATTTCTAATTAATATGTTTAATAAATCTTTTTATTATATGATTAATAATTTAATTTGGTACATATATTTTTTTATTCACTTTCGTAGCTCAAACCAATTAATTATAATAAAAAGTAAATTTAAAAGAGAATCCACATATTTACATAATATAAAAAAGATTTTAGTGGAGGGAAAGGGGCCTTTGCCTCCCAAACTTTTTTGGAAAATTTCATATTTTTTCTTGAAATTTTTAATTCTTTTTATGAATTCTTATTATGCATTTATTTAGAATTTTAATTACGTTTTTTTCGAAATTCACATTAATTTCACGAAAATTTTAAAAATTTTCTTTAGACCCTCAATTTTTATAGAGTGGAAATTAAGACACGAAATTTCAAAATTATTACAGTAATAGATTGATTCGATGGCTATTTTTAAAGTTGGGTTGTTATACAATTACAAGAATAATGATTGAATGGGATAAAGGTTGCTTAAGTACATCAATTTTCCTTTTGTCTTAAACACGTTTTTGCTTTTCTAACTTTAAAGTTGAAAATACTATTTTTTTTTATTCGTGATGTTTCAATGGGGCCAAAATATTATATAGTTTTTTGGATTAATTTTATTATTAGTCACAAAATTATTGGTAAGTTTTCATTTTGATCAATTAATTAAAAAATTATAATTTGATCACTAAACTATTCAATATTTTTATTTAAATCACTGGATAAGTTTTTTTTTTTTTAATTTCACCAGTGAACTCCAAGTGACGATTCAATAACCGGTACAATAAATCAATACAATCAACAAGAAGAATAACGTACCTTAAATCCAAGTTGATATGACGACCATAGTCGAAGAAAAAAAACTATTTAAATTTTAGTTTGTAGATTCTTGATGTCCAAAGTTATGAGAAAATTGAATTATAAAAGAGAATGAGAAAAAGAGCTTTCGAAAGAAGTCATATAGCATCGATTTTAACAACCTAGTAACTTAAATGAAAACTTTTGAATAATTCAGTGATTAAATTGTAACTTTTTTTATTTAAATGATCAAAATAAAAACTTACCTATAATTCAATAACTAATGATATAGTTTACCCTGGTTTATTATTATTATTATAAATTAATCATTTAAGATAACAAATTAAACAACTAATTATTAAAGGAATACGCGTTTGGCAAAAGAGCCCTTTGTGATATGTATATATGATAGAAGAAAAAGAGCCCTTTGGTATTGTTTGTGATTATGATTACAATGATGATTGAATCTGCACGAAGTTAGAAATTCTTTTGGAAGTGGAAATTAAATTATAATTTTTATTATAATAAAAATATAATTTTATTATTTTAATAGTTTATATTTTTATAAATTTTAAAAAATTAAATTTACTTTTTATTTTTTTTTAAAAGAGATCAAAGTATAATTTTAATTTTATTAATTTAAAATTTTAAAAAATTTAAATAAAAAAAATTTCATTTTAAAAAGACAGACGCTGTCCACCCCTAAATACACTCCTAGATCAAGTCAATTGACTCAATCCTATAAAGGAAGCTTGCTATCTTTACATTCATTTAGCAAAGAAAACATATCATAATTTTCAATAATTATTGTTATCATGTGTAAAGTTCTTATTTAAATAGGGTCTTTTAATAGTCCTTGGGCCTATTTAACATTTTATCCTTGTAAAGTTTAATAGTTATTATATTCTTGAAATTTATTTTATTTTTTAAATTTTAAAAAATAAGTTTAATTGTTTATATCGATAAAATTTTCGTATTAAATTTATGTTCATTATAATATCATATTTTTAATTACATGATTATTAAGTGATTTTTTTTTTAAAACAACACAAAAATAAATTTAACAAATAAAAGATTAACGATGTTAATAACTGGAATGAATTTTTAAATTCAAAAAATACTAAATTTAAAATGTACGAAAAGTGTAAGTACTTAAAACATATTTTAATATTTGCATTAGACATACCAAAAGTGAAAACAGATGAGCAATATTGTAAGAACTAGATCAGTAATCATATCGATTAAACTACTAAACATAAACTTACATTTTATAAAGTATAATAACAAAATCAAATATTTAAATTGGTTTAAATTTAATTCAAATAGTTTTTACATGATTTAATCGGTTTCACGAGTTAATTACCCAAAAATGTTTATTTTTAACCATAATTATTCGATTAGGCCGATTTTTGTTTAATTTACTGGATTAGATCGATTTTGGGAAAACGGGTCCAACTCGACGCGTTTTCAGTGGATATGGCAAGAAAATGCTTCCAATTGGATGCGCTTTCAACTTTGGCTCAATGATTAAATGTTAGTGCTTTCGATTCCTCTCTTACTTAACTATCTAACCATTTAATAAAAAAACTAAAATGTTAAAAAAAGCTAAATAAAAATTTAAAAAAACTTGTAAAAGAAGAATCAAACTCGAGACTCAAGAATATAATTGCAACCATCTAACCAAATAATTAATATGTTAAAAGAATGAATTAAAAATTTAAAAAACTTGAAGCAACATGAAATAAAAAATATAAATGTTTGTAAGAGAGAAACCAAACCCGAAACTTAAGGATAAAAACACTAACATTTAACCATCTAGCTAAAGTTGAAAGCGTATCTAGTTGGAAGCATTTTCCTGTCATATTCACTGAAAACACATCCAACGTGTTTTCACAAAATCGACTTAATCTAATAAATTTAAAAAAAAAAAAAAATAGCCTAGTCAGATCGGTCCCATTGGAGACAAGTTAGGGGAATGTGGAAGCTGGGATGGAGCTAAGTAAGAATGGATGTCTGATGGTTACTACATCGGTAAAGTTGCCTTACCTAATATTGCAACTGATATGTCAGCCAATTTATTGCTCACTTAATTCTCCCTTGTGCTCTGTTTTTTTTTTCCTTCACTAACATGTTCGTCAAGCTTGACTTTTCTTAGCTTTGGTCTCCTCCTTCTCTTTCTTATTAATCAATCTGCCCCCTGCTTTTTTAAACACCCTCTCGAAAATCTCGTGATCACACAAAAAGATGCGTACCCTTTTCTTGTCATCTTCGTTTTTGTTGTTTGCAATCATTTTTCATCCATTTTTTGTTCACCATGTGGCTAGTGATCATGCTCCAGTGATCAGTGGAAACAGGGAAACGTTGGAAGTAACCCACGGCGGCGGTGGTGGTGGGAAAGTTCTTGTCCCTGAAACTTACAATGACAACTGGCCTCCCCCACCTCCTAAACCTGACTGTCCACTTCCACCCCCGCCTCCCCCTCCTGTACCAAAATGTACACTTCCCCCACCTCCTCCGCCACCACCTCCGCCTCCGCCTCCTGTACCAAAATGTACATTTCCTCCACCTCCACCGCCGCCTCCCCCGCCACCGCCGCCTCCACCGCCGCCTCCCCCACCTCCACCACCACCTCCATGTAAGTTCAAGACAAAAAGCGGCTGCTTCAAAAACCGGCGGCTAGCAAAAGCCCACGACGTGATCCAAACATTCAAGAGCAAAATCCGAGTGGATGACAACAGCAAAAAATTCACAGAGACATGGCGAGGCACCGACGTCTGCAAATACGAAGGCTTCAAGTGCGAAATCCGTCCCGACGTGAACGAAACAGCCGTTGCTTCCGTCGATTTCAACGGCGCTAAATTTGCGGGGCCGAACGGTTCTCTTCCCCTCGATGACTTCATCGACAAGTTAGACGACATAGCTATTTTCCATGCCAATTCAAACAACTTCACCGGCACCATCCCATACGGTGTCTCCAAAATCAAATATTTATACGAGCTCGATTTAAGCAACAACCAGTTGTCCGGTGATTTCCCGACGAACGTCCTTAATGCCACCAACTTAACCTTTTTGGACTTACGGTTCAACTCCATTAAAGGTCTGGTTCCACAACAAGTTTTCAACTTAGACCTCGATGTTCTCTTCATCAACAACAATGATTTCGAACAAAGACTCCCCGAGAATCTCGGTGACACGCCGGTTTTATACCTCACTTTTGCAAACAACAAGTTCACCGGTCCGATTCCGACAAGCATCGGCAAAGCATCCAACTTGCTCGAAGTGCTTTTCCTTAACAACAAACTTACTGGGTGCTTACCATTTGAGATCGGCAACTTGAGTCAAGCCACCGTGTTCGACGTCGGGTCGAATAAGTTAACTGGTCCCATACCATACTCGTTTGGGTGTTTAAAAAAGATCGAGCTTCTCAACTTGGCCGACAATGAATTCTACGGTGAAGTACCGGAAATCGTTTGTCAACTCAAAAATCTACAAAATTTGTCATTGTCATACAACTATTTCACTCAGGTTGGCCCAGCTTGTAGGGACTTAATAATGAAGAAGAAACTTGATGTGAAAAAGAACTGCATTCTGGACTTGCCGTTTCAAAGATCAGAAGCCGAATGCACTGCATTTTTCTCGAGAAAATTGTATTGCGATAGGAAAGATTCGTTTAAATGGGTTCCTTGCATGAAAGGTGGGTATGATAAATATAAGTATTCAAGCCCAGAATCAACAACGAGTTCTTCACCACCATCTGTGAGAACTTACAGCACCCTTATCCCACATCGGTTGTGACTTCCATGCTTTTAGATCATATATAAAGCATAAAGCAACATTATTGTTATCAGATTCTGGCTTAAAATCTTACGTTGTATGTTCTTTGCATTATGTATTAAAGCTTACGGTGAATAAATTATCTTAGTTTTTTTTTTTTACAGATATATAAAGTAAAGTGTGTCTTTAATATGTCATTTTCTTATCCTTCTTTTAATTCTAGCAAAATAAATAAATAAATAAAGGAAAAGTAGTTTGAAATCATGACATAATTTTAAGGAAATTTCCTTTTTTTTTTCGTAGGGTTGAAGTATGTTACAGTGTATGAAATAATTGACTGATTAATTAAAAATTCATAAAAATATTTATAAAAAATAAAAAAAATGTAAAACCGGTTTTCTGATTTTTTATCCAAGTTTATATTTTACAATTCCTTAAAAATCGATTTAATAATTTTTTTTTGAATTAAAATATTAACTAATTTCTGATTTAACCGATCATTCCTAACGATCCGATTCCGGTGACTGCACGGAGAGTAAATAAAGGGAGGGACCCATCGCAAATGCCGACAGTAAGCAAGGTCCACCATGGGCACAGTTGGTTCCATGCCACTGCCAACTGCCAAGTACTTTGCTTGGTGCATGAGTCCAATGCAGAATCTTCTTCTTTGGGCCCTAATTGTTGGATATATTGAGGCCTGACGTAGGGCCCATTTAAATAAACGATGTTATTATTTACGATTAATGTAAAAATAAAAATGATGATAAAATTAGATATAGCGATATTATGATATGAGACAAAAAAAAGAAGTGAAATACAATACATAAAAAATAAACACCTATCTGAAAAGGCCCTAACTAATTTTAAAAAGTTCGATTCGATTCAAATAAAATGTAAAAAAAAAAAAATATATGATACAAAATAAAAAAAAATAACATCAACATGATATAAGTCTAATAATATATTAAATTTATATATATACATTGCTCTCGTATCAAAATTTATATAAATTTAGGCAGTTTATGAATATGCAGGGAAAGATCTTAAGGTATAATCAAGTTAAATTGTAATTTTCTCATTATACTAATCTATAATTTATAATATTTGAAGGGATCAAATGATATATTTACCATTTCTAAAGAGACCAAAGCTATTGCATGCCACTATTACTACTCATGCATGGCATAAACTAGTTGAATGTCGGTTGTGTGGAACTATGTCAAAAACAGAATATCATATATTCTGTTTATCGTGATTAAAGTTTAACCGATTAAATCGAAAATTAATGATACAATCAATTAATTTACTGTAACATTCATGCAAACACAATGGAGTATGTTGTAGTCTTTGGGAAGAATCTTGAATGGAGAAATTCTTTTATGAATCCTTCCAATAATATTATTTAGTCCCATTTTCATTATTTAATGACATTTTAGTAATTTTTATGTTATTGGTACATAATTTTAACAATTTTTTTACTCTGAATTTCGAATCCAAAACTCAAAACCTAAACCATATACTTTAAACTTGAATCCTGAACGAGTTCGAGTTCGAGTTTGAGATTTAGGATTCAAGGTTCTAAGTTCGGGATTCAGGATAAAGAATATTATCAAAATATGTGCCAATAACATAAAAAAAATTACTAAAATTTTATTAAATAATTGAAAAGAGATCATAAATAATGTGTTGAGAAATTTTCAAAAAATAATTTCTCTCTAATTAATGGCAGGAGGTGAATATTGGGCAATCAACATCTCTCAAGGAAAGGCACTATCTTCGGCATAATTTGTGCAATTTCACTTATATAGTCAAAACATTGTTTTGTTTATTCAAAATTTATATAAAAATAATAATTTTTATATGATTATGAAAAGGATAAAGGTATCATATAAAAATAATAGTTTCACTTAAAATAATATTTTTTTTATAGTAAAGATAAATTTACACTTTGATATTTTAAAAATGATAAAATTTTGATTTAATCTTTTAATAATTATAAAGATATAGGCTATTCAAATGGTGAAATTGCTTTTTTACTATCATAAAAATTAAAATTTAATTTCGGTATCACCTAAAAAAAATTTCTGCATTGGCCCCTGATAGAAACCATTGTACTAAGAGTTAGATTGCATTTTGCTCTTTTTACTAAAAAGAAAAAAGCAAATTAGTCCATGTACATTAGATTAAATAGAAAACTAATCTCTTTTGTTAAAAATTCATTCATTTCTATTGTTAAAAAATGGAATGGCTAACTAGAAAATTACGTGTGACGTGTTAAGTGTACCTCATGCTGACATACATGTATAAGTTTTTAATAGTAGAAATAAATTAAAGTTTTAATAAAAAAGTCGTTTATTCTTTGATTTAACGTACGGAAACTAATTTACTTATTTTTTAGCATAGAGAACAAAATACAATCTAATTTCGTACATAAACTTTCATGTTACTTTTACCGGGATAAAAAAAACGCAAATAGGGTGAAGAAATTATTTTATTTCTAATTCCAGTTGTATTTCCTTTTTCTTTATTATTTTCATTTTTCATTAAGTTTCCAATTTTTAGCCCATGACCTGCATCTCCCTCCCGGCCCAGTTATTCAAATTCATAATTTTATAACCCAATAAAACTTATAAGTTAGTAGTTTCTGAAATATTTCTAAAACACATATATATTTTTTGAATTTGAAAATTTTATAATCGAATAAAACTTAAACGAGCTCGAATTTGAAAATTTTTTAAAACTAAATTTATATTCTACCTGACCTAATTAGAAGTGTTCATAGGTCAAGTTGAGTAAGTTCGGATCGAGCCTAAGCATGATACTAACATATTTTATGCTTCCTTAAGTCTGGTCCAACTTAAAATCTGGACTTAAAATTTTATTCAAATCCTTCCATATTTGCAAAGGACTAACTCAATTCCATTTTAGGTCTGTCCATAATTTTTTTTAAAAATATTTATTTTATTTTATTTTAATATTTACATTAGAGTAATATTATATATTTAGTATAATTTTATTTTTTTTAATGTGATCTAAATCACATAATATATAAAAATAACATAATATAAAGTATTATAAACTTAAAATGGGTCGTGAATGTTCAAACCCCAACCTCGACCCATATTTTAAACAGACATAATTTTTTTGCTCAAACTTATTTTTCGGATTTAATATTTTTATTCAAACCCTCTCAAAATTCGAACAAACCTTCAAACATGAGCGAATAGATCGACCCATGAACAAGTCTAGACCCAACCCATATCCGAGACTTGGAAAGACAAATGGGAGGTAACTATTTAAAAGTGGGAACATTAACATTTATGTAGCTGAATGCTGGTTCGGCTTCAACTTTGTCTCTCCATAGATATCTTAGAAATATATTTGGTTGTGGCACGTGAACCTAATAAATTTGAACAAAAAGAAGAGTTTCGGTTATTAGGGTTTCAAGCCCTTGGGATGTTTTATTTATTACATATTAATATCTATGGGATCAAGTGATAATGATTTCAATTTTTTTTCAGTAATGTTTTGGATTTAATTTTCGCAAATGGAGAAAATAATATAAGGAGAACTTATCTCCTATTTAAAAAATCATTCCATTTTGACCTCAATTTAACTTTCGAATATACTCTTTTAAAAGTTATAAAAATTTATGCTATTAAAATGGTAAAATTGCTGCAATTAATTCTGATCTCTGAAAAAATTTTGTTTCACCTTTAGGGATATGGCTATAATATGGTATAAAAATGGGTAAAAGTAGCATGGGAGTCTCCGTATTAGGAGTCAGATTCTATTTTGTCCCATTTACTCAAAAAATGGGCAAATTAGTTATTGTACATTAGATTAAAGAGCAAATCAATCTTTTTGTTAAAATTTTTATCCACTTCTATTGTTAAAAATTGGTCCATGTATGTCAGCATCAAGTACACGTGGCACGCCATGTATATATATCTAGTTATTTCATCAGCTACGCCGGTTTTTAAAGTAGAAATAGATGAAAATTTTAACAAAAATATGATCAATTTGCTCTTTAAACTAATAGGGACTGTTTTACACATTTTCTAAATAAAGGGAGTAAAATACAATTTAATTCCTAATACAAGAACTCCCATGATATTTTCACCAATAATAATACTAATTTTTCTCCTCCATTGAACATTGAATCTTATTAGGACTTTGAAATTCCAGCAAAAGAAACAACTATTATTGGAGCACTAATGTTCCCTTTAATGGTGGACTTTGCACATTATCAATTTGCACCCCTCACTGCTATTAATGGGATTAGGATTAAAGGACTTCTTTTAGTATGTATTGTTAACTATCAATATAGCTTTCTCAGCCCATAAATAGGAAGATAATGCATTTCAGTGTACTCGAATCCACGTCTTTCTACATTGACAACAATATTCATATCAATCAAATTAACACTTAATCGACTTAGTAGTTCAATTATTTTTGTTTATTTTCGGATCATTTGTGGGAAAGAAACAGCAAACATGAAGCTGCCATAATAGGCCCACCTTTTTTTTTTTTCTTGTGACCAAATTTAAGTCCCAACTATTTTTGGAAGACCTTGCATTAAGTATACAAATATCATGACTTTGTACATGATGGGGTGAAGCCTAATATTGTTAATTTTTCTCTATTTCTTTCGAACTTTTAAAATTTATAAAATTATAATTTAGTATATAATAAACTTGTCCTTTTACACGTCAGAAATAATAAAATTTTAATTTGATCTTTTAAAAAATTATAAAAATATAAATTAGTAAAATGAAATTGGTCTTAGATAATTTTTTGCCTCGGGTCACATGTCACCAGCACAATAGGTCATAGATGGTTAACAAAAATGAAACAGACCAAGATAAAAAGGATTGAGAGAGACAAGGCGTCAACATTGCCCCAAACAACAAACGACCACTATGATTCTAGACCTATAGCTTTTACCATCACCGCCAAGGATTTGCAAGGAAAGCCCCCATTTGAGGCTGTAGGACGACTGGGATGATTCCAGACCACCCAACCATGAAAGCCTTTAGGTATTGCTCCATGAACTCAGGGCACTAAGAGGCAAGAGGCCAAATGATCACAATGAGAGGAGTCTCACTCCTTCCTAGAAAGGAGGGATATCAGGATCATCTTCCACTAAGAGAAACTATCGGCATGAATGACGGCCCTTAGAACCACACAAAAGATCCTTAAGACAACACACACAAAAAGTAACATAAAAAAGCAAAAGCAAAAAAGAAGAGAAGTGCGTGAGAAAAAGAGGTGGTGGAGGAGCGCACGGTGGCCGAAACAATGAATGCCCATCGGAGCAGAGGTGATTACCATACCCTATTCTCACCATCACTATTATTTTCAATCTCACAAAAACCACCTTAAGTTAATTTTCAACTAATGAAACTCGTTGTGGGTGTTCGCCATTATCAATCCATTATGCGACTAAGACCGATCCGATTCTCTTTATTTTAGTAGTGGCAGCTTGTACAGTTTGCTTATATGAGTTCGCACATGGTACAATTCGTCCATATGAGTTCGCATCATCATGCAAGTGAACCCATACTTAAGGGCATGTGTTGATCCTAAAATAGGATACGTGTTGACATGCATAAAAACTTATTTAATACATCACATCTAAAAACCGTATCATATAAATAAGAAAATTGACCTCCATAAAAAAAAGATTTTTCAAAACACTCAACAAATTACTTTGTATTAGTCCAAAAATAAACTCATGCTAAAACCCTATAGTAAGTCCTAATAATTTAAACCCACACTATGCTAACGAGCCCTAATCATAGGCTGGCCTATCACTATCGTGGAGCAAATATATTGAACCATCCACTTCTTCATTTAATTTGTAGGTAAATGTACGTACCACTAAATTTTATATTTTAACTGCACTATGTGTACATTGACTAGATTTCCATTTACAATTTTTCCAGAACACCCAAGTTATTAAATTATTAGTGAATTTATATTTTGGTCTTTCAATTTTAATGAGTTATAAAAAGGTTATTGGATTATTCGAAAGTTTTTATTCAAGTCACTAAATTATTAAAAAAAAATTTAAGTCGTGAGCTCCAAGCGATGATTCAATGATTAGTACAGTGAATTAGTATCCATCAACGAGTAAAAGAGCGTATCTTAAATCTAAGTCGATTTAACGGTCGGTATCAGAGATCAAAGAAGAAAATTGTTTGAATATTGATACGTAAATTCGTAACATTCAAAGTTATTTCATGGGAAAAATGAACTGCAAAAAAGAAGATTGAGAGCTTGCGAATGACCGAGACAATCGAACAGAGAAGATCATATAGCAACGATTCTAATAACCTAATGACTTAAATGAAAACTTTCGAATAGTTCAATAATCATTTTATAATTTTTTGAAATTGAAATACCAATAAATTAAACATAGATTACACCCATCCTTAAAAACCCAAGCTTTAAATAGATTGAAGATCTCAAAAATCACGAGACATTAACCAAAATTTCACCTACCAAAACCAATGTGAACCATATAAACTTAAAATGAACCATCTTCCATATCCACTACCACTAAGAGAACCCATATGAATACATTTTCATTTCGACAATGATACCCAACAACCACACTAACCCCATTATATCATATTATATATATATATATACCTAACTGCAAAGATTTTTGTTTCACTTTTAATCAAATGGAAAATTTAACTTACAATACCATTTCCTTTCTTTTCCTTTGCTCTTTCGTCTCCGTTTTCTGCCAAAATGGTTCCGATATCAGCCCAATAAGTTCGCCGTCACCATTTGGTGTCTCGACTAAACAGTTAATCTTTAAAGACCGGAGACTGGCCGTTGTTTACCCTACAATCCAAGCGTTCAAGGCTACCATCACGGAAGATCCACTTAACCGGACTGGAAATTGGGTTGGAGGTGACATATGTAACTACCTGGGCTTTTACTGTGATAACCCGCCTGATAACTTGTCCGCCATTGCCCTCGCCGGCATTGACTTCAATGGTTTCTCGTTAGGTGCACCGACTCTCGAAGGTTTCATCGATAAGTTGCCGGACCTTGCTATCTTCCATGCAAACTCCAACAAGTTCGGGGGTTCCGTACCCGACGTCTCGCAACTCAAGTACTTTTATGAGTTGGACTTAAGCAACAATGTGTTCGCCGGTACATTTCCGATGACGGTCATTGGCGTAAAAGATTTGTCGTTTTTAGACATCCGTTTTAATCTATTCTCCGGTTCGGTCCCTCCCGAGATTTTCAACCAAGCACTCGAAGTACTCTTCATTAACAACAATGATTTCACCGCCAAACTACCGGAAAACTTCGGTTCAACACCGGTTCGTTACCTCACTTTGGCTAACAACAAGTTAACCGGTTCGATCCCACGAAGTATCGGCAACCTCAACATGACATTGATCGAAGTATTACTGTTGAACAACAAGTTAACAGGTTGTCTTCCTTACGAAGTAGGGTTTTTAAAAGAACTCAAGCTCTTTGACGTTGAAGACAACCTTTTAACAGGTCCATTGCCATGTTCGCTGTCCTGTTTGGACAAGATCGAGCTGCTCAACTTGGCTAATAACCTGTTTTACTGGGAAGTGCCTGAAGAACTGTGTGCGCTTGTCAACTTGGAGAATTTGACGTTGTCGGGTAATTATTTCACTAAAGTTGGTCCTGCTTGCAGAAAGCTGATAAAAAATGGTGTTCTTGACATGAAACAGAACTGTGTCCCTGATCTTCCCCACCAAAGATCGTTACTTGAATGTACAGAGTTCTACTTGAAGTACATTAGATTTTGCCCCTACCCTGAGACGTATAAAATCATACCCTGCAAGGATGATTACCACCATCATTGGGAAGGGTCCAAAGCCAAGACCAAGAAAGCACCTGTTACTTACAAGACTCTTTCAAGACACAAGTTTTAAGGTTTATGTTTTTCTTTTTCTTTCTTTTCTTTTTACTAATATTTGATGCACTGTTAGTGCATATGTCTTATTTATTATTAGTGAAAACCACACTTTATTATTAGTAAAATAAAAAATAGTGGAGGATTTGACTAAATTGTGTATATATATTAGGGTTTTTTTTATTTTTAAGATTCAGGAAAATAAGTCGATTTTGGATAGAGCATGTGAAAATGAGTGAAATCACTATTCATACTCTCTCCAAAATCGCCCTATTTCCCTAAATCTTAAAAAAAATGATTTATTTGACCAATTAAAGAAAAAAAATCCACATATATGGCTAATTTGAAAATATAAACTTAAAACCTTAAACTCAAAATAAAAAAAATGGTATAAATTTTAAACCCTAAACTCAAACTCAAACCTTAAATTTGAAAATCAATATCAACCCTAAATCCAAAACCGAGAAAAATTATAATTAATTTTAAATTATATTTAAATAAAATTATTATCGTATTTATTTATAAATTATTTAATATTTTTTATTTAATGATAATATGTCATGTTGTTATTTACTAATAGTACATGAAATTTATATATTCAGAATGCATCAAATTATTACTATAATGTTTCAACAAAAATATTTATATTTAATGTAGCATTGGTGAATTTATTCACCTCAAATTTATTAAAAATAAATTCGTGTAATTTTATTTTAAGTGACGTATTATCATCTGATTTAATTATCGTATTTGTATGATGTAATGGATTTTGGTTATTGAAATCACTATAGAAGTTACTTTTTTTTATATATATATTATCCACTTTTGTATATAGTAGCATATGTCATTATCATCCTTTTAAAATGAAATAATGCATTATGCAATTGTTTATGAAAGCATTTATATGTAATTTGAAAATAGATTAATGATTTATATTTAATTAATTGAAAGATTTTTTTAACATTAATTTTATTATAAGTTTTTATCGTGTTTACATCCTTTTATACTGGCAACAGACTGATGCTAATCGAACTATTTAATATATTTATTTGTTAAAGGTTTTTTAAAAAAGAAATTTTTTTGAACAATCTCATTATAGATTCTGATCACATCTGTTCTTTTTATACAATGCTTAGAACTACCTATAACCCTTCCTCAACCTATAAATAAGAGGATACACACAAACCCACGTCTTCCTGCATTGATAACAATGTTTATGTTTATCGAACTAAGATAGAATCAATAAATTTTTAAAAAAAATTAAATTAAACTATTTATTTTTCCATTTATCTACCTCTTAACTTTTTATATGAAAGAAAATGTATTAGTGGCGACTAGAAAAACATCATGATTAAGTTTTGTTGAAGGTTCAAATATTGACCTACTTTTTATTTTTGAAATCATGATATCTTCTTTTTATGTTAAAGTATTTTTCGTGTTTGTTTTATGAATTATAAAAAAAAAATAGGATTTATGATTTTTTTTAATAACGTTATTTTTAATATTCGAATTTAAAATTTTTAATAAAAATATAATGTATCGTACTATTACTCATCGAAAAAGGATAATAAAAAATGGGCAAATTGCATTATTTTTAAATGACCTAACAAACAAGTAAAACCAACCCTACTATGGGACTCGAGGTGGAGTCCATGACGAAAAATGGCAATCCCATTGTCTAAGGCCACTCAATTTATGCTCCAATCCTACTAGCTTTTGTCCTCCCAAAGTCCTACTTGTATTCTGTTTAGGATGTTATTGGAACTCGATTAATCAATTAATTCGATTGGTTAGATGGGGAATCGATTGATTCATCTATTCAAAGAAAAAAGTTGAATTGGTAGACTTGTGAATCGGGCTAAAAAATCAATTAAATCTGTTTTATTAATTTATAATATTGTGAATCGAAATTGGGTTTTGATCATATCTGTTTTTTTAACAAAATGGTTAAAACTACCCATAATTTCTCCCCAACTCATAAATAGAAGGATAATACGCTTAAACGCACTTAAATCCATGTTCTTTTGTATCGCCAACAATATCCTTTCCAATTAAACTAAAACTCAATCGACTCGACAAATCCAATGTTAACTCTTATATAAATATGTATCAATTATGTTAGGGATCAAATCATATTATACATTGTACATTAACTTTCATTTATTATACCAACGTTTATTAGACTGGAAAAAGTTTTAGGCTCTGTAAGTAGAGGACACAGGCCAGAAAGAGCTTTGTTTCCGTTTAGAAATTCAATCAGAGGTGTGCGTGTGACGGTTCGAATTTTAGTATGATATTAATATATTTGATGTTTGTTAAAATTTAACATTACTCAAAATATGAGTCTAAAATTTTATTCAAATTCATTTTAAACTCATCTATATCATTTTTTTTATTTTTTAAAAATATTTATATAATTTTAATTCAATATTTAATAATTTAAAATATTTTTCTTTTATTATATTTTTATAAATAGGTAATTTAACATTTTTAGAAGGTTTACATCATATTATTATTTATCACTATATATATTTAATTTTTATGTGCTAGAAATTATTTAATATATAAAAATAATATAATATAATAAAACTTAAAAAACAAATTAAACTTGAGCCTTGAATGTCTGAATCCTAGTCCGACCCATATTTTTAAAAAAATTAATTTTTACCCAAACTCATTTTCCGAACCTAATATTTTTACTTAAACTCTCTTAAATTTAAAACGATCTTAGATAAATAACCCGACGTATAAACCGTTGTAAATGCAATCCTATTAAAAAGGAACTTTCATCTAGTGTGTAATTAATTGAGGACCTCCATAATTCCAAATCTACCAAACTCCTAGACCCCCTCAAAGATCAGTATCCAGATTCAGATTTCTGTGAATAATGATCAAAGGAACTTGTTTGGGTAATCACAGGGCAAGGGGGGACCTATGCACCATGTTCCAACCATTGATTAAAATAAAACCAGGAGATGAGAAGGTGACAAGTAGAGGAAGGAACATAGTAACCCCATCGGCAATAAATTCCCAGGCACCAAACCACACATCAATTTACTTTACATGTACTCTCTCAATGTCGTCTCAACAGCCTGTTTTATGTGACATATCCTTTGTACCTCCTCCCATCACTCCATCTTTACGGTGTATGTGTTGGTAATGTAAAGTGAGTAATCCCACATTGGTTGAGAATTTTTTTTTTTAAGGAGATTTAATATAGCTTTGCCTTTTACAGAAAATGAGTAAATTAGGGCTAAAGACCCAACATGCACACATTGCCTCTAGTTGGCTTGATTTGTGTCCACGTGTTGTGTATGTTTTTCATTTTTCCACAACAATAATCTTTTATCCGCCTTTTTTAGCTTCAGAAATTTTTTTCGGTCAAAATTTCGACCAAGTTTCCAATCTATTTTTTCGAAAAGAGTAATACTAATTGTGTTTTATCTTTTTTAGTTTAGCGTACGAATATTGAAGTATTGTGTTAATCTTTGGGGGTAAAGTCCATTACATTATTACATCGATTGAGATGAATTTACTTCTAAGGTAGTAGTTATTCCACGACATAGTGATTATTTTATTTATTTAAGCTTAGTTTATATATTCTGTCAGTGTTAATTATTCCGTTTTGTAATTGTATATTTCCAACAATTTGTACCATTGTTGCATTGATTTGTTTTACTGTCCAAGTTCAATTTTATTCCAGGTTAAATGATATTCAGGCAAATCCCTCTCAATAATATGTATGTTAATTCATTTTTAATGGGTTTTCGCTTGACAAGTCTAGCTAAACGGTAGTGTTTTTACCCACTAATGTCGACATATGTTTGAACTCCACCAAGACCAAATGTTAGACATTCTCTTGATGGTGAGGTGCTCTCTATACCCATTGGGCTGCCTTCAAGGAGATAATACCCGAAGTTAAAATCAAGTACAAATATCATTGTTACATTACTTTCATTGTTTGAGGGTTCGATCAATTGCTCGACAGATGACACTTCAAAAACTCGTGTGACATGTTATTATCTATTGATGGAATACGAAAATGATGGACCAGGATCAATCAAATATTATTCTAAATAAAAATACATATATTTATTAAAAAATTGAATTAAAATATCAATAGTATTTATTAAATGTACATAAACTCGTGTGGTAGTAGTATACATCATACCAAACCTTGAGAAGTATCTAAATGTTGTTGCCATAAGGAATCAGTGAGTTGTGTACTATTTTTAATTCTCAACCCATTATTTTCACATAATAAAATAATAACTTCTCAAATAAAACAACTAAATTAAACTCTACTTATCAATTGATTTATATATAAACTAATAGTTTTGGCTAATGATTAAGTTGTTAGGGCTTCTAATCATTTGTAATTATTCTCAATTTTCTACTTGCTT
The DNA here is from genome assembly GCA_005610355.1 of Gossypioides kirkii. Taxonomy (NCBI): domain Eukaryota; kingdom Viridiplantae; phylum Streptophyta; class Magnoliopsida; order Malvales; family Malvaceae; genus Gossypioides; species Gossypioides kirkii. The sequence continues at coordinate 39,882,436 of CP032246.1, forward strand.
GTATTCTAATCATACCCTTTGTAGGGTTGTTAGAGGTCCAATTTTGCTATTAGACCCTATATTATGTGTAAATTGTGAGTTTAGTATCTGTAATTTAATTTGGTCATTTTTTATAGTACTAACAAAATGATAGTTATTAAATTCATTAAGTTAAGTTCTATTATTTTTTTAAATTTGATGTGCTAAACATATTATCACATGTGCAATATTATGTATATTTGTTACTTTCACATATTACTTACAAAAAATCAATTAATAAATTTAACGATTGTCATTTGCATTAAAACTAAAATTTTGAAATTCAAAAAATATTGACACTAAAAATGATTCAATTGGTGAACTGAACTAAATCTACAATTTTAAACATGATATATAACTAATGGCATAATTTAATAAAAAAATTTAATTGTTTAAATTTTAATTTGTAAAAATATGAATTTTTTTAAATAATTTTACAAATAAATTCAGATTTGATAAAATGAGTTTAAATTTTTTATTTGATCCAGTTCGGGCACTCTAATAATAACCAGGTTTTATTGCCACACCGACACACCTCTTTCACTTTCCACTCTTCTGCCGAAACGTACGCTTTTAATCACGTGGTTCACGTGATCACCCTAATAACAAAAGAAATAAAAGAAAATAAAGCCGTATCTTCAGAAATAGATAAATCAGTTCCCCACAAAAATACCGGGAAGCTTCTTATCCGCACGCGCCTCTAAGCCAATTATTTTAAGAGTTGACATTCATACACCTTCGTGGCGCGTACCACTGTAATTCCAGATTTTTAAATAGTAGTACCCACCGGGTTTCGCTAATCTTACATCGCTGTTACTTACATTCATCCTCAGCCGCACCCTCGCCACCAAATCTCATAACGCTATTCCTCCACCGACGCTGCGCCTACTTGTACTTTTTACCTCAAAATGGCTTCTTTTTATCCACTTTTACCGTTTGGTTGCTGAGAAAATAACAAATTTTGATGGAAAATTTCATTTTGTCTTGCATGGGATTCTTTTTATATTTATGAGACTTGAAAATCTAAGTTAGATTACCATTTATTTAAACAAAACAAATTCAAATTTCAATTTCTTACTTTCCCACTTTTTTTAAAAAAATTGGTAGCATATTAAATTCAAAATCTAAGTTAGATTACCATTTTTCTCGATAAAAATATTAAAAAGCAACAGTTAAAAATTGATTTTTGTGCAACATTTCAAATGTCAACATGATATTCAAAATCTCATTTTCTAGTTATTCCGTTAGATAATAAAATTTAATATTTTCCCCTATTTTCTCATTGCAAATAAAATTCATTTTCCCTCTCCCACCATTTTCTCGAACACCAACCACAATTAATTACATTTACCTTTCGTAAAAACTAGATTATATATATTTTGTGGATACACTTAAAATGGTTAAAACTTTTAACCTTTTATAAATATTACATTTCTGTACCTGGAAAAAAAAGGAAAAAGAATTGCAAAAGAGAGATTAAACGCCGTCGGAATTTCACTCAATCAACATCCTCACCCGACGCCGGCGACGATAACGTCGAGTTCTTACAAAACCCAGAATTTTTACCATCGTTGGCTTCACGTTTTTGCACGACGAAATGACCCAAAGAATCCACAGTTTCCACCAAGTTTTCGTCGCATAAAAACTCGTCACTAAAAATACTTTCAACGTCCCTTTCGAAATCGTGCACGAAAACATGCGTTTCCCTCCCTCGTTTCTTGCTCCTCGCCAACACTCCCGCCGTAAAAATCGGAGTCATTCTCCCTGGAGCATCGGGAAAATACCCACGTGGTCCGTCGATCAAGATCACGTCCCAGCTTAAATCGTAAATATGATTCGGCATGTCGTTGATCGCAAGCTTACAATCGGAAAACAAGAGGTTTTGAACCGGTCTACATTCGTCACCGACATGGGATTTAGCCGTTGACAACAAACCCGACATTTGGCTCACTTTGGTACCGTACTGTATATCATACGCTTCGATTTCCGGGTGGCTCCGCTCGAATGAAGAAACCAAGTACTCACTCTCGTCGAGAAACACGGTGTGGCCGTGGATATTAAGCGAATGCCAGAGGAGAGATTCATGGGTAAGACCGAATACAAGGAACCGACAAGGTGAGGAAGGACAGTTATGAAGAGCGGAAGCAATGACGGATAGTTCAGAAGACGACATGTGATGGGTAGTAGAGTTGGCCGCCGCGGTTGAAGCATAATGGAGGAGCGCGGCGGTTACGGAGGAAGGGAGGGAAGAAGAAGCGGCGGTGGAAAGAGAAGGTGTGACGGAATTCGAAATGGAAGTGGTGGTGAAGAGCGTTAAAGAGAAAGCTAAAGCGAAAAAAGTGATGAAGAACAAGAGGAAAAAACGGTGAGGGGAAGAAGTGGGTTTGTGGATTGAAGGGTGGAGAAGAATGAGTTTAGTGTTGGGGTTGCCGGCGTTCTTCATATTTTGCCTCGCCGTGGGTTGTTCTTTGTTAGGTTGGGGGTGTTATTTTTGAAGGGCGAGAAGGGGTAGGAATCACGGAGGAATTTGTGAGGAAGTACTGACCCCGAATCCCGAAGAAGGAAATAGTAATGGAGGGGAGGGAAAGAGGTGGAGTGTTTTTATTGGAAGAAGGAAAGGAAGGGGAATATGGTGGTGGAGCCGGTGACTGTGGTGAAAACTCAAAACACTTGAAAAACGGGTCGTCGTTGTTGTCGTCCCTGTCCTTTGTTCTTCTACTTAATTAATCACGTAATAAACGGAAGAGAGAGAGGGTTTATTAATTGGTTAAAATTGACTACAGTCCCTATACTTTTCAATAATTTGGAATTTAGTCCCTCTATTTTCAAATTTCAAAATTCAGTTCTAATTGTTAATACTGTTAATTTTGTTGGTGTGACATTTTGAAATAATAAAGCTACGCACTTGGTAGCAACGTAATTTAAAAAATATGTTGTAATTAACCTAACTTTAAAAGTATTAACAAATAGACTTAAATTTTGAAATTTGAAAGTACATTGACCAAGTTCCTAATTTTCACAAGTACAGGGACTATAGACATATTTTAACCTTATAAATTATATAAGTTAAAAGATTTATTTTAAAAAAAGTTTATATTTGGCTAGGAAATTTTTTTAATTTGATAATAAAAATTTACAATTAGAATTTAATTTTTCTACCTCCATTTTTTAATATTTTTAATTTTTTTTTCAAATTTATATTCAATGGTTAATACAATTAAATTCCTTGTATTAAATTTATTATACTCATATGATAATTATATAACAAAAAAATATACATCGATTGAATCCTATCTCGATTGGTATTAGTATTGTTGCCAATGTAGGAAAATGTAAGTTCGAGTGAGTTGAATCGAATTATTCACCTATTTATAGGTTAGAAAAGGGCTATAAGTATTTTCGAGTATTGTATAAAAAAAATAAATACGATCAGAACCTATAATGAAATTATTAAAAAAAATAATCATTTTCTTTTATTCGTTTTCGGAAAATAAATTTGGTAATTGTAAATTTTATTGTTTTACTCGTTGCAAAAGAGTAAAACATTTTACAAAAGCTTTCTCGTGTAAATTGATTTCACAAAATCATGTAATTTTTCTTTCATTTTTTATGCCATAAGTTGATTTAATTGCATGAATTTTCTTTTTCATGCCATTTTCATTCCCTTTTGTTTTTTTATAGGTAATTTGATTTATATTTTTCATGCCATTTTCATTTTTTTTCTGTTATCAAAGTTTTAAATCTCATTAATATTGTATTTGTTTCAAGTTATATATTTTATTTGTTTCACTTGAAACGTTTTTTGAAAATAATTTCAGAAAAAATAATCAAACGCAAATTTTAAACACTGAAAAATAACAAATTTTTCAAAAAAAAAATACAATTTCTAACATCCCCAATATCGCCAAGTTGGCAAAAGTGTTAAATTGAAAGTAAATAAATTAGAATTTGAAAAAATGAGTTAAATACAGATATAGATATTTTATTTTTTTAAATATGATTATTTCATTCAATATTTAAAAATTAAATAATATATAAAAATAAATGAAAAATTAAGGTAACATATTACAAACTTAAAAAAAATTAAACCCAACTTTGTTGGGGCTTTAAAATTGGAAGTCCAACTTCCGTTCTTATTTTAAACAAATCTAATATTTTAAACGAATTTTCGAATTTGAATAAATAACCAGACTCTTGAATAAATATATGTTACACATTTAAGCCTGCATGGAAATTAAATCTCAAATTTAACGACAACAACTAAAACCAAAATAGAGGGACTAAAGTCAAAATTAAACCTTTATGGTGATAGATAAAATTTTCTCCATGTTTTGAAATTTGAATGGGTGTGTAATTATTAATAAAGGGATTAAATGTGTAAAGAAAAGCTTGAGAAATAGACAAATGTAAACGATGGAGGATGTTGGAATAGCCAAAGTATTGAATAAAGTATGCATTGATGAGTTGATGACACACATAAGAAACTACACTTTGTTTTTTCTTTTAATTTTTGAAATTGATGAACTTTCTCTTTTTGGTACTCTATTTTATTTTATTTTATTATTACCATGCTGGTCCTCATTATTTTTGTCCATCAAAATGCACTAATAATGAGTTAGGTACTACCAAAAATAATAATAATAATGAGTTTGGAGATTTGGGTTTTACCTAAGTTGAGCTATATATCTTTTTTGGGTTTATTTTACATTTAGTTTCAGTTCATTTCAATGTAAAAGTTTTTGGGTTATACTTTATATTAACAAAGTATTTTTCAATTTATAATTATATAACTTTAATAATAATCAAATATTAATTTGTGATGGGACTTGAAAGATTAAATTTAGAAGCCCAATATAGACTTTAAAGCTAATTTTCAGAATTAATTGATTTGGCCCATACCCATACATATTAAGTTAGTGACTTTCTTATATTTTGACTTGTATGTCTTGCTAAAAAATTATCTTCTTTTGGTAAGGTACCATCACTACTGAGAGGAAAAGAAAGGAGTTTGATGCCGAGACTGAGAGCACAGAATAAAAAAATACAAATTATCTTCCTCTTGATCGAGAGAAAAAGAAAGGAGTTTTTTATAGTATGATTTTTTTTTTACAGTTAAATGTCGTTCATACTTTTTAAAAAAACATTAAATTGATTTGTTTGATAAGGAAAAAAATATCCGAGAAGAATTAACACTTTTTTACGTTAAAAAAAAGGTCTTTCAGATTTAAAAGTTTTTCCCCCTTAGAGTAAAATCTTGGATCTGTCTCTGTATATGTTTTAAGTCCCATCTTATATGTATGTCATGTGTAGGCTTTAATCGGTTCTTTCCATTATAATCTGATTTTTGTCGATTCTTTGACCACTATACTTTATACTAGTTTGATTCTACATTATAATTGGTCGAATATATATTTGTACTAACTCGAAATAATCAAATATTCTCTTATCCACAAAGACTTTATAAATTTGCAGATATAAAGTGAATAAGCATTCTTTTCTACGGGGGTTTAAAAGAAAATTGATGAAATATGAAACCGAAAATTAGGTTTTACGGTTGTGACATTGACTACAACAGTAAGGCATTGTTTTCAACTCTTAACTATGATTTGTCGTGTATTTACTCCGTGTTTTGCGGGGTTTTCTGTTATGGTTGCTACCACATGCTGCCTCGAGCCTTCAGTTTCGTACATCCTTTACTAATGTCCCCTGATTAGGGATGAAAAAAGAAAACCCTAATCCAGAGATTTGAGATGAGATTTCATTTGATAAGCTCGGAGTTTTTAAAAATTAGCTCTGGGTTCATTAGGATTGGATTTGATTCGGATTGAAAATAAAAAAGTTATATTGAAGTTCGAGTTGAAATCGATTTCGAGATAAAAAAATATTACGAAGGTGTTTAGTAAACAAAGCTTTGAGCTTTTTTTTAGTTGATTTGAACATAAAAGAGAGGTTCGTAAGATCTTGTTGAGCTAAAATTTTTAAAACAAAAAAATACAGAGATGGATAATTTTTTCACAGTTGATTGAGAATGAGATATGGGGAATGACATATCTGATAATGCCTGGTCAAAATTTACTCTCTTTGTCACATACTTTTATTTGTCATTTCACACATATCAACTTTCAGCTATCAGTTAAGTTTTACCAAATATTTTTAAATAAACAGTTAATAGAATGATTGAATCTCATTAAATTGACTTAAATAAATATTTTCTAACAATTAATCTTAATTAAATATGAAATTTGAATATCCATATTTATATATTTTTTATTTTAATATTATAATTTTTATTGTGTTAATTTTAAATAATATATTTTTTTGGAATATTTTCATTATAAATTTGATCATATATGCTATTTTTAAGATAACACCTAGAATTACCAATAATCTTTTCTCAACCATAAAAAAAAATAATGGGCTTCAACACATTCGAATCCACGTCTTTCTGTATTGACAATAATATCTATATCAATCGAGTTAAAAAGACTCGATCATCGATTAAGAAAAATAATTTAAACACATTTGACGTGTACTTATTTAATTTGTCTCCTACCAAATTAAAAAATAAATAAATAAAATACACGTGAAGCGTAATCTACATTTGAAGCAATGTATTTAAGAAAAGTAGAAAAAGCCCCCACAACAATTAGAAGATATATTTTTAAAAAATTAAAAAAAAACAATTTTTTTCAAAATTAAAAATAATTTAAAAAGAAAATCGCAAAAGGTGCCGACAAAATCTGAGATACTTCTAATTGCATTACAACGTGATATTTCAATAAATGCCTCAACCTCATTTATTTATTTATTATTTTATATATAAACTCATTAATATCGAGGTTTTTAAATAGGCCCGATATCCGGATAAGTGACGGTTTTTGGCAATGAATATGGTGACGATGTCTTGATAAGGAGAGTTGGTACGTCACGACAATTCCCAATGCCATGTAATCATGTTTTGTATAGCTCAACAAGATTTTTTCTCTCAATTGAATTTTGATTTTTTTCAAAATTATTTTAATCATTTTAGTCCTTAGTCTTGAATGTATTTAAAGGGCCTTTTGTAATCTTGATCTAAACAAGCCAATCAACAATGATTTTTCTTTGAGGGAGATAAGATGTAGTCGCATATGAATTTGAGAGAGTTTTTTTGTGATAATTATGGAAAAAAATTTGTTCCCAAGTTAGGATATTGTTTTTGGGGTTTGTGTTTGTACGTTTAGTACATTTAAATTTATGTTCCTCACATTATATCTCGTTTATTTACTCATTTAGTCAAATAAATATCTGACAAAAGTTTTAATCATTGTTTGTTTAAATCAATACAAATATGTTTAAGATTTAATACACTGTAGATGATTTTTTTTTAAATGTTTATAAGTCTAAAATTCTTATATAACATTTTAAAAGTTTTTGTTAAATCACTTTATATGTTATTACAACTCAATTAAGCACTAAACACAGGGATTAATGATAAAAAATAGAACACAGTGTTTGACAAAAGTTTTGTATTGATTAAGGAAAAAGTTGAAGCTAAATAATAATGGTTGGCATTTGATAACCTTTTTGAAAAAAGGTGTAGCCAACTTACCCTACACCATTTCAAATTTTCGGTCTTTTAATCCAATAATATATTAACTAATTTTAAAAATTCTATAATAAATGAATTCTTATTTTTATTTTTAAATTAATAATGACATTCTTTAAACTTTATTTAGTTGTAAAACCTGGAATTTGGGCACTAAAGCTGAAAAAGTTCTCCTTGATTTCTTCAAGGGTTAATATACTTTTGGACCCTAAATTTAATAATTAGATCCACTTTGGTACATATTTTTTTTTTGGTTCACTTTAATGTTTAAATTTGATAAGTCCATTATAGTTATTGAACTTGAAAATTATAAAAGTTTGATGATGTTCCACTCTGAGATTATACCACGCCATCACCTGAAAATTTAAAATATATAATAAAAATCCAAGTGATGATGTGGCACAATATCATAGTACCACATCAACAGATCTTGATGAAATTCAAGTTTAAAGCTCGAAATGGTCTTATTTGCAAAGTTTGGTTACAAAAGAGGACCAAAAAATATACAAGTACCAAAGTGCACTTAATTGCTAAATTCAAGGACTAAAAGTTTATTAATCCTTTACAATTACTCAACATATATAGAGCTAAAATACCATTGTTAGGCCCATTAACTATTAAGCTCAAGTGGTCAAGGAACTAAAGAAATCAAGAGGCCCAAAAGGCTAGATCTTGTTAAGCCCAACTCAGCATTTTTGCTGAGTCCAAGGATGGCCTTATGTACCCTAGCTCAGAGGTGACCCACTTTAACAGGCCCAAGACAGCCCATGCAGAAACCCGAGTCAGGAAACCCATCTACATCGACCCATGATGATCAAATATTTTAACTTTACCATTTCAACCAAAATCTCATTTTCTTTTAATATCAAATTTTAATAAATATATTTGTTGTATAGAATTTTTTCACTAAGGTATCATAATCTAGTAATTATATAAGTAAGAGGGATTAATTAGGAAAAAGGACCATTAAATAACCTACTAAAATGCCACTAAACAGCTATATATAAGAAGCTTCATCCTTCCCCTATATGGTCCAGATGTTTAATGTCCATTATTGATTCATCTCCAACAGCATATAAATGAATGATTTGACATATTCCAAGCTTTTCGAAGCTTATGGACGACAATCGTGTCTGTTTGTCGAGTGGCAGACATGTCAGTATCGGATACGTCGATGTTGACCTGTAACCGGAGAGTTTCGATAAATGCCGTTCATGGAACGTGCAAATCTTAAATGTTGAAAACAGTGTAGCCATTGTTGTCCCAAACTAAACTATTCTATAACAGTTAAGTAAAAAAGCACTGTAAACATTAATATTTAGATACAAAACTACAAGTAATATGGTTTGCTGCAATGGCATTACTGATTCTAACTAAGCTACTGTTGCCCTGTTTTAACAGGCTCACGATTTCGTGTGTAAGTTGTACACGGCAATAGCAAATGACCAAAACGGAGATTGAGAATAATTGTTTCATCTGTGTATTAAAGAAAGAATCATGCCATCAATTTAATGCCCCGAGATCGTGATCATCTCCGGATATCGGCACCATGTCAACTTTCAATCGAACGTTTTATCTGCAGGGCAGCTCGAACAACGTTTCCCCTTGTAATGATCCCAACCTTCGAGATGTAAATAGATAACGATTAGAAATCATCCCGAGCTAATATGAATCCGATAAGGCTAATTGTAAGAGAGAACATATAAACATGACAGAAAAGTTCTTACTAGTTTGCCATCAATATCTACCACGGGTAGTCGGCGATATTTGGTCTCGAGCAATAGCCTGATATGAAAAACTTCGGATTAAGAACATCTAGATAACGAGATAAATGGGTTCGATGCATTAGGAAAGTGGAGAAAAAGAATACCTAGCAGCATCTTCCAGGTTTGTTGTTTCACGAACAACGAGCGGTGAAGGTGTCATCAAGTCTCCAACAACTTTTCCGTTATTTTTGTTCATCAATTTCTGTATTTCATTGAATGCCTGCCATAACAACCCATAATTAGAAAAAGGCAACAATCGTGCCACAAAATTCACGATCTAGACCTCTTTTGCCTGAAACCCAGCATTCAATATACAAAAAAGGAAATCAAAACAAAATGGCATGAAAACGGAAAATGTGAACATGCTCAGAGGCAAGCACCATATGCTGTTAAGTAAATTTATCGAGATTGTGAGAGACTTTAGCATCTGAATATCGATACTTTAAGACATTATAGATAAACTTCAAGCAAAACAGAAGAATCAGAAAGAGAATGCTTACGTACTTTCCAAGAACTATCAACATTAGGAAACAAGGTTGTGTCGTTTTGACTGCTACCTGATAGTTCAAAAACAGAACGAGTAAGTAGCCATTTCAGAACTATTGCAAGAGAAACCAAATATAGAACCAAGGTGGCAAAACTCCATAGCTCGTTACATCAATAACAATCAACAAAATAACACAAACGGAAAAAATTTATCATCGATGTATCATCGAGCTTGCCTGTGGATACTAGATGGAAATAAACTAAGAGAGGGAAACCAATCCGTCAAAACTCCGAAGGAGGTGTAGCATTCACCTCTAATTCCATTTCTGAGGTGCTCCAATTTCTCAACACTTAATAAATATGCATGCTAGAAAACACTACTCTAAGCAACCCTTGTACACACGTTGTTATGAAGCATCAAAAGCAACTAATGTCGTTTACCTAGGCAAGGAAAGTTATCGATAAAACAGAGTTCATGAATAATAATGACTTTAAACTCACGGTGTATGCATCCGAATACCAATCACTCGTAATGAGAAGATGTTAGAAACTGATGTCAGTAAATTTTTTTCACAGTGATTTGAAATAAAGTTCAATAATCCACTAGCAAGCGCAAAGACGAAAAAGCCTATTTCAATGATCTATCACTAAAGAAATGTTAGGATGAAAACACTCTATCCGCTTTCGTCCTTCAATAAAACTCGAACAAGCAAACAAGGGAAAACACCAAATCAACCCGAGAAATTCAAAGTTTCCAATCGGTTTCATAATCATATTATAAACTTACCTGAAATTGAGTCGAGTGCCAGCAAATCATAATCGGATACAACACCAACCTGCAATAGGAGAACCAGTCAGTACGATGAAGAAGGCGATAGCTCAAAATTCCCAATCCCAGACGGGTTATAGACCAGAAAAACCATCTTTCTCACCACAAAACAAATCGATATTGAACAAGATCATGATCATCAAGTAAAGAAACAGCAAATTTGTGCATTCATGTACCAAATCAACATGTATGATTCTCAGCAACAGTAAAACAAACAAGATCTTAAGTCCATATGTGAGGTAAAAAGTATGGGATCAGGTAACATTTTCCAAAAATAAAACCCAAATTATATAAATGATGAAACAGTACTGAGAAAAGTTACCAAATTCCAGTCATCATCAATCACTGGGAAACCAGTAACTCTCTTCTCCACAAGTGCCTCCAATGCTGCAATTACAAAATTTAAGTGCAAAATTAGAAACAAAAATGGTGATGATCAAAGCATCATCAGCTAATACCTTCATCCACACTTGTTGTGGTTTTGACAACATGTAAATCCTCTTTCCTGGTCATAAAACCACCCACAGTATAATTTCCATTTCTTGACTACAAAAGAACCAAAAAACTAGTAAAAAAAAAACAATCTTTCTAAATAAAAGTGAAAAAAACCCAAAAAGAAAACAAGGGGGAAAGAGGGATACGGGAACAGAGTTGGTGATGAGTCCAGCAGCAAGACGAAAAGAGCCATCTTTGGGTTTGGGGAGAGACAAGGAGGGTGTCAGTGCCACTTTATGGGAATAATGGTACAAGGAGACAATGCAGGGTTGCTTAGAATGAAGAAAGGAATTGAAAGAAGGGAATAGCTTCAGGGATTGAGAATTAACAAAAGAAATGGAACCCATTTTCGTTAAAAACACAACCTTTTCCCCCAAAACAACAAAAGAAAGATCCTAGCTTTATGTTAATGCTATGACGATTTTTTATTATAAACAAAAAAAGGGGGGCGGGGGGAAAGGGAGGTTTGGGTATTGAATAAACAGTGGGAAAATTGAGAAAGAAGGAGAATAACGAAAGGGGGTGATCAGATGTTACTTGTTCCGCTGAAACAGGAGACTTGGAAAGTGAGAGGAAAGAGAGGAATGGGTAATGGTCGGTTCATTGTTGGGTGAGTTTGCTGCTTTTTCTTTCTTCGAGTCCCCACAGCCACGCGTCAATTATGCAGTTGTCCATATGCTTGTGGATGTATTCGGTGTTTTGCAATAAAATTGAGACTCATCTTCAAAGGGAGGGGGTTGGTAGGTAAACTATTCTTTTCTCATTTACTCCAAATAGAAATTGAGGAGATTTGGATTTTATGTTTTAATAGGTTTAACTTAACATCTTCTACTTCTAATCCTAAAAAAGATTGATAAGAGGTGGATCGAGTCTTACCTCGATTAGTATAGTTATTGTTGTTAATGAATAAAGACGTGAGTTTGAGTGCGTCGAAATATATTATCTTTCTGTTTATAAGTTGAAAAAGAGATATGGATAATTCTAATCATTATATAAAAAAAAAAGCAAATAAGATTAAAACTTGTAATGAGATTATTAAAAAAGGAAAAAAAGTTCGTAGTGGTTTATGACGATTCATTCAAGTGTGAAATGTTATAAGAAGGTTAAGATGATCAAAATATCAATAGAGGATAGAAGAGGTGAAAAAAATAGTTTGAGAGCTTTTTTTCCAAAAAGAGAAAGTGTCTTGGCCTATTTTTTTTAATGCTCGAAAGACTTTAAGGGTTTTTTTTTAATAGTTCTCGAGGTGTCATGTGCCACACATGTATTAGTCTTGGACTCTTACAAGTTAGTTGGTCTTCGATTTAAATTGTCATATCTATAGGTGTTCACTGATCAAACTTAGGCATGATATTAACACATGCCTAAGCTTGGTTCGGCCCGAAATATAAATTAAGATTTTGTCCAAACCTTCTGATATTTGTAAATAACTAACCTAGACTCATTTTAAGTTTGTCCATCCATATTGTTTTAAAAAATTTTAAAATACATTTATTTATTTAAATTTTTATATATAATCTCTTAACATTTTTAATGTTTACATTATATTAATATTGTATACTATTTAGTTTTTATGTGTTATAAGTTATATAATATAAAATACTGCAAATTTTAAAAATATGGGTTGGGTCGAGCTCAGGCATTGAATGTTTATACCCAAGCCCAACCCATATTTTAAACAAGTTTATTTTTTTCTCAAGTTCATCTTTCAAACCTAATATTTTTGTTCAAACCCTCCTAAATTTCCAACAAGCTTATAGGTTTGGACAAGTAACTTGACCCATAAATAGGTCTAATAATACGTTAGGAATATATATATACACAATGGCGAAGTTTGGGGCTAATAAAGGCTTCGACCTCCCTAAAATGGAAAACTCTAACAAGTTTGTTAGGTCCGACAACTTTATTTATTGAATGTTCATGGGTTGGGCTACTCGCCCAAACCCAAAAGCTCATCTAAATTTTGGGGTGATTTGGATAAAAAAAATAGGATTGGACAAAAAATTAGACCCATTTGAAATATGAATTGATCTCTGGCTTGAACATTCAAAGCTCAAGCTCAACTCATTTTTTAAGTTTTTAATGTTTTATATTATGTTATTTTTATATATATGATGCAATTTATAACATGTAAAAATTAAATCTATAGTCATATATAATACCACTATAGTGAAAACATTAAAAATTGTTAAGATGACTATTTTAATAAAAACATTAAATTAAAAATAATACGGATAAACTTAAAATGGGTTTAGATTAACTATTTACAAATATAAATAGATTTAAAATGAAATTTTAAAATCATATTTCGAGCTGGACCGAACTTAGGTAAACATATAATGTGTTAATATCTTATTTAGGCTCGACTTATGAACACTTCTATCAAAACTGAAGTTTTCATCCAATCAATTTATTTCCTATTACTTTTTGCATTTTGTTTTATCATTATTTAAGTTATTTCTTTCTTTGTATAATTCAACCTTCCTTCCCGATCTTAATATGTTTTTAGGCATAATATATTCTATTTTAGTAGCTTCAACACCCATCAATGATAATAAAATATTTCTCATAATTATCCAAACATAAAAAAAACAGTTTTTGTTCAAAAAATCAATTCATTTTTCGTAAATCATTTCACGAAAGTTGTTTTTAGTAAAATAAACGCATCATAATTAAAAAATGTGAATATTGAGCAATTTATCAAATAATTATATTTTATTATATAAAATGATGACTTTTTTAACGCACCGCCTTGTTGGCTGATAGTAATAGTTACCTGCTGAAACTACCTCACACGTGTTTTTCTTGTGGGTTGTATTTTAAATTAATCCTCCAATTTTTAAAATATTCTAATTAAGTCCTTAAAGTATATGTATTGTATCGATTAGGCTCTTCTGTCAATTTAGCTATTAACTTAGGCATTAAATGTTAGCTCAGGTTTTAAGCTAAGCCTATTTAAAGCACGTTGATCAAATTTTAAATAAATTTTTATTTATCATATTGTCATTACTTGTATAAAGTTGTGGTTAAAGTTTTTACCCGACACCTGTTTGGCACGAGTTTAAATCATGGTATCTCTAACCCCAACCTCTATTATTATATAAAAAAAGTCATCTTAAGTTTTAATAACACAATATTTTTTAACACTTCAAATCCAAATCGTCCATGTAGGTATTTAAATTTTGTATTCAATTGTTTTAGATAGGGTCTATGTCAGATATGAGTTGGTATTTAACATCTAAATTGACGTTAGGATTGATGGACATACATGATCGATACAATAGTGATATTTTAAAAACTTAATTAGGATGCTTCAAAGTTTAGGGACCAACATAAAATCTAGATTGTAATCTGAAAATCTAGATCCTAATTTTTAAGAATTGATTCTCAATTTTTTATTTATTAAAAGTGATATTTAAACTTCTAATTTCATCAATTAGTCATCGATATTCGATTTGTTTTATGCGGATTCAATTTTTAAAATTACTATCAATTGTGGATGTGAATAGAAACATCGAACATAAATTATGCTAATCCATGTTGTTTATTTGGATGATGAAAGTAGATTTAAATATTCGAAACCACTTATCACAAAATACTTAATATATATATATATAAAGAATAATTTTAATGGGTTTAATTTTGGATTTTGTGCATATTCTTAATAATACTTAATAATACTCTTATAATATATATATATATAGAAACATCGAATATTTTTATTTAAGTCAATAGGTTGTTAAGTTTTTTGTTTTTATTCTTAAAATCCAATTAACGAACTTCAAACGATGATTCAATTACTGATATGATGGACCAGTACCCATTGACAAGTAGAAAAAAATACTTTAAATCTAAGTTGATCGGACAATTAGCATCAGAGATCAACAAAGAAAATTGTTTGGATTTTATTCACAGATTTGTGACAGTCAAAACTGCTTCATGAAAAAAAAGGTAAAAAATTCTCTCCCGTCCTTCTCAATTATAATATTGAGCAGGTTGGTCCCTCTCAAAAAAATCATAACAATTTAACCCCTATCAATTTTCGAAAGTGAACAACTAAGGACAGTTAATCACAATGTTAATGTTTTTCGTCAATTTTACATAAATTTGTTTGGTATAATAATTAACTCTTACAATTTACAATTTCTATCATTTAGGTCACAATTTAACAAATTTAGCCCACATTTTTGTAAATGTGTAAATGTTGAGACTAAATTTATTGAACTTTTTTAAAATCAAGACCAAAATAATAAAATAAGCAAGCTTTGAGGGCTAAATTTATTATTACACAAATCAAAATTATACACAATTGACAAAAGATATTAACATTGTGATTAATTGTTCTTAATTGCTTGCTCACTTTCAAAATTGATAGTGATGAAACTGTTTCAATTTTTTAGAGAGACTAGTTTGTACAATTTCAAAATTGAGAGGGACTAGAGATGTGTTTTAACCGAAAAACTAAACTATAAAAGAGAAGGGGATGGAGAGCTTTTAATTCATGCAGGCAGTGCAAATAGAAAAGATCATATACCAATAATTTTAATAATCTAATGACTTAAATAAAAATTTATAAATAACTAATGACTATTTTATAATTTTTTAAAATTAAATAATTAAAATGTAAACCTGCTAATAATTTAATATCCTCGAGCTTAGTTTACCATTATTATTTTTTACTTTGTCATTTGGGGGGCCCAAAAAGAAAAACCCTCTCCTACCAAATCCAACGGCGGAGATTTCATCCTGAGATCCCATCTTAGGGTTTACTACAGAAACAAACCTACGAACATATATTTGCTCATTTATATGTTCGGTTCTCTCGCCTTATCAGCTACACCTTCAAAAATCTCTCTTTTTTCTTCTTCATTTTTCAACATCACCTTCCCACGCGCCGCCGCCGCCTACTTTTCCGCCGGCGGGAAATATCCATTCCCTTTTCTTTCCCTTCCCTCTCCTCCCTTTATTATAAAAAAGAAGAAAAAAAAAGTCACCAAAACAAAACAAAGTTTGCTTCTTTAGGAAAGGTTTTTTCAAAAGCACTTGAGATTTTACCTTATCATTTATTATCACTATAATTTTACTCGTTAGGGTTTGTTTGATTAATAACAAGAGGAGAGGGAAGAAAGAAGAAAAAATCCCCCCAAAAAAAAAACAGAAAGAGAAGGAAAGAGAAAAAAAAAGTTTTTTTGTTGGGTTTTTAGCTGTTGGTTTAGGGTTTACAAAGATGGCGCATGTTCAAGTTCAGGGACAAAGTGGGGGCGTTAACAATGGATCTGGTGGAGCCAATAACCAGTTTGTAACCTCGCTATATGTTGGGGATTTGGATCCAAGTGTGACCGAGACTCAGCTTTATGAGTACTTTAACCAGATTGGTCAGCTGCTTACGGTTCGGTTATGCACCGATTTGTCGACCCGGAGGTCCCTTGGTTATGGTTATGTCAACTATGGCAATCCCCAAGATGGTGAGTATTCAGTTATTTCTCAGCTTAAAGTTCCTTTTTCTATATTGTAGATTTGATGATTCACTAGTAATGGATAGTTGGCTTTAGTTAGTATTTTGAACAGTGTTCATATATGTGTGTGTGTGTGTGTTTTAATCGATTTGCATCTAGCTTTAATGAATGATAGAATGAAAGAGATTAAGTGATTAGTTTTGCTTCAATTATTGTGAAGCTGATATAGGCAGGAAACTAAGATGTAAATTTTTGTTGTGTTTGTTGAAGTTTATGCTCAATGCGTTGTTTCGCTGATGATTTTCATGTTTAGATGAGGATTCTGGCTATGTTATTGATTGATTATATACATGTAACAAAACACCATTTTGTCTCCGTTTTGGTTGTATGTATTTAGCAGCCGAAAATTTGCCTCTGGAGGCTTGGACCGCTTGGTTGATGCTATGTGAGCCATATTTATCAGCCAAATGCGAACTGTGTATTTAATGTTGAGGTTATGACTATTTAACATTAAGCCGGAGATAAAATAGGAAATGCTATTAATGTGCTTGTTAAACAGATAGTAAAGGAGAATGTTTGTAATGATTAAAAAAGAATGTCGGATAACGGCCTAACATAAATAGTGTTTTCCATAACATATTTTTTTGCTGTTGAATAATTTCCATCAGCAAGATCGAGATCAACTTGAGCTTTAGCTTTTTGTTATCGTAGCCGCTGAATCCTTCTCTGTGTTTACTTACAGCTGCAAGGGCATTGGAACTTCTGAATTTCACTACTCTGAATGGAAAGCCTATCCGGATTATGTATTCCAACCGTGACCCCAGTCTTCGTAAAAGTGGTGCAGGGAATATATTCATCAAGGTAATAGAAGTTGTCAGTTATGTGGTTTCTTTTGTTGCTTTGTTTAAAAAAGTCTGTTCTTAATTTATCTCTTATGGTTTGTGTTCTGTTTGTTCTCTGTGAATGTGGCAGAATTTAGACAAGGGAATTGACCAAAAAGCTTTGAATGATACGTTTTCTGCATTTGGAAACATTCTCTCTTGCAAGCTAGCAACGGATTCCTCAGGCCAGTCAAAAGGTTACGGGTTTGTACAATTTGACAATGAAGAATCTGCCCAAAAAGCAATTGAGAAGTTGAATGGTATGCTATTGAATGATAAGCAAGTCTATGTGGGCCCTTTTGTTCGCAAGCAGGAAAGAGATACTTCTACTAGCAAGACAAAATTTAACAATGTCTATGTAAAGAATCTCTCAGAATCAACTACCGATGAAGACTTGAATAAAACTTTCGGTGAGTTTGGTACGATCACTAGTGCTGTGGTAATGAGGGATGCAGATGGGAAATCCAAGGGCTTTGGGTTCATCAACTTCGAGAATGCAGATGACGCGGCTAGAGCCGTTGAGTCCCTCAATGGAAAGAAATTTGATGATAAGGAGTGGTTTGTCGGGAAAGCTCAAAAAAATCTGAAAGGGAGGCTGAACTGAAACATCGATTTGAGCAGACAATGAAAGAGGCAGCGGATAAGTTTCAAGGAGCGAACTTGTATGTCAAGAATTTGGATGATAGCATAAGTGATGAAAAACTTAAAGAGCTATTCTCTCAATATGGTACCATAACATCATGCAAGGTGTGTTAGCTTGTTTTCTAGAATAGCTAAGTTCAATGAATTTTGGTACTTAGTTGGCTGATCTTGTCATTAAATGATACAGGTTATGCGGGACCCTAGTGGAATAAGTAAAGGATCAGGGTTTGTTGCATTTTCAACCCCGGAAGAAGCTTCTAGAGCGGTAAGTTAACAGTATACGTATTCCCATGACCTTATCATGTATCATAATCTTTTTCTTGGTGTAACAGCTTGCAGAGATGAATGGCAAAATGGTTGTCAACAAACCTCTCTATGTTGCACAAGCTCAAAGGAAGGAAGATAGGAGGGCCAGGTTGCAGGTGTGTTCTCTTGATATTTTCCATGTCTTGACCAAAATTTAGTGGCACAAAAGTATGGTTTTGTTTCTTTAATATGCTAAAGTACGTGCTACACTTTTAACAGGCTCAGTTTTCTCAAATGCGGCCACTTACAATGGCACCTTCAGTTGCACCACGAATGCCAATGTACCCACCTGGTGGTCCAGGTCTTGGACAGCAAATATTCTATGGTCAACCACCTCCGATTTTTCCCCCTCAGGTACCTGTTTATATAATTATTTTCTATCTTGGCATTGCTAGTCCTATGGGGTATATTTTAGAAATTCATGGTTTTACTTATGGCTTTTTCTTCTGTCAGGCTGGATTTGGATATCAGCAGCAGCTTGTTCCGGGTATGAGGCCTGGCAGTGCTCCTATGCCAAATTTCTTCGTACCAATGGTTCAGCAAGGCCAACAGGGTCAGCGTCCCGGTGGGAGAAGGTCTGGAGCTGTTCAGCAAAACCAGCAACCAGTTCCATTAATGCAGCAGCAGGTTTGTTTACGACTTATCCAATTTTGTAAATCTCTAATACATAATTTCTTATCATTAAAAAACTTCATCTGATTACTTCACTAAAATGTCAGATGCTACCCCGAGGGCGGGTCTATCGCTATCCAGTGGGGCGTGGTCTACCTGATGTTTCAATGCCTAATGTTCCAGGAGGCATGCTTTCTGTTCCATATGATATGGGCAGCATGCCAATGCGTGATGCACCACTTTCTCAACCAATTCCAATTGGAGCTTTGGCCTCAGCTCTTGCAAATGCTACTCCAGAACAGCAAAGAACGGTACGTTTTATAATAGTAGTCCCTTTCAGTCATTTGTTAAAAGGGTTAACTTACAAGCACCATGCTCGATGGTATTACTTAAAAAGTATTCTAGTTAAATGAAATGTTCACATATGGCTAAATTTTAGATGCTGGGGGAGAATCTCTATCCGCTCGTCGAGCAGCTGGAACCCGACGCAGCAGCCAAAGTAACAGGGATGCTTCTGGAGATGGACCAGACGGAGGTTTTACACTTGCTCGAGTCACCAGAAGCTCTAAAAGCGAAAGTTGCAGAAGCAATGGAGGTTCTGAGGACTGTAGCACAGCAACAGCAGCAAGCTGGTGGAGCCGCTGATCAGCTGGCTTCATTGTCATTAAATGACAACCTTGTTTCATGAGTTGGTAGTAGTGTTGGCCTTTAATGGGCTGAAAATGAGTTGGCTTGGTTAGAAGGATGATAGTTGGGTTCTTTTTTTTCTTTTTATTTTTCTTGATTCAGTACTGTTTTGGAACTTGGAAAAATACTGTCACTGTTATGGGGTTATGGTTGTGACTGAACTTGGTTTTCACTGTTCATTTTTATCTTTTTCGGATTTGGAACTTTTATTGTGTGCCTTTTGGGTGAAAATTTTTGCAGATTCATTGGCTTTTTTGAGATTGTGATTATTAGTTTTTAAGTTTTATGAGCTGATTCTGATTTTCTACTCAGTATATTCTATTGTGAATGGTTGTTGAAAAGTGTTGGGGATTTAATTTCATGTTCTTAGTACTGTTCCAAAATAGTCGAAATATCAATTTAAACAGATGTAAGGGTTTAGTACCAAGAGGTATATTTTTGAAATTATTGGAAATGAGTTATTTTGAAAATATTTATGGGTATGGGTTAAAAATATAAAAATGTGCTTGTGCTTATATGGTGTCGTTTTTAAGTAATAAATTAAAAAAATACTTCAGGTAAGTATTTTTTCTCGTTGGGGTCAAGTAAAAACATGATGTGAGTATTCTTTTAAAAACGTGCACACAAGAACATCCTTTTGTAAGTGAGCAAATAATTCATTAGAAAAAATACGGATAAAATCGTGTTCATATGAATATTCTTTTTTTAAACGCTTTCATGTCCGCGTATTTTTGTCTGACATAAAAAAAATTCAAGTGGAAGCATTTTTTTTTTATTTCTTGAAAACGCCGCTGTAAGCTCGCAAATAAATTAGCAATTGTAAAAGGTAATGAACTCTTTGGAGAAAATTTGTTTGATTACTAAATTGCTGAAAATTTAAGAGGTACCCTAATAGCCAAGTTAAACATGTTTACTATGCACAAAATTAAGAAGCCAATTATACTGTGTTTAACACCAAATACTACCCAACATCACCTTCTCAATTTATATTTCAACAATGCATTCATACAAGCTTTCCACACAAAAATAAACCCTTCCTAATATTTTCATTAGCATCATTTTTAATTAACATGCCTCAATCTCAACCCGACATCAGCATCACGGTCTAGCTGCCGGATTATTCCGGTGCCCCTAATATTAGAAACCGGTGGTGCTTCAGAGGAACTCCCGGCTTCACTTTTCTTCTCTTGCATGTCTTCACCGAAGTTATGAAGTCGACGACCAATAAGGTATCTGTCGTCCCTTATGGAGTTGTGGAGGTTGGTGAACCAGACATGGAATCTCTTTGCACAAAAGCACAACAAGCTGAAGCCAAGGCATCCTAGCCATGCAAATCGGTAGACTGCTGAGTTAACCACTAATGGGTAGCCGAGTACGGGAAACACCCCCCGGGCTAATACGTAAGGTAAACACAATGCTGTTAGCAGCTTCATTATGATGGGAAACACGATCTCCCGCAATACCCAGAGACCCTGAAGCCTAGAGAAACCATCTTCTCTCACCCTTTCGAACTTTATTCGCCAGCTTTCATCTACCAGTGGCATCATATGATCCAGCATAACCTGTGGATATAAGATATCAACTTTTGACTGTCGTGGAAAAATATCCTCATATGTCTATCACGAAAACCAAAGACATGCCGGAACAATTTCTTTTTTCTCTTGTACATGATAAATTTTGGTATAACACTTACCAGTCTAGTCCATATCTTCAGAAAAATGAGACCTAATGCCCAATCCTGATAAAGAAGGAAAACAGGACTCTCATCCACAGGCACCCGCATAGGCACAATCACCAAAAGCTCAAAAAGCAGACCAATAAGAACAGGTATGACGAAAATCTGGACATTATAGTGCCAATAAAGATTTCTTAGTTGGATATTGGGAACAACAAAACAAGTAGAAAACCAGATTATGCCAGATCACATACCCATATTGATAAGAGCACTGAGCTCTTGATGACAATGGTACTCCACTTCCAGATTTGGCTCAACAGAACTACAACCCTCTTTGTTCTTATGTGCTCAATGGTGTATCTAGCCGCAGCCATGGCTGTCCAAATGAAATAACTTCCAATGATGAAAGCATAAAGGTCTACAATGAGAGAAAACCCAATTAGCACCAAATCATAAAGGAGACATTATAAGGGGAAAAAAGTGAAACTACATTACCATTGCACTTAATGCCATGAGTTATTGGGAGAAGAGGAATTGCATTGAACAGAGCGCGTCCAAGTGATATCGGTACTACTATTAAGGCAGAGTTAAATATAAGCAGAGTCATCCAAGCGATAACCAGCAACAGCACAATGCGAAGAACAAAGCTGTACCTGCTAAAGAATGCATCAATAAAATTTACAGAGCTAATTAGGAAGAAAGCAGAAATTATTACATCAATATGTGTGTGTATAAAGAACTGGCGAATTGATATAGCAGCCGACTTTGCACATTGACAGGCACAGAATATCCAGTCCTTAATTGCAGGATTTAGTAATTAACAACTAACTACTTCAGAAAATTTATTTGGATGAATCAAATATAAAAGACTAGAAAACTCATCCCAGAAAATGGTAAAAATTCATATCATTCTAATACATAAAAAAGAAAAGGTAGTTAAAATGTCCAGCAAATAAATCTAAAGCCTACACACTATCCAACGTCAATAATAACATTCCTGTAATGCATATTCAAATTTTTTTTTTTTAAATGTTTAGAGTTTAAGTAAAGCCTACACATTCTAGTCATGAATGTACAATCTTAGAGCAGAGGTGCATGCAAATATCCCGTCAAACAAAATGAAGAAAGACTAAATACTGAGCACAATTAAAGCAGACACATCAAATAATATTGCCAATCAAAAGCACCATATAACTTACTCTGAATCGGTTTGTTCATCCTCATCAAACTCCTCCAAAACATTAGAGTTCCCTGATGCCATGAGGCCTCTATTTGGATCATCAGCAGCAGCAAATGCAACCATGGGCTGTTCTTGTCCACCTAGTTGCACGACCTGCAGTCTATCCTGTTGTCCTGGTTCCACATTAACATTTTCTTGGCCACCATTCTCCTCAGGTTTGGGAAGTAAAAAGTCTGTTAAGCCTAATGCCCAGCCAACTGCAGTGAACCAATAGCGCAAAAGAGACTTGATTGTTGCCCTCAATTTAAAATGCTCAACAGCAAAAGGAATGCATATTTGAAAGAGAAGCATGTCAGCTGGAATCTCGGTAAATGGATCAGATACCCTGCAAAAAACAAGTCATTTAAATGGAAGCTAACAAGAAGTATACATGAGTGCAGAAATGAGAAAAGGTATGAGCAAATCTTACGATATATCAAGTGGGAAAATAGAGGGCACCATCCTCATGGCAAGCTTGACAGGCAAAAATACCAGCATCACAATCAAACTCCCATAAACTGCAACAGATAACAAGACCCTCCGAGCATGCTTGTGTACAGGATCATCGATTAAATCACGGAAAGGATTGTAGTTTGGATCTGCTGGATCTCGCAGGAAGTATAGAACTCCATTTCGTAAGACCTGCCCTTAACAAAATTGATATTATAAGACTCATGCTACAATATGGTAATAGCTTCTGAATAAAATAAATCATATTATGGAAAAGAGGATTACCCCTCGAAGAAGGCTGACAAAGATGCTTATTTGTAGCATGTACACAATTCCTACAACCCAATGTATCAATGAGCTTGCTAAAGGTGAAACCGAGAAGAACTGAACTCTTTGAGACATTGATTTCCCAAACATTCTTATAGTACATACATCTAGCCACCATCCACACATCAAAGGGAACACCCCAAGCTCAATTACAAGCAGGAAAGCAACTTTAATCATTGTCATCAGATGCCTCATTGCTGCCAAGAACTGCCTGAAGAGGGATGGTATTGTCTCGGCTATTGAAGCAATTCCATAGAATCTCCCCATTGACAAAGGCTCGCCCCTAGTGTACCTAATCAAAGTGACAATACCCAGGTAGAAGAAGACTAGAGAGAATATAAACATGTAGCCAATAGCAAGAGTTGTAACATCAGAGAGTCTTGATGTTCCAATGGTTACTCCTTTCAAAAGATCTGCTGAGAATGGTGCACTTGTGTTGTTTGAAACTTCAGCGATTGCAGTAGAGTTTGCTTTCAACATTTCTGCAACCTGGCCATGCATGCCATTGTCTTGGCCTTCAGATGACAAATTCGTAACAGCAGTTAATGCATTCTTCAATGTGATGTTTGCTAAGGAAAGGGCAGTGTCTGTCAGTGGCATGACTACTGACAGCACCGGACCACTTGCAGAAGAGAAAAGCCAAGATACATAGTAAAGAATGATCCGGCCTATAGAGAAAGGCACAAAAATTACAACACCAAGGAATATCATATTGCTTGCTAGAACCTGCAGGAATGGATCATCAAGTCATGAAAGAATATCGTGCTAAGCAGGGAAAAAAAGGCTAAAAATTTGTGATTCCAAAGTATCTACTCTGTTGCGGACTGTCAGAATTTAAAGTTAAAAAAGGGTTAATTTAAAGGTACAAAAAGATCTTAAGGGCAAACATAGCATTAGCATCATGTAGAGAACTGAGAAAATTCTACACACGTGGAGATTGAGAGTTCCTAGCTGACAACATGCAATCCAAATTAATACCATATAAAGGAACAGCAACGCAATTATAAGATTATATTTAGAGCCAGAGAAACACATAAAACTATAACATCATAGAATTCCGTCTAATGTCGGTATTTTGGAAGTGGGAACATTTAAAGGAAAGATAATAGAGGCATGAATTGCACTCTTTAAAACAGCAGAATATTCAGGATGAAGTTTCCTCCATTAAGAATATAACAAAGCAAACAATCATCAGGCATCCAACCAAGAAAACAGCAGAAAATTGGTCATTTTGACCACTCAATGAAGTCCTAAGCTATAAATCTTATCAAATTTTAATTTAGACTGAACCTATGCCACTTGACACAATATCACACAAATCATTCTTTGTTTAGAGCGATGATAAGTGATAAGCTAGTTTCAGCGCCTAAAGGTTCCCAAGAAAAATCCCAAAGAAGTCAAGTCAAGCATTAATAAGAAAATGTCAATTAGACTTAAGCATAGATATTATACTTGAAAGAACCAAAGAGACTTACCGTAAATGCATTCTCAACCAAATGGAAAACAGGACCCTGCATGCCGACAAGCTCATCAAAAGGTACATCCTCAGCACCATCAGCATCATCCAGACCATCAAACATCTGTTCAACATGAGCTTCAAGACGAGCTGCCTGCATTTCCCAACGTGCAGCCACATTTTCAGCATTCCTTCTGATAATTTGACCGGCTCCACCAATAGCTTGTGCTCCACCAGCATCTTCACCATTTCCGTCACCAGCTAAATTCCTATTAGCTTGTCCTGGGGGTCGTCTAGCAGCACGAGCACCATTCCTATCCACTTCATCTTCTCTCTCAACATCTCCTCCAAGCTCTTGCAAATGCCGAAAATAATCCCTCAAAGAAGTGGCTCCAAGAAAAATAAACACAATGCTAGCAGAAAGTAGGAACCCATGCAAGCAATCGGTAAGAATGACTGTGGTTGAAATATGGCTCAAGAATAATCTCTGAGCTTCACCAAAACTCCTGACAAAAGCCAACCGCCATATCCAAAAGGTAATGAAAGGTATAATGAGGAGCCAAACTGAAAGTACAAAACTAAGGCGCAAAAAGAACTGCAGAACATGACAAGCTTTCATAGCCATTCCAACAACAAACTCCTGAAAAGGAAGCCTTGCTGGAGCATTCTCGGCATACACGGGAGAGAACGAAAATGCATGCTTGCAAACCTGCAAAGAAAGTCAAGCATAGTTTTAAAATCACATATAAGAAAAGGGGACAGATAGAAAGATACAACTAGTAGAAGCTTGGAGAGAGACAGACATAAATAAACAGAGACAGGAGGAGTTAGGGAACTGGGTCTCACGCAGCTAGTATTATGAGATGCCATACAAAATGAGAAGCCATGCTCACAACATGTAAGCAGAAAGTATCCCTAGATCAGCAAACTTCCCCAAAAGCTATAAACTCCATTCCTAATGTGGTACTAATGTGGAATCACTAACAGCATTAAATTGATGTCTTTGATAATGTATTAGTCAAATTGAAATAATTGTGTCCGAACGCATGAGAATCATTAGAAAACCATGAGTCTCATCAACCGTATGACAGCAACTACCATCCCATTGGAAGCATAGCTTGGCACATTTAAATAACAAAAGCAAATTTGTTCTTTTCAAATTATACGGACCTAGAAAGAGAAAGCTCCCAAGATTTTCAACTTCAATGACATTCTTTATTATAAACATAACCAGAAAAAAGAAATTAAAAGAAAAGCCCACAATTGCCTTAATTTCTCAATCACCTTTGTTAATCATCAAATAATCATACCAAAAAGAAACACCAAATCATGAAATTTAATTAAAAATAAACCTAACCCTAACTGAAATTAACCTAATCAACGAAAACAGCTTTCATACAAAAAGCGATTACAAAAAAGAACCTAACCTCGCATTGGCGAGCATTGCTGTGATTCAGCCATTGAAGAAGGCAATCCTGATGGACATATTTGATACTGCCGCTACACGCGCAAGGGTATCGAAGCGGATTCTCTGCATCGCCTGGGTTCCGGCAGATCCTGCAAACGTCTTCTTCTTCTTCCTCCTCCATATGCGCACCATACTTCGCCTTCGCCTTCGCCTCCGCCGCCGCCCCGAACGACATCGATGACGTCGCTTTTTCTTCCATCTCTGACGATGTGGACGACGTTGATGGCAACGGATTTATGTTGTCTGCGAAAACGGCATCAGTCGAAGAAGCGGCGCTTTTGCCGCCCGGAGGAGGAGGAAGAGGCGGAGCCGCGGGAGCGATCTCCATCGGGTTGAGTTTGAGAACGACGGAACGAGTCGGTTGAGCCTTTGTGGGATATTTGCAAATATTTTTTTACGATTTTTTTTTAAATTTTAATTTTACTTTTTTTCGCTTATCAGGGACAAATGGATTGAGACTGAGTTTGAAATGAGTTATACTACATTGCGGGATATGTCGGCAACTCGGATTGGTTTGCCTTTTAGAAAATAAAAATAAAAAATAATATAAAATAATTAATTAATTTATAATTTATTTTTAATCAAATATTATCGCGCATTAATTCTGTACATTTTTTTTTGAAAAATTTTATAATAAATTCTGATTATACTATTTTTTTTATAATGTTTAGAATTATCTATAAATGAGAAGATAATGCACTTTACGCATTCAAATCCACGTCCTCCTACATTAATAATAATATTCATGACAATCGAATTAATACTCAATTGATAAGTATTTATATTAGTATATATTAACATTTATTGAGTTGATTTCACCTATTAATTTGGTCAAGTTCATTTAGAAATTTTTTTATAAATGAATATATATTATTTTGAGATTATTTTGATAATTTTTTAAATAATAGATACACATACAGATAATGATAGGACTTGAACTCAATACATAATTCTTTTCACGAACTTTGCCATTTCAACCAAAATCGTATTTAGATTTATTATCAATTTTTTATAGGCATAATGATTTATTTGATCCTCTAACTTAAAAAAATCATTTTAATCCTCCATTTATATTTTCACATTTTTTAACCATTGAATTTATGTTCTTTATCAAATCATCTTAAAATGAATAGAAAAGTTAACTTATGTTAGTTAACGTGGCAACTCACGTGTATGTTGCATAAACAATTAATTATTTTAAAAAATAAAAATATTCTTTATAATTTTTAATAGTTTTTAATATTTTAAAAAAAATTTAAATTTAATTTAATATTATGACTTAATTAATATCGCTTTATTGGTCACATATGCTCATATTTGATGCTAGTATAAATAAATTGAAAATGTTAATAACAAAATTACAATAGAATAAGACGAATTCATGAATCAAAATGTTTATTTGATTTATACTATAATATTTGATTGGGTTTGAAATATTTTTATATAAATCCTGTTGGGATTAACCTAATTAAGCAACGAATAAATTAAAAATAGTGAAAGAAATTGAAAAATTGAACACACAAATTTAATGTGGAAAAATTCCTCCGAAGAAGATAAAAAATCACATGCAAAAATAATTTTACTATAATGACAAAAGAATGAATAGTACAAAAAATAGAGATAAAACTAAACCCCGAAAATAAAAAACCCTCAAAACGTAAACACTAAATTCTCCAAAAATATTAAAAGTTCTAAACTCTAATGAGTATATCTAATGAATGTATTTTCTAAAGTTGTAAAAGAGCCTATTTATAGGCTAAATTTTTAGGTCAAATAATAATAAAATAATCTTAGACTAATAAGAGTTTGACTCAAATAAATAAACAGAGTTTAATTGAAATAATTAAACAGAGTTTAACTGAAAGATTATTTCTCAAATTTGACTTGAAATAGGACTCATAATTCAATAAATCCAATGAATTTGACTTAAATAATTTAAATAACAAAATATTTAAATTTTAATGTATTTTTAGTGGAGTGATCCACTTATATCAATACAAAATTAAAATTGTCATGGATCATAAACGAATATGTAGAATACCAAAAAAATATCGATCAAAAATATTATCTATATTAGTATATATTTAACAGTCAATTTGTTTTTACATAAAAAGAATAGTTAGAAAATTTTAATTTATGTCAAATTTAACACGTATAACCTATATGAATGGAACACGAAACATGATAGTTGGATTGTTTAAATATTAATTGTATAGAAAAGTGCGGAATAATGTAAAACAATTTTAGTTTTATATTGTTGTAAATGGATCCCATTCGGGGGTAAAGTCAGAAATTTTTTTAATAGTAAAAATGTAATTTTATCATTTTAATATATTATATCTTTATAATTTTTAAAAGATTAAATAAATTTTTATCATTTTTAATTGGCAAAAATATAATTTTATTTTTATTAATTTAAAATTTTAAAAATTTAAAAGACTTAGATAAATAATTTTCTATTTTAGGGAGATTTGCCCTTATCAGCCCTCCTAATTACGTCCATAATCCCACCCTATAATTTTTACTATAAAAAATAATTTATACTAAATTTATTCTAATTCTAATGGATAAAATTTATATAATTGTAAATGAAAAATTATTAGATGGACCACTCTCACCACCTTATATATAATCTCACTCAATTATATTATGCCACATCAATAATTTTTTCTAACTCAAATTAAAGGGAATTTCCACCTCATATTTAATTTTGATCATTTTTTTTCAATTCATCATATGTCAAAAAGGAATTTAGGGATTAGGATATTTTCTTGATTTTTTCTTTTCTTCTCTATCTCTATACTTTTAGAAAAAAATTTAGGGTTTTCATAGTTGAATGAAAAAAATTAAAAATCATTTATTTTAATCACTAGAAATAGGAACGAATATGATTCTGTAATCCTTTCAATTTTTTTGCCCAGCCTGTAATCCTTTAATTGTTGATTTTTAATTGCCCAAAATTCTAAATCTCTTTTTTAACCGTGAAGAGATGGAGAAGAAAAAAAATTTAAGAAAATACCTTAATCCTTTCCTCACGTATGATGAATTGAAAAAAAAGCTCAAAATTAAATATGAGGTGGAGAAGAAAAGAAAAAAAATCTTGAAAATGTCCTAATCCCTAAATCTCTTCTTAACAACTAATGAATTGAAAAAAAAAAACCTTAAAACCTTAAATTTTAATATGAGTTGGAAATTTTCTTTAATTTGAGTTGAAGAAAATGATTGATGTGACATAATATGATTGAATGGGATCATATATGAGATGATGGAAGTGATCCATCTAATAATTTTTAATTGTAAGTACCCTGAAAAAAATATAATATTTATTTTTTATTTTATAAAATAAAAAATAAATTTCATAATTATACCATAAATATAAAAGTGAAATACTAAAAAAATAGTGATTATTACAAAAAAAGAACAGTGATATAATAAATTAATATATCTTACCCAACATTATCATTATTTTCTCAACTTTCAACATAACGCGCGTTTGACGCGCGTGGCTGCCGCCCACCTTAAAGCGAACTAAAAATTAATGCAATAAATGAACGAATTTATGTTATATCCATTTATTTACTTTTAAGTTTGTTTTCTGGATTTGTATTTGTAAACCCTAATCTTTGAATTTCAAATTCCAAATCTCAAATCTATTTTGAGGTTTAAGTAGTTCAAATTTCAGACCTCAAATTCATTCGAAATTTTATCCTTTAAGATAAAAAATTATTAAAAATAATGCAACCATAAATAAAAAAAGTTATAAATAAATAAACAATGCAATAAAAAAAATATAAAATAATCATATCGAACTCCAATTAAATTCAAAATCAAACCGAGTCTATACTTACCCTTAAACCAAAACAAAGCTCTCTCAACTCTATTTACCAACCTCTAACAGCGCGTGACACCATCTCCTCCTCCCAGGAAAATAAAATCCAAGAATCCCACTGCATGAAAACGACTCCATTTTTAATGACACTTTCTACTTTAATTGGAAGCCCCCCATAGATCCTCCATTGATCTCCAAACATTTTTCTACCCCACCTTTAAAACAAATTTCCTCCCTTTATCACCGCTCAGCTCTTTATTACTCTCTTTCACCATTTTTCATGACTTTTTTTCCTCAAACATTTCTTAAGATTTCAACTTTGTTTGGTTTTTTGTCGGTGGACAGTAGCATCCAATGTTATTAAAAATAAAAACCTGCCCTTTTAATTAAAACCCAACAAAATTCCAACTATTATCATCCTTCTGGTTTCTGGGTTTTATGTGGTTTGTAATTTAAGCTGCAATCACTTCATCTTCCCTCACTTCAAATGCCAGTTTCTTCTTAACAATTCTCTCTGTAATGTCGGTTCAATGCTTTAGCTGTTGTTGAAAAAACTTGATTCTCTGCATAAAAACAAAGGTGAGAGAGCGCCAGTGAACTGTTCTTCTACCTATGGTTTATGATTACCCATGATAATGATCTTGATTTTGACTGTATCTTGAAATAAACCATAGTCACTTTCATATATAAGTGAGACTGTGAGTGTGCATGGAAAAAGTTAGCATCTCCATTGTTTAATCACTTAGCTTTCCTTCTTTAGATGCATTAGTTAGAAAGTTGATCTGTTCAAAAATGGTAACTATGTATGGCATGTAGTATTTGGAAGGTATACTTTAATGTTTTAATCCCTGAAAACATGCATTTGTTAGAGATGCTTACAACGCCTTTTTAATGCTGTTTATGGTGATTGATTTTGCTTTTACATCTACCTGTGTTTGTGAAAAGTACTGTGTGAAGTGTACATACCGGAAATGCTTAGTGTTTGTTTTGGCCATTGTTTTAATAGATTGGTTAAGATGCCAACTTATTTGATGGCCCTATAATTAAGCTGTTCTTTTGTTCAGAAACTGAAACCAGAATCATGGACCACAAATCATGGCTTTGGAGGAAAAAAACTTCGGAAAAGACAATTGTTGCTACCGATAAGGTCGATGTTTCTGTGAAACTAATTAATGAAGAGGTAAACCCAGAAGCTTTAACTATCTTGTTTCTTGATTCTTGTTTTAGATTTTTATGTTTATGATCTATGAAAGTGACCTGAGGATTGATGTTTTTGCTCGCTAGGAACGAATGGAGGGGGGGCGAGATAGAATAGTAAAGAATCTAAATGAGAAGCTTGCTTCGGTTCTCCTTGATAATCATGCTAAGGATGATTTGATGACAAAAAATGTGAAAATGGTACCGGTACTGAATGCAGGTATCATTTGAAGATCAGCTTATTTTTGTTTGAAACGTGCACTTTGCTTTGGCTTTGTAGAATCTAATAAGTAGAAGTTTTCGTTTAGGTCGGAACATGGTTGAAGCAGATGCAATCGCTCTCAAGACAGAGCTAGATGAAGCTTTGAGGCAAGGGAAATTGGCAAATGAAAAGTTGACTCAGTCGGAGGTTGCGTTGAAGGAATGTATGCAACAGCTAAATTTTGTTAGAGATGAGCAGGAGCAAAGGATCCGCGATGCTGTTGCAAAGACATCAAGTGAGTTCGACAAAGAACAGAAAGCATCACAAGACAAGTTGACAGACACAAACAGAAGGCTTGAAGAGTTGACTGTTGAGAATTCTCGGCTAGCTAAAGCCTTGCTAGTCAAAGAAAAAATGATCGAAGATCAGGAGAAGCAGAAATCTCAATCAGAAGCAGAATTCAGTGCACTAATGGATAGATTAGATCTCACTGAAAAAGAGAATGCATTTCTCAAATACGAGTTTCATGTTCTCGAGAAGGAGCTTGAGATCAGAAACGAAGAGATGGAATATACCCGTCGATCAGAAGATTTAGCACGTAAACAACATTTGCAGTATGTAAAGAACATTGCTAAGTTGGAATCCGAATGCCAAAAGTTACGTTTACTTCTACAAAAGAGGCTGCCAGGTCCGGCTGCCGTGGTGAAAATGAAGAATGAAGTTGAAATGCTGGGAAAGGACAAGTCAGAGACGAGAAGAAGAAAGCCGAACCAGACTAGAGATTTGATCGTCAGAGGTTCCACTGCTGACATATCTCCTGAAAATCCAATCAAGAGTATCAATCTCTTGTTGGAGCAATTGCACAATGTGGAAGAAGAAAACAAGAATCTCAAAGAAATAATGACCAAGAAGAATGCTCAAATTCAATCATTGAGTTTAATATGTTCTCAAACATCATCCAGGCCAACAACAGAAATCGGGATTCAGCCTAAAGAGTTGTTTAAAGGACAAAAGTCCATGGAGCTGGTAAGGAGTAGTACGATATCAAGTGAACTATCCATAACATCAGGTTTTGATATTGGCAGCATTGATGGAACTAGCTCTTCTTGTTCATGGGCTAATGCTTTGTTTCCAGAATCTGCACGCTTGGACAAAAGACCTAAGAATCCAATGGATCACAAGGCCTTTACAGTTCCAGAAATGAGATTAATGGACGATTTTGTAGAGATGGAAAAATTAGCCTTATCAGATGGTAAGGAATTGGTGCCATTTGAGCAAGGTCATGGTGCCTTCAGCAATACAAAGCAGATGCAGTCAAAAGATGTAGCAGGTGAAAGATCATTCGATTGGCTTCAGGTTGTTTTGCAAGCTATCTCCAAGCACAAACGTATTTCCAACCGAAGTTCAATTGAAATTCTCGAGGACATCAAAATTGCTTTGGGCTGTAGCAGTCTTTTAAATGCTTCCGATGTTGATAAAACTGCATGTTCAATGCATCCCATAGAAGCTGTTGGTCCCCATATCAGCGGCTACATAGCCTGGAAATCCCCGAACACTTCTCCTACCACAGGTTCACTAAGTGAAGCTTCTACTGTTGAGACCTCAGCCGAAAAAACAAAAAAGCAACTGTTTCAGCCTGATCTGAACAAGTCAGTCGGTAAAATCATTGAACTGATTGAAGGAATTGGACTAACATCTTCCTATTCTTCTGATAGATTTCTAGAGAAAAATCAAACTCCTAAACTATCACCGGCTCAGGCAGACTACTTTGTTCGTGTTTTTCAATGGAAAAGTTTGGAATTAAGCACTGTTCTACAACATTTTATTCGTGCATGTAACAATCTGTTGAATAAAAGGGCTGATCTTGAAACTTTTGCTGAAGAACTCTCATTTGCTTTGGACTGGATTGTGAACTATTGCATTACTCCTAAGGAAGCTTCGAGTGCGAGGGATAAGATCAAAAAACATTTTGGTTGGATTGATTCACAAAGTGAAAAAGAAGTTGCTTATGCAAGCCATGGTGTGGAACCAGATGTGACCCACATTTCTAAAGATCAAACATCACTTGCAGACTCCTTTGCTTCTTTGCCTGATCG
Organism: Gossypioides kirkii; assembly: GCA_005610355.1. Taxonomy (NCBI): domain Eukaryota; kingdom Viridiplantae; phylum Streptophyta; class Magnoliopsida; order Malvales; family Malvaceae; genus Gossypioides; species Gossypioides kirkii. The sequence goes on from CP032246.1 coordinate 39,916,121, forward strand.
GAGTCACAGTGTTATCCCCCCACTGGAGGAAGAAAACAAGAGATTAAAAGATGATTTGAAGGATATGAAAACGAGGCTCGACTCAGAAACAGACAAGAGTGAGGCCCTGATGGTACAACTTCAAGAATCAAAGGAAAGCATCGGAAGCTTACAAGCAGAACTTAATATGTTGAAAGAATCAAAGGAAATGATAGAGGAACAGGTTGAAAATCAGAAATCAATTAATGAAGATCTCGACACACAGCTCACTGTTGCCAAAGCTAAACTAAACGAAATCTTCCACAAGTTATCATCTTTGGAAATTGAGTTGGAGTACAAAAATAGCTGTTGTGAAGAGCTAGAAGCTACTTGTCTTGAGCTTCAACTCCAGTTAGAGAGGTAAAGTGTTGCTTCCTAGTTTTAATTCCTGTTATTTCTAAAGGAACTTGTCAATATAGTTTCTGATTTATTAAACATAAACTCACAGTATGGCAAAGAAAGAAGCACCGAAGTATGTCATGGATCAAGAGGGGAAGCAATCTCAAAATGTAAGTCATTCACTATTTATCCTATTATTCGCATGCCTTGCTAAAACTTTATCCGGTCTTTGGTATTTTTCTTATATGTCACTTTTACGGTTGATATTAAACACTGATATTATATGCCTGCATTTTTTGAACATACAGGGTTGGGAAATTACAGCAGCTTCAGTCAAGTTAGCTGAGTGTCAAGAAACAATTCTGAACCTAGGTAAGCAATTAAAAGTGTTGGCCTCACCGCAAGAAGCGGTACTATTCAACAAAGTTTTCTCCAACAGTAAAGCCACTACCACGGCTATAAACAACAGAAGGGTGAACAAACGCCTCTCCTTGCGCGATCGAATGCTAGCCGACAATGGTAGTAAAGCAGAAGATGCAGAAAATTCAACCCTTCTCCACTCCGATAATCACAAGACTTCAGGTTTGTTGTTACATGCCTCGGGATCATGTCTTGGTTCCAAGAATGAAAGTGCCAATGCCGGAGTTATGGCTTTGGCTATCGTACCAAGCAAGAAGCAAGGAGCCGATTTGCTAAGGAAGTTGCTGTTTAGAAGGAAGAAAGGTCACACTAAGAAATCTCGTTACCAACACTGAGTAGCGACCGATAATACGGAGTGATGACAACTCGAGGTAATCCACCGTGCGTTCATAGTGTGGCGATTGGTTTTTTTGTTTGCTGTTTTCTTTGCCGAGTTAATATCGTATGGTGAGAGCTTGTAGTCCTTTTGCAGAAACTCATATAGAGGTGTATAGTAATCTGATATGGCTATGTATATTTCTGGATTGAAGGGCTTTCCAAAAAAAAAAAACCCAGATAACTACAGTTTGAGTCGGTAGCTTTAACAAGAGAAATATCATTTGTGAGATTGGATCATAATTTTTTTTTCTTTGAGATGATATCCCTGCAAATTTAATAGATTGCATATTATCCCTTTTACATTAAATAAAAGAGCAAATTAGTCCTTTTGAATAAAAAGATTGGTTTGCTTTTTTATCTAAAGTATAAAAATTAATTTATTCATTTTTTGAGTAGAGAGAACAAAATGCAATCCAATTATTAATATTAAAACCTGTATGATACTTTTACCACTTACAATACAAAAGAAACAGAGAAGGGTAAAAAAAGTTTCACTAGAACTTTCATGTGGTAAATTGTAATGTTCATAAATTTTCACTTGTACACCTATAAACTTTTTTTTCCTATGCTTTATCGGCCTCCATTGCTGCCACTTTCATTTCCAGTAATGCATCTTCAAAGCACTTAGCTAGAAACTCTGGGTCAGGGATGACATCTTTAGCTACAAGAATTTGCATTTCGGCTTTACCGGCATAACTCACCATGTGCATCGTTAGAGCCTGCTTTTAAATGATATTTATCATACTTTTAAGAAAAATGAAGGGTCCAAGCAACGGTTCGTGTTGTACCTGTGGTAGGCTAGAAGTAGAGACCTTGATGCTAGAGATAGGGTTGCCTGAAAGTGTGATGTCCTCTAAAGGGCCAATCAAGTTTGAGATAGTGAAGGTTGTGTTACAAAGGAGCTTGTAATTAAGCAAAGAAGCATACTGCAACACCAAAACGCATAATTAGTAGGCAAAACGGGGTTAAAATAACATGGAGGCCCCTGTATCATGAGTCCTAGTATAACAGGCTCCATGATACTTTTATGGCAAAAAGCATCTCCAGATCAACTATCTTATAGATGTTTCAATATCGTTTTTGTTCTTTTTCTGTACTACACCTTTGGTCCTAACAGGTTCATTGTGAGATCCCCAATCCTGTAAGAAAAGTAAGCTTCCAGGGACCGTTTCTTCCTATCAACCATCACCTTTGCTCTCTTCAAATACTCCAAAGGATCATTACCACTTTTATGATAAAAAACAGGTAACAAAATTACCCCAAATCTGTTTCCCCATCTTGTTTCTGAATTATCTTTCATTAGTTTAGATATTTCCTGACAAAGAGAAAAACCAGACATGATGGGCAAAACCTGAAACTGTCGTCTGTCAAACACAGTGTGTGAAACCTCAAACTAACCTGCAACCCTGGTTTTGCTCTTAAATTAACCATAGCTACACCTGTCATACGAAGGCCTTCATGCAAGGCTATAACAATAACAATCAATGAACTCAACATCAGTTTCTAGATTGGCACCAAGACTTTTGATTATAGTTTTATGAACAAAGTTATTTACCATTTGGTGTTCGGTGATCTAAGTATCTTGATAGTCCACATGACACTATCCCAAACAGGACATCATTAATCGTCTGCAAAAACAACAAAAGACTCAACATTTTGTCACTATTATGGGTTAATTAAGCTCAAAAACAAAAACCCATCATGCTAAATCTCATTAAAATTTGTTTCTTGTAGTCCCATAATTTAGGGTCAAGTCAACCTCATGTTAAGGCCTTTAAACCAGAATTATATCGGACAGTTACATTTTTTTGGTTAAATTATGCTATTAGTCTTTCTACTTTGTAAAAATTGTGAATTAAGCTTGTATTCTCTAATTGATTTATTATAATTCCTAATACTTTTAGAATTTTGAAATTTTAATATTTACATAAATGATAGTTATTAATCGATTAATTGAATATTTAGGGAGTAACATGAGAAAATACAAACAGAAGAACTCAATTTTTAAAATTTGAAAAGTATAAGTATTAAAAATGATATTAAAATTAGTAGTAATTGAGAACTTAACCTTTTTGGGTTACTTACAGTATCGGGAATGGCCTTTTTGACCTCTTTCATGTCATCAAGCGAGAACTTAGCGGTGGCTAGTTTCCTCGGCCAGAGTTCCACCCCATCGCCACCGGAAACCGCCGTTTTCCGGTCGGAAACCAAGAGAATCCTCAGTAAAAACTCGAACACGAGTACCAAAGTGAGCCAAGCCATCTTTAAAAAACCCCACATGGAACCAAACAACCATGGCGAATCCCTTCTTTTCTCCGTCGTCTTCTTCTCGGGAACCATCATGGGAAGCGCGTCTGGATCACTCACCTTCCTACAACTAGCCATTAACATGGACATTAAAGAGATCCCATCACCTAAAGAATGGTGGATCCTAAACACAACGTGCTTATGCGCCATTAAAAGATGAACTTCCCATAAAGGCTTGTCCGTACTCAACGGACTACTCACTGATAAATCAGCTACATACCGATTCACTGCTACTTCATCATCTTCTTCATCTTCATTAACCCGGTTTTCAACAACGATAACATGTCGGTCAACGTCGAGCCGGATTTTTCTCCAGTGTTCGAACCCATTCTCGTCACGAACCAGTAAGCTACAAAATCTAGGGTGCTGCCCCATCGGCGAAGACATAATAGTCGCTTTTGCACCGTCTACATCGATGGGGTTTTTGGTACGAGCAACACAGTGGATAACCACGTCCGTTTTCCGTTGAAGAAAAAGCCGACCCGCTGGACTCAGCGGTTCGTCGGAAAAAGTTCCGGGACAAGCCATGAAGGTTAAAAAAGGAAAAGGGTAATCGCCAAATCGGGTTCTTCAAAACTGTACCGTATTTTGGTGAGAATAAGTGCCGAGTTTCCTCTGATTCGTTCCTTTCACTGTAACACCATTTTCAAGGTTTGTAGCACAAGTTTTGAGACGAACACTTTCATGTCTTGTTGTCCTGTGTATTTACTGACAAATTTTCCAGTTCAGGGATACTGTCAGTGACAACATTTTTAGACTAATACAGATACAAGGACGAGAATAAATTTGAATAACTTTAACATACGAAGAAATGTCTTTGCCATGCGGAAGCGTCACCACCACAGGTTATCCAGCAACTAGTTTGAAGTCACGATGGATGTATTGATGGCATCGAAGGGATTAGCCACGTATGATCAAATTTCTTTAGCTTCTTTAAGAATTTTGAACTTTTTAACTTAATATAATAGTTAAGTTTCACTTTAACCCCTCTAATATGATAACATTTCTTTATAATTCCTTTAAAATTTATGAAACCATATGATAATGAAATTATACTTTGATCTCTTTTTAAAAAATATTATTTAATTTTGTCTCTCCTAAAATAAATTATTAGTTTCATTCTCTCATCAACAAATAGAAGAATATATATTTTATCCAAGTCTAACCAACAATAATTAATGCCGAAAATTGAAGAAAAAATTTGAATTTTAATTCACAGATTCGTGACATTCAAAATTGTTTTATAAAAAAAATTAAATTGTAAAAAAAAAAGGAAAGAAAGATTTCGACTGGTGAAGGCAGAAAAATAAAAAAAGTCATATAACATTTTATTACAACTCATTAACTGAAATAAATTTTTTTGAATAGTTTAATAAACAAATTGTAATCTTTTTTACTTAAGTGACCAAATTGTAACTTTTGAATAGTCAATTCAATCGATTTTTAACTCGATTAATTTATTTTGTACAAATACAAAGATCAATCAATTTTTTATATTATTTCAAATAGATATATTGACAATTTTTAATTTAAAAAATAAAATAAATTTTTTTCTCTTCAAAAGTGAACCTAACACACCGTAGGTTCATTGTAGGTGTCGAACGATATAGGATTGCACAATCATTAAGGTGAATCTACATCTAGAAAACACGTGTTAACCCTAAAATTGGGTACGTGTTGGCATGCATGAGGTGCTCGAACACACACCTTGCACATATAGATGCTCGAACCTAAATCTCTTAGGATGAACAACATCCTCTTTACCACTAGAGTCACTCATTGAATTTAACATTCAATAATTTTTTATATTTTTAAATTAATGTAAATTTATCTCTCTTTTTATAATATCATCAATTAATTAAAAAAAAACTCTATTAACTACTACAATTAAATGATGGCTTTAATTCTTTTCATTGAAATATTAACATTATTAAATTGAATGATAAAATTATAATAAATTAAAATATAAGGATTAAAATGCAAATTTCAACATACTAAATAGACAAAATAAAAAATCTAACCTCCTCTTGTTCATGTTTTCCTCGTTAACGTGTCAATAATAACTTTTTTAAAATCCGAGGATTTGACAGGTGTCAAATTTTCAATATATCATTCTATTTAACATGATTGGTTACAAGATAATTACATATGATAATTTAACTAAATATTTTTTCATATAAGATGTGACGTAGTAAGGATTTTTTTTATCTTAATTAATAGTCGAGAGTTTAATCTTTATTTTGAGTATGAAATAATTTTAAAATTTGTGACTATCATCTATTCTTTAATGGGTCTACAGAATGCGGAAGATTAGTTATTTGGCTCGTTTAAGTAGATACATATGGCCAACCTACAAAATTGTGAAGGATTAATTATTGGACTCATTCCAATAGATACTTGTGGTCAAGATCTACCTCTTAATGAGCCTACAAAATACGGATGATTAGTTATTGGGCTTGCTCCAGTAGATACTTATAATCTGTATCTATCCCTTAATGGACCTACAAAATGTGAATGATTAATTATTGGATTCATTTTAGTATATATTTGTGGTCAGCATCTATCCCTTAATAAGTCTACAAAATGCAAAAGACTTATGAAATAAAAAAATTTCCCAACTTATCTAAATTATCAATATTTTATTTTATTTTATTTCTGCAAATAATTAATTAATTTACTATTTTCCTTATAATAAAACCTTGGTTTTACTTATTTCATTCCTTTCAATAGTTACTATCATAAATAAATTTTTTCATTAATTTTTATTTTATTTGAAATATATTTTTTATAATATTACATTAGGTATTTTTAATGATAACAACAATAAATACTCTAAAAACCTCTAAAATTAATTAGCAAATAATTCCATTCCATTAAAATCTCAATACAAGAAAGCATTAGACGCAACTTATTTTTTTTTAATAGATTAGTGTAAACTCAAACGCAACTTAATTCTAAATTCACAAGCAATAAATTTTGACCTTGAGAATTCAAAATAAAAAGGTTTTATTAGTAAATTTGCTCTTAAAATTTACTTTAATTATCATATTGGCTCTTAAATTTTCTGGAAAATTTTGATACTTATTAATTTTATCTTGATTTACCCAAAAACAATACCAACTGATAAAAAAGTGACATGTGGCATGTTCTTAATAGACACTATGCACTTTTTGGATAAAATGAAAAAATAATAATTTAAGTATTACTTTCAATAAAAGAACTTTAGGGACTAATATGAAAATTAAAGTATAGTTTAAGGGTGAATTTACAATAAAGCCAAAGCAAAATGGCTGATTGAACTGACGTGTACCGGCTTGCAATTAAAAGCATTGATAGGCACAGTTATCTACCACGTGAATTGTCTTTCAGGAAATTAAAGGTGCCTATGTTACCGGTATTTAATCTAATTAGTGAAAAAAAATATTATTCATCTTAGGATTTTGGATTTAAGTATATATGTGTATAAGATACGTGTGTATTATCAAAAGGTTAAGAAAATATAAACAGATGCTATCATATAATCACATTAATATATTCAAAAAAATATATAGATTTACGTTTAAAAATATATAATATCAAATGATATTATAATAACATATAATAAATAATAAAATATATTGTTTGAAACTAATTAATAATAACATATTATAAATACGATATTGAAATAAAAAATTAAATTAAATTGTAAGTAAAACGAAATTTAAGCACATGAACATAATATATTAAGAATATTAAATGAATATCGTTATTTGTCATGATGTTGTCATCAATACTAAGTTGGTAACGAGTTAATTTGTAACACAATCTCAATTAATAACATTATCAATATTAAATTTTATCACACTCACGATATGAGTGTACGGAAATATTTTGTGTTAAAAAATATATATAAATATTTACTAACAATTTATTATTTGTGGAGTGGAATGGGTTTTTACATGAATTTGTTAGTCTTGTATTCGATTCTTAATAATATTTTTCAATTGTTTTATTTGAACACTGTATAAAACAATGAAAACATGAAAATACCTTTATAATAATATTAATTACCCTTCTTCAAAGTAAGGGTCTTTTAATAATTTCTCGTGACATCAATTCAATTAACTACATTTTTTAAATACGAAGATATTTTTGTAATTTTCTTAAACGAATTCATGCTTGATTAACTCGTGACACCAACTCAGTGAAAGACTTAAATAATATATATTAAATCATACAAACTATGCATAAAACATTATAAATTATTACACAAATATCATTATTTATAAAAAAATAATAAAGGAGAAATTCAATTTGATAGTAAACATAGCACGAGAAGGTTAAAAACAAAAAAAGTATTCATTATTTTAATCAACCATCGAAAATTACATCATGATCTTGCCATCATCAAATTAACTCAATAACAAATTTCAATTAATCAATAAACCATTGTTAAGAGCTCAAAAGATTGGCGGCATTAATTATGCACGAAAAATTAAATTTTATATTGTAACAACCCGAATTCAGGATTGTTGAAAAAGATATTTTTCGAGACTCTATATTTATAAATTAAACTCGTAAATATTTAATAAAGATATTTATGAAAGTAAATAGTAGAAAAATAAATATTTGAATAGGTAATTTTTAAGTGTGTAGTGAATTAATTAGGTGTGATGACTAAATTGCATAATTGGTAAAAGAGCAATGTGTAAAAGAAATTATAACATTAAAGAAAGGGGAGGGACCAATGGGAGAAATTTCCCATTAGAATTCTTAGTGTTGTTAGGTGGCAGTATATGACCCTCATTTTGTTTCAAATTTTGTGGTTAAAAATTTAATAAAGAAAAAAAAAATTAGAAATGGTTTAATATATACATGAGTGGGTGGGAAAGAAATATCTTTCTTTCATTCATCTAGTTTCGGCAGAGAAGGGAGAAGGAGGAGCTTGAGATTTTTCTTGTGTTCAAGCTTTAAATTGATAAGTTTAATCAAATTTTTTTTTTATAATTTTTATGTTTTTGTAATTTCGATACCATAAGTTAGTCGACTCATGTCATATTTTTTATTATTGTCAAGAATATTAAATTCTATCATTGTTGGGTAAGTAGAGTTTTAATGGTAAATTGGTGTATTTTGGAGTTAGAAGTGAAATAGAAATAAATTGTAGGATAAATTGCTAACTTTAATAGTATAAGAGTCAAATTTGAAAGTTAGATAAATTGATGTAAAAATGAGAAAATAGAGAGTCAAATTTAGTAGAATAATATGGATGTATTTTAATAAAATATGTTGCATATTTAATTCCGTAGTTAACGTTGACTCGGACTTCTCGAAAATGAACGATAAGGATAAAGTCGTCGACGAATAGCTCGGAATTTACTGTTGGTATTTCTATAACTTAAACTAAATTACAAATTATCACATTTTAATAAAATGCTCAAGGTGAAAAATCGAGGTATGATTACTCAACCCTATTGATTTGGCTTGGAATCAAGTAATGGTATGAAAATTTAATGCTTGTTCTTTTATGTGAGAATATATGAAGTGATTTTGTGACATGAAAAAAATATATATGAATATTATTATAATTATTATTACCTTGAATTTTAATTGTAATTATGACGAGATTAAAAATCAAACATTGAGATATTGATTGGAATTTAATTTGACATGATTATCCAATTAATTGTTCGGGCTGAGTTGGATATAGTTGGCATGCCATAGGATAGGAAGAGTTCAGAGTTACTTCGACCACGAATCGATGAGGCACAGGGTGTCAAATTACTTCGGTTTAATCGATGAGACACTGAGTGTCAACTTTATTTTAGCGCAGGGTGCGATTTATTACTTCGGATTTATCCGATGAGACACTGGGTGCCAAACCGGTGTGTTGGTTAGATCCGTGTATCCGTTAGAGTCTGAGTCGTGTTAATAGGAAACTATAAATAATGATTATTATGATCACATGGAATGAAAATGTTATGAATGTTGTTTTAGAAATCAAAGAAATGAGAATTGGTTATGCACAATGAACATGAAAAATGTATTGAGAAAATTAAGGAATGGTGTATAAATATGCTCAATGATAATATTATGCATAATTAAATAGAATGGGACTATGAAACGAATTGAGCATTGATGCTCAAAGGAATGGTATTTGTATATGTAATAAAATAAAATGCACAATAAAATGAGAATTGAGAGATAAATATGATCAATGATATATGGTATATATATATATAATCGTGTGTGGATAATATAATGGTTCATATGTAAAGTGACAAAATATGGTATTTGACTTAATATGAGCTAATATTATGTTATAATCTATATAATACATATATTGTTTAATGTTTAGTTATGGAAATACCATTGAGTAATTCTCATGCGTGCGATGTGTTTCTCGTGCACGGGTTAGGTACTTTTGTTAGTTTCGCAACTCAGCATCCAAGGACAATCCCGCACTCCGGTATTAGTGAGTTTTATTTTTTTTAAGTTGACATGTACCTAGGATGAGTTGTGTTTTGAGGATGCCATGTATTTATTGGTTGTAGTGTTGTGAACATTCCTTACATTAATTGGTAAATTGTTTTATAATGTGTTGATGATGTTAGTTCAAGTTAATATGTGTATGTCATGAAATTAGTAACTTGTTTCGGTAGTCTTACTCTTGCACCGGTAGAACTTTGATGGTTAGTGAGGTTTCGATAGAATCCATCAGAGTATCGGTAGAAGTACAGTGAAAAATGTAATTAGCTACTGACTTGTGTTGTGTAGGTAGAATTTTGGTTTGTATTGGTAGTTCTACAGTAGTACCGATAGTATAATTGCTTGATTCGGTAAAAGTTCCAGACTAAAATCACTTTGCTTTCTAGAACTTATTGTATCGATAGAAGGGTAGAATGTATCGGTAGAACTCAAACTTCTACAGATAGAATTCTGCAGTTATTTCCAAGTCTTTATTGAATTGAGTTCTACCGATACTTTTTTTTCCCAAGTATCGGCAGGTGTTTAACTGTTTTAAAAAAAATTAAAAAAAATTAAATTGTTTTCAAATATCAATATATTCGATGTTTTAAATAATAAGTTATAATAAAATTAATAATAATGATGTTGTTAATAAGATGATTTAAGGTTTTGATTTGTTTTTTGTTAAATTAAATTAATCGTGACACCTATTTATTCGGGTCGGACGATCGGATCGAGTAAGGGGTGTTACACATATACTACTACTTATCCTCTTCATTTCAGAATCCAACATTACAAAAACCATCATAATCGTAGATATTCACATTAAGATTGAGGTGCACAATTTTATGATATAACCTACCACAATCATATTGTTCTATATTTAGCACAACTTAATTCTGTTATAAGGTACATAGCAAATGAACCAAATATAGTCCATCTTACCACCACATTCACAAATATTTTTTATATCGACATTTATAATTAAATTCAAATTTATGTTATCTATACTTCTTCAAGTAGGAGACAAGTGTTCTTGTTTTTTTTTTTCTTTTTCAATTATTGGTTAAATTTTAATTTTAATTTTTCTATTTCTGTATGAAGATGATAAAATTTCAATTCGATTTCTATAGATTTAAATTTTATACTTTAATTTATGTTATAATTTAATACCGCAATGTATATAATACCCTTAGTTAACTTAAATTTTTTATTTTAATTAAAATGTTAATGTGAAATTTAAAATTTTTTAACATAATTAATTTTTTTTATTAAATTTAGGTCTATTACAATGTCAATTTTTTGTCACATGATTAATGAGCAAGTACTTTTTAAATTTTAGAATGTCATATCAATAAAATTAATAAAAAAAATTTAAAATTATTAACAACTGAATTTAAATTTTTAAATTCAAAAAATAAAAAATCTAAATTTCAAATATACAAAAAGTATAAGGACATTATAACCTTAAAATATTACCTAATTAGTCAAAAAAATCATATTAAACTCAAAAGCTCAATTTTTTTTATTAATTTATTATACAAACTTAAACAACAAATCAATAAAAAGCAAAATATTTTGATAATAATTGTAGAAATTAAGCAGGGGTAAATGAAATAACAAATGGATATTTCTGTATATAATATGATATGACACATGTATGTATCCTCTCATTTATACAATGAAAAAAAGAAATTACTTTTTTCCCATTTATTCTCCGCTGAATTCAATAAAAATAAGTGTTATATTTATTTTTGATTCCTAAATCAATTTGATTAAATTATTATGTAAAATAAATAAAATATTATATAATGTAATTAAATCAAATCAATAACTTGTCTCATAATTATATGCACTAAAAAACTTATCACAAAATTTAATGTTTTCATATATGCTCTCATACTTCCTTTTATGTAAGATATATGATATATAATACGATACATTCGATTGTTGCGATATAAACTTGAAAAGAAGGTAAAATCGAATAAAATACGAGTGTTGAATATTGGAGACAAATTAAATCAACTTAATTTTAACTTAAATTTATTTTTAAAACATAATACCTTTTCGTCAATTGAATAAATTATTAAATAATAATAATTTTTATTTTAAAAATATTTAAAAATAAAAATCTGATTTTGTTAGTTCAAAATCAATTTAACTGTCGTTTCAATCAATTCGTATCGATTTATGAGTCAACTGATCTAAACTCAAAATTTAGTTAGCATTTCTCATGGACCCGTCAATCCTTAAAACGGCACTACGCCGGCTTAACTAAAAGCCCAAAATGAAAGTGATCTCAAACTTCCAAAACGCACCCGTTTAACGCTTTCAAAAACCCTAATGTCCTAACACAGCCTTTTTTTATATAATCCTCTTAACGCCGCGCATTTTTGCTTCGCTAGGGTTTTTGCTTTAAGGTAAGAGTCGATTGTTTCTTCGAAAACCATAAACGGAACCAAATATGGCGGAGAAAGCAGTCGAGTCGGTTCAATGCTTCGGCCGGAAGAAGACGGCGGTAGCCGTAACGCACTGCAAGAGAGGCCGTGGTTTGATCAAGATCAATGGTTGTCCCATTGAGCTTGTCGAGCCCGAGATCCTCCGTTTCAAGGCCGTCGAGCCAATCCTTCTCCTCGGCCGTCACCGTTTCGCCGGCGTTGACATGAGGATCCGAGTCAAAGGTGGAGGTCACACTTCTCAGATCTACGCTATCCGTCAAAGCATCGCTAAAGCCCTTGTCGCTTTTTACCAGAAGTACGTTGATGAGCAGAGCAAGAAGGAGATTAAGGATATTTTGGTCGGGTACGACAGGACTTTGCTGGTGGCTGATCCCAGAAGGTGCGAGCCTAAGAAGTTTGGTGGAAGAGGTGCCAGGGCAAGGTTCCAGAAGAGTTACCGTTGAAGAACTGTCATGGTTCGTTTTGATGTTGTTCTTAGTGAAATGATATGGTTATGCTTGTTTTGAATTAAGGTTTTATTATATGGATTTAAATTAGCTGTGACTGAGCTTCTGAATTTTTGGATGTTTGTTTTGGTTGCTTAAATTTATAGATAAATGCTTAAGACTGTTATTGCCTTTTTATATTTTATCGTGCTTTTTCATGTTTTATTATCTGGCTGCCAATCAATGATTATTTGGGGCTCAATGCTAATAGCTTTGAGATGTATTGTAGACCTTATGTTAGCTTCTATATACAATTTGGTATGTTAATGTTTGTCTTTGCTTCTGAGTCTTGGTAGACAAATCGATTTCTTCATCTTGCTATATACCCATAGTTTTATTTTGATGATTAGTTCAAATTTAAGGTTCAGATATTCCTTTAGTTTTGTGATTTGTCTTGTGCTATGACCATAATATGATAAAAAACTTTAAAGACTCCCTGAGTATAGAAAATGTACTTTGTTGAATAGATTTGTATGAATGGGATTGAGTCATGCGCTATAAACCCGAAGCTTTAGCTATAGAGCAAGTTGCATTTTAGGGGCTGATGTTGTGCTTGTATTTACACCCGAAGCTCCAAGTATGTGTCTATACTTTGTTTATATATAGAGCAAGTTGCATTTTAGGTGATGAAGTTAATAATTTCATCATGAAATTAACATTTGATTTAGTCAATTAGTCCCAATGTTCATCATCAAATATGCATGGTCTTAAGAGCTTACAGAACAATAAAAACAGAAGTCTAAAAAGGGTTCCCCAGAACTTTAATGTGATAAATCGTAAATGTGATCATTTTTCTTGTGCTGTTTGATTTGTAGTTTTTCTATGCTTTATTGGTTGCAATTGCTGCCATTTTCATTTCAAGTAAGGCATCTTGAAAGCACTTAGCTAGAAACTCCGGGTCAGGGATGATATCTTTAGCTACTAGAAGTTGCATTTCAACTCTACCAGCATAACTCAACACATGAATTGAGATTGCCTGTATTAAACAGCATTAAAACTTGTGAGTGTCATGCATATAAAGTGTCATATGCTTGTGTAGATATACATATTGAACATGAGTATTAGATATACTACCTGTGGTAGGCTAGATGTATTGAACTTAATGTTAGAAACCGGGTGGCCTGCAAGTGTGATATGCTCTAGAGGGCCAACGAAGTTTGAGATAGTGAAGGTTGTATTGCAAAAGAGTGTGTAGGAAAGCAAACCAACATACTGCAAAAACCAAAGATAACAATGCAATCATTAGGGTATTTAGTATCTCCAAATCAACTGTTGTATGATATTTTCATTATCTGCTTGTATTTTTTTGCTGAACCTTTGGTCCTAGCAGGGTCATTACAAGATCCCTGATTTTGTATGTGATATAGGCCTCCATGGAGTGTTTCTTCTTATCAGCCATCATCTTTGCTCTTTCCAAATACTGTAAAGGATTATTACCACCTTTATGATAGAAAACTGGTATCAGAATTGCACCAAACTTGTTTCCCCATCTTGCTTTTGAATTCTTTTCCATTACTTTTGATAGTTCCTGAGAAAGAGAAAATCAGTAGTTCACTTTCTGCAACCCATTTGGTTTGCACTTTGGGTTTGCATGTAAATTGCTCGCACCCTTTTATGGTGAGATCGTATTATGTGTGTTTGCACTATTATATAGGCAAACCCACATCATGTAAAACGTGCTAATTTTAGTGTAGGATACGTAGTGATATGTATGGGAATCTATCTACCATATTGGTATTCATGAACAATAATCATATAATATAATTACACAGTTTAATCCATCTGAAGAGGACATACTTTGAAAACTAATCAATAATTTGACATCAAATCTTAAGCTCAAGCTCGACTTGATACAATCTAGCTTGCCTATTGATATTTATACTCGAACTTGAGCTTGATTTAAGCTTGTTCAACTTCTTAGGGTAAAAATGTATGTTTCATAATAAAAATATATAACAAAATTTCAGTTCAAGTATTGCTCTGTATAAGTTGGATTAATATCTCGAGCTCTGCCCTATAAGGAATGAACTAAATTTGATTTTTAATGGTTCAGATTTGCACTTGAACCGTTATATGAATCTTGCAAAATATAAAATGGTTGAAATCTGGAAAGCAGAAACTGACCTGCAATCGTGGATTTGCTCTTAAATTAACCATGGCTACCCCAGTCAAACGAAGGCCCTCATGCAAGGCTAACAACAAAGATTGGAATCAAATGGTGGAAATGTAGTTGTAAATTATTGCCTGGGGTTTGATTAATGTTTATGAAGTAAGATTACCATTTGGAGTTCGGTGCTCTAAGTATCTTGATAGCCCAGATGACACCATTGCAAACAGAACATCATTAATGGTCTGCAAATTTGCTTTAGGTCAATAAATCTGATTGATTAGAAAGCTTTTAGATTAATTGATTTGGATAAATAATTAAGTTTGAATTAAAATTTTAAAAAATATATAATTTATTTAATCCTATTCTAGTTACTTACTGTATTTGGAATAGCCCTTTTAACCTTCTTCATGTCTTCAAGCAAGAACTTGGACGTGGCCAATTTCCTCGGCCAGAGTTCGACGCCGTCGCCGCCTGATATCACCGTTTTCCGGTCGCACACAAACAAGCTCCTCACCACAAACTCCAGCACAAACACCAAAGTGTAACGCACCGTCTTAAAAAACCCCCAGATAAGACTTAACAACCACAACCAATCCCTTCTTTTCCCGCTCTTAATTCCCTCAGTCTTAATGGGAGGAACCGCTGAGGGAACCACCCCGGGAGCGTCTACCTTCCCGCTTCCGGCCATCAACATGGACATCAACGAAAACCCATCCCCTAAAGCATGATGAATCCTGAAAACCACACACTTATGCGCCATTAACAGGTGTATTTCCCACAGAGGCTTGTCCATACTCAACGGACTGCTCACCGATAAATCCGCTACGTACTGATTCACCGCCGCTTCACCGTCACTATCATCATCATCGTCGAAACCTTGGGTTTCTTGTTCTCCGACGAACTTACCCGATTTATTGAGCCGGTTTTTGATGATGATGAAATGCCGGTCGATGTCGAGCTCGGTTCTTTGCCAATGCTCGAACCCGTTTTTGTCACGAACCAACAGGCTACAAAATCTAGGGTGTTGGACCATCACCGATGACTTTAGAGCCGTCTTTGCTACGTCTATGTCGATGGGGTTTTTGCCACTGGCTATGCAATGGATGACCAGGTCAGTTTTTGGATCAAGAAAAAGTCGACCGGCAGGGCTCAACGGTTCGTCGGGAAAAGTTCCCTGAGAAGTCATTACATTAGAAAAAAAAAGGGGTATTTGAATTATTCAGAATGTCAGTGATCGGAAACTGTACTTTATCGCCGTTTGCTTTGTATCGGTTATTTGTACTACAAACAAAGTTCTCTTTCAACATCGATGTTGCATTTTTAACGTGAACGGAATGTTAACCGACCCCTAATTGATGCATGATGACAAGTTTTTCCTGCCGGGAAACTGGATTAGACATATAGGGTAAACTACGTCTAAGGTCATTGAACTATTAATATGTTTATATTTTGGTCATTCAATTTCAAAACATTACAAAATATAGTCACTAAACTATTCGAAAGTTTCATTTAAGTTACTAGACTATTAAAATCATTATTGTATGGTAAAAGTAAATTTTTCTTCCTCTTCTATAGTTTAAGTTTTTTTACAAAATAATTTTGAATGTCACGAATTTACGAATCAAAATTCAAACAATTTTTTTCTTTGATTTGTCACATCGATCATCAGATCAACTTGATTATGAGATATGTTTTTCTTCTCGTCAATTGGTATTATTCCACAATACCAATTATTAAATCGTTGTTCGAAACTTGCTGGACTTAAAAAAAAGACTTCATAGTCGAGTGACTTAAATAGAAACATTCAAATAGTCTACTTAAAGTTGAGTGACTAGAATATAAATTTATAAATAATTTAATAACCTTGAGTGTAATTTATCCATTTATATTGTATTTGTGTAAAGATGGGAATTGAGTTTCATGGTGTTGTTTTGTCATTCATTCGGTGCTTTTGATTATATATAGCATGCTTTATGTCTTTGCTCAAATTTTTGTTTTTGGTACATCAATGGTATAAATTAGATCTATGGGTGGTATCCTAATAAAATTTTAGAATCATTATTCGATTTAAAAAATAGATTTAAATTTTTGTCAAAATTTGACCCGATTTATATATGCTAAATTCAGGCCCGATCAATATTAAAATTTATTTTATTTTATTTGTATATAATATTTTTAATAAATATAATACATCAAAAACACTAAAAAGACATTAAAATGAATGTTTCCCAATAAATTGAAAATAAATTTAAAAAGTTTTTATACTTAAATAATACTAAGTTTGATGCAACTTAACAAGTAAATGTTTCTAAACTAATCAAAATTTAACAATAAAATAAAAGTTATACAATATTCAAACAATAATAATAAAATAGTAGCAACATAATAGTGAAATGACAATAAAACAGTGAGAAAACATCAACAAAATAGTAAGAAACAACAGCAAAGTAATAGTTCTTTTTTCAAATTCAAGTCAAATCAGGTCTGGACAAAAAGATCTTACTTAAGACCTAATTTGTTTTCTAAACGGGTTTTATTTTTTTATCTAATCTTATTTTTCGAGCTTATATCTTTATTTAGCTTTTCTCACTTTTCAAACGAATAATTCCGCCCAAAATAAATATAATATAATATAATATAAATTCATTAAATCATTTTCTCAGTAAGTGTATTGTCTATTATAATAATTTTTATGATTTAATTGCAATATATATATATATTAAAATTTCCATTGAATTGATTATAATTTGGGATGTTTAAAAATACCAAATTAACATATAAAAATATGGCATCCTTCAATCACCAATACATAGGGTGGTGGTGGTGGTGGCGGCGGCCAGGTGGGGTCACATTGAATATTATCAATACAGTATGCAGAAAAGACACTACCGTCGTGGTCAAACTTCGGTGGAGACAGCGGCGGTTCATTTGAGCCGAAGGCAAAGGGTGATTCCGTCTCCGACAGGAAGCATACAGATCTCAATCCTGGGGTCAACAGCAAGAGCCTTGTTGAGTTCCATAACAAAATCTCTACAATACCTGACATACTTCCGGAGCGGAGCGTCCGCCGGCGCCACCACCGACCCATTCCACAGCGTGTTATCGTAGCCGATCAAGCCACCCACTTTGACCAGCTCGATCAACCTCTTGTGGTAGTTCAAGTAATTGTCTTTATCAGCATCCACAAAGATGAAATCATACGACCCATGATTCTTTTCCTGCAAATTTTTGGAATTTTCAGTCACAGAAATCATTCATATAAACTCACTCTATTAAACAAAATCTAAAGAACCTAATTGAACAAAAAAAATTACATATTGGATTAATTTTTCAAGAACCGGCATTGCAGGGCCTTCTTTGAACTCGATTTTGTGAGCGACACCCGCTTTTTGGATAACAGGTAGACCCAACTCATAGTTTTCTCTATTAATATCCATGGCCAAAATCTGCAAAAAAATTGAAAACCCTAATTAATTTTCCTTTATTTTTTGTTATTCGGTACTTGAATTTGACAATTAGATCCATTTTGATCATTGAACTTGACAAATACAAAAGTTTGATAATATGTTTTTTTGAGATCGGTATAATCTCAAAGCCTCACGTTATCTACTTTTGATATTATCAAAATGGATCAAAAAAAGTATAGTATAAAAATGGACAAAAAAAAATATAAATATAAGAGTGGACTTAATTGACAAGTTCAAGGACTAACAGTTCCATTAATCCATTTTTTTGTATTTGTTATATGGTCTAGATTGGTCTATGAACTCGACAACTTGTCCTCATTTTTATTTATGTGATGACAAATAATATCAGAATGTCACATCGTCGCAAGTACTAAAATTGGAAAAAAGTTATCAAGTGTAAAGATGTCTGTGAATATTTTGTTCTAGATTCAAAGACTACATGTTGTATTGACCCTTTTATCAAAGATAAGATCCATCATTTATACCTTTCCATCATGAGGGAGAGCAAGGGCAGTGGCTAAAAGAGAATAGCCAGTGTAGACACCAATTTAAATGGTGTTCTTGGCATTGATCAGCTTAAGTAACATGTTCAGGAACTGGCCTTCATCAGCTGATGTTGTCATCAAGTTCCTATTTTACATTTCACCATCACAATCAAATTTACAATCCCAAACCCTATATGACAATCAATTGGAGAATCTAAATGAAGAAATGAAAACCAACCATGGGTGCTTGGCAGTCAACTCTCTGAGCTCTTTCATAGGTTCAGGCTCCCTAGGATACACACTAGTTTCAAGTATATACTGCACAAAATCAAAAACCCATGTCAAAAAATGATCAAAAATGAAATTTTTTCAAAAAAAAAAATTCAACACTATCAAACCACAAGTTTCAATCTTGAAGGATGGCATTGATTTACTTGGTAAAGATCATCAGTTTGTAAAAGGCTTTTGTGGCCAACTTCTTGGTGTCTACCAGCTTCAGATTGTTGCTCTTGTGTATTGGTTGCCATTGCTATGAATTCTTTGAATGGTGGTAAGCTTTGTGTGTGGAAATGTAATGGGGATGTGTGGGGGTATATAGAAGTTGAAAATCCCGGTTGGACCAGTGTTTTGGGTGGCTGGACCGGCTGCCAACCCGGTTTTTTTTTTGGGGGGTGGTTGGTGAAGTACTAAAATGGGATTTGAGATTGGGACCCTATTCTTAGCACACCATTAGGGCAGGCTGCATGGGTCAGAAATAGTAGGACAATGACTCAGCGAGTCAACATGGCTTGATGATTAGGGTCAATGACTCAATGCAATGAATATATTGGCTAATTTATCAAAATGATCCAAAAAATTTGATTATTTATGAAAATGACTCAAGTTCAAAAATATACACCAAAATGACCCGAAATGAACAGTAAAATATGAACAGGACTCGGCCAATGATTGGTGTCAAACATAAAAGTTTGTGTTGTCAATATTGGCCATGCATGGATGACACGTGTGTATTTTTTTTAAATACGATATTTTCTTGATATACAAAAATATGAGAATATGAAAAAAAAAAATTTGGGTGTTGGCCATGCAATGGCCTACACCCACCTCCTTTTTGTCAGGAAAAAAATTTAAAAATTTTGGGGTGTTGGCCATCAAATGGTCGACACCCCCTATTTCAAAAAAAAATTGTATTTTTGGGTGCTGGCCATGCAATGGCCGACACCCTCTATTTCCAAAAAAAAATTTCAAATTTTTTGGTCTTGGCCATGTAATAGCCGACACCCCCTGTTCTCGAGAAAAAAAATTCAAATTTTTTTGGTGTTGGCCATGCAATGGCCGACACCCCCCTGTTCTCGAGAAAAAAATTCAAATTTTTTTGGTGTTGGCCATCAAATGGCCGACATCCCTTGTTCTCGAGCACCCCCTGTTCTGGAGAAAAAAATTCAAATTTTTTTGGGTGTCGGCCATCCTTTTCTCGAATAAAAAAATTTCAAATTTTTTTGATGTTGGCCATCAAATAGCCGACACCAACTTCTCCTCGTTCTTTATAAATAGGGTTTAATTTTTTAATTTTGAAGTAAGTAATAAATATTTCTCTCAAAAAACAAGAAAATGAGAGTATTTTATTATTTATCATTAGATGAGTGTTTTGTTTTGGAGGATAGTTGTGAAGTGTACAATCGAATTTCGGGGTTGAGCTATATACTGTCATGTATTTTAGGAGTTGAATTATATACTGTCATGTGAAGCGGCAAAGATATGACTTCAGTGGTTAGATGATTTTCTGCCCCATGGAGCAAAATACTATATGTATATGATATAGTTGCCGCTAAATTTAACTATGTGGTATAACCGTAAAGGTTATGCTATCAAAGGTCGATTAACGGAATTCTGTCATCGATCGGCCAACCGAGATGACTTGACCGGGTATTCAGGCAATATGGACCCATATTAATTGAGGGTTAGAAGAATTTATTGAAGTCGGCCAGATATTCAGGCCGATGGACATTATCTAACTGAGATAAGTTGCGCAAGTTTAGGGTATTGTAGGTTATTTTTTATTATTGTTCAAAATTTAAAATTTCGTGTATTAATATAGTTCAATTATTTATGATTTATTTTATCTACATTGCATGGCCAACACCCAAAAATGTAATTTTTTTTGAAATAGGGGGTGTCGGTCATTTGATGGCCAACACTCCAAAATTTTGAAATTTTTTCCTGACAAAAAGAGGGTGGGTGTCAGCCATTGCATGGCCAACACCCCAAATTTTTTTTTTCATATTCTCATATTTTTGTATATCAAGAAAATACCGTATTTAAAAAAATACACACGTGTCAGCCATGCATGGCCAATACTGACAAACACAAACTTTTATGTCTGACACCAATCATTTGGCCGAGTCCTGTTCACCTTTTACTGTTTATTTCGAGTCATTTTGATGTATATTTTTGAACTTGGATCATTTTCGTAAATAATCAAATTTTTTGGGTTATTTTAGTAAATTAGCCGAATATATTGCTTAAATATAAGTAAACCCCCCCCCCCCCCCCCCCTTTGGATTCGTTACTGAAGTAATTTTAATTGTACGAATTTTGTTTTTATACTTTTTCCTATAACATATTTCTCAATTTGTTTTTATACTTTTTCCTATAACATATTTCTCAATGTAAAAATAATTCTTCACTCATTTAATTAATTATTCCTAAATATTTGTGGTTAAAATTGTCTATAAGTAAAAAAAAATACAAATAGTTAGAAAACATATTTTCAAAAAAAATTGAATTTTTGGGTTAAATAGATTTTAACATGATTTATTTTGGTTAAATTTTTTGGATGTAAATTATTAAATTATTATTTTTTAGGTTAACAATTTAACTAGAAAATTTAACAGTATTATCTAATTAAGTTAATTTCTCAATTTTCATAAAATATGAAGACTTTTAATAAACAAAATTAGATAAACTCATTTCTCAAATACCTTTTAAAAAGTTTCAAATAAATATCATTCAAATCAAGTCTTTTCATCGGTTTAATTGTTAGTTTTAGTGTTAAATGTTAACTTCGACATGACACGATTCATTTATTAAACACGTATGAATCGATACATACATATATATATTTAAACCAGTCAAATAAGAGGACAACACACTTCAACGTATTTGAACCAAAGTTCTCTTGCATTAATAACAATACCGATGCCAATCGAGCTAACATTCAATCGACACAAAAATATATATTATCCCAAAAAAAAAACAAGGCTAAAAAAGTTTGAAAAATATGAACTGTTTTACCATTAAATCCAAGTTGGTGATAATCATCTGAATGTGTTTATACGTTTTGTTTTGATTCATATATAGTAACGGCATTGCCTTATGACTGTATTTTGGACTCATCAAAACACTGTGTATTCGTCCTTTTTTTCCCACCTTTTAAACGCCTCCTCTCTTCATCATCACGTCTTCCCTTAATTCCCCTTTCTCTTTCAACCTACTTAGCTATCATCATGTCTGAAGAAGGCCGCCATGAAAGCTTCTTGTTGTGGGAAAAAAACCACCAGTCATGGCCTTTATCCATTTCAGACAACAACAATAATTCATCTGGTCTTGGCAGTGAACAAGATAATTCACAAGCACAGACCAAGAAGGAGAAGAAAGGGAGTGAATCAGATGATGAACATGACATGCATATATGGACAGAAAGAGAACGAAGGAAGAAGATGAGGAACATGTTCTCTAATCTTCATGCTTTGCTCCCTCACCTCCCTCCCAAGGTATTTTATTTATATTTATATAACTGTGAACCATATTTACATACCTAAAGTAATTCTGAAATTTAAAAAAGTTTTGGGGTCTCAACAAGTATTAGTGAGGATTTTAATGTATCTCGTAATATATTAATCATGAGAAACCCTTATGTGTTTGTTGACTAGTGTTTTTCACTCTATTCATTGTCGAATCGAATATTTATCGAGCTTTTAGTTATTTCAGTTATGGAAATTGTAATTTTTTTTATTGGTATTCTTTATGTTTGTTTTGCTATTCATGTTAGATGTTCGTGACATTCTCTTTTAACGATATGATCTTTAAAGTTTTAACATGTTTTCTCGTTTATTTGTTCATGGTTTAATATGGGAATGTATTTTATTGGAGTTGAATCGTCATAAACTGCATAATTTTTTCAAATCTCAATGTTTTTTTTTACCACAATGGGTAGAAATGCATTTATAAACACATGGATCAAACGATGGATCTCGTACTAATCAATTTGAAACCTATATAAGTTTACCATTGAACCAATGGCATGATATGCCAAATCCCAATTTATTTATCATTCATGGTTTACATTTTATAATTCGAGAAGTTAGCATATTGACTACACATGGTGGATTGAATTGTAAAGAATTCGATGCTCTTCAAAATAAAATTTGGGTTCCAACATTATAAATGATAAATAGAAACAATTTGTTGGAAGAACTAGCTCCTGAAATGAAATCTGATCCAATTCAACTCCGAATTTAATCAAAGTCATAGGAAGTCAAAAGAAAGTAACAACTTATGATAGATTAATACATATGAACCCTACATTGAGTGTTCATCCTATTCCGAAAATTGTGAGCTTAATAATTAAGGGTGTTCAAACCATTCTGAAGTTATGGATTTATCCACAAGCTAGCACTGTGATAATGTTTAGTAGTGTGAGTGTGTATGGGTGTGTGAATTGTGATGAAATGATATCAAATTATATTCTAATTTAATCTTGTATCCTATGCAGGCTGACAAATCAACCATAGTTGATGAAGCAGTAAACTATATAAAAACCCTACAACAAACCCTCCAAAATCTACAAAAACAAAAGCTAGAGAGATCATTCCAAGGAGCCATGAATCTTGGTTACCACCCCTCATTAGCTTTGGAAGATTCAAGCAGGGAGGCATTCTTGGCTGATCAAGTCTCTTCTTCTTCTACCGACTTAGCCAATAACAACAATGCAACCAAAATTTCAAGTTCCCTTTCAATGTCCACCCAATACCGACCTGTAACATTTCAGACATGGACATCTTCCAACCTTGTGTTGAATGTGTGCGGTAATGAAGCACAAATAAGCGTGTGTTCACCCAAAAAACGAGGCCTTTTGGCCACTATTTGCTATATCTTGGAGAAGCATAAAATGGAGGTGGTGTCTGCTCATGTCTCTTCGTTTTGTAATCACAGCATGTTCATGATTCAAGCCCGTGTAAGTTTTCTATGTTTTTAATTCATAATTTTCTTAGCTACTAATTCATATCATTTAAAGATTTCAAAATTAGGACCAATTGAATCTTAGCTCGATTGCTATAGTTATTGTTGCCAATGCGGTAAGATGTGGTTGTTGAAAACATATTTTTACCTACCACTTAAACAACTTGGATCTGAAATATTAAAAAAAGAAAGACAATGTCAACAAAATTTTAGAGGATTATTTATCTTCTAATTTTTAATAAGTCAGATTCGAGTTGTTCATAAAATAGGTACACACATGTTTATAATTTCATCCACATATGTGTAGGGACGACGCTAAAACAAATTTGGGGGAGGGGCAAGATTAAATTATATATTTCTGTGTAAGCTAAAATGTAATTTCATCATTGTATTGACACATATCTTTATAGTTTTTAGGACTAAATCAAAATTTTTATTTACTTAAAATTTTATAAATTTTCAGGGACTAAAAGCATAATTATCCATTTAAGGGGCAAGCCTTTCGCATGTTTTTTGAACATGACCCGCATCATATTTGATTCGGCATTTAACAAACAAGCTAATGACTGAGATGACGGATTACTTTGATTGCTACGATACCAATAATTTAATGACTCACTCAAAATATTTCAAAATTTGAGATCAAATTAAAAATCTAAATCCTAATTTGATGACATCAGTGCAATTAACCCTTTTTTTATGGTATTGCTGGCTTATAAATAGGGCTGGATTTTGATGATAACAGTTGTACATGTTGGGTGTAATAAACAGGCAAATGAAGCTTCTAAACGGTTGGTAGAGACATTCCAAGTCGAAGACATGTTTAAACAAGCTGTTGGTGAGATCATGTGTTGGGTCTCTTCATAATCATGCATCCATGCAATAAACTAAGCATTCTTTTGGATGGACGGTGCATTGACCCGCGGTTAATATAAAAACAATAGTGATAGTAAAATTAGATATTGTAACAATACTATAGAGTAAATGATCTGTGGCCATATGAGACTTACGAAGAGACTTTTTTTAACTAAAGTTATTTATATATTTTTTATAACGTTATTAATAGATCTAAATTGTTTCTAATTTTTTATTGTTATTCAGTCACAAAGTTATAATTTTGTAAAAATCGAGTTAAGTGTGTTCAACTATATATAATAAATTTTTATGTCAGCTGAATGCTTAAAAATAACTTTTTTTAAATTCACATTATCATTTTAATGAAAACTATCAACTGTGTTATAAACTCAAACTTTATTTTGTATATGTGTGTGAAATTAAGGTATCCTTCATGTCTGTTTTACGATGAAGATTAATCATTTCGAGATCTATGATTATATCTTCTAATAATGTCTTTAAGGTTCAAACCCAAAATTTCTTGTTAAGAGTGCAATATATTTTAACATTATATCAAATTTAAACCTATTTATAACATTATAAAAATAGAAAGATTAAATTCTATCAAATTAAAATAGAAATTATATCTATTTCTTATATGAGACTGATGGCTAGACCAACCTGATTTACATCAATTTCGAGTTTAAATCATTTAAGGTTTATATTATTTTTAGGATTGAATCATTCAAATTTTACGTCATAATCTTTTAAATAAAATTATTTTGCTTTAAGATATTTCGAGTTTTAATCAATTCAATTTGATTTTTTCTCTTTTACATTCAAATATCTAAATCAATAATTTCACAAATGAAATTAAATTTTGGAATTTGAATTGAAATGAGACGTCAACCTCTACAAAACCTACTCAAAAAACATGAACCAATCCATGTGATGCCATCGTGCTTTTATATAAATTCCCACCAACATGTGACCCATCCATTATCTCCTCCGCACATGTTTAAAATATAAAGTGCTAAATCATTATTTTAGGACCTGAACTTGGCAACTATTTTCGTATTAGGGTCTCAAATTTATTTTTGTTAAATTCAGTCTTTGAACTTAATAATCATCTACGTATGGAGGCCTGTACTAAGTAATTGTTTCCGAATTAGAGTTTAAATTTTTTTATTTAAGTCAATCTCTAAACTTGACAAATTTTTCCATATTCGAGTCTAAACTTGACAATTATCCCTATATTGAGATTTAAACTTCAGAGCTTTTCAAGAAAATATCAAGGACTAATTTATATCCAAAAAAGTTCAAACCCCAATATAAAAATAATTATCAAATTAAGACCTTAAAAAATGATTTGATCCAAATTTAAAACCCGCCACACACCCTTATCCCTACTACCACCTTTTTTTTATTTTCCATGATTCTTATGTGGACCTAAAAGCATGCACGCGAGAAACCATTGAAAATGCTATAACCTTAGCCACCTTTTAGCCACTGTCAAAACAACAAAAACCCAGTCTCAAGGCTTTAACCCCACCAAAACAAAGCATCAAATAGTAATAAAAAAGGAAACCCAAGTTTTCACTGTCAGATTTCAGACCAAAAATTAGGGCAATGAAAAAGAAAGATGAAGTGGAGGCTGGTCTGGTCTGGTCTGGTCTGGTCTGGTCTGGATTCCAGGCGACACAATTTCAGTGTTTGAATGTGATATTTTCTTTTTCTTTTTTTTTTAAAAATTAAGTATCAGCTTTCTATAACCAGAAACTGGAGTCTGTACTGTGTTTCTAATTTGTGGTGTTTCTTTATACAAGCCAAAATAATTATAACAACTCAACCTTAAAAACAAAAGCATATGCACATTTTGTTTCACAAGTTTTTGATATTATTGTCAAAGGTTCGATTCTAGTCTTTGGTATGGAACAATTTTAAAATTTGTGACCAACATCTATTTTCTTAATGGACTTATAGAATGCGGATAATTAATTACCAGACTAGTCCCGAGAGATACCTATAGATTTTATTTTGGTTATAATTATTAGTAAATTTATGTTTTAGTTATTTAACTTCAAAAAATTAAAAAATATTCAAAAGTTTTCATTGTTAAAATTGTTATTGTATACTGCAGCTTACATAAATCAATAGTTCTATTTTTATTCTCTTTTATAATTTAATTTTATTTATAAAATTTAAATTTATGAAACAATTTTAAATTTCATAAATCTGTGAACTAAAATTCATATCTAATATTTTTCGTCAAATTTTTATTCGTCATACTCATCTCTCCTAACAATTGTCGAATGGTTAATCTTATAAACAAATCATAGAGCCAACGTTCAACTCTAATTTTCAGGAAAAGACTGCTTAACAGCTATGAAACATGTGTTCACTCACACCCACCAAATCAAATCAAATCATCTCTAACATTTCATTATTACTATGATTTTTGTTTTAATCTTAATAACAATGATCTTGATTACATTTAAAGCAAAATAAAATTAATTTTTTAATTTTTAAGTGAACGGTTTAAAATCGAAATAAAAATTAAATAAATTGATTGTTTAATCCGTTGAATTATTTTTTATAATTTTTAAATATTTTTTATATTTTATTTATTTAATTAAAATCGGATTAACAATCAAATCGGAAACCAACAAGAACAGAATTATCTTTTTCATTTTGATACGCTTTTAACAAAAATTCTTAGGTACAAAAAATTACATACATGAAAATTACAGTCTTCCTCTATATACTTTGATCTAAAATCTAGGGAAAAAAAACCCAGAAATTATGATTTTAAATTTTTAGGTTTTTAATTTAAGCAAAAATAATAAAAATTTAAAAATATCGGGGTTCTTTTTAATGGAGAATCTGGGTAAAGTACTTATCGTTTCAAAAGGGTACGATTTCACTGCAAGCGAAATCATCCGAATTTCCGATGGAATCTTCAGGCCACGAATCCCGAAGCAATTTAAGTAGCATTTGAGCTTTCCTCTTAGCCCTGTCCGTACAATCGCTTTGAACCAGCAGCAGCAGCTGAGTCAGAACCCCCGCGCTCACCGCGTCCTTTTGACACTGTTCCGATTCCGAACAGAGTGCCATCAACGCGCCGGCGGCGTATTCCGTGGCCCTGTCGGAGATCTTCAGTATCATCTTTACCAAAAGCGGGACAGTGAGCGCGTGTGAGGCGAAGGCGGAGCAACCCGAGGGGATCCGGCATAAGAGTTCTATCGTTGCTAGGGCCCGTTCGGCGTCACACTTGTCTAGATCAGTTAACCGGTCAATCAACGTTTCGGCCGCTCCGGCTTGTACAGCTTTGTGCCTAGTTTGTTTCAGTAAGCACAAGGCGAAAAGAGCTCGAACGCCGATCCTCAACGCGCGTGGATACGAACTTAGGTTCTTCAATATATCTGTAACGCCGGCGAAGATGTCATCCACATTGCAAATCTCAGCTCGGAGATCTGATGATCTCATTCCGACGAGAACGGTTTCGATGAGCGAAGCTGAGTTGACTCGTACTTCGATCGAGGAATGGAACAAGAGTTCCGATAAATACACCACTCTGTTCGAATCTGAACCGATCTCCGTGCACTCAGATTCACTGAGTTGAAACATCACCAAAACCGCAAGCGCCTCCCGGTTCAACTCCGACGAACCGGAACTCACATCGGCAAACACAATCCTCATCAGTATCTCCTTAGCCTCACGAGAACAAATCACGTTCCGATTCTTCTCCGATTCCCGAGCCAACCCCTTGAGTCGAACCAAAGCAGAATGACGAACCGAAAACGGATTCGTAACCGTTGAAGCCTGGTTCAACAACGACCTAACCATACCCGGTTCAGCCGGTTGTTTAGGCGTGGGAATTCGTTCAATACCAAAAGCCCGGTTGGCAACACACCAATCTTGTATAAGCCGGCGAAGTGTATGGTTAGGGATGAGAGTGAAATCCGAGAGCGGTGCTCGAGTGACCGGACAAGTGGTGTTGCCGGTTGCAGCCCATGCCTCGATACTGGTTCGGTCATAGGTCTGCCCGGTGCTAACAGTTACCGGGTCACGCATTAATTCCAGTGAGATTGGGCACCTGAAATAGTACGGAACCTGAACATTACACAAATCTAAAGGCT
This sequence comes from Gossypioides kirkii, assembly GCA_005610355.1. NCBI lineage: Eukaryota > Viridiplantae > Streptophyta > Magnoliopsida > Malvales > Malvaceae > Gossypioides > Gossypioides kirkii. The sequence continues at coordinate 39,945,250 of CP032246.1, forward strand.
CTATACTTCCAGGCATCTCCAAAGCAAGAACAAATCAATTTATTTTTTTAAAAAAAGGACACTGGAAATTCTCTCTGAATGATCCGTGGTTTCTGGTTTTCAAAGCTTTATATTAAAATTAAAAAAAAAAACCAGGTTGGAACAGAGAGACAAGGTCCACACGTGTGACAGTTATAAGTCCGGTCTCTGGAACCTAACTGGCTAACCAAGCAAAAGTTTTGGTCAAAGGAAATGTGCTCACTTTGTTTGGTTCCTACTTTTTCTGTTTTCTTTTTTTTTTTCACCTAGCATAATAGTACCTATATATTAGATCAAAAATTTCATCTATTTATATTGTTAAAAATTAATTTTTATATATTAAAATGAAGTACACATCAATGACGGAGCCTAGTAGAGGGCCTTGAGCTCAAAATTTAAATTTTTTTTAATTTAACCATTTATTGATATACTATGATCTTCACAAAAATATAAGTAGATCTCTTAAGGTTTAAGATTTTTTTAATTTCTCAAAAATATTACTTTTTTTCAATTGATTGTTTTTATGTTTGAATTGATTGTTATGTTGAAATACTGCTTCTTTTGAATTTATTGTTTATACATTTAAATCAATTGTTATGGTGGAATACTACTTCTTTTGAATTGATTGTTTATATGTTTAAATAGATTGTTATGGTGGAATATTGTTTATTCTTCTTTTGAATCGTTTGTTTATATGTTTAAATCTATTGTTATGTTGGAATATTGCTTTTCTTGAATTGATTGTTTATATGTTTAAATAGATTGTTATGTAGCATGTCTAATTTTAGCTTGGCCCCTCCAAGATTAACATCCTGGCTCCGCCACTAATACACGTGGCACACCACGTGCAATTGTTTAGTTATTTTGTTAGTAACAATAGAAATGGATTAAATTTTTAATAGAAATGATCAATTTGCTCTTTAATTTGATGTACAGGGATTATTTTACTCATTTTTTGAGTAAATGAGATAAAATGCAATCTGACTCTTAGTATAAGGGTTTTCATGATACTTTTACCATCCAACCCAGAATCGATATAATATTTTGAATTATTTTAATTTAAAATTTAAAATTTATAAATTTATCTAAATTGAATTGATTACTATTTTTATTTAATGTAAGATTAATTTTATTTCTATGTGGTCAAAATATTATATAAAAGTATTTTTATGAAATATGATTTTTTATTTTTTTTGAATTTTTTTCTTTTAGAAATGATTTTTTAAAATTTTACTAAATAACATTAAAAAACCATCAACAAAACTCAGTTTATCGGAAAAAAAATTGAAAATAGAATCAAATTATTAAAAAAAAACAATCAAATTGAATCAAACTTAGCCCTAATATAAACTATTTTGTACCGAGATTGATTATTTATCATTGGCCTAGTTCTTATTTTAGTCCTTTTATTATGTTGAAATTTGAGATTTAATTTTTTTTATTTTAATTTGATATAATTTAATTATCTATCTTTTATAATAATATTATTAATATATTCAAATTGATAAATTAATTGCGAGCATTAAAGAGATTATTTGATTTTTCTTTAATTGTCTTAAGAATTTGACTGACGTGTATATTTTTTATTAGTTTGAAAACGGTCATTAGATTTTCACGTGAATCAAAGTGTTAAAATAATTTATTATAAGTCAATTAAGTCGTAACTCGATTAATATAAGCATTGTTGTCAATGCAAGAGAACGTAAGTTTGAGTGTGTTAAAACGCATTATCCTCCTATTTATGAGTTGGGAGAGAAGCTATGAGTATTACTATGCATCGTGTCAAAAATAACATATATGATTAAAAACTATAATGAAATTGTTCAAAAATAAATTTTATTACACATCATTACTTTCGCAACAACTAACAATGTTATTTTAGACTTACTAATAAAACAGTAGAGGGACTAAAATCAGAATTAATCTTTTTTCATTGACGTAAGTGTCTTTTGCAATTGAGTCCTTATAGTTTGGTGTTTTCATACATACTACACTATCCTTTTTTACAAAATACCAAATTTATATCTATCTCGTAAAAAGTAAAACGTAATTTAAGAATATACTATGATTAAAATTCATTCAATTTTTTTCATAAAAAAAAAACATTTATTTTTAAAAAAATTTTGGTGGTGCATGCTGTCATGGATTGTATGTCCCATGGGATTAAAGAGGACAAAAATGACTGGTGCCTGGTGGGGTGTCAAATCTTTGCTTTATTGTGTGACTAAATTGAATTTTTTTAAAATTATAAAATAAAAATCAAACCAATGGCACCTTTCGAGCTTTTTGTGGCTTAGAAAAAAGGTGGCAATGACTAAAAGATTCCACAAATATTTTCTTTCTTTCTTTTGCCTATAATTAGCTTCATAATGGAATTCTTAGGTTGCTTTTAAAAGTCATAAAAGTAATAAAAGTAATAAAATATCAAATAGATAAAATATTCGTGCAAAATTAATCATATATGCCGAAAAAAAAACCAATTGGAAAAATAGGTCAATTTTTATTAAATTCAAGAAAATAGGTTTTTTTTTTTTAGAGAAAGTGTAAAAGTACATAGATTGAATGTTTTTTTTTGTAATTATCAAAAAATACATTTAGGGTGTTTTTTTTTACATGTCAATAAAAAAATTCATCCAACTAAGAGTTTAAAAAAACCCTATTAGATCAATTAACTTTTTATTTCGACATATTCAGTTAATTTGACCAAATATTTGGATTGGTTTAATTGGGTTTTTTTAAAAAGTTTGGTGTTCAATTCTCGAATTTCATATTAAATGGGTTTTTTTTATGAATATTGGATTTTATTTTGAAAAATATTTTGATGTCTATTTTAAAGTTAATGTTTGAGTAAGCACTATTTTTTAATTTGTATTTCAAAAAATAAAAACACCATAATTCAAATCAATTTTCAAATTTTTATTAAACCCTAACATCATATCATATTTTAAATAAAAATTGTTATTTAATCAAGTTTATTGTATAAAATTATATATTTCTAGAATGATTATAAAAATGATTATTTGAAATACAAAGGATGAATTTTTTTTAACAATTTTATTATAAATTTTTTAATACAATATTTAAAATTATCCATAATTTTTATTAAACTCATAAAAAATAATACATTTCAATACATTTAAACTCTATTTTTTTACCTTAATAATAATATCTATATCAATTAAATTAAAATACAATCGAAAAAAAAAAGGTTGAAAAGAAAAATGGGAATCTAATCATAATCAAATAGTGGAAGAAAGAAAGAGATTGGGATATTTAATTATTATGTTTGAATTGTCTAATATTAATACAGTGGTAGTGGCAGTCAAAGGTCAAAGACTAAGATATATATATAAACAAGGGAATATGTGGGGTCCATTCTCCAGATTGTCTCTGACCAATCAAAAAATTCATAAAAATGGTGAATAACATCAAATAGAAGTGGGTGGGTCCAAAGTGAGTGGACGACATTGAATACCTTGGACCCCTTCCAATATTCTTTTTCCCCCTATATTTACTATTTACGTCAACTAAATTCTAAATATCTCATAATTAAGTCTTGGTTGGATTGATATCATGCAGAAAAATGTGAGTTCGAGTGTATTAAAATGTATTATATTTTTATTTAATGGTTGGAGAAAGGTTATGTGTAATTTAGGTATTATGTCAAAAAAAATAGATATGATCAGAAATTATAATAATATTGTTCAATAAAACTCTCTTTATTTTGCCAATGACATTTTAATGTAAACGAGAGAAATGTTCATAGGTCAGATTGGATTGGGTTAATTTAATTTATTTTGATTTTGATTTTGATTTGAATATAATATCTTTTTATCTTTTTAAACAATGAAATAAATCATCTAAGGGAGGCGGGTTGGATTTAGTTTAATAGGGTTGAGTAAAGAAAATAGAAAATTAATTTAAGTTGAAGTGTTTGGATGATTTAAAAAAATTTAAAACCCATGATTATCAAAATTGAATTGAACTCATTCTTATTTAATTTATAATTAATTTTAATTTTTATAATATAAAAATATATAATTTTATATTAAAAATGGTGAAAATAATTTTTTAAAGTTAGTGTAATTTAAAAATATTTATGAAAATACTTTGAAAATTTGTTAAATCATATTTAAAAGTCATAAAATAAAGTTTATTTTGTTAAAATAAGTTTAAAAATAAAAAAATCAAATCAAATTATGATAGACGGTTAAAAATATTCGAAAAAACTCAAACTAAATTGATATAAATCTAAGAGCTCGAGCTTGAAAGGTCTAGTATCATTTTTTGAAAACTTTCCACAGATTTATTTTAATTTAAGTAGAGAATAATTTTGATTTTCAGCTAAAATTTTAAGAATATTAAAATTTCGGATTTGAGTTTCATTTTGTGTAAATTTGTGGATTTTATTTTAAATTTATTCGGATTCAATAATTAGAGGAATTGAAGGGCTTAAAATAGTAAATCTGAAAGCGGGTGCCTAAAAATGAGCAAAAGGAAAGAGGTGGAAAAAGTCGGTGTCGTTTAGCGGCGGAGGCGCACACGCGTGATAGGGAACAGTGCGCCCCACGATCCACGCGCCCGCCCTCCTTGCTGTATCCGGTCAACCCGGCAATGAATTGCCGCTACAGCCTACTCAATATTTGCCTGCCCCGATGCACGTGCCAAACCAGCACGTGTTTCCACCACCTTCGAGTGTAACAGAGTTTATTCATTTATGGTTAAATGTTTCTATCGGTCCCTTGTAGTATACAAATGTTTCGAATTTAGTCTTTCCACTCTAATTTGGTTATTTTCAATTCTTGTATTTTTCCAAAATATCTAATGGTAGTAATTAAATCTGTTAAGTAAAAGTTTTGCGCTATTCGTGTATTAAATCATTGTTAAACATTTTCAATCTTTATATTTTTTCGAATTCAATTCTCATTCAAACAATAATCATTAATTTTATTAATTAAAATAATATATCTATTTTTTAATATTATATAGAAATAAAAAATTAACATAATATTACAAATGTGATAAATATTTGTCGTACAAAATTTTAGATATAACAGAGAAAGACCAAATTAAAATATATGAACTAAATTTGCAGCTTGTGCGTCGTGCAAGGACTAATAGAAAATTTTAATCTTTATTTATTTATTAAACAAGATAAGCAACAAATTTTTTTTCATTTGGAATTTTGGCATTCAAAGAAAAACATTATCCAATGACTCAACATTGAATTTTGTGCCCTTTCAATTCGGTACAATGCATGAAAATTTTAAATTTTACAGTTTATAAATTCAATCCTATTTTATTTGGATTGTCTTTTTACTTATGTTCATCAAGTAATTATTTGTCGATCATGTCTTAGTTCGATTGATATAGTATTATTGTTAAAGTAAGAAGACGTATGTTTAAGTGTGATAAAATGCATAATCTTTTTATTTATAAGCCAGGAAAGAACTATGAATAATTCTAAATATTATGTCAAAAAAAACATGATCAAAACTTAAAATTATTTAAAAAAATCAAAATATTAAAAATTTCTCATTATATATTTATTTTATATTTTTATGGTAATAATTTAATTCCAAAAAAAAAATATTTTTGACAAACCCTGTTTTGGCATGTGAACTTGAGGGGTACAAAGGTAGCATATTTTCAAACACTCCTACAAAATATTTTTCTAGTGGAGCACTTCACCAATTCCATTTATCATCCACTAAAATTTTAAAAAATACTTTTTCTTTTTTAAAAAATATCATTCACTGTACAAACCTCTAATCTCAAATCTTGTCATAAATTTCAAAGAAGATTTCCAAAGAATATGCCATTTTTTAAAAGTTGTAAGTAAAAGCATCATTATAAATATAAATAATTTATACACAAATAATTATATTACAAAAAAATATTTATGAATTATAAAGGGATTATGGATAATTTTAAACATTACGTTAAAAATAATAAATATAATCAAAACCTATAATTAAACTATTCAAAAAAAATATTTCCAAAATTAGATTAAAATAAATTTAAACAATTAAGTATTATACAATTTAAATAAGAATAAATGTAAAAAAACTTATACATAATTTACATAAAATGAAACCCGAACCTGAACTATCTTCTAACCCATCAAAAGCATCAATGGCAAGAATATGCCATAAAAAAAAATTTAATTATCATTTATCCCATAAATGATGACAAAACTCACCACAGATTCCCCCTATTTCCCTACAATATTTGTCAAAGTCAAAGATTGGGTTCTTTGTACTATCGTATTTTGAGGGATTTATTACAAATTAAGCCCCCCAATTGATCATATTCTTTTTTGCTTATTAAATTTGGGTACTTCGGATTTATTTTAAGTTGTTTAAATCAATTGAATACTTACAAATATACCACCAATTTAATAATTGGACCGAATCTCACATTTGATAAAAAAAAAGTACAAATTTCAGTAAAAGATAATGTAATATAGATGAGACACTATTTAAACCGACATAGTACAATGTACAAGGACCAATTGTAAAATGAACAATCAATTTGTTTAGATTTGAGTGTTCACAATTAATCACAGTATTCAAAAGTGCACTGCTGGGTTTTAAGTTTTGGTGCTTGTTAATTGTGGTTGAATTGTAGTTTTGGTCCTTTTATTATGTCTAAATTTAATATTTAATCTTTGTATTTTTATTCAATGTATTTGATCTTAATACTTTTGTGATGTCATTAGTTAACCGTCAAGGGTGTACAAAAAGGAGCAGGAAGTGACCTTGGCCCCTTAAAATGGTAAAATGCATTTAAATCATTCAGGTTTGGTGGAATTGTAAGTTTTATTTGCATTTTATGGTCAATGTTCATGTGGAGTGTCACTCGCGTTTTGAATGAAATAGAGTTGACGTTGTGATGAGGAAGAGTTGATTTCTCGACAAATTGATTAACGACGACAGGATGTGGCGACATGTTCCCTACTAAATTGGGTTTCTTCTCCCAATTAAACTTTACTATCTTTTCACAGTCAAATCATGATAACTCTAGGGATATTTTAATCAGATTAGCCCACAAATTTAAGTCTATAAATAGGGTTTTTAGCAACCCTAGATGGATTGATTCAACAACACAATTAAGAGAGAGTTTTGTAGAAATTTCGGGAGAACTTTATATTTTTGGGTTCGAGTTTGTTTTTGTTTCTCCATCTTCTACTCCTCTTTGATTATTTGTCGCTTTAGTGAAGTTTTCTTCACACATGATTTTTTATCATTTCTAGAGAGATTTTTTCATGTAAATATTTGTGTCCAATTTTCTCTATTTGTTCTTGTTCGTTACTTAATTTAAATTTATCACTGACAGTTCAAGATTCGTGCCTGCTTTTTCTAATAATATTATTTTCAAAGTTCGAACTTATAATTTTTTTTAAGAGTGTACTTTATACAAATTAATATAATGATAAAATTGCAGTTTAATTCTGTCAAAAATTATAATTCATTTATAATGCCTTAAAACAATTTTCTTGCCAGGACTCTATTGATAGTCTCGGTTTCTTTTCCTTTTTTTTATTTATTCCAATATATCATGTTGACATGAGTTTTTGTAGTTGTGGGGTGTTTTAAAGATATTATTTTAATTAGAATAGTTAAGGGTGAAACCAATAACATCATAAAAGTAACGAGGTTAAATTAGATTAAATACTGAAATATGAAGATAAGAGAGGGATGAAATCCGAAATTCGACCCTGAATTTTAATGGATAACAATGAAGCCATTGAAGGGCTTAAAATAATGGGAATTAAGGTTTCTTGAGGTGTGCACCAATAATAAAATTTTAATGATGAAGTTTCCATTGATTAATGCAGGATTAACTCTTAAGTATTGTTGACTTCACCCCCAATTCGGTATTAACCTAAAATATTAAAAACACTCTTAAACTTTATTATGAATATTCTTAATATTTTTATTTTATCTACATAAATTTCCAATGTTTAATTTTTACTAAAATCTTTTTTATCACAATGTGAAATCACGTATTTAGAATATAAATTTGTGTTTCAAAATAACATATAATAAATAATGAAATTCTATCACACGCATATAGGTATGTGAAATCCCGTAATTTTTCTAACTGAGTTTATATCCGGTTAACCCGTTGCTCCAACTCAATCAAGAGCTTAAACAATCATATAGATATTCATAAATTATTAATCTTTTAATTTTTGCATACACATTTTTTTTATACAAGATGATTTTTTTTTTGTCTCCATCTATGTATATCAAGATGAAGTATAAGTGACACCTCATGTGTCACTATTTGAATATTACACCAATCATGCTCATTTTTAATATATATAAATGGATGAATTTTTTTAACAGAAAGGATTGAGGTGCTTTTTGATTTAATGTATAAAAATTAATTTGCGCGTTTTTTAATAGAAAAGTAAAATTCAATCTAACTCTTAATACAATGACCACCATGATACTTTTACTTCATGTTATTTTTTTAATATTTAATTTAGATTTTAAAATTAATTTGATAAAAATTCATAATTAACTAATAATATTAACAATTAATTTCCGTCAAATCAATCCTAAAATTCGAAAAAATTACAACCATCAAACTACATTTAACAAATTAAACATAAAATTGAACAAATTTACAATTAATATTAAATTTATTATATTAACAAAATCATAAATTCAATACTGAAAATATTAGTAATTAATGTTGGCCAAATCGACCTTAGAATCTGAATTAAACTCTAAAAAAGTAACATCATTATCTTTGGGCACCAAAATGTATAACTTTTTAAAATATAAATATCACATTGGACAAAAAAGGAAGTACTAGAATCACATTACAAAAAAATGTCAATCTCTAGTACCAAATAATGTATTAAGCCGAATCTTCAATAATAGTTGTAACTTAAAAAAAAAGTTGTTTTGGAGCTATGATAATGGAACAGAATAATTTTTACGGGTGTAAATAAGACACTGGTGTTCTCAAACTACTTATGTTCGACTCAAGGAAAACTTGAACTCGACTCAATAATCATCGAGCCAAAGCTCGAACTATTGGTCAAGCTGAAATTGAGCGAGCTTTCATTTTTAATATATTTATATTATTAAATTACATTATTGCCCTTAATATATATATATATATCCATTATTAACCTTAAGTTTGATTTTTGAATTCGAACTTGAGTACGAAAATTGTATCTTGAACCAAGCTCAAGCTTAGAAATAGAAGTTCAACAAAGCTCAAGCTTTTTGAATTCGAACTTGAGTACGAAAATTGTATCTTGAACCAAGCTCAAGCTTAGAAATAGAAGTTCAACAAAGCTCAAGCAGAGTACGGAGCCCTGAATTTCAAATCAAGCTTGAGCTCGGCTCAGCACAATTGCACCCCTAATCATTCTCACTGATTCATGCTTCCTATCTTCAACAAAAAACTTTTCTAGCTTGATCGAACAGTACACAATGTAATCCAAAAGAGACTCTGGGTACACTGGGAAGATTGCATCCAGTTTCACTACCATGATACCAACTAAAGGATGAACAATTTGTGCACCGATAAACCGATTAACATTATATACACCAGAGAGGGCAAAAAGCTTTACCGCAGATTCCGGTTACGCACCGTTTCATCATTCATGATTTCAAAATCCTTTCTATGGCAGCTATATAGTGCTCCTTTGGCATGGTACCAACAACAGACTCTTTCCTCTCTCCGTTTTTGAACAGTAACACCACCGGTACTGTCATAATATTATAAACCTCTGCAACTGGAAAGTCGCTGTCAGTATTGAGAATAAAGCAGTTCACTCTACCAGCATATTCACTTGCAATCTCATCGATAATGCGGTGGACCATCATACAAGGACCACACCAGCTCGCATAAAATTCGACAAGAACGGGGGTATCACTATTCATTATTGATTTCTCCCACGTGTCTTTAGTAACCACAGCAGCTACACGACATTAACGAAAAAGACTATCATCGAATATAGTCACATGTGCTCTACGAAAATTGCTCTTAATACATGAGAAAAACAATTGATCAATGTTCCAGGGCACGACAACAAACAAGTTTTTTCAGCTGATAGATCATATTCGTTTTACGAATTAAGCACCTTTCACAACATCAAATTCACATAAAAGTTCATAGTGACCGTTACCGTATGCGAAAATTTTTCCGGAATCTAATCTACCAGGATCGACATGAACAATTTTAACAGAATTGTTCTGCATTACACTTCTAAAATCGAATGAAATCAGTTGAGTCGCTCTTCTATTGCTTCGGTCCATAAACCCTAAAGGACCAAACATGTTAGAACATCCAATTTCCATCCAAAAGGATCAAAACATTGGCAAAAAGTGATCTTTGATTCTCATAGTTCTAACTATTTAACCTTATAATGCTACTTCAAAAGCACTAATCCTTCAAAGTTCAAACTATTTCTTAGACTTGGTAGCTAGCTGCTACAATTTTCACTAACAGAGCGTCTTAACACATAACTACACACCCCTTTTTGATTGCTTTAAGCTAATAGATTTTGCAAATTCCCGGAAAATATTTGCCTGTTTTATTTTCTCATGTTTCTGCGCAACCAAACAATTAGAAGCTAGTTGCTACAATTACGACCAAATTGATCAATTCTAACACACATGCAAACCCCTTCTGATTGCTTTAAGCTAAAAAAATTCCAAATTCCCGGGAAATTTTTGCCTGTTTTCTTTATCAAGTTTCTGAGCAACCAAACAATCAAACATCACTGGATAAGCCATAAAATCCCCCCAAAAAAAAAAATCAAAACCCAGAAATTCAAACAGTATTATATAATGGAACAAAGAGACAGAGATTACCTTTGGGGTCATGGGCAAAAATGGTTTTAAGAGTGATAGAAGGCGCATTGCGACGAAGCTTAAGGGACCCATTTTTCAAAGGAAAGGAGATGTCGAAAGAGTTGGGATTAGAGGAAAAGTGAGAAGAAATGGCGCGTGGGTGAGCGAGTTTGGTAGCCAAATGAGATGATGGAGTAACCGAAGTAGAAGAAGAAGCCATTGGAGAACAGAAAATGAGGAAAAGAGAGGTCTTTTAACTGAGAAATTGAATGATTTCTGTACAAAATAGAAGTGTACCGTAAATGTCGAGCCCCATTGGATATGGTGTTAGTGGGTATGGTAGGGATGGGCCTAAAGGGCCCACTGTAAATCATTAGCAAATACATCCCATGCTTAAACTCGACTTTGATGTTTTAGGTTCGAGTCACATTTTTATTAAATTTCATGTTAGTAATTACGTGACATGATTTGAATAAAAATATTATTGCATATGAATTTTTAGGGGCTAAAGAAGAAAAAAATTGAAAGTTTTTAAAATTAAGATGAATTTGAGATAATATATAAATGTCAATAGTTATTTACTTTAAGATGTCATAAAAAATATAATTAATAATTAAACTTAAATTTTAAAATTTAAAAGATAGAGGATTAAATTCTTAAAAATAACTTTAGTACATATCATTAGGGATGAGTATTAGGTCGAGTCAAGTCGAGTCAAAAAATTTCGAGTTAGTCGAATTGACGAATCTTATTTTTGCAACCGAATTCAATTTGAAATTTTTTTGAATCAAATCGAATCGAGTCGAGTCGAGTTAATGAATCCTATTATTTATACTCAATCTTGCGTTTATATGGACCGATTATTTAACTAGTAAACGAAATACAAGATTATTTAACTACATAAACAATATAATGGTTTTGTCTTTTAACTTAATGAGTAAACATTTATCAAAATGACATCATTTTACCTTTTAATTTAATGGTTTTTATTTTTAACTTTAGAAAGTGTAAACATTTATAAAAACAATGTAGTTTTGCCTTTTCTTATTTGAATTTTCGGATAACTCGAATTGTGTAATTTGTATCCGAGTTAAACTGAAAAACTTATTTTTTTTATTCGAGTTGATTCTAATAACTCGATTAACTTAAATAACTCGAACTATTTAATTCAAAATTTAAATTTTTTATCGAGTTTTTCGAATCGAACCGGATTTTGTTCACCCTACATATCATCTTCTTCTGCGTGTAGCTAAACATAAACTGAAGTTTTCAGTTGTTCTTTTTTCCCAGGAATCTGAATAATCTAATATTTTGTTAGGAAAGATTAAAGGAGACCAGGAAAAGCTGCAGATTCTCCTTTGTTTCAACCTTTTTATCGTCTCCCTTTCAACAAGGCCAGAAACATGTTATTTTCAATATTCCATCAATTACTTCTCCATGGGCGTGATTGAGTTAGGTCGGATCCTAATAAAACTTTAAGTTTCAAATTTGCTTTGACTCGAAAAATGAGTTAAAATTTTTGTTTAAGTTATTTTATTCTATTTTTATATAAAAAATTAAAAAATATAACACATAAAAGAAACTGTAAAAACGTTAAAATAAGTATTTTACAATAAATTGGAAATAAATTTTAAAAAGTCTTTACACTTAAATAACACTAAGGTAATTGTAATTTAACAAGTAAATACTTCTAAAATAGTGGTGAAATTAACAATAAAACAAGAATTATATAATATCCAAATAATAACAACAAAATAATAGCAACATAACAATAAAATGACAATAAAACAACAATAACATAATAAGTGTTTTTTTTTTACAAATTCGAGTCAGACCAAATCTAGACCAAAAAAACTTTACTCAAGAACTTGATATTTTTTTTTGTCCAAACTCATTTTAAGTCTACATGGAACCATGTGGATTTTGTGGGTTTCACTTTCACCAACGAAACATCATATTGTTTCTCCGGCAAATATTATTCTTGTTCTGGGGTACTAATCGAATAAAAAAGTAGAAAAGTATAAAACATCCACGTCAGTAGGATAAGGGTTTTTTGATAGACGAGGCCTTGATTTTGCCACCTGTTTCAGATCAGTACAAGATTAGAACATGTCGGGCACCATTACAAATTGTATAAAAGGCAAACGTGCACGTCTTTTGTTCTTCCTTTTAAGGTTGTTCTTCTACACAACTCAAACCTAATGTTTTAATCAATCTTTATGTCACCCATTTTCCACCTATTTAAATTAAAGAAAATTATTTAAAATTTTATAAAAATAAAAATATACCTTAAAAATTATAAAATTCATTTCAACCATCGATTTTTTAACTCGAGTTAATCAATTTTTTGTTTTGTTTTGGATAAATATACAAGTTGATTTTTAATCCAACTGATCCAACCAACTGATCTAATCTAATTTCAATAAAAACGATTTTAATAACCGTATTGATGGTTCAACCGCTAGGTTTTTTTGACTTAGTTTTCGGTTTTTTGTTGATTTTTTGTGGGGTTTTTTCGATTCTCAATCCGACAGATCGATCGGGTCCAATTCAAATAACACTAAAAAGAATGATCAAGAGTTCATCCAAACAGAACAAAAATGGTCAAATCATGGCTTCAATCCCTCTACTTTGCTCAATTTAATATTCATTCTTTAAATTGACATAATTTAGTATTCTACTTTGATATTGTTATTAATTAGTCCAAACACTTAGCACCTCTAACGTAGATTTCTCTTAAAAGTACCCTTCTCAACACACACACACACAAAAGATCCATATTAACTCGATGAGTTAAAACAAGTGTCGTCCTTAAAGAAAAATCTCCATCAACATCTTAAGCCGGAATGGATATAGAGAGTAAGATTTAATGGAGGTTAAAAGCTAACCATGGTTACTTAAAACAGGCCAAGTTTTTTCCCCTACATCCAAGGGCGTAGGAGGCTGATAGGACCTCGACTTTTCTAGAATGTAAAATTTTTCATTTAAATCCTTTAAAATTTTTAAAATTTTAAATTAATAAAAATAAAATTACACTTTAATCTCCCTAAAAATGATAAAATTTTGATTTAATCTTTTAAAAATTATAAAAATATAAACTATTCAAATGGTAAAATTGCATTTTTAATATTGTAAAAATTACAATTTAATTTCAACCTCTTAAAAATATTTTCTGGCTTCGCCCGTGCCTGCATCCCTTTGTTTGTGTCAAGGTTCATACCATTTGATAGGCAAAACTGAAGATCAAAGCCAATAAGGAAAAATCTAATATACAAAGCTAATAGTATGATGTTCATAATTTACATCTCAAGAACCCTTTTTGATTCTATACATACAGATACCTACCCCTTTTGCAGCATCAATACGGATGATCAATGCACACTGCAATCCCCTCGTGTTTGTACTGCCGGCCGAGATTTTCTACCAAGGGCATGTTATTGTTCTTCTCAAGCATTGTCTTTTACGTCCCCATGGTCGATTCACTTTCTCTAGTATCTGTTCGAATTAGGCAACGGGAAACCGAAACATATCGGCATTATAATGAGGTTAGCAATGGAAAGAGACAATACATGTATGTTATACGGGATTTGTGTTTTACTACTATCACTATGTCAAAATACGGTGCATCGAAAGGAACATCCTAAAACAAGACAGCATTTCGATGAATATCCGTATATCATTATGCTATAGTTTCCGAAAGTTTCGGTTTCTTTAGGCTTTTCAAGTTGCAACACATCTAAAATGCAAGGAGCATTACCTGGTTTTTCTGCATTTCCATCATTTCTTCCTGCACCAACCAAAGTATGGTTAAGGAGGGCTGTCCACCCGACGTTTTTTCAATAAAACACAAAGAATCTTAGTTAGCAGATAATAGGAACCTGTTTCTTCAACAATTCTTGGTTCATTTCTTTAAGCTTTGCGACCTCGGCTTCGAGTTCCAATGTATAGGCCTACAAGAAACAACAGTTGATTCAATACATCCACATAAACCAGCTTTATTCATACACGAAACGAAATGGAGGCTAAATGACCCGACTCACCTGCTTGCGAGCTCGTGATCTTGCAGCTGACTCTCTGTTCTTAATCATTCTCCTTTGCCTTCTCTCAACTACTTTCTCCATATTTGCACCGCATTTTCTTCCTCGGCCGAATATGTAAGGAACTGGTGACGGCGAAGTGGTATCAGTGCTGTTCTTCGAAACCACATCAGAAGATATCTGGCTTGCGGGTGAGCCTAAACCAACTATCCCCATCCCACAACCCTGCAGCCCTGTGGTCTGAACCAGATTACTATTCATAGAAGGGTCACCAATTCCAACCACTGAACCCCTAGCACCTGGACTAGCGAGCTGTGTCGCATTCATTACGTGCATAGGAGGAGCAAAAGCAACTACTTGTTGCTTGGGAAAGAGTGGTTGTGGCTGCTGTTGCAGCTGTGACGATGATTTGACTCCACTTGCAAACCTGTTGTTCGTATTTGCCTGTTGAAACCTGAGAGCTAAAGCCGAGTTGTCAGCAAAGAGTCCACCATTGTTCAGCCCAATCTGTTGCATATCTTCCCTTACAACACCTGCCCTTGCCAAGAACTCCTCAAGCGTCATCGTTCCTAATGTTTGTTGCCTCTGCGCCAAATTCGCTTCTCCACTGGTACTTCCATCATTATTGCCACTGTCGCTTTCTTTCATCAAGTACTTCCATACTTCATCGACCGTTTTTTGACTCAAAGTCCTCAGCAACGTCAACGACCCTTGTTTCTGCAAATTCCCACCAGAAACACCTCCTCCTTCACCCGCACCAACCGAAGCCGTCATAGCTGACTGAGTTTCTTCCGCCGTCGATATATTCCTCAACAATTCATCCATATTCATTGACCCAAAATCCTTCCCAAGTCCACCAAAAGTGCTCTGCAACTCATCAAAGGTCAATGAATATATAGATGACTGCCTAGCCAACGGCGAATTCGCAACCGGCTTAGACCCGTTGTTCCCATCACCACCAAAGTTCTTGAAATTCAAATGAGATCCCATTTTCCACAACAGCAAAATATTATGGCCACAATTCAAATTGCCCTATAAATTCCATCAACTAAAGTAGATGAGATGATTATGACATTCACTTTCCTTATCTTTAACTTAAGATCTAATACATGTTCAAACAAAGCAAAGTGCAAGCTAATCATATATATCATTCTCATTATACTTCCAATTACAGACATTTTAATCCCAAATCTAATCATACCATTCAATGAGCAAAACAATAAGCACTCAAACTTTCATGTTAAAATCGTGAAATTTTCAACGTTCTCTTCAACAAATAGTAGAAAATATACAATAATACACATAAACAAACAAATTTCCTTGCAAATCCATCCAAATTATGCAGATAATAAGGATAAAGCAGAAAGTGCATATATAAATATCCCAGATCCACAAACAAATATATATATATTAATCAAGCTACTTAACAAGTAACAAGTGTCCAGCTGCTATTTCACAGAAAAAGAAACATAAAAAATCAAAGCTTTGACAAAATCTAAAATCAACCCATTTTTTCAACCATAAAACCCATCAACAACATGTCAAAAAATTGAAAAAAAATCAATCCCAGTAACAAAAAGAAGATCAAATGAAGGAATAATAATTTTTTTAATTTTTTTTAAAAAGCAGCTAAATTAGCTCAGGTAACAAAATCCCTTCATTAAAACCTTCAAAATAGTTTCTTTAATAAAAAAAATTATAAAACAGTAAAGAACAAAGCGAGAGAAAGGGTAAAGTATAATAGTGATAGAAGAAACGAAAAAGACTGCTTCTTTTGTGTATTTTTTTCTTTACCTTTAAATTTTTATTTTTTCGGGTTTAAAAATTAAAACCCAAAAAATAAAATAATTCGTTGAAAATCGAGAGTGTGTGGTGGTGATGGACTAGAGCGAGCTGAAAATTGTGTCGTTTTTCTTTGAAGAAAGGGAAAAAAAAACACAGAGGGGAGGCTTTAGCTTTGTGGAGACGACAAGTGTCTATTGTCGCCTCCACACTCCGTCGAAATTTAAGGAGCTTTTCCCCCAGATTTTTGAGGATGTAATTGTAAGTTTCTATCTTTTGTAAGGTTAAATTATTGTTTTAGTCCCTATATTATGTTCAAATTTGAGATTAGTTTGTATATTTTATTTGAAATAATCTAAATCCGACTTCTAAATCATCTCAAGTAAGTAATACAGTTAACTGTTTTCTATTAAAATGTTGATGTGGTTTTATAAATATTTTTACTGTGTTGATGTCACAAGTTAATTTAGAGTTGTTCATGGGTTGAATTGTCCAAAAAATGAGAGGGTTTAGGTAAAAATATAGATTCAAAAAATGAGTTTGAGCAAAAAAAAAGTACCCGTTTAGAAAACAGGTTGGGTCTCAGGTAATATTTTTTTGTTTACGGTTGACCTGGCCCGAATTTTCAATTAAAAAAATTGTTGTTTTTGCTGTTGTTTTTCCATTTTTTTGCCACTATTTTACTACTTTTTTATTATGGTCCGAATCCAAACCTAGCAACAGTTTGTTATGATCCGACCAGGACCATGAACAACTCTAAGTTAATTGGATACCAGCAGAGTCAAAAAAATGTCTTGAAAGCTTACTGTTAATAACGCAATAACCCAAATGTTTAGGGATTGAACACCCAAATTTGATGAAGATTTTACATAAATACTTTACCACAAACCTATGATTTAATTGATAAACAAAAATCTTTATAAATATATATTTATATAAAATTATTTTTTGGTATATATGTTTTAAAATTCAAAATTATACTTCTAAATCATCTTCGAGTATATATGTTATAATATTCAAAATTAAAATATAGTACTAAATCTCAAATTTATGCATAGTAGAGGAACTAATATCAAAATTTGACCTATTTTGTTATAATATTCGACTGGGATGAGATTGCTTTAGCGGATAAGATCATGCAACGTGGACCATTAATTTTTTGGTATGAATTTTGCCTTTACACTACCGAATTCCTTAGAGAAACGTGGGGTTTTTACAGCCGTTGGGTCTGCTTTCCGTCTGATTTTCATAATTTATTAGTATTTATTTTAAATTATTATTTGTAAAAAAAATTATTTAATATATTAAAAAATTAGTATTCATTATAAATAATATTTGATTAATCTTGAAAATACATGAGTAAAAAATAAATTGAATTATATATTTAAATTTTCAGTTAACACTAATTCGATGGATTATTGAATAATTTTTACTTTACCTCTTCTCGAATATTGTAAAATAAAAATATTTTATTTAGATGGAGATGTGATATAATTAAAGGGTTTGTTAATGATTTAATTTGAAATGATTAATAAAGCAATTAATTAATTGCAATTTAATATTATTAGTAAATTAAAAAATGATATAATTGAAAGTATGTCAATAAGTAAATTAATGATGAATAAAATAAATAATTATTGTTTTAATACAATAATATTAGTAAATATTAAAAATACAAAACAAACCATTAAATTTTTAAATTAAAATAGATTACGCACTTGAACACAATTGAATTTACGACATTGAAACTAAAAGTGAAGGCAAGAGTAAATACAAGTACCTACTTAGCGGTTGGTAGGGTCTCGATCTTTTCTAAAATAAAATTTTTTTCATTTAAACTCTTTAAAATTTTTTAAATTTTAAATTAGTAAAGATAAAATTGTATTTTGACCCTTTTAAAAATGATAAAATTTTGATTTAATTCTTTAAAAATTATAAAGATATAAGCTATTAAAATGATGAAATTGTATTTTTACTATCGTAAAAATTACAATTTAATTTCGATTCCTAAAAAAAAATTTGACTTCACCCTTACATAAATAGGGGATCTAGTTTCCCTAAAATTGCAAAATTACATTTTAGTCTCTTTGGAAGTCATAAAATGCATGGTAAAATTATATTTTAGCTTCTCATATTGATAAATTTATTAAGTATTTAGAAAATATAATGTTATGAGCTAATATAATGATAAAATTACATTTTGATTCTAACACAAAAATTATAACTCAATTTCGACCCTCGAGAAACAATTATTTGCTAGTCCAATTTTAATTCATACAGTGGTATTTATATTTTTGAACTTAATCTCATTATAGGTTCTTATTATAATTGTTTTTTTTATACAATGTCTAGAAATATTCATAGCCCTTCCCAAATCATTAAATATGAGGATAATGTACTTCAGTGTATTTGAACCCACATCCGATAACACTAATAATAATATTGATGTTAATTGAATTAAGACTCAATCGATATTCATACGGTAATATTAAATGAAATATATAAAGTTAATATTTTTTAAAAAATCAAATAAAAATTATAAAAATAAAGTACACGTTTTAAAAGAATGAAGTGGATTCCACACCTGATAGGGTCACACCATATCATCATCACACGTGTTGCACCAAATGCACATGATTATGATGCAATCTCTGCACTAGGCTGTCGCTAGACTACACATTGGACATAGAAACAAAATAAAAATATTTTTTTCTAAGTTTTGAAATTTAAATTTTGAAAATTTATTCATTTTACTTATTTAACTTAAAATTAAAATTTAATTCATAATACTATTATTTGATCTATGTAATTTGAATAAGTTTGATCAAATAAATTTTAATTTTAAATCAAATTTTTTAATATTAAAATACAAGTATGTAATTAAAATGTTAAAATTTTGAAAAAAAAATTAAAAAAATAAAGATTGAAGGCATGATTAAAACTTAAAATGTAAGTACAGATGCTAATACAATTAATATTTTTCTATTAAAATTGATTAAATTGTACCTCGATTGATATGAGTATTATTACCAATATAGTAAAACGTGTGTTTGAGTCATTATCTTTTTATTTATAAATTAAAGAGGGATTATGAGTAATTCTAAAAAAAAATCTCGAAAACTCATTACTTCAAAATGATTTTCAGAATCCAAACTTTCCAACGAAATCTAACAAATAATTGATAAATAAAATCTAAAAGCTTCTTATAATTTTTTTAAAATTATTATCTTTTGCATTCTCGTCAACTTGAAGAATTGTGTAATAATCTACACTCATCTCTAAGCATAGAATTTATTGTAAAATTTATATTCATCTAATTTGTTTGCAATTTATTTAGATAAAAATGTAATTTTTTTGGATTTTTTATTTTTATCTTGAATTTTAGATTTTTTGTAATATTTTTAAAATTTTTATATACTTATATTTTTATAATTTTTAGTTTATTTTATATTTTAAATTTTTATGTATTTTCTTTTAAATTTTTAAATATTTTATAAGTACCGACTTGAGAAAATGTGTCAAGTTCAGGGGGTTAAATGAATATTTGAGCCTTATAATTATAATTAAGTATAAACACATATAATATTATTTATATAAATATATATAAATAATATTGTATATTGTACTTTTTCGTAATATATAATAACCATTTAATTATATGTGTTTGAGGATCAAATTATTTAAATATGTAAATATCAAGGACTAAATGTGTTAATATGCCAATTAGAAAAAGGCCAAGTCACTCTTCCGTATAGCTTTAACACGTGAGTGACTTAAATTTTAAATTGAGGAAATGTTAATGACTAAAATAGAAAATTTTAAATTTGGGTGACCAAAATAGAAACAAGCTAAAAGATGAGTGATGAATAGTGTAGTTTACCTACAAATCAATGAGGATAAAGGGTAAATTTTCATTTATAAGAAAAGGATATTTTTGGTAAAAATATCATGAAAGTCATTGTATTAAGAGTTCGATTACATTTTGTTTCTCTTTACTTAAAAAATAAACAAATTAGTCCCTCTACATTAGATCAAAGAGTAAATTGATCATTTCAGTTAAAAATTTCATCAATTTCTACTGTTAAAAACATGCGTGGTTGACAGAATAATCAAATAGTTACTTGCATCATGCAACGTGCACTTCATATTGACATATAGGGACCAATTTTTAAGAGTAAAATAAATAGATTTTTTAATAGAAGAACCAATTTACTTTTTAATCTAACATATAAGGGCTAATTTACCCATTTTTTAGTAGAAAAGGTAAAATATAATTAAACTCTAACCTATTTGGTATTCTTTTACCAGGCATTTTTCAAACTATTTTCCATTTTTTATTCATTTTTTTACAATAATTTAATTTTAAAACTTAGCTTCCCAACAAGGTAATTCAACACATAAATTGCACTCACTTTTTTATTATTATCTATTTTACGGTTTGAAATTAATTAAATTTGAATTGAAGTAATATTTAAGTAAAATTTTTTATGAATTATAATAAAAGAGTAAAGCTCGAATAATTAACAGGACGCGAATATGACCCTCGTTATCTCATATCAATTACAGTCGCTCATTCACAAATACAAATTGAATTATGGTTTTCAACTTTTCACAAATTTAATTCTTTTACTTTAATTTGATATAATGTAATCGTTTTACTTTAACACTAGTATCAGATGGTTCATTTTGATATTTCATTTCTAAGCTAACTGCTAGCTAATGATAGACTTGATTGATCTTATACTAATGGGTAAACTACATTTAATGTTATTAAATTATTAGTAAATTTACGTTTTGATCATTCAATTTTAAAAAATTACAAAATGGTCATTGAACTATTCAAAATTTTTCATTCAAGTCACTGAGTTGATGTTTAAAAAAAAAAGAAAGCCTAGCTAGAGAGTTTTAAATGACAATTCAACTATCAGTATGGTGGACCAATACTCATTGACTAGTAGAAAAATATATCTTAGATCCAAGTTGACCTGATTGTTAGTGTCGGAGATTGAAAAACTATTTGAAATTTAGATCACATATTTGTGATGTTCAAAACTATTCCATAAACAAAAAAAAAATTGTAGAAGAAAAAGAGAAAAATAACTTTCAATTGATATAAATGATGTGAACAGAGAAGGCTATATAATAGCAACCCAATGACTAAAAACTCTATAATAGTTTGAAGGACCAAACAATAATAATTACTAAGCTAACGGGCTTGGTTTAGACTTGATCATGAGTTGGGTCGGGTTTGGGTCGAGCTAATGCAAAAATTTAGGTCCTATCCAAAAAATAGGTCTAAGATATTGTCCAAGCTCGCCCCGCTCATATTATTATTATTTATATAAAAACAAATTTTAAATATATAATAAATTAGTCGATTGAATCTTAGCTCGATTGGTATGGGCATTGTTGTCAATGCAGAAGGACGTGAATTCGAGTGCGCTGAAGCGCATTATCCTTCTATTTATAAGTTGAGGAGGGGCTATGGGTAGTTTTAAGCATTGTGTCAAATAGAGCAGATATAATCGAAACTTATAATGAGATTGTTCAATATATATAATAAATCAAATAGACTAAAAACATTAAAAGAGTTATACAATATTTAAAGAATAAGAATAAAATAGTAGTAACATTGTAACAATAGAATAGAAAAATGATAGCAAATAGCAATGAAAAAATTAAGACAAATTTAAGTCGGATTTGAACTAAAAAAATCTTACTCGAGACTCGACTCATTTAGAAAAAATATTTATTTTTTATTGAAAATAATTTTGAGAGGCTATATTTTTATCAAACAATTCCACTTTTCGGTATTCAGGCTTAGGTATACCTATAATGTATTTTCATGAACGACCTTAACTCAGCATAGCCGATGTTTAAAGCCCAAAGCTGAAAAACCCTTGGTTGCCATCTTCAAAATGACTTTAATCCCTATTTTCTGAAACCCTAATTGGTCTACCCTTTCTCTCTGCAACTCAGCATATCGTCATTCGAATTTTTACACTCATTTTTGCAACATCGTCATTACCATAGCATTTATATGTATGTTCAGGTATGATTATCCGAACTTTCTTCTTGCTTTCTTCTTTTTCCCCTTTTGTTTACATTCAATTTAGAACACTGGGTAGTTAAGTGATTTTATTAATGCTTTTGCATTTAGTTTAATGATGGGATCATTCTTAGAATACATGTTTATTGGATTGAGAAAAAAGGGTGAAGATAATGTTTCCATTTCACCACTTAATATTCACAATTATCTGTAACTTGAATTTTCTAATTAGATTATCATAGGTGAACCATAGAAGCTATGTTGGATTACTGTTCTTTGTTAATTAGATTAATTAGATAAATATTGTTGAGCAATTTCCGACCCCTGCTAGGAGAAGTTTTCGAAGTGTCAGTTGCTCAGAGCCAGTGGACCTTCAACATGTCTGGTAATGTCCCTGGTTTGGGTTTTGTCTCCCGACTCTGTCGAGATCTGCGTGGGGTTTGTGGAATGGGAGTGATTCGTCTGATTGTGCTGATAACCTGATCAAGTTGATCAAGTGAACCCCATGCGGCTCTCGATGGAATCAGAAGACATAACCCTGAGCTGGGACAATACTAGACTTGTTGAGTGGTTTGTTGGCTCTGGGTGAACAACACTTCGAAGACTTCTGTAAAAGGAGTCGGAAATCTCTCAACAAATATATATCTTGTTAAACTGCATAGGTAACATGTGTTTGTGTCTTGTAATTGCTAGGCTTAGGCCATATTTTTTGTTTCTAAATCTTTTTCCAGTTTGCAGTATGCCTTATGCATTATATATTTTACTCAGATTGGTGTCCACCTACAGAAGTAGGCATATATCCAAAAGTTTGCCATTGTTTCAAGCTCGCCGCGCCTTGTTTTCAACATCAGTGAATGCTTTTCAATGCACATCAGATGAACACGGTGACAAGGGGATCGATTTCGATCGTCTATTCAAATCCTGCAACCGGTTGCACCTTGCCAAGCTCCTCCATGCCCTTGTTCTTGTTGCGGGGAAAGCTCGAAGCATCTTTTTTTCTGCCAAGCTTGTTAACGTTTATGCCTACCTTGGCGATGTCTCATTCTCACGCCGCACATTTGATCAGATACCCAACAAAGATGTTTATACCTGGAATTCGATGGTTTCTGCTTATGTTCGCACGGGTCATTTTCGAGAAGCTGTAGATTGTTTCTATCAGTTTTTTTTGACCTCTGGTCTTCGACCTGATTTCTACACTTTTGCTCCCGTGCTAAAAGCTTGTAAAAATCCACTTGATGGGATGAGGATACATTGCTTGGTACTAAAATTGGGCTTTGAATGGGATGTCTTTGTCACTGCTTCCTTGGTTCACATGTATACCCGATTCAGAGCTTTAGGCAATGCTCGTAAATTATTTGATGATATGCCAGTACGAGATATGGGTTCTTGGAATGCAATGATTTCTGGATATTGTCAAAACAGCAATGCTGCGGAGGCATTAGATGTTTTGAATGAGATGAGATCGGAAGGGGTACTGATGGATCCGGTTACTATAGTTAGCATTCTTCCTATTTGTGCACAGTTAGGCGATATTTTAAATGGAATGTTGATTCATGTATATTCTATAAAACGTGGGTTGGAGTATGATTTGTTCGTATCTAATGCTTTGATTAACATGTACGCGAAATTTGGTAAGTTGGCAAATGCGCAGAAGGTTTTTGGTAACATGGTAGTAAGGGATGTGGTCTCTTGGAACTCGATAATTGCTGCTTACGAGCAGAATGATGATCCGAACAGGGCGCTAGCTTTATTCTACGACATGCAACTAACTGGAATTAGTCCGGATTACCTGACGCTGGTGAGTCTATCATCTATCGTTGCTCAATTAGGTGATTCTCGGAGTGGTAAGTCCGTCCATGGATTTGTCACGAGGAGAGGTTGGATTCTGAAAGATGTCATCTCCGGAAATTCAGTGGTGGACATGTACAGTAAACTTGGTGATGTGAGTTCTGCACGTGCAATTTTTGAAGCCCTTCCGGTTAAAGACGTGGTATCTTGGAACACTTTAATCACCGGTTACACTCAAAATGGTTTGGCAAGCGAGGCAATCGAAGTATTCGACATGATGCAAAAGGAAGTAGCACCGAATCAAGCAACTTGGGTTAGCATTTTACCAGCTTATTCCAATATAGGCGCCTTGCGACAAGGGATGCGGGTTCACGGACTGTTGGTTAAGTCATCGCTCTATTTGGATATCTTTGTCGGAACCTGCCTCATCGACATGTATGGGAAATGTGGGAAATTAGATGATGGTATGTCCTTGTTCTATGAAGTACCGAAAATGACGTCTGTCCCCTGGAATGCCATAATATCTTGTCACGGAATTCACGGGCATGCTGAGAAAGCTCTAAAACTATTTAGAGAAATGCGAGAAGAGGGAGTGAAGCCGGACCACGTAACTTTTGTATCACTGCTCTCAGCTTGTAGCCATTCGGGTTTAGTTGAAGAGGGTCAGTGGTGCTTTAATGTGATGCGGGAAGAATATGGGATTGAGCCTATTTTGAAGCATTATGGTTGCATGGTAGATATGTTCGGTCGAGCTGGGCATCTAGAGAAGGCATATTATTTTATAAAAGACATGCCAGTAAAACCCGATGCATCTGTTTGGGGTGCCCTTCTTGGTGCTTGTAGAATACATGGAAACATCGATTTGGGCGCTTTTGCATCCGAACGTTTGTTTGAAGTGGATTCCGAGAATGTCGGGTACTATGTTCTAATGTCTAACATTTATGCAAATATCGGGAAATGGGAAGGAGTAGATAAAGTAAGAACACTAGCCAGAGATATGGGATTGAGGAAAACTCCTGGATGGAGCTCGATCGAGGTGAATAACAAGGTCAATGTCTTTTATACCGGAAATCAAAGCCATCCGAAATGTGAGGAGATATACAAGGAGTTGAGGAATTTGAATGCTAAAATGAAAAGTCTAGGCTATGTACCAGACTACAGTTTCGTTTTGCAGGATGTCGAAGAAGATGAGAAGGAGCATATCCTTATGAGTCATAGCGAGAGATTGGCGATTGCATTCGGGATTATCAGCACCCCTCCTAAAACTCCTATTCGAATATTCAAGAACCTGAGAGTTTGCGGTGATTGCCACAACGCAACGAAGTACATATCTAAAATCACCAAGAGAGAGATCATCGTACGGGATTCCAACCGTTTTCATCATTTCAAAGACGGGATTTGCTCTTGCGGTGACTATTGGTAAACATGAATCCAAGAAACAACAAGAACAGAGTACACTCTATAAAGCTTAAGCAATTGAGCCGGAACTTGGATTGATTATCATTAAACCATACTTCCGGCACGAGTTGCACTGTATCAGACAGCAAGATGTACTCATTCAAATCTGCTTTACCGAGAGAGACCATCAAGCCTGATTCAAACTGTTTTTCGTCATCACGAATACGGGGTTGGCTCTTTATTATGCTCAGGCAGTTGAACCGGAGCTTGGATTGATTATCGGTGAACCATACTTTCAGCATGATGTACCCATTCAAATCTGCAAACCGACATGACTAAATAGAAAAGCTCATCATTTTTGCCATTCTAACTACTCCTTTGTGCTTTCTTTCAATATGTCTGATTAATGTATTTTATTTTTATATAAATTTTGATACGTTAATAATTTGTATTAGGTTAAAATTAAGGTTATTTAAATCGGACTGGCTGGTCGGGTTGGTTGAATTGGAAACCGGTCGCAGTTTCGGTCTAGAGGATATTGAATCTATAATGAAATTGTTCAAAAAAAAAAATAAAGTGGAATAAGATTATAACAGAGGGACTAAATCTGCAAAAAAACATAAGAGAGACTTTTTATAGAATTTGACTTTAGTATTGTGAGGTGTAGAGGTGGAAGGTGCCAGCTTGGAAGAAATGACAAGGGTCCATGTGCTTGTCCGGACTATGCTTCATGCCAACATGGAAACAGGGAGAAAAAAGATCATTCATAGTTTGACTTCATTAGTCCTCCAAGTCTTCATAATTGTCAGCTTGGTCCTTTTGACAATAAACAGCCAAAATCCTCTTCCGTTCATTATTTTTTGACTTTTTTTCAGGGTTTATATAATTTTGTAATTATTTTTAATTTCATATGAATATTTTTATGAGGGTTAAACAACTTACTAATCATCAGATCAGACCCTTGTGGTAAGGTAAGGCTTGTATTTGAAATTGGTTTAACTTCGAAATTGGCCTCCAAATTATATTTTTTTTTGTTTAGGTACTTAAAGTTTTTTTTTTTGGGTTAAAAGTGATATCTAAATTATCAAATTCCTTTTCATTCTACTTAAAAATTGGATGACAATCTAACAAAAACATGACATGTGTCATGTTATTTTTTTCGGTATCATATTATGAGATGAAATAAAACAAAATTGAAAATTTAAATATCACTTTCGAAAATAAAAATAAACACTTAAGTGAAATATGTGTTGTGAATTTCATGCGAATTAGACTTTGGCATTATTGGTTAAAGGTAGATTCTTTGGATCCTTAAACATTCAAGTTCAAGTTTTATTATGTAATTACGATACGTGGATCTCTAATCCCAATATGTGTTTATGCCTTGAATGAATTTGTGCAATTTTTTTTCGATTCTTAGTATGTTGTGCTTTGTATTGGTTCAATTCCACGTTGTAATTATGTACACTTGTATTTATTTGTAAAATAGAAACTTTCAAAATAAAATTGTGGATTCCATTTTTAAAATATTGGAAAGTTGTCTCTACTTGGTTATAAAGTTGGGTTGGGTTAGGCCATTGTATGGTATTAAAACAATCTTGCTTAAGGTCATCCTAGTCCAAAATATGTCATAAATTTTTCTCGAGTCCATCCATATTTGTAAACGACATATGTAAACTAATTTTAGAATTGGCTACAATTTAAAAATTAATTTAATTTTATTATTTAATAATTTTATATGAATTTTACTTTTATTACTTTTAAATATAACTGATTTAATATATTTTTTAATATTTACATTACAATATTCAATGAATGAATTTAGACTCGAACCTTGAATGTTATAGTCCAAATTTGACACATATTTTTAAAAAATCTAATTTTATTGCCTAAATCTATTTTTTGAAATTAATAGTTTTTGTCTATAGTCTTCCAAATATTGAACAATACTTTCGGTTTGGGCAGATAGCCCAACCCTTAAACAAGGGTACTAAGTTTTACACTTTATGAAAGTTGAAAAATTAGCTCGATTAACAAGGGGGAAACATTTTTTTTTTGTGAGGGGTCAACATTTAGTTATATATTTTTATAAGAATTAAAATGCAATTCCACTAATATATTAGCTTACAACTTCATGGTTTTTAGGAGGAATAAATCAAAATTTTATCATTTTTGAAAAACTAGATTGTAATTTTACCATGTATTATTTATAATTTAATAAAATTTAAAGGGATCTAAAGTAAAAAAATTTATTTTAAGGAGTCAAAACTCTATTTGCCACAGCTGCCACCCCTACCAATTAGGTAACATTATTAAATCTTCTTGTTAAATCATTAACATAAAAATCAACCATTCAATAATTTATATGCAACAAATTAATGAAAAAACAACAATTTAAAATCTTGCGTTTACATTACAAACATGTAAATTAACTTTCCAATTTTTGTAAAATAAAAAATTCTAATAAAATATTAAAAATCTACAAATATTATTCTATCAGTAAATATTAAAAATCATGAAAAATAAAATTAAAAAAAACCAAAATTTACACAAATATTGAAATAAGTAATTTTTTTTATTTAACTAAAAAATATAATTTTATCATTAAATCATTCGAAATTTTTTATTTAATTAAGTAAATTAAAATATTAATTTCATTTAACAACGGTTTAGGTGAGATGGTAAGGGTCCAAAGATGTAGCTAGGGGGACTGGTAGGGACCTCGACTCCCCTAAAATAGAAAATTTTTCATTTAAGTATTTTAAAATTTTTAAAATTTTAAATTAATAAAGATAAAATTACACTTTAACCTCTTAAAAATGATAAAATTTTGATTTAATCCTTTAAAAAATATAAAAATATAGACTAGTAAAATAATGAAATTACATTTTTACTATAAAAAATTACAATTTAATTTTGTCTCCTTAAAAAAAATTTCGGACTTCGCCCCAACAAAGGTTTTTCTTACCTTAATCAGTGGTAGAAAATTCGATCATTATCCTGAGCATGAAGCAGCTTTAAAACTCGTGATCAACATTTAACCCTTTAATGAACCTACAAAATACGAATGATTGATTACTAGCTCTTTCCAATAAATATATTAAGAAATAATAATTTTTTTTTGGTAACAGAAATAATAATATTTTAAAAGGTTAGAATTCACGTTATGTAATTAAGATGGGTATTTAAACTTGAAAAATAAGCTGACCCGAATTATTTAAATCCAATGAAACTTTAAACCGTCCCACACGAAACCAGAATTTAATAAATTTATAAATAATTCACAAACTAACTATTAATTGACAGCTTTACCCATGTGCCCATTAATGATTAATGAAACTTCTATCATTTTGTGTGGACCCACTTTTGACCCACCCCTTTTTTAATGATTTTTGCATTCTTAATCCTTAAAATTATGGGTAAACTATAAAAATAGTCATTTTATTTACCTCATATTATATTTTAGTCACTTATGTTTGAAGTGTTACGTTTTAGTCACTCATGTTATCATTTTGTTACGAAGTGGTCACTCTATCGTTAAGCTTCGTTACCTCCCTAACGGTATTTCTACATGGCAGTTTAAATGGGTTTTAAATGCTATCTGGGATGAGAATAAAAACTAAAAAACAAAAAAGGAGATGAACGATTTTTCTTTTCCAATTCAAAGTATAATTAATTTAGAAATTTTAATTACAAACCTATTCTCGTCCCAGTTAAATGTCCAAGTTAGCATTTAAAATCCATTTGGACTGCCACGTAGGATTGTCGTTAGAGAGGTAACAAAACTTAACGACAGAGTGACTACTTCATAGCAAAACAATAACGTAAATGACTAAAATAAATCTAAGGCAAACAAAAGTAATTATTTTTGTAACTTACCCTAAAAAAAATTTAAAATCCTTGGTCAAATTTTATAAAAATTCCTTATACCATGTAATTTTACGAATTTAGTCCTTCTACAATAATTTGATATATATATATACAAGGAGAGAATGATATATTATCTATTCAATTGTATAAAAAAATATCGTGAAGTATATATATCATATCATCACATGTTAAAAGAAATAAGTCATGTTAAATTATTTGATGAAATTAACGGAAAAAATTTTACATTAGCATGATTGTTGGAACCAAATCAAATGGATGGATTGATTGAACCTAGAATAAGTAGAAGAAGATTGAATTGGTTTTAAATTAATTTAAATATTTAATTTCATTTTTAAAATTTATGAAACAAATGTTTATAGTTTTTTTTTTTAATAAAAACCTAGTAATTACATCAAACTATTAAGAAAAGATCCAAAACTGACTGTATCACACTTCAAAACATCTACGACCTTTCCAGGGACCTCATCAAACATCGGAATACTCTCCTTTCGGTCAGAAGACATTTTAGCTAGATAGTCTGTAACTTTAGTTTCTTCCTTTGGAACATAATGTAAACACCATTGCCTAATATCTTGTAGAACTTAAAAAATTATCGTTACCAAAGTTGAATTTGAGCCAGCCGATTGCTGATCTTGAATAGTTGTAATCATTTCTAAGTTATCAGTGTTTATAGTCACTCTTTTCAATCCTCTCTTTTGACATAGAATAGATCTATCTAAAACCCCCATGATTCAGCATCAAACACTCTACATTCCCCCAAATAATGATTATATCCAAAGATTTATTTTTTATTTTGATCTCTCAACACTCTCTCTGCAAAAAAAAAAAATCTTGCTCTCGACTTAACCGCCTCATCAAAATATTCATCTTTCTATTATCATTTCTTTGTATTTATTATTTTTCCTTATTTACATATTTTGTCTATTTATTTTTATGATTTTTTTAAAATATCGGGATTAGAATTGAAAATATATATTTCAAAAAAAAGAAAGAAAGAAATTTTACAATTATAGTAGAAAGATTAAATTTGTTATAAATATATAATACAGGGACCTTGTTTAAATTTGACCAAAATTATTAAAACAAACCAAACAATATCCGTGTTTGACCGTATATATAGATACAGATACTCACACTTTGGAGAAACGTACTAAACACTTTCGAGAAACGTCCCAAATTTCCTTTCTTCATTTCCCCCCAACCGACCTCCAAAAAACCATAGCCGCCGTGAAAACAGCCGCTTGTGACGGTGCTGCTGAACTCATGCCGAAACGTTACCGTCCTCCGCCTCCACCACCTCCTCAACTACAACCACGGCCTTTATACAAGCAACGTTCGTGGTCTCCCGACGTGGAACGAGACGAGGCGTGGCTGAGACGGAAGGAAAGCCACGGCCACAGCCACAGCCACAGCCATGGCCTCCGTCGATCTCAGAGCTTCTCAAACGATGATTTGGAAGAGCTCAAAGGCTGTATCGAGTTAGGTTTCGGTTTCGAACCCGACTCGCCTGAATTGGATCCGAAGTTATCCGATACTTTACCCGCTCTGCCGTTCTACTGTGCTGTCAACCGTCAGTACAGCTGTAGATTGTCGAGGACTTCGTCGGCATATTCGATAGGATCTTTCAGTGACGCTGGCAGCACAAACACCATAATTGATCAAGGTGAGTTTTAAATTTTCTTATTAAATTGAAATTAACCGTATTAAAATCAGGTTCTTAATTGTTTTATTTGAATTTTTTGATATAGGCGATGATCCTCAAACGGTCAAGACTAGGTTGCGACAATGGGCGCAGGTGGTGGCTTGCTCGGTGCAGCAAATTTCAGGGAATCCAAATTGATTTGCCGGTGGAGGGTTTTTTTTGTATAAAAGATTTATGGAATTTGATGTAATTAATTACATTTCATTTAGTTTTATATAATTTATGAATTTCAATTTTGCTTTTTTGTAATATATGATTTTGATCATTGCTTTTGGTGGTTTTGACAATTTTTACCTTATCATTTATATATTAATATTGATCATTTTAATGATTATAATAATAAAATAAAAATAATTAAAAATTATTTAGAACATTAAAATAAAATTTAAAATACTTAACATCGGTTTAAGATCAAAATGGTATGTATTGATCGATACCAATATGGTTTTGACATGATAAAAATTAAAACTCTTATTAAATACTCATTTGACACAAATTCAAATTTTATCATTCCGTCTCGATCCCTAATATCATATAAAAAATAATAATGCTCGTTAAAGTAGTTTAATTTAAATATAAATATAATGTATGTTAAATTTGCATAAATTAATTAAATTATCTTGAGGTTATTAAATTTGTTGTATCATAATGTATTTGTGTTTTGTTTTATTTAAATGGATGTTATAAAAATTTTGATTTTGAAGTTTTCGAAAAAATTATTGTGTAATCTTTTATTTTTTTAAAAAAATTATTTTAAATTTAATCATGTAAAATTTGATTTGATATTTAACGATTCTAATAACAAAAGTATTTCATTGATATAATCTTAATAGTTTAGAATGTAATTAAAATATTTTAAATTTCAATAATTAATTTAAAATAAAAACGATGCTGGTGCAATTAACTATATTTGAATTTATTTTATATCTAATATATTTGAATTTTTTTTAATTACGTTTTATGTGAAGTTTTATAACGTCAAAATATTATTCATAAACTTAGTAACGTTAATTTGGTTTCTAAAATGGTAATATTTTTTTTGAGGGTCTAAAATGGTAACATTGAAACGTGAAAAAAGAAAAACTTGTCAAATACTATATAAGTAACGCATTTTAAAAATAAAAAGGAAATAAAATATTTCTTTATTAAGAAATTGGAAAATATAGTTAATTAAAAAGTGGTTGATTGAATCTTAGTTCGATTGGCATTAGCATTGTTGTCAATGTAGGAAGACATGGATTCAAGTGCGGTGAAATGTATTATCTTCCTATTTAAGGGTTTGAAAAGGGGTTACGGGTAATTATAAACTTTGTATTAAAAAATAGATATGATAAGAACCTATAATGAGATTAATGTTTAAAAAAAACTTTTTAACTTTATTAACTTGAATTTAATAACAAAAGGAACAAATCAAAATTCCCTCTCTTCATAAAAAAACTTACTTCATTATTTTAGTGAATCGCTACATTCTATTCTATTAAAAAAGAGTAGTGCCGTTTCAGCCGTTCTAAGTCCAAGAAACAATTAAGGGATTTAGGATGACTGCTTAATGTATTAGGGTTTTGAGTGAAAATGAGTCCCCTTACTAAGTGGTATCTTGGGGGTATTTGATAAGAGTATTATGGAAGGCCCAACCGGATTCAAATTGGTAAGGATATAACAAAATACTTAAGGGCAAACTACATCTAATGTCATTAAATTATTAGTAACTTTATATTTTAGTCATTCAACCTCAAAAAGTTACAAAATGATCACTGAACTATTCAAAAAATTTTCATTTAAGTCATTAAACTATTCAAAAGTTATTATTTAAGTATTTGGGCTATTAAGTCTTTTTTTTTTCTAATATAAAAAAGTTTGACTAACGAGCTTCAAGTGACAATTCAATGATAATGCGATGACTTAGTACTCATCAACGAGTAAAAAAACATACTTTAAATCCAAGTCAATATGATGGTCAATATTGGAAATTGGAGAAATAATGGGTTTATTTTATTTAAAAATTTTATATAAAAAAATACAATAACGCTTTTATAATAATATTTATTACTTTCTTAATAAAATAATTTGAGTAAATATTTATTTAACTCGTGACATTAAATTAATAAAAAATTTTATATATTTTTATGTATTAATAAATAATACTTCAAATACAATTTTCTCTTTTGAGTTTTATATAATATCATAAATAAATAAAATAGCTAAAACTAGTGCTTAAAAAAATCCTCTAAACTATCACCTCTAAAAAAAATCATATATTCTTTTTTAAAATACCAACATTTAAATGATAGATTTATGATTTATAGTTAAAAAAATTATGTAACAAATTTATTTATTAATAATTTACATAAAAAATTAAATAATATTTTATTGATTTATAAACAATATATAAAAAAGATATAAATGCCCTCACGATAGTTTAATTTATTTTATAAAATGAATGACTTTTTAATAATTTTGTAAATAATTTGAGACTCGATTGATGTGTGACACCAATTCAATTAGGGCTTTATTACAGTATAGATAAATATATAATTTTTACATAAATTATTTTATCCCACGTTGTGAATGTCATATTATCTAATACTTTTGCCAACAACGCAGAAGAGAAAATGGTTCAAAGTTTTGTGTTGAATTTTAAAGTCAAAAGTTTAAATCCGGACAATAACACCCCCTCTCCCAATTTGTAATGTCCCACAAAACCAGAGGCGAATTTAAAAGGGGCATGCAGCCATCTCGAAATGAAAATCATGCAATATAATATAATATTAGTGAATTAGACGAGGACATGCCATACAAATATTTAAAAACTAAATTCACTTTTCATTTTTTACTATGTATAATTATCTATCAAAATTGATGAAATCACCGATTCATTGACCAGTTTGATTTTATTAAAATATTATTAAAAAAATATAAAACAAAAAATCGATTCAACTCGTTTTTATTAATCTGTAGGTCAACCAGCGCAACCTCTTTTTCTAGATTGTAATAAAATATTATTTAACAGACACTATTCCATTATGTACTTCTTTCTCTCGGAATTCGCAAGAATAAATATCTGGTTGACAATGGTCCAAGATATTATAGCTGACGTGTCACCCACCTGATGTATGACACGTGTAAAAAGTCTCCATTTGGAGCCTTCATTGGCCCAACACCACCGCTATCTCATTCCCTCGCCATTTTTTCCCCGCTATAAATTGAAAACCAATTTTCTTTTTCCCTTTTAATTTAAAAACAAATTCCACCTTTTTTTTATTAAAAAAAGAAAATAATATCCGGCCGAGTTTTCCGTTTCCGGCTCCGTATTCGAATCCTCTCAGGCTTGCGCAAGTGAGTTGACTCGGACGAACTGAGAGCGTCAGAGATTCTACCGCAAATGCAAGACTGGTAATCTTCCTTTCTAGTTGAATTTTATTTTATTTTATTTTTCATTTCAATTATTGCTTTGCCTTTGCATGTGTTATTCTCCGTTTATAGATTTTAGTAGTTAGCTTTTAGTGATATAATATATTTTTTTTGCGGCAATTGTTAAGGTTCTATTTTCAGTTAGAAAATCATATTAGGAAAAGATAAAGAGAAGAGAAGATCTATTCATTGAAGGATTTAGCTGATTTTTGTGTTTTTAATTGCTAAAAGAATGAAGATTATATAGTAAGTGTCTTTATAACCTTTAGTTTGCGCATCTATTTATATTCTGGAATAGTTGGTCACACAGGCTGTAGAGCACTTTTGAGTTGCTTTAAAATTTGAAAGCTAGTTTTTATAATGCCAAATAGTTTCGTAATGAAATAGAAATTCCTATGTAAAATTTTAACTAATATATTGATTTAACACACATTACTGCTTGTTTTTTTTTGCTTTTTGGCCAACTACTGACTATTTGAATTATTTACTGGATCCTACTCTTTAAATGCCAATCATCAAGCAAAGTCTTGATGTGTAATTGTGGGGATAATTTTTTTTGGAAATAACCACTGAAATATTATAATATGGATAATCAGAGTGGATTACCTTGTTAATTTGGATTTGCTTTTTCTTTCTAAATGTAAATTGAATTTCTAATAATTTTAGTTGTGATGAAAGTTTCAGGGTTCTATTTCTCACTTTATCTAGATAGAATTGGCTGCAATTTTGTTCAAGATTGGTCACCGATAGTTTTTGAATCGTATAATTTTTTCTTTTCTTGTTCTTTATGCTTCAGAAACTTTTTCAAAGTTTAGACAGTAGATGTTTACCATTGGACAAGTCCACAAATACAATGGTGGATTCGGAGCAAAGGTTGGGTAGATAATCTATTCCAGATTCTTGTTTATATGCTATCAACTTGAAGATATATGCTGATTGCTGAGGTTAATTCAAGGGCTTTTTTTTTGTTTGTGGAAAGGCTATGCATTATTCCGTTTGCCAATACTCAGCATTTAAATACAAATAGTGTACTAAGACAACCTTAATGGAAGAAGAGAGTGTTCGCTTGGATTTAGTGATTATTAAATTGTCTTACTTGATATTTCTCTCATCAGTTCCCCTCATTGCTGTGTCTATGGATCATTATATTACGAAGCTATGGCACCAGACAGTCAAAAGAGATTCCTGCCTGAACTACTCATGTGGTCTTCTTCCTGTTTTCCATTTTGGCCCTATCTTGCTTTCCATGTCTCATTTGAATGAGGTGTCTCCATTAATAAATGCAACTCTCAATATTCTTTCTTCTCTATTGGAATTTCTTCTCAATCTGCCCAGACAGCCTCTCTTTCCCTGAAAGGAAGTAAAATCCCACTTTCCACACCATGTGAACTTGACTCCTGAACACAGCCATTCCTCGCCACTCTTCAACACGGCAACAAGGTCTCTGTCACAGGCAGCACTCACACGACCACTTTGAAAGCTTTCATACATCATTCTAGGGTCATGGATTCTCTTGAGAAAGAATTACATAAATATTTTTAATGATCATTGAAATATAGTTCTCTCTCAACATTTGCAGAACGCGTTAACTCCCTCATTGTGAGTACGATATCATCACTTCCTTAATTCATTTAGTAAGGGATTCTGCTGGAGGTGATTAGGTTCCTTATTAAATTGCCTTGCTTATTAATTCTTCACTTGCTATCAATATATATATTTTTCGTGGACAACTTCAATACTGGATCCCTTCAGTTAGTATTGCAACTTTCTCTTGCACTAGCTAGCCTCCCAACCTAGGCTTAATTATTTGTTCAGCACCTTATTCATCTGTTTGCTAATGATAAATCTATCTGAGAAATCCAAAAAGGTGAGGAAAATTGGGTAAAACCTAGCAGAATGATTCTTCAGCTGATTGAAGTCACTTTGCATTGGATGGTAAGTTAATGTATGTCCTCTTGTTGTAGGAATCTCTTTGTTCTTTATTAGTTAAACTTACTTAAATTATTAGATTTTTTCTCCGCCAATATTTGTTGTTTAGTTTTCTCTTTATAGCTATAGCTCTCTTTTCCTTGTGTGTTTAGCTCTAATGTTCTCCTTTGTTGTTATAATTTTTAACTCTGCAGGATCAAACTATGGTTTGGACAAATGAGAAGCAAATGCAACTCTTATCTTGATTTCTTAGAAGCATCATTTGTTAAGCAGTTGCATAGTTCAACGAATTTGCATGGCTGTCACTGAGAAGAGAAAACGTGGGAGCCTTGTGCAACCCCACAACTTCCAGCAAAAGGTCATAGGTTTTTCCATCAGGTCGGACACTTAATCTGCTTATTATCTTCACACTGTTGTTTTTGTTTCAAATAATTGCTTTCCGCAATAACTTATGTAGTTATTTTGTCAGATTTTGGTTCTACAAGATGGCTGCAGACCGAAGATAAACTATCAGAGCTATGACCCTTTGTTAGGCAGCACCGCTGATTCTTGTGATATCATGAGATGTTCACGGTTACATCATTTTACACCTGCAGGCAAAAGCAGCTCAATTACATTTCCTGTTCCAAGAGAAATTGTGATGCACAATGATGGAATCTACATCTACTCAAGAAGTAATACAAACTTCTCTCACAAATCAGCAAGTAGTTCAGGGCAGCATCCCATATATCAGTCCTGCAACCACAGCTTGGGTAGCTGTACCGCTGGTAAACCTAATTAGGCTTCAATCTGCTGGTATATATTTATCTTCTCTTTATTCATTTCTAATACAAGTTTCAATATTCCATGCCAACTGAACTCATGTATACTTTTGAACTTATGTGTGAACTTTGCCATGAACATCCATCATTTTCCTGATTAATTTGGAATGTATTTAGATAAGAACGATTAGAGTTTTAATTTATTAATTGTTGCTTTAGTTTTAGTATTTGGTCTTTCATAGAGGTGTCAGATCAGAACTTAGGGGATGAAGACCAAGGAAAAGAGACCAGCAATGTCCCGTGCAATGGCAGTTCTCGATGCTTCGAGTCACGGTCAAGTAAAACTTTAACTTTATGCCTGCCACTTCATTTTTTTTGTAAAAAGATTGTAAGTTTGTTTGAGACAATGTTTTACATTACATGTTTGTATACATCACACTTAATTATCATCCATGAACTGAAACTCTTCTTCAGGTGAAAAGTGGGTACAATAGACAACTCAATCTTCAATAAAACATATGCAAAAGGAGAGAAGAAGAAATTGGTGTGGAAGGGGAGTTGCCCTGAGAGCTCTGTCTACTCGAAGACTTACATATATGTTGCAGGTATAGTCGCGCTCAAATTCACATTCTCTTTGATTATTATAATAGCAATGGCGCTAACTAAACTAAGGCTCAATCGACTGTTCAGTTTAGCTTAGCAATAATTCGGATTCAAACATCAAATTTTTTAACCCTTCTCAGATAAGTCTTTTTCTTCCTCTACCGTAGCTTCTTTTTTCAACCAAAAACAAATCTTGCAGTTCCAAACTCTTATAGTATTCTTTGTTTCAACTTGTGGAACAGCATCTATCCCAGTTGTTTTCCTTTTCTATTGGCTTCCTTGCCTCAAGCATTGCCATCTACTTACATCTTCCACCCCTAAAAACATGCTGTTGATATCGCCGGCATCGGTGGAGGTGGTTGCTGGAAGTTTAGACCCTGATCCAAGAGTGGATCAAGAGAGAAACATGCATTTTTATCAAAAGCAATGTTGTTGAATTGGTCAGTTGGGCTAGGGATCGACTGGTCTGCTGGTTGATATTAGATTGGGTTTTGAGCAGTCGGGCTGGGAATTCGCCATTGAATTGAACAACTTTTTTAAATATTTTTCCCAATTTATTAGTCCAAGCCTATAATATCTGATATGAATGGTAAAATCCAACATTAAATAAAACTAAAAAATTGGGCTTGGATTTGACCGCTTTTGTGTTAATCAATTTTATAGAATATTTTCCCTATTTTTTTGAGTTCTTTTTAAAAAAATTTAGATAGTTGAATTAGAAGTTAGTCTAATCGATCTGATCATCTATTCTTTTTCTTAAAAAATTGATTAAATTAGAAGTTATGCTTATTTTACTAAAATAACTAAATAAATTGATTTTTATATATTAGATTAAAGAGCAAGTTAGTTTTTTTATTAAAAGTTTTTTAGTGTTTGTTATTGAAAACTGATTTTTGTACATCAGTATGAAGTACACATAGTTATTTTATCAATCTAGTCAGTTTTTAAAGGTACAAGTGAATAACATTTTTAATAAAAAAAATTAATTTTTAATAGAAAAAAATTAATTTTCTCTTTGATGTAATGAAGATAAATTATTTTTATTTATATTTTAAATAAAAAATAAGATATAATCCGATTTTTAAGACTTTCATGATATTTTTACTATTAAATATTTCTTCAAACAACGGTGAAAATAAGATTCATGATGAGACTGGAAACTATGAAATAGTGCAACGACAAGTGCCATAATCGATACGTAGCTCTGGTTTGTGACAAGGAAATATGGAAAGCATGGGTCAGCCGACGTTAAAACAAAGACAACGGTGGGCAAATTCAGGGATTGGTGTTGCCTGATTTGCTAGAGAAGGGGACTTAATATAGTGACTTCACAATCATTATTATATATACGTTTTTTTTTTAAATTTTATGGGGTTTTTTTTAAATATTTTCTGTCGTATTGTATTAATATTTATTACTTCAATAATTATGAATTATATCATTACACCCCAATCAAAAGATATAGTTTGTTAAAGGAGTTCGATTCTTTTTGAAAAAATCTTTGAATTATGAATTTTTTAATGAATTGGTATTATTCTAGGTTAATTTAAGATTTTGTTTTACTTAGTTAAGGGCACAAGTTCAAATCTTGTCATGCATGGATGCACATTTTCTTTTGGTAGGTGGTTATGTGTCATATACGGTCTGATTTAGTAAGATATTTTTATTTTGTCAACTGCTTCAAGTACTCAAACTTTTGTCGAAGTTAAGAGACAATTTTTGGCTTAATCTGAATACAATACTGACTCATTGAAAGATTGACGGACAATATTTCGTAACTCAATTGATAGATTCACGTCTGTACACCTACTTAAATTCCAATTCATTACAGCCATCAAAAGAAATGGAATTGTCAAATTGCAGATTAATGAACAAACAAAGACTTGACCATAACAAAAACAAAATCAACCAATCCCCGGGATCACCTATGAATGTAGTCTAGGGGGCCATACATGGTGACCCTTTCCGAATACAAGCCACACAATATATATACACACACACACACATACATGAAAGGTTCGGTTTAGCATAAACATTGTTGTGAAGAATCATGGAGCTACCGAACCGATAACGACCCGAATACCATAAATCGACATAGTTAATGTCCCCTAGAATTAGCCTCTTTGAGACTGTAATGCTTTCAAATGACCACATATGTTGCAATAATATGAAATTCCCAGTACATGTTAAAACACTTTGATTGCTCATTTGCTTTCTTGGTACGAAATTTAGGAAGAAAGGAATTGATCAGAGGTCGGGTTAGACACGGAATTTTTTAACAACTGACGATAAATACTGGCAATGTCGACGATTGAATTACTGTTTTTAAATCAAAGGTACAAGCACAAGAAAGAGGTCTGCTTCTTTGGTTGAATGGTATAATTCCACTTTTGGTGTCTCTCTAATGTAAATAATTCAAGCTAAGCCTTTTTAGCCTTTTTTAGTGGAAAAACTTACAATTTTGGCCCCTTTTGAAAGTTAAAAATTCAATCTAAGCCACTTTCAAGATAAAGTTTTCAGCATTGATTATTACAATAACGATGGTGTTAACTAAACTATTATTTCAAGATAAATTCAATTTAAGCTACTTTCAAGATAAACTATTATGTCACGTGGATGATATTATTCTTGAAACCTATAGCCAAAGACTGTGGCATCCAAGGGCGAAACTAAAAAAATTTTTAAGTGGAGGTCGAAATTAAATTGTATATTTTTACGGTAGTAAAAATTTAATTTTATCATTTTAATAGTATATATTTTTATAATTTTTAAAGGATTAAATTAAAATTTTATCATTTTGGAGACAAAATGCAAATTTATCATTAAAAAATTAAAAATTAAATGAAAATTTTTCATTTTAAGTGGCTGGGGCCTCTGCCAACCCCTCTGAATTCGCCACTGACAAGCTCTCTCTTCTATTGCTTTGGACATTTCTAATTCTGAGATACTATTATCGGATTGTGATCATATTACTTTAGATTTTCATTCTTTACTTGTCCATTGGATTCATATGGACGCTAATAAAACAGCTCATACATTGGCAAAAGGGGCTATATTGAAAGCCAACTATTATGATTGTATTGTTGGTATTTTCAATGTTGATGGATGAAAACAAAGCGTTTAGACAAAGGTGTATGAAGTAAGTCTATTGGTTTGAGTTTGTGCCCTCGACTGTTTTCACTTTGTTTTGTTCTTCCAATCTTTTTGGTTTTTTAATGAATATGATTTCATTTAAATGAAACATCGGGCTAGAAAGAAAATGACCTGAATGCATAATTAAAAAGATAATTAATAATCATAAATAACAATTTTGAATGGACAAGGATGAAAGAAAACAGTGAATAAAATGAGCAGAACTGTAATGTCTGGGGGGCCACTGGCACTGTTATTTCAATGTTAGCTTGTCTGCAATGTATCATGCCAAGATCTTGTGTATATATCTCATTGATCCCACCAAATTTTTCAATAAATTCGACGTAAAAGTAAACAATCCACTTTTGCAGATCCTACTACAACCATCATAATCTTCTGATATTATAAATAAATAAAAGCACATACACAATACATTATATACACAATATTGATACATAATATTAACGGAAGTGAAAAAGGAAAAGAAGAATGTTCTGATGAAGAAACAGATTAAAGGATATCGTCTGAATAACAATCTCCCCAAAAAAGATTTTTAAAAATGTATATAAGAGAGAGTTCTTGAATCGAATTTCGAGTCGAGTTATAATATATTTTATTATAAT
The DNA here is from genome assembly GCA_005610355.1 of Gossypioides kirkii. Classification (NCBI taxonomy): domain Eukaryota; kingdom Viridiplantae; phylum Streptophyta; class Magnoliopsida; order Malvales; family Malvaceae; genus Gossypioides; species Gossypioides kirkii. Next base: position 39,987,197 of record CP032246.1, read on the forward strand.
TCTATAATATATATAGATGATTTCGTTAAATTTATCATAAAAAGCCGAAAGCTAAAGAATACAAAAGAAATACTTTGAGCAATTTATCTGAATCTTCTCACAATGGGATGGGGGATGGGGGATGGGGTCAAGCAATGAAGGTGGTGGGTTCGTTCATTCATTCCTTTTGGTCATAATTACTCGCCGTATGTTCCAAAATATGGAATCAGAAGCCAAAGTGAAAAGGATCACTTGGCTGTTTGGCTACTTCTAGGTGGATTTTGGTCATCATTCTGGGTATCAGGAAGCACTTCCTTTTTCTGTTTGTTTCCTTCCATAATTTCGTATTCCTAAATTTAGGGTTTAAAATTATAAAAATATTATAGAGGTCTTTTTGTTAGGTGTTATATTACAAGTTATTTCAGTAAAAAAAAAAAATGTTATTCATTCTAGGGGTCTCGGGTTTGAGCAACTGTGTGTGCAAGATGTGTGTGCGTTGTCAAAGAGTTAAAAAAGTATAAACAAATATTATTATGCAATCACACCAATACATTAAAAAAATTACATTTTACTTTCTATTAAAAAATAGATAAAATAATCTTTATACGGTAAATTATCAAATTCACACACCATTTTGAACCCCAAAACGTTCAATTTATATTTTGAAAAAAAAAAAACCTTATATATCAATTTAGGAAAAACATTCAAATTCACACATCATTTTGAACCTAAAAACGCTTAGATATTAAAATAAAAAAATTATTAAATTTAAGTATCAAATTAAATAAAAAAATTTAAATGTTAAATTAAGAAAAAGTGTCAGGATAAACCTTTGCAAAATCAAATAAAAATTAGAATATGTTCGAATTTAAATTAAAATAAATTTAAATAATAGGCAGAATAAAATTTCACAAGATGATAAGGCATCAATAATCTCATGCGAAATCATTTGCCTATGAATGCCAAACAACAATAATCCAATGTCTCGATTCATAGGGAAATCAATTACAATCAAGAGAGTGATCTACTTTATATATATATATATATATATATTGAAATACGAGTATAAAAATATTTTAAAATATTATTTAAAAAAATTCTATCGCATTTGTATGTGTGAAAACTACGGATTTAAAATATAAATGTGTATTTAAAAATAATATACAAACAATGAAATTTTGATTGAATGATAAATTTAAGGTTTTACTAATATTTGGAGCGAGTTCAACTTGCACCATATACATATTTTTATTGATTTTTATTAAAATAAAAAGACTAAAATGCTCTTAAATAATATGATTTACTTTAATTACCAGAAGACATTTTCATAATTTTTCTAAGTTGATGTCTGATTGACTTATGGCATCAACTCAATCAGGGATTTTATTAATAATACATATATACAATTGATGGAGACAGTACATTGTGTATATTAAAATAAAAATGTATAGAATATATTAAAATGAAATTTTGGTTGAGTGGTAAATTTAAAATTTTATTTAATGCAATTGGTGTAAGTTCAGTTTTCACCTTATGCAAATTTTTTTTGGTTTTTGTTAAAATGAAATGCCTAAGATATCCTCGAATAATATGGGTTATCTTAATTACGAAAGAATATTTTTTTAATTTTTTAACCGAGTTGATGTTTGGTTGACTTGTGACACCAACTCAGTTAGAGATTTTATTAAAATTAAGTATACGTAGATGTACTTTCTAAAAAAAAGTATATGTATAAATACAATCGGTGAAGATAATAAAATGTGAATAGTAAAATAAAAATGCATAAAATATATTAAAATGAAGTTTTGGTTTAGTGGTGAATTTAAAATTTTACTAATGCAATTATTGCGGGTTCAAATCCCTCTATGCAAATTTTTATTGATTTTTGTTAAAATGAAAAAATTAAAATACCCTCAAATAATATGATTTACTTTAATTACAAAAGGGAATTTTCATAAATTTTTAATCGAGTTGGTGCTTGGTTGACTCGTGATACTGACTCAGTTAGAGATTTTATTAATAGTAAGTATAGATATAGATATAAAACTAATGGAGATAATAATTTGTACATATTAAAATAAATATATATAAAATATATTAAAATTAAATGTTGGTTAAGTGATAAATTTAAGATTTTATTAATTTGATTGATGCAGGTTCAAATTTCATCATATACATATTTTTATTTTGATTTCTTTTTGTTAAAATAAAAAGATTAAAGTACCCTCAAATAATATAATTTATTTTAATTATGGAAAGACATTTTTATAATTTCCCTTATCAAGTTGAAGTCTGATTGACTCATGACACCAATTTAATTAGAGGCTTAAATAATAGTATAGATAACATATGAAATATGCATGCTACTAAAATAAAAAAAAATTAGATTACATTATGAGTAAAACGATATTTAAACACATAAATACATCAAATAAATAATAATAATAAATGCAATATAATTATTTATCACGGTTTTGTCATCATTTGTGAGTTAGTGTCGAGTTGATTTGTGGCATCAACTTAATTAATAACATTAGAAAAATCGAAATAAAGCTTCGATTGTATAGTAAATTTAAAGTTTTACTAATCCAAATGACCTAAGTTTAAATAACACCATGTGCATATTTTTCTTGGGTTTTGTTAAAATGAAAGGACTAAAATACTTCCAAATGATATGACTTATTTTAATTATTAAAAGATACTTCCATAATTTTGTAATTGAATTGATACCCGATAAACCCGTGACAACAATTCAAGTGTTTTATTAATAGTATAGAAATATTAATACATTAAAATCTTGATAATCTAATTCAATAATAGGACTATAGTAAGGAAAGGGTAAAATTACTGTATAAGTCCCTCTACTAGAACATATTAGCCTCTGTCAATATTTTATTTTATGTTAGAAAAAGAGAAAAATGATTATTTTTGTAAGAGTTGAAAAATTGTTAATTTTACAAGTGTACTTTAATTAAATCAACATTTTGAAGTGCTACTATTTTTAATAAATTCATCTTAAATGCTATATATAATTGATTTAAAATTAAATTTGTTAAGGGTCAATGTACTATAATATTTTTAGTAGAGGTTTTGTCTCTCGATTCTACTTCGAGTTCAAATGGATTCATAAAATAACCTTGTTGAGAGCATACATACCTATTCAAGCGACATGTTTATAAAGTAATAGTATCTTGTACGGTACATAAGAAAGTGAACCACACACGGAATTACGTATGGTTAAACTCAAACTTATATCTTCACCAAATTCCCTAATGAGGATAATATCAAACATGTTGAAGGTTTGGTCCTCATCAAAATTTAAAATATTTAACATGTATTTGCATAATAAAAAAAAAGTAAAAGAGATGACAAAAATAAAATATAATTATCATTCATGCCAGTTACATATTTTAATTTAGTTATTAATAATCAAAATAAATTTATAATTAATTAGATTTTTTTATTTTTAATTGAGAATTATTTTATAGAAAAGCAAATAAATAACAAAAAATATAATAATAAGCGAAAAATAGATATTTTTCAAACCACTAAGTAATAAGATTTTTGATGGCTTTAGTAATAAATTTATTGGTCAAATTCTATAGGTGCTTATACTATGTGCACTTTTGTCATGAGATGAGTTTTTTTTATTATTTTTTTCAAATAATTTGATGTGATTTATTTTTTTAAACATGAGGTAACTTGATATATATCTTGATATTTTTTTATGGATAAATAATTTTTTAGTCAGTTTAAAAGGTAAGTCGATTGAATTTTAATTCAATTAGCATCGATATTGTTATCAATGTATGAGGATATGGATTGGAGTGTGTTGAAGCGCATTATCTTCTTATTTAAATGTTGAGAGGAGCTATGAGTGTTTTAAGCATTGTATACAAAGAAGTAGACATAATGACATTATTACTAAAACTCCCTCCCTTTCAGCTCCACATCGATTGAGACTATATATCAACAAACCTTATTAACAATTAAACTAAAATATTAAAATATGAAAAATAAAAAAAATTAAATATTTAAAAATATAAAAATTAAATTTCAAATTTATAAAATATACGAAAGGGAAAGGTTAAAAGAAAAGGAAATGGGGGTGCGAAGGAATCTTTGCAGATAGCATAGCATGACCCAAAAATGGAAATAAGAAATAGACAAATGGTGTATTTGGAGTATGTGTAAAATCAAGATTAAATGAATGTCCAATCTTATGCTTTGGCCGGCAATACATATAAGCTTCTTTGCTTGTCACTATTTTTATTTTTTATTTTTTGGGAAAACTCAACCGTTACCTTTTCTTTTATAAGTTCCAAAACGGATAGATTTTTGAATGATTCAAGACAAAAGATGAAAAGAATATGTGTCGAGTTTAGTATTTAATATATTGTCAGTATATATATTTGATTGGCGGATATTATTTCATGTTTAAATTAACTTTTTATACACAATGTATGATTACGGGTATCTTATCATATTTTGATTAATAAAATTTTATCTAACGGGTTATGATAAGATCTTTATTAATCTCTTACTTGATGATGAAATTAAGAGTATCATAGTCATGATTTCAAGTTTTTTAAAAAAAAACTCAAATCTTTACTTCATCATCGATTTTCAGATTGGTAATTGGTTATTGATTGTGATTTCTTCAATAATATTCTTTGATTTTATTTTTTTAATTTTAGTACATAGTTTTGTAGTTTTTTTTTTCTTACAACTTTATAGTTTTTGTTTTTGTCTATCTTGTTTTCTCTAAATAATTTTGAGGTTGTTGTCCACTTTGTTTTCTCCAAAATCAGTGGTAATTTTTTTAGTCATGTTCTGGCGTATATATGAGATTTATCAATATAAGGATAATGTCAGATCTATTAGAAACTGTTCTTGGAAAGCTTTATCATGATAGAGCACAATATGATGTTGTTTGTAAATTTAGAATCTGAAATGATGATGAGAAATAAAAAGACATACCATTTGAGACTTGGCCTTTTATGCATCTGATGCGGTGAGTCTCTTGAGACTCTTAGCAATGATTTTTTGGTTAATCTGATGACGATGGCCTAGGATACAATTTTCAATAGTTTGATCGATGTGTTGTATTTTTTCATTTATTTTCGAATTCTTCTAATATTATAGTTACTGTCATTTTATCTTTCTCTTCTTTCTAGGATTATTCTACAAACATGATATTTATATTTTAGTTTGTAGTTTTTTATTTATCGTTTTTATTATGTGACATATCTTTGTATTATAATTCACTATTCCTATTAATAATAAAATTTTCTTTAAAGAAAAATAGAGAATCAAATATAAACAACAATTTTCCTTCTTTAGATCTTTTAATCTTTTAGGTACTCGGGAGGTAAAACTTAAATCAAGTGCGAAATCAAAATTTTTTTAAGAGATTAAAGTGTAATTTTAATTTTATTAATTTAAAATTTTAAAAATTTAAATAAAAAATTTTTCAATTCGAAGACGGACCCTACCGTGCCCTAAAAACTCTAGTAAAGGCTGAATGTACCAAACTCTGGTGGACGTAAAGATTGGCATGATTACAAGTATGAAGAAAGGATTTATGGATATAATAAATTCCCATTGAAATGTGATTTGGTTTGGTCCATTTCTGATTCAGAATCCATTGAAAACTGCAGATGCCCACATCCCCCCTGCAATGGGCAATGGCTATCACTTCAAAAACGATTTGCTGCTATCATTCACATCTCCAACAATATATCATCTGCTCACTACATATATCTACTGCAGATTGCATTCTCTAAATCAATGAAGGATTCCATCATTCCTATTCTCCTTAAATTTATTATTTTAATAGTTTATATTTTTATAATTTTTTAAATAATTAAATAAAATATTATTATTTATAAAAGATTAAAATATAATTTTATCACATATTAATTTAAAAATTTTAAATTTTAAAAGATTAAAATTGAGAATTTTCATTTCAAGAGATTAGAGCTCTTGCCAAGCCTCTGCGTCAATCTTGATTACACAATACTAAGAGATTGAGCTACACAAGTTAATTGCGTATAGTTTAGTTAGGAAATAATTAAAATATCTTAACTTATGGGTTAAAATATGCTTCAAGTATTGTACTTTTCACATATTTGGAATTTAGTGGATGGTTGTACCCTATATACAGTTGAGGGGTTATTGGCTCTGTGAATCAGGCCCTAGTGGCTCATAACTCGTTAGCTCTTGGCAGAGTAAGGGAGACAAAATCCTCCCGGAGGATAATACCTTCGATTGTTGAGGGTTCTGTTGACTACCCATCGAATGATAATTCAAAAACTTATCCAGAATGAGTTGGTCGACCCACAACAAACATAATAAATTTAAGAGTGTTTTTTATTTTAAAAAATATATTTAAATTTTGATTTGCATGTCTTGAACATGCTATACGTCATATTTAAACTAACTTTAATACTCAAGTTGATGATCATATTGATAAAATAACCTTATTAATATGATAATTTAAAAATCTGATAAGAATATTTTAAAACCCCTATTCTTAACAATAAAAGCACAACACTATCTAACTCATCGAACTAGTATAAGCGAGTCCCGAACATAAAATTTCAAAAATTTTCAAAACCTCATCTTTCTTACCCATAAGGGAATGATTCACTCCAACATAAATCATTCAAACTAAAATTTAATTTCAGTACGCAATTTCCTTTAACAAATTGGTTTGGGGGTTATAATCAAAGGAAAGAAAAAAGGCATGGAATTTATGAATGGAAGGCCATGGAAGAAGGCAAAAACTTGAGGCATGACATGAACCAAACAATTAATGCAATTATGTAAGTAGTTGATATGGTAGTCATGTTGATTGTTTAGGTCAAAAGGGTATTTTGCTACCATGTGTTTAATTAAAGTTGGAAACTTTAGGCTTATTTTTTCATATCTCATTTTGCTAATTACTGAAATTAAGAATAATAATAATAAAAAACATGTGAGAAAATGAAATTAAACTTATCCACAAGAACATGAAGTTTTCGTGGACATGTGATTTCACTTGCCTTTTCCATCCCTTTCCTTTTATGGTTCACTATCTTTTGAGTTTTAAATGGATGCATTGCTTTCAGATTATTATTCAATACGTTAATGTAATTTGGTATTTGAGTTTGACATTTTTTAATGTAGTATTTGTGTTATTTTTTGGTCTAGTATTGTATTAAAAAGTTGTTATAGTGCTTGTTGGAGCCCAATTTTGATCGGGCTTGGACTTTTCGAGTTAAATTGATTTTAAATTTGTTTAAATTTAAATTTATTTTAAATTTAAATTTAATTATTTAAATTTACTTTGAATTTAAATTAAATAAAAATTAAAATATTAAATTTAACATTAAAAAAATTAAAAGTCCAATGTCCAATTACATTTGGCCCGATTTGGCTCACTTCCCTTAACCCATTTACACCCGTTTTTGAGCCCAAATTACAATTGGCCCAATTCCCTTGACCCAATTACATTTTCAGCCCAAACAGGGGCCACTTGCACCAGCAGCATGTAAACCGGTCAAACCTTGAATCTGATTCCCCACGTGCTGCTGCCACCACCAGCTCCATTCACCACCTGCTCCACCATGCAATGGTGATCCACCATGCCCTGCCATCACCATTGCCTAGAAGAACCTGCAACAAGTAAAGAAGTTAGGCAGGCATTTAAGGGCAAACAACAAAATAGCATCATAGTTATTCTGGTTATAAAACCAGAATCAATTCATTGTAAAGGGGGATTTTTTTTTTTACAGATTCTCAAAAAATCAAATATAAGCATTATATCATTAACCAAGAGTCAACAGCAAGCAAAGAAGAATCGTCAAGCATTCTCGTGTTCTAAATCAGCAAGGTATAAGTCCCAAATACATGCATGTCCTCTTCTCATTTATTGTTCTGAAACTAAACTAAAAAACTTTTTACATTTCACATGCAATCAATAAATGCCTACTGTTATCGCCATTTATTACTATTTAGTATAGTGTTTTAATAATTAATAAATACATACATGTATGTATTAAGTATTAATAATAACATTTATAGCAATAATAATAATATTGGTAACAGTAGCATTAATTAAAAAAATAAAAAAAAATAAAAAACGAAGAGACAAAAGACCCCCTGGTCCAGTCTCTGTCGAAGTCGTCGGCGACCTCTGGAGCCTCGTTGTCGCCGGAGCCGTGCTAGGGCCACCCACCGTCCGCAACCCGTATCGCCCAGATCTGAAAAGAAAACATGAAAAGAATATTAAGACCCGAAACATTTTTATAAAGAACAACAAAGGAACCAAAACAGATTTGAGGGTGTCAATGACAAAACTCGGTTTTCAACTTATCAAACTAGATTTTTTTTTGGGTTTTTTTTAAACAAGAGGGGTTTGAAAAGAAATAAAAAAGAAGAAATGGTTTATTCCCCAGATCTGAAAAGTTCAGATCTGGGTTTGAAATGAAATAAATGAAATAAAAAGAAAAAAAAAAGAATGAAAGATTGAGTTTTACCTTTTCAAATCCCGGCGGCGCGTGGTGTTGCATAGGCGCGTGGATCCCCGAGACCAGGCGAATGCAGCGTCGGACGGTGACCGGCTATGCGCGTGACGCCGCACACGCGTTAGACAGCCGGTGCTGGCTGTGGCCGGAGGTGGGAAAGTTTGAGAGAAGAAGGGAGAGAAAGGGGAGTGGAATTTCAGAAAAATGAAAGAAATGAATTTTTTTAACCTAAATAATATATTTATACCAACCCATGACCCGACCCGAATCCGACCCACAGACCTCTGGGATCAGCGTGTTTTTAGAAAATGGTATATTTGCACAATCGGTCCTTCCGCATTTTTATTTGCTTCAATTTAGTCCTTTTTACATTTTTTAATTATTTGCAATTTTACCCTGTAATTTTAATTGGTTTATAATTTAGTCCTTTGACTGTTTGACTGTACCAGAAGTTGCCACGTGTCATGTTTTGGTTTATTTATGCATATAGTCCTTTCTATTTTTAATTTATTTTAATTTAGTCTTTAAATTAACTTTTTATTTAATTACAAAATTGGTCCAAAATTTTTTCAAGATTTTCAAATTAGTCCCTTGACTTTTGGATGCCTGTGAGGCTGCCACGTGTCACCTGTTTTTGGTTTTATTGCTTTGTAAGCCCCTAAATTATCCAGAAATTACATTTTGACATTGAAACTTTTCCAAAATTATATTTTGACCCTAAAACTTTTCCAAAATTACATTTTAACCCCAAAATGTTCTTAATATTATATTTTGACCCCAAAACTTTTCCAAAATTACATTTTGACCCTAAAACTTTTCCAAAATTATATTTTGACCCCGAGACTTTACCGAAATTACATTTTAACCCCGAAACTTTTCTAAAATCATATTTCGACCCCAAAACTTTTCCATAATTATATTTTAACCTTGAAACTTTTCCAAAATTACATTTTGGCCTTGAAACTTTTCCAAAATTATATTTTGACCCCAAAACTTCTAAAAATTACCATTTTACCCCTGAACTTCCCTAAATCCCATTTTAACACTGATTTCACCAAAACTTACCGTTTTGCCTCTGAACTTTCCAAATTTCATTTTTGACCTTGTTTTTGCCAAAATTTACTATTTTATTCCCCAAACTTTCCAAATTCCATTTTTAGCCCCGATTTCACAAAAATTACCATTTTACCCCTAAAAACCCAAATTACTATTTTGCCCCCGGGTATCCAAAAAGTCTTATTTTAATCCCGATTGCATCATTTCTTTAATAATATATACATTTAATTTTATTTGTTATGTCCCATACTTTGTATTCATGTTCACTTCGTGTAATTTATGAAATTGCTCATTCATTATTTGTTAAAAAAATCGCTTTCACAAAATTTTAAAATCAAGGCAATATTCTTTAATTTCGCGTTTCGAAATCTTGCGCCTTAACTTACTAGGTGTAATTTTTCTTCAAACCGAAATAATCGAATACCTTTAACCAAGGCGATATTTCTTATCTTCGATTCCGAAAATTTGCTCCTTAACTCACTAGGTGCAATCCTTCGTTAAATCGAAATAATCAAATATCCTTTTTTCAAAATTAAAAAATTTTGCAAAGGAAAACTCGTTATTTTTTTTGATCTCAAAATATTATGTCCTAACTTACTGGATGTAATTTTTCTTCCTCGATCATTTTGAAATAGCGAGACTTCCAAACGAAAATTTAATTTCTTTTAAAATAACTCATGCATTCGAGGATCGTATTTTAAACTCTATTCGAGTTTTTAAGGTTCACAAATTAAAACCCGAAAATGATCATGTGGTACCAATTCTGGGTGTACGAGGGTGTTAATCCTTCCTCGTGCGTAACCGACTCCCGAACCTATTTTTCTGGATTTCGTAGACCGACGTTTTAGTGTTTTAAACGTTTTGTGGTGATCCAATCGCATCTTAATAAAAGATTGGTGGCGACTCCTTTTTATTCCCTTTTTACTCCTTATTTTCCTAAATTTAAAAATAAAATTTTTCAAAACCTCCGTTTTCGAGGTGGTTTCGACAGTGCTCGTCATTACCGATTTGCTACCTGGTTCTCTATTGGATCTCGACCTGTGTCCTGTCTGGTTCGCATCTTGGGTTCTCACGTGAGGTATTCGCATCTTCTCATGAGATCGCATAATGTGTGTTTGCGCCATCATGCAGGCGAACCCACATGTAAGGATGCATGGGGGTCTACCTAAAACGTCACATACATGAATAGAGACCGTATCATATAAATAGAGAATGTAATCTTCTTTGAAGGATACACACAGAAACACTTAAAAAAAGTCATACATTAAATTTCGATTTTAGAGTTGATTTAATGAAAATTAACTAGTAATTATGAATTTTCAAATCAAATCAATTATAAAGCCCAAATCGAATCACATCCATCAAATTGTATTTGACAAATTAAATAGAAAATTAAAAAAAATAACAATTAACACTGAGTTTACTCTATTAATAAAATCGTAAAAAATTCAAACCTAATAATATTAGCAATTAGCTTTTATCAAATCAACTATAAAACCTGAATTAAACACTAAAAAATTAGCATCATTATCTTTGAGTACCGAAATATATAACTTTTATCAAATACAGGTACCAGATTGGACAAAAAAATAACATGTGTACCACATTAAAACAATATCTAACTCGGGTATAGAGTGATATATTACATAATATATTTAATTTTTAATGTTTATCCATTTTATCACTTTAAATTTTTTATCATTTTAATCAAGTTATCTTTTTTTAAAATAAAAAATTAATTAAGTTATTAAAATTTTAATGACACTAATATGACAACTCAAGTGACAATTCACGTATACTTCATAAAAATTAAAATAATCAACAAAGTTTTAAAAAAAATTCATAAGAATATTCAGGTTAGGAATTACTAGGGTAGTGTACCCTTTGCTATCCTTGGTCAATTGGAACAATAGCAGGTTTCATCCCTCTCAATTATCAATAGTTTAATTTAAGCCGTTTTATGAATAAAATTTTTAACTTCTAACATCAAAATTCTACAATTTTACTTTGATCCCAATACCGAATTTTTGGGTTCACCCCTAATCACATGTCTTTAATTGATATTTAAAATTCCAATAAATAAAATATATGACAATTTGATATTAATCTTACTTGTGAAATTAGAAAAACTTCATTATCCTTGTATCAAATAATTGTCTTATATATTTATTTTATTTTAGACTGTGATAGGATTGCTTATAAATCAGTTATCGATTTATTTGAACTTTATCTGGATTTTAGATTTGTGTCAATACCTAATCCATCGGTATTTTTTTTTATTATATTATAATTTTCTTCAATATTTAAATAGTAGGATAAACGTGTCTCAGCGCGTTTGAACACATGTCTTCATAGACTGACAACAATATTAATGTCAACCAAGCTAAGACTTAGTAAACTCTATTGCATTATAATTTAAAACATTATTGACTTAACATATACATTATTTACATTATATTATTATATATTATCATAGATTTAATTTTTTATATAATTTATGTAAAAATAATAATAAAATGATATATTACAAAACTGAGAAACGAATTGAGGTGAGATTGAGTCTTTAATGTCGAAGCTCAAATTTAACTTATATTTTAAACGGATTTATTTTTTTAGGGTTGGGTCATATTTTTTTAACAAAATATTTTTATTCAAATCCTCTCAAATATTGAGCAATACTTCAAATATAATTTTTTTGTGATGACCTGCTAGTCAAAGTGTTCATCGTTCAGGTGTGATTTGGATTCGAATCACATTGATTGTATTTATTATTCGGGCTTTACTTATTATTGTAATCCATAAAAAAAATACTTAACAATAAAATCTTAATTAGAACAAAATACTATAATATTTATTATTGATTTTTATTCTTTTCTAGATTTGTTCACTTTCGAGAGAATTCGAATTTAAAACTTACTTCCTTTTCACAACTTTTTTTGAAAGAGACAAACATTTTCCAATGTCTTTTATGTTTAATATTATTTGTGTATGTTTAGGGATAAATATTAAAATTATATATTAATTTTGATTTGAAGTGTAATTTCGTACATAAATTTTAATTTGGTATAATTATACACATTAAATTTTGATTTTAGTTTTTATATATATACATATATATATATATATATATATATATATATATTATTTAATTGTGTACAAATTATAATTAAAGAAAAAATATATCAATTTTTTTATATTGAATAAATATAATTATTTGTGTATATGATATGTTAATGTAAAATAATGCTATATTAATAATTGTGTTATTGATTTGTGAAAATTAAATCAAAATAACATTTAGTGTATAAATTTATGCAAAATTAAATTTCATGTATAAAATTGTAAATTAAATGAAATTTCATGAGGAGTTTTAGATTTTATCCCTTATGTTTATTTCTTATTTCTTTTTCTTTTTTTTAACTTTTATGATTTTATGATTTTATCATTTTTTGAAGGATTGAACATAAACGATTTAATTTTTATAGGGGTTAAAGTGTATTTTTATTATATATTAATTTATAATTTCTTTATTTATAAGAGAATTGAATTACTTTTTTTTTCATTTTGAGGAAAAATTACAATTTCACCATATGTTAATCTATAATTTTTTTTTTATATATATAGGAGGACTAAATTGGGAAAAAAATTATTTTTGGGACCAAGGGACCTGCTAATTACTGAATCCCTTGTAAAAGTCAAAGTTGAGAAGCATGTATGAATCCCTTGTAATATTAGGTAACCTATTAAAAATGTGTAATAACTTAAATAAATAATTGTCGAATTGTCGAAAAGTATCGGTTAATATTTTAGAAGCATTATGATTTATTTTTTCGTCTAATTTTATAAAAAAAAACTATTTTAATCTTTCATTTTATCTTTTACCTCTTTCCGTTTTAAACTTATATTGTTTGTCAAAACACTCCAAAATAAATAAAAAAATTAACGCTAATTAACTTTATTGATGTTGACATCCACATGAATGCCACATCAATAATTAATTAAAAAATTAAAAACATTTTATATGTTTTTATACTATTTAAATATATATATTTAAATTTTTTAAATAATTTTTAATATTAAAAAATTAAAAAATTACCATTGCAGTATTCATGTGACAATCCATGTATATGCCACATAAGTAAAATTAATATATATTAAATTTTCCGTCCATATTTAAATAGTTTGACAAATAATAAGAATTAAATTTATAATTAAATCAGATTTAAATTTAATTCTTACCCATTTTAGTACTTTGCAGTCAAGTCCAAGTCACTATTGTATAAAGATTTTGAAAGAAACACTCCTCATATTAAATTTTTAACATATGATATAAAATATACATGATAACTTATTCGGTCCTTCAATTTTATAAAATAATTATTTTACTTCGACCATGCGATAGAATAACAGTTAAGTAGTGCTTGATTTATGAAATGTAATTTACTTACAATAATATGATTATCAAAATGTAAAATTATTTAGCACATTATCGGACATGTTTTATTACTCTATTTAATTCATTTAGATGAAATGTAAAATTACCTAAAAATATATTTTACCTAATTATCTTTGTTATAAATTTTTTTTAACAATTTTAGTTCTTTTAATATTTTCGGTTTCAAATTATTCATAAAATTATGATAATTTATTAAATTTATTTTTATTACACCTTGATAACATTATAATAGTTGGCACCGTATTGATTAGTGTATATTGTTTTTATTCTAAATTGATATCAAGTAATTTATGGTTTATTTTTTACTAAAATTTCAATATTTTGATGTGTTTCGTACACGTATTCAAAATTTGCCAATTAATCTCGTGAAAAAAACTTAATTTTGTACACAATAATTTCAAATATATTTATTATAATGATTAAAAATTCAGACATACTTTTACATTATATTGGGACAAAAAAACATGAGGCTAATCACCAATAATAATCAATTACCGACATGTAGACCAATCGGACGGCCCAGATGTGAACTGTTTGACCGCAGTTCAGAACTCTCTCGATTTGCGCCACCAGATTAAAGACACGTGTTCGATCAAGATCATCTTTTATAGTGACTTTTCACTTCAGCGTTGTCTTCTCACTGTTTATGACGTCACATATTTTTTAATGGAGTGAAATTTATCTAGTGGGCTTGTGGACCGCCAAAAGCTAGTTCTCTCTACAGTCGAGAAGCTACCACGTGTTGGGTCAGTACTTATTGGGTCCACCGTCCAAGAATATGACTTTACGTGGCATGGGCCCGGCTGATCTGGTTGGTTAAAAGAAAAGATCATAACGGCGCGAACATGTGAGCTGTGATGCACCGCCGTATCAATCCATGGGTCCCATTATCAAGCCCATCCGCGTTTATTCAATCGCGAAAAGACAGACCTGCCCCTGAACTTTCCATTTTAGTGTTGTTACGTCCTTACTAAGGTATACCATTTTTTTAATCATGCTTTACAATTAGGTTACATTATTAAAAAATAGTTAATTTTATTTGAGTTAATTGCATATGACATCTTCAAATTATAATTTTCTTTCCAAATCAACCTTTAAACTTTAAAATATTCTAATAGCATCCTAAAACTATTGATATTATATCAATCAAGTCCTATTATTAAAGCAATTAATGCAATCATTAAATGACTATGCCATATAAGATCTAACGTCTTATTTAAAAGTTTCGAAAACCTCAAACCAAGAATTTTAAACTATGCCACATAAGATCTAACGTCTTATATAAAGGTCAAATAAATGATTATAATAATTTATGGACTTTATTGATATAACCTTGATAGTTTAAGAATGTAATTAAAATGTTTTAAAGTTTGAGGAGCACTTTAGAATGAAGGTTATAGTTCGAGGATGTATGGTGGAATTAACTCTTTTTATTTTTAAGGTGAATTATTATCTTAAGAATTTATTAATTTTATATAAAAATTAATGAATTAGATGTATGTAAACTAAAGATTGCGATTTTTTTTAATTTTTAATTCAATTGACATTGTTCTTATTATAAAAAGTTCAAACGTGCTTAAGTTGTGTAATATCTTCCACTTTAGTAATAGGAGGGTTATGGTTAATTTAAGAATGAGATAAAAACAATGCATGTTTTAATAAATCTAATTATGATTTTAATCCTTCTAATATGTTGAAATTCGATACTTAATCTTTATACATTAATTTGGTTAATTTTTAATAGGTTAATTATGGTATTAACCGCTCTACTTTAATTTAGTGATAACAACGAATGATGCTATCAGTTTGGACCTATAAATAACATTATAAAAATCAAAAAATCAAATCATGTTAAATTAAAGGATGAGTATTTCTCAAATTTCAATATTGTAAAAGGAAATATAAGATTAATTAAATAGCATGAGGTGTATTTTTTGGTCATAGCATTAGGTTGTCTTATTTATGTTTACTTCTTTAAACTAGATATAGAAATCAAAATGACCATAAAGTCTTCTTTGGATTATTCGAGTTCGATTATTTATGTGATTAAGTGGATAAAATGTTGGGATTAAGTGGTTGAGGGTTCGATTCTCGTTTTGAGTATGGAATAACTTTAAAATTTGTGATAAACATCTACCTCTTAATAGCACTACAGGAAAACAATTTTTTAGCGACGCTTTTTTAGGTCTATAGCGGCGCTTATAAGCGCCGCTAAAACACCGCTAAATGTTTTAGCGGCGCTTTCTAAAGCGCCGTAAAAAATGCCGCCAAAGATAACGCCGCAAAAAATAGCGGCGTTTATGCGGGAAAGCGCCGCCAAAGGCCATGTTCTTTAGCGGCACTTTCTCCATAAACGCCGCTAAAGGCCATGTTCTTTAACGGCGCTTTCTCCAAAAGCGCCGCTAATATAACAGATTTTGACAGCCCTTTTTAATTCACATAAAACCCGAATTTCAGCATTTTTCTTGTAAATTCAAATCCAACCAATGCAAATCCAACCAATAACTTCAAATCTTAAAGGTAAATGATAAATGAAAGAAATATACATATGATTTAAATTAATAAATCAATGAAAAATAAATTTCAAATGTAGTATATTATTCTCAAATAAAAAAACAAAAGTCTAAGATGACGGATTCTGCTGAAACATTTTCATCATATTTTGAAACTGTAGCTGCAATTCGTCATACTTTCTTGTAGCCTCTGCTTCCTTCGCTTGCCTCGCTGCTGCCTCCACTTGCCTCGCTGTTGCCTCCGCTTGCCTCGCTGCTGCCTCCACTTTAAGTTTTAGATGGAGTTCATCATATTTTTTTTAAGAAAATCTTTAATTTAACAAATTCAATTTAACAAAATCTTTAAGTAATTGCATGAATTAAATGGTTTTTCTCTTGAGAGTAAGATGAGTGGTGGTTTTCTTTTAAGAAAAGTAATGTCTAGTAAAATTGAGCTGAATTATCGGCCTAGATCTGTAATTACGCAAAAGTTAAGGGTTAAGAGGTAGAAATTAAGGATCATTAACTTAAAAAGAAAAATTAAGCGAAATAGATTTTACGAAATAAACCTAATAAGTATGTGTGAGTGGCGAGCTACTGTAGGAACACAAAGAGAGTTAAGCTGGATGTTTTTGAATGCTTAGCAATCTAAGTATTTTTTTGCGAATGTGAAAATGTTAGTGGAGCATAAACAAACCTGGATAAAGGCAAGCAGAAAGCTGTCTACTTCGGTCAATAATAAGAACCAGGACAGCAGCTTCTTGAAGAGCAACAATCAATAATAAAAATAGTAGCAATTTCAAGCACAATCGGTCAAGCAAGTAGCTGAAAACTGTAATAGTGTAAGGGCAGAAATAAGAACCAGGGCCATTTTCATAAACAGAAACATAATGTTTAATAAACAGAAACATAACTATCATCAATTAGTGCTTATAATCTATATTCTAAGGTAATAGGGAAGACAAAATGACTTAAGATCACCTGAAAAGCAAGAGGATGGATCAGGAAAACATGCATAACATATTTGATACCATATAAATTGAAAAGAACAAAATTTCAAGCGCAATTTACATTCACAAAAAAATCTCATATGATGATATAAATTATTGCTACTTAATGAGTCAAATACAGTCACTCACTGTTCTCACCATATTCCCCCAATTTTCTTGTCCGAAATGAGCCATCTAGTGTACCTAAAACTCCCCAAATCTTCAATGGCTTTAGTGTCTGAAGGTATGTGTATTGGAATGTCCTAGAGTGTGCAGATTATTGTTTAGTTGGGAGGTATGTGGAACTCTTTCACATTGAACTTATATATAGATGTATAAAGTAAGGTTGTGGTGTGGCTTAACGTGGGTAACTTTTTCTTTCAGGCTGGTTAGGTTCAGGCTGGTTAGGTATGTGTATTGGAATTTCTTGGTTAGGTTGTTCTATGCATCTTGCTAAGGTTTTGTTGTGTGATATTTCTGTGACAGAAATACTCAGATGTTGTATCTTTTTTTGATGTATCCATCCCTAGATTTTGGGTACAAGGAAATGAGGGGCATTTGTGTATGTGAACTACTTTTGATTTATATATTGTATGCATCATCCCACTGACAGTTTTTGCATTGCTAAACATGCAATTTGATGTAGAGTTGATATCTAAAAGGCCCCATTTTCCATTGTTGTAGATATTTATAGCTAGCCAAGTGGGGAAGAGTTTTGACAGTGGGAAAAAGCATGAAGAACATAAATATTTGACTTTTAATACTCATCCCTTGAAAGTATATAGTTATACTTATTGTAGCAGAAACTGGACTCAGAACTCACAAGATAACCTACAGTTGGCAGATAAATATTACCTGAGGTTTTGGAAGTTCCTTTGTTTTAGTTGATGAGTCTCCTTTAAATTCAATTTGGAATGTTGTGGTTAGAGGGAAGCTTTATTAACTTTGTTAAGTAATTCTTATGAAAAACAGCACTTATGAAAGAATTAATATCTTTTTCTTTCCAGAAATTTTTCCTCTATTCCCTTTAAGTTTTTAAAAGAAATCCCACTGTATAAGGATAAAACATTACAGATTTTCAACAATAAATACAACTATTATTTCAATTTGTTGCCTTTGCTCCTTAATTTTAGCTTCTAAAAGAAACGTTAAAAACAAAAACCCAAACACATCTTGAGTTTCTAATTGAGTAGAAAAAAGAACAACAAAGATTAGGTTCATATTACATCATAACAAACGGCAAGAGTTGAGGAAGTGGAGAACAGGCCTAACTACATCCGTCAACAATAATATAGATACATATTGCAAATATAAAACAACACAGTCAATAGAAGGAAACACAGCAGTTCCAACACTATATATAGGGACAATAAATCCAGGAGTTCACATCATTCCAATCATAACACTTGGCCAACTTTGCTTTGTTCGAATATTTAAATGGAAAAGTTGTGGATTTTTGTATTTATTCTTTGTTTATAAGTTTGGGTTTCTAGTTTTAATGATTTTAAGCTATTTAATTAGGTAGTTCAATCATGTGACATCCTAAAATGATTTGTCACTCATAATTTAAGGGTATGTATCATTCTTCAATTTGATTAGATTATTAATTAATCAAACAATAGGGCATGAACCAGCAAATACCAAGACAATAAGCCTTATGACAAAATGATAATGGTAATAAACATAGCAGTTCCAACACTAACAAGAAATGCCAAAAAGATGTGGCTAATTTGAAATGATAGATAAAAATGTTGGATTATTTGGTTGTCTTATTCTGTGTTTCACAATTTAGCAATATGTGCATGGGAAGGGATGTGGGAAGTGAGTCAGATGGATTGGAGACTGAGGGTGGTCATAGTCAGAATCAAAATTAGGCAATCAATCAAGCTATAGGGGACACAGAGTCAGTCATTGTTTGTATATATCTATGCTAATGCCATGCTGCTGGTTGAAGTATATTTCAGTGTTTCATGGGCCATTCTTTAATGGGTTTTTTTTCTTTTTACAATTTGTTTGTCACCCCGCAGGCAAGGCCCTTTGCCTGCTGCTTGCTAGCCTATTGTTGTGTGGCCATTGTAGGTCACATGACATGCCTGTCACTCTCACTCACACTGTGTTTTATTCTTTATCGTTCTTTCCTCTTGTGATGTCTTATAGTCCTTAGTATCCATTTCATTTTCAAACCTATCAAGGAAATATACATTTATATATATATATATATATATTTGTATACATATATTTGATAAATGACTAAAAATGGGTACTAAGTAAAGTTTGATTCTTAGCAATAGTCCATAACCTACTATGACAAAACATGACTAAAGGCATCCATTAATCACAGCAGAAAGATTATATATAAAATATTTAATTAATTGGTTAATCTGCATCCAAGTGAAAGGGGCAAAGAGACATATTTGATAGCATAAAACTGATGGATATAAACAAAGAGTGGTACACCACAGAAAAGGCCAAGTATAGAACATTGTAATTGCCTGTTTTGAATGACAGGAGTTTGTCCATTTCTCTAAATCTTATCATTCCTTCACAAAAGCATGCAGCTGCCTTCAACTGCTAAAACTTTTTATCTGTCTAATTTATTTTCTTGGCCTGTTAGCAGAAAATGGACGTTTCTCCATTGCTGGTTTAGCTAACAGAGGTTGGCTGTCTTTACCAACAATACCATGTGTCTAGAATCATATTAATGCCCATCAAAGATTGAAGAGCTAAACACATCTTCAGTTTTTAATTGAGTAGAAAAAAGAACAACAAATTAATTTCTTTTTTTTTTTTTTCCAATTTAGAGCAAGAACGCAAGAAGCCCTAAACCAACTATATATCCATTTAAGAGATAAAATTAAAAGAAAAAGAAAACCCCCCAAAATTACAATTCATTTCACCATGATAGCATGCATGAGAGAAAGTAAAATGAATAGAATAAAAATCACAAAGCAAGCAAGCATATTTACACAACCAAAATCAAAATAAAAGTTGAAACCAAAATTATATATGATTAAAAAGGGGGAAAATGGTAGAAGGTAATACCGATAGGGTTTGCGGTAGTCGGTTCAGGACGAGCAGCGGGTTGTGGGAGTGAACAGGGAACAGGGAACGGAGTGAGGGAAACAGTGAGAAATAGACTTACCGGTCGCCGAAGACAACTCTGCTTTCTTCTAATCTAACACATTCCCTTTCCTTCTTCTTGCTTACAGTTCGTATGAATTGGGAGAAAAGGCAGAGAATTCTTTTTTCTTACTAACACCGTTTGAATCCAACGCCCCATATTATCTTTTATTCATCTGACGGCTATGGATTTAAGATAGATTAATTGATCCTACCTTTAGCGGCGCTTGAGGAAAAGTGCCGCTAATGATCCTACCTTTAGCGGCGCTTGAGGTAAAGCGTCGCTAATGATCCTACCTTTAGCGGCGCTTGAGGGAAAGCGCCGCTAATTACCATACCTTTAGCGGCGCTTCACCCACAAGCACTGCTAATGACCTGACCTTTAGCGGCGCTTGTGATTAAGCGCCACTAATGACCCGACCTTTAGCGGCGCTTGGGTTAAGCGCCGCTAATGCTTTACCATTTGCGACGCTTTGTTTCCAAACGCCGCTAAAAGTACCGCTAATGACCTGTTTTGCTGTAGTGTAGATTTACAAAATATAAAAAAAATTTAATTACTGAGCTCGCTTCAATAGATACATTGAGAAATAAAATAAAATATATTTTTGTGTGTGTGTGAATGGACCGACCAAATAGGATATGTGATTTACATGTTTGGTATTGTTAGGCAAACTATATATGTTTTGCAAGTAAAGGAATATAATGAAGTAATTAATAATTTTAGACGTAAAAAAATAAAAAAAATAAAAAAATAAAAAATAAGGACTAAATATATTATTACGCTTAAATATAAAAGAAATATTTAAACATTCAATATTCAATATCCAATGTCATGTGAATTTATATTTTTCATTTTAAAATTCTTTAATCTTATGACTAATCATGATTTAATACGGTTTTAATTATTGAGTTATTTAAAGAAAATGTTATGAGTTCATTTTTTTTATGCAAAAGAGATGTATATAGGTAGTTGTGGTGTTTAGGGATTGAGATAAAATTATAAAATGTCGATGGTTTAAAGATAAAAATTATGTTAAAAATTAAATTAAATTATTAATTTTTTAGAGAAATCAAATGTGCATTTTTTTCATTTAATAAAGGTTTAAAAGAAAACTTCTCTTCTAACCAAGTTGGGGCTAAAGTCCCTTCTTACCCCAATTTATAAAATGATAATTTTTTTAATTCATTTGAAAATTCTAAAATAACAGTTTGATCCCTTAATTTTTTATAATTCATTTTAAGCTTCTCCTAAAAAAATTATGGTTTTATCTCTAATATCACTCTTACATTTTTATAATTCTTTTTAAGTTTCTTATTTGATGGTCAAAGGTTAAAAACTTGTAACTTGATGCCACAGATGGAGTTTTTGGTAAAAGTATCATGGAAGCCCTTGAATTAGGAGTCAAACAGCATTTTACTCTCTCTACTAAAAAGATGGGAAAATGAGTTCTTGTACATTATATCAAAGAGCAAATTAGTCATTTTGTTAAAAATTCCATCTATTTCTACTATTAGAAAACTGATGTCCCTATACATTAGTATAAGGTACACGTGACAAACCACATAGAACAGTTTGGTTATTCCGTCAATTACACCAATTTTAATAGTAAAATGGATGAAATCTTAATAGAAAGGACTAGTTTGCTATTTAGTCTAACCTACAGGACTAGTTTGCTCGTTTTTTTAGTAAATGAGACAAAATGAAATCTAACTTCTAATATAAGGATCTCCGTAATAATTTTACTTGAATTTTTTTTGAATAAAATAGGCTATCATTAATGAAGGGAATTTCATATATTTTGAATAAAATTTGAATCGTTTGGTACCTATTTCAATACTACCACACAAACTTAACATTTTGTACACAATTGGCGAACTTTAACCGCAATCTATTTCACATCAACTTGTATCACATGTTCAACCATTAAACATATCATTTCAATACCATATCATATACATAAAGTAATTATCCAATTGCCAAACATTAATTACCTATGTCAAGTCTTCTTGAAACATACCTATTTACATCCAGATATGTCAGTCATTTCAATTGTCACAAACATATCACGAAAATGTTTACCAAAACATTCACATTCACATTCACATTCACATTCATTTAGGCATTAACTTTGTCAAAATCATGCTTTAGATAAGTTTCAAGCTGTATCCCACAATCAAAGATAACATAGACAAAACATCTATATACATGTCACAATTTCGGACTTAAAACATCCGGAAAGTTACTGATTTAGAAACGGGATAGAATAAGCTTTTGAATGATCCGCCTAACATGTTCTACAAAGTATCAATATACAAATATTTTAACTCCACAAATAAAATTAAGAAATTGTCACATGTCTTAATGTTATGAACAGTGGTGATGCCAGGGGCTGGCAGGAGCCTTGGCCCCTCTAAAATGAATTTTTTTTCATTTAATCTCTTTATAATTTATAAAATTTTAAATTAGTAACGGTAAAATTGCACTTTAACTTTCTTAAAATGATAAAATTTTGATTTAATCCTTTAAATTATAAAGATATAGACTATTAAGATAGTAAAATTGTATTTTTACTATCGTAAAAATATACAATTTAATTCTGTTAAAAAAATAATTTTTTGAATCCGCCACTGGTTATGAAATTAAAACCGCTTAAATTGTCCTAAAATTTGACCTACGTTAATATATGTAAGTTTTAAGATACCACTTACCCTTGCAATTAGTCATTCCCATTGAAAATGGCTAACACTAAACTAACCATGATTTTACTTTTTTTTAATCTATATTTAAATTAACACAAATATTATAAACTAATTATCAAATACTAAATCTTAACTTTGAAATCGAAGTTATTGGAATAAGATGGGTTTGACCGATTAAATTAAAAATCGATTGATATATCAATTCAGATAATGGAGTTGAATTAATCTTTCAACAAACTACTCAAAACAAATAAAATTTAAAAATCAAGACAAAAAAAAATAGCGATTGAACTAGTTTTATAATTTTTTAAAAATGTTTTTATGAACTTTGATTTGTTTATGTAATTATTGTTGGATCGATGATCAAACCTTGACAATAAATATATTATTTACAAACCAACGAAGATTGAGTGTAATAATAATATACATTGCATTCTCAAAGAAAAAATTTAGGTTTGAATTTTGGAGATGTCATTATTGAAAGAAGAATCACAAATTTTGAAAATAAGTTATAAAGTTGATATAAAAAATAAAAAAAATATTTACAAAAATATAAACCCATTAAACTTTAATCTTAAATCTAAAAATTAATAGGACAAATCCAATTTGTCATTCTTCTATTAAAAAATAATAAGGATGACATGAAATCACAGTTTCGATGATATAGAATCACAGTTTTATACAATCTTTTCTGTTTTAAAGAAAGTATTTTGTGGCTGAAATTTGTCAAAATGTTTTAAAAGTCAAAACCCTCCAACCTCTTCTCATTAATTGGTCAATTTATTGATCTTTATCAAGAAATTTGAGTAATTTCTAGGAGCCACCTCTGCTTTTCCAACTCTAAAAAAATTGAAAAAGAAAAATATTAATTGTCCTTATCCATCAATTTTCCCGTACAAAATTTCACTATATAATTCCCCACAAACTATCTCACCCTTTCCCCCATTGCTCTCATCATCACAACAAGATCCCCCCTTCCATTCCATTAATCTCCTTTCATTGCTAGCTCTCATCTTTTTTAGCTATGGAGATTGTTTCTATTTTCCTATACATTATCCTCTTCCTCTCCACTCTTCTTTCATTATTAATGAAACAAAAGAATTGGATTCATTTAAAAAATTCAAGCTTCCACCTGGTTCAATGGGTTGGCCATACGTTGGTGAAACTCTTCAACTCTATTCACAAGACCCCAATATTTTCTTTCTAACCAAACAGAAAAGGTTCCCACCATGATCCCTACAAGCTCTTATTTGAGGGTTTTTTTTTTTTTTTTTTTTAATGTAACAAATTTGGTGTAATTTTCAGATATGGTGAAATATTCAAAACCCATATACTGGGTTGCCCTTGTGTGATGTTGGCCAGCCCTGAGGCGGCTAGGTTCGTGCTGGTCACACATGCTCATTTGTTCCAACCGACGTACCCGAAGAGTAAAGAGAGGCTCATCGGCCCTCACGCACTGTTCTTTCACCGAGGCGGATACCATGCTCGGATGAGGAGATTGGTGCAAAACTCGTTAGCACCTCAAACTATAAAGAAATTGATCCCTGATATTCAAGGCATTGCTGTTTCCGCACTCGAATCATGGGCTGCTTCTGGTCAAGTTGTGAACACCTTTCATGAGATGAAGAAGGTTTGTTGTTATACCAAAAAGGGTTATTTTTGATGTAGTCCTAAAGTATACTCATTTTTTCATTTTGGTACCTACTAGAAGAACCTGACGCGTGATCCATTTTTTTTTTATTGTATGTTGAGTTTAGGGTAAAATGAGATGAGAAGGTATTAAAGTGAAGAAAGAAAAAGGGTTTGATTGATGATTTAGTCTCAAAGTATACCCTTTTTTATTTTGGTACTTTTTTGGGTCTCATTTTAGTATATGAACTATTATTTCTGTTTCGTTTTAACCCTAAAATAAGAAAGTTGCCAATAAGAACGTGACACAAGACACATTTTTATTGGACACTAATTTTGAGGAAAAATGATATGAGAATGATAGTTCATGTACTAAAATAAAAAAAAAAAGGTATAATTTAATGGCCAAATCATGACATAAGTGAAAAAAACGTTTTTATTGGTCAAATTGAAGTTTAGTCCCTATGTTTCTTTGGATTTTTTTTTGTATAATTGCATAAATTTTTGCATGTTTAAAAAAGTAAAGAAAAAATGTAGAATGTAAAAAGAAACATTGTGGGTGTATAAATTTGAAATAAGTTTCAAAACACTAGGACAATCTTTTCCTTTTGAACCTTAAATTATTATCTATTAATAGAATGTTATTTTATTTTTAAAAAATAATCTAAATTCGTTAGAAAAAAACATCGAGACATTTTTTTTGATAAATTATAAGAAGAAAGTAAAATCCTAACAACAATGCGATTCTACATCTGAAACAATAAACATCTTAATTATCAGATCAATACACGAAACTCAAACGGAAACAACATTTATGGATATCTATACGGTTCTAACATGTGGGTTTTGTTTGACTTTACATACAGTTGTCATTCGATGTCGGCATTTTGTGCATTTTTGGTCACATAGAAAGAGGGTTCAGAGAGATGTTGGAGGAGAATTACCGGAAAGTAGACAAAGGTTACAATTCTTTTCCGACAAACATTCCTGGGACTGCTTATCAACAAGCTATCCTTGTAAGTATCAACCCCCACCCCAATATATACATAAGCATGTTTTTTTTTCCGGATCACATTAGGTCTAGATTAAATTTGGAGTTGTGGGGGTCGGACTCTTAAATGAGAGTCAAACTCTATATTTTAACTTTTCGAGAATCATGATTATTCTTAACGTTATTATTTTTAGGGGTTTGAACTTGAGTTCTTTTCCTAATAATACAATGTATGTCTTATCACTGCATTTAATACTTGTTAGATTTTTAATTTTAAACCTTCAAAATCTTTTCAAGCTTAATGTCAAGATTGGCCTCTGATTCTTACAACTTGGCCTAACAAGGTAGAGACGAAGGTAAAGGAGGCAAGCAGTGGCCTTGGCCAACAAATGATGGATTTGTCATTTAGTCCTTTAAATATTTATGAAATTATATGTTAGTATAATGATAAAATTTCACTTTTAACCCCTAAAGCAATTTTGTGGTTTCGTCCCTGAGGGATTGGTATATATATAGCCGTTTTCTGATTATTTTTTTTCTATTTTACTTTATGGAAGGCGAGGAAAAGGCTGAACCGGATTTTGGGTGAAATAATAAGCTCAAGGAAGGAGAAAAGGCTGTCGGAGAAGGACATGTTGGGGCATTTTTTAAGCTTCAAGGACGAAAATGATAAAAAATTGAGCGATGACCAGATTGCAGATAACATTATTGGAGTACTTTTTGCAGCACAAGACACAACAGCCAGTGTTATAACATGGGTTCTTAAATTCCTCCATGATGATCCCAAACTTCTAGAAGCTGTTAAGGTAAAAAAGAAATATTTCGTTTCCATTTGGGACTTTGTTGCAAATTTTATCATTATTCTTGTCCTGATCTGTAATATTCCCAAAATCATACAGGCAGAGCAAATGGCAATCTCTGACACCAGCAATGGAGGAAAAAAGCCATTAACATGGGAACAAACAAGAAGCATGCCTCTCACACATAGGGTATATAAATATGCAATGTCTATTATAAGGGTCAGATCAATTTAGTGCTTGTATTATTAAAAAGAATCAAACAAGGAAGTTTTAAAAAAGTAAATGTTAACTCTGTTGCAATTTGACTTTGAGACTAAATTGATCAATTTAATGATAGAGGGACTAATTTGATCTAATTCCTATTATAGAGGGACTTAGTAGGTACTTTCACCCATTAAAAAGTGATGAAGCTTGAAGAAACTTGTGTTGTTTAAACACTTATTTGCTAATTTTTGCAGGTTGTAATGGAGAGCTTGAGGGTTGCAAGTATTATATCTTTCACATTCAGGGAAGCAGTAGTTGATGTTGAGTACAAAGGTACAATGGAAGGGGCATAATCTGAAATATTTCCTTTCTGTATATTGCATTAATTAGCATATTGACCATCACTTTTTTTTTTTTCACATTAGGATACTTAATACCCAAGGGTTGGAAAGTGATGCCATTATTCAGGAACATTCATCATAACCCAGAATTTTTCCCCAATCCTCATGAATTCGATCCATCTAGATTTGAGGTAATATTTAATTTATAGCGAATTTTATTTACAATTGGGCCATTAAATTATATATATATATATATTGTCATGTTTTGGTACTTGAACTATTATCTTCGTCTCATTTTTTTCTCAAAAATGCGCCACATGTCATGTTTTTATTGGCAATTTTTTTTTATTTTAGGGTAAGCTGGGAAGAAAATGATAGATTAGGTACTGAAGTGAAAACGATAGATAAATTTAAGGGCTGAAGGATGAATTAAGCCAATTTTTTAATGGTTTAAACTTTGAAGCAGGTAGCTCCAAAAGCCAATACCTTCATGCCATTTGGAAACGGCGTTCATGCTTGCCCCGGAAATGAACTGGCCAAGCTGGAGGCTCTCATTTTGATCCACCACCTAGTAACAAATTTTAGGTATTTATTTATATATATTTTTATTAGATGTCCTCGGACAATGCCCTGGATTCTAAATTGGTCCTTAAACTTCGATAAATGATAATTAAAATATGACGTTGAACATATTTAAGTCGCATGTATCAAATTGAAAACATGCAAGTACTTATAGCATAAAGAACTTGGATCTGACGTGTTAAAAAGAAAGAATCCTACCGTGTTTTATCGATATTATCATATCCAAGTTATACATGAAATAGATACACACATGTACTTCAAATATGCTTCACGTCGAATTCGAACTAACATTTAACTTCTAAGTCGATAAAAACTCTATCAAAATATATCTAGATCCGATTTAGGGTTATGCATGTGCTGATGAAGATTTGAAATTACAGGTGGGAGGTGGTGAGTTCAGAAAGTGGAATTCAATATGGGCCATTCCCAGTGCCACAACAAGGACTCCCAGCCAGATTTTGGAAGGAACCAAAGCAGTCACAATCATGATGTTTGGTCTTTAATTAGTAATTAGTGAACTAATTTGGTAAAAAAAAAAGAGTAGCCCAAGCTTTCACCATTGTACCAATAGTCCAAACCAATACTTTTTATGCTACCTAATGAAACCCTATTATTTTTCACCATGGGGTTTCTACAATCATGTACATAGTATTACCTTTGGCTATGGCACCTAATAATAATAAGAAAAAAAGTTTAATACATAATTTCGTATTTGAGTTTATAGCAGTGGTATTTGTGTTGTTTTTGGTTCAATGTAACATTTGTATTTGATAGATGTTATACATTTTTGTTACAATCAACGTCGATAATGACAGTATGAATGATCGTAAAACAATAAGAAAGAAAAATAAGAATACACAGATTTTACGTGGAAAACTCTTATCGAGAAAAATCACAAGGCAGAAGAGGAGATTCATTATGTTGAAAAACACAGGATGCAAAAGGAGTTCGACTGTATCTATTTAAGGGTTAACCCTATTATAATCAATGACTAATAAAAGAAGTATAGTCCTATACAGATTCAACTTATGTGGCATGGCCCGTATTATGGGGGGTTTGGCGCTTGGTCCTTCATCCCCACAGAACTTTCTATTTCTCCTTTCTATTTTATTTCTATAACTAGTGACGGGATTCGAGTCACATAACTCTAACAATTTTAGTACTTGAAGATTATAGGGTAAACTTTATTTCTATAACTAGTGATGGGATTCGGGTCACATAACTCTAATAATTTTAGTACTTGAAGATTATAGGGTAAACTTTTTAGTGTTAGTTCGAGTTTTAGAGTTGATTTAATGAAAAATCATAATTAGTTAAAACCTGAATTAAATCGCATCTATTAGACTGTATTTGACAAATTAAATGCAAATTAAATAAATTCACAATTAATACTAAATTTATTCTATTAACAGAATCATGAAAAATTCAACCCTAATAATATTAGCAATTAATTTTTATTAAATTATCCTTAAAATCTGAATTAAACACTAAAAAGTTAACATAATTTCATTTGAGTACTCAAATATTTAACTTTTGTCAAATACAAGAATCAGATTAAACAAAAAATTATATAAGTACCATATAAAAAAGTGTCAAACTCGAGTACTTAATGATATTTTTTATTAAAAAAAATATTTTAAACCTAAAAAAATTATTACAATCTTCTAAGTGTACTTCTTTAGGGTCCACTTCGAGATCAATTATTTTTCTTTGCTTCACAATTTACATAAAATTAAAATAATTTGTTACAATTTACATAAAGGAATTGAAACTATTTTTCATGCAACCATTGGATTCTTTAACTATATGGTAAGAAAAGTTTGATACTATGATACAATTATATAGATAAAAGTTTGATTTTAATTAATTTATTATATCAATAGGTTCTTTAAAAGCACTGGAACGAGCTTGGATGATTTTTGGACAATATTTGGCTGTTTAACCATGATTTCTTTTCTTTTCGACAGCTCAAGATCATCCAATGGTATAGATTCGATTGCCAAAATTTTCTGATGCTTTTTATAAAAAAAAGTATCCTTAAAGATATAATGTTGATACCGATGTTAATGGTTTGGAAAAAAGATTCAACCAATATTAAAACTTCATATGATTATCCTAAATCGAAATTCATAAATAAAATTAAAGTTTGAATCAAATTTTTTTGTGTAAGTTCGGATGAAAAATATTAGTAACCCACAGCTAAAGATTAGTTCAGTTTGATGCAATCAACTTTTTTGGGTTTTTTAAAATGTTTATCACAACTTAATTTGATTCGGTTTGATTCTTGATAATGACAAAACTAGAAAGTATTGACAATGACCTTGGCCTCCTCAAAAGTGATGGAATTGCTTAGAGCTCCTTTAAAAATTATAAGAATACGAGTTAGTACAGTAATAAATTTTCATTTTGATCCCTACGGAAAAAATATCAAGCTTCACCAATGATTCTCGATTTTTCATACTAATTCTAATTTGATTATAAATTATTCGATTCATTTCAATTCAAATAATCTCTATTTTTATTTGATTCGTATTTCATAATCTATCCAAACACTTTAGATTCGATCCCAATCACTTTTCGACTTATTGATTTTTCTTATTCAACCCGATCCCCACAACCTCCAGTGGACAAGCAAAACGTGTAAAAGTGACATGCTAGTTCTTCACGTGGGAGTGGGCGAAACTGGCCCTAAAAGTTGTACAATTGTGGCCTCGGCAGGTGGGCACGTTCACTGTTGAGGGCACAAGCTTCGATCATGTCCGGTGAGGCGACCCCTCCACCTCTCCCCTATATATGGACCAAAGTACCGCCATGACTGATAAGCCTACGGCCTACCCATATGGTGGCTTTACCGGTGGCCCCAATAGTCGATATTTTCTCTCAAGGCCCGAAGCTGTTTATGAAAATGAGGGCACTCTTGTAGGAATAACCTAAGCAACAAGAGCAATGTACTATAAATCGAGTGGCCCAATCCTCCCCACTATATAAAAATCACTAAAACATAATATGAAACAAAAATAACATGAATGTGTGAATATGTTAAAATTAGATTTTTCGATTGTTTTGAGTTTTGGGTTTAAATCTAGACAATTCTTAGGTTAACCTGGATTGAAGTAATTTAGGTTTTTAAATTTTTGACTTTGAATAATTTTAAGTTTGGATCGTTTTGGGTTCGGTCCATTCAAGTTTGAATTATTTGTTCGAGTCATTTTTTTTAAATTGTTTCGTGTTTGAATTATTTAGAGTGTTCCAAAAACCAATAAAAGATTAATAATAGCCATTTTTGTTCAATCAATTCCCTACAATGACAAAAGAAAATTGGAATTTACAAATGGCAGTACCTTCTTCATCCTTCAAACTGTGTCGTCTGTATCGGCCAGTACCACCATAGCCAACACCATTGCTATGGTGTTTTTAGTACACGAGATTTAGCCGATCATAGTGCCACAGCTGTACATACATGCGCATGGAACCATCAACATCATGGCTATGTTAGTTCAGCATGCCATTAAATCATTCTCGTCCTTTTAATAATTCTTGCCAAGCATCTGAGTATTGTTTCAATCCACATTATTTATCTTTGGTATTTGTTGATACATAGTATCAACGGAGGTTAAGATGAAAAGAGAAATAATGTTTTGGTTCAAAAAATAGAGTCGAAGTCCTCTAAATAGAGTGTTTGAGATTACCTAAATCATGGGTATTTCAGTTCAGATAATCGAATCAAATTTCAGGTCGAATTATTATATATTTTATTATAATTGTACAACAATACTGATATATATTAGTATCACTTTGTTTACATGTACATATTTTCGGGTTTATTGTTATTTTTAAAATAATTTTTCATTCAATATATATACGTAGATATCATTCAAGGTTTCATATCATTTTGTTAGAATATTATTTTTTGCTTTTATATTGATATATGTGGATGCGGATGTGTTTAAATGTACCATTAAGGGTTTATTGATACATTTAATATATATATATATATATTAAGGATAAATTATATAGATAGTCACTTAACTATCAAAGATATTCATTTTAAACACTCAAAATAAAAAAAATTGCAATTTAATCACCAACGTTACATAGTTTAGTCCGATATGCTTCTATTTTAGGTGTAGGATTGAGGCGAGTTATTATGGGGCAGAGGTCAATCTTGCAGGTGTCTTGCTGTATTTCTACAGCTTATTGCATTGTCTTGAACAATGCATTTTTGTGTAAAAATTCGATTGAGCAAAAAAAACATAGTTCGATCATTGTGATGGCTCTCATTAAAAGCACTAACGGCTGACATGGAAGTTAAATGTATAATAATAAATTTAGTTTTTAATATTTACATATTATATCAATGTAGTCATAATTTTAAAAAATTAACCCTCAAAACTTACAAATGGTTTCAATTTGATTTTATTTCTAAAAAAATCAAATAAGTATATAAAAGTACATAAATATTTTAAAAAATATAGTAATAAATATAAAAATAATAATATTGTTAAAAAAAATATTAATAAATAAAATTCAAAGAATATATAAAAATAAAAAAATAAATTCAAAAAAAAATAATTTATTTAACTTAATTATTATATTTTTTTGAAAATATTTATTTTTATATATTTTTAAATTATATATATTATTATTTCTTATCAAAACATTTTTTTTATTTTTTTTATATATTTTTTGAAAATGTTTATGTACTTTTATATATTTCTTTGATTTTTTAGAAATAGGATCAAACTGAGATCCTTTGAAAATTTTGAAGGTTATTTTTTAAAGGTATAACTAAATTGATATAATACGTAAAAATTGATGGCTAAATTTATTATTATATCAATTTATTTAATTACCACGTTAGCTTGTTGGTTGTAATTTTAACGGGAGTGGCCAAAATGATTAAACTATGTAACATGAGTGCTTAAATTGCAAATTCTTTATTTTCTGTGCCTAAAATGAAAATATTTTAGGATTGGGTGATTATTTATGTAGTTTACCCTAAATTTAATTTCTTTTGGTTTCTAGTTTCGGAGATAAATAGCCTGACATTAAGTAGGTGTAGTTAGTATGTACAAGTATAAAGAGGTATTAGTCGAAACGAACCAAAACAATTTGAAATTGCAATGAAAATGTTGTATTGATGGGTCATTGTTGAAACAATTGACGTTTCCACAATTCTCCATCGATCGTACTCGATCTACTGCTTGTATTAACCACATCTTTTTTTCATATTTTAACGAAATATCATAAGGTTAAAGCTTTTAATTAATTTAAATATCACACGTTTTATTGTACTCTAGAGCCAACTCTAGCCACATATGTTTGAAACCACATCTTCCCAATGTTAATGGGATAAATCTAAGGCGAATTGAGTTTTAGCTCGATTGGCATGAGTATTGTTGCCAATGCAGGAGGATGTGGGTTCGAGTGCGCTGAAGTGCATTATCTTCCTATTTATGGGTTGGGGAGGGCAGGGGCAAAGCCAGAAAATTTTAAATAGTCTATATCTTTATAATTTTTAAAGGATTAAATCAAAATTTTATAATTTTAAGGGAGCCAAAGTGAAATTTTGCCTTTATCAATTTAAAATTTTAAAAAAATTCAAAAGGCCTAAACAACAAATTTCCATTTTAGGGGAGCCAGGACCCTTGTCAACCCCTCCTAAATTCGTCTTTGGGGGAGGGATCATGGATAGTTCTAGACATTGTGTTAAAAAAAACGGATATTATTTTAATTTTTATCCATGAAAGCCCTTGATTTTAATGTTAAAGTAACAGTATTTTGAATTTCAAGCTCTTATTTTAATTTTCTTGTTGATGTAATAGAAATTATATGCACTTTAACATCAATATAAAATTTAAAAGAGTAATTAGAATTTTCAATAAAAAAAATAAGTGTATCATGTATATAAGCACTTTCAAAAAATTTCAAAATCTTATTTTATTTTTTATTTAATAAACAATTCTCATCAAATACATTAGCGTTAATTATAAATTAGTTTAAAATTCAAAATGATTTTCTTTTAGTATAATAATCAAGGGCTTTCATGAGTAAAAAAATCATATATTAGGGGCTTATTTAACTACAACAATAATAGAAGGGTGTTTTTAAACAAAGAGTGGTAATTTGAGGGTGTTTTTAGGGTATTAGCCTAAATAAAAGACTAAAAATTTCACATATGTAAAATATACAGGGACCCAGAGCAGAATTAGACCTGGGTAAAAATACTTCAATCTTATTATGTTTCTAATCTATAAATATACATTGAAAGAATGGCTCTTGTTTATTTCTCATTTTGCCTATTTTAAGATTTGTCTTTGAAACCTATCAATGGGTCTTAAAATTTGGGCCTCAATTGTGTTGATTTTGCTGTTGCTGGGAATTCTTGCATTTCAATACTATGTTGCTAATTTTTTCTTACTTTTTATCCATGTCTTTTTTTTTTAATGTATATATTTACCATTGATAGCAGTAATTAATCTCCAAATAGGGGTAAAGTAAAAAAAAAATTTGAGGGGAGAGCAGAATTGAATATTATCATGTATTAATGTTATAATTCCATTATTTTTAAGGGATTAAATATAATTTTTCATATTTGATGGTCAAAGTATAATTTTACCATGAATTAATTTGCAATTTTATTATTTTTAAAGAGATTTTTTCTTTCATTTTTAAGGGAGACTAAGGCCCTTGCAGGCCTCTTTGGACATCGCCTTTATCCCTAATGACGAAGCTAAAATATTATTTAAGGGGCAAAATTGAATAATAAATATCTAATGGATTAGAGCAAAAATTTATCATTACATTAATTTGTAATTGCATAATTTTTAAAGGGATTATAAGGATAACCTCACCACATTAGGGAGCCACCCCTTGTCTTCATCTATGCTAATCTCTTCGTTATATGTCCTCTCCAAAAAGATAAATAACTGATCACAAAATGTACTATGTTTTCATAAATAAAAATCAAACTTCTAACGATATAATTAAAGAACAAAATAAATAACCGTCACGCTACATTTCATAATTATTTCTATTTTATAATTATCGTTGGATTGTCGCATATTTCCATAAAGCTCAATTGAGCATCTATTGAAATAAAATAAATAAACCCCTATTGCCTTGTAATATATTTATGTAAAAGGTTTGAACTCGATAAAATTTAAATTTAAAACTAATCCGAATTCGATTTTAATAAAAAAATAAATTATAGTTAAATTTTCAAATCAAACTAAACTGAAGCCATCAAACATACCCCATACTTTCGAACCCAACAAGTGGTTCCAGTAAAAAAGAGAATGTTGTTCATCCTAGGAATCTCGGTTTAAAAAAATATGAACAGATACTACCATGTAATCACATCAATATACTAAAAAAAAAAAAAACCATACTTCCATACAGTCGCCCTCAAGTTGGACCCCGAAAAAGCCTTGACAAACTGCTCTGATCATTTCGTACGACAACAACAAAACCGGTCCTCTGCTGGTAAGCAAAAGAGGCAGAATCAACATTGCATTTGACGGTTCCCGCTGGCGGTGATGACCATAAACCGAGAGCATTCTGTCGTAAACGAGCATTCGCATGCCAGTCTTGCCTAAATCGAGTGGGAAAAGTGAGGATTTGAGGCCATCCATAACAACATTCTTCCAAAGTGCGAAATTTCGAAAATATCACAAACTCCACATTATTATAGCAACAGTTTCCATAGCACCACCATCGGAGCCATGTCAGAGAGCCACCTAACAACCCCCAAAGGTGGCAGAGGAATACTCTATGGCTCTATTGTTTGAACTATTTTAATTTGGCCTAAGAGCCTTTTGCTCTATTGTTTGAACTATTTTAATTTGGGCATTGGATTAGTCAATTGTTTTCATTTAAGTCACTGGACTATTAAAATCGATACTATATGACTTCCTCTATTCATACTGCTTGCACCAATCGAAAGCTCTATTTTCCTTTCACTTTTTTAATTCAATTTTTTTCATAAAACAATTTTAGACGTTACGAATTTACGAACCAAAATTCAAATAGTTCTTTTCTCTGATATCAACACTGATTGTCAGATCAACTTGGATCTAAGGAATGTTCTTCTACTCATCGATGGGTATTGATCTACCATACCGATCGTCGAATCATCGCTTGAAGTTCGTTGGCAAAACTTAACAGTCCAATGACTTAAATAAAAACTTTTGAATAATTCGATGACTTAAATGAAAACTTTCGAATTATTCAGTGACCAAATTATAACGTTTTTAGTTAAGTGACCAAAACAAAAACCTACTTATAGTTTAGTGACTAATGATATAGTTTACTTACAAGTTAAGAAAAACGCAACATTTTGCATTTTTCCCCTCCATATTTTTTCACTAGCCAGAAATTGACAAACTTTGGCTTTTCCATAATTTTTTGTTTTTATTTATTTACTAATTTTCTTATATGTATCAATTAAATTATATTGATCAGTTATGGGTGATTCTAGACGTTGTGTCAAAAAGAACATACATGATCAGAATCGATAATGAGATTGTTCAAAACGTTTTTCATGTTTACCTATATTTTTTCACTACCCAGATATTGATCAGCTATGAATAATTCTAGACGTTATGTAAAAAAAACATATACAATTGAAATTTATAACTAGATTATTGAAAGCGATTTTGCAAGTTACACCGTCCATACTTATTGGCAGCCCAGATATTGACTCGTTCTGGGTACACATTCCATTGTACTGAGTCAATCAAAGCTGCCAGCTTTTAGCTTTTCGTTTTCATTTTTCTTTATGTGATGCGGGAACTTGGGCTATATTTAATGTTCCCCATTTGTAAAAGGGAATACAGTAGTTGACCTATGAAATGTTCAAACCCTTAATTCTATAAATTATTAATTTTTGTTCTGTTCAGTGGTAGAAGCCCAATACTTGATGAACTTGAATTCGTCAAAGGGCTTAAAGTGAAATATTTGTATAATTGTGTCTGCTCACTGTTGGGCTCTGACGGTTGATTTGGTCCCTTATTATGTTTCACTCACTTTCCAGCTGTCAATGTAAATGCTAGTGGACCACCAAAACTTCTTTTTCCGACCAATAATAATACAAAGGGGTTAATATAATTTTTAGTCTTTAAACTTGACAATTAGATCTATGTTGGTACATGAACTTGACTATTAGGTCCATTTTGATCATTGAACTTAATATAAAATCTTGATGATGTGACACATTTAGATTGTGGCATGTCATCAAATTCCAATAGAATCCAAGTTTAAAGATCAAAATAGACCTATTTGTTAAGTTCATATACCAAAGCAATAAAAATGTATAGATACTAAAGTAGAGTTAGTTGTTAAGTTCAAGGACTAAAAGTTATATTAATCAAAAGGGTTAAATCACTATTTAAGGGTTGAACTTGATAACAACTCTCACATTTGACCTGAACCAGGTAATTGTTCTCACATTAGGGCTTAAACTTTTTTTGTCCAAGTTAATCCCTGAACTTGATACTTATTTTTTTATTGAGGCCTGAACTTTAATGTTTTCAAGGAAATATCAAGGGCTATCTTGGACAAAAAAGTTTAGGCTCTAATGTGAGAATAATTTCCAAGTTCAAGGATTAACTTGGACAAAAAATAATTTAAGCCCTATTATGAGAACAATTACCAAGTCCAAAGACTAATTTAGATTTTAAAAAAAAGTTTATTCCTCAATATAAGAATAATTGTAAAGTTAAACTCAAAAAATGATTTAACCTAACCAAATAAAAAATTATATATTGGAAAATATAAATGTTAATTAGCTAAAGAGGTAAGATGATAATTATTATTTAAGAAGGATTCTACTAGGGCATTTAATAAAAATTTATTAATATCAAATAATATATTAACTAATCAAACACTTTTTTGCATCATCATCATCTCCACTTTTATTAATCATTTATGTGGTCATAAAAACTTGAATTTGTAGAAGTAAAAGTTTTGACATTATTGTATTTGATAATAAAATATATTCATTGAACTAACTGAAAATAATATATAAAATTGTCAACTACCATTGAGTCTTAACTCGATTGATATTAGTATTGATGTCAGTGTAGGAGGACGTGGGTTCGAATACGCTGAAGCGCATTATCTTCCTATTTAAGGATTGGGGAGGGGCTATAAGTAATTTTAGACATTATCTAAAAAAACAAATATGATAAAAAACCTATAATGAGATTAATATATTAACTGATCAAGCAGTTACTAGTAGAAAACTCATGTAAAAAATTATTATTTAATTATTTTAAGGTTCGTATTAGTTCAAGATATTATTATATAGTAATCCTTTAGAGATACCATTTAAATAGAATAGGGTTAGGGTCAAAGAAGAAGGTTTGTAATGGGAATAAATTGAATCATCGAAAATTACAAAAGTACAGTTGGTGTTCTTTCTCTTCTAATGCAAGTTAATAAGTACAACAATAAAATAACATAATATATATTCAATCAACTACGTTGATGTGTGAATCTAATAGGATAGAGAAGGTAGCGAAGATGGGTGGTTTAGCGAGAAAATGAAATTAGGATCAAGATATGAAGTTGAAGAAGGCTGGTGTATTAAGGGAAAGGAGGAGAGAGAATCCCCCTTTTTACTGAGATTTTGGGCATTTGTACTCGTAGTTGCAGTCTCGAAGTGTATGTGTTGAGCTCTATTAGTGGTCATAAGCAAGAGATTTGTCACTATAAATTTGAATAAGGTGGTGATTAAACATGTTTTTAATAACTTAAAATAGGACATGGTAATTGGAGTAAAAATAACGATTAATGAATAGTATCTACATAAATATTAGGTCTAGAAATGTTTTTGAAAAAATATCCTAAAAAATCGATGAATTGACTAATTCGATCACGAATCCAATTCTAAAATCCTATTTTATTTTTCTTATAATAAAACCGTCCAAAATTAAAATTAAACAGAAAAAACACGCGTGTATACTATTCCAGTGTCAGTATCCTAGATTACATCATCAACCACGTAACATCATTTAGTTTGTTATTTTAGGTTATTCAATATTCAGAAAAAAATAAAGAATATCCTCCAATTGCCAGCTCACGCAAGCATTTATTATCCGTTTATCCCGCGTGTTACCAGCGTCGCAGCTGGCACGCCACGCTGGCATTCTTACAAAATATCATGGTATAAATTCCTTCTTACATCTTTTTTCTTGTCCGGACACAGCACTAATCCAAAGTCAGAGCCTGCAAAAACAAAACTTCTCTGTCAACACCATTGCTATACCCACGAAGCTTTAACTTTTTATGCTTAGGCAAAGGAAACGGCAGCCGTTTACTGTAATTTCGCCCTCCATGACGTCGCCACCATCACCGCTCCGTCGTCTTTCTCTGGATCAAGAAAACTCTGTCATAGTTTCCGCTCTCAAGAACGTCATCACAGGTTCAGTCCCATCCTCTTCTTCTTACTCCACCGTTGACGTCGCTGCTGACTTTGGTTTGAATTTCGGTACCGTGACCGTGGCCGGGGCTTCTTCTTCTTCTTCTTTTTCTGCTGCTGCTTCTATGGTATTACAACCGAGTGAAGTTATGGGAAAGTGCCACGTGTGCGAATTTGACGGTTGTTTGGGATGCAACCTTTTCCCGCCAAGTCAACAAGAAGACAAAGACGGAGCCACTGCTGGTAATAAAACTAAAACTAAACGAGTAAAGAAAAATTACAGAGGGGTTAGGCAAAGGCCGTGGGGCAAATGGGCAGCGGAGATCCGAGACCCTCGACGCGCCGCTCGGGTCTGGCTTGGAACTTTCAACACGGCGGAGGAAGCAGCACGGGCTTACGATAAAGCCGCCATTGATTTCCGTGGACCAAGAGCTAAACTTAACTTCCCCTTCCCGGATAGCAACAGCAGCGACAATGTAATAACACCAGCACCACCACCATCGGCCACCGCATCGTCGACCCCGACAAATACCACGACAATGAGAACAACCATTGTTTTGTCCGATCAAGAAATTAATGGCTGCTCTTTAAATGCATTACAACAAGAGGGTGATCAACAGAAAAATGCGAGCTTTGAAATGGGGTTTGGGACTGAGTTTTGGGATGGAATAAGCGGTGATGATGAGATTCAACAATGGATGATGATGACAAAATTCGACGCCGAAAACAACAATAATTCCTCGGATTCTGCCATGACCAGTACCAGAAATGCTAATAGTTCTTCATATCAGTCTTGAATTATACTATATAAGCCGCAAGCCTAGCCTGCAACTTTATATTTTCTTCTCCATTTAATTTCTTTTTTTCAGAACTAAAAACTTAAATCTGCTGGGTTTTCTATTTTGCAGAATGGGTTTTAGTTAGCAAATTCCAGTCTTCGGTTCTTCGGTAGATTTCGAGTTTTCAACGAAGATGATCGATGAAATATTTATTTGTTTAGGCTGGTCATAATTCATAAATTCATAATGTATGTATACAGTTTATGTAAGCTTGTTCTACTTCCTTTACGCGAAATATTTGAAGATCTAAGGAGTAGAATAAGATAATGTAAAAGTCACTATCGTTCGTTAGACTTTTGGAGTACTGTTTTGTTTGCCTGTTTCCTGAGAAAATTATTTTTTGGTTTTTCGTTTTGGTTGACGACATTCAACACTGCAATTAAAGCGCGGAAATTGAAAAGCGGGCTAGTTTTTGCTTCAATTTGACTCCTTTGGAACTTTTAGGACAAAATGTGGGACCCACTGCAAGATGTTGGATGTTTCGTTTTTCCCAGGTCAGAGGGAGTCAAATACTTACGTACTGACGTGTACGGTGGAATGTTGTAACTCGGACCCACAATTTTTAACATGTGCCAAAACTCAACTTCTGTGTCTGTTGGTGCTTCCTTTCGTGTACAATGCTATTAATTTTTGTACTCAATTCAATCTTAAATAAATAGTAACAAATTCATAAATTTTCACATAACTTGCTATTTTTATATTAGGAGCGAAATTATTTTTTTAAGTCAAAATTAATTTGTAATTTTTACGATAGTAAAAATATAATTTTATTATTTGAATAGTTTATATTTTTATTTTTAAAAAAAATTAAATCAAATTTTTATTATTTTAAGAGATCAAAATGTAATTTTACTTTTATTAATTTAAAATTTTAAAAATTTTAAAATACTTAAATGAAAATTTTTTCAATTTAGGGAGTGTTGGAATCCTTGTTAACCTCCTTAGATATGCCCTGCATATATTATTCACGATAAGTTAGTTGAGGCATTTAATAATTGTTACTTACATCTAAAACTAGAATTTCAAATTTTAAAATGATTATATTGCTTAAGAATGGTCAAATTAGAGATCATGGATCGAATCCACAACTTTACGCATTATACAAGTTTAATAAAAGAATTTAACTTGTTATTGTCTGGGTTAGAATTGAAATTTTAAAATTCGAAAAGTAAATGGATTAAAAGTGAGCAATTTAAAAAGTACATGATGAAAATTGATCAAATTTAAGTATATGAACTAACAATAGCATCTTTTATTTTCAGGCTCGATCTTGAGGATCGTTTGGAGGTGCGCTCGCCCAAGACTCAAAGTTGAGAGGAGTCCAAAACATTATCTTTTTTAGTTTTTAAGGGGCTTAATTTTATTTTTTTTAACTTTTAAAAGCCAATTTTTTTTACCAGCTTTAAGGGACCCCAAAATTTCTTTTAAGCTTTTAGATGTCAAGATTTTTTTTACCAATTTTTAAGAAACTTAAAAAAAAATTCTTCAACTTTTAAAGAACTTAAAACTCAATTTTATAGTTTTGCTTAGGGTTCCAAAAATATCAAGAACGAACTTGTTTATTTTTTACCATACTACTAAGCATTCAAAAATAATTATAGTATTTAGTTTAAAATTATTAATTATAAAGTTAATGTAAAATAGAATTCGTGATAATTACACATTTAACAATAATTATGATTTAATTGAAGTTGTGATTATTACACCTTTAAAAAATAATTATAATTTAATTTACATTTATTATCTAAAAAGTTTAGCGAAAATGACTATAATTGAAGTAAAAGTTAATGTAATTTTTTTTTACATTACAATCATTTAAAAAAAATTCTAAATATATTTTTTATTTTTACTTGATATTTATTTTTTGTTACATACTAATTATTTATTATTTATAAATTATTATAGGAAAATTATTAATTATTAAGAAAATAAAAATTAAATAGTAAATAATTTATTTTACAATATATCAATTTTTTATTGTTTGTACAAATAATTTAATAATACATTTTTTATTAATACTGTATTTGAATGATCAAAATAATTAATATATTTTAATAACATTTATTAGTTATTATTTTAAATAATGATTAAGTAAAATTATATTGTATGTTGAGAATATTACAAATATTTTAATTATGATTTGAATTTTTTTAATATTATTTAAAGTAGTATACATTATTATTGTAGTTATGATGATAAATAAGAGTTATTATTTTATTCACTATATAAATTTATGTTCGATTTCAATTTTGTTAAGGGTTAATATTTAATTCATTAGCAATTTATTTTTTTTAATTCCACAAATTGAAATAAAAAATACAATGTTTTATGGGGTTAAAACAAGTGTCACGTGTCACATTTCTTTTATATATTTAATTTTTATTATATCTTATATTTGTTTTTGCATCATCTAATTTTGTTTGTAAAATTTTTAAACTCTATTAATAATATATCAAATATTTTTCATAACGTACACAAAGTAAACGCTTCTCTTGAAAATAGATTATTATTTTTTTATTATAATAAAATACACATCCATTTTATTTTTCCTTTCATTTTTAATTTATTATTGTTGTTAATTAGACATTCGAAATATTCATTAAGTTCTATATTTGAGTAATTTAGGTTGAAAAAATGAATTTAGGTAAAAAAAAAAAAGATAATTCCATTTAATATATGAATCCGATTTTAAGGCATGATTAATTTTGAATTTTATAATATGTTAATTTTCTTTATACAACAAAGCAAATAAAATTTCATTCAAGAAGAACCAACAAAACAATTACTGAGGTAGGAGTCATCGTCCACCGCCGGAGAGGCTGATCGAGCTGACTTTCAAGGGAGTTGCCACAACGAGTGGAGCTTCTGGCGAGTCACTAGCGGCATATTTGTCGTGCATGAAACGACTCTCTACGATAGACTCATCCTTCAACACAATCTTGTAGCAATAACAGCTCTTTAGGCCCTGCTGATTCCTATAGCATCCATGGCTAGTGTTCTTCACTTGCTGGAAATCCCATACCACACTGAACTTGCCCACGGTGGCTACTACGTGACGCTCTTGTTTACCATTTTCGGTCACCTAAAAAGAATCATCTATGTCAAAGAATGTAAAGGAGAATGCATCGGGTGTAAAAGGGATTCGATTGTACCCAAGAGAAATGGCCACCGTGAAATTTGTTGTCGTTCCCGGCTAGATGTGAGTCCAGAGGAGTCAACTTCAACAATCTGGGTGCTGAGATTCGGTTCCCCATTCTACTGGTAAACCCGGTTTTTGTCTTCCCGTCTTTATCTGTAAACAAAGTGCAAATGAGGATCAGGTATGTATCAGTTGTGCCCAACACCCACTTCCCATCATAGGTAACGTCTACGTTAGTGATCGGAGAACCGAGTCCCGGAAAAGCGGTCTTGGCTTGCCTCATTGAAGCCTTCGAATACAACCTGATCTTCCCATTAAGTGACCCGACCACGATCGATCCGTCACCAGTACTAGCAAAGCACTGAAAATTCGTCCCTCTCGAGAACTGGTGCCCTTGTGTCCAATGCAATACAGGTGAACCACTTGTGGCAATGTCTTGGACCATCCCTTTCTTATCTCTCATATCCCATTGGCACAATCTGTTGTCATCCAATCCTAAAAATGTAGATTCAGAGGGGTCCAATTGTGACCCTCTGGTATCATTGGTAATATCCCTCATCGTGATATCGGTCCCATCTTTCTCGAACTTCCAGTCTGTAACGATCTTCCCAGTCTCGATATCGACTTGCTTAAGGCCAGTAGCATTAGGCTTCCCTTTGTTCACCGGGCTCATAAGCATCATATTCGTCTCGGCTCTCATCAACAGTGCCTTTTTCGGGGTCGAATTCGACGGATTCCCCTCACCATCATACTTAACACAAATACCTTTCCCATTAATCCCACGGTTAAGGTTCCTATAAACATGGACACCAATATCATTTACCAAGAAACTATTATCCAATGCACCTAAAGCCAAACTTTGAACACCTCCTTTCGCAGCTTCCTCGAACTCCTCCATTGATCCTTGACTCCCTTT
This sequence comes from Gossypioides kirkii, assembly GCA_005610355.1. Lineage (NCBI taxonomy): Eukaryota > Viridiplantae > Streptophyta > Magnoliopsida > Malvales > Malvaceae > Gossypioides > Gossypioides kirkii. The sequence goes on from CP032246.1 coordinate 40,031,362, forward strand.
TAATGGAGTCGAATCCGTGCTATGATCCTTTACATCTTCCCACATAGAATCATCTGCCACCTCGGGTTTCACCCATCCGATAAACTCCTTCCCATAAACCTTGACCTTGTTTTCCTCACTAGCTTCCATGCCATGAATATTCTCAAACAAACAATTCTGAAACAGGGTAACGAAATTCCTATACTCATCATCACTCAAAAACTTCAAAGCCCAAACAGCTTTATCAACGAAATCGACTCTTCTTTGATCCCCAAACATTTTCAATTGCATTTCAGTCGAAACCCGAACCCTAACTTTAGACCCCACTTCCAAAACCCACCCTGCACTGTCCAGTTCATCATCGTGGCCGTCGGTTTTAGCTGTGTTGACGAAATTATACGAAGTGAGCTTCTCAGAGATTACCCATTTGGCTTTGGGGGTGTTTCCTCCGATGTGAAAATAAAGCTTTACTGGGTTTTTCAGATTGGGATTTCCCTGTTGTTGGGAAGAACTGTATTTCAGTTTCAGGGATTTGAGTTTAGCATCGATTTCATGGAGGCCTTTGTGGGTACCTGAAGAAGATCCGGATTTCTGGTGATCGCCTAAAGCATCGTCGTATTGCTCCTCAGCTTCTTCTTCTTCTTCTTCTTCACAATCTGAATCTATGATGCCATCTTCACGGCTTTGAGAAGTGCCCATTTTCAGATTCAAATGATTTGCAGAAATGATTTCAGGGAGAGGGTAAACCACCAAAATTTTCGAACAACTACCCATTTCAGAAAAAGGTGGTTTCAGTTGTCATTTTTGGTCAAATTCTGGTGTTGGTCCCTCTACTATGCTTAAATTTATGATTCAGTCATTATATTTTAATTTTACATAATTTGACCCTCTATCATTAATCTAAGTAATTAAAACCGTCGATTATTCCGACAATAACATCAAAGAAAAAGTAGAGGGACCATAAAATGCCAAATTAAAGTACAGGGACTAAAATTTTGAGCATAATAGAAGCATCAAAATCAAAATTTGACCAACATTTTATATAGGCTGGCCTTTGGCACTTTGAAATATAAATGGCCTGTTATATAGTTGCGTGTAATATGAATAAAATGAAGCGCTAGATTGTAGCTTTAATTTGGAAAAAAATTCCTGTATATGTAGCACCAAAATCCAAATATAATAGTGTTACAAGGTCCAAACAGCTAAAACAGCATTGTTTAAACCATAATTACCTTGGCATTTGCATATCTTTGGCAACATTGACCGAGGAGCAATGCCGCCCTAATCTCTATTAAAGGAAGACAATGGGAAGCATAAGAAGTGGGTGAAACAACGAAAGTGTAAAGATAAACGATAATGGTTCACCGTTCTTATAGAGCATCCGGAGCAGCAACGCGACATGTTATGGCATCTGCAAGAGTGGATATTCCTAGCTCGGGGCCGAATATTTTGTAGTGTTGTAAGAGAAACACCACAAAATCGATGGCAAATGAAATTGGGTGATCAAAAAGGTTGTCAAACCTTCAGTATCTGAGCTTCGTCTGCTCTTCCTTCCAACTCTTCTAAATTAACCACAAGCAAATCGAGCAGCGAGGACGTTGCATGCTTAGATACCAAGTCATTGTAAACAAGCTCAGAATGCTGTGGAATAAGCGCCTTACAGGCTGCAACTACAACAGGGAAAACATCTGGGATCTCTCGAAAGATCATCAATACATGAGATACTAGAGAAAACCATACAAGTGATGCATTAAGAAATGAAACTTCAGGGTCCAGTTTCCTAGCTTCCATAGATTCTTTCAAAGGAATCCCATTATAAATAGCATAAATGGGGTTTGAAAATTCCCGAACAGCATAATCAGGGTAATGGGATTGAAACCCAATGGCTCGTATTAATTGGAACAGGCCTAAGAATACATAACTGCATGAAATATTAACGAAAGAATAAGAACAATTAGAAACGACAGCGTAGAGAGTACTTAGAGTTGGTGACGTCAATGAAGAAGGCAAGCGAGAGAGTGTTGCCATTGATTTCAAAAACCTTCATCTCCATATGCAGTCGTGGAGTAGGATCGACGTTAATCCAAGTTAAAACTAGACGTGTTACGTAATTATCGATTTAAATATTTGAACAATTGATTTAAAAGAAAAAAGAATACTTATAAATATATAAACAATCGATTTAAACATACAAAAGAGGAAATTGCAAAAATCTTAAACCTTGAGATCATGACCCCTAGACTTCTACTAGGCTCCGCTATTGATTATATGGATTTTTTATTTAATTTTAAAAGCAGTTGTGTTTAGTTCAAAAATTTCTTGAATGTTTTAATTTGAGTTTGTAGCGAAATTTTAATAAGAATAAGATTTTATATAAGTAAATTAAAAGGGTTAAATCATTTTTAAAGTCTTGAATTTTTTTTGAATTCTTTTCATATTGGGGTTTGAATTTTTTTGAGATTTAAGTTAATTCTGAACTCGATAATTATGTTAACATTGAGTCTGAACTTTTTTGTCTAAATTAACCTCTGAACTAGTCAATTGTTCTTGTATTAAGGCATGAACTTTTTTTTATCCAAGTTAGTGATTGATCTTTCCTTGACTAATCGAGGGCTTTTTCAAAAACCCTAAAGTTTAAGTTCCAATGTGAGGACAATTGTTGTGTTCATGTTCAAATATGAGAATAATTATAGGTTAACTTGGACAAACAAAGTTCAAGTCCCAATTTGAGAAAAATCACACTAACTGTGCAAGAAGTGTATCCAGTTGGACGTGCTTTCACACACTCTTAAAAAACGGTTTATTTGGCCGATTAACTTTTTTTCCTAGCATTTTCAGCTAATTTAGCATTTTATTTACACAATGTTATATTATCTATGCGGACTTGATGATTTTAAAATATAATTTTAAAATATCAAATTTTTATTGGTTGATTTAACAATTCAATGATGGTGTTAGCACTAGATACCATAATAAAAATACATATTTGATAATCATATATCTCACATTAAATATTTTATAAAAGTATATGTACCAAATGTGACATTATCCCGATATAAATCTTACTACGTAGGACTCATTGGTAAAGCAGTGAGTAGTAGACCAGGTCAAGCAAGTTCTCATGGATTCTGCAAATTGGATTTCTATAATCATGCAGAGCCATTAGTCCTCCATTTCTCACCTTCTTCTCCCTTAAATTTCATTTCAAAATTTGCCCAAAATTCCCCTTCCTCTCTCCCCCTATCCCCACCAAAATAATCCAAATTATCTGCAATATGTATGTCTCTATCTTCCTCCCATGGCTGCTCACCATTCCTTTCTTGGTCCATTCTTCCCCTGATCAGCAACCTAAAGGTATATATCCCCATTTCACTAATGCCCCATTGCATGTTTCTTTGCAAAGTTACGTGATTTTATATATATGTATTGCAGGTTTGTTGATAAATTGCGGCTCCGACGTTAAACAAACCGTACCGGACACCGGCATGACGTATATTCCCGACGACGGTTTTACATTTACCGGCAACAAAACATCTCTCGACGCCAAAGGTTTGCATCCCATATTAAGCACGCTCCGATACTTTCCCGACAAGGTAGCAAGGAAATACTGCTACACGTTCCAAGCCATTAAAGGGTCGAAATATCTGGTGAGAACCATCTACTATTACGGTAGTTTTGACGGTGGGAAAGAGCCGCCGGTGTTCGATCAGATCGTCGGAGGGACGAAATGGAGTGTCGTTAATACGACGGAGGATTATGCTAATGGACTCTCTTCGTATTATGAGATCATCCTTGTTGCTGATATTAAGATCCTTAGCGTTTGCATTGCGAGAAATAACCAAACAGTTTCTAGCCCTTTTATATCCGCCGTTGAAGTGATTTCACTCGACGATTCGATGTATAATTCCACCGATTTCGGTGCTTATGCGCTTGTTACGGTGGCGAGAAGTAGCTTTGGGAATGAAGATACCATCAGGTAAGGGAAAACTACATAACGCCATTAATGGATTATATAAAGTTTGTTAAAATATGCAATTAGTCCCCATAATTTTTAAATTTCAAAAATTAAGTCCAACTGTTAACAGTATTAAAATTATTTTGTTAAATTCAGGTTAAAATTATTTTGTTAAATTCAGGTTCATTACAACGTTATTGTTTTAGTTACATTGCTATCAAATGAGTATTTTTTTATTTCAAAATGTCACACCAATAAATTTAATTTTGGACCTGAATTTTGAAATATGAAAATAAAAAAATTAAATTCTTAAAAATAAAAGTATAATTTTTATTTTCCGGGTTGGAAATTTATAATTAGGCCGCCCTTCTTTTGAAGCTTCCCTGAAGATCCACATTATCGATTGTGGCAACCATTCAAGGATGACAATACTGATGTTGTTTCGAGCCAATCGAGCATAACCACTTCAGAGTTTTGGAATAAGCCACCGGCCAAAGCATTTGCGACGGCAATAACGATGAACACCACGAAGAAACTTGATGTCCAGTGGCCACCAGGGTTGCTTCCAAGCACCAGATACCATGTTTCATTATATTTTCGTGACGATAGAAACTCAAAGAAGACAAACACATGGAGAGTCTTTAGCATTTTGGTAAATGGAAAAACTTTCTATAGTAATCTCAATGTCACGACTGATGGTGTGACTGTGTATGCACCAAATTGGCCTCTATCAGGGCAAACACTAATCAGCTTGACCCCTGACATTAAAAGTTCCATTGCACCTTTGATCAACGCCGGCGAAATCTATCAACTTATGCCCCTAGCCGGAAGGACATTACCACAAGACGGTACTGTATTTTCCGATCACTAGTTCTGGCATTTATCGTAATGGTTATAATCCATTTTTATTTGGTTTTTAACAATGTGATGCTCTTTGATGTTTCCTAGTGATGGCAATGGAAGAACTTGCAAGAGGCTTTGACAACCCACCACCTGATTGGAGTGGTGATCCATGTCTCCCTCACGAGAACTCGTGGACCGGAGTTTCGTGTTCCCAAGAAAAAATGCCTCGAGTTATCTCCTTGTAAGTATAATTTATAGCAAGCATTTGTTTTTAGTGTCAAGTAGAAGTATTCACGAGGCGGGTCAAATTGGGTTTGAACCAAATTTATGTATGCTTTTAGCAAATTTCACGTTTGCTAAAGCTTGACCCAAAATTTGGATTCAAATTGTATCAAAACCGATTCATATTTGTAAATAACTAGCCAAGCATTAACAACTTAACTTTTTTTATATTTACATTATAGTATTATGAGTTAATTGCACTTAGGGGTGTAAATGAACAGATCGTTCGATGAACTGTTCATGAACCGTTCGTATAACGTTCGTTTATGTTCGTTTATTAAGCTAAATAAACGAGCATGAACAAAATTTTTATGTTCGTTTAATAAACGAACGAACACGAACAGAGGTGTGTTCGGTTCGTTTATGTTCACAAACAAGCTCGTTTAAAAACTCGTTTATTGGCTCGTTTATTAACTCGTTTATAGCTCATTTATTTATTAATGATATTTTCTTATAAAAATATTAAAATAATATCTATGTGTATGTTTTTATTGTTTTTATTGTTTGTTTGTTATTATTCATTAACATTGTTTGTGAACTTGTTCAGTTAAATGTTCATGAACTTGTTCGTTTAATGTTCGTGAACATGTTCGATTAATGTTCGTGAACATGTTCGATTAATGTTCGTGAACATGTTTGATTAAGTTAAATGAACATGTTCGTGAACATTAAACAAACTAATATGAACACACATAATTTTAAATAAACGAACACGAACCGAACATGAACAACTTCAAAAATAAATAAACAAACACGAACAAAGGTTTGTTCGTTCAAGCTCGGTTCATTTACAACCCTAATTGCACCAAATATCTCCAAACTATAATCTTTATTTTAGATTGGCCTTCAAGATTAAAAACATTCTAGTTCTCTTTCTCTCTCTTATATAAGATTTTACTTGTCATTTAATGGTTAAATTAATTATTTCAATAATTGAATGACTTGATTGATATAACATTGATAGTTTAGGGATGTAATTAAAATTTTTGAAGTTTAGAGACAAATTTAGAATGTGGATCATAGTTTAGGTATGTTTAGTGAAATTAACTCAAGTACTATATATTACTAGGCTATGGCATACCGTCGTGTGAGTTAAACTTTTTTTTTTTAAAGAATGATAAAGTTCGTTTGTTTGTTTTTCAAAGAATGTTCAAAATACTTGTATAACCGTGATATTTATTATTTTTATATTTAAATATATGTTTTTTCATTTTTTCTCCAATTGAATTGATGTCACTTAACTTGTGATACTAACTCATTGAGAAGCTTTATTTTTTATGGGGCAAGCAATTGGTTAATTTTTTATTCAAACCCATTTTTCGAATATGTTATTTTTTACATAAACCCTTTCATACATCAAGTGATATTTCGAGGTCGAATGAATTATTCGACCCTTGAATAAATTTAGTGCCAAAAAATAACAAATATTCGGTTACATTTGAAGGCAACTTACCAACCTTGGGCTAACTGGAACTCTATCTCCAACAGTAAGCAATTTAACTGCACTCCATCATCTGTAAGTAAAAACTAGCACTAGCCTCTTCAGTTCCATTGCTTGTAAGTTGTAGTGTTAATTGCTATTAATCGAATATCAAAATATGTCATAAATCTTTTTTAATTTAAAAAAATTAAAATTTAGTCTCTAATTTTATTTTTAGGAATTTAACTCTTATTTTTTAAAATTTAAAATTTAGGTTCAATTGTCGATTAAATCTTAACTCAATTGGCATAGATATTATTGTCAATGCAGGAGGATATGAGTTTGAGTGTGTTGAAATGCATTATCCTCCTATTTATGAGTTGAGGAGGGGTTATGAGTAGTTCTAAACATTGTGTCAAAAAGAGTAGATATGAACTAAAAAAAAGTAGAGAGATTAAATTCCTGAAAATAAAAAGTACGGAGGTTGAATTCTAAATTTTCAAAAAGAAATGCAGAGACTTATGCCATATTTTAACCTAAATCGGAAACCATGTTGTTGTTGTAGTTGGTTAGGGGATAATCAACTATCAGGATCCATCCCAGAGATGAACGCAGTGGATCAGCTTGAAACTCTGTATGTGAGCCTGGCTCAAACTGTGTTAACTCATGCTGAGTTTTCTAATTTTTCTTCTATTTATTATGGTCAATTTGATTATTTTACTTTTAAAATATTATTAGTTAATTTATATAGTTAATGATTAAATACGACTCATCAATCTGACACGATCTTTCTATGTGTTGGAAAGGGTGTTTTAAGAAAAGGCTAAAATCCAATATTGGTCCTTAAACTATATTCCTTTTCCCGCTTAGGTACTTAATTAATGTTTTTTTGGGGTAAAATTTGTTACAATGTCTCATTTTATCTCAAAACATGATACCATCCAATAAAAACGTGACATGTAGCGCATTTATATTGCACACCATACACTTTTTGGGTAAAATGAGATGATATTGGTAGTTCAGGTAATACTTTTGTCGAAAAAAGTTAAGTACCTAAGTGGAAAAAGAATATAATTTGAGGTTAATTTTGTAGTTCAGCCTTAAAAAATTTGATTTTAATATTTTAATTAAAATAATTAATAGTTTTAACTATTTGGACTAACTAACAATATTATAAAAGTAAGAAGATTATATTATGCTAAGCTATAGGGACTAATTGTTAAACTTAAACATAATAAAAGACCAAAACTGCAATTTAACCACTTATTGTATTTTAGCGTTAATCTGGTTTTTGTCCTTTGAAAAGGCATTTGGAGAGTAACAATTTTACAGGGCCAATCCCTAAATCATTAGCCACACTTCAGTACCTTCGTGAGATGTAAGTGTAAACCCGATGGGAGCAAAAATACAAACTGCTTCAATCATAATCACCCAAACTTCAAATTGGTCCTTAAATTCAAAACATTCTTATCAGGCTATCAATATTGTATCAATTAAGCACTTTTGTCGGCATAACAGTCAATTTTGACAAGCTAATAGATAGGCTGATTGAAGGACTTGGCTGATACAATACTGATATTTTCAGGATTCAATTAAAATGTTTTGAAATTTATGGACCGATGTAAAATCCAAAACATAATTTGAAGACGACCCATGAAATTAACCCTATAGATCAACCTAATGGATTTCTGCATATTGACAGATTCCTTCAGCATAACAGACTTGATGGTCCAATCCCTCAAGAACTACAAGGGAAAAAGGGCTTACATATTCTGTAAGAAAAAATTCATCATTCCAAAGCTTACAGTAAGGGGTTTTTTGGCTTTAATTGTAAATTGGTCCTTAAATTTGGTTTGTTTTGATTAAAAGTGGTCCCTAAACTATCAATTTATCCCATTTTACCCAAAAAGTGTATGGCAATCAAATGAGACAATTGACTGTTAAAGGACCACTTTTGGCTAAAAAAACTTTTAAGGACCAATATGGGAATCGAGTATAATTTAGGAGTCGATTTACAAATAAGCCTTGGTTATGGTTCTTTTTCAGGGTGTCTCCTGAAAATCATCTATCAGCATAAATGCTAATGAAGAAAGATATAAGAAAGACAACCAAAAATTTCAGCACCAAATCAACAATGGACATTGGCAAGTTTTCGTTTTTAAAAAGTGTTGAGTATTTCAAAGTGTCTCCCTTCATATGGGATAAACCGTGTATTTATATGATATGGTTATTGTTTATGGATGTGATATCGTAGGTAGGTTTCCATGCACGTCGACACGAACCCTACTCTAGAATTAACACGTGTTTATACAATGTGGGTTCACCTATATGATGGTGCTAACTCACATCGTGCGGTCTCATAGAAGGGTGCGAGCATCTTGCATGTGAACTAAAAGTGGGAACCGTGTAGAATACGGGTCAAGACCCAATAGCGTGTCGATAATAGTGAATATCATAACAAAAAATATGTATTCAAGTAGACTAATGGAGATATCTATAAAGATTTTAGACTTTTTTTGTTTGTCTTTGATCACATCTTAATGTCTTGAATTTGTTCAAATAAAGGGTTAATATAAATTCTGGCCGCGGAACTCAATAATTAAGTTTACGTTGGTGCATTTTCTTTTCTTTTTGTCCATTTTAATATCTGGATTTAGAAATTAGGTTCATTTTGATCTCTAAACTTGGATTTTTTTACATTTACCAAGTTTAGAATCAAAATGGATTTATTTGTCAAGTTTAAGTCCCGAAGTGGACAAAAAATGTATAGGTACCAAAATGAACCTAATTACAAAGTGCAGTGCCAAAAATTACATTAGCCCTTAAAATGAAAACCGAAACTGTAAATACACAAATCCTGTATATGACATTCAACTTTCTTGTTTCCTTTTAAGGGATAAAACCATCAAATGCCCTCAAACTATCACTTAAATTTTAAAACATTCTCATTGAATCCTTGAAGTATCAATATCATATCAATCAAGTCCTTCCATCAGCCTAGTTGTCGATTTATACATTAAATTTCAGTTGTAATTTGATGTCAACAATTAGATTAGGTTTCTAAATCTAAAAACTAAGAAAATTTTGATGTTGAACTTTTTAAATACAAAAACTATATCTCAAACTTCATTCAACTTCGATGACTTTGAGCATATTCGATGACTTAAAATAAATTTCCCCACATTTTATAATTCAAAAACTCAATATCAAGAAAATGGTTCCAAATTGTTCTATCTAACAAACATAATAGCATCTTTTTTTCATTTGCTGGATTAAGAGGTTAATTATTTCATGAAAAGCTTTTAAATTGTTGATATAGTCTTGAGTCGGGATTTTGCCACTCAATGAGAACTTAAATGTTTGAGGTTACCCTACAAAATGAAATTATTTCATCGAAATAGACCTTCCATGACACAAAATCTGGTTTACATTTAAATAGAGGTGTTTATGAGTTGGATTGAGCCTAAGCATGATATTAATGCTTGCTTAAGCTTGGCCCAACCTAAAACCTGAGTCTAAAATTTTGCTCAAACTCGCTCATATTTACAAAAACTAACCAAACTCATTTTAGGCTCATCCATATTATTTTTATTTTTAAAAATATATTTATATTATATTATTTTAATATTTAATAATTTAATATATTTTTATTTATTAAAATTTGTTATATAGTTATACTAACATTATTTTAATGTTCACATTAGAGTAATATTATATATTTAGTATATATTTAGTTTTTTAAAAGTGTTTTAATTAATATATAAAAATAAATAATGTAAAGTATTATAAATTTAAAATGGGATGGGACGAGCTCTGACCTTAAATATTTAAGTTTGAATTTCACTCATATTTTAAATGGATCTAATTTTTTTATTCAAACTCATTTTTCAATTTTAATTTTTTTACTCAAATTCTTTCAAATTTTCAACAAACATTTAGATCTGAATAGATAACCCGACCCATGAAGAGTCTACATTCAAATCACCAAAATAAGAGAGTAGAGTTTTTCTTTTTTTGAGATCTAACATTGTAAATCGAGCCTTGTTTTGAACAAAAAAAAATAAAATAATAAGAGATAGATTCTTTTTATAGATTAATATTAAACAAAAGACAAGATTGCTACCAAAATGGGAGACCAAAATGGGACAAATGCTGCCCAATTAGACCAACATTTTCTCCATTTAACCATGAAAGTTGCAACCTTTGCCACATTGTCTTTACCCTTTATATAATCCATAGCCTTTTAGGTCTCAAAGTACCCAAATTCAACACTTGTCAAATCCCCATTTGGAGATTCTTGTAAATAAAAAAGAAACTGGGAAAATTTTGTACAAAGGTCCCTGTATTTTATGTTTTTGTTGAGTTTAGCCCTATACTATAATAATAATTTCTAATCTCTATATTTATCAATTAAGTCCAGTAAATAATTTGACGTGACTTGAGTTTAATGTATGATAACATGACATATACACATTAATATTTTTTTTTTAAAGTTGAACAATTTTTTTTGCATGTCAAGGCGTATATATACCATGTCACATGATCAAATTATAGTAAAGAGATTAAATTTGTAAAAAAAAGGTCAAATTATAATAAAGAGACTAAATTTATGAAAAACGATAAAATTATAATAAAGAGACTAATTTTTTTTAAAAACAATCAAATTGTAGTAATTGGATTAAACTAGTTAAAAATGCATAGGATGGAAATAATAGAAAGAAAGAAAGCCTCATGTAGTGGCAGAGCCAAAAAAAAATTTGGGGACGTCAAATTTTTAAAGGATTAAATCAAATTTTCATTATTTTTGGGAGGGTCAATGTGCAATTTTACTATTACTAATTTAAAATTTTATAAATTATAAAAGACTTAAATGAAAAAATTTCTATATTAGGGGAGTCGAGGTCCTGCCAGCACCCTCTTGGCTTTGCCACTATCCTCATGAATGTTGAAAATACACATTTTCGGGAACTAAATGCACTAGAAATGATCGAATTATAGTAACATAACTAAATTCATGAAAAAAAAAACATAATCAAAGGACCTCTTGTAGAATTTGACCAAAAGAATGAAACATGTGAAAGTTCACTAGGTAAAGGAGAAAAAAACAAATTGATAGTCAAAATAGATAAGTAAAATAATGTTTTAATTAAATAAATAGATAGACTTTAATTTCTACTTGATCACCTTTTTAACAGCTAAGGTCCACATGGAGCTTTGCAAAGTGTTGAAAAGGCTTGAACCTATGCATGGTTGGAAATGGCAATAACATAACATAATAATGTTAAAATATAAGAACCCTAACATGGGATTTTGGGGATTAAATTGATAATGGATGTAATAATCATCTCAAATGTATGTATGTAAAGTTGTGCTACTCATAAAGTAATCTCCATTACACCTTTTTATGAACTTGGATTAATCATATTATTACTATTATTATATTTCAACAATAATTGATCCATTACATTAAAGATAAAGAAAAGTAGTTGTTTAACTTTGATGATTATTCCGAATCCCGTGTGTTAGTTTTATAATCTCTGTTCATCGTCTCAAGTGTGGCTTGGATTCAAGTCGCGCTAATCGCATTACTATTAAGATTTTACCTTCCTCTTCTAATTCACAAAAAAAAAAAAAAACTTGAATGATTTTTCTAACCCCAATCATCAACTCACTAACACTAACAAGTTAAAGCACATATATTTTATGAAATTAATGCATATATTAATATTCAAATTTTATAGCAATGTCCCTATACTATATTTTTTTAATTTTGTTTTTCTTCTTTAATTTGATTAATTTTAATTATTTTATTTTCTAAAATGTATAGTTTTAGTTTCAATGCAAATGATAAGTGTTAAATCTATTAACTAATTTTTTCTGTGAAAACAACAAATAGATATAGCATTGCACATGTGATAATATATTTGACACATCAAATTTCAAAAACAACCAAACTTAACTTAATGAATTTAATAGTTATTATTTGGTTAAGACTAAAATTTTCAAATTCTAAAAATACGAGAACTGAAAATGACCAAATTAAAGCACAGATACTAAATCCACAACTTACGTAAAGTATAGGGTGTAATAGAAGAATTTGACCATTTAATTAAAAATCATTGGAACCTAGTCACATGAGTTGGCCAACACGCTCAAAAACCAGTGAGCAACACTACTATACTATATACTCTAGACTAGGTAGTATTTGCCAGCTTAATAATTGCATAGTTTAGCCATTGTTAAACAAATACAGAAGTTAAAAAAGAGAAGGAAAAAAAGGGTTTAAATTTAATTAACCCAACCACATTATTATTATTATTATTATAAATCTCACATTAGATGACAAATCTAAGTAACATGAGAGTGTCCAAAATGTCATATATATATATATAAACCCTAAACATCTCCATGTGGATCGTAACAACTGTTAGGCTTTGTTCATTGGTGTTGTACAATGGACCCTAGGATTTCATTCTCTAATGATTTTGCGGATGTAGGGATCAAGTATGAGAACAACTATTACAGGGAAGCTCCGGTATCGTCGTCGGAGTTCGAATTCTCCGTTAAAAACTACACTATGATACCGGCGGACGAGATCTTTTTCAAGGGTGTGTTGTTGCCTTTGAAAGGTGATAATGAACATGGAAGGAAGCTGACTTTACGAGATACACTGCTCGTGGATGACGGTGATAATGGCGGCCGGCGGAAGGGTTCAGGGTGGTGGAAAGAGAGGTTGGGGTTGAAAAAGGGTAATGTGGTGAGTAAAAAGAGAGAGAGAAATGAAGGTATCCATGGTGAACATATCATTAGCAAATGAAACAAAACAACATTAGGGTGAGATTAAATATGGTGTTTTTTAATTTATGTTTTGCAAAAATTATGTGTTTTTTTTTTTTTTATAATCTTAATGTCTATTTTTACGGTCCATATCTGGGGTTCGTGATTGTTCCTCCTAATAATGTCGTATTTCGTGTTTTGATGATATGTTTTGGTAGGGACGAGGAGTGCCATTGAGGACTTACAGAGACGATGTAATTTGGGGTGTTAAAGCTAACTATGTATAGGGGCGGAATACAAGGAGACCAAATCTATGTTCTCCCTGTCCTGTCCTGTCCTGTCCTGTCCTTACCTAGTATTTTTGTCTTTCATTTTGATGATGTATAAATTGTCTGCATTTTTAGGGTTCTTCACTTACAATCCATGTGATTTTATCTGTTTTGTTTCTATATTTTTCAATTTTCAGATTATGTTTTCTTTTTCAATTTAGCTCATCCAATCTGGGTGTTGGACCTTTTCCTTTTTCCCCTTAAATGTTAAAAAAGAAGCCCCCAGAAGTTCAATGGAAACGAGGATGACAACGAGGTGAGGTGAGGTGAGGCGCTTACTCCTTCTCAATCTAATTTTCACACATATATGCTTCAACTTTTCCCACTCTAAAACTTTTCTAATATTTGATTTAATGATATTCTTCGTCTCCATTCCAAATTTTACAAAATATTATACATTTAGGGATGGAACAAAAAATGGAGATCCACGAATTTCGACCCAATAAACTCAGGTTTTTTTTCCTTGAAGTCGGGTTGAGAATAAAACCACCCACCAAAACTATTTACAAAATGACCCCTCTATACATATTTAATTTATTTTCCATTTCTCCTTCTCTTGCTCTCTTTTTAATTTATTTTTGCTGTTTCTTTTTTCTTGGATGCTGTAACTGTAATTTGTAAATCAGTATATATAATCACCCACACGTAAATCATCAAGCAAATCTAATAAAAAGTGGCTATTATAAAACCTTTCTTTTCTTTTCTTTTTTAGGCCATCCCTGCATGTTCATGTAAGGTTCATCCTATAATTCATTTGATATGGAATTAACATTGTTAAGACAGACAAATTCTTTGAAAGAGGAATTCAAATTGCTTCCTTTTTCTTTTTTTTTTCTTTCCTTTTTTTTCTTTTTTTGAATAACAAATATGGCAATGAATTTATGTACAACACAAAACAGAAGCAATATGCACAGTGCCTAAGGCTTGGAAAGAATTAACACAGCACACCTCACTGTTTCTAGTGGGAAAGACCATCACTATAGGAAAGCTAAAACTTTGCTCATAATTATCGATATACATAATTACAATTTTGTACAAAACTTACTGCCGGAATCCGGTTCCGACCAGAAAAGAATCAGTGTAATGGCCTTGATTAACTGTATACCTGGAACAAGCAGATTACATAAAAAAAAAAAAAGAAAATCAGGCATTGCACAATTCATGAAACCGGCTAAGTAAAGCCGAGCTAATCGGGTCAGGGCACTAACTTAGACCATAAACCCAATTGAATAATTACGGTAAAATGTATGCTCAACTGTAAATGAATATTACTATTTTAAGAGGCTCACTCAACTTACATGAAAAATCGAACTCTCGCCAGCGAAAAGTCGAGGTACATGACAATCCGTGTTCTCCTTGAGGAAAGAACACTCTTTGATCTATCACAACAATCCTGAGTATCGATAAGAAAATGAAACAAGTAGCTGAAAATTTCTTTTGATGCGCAAATCGTTGACCGATTTTCAATTTTGAACTGTAGCAAGGTGAAAATACCAGAAGTGACACGGTTGGTTGCAAAATTAATTTGGATCCCGTGGCAGAGTGGGACCAAAATATTTCTCCATCGACTCTTTCTTGCGTTCAGGATCAAGGCTGCAAGCAAAGATACCATCATAAGTTATTTACTCCAGATTTAAAATGTCGCTTGGAAATCGTTTTGTCGGAACTAAAAAGAAAGGAATGAATAAGCGACAAATGGAGGAGAGCAGTGTATTGCACTCGCACAACGAGAAGCTGGAGTAAAATGATCTATTCATTTGTCATGAGAAACCATGGCTCCTTCGATATAGTCCTAGATAAATTACCTATTTCTGAGTCCAAGAAGAGCACAGTGTATTGCACTTGCACAACCGGAAGCTGGAGCTATAGCAGCAGTAGGAACTGCCCTAACAGCAGTTGTCAGTGCAGAACTTGCACTGGCTCCTCGTTGGTATTTTCTCAAAGGTTTAGCCACCAAAGCAGAAGCAGATTTCCCAAGCCCATTACTGATGCTCTCATAAGCCTGCCAAATTTCGACCATCAAAAACTTTGAAATATAATTTGCTCAGAGCATGTGTCAACTTTTAGTGTCACACTTTAAGACTAGAAAACATTTATCTCAATATTAAAAAGGGCGAATGAGTTCACCAGAAGACAAGGATCTAGTACTGCTAACCTGTTGTATTCCTTGTTGGGCATCTTTAGGATGATTATGCCTAACATTTGTCTTTTTCTTCGTCTTTGACTTGCCTTGTGAAGACCATGATACAGGAGGAGGAATATTTGTGAACATATACTCAGCCTGAAGCAGAATGTCACGAGTCCCTGCTGCCAAATGCACACCAAGTCCAACAGCTTCAAGTGATATACTTCGAAGGAATGCCATTGTACCTGAAATGCACATCTTAGCTTGCACGCAAGGGCAAAATTTGCTTACCCAAGCAAAATTGAAGAAATTTTGCTTAAACAACCTACCTCTTTGCATTCCCTTCAGTACCCTCTGATCTTTTCTATAGCTCTCGAGTGGCAAGGAAACCAGCTTTGCAGCAGCAGCATAAACAGCAACCAAAGATTGGACAGTAGGAAAGCCACACAATACTTTATGAATCTATGTTAAGGAAAAGGAGGAGCATATCATGAATAAACATTTGCAAGATGGCAAACAAAATTCTCTCAATAAACATCAAGAAGGTTCGTATACCTGATTTTGAGAAATATCTTCCAACCACTCCCCGATAATTGTTTCACAAACACTGCCCCAACCATAGACACCAACAGCATGAACGTGTTTAAGTTCTAGCTCGATTCCCTGCATCAAAATATTGTTTCAATAAGAAAGACATGCCACACACTTAACCTTGCACAGTTGAAAGCCCATGCACATGTATGACCAGAAAGAGAGAAAGTGAAATGCATTTTAGTTACAAGGTGCTGCATGTGTAAGTTCAAATCATGAGAAAGCCATTATAGGCATGTTACCAAATAGAACTACAAAACATGAGAATGAAATGAGGAACAGCAGTAACAAAAGATCTACACAGATAATGCATAACCTTGGCAACTAATTTAAGAACAAGAGGGGAACATTCTTAATCAGTTGGCAACTAATTTATGAACATGAGGATGAGGGAACATCACTAATCGGTGGCAACTAATTTTGAGCTTGAAGGTAGGGAAACATCGTTAATCAGTTGGAAACTAATTTAGGATGACTTATCTCGGCAGCAGCCAGAAGTACTATGAGATGTAACCATTACAACGAATAAGTAGACAGCAGAAGTTGTATTATTTTTGCAATTCAGGTAAAAAGAACAATGAAACAAAATACCAGGTAGAAAGCACAATCCACAACATTCTTTTAAACAGAATTAAATAAACAAATGAAAATAGAAATTTAGAAGCAGTTCTCTTGATCTTAATAAATATTATTTATGGGATGACATAAAAAGCAGTGGAACTACATAAGCAGGAGGTCTAGCATGTGTTTCGAACAATAAGAAACTAGACTAGGAGGCTTAATAGGACCAGAACAGAAATCATGCAGCACAAAACGTGAAGCCAACTATTGTCCTACTTTATTCATAGTTTAATTAGAAGATACAAATTATTCAAAAGAAAATGAGCCGAAAACAAAAGAAAAGACAAAAAGCAACATCAAATGTAGCATTGGGACATGCATAATTAAATTGCAGAAAAATAATAAAAGGAGGAAATAATTCACCTTCCATGGAACAAAGTTTACAAGTTCCGCATATTTACCACCTTTCAGTGCAGCTAGATCAACATGGTGAGGACTATAGTCAACTCGAACAATAATGGGCCAAATATCAAACTTCTGTAACAAAATTTCCTCATTCAGTACAGTAAATTAAGTAGACAAATAGATACATAAATAAATAATCCAACCAATAAAATCAAGTTATGCTGCTCATAGATTATCCAACAATATCAGCCCTGAAGCACAACACTATTCATCAAATCCATACCAGAATAGTATCAGAACACAAAATAATGCAAAAAGGAGAAAGATAGGAAAACAAATTGTCTTGCCAACTGTCCTACCAAAACTAGAATCATATGCTAATAAGTGTTAATAAATTTGGACACCAACTGTGCAATTGCTACACAAATCACCAAGATGCCAACACACCAAAAAAAAGGACTGAAAATGCAGATCCAAGTTAAAAGTAACTCAAGAACATGCAATAAAAATGTAAAGCCACACTTGCCTGAAAATAAGGTAGCAATGCCTCATTTGCAATGGCATGGCCAGCAAGATTATGGCTATTCTTTACCAACAAATCAGTATCTGGAGGGCAGCTAGTACACTGGTCAAGTGCTGTGCTTTTTTCACCAAAAAAGCTGATGAGAAAATCAAGTTGGCTTTGATGAAGGTGTAACCGCATAGGAAGGACGGCAATGCGTAACCTGCAAGTAAACAAAAGCAAAAGCAAAGTTGGTTAGCCGTAAGCAAGTGACAGAAATTCAGAAACAGAAATACAGCAAGCAGAATAGTGACAACAAAGAGTGATTCTAATATTTACTTCAGTTATAAATTGCATCCAACACAAAAATAATTACAGCGAAACCAATGGTGGCAGCAATAGTTTTAATAATACAAACTCTTTACTTCTGAATAGAAATGGTAAGCAAAGCAAGGCTCCAAGAAAAATGCCGCTAAAAACTCAAAAAACTACATTATAGAACATAAAAATGTTGACTACTGTATATAATATGTAATGGCATGAGGCAGTTATTTAGATCCGAATCAGATCAGTATCTAAAGTTCTGAGCAGATGGAGCTAGACACGTGAGTGACGAACCATTTCAAAATCTGAACTGCGAAAAACAAAATGACCAATTCTACCAGAATAATAGTCCTCCCAGTAAAAAACAAACAACCGAAATGATAAATTAATTTAGATCATGCATATGGGCAGAGCTTTTCATGGAAAGGACAACACATAATTTCCCTCACTGCTTATGGAACCCTCACAGAGAAAAGATTCAGTGCTAATTTTCATTTATTCAGAAATATATATAAAGCAGTAAGAATACCGGTATTCCTCAAGAGGTGTAGAAGGGTCTGGCCTGACAACCTCTAGGTCCAGTTTGAATGCCTTTGAAGAGGATTCCCTAGGATGATCTTTTGATTCATAGTATCTTAGCACCTACAAGATAAGCAAGGATTAGGGAAATTCAAAATTTTTTATCATATAGGAGAGGTAAAGAACTAGTAATAAGAGTAAAACAGTAATGTGAATATTACCAGTTTCCAAGGTGCATCTGTGCTCATGTCATAGAGATGAAAATCATGGACTGAAAGAGAAAGCTTGGACACAGATACTCCACCAGGTGTGAATATGTCATATAGAAATTCCATCCCAGATACTGCAAGCTCTAGAAATACAGTTCTATCCCTTCCAAGAATATTATTGGAACACATGTTACTCTTTCTAGTTTTGAGCCAGTCCGACCCAGCATGCATTCTCCATCTTACATTGATGTTCTTAAGGAGTACACGTCCTATGATGTTTACTGTAGTATCAGGTACACCAGAGTCATGATATGAAAGCTGGCCTTCCACAATTGGTTTCAAACCAGCTTGACCACTTGGTTCTGAAATGTGATTTTCTACAATTCTTAAAGAAACATCTTCATACCATCCACTGTTCCCTCTTCCAAGATCTCCCTCCCCCATATCTATGGACCCGTATTTCAGGACCTCATGAGAAGATTTTAGTACTGTAGATAATTCTGTAAGGGGGCGTAACTCAGATAGACAGTAACTTTCTATTAGTTCAGGGAAGCAACCTGGTTCTAGAAAGGAAGTTTGGCTACTTTCAAGACCTATCCCATTAACAGGTAGATCGGGAGAAAACATCTCAGCATTTTCAAAGCTTAAGCTACAAGCTTCTTCAGTAACACATTCCTCAAGGGGAAGGTGAAACTCTACCTCAGAAGAACTGAACTGGAAGGTCTCCTTTCCATCCAAGAAAAATGCATCTTCAGATATCTCATCCATCAAGCCAGCCAGCCCACATTTACCCTCTAACTCTACAGTAGCAGTATGAATTTGAGAAGTTGATGGGCTAGTGTCCGAATTTAGGTCTCTACTTTTCTCATCAGTCCTCTGTTGTGCCATCTGATAATTATTCCACCGTGTTTGTAAGTGCACAATAGACTCCTCCACGTCAGGGGCAAATAACTGTTGGAATTGAGCGGCCAGGCGAATCAAACCATATGTGGTGTCATGGCAGGTTTCCACATAAATTTGAGAATTAGAACACTCTACCATCCACAGAAGGCCATTGCTACAGTTAGTTTTTACAACAGCTTCAATAAGTGCCTCTCGAGCAACTTTAACATAACCACCCCCATTAAGTTGTTCAGCACTATAAGAATCCCCAAGTTTGTCACACTCAAAGACTTCACGAAGAAGAAGACCAAGATCTTGCACTCTAATTTTATATTCATTATCTAGGGAATCTGCCACCATTGAATTTGAAAGACAGAAGGTAGATGCAGCTAGCAGACAAGCTACATAAGGTTCAGACATGTCTTCTTTGCCATTTGAAGAAGCAGAATCTGAATCTAGATTTTCACTCTGAACAGTCAAGTTCTTTAAGTGGGGTTCATAACTCACGGCAATATCAACCAATTTAAGAACAAATGAAGCTTTGCGAGAGGGGGTTTCTAAATTTCCCTTTGGTAAATTATGCTCAACAGATTGTTCGGGATCCACTGAAGGCAAGCTGAAAAAGGAGCATATCACATCCATCCAGTCCAAACGACCACCTACAGCAACAATTGTGCTGCACCTCACAGTTATAGATGTAAAATCTTGGCAGCTCTCTGGCTCCCAGAAGTTTACAATATCTGAACCAGCTAACCTAGAAGATAAAGCATTTGAACCTCCTCCATCACCACGTTTCATTGCAGAATCACTACATGAGATTAAAAGATACTCCTGATTTTGAACCCCAGAGATTGAACCCCATAATGTACCCTCACTGTGGGTTAACCATAGAAAACTGGAACCCGTAATACCACCAATATTTGAGACAGATAGTAAATTGAATTTCTGAATGTTCAGTCTCAGACAACCCCATGAACCTGGAAGTTCACTCTGCATAGGAGCTTTCACATTTTCAACAGCATCTGGTTTGATTGAAATTTCTACAGATTCGCATTCCAGAAGAACTGATGTTTGAGGTATTGAATCCTCTTCTTTGGTACCAGTTGCATCAGATGAGAAACATGTTAATCCAGTAATAATCTGTTTTAAAAGGTTATGCAAGCCACTATACTGTGAACTGTCTAGATCAACCATAACAAAAGACAAATAAATGTGAGCAAAGCATGTGGTGCTAAAAATTATCTCCTGGCGGGTTTGAACACTTAGATCATCAAGATCTTTCAAAGTGGTAACAGTGGCAAACTCATAACCTTTTCCTATGGATTTATTTCCACTCCTGCTTTCTTCTTGTGTCGCTAAGAACTTGGCTTTTTCTGCTATCCAAAGGCCAGTCACAGGACCCTCCTGCCAAAAGATACTAATGAAGGAAAGACACTCACTCCTGTTGCTGACAGATAGAATCTTTTGAGAAGAAAATTTATGCCTCTGCATGCCACCATGGTCAATTCCACTACCATCTTTATGAGCAGATATGACTGAGTATAAGCAAAGATTACCAAAGTTCAGATGCAAAGAACATGTGCCAGATGAGGGAAATTGTTTCTGCAGACTTCCATTAAGATGTGGACTATTGTCTTGCATTCCACCCTTTGATGTTGATGGTGAAGAAATATCAAGAACAATAAATTCATCCCATGAAGTGTATCTTCCATCATCATCATCATCACTCTTAAAAGGGAAACAGAGAATTACTCTTGCATTGGAGATTGATATGTTGCCTCGTAACGTTTCTGCCGAAGACAAGGTTGTAATGCAAGTGCTAGAACTTCTTTTCACATGAGGATGAGATGATTCAGAATTCTCATAGCAAGCATCATATGAGACTTTTTTGTTGTTACCTATTTCAGTAGATTTTCCAACTTCCTTCAAGAGATCCGATAACATTTTTAGCAAGGAGAAGTTAAACCAAAAAATTAGAGGTGGCAGTTTCAGTGAGAAAGAAGTTTGCCCCGAAAACCCACCACCAGATGAACTAGACCTCACAGTACATTGGCAGTGAGTGACCCCATAGGTCGTAAGCAACATAATTTTGACCATATCACCCTTGCCTCTGAGTGGAAAATCAGTAGAAACTAACTCACGGAATACACCTGATGATCGATCTCTCGTAGATGAGGAAAACAGAGGAAGAGCACGGTGAACCTCATCTTGCAGATTTCTGATTTTAAAGGTTTTACTGTCAAAGTTACTGCTACCATCCCCTCCATCCTTGCAGAAGAAATAATCAGCAGCTTCAACATGCACCATTGTTCCTTCGAACCTCATTTCTTGAGGACATACCTGTTAAGCTCACGCATTTTTCAAATTAGTGTAGTTCTGTCATGAAGAACAAACATAAAATTATGTTTCAAAAATAAGACGGAACAGAAAAGGACTTCTCCAAACAAAATATTACCTGCACAAGAACAGAGATATCCCTGCATTCTATGCCCAAATAATGAATGTTTGAACTGAGATCTATTAGATCACACAAATGATCCAGATCTTCATCATGAAAGGACAACACAATAGAAATTCCAGCAAAGGCTGCTTTAAGATTAGTTTGAACGTGCTGCTGTTCTGTTTAGAAACAAGGAAAAGCACATGTCAAACCAAATTACACAGGCCAAAGCCTGAAATACTTGTTTATCAGGAAGTACAAGAACCAATAATGACAATAACAAAGTTCCCACTACTTCGGTGTCATGTATCAATTACATTGATCAAGTTATGCTCTTAAGCCTCTATTTATGACCATATGCGGGCACCAAGATTAAATCTCCATCATGCTCAAAGTGGGTTAATACCTCCTGGACGTTAACCAGAGGTCTTACTTTCAAACACCAACAAGCACTGTTGATTAAAACAGATAGTATTTAACCCTAACTTATTTGGCTCTTTCTTTTCCTACAAAGAATTACTCCTTAAATCCCTTAACCTGTTCTGAAAGAATTGAATTTCAATCAGGCACAATGGAAGAGGAAAACAGAGCACATACCAGAAGGAATATGCAAAGATCCAGATGCAAGGCTGGATGCAGCAGTTATTGCACTGAAAACAGAGCATGTCCAGTTCCACATTCCACTACTTCCCAAAGCTGATTGTGAATTTCTCATTCCATCAAAACACTCAAAAAATTGGTCCACACTATAAAGAGGCAAGAAATTCAACAGGTTAGAAGAATCGCATTGGAAAATATTACAATGCATAATCTTAGGAGGTAAGTTTCAGCATTAAATTTTCACTGATTCATATTTCATACTCAGTAATAGTTGATGCAGAACCATTGAAGCAATTTTTAGAAAAAGTTCTTTAAGATCCAAATTAGAAATGCTTAAGATTTCCTTCTTTTTTTTTAAAAAAAAGTAATATATGAACAGAGATAACATATGAAACAATGACAGTAAATACTAAATGCAAGCTAGATGGTGCTTTTTTCTTTGGTATTCTCTAAATTTTGTTACTCGTAGATATGATATATAGGTTTCTAAATAAAATCTTGGAAGCTTATGATATTAGTTCCTAATATGTCTCTTTCAGAAAACTCTACATAAATTTTAATTGTGCAGAAACTGAGACCAACCTTGCACCAAAGTCAACTTCTTCTCCAACACAGTCCCTCTTGTTTTTACCAACGGAAATTGGTACCCAATTAGGTATAAAACGCGAACCAGGTAGCAAAGCTTCATCAACAGATTCTTGAACACGCAAGGAAGTACGGTCTGCAGAAAACCTCCCATGATTTTCTACAACTTTATCAATGAAAGTCATGGCAGAAGCATATGCTGGTGATTGGAATTGAGAATTTGAATTTAAGTATACAGAGTCTGCTGTCTCATAGTGCATACTCTTCTCAACCTTGTTGAACTTCTTGCAAGTTTCCCATGAAAGTAAGAACCATTTAATTATGCTAGGTTGAAATCTTAATTCTACTGGATCAATAGAAACATCTGCATCCACTTTGCGAATGTCCAGGGAACCATTCTTCCAGGGAATGCTAAGCTTCAAATTCCCTGAAAATCCACCTCCTTTCCCTGACAGGATTCGAATAGCAGCATTTGATGGAGAACACGACTGCAATCCAGAAAAAGTCATTCCTGATGTGTGTGAAGCACAAGATTTATTGTCAACATCCTCCATCTGAAGAAGCTCAAGAGCAGCTCCATGGAATTTAACGAAGTTTGTAAGTTGGCTAATCCCAAGAAAACTATGATATCTAGCTTCATCACCTAAACCAGCATCTTCAGAGACACAAGTTCCACATTCTATTTCTGATATCCGAAGCACCAAAGTCCTGTGGAAGCCCAGTTTTTCACCCTTCTCTAGAGACGGATCAAATGCAACTATTAACTTTTTAATCTTTACATTAAAGCTTGTAAGAAACCATTTTACCATCTTTGCAATTGTCTTTACACCTTCATGGACATTATCAGGATTCCTAGGACTTCCTGCCATTTCATTTGAAAATTTCCCTAAGTCGGTGTAATTATAATCATTACCATCATCATTGGAACTACAAGTCTCATCTGCACTTGATAAATGATCCTCTGAGCAAGGGGCAAGCAACAGCTCAAGTTCATCAACCTCAACTTGACATCCTTTACCCTTCCAAGGCATTTTAACTAATAAAGAGCCAATGGACCCCTCTTTTATGACCAAAGATGCTGCTGGACCAATCTGGCAATCAAGCACAGAAAGAGCAATATAACCATAAGAAAGCAAAAGAATGCTAAAAATGTTTTTTTTTTAAATGTATGAGAATACTGTCCCTAGTTACACTGTGTTTCATTAATATTCTTGCCAAGAACCCCTAGTTACAAAGTCACACTCAGAACCTAAAGCCCAATGTTGTCTATCAAATTTCAAAATAAAGCAATACTGAATTTACTTGATTACTGACTGTTTCGTAGTTCCTCCTTTCCGTTTTTTCTTCCTTGTTCAAATTTCGCACTACTTACAAATGTAAAAGCCCAAATATACAGCCATAGCACCCCGTATCAAATTTTGCCAACAACAAAAAAAACCCATAATTTAATTTTTAATCATATTCAAGCATTTTTACTCTTCATAACTCATTACAAGTTTTGAAATAAACCAATAAAAAAATACAAAGCGTACCTTCCGATTAAGATAATCGACGTTGAGGGCGAGGTCAGAGAGCTGGATGGTCCCTTCTGTGAGCTGAACATCAAGTTGGTCCAAATCAATATCCCCTAAAATAAATTGCCCAAGCTTCTTCTTCAACAAAAATTTGAACACCCTCTTCACCGCCCAGCGGGAAACCACCGCCTCAGCCGATTTCGCAATATTATTCCACGCGCCAAACATCTCGTCCTTTCCCCAATTCGCCGCCCTTTCAATCCAAATTCGCAGTTCTTTCTCTTTTTTCCCCTTTTTGTTTCGTTTCTCGGTCTAGTGTGAAATTAGGGTTTGGAAACGGTGAATTATGTGCTCGTGATGGAAGATTGTGACTTCCATCTAGAGCGCGAAAGCGAA